>OX336389.2:1190427122-1193146183 GCA_946902985.2 Meconema thalassinum
GTGAAAAGGAAACCGTTCAATCATTTAATGTCGTTAGTGTAAGGAACCTCAACGTAAGAGGTTATGAAAGTCTACGTGAGAGTGTGGTTTTTACAGCTGAATGCCTTTTCCTGACACCCACCTCAGAGACAAGTTTATGGGAAATGAAACTCAGCTATCATGTCGAATGTGAAGCTCCTAGTCTAGGAGAAAGTCATGTTGAGGTGATTGTCTACAGGGAGTGTGGTAAACGAGACAACAACAACAACAACAAAAAGCATACATGTAAAGGGAATATTATGGAATTTTCGAGTACATGTAGTCAATTTTAATAAAAATTGGATAAATTTCATGGTTTGTACACCACTTGGCTAAATTCGGTAAATTTTAGTGAATTTTCATCTATATTCGTCTAATTTTATATGAATTTGAGGTAGTTTAAACCATGCTTAGGTAAATCAATGGAATTTCAATAAATCTGGTAGTCATTTGTTGAATTTTGCTGGAATGTTGTGTCATTTGGTCAATTTGCGGAAAATGTAGTGGATTTTAGGAAAATTTAAGGTAAATCATGGGCAAGCACTCTATTATTAGCTGAGTTTCTAATACAATTTTTGCATACCCTAGGACCAGTATTGCATTATAAGGCATGCCATGTGTTAGCGTTCTTAAAAGCCAGTGATAAAAAACAAAAAGAGGTCTTTAATTCCACCCCTGGGCGTCATATCTAGTGTCATGTAGGTTGACGATCACGGAGTCCCAGCTGAGACCGTCATTGCTTCCACTAACTTGTGCTAGGCTCCTCACTCTCTTATTTCCTGTCGACCACACTTGCTCAACTCTTGTTCTCTACCGACCCCAACATGATTAGAGTATCCGAGCCCTAGGGAGTCTCTTCCTTTTGAAACTTCATTGGCCCTGGTTTATTTATTTTTTCTGATATCCTGAGGAGGCAGCCTTGCTTTTTTATTTTCATGTTATTTCCTGTCTTTTGCCCAAGCCCCCTCAAGAAGGTAGGGTGTATTTAGCCCCACGACTTGCGATGCACTCTGCCTATGGCTACACCCTCAAGGGCTGATCAGTTTGGAAGTTGGCAACCCCAAGGGATTTCTGAGCTGAGTCCAGTTTTCCTCCTCTTTATCCATTACCTCTGGGGCAAAGCCACTCCTAGTATACTTTTTATCTGCCTTTCATGGCTCTCCTTCCTTCCAACTCCCTCAATCCTTATGCTTGAGGGTTGAGGGCCATTTTTTATTCCTTCTGTCCTTTATTTGACCAATTGTTTTCCATTTCTTATTCTAGTATATAAGCGTGTAGTAGCTTAGATTTAATTTTCATCTTTACGATGTCCCAAACCATTGAGGGTCGCTGTAGAACGCTTCTCTCTTGTCCAAAGGACAGCATGTTGAATTCCTCACTGGCTCATGAATTTTATACTTTGTTCACTTAGTTCTCATGGCTTTGAAACTGGCTGTCTGTAACGTGATCATTATTCATTTTAACTTCAGCGTACTAAACTAATTTTAAATTAGTTAATTTTAAATTAATTATTTTAAATTAATTTTAAATTCAGATTTGTGTTTCACAGTAAACACAATGATTATTCTCCGTTTAAAACAAGCCATACCATTCTTTTTCTAACATGATAGCTTATACGTGGGCATGGAAAGTAGTATAATCATCAGCTAAGGATTCAATTTCCATTACCTACACCTCTCATGGTATGCCAATTCGTTAAACTATAGAAAACGTTTCTATATGTTCTGTTACATTATTATTTCACCATATCACCGTGTAGTGGTTAACCTACTTGGTTGTCAACCCTAAGGTCTTGGCTTCCAACCCCGACTATACCATGACATTCATTTCAAGGTTGCCATAAGCTTCACTAAGCCTTTGTCAAACCTAACAACGATCTAGTCATGTGCATAGCATGTCCGCTATCAAGCAAATGAGTAATATGAAACTTCCTGACAAGGTCGCTGTGCTGTTATCAGCAAGGCACACTACGCAAACCAAAGCCAGAGTCTCTGTGCAGATTCAACACAGCGGTAGTAGGCAAGCCTATGTTTGTTTAAAAATCATCATGAATATAGCTCCACTGTCACTACAGAGGCCCCGGTTCGATTTTTTTTCACAAGGCTGCAACAGGGTAGACTGAGTCTTGACAGGTAAAACTTTTTGGGGTCCATTCGTGAACCAGGGTAAAGGGTTGGCCATCCTGACTTCTTCAACACCTCAAACCAATGTTTACTATTACTGGTGAGTTATCATTTTTTTCTTTCTTCGGCTTTTCCCAATTATTTTGAGTCGCCGGAGCCAACCAGGCTCATTTTGGTTTTGGCCGGGAATTTAAGGCCGAATGCCCTTCCTGACGCCACGTGATTTTTTTCAAGTGAAAATTCCAACCCCCGCCGTCACCGGGATTTGAACCCCACCTGCCCGAGTAAAGACGAGCAGCTAAGCACCTGCGCCATCACGCTCCCCACAGGTTAGTTATCTATCCGCACATTAATCCATAATTACCTAATAATAATAATAACAACAATCATCCTCCATACACATGTCCATTAAAGCATGGTTTCACAAAGATGCTTATGCTTTTAGGTGTATAACACGTTTTTCCCCATAACATGACTATTTACTGTTTTAGGGGTGAAATGATCCATCGAGGTAAAAGCCCATATCATCCCCTATTTTTTAAGCTATCACACCTAATTTTAGGCTTCTTCGTTTCCGAGATATGGATTTTTCAATTTTGTGGGGTAGTTTCACCCCCCTGCTATTTTTCATCAAAAACAAAAGATCTTAGGTTCATTTATCATTTTTAGGTGTTTAACACGTTTTTTCCCCCATAACATGACTATTTACTGTTTTAGGGGTGAAATGATCCATCGAGGTAAAAGCCCATATCATACCCTATTTTTTAAGCTATCACACCTAATTTTAGGCTTCTTCATTTCCAAGATAGGGATTTTTCAATTTTGGGGGGTAGTTTCACCCCCAAACAGGGAATGTTGCCCCAAGTGCTAGGACCCCTCATACAAGTCCCTAGCATGATTGGTTCGCGAGATATGAACAAAAGTGTCGTTAGGCCCTTTCGACAAAAATAAATCCTACATTCAAAAACGGGGCGTTACCCCCCAGGGCTATAATACTGCCTATGGCAAAATCCCATGAGGGGTTCAGAAAATATTAACTAACGTATAGTTAAGTCCTTTTGATAAAAGCCGTCCGTGCGCGCACATACAAAAAATATTACTATTTCAACCCCCGGGTAAGGGTAGTTTTTATTTTGGAGTGGATATACCCCTTCGATAGAAAAAGAGAGTTCACCACGAGTCCTACGACACCTCATACGTTTAAATCCGATTATTGGTTAGCGAGATAGTCAAAAGCCGATGACCTATTAGTTTTTATGGTTTATTTAAATACGTATTAAAAAAACACTCATTTATAAATCATCATTTAAAAAGCCCGCTCTTTTACAAAAAAAACCAAATGCGCAGGCGTACAAAAAATAAATTACTATTTCATCCCCCGGGCAAGGGTAGTTTTTATTTTGGAGTGAATATACCCCGTCCATAGAAAAGGGGATTTCACCACGAGTCCTACGACATCTCATATGTTTAAATCCGATTATTGGTTAGCGAGATAGTAAAAAGCCGATGACCTATTAGTTTTTTTTTGGTTTATTTAAATACATATTAAAAACACTCATGTATAAATCATCATTTAAAAAGCCCGCTCTTTTACAAAAACCGCCAAGTTCGTAAGCATACAAAAATAAATTACTATTTCATCCCCCGGGTAAGGGTAGTTTTTATTTTGATGTGAATATACCCCTTCGATAGAAAAAGAGAGTTCACCACGAGTCCTACGACACCTCATACGTTTAAATCCGATTATTGGTTAGCGAGATAGTAAAAAGCCAATGACCTGTTAGTTTTTTTTTGGTTTATTTAAATACATATTAAAAAACTCATTTATAAATCATCATTTAAAAAGCCCGCTCTTTTACAAAAAAAACCAAATGCGCAGGCGTACAAAAAATAAATTACTATTTCATCCCCCGGGCAAGGGTAGTTTTTATTTTGGAGTGAATATACCCCGTCCATAGAAAAGGGGATTTCACCACGAGTCCTACGACATCTCATATGTTTAAATCCGATTATTGGTTAGCGAGATAGTAAAAAGCCGATGACCTATTAGTTTTTTTTTGGTTTATTTAAATACATATTAAAAACACTCATGTATAAATCATCATTTAAAAAGCCCGCTCTTTTACAAAAACCGCCAAGTTCGTAAGCATACAAAAATAAATTACTATTTCATCCCCCGGGTAAGGGTAGTTTTTATTTTGATGTGAATATACCCCTTCGATAGAAAAAGAGAGTTCACCACGAGTCCTACGACACCTCATACGTTTAAATCCGATTATTGGTTAGCGAGATAGTAAAAAGCCAATGACCTGTTAGTTTTTTTTTGGTTTATTTAAATACATATTAAAAAACTCATTTATAAATCATCATTTAAAAAGCCCGCCCTCTTACAAAACCCCTCAAGTGCGCATGCGTATAAAAAAACATTCATCGCCAAAATGTCAAAACAACATGTTTACCCCAAATGGCCTTTCCCAATTCCATCCATTTTAAAAAATAACCTCACCATCACCTAGAGAGGAAAAAATGCCATCTAAACGACCCCTCACTCGACCCTACTCCTTTCCCACCACCTAACCCTTTCCCAACATAGCCATACATATTCAAGCACGAGCTCGACTTGAGGAAACCAACACTACCCCACTACTCGCGAATGATCTTTTAGTTTTTGTATTTTCATTAAATAAAGAGGCTATAGGAAAGTAGGGGGCATTACTAGCAGTGTTAGGACACCCTGTATGTTCTAATCCCATGTTTGGTTAGCGAGATATCAGGTTCGGGGCAAATACGAGGGTGGCTCAATAAAAAGGTAAGCAGCTCCCCCACTACCCCACTACTTAATAGCAATTAGAGCTCCCTATAACACATCTAAAGGGTTAAACGTTTCTACATTTTCTTACTAACCGCTTTAATTAAATAAACGTTTTTAATAAATAAAAGACAAAACTTCTTTTAACAAATCATTTACTAATTAAAGTTTTCTGAAAGCTGTTTAAATTTTTTAAAGATAAATCGATATTTATACCAGATTTTGCTTAATTTCGTTTCTTTAGCCTTCAATGTGTTCCATTTTCAATTCCTTAATTTAATAAAATCACCGGAATTGTTTTTTCGTGTTTGACAAGTGTAATAAATTGTCGGTAGAATAAACAACTTTCCTTTCATTAGCCTTTAAGCCTGAGCAGTATCCCAGTGTTTCTCGTACCGGATGGTGGTATTAATAACTCCAAAATATCAGTATGCAATTTCATTCCAGCAACACTCTCCACTATCATTTCATTTCATCTGTCATTCATTTAATCATTGCCCCAGGGGAGTGCGTCAGGCCTCGGCAGCCGGCACAGTTCATATCCTCGCCGCTAGATGGGGGCTTCATTCATTCCATTCCTGACCCGGTCGGAGACTGGAAGCAGGCTGTGGATTTTCATTTTCATCAGTATGCAATTCGATTGTGAATGTATTCCTCGCACTGGACTCGTGAACTAAGAAACCTTCGTGCCACTTCCCTCAGAATCAGTCAAAACGTCAGTCGTCATTCACTTTTATTAAATTTAATTGCAAAATTGTTTAAGTGGCTCAAGATTAACAAGTAGTACCGTGAAGAACTAAATAGCCTATTTTCATATATCCTACTTATTGTGGTGTTTGAAGCCATATTTTCAGTGTTGCCTTAGTAAACAAGAGTTTAGTTCTTTTCAGTCGGTCAACACGAATGTACCCAAAAGAGATGGGTTATGCCCTAATCCTGAAATAAATTACATGAGATTAATAAAACACTAGGATGACCAGTTTCGATCGTCAAGCGATCATCATCAGATCCATTACACTTAGGCTACAAAATCTATGTTTGAAATACAGGTGAAAATATTTACAATATGTACAATTATTTAGTTGCAGTATTGGTACTGCAACTGTCAGTGTATGCTAAATGCAGTATATATGTTAGGTGAAATGTTAAATGGTGATAGCTATCCGGAGATTGTACTTTAGAGAGATTATATGGGGGGAAATTAGGGGGTTTTTAATAGGTAAATGTTATCTGGATCAGGTGTACGATGTACTTTGCTTCTGCAATAAACCAAGGCCCATATTCGCGGCAGTATTAAAGGTGCTGGGACGTCCTCATAAGACCGTCAACGCTTAGTTCGAATGGGTTATGCTCCACGCGTGGCGAGGGCCAATCCACGGTCTTTAATAGTTGTGGACCCACCTCATTCAATAACATACATCTTATCTAGGTTGGCAACACCTCACATAAACACATCGCTATCACTCCCCACAGCACGTAGGGACAGGGGGGAGGAGGCAGGGGAAAAACCAGTCGTTAAGATAACCACCGCAGTTGACCGCATAGCGAGTTCCAGTGAGCACGAAAACTGCGAGTAGCTGTAATACGGAAGACAATCAGATAAGTAGTTAGCCAAAATTTTATAGTTTAACCATAGTTTACAACCATATAATCTCTCTAAAGTACAATCTCCGGATAGCTATCACCATTTAGCATTTCACCTAACATATATACTGCATTTAGCATACACTGACAGTTGCAGTACCAATACTGCAACTAAACAATTGTACATATTGTAAATATTTTCACCTGTATTTCAAACATAGATTTTGTAGCCTAAGTGTAATGGATCTGATGATGATCGCTTGACGATCGAAACTGGTCATCCTAGTGTTTTATTAATCTCATGTAATTTATTTCAGGATTAGGGCATAACCCATCTCTTTTGGGTACATTCGTGTTGACCGACTGAAAAGCACTAAACTCTTGTATCCTACTTATGTTAATTATTTCCATCTACAAAGAAAATTTCAGTTTCACTGCTGTAATATACTCGTAGATAGTGAGAACGGTTTAAATATTTTGGATGGTCGCCATGTTGGATTTACATATATGTTGTCCGAAGATGCATGTACTATTATATGTAAATTATTGCGTAGGTATATTATTCAAACTTCAATCGCATCATTTGGACACAAGAAATAAAAACGAGATTTTAAAATATCGCACAGCCGCCATCTTATGGTTAAGAAAACAACTGATATAAATTAGATGTCGTTGGATTAAAACTTGTATAAGCATTTATCGTACCAAATTTCAATGCGTTCGGATGGTTTAATTGCGATAAACGGCGATTCAAATATTTGTATTTCTCGTCGCCGCCATGTTAGAATCTTGCTCAACAGGTAATTGAATGTCCCATATGTAAACTCATGATTATAGCCTTTATCAACATACAAAATATAAGTTTGAGTGCTGTCATAGATTAGTATATATTGAGAAATGTCTAATTATTTCGGATAATCAACATGTTAGATTTTATGTAGGCCGTAAAGTTATGCACTACTAGATGACAATTATTGCGTAAGTTCATTATTCCTACGTTGACTTTGATCGTATGATTAGGAGACAAGAAATATAAACTTTATTTTAAAATTTCGCACAGACGCCATCTTGAGGTTCTGTAAACAATTGAACTAAATTAGATGTCAGTGCATTGCAATGTGTCTAAACATTTACTGGACCATGTTCTATTGCGTTCGGATGGTTACATAGCGAGAAAAGTCTGTTTAAATATCTCAACTTTGCTTGGGGCCATGTTCGTTTTGTACTTAACAGCTTTTGCTAAGTCGAATAGGTGAACTTTTAGTAGTGCTCTTTATCACCGTACAAAATTTCAGCGTGATATCGGCAATAGTTTCGGAGATATAGAATGCCGGTAAAATATTTCGCACAGCCACCATGTTGTATTGGTGAGACGTCATAAAATTTGAAGGACACGGTCGGGGTCGGACACAATAGTAGTATTGTGACCTTACCGTGTTTCATTGAAATGGCACAAGTCGTTTCCATTTGATTAGAGAGACACACACACACACACACACACATACACACACACGGACAAAAGGTGATCTAATCAGCCTTTTTTTTTCATAAATGAAAATAGATAAAAAAGAAACTCTAAACTTTCACCAAAATGTCAAATGTTTTTATTTAGGAACAATTGAAACGTTTTTAGAAAACCATTTAATTTAGAAAACGATTTCTATTGACTTTTTTAGCCTATTTTCATTTATGAAAATATAGACCTTTGAGATCACCTTTTGTCTCTGTGTGTGCGTTTGTGACTGGAGCGATTTCAATGAAACTATTACGGCCGACCCTGTTTACAGAACTTCAACTTGGCGGCTGTGCAAAATTTTAAAATTAAGTTTTATTTATTGTGTATTAAGCATGCGATCGAAGTGAACGTTTGAATAATGAACCTACCCAATGATCGTCATCTAATAGTACATAACTCTTTGGCCTACATATATCAAAATCCAACATGGCGACCATCCGAAATATTTAGACGGTTCTTAATATCTATTAATCTATGACAGCAATAAAACTGGTTTTTTATGTTGATAGGAGATATGAACATTAGTTCACATATGGGGCTTTCAATAACCTGGTGAGCACAAATTCAACTTGGCGGCGACGCGAAATATTAATATTTGAATGGACGTAACTCGCGATTAAAACTTCCGAGCGCAGTGAAACTTGGTACGGTAAATGCTTATATAAATTTTAAACCACTGACATCTAATTTATTTCAATTGTTTTGATAACCTCCAGATGGCGGCTGTGTGAAATTTTGACATCTCGTGTGTAATTCTTGTGTCCTAATCATGCGATTGAAGTTGAATAATACACCTACACAATGATCTTCATGTAATAGTGCATAACTCTACGGCGTAATACAACATGGCAACCACCCGAAATATTTAGACGGTTCTTAATATCTACGAATCTACTACAGCAGTCAAATTGAAAGTTTATATGTTGATAGAGGCAATAAACATAAGTAGGATATATGAAAATAGGCCATTGGGACATCGCAAATTCGTTTCTGACCGTGAGCCCTATTCGCAGTGCACATCCCTTCATTTGATATTTCGCTGCTTCTGTGAGTTAATGCTGATTGTCTAGCGTTGTAAGTAAAGCTAGGTCTCCCCATTCGCACCACATACAGTTTTCGCATAATGTATACATCCTGACAAAATTTAATATTTGGTTGCGTATGTGTGTGTGTATGTCAAGTGACACTATGACGCTTTCAGTTACTACTGGAAACATAAGCATTGAAAAATAGTTTTATCATCACGTCTATTTTTTGTAAAGTGGCTCATTCCTCAAAAACTAACTAAAAATGTACTCGTTATGGTGGGTGTTGTCCACTCCTTCAAATTGCTTACAGTCATGGAAAGCGGAAGAGTGAGAACTGTGGGCTGAAGAACAATTGGTAGGAGAGGAGGAACTATAGAAGTATAAATTATTATGGTGTTTGAAGCCATTTTTCAAAGCGTCCATGGCATAGGCGGCAGCACGCCGGCCTCTCACCGCTGGGTTCGTGGTTCAAATCCCGATCACTCCATGTGAGATTTTTGCTGGACAAAACGGAGGCAGACAGGTTTTTCTCCTGGTACTCCAGTTTTCCCCGTCAAAAATTTCATTCCAGCGACACTCTCCACTATTATTTAATTGCATCTGTCATTCTTTGAATCATTGCCTCAGAGGAGTGCGACAGGCTTCGGCAGCTGGCACAGTTCATATCCACGCTGCTAGATCGGGGCTTCTCATTCAATCCCTGACCCGGTCGGGTTCGACTGGAAGCAGGCTGTGGATTTTCATTTGAAGACAATTTTCAGTGTTGCCCCAGTAAACAAACGTTTGGTGCTTTTGTGGAAGTTTAAATATCAACCTGGCAGTACAACTTATAAATATTGTTATAAAATATACAGTAGGTCATCTACAGCTGTACATCGCACCCTGCACCAATGAAGTGAGATAAACTCTTACCCTTAATGAAGACAGATTGTTTTACGAACATATCTATGTAATTTGCTTTCAAATAGGCTCAGATTGAATGATTCGAATGAAAACCAGAACATTCCGTGTACATTAACTAAATATTCGCGTATTTGTTTAAATGGCACAAACAAAATCTGTTCAAACAATTTTGCGCATTCACAGACCTCATAATTAGAAATAAAGTGAAATTTATCGCGTGAAATGCTCTTATACATAATAATACCAAACGAATCCCATTACAGCATTTTATGTGAAATATATTCCAAAATCAATTATTAATGAACTAAATTCCAGGTTCTAATGGTACACATTAAATAGCTGCTGTATTGCATTCACCACGGTTGTTAAGCGTGTGATGTTCTTGGTTATGAAAATTACAACAGATAACATACAATTACCCTCCACGTATAAACATATTCATTAAATAATATTATGATAATTTTATTGAAGTACATACGGTTTATTTGTAATGATTCACATTCGCGCATCAGAACAGGCACACGTGTGTTGCACTGTACGATGTAATATGCTGGTGCAAAATTGTCCAGCTTCTCTGCTTCTGAGATACATCAGATTTTCACTTCTTTCGTTATTAAAGATTATAGGCTATTCAGTGATAATAAAGGCAATGTTACTTCTCAGCCGATAATAAATACTAACAATTACATGCAAATATATTAAACCAATATCCTCTTTACAATACAAAAATGTTTTTATACGATGTCCTTACACTCTCAGATACATGTTTCGGCTCTGTGAGCCTTCTTCAGTCAAACACATTAATGATTCTCATAAGACAGTCTATGTGTTGATCTTGTTAAAAAAAATTACAATCGTCAAAGTTATTTAAAAATAGACATAAAATTCTTAAAGAATTCGACTATGTGCAGAAGTTCAGGTCATAGCCCCTTCATCGCTGAACTTCTGCACATATCTATTTGACCCACCCTCATATCTAGAGAAGGGAATTTGCCTAATTGCCTATTTTATTCCTGTGTTTAGAAACGTAGGCTTTCGAGATATAAATCCGTTTTTGGTTCTTTTGGGCTAGATTTCGTTGGTTTTATTGTGCCTATAAATGCCTATTTCAAGGGTTTGTGCCTATTTGGAGTATAATTGCCTATTTGATGCCTTTTGACTGTATTTTAAAGTGCATTATATTGCAGCTGGTGTGCTCGACAGAATTATATTCTTATTTTCTCAATATGTGTTTACCCCACGACCAAGAATGGGAATTCCCGGATGTCGCCAGAAATTGCGCTTGGGAAATTTCCATCAGAAGAAACAAGGAACAATTTGACCTTGAAGCCTTCAACCCCTTCGACCTCGCATGGCACATGCGAGAACCAATCAACGTCGAATTATGTTGCACAACCCGTATCCCCTACCTCCCTCTCGATGCGAACTGTGTAAGCGTACGCTTTATCTTCACTTCAGATTCAGAACTTTGTGTGGTTTATTGTAAAGAAGAAGTGTGTCCGTGGCAATGCTGAAAGGTAAATTATAGAAGTCTTACTGGCTGAATCAGTGGATCACAGGGGATACCAATTTCACTACCGATGGAAGAGTAGTCTTCTGCAAATTTCAACAAGCTGCCGGGAGCAATCACAGAGTTAGATAAGAGTGGAATACCCCTGGCGGAGTCATGTTGGATTGTTGAAGTAGTCAGGAGATGTTTGGAAGGAACCTCTGGGAAGATAGCCGCTGTCAGGGATAAGTTTGATAGGGTCCTGCAGAGGAATCCAGGATGGGAAGCAGTGGTAAAGGTAGCCAGTGTGCTGCGAGGTGAGGTAGATAAAGCAATTGACCTAAAACCAGATGCAGTGGCATCATTAAAGATTTGTCCAATCATTCATGTGATTTTGAGAGATCTTTCTCTCAATATAAAAACATTCTTCATGACAGAAGAACAAACTTATTACCTGAAAATATTGAAAAGTTGCTTGTTGTTAATTCTTTTTACAGTAATTAAATATGTTATTAAATTATAAGAATTTTTTCATGCCTATTTTACACGTTAGTGCCTATTTACATGCCTATTTTGGCTATTTTAAGAGCCTATATGCCTGCCTATTTTAACTGTTGTTAGTGCCTATAATTATCGTCTCTACTCATATCAGTTACCTCCATCTTATGTATCAGTTATCCTGAATTTACTCAGGTCTCACTTCCATGCAGCGAGTTCGCTACTGAGCGATGTAGCAAGAGTTCCGTCGCTTAAATAACTTCTTCCTTGAAGAATACTGTAAATCGCAGCCGAGAACACTTTACATTGGCTCTTCTCTACTCTATCTCTTTCATTACACTGCACTACAATCCTGAGAGAATACGCCTACTCCAATTTAGTTCCTCTTATCTGACGTCCAATTTTCTTTTGTTTCATCACTGCCAATATCATCGTTTATGAAATACTGATTTTCACACCATATTCCATACATTTTTTTTTCAAAACATGTTGGCTTCCAACGGAATCTGTCATTACAACAAAATATTCTGCTAGTACTGTATAAACTACAGTGCCTGCAAGTGTTTATGGATCGTTGCGTGGAACTAAACAAGATAGAACCACATAACTACCTCTATCTGAAAAGTTCGGTGAAGGGGTCTATATTACGAACGGATTGTTGGCTCACCTGAAACAGCAGTTACTGTCCTTCGAAGTAATCCCCGTGGATGGCTATACACTTCTGAGAACGACTGAACAAGTCCTGGAAACTCCTGGCATAGTCTTCTTTAGGGATAGCCTTCAGTTTGGGTCGTCAAAACTTTAAATTAAAAGCGAGAGAGCAGCGTGAATTTATGCAACCTACCTTGCACACCTGATAGACGGACGGCAGTGAGAAGGGTGAATTTATGCAACTTACCATGCACACCTGTTCGATGGGTGGCAGAGGGAATGGTGAATGTTCCGTGGAATGTAATGGTCCTGAAAACCATCATCACGGGTGACGAGACCTGGTGCCTGAGGTACGACCTCGAAGGCAAGCGTCAAAGTATGGAGTGGCGGTGTCCAGGGTCACAGAAAAGTCCTGAAGGTCCAGAGTTTTTCGGACATTTCGGACATCCAACGTAATGAACCCTTTTATCCTCTGTTGGATAAATGATTCTATGTTTTATTTCTCCAATTAATAAATATTTCAATCAGCATCACGAAAGTAGCCAGACGGAGATGAGGAAATTTCAAGCATTGGTTGGAGACAGCGGTGACATACCTGAAGCGGATTGACAATAGGCTAAATACTTTAGCTGTGAAAGGAAATAGCATAGCGATGTGTCAGAAGGACAGGTGGGCCGCCTCAAATAGAAGCGACGCGCAGTGAGACATGCTGCCGGTATGTTCATTGTGATATTCGCGCCTAGAAGAAATGATGCAGTAATGTGAGTGGCTGATGAGCAGGCTGGACACTCCTACGACGCCAAGATCTGCTATGAACCGCCAAATTACAGAAAATGTTAGAACCAATGAGAGAAGAATGCCTAGTTAACGCGGCAGGTCTAGCGTGGGTACGCTCGGCTAGCATTCACGCGGGATATCGCCTAGACAAAATCTCTACGATTGATTCTAGGATTAATGAGCATATTCTTGACCTGTGCAGTATTACGAGTTCAGTGATATCTATTTCATGCCTGTACCACAATTATTTCGAGAAATTTTTACATAAATCCCCCCCCCCCCCCCCATCGAGACCTAGGGCCAGTTCTTTTATAAGTGGCATGAAGAGCCAAAACTTGGACTTTTTATTCTGTTCGTCTACGGACGTGGACTTCTATTCTGTTCGTCTGAGGACGTAGACTTTTATTTTGTGTGTCTTGGACACAGAAGTTATTGTAAAGTGTTAAATTCAGTGATAGATAGTCACAGTACTATATTGTAGGGGCAGTATCGTCGATAATTCGCCAACGAACTGTGACAGGGAAAGTAGTACCTGAACAGCGAATTTAGTAGTCAGATATCAAGTGTATAATAATCTAATTTTTGAAGCAGCGCCAGAGATGACACCGACGACTACAGAGGAAGTTTGGAATTCTCAATACTCCGCCCAGATGGCTGAGATGAGATAGAACCATTCAGTTGGGAAATGGCAGCAGACGTTCTTTGACGGGTGACTACAAGAGAGATGAGTACAAAATAATATTCTTTATTATTTGATAAATTAACTTATGGTTTATGGGACATATTTTTGTAAATACATTGCTTGTGTGATTAACGTAGTATACTTAGTTTGGGTCTGACACACTTTTGTATGGAAGCAGCTCGCACGAATGTAGTTAGTGGAAGGTTCTTGTTTTTGTATTGTGTTAACTAACGTAGCTATGTGAACGGCCGTGTTTGCATATGTTACGCAATGCGGTTAAAAACGTATCTTAGAGATCTGTCGTGTTTCAGAAGTAGGACTGAATTAATGTAATTATACAGTAGATTGGAGGGTAATTAAAATTGTTTAAGATTTATTATTGATCAGATTCAGTGTGACTATTGCCGATTGGAGCAATGTAATTTGTGACGAAGAGTAATCAGCTCTATCGTAGGTTTTAAATATTGTGTTTAACGTTTGTGAGCACCTATTCAGCAGACCTGTGTGAAAAGCGTCATGTCGGTCCCAGATGTGTGTATGTGTGTATTTTTTGTGGTATTACAAGCGGGAATTTCAGCTGAGACTGATTTCTGTCAGCTTGGTACCCGGTCCATATTGTATCCTTGCGAGGGCAATTGTGGATATGTGATTATGTCTGACCATATGTTGAGTTAGATGAGATTTTTGTTGCTGTTGATTCCGTGAGGTAACGGAACAGCTGGTCGGCTATTTATATACACTGGACTGGGACACGACAAGTATTTGAGGAAAGGGGGGAGATGTTTCACAAGGCTGTCTGAACGTGCAAAGCATGGTCATTAGTGAGGAGTGCTCGTTGGCTCCCTAATTACTTAAATTACAGATAAGAACTGATCAATGGTAAAAATTGTTGAAATAAATGGGAGTTGCCTACGAATCACGATAATCTCCGACGCGTTACCTTAACATGCAGTTTTGTTAATATAAAGTAATCTTAGCCGGTCAGGCTTTTGTTGTTGTTGGTTTATTCCAGGTTTATTTTCATTTCAGTGACCCGTGAGTCACGTGCATTGCTGTCTTTCCTTGTGTGTATTGAGCAATTGGCCAGTTGGTAGCTCATGTTGTTAAGTGCGTCATCGCGCTAATGAGGATCTCAGAGAGATTCCTGTAAATAATAGATTTGTAGAGGGTGTGTCAGCATTAGAGTTTTTAAGGGTTTTTATTAATGTCATGCCCATATCCATAAACGTTGATTTACGTGATGATTGTTCGTGAGCACCGTGGCTGTTAACCCGTTGTAAACGAACGGTCATCCAAGTACTCATTTTCTCGTAGTTAGTCATCACGCGCACATAAAACTCAAATGCAAGGTAGTGGAACTAGGATCCACAATTTTATTATAAAGGGGGAGATCCATCTGACTCCTCAAAGTGTTAGATATTCCTGTCAGGGAAAAATTCAGGGAGGATATATTTTTTATTATTGTTTGTTTATTTTCTTTTATGCACAATTAGTTATTAAATCTTGTTATTACCTTACGTCTTGTCTCCTTAATTTCTTAATTACAGTTTTTATCCTATGACCCTTGCCTCAGTAAAGCACGTTGTTTGGCGGACGTAAACACCACACTATGAACTGAGCGCGACCCCTTGATCAAGATTCTTGCATAAAACACTGCTATTCTGAAGGGTTCATAGGGATAAAACTGGCGCGGCCAAGCTTGGGGCCATTCACTGTGGTGTAACGGCGGAGATTACACATGTCAATAGTGTCGTATTTGAGTAAAACTGACATGCCGCAAGTGCAGGCAGATATGACAGTATTTAATCACCGGGAAGTGATATTTTATTAAAAGTAATTGAGGCGAAGTGGATACCGCCAAATGTGTGAAAGATAAATTAAAGTCAGGAGTTTGCAAAGTAAAATACGGTTCACGTTTTTGTCTTTTAAATTAAAGTAAAATTAATATGTGATACCGGGCGCCCAATGATAAAATTAAAACTAGATTTGTGTAGAAAGTCAAACTCATGGAAATATTAGGAGGCTGTAGCCTAAAATGACAATTAATACTTGGTTAATTAGTCAGTGTTAATATCAGATCAGGATGACAATTTAATGACTAAATATGTGCTTGGGTTTAAAATTAAATTGAGTAAAACTAGAACCACTCAGAGATGCAATTGACTAGTGGGAGTAAATGTAAAATAAATGAACTGAGTTGGATAAAGAAAGTAAATGTGCATTGGATTTTATGTGTGTGTCAAAGGGCATTGCTTTATGCCATTTCCCTTATGTCTCATATAAAGTGTGTATTATGGCAACGGTGGAGCAGATCCAGGAGATCATTGAGAGTGCGGCGAGGAGAACACAGGAATTGTTAAATATCAAACTGTCAGAACAAAGTGAATCGCTAAATACTAAACTGTTAGAACAAAGTGAGTCTATAAACAAATTATCTGAGCAGAGTGAATCGCTAAAAACGAAACTGTCAGAACAAAGTGAATCGCTAAATACTAAACTGTTAGAACAAAATGAATCATTGCGGGCACAATTAAACAATAGTAGGCTAGAACAAAGTGAGTCTATAAATAAATTATCTGAACAAAGTGAACAATTGCGGACACAATTAAATAACAGTAGAATTGAACAAAATGAATATCAGGCGGAACAAGCTAGGTTATTAAAGAGTGAAATTAATGACACTATCAATTCGCAGTTAGAGGCGCAAAATATTAAAAACACGAACCAATTAGCTTCGTTAACCGCAGAAATGAAAGATCACACTAATCAACAGATGATATTACTGGCCCTAGATGTTAGCAAGAATAATGAGAAACAATTAGAGCAGATTAAAAAAATGGAAGATATTTTTGATCAAAAACTTAGCATTCTGGATGAAACGGTGTTGGCTAAATTAGAGCAAATTGAAATAGCATGCACAATGAATACAAGCGAGGTCAAAATAGCTCAGGATAAGTTGGAAGCACGATTTAAGGAGATGGAGAAAAGCGGCAGGGTCATTCAACAACAATTATCAGCAGTAGATGAAAACATATCCGGCATAATTAAAGATATGGACCGTCTCGAGATAAAATCAGCGGAACAATGGGAAAGCCTAAAAACGGAGCAAGAGCAATTTAAGAGTACATTAGACGAAAGGCTGAGCCAGATAGAAAGTAATCAGGATGACACAAAAAGCCAGATCGAAGGGCAAGTAAGCACGATTAAAGAACAAATTAGGAAAGATTGGAAGAAAATGAATATTGATTCTAGAGAGGAAAGATCCACCATTCTTAAAACAGTAGGCGAAAATCACACGCGTATTCAAGCTTTGGAGCAAGAGGTGAAAAATAAACTTAAAGAGCAGACGGACAGGATCATTAAACCCGAACTCCGCTCATTAGAACAATCATCTATATTTAGAACGGGGACATTGAAAGACAAGCCGGATAACTCAAATAGTCCAGAGTCCAGCACAGCAGGAAGTCAGACTCAGGCAGACAGCCCATTAACAACAAACACGGAAGGATTTCGTAAGAATGTAGATAGGAGCTCGACACCACAAGACGGTCATCAGCCCACACAACTTATTCAAGTAATTCGCTCAAATGACTACAAACCGCAGAAATACACGGAAAATTCAGGGGTGACACCTAAAGCCTTTATCAAAGAGATGGAAGACCATTTCAATGACACTGGGGTACCTGAAGCACGAAGATTAAGGATGATGGAGAGATTTTTATCGGGAAATGTCCTCACATGGTTTTTAAGCTTCAAATATACATTTGGAAACATGTCAGATTTCAACTTAGCGCTTCTGCGCAAATATTGGTCGCCCGCAACACAACAGAGTCTAAGGATGGAGCTTTACTCTAGGAAGTATCAAACCACCCAGCAAACAAAATACTCAGATTTCTTTAACATGCAAATGTTAAAATTTCGTGACCTTGATTACCCATTAAATGAAGCAGATCTGGTGATGACTATAGCGAGACAAATGCCGGTAAACGTACAACAAGTACTAGTCGCAGCGAACGTTAGTACGGCCCTACATGCAGAGCAGATACTACGGCAAATAGATGAGACTACATCTCATAGTCATTATAGAGGGGGAAGACAGCTGGAGTTAGTCAATACTACAGAGGTCATCAAACCAAAACAGGCAAACACCAAAACGCAGGGCACTAACACAAGCACTTCCACACCTAGGCGAAACCAGGAAGAAGGAGAAAACAGACCATATCAGCGTAACGAAAATCATTACAACAATAGGTCATACCAAGGTAACAATAGATACCAACAGAGAGGATATCAGCAATGGCGTGAAAATCGAAGGAATGACAGGCCTTATGGAAGATACGGTGATTACAATGCCAATCAACGATGGAAAGGAAGAAGAGATCAAAATCAAGGAGAGCCACGTAACTATCGAGATGACTGGGATGATAGGCACGCCCAATCGCAAAATTACTTAGAGGAGTTACACGCTAGTCAAGGAGGAGAGATAGGAAGATGGGAAAAGGCCATTGGGAACATGAAGAATCCTGATACACATACTGAGGAAGCTGGAAGTCTACTGAGACAACAGGGATATCAAGGACATGAGCGACAGAAGGATGATGGGAGTCGCAATGGAGCTTAAAAAAATTTTAAATTTGGATAAAGGAGACAGGCTACAAACACAACAGTCGGAAGTTGAAGATGGATGGATAGTAGCGAACATACAAGAATGGATTGCTTTGCCAGAAGACTGCCTGGAGGAGACGGTGAAACCACGGAACGATGAAATTAGGCAGTTACCCATTATTTACGCGAGGATTGGTGGAATTAATATAAGATGTTTATTGGATACGGGGTCACAGATCAGTCTGGTATCGGAGGCCTTGGTTCGAGAGTTGGGACGGAGTCAGAATATTCCTGTAATTCCGGTACCACAGCTCAAAGTGAGGGGTGTTATTCCTGAACGCACCGTCACTTGTAAACGTCAGGCATACTTAGAGCTGAACATATTGGAACACACTTTTGGGCAAACATTCATTATCATGGCAAAGATGAATTTCAATATAATTCTTGGTGCAAATTTTATTTGTGACTATCAAGCAGTGATAGATTTGCACAAGAATACTGTCAGTTTTAGAGAGTATGATCAACTGAAAAATGTGGGATTGCATATGGATGAAATCACTACCGGAAGAGATGTAAATTCTTGGGCATTGGAAGCAATATCGGAAGAGACGGAAGAGGAGGTACGAAAGGCAGAAGATAACATCATAGAAGGAGCTGTTGTGGAACTAGATGAGGAGAGTGAATCCCAGGAGATATGGTCTTTATTAACAGAAGGAGATAACAGTGATGCACAATTTGAAGAGTTATTACAGGAGCGGCTCAATGACATTCAACTTGGGGGTGAACACAGAAAACAGTTGGAAGAGATATTAAGGAAGCACAAAACAGTATTTGATACAGTACCTGGAAAAATATTAAATTTTAAATATTCTATACAAGTCGAGGACTGGTCACCTTTCAAAAGCAGATTATACCCAATTCCTGAAAAATATCGTGGTCAAGTTAAGGCCATTATAGGTGAGATGTTACAAGCCGGAGTGATAAGGAAGACACCGACACCTTATCTAAATGCGATTTTGGCAGTCACAAAACCAAATGGATCTATTAGACTTTGTTCAGATGCCAGAAATCTCAACACAAGACTCATTTTTCCTGAGTATGACAGAGCGCCAATCATCAGAGACGTACTAAAAGGCTTTAAAAACAAGAGCATTTATTCATCAGTCGATCTGACGAGTTCGTTCCACCATATTGAATTGGATGAGAAGTCACAGCTTCTAACTGGCTTCTTATTCGATAACCAGACGTTTTGCTTCGTTCGAATGCCCTTTGGAGTCAAAACAGCGGGCTGTGCTTTAATCCGAGCCCTGGACCGGAATTTAACCGAGGAAGTTAAGGAGATGACGGTACGCTACATTGATGACATTTTGCTGGCATCCGACAACATTGATACTCACATGGAAAATTTAGATAAAGTCTTAGGCAACCTGAATGCATCTAATTTCAAAGTAAATCTGAAGAAATCGCATTTCTTCAAGAGCGAGATCTTATATTAGGGTCACGTCATTGACAAGGAGGGAGTGAAGCCAAATCCCGCTAAGATCGAAGCGATAAAGAATTTCCCTACACCAACGAGAGTCAAGCACATTCGGGCTTTCTTAGGCGTAACGGGTTTCTTTAAGGAAAACTGCCCAGGTTATACGGAGACTGTAGCTCCCATGCAGGAAATGCTAAAGAAAAATAATAAATGGTTATGGAATGCGGAGTGTGAGAAGGCATTCCAAGCAACAAAGCAGCTATTGGAAAACTGCATTAAATTAGGATATCCAGATTTCAAGCACAAATTTATAATCCAAGCGGATGCTTCACTAATTGGTATAGGTGCTATGCTTTACCAAGAGGATCCAGCTAACCTGCAGCACAAAACATATTTGGCATTTGTCAGCCGAAAATTGCGTAAGCTCGAGCGCAATTATACGGTAACGGAACTAGAACTGTTGGCCATACTTCATGCGTTACAACAATGGAAACGAATAATTTACGGCTACCCTATTGTTGTCAGGACCGACCACAAGGCACTAACATTCTTGTTTAAGACGTCGATGGCAAGCGAACGTGTGACACGTTGGTCTATATATATTCAGCAGTTCAGCATTGAGATTGAACATTGCCCAGGGAAGATGAACGTGATACCGGATGCACTCAGCAGGAACCCAGAGCCTGATAATGAAGAAACAGCGATGGTACAACACTTGGAGTTAACACCGAAGGACCGGGAATTCTCGGAGGAGTTACGTGAGATACAGCGAGAACAGGAAGCGGAACCATGGATGATGCTTTTAATTCAATACTTCAGAAAGCAACTACCTACAGGAACACCTGCATTTCGAGAAGCGAAAGCCAAAGAAGGAAGATATGTTTATGTCAACAATTTGCTGCACAAATGGGTAGATAATGACCACACCAAGTTACGCATATTAGTACCTGCATCGTTACAACGAGGATTGACATGGCATACGCACGAAAGTTACGGTCATGTGGGCGTAGATAAGTGCGAAGCGACTATAGGAGAGACATTTACATGGCCACGTATGAGAACAACTATATGTGACGTCATTACAACTTGTGATCCGTGTCAGAGGACAAAGCCCAATAATTACTTAATGAGGCAGTATCCCAGACCATTGCTACCTCAGAATCCATGCGAGCTACTGGCACTCGACTGTTTCGGTCCAATCCCGAAGGGAAGGCGAGGTTGCCGTCATTTGCTAGTGTGCATTGATGTATTTTCTAAGTTTGTAGTACTATGCCCTATTCAGAAAACGACATCGAAGCAGGTACTCAGTCGCATTCGAAATAGAGTTATTCCAATCCTTGGAAAACCAGAGTTTATATTATCAGACCATGGCAGTTATTTCACAAGCGCCGAATTCAAGAAAGGTATGGAAGATATGAGTATAAAACACGTTTTAAGCAGTATCCGACATGCTCAAGCAAATCCAAGTGAAAGAGCAATTATGTGTGTAACTTCATATTTGAGGATCTTCATTCCGAACGAACACCACAAATGGGTCGATAAGATTAAGGATGTAGAGACATGCATGAATTCTACCAGGCACGAGTCAACAGGACAAATCCCTATGGTCCTACACAAGAACGAGTATCCAGTAAGAACGTGGAAAAGCATCATTAACTGTCCACAAGATCCAATGATAGCACCTGACTTGCGAATTGAGAGGACGAGAGCCTACATGAGAAAACAAGCAGACCGCAGATTACGGCGAGTAAGAAATAAGAGGTTTCACAGGGATCTTGAAATCAACCAGCTCGTTTTGGTGAAACGACCTGCTACATCGGACCCAGAAAAGAAAATCTTCAGTAAATTCTGCGAAAAGTTCACAGGACCCTATTCTATCGTAAGAAACCTTGGAAACAATGCTTACAGAGTGAAAGAATTGAGCATAGGAACAATGTCAGTCTACAACGCTGCCAACCTAAAAAAGTATCGTCGAAGTGAGCCATGGGAGCGCCAAAATTTATGATGCAGTTTGAATATATGGACGTCCTATTATCAACAAAGTGCACGAGGAGCAGTTGAGTACGGCACGTAAACGAGGGAGTAGTGTTGTTGTTGACAAACATTAACGAGACGAGCAGAGTGTTGCCTCAGGCACCAGAGCGTCATGCAAGCAGACTGAGAGGGGAGATACGAGCAGGAAATGAAAACGAGTAAATGCCATTCAAGACAGGAGCGACTAGACCAGTAATAGAAAAGGGGTGATTCCGAATTAAAACAATTTGGCCTACGGAAGTCTTTTTAAAATTGTCGACTTTATTCCTAAGTTCGAAATTTTGTGAGTGGGAGAGTTGTGAACCCTTTTATCCTCTGTTGGATAAATGATTCTATGTTTTATTTCTCCAATTAATAAATATTTCAATCAGCATCATGAAAGTAGCCAGACGGAGATGAGGAAATTTCAAGCATTGGTTGGAGACAGTGGGGACATACCTGAAGCGGATTGACAATAGGCTAAATACTTTAGCTGTGAAAGGAAATAGCATAGCGATGTGTCAGAAGGACAGGTGGGCCGCCTCAAATAGAAGCGACGCGCAGTGAGACATGCTGCCGGTATGTTCATTGTGATATTCGCGCCTAGAAGAAATGATGCAGTAATGTGAGTGGCTGATGAGCAGGCTGGACACTCCTACGACGCCAAGATCTGCTATGAACCGCCAAATTACAGAAAATGTTAGAACCAATGAGAGAAGAATGCCTAGTTAACGCGGCAGGTCTAGCGTGGGTACGCTCGGCTAGCATTCACGCGGGATATCGCCTAGACAAAATCTCTACGATCGATTCTAGGATTAATGAGCATATTCTTGACCTGTGCAGTATTACGAGTTCAGTGATATCTATTTCATGCCTGTACCACAATTATTTCGATAAATTTTTACATAAATTCCCCCCCCCCCCCATCGAGACCTAGGGCCAGTTCTTTTATAAGTGGCATGAAGAGCCAAAACTTGGACTTTTTATTCTGTTCGTCTACGGACGTGGACTTCTATTCTGTTCGTCTGAGGACGTAGACTTTTATTTTGTGTGTCTTGGACACAGAAGTTATTGTAAAGTGTTAAATTCAGTGATAGATAGTCACAGTACTATATTGTAGGGGCAGTATCGTCGATAATTCGCCAACGAACTGTGACAGGGAAAGTAGTACCTGAACAGCGAATTTAGTAGTCAGATATCAAGTGTATAATAATCTAATTTTTGAAGCAGCGCCAGAGATGACACCGACGACTACAGAGGAAGTTTGGAATTCTCAATACTCCGTCCAGATGGCTGAGATGAGATAGAACCATTCAGTTGGGAAATGGCAGCAGACGTTCTTTGACGGGTGACTACAAGAGAGATGAGTACAAAATAATATTCTTTATTATTTGATAAATTAACTTATGGTTTATGGGACATATTTTTGTAAATACATTGCTTGTGTGATTAACGTAGTATACTTAGTTTGGGTCTGACACACTTTTGTATGGAAGCAGCTCGCACGAATGTAGTTAGTGGAAGGTTCTTGTTTTTGTATTGTGTTAACTAACGTAGCTATGTGAACGGCCGTGTTTGCATATGTTACGCAATGCGGTTAAAACCGTCTCTTGGAGATCTGTCGTGTTTCAGAAGTAGGACTGAATTAATGTAATTATACAGTAGATTGGAGGGTAATTAAAATTGTTTAAGATTTATTATTGATCAGATTCAGTGTGACTATTGCCGATTGGAGCAATGTAATTTGTGACGAAGAGTAATCAGCTCTATCGTAGGTTTTAAATATTGTGTTTAACGTTTGTGAGCACCTATTCAGCAGACCTGTGTGAAAAGCGTCATGTCGGTCCCAGATGTGTGTATGTGTGTATTTTTTGTGGTATTACAAGCGGGAATTTCAGCTGAGACTGATTTCTGTCAGCTTGGTACCCGGTCCATATTGTATCCTTGCGAGGGCAATTGTGGATATGTGATTATGTCTGACCATATGTTGAGTTGGATGAGATTTTTGTTGCTGTTGATTCCGTGAGGTAACGGAACAGCTGGTCGGCTGTTTATATACACTGGACTGGGACACGACAAGTATTTGAGGAAAGGGGGGAGATGTTTCACAAGGCTGTCTGAACGTGCAAAGCATGGTCATTAGTGAGGAGTGCTCGTTGGCTCCCTAATTACTTAAATTACAGATAAGAACTGATCAATGGTAAAAATTGTTGAAATAAATGGGAGTTGCCTACGAATCACGATAATCTCCGACGCGTTACCTTAACATGCAGTTTTGTTAATATAAAGTAATCTTAGCCGGTCAGGCTATTTTTGTTGTTGGTTTATTCCAGGTTTATTTTCATTTCAGTGACCCGTGAGTCACGTGCATTGCTGTCTTTCCTTGTGTGTATTGAGCAATTGGCCAGTTGGTAGCTCATGTTGTTAAGTGCGTCATCGCGCTAATGAGGATCTCAGAGAGATTCCTGTAAATAATAGATTTGTAGTGGGTGTGTCAGCATTAGAGTTTTTAAGGGTTTTTATTAATGTCATGCCCATATCCATAAACGTTGATTTACGTGATGATTGTTCGTGAGCACCGTGGCTGTTAACCCGTTGTAAACGAACGGTCATCCAAGTACTCATTTTCTCGTAGTTAGTCATCACGCGCACATAAAACTCAAATGCAAGGTAGTGGAACTAGGCTCCACAATTTTATTATAAAGGGGGAGATCCATCTGACTCCTCAAAGTGTTAGATATTCCTGTCAGGGAAAAATTCAGGGAGGATATATTTTTTATTATTGTTTGTTTATTTTCTTTTATGCACAAATAGTTATTAAATCTTGTTATTACCTTACGTCTTGTCTCCTTAATTTCTTAATTACAGTTTTTATCCTATGACCCTTGCCTCAGTAAAGCACGTTGTTTGGCGGACGTAAACACCACACTATGAACTGAGCGCGACCCCTTGATCAAGATTCTTGCATAAAACACTGCTATTCTGAAGGGTTCAGTAATGTGACGACCCGGCTGAAGGCTATCACTAAAGAAGACTATGCCAGGAGTTTCAAGGACTTGTACAGCCGTTCTAAGAAGTGCTTAACTATCCACGGGGATTACTTCGAAGGACAGGACGTCTCATCAATTAAATAATTATATTTGTCTTTCTTGCGTATAGGTGGGGGGAGTAAAGTAGTAATATATTTGTTAGGCACTTTTTGTATTTCTGAAGAATTTTAGTAGGAATAAAGTTGCCACTTTTCTCTCTGAAATGCTGGTGATTTAATTTTGAGTGCCCTTGACGTAAAAGTTCGCAATCTTTATCTTAGGATTTAAAGAAATTGAAGTTTATCATAAGAAAGCAGAAGTATCTTAGCTTATATTCATCAAGTGTTTTAAAGAAAATGACAATTCTCGCTATTGATATCTATGATGTGTTTACGCGAGGCGAGCAGAATATTATCAAGGGAGATGAGAGGAAAGGGAAGGACCATGTGAAAGCTGTTGGTTGCAAGGGTGGACCTGTCAACTGTTCGAACGTGACTTGCAGGTACTTACATTTTCTATTATTTGCTAGTTCTTCCAGAATACGGACTGGTGTTCTCCATCTTCCAATATTTCATCACTTGTGGGACGGTCGTCTCTGATTCAGCACGCTGTGCATAATTATTAAATTTAGTAATTGTATTTATTGTTTGTAACCTGGTACCCTCAATCAATAGATAACTACAAGACGTTCTTCGAAGAACACAAATGTTTATACATACTAAAAATATCTGACGTCTACCAGTTAACATGATTTCAGTTAATGTTTTCATCATTCACCAATATTATAATTAATAGAAATGTAAATGAATAGGCCCGGCGCAGGAAGTTTAAGTCGACAGGTGACCTGTACGTCGAGCCTATAAGTTGAATGATGAAGACGTCACAGTAAACTCAGGCCATGATAATAATAATAATGTTATTGGTTTTATGTCCCTTTTAAATACTGTGGCTTTTAGAGACGCCGGGGTGCCGGAATTTTGCCCCGAAGGGGATCTTTAACGTGCCAGTAAATCTACTGACACGGCTCCCTCGCGTTTGCGCACCCTTAAATGCCAGCTGACTGCGCCAGGATACGAACCTGCAACCTAGGGCCCAGCATCAGGCCATGAGCCAGAGGAATCAACATTTTGTAGTTAAAATTGTAAGAAGTGACTGGAAAATGAACCCTGAGCCCCACCATCCTCAGTGCACTCAGCCACGAAGCCGAATATTACTGAAAGCGTCATGTGGTTGTATAAGATTTACGGTGCATTCACCTCCTAGTCCATGAACCATGGGCAACAGTGGAGTGATATAGTAGTTTAGATACCAGTTACTATGGAATGGAAGTGAGCATCTTAGATCTATTCTGAGGCTTAACCCTCTTTGTGCTCGGGTGCCTAAGACCTCACAACTCACCAGTTTGTTCCTTGAGGTGACACTCAAGCGACCCTGTGTACGTAAGACTAGCAAACCCTACTTCACTTGTACTTTCTGGGAACCTGCCAACAACGTTGAGAAAGCCTCAGATCTATAGGAGTGATGGGGTCCCATTCCTATCTGTTCGGAAACAGAGACTTGCAGACTAAACTGGACGATAAAAAGCAAAACAGTCTCAAATGAAAATTAATTATAATAATTTTTTTTTATTAATGCTGCCAATGGCCATGTATTTTTTTCTTTTCAGGACGGGTCAGGGAAGGATTATGAAAGAAAATCGGCCGTGGACCTATTGAAAGGAACCGTCCCGGCATTTGCCTGGTTGCGAAAATGGGAAACCACGAAAACCATTTTCAGGACGGCCGAGGTGGGAATCGAACCCACGCTCTCCCGATGCCAGCGAGACACGAGAGAGCGCGTTAGCGCTCTCGGCCACCGCGGCCGGAAATGAAAATTAATGAAATCAACTTATCGCAGACTATCCTGCTTCCAAAACATTCGTTATTTCCTGATGTGGTATACGCGTTCTGTGCTAGTACCACACAAGTGGTAGTAATAACAATAGGAAAAAGAGAAGACGAATAGAATCATATGCCCGACTTCCTGGGTTCGAACGTTTAAGAAGGTATCTACGTGATCAATCCACCAATTGTCGTATACTATTTGAACTGTCGCCTTACCAAGAAACTGGTTTTCTATTGTATAACCTGTGACTAATTTTCTCTTCAGCACAGGTATAACCATTCATCAAGTTGGTATTCATTACAGTACTGTACAGTACATTAGAACTATTTCCTACCACAGATAATGAAAACCACCCCAGGAGGAACCAATATTTAACGTTGAGCAGTTGGTACTTGACATTCCTCCGTACAAATCATGAACCACGGCACCACTATAAATAGTTGAACCATTTGTATCTCAAAATAATGAGGTTGGGAAAGTGAAATAGTGTTATCCGAGGTTTTGTGCCTAGATTTTAATTCGACAAGAAAACCATGTATGCCCCATTTTAAAATGTACAATTTTGCGCCGAAGGTGTTTTCACTGTCTGTGTGTTCTCTCAATTAGTGAGCAGTACTTCCTTAAAATCCTACTGTATGAACCTCCAAACTGACTTCTTAAACGTTCTGGGATAGACCCAAGGTGCCTGTGGAATAAAATAATTTCCACTAACATGGAGATCACAATAATATACCGTAGGTCAACATTCTGAGGGTGATAACACTTAACTTACTCTTAGATGTACAAGATTCTTGGCCACGATATTACACACATTTTTACTAGGAAAATGTTACAAACATTTTCGATACACCACGTAGTTACAGACTGTACTCGTTGTTACACTTTGTAGGAGATTGGTCTGTTTCACTCAGGGGGCTATGTTTCAATATTTCTTGCCACGTAATTTTATGTTCAACTGGGGCAGGAAATCCTTTCCTCTAGCCTTTCACCAAATCCGCTAAGCCATTGCCTTCACACGTCTGCGGCGCAGACCATAGGGCCTGGAGCAAACCGTAAAAATCCGACTACATCACGCGTCTTATATGAGATTTGTGTGCAAGGAGAACGGAGATAGCTGATACAAGAGTGAGTAGAAGAGATAGATTCCGTAGCAGGTGTCAACGTGTCAAAAGCTTGTAATTTCAGTGAGTGAAATAGCTAGGTTACATGCTACATCAACATTGGACTACCTTGGAGAAAGATGAAAGGAGATATTTCACTCCCACATTATGAGTTGCTGTCCCATGTGGTGCGCAATAAGCAGTGCACTAACTTCGGTCGAGTGAGTATATTCTGAGTACCATCTTCGAATCTGTCCCTTAGGATAATTCAAGCAGAGCTTGGTGTCCTTACGGTTCAAAAATAATGCGGAAATGGAGGAAAATGTAGTATTATCAACATCATCATCATCATCGCTACCACCAAAGGATTGGAGTATCCGCCATTAATGAACTTATGCGTGAAAACCAATCCATGCACTCCAATGTATTTGTATTCAGAAGATAGACGTTTGATACCTAATTTTTTTCTTCAAAATAACTTTTATACAAACAGAAGATAAAAAGTGAGTCTGTGTACAATTAAAATATTAGGCTCTTTTATTAGCATAGGGTTCGTGAACCCTCTCCAGTATACGAACTGGATAAAGGGGACAGTTCCAGAATCTTCTCTTCACTCTAACTAACAGAAAAAAGTTGAGTCTGGAAGTAGCCACATTTTCTTCAAATACAAATAACGTTTCGTGTAGATAATTATTGCAATAATTGCAAATGAATAACCAATTATTTGCTGATCCCAAATAAATAATGTAAACGTTATTATTGTAATTGTTAAGTAGGAATTTTAAATGATGGTCACCGGCGGTGTTATAGATAAGGGATTTAGCGAAGGAGGCCTGGTGAGAAGGGAAATGTGTTGAAGACCCCTGGCAACACGTCACTCTTGCTCAGACGATAGTTGTCTATGTGTGAAAACTGAAGGATTGTTAGCTGTTTGAAAGGCCAGTAAAAAAATCATGGGAAGAAGATGAGTTCGTGTTCTGACATACCTCATCTTCATGAGGTTTATGTAATCAATTGAATTAAATTAGATGTCAGTGCATTACAATGTGTATAAACATTTGCTGTGCCAAGTTTCACTGCGCTAGGATGGTTGTATCGCGAGAAAAGTCTTCTAGAATGTCTCAATTTCAATTGGCCGTCATGTTCAGTTTGTACCTAATAGGTTTACAAATGCCACACAGATAAACTTCTAGTAGTACTCTTTACCACCGTAGAAAATTTCTGGGTGATATCTGTTACTGTTGCGGAGATAGAGTAAGGCAGTGAAATATTTCGCGTGGCCGACATGTTGGATTGGTGAAATTATTTGAAATTTGAAAGGCACGGTGGAGTTGGATGTGGTCGTAGTATACACTTACCGAGTTTCATTAAAATCACTTCGACCGTTTAGAATTTATGAGGGGTACACACACTCACAAACGCACACACACACACACATACACACGGACAAATGGTGTTCTCATAAGCCTAAATTTTAGCTTATTTCGTTTATGAGAAAATAAGCTGATGAAATCACCTTTTGTGTGTGGGTGTGTCTGTGTATAGGCACGTATGTCTGCGTGTGTCCCCGTATTAAAATTTAAATGGCTGGAGTGGCTTCAATGAAACTCGCTAAAGTCATAGTTCTATTTTGTCCGACCCCGACCATGCCCCTCAAATTTGATTACGTCTCACCAATCCAACATGGCGGCTGTATGAAATATTTCACTGGCATTCTATATCTCCGAAACTATTACTTATATCAGTTTGAAATGTTTTACGGTAATAAAGGGGACTAATAGAAATTCACCTATGTGACTTTCAAAAAGCTGTTAAGTACAAAACGAACATGGCGGCCAAGCGAACTTGAAACATTTAAATAGAATTTGATCACAATTTAAGCATCCGAGCGCAGTGAAATATGGTACACAACATGTTTATACACATTATAATGCACTGACATTTAATTTAGTTCAATTGTTTATATTGTATAACCTCAAGATGGTGGCTGTGAGAAATTCTAGAATATTTGATGTGTAACATCCTTCCGCTCGGTTGCTGGATAGTTTTGTGGGAGTGATTTTGAAAATTGGGGACGGAAGTGAATCGGGCGGAAGTGGATCGAACGGAAGTGGATCGGACGGAAGTGAAGACGCACTGCCAGAAAATTGGGACGGAAGTGAATCGGGCGGAAGTGGATCGAACGGAAGTGGATCGGACGGAAATGAAGACGCACTGCCAGCTGGATGTACAATTGAAAATGTGTGTATTGGAAACAAGGCAGTGTGTGCTCTTTAGCGCGAGAATGATATGGCAATACAGTAGGCAGTGCATTTAGCAGGCACTGGTTTGACGAGCACAGTGGCAAATGTTTCACCGACTTTCATTTGTCATTGAGCATTTTATGAAGCTTCACGTTTAAGGTTGAATATCACATGGGGTAGGACAAAGACGACAAATGACATTTAAGTAAGCGGCATTATTGTCAAGCTGTGGGTGAGTAGTCAAATATTAAATGCATAACAGAATGTTGTTATATGAGTGGAATAAAAGCTGTATTTTCATCATATGTGAGACTAGGTCATTTCATGGTTGTAGGAAGCCATGTTTTGATTGCTTACGACGAACTGTATGTGAGCCTTGAGAATAATTAATGTTATAGTTACTGAGGAATGTGCTCACAGTATTTGAGATGATGATGATGATGATAATTGTTGTTTTAAGGGGCCTAACTTGAGAGTACTGTCGACGTTGTGTGTCACTTTGCTATTATGAATTATTAATGTAAAAGGAAGGAAGCGTGTAGTTTTGCGTGTCCGTTAATCTCACGATCATGACCCACGGTACCTCCCTTTTACGTGGAATGCGAACCACAGGACATGGCATTTCAATTCGAAAATCTCACATGTATTGACCGGGAATCAAACCCGGTCTACCTTGGTGAGAGACTAACAGCTTGACCGCTGCGCCACAAATGTGACAGTAGCATATCTCCAATTCAATCTATACATTCATCATAGTACCAGTATGAAAATGGAGTTTAAATTAACATTTTAAGAATGTCCAAGCTGTGTAGTATACGAGTAGGATAACATGTCAGATGTTACACATCATATGCGACTACTGTAAGGCTCATATCTTTTTTTATTTCTTATGTCCTAATCATACGATCGAAGTCAACGTTTAAATAAGAAACCTACGCAATAATCGTCATCTAATAGTACATAACTCTATGGCCAACATATATATCTTAAATCCAACATGGCGACCACCCGAAATATGTAGACGGTTCTCAATATCTACTAATCTTGACAGCAATCAAACTGAACATTTGTTTGTTGAGATAGGCTATGAACATAAGTTTTCCTATGGGACTTTCATTAACCTGGTGAGCACAAATACAACATTGCGGCAACGCGAAATTTCAATATTTAAATGGACGTTTCTCGCAATTTTACCATCCGAGCGCAGTGAAACGGTAAATACTTTTACAAATGTTAATCCACTGACATCTAATTTATATCCATTGTTTTTATAACCACAAGATGGCGCCTGTTGGATTTTTTAAAATCTCGTTTTTATTATTTCTTGTGTCCAAATCAAGCGATTGAAGTTTGAATAATACACCTATGCATTAATCTCCATGTAATAGTAAGTTACATAACTATATGACCTACATACATAAATATCAAACATGGTGACCATCCGAAATATTTAGACGGTTCTCAATATCTACGAATCTATTTGGGGAAGTCCGTGTAATTTTGACCCGCGTGTAATTTGGACTGATGTTACATTTGGTATTTGCAAGTTTTGCCCCACTCTTTCAGAGGCAAGGTCAGCAAGACAGTTGATGGTTCCTATCGCCCTGCGAGTTGTTCTAATCTTGGACTCAAAGTTGAGGGAGAATTAGGAAAATAAGTTTGTCACCACATTCCTTGTAAGATTATACGACCATGAGGAAATGTGCTCTGAAGTAATTATTTCAACGAAGAGTGTGTGTTGTTTTCACAAGTACTTCTGAAACATCGTGGTAAGTTCCAACGTACCTTCATTCACACAATTTTAAATAATTTTCATATTATTTGATTTTTAACTAAATATATGCATGCCGTTTAATTTGGACTGCCCGAGATTGTGTAATTTGGTCCGTTAAACAAATTTAAGCGTTGCGTTTCTTCGTGGTGACCATCTAGTGGTGTAGCGACTAGTATTCTTGGCTGTCGCCCCAGAGTTCCGGTTTCGATTCCTGGCTCAACCAAGAAATTTTGATTCTGGTGGGAGGGCTGGATCGGGGTTCGATTCCCACTTAAGCTATCCTGAAAGTGGTTCTCCGTGGTTTCCAAGTTTTAGAAAGGCAAATGCAGGGACGGGTCCTAACTTAGAGACACGACAGCCTCCTTCCCAATCCTATCCCCAGTTTACAAATACTAGTACAGGCATCATAATAACACAGGTTATCACACAAACTCCACACTTACACAAGTACACGGGGCTACATTATCACGACGTCGCAAATCCCCTGAAATAAGCAACAACAACTACTTTCTTCGGAGTTTTATTTCTGATTCTGAAAGAAGTTGCTTTATAAACTGAAAGGGTTTTGTTGTTGTTGCTTATTTTAGTGGCTGCGACATCGTGGTCATATAGCCCCGTGTATTTGGATGTGTGTGTGGAATTTGCGTGACAACCTGTGTTATTGTGATGGCTGTACAAGTGTGTGGGTATTTGTAAACTGGGGATACGATTGGTAAGGAGGCGGCCGAGGCCTTTAGCTAGGATCCATCCCAGCATTCTCCTGGAGTAGAAGTGGGGAAACCACGGAAATCCACCTCCAGGATGGTTGAAGTGGGAATTGAACACTCCGCTTCCCAGTTTTCCCTCGCAAGGCTGAGTGTACTCCGTTTAAGCGCTCAGACTGGAGGTAAAATTTATTGGCAAAGCCGGGAATCGAACCCGGGTCTCCAGGGCTACATGCTAAATGGGACGATCAGAATTCGCAGTATTGTATTTTATTTAGTATTGCCTAATAAACAGCTTAAGTAACTTACAAGTGCTTATATTTACCAGTCCAAATAACACATCGCCCTGGTCCGAATTACACGCCATCGGTCCGCATTACACGATATTACATTTTGATATAAACATAAATTTTAAGTTATACGCTGAGATAATATTAACATTTATTTTCACCAAATCATTTCATACATTGCACTAATTATCGTCCATAAAATTTGAGAAAGTTTAATTACGGCCAAAAAGTTATTGACGTTTAAAGTGGCCCAAATTACACGGACTTCCCCCACAGCAATCAAACTGATATAATAAGTTGATAAAGGCAATTAACATAATTATGTACGATATATGAAAATAGGCTATTTAGTTTTTCACGGAACTGTAAATGTAATGTAATGTTTTTTCAGTCGGTCAACACGCTTGTACCCTATTGTAAAGGGTGCTGAAAAGAAATTACATGTGATTAATAAATATACTTTGATGACCAGTTTCGATCGTCTAACGATGATCATCAGATCCTATACACTTAGGCTATTCAATCTGTCTACAAGTATGGATTATAATATAGTGCGTCAGGGAATGTTCTCCGCAGTGCCTAGGCACTGCTACGTTAGGTGAGACCCGGAGTTAAGTTGGCAACGCGGTGTCAGACCATTCGCTCACTCGCCGAGCCTGTGTTCTCCAAGGTCGACAGGATATCAGTACACACACACGTGTGAGCTGTGCTGTGCTGATAACTAAACTCCGGCTCTCACCTAACGTAGCAGTGCCAGGCACTGCGGAGAACATTCCCTGACACCCTATATTTACAATATACTGGGTGATTCAGCAGCCCCTTCCAATATCGTTTGCTGCAACCCAAATAACGCGTGTTGCCTGGAAGGCCAATATTTCCCTGCTTGCATCTTGAATGTTACTATTGCACTGCAGGCATAATTATCCTGTGAACGATAAGTGAAAATAGGCTAAAATATCAATATTTTAAATTGTTAAAACAAAAATGAAAAACGGTTCATGACTGAGTCAACACTGAAAAATTCTGAAATATTTATGAGTACATAGACTGTATGTGAGTCTTTAATTATATAGTGAAATCTCTCCCTCCATGAAGTTTTAAGTTACAAACAAGTTGAGTAATGGCCATACGTGTGAAGGTTTTGAATAATCTCAGATTTTGAGTATTTCTTGATAACTGTGATGTACAAATACATGAAGAGGAGAAGAGGGAACGTTTGATTCAGAGAACAGAGATGTTGTCCTTGTCTATATGATAAGAGAAATATACATCAATGTAGATCAAGTTAAATCAGGGATTAAAACTATTCCCTAAGTTATCGCCAGGGCTCATTATATTTGTTAATTTTTAATAATATATTCGAATCTAATGGGTTCAATTCTTGTTTTGACACTGGAAATATAAGTCGTCTTGCATTTCTGGATGACGTATTTATTAATCTCATGTATCGTGCTTTTCAGGATTAGGAAACCACCCATTGCAATTGGGTACAATCGTGTTGACCGACTGAAGAACATTAAATTTCCATCACATTAATACCCTTAAATGTGCAAAATTTATGAGATTGCGAAATAATGAGAAAACTGGGTTTTAAGAATCCATGGTGTGCAAAACGGAAGAAAGCTAGGCAAGAATAAAAGCAGACTCATGTTTGGTTGATAATTAGAGATTGAGATAAATTGAGTATCTACGGACGATATAAGAGTGTAATGAAAGTTGGACGGAGCAAATTAAAAGTACTTGCTGCATTGGCGAGTGCTTAAGTTTTAGTAAGTAACATACTATAACTTATATTGACTACAAAGAACACCTAAATGTATCTAATGCACATAGCACATCAAACGTTTTGTGTGAAGTGGACGTATAAGGTGTAGAAAAAAACTGCAACTCTGAACACTCTATAAAATGTTCGCCAATATAATATTCAGGCTACCTAGTTGTAGAGCAAACAGAAGCACAAGAATGATTCATGGGGATGCAAGTATTGGAAAATATATTGTGAAATGAATACTGGTAATGAAATAGTAGATAGTACTAAAAGTAGCGAGTGAATGGGATGAAACACGAACGTTGCGTACTAACAGCAAATGAAGCATTAGCAAGAGAGCACGAGGTAGGAAACATTTTTAAAGTACTATAAATGGGGTACTAATGCGACGAGGATTAAGGAGGTAGAATAAAAGGCTGTGAAAAAATGTGTGCAGAAATGTCAAAGATATATAAGGTGCGTTCAAAAAGTAACGAGCCGGAGGCTGTAATGCGCAAACCGGTGATGACATCGGCTAATCGTGGCGTGTGTAACGAGGTGTGGTTCCGACCAGAGCGTGGAAGGTCACAGACCGTCGCTAGAGGCATGCGTTCACGTCACGTGACGATACAAAGCGAGCAGCTGCATGCATCAATCGTTCAACGCTGCCAGTCGCATTGCAAACAGTCACATGGAGACGTCAGACGAAGAACAAAGAGGTGCTGTCGGTTTCTGACAGCGAAAAGTGTAGGAGGAACGGACATTCATCGCCGAATGTCACAAGTGTACGGCGAACACTGCATGTCCCTTAAAAGGGTCAAGGCGTTGCACAAGCGCTTCAGGGAAGGACGGGTGTCGTTAGCCGATTATGCCCGGTCTGGGGCAACCCCCTGCATTACCGATGACAACGTCCAGCTGGTTGGTGCACTCATTACCCAGGACCCACCGAGTGACAGTGAACGCCATAGCCGCCGTGGTCGGATTGAGCGTCGGAAGTGTGCACAGCATCATGATGGAACGTCTGCACTTGCGGAAAGTGTGTGCCCAATTGGTGCCCCACAGTCTTCAACCCCACCGGGAAGCATGTCGAATGGCCTACTGTCTTGGTCTTGGTTTGACGATTGATTCATGGTGCTGTTCGCTTTGTATCGTCACATGACGTGCACGCGTGCCCTCTAGCGACCGGCTGTGACCTTCCACGCTCTGGTCGGAACCACACTTCGTTACACACGCCACGATTAGCCGATGTCGTCACTGGTTTGCGCATTATAGCCTCCGGCTCGTTACTTTTTGAACGCACCTTATAGAATTGCAGGTACCCAGAGAAGGGTGAGTTAACAGGAGAATCTTGAGATAATTTTGCGAAACAAGGAAATATATAAGAAGATTGATGTTTCATCAAAATGAGTGAATTAATTTGGTAGTTGATGGGTGTGTATAAGAACAATGCATTGAGAAAAGTTGGGAAAGACCATCAATTCCTCTTATATGGGAAAGTTATGAGTGCAACGCATCTGCTCACGTAATGCTCTGCAGCCAAGATAATAGGAACAAATTTTGTAGATGAGGGAATTATAAGCAGATTAGAGTGTGAAAATTAGTATCTCACTTTTAATGAAATAGAGAATGGGAGAAAACAATTAAATTAGCGATATTCTGTAATGCTATAAGGATAGTATAGAATAGGAAATCAGTAGTGACATTTCTGACCATTTTTTGTTCAAGGCTGTTAGGGATTTCTTAGTAATCGCATGCATCAAATGATTGAAATATATGAAACTCTCTTCACAGTCTCTGGCAATCAATGATTCGGAACGGAGGTATTCTAATTCTATTTTGAGCATGTTATGGAACTCTGTGGGCCACAGATGGTAAGAGAATGACGATTGGTTAGTTAAGGGATCTGTGATGAATGATTACATTTTATATAGGATCTTCAATTCATCTCCAAATGTGCACATGCAAGTAAATGGCTTACTTAGAATTCATATTTTAGGGGGAGGAAAGAGAGTTCATGAGAATATTTTATTGGAGACCTATTGTGGTACATATTTTCTTGGAAACTTTCTTTCCATTATCCCCGCGAAGTTTCTTCCCAAGGACACAGGTGGATATCAACTAGATAAAATTATAAGTGATGGATTTCCGATGCAAGAGCTTTGTCCTGTGTCCTCATTAGGCAATTTGCGTACAATTGCATTTTATACATCTCTCCTCCTTTTGGAAGAGATTTCTTATTGAATATATACAGAAGTTAAATTCTCATATAGGAATTCATGCATTATTATGTACCTTGCAATATATCCTGTAGATTATTGTAAAATACTTAATGTTGATTCCAGACCCAATACGTACAGTATTTAAAAAAATCTAATTAAAGTCCATCATATAGTTACTGTGTCAAAGGATTCCCCTGTTCGTGTCTGCATGCTTATACTGTAGAGGTGACGTTTGTTACAAAGTAGAATGTTGTAAGTTTCCATTTTACTAAAATGTAGTTGATGTTTCACCTGATCGTCTGTGATCAGAATAGCCCACCAACCCCTGAAATGTGGTTTTCACCTCATGGACGATATAGTGCCGCCATATCTCGCGTAAAGAATATATCTGGTGGCCAGTGTAGGCTGCATACAGCGCAAGATATCCGAATGGGACGTTCTGTAGAACTCACTTTCAGCGTGGTGAGGTGTTTGGATTCCATTGATGTGTGAAGTCTATGCGCAAGGATTCCATCCAAGGGCCCACAGTGTCTGATGTGATAGTGAAGTTAAAGCACGAAGGGACGTGAACAGCCGAACAACGTGCAAGACGCACCCATGTTGACACCAACAGACCGTTGAGGGTTGAAGTGGTCTTACAAGATACTCAACACTCACCCAGTGCCACAATTTCACATGAATTCCGCACCGCTTCAGGGTTTACCCCTAGGTGCGGGAACTTGGTTTCCATGGCCTTGCAACACATCGTAGGAGCCGCCTTGCATGGAGTTAGGAGTGACTAAACCACACATCGTAGGAGCCGCCTTGCATGGAGTTAGGAGTGACTAAACCACACATCGTAGGAGCCGCCTTGCATGGAGTTAGGAGTGACTAAACCGAACATCGTTGGAGCCGCCTTGCATGGAGTTAGGAGTGACTAAACCACACATCGTAGGAGCCGCCTTGCATGGAGTTAGGAGTGACTAAACCACACATCGTAGGAGCCGCCTTGCATGGAGTTAGGAGTGACTAAACCACACATCGTAGGAGCCGCCTTGCATGGAGTTAGGAGTGACTAAACCGAACATCGTTGGAGCCGCCTTGCATGGAGTTAGGAGTGACTAAACCACACATCGTAGGAGCCGCCTTGCATGGAGTTAGGAGTGACTAAACCACACATCGTAGGAGCCGCCTTGCATGGAGTTAGGAGTGACTAAACCACACATCGTAGGAGCCGCCTTGCATGGAGTTAGGAGTGACTAAACCGAACATCGTAGGAGCCGCCTTGCATGGAGTTAGGAGTGACTAAACCACACATCGTAGGAGCCGCCTTGCATGGAGTTAGGAGTGACTAAACCACACATCGTAGGAGCCGCCTTGCATGGAGTTAGGAGTGACTAAACCACACATCGTTGGAGCCGCCTTGCATGGAGTTAGGAGTGACTAAACCGAACATCGTTGGAGCCGCCTTGCATGGAGTTAGGAGTGACTAAACCGAACATCGTAGGAGCCGCCTTGCATGGAGTTAGGAGTGACTAAACCACACATCGTAGGAGCCGCCTTGCATGGAGTTAGGAGTGACTAAACCGAACATCGTTGGAGCCGCCTTGCATGGAGTTAGGAGTGACTAAACCGAACATCGTAGGAGCCGCCTTGCATGGAGTTAGGAGTGACTAAACCGAACATCGTAGGAGCCGCCTTGCATGGAGTTAGGAGTGACTAAACCGAACATCGTAGGAGCCGCCTTGCATGGAGTTAGGAGTGACTAAACCACACATCGTAGGAGCCGCCTTGCATGGAGTTAGGAGTGACTAAACCACACATCGTAGGAGCCGCATTGCATGGAGTTAGGAGTGACTAAACCACACATCGTAGGAGCCGCCTTGCATGGAGTTAGGAGTGACTAAACCGAACATCGTAGGAGCCGCCTTGCATGGAGTTAGGAGTGACTAAACCGAACATCGTAGGAGCCGCCTTGCATGGAGTTAGGAGTGACTAAACCGAACATCGTAGGAGCCGCCTTGCATGGAGTTAGGAGTGACTAAACCGAACATCGTAGGAGCCGCCTTGCATGGAGTTAGGAGTGACTAAACCGAACATCGTAGGAGCCGCCTTGCATGGAGTTAGGCGTGACTAATCCGAACATCGTAGGAGCCGCCTTGCATGGAGTTAGGAGTGACTAAACCGAACCATAACACAGTGGAGATCCTTTGTGTGGAGTTAGGAGTGACTAAACCGAACCATAACACAGTGGAGATTCGCATTAACCCATCTGGCGCTCCGGGATATTTTGATTCTCGTGCTGACTGATTATTGGTAAAATGCATATGTGGTCGTGCGGACTCCGGTCTAAACGGGCACATAAAATAAGATAGAGAGAGAAATGGCTTCGAACGTGGGTCCCGATTTAGACATGGTCAATCGCATGCCGATTTGAAATTGTGATAATTTTTATGGAAATATTTTGGGAGTTGAGAGATGTCTGGTTTGGATGAATAAATTAGTAGGAAACCCAATTAGTGGGAAAATTAAAAATTTAACTTGGTTAATAATTAGAATGGGTTTGATAATTTTTGATAATGGCTTAACCATTAGGGCGTCAAGTAAATTCAGTAGTAAACGTTCGATGACTGGAGATACACATTATTAGAATCCAGGTGGAGGATATTTGAGAACTTGCATATTTTTCTTGTGATATTGTGGTAAATGTAATTCGTAAAAGTAGAGAATTTTGTTTTTCCATCTCGTCGATATTTAGGACAAATCTCATTTTATTATAGTGTTCCAATTAGCTATTCATATTTCTTGTTCTAGTTATAAGCTTGTGTTTGCCACTGTTGTATACCCCTAAGTTTTGAATAATTGAAATTATGGAAGAAATGATGAGGATGATGAGGAGTTTGGAGGAGAGTTCGAAAGAGGCTGGACGGCGTGTAGCCGCTATTATGAAAGAAAATACAGAGGCATTAGAAAAGAAACTTAAAGAAAATTCTGATTCTTTAGAAAGTAAACTTAAAGAAAATTCTGATAATTTGAAAGAAAGTTTAGATGATAAACTTAAAGAAAATTCTGATTCTTTAGAAAATAAACTTAAAGAAAATTCTGATTCTTTAGAGAATAAACTTAGAGAAAATTTGAATGATAAACTTAAAGAAAATTCTGATTCTTTAGAAAATAAATTAAAAGATAACTTAAAAGAAAGTTTAGAGGATAAACTCAAAGAAAATTCCGATTTGTTAGAAAGCAGGTTAAAAGATAACTTGAAAGAAAATTTAAACAGTAAATTTAATTCAATGGAAAGTAAATTTAAAGAGAATTCTGAAATTTTGAAAATGACACTTGAAAGTAAAATGAATAAATTATGCGATAAAACACATGAGCTCGAAACTTCATTAGCTACTAACGCTAGTTTAATGGACGATAAATTTCGCGATGCCGATCTTCGATCCCAAAGCTTAGCTGATAGGATAGAACATGGTCTTAGGAAAGTTGGTGAAGACATGGTCAACCTGGAAGTCAGAGTGAAGAAGGAGAGTAACGAGATGGGAATTCTAGTTGTTCAGCGTTTAACGGAACAATTCAAGGAACTTGTCATGGGAGAAATAAGAGAAGGAGTGATTCATGAATTGCAAACTGAGATTAAAACCACAGTTGTTAATGAAATAAAAGACACACTCAAGCTGGAGAATCAAGAGGGAATCAAGGAGATTAGGGAATCTTTGTCATCCCACATTGAAGTAATTGCCAAGGATATTCAAGCAACTCAGAAGGACATATCAGATATGACAGGGTCATTGAAAAGTCATGAGGCTGTTATGAACCAGATATCCATTGATGTTAAAGACAATTGTAAGGAGACTGAAGCAATCAAGAAGATGGCAGAAGAAAACCAGAAGGAACTTGAGGCTATGAAAACTCAAATAAAGGATGAGAAACAGTCTGATCATCTTTTGAAAATGCCGAATGTAAGGGGAAAGGAACAGATACAGATAAATCTAGGAGGAGCTAGAGAGACTGATAGACAGGATGAGGTCAGGACAGTATTTCAATCCAACCCCATAACTGTGTTTAAGAATATAGAAGACAAGCCTTCTAAATTTTCAGGGCGAGATTCTGTAACACCCGTGGAATTTCTGAGAGAAGCAGGTGATTACCTGAAAGATTCTAAGATCCCGAAAGAAAGACAGATCAGGGTAATAGGGAAGTTCTTGGAAGGTCCCGCACTTTTGTGGTTTAGAGCATTTAGATCCACTCTAAATACTTTTGAGGAGTTTTCTCGTGGGTTATTGAAGAAGTTTTGGTCCCCTGAAACCCAACAGCAAGTTAGAGCAGAGTTGTATTCGAAGAGATTCTCGACGTCACAACCTACTCGATACTCTACATACTTTTCTGGACAGCTGTCTAAACTCCAACATTTAGATCCGCCAATGCCAGATAACGAGTTGATTACTGCTTTGATACGACAATTTCCAGCAGACGTCCAGAGGACTTTGATCGCTGCTGATATCTACAATATGGAACAGTTTGATGAAGTATTGCAGAAGCTGGATCATACAAACGCTCAATTCTTCCATCAGAAGGGAGTAAAGAGTAATAACGCTGTGTATGCTGTTATGGCTGACAGTTATTCTCAGACACCTCGAGAGATTCGAGAGGAGCGAGAAGAGAAATCGCCGAGGGAAGATTCCAATACGAGAGGATGGAACCAATACCGTAACAGATACAGTTACAAACCATATGCAAGACCGGATGGTGGTAATCGATACAACACTCGATGGAGAAGACCACGTGATACTCAAGGAAGGTACCAGGAAAGAAGATCCTATGGTAATAACTATAATAACAGAGGGAATGTAGATACTCGTCAGTCCAATGAGGAGTTTAACAAGGACACGAGGAAAAACTTGGAAGCGAGACACCAAGATAACTTACAATTTGTGGAGCAGAGGCCCAATGATCCAGGTCCATCGGGAACACAACAATCCCGGGGGAATGGTAAAATTAAGGATTTTGAATATTGTGGAAGTAAACAATAATGGAAGCTATGAAGTAGCTAATACACGAACTGGTAACATCGTGGGAACTTATAATGCTTCGAATTTGAAGATCTATTATTCAAGAACCAGATAATTTAATGTGTAGATAGGAAAAATAAAAATTTTTCAATTTTTATTTTTTCCTAGGTTTGGGGTGGATGTGCCCAAATCTAGGAATGGGTATTCCAAGTTTCAGACACCTAGATATCAAGGGAAAGGCTGTAGCAGCTTTTGAAAGTTCAGATATTTGAATATCGCGCTACATTGCTTCTCGAAGCCTTTCGAAGAAAATTACCGATAGTTGGATGGTAAATGACGTAGCGAGTCACAGCAGAGGTGGAGACTATTTATTGATTAAATAGTTAACTATGGAGCAGAGACTTGAGACTGGGATCAGATTACTGGCACGGCCAAATGAAAGAGAATGCAATTAATATCAAGTAAATCGGACCAGGGATTCAAGAGATATGAGGATTTCTAGATATCAGGCGATGACGCGTGACCCTGACCGTTTTTGTATAAAAGCAAGCTGGAGCAGGCTTAGTTATCTCACTTCATCACAAGCACTTGGCGAACAAGTTGCGTCTACGCTGAGCCAAGGCACATGGTTGCCACGTCTACGAAGAAGTACTTTTCAAATCGTGATAGTCACGAGAAGTGCTGCGCAAACGAGTTGGAACTTAGTAAGTTTCTGGTGAGGAGAATCACTGAGGTGATTGTTTTTCTACAGACATTGGTGGAAATATTTATATTTCCAAAAGGACATATGCTAGACTTGGTCTAGAAAGTAGTATTGTCACAGTCCAATAGTAAATTAATACTTGGATGTTTAAATCCATTTAAAGTCAGTTTCATATTTTGTAACTATTTAACCACTTCGATCCGTCAGTACATTGAAGAATAGTCTATAACGGTGGCGTTCATTAGTCTACGCAAGGGAAACTGCAAGTTGTCTAGCGCATGGCAGATGGTGATATACAAACCATGCCCAGGGAACGATCTTCAGAACAGCCGTTAACTACTTAGACTGTCAACGTTTTTCTTGTACTGATGAGATTACAGTGAGTTAGGTTACAACTGACACATTTAAGAAAAGATCGCTTAGATCTGACCCTTTTCAAACAAACTGTTATGGCTTTGTTAGAAGCACATATTAAAATGGAACTACAGTCATTTAAAACGTCGAAAGATACTACCACTATGTCTGACTAGACGATTTGTGGGTCTACAATGGCGGCCGATACAAGGATTATACGTGCTTGTCCGATAGGGCATATTTATGGATAAATCTGGTATAGACCAGGTTTACGACACTTCAAGAACATCAAGAAATGTAAGCCACATTTGAATTATTTTATGCTTAGCTAATTGGAACAAACTATTTTTTCTGCAGATGACCAACACATTTTTTTCGTCATATTTAAAGCTTGTAATGATTTACGCAAGACTTGTCAGATTTATTCTGAGCATTTTCAGCACTCAGAACAGTTTAGGATCGATGACCGAGCATTTTGAGCATTTATTTGAATTTTTCATATTTTTGGGAAATCACGGTAATCAGCCGATGTAACTGTAAAAGTTAAATTTATTTTTGTTGAGGAATGGATATTTTTTTTCCATATTCGAAGGTTCGAACATGTGGATTCTCACATAATGAGATGATAATTAAACATATTTGAAATAATAATAATAATAATAATCCACTAATAATAATAATAATAATTTTCATAATTTTTCTAAATAATTCTTGGATATTATATTTTATAATAATCATATGTATTGAGAAAGAGCCTATGAAGTAGTTGAAACATTATAGTATGGAACAGGAGATTTTACGAAGGAGAGTGGTTAGCGCAAGCCCGCATTCAACCTACATTTCAGTTCTGGTTGAACAGTTGATATTTGCAATGAGCAAAGTATATGTTTCATATAACACGGAGAGGCATGAAACGGGAAGCAATTGATATTTGTATCAAATAGGATTTTTGTATTTATATAAAATCATGACGTAAATACACCTCGAAAGTGAAATGAAGCTTTTCATAAGTATGGTAAATTCACGGGTTGAACTGAATGGTAAAATAAAATAAACTTGTAAGTTTATTAATCTTCCAGTGTTGATAACAAGCAGAGGCTTGATTTATTGTATAAATTTTGGGAAGATAATTTATGTGTGTGAAATAGTTGAATGCCATTCCCAGGTGCGCAGGTTTAAGTCGCAGGAATGAAGGTTTTTTCGAGCATCAATCAAATAGCAGGTTCGATGGCTCAGGTTTATAGTTGGAGTATTGGAGCCACACATTTCGTCGTATGAATAACCCGAAGGTTATTTCTTTGAAACCATCAGTTCTTATTTCAACCTTGTTTACGAATTCCATTTAGAATTTGATTTTGCTAGAACCCGGATTTGTCATGATAGTAGTTTATTCTTCTTCAGAGGAAGACCTTTGCCGTTGTTGTTGTTGTTATAATATTGTGTCCTTACACAAATAGTAGAATGGGCCACTGCCAATTTAAAATAATTCTTTAACGACGAATAATTTGAAGGATATTTTCAATCCTAGTGCCATGAACTAAATGAATTCATTATAAGACTACAATTCTAATTTCCGCATTCTGTCGAAGAATTGCAAGTTGTGAAAGTTGCTAGAAATGGCCATAAATATAAATGTTTTTTTCATAATAATTCCAAGTGGAAAATCTAATAGTTGAATGGTTCAACCATTTATTGATCAAGTTGATGATTCAGAAATCATATGTTTTGTTTGGAACTTGAAGTTCATAATCGAGTCACTTCTCGAATATTTAATGTCAGAAGAACAATTAATTGTTGTTGTGCTTCGCACAGTTCTTCGATGCTATGCTCAATGGTCAAATACTTTTCAGATGTTGTTAATATGTGTTAATAATTTGTGTTGCTACGATGATAATAATAGTTTCAACGATATATTTTGGAAAACTGGAAAACAAATGAAAGTCTAAGAAATTCTATAAACATTTATTCTACGAGTGTTAATATCATGTAAATAGTCAAACAGTGATCTACGTTATTTCCAGTATGGACAATTCATTTTGCACTGGAGTTAAAATGTTAATAATTTTGGAACACAGTCCACAGGACTAACAATCGGACTTGTGTTTTCAAAAAGATTGTCAAATGTGTTTGGAAGATTTCTGTATATTGTGTGTAAATAAGAGTGTGGATCGCCACACGTGGATGATGCTGCTTTGAGCATTATTCATGCAGTCAGATTTTAACGTTAAATAAACTGAGATAATTTTACCAGATGTGTTTCACCCAATTAAATCTCCTTCTATCCTTATTGTTGCATTGAGCCAAAAATCAGCAAAGCATTTTTATAAATTTGATGTCGTTTTTGCGATTCGCTTTAACCCATCTGGCGCTCCGGGATATTTTGATTCTCGTGCTGACTGATTATTGGTAAAATGCATATGTGGTCGTGCGGACTCCGGTCTAAACGGGCACATAAAATAAGATAGAGAGAGAAATGGCTTCGAACGTGGGTCCCGATTTAGACATGGTCAATCGCATGCCGATTTGAAATTGTGATAATTTTTATGGAAATATTTTGGGAGTTGAGAGATGTCTGGTTTGGATGAATAAATTAGTAGGAAACCCAATTAGTGGGAAAATTAAAAATTTAACTTGGTTAATAATTAGAATGGGTTTGATAATTTTTGATAATGGCTTAACCATTAGGGCGTCAAGTAAATTCAGTAGTAAACGTTCGATGACTGGAGATACACATTATTAGAATCCAGGTGGAGGATATTTGAGAACTTGCATATTTTTCTTGTGATATTGTGGTAAATGTAATTCGTAAAAGTAGAGAATTTTGTTTTTCCATCTCGTCGATATTTAGGACAAATCTCATTTTATTATAGTGTTCCAATTAGCTATTCATATTTCTTGTTCTAGTTATAAGCTTGTGTTTGCCACTGTTGTATACCCCTAAGTTTTGAATAATTGAAATTATGGAAGAAATGATGAGGATGATGAGGAGTTTGGAGGAGAGTTCGAAAGAGGCTGGACGGCGTGTAGCCGCTATTATGAAAGAAAATACAGAGGCTTTAGAAAAGAAACTTAAAGAAAATTCTGATTCTTTAGAAAGTAAACTTAAAGAAAATTCTGATAATTTGAAAGAAAGTTTAGATGATAAACTTAAAGAAAATTCTGATTCTTTAGAAAATAAACTTAAAGAAAATTCTGATTCTTTAGAGAATAAACTTAGAGAAAATTTGAATGATAAACTTAAAGAAAATTCTGATTCTTTAGAAAATAAATTAAAAGATAACTTAAAAGAAAGTTTAGAGGGTAAACTCAAAGAAAATTCCGATTTGTTAGAAAGCAGGTTAAAAGATAACTTGAAAGAAAATTTAAACAGTAAATTTAATTCAATGGAAAGTAAATTTAAAGAGAATTCTGAAATTTTGAAAATGACACTTGAAAGTAAAATGAATAAATTATGCGATAAAACACATGAGCTCGAAACTTCATTAGCTACTAACGCTAGTTTAATGGACGATAAATTTCGCGATGCCGATCTTCGATCCCAAAGCTTAGCTGATAGGATAGAACATGGTCTTAGGAAAGTTGGTGAAGACATGGTCAACCTGGAAGTCAGAGTGAAGAAGGAGAGTAACGAGATGGGAATTCTAGTTGTTCAGCGTTTAACGGAACAATTCAAGGAACTTGTCATGGGAGAAATAAGAGAAGGAGTGATTCATGAATTGCAAACTGAGATTAAAACCACAGTTGTTAATGAAATAAAAGACACACTCAAGCTGGAGAATCAAGAGGGAATCAAGGAGATTAGGGAATCTTTGTCATCCCACATTGAAGTAATTGCCAAGGATATTCAAGCAACTCAGAAGGACATATCAGATATGACAGGGTCATTGAAAAGTCATGAGGCTGTTATGAACCAGATATCCATTGATGTTAAAGACAATTGTAAGGAGACTGAAGCAATCAAGAAGATGGCAGAAGAAAACCAGAAGGAACTTGAGGCTATGAAAACTCAAATAAAGGATGAGAAACAGTCTGATCATCTTTTGAAAATGCCGAATGTAAGGGGAAAGGAACAGATACAGATAAATCTAGGAGGAGCTAGAGAGACTGATAGACAGGATGAGGTCAGGACAGTATTTCAATCCAACCCCATAACTGTGTTTAAGAATATAGAAGACAAGCCTTCTAAATTTTCAGGGCGAGATTCTGTAACACCCGTGGAATTTCTGAGAGAAGCAGGTGATTACCTGAAAGATTCTAAGATCCCGAAAGAAAGACAGATCAGGGTAATAGGGAAGTTCTTGGAAGGTCCCGCACTTTTGTGGTTTAGAGCATTTAGATCCACTCTAAATACTTTTGAGGAGTTTTCTCGTGGGTTATTGAAGAAGTTTTGGTCCCCTGAAACCCAACAGCAAGTTAGAGCAGAGTTGTATTCGAAGAGATTCTCGACGTCACAACCTACTCGATACTCTACATACTTTTCTGGACAGCTGTCTAAACTCCAACATTTAGATCCGCCAATGCCAGATAACGAGTTGATTACTGCTTTGATACGACAATTTCCAGCAGACGTCCAGAGGACTTTGATCGCTGCTGATATCTACAATATGGAACAGTTTGATGAAGTATTGCAGAAGCTGGATCATACAAACGCTCAATTCTTCCATCAGAAGGGAGTAAAGAGTAATAACGCTGTGTATGCTGTTATGGCTGACAGTTATTCTCAGACACCTCGAGAGATTCGAGAGGAGCGAGAAGAGAAATCGCCGAGGGAAGATTCCAATACGAGAGGATGGAACCAATACCGTAACAGATACAGTTACAAACCATATGCAAGACCGGATGGTGGTAATCGATACAACACTCGATGGAGAAGACCACGTGATACTCAAGGAAGGTACCAGGAAAGAAGATCCTATGGTAATAACTATAATAACAGAGGGAATGTAGATACTCGTCAGTCCAATGAGGAGTTTAACAAGGACACGAGGAAAAACTTGGAAGCGAGACACCAAGATAACTTACAATTTGTGGAGCAGAGGCCCAATGATCCAGGTCCATCGGGAACACAACAATCCCGGGGGAATGGTAAAATTAAGGATTTTGAATATTGTGGAAGTAAACAATAATGGAAGCTATGAAGTAGCTAATACACGAACTGGTAACATCGTGGGAACTTATAATGCTTCGAATTTGAAGATCTATTATTCAAGAACCAGATAATTTAATGTGTAGATAGGAAAAATAAAAATTTTTCAATTTTTATTTTTTCCTAGGTGTGGGGTGGATGTGCCCAAATCTAGGAATGGGTATTCCAAGTTTCAGACACCTAGATATCAAGGGAAAGGCTGTAGCAGCTTTTGAAAGTTCAGATATTTGAATATCGCGCTACATTGCTTCTCGAAGCCTTTCGAAGAAAATTACCGATAGTTGGATGGTAAATGACGTAGCGAGTCACAGCAGAGGTGGAGACTATTTATTGATTAAATAGTTAACTATGGAGCAGAGACTTGAGACTGGGATCAGATTACTGGCACGGCCAAATGAAAGAGAATGCAATTAATATCAAGTAAATCGGACCAGGGATTCAAGAGATATGAGGATTTCTAGATATCAGGCGATGACGCGTGACCCTGACCGTTTTTGTATAAAAGCAAGCTGGAGCAGGCTTAGTTATCTCACTTCATCACAAGCACTTGGCGAACAAGTTGCGTCTACGCTGAGCCAAGGCACATGGTTGCCACGTCTACGAAGAAGTACTTTTCAAATCGTGATAGTCACGAGAAGTGCTGCGCAAACGAGTTGGAACTTAGTAAGTTTCTGGTGAGGAGAATCACTGAGGTGATTGTTTTTCTACAGACATTGGTGGAAATATTTATATTTCCAAAAGGACATATGCTAGACTTGGTCTAGAAAGTAGTATTGTCACAGTCCAATAGTAAATTAATACTTGGATGTTTAAATCCATTTAAAGTCAGTTTCATATTTTGTAACTATTTAACCACTTCGATCCGTCAGTACATTGAAGAATAGTCTATAACGGTGGCGTTCATTAGTCTACGCAAGGGAAACTGCAAGTTGTCTAGCGCATGGCAGATGGTGATATACAAACCATGCCCAGGGAACGATCTTCAGAACAGCCGTTAACTACTTAGACTGTCAACGTTTTTCTTGTACTGATGAGATTACAGTGAGTTAGGTTACAACTGACACATTTAAGAAAAGATCGCTTAGATCTGACCCTTTTCAAACAAACTGTTATGGCTTTGTTAGAAGCACATATTAAAATGGAACTACAGTCATTTAAAACGTCGAAAGATACTACCACTATGTCTGACTAGACGATTTGTGGGTCTACAATGGCGGCCGATACAAGGATTATACGTGCTTGTCCGATAGGGCATATTTATGGATAAATCTGGTATAGACCAGGTTTACGACACTTCAAGAACATCAAGAAATGTAAGCCACATTTGAATTATTTTATGCTTAGTTAATTGGAACAAACTATTTTTTCTGCAGATGACCAACACATTTTTTTCGTCATATTTAAAGCTTGTAATGATTTACGCAAGACTTGTCAGATTTATTCTGAGCATTTTCAGCACTCAGAACAGTTTAGGATCGATGACCGAGCATTTTGAGCATTTATTTGAATTTTTCATATTTTTGGGAAATCACGGTAATCAGCCGATGTAACTGTAAAAGTTAAATTTATTTTTGTTGAGGAATGGATATTTTTTTTCCATATTCGAAGGTTCGAACATGTGGATTCTCACATAATGAGATGATAATTAAACATATTTGAAATAATAATAATAATAATAATCCACTAATAATAATAATAATAATTTTCATAATTTTTCTAAATAATTCTTGGATATTATATTTTATAATAATCATATGTATTGAGAAAGAGCCTATGAAGTAGTTGAAACATTTCTAGTATGGAACAGGAGATTTTACGAAGGAGAGTGGTTAGCGCAAGCCCGCATTCAACCTACATTTCAGTTCTGGTTGAACAGTTGATATTTGCAATGAGCAAAGTATATGTTTCATATAACACGGAGAGGCATGAAACGGGAAGCAATTGATATTTGTATCAAATAGGATTTTTGTATTTATATAAAATCATGACGTAAATACACCTCGAAAGTGAAATGAAGCTTTTCATAAGTATGGTAAATTCACGGGTTGAACTGAATGGTAAAATAAAATAAACTTGTAAGTTTATTAATCTTCCAGTGTTGATAACAAGCAGAGGCTTGATTTATTGTATAAATTTTGGGAAGATAATTTATGTGTGTGAAATAGTTGAATGCCATTCCCAGGTGCGCAGGTTTAAGTCGCAGGAATGAAGGTTTTTTCGAGCATCAATCAAATAGCAGGTTCGATGGCTCAGGTTTATAGTTGGAGTATTGGAGCCACACATTTCGTCGTATGAATAACCCGAAGGTTATTTCTTTGAAACCATCAGTTCTTATTTCAACCTTGTTTACGAATTCCATTTAGAATTTGATTTTGCTAGAACCCGTATTTGTCATGATAGTAGTTTATTCTTCTTCAGAGGAAGACCTTTGCCGTTGTTGTTGTTGTTATAATATTGTGTCCTTACACAAATAGTAGAATGGGCCACTGCCAATTTAAAATAATTCTTTAACGACGAATAATTTGAAGGATATTTTCAATCCTAGTGCCATGAACTAAATGAATTCATTATAAGACTACAATTCTAATTTCCGCATTCTGTCGAAGAATTGCAAGTTGTGAAAGTTGCTAGAAATGGCCATAAATATAAATGTTTTTTTCATAATAATTCCAAGTGGAAAATCTAATAGTTGAATGGTTCAACCATTTATTGATCAAGTTGATGATTCAGAAATCATATGTTTTGTTTGGAACTTGAAGTTCATAATCGAGTCACTTCTCGAATATTTAATGTCAGAAGAACAATTAATTGTTGTTGTGCTTCGCACAGTTCTTCGATGCTATGCTCAATGGTCAAATACTTTTCAGATGTTGTTAATATGTGTTAATAATTTGTGTTGCTACGATGATAATAATAGTTTCAACGATATATTTTGGAAAACTGGAAAACAAATGAAAGTCTAAGAAATTCTATAAACATTTATTCTACGAGTGTTAATATCATGTAAATAGTCAAACAGTGATCTACGTTATTTCCAGTATGGACAATTCATTTTGCACTGGAGTTAAAATGTTAATAATTTTGGAACACAGTCCACAGGACTAACAATCGGACTTGTGTTTTCAAAAAGATTGTCAAATGTGTTTGGAAGATTTCTGTATGAAATGAAAATCCACAGCCTGCTTCCAGTCTCCGACCGGGTCAGGAATGGAATGAATGAAGCCCCCATCTAGCGGCGAGGATATGAACTGTGCCGGCTGCCGAGGCCTGACGCACTCCTCTGGGGCAATGATTGAATGAATGACAGATTAAATGAAATGATAGTGGAGAGTGTTGCTGGAATGAAATTTTGACAGGGAAAACCGGAGTACCCGGAGAAAAACCTGTCTGCCTCCGTTTTGTCCAGCACAGATCTCACATGGAGTGACCGGGATTTGAACCACGGACCCAGCGGTGAGAGGCCGGCGTGCTGCCGCCTAAGCCACGGAGGCTAAGATTTCTGTATATTGTGTGTAAATAAGAGTGTGGATCGCCACACGTGGATGATGCTGCTTTGAGCATTATTCATGCAGTCAGATTTTAACGTTAAATAAACTGAGATAATTTTACCAGATGTGTTTCACCCAATTAAATCTCCTTCTATCCTTATTGTTGCATTGAGCCAAAAATCAGCAAAGCATTTTTATAAATTTGATGTCGTTTTTGCGATTCGCTTTAACCCATCTGGCGCTCCGGGATATTTTGATTCTCGTGCTGACTGATTATTGGTAAAATGCATATGTGGTCGTGCGGACTCCGGTCTAAACGGGCACAGTATATCCGTAAGAAAGGTCTTTCTCAGCAATCATAAGAAAACAATGTGGCAATTTTAGCCTTAGATTGAACCTAAGCCCCTAATCAATACACTACCACTATCACTCATGCCACGAAGTTTTTGTCCTTGGAAATATCTCTAATTACATCACTTTAGTCACTAAATAACAGCGTATTGTACAGCTTGCAGTACTATGGATTTTAGACCCCATTTTACAGTCTACGCACTCGGCCACTGATCCTCCAAGGAAGATAGTTGAGCAGCAAAGGAAAGAAAATATATACGGCTCAGCACACTGCATGTGTTGCGTTGTAGAGGTGTACCATTAAAATCTAAGTTGTTGTGGATTCATGTAGGAGCTTTCGACTCCGTGGTCATTAAGACTCGTGTAATTGAATGTGTGTGGTGTATATGATTTGTATGATAACCTGTGTTACTGTAATAGTGTGTGCATTTGTAATTCAGACTTGGATTGGGAAGGAAGCTGCCGTGGCCTTTAGTAATAAACCATCCCAGCATTTGCCTGGTGTAGAAGAGGCAGAGGTGGGGGGACAAAACATATCTATTATGACTGAGGTGGGATTTGAACCCACCTATTTCCACCTCCTCACGAGGCTGATTGTACTACATTCCATTACTTAGACCAGAATTACATTTCTTAGCTGAGCTCTGAATCGAATCCGGACCACCGGAGCGATAGTTAGGAGAACTGGCCTTAACACCATGACGTGGTCCATTAATTTTATCTCCAGTTAACTCCTCTCATGAGGTTGCAACCGCAAGGGGCATACGGCTGAAAAAAATTCTGACAACTCTCAAATCACCCCATGCGAAGGGCAGTTGACCTATATGTTACGGTCATTAAATCAAAAATCACTACCACCTCACTACTCACCCTATTTAATCGGGCGTATAAAGGGTTGCAGACACAAATATGCGGAATTGTTATTACTATTATTTATATTATCATTAAGCTGTTCAACTGGTGCCCTAAATTGAAATTAGTTATATGGGCAGAAGAAGGGAAAACCAAGTTCTAGTTGCTACAGTCTTGCACCCTCGATTAACAGAAGGGACTCTACGCAAGTATTCACAACGAAACTTACCAAATGAATGAATATTGCTCAAATTCAAACCTTGAAAGTTAGAGCTCTATTTATGCATTTGACCAAGTGTTGTGTTTATTGCTCAAGGTCGCACCACACATCATTCATAATAACCGGCAGGTAGATACAGTCGTTGACGGGTTCATGATTGATTCATCAATAATGCATTCATGTTTAACCAGTCGGAAATGTTCTTAAAACTCCTGTTTGCAATAGACGCATGTGAATATCGAAGCCAAGCCCCAAGCGCTTGTGTTAAGCTGCTGAGCTGAGTCAACATGTTAATTGATTGACTGCGCCGTGTTGGCAAGAGGGTCCACCACACACCTGTGTGTAATGGGTGGCCTGCGCGAGAATGGGCAGGGGTTCTCCTCGTCAATCGGGACAGCCACTAGTAGATCGATCTTGTTGTTCGTCAGATGAATGTGGCTTGAATGATGTCTCCACGGTGGCCCACTGAACAGCTGATAGTGATATCGCTTGGTTAACGTATTATAGGGGTGTAAGGTGGCTAAGTATGGAATATAAGCATTCAAAACACTGTGTGAGGACTTAGTCTAAAATGTCGAATTGACGCTGACGACTAATACTGTAACTTTGCTGGTGTGCAGAAGTCTTCCAGCTAGCTGCTCATTTCTTCCTATTCACCTTCACTGTGCTTCGGGTCAGTGATTTAACTACCCAGTCAGAGAGGAGGAGCTCAGTTAAGATCACTTGACAACGTGGTGGCATGCCGGATTGAACATGCTGAGCAAACCACTTCTGTCATGCACGCAAGCAACAAAATCCCTTTGCTTGTAATTTTGCTCTTAGTGCCTCCGTAGCTCGTATTAAAATATCTCTGTTCAAATACTCGAAAGGAGCGGAGTATCAATCGTAATTCATTTCATGTCCGTACATGGTATCTTCAGTTGTATATTCTGACCTTAATTATTTTCATCCGCATGTTCTGCATTCGATCCACTCAGATGCCTGAGTCGTATATTGTTTGAAATCCCGGGGCCCAAATATAGGACAAGGGACAAACGCTTCAACGTTCTATAACTGGGCAAGTCCAATTGTAGCTCTGGAAAATATTCTAACCTCGAAGCCTTCTCTCATCATTCAAAAATCGTATTTTAGGATACATTGATATATGGTGCTACACGCACTCACCGACAAAGTATTGCTCAGCTCTTTACTTGGATTTGTCGCACTTATACACGTGTTTGCTGCAATGTTGTGTCAACGGAGAGAGTTATGTGAATTGGAAAGCGTAATGATTGAGGGGGCACATATACTCAGGAGTTTCCTCTAAAATTTACGATAGGTACAGTATGTTGCATGGAACCGCCAAGAAGGCAGTGGGCCCAATAACCATCCTGGTAGGAAGACAAAATATTTTTATGAAACAGTTAAACTCAATAGCATGTTGTGCGAATCAAAAGAACCAAACAAACTCAATCTACAGAGGAATTATATCAGAGCTTGGGTTCAGAAGCCAGTGATAATATCCAGCGATGGGTGGTGATAAGCACTTGGAATTGGTGATTGCGTAATTGTCAGGTAGCCATTGATCATACGTGCTCATGCCTAATGTCATTTTACTATGTGCAAGTAGTAATGTAATTGAATTATACAGCTCTTGAATTGGCATTATGGAGCGATGACGAACATCATATGGGCGTGTGTTGATCTGGAAAATGTCTAGCAAACGATTGTTAGCATAGCGTGTTGTGTAGACAGCTACTGGTACTGGAATGCTACGGGAAAGTATTCCATGGTTTAGGTTAGGACAATGAGCTATAATAGAACATGTAAGGACTTCTGACATGCTTCAGAAAATGGTATTTTCACATATTGTGACGACAATCGGGAAAATACCCTTCATTGCATTAGCGCGATAACACTCCTGCCAACAAAACAAGGTAAACTTTATCTTTATTTAAATAAAAACTTATTCAACTATTCCACTTAAAACACCAACGGGAACCTATTATGCATATTGAAAAGAGCTTAAATGTCGTTGCGAATTCGACTCACTTCGGTGAAATTCGTACCCCATTATACACATCAGAAAATATTGAATTTGATACCCCAAAGATTAAATGTTCTAGGAAAAGGAAAGGCAGTTCCCACATCCAATTATTTAAACCGCTAATAATTTTAGAACTAATAACCACTACTTGCCCAATTACGTTTGGCTATAAAACATCCTTCATGAGCAGAGTAGTGGCGTTCGTAAACTGCTGACCTTAAAAGTCAATGATTATTGGACCAATGTCAGTTCATTTTAATGTGACAGTCTGGAGTCAGTAGATATGGATAACGTATACCAGATCTTTCAAGAAACCTACTAAATCCAGCACCACGGTGTCCCAAGCCCAAAACAGTTCAAAAAGGGAAATCACCCAATACAATTATTCGTTTGCAGCATACAAGTAAGAGGCGTTAAATTAATACATATCCGCATTTTGAGTTAAATTTGTCCCTTTCCATTGAGACATCTTCCTTGCGAGAAGTATTTCCTTGTTTGGAATTTCTTTGATTAACACCACGTACGTGATTACAGTTGAACTAACACAGGGTTGGGTTCGATTTTTATGAAACCTCCAATTCCCTACACCTGAATAATAAGTCACACATCAATCAAAATAAATTTGTGAGTTTATTGTACACGGTATTCTGTTAGGTTTTGCATTACATTTCATTTGCTGGGTCTAATAGCGACATATGACTTTGGTGGCAGTGACGAATGTGATGATGCATTAATAGATAAGAGTGATATTGATTCTGGTGAAAAAGGTGTTAGTGGTGATCTTTTTCTTAATTGACGGTGTATACTAGTCATCTACCCCTATCTCATGAAAAATACAACTGTGATCAAGAAAGTACGAGACATCGTGGAATCTTCAATTGAAAGGCAGATTAGGATGGAAAGACGAGATTAACCACACTGTTGATGATTGGGCTTCAGGAGAATTTAAGATGTTCGGATGCCCTATCCTGACCACACAGTTAACCTTTGCATTCTACATACTAAGGGAAATAGGATCATGTATTCATATTCACGTGCTAGAGTTTCAAGATCTATATATCAATGAACTTAAAGCGTGCTCAGGACTTTTAATACTTGTAAGAATTTTGGAATGAATTCACACCGTTTTGAAGGTCTTAGGAATATCAGTGGTATAGACCACGAGCATTTTAGACCTATAGTGGATGGAATGACATCCCGTAAATAGAGAATACAATATCATGGTTATAATTATAATTTTTAACGAACATTTCGAACAATAATATGAAATGTAACTAACAGCACTGCATATTATAGTAGATATTTTGTTCCCATTGAATAATACTTTTCCTTGATTAAAGGTATGCATAAAATAAATAAACAAAAGGATTATTAACGTAAATTACTTATTTTTGGAACCAAAGTATTGCTTGTTGTGTGCAATCACGTGTTATTTTGATTCTAAACATGGTTAAATAAAACCAAATACTTATCAAGCAGGAGTATTATCGCTATCGGGGACTGTATTCCCGTGGCTTGATACTATCAAACCCAGTGTTATCGCGTGTGAAGCTGATAGGCCCCATCGATTGAAAGAGTGAACTGTCAGAATACAAGTATGTAGAGCATCATAAATGGCCCGGCTGCCATGCACTCTTACATCAAACGTGAGTGACCCAATTTCATAGATGCCACTTGTGATATCGCTTTCAGTGAGGTATAATAATGAGAGGGCAAACGTTATGGTGATAACACATATATGTATATCTTTGGATATTCATAATAATAGGAAGAGTGATAGGGCAACTTTGGATTACTCCAAGATAGCTATTTTAGTGGCTGTGTACTATGACAATCTCCAATGTGATGATGCTGTTGATTCTTTTAGGGGCTTGGTGACATCGTGGTCATGTAGCCTCGTGTACTTGGATGAGTGTAGAATTTGTTTGATGACCATTGTCACTGTGGTGTCTGTACTAGTGTATTTGTAATTCAGGAGGGGTGTGGGTAGGAAGTGGCCGTGTCCTAGGTTAGGTACCATCCCGGTATTTGCCTGGAGTAGAAGTGGGAGACTACGGAAAACCACTTCCAGTATGGCTGAGGTAGAAATTGAATCCGCCTCTCCTCAGTTTCACCTCACGAGTTGCAGTGTACCCCGTTTCAGCCCTCAGACCAGAATTAAGTTACTTGGAACATCCGAGAATTGAGCTCGGGCGTCCGCGGTGACAGCCAGGAATGCTAGCCACTACGCAGAGGTGGACACCTTTCCACATAATGCAAAGTTCTTGAGATACCTCTACATAATGATGCATTTTAAGGTATCCTATGAGCCATATTAGTGGTATTGAAAAGTAGAGAATGGCGTACTCCACTTGGTTTATCTTCATACCCGCAAAAAATACTGTAGTTATACGAAAACGCAATAAAATCTTATAATGTTATTGGATGCAATATGACAAGGATTTTCATACCACCTCAGTGGTGTAGATGGGGTTGTTATGAATCCGTTTGGGTTAGTTAAATACGCTACTATAACCAGTGCAGAAACATCGGTTGTCAGACAAATTATGCACACACCCAAGTACACGGGACAATTGACCAAGATATCGCAATCCCAATCCCATAAAACCAACTAATAAAAACATATTTTATTGAAGCTATAATTTATCTTTTGATGTGTAACATCTTTCCACTCGGTTGCTGGATATTTTTGTGGGAGTGATTTTGAAAAATGGGACGGAAGTGGATCGGACGGAAGTGTGTAAGACGCACTGCCAGCTGGATCGTATCCCTCCTGGACATTCATTAACACACAAAAATCTCTTTTATTTACACACTAATAATACATAAGACCCTCTTTTTTTCTTCACTGCCTACTTGATATTTCTACTCTCACACTGCCTTCTTGATTGTTCTCGCACTGCCTTCTTGATTGTTCTCGCACTGCCTTCTTGATACTCTGCTGCTAATCACATCCTTATGACTCATTTTAACAGAATCCATATGAAATTCCGTGTTGGTCTGTGAACCAAGAGGTCCGGGAACTGGGCAAGCCTTTCATGATCTACTGCTGTGCACATTGCATTTACTCGCAAGTCGACCTATTTATAAGGAATTTAAGGTTATGAGCTGTGTCGCTTCCATTAATCTAGTTGATCCATATCGTATTCTTTATTTAGGCAAGTGCTGGCGGAAGTTACAACCCATCTAATAAAATGAGTTCCGTATTATAAACCACAATATCTGTAAAACACTCCCTTTTACAATATATTAATATTTGTGCCATTAATATTATAAAATACCGGTGTATCAACAATTTCACGTGAGGTTTCTTCTATGTCAGATGTTACACATCATATGCGACTACTGTAAGGCTCGTAATGTTTTTTTTATACGGGTGGTGACTGTTCTTGACAATGACTCCATACATGTGGTTATCAGTAGAGATGTAAGAGGCAGAATTTTGGAAAAAATTGTCACTTGTCACTTGAAGGAATCCCTAACGTGCTTAAGTAAAAAAAATATGGACTGTTTTATTTTCAAAGAATGTTTCCGAGGAATTATCATGAGGTATTACAGTGGAATCACTTCTAGAGTGAGTGGAGGATTATATGGCATGACTGTTTGTTTCGAAGGAATTTGTCCGACAAGAGTATGTTTGTTTTTCTTGCAAAGTATTTGAGAAATACGTCAAATATGTTCATCATGATTGATTAAATCGCACTACAAGATTCCATGCAAAGTATCAGTAACTGCTGAATTATTTTGTTCCGTGAATTAATGGAATATTTTAAATGGAGGAAATTCACAACGTTTGATATATTTTAGACACAACGGTACTGTAATGCAATTGTATTTGTTGTTTGGGAAATGATGGTGCAACTTTCAAGCAGCAAAACTCCCACCGAGGTGGACGGGGTTCGATTCCCTGTTAATGCATTTGGAATTTTGGGAATGTGGTTCGGATTTCATGTAAAAGAAAAGTGGTCAAATGGCTTATGATCGCGAGGAAAACAGTCACGAATTAAATGCTTCATTTCTTATTTTTTTGTTCCATCCTTCCTTGTGTCTTGATCAAACCCCTGTAGTTGAACATTAAGCTCATTAAGGTTGTGGAATAAATCTTGTTTACCAAGTAGCCCAATTGACACAGCCATTCATTACCATAGAACTATTTTACTAGGTGAGAGGGAATGATTTTGAGGTTCACCGTATATGAGTAAATTTTCGCACTCCTGGAAATAAACCCATGCCCAATACCTCCAGAAGTACGCGTATCACAGAAATAATATCACTGTATCGGAGAACATTTTGACATTTCGTGTCCGTGATAACACCTCGCAAACTTTCATTTTGACCAAACTATCAGGGTGAACCTATTGATAAGATTATTACTGAAATACTGCGCTCCTGAGAACTTAATGGTCTGTGCTAGAGAGGAACTACCAACCACGAAAATAAATGAACTACAAATCTGATTTTCTGACAAGGAATTAAACATGAAAGTATTTTTTTTAGTAGAACTAACATGTAGGCTCACGTTTTAGACATCACTACAGTGGTACAACAGTGCCGATATCATAACAGAAAAGTATTCATGTTAATTGTTGTAGCTTGCGTATAAAGTATTTTATACCCAATAACTATGATGATGACGATGTGATATGATGATTGTCTTTTTAAGAGTCGGAACATCGAGGTCAGTTTTACCTCTGCCTGACAAAGTGCCGGATATTTTTTGTTCACGCACGAGTATTTATTATCTTACGGCATGGTTCTCTTAACATTAGGTTGTCTCATTTATTACTTTTCTTTCTAAATATTTTCTGCACTTAATATAGACTACTAGGTACAGTATACGACTCATGGCGGAAAATATAGTTTTTTGTCTATTTCCCTTAGGAGCTTTGAACATCATGATCATCAACCGCAGTAGTACTGTTGGAAGCCAATTTTAAGTGTTGAATTTGTTAACGAAATGTAAATGCTTTTCAGTAGGTCAACACGATTGTACCCAAATTTAATGGATGTTATTCCTCTAGCTGAAAAAAAAACATATTTTGCACGGCTGCAGAATCTATTCATAAAACATAGTGTTAACTAGAGGGCCTGTGTGAAAAATGTCGCATGTGTTAAACCACCTGTCCAGCTTTACTGTTATGTGGGCTGGACGCGACACAGGGCACCGAAAGATAAATTTTCGCTCCACGACACACAGTATGATAAACCTTGTACGGGTAATGCTATGAAAAAAAAGCATAATAATTGCCGGAGATTTAAACCTCCCCAAAGTGGAATGCTCTGTTGATTCAACTAGCTGTGGTCAAGCACAGGGTGCAGCAATCAAATTCTTAAGGAAGGGGGGATTTTCCCAAGTAGTTGAATTCCCTACTAGGAACAATAATGTCTTAGATGTTTATCTCGTAAGGCCTGTAGAGCTGTATGTTAAATGACTGAAAGTATCGAGAATTAGTGCCCATTCTGGGGTTGAATTAAATATTAGATACGGTGACATTACAAAATTAGACTCTGATATATCCAAAAAATAATATTCCAGTATCGCAGCGCGGATCAGGACAAATTGCAGGGGTATTTGAACGAGCTATTTGTTGGATGGGCATCGGAAGGAAATCACATTAATATCCAGTGGACTAACTTCATGAACATTTTAAATAGCGCTATCGATAAATTTGTCCCTTTTAAATTACTGAAACAAAACCCAGATCCTGAGTATGATACATGAGAAATCAAGAGTCAAAAACGGAAAATTAGGAAATTATACAATAAAAGATATGATAGTGACAAGTATATGCTGAAATTTCAGTCCTCATCAAGAGAGCTCATCTTAAAGAAGAGGGCTGCTCATGAAAATTATATGCAAGGTTTACTTGGTTCGGGAGGCGATGGGTGGAAAAAAAATTACAGTTATGTTAGGAGAAGAAAGGGAAATCCTCCCTATATTATTTTGCTAAGGTCCCATTCCGGTTTTGTACCGAAAATAAGGTCCTGTTAACACCAACCTACAGATATGGGGTACCTACAGGTTCCGCATAACCCCATGTGTGCCCTAAACGCACTCACTTCCTCTTTAAATGCCTCACAATTAAATAAATACCTTAAAAAATGTACATTTATAATGGGAGCACCGTAACCTGGCGAGCCTGCCTCTAGAGCGCAGGGCAGCCATCTGGCGGGAGCGTGGCGTACTGCTAGCTGAGGAGTCTCTCAGCAGATGGCTCCGGTGTGGTCTCGCCAGGAATTTCTCTGGGGTTCAATCCATTGCAAATGTAAAAATTGGTGTAGAAGAAACTCCCGAGCAAACAATAACCGATGAATTCGTTGCAACATCGAATATTGTCTACAAGGAGGTGCTGTGACAAGTACAAAACACTGTTCTACATAATTCTTTGTGTTCTTCTCCTGTACGTATGCCGTTTAACAACAATAAATACATTTCTTCAATATTTAAAACATCGTTCTCCCACATTCTTCCCTACTACCCCATAAACCTACATTCACGTTGCGAAAGCTCGCATGGGCCCACTAGTTCACGTAATTTGTTGATGATAATAGCTGGTGATGGTAAATTAATTACTAAGAAACAGGCCATTGCTAATGAATTAAATGTATTTTACTTTAGTGTGTTCAATAAATCCAATAGCTGTGTGTCGGACCTTAACAATGAATCAGGGGCCACCTTTTTCCAAATAAACCAGTCATCATTTGGACAGCTTATAAAAGATGACGTTACAATATATCGAAGGCTCATGATAATATTGTTAGAGAAGTACCGTGGCACGATACTTGGAGGTGATGTTTAAAGTGTCCGTAAAAAAATGCGCAAATCCCAGATGACTGGAATAGAGCTATGGTAGTCCCATATTTAAGTGACGGGGCAGACTTGAATTGGGCAACTACAGGCCGGTTAGCCATACGGCCATCGTTGTAAGCAGATAGAACATCTCATTTGCGACTACTTCAGAGAATAGTGGGAAACTTTACCATGGTTTAATGATAGACAATATGGTTTTCAGAAAGGTTACTCATGCGAGAATAAGATGCTATCACTATTTCAAGATGATAGCGAATCGTTAGACAATGGAGTTTTAGTCGACGCCGTAGTTATAGATTTTGCGAAGGCATTAGATGTCGTGCCGCATGACATGCTACTCCGTATATTAGCTTCAACGAAGCTTGATAGAAGAGTAATTTTATGGATCCAAGAATTTTTGACGGGTCTTTCCCAGAAAGTGAAAGTCGAAGGCCTATTCTCGGTTAAAATTATCACAACGTCGGGTATCCCTCAGGGCCGCGTTATCGCAACTTAGTTATTTTTGACATTTATAAATGACTTACCAAATGGTATTCGCAGGTGACTGTCGATTGTTAGCGGATGATTGTGTAATATGTCGAAAGATTCATGACTCACAAGAGAACGCAGTACTTCAAGATGACCTGAACCTGGTCTATAAGTGGGCGATTGAAAATAAAATGAAAATAAATACAAGAAAATGTAGTCTCATTAAAATAGGGAAAGGGCGAAGGTAAGATTTTCAATATAATATTGGCTCGGAAAAACTTGTAGAAGAAGATTCTTGCAAATACTTAGGTGTTCACGTAAGGAATTATTTGAAATTGAGTAGTTATGTAGGATGTGTAGTTTCTAAAGCTTACAAATCTCTGCACTTTTTAATGAGGGTATTAAAAGACCTCTGCTAAAGAATTAGGATATATTGTGCCCAACTCTAGGAATGGGTATTCCAAGTTTCAGACACCTAGATATCGAGGGAAAGGCTGTAGCCGCTTTTGAAAGTTGGATATTTGAATATCGCGCTACATTGCTTCTCGAAGCATTTGGAAATAATTTACCGATACTTGGATGTCAAGTGACGTAGCGAGTAATAGCAGAGGTCGAGGCTATTTATTGATTAAATAGTTAACCATGGAGTAGAGACTTGAGACTGGGATCAGATTACTGGCACGGCCAAAAGAAAGAGAATGCAATTAGTATCAAGTAAATCGGACCAGGGATTCAAGAGATATGAGGATTTCCAGATATCAGGTGATGACGCGTGACCCTGACAGTTTTGAATAAAAGCCAGCTGGCCGAGGCATGGTCAGCTCACTCCAACACAAGCACTTGCAGAGCAAGGTGCATCTACGCTGAGCCAAGGCACATGGTTGCCGGATCTACGCAGAAGTTCTTTTCAAAGTCGTGATAGTCACGAAAGTGCTGCGCTACGAGGTGGAACTTAGTAAGTTTACGGCGAGGAGAATCACTGAGGTGATTGATTTTTCTACAGACATTGGTGGAAATATTTAGATTTCTACAAGGACATATGCTAGACTTTTTCTAGAAAATAGTATTTTGTCACATTCCAGTAATAACATAATACTTGGATATTTAAATCCATTGCAGTCATTTTTCATTATTTTGTAACTAGTTAACCACTTCGATCTGTCAGTACACTGAAGACTAGTCTATAACGGTGGCGTTCATTAGTCTACGCAAGGGAAACTACAAGTTGCCTAGCGCATGGTAGATGGTGATATAATAAACCATGCCCAGGGAACGATCTTCAGAACAGCCGTTGATTGGTTAGACTGTCAGTGTTTTTCTTGTACTGATAAGATTACAGTGAGTTATGTTACAACTGACATATCTAAGAATAGATCACTTAGATCTGACCCTATTTAAACAAACTGTTATGGCTTTGATAGAAGCCCATATTAAAATGGAACAACAGTTAATTCAAACGTCAAGAGATACTACCACTATGTCTGACTAGACGGATTTTGGGTATATAATGGCGGCCGATACAAGGATTATACGTGCTTGTCCGATAGGGCATGTCTATGGATAAATCTGGTACAGACCAGGTTTACTACGCTTCAAGACCATCAAGAAATGTAAGCCACATTTGAATTATATTATGCCTAGCTAATTGGAACAAACTATTTTTTTTTTCTGCAGATGACCAACACATTTTTTTCTTCGTATTTAAAGCTTGCAATGATTTACGCAAGACTTGTTAGAGTTATTCTGAGTATTTTCAGCACTCAGAACAGTTTAGGATCGATGACCGAGCATTTCGAGCATTTATTTGAATATTTCATATTTTTGGGAAATCACGGTAATCAGCCGATGTAACTGTAAAAGTTAAATTTATTTTTGTTGAGGAATGGATATTTTTTTTCCATATTCGAAGGTTCGAACATGTGGATTCTCACATAATGAGATGATAATTAAACATATTTGAAATAATACAAATAATAATAATAATAATAATCCACTAATAATAATAATAATAATTTTTATAATTTTTCTAAATAATTCTTGGATATTATATTTTCTAATAATCATATGTATTGAGAGAGAGCCTATGAAGTAGTTTAATCATTTCTAGTTTGGAACAGGAGATTTTCCGAAGGAAAGTGGTTAGCGCAAGCCCGCATTCAACCAACATTTCAGTTCTGGTTGAACAGTTGATATTTGCATTGAGCAAAGTATATTTTTCAGATAACACGGAGAGGCATGAAACGGGAAGCAAATGATATTTGTATCAAATAGGATATTGTTGTATTTATATAAAATCATGACGTAAATACACTCGAAAGTGAAATAAAGATTTTCATAAGTATGGTAAATTCACGGGTTGAACTGAATGGTAAAATAAAATAAACTTGTAAGTTTATTAATCTTCCAGTGTTGATAACAAGCAGAGGCTTGATTTATTGTATAAATTTTGGGAAGAAAATTTATGTGTGGAGTAGTTGAAATGCCATTCCCAGGTGCGCATGTTTAAGTCGCAGGAATGAAGAGGTTTTTTCGAGCATCAATCAAATAGCAGGTTCGATGGCTCAGGTTTATAGTAGGAGTATTGGAACTACACATTTCGTCGGATGAATGACCCGAAGGTTATTTCTTGAAACCATCAGTTCTTATTTCAACCTTGTTTACGAATTCCATTTAGACTTTGATTTTGCTAGAACCCGGATTTGTCATGATAGTAGTTTATTCTTCTTCAGAGGAAGACCTTTGCCGTTGTTGTTGTTGTAATATTGTGTTCTTACACAAATAGTAGAATGGGCCACTGCCAATTAAAAATAATTCTTTAACCACGAATAATTTGAAGGATGTTTTCAATCCTAGTGCCATGAACTAAATGAATTCATTATGAAACTACAATTCTTATTTCCGCATTCTGTCGAAGAATTGCAAGTTGTAAAAGTTGGTAAAAATGGCCATGAATATAAATATTTTTATAATAATGATTCCAAGTGGATAATTGAATAGTTGAATGGTTCAACCATTTATTGATCAAGTTGATGATTCAGAAATCATATATTTTGTTAGGAACTTGAAGTTCATAATCGAGTCACTTCTCGAATGTTTAATGTCAGAAGAACAATTAATTGTTGTTGTGCTTCGCACAGTTCTTCGATGCTATGCTCAAGGTCAAATACTTTTCAGATGTTATTAATATGTGTAAATAATTTGTATTGCTTCAATGATAATAATAATTTCGACGATATATTTTTGAAACTGGAAAAACAAGTGAAAGTTTAAAAATTCTATGAACATTTATTCTACGAGTGTTAATATCATGTAAATATTCAAACAGTGATCTACGATATTTCCAGTATAGACAATTAACTTTGAACTGGAATTAAATATTAATAATTTTGGAACACAGTCTACAGGACTATTAATCGGACTTGTGTTTTCAAAAAGATTGTCAAATGTGTTTGGAAAATTTCTGTATATTGTGTGTAAATAAGAGTGTGGATCGCCACACGTGGATGATGCTGCTTTGAGCATCCTTGCAGTCAGATTTTAACTTCAAAATAAACTGAGATAATTTTACCAGATGTGTCATACCCAATTAAATCTCCTTCTATCCTTATTGTTGCATTGAGCCAAAAATCAGTAAAGCATTTTCTTAATTTGATGTCGTTTTTGCGATTTGCTTTAACCCATCTGGCGCTCCGGGATATTTTGACTCTCGTGCTGACTGATTATTGGTAAAATGCATATGTGGTCGTGCGGACTCCGGTCTAAACGGGCACATAAAATAAGATAGAGAGAGAAATGGCTTCGAACGTGGGTCCCGATTTAGACATGGTCAATCGCATGCCGATTTAAATTGTGATAATTTTTATAGAAATATTTTGGGAGTTGAGAGATGCCTGGTTTGGATGAATAAATTAGTAGGAAACCCAATTAGTGGGGAAAATTAAAATTTAACTTGGTTAATAATTAGAATGGGTTTGATTATTTTTGATAATGGCTTAACCATTAGGGCGTCAAGTAAATTCAGTAGTAAACGTTCGATGACTGGACATACACATTATTAGAATCCAGGTGGAGGATATTTGAGAACTTGCATATTTTTCTTGTGATATTGTGGTAAATGTAATTCGTAAAAGTAGAGAATTTTGTTTTTCCATCACGTCGACATTAGGACAAATCTCATTTTATTAGAGTGTTCCAATTAGCTATTCATATTTCTTGTTCTAGTTATAAGCTTGTGTTTGCCACTGTTGTATACCCCTAAGTTTTGAATAATAATTGAAATTATGGAAGAAATGATGAGGATGATGAGGAGTTTGGAGGAGAGTTCAAAAGAGGCTGGACGGCGTGTAGCCGCCATTATGAAAGAAAATACGGAGGCTTTAGAAAAGAAACTTAAAGAAAATTCTGATTCTTTAGAGAATAAACTTAAAGAAAATTTAAATGATAAACTTAAAGAAAATTCTGATTCTTTGGAAAATAAACTTAAAGAAAGTTCTGATTCTTTAAAAGGTAACTTAAAAGAAAGTTTAGAGGATAAACTCAAAGAAAATTCCGATTTGTTAGAGAGCAGGTTAAAAGATAACTTAAAGGAAAATTTAAATAGTAAATTTAATTCAATAAAAAGTAAATTTAAAGAGATTTCTGAAATTTTGAAAATGACACTTGAGAGTAAAATGAATAAATTATGCGATAAAACACATGAGCTCGAAACTTCATTAGCTACTAACGCAAGTTTAATGGACGATAAATTTCGCGATGCCGATCTTCGATCTCAAAGCTTAGCTGATAGGATAGAACATGGTCTTAGGAAAGTTGGTGAAGACATGGTCAACCTGGAAGTCCGAGTGAAGAAGGAGAGTAACGAGATGGGAATTCTAGTTGTTCAACGGTTGACAGAACAATTCAAAGAACTTGTAATGGGAGAAATAAGAGAAGGTGTGATTAATGAGTTACAAACTGAAATTAAAACCACAGTTGTCAATGAAATTAAAGACACACTCAAGCTGGAGAACCAAGAGGGAATCAAGGAGATTAGGGAATCTTTGTCATCCCATATTGAAGTAATTTCCAAAGATATCCAAGCAACTCAGAAGGACATATCAGATATGACAGGGTCATTGAAAAGTCATGAGACTGTTATGAACCAGATATCCATTGATGTTAAGGAGAATTGTAAAGAAACTGAAGCAATTAAGAAAATGGCAGAAGAAAACCAGAAGGAACTTGAGGCTATGAAAACTCAAATCAAGGATGAGAAACAGTCTGATCATCTGTTGAAAATGCCAAATGTAAGGGGAAAGGAACAGATACAGATAAATCTAGGAGCAGCTAGAGAGACTGATAGACAGGATGAGGTCAGGACAGTATTTCAATCCAACCCCATAACTGTATTTAAGAATATAGAGGATAAGCCTTCTAAATTTTCAGGGCGTGATTCTGTGACACCCGTGGAATTTTTGAGAGAAGCAGGGGATTACCTGAAAGATTCTAAGATCCCTAAAGAAAGACAGATCCGAGTGATAGGGAAGTTTTTGGAAGGTCCTGCACTTCTTTGGTTTAGAGCTTTTAGATCCACTCTAACCACTTTTGAGGAGTTTTCTCGTGGGTTATTGAAAAAGTTTTGGTCCCCGGAAACCCAACAGCAAGTCAGAGCAGAGTTATATTCGAAGAGATTCTCAACGTCACAACTTACTAGATACTCTACGTACTTTTCTGGACAGCTGTCTAAACTCCAATATTTAGATCCGCCGATGCCAGATAACGAGTTGATTACTGCATTGATACGTCAGTTTCCAGCAGACGTCCAGAGGACTTTGATCGCTGCCGATATCTATAATATGGAACAATTTGATGAAGTATTACAGAAGCTGGATCATACAAACGCTCAATTCTTCCATCAGAAGGGAGGAAAGAATAACAACGCTGTGTACGCTGTTATGGCTGATAGTTATTCTCAGACACCTCGAGAGATTCGAGAGGAGCGAGAAGAGAAAACGCCGAGGGAAGATCCAAATAAGAGAGGATGGAACCAGTACAGTAACAGATACAGTTACAAACCATATGCGAGACCGGATGGTGGTAATCGATACAATACTCGATGGAGAAGACCACGAGATAGTCAAGGAAGGTACCAGGAAAGAAGATATTATGGTAGAAACAACTACAATAACAGAGGGAATGTGGATGATCGTCAGTCCAATGAAGAGTTCAACAAGGAGACGAGGAAAAATTTGGAAGCAAGACACCAAGATAACTTGCAATTTTTGGAGCAGAGGCCCAATGAACCAGGTCCATCGGGAACACAACAATCCCGGGGGAATGGTAACGAAAAAAAAAACTTCGAATTCACAGTAGAAGATAGAATTTTGAACACTTTCACTTCCAGAATTATTAAATGGCAAGCAGAGGATGATGATTTAATTCAACAGAATGACGAACGAAAAGAAATGGGTACCAGAATTAGAATGCCAATCATATCATGCGAAGTATTCGGTACGCCTGTCGATACTTTGATCGATACTGGGGCTATGCTTTGTTTGGTGAGTGAGAAGCTTTATATTCTGTGGAAGCTCAAAGAGAATTTAGAGGAGATTCCAGTATCAGGAATTAAGATCCAAGGAATAATACCCAATAAAATATCTCTGTGCAAAACACAACTGTACTTATGTATTACGATTGGAGGACATGATTTCCGACATGTGTTTGTTGTAATGAAGGACATGGCTTTTGACATGATATTGGGAGCAGATTTCATTCAGAAATATCAAGCAGTGATAGACATGAAGACAGAGGCGATCAGATTTAAGAATACCGAAGAGATAAACTTCGAGGGAAAAGAAGAGGAAGACATCGAGGGAGATGCTCAATGGTCTCTGATTTTTCATGAAGCTGAGGAAGAGAAGTCTACACTGAGAAGGAGTCCCCAGAGCTAGGGAAGATTTTGGAAGAGTATCACGATATTTTTGATATTAAGCCTGGTGAAATTGAAGATTTTGAATTTGTGGAAGTAAACAACAATGGAACCTATGAAATAGCCAATACACGAACTGGTAACATCGTGGGAACTTACAATGCATCGAATTTGAAGATATATTATTCAAGAACCAGATGATTTAATGTGTAGATATGAAAAATAAAAATTTTTCAATTTTTATTTTTTGCTAGGTGTGGGGTGGATGTGCCCAACTCTAGGAATGGGTATTCCAAGTTTCAGACACCTAGATATCGAGGGAAAGGCTGTAGCCGCTTTTGAAAGTTGGATATTTGAATATCGCGCTACATTGCTTCTCGAAGCATTTGGAAATAATTTACCGATACTTGGATGTCAAGTGACGTAGCGAGTAATAGCAGAGGTCGAGGCTATTTATTGATTAAATAGTTAACCATGGAGTAGAGACTTGAGACTGGGATCAGATTACTGGCACGGCCAAAAGAAAGAGAATGCAATTAGTATCAAGTAAATCGGACCAGGGATTCAAGAGATATGAGGATTTCCAGATATCAGGTGATGACGCGTGACCCTGACAGTTTTGAATAAAAGCCAGCTGGCCGAGGCATGGTCAGCTCACTCCAACACAAGCACTTGCAGAGCAAGGTGCATCTACGCTGAGCCAAGGCACATGGTTGCCGGATCTACGCAGAAGTTCTTTTCAAAGTCGTGATAGTCACGAAAGTGCTGCGCTACGAGGTGGAACTTAGTAAGTTTACGGCGAGGAGAATCACTGAGGTGATTGATTTTTCTACAGACATTGGTGGAAATATTTATATTTCTACAAGGACATATGCTAGACTTTGTCTAGAAAATAGTATTTTGTCACAGTCCAGTAATAACATAATACTTGGATATTTAAATCCATTGCAGTCATTTTTCATTATTTTGTAACTAGTTAACCACTTCGATCTGTCAGTACACTGAAGACTAGTATATAACGGTGGTGTTCATTAGTCTACGCAAGGGAAACTACAAGTTGCCTAGCGCATGGTAGATGGTGATATAATAAACCATGCCCAGGGAACGATCTTCAGAACAGCCGTTGATTGGTTAGACTGTCAGTGTTTTTCTTGTACTGATAAGATTACAGTGAGTTATGTTACAACTGACATATCTAAGAATAGATCACTTAGATCTGACCCTATTTAAACAAACTGTTATGGCTTTGATAGAAGCCCATATTAAAATGGAACAACAGTTAATTCAAACGTCAAGAGATACTACCACTATGTCTGACTAGACGGATTTTGGGTATATAATGGCGGCCGATACAAGGATTATACGTGCTTGTCCGATAGGGCATGTCTATGGATAAATCTGGTACAGACCAGGTTTACTACGCTTCAAGACCATCAAGAAATGTAAGCCACATTTGAATTATATTATGCCTAGCTAATTGGAACAAACTATTTTTTTTTTCTGCAGATGACCAACACATTTTTTTCTTCGTATTTAAAGCTTGCAATGATTTACGCAAGACTTGTTAGAGTTATTCTGAGTATTTTCAGCACTCAGAACAGTTTAGGATCGATGACCGAGCATTTCGAGCATTTATTTGAATATTTCATATTTTTGGGAAATCACGGTAATCAGCCGATGTAACTGTAAAAGTTAAATTTATTTTTGTTGAGGAATGGATATTTTTTTTCCATATTCGAAGGTTCGAACATGTGGATTCTCACATAATGAGATGATAATTAAACATATTTGAAATAATACAAATAATAATAATAATAATAATCCACTAATAATAATAATAATAATAATAATTTTTATAATTTTTCTAAATAATTCTTGGATATTATATTTTCTAATAATCATATGTATTGAGAGAGAGCCTATGAAGTAGTTTAATCATTTCTAGTTTGGAACAGGAGATTTTCCGAAGGAAAGTGGTTAGCGCAAGCCCGCATTCAACCAACATTTCAGTTCTGGTTGAACAGTTGATATTTGCATTGAGCAAAGTATATTTTTCAGATAACACGGAGAGGCATGAAACGGGAAGCAAATGATATTTGTATCAAATAGGATATTGTTGTATTTATATAAAATCATGACGTAAATACACTCGAAAGTGAAATAAAGATTTTCATAAGTATGGTAAATTCACGGGTTGAACTGAATGGTAAAATAAAATAAACTTGTAAGTTTATTAATCTTCCAGTGTTGATAACAAGCAGAGGCTTGATTTATTGTATAAATTTTGGGAAGAAAATTTATGTGTGGAGTAGTTGAAATGCCATTCCCAGGTGCGCATGTTTAAGTCGCAGGAATGAAGAGGTTTTTTCGAGCATCAATCAAATAGCAGGTTCGATGGCTCAGGTTTATAGTAGGAGTATTGGAACTACACATTTCGTCGGATGAATGACCCGAAGGTTATTTCTTGAAACCACCAGTTCTTATTTCAACCTTGTTTACGAATTCCATTTAGACTTTGATTTTGCTAGAACCCGGATTTGTCATGATAGTAGTTTATTCTTCTTCAGAGGAAGACCTTTGCCGTTGTTGTTGTTGTAATATTGTGTTCTTACACAAATAGTAGAATGGGCCACTGCCAATTAAAAATAATTCTTTAACCACGAATAATTTGAAGGATGTTTTCAATCCTAGTGCCATGAACTAAATGAATTCATTATGAAACTACAATTCTTATTTCCGCATTCTGTCGAAGAATTGCAAGTTGTAAAAGTTGGTAAAAATGGCCATGAATATAAATATTTTTATAATAATGATTCCAAGTGGATAATTGAATAGTTGAATGGTTCAACCATTTATTGATCAAGTTGATGATTCAGAAATCATATATTTTGTTAGGAACTTGAAGTTCATAATCGAGTCACTTCTCGAATGTTTAATGTCAGAAGAACAATTAATTGTTGTTGTGCTTCGCACAGTTCTTCGATGCTATGCTCAAGGTCAAATACTTTTCAGAAGTTATTAATATGTGTAAATAATTTGTATTGCTTCAATGATAATAATAATTTCGACGATATATTTTTGAAACTGGAAAAACAAGTGAAAGTTTAAAAATTCTATGAACATTTATTCTACGAGTGTTAATATCATGTAAATATTCAAACAGTGATCTACGATATTTCCAGTATAGACAATTAACTTTGAACTGGAATTAAATATTAATAATTTTGGAACACAGTCTACAGGACTATTAATCGGACTTGTGTTTTCAAAAAGATTGTCAAATGTGTTTGGAAAATTTCTGTATATTGTGTGTAAATAAGAGTGTGGATCGCCACACGTGGATGATGCTGCTTTGAGCATCCTTGCAGTCAGATTTTAACTTCAAAATAAACTGAGATAATTTTACCAGATGTGTCATACCCAATTAAATCTCCTTCTATCCTTATTGTTGCATTGAGCCAAAAATCAGTAAAGCATTTTCTTATTTTGATGTCATTTTTGCGATTTGCTTTAACCCATCTGGCGCTCCGGGATATTTTGACTCTCGTGCTGACTGATTATTGGTAAAATGCATATGTGGTCGTGCGGACTCCGGTCTAAACGGGCACAATATGTCACCTGTGAGACCTATTCTGGAATACGCCTTGGTGGTTAGGGATCCATATAAAGTAGGGCTCATCAATGAGTTGGAAATTGTACAAAGAAAGCCCGCTAGATTTGTGCTCAGTGACTTCAATCGCAAGAGCAGTGTGACCCGTATGTTAAAGAAACTTGAGTGGAAATTACTCCAGGCAACGAGGATGAAATCTAGGCTGTGCGCTAAGTACACCTACAACACGTTTACAAAACTACTAGCATGGCGAGAGCTCAGCAAATACTTACATGCGTAGGAGTGATCCTGCTTTTAAAGTTAAGACCCAACCACAGCGAACAATTTATGGTAAATATTCACTCATAAACCGTGCCATTGATAACTGGAATTCTCTACCTGCCACAGTCTTAGAGCCTTTCCGCAAACATATAGGTGTGTTTAAGAAAATACTGATGATTTGTGTAAACACTCCAGTTTAATTATTATTGAATAGTTATGAAATATTGTTTATTTGTTAAGTATACCCAATTTGCCACCGGGGGACACACCTCCAATTGCAAATAAATGAATGAATAAATTAATTTTGACAAGGGCTGTCGTCTTGTTTATTATTTCCCCGTGGCTCATAATCACAAGATTCACGGCCACGTAAAACTACAATTTTCATTTTGTTTATTATTTTGTTTGATCGCACGTTATACACAAATACAAATATTTCCGTTTATTTTTCAAGAAATCCAAGAATTGTCTTCTACTATTGACATGATTTGGAAGATTTTGGCACAAATTGCACCCTCTAACTCCCTCTGGTTTAGGAGCTTGAGTTTTTGTGAAACATATATCTTAGCGTTTTATATGTATATTATAATGAGATTATGAGCTCGAGCATTACGATAATATTGAGATTGCTGAGAATAAGTACCATATGTTACGTAACTAGTGCTGTGATGTAGTACTGTAGACGTCAATCCTTGCGGCACTTGAGGACTGAATTTAAGGGTTTCTAACTATACAACAAGGACTTATAACCTAAAGTAAATATCCTACGATTATGAGGCTTGGAAAGCTTGAATTGAACTAACTTTCCACTCCAAGATAAACAAGGCATACACAAATCCAATAACGGGTGAAAGCTTCAAGCACAATGCTCAAGCTAGCAATTAATACCTTCAGGACCAACTAAGCAACGTTTGTTCAATAAATTCATTGATTCCTAAAAATACATTAAAATGGGCACTAATTTTAAGAATTCATAATCAAACATTTATTGTAGAGTACTTCATTGCTGATATTATGACTCTACATATTCATTGCTCTCCTGGAGTGCTCAGATAAAGCTACCGTATTACCTTACTCTTCTGGTTTATTCTATCATGGACCCCAATCGTCAATATATACGGTAGCAACATCAGTAGATTATGGGTAGAGTGCCCGCCTCATTATGTTGAGATCGCGGGAGTGATTCCAGTCCAAGAAAGTGGAGTAAATGGCTGGAAGAATACACGCTCTTTGATTCTTGTGATGCAGGCTCGCGGAATGAAGACATCTCGATTCGTAAGATTTAACTTCTCGTAACGCATTTACATGAAACACAATTTAGTCCACATTAGATTCAAAATGGAAAATATACTGTAAGTTCGTCCATTGAGTGTCTAGATAGCAACATCTCAAAACATCTGCGCCAGGAAACTATTATAATAATAATAATTATTATTATTATTATTATTGCGTACACTTAGCATTGGTGGGGTTTGCCAAGACATATATCAAAACTTATACCATACTGGTGTAGGCTGTCGTGGCCGCATGAAAAATGTTAACTATTTTTGTGACATAACATGTAAATGATAGGACTAATACAGCAATATATTTTAATTCAATTTTGGAATCTCGAACGATGACGACTTGTGAAATGTCTAATGCAGAAATGGTATACTTAATTGTGTAGGGTATTTGTTATGAATCAACATTAGGAACGTACATGCTTGATCCAAAGTCCAGGGAAACTGATTTCACATCTCCCGTGAGGCAGCGGGTGGCATCAATATGACAACCATTTACACACGTCATTGGGCTGAACACCAAAATTCATCCATGAATAACACTGCGCTCCAAACGTAATGCATATTTGATTACAGTTTATAATTCATGTAATGACAGAGTAATTTTCATTTACTTCTGCAAATAAATATACTGCAATTCCTCCACTGGACTGGAAAATTCGCTTCAAAACACAACCAGGGTAATTGTTATTTGCTATATGCGTTGAATACTCTGCTTAACTTGTGGGTGTGAATAACAGAGCACACAAATCACATGTTAATGATATGATTTCCTAATTCGGGAAGGAAATACATTAGGTTTCAGCAGTAAACGTAATTGCATCCAATCTTAAATTTAACTATCATAGCACAGGCGAAATCCTTTTCCACATGGTCTGCGTATATACCTTATAACGTTATTGATTTATGCTAACTTGCCTGCGATGAATGAGCTCTGTGGTCATGGAGGGCTCTTGTTCTGTGCATTATTGATAGCTGAATTATCAATGAAATACGTGTCATTATTGAATAGTGCCGAGTCAATATTATGAACTAATATTTAATATTGTATTTCAGCCAGTGTTGTGCCAGAAAGTATTACATTACGTCTACATATGATTTCTTGGTGTAGTTTACGAGAGTATTTTTTGTGTAGGGAATATAATGTACATACTGTAGTCTGTCAATTCATGTTTCAAAGTAGGTTCCGAGCAGATGTGTGTGTATTTGTCTGTGCTTCCGTCTGTCTGCCTGTCTGTTCTTCTGACCGTGAGTGTATGTCCAACCTTATCAACTCCTAAACGGCTGCAGCTATCAGAACCAAATTTAGTATAAGTGAAGACCTATTTATATAATATTTCATTGCTACCTTCTGCTGAACATTTCAGTTGCATTTTGAATCCAGTGTTGAATATCTCACAACGTAGGTACGAAAAGTATAGCACACATATGGATTATAATATTTCAGATAGATTTTGAGGAACCATTACACTACAGGGCTGCTAACATGATTCTATGCATGCCGACAGGGTTAATGTTTAACTGCATGTAACATCTATAATATCAATTGGATTCCAACCACATTCGCTATGTACATTGCGTACCGTAAGATATATAACCAGACTTTTTTTTTTCTGAGTCTTCCAACTGTTAATATGCTCTGTATAATTTTGACCCAATATATCAGAAAGTATGCATGCCAATAATTTTGAACTTTTCACACGAATATAACATGACACTTCAGATACATTTTGAATAACAATAGCATCGCAGTGTTGGCAACGTATATGACGAATGCTGATTGGTTCAATGTTTAACTGCGTGTAACGTCCATACTTATAGGCTAAATCGATATCCTCAAAAATTGACGTATTATTTTGAGTAAACCATTCATGGCAGTGTTACCAACATGATTCTATGTGTGCTGATAAGTTAAATGCCTAACTGTACGTAACTTCCGTAATAACGAATTAATTTGATCCAAAGTTTGTTTGCGCAATGTATACTTGAGAAAACATAACTTTGTTTATTATGATAGCCATCAGGGCTACCAACTGAATATTTATGATCTCAAGTTTATTGAACCCTAAACACAATATCTCAAAATATATGTACGGATATATCTTCAAACTTAGCATACTGTCTGTCCAAGATGTTTTAGACATATTTAGAGTAAATCGTCACAGTTAGTGCTATTAAGATAAATCCATGCACTAGTATCGGTTGAATTTTCAACTGCATGCAACCACCATACTAATGCATGGATTCACACTTAATTTTGCTCGTGTGATGTATGACTTAAACGACAAAAATATGCATATCTTCAGAGTCCTCAGTGTTACCAACTTCCTAGTAACATTCTGCGAGTTTTTGAACCATGGACTCAATACCGTAGAATCAGTTTCCAAAAACAATTTAAAAAACTGCACACTGCTATAATTTAATATTGATCAACACGCATGCTTCATTGTTACAACAAGTAGTTCCGTGAGGAAATAAAAAGCCTATTTTCGTATACCACAGTGATCTTTTCTTTGAAATTCTCCTGCCTATTACAAGGATTTTCCATGCGATATACTAAATAAGTCTTTGTTCACGATCTATGTCTTCACCAACACCATTTCAGTGAGCAGTTATGTGCTAGAATACATAGCATTCAATATCGGTGATTTAGATTCCTCCCAGGAAATGTCATCCTTCTGTAACCAGCAATAATAATAATTATATCGTATGGCCTCGGATGCCGGGTGCAAGCTTTGTTATTTGACACCCAGAGGGTAGCTAGTATGTCGAATTTCGTTGTTCATTGAAGCTCAATGAAAGTCAAGGAGGTTAGATATCTAAGCTCCTTGAACATTATAGCGCCTTCTAGTAGAGAAATGAGAAATTTTGTGTTGGTGGAAACTCCCGAGATTAATTTTCCCATTATGAACACGGCCTACTGAATTCAAATGGGTTCGTTGACATGCCAATATCGTATGACATCCGTGTCGTAATTTTTGCCGCCTTTCAATAATCGCTTACCACGGCCAGGAGCGACCCTGCAAGCTTGGGGTTAGTAGACCGACATGTTAACCACTCACCCACCGTGGCAAGCAACCAGCAATTAATGTTTATAAAAGTCAAATGCACGGCTTCTATGTTTTACGAAAAGTAAACTACATAATTAGTGCCATTAGATAAGGATTGTTATCATAGCCCAGCATACGAAGCATCTATTCAAACGCCTAAATAAGGTACGCGAAATTAAATGAAAAATGTTTTAAAATGTTGAACTAACCTTAATGTCATATTGATTGCTTAAATAGTTTCAACGATATTGAGAACCGGTGAAATGTATCGTATGGACGTCCTGTTAGATTGTTTGATAGCCTATTATATGCTATAGAAGTATATGCCATCAGATGAATATTTTAATCGTGACTCACTATACCAACCTACATTTCTATCGCTTGTTTAAGACACGAGAAATATAAACGTAATTTTTAAAATTTTGCACAGCCACCGAATTAAAGTTCCCATAGAAATTGAATTAAATTAGACGCCAATATATTAAGCCTTGTATGAAGATTTACCATGCTAAGTTTCACTGCACTCTAATAATTAAGTCACGAGTAAAATCCATATAGATATTTAAATTTCGCGTCGCCGCCATGTTGGATTTGTATTCATCAGGTTATTAAAAGGCCCATATTTGAACTTATGTTAATAACCTCTAGTGACATACGAAATTTCAGTTTGGTTACTGTATGTTCACGGACATTGAGAACCGTCTAAATACTGTATTTCAGATGATCGCCATGTTGGATTGTTCTATATGTATGCCATTGAGTTATGTGATTGTTATTAAATGGTCAAGTTGGAGTGGATTTTGAACAGCTGACTGAGCGATGTGTTGTCCGGTCACATGCACTGAACACAGATGTCTCATTAAGCGAGCAAACTTAAAGGTCAATCGCCAGTATCAATATTTTAAGAAACAAAATCCCATGTAAGTACAAATCTTGACTAGTTACTGTAGTTTAATTACTGCAACTTAGTAAGTATATTTATCGTAAATACCATGACCCATACTTGTAGATATATATTTAATAGCGTAAGTGTTAAGGATCTGATAATTATTGCCTGACGCTTAAAACTGGTCATCCAAGTGTATTTATTAATCTCATGTAATTTTTAAGGACTAGGAAGAACTCTTTGCAATTGGGTACAATTCTTGTTGACCGACTGAAAAACATTAGATTTCAACTCTTTTCATGACTATTATTTACTAACATGAAAAATTACATGGATAATTTATACACTTCTATCCCTCAGTGTGTGAATTCCAAATCAATCTTTCCAGCAATATGCTCTTTGCACATTCATTACAATTCCGTTTATTGGATTGGGAGAATTGTCCAATGTGTTTTCTCTTTTGTTTTTGTATTAAATACTGTATATCTTCAGTTCATTTTCATATATTCACTCTCATGCATTATTAAGTGAATGTTTGTCATTTAATCGACTTGGTCACTTCTTTAGTAGACCATCAAAAGAAATAGTAAATCCGCCAAAGAGGTTTACCTTTAATCTTCAGTAAAGGGATGTAGCTTAAATATCTAATTATCGAAGAGCACTTCCAATATAGTTTCATTTGATGAAATGACCAAATTGTTCTCAGATGAAATGTAGATAGAATTGATGGTTTATACATGTAATGTAATAATATAATACAAATTTAAGTCTTACAGTAGAGTCTCGCAAACTCGGCCTAATGTGGATCGAAGGGTGGCCGAGTTCGCGACAATTCCGGGTTATCGGGAAATGTGTTAAAAAGAAGAAATAAACAGTTTGTTTTGGTTTTAAAGTAATGCAATACAGTACATTTATTTGATTTTAACCTAAACACAAATTTTAAAACGATTAAGCCACTACAATTACAGTACTTGAATATACAGGGTGTAATTGATATAATGGAAGTCCGTTACACTGGTGATAGAAGAGACTATTCTAAGCTTCTTTGGTAAAAATGTTTTCACCTATCGCTAAATTGAAAATTAATCATTAAAAAGTCAATGTTTTTAGGTATTTCAGAAACTCTTCACGCAGAAGGTGGGGCGGCAGGCTGGGGAAACGAGGCGTGGCGAGGTGGTGCAACGCGTGGAGGGGAAGTTGTTACGTAATCGGAGCATTGCCCTTACCGGTTGAGGGGTGTTATCAGCTGTTATGAGTATAACACTACCCGTCTCGTAAGAACATTTGTATTGCTGTTGTTCTTGTTGTTGTTGTTGTTGTTGAAATCGCACGCAATGGCTTGGGACGTTAGGACCGGTAGTATTGTGTAGCCTACTTTGTAAGTGAGGAACTTATTGATTGATGTTCATGTTAGTTATAAAATAATTTCGATAATCAGTCCTGGTCTGTCATTGGCGTTCGGCACGTTAATGAAATACAGTGCGACAAAATTCCGACATCCCGTAGTCTGTTCAGAACTAGCATTTAAGACGGAAGTACAATATTTGATGTTTTGTTTGAGAGGCTTGGCGATTTTGTTCATTTAGCCCCATGTAGTTGGGTGTGGGTAGAATTTGCCTGATAACCTGTGTTTTTGTGGTATCTGTAGTAATGTGGGTATTTGTAATGCAGGTAAGGATTAGGAAGAAGACGGCCGTGGCCTTAAGATAGGAACCATCCCGGTATTTGCCTGGGGTAGAAGTGGGAAACCATTGAAACTACTTCCGAGATTAAATACTAGTACGGTACCACATGTGCGTAGTAATAGTAATAATAATAACAATAAGGCAAATATAGCGAGTTGATCAGCCCTATCAAAACACAATGGCATGTAGAACGGGTAAAGACCTTACCAATCATTGTCTCAAGTACGGGCGTAATCCCAAATACCTGCTCCAAGGCCTTAAAGAACTGGGTCTGGATACTCAACTGTACAAACTAATGCAGAAGGCAGTAGTTCTCTCAACAACCCGAATCGTCTGGAAGTTCATGGGTAGCAATTTCGACTTTCCAGCTTAAAAGTGGCTGTTTCAATAACTATACTTTGGTTCCCTGAATCCCGTATAGTTAAGTTGTGATGCACCAACAATAATAATGATAATTAAATGAAACCGAGGCTGTGTAGCTCAGGTAGTAGAGCGCTATCCTTCTCGAGGATTCAATCTAGGCTCAGACATGAAGGTGAACAAATACGACAGCCTTATGCCGATGGATGTAATGGCTCGTACATGAAATTCTGTGAACACAGCATTCCGGAATCTCGACATCCCCGAAAAAAATAAAAATATTGTTTCTAACAACATATTATTCCTGTTAAATAATTAAACACATTATTAGAGATTAGGCCTATATCTTTACTGAATGTTATTTATTTTTAAGTAGGGTTCCATTTGTTTCGGACGTTCAGTAAATAAATATTTTTGGTAACAATGATGATAGAAGAGACTTGCTAGCTTGTTGTGATGGTTGTTGTTAATTTATTTTGGGGGCTTGGGACATTTGCTTAACAGCCCCATGTAGTTGGATGAGTGTTAGATTTGACTGATAAACTGTGTTTCTGTGGTGACTGTAGTAGTATGTGTAGCTGTAGTTGTTAGGGTCGTGAATGAGTTTGGTGCCCCGGTACTCCATGTACCATACTATCCCGGCATGTCCTTTGAAAGCGCGTGGAGGAAGCCGGGGAAATCCCAACTCAGGATAGCCACTGTCGGTGCGGAGTTCGGACAATCAATCACTGGACTTGCTGCGATCGTGGTTTACGATTAAATGCGCATGCCTACACCGCGGGGGTAGGAAAGAAAGCAGCTGTGGTCTTATGAAGGGACATCCCAACTTGGGCCTCGAGGGATGCCACGGGAAATCATCTTGTGGCTGCCGATGGTGGGAAGTAAGAAAACATGTGGTTTTACATGGCCATAAATATCGTGATCATTAACTACTGGACCTCCTTTTTATGTGGAATCCGAACCACTTGACTTGGCATTTCACTTCAAAAATCTCACATGCATTGACCGGGAATCAAAACCGGTCAGCCGTGGTGAGAGGCCAACAGCTGTACGCTGCGCCATCACGCCCCGACTTGCATTTTGGCCGGTAATGGTTAACTGTCTCAACACTATCACCCCTTGTAGATGATGATAATAATAACAATAATAATAATAGTCTAATAATAATAATAATAATAATAATAATAAGAGGCAGCATGTGTAGCTAAGGTGGTAGAGTGCTAACATTCTCGAGGGTGCGATCTACGTTCAGTCATGTAGTAAATGAATGTGATCTAATACGATCATGTTTATGGATTTCATGGCACATACAAGAAATCCTGCGTACATAAAAGTCTGGCAACTCGACATACCAAAAAAACAAAAAAGAAGTCAGTGTGTTTATAGGTCTATTAACACTATTATTAGTAGGTCTAGTTGTAGCCTGCTATAATAATAATAATAATAATTATTATAATAATAATAATAATAGACTAATAATATTTTTATTACAGTTGTTGCACTGTCTTCACACAAAGATATACCAACAGTTCCTAAAATTTAATTTACCAAATCTTTAGGATTTCCATTTTCTATGCACAGGCCATGAGGCTGGCAAAATCTTAACAGATCCACCATCACTAGTCATGTAGCCACTCGCCATGAAGTTGTGAATCAGCTGTTCATAGGCTCGGTTTGTGTATTTCAATGCCATTGGCAGACAAGGCGAGTAGGTCACTCGACTTCAGACTCTTGTCAACATTCCTTAGCGTTGGAGGGGAGGGCGACGGGGAGAAGTCAGCTGTGCTGCAGAGGGGAACGCAGTCCAAGCCCTTTTCCAAGACATTGACCGACGACTTTTGTGATTTAATTCCACCTACACTAATTAAGATACGACTAAATTTCATGAAGATATTTGCTTAGAATAATCTCTTCTATCACCAGTGTAATGGACTTCCATTATATCAAATACACCCTGTATAGTTCAGTACTGTACTACTATACTGCATAAGAATCAAAGAAAACAATTACTGTAAATTATAGAAGAAAGCTTAGAAAAACTAGGCCTACAAATTATTTTTATAATATGTACGGTGTACAGTATAAGTACATAACAATTCCTGTAGGCAAATAGTTTTTTCACTTAATGAAAATTACCATTTACTTTTTTGCAACAAAAAAAGTAGTCTAATATTCTTTTGCTTTTCACTTTGAAACCTGTTTCTTGAAGCCTCGTCACGAAACGGCGAAGAAACAGAATGTCCAAAGAGGATGCTCCTTGTTGTTCAAAGTACCGAAGAGTAGTTTCAGTGGCATTAAGTCCCTCGGAATGAGTGATTTTTGGTTCCACTACTCCGCAATCTTCAACTTCATCATGATCGTCGATTTCATCATTTCTTGTGACAGCCGCTACAATATCCGCATCCAACAGATTGTCTTGCTGCGTGTTACGGAGAATGCGCAATCAAATAAATACAACACTCTGTGGGAGAATCGTTTGTTTACTTCTTACTGCCAACAGTTTGTGCATTTACAGTACTGTACAACTACCTGTATTTATCAGGTCGTCGTTACTCTTCTTACTATGTACTGTACGTCAACTTGTTTCACGTCGTATTTAACAGTCGATAATTCCATTGACGGAGAAGACGAAAGAATACATAATGACGCTCTGTACGGAAACACAAAAACAAAAATCATGATTTTTTTCTCCTGTCAGGGTGGGCGAGAAATCCGGAGTGCCGGATTACCGAGTGCCGAGTTTGCGAGACTCTACTGTATTATGCTTAATTGGGATGCATATCACTGTCAGTTTAACGTTCATACAAATTTTTACTTAAGTAAAACATATTTTGCAGGAAGGATATTTCCTTGAAGACAACTTAAATAGCAGGAGCTACCATTTTGTATTTCCTGTTCAGTTGCAAGAATTTAAACTGTAGTTGCCAACCTGCGGCAGAGCTACGTATATTTGTGCGAGCATATAAAAAGTTACTAGTTACGATTTATTGTTTGGAGATACTACAGTTTAAATCGTAATCTTTCATATCTTTTTATCCTTTAACTATGCCTATTTGCATTCTTCTGAATGAATTCGTAACGTAATTATGATACGATTTTTTATAATTAATTTTATATGTGCAGGGTTATTTCTTGTAAGTTCTAAGTTATTGTTCATACATGATGAACACCTTAAATGACGAAAATAACTTAACGCCAAATATATGTTGTCCAAAAATGGTGGTAAATCAATATTCACATCTGTTTCCATTTCATATCAATGAAGATATATTTTACTTTCTACATAACGAAATATCTCCAGCCTGTCAGACGCTTATGAAAATGAAAATCCACAGCCTGCTTCCAGTCGACCGAACGGGTCAGGGAATGGAATGAATGAAGCCCCCATCTAGCGGCGAGGATATGAACTGTGCCGGCTGCCGAGGCCTGACGCACTCCTCTGGGGCAATGATTAAATGAATGACAGATGAAATGAAATGATAGTGGAGAGTGTTGCTGGAATGAAATGTTGCCAGGGAAAACCGGAGTACCCGGAGAAAAACCTGTCTGCCTCCGTTTTGTCCAGCACAGTTCTCACATGGAGTGACCGGGATTTGAACCACGGACCCAGCGGTGAGAGGCCGGCGTTCTGCCGCCTAAGCCACGGAGGCTTCTCAGACGCTTATATTATTCAATAATGTCCATACCGCTCGTGCTTCAGGTGAAGGATATCACTATAAATAATGGATAAGCATGGGACGCACCATAATTGGAGCTTTCAATCTTTGTTGAATTATAAGTGGATACTTATTAGAGCAACAGTAAACAAACATTATGGCTTATTTTTTGCATCGCCATTTCTTTAGTCGACATACATATCCCTCCGTTGCAAACTACCAGTTCATGATAATATAATATTTTGTCAGGCATGGCAGTTATAATATTCCAAGAATTTTAATAATACCACCATCATAGTGACGTATGCTAATGTGAAGAAATTGGTTTTTTAATTTTAATCTCGTCGGTTGAATCTTTGAAGACGTCTTCTCTGTCTATGAGGAACTTGAACATTTCCTCCATGGCAGTGGTTACAACTTGCTCGTCATGGCGCTGTATTTACTTAATACAGTATTACCACAGACATTATACTAGGCTTCTTTGTCAACACATTAAATATGCGGGCTACTTTACTGCCAGTGGAGTAAAAGGAAGGGACGGTCTTCGCTGTTCTCACTCACGCAAGGGGTGGTGTACTTTCATTTATTGGGATTATGACATCCTAGTTTTTTTTAGCCCCGTTCCTCGTGATAACTTGTGCCATTGCAATGGCTGTACTAGTGTGTTCATTTGAAATTTGGACTGTTGTGTCTGAAAAATATTATATTATTATAAGTGGCCAGGGCCTCAAATAAGACACCATCTTGGCATTTGCCAGGAGTAGAAGTAGGGACTACGGGAAACCACTTCTAGCCCTGCGTTAGTCGCGCGCTTAGAATTATGCATTTAGTCACATTTGGATTTGTCCCCATAATAAATAACTGGAAAGCAGTTAAAATAATGTAATTAACTTTAATTGGTTAAATTGATAATTGCAATAGGTGTTCACGTATTAATTACGTACTTTTGAAATGTTATAAAATAAGAATTTGAAAATACACGTTTTTAAATATTAATTAAATAATACAATGATACTTAATTGTTGTTTGAACTCTAACATACCGTCGTAGTCTTATTGGTGGGATAGTGTGTCACATAGCAATATCGAAACCAGTAGCACTAAATCTTAAAATTAAAGTAATATTATCAATCGTTAAGTTGATAAAACTATTCTGAAAGTCTAGGCAAGGATTATCTGAAACACATTCCGGAAAGTACACAAAACAAGTAATCACGAGAATATATACAAACAACATGAAGTCCTTACACCATAGTCTCTTCTATTCGTGTTGTTTTGGGTGTTGCCAGGCTGCGTGGTTCAGTGGTAATGTTCTCACCTGCCGTACCTAAGGTTGAAGAATCGAATCCTGTCACAGTCAGGATGCGCAAATGTGAATGAGCCGTGTCAGTATATTTACTGGCACGTTAGAGATCCCTTTCGGGGCAATATTCCGGCACCTCCGCGTCTTTAAAGGCCGCAGTAGTTATATTATAACATTATTATTATTTTAGGTGTTGGCGTAAAAAATGATATAGCTGCTTACACCAGTGATGTTCATCATAGAAAAAAAATACGAGCCTTACAGTAGTCGCATATGATGTGTAACATCTGACATTGAAGAAACCTCACTTGAAATTGTTGATACACCGGTATTTTATAGTATTAATGATCACAACAAGGAATAAGGAAAGAACCACAACGGGAATAACAATTGGTGGGGAACAGCTGAAGAAAATGGAGAGTTTCAAGTATCTGGGAAGCCTGATACAAGATAATGGAAGAAACGATAGAGAAATAAATGAGCGGGGGAGACAGGCAGAAGAATTCCGGAGGATTGTGAGATGCATGTTATGGAGCAAGGATGTCCCCTAGAACAGCAAAAAGATCATATATCGGACGTACTATGTCCCTATCCTGACGTATGCCTCGGAGACCTGGGTTATGAAAGGAAGGGAGAAGAGCCAAATACAGGCCAGTGGGATGAGGTTCTTGAGAAGCAGTATTGGAGCTACAAGGATGGACAGAATAAGAAATGAGAGGACCAGAGAATTAATGAAGGAGGAACCATTACAGGATGATATAGAGAAATCTAGACTTAGATGGTATGGACATGTAAAACGAATGGAGGAGAAGAGGATACCCAGGAGGGAACACGAGACGAAGTGGGAAGGAAAGAGACCGAGAGGAAGACCGAGAGACAGGTGGCTGAAGGGGGTGGAAGAACGCGTGAAGCAGAGAGGAGAAGACTGGACAAGGGTGGAGGCTGAGAGATGGTGGGAAGACAGAATACGTTGGAGAGGCTTGTGTTCCAAACAGACCCGGCCAGTGGCTGGAAACTGTACAAGATGATGATGATGATTGGCACAAATATTAATCTATTGTAAAAGGGAGTGTTTTACAGATATTGTAGTTTATAATACGGAACTCATTTTATTAGATGATTTGTAGCTTCCACCAGCACTAGCATAAATAAAGAATACGATATGGATCAGTCGCCTCCGTAGCGTAGCGGTCAGCATTGTTATCAGCCGCCCCGGAGGTCCTGGGTTCGATTCCCGGCTCTGCCACGAAATTTGAAAAGTGGTATGAGGACTGGAACGGGGTCTACTCAGCCTCGGGTGGTCCAAATGAGTAGAGGGGGGGGGGGTTCGATTCCCACCTCAGCCATCCTCGAAGTGGATTTCCGTGGTTTCCCACTTCGTCTTCGGGCAAATGCCGGGATGGTACCTACTGTAAGGCCACGGCCGCCTCCTTCCCTCTTCCTAGCCTATCCATCCCAATCTTCCATCCCTTCCCATCCCTCATGAGGCCCCTGTTCGCTTTGCAGGTGAGGCCGCCTGGGCGAAGTGCTGATCACACCTCCCCATTTGTATCCATCCCGACCAGATGTTCCAAGCTCCAGGACACTGCCCATAGAGGCGGCAGTGGTGAGTTCCCTCGCTGAATCCGTGGGAACCACCAACCTAGAGGGTAAATTGACTAAATAAAAAAAAACCGATATGGATCAACTAGATTAATAGACCCGACACCGCTCATAACCTTAAATTCCTTATAAACAGGTCCTCTTGATTCACAGACCAACACTTAATTTCATATGGATTCTGTTAAAATGAGTCATATTGATATGATAAATATCGTTTAAAATGATAATCTGGTAGCAAAAACATCTACCCCGCCCAGGATTCGAACCCAAGATCTCTAGATTCACAGTCATACGTAATAACCCCACGGCTATTTCGACTACGCAAATATTGTGCACAAGATGGTGCCTTATTTCCGCGTTTCAATAATACTGCATTACGGAATTAAGTTTCATTTATATTTTGCTTGTTTCGATAATGTTCCTGAGTGACATTGAGTTTAAAATGCCTTATGGCAATGCAATGCCGACTAACAATGTTTGATATTAAGGCATTTTACCATTTAAATACTGATACGAAGACTTCGATCATGTGCCATGTCATTTGTTTAAATCACTTGACACCAGAGTTTGCATGAGCGTTTTCCGTTCAGTATGTCATATACAATCCACATGGCCGAGAGTGCGTCATGTTATCAATTTTCGACACCGCGCGCTGATTGTTTCTCTTTCCAGTGCTAGCTGGATCGATCTATCGAGTTGGCAGTGCGTCTTATACTTCCGTTCGATCCACCACTGCCACCTAGGGCACACTTCCATTCGATCGATCGAGCGGGCAGTGCATACTTCCGTTGTCCACCTCTGCCAGCTAGTACACTTCCGTTTGATCGATCGAGCGGGCAGTGCATACTTCCGTTTGATCCACCACTGCCAGCTCGATCGTTCCGATCCACTTCCGTCCCCAATTTTCAAAATCACCCCCACAAAACTATCCAGCAACCGAGCGGAAAGATGTTACACATCAAAATGAGGAAATAATCTACTAATTTTCTTGTTATAATACACACATCAAAAAAAGTTTTGCATCACCTCGGTTCCAAGAGTTCCGGAACCGTTAAATACAAAGGGAATAGAGATCAACACAAACAACATTTCAGCTCGTTTTATTGCTCATGAGACCCACACATTGCATGTTGTACCATCATACAGCTAGACTTTCAGCATTTGTGGTCCAGATTGCAGTACACACCACTACCTCTAATACCCAGTAGCACGTCCTCTTGCATTGATGCATGCCTGTATTCGCCGTGGCATACTATCCACAAGTTCATCAAGACACTGTTGGTCCAAATTGTCCCACTCCTCAACGACAATTCGGCGTAAATCTCTCAGAGTGGTTGGTGGGTCAAGACGTCCATAAACAGCCCTTTTCAACATATCCCAGGCATGTTCGATAGGGTTCATGTCTGGCGAACATGCTGGCCACTGTAGTCGAGCGATGTCGTTATCTTGAAGGAACGCATTCACAAGATGTGCACGATGAGGTCGAGAATTGTCGTCCATGAAGACAAATGCCTCTCCAATATTCTGCCGATATGGTTGCACTATGGGTCGGAGGATGTCATTCAGGTATCGTAAAGCCGTTTCGGAGCCTTCCATGACCACCAGTGGCGTACGTCGGCCCCACATAATGCCACCCCAAAACATCAGGGAACCACCACCTTGCTGCACTCGCTGGACAGTGTGTCTAAGACGTTCAGCCTGACCAGGGTGCCTCCAAACACGTCTCCGACGATTGTCTGGTTGAAGGCATATGCGACACTCATCGGTGAAGAGAACGTGATGCCAATTCCGTGGGGTCCATTCAGCATGTTGTTGGGCCCATCTGTACCGCGCTGCATGGTGTCGGGGTTGCAAAGCTGGACCTCGCCATGGACGTCGGGAGTGAAGTTGCGCATCATGCAGCCTATTGCGCACAGTTTGAGTTGAAACACGACGTCCTGTGGCTGAACGAAACGCATTATTCAACATGGTGGCATTGCTGTCAGGGTTCCTCCGAGCGGCAATCCGTAAGTAGCGGTCATCCACTACAGTAGTAGCCCTTGGGCGGCCTGAGCGAGGCCTGTCATCGACAGTTCCTGTATCTCTGTACCTCCTCCATGTCCGAACAACATCGCTTTGGTTCACTCTGAGACGCCTGGAAACTTCCCTTGTTGAGAGCCCTTCTTGACACAAAGTAACAATGCGGACGCGATCGAACTGCGGTATTGACCTTCTAGGCATGGTAGAACTACAGACAACATGAGCAGCGTACCTTCGTCCTGGTGGAATGACTGGAACTGATCGGCTGTCGTACCCCCTCCGTCTAATAGGCCCTGCTCATGCATGGTTGTTTACATCTTTGAGCAGTTTTAGTGACATCTATGAACAGTCAAAGGGACTGTATCTTGGATACAATATACACAGTCAACGTCTATATGCCGGAGATCTGGGAACCGAGGTGATGCAAAACTTTTTTTGATGTGTGTAGTAGGCTATATGTCGATATTATTTCTTCCATTGTGTCTACACTTTCCGTTGTGATCTTGTAGAATGATAACATATCAGTTTTTTGATTATCCTGTAGAATCATCAATTGCATCAGAAAAGTGAAAAGTGCATGGAAGATATTAAATCCACTACCGTTTTTTTTTTCCGGCACATTTCAAAGGATAGTCTTATTTTCACCGAAACCAAACAAACCTTTGCGCTCTTCACGTTGCTTTCCTTTACTATACAGGGTGTAGTGATATACATGTACTCATTTTAATTTTTAACTGACGATAGAATATGGTATTCTAAGCATACTTTTCATGAAATCTAGTCGTATCTTAATTACTGTAGGTGAAATTAAATCACAACAAGTAGTTCCGTGAAGAACTAAATAGCATATTTCCATACATCCCACTGGTCTTTTCCAATAAAACTCTCCTGCTTATTGAAAAGATTTTCCATGTGATAGGCCTATATTAAATACCGGTAGCTTTTGGTTCACAATTTTTGTCTGCATCAACACTATTACAATGAAATGTTATGTGCTAGAATACTGTATATAGTTTCAATGTCGGTGATTTAGACTCCTCTCACTAGGTGGCATGTTTGTGTGACGAACCAATGGTATTAAGTTTTAGAAAAAAAATGCACGGCTGCTATGAGTAACGAAATGTAAGCTGCAGAATTTAGAGCCCTTATATAATGATTATTATCATAGCTCATCACACGAATCATCTTTCCAATTGCCAGCATAAGGTGCGAGAAATTAAACAATATGTTTTAAAATTTCGAATAGACACCATCTTGAAGTTTTGAAAAAATATAAACGATATTTTAAAAGTTGATCACAGCCGCCATTTTTTTTAGTTCTCATAGCAATTGCACTGAATTAGACGCCTATATATTGAGCTTCGTTTGAAGATTTTCCGTGCCAAATTTCACTGCGCTCAAATAATTAAAGCGAGAAAAATCCATGTAACGATTATAATTTCGCGTCGCCGCCATGTTCGATTTGAGTTCATCAGGTTATTGAAAGTCCCATAGGTGACTGCTTGATCGCTGTAATAGATTCGCAGATATTGGGAACCGTCTAAATAGTTTGGATGAACACCATTATAGATTTCTCTATATGTAAGTCATAGAGTTATCCATCATCAGTTGCAGTTCATTGCTTAGGTTCATTATTCAAACGTTCACTTCGATTAGGACACAAAAAATACAATTTTTTTTACAGCCGCCAGCTTGAGGTGATTGAATCAAATGGATAAGATTAGATGCCTGTAGAAGTAAATAGCCTGTGAGAGTTCTAACTAGTGACACTAGGCGCTTATCTACGCTGATCGCCACTAGTCGCCCCCCCCCCCATATTTCCCGAACTAATAATCGTAGAGACTTGTGTAAGGGTTCAAACGAAAAGGGATTAAGCAACCTTTGCCATGGGCTATTCATCTTTCCGAATTTTACCAACAGGCCTAACTACACATTTTGAAAATTTTGGTTTTCCCCCCTTTTTTAAATTTTTAATTTTATGTTTTTAATTGATTATTTATGTAACTTTTATTTATCTATTTTTTATATTTAGATTTTTATCAAAATGGCGTAACTGATACATTTCATTAACTAATAAATCGCAGAGGGTTGTGCAAGGTCTCAAATTGAAGCGCATAGTAACCCCCTCCCCACATTTCCATGGATCATTTATCTTTACAAATTTTTCCAAGGGGCTTAACTACACAATTTGAGAATTTCGGTTTATTAACGTTTTAATTTTTAATTAATGCTTTATTCTTTCTTATTTATGTAACTTTTATTTATCATTTTGTTGGACTATGCCAAAAGGGCGAAACTGTACATTTTAAAATTATTTGATAATTATTATTTGATTGTGCTGTTTAGATAGATAGCTATACCAACAATTATCAAATAATAATAAAATATACAGTTGCGCCCTTTTGGCAAAATCTAAAAATATGATAAATAAATTTTACACAAATAAAAATAAATAAAACATTAAATATTGTATTGTATGTCTACCCCTTATTATTCCCGTTTTTCCAACGGGGTCGGGGATGAGATGCGATGGAAGTCTTAGTGGCGATGGTTTTTACGGCCGGATGCCCTTCCTGACGCCAACCTCATGAGAGGAGTTAATGAGAGATGAAATGAATGATGGTCAATGAAACTGGGCAAGGAAGTGGAAGGAAGCGGCCGTGGCCTGTCAGAAGGTACCGTCCCAGCATTTGCCTGGTGTTGAAAATGGGAAACCACGGAAAACCATTTCAAGGACGGCCGACGGTGGGGCTCGAACCCACGCGTCTACCGAGTCAGCAGAGAGCTTGGCCCCATGACCTAATGCTGCGCTTTAGCCAGCGTAGTCACTACTGTCGGTAAATAAAACATTAAATATTAATTAAGAAATTTTCAAAATTTGCAGTTAGGCCCTTTGACAAAAATTTTAAAAGTAAGTGGTCCATGAAAAATAGGGGGGGATTAAGCGCTTCAATTTGAGACCTCGCATAACTCTCTATGATATTTAGTTCGGGATATCTCGATTCCATGACCTAGTAGTTAATTCAAAGGTACCTTCGTGTTCAAACAAAATGGTAATGTAGAACCCACTAAGGCTGTTAGGGTAGCTACGTATCCATACAGCTCAATTAAAGAAAGAAATAATTACCTAATAATAACAAAATGTATCATTTACGCCCTATTGGCAAAAATTGATCAATAAATAAATGATAAATACAATTTACTTAAATAATTAATTAAGAACATTGAATAAAAATTTTAAAAGGGGGAAGACCAGCATTGTAAATATATGTAGATAGGCCCTTTAGTAAACTTCGGAAAAATAAATAGCGCATGGCAAATGGGGGCTAAATCCCTTTTCGTTTGAACCATTACAAAAGTCTCCACGATTATTGGTTCGGGAAATATCAGCTTGAAACAAGATGTTCAGTAAAGAACATATAGCCTACTTTCTCCTAAATGCATGGGTATTGTTATAACTCTTTGTCCTTTTCAAGGAGTATGATTGAATGTTGGTTGTAGTAGCTTGTTGAAATACAACGTGCTATAGGGATATTAAACATGAATATGAGGTGCCCTTTGCTAGTGCTACCTCTGTACCAAATTTCGTTCAATTCGGTTTCACCGTGTTCGAATTAATAGGAGGAATCAATTTTGACATAAAGATGGCCGCCATCCGCAAACTATTGGGCTGATGTTCTTGCAGTTTGGTCAGAATATGTTTCCCACATCAAGATATGGTGTTGTAAAATTTGGTAGAGACTAGATTATTAGGTTCGTCGTAATTACATTATAGCTTTTAACATTTGGGTGGCCGCGATTACGTTTCCGTCATGATAGCGGTGATATAAAACATGACACTGAGGTGCCCTTTGCTAGTGCTACCTCTGTACCAAATTTCGTTCCATTCGGTTTCACCGTGTTTGAATTAATAGGGGGAATCGATTCTGACACAAAGATGGCCGCCATCCGCAAACTATTAGGCGAATGACCTATTAGATTGGTCAAAGGATGCTCCCTCCATAAAGGTATGTAGTTGCAAAATTTGGTAGAGATCGGATGGTTATATTAGTCGTAATTTGATTTAAGCTTTAACCATTTGTGTGGCCGCCATTACGTTTCATTCAAGATGGCGGCGATATTAATCATGACACTGAGATGCCCATTGCTAGTGCTATCTCTGTACCAAATTTCGTTCCATTCGGTTTCGCCGTGTTTGAATTAATAGGGGGAATCGATTCTGACACAAAGATGGCCGCCATCCGCAAACTATTAGGCGAATGACCTATTAGATTGGTCAACATACCACAAAGGTATGTAGTTGCAAAATTTGGTAGAGATCGGATGATTAGGTTAATCGTAATTTGATTTAAGCTTTGAATATTCGTGTGGCCGCCATTACGTTTCAGTCAAGATGGCGGCGATATAAAACATGACACTGAGGTGCCCTTTGCTAGTGCTACCTCTGTACCAAATTTCGTTCCATTCGGTTCCACCGTGTTCGAATTAATAGGGGGAATCAATTTTGACATAAAGATGGCCGCCATCCGCAAACTATTAGGCTAATGACCTATTAGATTGGTCAAAGGATGCACCCTCCATAAAGGTATGTTGTTGCAAAGTTTGGTAGAGATCGGATGGTTATGTTAGTCGTAATTTAACTTAAGCTTTGAACATTTGTGTGGCCGCCATTACGTTTTTGTCAATATGGCGCCGATATAAAACATGACACTGAGATGCACTTTGCTAGTGCTACCTCTCTACCAAATTTCGTTCCATTCGGTTTCACCGTGTTTGAATTAATAGGGGGAATTGATTTTCACACAAAGATGGCCGCCATCCTCAAACTATTAGGCTAATGACCTATTCATTTGGTCAAAGGATGCTTCCTCTATAAGGGTATGTTGTTGCAAAATTTGGTAGAGATCGGATGATTAGGTTAATCGTAATTTGATTTAAGCTATGAACATTTGTGTGGCCGCCATTACGTTTCCGTCAAGATGGCGGCGATATAAAACATGACACTGAGGTGCCTTTTGTTAGTACTACCTCTGTACCAAATTTCGTTCCATTCGGTTGTACTGTGATTGAATTAATAGGGGGAATCGATTGTGACACAAAGATGGCCGCCATCCGCAAAATATTAGGCGAATGACCTATTAGATTGGTCAAAGGATGCTCCCTTCATAAAGGTATGTAGTTGCAAAATTTGGTAGAGATCGGATGATTAGGTTAATCGTAATTTGATTTAAGCTTTGAACATTCGTGTGGCCGCCATTACGTTTCAGTCAAGATGGCGGCAATATAAAACATGACACTGAGGTGCCCTTTGCTAGTGCTACCTCTGTACCAAATTTCGTTCCATTCGGTTTCACCGTGTTCGAATTAATAGGGGGAATCAATTTTGACATAAAGATGGCCGCCATCCGCAAACTATTAGGCTAATAACCTATTAGATTGGTCAAAGTAGCCCTCCATAAACGTATGTTGTTGCAAAGTTTGGTAGAGATCGGATGGTTATGTTAGTCGTAATTTAACTTGAGCTTTGAACATTTGTGTGGCCGCCATTACGTTTCTGTCAATAAGGCGCCGATATAAAACATGACACTGAGATGCCCTTTGCTAGTGCTACCTCTGTACCAAATTTCGTTCCATTCGGTTTCACCGTGTTTGAATTAATAGGCGGAATTGATTTTCACACAAAGATGGCCGCCATCCGCAAACTATTAGGCTAATGACCTATTCATTTGGTCAGAGGATGCTTCCTCTATAAGGGTATGTTGTTGCAAAATTTGGTAGAGATCGGATGATTAGGTTAATCGTAATTTGATTTAAACTTTGAACATTTGTGTGGCCGCCATTACGTTTCCGTCAAGATGGCGGCGATATAAAACATGACACTGAGGTGCCTTTTGTTAGTACTACCTCTGTACCAAATTTCGTTCCATTCGGTTCCACCGTGTTCGAATTAATAGGGGGAATCAATTTTGACATAAAGATGGCCGCCATCCGGAAACTATTAGGCTAATAACCTATTAGATTGGTCAAAGTAGCCCTCCATAAACGTATGTTGTTGCAAAGTTTGGTAGAGATCGGATGGTTATTTTAGTCGTAATTTAACTTGAGCTTTGAACATTTGTGTGGCCGCCATTACGTTTCTGTCAATATGGCGCCGATATAAAACATGACACTGAGGTGCCTTTTGTTAGTACTACCTCTGTACCAAATTTCGTTCCATTCGGTTGCACCGTGTTCGAATTATTAGGGGGAATCAATATTCACACAAAGATGGCCGTCATCCGCAAACTATTACGCTGGTGACCTATTGGTTTGGTCAAAGGATGCTCCCCCCATAAAGGTATGTTGTTGCAAAATTTGGTCGAGATCGGATGATTAGGTTAGTCGTAATTTGATTTAAGCTTTGAACATTTGTGTGGCCGCCATTACGTTTCCGTCAAGATGGCGGCGATATAAAACATGACACTGAGGTGTCCTTTGCTAGTGCTACTTTTGTACCAAATTTCGTTCAATTCGCATTCACCGTGTTCGAATTGATAGGGGGGGACATACATTCAGAGTACACACACTCACACACAGACACACACACACACAGACTCACACACACACATACACACACATACACACACATACACACACACGCACATACACACACATACACACACAGACTCTCACACTCACATACACACACACAGACAGACACACTTTTTTCGCCCTGTGTTGATCTCATAAGTCTACTTTCATTTTTTGCAAAAATCGAAAGTAGGCTAAAATGAGCGGCGATCAGCGTAGCTGGCTGGAACTCTCACAGCCTACCTATTCTTAAATCATGTATAATTGTGTGCCGTACCAAGGTTCACCGTGTCCGGAAGATTTAATCGCGAAAAAATGCCATATAAAAATCTTAACCTCGCTTGGTCGCCATGTTGGTTTTGTAGATAACAGGATTTTCAATGTAACATAGGTAATTCTCTAACACCATACGAAATTTCAGATCGATATCAGAAATATTTTCGGAGATATAGAATATCGGAGAATATTCATGCGGCAGGAATGTTGGATTTGTGTACCTATATACGGTATGTACGCCATAGAGCTATGTATCATTAAATTAAAATGTTTCATAGGCTTATGATTCAACATTCACTTCGATTGCATAATTAGGACACAAGAAGTAGAAACACAGTTGAATCGGCCAGAGCTGGACAGTATTAAGTCAGTTTTCACTACTTTTCAGGACACAGATATTGGTTTTACGTCCCTTTTAACTACACTGGAGACAGATAAAACGTCATTGACAGAACAGAAATTAACAAATACACTATATTAGTCATCTATGTTGTGAAGCAACTATTCTGGTTAATTTGTGTCAGAGGAATATCAATTTTAATTTAATAAAAATATTTTTCAAATCAATTTTGAAAACGTGACTTAATGCCTTTCAGCTGCGTGGTCAGTTTAGTGCGACATAAAGGCATCCAGAATGAATATTTCACATGTTATCTTATTGTAAAATGGATGTGTAACATAAAAACACCTAAACCCTGTACAAATGTAATTTACAATAGCACTGTAACACGCTGGAATCTTGCAGTGGAGGCCACATTAAGTACGGAATACGGCGCTGGAAGGCAGCAAGTCATTGACTTAATGCTTTTCTCCTCTGATCGCACTACATGTAGCAGTGGTTTATGGCTTAAACAAAAGGCTGACATAATTCTTTCCTATGCCGTTCCAAGGCCCTTGGGTCAATACTTCAGAATACTAATTGTTTAAAGAACGACCACTTTGACCAGTTTTGACTTAATGCTATTCAACTCTGACTGATTCAATTTCATAATTTCGCACAGCCCCTATCTTAACGTTTTGAAAACAATTGAACAAATGTAGATGCCAGTGCATTACAAAGTGTATAAACATTTACAGTGCCAAGTTTCACTGCGCTCGGATGGTTTAATCACGTGAAAAGTCCATTTAAATGTTTCAAATTCGCTTGGCCACCATGGTGGTTTTGTATTTAGCAGGCTTTTGTAAGTCACATGGATGAACTTGTGGTAGTGCCCTATATAAACGAACAAAATGTGAGGGTGACATCTGTAACTGTTTCGGAGAAACAGAATGCCGGTGAAGTATTTCGACGGCCGCCATGTTAGATTAGTGAAACATATTTCAATTTGAAAGGCACGGTCGAGGTCAGACGAGTTAGTAGTATGTACTTACCGGGTTTAATTGAAATCGCTTCGGCCTCTAAGATTTTATTAGGGGGCATACACACACACACACATACACACACACACGGACAGAAGGAGTTCACATAAGCCTATTTTTTCAAAAATCAAAATAGGCTAAAAATCGTCAGTCAATATTTTGGATAAGTAAATGTGCTGGATTACCCACCGCTACACGAAGCCTCCGTGGCTTAGGCGGCAGCACGCCCGCCCCTCACCGCTGGGTCCATGGTTCAAATCCCGGTCACTCCATGTGAGACCTGTGCTGGACAAAACGGAGGCAGGCAGGTTTTTCTCCCTGTCAAAATTTAATTCCAGCAACACTCTCCACTATCATTTCATTTCATCTGTCATTCATTTAATCATTGCCCCGAAGGAGTGCGTCAGGCCTCGGCAGCCGGCACAGTTCATATCCTCGCTGCTAGATGGGGGCTTCATTCATTCCATTCCTGACCCAGTCGGAGACTGGAAGCAGGCTGTGGATTTTCACCCACCGCTACACAGCTGGTTTCTCTAAATCGGCCTCACCTCCAAGGCTGTGGAATGTAGACCAGAGTCTGAAGGTAACTGACCTTCTCTCTGTGTCTGCCAACAGCAACAAAATCCACAAATCGAGCCTATGAACAACATTCGTTCCATCACGAGGAGTGGGCTGCATGACAGGGGTGGTAGATCTGTTTAAGATTCAGCCTACCTAATGGCTGATGACAGAACATAAATATCGTATTCGTCTACGGTATAGTGGCCTACTTAACCTGCATTAGGAAATTCAAATCCTAAAGAAATGGTAAATTAATAAAAGGAAACTTTATCGTCTAACTGTGTGCGAAGACAGTACCACAACTGTACAGTAATAAAAAATTATAATAATAGGTTTTTAGACACACTATTTTTATGTTTTTCTGGAATGTCGAGTTGCCGGTGTTTTGTGTTCACAGAATTTCTGGTAGGTGCCATTAAATCCATTAACATAAGGCTTTCGTATTTGCTCACCTCCATTTATTACATGACTGAGCCTAGATCGAGCCCTCGAAAAGGATATCACTCTATTACCTGAGCTACTCAACCTCTTTATCATTAAATTAGTATTATTGTTATTATTATTATTATTATGTACATTATTATTATTATTATGTACATTATTATTATTATTATTATTATTATTATTATATACATGTCGTAGTAGTATTAATACAGCTTGCTATTACTGGCTATTCTTGAATTTATGAAATATAAAAACATAGTTGTAGATTTTCGAGAAACCCGTTAGAAAGTAGATATTGTATTAAATGAATGTCTACGATGTAGCTATATACTTTACATTGTCGTGCGTGAAGGACTGAGTCCCACCATCGGCACTGAATATAATTTCTCATGGCACACTTTAATAAGGCCACGGTAGCTTGCTATCCCACGGCGTGACCGTGGGCGTTTAATCATACACCACGATCGCAGGAAGTCCGGAGATTGGATGTCCGAATCCCGGCACTGACGACGGCTATCCAGAGAGGATTTTTCCCTGGGTTTTTCACGCTCTCTCCAAGCATGTGCCGGGATAGTACCTTACTTCAAGTCTCGGAGCACCTATCCCATTTCCTACTCTAATGATCACAGCTACACATAGGCCTACTACTACAGTCACTACAGAAACACAGGTTTTCAGAAAAATTCTACACACGCCCAACTAGATGGGGCTAAATGACCACAATGGCCAAGTCTCTCAATTAAAACAACAACATTAAGTATTTTGCGTCCGTCTTAAATGAAAGTTCTGAACAGACGACGGGATGTCAGAATTTTGTCCCACTGTATTTCTTTAACATGCAAGAAGCCAACGACACACCAGGGCTATTTTATCCTTTACACCAACATCAATCAATGACTTCCACACTTACAAATTAAGCTACACAATACTACCGATTCTAACATCCCAAGCCATTGTGTGCGGTTTCATCAACAACAACAACAAGAGCAATGCAAATTTGCTTACGTAGGGATTTTATTAGACGAGTACCGCTATCTTCATGCCAACTGACCTGCTCTCCTCCTCAACATGTAAGGTCAATGCTTCGATTATGCAACAACTTCCTTGTACCGCCTCGCACCGCTAGAACCTCACAGACTTCTTTTGCAACTTCTGCTTGAAGGGATTCTGTAAAACTTACAAACATTGACTTTCTAATGTGTAATTTTCAATTTAACGATAAGTGACATATGTTTTTACCAGGAAGCTTTCAATAGTATATTCTATCACCATTGTAACGGACTTCATGTATTTAAATTACACCCTGTATATAGCCGTTATTTCTCTTATATTCTTCTTTTTGCGTCTCTACAGTAAAAGCCGCAGTACTTAAAAGGGACCTAAAACCAAATAACATCATTATTATTCCTTGATTCTTCCGAAGAATGGCAACTAGAAATAATCTGTGATCTCTCTGTAGATCGGTGGCCAGTTGTAGAGAATTGAACCAGTTATCACTTGTGACATTTCGTCCTGATTCTGATATTGGTCTTAATATTCTCAGTACCATCTGATGAGGTCAGTTATTGTTCTGAAATGCCACTGTATACTTTATCACAACATAGGTCGTGTATCACAAGGTATTTAGTACATCCCATGGAAAATCCTTTTAATATGCGGGGGAGATTTTAATGGAAAAGAGCAGCAGGAGAAACGAAAATAGGCTATTAAGTTTCTCACGGAACTACTTGATTTTCAACGTAATGCTTCGTATAATCAGGGTTGAATGGCGTTGTTCTCTCCTCGGAACAAACAATATAGGCAATCTGCTACGTGTTAACCTCTCTCCCTACCCGAGAGAACCTACAGTGTTCTGCACTCCGCACTAGATGCAATTACTGTCAGTTGTGTCAACTAGGCTATTTCTATCAATTTCACAGAGATAAAGGAATAAAGTCAACACTCGCCCGTCGAACTGACTTCGTTCAGCACTTAAAGTAAAACATTGTACCAATGAGCTTTGTCTAGCATCCCTTAATTAGATGTTGTTGATGTTTAGGGGTTTTGCGACATCGTGTCCGTTAATTAGATAGGACAAGTGCAAGTTCAATCCATTTGACCAGGATCCATTAAAACAGCCACTACATTCTGCCGTGGAAATAATGCGATCTCTATCAATTTCGCAGTGGAAAATATGTTTACGCCTCTCTCGCTCGTCTATTTGACATTGTTTAGCTCTTAAAATAAAACAGTATAGCATTGAGCTTTATCTAGCCCTCTTTAATTCAATAGGAGAAACGCAAGTTAAGTCTATTTGGCCAGAATCCTTTAAAAGTGCCATTATATTCTGCCGTGGAAATAATGCGATCTCTATCAAATCCACGGAGGTAAATAATTATGCTGCACGCCTCTCTCGCTCGTCTATGCGGCAGTGTTTAGCTCATAATATAAAACAGTATAACAATGAGTTTTACTAGCCTTTTTTAATTCAATAAGAGAAGCGCAAGTTAAGTCTAATGGATGTGAATCCATTAAGACTGTCATTAAGCTCAGCCGTGTGAATAATATGATTTCCTCCTAATTAACAGGGTAAAATATGCTGTACACCCCTCTCGCTCGTCTTAGTGACATCCTTAAACTTTGACGATGCGCGCCTGCATGACCAACGCTAGATATCACGTAGGGTAATTGTTTGCCATTCTGTGATTGTTATTTTTAGGCCCGCCATGGATCATTATGAATAAACTTTTTAATGAAATATATCAACTTTACGCGTATTTACGTACCTGGGTACATTTTAACTCACTGAGAAAACATGCAGAAAATACTACATAACATGACGACTACAGTATGCTGCTATTGTCCTAGGACCAGGGATCCCAAGACTACTAATTGCTGTGCCTACTGTGCGGCTTGGACATGCTGCGCTCGTTCTTTTAGGTTAGGCGGGAAATAATTTGTTAGATTTCCTGAAGGCTGGTGAGATTGCGAATTATTCTCAACGCCACAAGACGACGCTAAGCTAAGCTGAAAGTCCTCATTTCCCGAGTCAAGCTAGAGAAGCAGGCAATTTTGGCATGCGATACGATAACGCTAGACACCATGCAGTTTGGCAACCACTGCGTGCATTGCGGTGTCCAGGAAATTGTCAGGATGCTACCTATATTAAGGCCATGGCCACCTCCTTTCCCTATCGTAGTATTAATTTTAATTACACACACTAATACCAGCCAACACAATAACCCAGGTTATCAGACAAATTACACACATACACCCGAGTACATGAGACTACATGACCACGATGTCACAAAACCCCTACATGAATTTACAACATACCACATCTACCTTATAGACCCGATTTAGCACCACTTTGGCCCAAAGCGTTACCTCGTGCATCACTGGTATCGGGGGAGCGTGGGTTCAAATCCTACCTCAGCCATCCAGAACATGGTTCTTCGTGGTTTCCCATTTTAACCACCAGGCCAATGCCGGGGCAGTTCCTGTGAACAGGTTCACGGCCGACTTCTTTTCCTAAATCCATTCCCTGGCTCTTCCTTTATTAGACCCAAGTTAGCGGTCGCTTGGGCGATCGGCCCGTCACCAGCTCCAGTTGTATTTGCTGACAAAGTGAGGTCAACTCTAAGACCTATTTTTGCGGTGGCAGAGGAATGAACCCTCGCAGAGTCCGTCGGTGAAGCCGAGCTTGGAGGATAAGCGATTCATATATATGTACGAGTATATAATATTAATTGATCGCCCTAATGATTAACCCTATTATACTCATGGAAAAAGGGTACTTTTACCCACAAACTTAAAAGCTCTAAATTTTGACATCACAGAACTAGGATGATGATGATGGTAATTGTCGTTTCACGAAGGTTAATATCTAAGTTATCGGCCCCTAATCTTAGAACTAAACTTTAGCATGAGGTGTGATGCTGTAGCTGTCCAGCTACTTGCCTCTTACGAAGTCGGGTAAGGTCAACTCCCGGTTATTTCATGTGCAATGTTTAAAGTAGAAAGTTATGTTCAGTGGTTCAGATTTATCGCCTTCATCAGTTAGACCCAAGTAAACGGACACATGTGCGATTGGCCTGTCACCATCCCCAGTTATATCTGCTGACAACATTTGGTCAGCTCCCAGACAGTGTCCTTGCGACAGTGTAGGAACGATCCTCACAAAGCCAGTGGGTGAAGACGAGCTGGGGAGATAGGCGAAAAATAAACAAGTGGTTCCGTGAATAGCTAGATAGCCTACTTTCATGTATCCCAGTGGTCATTTGCATTAAAATTCTCCAGCCAATTTCAAGGATTTTCCAAGCGATATACTAAATAGCTTTTGATGCACGACCTATATCTTCAACGACACCATTACAATGAGAGGTTATGTGCTAGAATATATAGCTTTGAAAGTCGGTAATTGAAACTCCTCCCACGAGATGACATCTTTCTGTAACGAACCATGTTTTTTATTTGAAAAGGCAAATGCACAGCTCCTACAGAATGTAGTGCCATTAGATAAAGATTGTTATCATAGGCCAGCATAAGAATCATCTTTTCAATCACCTGAATAAGATACGAGAAACCAAAGATAATGTGTTAAAATGTCGAACCGATGCATTATTAATTTTGAAAATAATTGAAGATCGATAGATGACTCTATAATAAGCTCTGAATAAAGAATCGTGTGCCGAGTTTCTTTGCACTCGAGAGATTAGACGCCAGAATATGCGTCTGAAATATTTGAAAATCACTTCGTCTGCATGATGTATTGTGTTTTTCAGGATTAGGGAAAGCATTTTGACTTACTTAACAGTCTTCTCACACCAAACAAAATGTCTGTTTGATTGCTTGAATAGTTTCGGAGATATTGTATATATTGGAATATATTGTTTCGATTGTTTCATATATGCTATAGAACTATATAAAAGCAGATGCATATTTTACTGATACCAACCTATATTTCTCGATTAGGACACGAGAAATAAAAGCGAGATATTAAAATAATTGCACAGCCGCCATTTTTAAGTCCTCTTAAGATGCCATTAAATTTGACATAAGTATAATTAAGTTTTTATGAAGATATACCGTACCATGTTTCAAAGCGATCAGATAAAAAGTCGCGGGAAAACTCCATACAAATATTTAAATTTCGCATCACCGCCATGTTAGTTCTGTGCTCATCAGGTTATTGAAAGGCACATGCTTGACCGTACGTTAACAGCCTCTATCAACATACACAATTTCAGTTTGATTCCTGTAGTAGATTAGCAGATATTGAGAAACATTAAATATTTCGGAAGATTGCCATGTTGGATTGTTTTATATGTAGGCCATAGAGGTACAGTATGTACCATTAGATGATGATTAGTGCCTAGATTTGTTATTCAAACGTTCACTTCGATCACATGTTAAGGACATAAAAATAAAAACTTATTTTAGACATTTCTCACAGTCGCTATCTGGATTTTATGAAACAAATTTACCTGAAGTACTGTAGATGCCAGTAGATTAAAACACGTAGTGTGTCACGTCGCACTACCCTCGGTTGATTAAATCTCGAGAAAATACCAGTTATATATTTCAATTTCACTTGGCCGCAATGTTGGTTTTGTACTAACATGTTTTTGTGCATCACATAGCTAAACGTACCTTACAAGGGAAGTATCATGTAAGACAGGTTGAAACCTATCTTCAAACTGTGTGGACGCAATCGTTGTATTATAAGTGGACGACGATTGAAAAATCAGCCGCCGGATTGAACAGCAAGGATCTGAAATCGTAACTGATATCCTGCCACGCAGGCATGATGGCTGACGAAGCTGGACATCCCTGGCACTCGGAGTTGTCACGCAGCGGGGCGTATATGCTGACTGGAGCGTGCGGCAGCTTCCCACCGGCCTTGAGTGGCTGAGTCGTCAGGGCTGTCCATTCCAACATGTACGATACTCGCAATTTCCCACCGATTTATATGAGAGATTCGCCATATGATTTCGTAGCCTTGCAGTTCAATCTGGCGGCTGATTTTCCGCACGTTGTCCTCTTATAGTACAACGATTGCGTTCGCAAAGTTTCAAGATAGGTTTCGACCTGTCTTCCCTGATACTTCCCCTGTTAGTGTGCTCTATCACCATACCAAATTTCAGGGTAATACCAGTAATGGTTTCTGATATATAGAATGCCGGGGAAATATTTTGCACAGCCGCTATGTTAGATTGGAGCAACGTATTGAAATTTGAAGGGCACGATCGTGGTCAGAAATAATTGTACTCGGACCTTACTGAATTTCATTAAAATATCTCTATCCGTTTAGATTTGATTAGGCGGAAGGGGGGGGGGGCGCTAAACAAATAGCTTACGCACACACGCAGACAGGTGATTTCATAAACCTATTTTTTCATTTGATGAAAATAGGCTACAATAAAACATGAACTTCGAAACAGGTAGGATACGGATTTTTACGAAACAGCTCATGTTAGTGGAGAGATATGACTCCAGCCCCAATTACAAATAGGCTACATACAATGACACATGTTATCAAACTGATCCCAGGGACACCTAAGTACGCGATGCTACATGATCATAATAACGTGAAAGTACTATATGTATGAAATATCAACAAAACAACAGAATCTTGGCAGAAGATTTGTTTATCTGGGATTAAAGCAATCATTTCTACCATCAGAAATCTTCATTATACGTACTGTATGTTAGACGGTCAGCTATGAAGGTACGTCACTCATACCAATGACTCTGTAGACCATTGTTTACTTCTCGCCCTTATTCCACACGAAATATTCAAGGAGATCTGCGCTAAGTAGGATTCCAGTGCCTGAGTTTCACGATTTCCCCAAGCAGTGGGATGTCATGACAATATGCTACTGCAATCACATACCAGGAGGTTTAAAGGCTAATTCCAGACGCTATGGTTAATTAAAGATACGCATGAATTTCAGAGAGCAGAATTCGGGCTATCATTATATTTTCACAGCTCTAGCTTGCCAAAAGTTCGAGTACAATATGAAAACTCTTTCTCCCTTGTAGATTGTGCCATTCTCTTAATTACTTATTCCATTACATTTTCAGGCAATGCATGGTTAGGTAACTCACGTGAATTGCCCTGTAAGTTATTCTTTAATGCTTACTTCTCGCCTTATTCCATACCTACTTATATTCTTGGGAATTCCTTTCCCTTCCTACTGACTTACACGCCTTAGTTACTTACTCGATTGATGTTACACGCTCACTGATATACTTGATTACAGTACGCCTCATAATGTAGTGGTTGGTGTTGTTGGCTGTCACTGTGAAGGCCTAGATTTCATTCCTGGTTCCACTAAGAAAATATTAATACTGGTTAGAGATACTGGAAAGGTATATTCAACATACAAGTCCCGGCGCCCAAGGCTACAGAGCCACACGAGCTCACCGAGTACACATGACTTGCTACTGACTTATTTATTTACTGACTTCTTCATATAATTCATTTATTTTGGATTAGTTACTGGCTTCTGTGCGTGCTTGCCTGCTTACTACCTTACACATCAACGAACTTAAAAACTTGGCACTGTTATGCATTGTAATGTTATGTATTGAATATCCATTTCAACGACTGTGGATTTGAAGAGACCACACTTCCAGTATATTATCACTTTAAATGATTATGTCGACTTTATCTGGGGTCTGGCGTTACATTACGGTGACGGGACGAAATGTACCTAGAATGCACTGAGATGTGTGACGTCATAGTACGATGTAGCAGCCGAGTACCAAGAAGGCAGTGCGAGAAAAATCAAGTAGGCAGTGAAGAAACAAAATATAATCTTGAAACTCTGTTTTCGCACTGCCTTCTTGGTACTCGGCTGCTAGCATTTAAAATGATATAAGGTCCAGTCTTTCAGACTGACTATCCGTGTCTTTTTTTTAGGTTGCGCCACTGAAGCTCAAGTTCATCAGGGATTGAACCACCCGATGTTCGTTTTCCAAGTCTTCTCGTGAGCGAGTCTAACGCACTCGTTTATGGTGGTTCGTAAACCAATTCCTTTTCAATGTTCAATAATGCAGACGCCTCGCTCATTGTCCATTCCACGAAGGTTCAGCTCACGTCACTGAATTCACTTCAAGGGGAGCGCACTTCATACCAACGCAAGCTACAAGAAGTTGGCCGCATATATTCCGTGCAGTGCGGGATAGCAGGCTTACAGGCTTGAAACCGGAGTACGTAATGACAGGGTGGAACAGTGCCAGGATGTTCTGTGCTAAAAGGTACTGGCTAGGGAGTCGAGGTCAGCTTCACTACACAATGAGTGCCGCCACAGATTAACCCCTGTTCAATTCAGAAAGCAGTCAACGACTTGATTTATGGCCAGCAGAAATTACAGTTCCAAGTATATTGACAACCTATGGAAAAGAAGTCTATAATAGTTCAAATTGTCATTTTCTATGGTCTTAGAGTGAGTACTGAGACTCTTGAACAAAACGCATCGGGTTCGAATTTTGGTTCTGCCAACAAAATTAATAATAGACTAATAATAATAGTAATAATAATGGCTTTACGTCCCGTGTAACTACTGCGGGGGTGCTGGAATTTTGCCTCGAAGGTTTTTTTTTATGTGATATTAAGTCTACTGATACGGCTCCCTCTCGTTTGTGCACTTTAAAATGCCAACTGACTGCGACCTTGCTACCTTGGGCACAGCAGGCGAGATCGTTACCACTACGCTACGCAGGAACGTTATTACTCGTTTGAAGGGGTTCACTCAGCCTCTTGAGAACATCAGGAAATATGTTGGCCCTATTACCACCTCTACCGTTTCAGACGTGATTATGCTTGGTGGTCCTCCACTTTTACTACAGAATAATGCCTTCGACCACTGATGCATTCTCCCCAATTCTAGTCCTTGTTACAAGTGGATGATTATGATGATAATTGTTGTTTTAAGGGGCCTAACATCTAGATTATCGCACCCTAATGGTTTGGGTGATCATGAAGATGATAATGAAATGTAAACTATAACTAAAACTAACAACTAACTTATATACTAGAAGAAGAAATGGAAAACAAAAGGAGAATAAGGCAAATAAAGGACAGGAGGAAAAGAAATGCCCTCAACTCTCGAAGAATGCGGATTGAGGGACTTGGAAGGCAGGAGAGCCATGAAAGGCAGATAGAAAAGTGAAAGAGGAGAGGGTCGACCCCACAGGTAAGGGACAAAAGCGGGAAACCGGACCCAGCTCAGCAATCCCTCGGGGTCACCAACTCCCGAACTCACCAGCCGTGAGCCCCTGAGGGTGTAACAATATCTAGGGTGCACCAGAAGTGGTGCCTCCTTGCGGGCCTTGAGCAGAAGGCAGGAGATAACAGGAAAAGAAAAAGAAGGCTGACCCTTCGCTGAAGGAGGGTATCAGAAAAGATGAGACAAGGGCCAATTAAGGCGGGAAAGGAAGAGACTCCCTAGGCCTCGGATACCCTAATACCGTCGGGGTCGGAAGAGAACAAGAGTTGACCAAGTGAGGTCGACAGGAAAGAAGACGGAGAGGAGCCCGGCACAAGTAAGTGGAAGCAATGCCGGACTCAGCTGGGGCCTGTTACAAGTAGAGCCAGGGAAACGCTTCTCCATTTCTGATCGGTCTTGCAAGCAAGTATGAAGGATAGAAGTGCAGGTTTCGGAATTACTATTCCGAGTAACGTGGCATCGAGAATGATTACTATAGACATTCTCGTATTGCCAGCATGGCCTGGTCATAAGGTACTGTGACGGGTTGTGTAAGGATATGCCACCATTAGTTACAGGGGAAACTTTTAATTCCTTTGACTAAATCCACTTAAAATTAGTGACCAGACCTTATGTAAAGGCACGGAATATAACGTTAATAACGAGTTGCCCCTCAGCGAGCCCTCAAAACGGCTGCAATACGGCGAGGCATCGACTCGGCAAGAAATGGGTTCCGGACTCCCAACATTCAACTGGGCGGTGATCTGAGTCACAGTACCCCTTCGATCGCCCCGTATGTTTCTTCAGAGGCGACGTGATGTCCGTTCGTAAAACACCTGTGGTCGTTCCGTACGTCAGTTCACGCGGATGGTAACCTTATTTGTGCGATATTGAAGGTTCACCCTTGACACTGTTGAGGTCGGAAAACCAAATTCGCGTGTAATCTCCGAAATGCTATGACCCTTGCTTCGTGCGACGATTATCATCCCACGTTAAAAGTCGGTTAACACATGACGTTTCGCCATCTTCACTACACCCGTGTCTGTGGCAGTCTGCTCTGCTCCACCGCAGTTAGCCGCAAAGCTCAGGAGTCATACACGGCACATCATCTCATGGGGCTATCCTTCCGTGACTATTGGCCACTCAGTGCATATTGGTCTCAAGAAGATGATAAAATTGTAAATGAAACGAACTTACAAGCGTACCAGTACACTTTATTTTGTTTATGTTTTAAATTTATGTTTTCAAAAAATGGTTTATCCTTCCAGCTCGAATTTATTTTGTTTATTAATTAATTAATTTTTTTATTTAATTATTTTTTTTTCTTTTTCAAATTGTTTGTCCTTCCATCTCGACTTCACCCACGGACACTGCGAGAGATCATTCCTCTACCGTCACAAGGGTGGTGTCTGGTAGCTGAACAAACTTTGTCAGCAGATACAACTGGGATTGGTGAGAGGCCGAGTGCCGACGCGGCTGCTAACTAGAGTCCAAAAGGGCCAGGGAAGGTATTTGGGTAGTAAGTCGACCTTGAACTGGTTGAAAGAAACCGTCCCAGCATTTGCCTGGGGGTGAAAATGGGAAACAACGAAAACCATTTTCAGGACAGTCGATGGGGCATTCGAACCCACGCTCTCCCAATACCAGCGAGGCACGAGGTTGTGTACTAACGTTCTCGGCCACCGTGGTCGGTTTGTTTATGTGAAGAAAAATATTCCTACCTTAAAAATTGGCCAGCATGCACTCGTTCTATCACTCGCTATGTTTCCATTAAGTTCAGACTTAATCAGTCAGTTGCTTCCTTAGTGAGAGAGTTAGTTATGTTAGTTATTGTTGTTTTAAGGGGCGGAACTACGAGGTCATCTGCCCCCTTAGTGAGAGAAGTGTCAACAATATCAATATGGTATTCCTCATTAAAGCATCAAGCAATACTGTATTATAGTTTGCCAACTGGCCGCGGTGTCCGAGAGCGCTAACGCGCTACCTCGTGCCTCGCTGGCATCGGGAGAGCGTGGGTTCAAATCCCACCTCGGCCGTCCTGAAAATGGTTTTCGTGGTTTCCCATTTTCACCACCAGACAAATGCCAAGACAGTTCCTTTCGGTAGTTCCACGGCCGATTTCCTTCCAATATCCCTTCCCCGACCCGTCCTGAAAAGAAAAGTACATGGTCATTGGCAGCATTAATAAAATTATTATAGTTTGCCAAATGTTAGAATGAGGAATGGTTCACATTCCTGGATATCAGAGGACTTTGACTTGGCAAGTGCAGCGGATTGAGTAAAGCTGGGGTTTCCTTTAAATAGACTCTGCCAATAACGTTGAGAATAAGGAATTCTGGTATTGTCAAGACTAATATGCTCACTTAGTAGAGAGACTTGACTTTGAGTGTCCTTGGTAGGAGACGGTAGCTTGCTTGAGGAACTTGAGTTAATTTGCCCCACCCTAGTTACAAGTATACAAACAAGAATCATACACCAGAATAACACATGTTTTATAACAGTTTTCACGTTACCCAAATACAGAGAACTTCGTAGGGCATCGTAATTATCTGTTACGTACATTATCATGGGAGTACAATTTCTCTGATAGCCTGTGTTACTGGACTGACTGTAACAGTGTGTGTAACTGAATTATTAGTGACTAAGGTTGGCATAAGTGCCCCTAAGACTAGGAAATCATGACATTTATGAGGTGGGAGTATGGATAACGCCAAAGGATAACCTTATTTAGGATGGCCGTTGTCAGTACCAGGATTCGAAACTCCAATCTCCGAACTTGGTGCAGCTACCCAATCCCGTTTTGATAAGTGACTCAACGTGCTATGCAGAGACGCTGGGAAAAGCCTACTGAATCGTAATAATACTACCTAAGGAAAAGCAATCGTTTTGGGACAGTTCACTGTCACAATGATATGAACACACACTCGTGAGAAACAAACTAATCGCAAACGCTCATGAGAACGATTTTTGAGTACCGTACTGAATTTAAGGAAGGAAAGGAACCACAGGGGATGTCCGCTCATACGTGACAGATGTTCGGCCCATGAATGCCACAGGTATCGACATTCCACCTCAATTGAGAAATGTCCCCTGAGAGGACAGACGCTTCAACTGTTACGCGCAGAAGCTAGAGCAACGCCAAGTCATCAAGACGATTGTTCCCATGAGTGCTGCTGAGACAAGCTCCTCTTGCCGCTGTCTGTATACACTGTATCTATACAGGGTGTACTAAAATTGGTGTTCAATAATCGCAGGGCATGAGAAAGGGGATCTGGCCATGTTAAATGAGGTTAGGAAATTTTCCTGCCAAACCACATGGGGCAAGGAACGACATGTATGTTTAGAACTGGTCTGTATCTTCAATATCACTTACAATGCTCGAAATGAACCCCAAGGCATCTTGCGTCACAGTTATGTGGTTAATAGTGAATGTTGGGTGAAATTGTCGCTCGCTTGCATGCGAGCGGGTGCGTGGGCCAACCTAGGGTGTTGTGGGTCGAACGAAGAGATTGTTTGAGATGGGTGGTGCACATTTTGAACAACTGTTGTTGCAAAGCCTAGTTGTTCAACATTGGGATCATTATTACGCCTACATTGTGGGTATCATTGGTTTTAGCATTGGGTCCTATTTCACCCGACAGATTATTTCCAATATTTCCATCATTATGACTCGGAGAAGTTTGCTTTCTCTACTTAAATTCGTCGGTATAACATCCTCTATCCGGCATTTTTCGCACACCCATGTAATTCAGTGGCGTACGCTCTCTGCTCCTCAACAACGGGCTGCAATATCCAGGACCATAACAAGCTTTAAAACCACAAGTGGGGCTATGACTTAATTCAGGAGGTGACTCGTATGAACTAAAGGACGTATTAGAAGACCCTTGGTTACCATAGAGTCTTTCTGCCCCGTTCCTGACTGCAGTGTCCATTTTAGGGGTAGTCTACTCAACACGCAGCCCGTGGGTCACTCAAGTTCCCACTACCCACATTCCAGGTGTTTTTTCTGATAGAAACAGTTGACTTACTCTTATGGACCACTTTGAAATGACCGCTCCTGACCCGACCACTAGCGCAATTTATTATGTCTGCCAAATTATCCAAACAACTAGTCGATTTAATTACTACAGCAAAATATTGACCATCTGATCATTTTAACTACACACATACTCGTAAAGCAACTCACGAGATTAATACATCAACTTTCAATACATAAGTTATTCCTAAAAATGCTGTATCCAGACAAATGGAATATATTTCTGTGAACATCTTCTATCTAATTCTGATACCATTACCGATTACATCAGATAACCATAATTTGTATTTTTATGCTCTACGACCTATATATGAGTTTTATTTTGCTCTTATGCAATTCTCTACGTTGGTGTTATTGGACACTATGTCCATTTTCGACCAAGGTGGTGTTATTAGCACCCCTTATAGGTTTATTATTCTCTATCTGGATGTATACAACACTACATCCTACATCATAAACTGGCAATAGACATGATTTAAAAAGAATCTCAAGTCAATTTTAACTTACAGGCATACAACATTACATACGTACACAAACAGAACATTGCTCAAGTAATACAACCTATTTTATACTACCAAAACAAAAAGTGAAGTCTTCAAACTGCCGTCCTATAAAACTTAGTATATGTGATATAGTGTCCCACACCTGCAAGGTACAGAATTATAATTTACAATTCGTTCAGCATTGATATATCAAAAGGAAATAAATCCTATAAGTACAAATGCTATGACGCCGTAATCTGAAAAAAATAATTAATCAATTAATGAATTAATTAATTGATTAAAATAGTAATAAATAAGTTAATAAATAAAATTGTATTTAAATGGATGTTCGTGTAAGTATAAAAGAGTTCATTTTTACAAAACGCGCATCTAAATTAATAATTACGCTAACTGAAACGATCTGGGTCCTTGCGTGAAAAGACTCTCGTACTCCTGCAGGAGTCTGCTAGTGTCGTGCTCATCATACCCCTTCACAGAAAAACTGCCTAACCTCTGCCTCAGTGGAGGGATGAGAAGCTTAGCCAAACCCACGTGACAAGTGGCAATGAGCTGAATAAGACAAAACCAAGGTTATGTCTTCTACCTCACACACGATCAGTACACTACGACTTCATGACTTTCCATGTTATAAACAGTACCGGTTCTCTTTGTGAATAGTGTTTATAAACGCGAGATATTTCCAAGATCAAACTAATGAAGATCAGTGAGGAATATTTTACCACCTTGTCAAATGTCAAATTGATTAGGTAATCTGATGTCATTGTGCTGTTTGAAGACATATTTTTTTTTTTTTTTTTTTTCAGTGTTGCCTTAGTAAACAAGAGTTTAGTGCTTTTCAGTCGGTCAACACGAATGTACCCAAAAGAGATGGGTTATGCCCTAACCCTGAAATAAATTACATGAGATTAATAAAACACTAGGATGACCAGTTTCGATCGTCAAGCGATCATCATCAGATCCAATACACTTAGGCTATAAAATCTATGTTTGAAATACAGGTGAAAATATTTACAATATGTACAATTATTTAGTTGCAGTATTGGTACTGCAACTGTCAGTGTATGCTAAATGCAGTATATGCAAACATAGATTTTATAGCCTAAGTGTATTGGATCTGATGATGATCGCTTGACGATCGAAACTGGTCATCCTAGTGTTTTATTAATCTCATGTAATTTATTTCAGGGTTAGGGCATAACCCATCTCTTTTGGGTACATTCGTGTTGACCGACTGAAAAGCACTAAACTCTTGTTAATCTGATGTCAGTTGTACGATAACCCTCTTTATGCGACATAATAAAATCACACCATTATCGTGTGAAACACGTACCATCATCCACATTGGCATTGATGGACTTGCTGATATCGTTAGGTAAATGAATTCATCGGGAGATTGTGGTCATATTGATCATTTAAAAGATATTACTCTTGTACTCCTCTCCAGCACACAGCCGAAATTATTTTTATACAGATACTGTGTATACTATCGATTGGGGTAGCTGCGCGTGTTAATGTGTAAGCCCATATCCAGACACGGTTTGAACCCGCCATTGGCCCTATTACGAACTCCAGTTAAACATCGAGAGGGCACCTCCTAATGGGTCACGGCCGTTGCCTTCCAACTCCTTCTAAATTTTCATCTTCATTCATTTTATTTCTCTGTTACTTCCTCAATAGGGTTAGCGTTAAGAAGCTCATCGCACCGTTAAAGATATTCACTCAAATGAAACTCATATTGCCACCTCCTTGACTAACTGGGAAGGGGAAAAGAACGGCTTAAAGATATGTCTCCTTTGCTGACCAGAATAAAGCAACATCTTTTTAAGATTGATATTGCGACTTTCCAGTCGATCAACATGCACACACCTATTTTCCCAGTAATTATTTTTGAACAAGCAAAGGCAAACGTTCTTGGTGCTGAAACTCCTCGTCAGTTAACTTAGCACTAGCAAAGCGCGACGTTATAATAACAGGGATGATACCATCTGTTGTAATATCGTTGAACTGTTGGAAATTACTGTTCCCAGCTTCATTCCAAGAACGCGATATGTTGTTGCGAAATTAGGGATAGTGCGAAATAATGAATGTCTCCCTTATATATTTGCTATGGACTAAATAACAGGGAGAATACTAAAGGATGACGTTGTAGATATTGAAATAAATAGTTTATAGTTTTCGGTTAATGTTGCCTTCCAACATTTGTCAGTAATATACTGACCGGCAAAAAAAGTGGAACACTTCAATTTTTTATGTAATTTCTTAATTTATTCCACTAAAATGTATCGGTTTTCCAATATTTGCATTATTCATGTAAATGTTAGATGGTTGGCTACATAAAATACTGAAACATGTTTTACAACACGCTTTAACTCACAAATTTCGTAACATTTCACAAATCTAACAATTTTCTATGTTTTACTAATGTTCTTTTGGGCTGGTTTTTTTTTTTTGCCAAACAAAACAGTGTTAATGTTTGCACTGCACTGCACGGGTGTTTCCACCCTTAGCGTCCATGACAGCTTGTTAGGCTCATCGAAGATTGGGGGTAATTGGTGGTAATAAACCACCCTAAGAAATGTCAATTTCTATTCACGGATGTTTCAGATGTGTGTCCTAATGCGTGAAAAGCTTTTAAAATGTGATTACATCTTTTTCATGGCTAATTTTATAATTTTAAATTACTGTTCCACTTTTTTTGCTGGTCAGTATATTACTGACAAATACGAGTACTAGAACATTAACCGAAAACTATATACTAATTAGTTGCCACACTGTCTATGATTTTACCATGCTATTTGATTTTGGAGGGTTAAGATGGTTCGTGGGTGTCATTGTGGGTTTAGTAGTATTTTGTAGAGTTATTTTGTCTTGTATTACCTATTAGGATCTGATGATGCTAGCATTACGAGCGACATATCATTCTATAGTATTCTCCATCATCTGTAGTCCATAACAAATACTGTTTATATACAGGGTGATTCTAAATTCTCATTACAAACTTCGAGGGCTTGTAGTGGGGACCAATATGGTTAAATTTGGTACAGGAACGTGTGACAATTCTCATTACAAACTTCGAGGGCTTGTAGTGGGGACCAATATGGTTAAATTTGGTGCAGGAACGTGTGACAATTCTCATTACAAACTTTGAGGGCTTGTAGTGGGGACCAATATGGTTAAATTTGGTGCAGGAACGCATGTCCGGAAACGTACCGTCTTCCCGCTACCCACAAAATACCGCTACAGCACACGATCACAGCTCCCACATTTACGGCGCTCTGTCTGACTCCTGCTGCTTGTCGTCTGGGTCCAATTACAGGTGGGGCTCGATGTGACAACCACCGACGTCAAGACACACACTGCACCTCCGTACCATGTTCTGATACACACGATCCTCAATCCCCGGTCCTACAACATCCGTCGCAGCCATAACCCGCGGCAGTAGGATTTTCCTCTGATTCCACAGGGGTCTCGTAAATCAAGGTTTTCATGTGTCCCCACCGGTAGTAGTCTAGCAGTGTCAAGTCGGCAGAACGTGCAGGCCAAGCAATAGGGCCACCACGACCTATCCACTGTTGCCCAAATCTGTGGTGCAGATGATCTCGTACCGCAAGTGATAAATGTGATGGTGCGCCATCGTGCTGAAACTACATGTTTTGACGCACATGCAGTGGCACATCGTCAAGAACTCATGCAGTACGTCTTCAAGGAATACCAAGTCCGCGGCACCCGTGAGAATTCGTGGAAGAAGGAAGGGGATATGGGACATCAAGTGATTGTTCAATGACGTTCGTAGTCTAGTCAGTGGCACTGAAAATGCGGGAGATTTGAACGTGTGCTTTAGTGTACTTTTGCGGGTAGAGGGAAGACGGTACGTTTCCGGTCACAGGTTTCTATGCTAAACTTAACCTTCTTGGTCCCCACTGCAAGCCCTCAAAGTCTGTAATGAGAATTTAGGAACACCCTGCTTATTCAATCACATGCAATTCTTTTCAAGCTACTTTTCTCATGTCCCAGTAACTTGGATTATAATGTGCTGACTGACTGAAATAGTACATTATACAACGAGCCTATAATGGCAATAATTAAGTCACGAGTATGTTTATAAAACGAGCGATGCTACTTTTATAATTTCAATACGAGTGTCTTAATTACCATTTATAGGCGAGTTGAATACGACTGTTTATGTTCGACGATAATTATAAGTATTTTATGTTCGAACTTAAATATTCATAAATATCTGTCGAAATTTTGCCAGTTTTATGTACTGAACAGAGCGCATGGGACGCAGAGAATACCTTGTATTTGACCATGGCCTCTTCGATTACTCCACTGTGACACTATTCACGCAGTGTAATTTAAATTAGGAGGCCGTGGAACTCAGCACAGGTGCGATGCTATCCTTACCTAATTGGTCACACAACTACTGTATTTCTTGAGCTCTGATTCGTGGGAGAAACTGTTTCATAATGAAAAATAGTGTTATAATGACCCACATTATGATAGAGTTTTTTGACGTATAATAATTACATTTCGACATCGTCGAACATAAAGATACAATATCACTTGTCTAAAAGGCAACTCTAAAAATTGACATCAAAGCTATGTCGTTTGGAAGTAGTTCCTAATGTTATAAGATGATGATGATGATAATGATAATTGTTGTTTTAAGGGGCCTAACCTCGAGGTTATCGGCCCCAATGTTAGAAGAAGGTAATTCACAAAGTGCAGAAACATTACCAGTTTTGTAGGAGAGGGTGACACTACAGGGTGATAATAAACTAGAACTAATGAGAAAATAGAGCTTAGGGGCAGATGATCTAGATGTTTCTCCCCTTAACACAACTATGAATGCCACCATCATTGAAGAGAGGCCTTGACAGTCATTAATATTCTTTGAACATCTCGTAATTAGTTTCATTTACATACCATGCGACATCGTCGTACTACAGTCTTGTGTACTCTGGTGTGTGTGGAATCTCGGTGTTCTAAAGGCTATAGTAGAGTGCGTATTTGTGATTGAGACTGCCATGGGAAGGAGCCGGCCGTAGTCTTAAGATACGAACATCCTGGCATTTGCTTTGAGTGGAAGTGGGAAACCTCGGAAAATCACGTCTATGACAGCTGAAGTGGGACTTGTATACATCCCTCTCTTTGACTCGCGAGTCTGACAATAAGTGTATCCTGTTCGAACCTTGAGATCAAATATAAATATCTGGGCAGAGCCGGGAAACTCAATAAGTACACCGAGACCAAATAATGCGGCGTGTAATTGTTTACTTGTGAATAATGAAGGTAAGTTTAAAGTACGCCATGCGTTTAATTTAGTTTCCAATGAAATTTGATTACACTATAGACCTGCCAATCGACTCGGGAACCGCTGTTCACGCTATAGGACTAGTGACAGTTGTGCTAGATACCCAGAATCGTGTTTGAATTGTTGTTTTTTATTTGAAAAAATTGATACCTTTCCATGAAATGTTTCTGCTTGAATGAATACCTGCGTACACCTATTTACTGATTGCAATAATCGACATACTGCCTGTGATCAGTTGATGACGTGTACTGGGATCTGCTTATGAAATCATATTCCACCCCTTAAGAAATATACATCATCATCATCTTCTTCTCCTTCTTTCTCTTCTTCTTCTGCTTGTTTATCATCATATGAACACCGATTCTCTCCCATGCTACTGTAATGCTGTGTTATGTGATGTGTAGGCTACTATGATTTGCCAATGAAGTCTGACGTCTCTCCCATGCTGCTGGGACGCTATGGTAAATGAATCAACGCTGCGCGCGACTCGTTGTGTTTCGTTCCTTGCCGATGGAGGGGTTGGGGAACTGTGTTAGCTAATGAGCAGCTAAATTGCATTTAACGTTCCACGTATTAGGTACATTAAGAATTTTCCTTATTAAATTTCTCTGTTTGCACCATTAAGCTTTCTTTATTTCATTTAGTTTTTGTCTCCCTCGATCTCCCTGTTTAATTAGATCCTATCTACTGTGCCACTGAAATCACAAACAACCTGAGCTCCCAACAGTTAGGACATTAAAGGCCATACTAAAGAGTAGATGTGATATGTGACACCCTGCTACTGGTTTCAGATCAAAACACACGCTTGTACATTTACGTGGCCTAAACATTTGCGATCATGAGCCACAAAGCCTCCCTATTACACGGAATCCAACCACTTGACATGAATTATAACTTTAAAATTTGCATATGCCTTAACCAGGTATCAAACCCCATGCGAGGCGAGCAGTTTTAACGCTACACCATCTCACCAATGGGATGCTGATTAATTGTAAAAGCCTTCCAATTGCGAATTTTTAAATATAAGTTCTATGTGGCACACGAATCATTTTGGTCCCTAAATAATTCCTTCTGTGTGAAAATGATTATTCCTCTAGCGATTCAGTAACATATGTCACACGCAGTCGTTGCTGTCTGTTAAACTCACAAGAAGACAGCACCAAATCTATGTGTCACTTTGCAATGAGACACACATCAGAAGAAAGCATGTTAGAGATAAGAGGGCAGATTTCCCGGCTTTTTAAGTGAGCTCCAGGAGAGAGGAAAAAATTAAGTAGCAAAGGATATATGCTATGCCTTGCTTTAAGAACAATCGTAGCGTTCTGATCCTGTACCCTTTGCTTCGTTATAATGTTCAGATATTGCACTATCATTTCCTCAACAATTCTAGTAAACAGACTTATAGGAAAAGAAGGAATACGTGCATATTTTGTTCCTAGTTTGAAAGAGAGAGGTTCGTTTAGGGGTGATCCATGAGGTATAAAGGAATAACTCAGGTTCAAAAACAAAACACAAGATTAATAAAACACTAGAAGATCAACAATCCGCAACTGAGATAAAAATGACGCATGTTTTAACTCATCTTCAAGCATCAAGTTTAGTACCTTTCAGCTTGATTCCTGTAATAGTTTCAGAGATATTGTGAACCACTGTAATATATCCTACGGTTGCCATGTTCGAATATAGTTAACGTCAGCCATAGAATTAAATGCCAGCAGATGAATATTATTATAGTAGTTCAATGTACAAAATTTCACATTGTCATTTGATTAGATCTCAAAAAAAAAAAACAATAACCTGATTTCTAAATTTTCCACTGCTGGCATCTTGAATTTCTCATAAAAATTTAATTAATTAGAAGCCAGTACAGTATATTAAGCATTGAGTAAATATTCTCCCTGCCACGTTTAACTGCGCTCGGATGATAAAATCGTGGGAAAATCTTGTTTCAATATTTAATTTTCTTGTAGCCGCTGCGTTGCTTTTGTGCTCACTGGGTTATTAAAAGCCACATAGGTGATCTAATTTAAAAGTTCTCTATTACCATATAAAATTTATGTTTGATTGCTGCAATAGATCCACAACAGATATTGAGAACCGGAGACATATTTCGGATAGACGCCATGTAGGATATTTTCAAGTGTAGTCCATATAGTTACATACAAGTAGATGAAGATTATTACTGTCGTTCATTGTCACTTGATTAGTACAGGACACAAAAAATAAAAACAGTTTTAAAATTTCGCACAGCTACCATTTCGAATTTCTCAAAATGAATTAAATTATGTCAGTATATTCAGCCTTGTATAAAAAATATATATGTCCTGTTTCATTGCGTTTGGGCGATTAAATTGCGAGGAAAATCCATTTAATTATTTGAAATTTGTTTAATGCATATAAGGCATTTTAAAGATTCCATTGATGACCTTAGACAAGTATCCTCTACCAGAATACAACAAATCAGGTTGATGGCGGGAACAGTTTCGGAGATAATCATGGCGGTGACATATTTCGCGCAACCGACATGTTGAATTGGTGAAACTTATTTTAATTTGAAAGACATGGTCTAGGTCTCACGAAGTAGTAGTATATTCTTACCAAGCTTCAATGAAATCGCTAGAATCATTCTGATTTTAGTAAGGACACGCACACGGAGAAAAGATAATCCCAGAAGATCTCTTATATTGAAAATAGGCTAAAATATCAAAGGAATGTCGCAATGACACGTTAACATAGATATCAAATATTTATACAATTCACTCGTGGAAGCACAGCCCATGAAGTGAATAGGCCTACCAAGCGACGCTGACCAGCCATTTGGCCTGCACATTGTGGTGTGAAACGTACTCAGCGTGTGGGGTCCCCTGGGCCCTTAATCTTGGTTTTCGTGACCGGTGCTGTCTCACTGTCAGATAGCAACTAACTCGTCCTCACGAGACTGAACGCACCCCGTTCCAGCCCTCACGCAAGTTTATAAAATCCCTGACGGATCTGGGAATCAAACCCGGCTCCGGCTGAGAGGCAGGCGCGCTTACCCAACACCTCATAGCCGGTCAATAATACATACAACGTGACAAATTTCTGACCTACACAATTGGTTCCATTACCCTGTTGGAGCATCCAATCTTTGTCATGAAAACGGAAGTCCACGATTGGCTGTAAATGGTCTCTAAGGAGAGTTTTGTTACACTTTCCGTTGATGAACACTTAAGACCAACACTTTATCTGAATGCATGATGGATCTTCCTTAAGATGTTTTGTTCTGGCCTAGAACGAGCGTCATGCTAGTCTGCGCTCTCTGGATTACAAGTAGTAAATATTCCGATGCTGTTGTTGTCTCGTGGCTACGAACGTTTTCCTCCATTCAGCCCACGCCTTCCATTCCTTTCTGTGCAACCGGACCCACCTTTTATATAGGTCGTCTTCCTACCACTGCATTTTGCGTTCGTCAAATAATTCTTTCGTCCCAGATCTCTGGCGTTCGTCACCATCGTTTCATTTTCTTGTCGTTTGAATAATTATTGTCCCGTGATGTAATCCGCTATAGCCCACCATACTTATCATAATGCCCAACTCGCTCACATATGGCCTATCGTCCTACTTATTTGTCGGCTATAAGACGTGCTCACATGATAAATTATGTCCATCAACGCGTTGAAAATACGAGAATATACACTGACAAGGAGAGGTCGCCATGTGGTTTACTAGAAAAGTGTTCAAATTTGGAGGGTTTGCTCTTCATAATAAAATATTTTGCCCCTGTTCGAGCGTTTTTTCCAATGGGCCTTAGTATGTTCAAAATTGAACGTTTAAAATCAATCCTCAAACATTTGTAGTCCTATTCCCGCACAAGTTTCACATTGCACGTAAAGGAGTATCATCTAGCAAGAATATTCCAGAAGTGCCATTGCAATTGTACTGTTTAATATCTCATGTGCGTTGTAGCTTGAATTTTCGCGATGCAATACACTGCCACGGCAAAAGTCAAGGAATCTTTGTTCAATAACGTATAGGGTCCCCTCCAGCCCGAAGGAACGCAGTAACTCGACGAGGTATGAACTCCACAAGTGTATGGAAAACCTCTGTAGAGATGCTAAGCCATGCTGTTTTAATAGCTGCCTTTGGCTCCCTGGAAATGATTAGTGCAGATTCCTGGTAGCGAATGGCCTGCAACAACGTCCCATAACTGCTCGATTGGGATTCAAAACGGGGGAACGTGCTGGTCACATCATTCACTGGGACTCTTCTAAATGCTCTTACAATCAGTCGTGGACTTCCACAGCGTGATGAGACGGTGCATTACCCTGTTAGAACATCCTATCTCTGTCATGAAAACAGAAGTCCACGATCGGCTGAAAATGTCCCATCATTCTGGCAACCACAATCAGCCCTGCTTGAACTCTGATACCGCACGTCACATTACCATCAACATTTAAACAACAGTCAATACGAATGACACGACCAGATGTGCACAACTTAAAATAGTTTGTAACGGTTACCATTAAGTTTTGTGGGTACATGGACAAATGGACCCAACACTTGCCTTCTGAACACTCTTCAAACCATTTTAGAACCACCACCAGCCTGCATGGTGCCTTGTTGACAATTGGGATCCATGGGCTCATTGGGTTTGTTCCATGCTTGAACCCTGCCATCAGCCCACAACAGCCTGTATTATGACTCATTACACCAGATCACATGTTTCCAGTCCTCCACGTTCCAATTAGCAACATTACGAGCCCAAGTGAGGCGTGGTGTCCAGTGTCGTGATATGAACAGGGACACTCTGTTGGCTCTTCTGCTTCCATTTACCGTAGAAGCTTGTAAACGTTGCACAGATCATATAGATTTATGTCTGACGCCACTTGCATTGGTTGTAGCTGTGATCTCAGCAAGTGTTCCTGCTCTGTTAGCACGGATAATTATTAGTCGGTCATAAACATCGATTAACCTTCGATGGTCACTGCGTTGTCCATGGTGCCTTGTTTTTGACATTCCCCGATCACTTGTGACAACGTGGATCGAAGAATATTGAGAATCCCCACGGCCTCGGAAACTAAATGTCCCATCATTCTGGCAACCACAATCATGCCCTGCTTAAACTCTGATACCGCACGTCACATTGCCATCAACATGTAAACAACAGTCAATACGAATGACACGACCAGATGTGCACAACTTAAAATAGTTTAGTATGGGCAACGTCACTCGACAACATAGTGCTATCCCTTTACTTTTGGCATGCCAATGTATGCTTGACATAGGCCTACACACATTTTGCTAAAACTCGCAGATGTAGATTTCACTAAATCATAGTTTTGCACAGCGTCCTTAAATTATGCTTCATGTCGAAGAGATACATAGGATACTGGTTTCACGACACTTAGATATCATTGTTCGCTAATCAAACCCACATGTCAATGAGATAAGCTCTGATAGTGTTCGCTTATCGATCCTTAGTATTCTCCAAGACGTTTAAAAAAATGTATAGGCCTACAATGTGAATCGAAGCTTCTGGTATAAGATATAACTTAGTCCCTGAAATACTTCCTAAATATATTTTATCGTATCCCGCCAACAAGAAATTTCCTTGTAATTTCCCAAAATCTTAAGTAATAATCAGTTTGTCGGAAGAAAAAATTGTACAACTTATATGTCGTTGTATATTATAATTAATATCCATTGCGTGATAAAGCTTCATAGTATATTGTTTCGGGCATATAATTCTACTGTACGTATTCATACCCGTCCTACCTGCAAAACATTGCTTCTTTTTCCTTCAATGTCTGCCAAATCTCGCTTCCTGCTAGGCATAGAAACATGTAAAAATATTATAGTGTGCCCGCTGGCCGAAGGTTTCGGGGAGCCACCGGTTTCAAATGACCCTTCCGAGACCCTCTTCCAGTTAACACACAAATATGGGGGACGATACATTCATAGGCTGGTGTAGCACAAATGTCTGCACTCGGGGGTGTCGGGAATTAGTGAGGTTCGATCTTTAACCAGCTCAGAGGAATGCATCGATAACAAAACTAAACAAGAAAAGAGAGGTCAGTCTTAGGTTAAAATCACAAATAAATTTTTTTCAGAATAGATCCCTAGCCTAGCATGAGAGTTGCAAACGGCTAGTCCGATACTATTCTGCCCTGAAATAAATATAAAAAAGTCCTAAACAAGATCTAAATTACTCTCATGGTCCTAATACAAAATTCGACAAAATGAACAAGCTAAGAGAATGGCACGTAAGTTCGGCCCTAAGCAATAACATCGAAATAACTTACGGGTGGATCAAACATCAAAAGAATTTACAGCAAAGCAAGACATTTACTTGTTTACAAATACTAGAACATTTACATTTAGTAGCAAGGGGAAAATTTGTCCTATGCTATGATGGTGCCATCTCTAACATTTATCTTTAGAGTTAAGTTTTAGCTAGTCCTAAATATCATTAATTAATAAACGAGATGCATTTATTACTAAGAAAATCAAGCTATGTGCACAATGTTGCTGAATAAAAAAATATATGCTAATACAACACAAATGCATACAATAATTCAGCACTCCTATGGTTGTGCAATTGGCACTGCCTACGTACTCGATTTGTTACTGTTTGTAACAAACGGTCATAGTGTTAAGAAAATAGAAAATATAGGAAAGCCTGCAAATGCGATAGTAATTAAACAATTACAACGACTCATATTGCTACTAATCTGATGTGTGTGCTTCAGTTATCACATCACCAATTAGTGGTCGACTAATCATGTGAAAATGTATCTAAATGTATCTACAATAGCTTAACAATATCTAAGTGTTATCATTTGGTCCAGAAAGATAGTTTATTTTTATTGTTTAAAATTTTTATTTAGGTTCAGGGGGGAATTATAAGATTTGTTAGCTTTCAAAACCCTATTTTTGATTATTAAAGTTTTACACAATTATTTATTCCTGACAGTATTGTTGTTCAGTTTATGGACCTTTAAAAGCGTTCAGTGTATTCAGGTAACGTTTGTATCCAACTTAAGCAAATAACTCAATAGTTCAATAGTTCACGAGATACCCTGTGTCTTCACCAATATTTCATCACACTTATTAGACATCCTATGTCTTCACCAATTACTTTACTCTTATTTCGGATCCATTGATCCAGGCGCCTTCGGTTTTGGTATGACTTTAGTTAGTTCATTACTACCGATATAACCACAATAATAATGTCGGAGGTATTCATCCACCGTCACGACTCATATAATATTCTTAATTTACAAGAGTGTGGAATCCTAATTGATACACGTTTGAATTGCTGGTAATAAAGATTATGTGTACAAAAACACATCCTGACAACGCTTTAAATAAACATAAAGGTTTCTGATACAAGCTAACTGTGTGTGTGCGTTTATAAAATTGTCTCTTCCCTGAATAAATCGAACCTGCGTTCATTTGGTTACAAAATACAATTGCATTCATTGCCTGTGTGGCTTCTTTTAAAGAAAATAAACCTGTTTTCAAGTATTGATCTGGCCAATAAATGTGAATAACGGAACTCTGCATTCCACTTGTAATAATGTCAAGAATCTCACAGCCTTCTAAAACAAAATATAAATCCACTGCCTAGAATCGAGTGTGCTGTGTAGTGAACTTGGCTCGTAACCTTGGCCTTGATTTAACATTGTCAAACTAGTTTATTTGTCATCAGCCTGACAACAATAAAAGTTGATAATACCTGTTTTAAATGATTCGAATGAGCATTGAAAATCCAGCCTTCCTGGCTTCTATAAATGTTTAATAAACTTATATTTTCCACACGCGTCTTATAATTAGCTACCTGCATTGTGCACTAAATAAATGAAACCAAAATAAACTAAGTCTACTGTTTTCCACTCTTACAATACGCTATAAATATTTGATCTGACTTACAGATTCAGCGTCACTTGGTTCGAGTCCCGCCATGAGGTGTTGTATGCGGTCTCGTGTATGGCTTTGGGGTTACCATTTCATTGTGTCTGGACATCCTCCGTCGCCAATTCCCCTCGCATGATTTAGCAATCACATGCCATCGCGTGGTTGGAGTTGTATCTGACGATCTGCTGGTTTATCATTATTGTAATGTTAGCGTTGGTAAAAATGTAGCACATAATTAAATAAAACTGTCGCGCACTGCAGCTAATATGCGGTAGAAAATTGCCCATTTTCACTCCGCCACTGGCTCTAGCCTCTGTCGCTTGTGCGACACTCACTCGTGACTTGCACTGATATTTACACAAGAAAATATTAACAAAATTAAATCAAAATCACTGCCCATCCGGCAAATAAAGATTATACTTGTAGATTTGGTACAGTTATAAAGTTAATTAAATACACAGTTTATAGAACACTGAAACATGTGTGTGTGCGTGAGAATAAGACCATGCGGTCGCAAAGTTTTCTTCACACAAGTCCATCATTTCACCTCGGATAATAATAAAATATTTTACAGTTCACGTAGTAGTGAATGTCTTCAATCCTTCAATTATTACACAATGCCATGATGGCTATCCATAAGAAAGTTATTCGTTGTCTCTTCCACAGACAAATAGGAACTGGTGTTACCAAATATGGCGTGCTCTCAGTACATGAGCTGGCCGCGTAAATTGATAGTTTCTTCGATTTACGAAGTATGCTGTACTTCAAATATGCAGAATTACTTGGTTATAATTATAGTTGATTTTTGGAATGTGAAAAATAAGTAAAAATATAATCATAAGCGATATTGCTTCAGCTTCTTCCCGCCGCTCGCAGGGTATGTTCAATTACATTTCAGCATAAGTTTTAATCTCTGTTGTCTGAGCAAACATGCGTCAACGGGCGCAATAGATGTATCCTCGTGCACTGTGCTATGTGCGTACGGTGCGTTGTCATCTTGCCGTCTAACAGCAAGTTCATTATCAACCGGGCACAGATAAAAAAAATTGGTATAGGCTGATTTAATCTGTATTCACGCATATTGTATCGGTTGCAATATGTTCATACATTAGGGCATCAATAAATCACATACAAGGGCCAATTAACTCAGAAAACGAAAGACAGCCTAGTCCTCACATACCTTGGTACCATCGAGGTCGGAAGAGAAGAAGAGTCGATCGTGGCCCCGCAGTCACCAACCCACGTACTTCTAATTATGATACCCTGTGGTTGGAAGGAGGGGGTGGGGGAGGGGCATTCCTCGATATAGTGTTCTTATGCTTACGTCGTTGCCATAAAATAATACTCATGAAGATGAACGTGTTTCATTGCAAAATGAAACCTCCTTGTCAGACATGCTCGGCAGGCCACAAGATCAAATCCTTCCGCAAACATGGAGCCGTGATTCAAGTATGCTCAGGGGTTGTTTACTTTCTTTCGTGCGAATGACGTCACACAGAAAACAAGCTCCAACTCTCTTGCCTCCAGAGACACAGCCAGTCAGCCACTCCAACTTCATCGGACGTCACGATACTTTTCCAATCTTCCAAGATTCAATGTCGAGTGTGCGGTTGTTTTAATTAATTTCTAGGTCGTACGACAGCTTGGTTATCAGCACCATGTACTTGGGTTTGTGTTGAATATGTCTGAATACCTCTGTTTCCGTGGTGATTTTAGTGATTTTGTGACTTAGGCATTTGCATGGAGGGGGTGTGGAAAACCCCGAGGTTAACCACACTCAGGACGGTCACTCTTTGTGGTGGGATTCGAACCCTCTGTCCTCGGATTTTCTGCTCCCCGTCGTGGTGTCATGGTGCTCGACCTAATGAACACGGCTATGCTGCGCGATGATGGTTGTATGCTGCATTCAGTGGAGTACAGTCAACATTGTGGTACTATTTAAACTTAAATTATAGTCCCAGTCGAAGCAGTTGTCCCTGAATCGTGTACTGAGAAACTCTGTTCTCGTTGTACCTGAGGGTGTTATTCAAACTGTGGCCCTACGCTCATTCCAAACAACGCACTCCAGCCTTCACTCACCGTTGTCATCATTGAGCCACCGACGATACATGGCTAGACGACGTGTCGTTGTTAGTCAAGAATTACATTACTTTCGAACCGTCCTCACAACAGCGGAACGTTAACTGCCCACAAGCCGTATCAAATCAGAGATGCTGATTCCAAGGCAACGGGCAATCACAAATTGACCTCTTTCAAACTCAGAGATGTTGACAGATTTTCCCGGCCTGATGTTGGAAGTGCCACTAATAATGTGCCTGTTGACCTGCCCTCCATATTCCATGCTCCTAACGAGTCTTGTGTTACTCCCACGGGATGGGGAGTTCAGAATGAAATGGCTCATCAGTGTACTCTGCAGGACCTATTTCGTGAAGTATTATAGACCGAAGATTATTCTTCGGTGACAATATGTACAGTATTTCGTGTGTGTCAATGTGTACACCTGTATATTTGATGGTCCGAACACTCATTCTTCTGAAGACGGGTATCAGTCATGTTAGCTGAATAACAGTTCGTCACTTAAAACATACTTAGCCCTGAAACTACTCACCGGCTGGCTCCGGGCCACATGAGAGCCAAATAGTTCCACTTAGAGAGGCAGATATGATGAAGTGACTGAACAGGAAGATGAGTCAGGTGTTCACGCCAAAGATTAACAAGGGAAATACTGTCTCACCTGGCCGCCAGGTACGGGTTATCTGCCGAATTGGATAGTTCACCGATAGAACGGTTACTTATGTTAAGACGTATGAGATGGTGGCATATGGATGACTAAGAAGTGAGACATTGGCCTGTAAGGCGGAAATATTTTCTAAAGCGAGAATCCGTTACAGAACGTTTCAGTTTAACTGAAGAATAATCACTTCTTCACCATCTACACTCATGAGCCACAACAATATGACTACTGTCCACAACGAGATTGAATGCCGCCAGGTGATGTTGCAGGCACGTGACGTGGTAGGGAAAGTATATAAACGGAGCAGAGGCAAATGAGGAATCAGTTTAGTGACGATACGTGCCAAAAAAATGGGGACGTCCACTCACATACGTAACTTTGACAAAGGGCGGATTGTTATGGCCAGTGGCTATAGACGGGCATCTCAGAAAAGGCAAGCCTGGTCGGCTTAAAGTAATTGACCATTAAAGTAATTAATTTTAATTAAGTAAAAATAATTATTTTCAACATATAAATTATTATTAGCCTACTTTCGATTTTTGCAAAAAATTAAAGTAGACTAATGAGATCACTACTGGGCCAAAATTTGTGTGTCTGTCTGTCTGTGTGTGTGTGTGTGTGTGTGTGTGTGTGTGTGTGTGTGTGTGAGAGAGAGTGTGTGTGTAATCTGCATGTCTGTCCACCCCCCCCCCCCCGCCCCTATCAATTCGAACACGGTGAAACCGAATTGAACGACATTTGGTATGTTACATAGGGAACACTAGCAAAGGGCACCTGAGTGACATGTTTCATATCGCCGCCATCTTGACGGAAACGTAATGGCGGCCACCCAAATGTTAAAAGCTTAAATCAAATTACGACCAACCTAATCATCTGATCTCTACCAAATTTTGCAACAACGTACCTTTATGTGAGAAGCGTCCTATGACCAAGCTAGAAGGTCATCAGTCCAATAGTTTGCAGATGGCGGCCATGTATGTGTGCAAATCGATTCCCCCTATCAATTCAAACACGGTGAAATCGAATTGAACGAAATTTGGTACAGTGGTAGCACTAGCAATGGACACCTCAGTGTCATATATTATATCGCCGCCATCTTGACAGAAACGTAATGGCGGCCACCCAAATGTTAAAGGCATGAAGCAAATTATGACCAACGTAATCATCTGACCTCTACTAAATTTTGCAGCGGCACACCTTTTTGTAGGAAGCATATTTTGACCAGACTACAAGGTCATCAGCCCAATAGTTTGCATATGGCGGTCATGTTTGTGTGCAAATCGGTTCCCCTTATCAATTCCAACACAACTGAACCCAAATCGAACCACCTTTGGTACAGAGGTAGCACTAGGAAGGGGAAACTCAGTGTCATGTTGTATATCGCCGCCATCATAACAAAAATGGAATGGTGCCCACCCAAATGTTCTGAGCTCAAATCAAATTACGACTAACCTAATCATCCAATCTCCACCAAATTTTTCCTCAACCTACCTTAATGTAGGACGCGTCTTTTAACCAAACTACAAGGTCATCCGCCAAATAGTTTCCAGGTGGTAGATGTATGAATCATGCAAGTATTATAGCCTAACCGTAACTTATGATTAAACAAGACCTAGCCTCAATAACTCCGTTTAAACTGTCCTCAAAGAGGTGACCGGTGAGATATTAGCATCTTATGACAGAATATGAAACCGTAGAAGTGACTAACAGGTCAGGCTTACCGTGCCATATCGTTGTGGGCGCCTGCCGTCCCGTTGTCAACATGGCCGCTATTTTAGCTCGTAAATACATATATTTCCGTAACTTCCTAAGTTTATATCCTTTTATGAATGTACTGAACAAAATAATACATATTTAGTATCAAATGGTTTATAGAAATGCCAGGAAACTCTAATGAATTCGTTCATTTCAACACAATATATGATACAGTTATACTAGACCTGTTGTTTATCAAGTATTAACGTAGGGCATCTGTGGCGTAATGGTAGCGACTTAAGCTCTTAGTCTGGGGGTTCTTGGATCGAATCACTGCAGGTTCAAATTTCTTTACTTCGTTCTTTTTGGTATTTATTGATTTATAATTACTCACACGTTATAATGTCAAGCATATATATTGTACCGGTAGTGTTTATTTGCAATAGAAAATATTATATATATACTTATAACACCACATATTTCAAACTCGAATACCGCAATTAATATTCGTTGACCTTGATCCGCGGTAGAGACTTTTGTTGTTTTTTGCTGTTGATTCTTTAGGGGTTTTGCGGCATCATGGTCTTGTAGCCCTTTCTACTTGGGTGTGTATAGAAGTTGTGTGATAACCTGTTTCACTGTGATGTCTGTAGGCTTACTAGTGTGTGTACTTTTATACGAGGAAGGATTGGGATAGGAAGCTGTTGTTGTTTTTGTTTCATTTGAGATGCATGGACATCATGGTCATTTAGCCCCGTATACTTGGGTGAGTGTTGAATTTAGTCTGATCACCTGTGCTAGTGTGATTGCTATATGAGTGTGTGTGTATATATAATTCAGGTGATGATTCAACCAATCAATGTTTAATATCGGTATAGCACGTTGTATTTCAGCAAGCTACTACAACCAACATTCAATTATACTTCTTGAGAAGGACAAAGAGTTATTAGTTATTACTATACCCATGCATTTAGGAGAAAGTATGCTATATGTTCTTTACTGATCATCTTATTTTCAATTTATCATTTCCCAAAATTAAAACTTTTTTTGCGATTATAACGAAATCTTAAACTAAGAAACCATTTTATTAAGAATACTACCTAGACATACACGGTAGTGTACGCTACGGTAATGTACTGTATGTGTAAGTAGTATGCGATTAGAAATACTTCATATAATATTTCCACTGGAAAATGCAGTTGAATGCAGTGTATCGTATCATGCAGTGTAACTGTACCAGCGTCCAGTGATAGACAGAGTTGTTGTTGTTGTTTCATTTCAGGGACCTGGACATAGTAGTCATTTACTAGGGTGTGTGAAGAATGTGTCTGGTAACCTGTGTAATTGCGGTGATGCATTAATGTGTGTACTTATAATTGAGGTGAGGACTGGGAAGGAGGCAGCCATAAAAGTGAAAAACCACAGAAAACCACTTCCAGGATGGTTGAGGTGGGAATCGAACCAACCTCTTCACAGTTTTGCCTCGCGAGGCTGAGTGTATCCCGTTCCAGCGCTCAGACCAGAATTAAATTTCTTGACAGACCCATAAATCGAACCCAAACTTCCGGGGTGACACCACGTGGGAGTGCATTGGGAAAGAGAGCGGCTAGGTCATTGGTAGGAACTATTCGGAGCCGAGACGTCTCAGGGTGCCCTGGCTTCATGAGGACGTGTGGGAGACGTTTGGCATAACATACGAGGGTCCTCAGCTACTTGACGATCTCTATTACAGCCCAGTAGTGGGTAAAGGTAATGGGAGATTAGAATGGGCAAGGTTCCACACTTTCTTTGTTCTTAGATTTGGGAGGTGTACCCGAGGTTGCAGGATCGAATTCTGGCACAGCCAGTTGGCATTTGAGTGTGCGCAAATGTGAGGGAACCGTGTCAGTACAGTTACTGGCACGTTAATGATCCCCTTCGGGGCAAAATTCCTGCACCCAGGTGTCTCTAAAGGCGGCAATTGTGAATAGGGACATACCGTACTGTAAACCAATAACATTAACATTATTACACTATTTTCTCCACAGTTAATCCCTAGAAGATGACAGTTCTTCCAGATCTTAGTTTTATTGCTGGCTGATTTGAAAATGAGTAACATGCCTCGTACAAAAAACGTTATTGGTTACAATCTTTGCTCCACCACAAGTTAAAATATGACATGTGGGCTGAAATTGAGTGCAGCCTGCATCGTGAGGACAGTTGAGCAGCTATTTGGTGTCAGAAGTGGGACTCCATTTCCTCAAATCAGGGCATACTGTATGAGGGTGTCGCCATACTGATCAAGCATCCGTTAGAATCTACTGGCTATGAGTTGGCTGTTGTCCATGGATCCACGCGATCTGTTTAGGAACGATTTTGAAGTATTTTTTTACGCAGCAAAGTAACGAATCATACCAACCACCTCGTTGTGTAGTGGCTAGTATTCTAGGTTGCCGCCCCGGAGGTCCGGCTTCGATTCCCATCCAAGCCAAGAAATTTTATTCCGGTTTGAGGGCTGGAAATGGGTACACTAAGCCTCGTAAGTCGAAACTGAGAAGAGGAGGCTTCGACTCCAACCTTAACCATCCTGGATAAGACTTTCCGTGGTTTCCCATTTTTACTCCAGGCAAATCCTAACTTGATGCTTCCCAATCCTATCCCCAATTTACAAATGCACACAATACTACAGCCTTCACAATAACACATATTATCACACAAATTCACAGGGCTATATGACTACGATTCTGCAGCCTCTAAAGAAATAAACCTAATCAATCAAGGACACATAATTGGAGTAATGGTAATTTTTACTTCCCTGCATTCATATTTCGGACACCTCGCTCAGGCTGCAGAGTGCACAGAAGTAGGTAAAACCTTACTGATACACATACTGACCTATTTTCATCAGGAGAAATAGAATTGGAACGAACGGAAGCGCTTAATAAATTATTTTACTCTTTATAACAGTTGAGGCTGTCACGGTCGGCGTTCATAGCTGTGTACTAGTTGTCCAGTTTTGTAGGCCGTGGTCCAGGCAGGATGTTTGCTCACGACGTTTCATGAATACTGCGTTCGGCATTATCAAGGGTCCGCCCCTTGCAAGAATTGCTTACTAACGCAAGGAGTGGACCCTTGATAATGCTGAACAGAGTTTTCGGTGAAATGACGGGAGATAACATCCTGCATGGACCACAGCCTACAAACCCGGACAACTTGTATGTCTACCCCTTATTATTCCCGTTTTCAATGGGGTCGGGGATGAGATGCGATGAAGTTCCATGTGGTGAGTGGTTTTTACGGCTTGATGCCCTTCCTGACGCCAACCACATGAGAGCAATAAATAAGAGGTTAAATAAATGAAGATGAATGAAACTGCGCAAGGATGTGGAAGGAAGCAGCCGAGGCCTGTTAGAAGGTACCGTCCCAGAATTTGCTTGCAGTTGAAAATGGGAAACCACGGAGAGCCATTTCAAGGAGGGCCGACGGTGGGGCTCGAACCTTCGTCTTTCGAGTCCCTAGAGAGCCTGGCCCCATGGGCTAGCGCTGCACTTTAGTGAGCGTAGCTACCGCTGTCGGTAAGCCCGGACAACTTGAACGTAGTTATAATCTACTCTTTACTATGAACACATCAAATATTTCAGGATAATGTTCTTTTAAACTCATGGATAAGCCATTTTACATCGATTTGCCTGTCTGCTCATTATAGGGACGGAATATCATGTCAAACCTCTTAATAATGGCATTCGTTATACTCTGTGACTTGATACCGTATTAGGTAGGTGAATAATGATCCGTAGTACTCTAATTGGATGTTGTGGTATAATTGGATGCCAGTAGTGGAAGAAAGGTTTCTAATAAGATAATATGAGTGGTATCATTAGCAGCACTGTGGTCTTATCTTTGAGAAATAAGAAATGAAAGTGAAGGTACGCAAGATTCAAATAATTCCAAGTTTATAATTTTGCAGGATAAAACACTTTTTATTTCTAGGTTTCTATGTTTAATACAATATTAAAAACATTCTCCCAAACTATTATTTGGCGTTCATTCTTTTAGGGGTTTGGACATCGTCGTCGTTAGTCCCTTGTACTTAGGTGTGTGTAGAATTTTTCTGTAGCAGTACGTGATTTTGTAATTGAGGCTAGGATTGGGTATGAGATGGTGGTGGCCTAAAATTAGGAACAATTCTGGAATTTGCCAGGGGTAGAAGTGAGTCACACCGACGTCGTAGTGTAGGGGTAGCGCGTCTGCCTCTCATCCGGAGCCCACGGGTTCGATTCCTGGCTCCTTCAGGGATTTTAGAAACTGACGTGAGGGCTGGAACGGGGTGCACTCAACATCGTGAGGACAATTGAGTAGCTGTCTGACAGTGAGGCAGCGCACCGGTCACGAAAACCAAGATTGACGGCCGAGGGGACACGATGCGTTGACCTCGCGCCACCCCAATATTTGCAAGCCGATTGGCTGGGCAGTGGTCGCTTGGTAGGCCTAGGCCCCTCATAGGCTGTAGTGCCAGGGTTTATTATTATTATTGTTATTATTATGAAAGTGAGTCACAACTAAAAACCAATTCTAGGAAGGATTAGTTTAGCCCGACAAGGATGATATTACCACGCTCCATCCAACACCCCCGAATTACATGCAGGTGGAGTGATGGCACAGCGACCATGCTGCTTGCCTCCTACCCAAGCGGACCGGGTTTGATTCAATGTATGCTGTATGATCGAAATGAAATGTAACGTCCGGTGCTTTAGATTCCACATAATATGTGGTCCCGTAGCTCATGATCGCGAAAATAAAGTTCACATAAAACTATAAGCATCCTTCCCTCCTTCCTTATTTCCTTCCTTCCTTCCTTCCTTCCCTCCTTCCTTCCATCCCTCCCTCTTTCCCTCCCTCCTTCCTTCTTCCCCTCCCTCTTTCCTTCCTTCCTTCTTTCCTTCCCCCGCTCCTTCCATTCTTCTTTCCTTCCCTCCCTCCTTCCTTCCTCCCTTATTTCCTTCTTCCCTTCCCTCCTTCCTTCCATCCCTCCCTCCTTCCCTCCCCCATCCTTCCTTATTTCCCTCCCTCCCGCTTCCCTTCCTTCCCTCCCTCCTTCCTTCCTTCTTTCCTTCCCTCCCTTCTTCCTTCCTTCTTTCCTTCCCTCCCTCCCTCCTTCCTTCTTTCCTTCCCTCCCTCTTTCCCTCCCTCCTTCCTTCCATCCCTCCCTCCTTCCCTCCCCCATCCTTCCTTATTTCCCTCCCTCCCGCTTCCCTTCCTTCCCTCCCTCCTTCCTTCCTTCCTTCCCTCCCTCCTCCCTTCTTTCCTTCCCTTCCTCCTTCCTTCCTTCGTTCCTTCCCGTCCTCCCTCCTTCCTTCCTCCCTTATTTCTTTCTTTCCTTTCCTTTCCTTTCCTTTCCTTTCCTTTCCTTTCCTTTCCTTTCCTCTCCTTTCCTTTCCTTTCCTTTCCTTTCCTTTCCTTTCCTCTTGCCTTCCATCCCTCCCTCCTTCCCTCCCCCACCCTTCCTTCTTTCCCTCCTCCTTCTTCCCTTCCTTCCCTCCCTCCTTCCTTCTTCCCTTTATTCCCTCCTTCCATCCTTTTTCCTTCCCTTCCTCTCTCCTTCCTTCCTTATTTCCTTCCTTCCCTCCCTCCTTCCTTCCTTCCTTCCCTCCCCCTTCCTTTCTTCCTTCTCTCCTTCCTTCCGTCCCATCCTCCTTCTCTCCCTCCTTCCTTCCTTCCCTTCCTCCTTCCTTCCTTTTCCTTCCTTCTTTCCTTCCTTCCTTCCTTCCTTTACAGAATTACAGTTCTTGGCAGTTTCGGGAATCGAATTACGGACCTTTGGTGCCAGAATCAATATTTATGTTGAAAGATATCCTCAAATGCTCCTGGTGAGCTTGACGTTCAATTGCTATATAAGCCTGTGATATGAGGATTTTTTTCAATTGTCCGGTGGGTTTTCCGATTAAGCTGCCAGTATTTTTGTAATTCACCCAGTATGAGATTTTGAAACTACTAAATATTTTCCCAAGTCCTGTTGAACTCTAGAAATAAGTATTAATGTACAAAGATTTGACCTTTTACTCAGGATAATAAGCGTTTTCCATTTTACCGGTGTGTTTTTCTTGTAAACTATATCTTTAAGTCTGTTATGAAATCCACTCAGTAAGAGCTTTGAAGAGATATGAAAACTATAAAACCGGTCCAGTTGAGCTCGGTCTTGCTTTCGAAATCGTTGCCATTATACAAAGGAAAATAGCGTTTGCCACTTTTTCGGTAGATTTTTTGTAAAAGACTTTAGAACGAAATGGAAATGATTGAAAATAGTCCACTAAATTTTTAGAAATATGTAAAAGACCTTGGCCTTTCGTGTAAATTGATGATTGATAATGAATAGACATATTTGCTAATAATGAGCACAATAAAAATCCAGCACTAAAGAAGGCGGAGAAAGCTTATGAAATATGAAGGTATTTGTACTAATCAGATCGCAGAACACCTAAGAAATTAACCTATCATCAGAATAAACTCCATACAGTGACCAAAATTGTCACGAATGTGGATTAAACGAGACCAATCCCCTATAATTGCACCATATTATCTATAAATAGCCCTCTTAGTGAAAGAGTTTCCTTAGGTAATATTAATATCATTTCTTAAATAATTTTATTAATGGAGCCAATGGCCATGTACAGTACATTCCTTTCAGGATGGGTCAGGGAAGTGAATTTTGGAAGGAAATCGCCGTGGACCTACTGAAAGGAACCGTCCCGGCATTTGCCTGGTGGTGAAAATGGGAAACGACGAAAACCATTTTCAGGGTGGCCGAGGTGGGGTTTGAACCCACGCTCTCCCGATGCCAGCGAGTCACGAGGTAGTGAGGTAGCACGTTAGCGCTCTTGGTTCTCTAGTGTATGGCTTTTAGTGTCGGGAGTGTCCGAGGTCATGTTCGGCTCGTCAGAGTTTGTAGCTGCTTCTATGCGGACACCCATGAGGTGAGCTACAAGTACCGTCGCGTGTGGAGTGTTGTCTGGCGAGAAAAGTGTGAATGTAAGGACGAGGAATGGGAAGGCAGCGGCTGTGGCCTATAGTTAGAGCCCTGCGCGGATAGACAAAACGTTATCCGCATCCGCACGGCTGTTATCCGCATCCGCCCCGCATCCGCACGACTGTTATCCGCATCCGCCCCGCATCCGCACGAATTTTATCCGCATCCGCCCCGCATCCGCACGACTTTTATCCGCATCCGCCCCGCATCCACGCGACTTTCACCCACACGTTTATTATCCGAATCTACTGGCATTACAATAATATTTTCAATGTGTTGCTATATACTTTACCTCTTAGACATTTGAACCGCAAGTCGAACCCTTAGGCTATGTACTGTATGCCATGTGCTATGTCTAAAATGAATGTTACACAGCCAGAATTGCAACACTTTTCAGTTTGGAGTGTTGCTTATGCTTAATGACATAATTTTAATGGGATTAGCGTAAATCATCATCTTATATTTGTCATGAAAAACCATAACGGAAAAATATGATATGTCATGAACATCCGGGCCCTAATAAGGGAGAGTGGGGGAATTGTGCGCACTTAAACAAGAATTGGTCTTGTAATGATGAAATAATAGATAACACAACTGTATTTATGAATAAGGGAGCCTTAGTAACTCTATATTCGATGAGCAGAAAGACATTTAATTAAAAAATAAATTTGCTGGACTAAAATTCGAAATCTCGCAAATATGCATTTGCGCACCATTACCCACCCTGCAGGGGTTGGGAAATGGGCGCATGGGATGAGTGTTGGAAAGCCATACTGATACAATGTGAATTGGCAGAAACTTGCACTGTGCATTAACATTAGAATATTCCAATGCTTTTTACAAATGCAGAACAATGCAATGAACTAAAATTCTGCAGTTTTGGATATTAGAATAAAATATCTTCGTTTAGTCAGCATTAAAGGAGGCAATCCAATTTAGGCTTGTTCTTTCAGGTTGTATCAACGTTAATGCAGGATATCTCTTCAAAAACTCATACAACCAATATTTGCCTGCTAGACTTTTAACTTTATGGAAATTATGGGGAATCTTATTCTCCTCTGCAAACTTGAACTCGAACCGTCTGACAAGCTTTGAGGGCGTTAAGCCATAAAATAATTTTGCCAATGTCAAAAGGTATTCGGATAATTATGACTCCATTTCGTTGGTAAAACAGCTTTACGGACTAGACGAGGTGGAGCAAGACAATTTTGCAGCAACTGCTTTGGTAGGATTGACTGGGGAATGTTGAAACTTCTCCCCACTTCCCTTATTTTCCTCCCATCATCCCTAATTGCACGACGAGATATCTGCACATTTTCTGCTGGGTAGGCGTTTCTCTCAGTTTTCCGCGTATAATTTCTTGGCATCTGGAGAACAAACTCAAAATATTTTGCCATTAATGTCACGTTGTATTTGTATTTGTAGTACTTGTATCATATATGATCTGCGCACCCATATCCCACTCTGCTTTTAAAACGTAACTCACTGAATCCCGGTAAACTAATCTATTATATTGAAAAATAAATTCATGCAAAACCACTGTACACACTGGCATTTAAAACTGCATTTAATTTTAAATAATTGAATCACAACTGTAGGCTTACCTTCCTTAATTCCTGGCTACAGAAAATAAAATGCAACGTGTTAAGTTTCTTCGTCCAAGTCTCCGGTTATCACATAGCGACTGGCATCATGCTGACTGTCCCTATCTGATAGGTACGATGACAGCTTTAGGGTAGCAATGAACTGAGTTGCTAGTCTGTTGTACTACCAACTCTTAAAACATAGGTGCGCAAGATTACCCGCTGCGCACATTTACCCAACATTCTAAAAACTATCCGCAAAATTTACTTCAAACATTATCCGCAGATTATCCGCTATCCGCAAAGACATGCAAAGTATATCCGCATGGCGAAAAATGTTACGGATATCCGCGGGTTTATCCGCGGATATCCGCATCCGCGCAGGGCTTTACCTATAGTTAGGGACCAACCCCGGCATTTGCCTGGAAGGAAGATGGGAAACCAGAGAAGACCCTCTTCAAGGTTGCCGGCGGGAGGATTCGAACCTCCTCGCCTTACGGATGTGATCGACTGCCTGCAGCCACGGCGTAACGACCACGGCTAACTCACCCGGTATAATAACAATAATGTAAAATAAGAACACAGAAATTTAAAAAAATTAGAAATGAGAAATGGGAAATGGTTAGCTGTCCGAGTGTTTTAAATTTTTCATTTCTCATATCTCATTTCCAAATTTTTTATATCTCTCTTTTCTCACTTTAAATTTTCACATTTCCCGTTTTCACATTTTATCTTTTTACAATTTTACTTCATAATTAATTTCTATCATTCTTATAACTATGATAACTTAACTCGAGTTCGGTTTGTGAGCTTCGTTGAAATCTAAGTCTCAACGACTTAATTGTCTACTATAAGGGGAGTAATCATATATCGTTAAAGAAAAAAATATAGAGCTGTTATTTAAGTGATCTTGTAAAATGTTTAATCAATAGTTAGAAACCGTTAGTGGTAAGCTGTGTTTTTGTGATTGACAACACATACGTGTCAAAGTATTTCCTACCTTTCATTGCGAATTCTGTTACCATACATACTCGAGTGTCAAGTCTTAATGTAAAATTACTTGGAACAAAACACGCCATGTGGCTGATAAACAAGTATCAATCTTAGTCATGTCTAGATTAAGTTACTATTCTTAGAGATGTGTTTTTGGAAAACATGTATATAATGTAAATATTATACAAAGCAAACTAATGTTTTAGCAATATGTGATTACCATTTCGAGGGGTGCAGTAACATCTGTATTTAACAATTAAGAATAAGATTGGAAAAGAGGCTGCCGTGGCCTTAATTTAGAAACCGTTTGTTGTAACCTATGTTTTTGAGATAGTTTCATCAGCTTAGGTTAGGTTAGAATAGGATAGGCTAGGAAAGGCAAATGTATTCTAGAATTTTAAAAATCTTTGTGGTGTTGTTTTGCTTACTTATGTAATTAGAAGTAAGGTTAATAATATCATCAAGAGAGCTGCTAGACACATCTAAAAATCATGAGAGGTATATGGGGTTTCTCAAAAAAAAACCTGCCCACCCAAGCCATCAAGAAAAATAAGTTTCAAAATAAGCAACTATCCTGATCAAAGAGCAATCAAAAGCCACTATCCAGATCAAAGGCGCCTAAAAGCGCCCAATAGCGCCCATCCAGATCCATAAGCGACCAAATAAGCTTCCACCAAAGGTTGAGTGGTCTAGTAAGTAAACCTGACAAGCAAAATGTCTGAGACTATAAAATGAGAGTTGACATCTTGGATATACTGTACGTCGGGTCTTGGTCCACCTTGTGGTCTAGCATGTAAACTCATCGACTTGTTAAAATTGCAACTCTCTGGAACTCTCTGTATGTATGAACTAGCAACCTTTTAGACCTGCTAACGATGTTTTGAGCAAGTCACGGAGCTATGATTGTAAAAGAAACGCTCTCCCATCTAGCATATCAGAGACTCCTTGGAAATACGAACAGGCAATCAAACTAGTGTTTCTAATATCTATGGTGTTAGGTAGAGTAAAGATACCTCTAAACCATTTCGATAGCTCTTATAACCCAAACAATGTTCTAGAGTGATTCGATCTTAGTAAAGTTTATGCTTTTCGAAAACTCATAAGAAAAATGAGATAAAACCTAGATGTTTTAAATTTACAAGTCTTGGATAAAAATGTGGTTTTCCAACCACTTCTGGAAAGATGTGTCGATAACGTTGACTGTATCATCAGTTGGCTTTAGTCTAAATCCTAGTTGGTTTAGAGGCTTTGTAGTAAAAAAAATGGGAATTATCATGGTGCTGAGCCAAAGCTTTTTGGAAAGATTGTTTACTGCTCACTTCGAACTAAAATCTGTATGGTATAGAGTAATGCACTCTATCTGCGGTTTTGAGTACGGTGTTATTAATGTTATCAAAAGTCATAATGATAGAGTGCTGGCGGCCCATGTTAAGGTAATAGTTGTGTCAAGTAAGATAGATGCTAACCCTTGTATTCAATACATAACATTCAAACGTAAGTCAAACACTTTAGACCACTCGGCCAACCCAACAATTAATTATTTAAGCTATAAAGTAAAACTAGCATTGTAAAGACAAGCTTAACGCTGTCTTAAAAAAAAGGTAAACATTGTGGTTGGCAGTACATTCCCTCAGGATAATATTAGTGTAGGAAAAATCATAGAGTCTAGATGTATAAAGTTAATACAGGGAGTTCTAAGTTGTAACCTATAATATTGTGCAAAAAAATAGTAGACTTAAAAAACTCTTTATACTGGAGATTTGTAAACATGTCTAGTGTTACTTTGTATGTTAGTTTTGAGTAAGTATGCAAGATAATAAAAAGACCTCCTAGAGCTCGGATATTCCAATATCGTCCATGTTAAAAGAGAACAAAAGTTAACCAAGACAGGTTGACAGGAAAGAACAATCTTAGGAATATTTATTTTATCAGCTTTCCGGGGAAAGTGTATTTAAATATCCAAAAGAAATGGATAGAGTTTAATCATTTGGCCTACAGTAAGATAGTTAAAAACCAATGTGGTTTTATACATTAATGGTAAAGTCAATTTAAGAATTCACAGTTATTAATCTTAAAGTGTGATTTTGTGGGAGTAAGGGAATTAAAGTCTATCTGAGAAAGCTGCGTTTACTGTTGCATGCTCTGTTGTAAAGAATAAATCCTCGTGTGTTAAAGTGTAATGTTCTGGTATTTGTCTGTATGAAATGTGGTAAACCATAGAAAGCATTTTCTAAGATAGTCAACATAAAGGTTCATATTATGGAATCTGCTCAAATTTGTCAAGATATGCTGGTTTTGTGTTAATTTGTGGAATCTTATATATTTTTAGAACAATTTTGGGGTAATTTGAAAGAATTAGATAAATATAGCTATTTTTTGAGAATTTGTGAAAATTTGGATATACTGTAGTTTAGGAAATTCTTAGTTAAATAAATGGTAATCAAATCTGTATAAGTTTAAAAGAAAATTAATTAATAATCGTAAGGGATCCTTTACATGATCTGTGTAGTCAGGCGAAAAAATGCTAGAAAATATAATGCCAAGTATGAGAAAGTACACTGGGACAGGTAGTGCATTTTAAGAAAGCCTTGTTCGAGTATGGATTCGCTTATTTGTAATCTATAGTATTCTGCAAAAGAAGAACTCACTCAATATCTCGGAGTATTGAGACTTATCATGCTGTATGGTTTGAGAGATGAGTACATACAGGGGATGCTAATAAAGATTGTAAAGGTTACTTGCTCGCAAATATTGACATATAGACTAAACAGGACTTAACAGCTCTATGAGCATATCAAACTCCGTGTGTGGGCCATTTATGCAAATCTAGCGAAATTTGTGTGAATTTAATTAAATGTATGTAATTGAGAGTTAAATCTAAGTTATTTAGATGTATTTTAGATAACCTGTGTTATTATGTATCTATATAAACATTTAACAGTTCAGGCTATAGCAAGGCTTGGTAATATTAACTAGTGGGTAAGTATACATAAAAAATAAGAGACTCCCTACGTCTCAGATATCCCGATACCGTCGGGGTTGAAAGAGAAAAAGAGTTAATCGACAGAGGTCAGGAGGAAAGATAACAGAGAGGAGCCCAGCACAAGTAAGTGAGATTAAATCAGTTGAATTTGGGTTTGTTATTCTAACCTGAGTTATTGTTCTGTCTGACTATAATAACAGGTAAATATAACAAATAAGGATAGGATTGGGAAAGAGGCGGCCATGGCGTTGAGTTATATATCATCCTAGCATTTGTCTAGAGTCAAAAGTAAACTATAAAAAGACAGGTTCACGTAAGCGAAAGAATTAAAAAAAAGAGTCTAACGATTGAACCAGTCCGTCTACAGTAGCCATCCTCTGTCGTGTTATCCATAATACATATTAGTGAGCAAGCAAACACGTAGTCTAAGAATTAAATTTCAGCTGACTCATGCTTCCGTCGTGTTCCGGCTGGCCGCTCACAGTAGGCTTTGCTTATAGCATTGAGAGAGCGAGTTTAGTTTTGTTCGTTGCAGTCTTAGTAAAGGAATATTTTGGTTATCAGCTTCATGTATTTACAAGTTAGAACATCTTGGTCATCAGCCTCGTGTGTTAAGTGCATGTATTTTTACATTCTCAAGGCAGCAAGGAAGAAAGCTTTTAGTTTTACGTGAGCGTTAATCATGCGATCATGAGCCACAGGACCTCCTTTTGACGTGGAATTCGAACCACAGGATATGGAATTTCACGTCGAAAATCTCCCATGCATTGACTGGGAATCGAACCCGGTCCACCTTGGTGAGAGGCCAACAGCTTGACCACTGCGCCCCCACGCCCCTCTTACATTCTCAACCATTAGTCCCGTTTCGTAATAACTTTTGTATAGCTTGGTCATCAGCCACGTATAGTTGAATCTCCGTTGAATCTCCGTGTAGTTCGGTGTTAAATATTGTGGTCATCAGCCCCATGCACTTAAGTGTGTTGTAAAATTAGAATATATCGGCAATCTCTCATTAGTCTCGTGTAGTAAAAACGTAGGGATAACGTGTTCATCAGTCCCGTATACTTGAATGTGTTATTCGTATTATGGGGTTAGGATACCTTGGTCATGAGTCCCGTGCGGTAAAGAGGTGGGGATACATTGGTTATCAGCTCGGTGTACTTAAGTGTGCCAGTGTAGACAATGGTTATCTCGGGGATGAGCACCGTGTGGTTGTGTGTGTTAAACTGGGAATATTGCTGTAATCAGCTCCGTATACGTATTAGTGCTTAATTCATATTAGGGTATTTGTAATATCAAAGTCATTGAAACTGTGTAGTTGGGGGTATTTGGATATAACTGCTATTAGCCCTGTATAGTTATAAACTTTGTAATATATAGTGTGCCCGATAATCTGGCTTTGGATTGGGTGGCCCGACATACACTTCAACCCTCACCCAGAATTCGGTACAACGCGAAAGAAAAAAAAATCTTGAATGTCCGAATCAATTTTGGCCAAAAAAAAACTGTGTCGGGAACGAGATTCAAGCAATCCCGGGGTCCTTACAATGATGGGTACAACTGGGGTAAAATCTCAAAATTGATCCGGTGGACACACAAGTATGACAACGAACAAGAATGACAAAAAACTCCGCTGTTAAGATAAAACTCATCCACCATTTATTACAGAACCACACCACTAAATACATAGAATCACACACAGAAGCCTACCTCCGCTCGGAGACTTCTCAAAATTACTCTTGACGTGCAAATAAAAAAAAATTACGCAGAAGCAAAATTCAAATTAATGAGGACAAAAATCTCCGGGCGTCCTAATCTTTGGATACAAAATAACTTACGGAGATCAGAGCTATATCATTCTAGTATTACAACCATTACTTCAAAATGCTATGTCACCTCTCCGCTAATAGTCCATAAATGAGCAGGTGCATAAATCTGAAAAGATATTCAAAGAAAAAAAATTGTTGCCTCATTCGATCTCCTTCTAACTACACACATCAAAAAAAGTTTTGCATCACCTCGGTTCCCAGATCTCCGGCATATAGACGTTGACTGTGTATATTGTATCCAAGATACAGTCCCTTTGACTGTTCATAGATGTCACTAAAACTGCTCAAAGATGTAAACAACCATGCATGAGCAGGGCCTATTAGACGGAGGGGGTACGACAGCCGATCAGTTCCAGTCATTCCACCAGGACGAAGGTACGCTGCTCATGTTGTCTGTAGTTCTACCATGCCTAGAAGGTCAATACCGCAGTTCGATCGCGTCTGCATTGTTACTTTGTGTCAAGAAGGGCTCTCAACAAGGGAAGTTTCCAGGCGTCTCAGAGTGAACCAAAGCGATGTTGTTCGGACATGGAGGAGGTACAGAGATACAGGAACTGTCGATGACAGGCCTCGCTCAGGCCGCCCAAGGGCTACTACTGTAGTGGATGACCGCTACTTACGGATTGCCGCTCGGAGGAACCCTGACAGCAATGCCACCATGTTGAAGAATGCGTTTCGTTCAGCCACAGGACGTCGTGTTTCAACTCAAACTGTGCGCAATAGGCTGCATGATGCGCAACTTCACTCCCGACGTCCATGGCGAGGTCCAGCTTTGCAACCCCGACACCATGCAGCGCGGTACAGATGGGCCCAACAACATGCTGAATGGACCCCACGGAATTGGCATCACGTTCTCTTCACCGATGAGTGTCGCATATGCCTTCAACCAGACATTCGTCGGAGACGTGTTTGGAGGCACCCTGGTCAGGCTGAACGTCTTAGACACACTGTCCAGCGAGTGCAGCAAGGTGGTGGTTCCCTGATGTTTTGGGGTGGCATTATGTGGGGCCGACGTACGCCACTGGTGGTCATGGAAGGCTCCGAAACGGCTTTACGATACCTGAATGACATCCTCCGACCCATAGTGCTACCATATCGGCAGAATATTGGAGAGGCATTTGTCTTCATGGACGACAATTCTCGACCTCATCGTGCACATCTTGTGAATGCGTTCCTTCAAGATAACGACATCGCTCGACTACAGTGGCCAGCATGTTCGCCAGACATGAACCCTATCGAACATGCCTGGGATATGTTGAAAAGGGCTGTTTATGGACGTCTTGACCCACCAACCACTCTGAGAGATTTACGCCGAATTGTCGTTGAGGAGTGGGACAATTAGGACCAACAGTGTCTTGATGAACTTGTGGATAGTATGCCACGGCGAATACAGGCATGCATGAATGCAAGAGGACGTGCTACTGGGTATTAGAGGTAGTGGTGTGTACTGCAATCTGGACCACAAATGCTGAAAGTCTAGCTGTATGATGGTACAACATGCAATGTGTGGGTCTCATGAGCAATAAAACGAGCTGAAATGTTGTTTGTGTTGATCTCTATTCCCTTTGTATTTAACGGTTCCGGAACTCTTGGAACCGAGGTGATGCAAAACTTTTTTGATGTGTGTAAATGTAATCACCAAAATAGGAAAAAGAGTATTGTTATGTATGGATGTCACTGGCGTTAAAGAATTTATTTTCAGACCTTTTATTCATGTATTAAATACTTTCATTATTATTTTCACTGGTTTTCGTTCAGCTGTGCCTCACTCAGAAAAATGACTGGCTGTTGGCTTTTACATTCATCACTTTACATTTTAACATCTTTATGATCCCAGATATATTTTTTTTATTTATTAATCACTGCATGCTCTTCACATATTTATAACTACACCATAAACATTTAAGTAGATGGCCTCCGCCTATCTGTATTATTTTTCAACTGACAATTGCCTCAAAATTACATCTACTTGAACCTATCACGTAACATTAATTATAATCATTTATTTTATTCACCTCGCTATATCGAGAACCTTTAGTTTCATCATAACTTTGTATTATGCAACCCTGCTATTTTATCAATGCAGTATCATTATTTACACAACCTTGTATCAGTCACCTACCAAACGCATCTCCTCATGTTAGCATGTAAAGGGAAACCTCAGTGACGTGTGAGTGTTTAGCATAAATGTGATGTGCGCACAAAAAGTGGCCCATTAAGTGTAAATGGATCCCTTGTAATTTAAGCCTGTTCAAACCATAATTTGTCATCCAGGTTGCACCAATTCAAAGAACACAGCGACTTAACACGCTGAAAGATCCCTGTACTCAAATTATATTTTGAAGCATCCATACATTTATTTTTAAACCCTAAATATGACTGCATTAATCTCTCAAAAGAAAACTTAACATTTACTATCCTATTAATCATGTCATTATATCGCATTTTATCCTTATTGATTAACTTCTATTTCGATTTTTGCCCAACTGTCCAAATCTTAGTAACCACTACCCATTAACCACTACTTAAGAATTAACATGGTTTTCAGTACCTTTCGGCCACCTCAGTCTTGGTTCCGCTGACACGTTTCCTGGGGGTTTGGGTCCACGTTCTTCCCATTGAACATCCTCCCCTCTCGTCCTGGATCCAGCTCGCGACCCTCGGGGTGTCCATGGTCCTGGCTCGCCTTCGTTTCCACGTCATCGTAACAGCTTCCACATACTAAACTTAGCTTGCCATCTCTTCGCTCGTAAAGTTCTTGACACAAAACTCGCACTGGTCTGTACTGATAGCCTTTATGTCCGTCCAATACATCGCTGCAATTTTCATGTCGACTATGCCAAGTAATATCAACTCATGGCCGTGAAAATAACTCTATAACGACACAGGTTATATCGTATGCGTCTACACAAGCATGTACTCATAAGGTATTACGTCCGTCCTTGACCTAGAATGTCGCTCTATATTTGGACTGCACTCAGCTTCTCTCTCATAGTTCACTGACCCTGGACACTCATTTGTCTGGTCGTCAAACAAAAGCACATCGCTTCGTTCATATGTTCTGGGCGTCAGTTATATAGCGCACGGCCCATACAGTCCCGTACTTGGTAAAAGCTTGAGACACCACGTGTGTCTGCTCGCACTTTATTGTACAAAATGACTAGTGTCCCACAACATAATGCATTATGATCTGCGTTATAATATCACCTCGCCACATTCAGCTTTAGTATTCGTTAACACAGAGCTGTCCACGCAAGAAATAATACTGATCCTTTCAGCTATGTCCCAAAAAACTGTCGGAATACCACACTGGTTCCAAGCGGCCACGATACGACTGCTACTACACACTTGTTAGGAACTTCAGCGTGCGGCGACACAAAAATAAAGATGAACTTCGGCGTACGGCGACACAAAAGAAAGTGAACTTCGCTGGACGGCGATGCAAAGAAAAATGACCCGCTTCTCCGGTGTGACCTTTCCACCTCAACTTTTCCTGGAGCTCATCAGCGCCCTCTACACTTCTGGAAACTTCGCCTAGTCATGCTGTCGACTATGTCCATGACTTAAAAACATCATCCTCAGGTTACTTCCGCTTGCATCCTTCCTCCTGCTATGCGACGTTGCCAGAGCTCTCAAAACCATGCGATATCGGTCACAAATCCCCCTCAACCAGGAATAATAATAAGCGTGAAACATCTCGATTATTATTATTCTGTTGGGTTAACAATCTATTTCTTCAATGAGTTCTCCATATCGCATGCTTACTCTCTCTTGTGGTACCTTTTAAGGCTAGCTGCATTGAATTTGCCTATAACTCTCTCAGTTGCATCTTCTTCTGTGGTATTCTCCTCCTGAAACGGTAGCTCTATCCATTCTTCACTCATTCTACTTTCTTCATCGTCTTGGCCTTCATATTTCCTATCTTCATCAGTAATGCTGTGAATGGCTTGAATTTGGACTGTCATGACATCTGGGCAAAAATCATTATTAATGGGCAAAAAATCGTTATTACTGCTTGTGAGTCCCTGTTCAAACTCAGCATTTCCATCCTGTCAGCTTCTCTTTCCTGATTTGACTCCACTGGTGCCTGGTTTCGATTCCTCATGCTGTTTTGCCTGAGATTCTTCTTCTTCTTGTTCCTTTTCCCTTAATTGTTCAATGTATCTTCGGCTTTCTTGGTGACGTTCTTCTAATGATGGCCTATAATTTTGCCTTTCTTGATTCCCGTACCTTGGGCAGTTATTGTATGGTCTCCGATCACGTGGCCACGATTCTCTCCCTCTATATCCTGACCTTCCGTAGTCCCTCTGATTAAATCGTCCACTTCTATCCTGATAATATGGCCTCCGGTCATATGGCTTTCCTTGATTCCTGTATCTGTTTAAGCCATTTCCTTCATCCCTTCCATCTCTATCGTTCCTTCCATAACTTCGCTGAGGTTCCGTCTGCGCCATACGATCCATTACCACCATATTTGCTTCTCTCTGTTCTGTCCTTGGACTACGAGGTTCCGTCATCTTGCTCGTGTGGTCTAGTTTCCTCAAAATCTCGTCACACACCTCGAGTCTATTTGCACCCGATGCAATTAATACACGCTGGACTTCTACCGGATATTGCTGTATGATGGCGTGCACCAAATCCTGCTCCTCCAACGGTGGATCCAAAAATTGTAGCCTGGCTACCTGATTCGTGAAGTACCCAGCGTATTGTGTTGGCCTGGTAGTCGCGTATTTCTTTGAGTATAATTCAGCCCTTATACTTTGTTGATCTTCTGAGGACCAAAATCTCTTCAGGAAAGCGTTCGCAAAGTCATCGTACCCTCTAAACTGATTCCTAAAAGCTCGCATCCAGTTTAGCGGTTGGCCTTCAAGAGCTCTTTCTATCACCCTCATTTCTCTCTCTTTAGGAACCCTATGTTCATCCATGTATTCCTTCAGGTCCCGCAGGAATTCTATGGGTGTGATGCCAGTCAAATTTGAATTTTTTTTGGGCGGTCCTCCTGATTCCTAATGATAGTAATCGGTTGAGTTGAGCTGTAACTGATTGGTGTGAATGTTGTTCCTGTCGGACTTGGTTCCTTGTTTACATCTATCGATTTTGCTTCTACCATCTTTCCTTCTAATTCAACAATTCTCTTTAACTGTTCTCCGTGAGCAATACTCACTTTATCTTGTACTGTCGAAACCGCTGTTGCAATCTGTGTTTTAATTTCGTCGTTTAACTCTAATTTCATTTCCCCCATCTGACTCCTAAGACTTTCCATCTTGCATTCCTGCTCCATGGTGAATTCAGACATTTTATCGGTCATGCTCCTGGTATCTTTCGCTAATCTCTGCTGTATTGCTTTCGCCTCTTCCTTTAACACCAAGACCTCTGCGTTGATTGCTTTATCCCTTTCTTCCATCTTGGCGGTCAATGCCTCCACGCTTCGATCCATTTTCTCTTGAACGGTTTTCTCCAATGATTTCAACTGTGTCCCCATATTTCTTTCAATTTCCACCTTATCCCTCTTAATTTGTTCCTTTACATCCGTCATTTCGGCTTGAGCCTTCTCCATGTACTGTTTCATATCGAATTGGTGCTCCTTAAATAATTCCAATCCTCCTTGCAAGTCCCCTGACTGAATTCCAAGATTTTTTTCAAAACCTTCGAATTTAGTATCTAAATCTTTGAATTTGGTGTCGAAACCTTTAAATTGAGTGTCGAAACCTTTGAATTGAGTGTCTAAACCTTCAAATTTAGTGTCTAAACCTTCAAATCTAGTGTCTAAACCTTCAAATTTAGTATTTATTCCTTCATGCATCTTAATCAACTGTCTGTCCAACCCATCTAGATTAGTGTTCATACCACCTTCATAGTCTTTCCATTGAGTCTTCAAACCTTCCTCCATATTCTTTTGACTTTTAGCTAACTCCTTTAGCTTCTCTCCTAGCTGTCCCATCAATCCCTTAATTTCATCAAATTCTCCCATATTTCACAACAAATAAACATGGAAGCTGTTACAACTAGTGACTAACTTAGACTAAGGACTAGTGGTTACTTCAATTTGGCAGTGGAATCGAAATCTAATATCATGTGGAAATAATAAATGTGGATGGTATCGCTTAAACACGGCGATCTAACGTTACTGAATCGCTTCGTTCTATGTCATTCAAACACACACAAAAATCCTACAAAGTGAACTTTAACAGACTGACAGACATATCGCACAATAAAATGGGGTACCAGCACTCAATTGGTTTTCTCTCCATTCCATTTGTGCCACATGGCCGTCCACCATCTTGTCACTTTTCTGGTGTTCCAATTTTTTCGAGTTCAAGATGTCGGCTATACCACTGCGTGGTACGATATTCCCAGTTCGAGGCCATTACACGGTGGGCGCCATCTTGTTGTGCCCGATAATCTGGCTTTGGATTGGGTGGCCCGACATACACTTCAACCCTCACCCAGAATTCGGTACAACGCGAAATAAAAAAAAAATCTTGAATGTCCGAATCAATTTTGGCCAAAAAAAAACTGTGTCGGGAACGAGATTCAAGCAATCCCGGGGTCCTTACAATGATGGGTACAACTGGGGTAAAATCTCAAAATTGATCCGGTGGACACACAAGTATGACAACGAACAAGAATGACAAAAAACTCCGCTGTTAAGATAAAACTCATCCACCATTTATTACAGAACCACACCACTAAATACATAGAATCACACACAGAAGCCTACCTCCGCTCGGAGAATTCTCAAAATTACTCTTGACGTGCAAATAAAAAAAAATTACGCAGAAGCAAAATTCAAATTAATGAGGACAAAAATCTCCGGGCGTCCTAATCTTTGGATACAAAATAACTTACGGAGATCAGAGCTATATCATTCTAGTATTACAACCATTACTTCAAAATGCTATGTCACCTCTCCGCTAATAGTCCATAAATGAGCAGGTGCATAAATCTGAAAAGATATTCAAAGAAAAAAAATTGTTGCCTCATTCGATCTCCTTCTAACTAAATGTAATCACCAAAATAGGAAAAAGAGTATTGTTATGTATGGATGTCACTGGCGTTAAAGAATTTATTTTCAGACCTTTTATTCATGTATTAAATACTTTCATTATTATTTTCACTGGTTTTCGTTCAGCTGTGCCTCACTCAGAAAAATGACTGGCTGTTGGCTTTTACATTCATCACTTTACATTTTAACATCTTTATGATCCCAGATATATTTTTTTTATTTATTAATCACTGCATGCTCTTCACATATTTATAACTACACCATAAACATTTAAGTAGATGGCCTCCGCCTATCTGTATTATTTTTCAACTGACAATTGCCTCAAAATTACATCTACTTGAACCTATCACGTAACATTAATTATAATCATTTATTTTATTCACCTCGCTATATCGAGAACCTTTAGTTTCATCATTACTTTGTATTATGCAACCCTGCTATTTTATCAATGCAGTATCATTATTTACACAACCTTGTATCAGTCACCTACCAAACGCATCTCCTCATGTTAGCATGTAAAGGGAAACCTCAGTGACGTGTGAGTGTTTAGCATAAATGTGATGTGCGCACAAAAAGTGGCCCATTAAGTGTAAATGGATCCCTTGTAATTTAAGCCTGTTCAAACCATAATTTGTCATCCAGGTTGCACCAAATCAAAGAACACAGCGACTTAACACGCTGAAAGATCCCTGTACTCAAATTATATTTTGAAGCATCCATACATTTATTTTTAAACCCTAAATATGACTGCATTAATCTCTCAAAAGAAAACTTAACATTTACTATCCTATTAATCATGTCATTATATCGCATTTTATCCTTATTGATTAACTTCTATTTCGATTTTTGCCCAACTGTCCAAATCTTAGTAACCACTACCCATTAACCACTACTTAAGAATTAACATGGTTTTCAGTACCTTTCGGCCACCTCAGTCTTGGTTCCGCTGACACGTTTCCTGGGGGTTTGGGTCCACGTTCTTCCCATTGAACATCCTCCCCTCTCGTCCTGGATCCAGCTCGCGACCCTCGGGGTGTCCATGGTCCTGGCTCGCCTTCGTTTCCACGTCATCGTAACAGCTTCCACATACTAAACTTAGCTTGCCATCTCTTCGCTCGTAAAGTTCTTGACACAAAACTCGCACTGGTCTGTACTGATAGCCTTTATGTCCGTCCAATACATCGCTGCAATTTTCATGTCGACTATGCCAAGTAATATCAACTCATGGCCGTGAAAATAACTCTATAACGACACAGGTTATATCGTATGCGTCTACACAAGCATGTACTCATAAGGTATTACGTCCGTCCTTGACCTAGAATGTCGCTCTATATTTGGACTGCACTCAGCTTATCTCTCATAGTTCACTGACCCTGGACACTCATTTGTCTGGTCGTCAAACAAATGCACATCGCTTCGTTCATATGTTCTGGGCGTCAGTTATATAGCGCACGGCCCATACAGTCCCGTACCTGGTAAAAGCTTGAGACACCACGTGTGTCTGCTCGCACTTTATTGTACAAAATGACTAGTGTTCCACAACATAATGCATTATGATCTGCGTTATAATATCACCTCGCCACATTCAGCTTTAGTATTCGTTAACACAGAGCTGTCCACGCAAGAAATAATACTGATCCTTTCAGCTATGTCCCAAAAAACTGTCGGAATACCACACTGGTTCCAAGCGGCCACGATACGACTGCTACTACACACTTGTTAGGAACTTCAGCGTGCGGCGACACAAAAATAAAGATGAACTTCGGCGTACGGCGACACAAAAGAAAGTGAACTTCGCTGGACGGCGATGCAAAAAAAAAATGACCCGCTTCTCCGGTGTGACCTTTCCACCTCAACTTTTCCTGGAGCCCATCAGCGCCCTCTACACTTCTGGAAACTTCGCCTAGTCATGCTGTCGACTATGTCCATGACTTAAAAACATCAACCTCCGGTTACTTCCGCTTGCATCCTTCCTCCTGCTATGCGACGTTGCCAGAGCTCTCAAAACCATGCGATATCGGTCACAATAGGTTATTAACAACTAAAGACTTATCGGTTATCAACATCTTTAATTCGTATAAAGTAATAAATCACCTCCTGCTAATGAACATCTACCGTTATACCATAGTGGGTCGCAAGGTCTCAAATGCCATTAGAGTATTAATACAATAGGCCTTAGATACTCTAATACGGCCAGTTTTGCGAAAGAGCTAGTGTTGCCTTCCATGAATATCCACAAGAGAAAACAGCTGTTTCAGATAGGTGTACAAAATTGTAAATTATTTTAGGTATAACAGTAAATATTTAGAAATCTATAGATTTTGAGATAAACCGTTCGAGTACGCTGTCGAGAATTTTATACGTGTAGTTAAAGGTAGAGTAACACCCGTTTCTTACGTAAAAAAAGTTAAGAGTAGTCGAAATTGTAGAATTTCAGGGAAATTACGAATTTTCGGTTAAATTCACAATATTTTTAGGATTTTGGGATTTCTTAGGGAAATTGTTAATTCCAGGTAAATCTTGGTATATTTTTAGTTAAACATCAGAGTTTTCAACATAAGCCTATGCTGTAAACTTAAAAAGCGTAAACAAAAGAGAGAAAAGAACAACACCCTTTATGAATAAAGGAATACTTAACTAATTTTAAAGCTCGAATAAAACAATTAAATTTAAATGTTCCTTAGTTGGCCCAGCAGGAAATAATAATAATTATACAATTAAATGATAACTAATAATAAATACTAAATATTAAATAAATTTAAATGTTCCATGTAATGTCACTGGACATGATTAATCTTGATTAAACGACATGTAAACATATCAGCTGTATAGTCATGCATTACACAGCGTACATACAAGTTGGATAATACATCATAATAAATAAATAATTAATTAACTAGAAAGGTAAATAAATAAAAGTAACTGTGTCTTAGATACGTTACTTGTTCACCCTGCTTGTCTCTGGTATAATGTGTCGATTTTGTAAAGAACCAACATGGTCGCCCGGTTTCTATATACGAATCTGCTGTACATAAACCAAAATGGCAACCTGCTCTCTACAACCTTACCCGTTCGTCGAAAATAGCATAGTAGCGAAAGTGGTACCTGGCAGCTAACTCCTGTCTGGTCGGCAAATTCTTATCGCAAGGCCGCTAAAAGTCTAGAGAGATTTAGTCTTAACGTGCAGTGTAATCATCTTTCTAAATGCATTGCCGTGCGTAATGAAAATCTCCTGTGAGTTAAATAATAATAATATTATTATTAGCATGGTTAATAAGTTGCCACGGTGGGTGAGTGGATAGCGTGTCGGTCTACTAACCCCAAGATTGCAGGTTCGCCCCTGACCGTGGTAAGTGATTTTTGAAAGGCGGAAAAAATACGATACGCATGTCATACGATGTTGGCATGTCAAAGAACCCATTTGAATTCAGTAGGCCGAGTTCATAATGGCAAAATTAATCTCGGGAGTTTCCGCCAGCACAAAGTTCCTCATTTCTCTACTAGAAAGCGCTATTGTGTTCAAGGAGATTAGATATCTAACATCTAACCTCCTTGACTTTCATAGTCAAGGAACTACGAAATTCGACATGCAAGCTTGCACCAGGCACCCGAGGCCGTACGTTATTATTATTATTAGCATGGTTAATCGAATGAAGATAGTCAGCATGGTCATCTCTACCGCTACCCTGCTTTGTACAAATAAATAAATAAATAAATACAAACAAAATTATAAATGTTTACTTAGATCCTATGACTAAATCTAAAAATAAAATGTAAAATAAAAATGATAGCTCAGGAATCCTCTAGGGGTAACTACCAATGCAAGTCAATCAAATAAATAATTACCTAACAGTAATAATAATAATAATCCATTTAGCAACATTACATGGCCAACCTCTCCCTGTGACGTCATCCACGTTCTCAGGACAAGTTAACTCTTGTTAATTCTTGTTTAAGTTACACCATGACCTTGAGAAATCCCCACATCCCACTACCTACATAGCCACGAGTATTAAAGCTAATTATAAATACATATTAAATAATACATAAATAGGCCTAATTGATATTAAATAATAAATAAATGGGTTTACCGATACCGCGCTCAGCTTCCCTGCCCGTTTCCCGTGGGGGCCCCTAACAGGTACTCCCTAAGTTTCATTCCTTAAAAATGACCCTCCACCCGCAAATCATGTTACCTCCACGAAAGAGCCGCTATCCCACATAAAATAATAAAAAAAAACACTATTTTCCCTTTATCTTAGGGTGGAAATAACATGTTCTTGAGTAAAGTGAGACCTCACACGACTTCCTCCAATAATTGTTTCGAGAGATGCAACTTTCCTACAACCTTCAAACATGTTTATGCCTGCATTTCTATAATGTGTGAGAAAGGAAATACATAACTTGGGACATAGACTATGACCATTATTAAATATAACACCAATGCCGAGTCAATCATAGTAACAGCAAGACACACTCTCTGCATTCTGTAAAACCTGCCAGCTGAAATGACGGTCAGCTTATCGCGTATTGAGCAATTTCCAGAGTATAACATCGCAAGAACCTGCATTTCTCTTTCAGTCACAAATGGCTTCAACTGTTTCTAAATGTTAATGTATATTTTTATTTTTAAAAATCATTCTCTAATACATTTTCTACTACAAGCTATAACTTGCTAGCGCAAGCCACTTAAATTATTTAATACTTAGCCGTGGCTGTCCATCCTTAATTAAACAACCCATTAAAAAATTCTCTCCCCCTTCCTCCCCTTACTGCTCAGGTGAGGGTAAACCTTGTTGGGTAATAGCTATCTATTTATATACAAATCAAGTAATAATTACCTAATAATAATAATAATGACCTAATAGTTTTGGGTTCTTTGGGTTAATCAATGTTTAATGGAAATGGGGCTGTCACGCCATTTATTAGGATCCCTTGCATGAAATATCGGGAAAAAGCGGAACAGTAAGGTATCGTCGCGTTCAAATAAAATGGCTCCCTCCCATGTAGTTAAGCCCTTTGGGCAAATTTGAAAGAATAATAACCCACGGTAAAGAGGGCTTCATTCCAAGTGAAATAAGCCCACATACATTTTTGTGTCATTATTCATTCCCAAAAATCTTATGGTGATGACCTACTAATTAATCCATTAACAAAAGAAATAACAGTCAATTACCAATAAATAATTTGAATAGCCCTCCAGAGTCACATCACTACTCACGTGCGTACAGCGAGGTATAGTCGCTAACAAATAAAATGGGTCTCTCCCAGTTAGTCAAGCCCATTGGTAACATTTGGGAAGATAATCAGTCTACGGTAAAGAGGGCTTCATCCCAAGTAATTTGATACCTCACACGACCATCTCCAATGATGGGTTCGCCAGATATCAGACAAAAATCGCAAGGGAGAGTCAAGTACAAATAAAATGGGTGCATTAGAATAAGCGCACCCGATCTACTCAGGGCTTCTCAAATTCGTGGAATGTATGCGAGCGAACTGAGGTGCAGTGGTTCTGTTTTCATGAAAACTGACCAAAGTGTATGCAAAATCTCACTGAGATCTTGGACCTCGCGATGTGCCTTTGTAGGTCACACGGCCAACGGGTGACAAGCTAGATCTTTCTAAGATAGGCGTATCGCAACCAATCCCTAAGAACTAGTAAAATGTCGTTCATTTTACATAACCGAAGGAAGGTCTCGTTAGTAACTTCTGTAGAATTCGTATACTGACTGACAGTTGTATTGTTGTCTCACTGACTCCAGTTCTTGATAAGCAATAAGGTTGTAGTCTTACTTTGCGACTATTAAACTTGGGGCCTCCCTTTGAAGAGAAATTCTAACCACAGTACAGTACTTTATTCAATTAAAAATATTCACATGAATTAACTGGGAATCGAAACCGGTCCACCTTGGTGAGTGGGAAGGAACATGACCACTGAGCCTCACGCCAACATTAAATAATTTTATTCGGTACTGTGAAATCACTTGGGACATGCCAAACCAGACACACTAAGTCTTGCCATGACTTCCCTTTCCTACCCTCAGTCTCGTGAGCGTTGAGGTCTGAAAAGTAAATGTTACTTTTACAACATTAGCCCATCAACGATTCGTGTGCAAAGTTCATATACTTTTAATAATCAGAAGTTTCTTGCGGTTTTAACGCATTCCCTCTGATGATGTGTACACATTGCCTTCCTTACAAATAATTGTCAAAGAAATGGCAGTAACAGTCGACCTACTCGAGCTCCAAGGACCATCAACATTTTATTAGCTGCCGCGTGTGTTGTGTTCGACAGATTGGCCTGATGTATAATAAATGACATGACCGCCGTTAGATGTCTTATGAAATCGCTCCTCTGATTTATGACCGTTAGACACGCAGCCTTAGAATTCACATACAGTAGACTATATACCAATTTCATTACATAATGGAAACCCGACTTCTTTGTCTCATACTAATAAGGATGGTAAAACTGAACGCCAGGCAATTAAATTGAGTGCCTTGGTTAGCAGATTAACCCTGGGAAGGAAACTATTTTAATTTTTTTAATTCGTTCGCTACAGATGTGACGGATTAAAGAGGAGCTCCTCTGTAAACGCATTCCTATGCTTCTAGAAAAACCAATGACAAGTTCCGAGAATGGCACATAGAAATGTCTGGTTATTGCGTATCGAGATCACTGCTATCTCGTCGATTGCCCTGTAAATCATTGGGCAGTGTACCCTATATTTAAACACTTGGAAGTGAGATATTTTTGGACCGCAGTAATATAGAACAAAAATTCAAGTCTTAGCCTACATAATTCTTAATTTTCCTACGACCACCTCGTGATTGACTGGCTGGTATACTTGCCTGTCAGCAATTACGGGAGCTATGAGTACTATATTTACTAGGTAAGATTTTGCCTGTTCCTTAGCTTAGAGCCTACTTCATAGCGAGGGAATCAAGTCAGTTTATTTACTGGCACGTTAATGATAACCTTCAGGGCAAAGTCTGTAAAAGTCGCAGTAGATAAAGTGAACGTAAAACACTGAATATTATTATTAGCTATGCACAGAGACCTCTTGGAAGAAAAGCCTTGTTGTACAGCTTGGTTAATAGAGCTCTAATACCACGTAGACTGTGCTTCAGTGGTCAGCTGTAATCTGTTCGTCTTTGCAGTAAAAGTATCACTCCCCCAAGTTATTCCATTGTCCCACAACTGTATGTCAAGGCCTTAGGTTACGATTCGTTAAGATGTGGAGGCAGCCAGGATGCAATAAGTTGTTTCTAGTTATATATCGCGAGCATAGTCTACTGTATGTCCGGGAATGAAGACATGTTGTTGATTGTTTTAAGACTTTGCGATATCAAGGTTATGTAGCCCCATATTCAGACCCTCAGTCCAGCAACGTATAGACTGCTTAGTGTTATCCAACGTATACAATGCGTCCTGGGCGACACACGTCCTACCTATTTAGGGCTTCTTACAATAATTAGGGCATACCGTGAAAGAATAAGAAAAGGTTTGACATGTGAAACATGAAGGTATCAAGAAAAAATAGACAAGGGTTATCTTCGGCCAAAAAAAATCAAAGAAACTCTGGGGCTCGGTTACTCTCAAATGGACGGGATTGAAAGAGAACCAAAGTTGTCAAGGATAGGCTGGCAGGAAAGCCATAAGAAAGTAGCCTGGCAATTACATGTTCAACTTGGGTCCCATGGGCGCCAACTTAGGCTGTCTCGCTAGTTGTGAGCCCACATTAGGATGATTCAGAAGGAGGAAGCTCTTGTCTTAAGGTAGCGTTGATCACAATACCATATCATGATTAACGTATCGCCTTTTGTATAACACGCATCCCCTTTCGACTTTGGAATCATAACTGCAAAGTTTATTTTCAACATAATACATGCAATTATAGGATTATCTGGTTAGTGGTAAGCCCACACATATGATCTAGCTTTGCTTATAATAATATTGAAACAGCTGTGGCACCAGATAGCGCATGCTGAAAAATGGAGCACATTGAAACAGGGGGAGTTGAAAGGTTTCCATTGTGTATTTTGATGCTACCACAGAAAGATAATGCATACGAGCTAGTGTCGTCTGGCTCACACGCAAACATGAAACGTGTACACGGATTGTTCAAATTAAACATAGACTTACATCCCGAAAGGAACACAATGTGTACCACATCGTAACGACAGCTTACAGATCACAGTTCGAGAGTGGATGCAGATATTCACCTCCACTGTTAGGCATCTATCCCAACGGTGAGTTCAGTTTCCCTATGCCCTCCACGAAGAAGGGCTAGTTGTTGGTGAAATCATTCTCCCACAGCATCACAAACTACTAGATCAGTAATGAAACTTCCTCAATGGAGAGTGATCTGGTCTGTAAGAGGGTTTTCACCATTAACGAGTATCATTTTCTGCGTAGGGAATAAGGGTACTTTTATTTAGTCTTGAGACATAACCCTGATCAGTAGAGGTAAATAGCTGTAGAATCCCTGGAACTGTCAACTATATGCTTTCGTTGTGGTATAGTCTATATACAGTATTCCAATACATATGTTGATTTTTCTAGACATCATTGTATGTTTCCTAAAACAACCCTTGACCAGATTCGTGAATTCACGATTAAGAAACTTACTACTATTGATGTTATTCTTTTAGGGACGTTCGGCAAAGCGGTCATCGGCTTCTTTTACTTACCGTAGGTGTGAGTGTGTAATCTATCAAGTAGCCTATATTTTAATAGAGTGTGTGCTTGTAATGGACACTCTTGTTGGGAAGAAGATGGACTTACGATAAGAATCATCGAGGTATTTACCTGCTGTAGAAGTGGTAAGCACCCCGCGGCGTAGTCGTGCTCGTTTATTCGTGCATCACGGTCGTGAGGGCAGCTACGGAGGGTCTGAGGATTGGAGGTTCAAATCCCGGCATTGGCAGTGGCTATCCTGAGTGTGGATTTTCCCTGGGCTTTCCCACACTCTTTCCAGGCTAAACCAGTGATAGAACTATACCTACTTCATCCCTGTCCTTACTACAGCTACACACACTTATACAGTCACCACTGAAATACAGGTTATCAGGCAAGCTCAACACACACCCAACTACACAGGGTGGTGACCAAGGTGTCCCAACCCACTTCAATGAATTAACAATAACAACAACATAAGCGAAAGGCAACGGAAAACCACTTCTATTGTGCCTGAGATGGGAATAAATGATAAAAGAAAGCGACTTGTATGCGGCTTGTTCTTTCAGCTGGCATTGGGAAGAAGGCGGTCGTATTAGACACCATTCAGGCATTTAGCCAAATACATACAGGGAAACCTTGGAGGACTTCTTCCAAGATGATTGAGAATCGAATAGAACCCAACTGTTCACAGCTAACATCATGGTGCTGAGTGAATCATGTTTCATCCCTTAGAGCAGTTCATGTTTGGCATGGCCAGGAAACGATCGCAGGTCCTCTGGGACATGAATCTCGATACATATCTCCATACAATACACTGTGACGAGTAACATACTGCACTTTACTTCACACTGACCATATTGAATCCGCTGCAGCACTGAGATCATCCGTCTTATGTTCACTACTCACGATTGTAGTGGAATACGTTAAGTCACGCTACTCGACTTGAATGGGAGCTGCTCATGGCCACCGGTAAGTTTTGTGCTTCCTTTATCAAGGTATCAAGTTTCATATCGATTGCTGTAATAAGGTAGTTCACATGTATTGAATACAATTTTAATATTTCACGTGACCGCCATGTTAAGTTGGTGACGCCTATCTATGAATGAAAAGCATGATTGTGGTCGAACAAAGTAACACTAAGAACCTGCTAGTTTTGGAGAGATGAGAATATTTCTTATCAAATAGAGAAATTCACTTCTGGGAATTGACATGCGCGACATACTACTCACCAAAGAAGTAGTCAGAGGCCTTCAACACGTGTCATGGCCTCAAGTTAGACTTTCCGTTACTCTACCTTCGAAAACTCACTTTTATCTCCTTACATTGCGTATATTTCAAGAAATGCATGCCACACTGTTTATTAAATTTAATTTAATTCAAAGCTCTAGTATTTAATTCAGCTGTATTATATTCAAGGCTGGCTACTGGCTATTTAGTTCCTTTCGACCGTTAAATAAATCGATCAATTGAACCATTTTGCTTTAGAAATTCCATATCCTTATCTCTTGCCTAAAGAACAATATCATGCCATGGCATTTTGAACGAAATATATATTATGCGCAATATTTCAAGCTCTTCCATTCTTGGCACCTATCTTCGGTGAAAAAATCATGTGCGCTTCTCTCACTTCCCGACTGAGTCACTGCTTCTTAGATAATGACAATTCCCGCACCAGTGATTAACATCGATATCTCCGTTCCTTGAGAAGATGAAAGAGTAAGCACAAAGCCTGCAAGGATTTTAATCACGAACAACCTCCACTGGTTAAGTTCATATTTTCACAGCAGAAATCATTTTTCGACGTGGTGTTTCTGATTCTTTACACTTGTGTCACTTTCGTTTCACTCTGTAAGTAAACTGTATAGACTACCTATATATATCTAAAACTTGTCAGGACAATAAAATACAGCATACTGAGTACCGGCCGTGGTGGCCGAGAGCAATAACGCGCTACCTCGGACCTCGCTGGCATCGGGAGAGCGTTGGATCAAATCCCACCTCGGACGTCCTGAAAATGCTTTTCGTGGCTTCCCATTTTCGCCACAAGGCAAATGCCGCGACGGTTCCTTTCAATAGGTCCACGGCTGATTTCCTTCAAATATCCCTTACCTGAACCGTCCTGAAATGAAAAGTACAAGGCCATTGGCTGCATTAATAGAGAATATAAGCATTGACGGTAGGAATCTTGCTGCTGTGTCCAAGGTTTAGAGACAATTGGTTGGCGTATGTGTTTATTTTAATGTAGCACTTGTAATATGTTGTGCTTTCATATATTGGCTTACATGGCTTACATGTCAGGTGACATACCTTGATTCACTTATTATTATTATTACCTATATTATTATCATTTTGATTATCAGCTTTTTAAAGACATTTAGCCGTCATTACAATACATAGGAATTCATTTCATTTGGCTGGAGGAACATAGCGATGGGAAGAGTGGTAGTATTTAAAGATTTTAGAGTTGAAAGGCTGACACCAAGAGGATTACTGGGACGACAATTCACAGCATGAGTTGTCCCAACCATAGCTTCGATCAGGGGAGACAGGCCTTTTGTCCCAGGTATATCGCTGCTCAATGGGACATGGATACAAAGTACTGACGTGAGTGCTTTGTCTGAAGATTGGGTGTGACGAAGAGACGATTGGAAGAGGGTGAACTAGCTGGTGGAAGGTGTGGCCCAGTTTGAAATACCGAGGACAAGGGGGAAGGCAGGCTGCTGGACATTACAAGAGCGACTTCTCTGACTAGAGGACACAACAGAGAGGGTTCTCTATGAGCTCGGAAGTAAGACAGTATATCGGTCGAGTGTGGTCGGCGAATTCATGCCTATATGCACCAATGGGGATAGTCGTGTCTGGGCTATCACCATAAGAGTGATTTTAGGGATTATATCCCATCACTAACCATACATCAGAGCAGATATCAAATCACTGTTAAATGCAATAAACATAATTCAGCGCATCATGACGAGCAGAGGAGGAACGACAACGAACCAGCCCAACATCACATCACTGCAGTGAAGCACGAGGACGAGGGACGATCTACATTGGTAAGCCAAATGACGCGAATTACGCAAAGTCTCTATTTGCAGTAAATTCATCGGCACGTAAATTCCAGCTTTTGTTTTTTTAACTTTAACTTATAGACCACCTCCAGTTGCTATTTTCGCCGAGCCTTAGTAAATTCAGTAGAGTCATTTAAATTTTATCATTTATCATTTATCTTTTATCGTCATTTTCTTGTTTTTAACTTTATTAAATCTTCTATATTATTTGTTGCAGGTCTTTTCTTCCTTAGTAGTTAGAAATAGCTTTAAGTCATCCCTTATTCCCAAAACAAATACTATCTCGGTTAAAGACGGAGTCTTACCACGTCCTTGAGAAGAAGAGATCGCAGCTGCTCTACAAATTGTGTAAGTGACTATATGTTTGGTCATATGTTACATGACCATGGCGCCCACCGAGTAATTAATTTATCCATCTTTAATACCTCAATCAATTATTATTTCAAATTATCAATTCAAGTGTCATTCGTCAGTCTAGAGGGAGAGTTTCCGTGGAATTTCCTCAGACCAACCAGTAAGACCGTTACATTTGTGCGCTCAACGTGGAGCAAAAACAGTTACATTTGGCACCACGACGTAAGGCCGAAAACCGGATGGTATTTGTGGAGGGAAGAAGTGATATTTCTGTGCAAGTGTTTTTTTGGGGGGGTTTTACAGTGAGTGCTACTATATCAGCATGGCTGATGACAGAGATATGCTGTTGAGAAGCGGGCAACAGTTAGGCGGTGGTATGGTGGAGGAGAGCGTAGATGAGCATGATCAGTTGGCAGGGGGGAGTGAGAATAGTACAGGGTAGGCGGAGGTAGACCTTGATACTGAGAAGAAGGGAGAAAGTCAGGAAGGTTTTCAAAACCTAATGTTGAAACTCATGCAGGACTTAAGCGGCAAAATGGAGGCCACAAATAGCAAAATAGAAGCCACAAATAACAAGATAGATGCAAACAATCAGGAGATGACGGAAAAATTGGATAGAAATAGCAAGGAGATGAAGGATAGGTTGGACAGCGTGGTCAAAGTGAATGAGGAGTTGAACAGGAAGTATGGAACACTGCAGGAAAGCATTAAGGGGGTAGAACAACAAACTAGGGGAGAAATTAAAGGGGTGGTGGAAGAAGAGGCTAGGAAAATTATAGAAATTGTAGATCAGAAATTGGCAAAGGAAAAAGAGGAAAGTCAGGAGAGGAGTGGTACTCCGACGGAAATTTTCAAGGAATTAGTGCAGGTGGAGACAAGACAGGTGAAGGAACAGCTGGGGGGAGAAATTAGTAAAGTTCATAAAGATTTAAATAAGAAGGTAGAGGATTGCAATCAGAAGAATCATGAGAGCATTCAAGAGATTAGGGAGAAGCAGGGTGTGCTGACGGAGATGGGAAAAGAGAGGGATGGAAATATGAAAGAGAGATTTGAGGATATAGAAAGAAAAACAGACAGAAATATAGCTGAGAAGGTAGCTGAGGCGGAAGCCAGAATATGGGTCAAAATGAGACAAGAGACGGGGAGGGAGAGAACAGGTTTTTCCGGCAGCGTAATTACAAGGAAATAGAGCTGGCCAAGTTCAGTAATCGGCAAGGTTGCCCGATGGAATTTCTGGGAGCTGTGGAGAACAAATTTAAAGAAAGATTGGATGAGGGCAGTTTCGAATGGGGACAGGTATTAGAAATTTTTGAGCAAGCTTTTGTAGGAGAAACAAAAAGCTGGTATGCGGTTTACAAAAACACTCTAGAAAGCTTAGACGACTTCAGGGCTAAATTTCACGAAAAGTTTTGGAATGAAGCCATTCAGTCACAACACAGAGAGGCAGTGGCGTGCGGGAGATACAATGCGAGGGGGAGCCAAAATATGACCGAGTACTTTCTGAGCCAGGTGTTGGTATGTAAGCATTTGGACGGGTTATCGAGGGAAGGAGACGTGGTCAGGTTGTTGTTGCGACACTTTCCTTATAGGGTGAAGGAGGCGGCCTGTATTCAAAAAGTCGGAAGTATACAGGAACTCGAGAAATTATTTGGGACGTTTGATACTTTGGGTAGGGGGAACGGCGAAGAGCAAAATGCAAATTATGCCAGAAACCAGGACGTCAGGAGCCAAGGCTCACAAGGCAGAAGCAGTGGCAGCGGCCAGAATTTCGGTGGCCAGAATTTTCAGAATAGGGGTGGTGGAAATCCTAGTTTCCAAAACCGTGGGAACATGATGAATCCACAGTACAGTAGAAACAATAACGCTCAGGGTCCCAATTACAATCAAAGGAGTAATCAGGGTCAAGGTAATGGTCCACAAGGGGGTCAAATGACTGGTGGATACCAGAACTCCAACTACAACCAGAACAACCGAGGTTTTGGAAGGGGAAACCCTGGAGGCAATAGCGGTAACCAGAGAGAGGAGAGGGAACCAAATGACAATAACCAGACCAGTGGCGTGAACAATGGGGGGGGGGGGGGAGAACGACAGAAGCCGTAATTTAAACGAGCGCCAGGCTGCGATATGAGGTCAGAATCACAGTCTGCGCTGATCCCTGTTATAACCCTAGTACAGGAACCCTATGACCTGAATGTCAGAGATGATTTGTTAAGAGAATTTATTGAGGAGGAAACTGTAGCTAAAACATTAGATGTGAGCCCTGTCGTAGAATTATGCGTGTTGCGGGCGCGACACGCAGTTTTAATCGATACTGGTTGTGGAGCGTCTTGCGTTAGCCAGAAATTTTATAATCAAATAAGAGAAGCAGGGGTGGAGCTTGAAGAAATGCCAATTAAGACTACGTACGTTATAACTGCAGTTGGAAAGAAGTCGCAGTTAAGTAGCAAGCAGGTTATAGTAGAAATCAATATTAACGGTCATATAGAGAACCAGGTGTGCCTAGTTATTCCAAATTTAATATATGCAATGATACTTGGGTGTGACTGGTTAACCAAAGTTCAGGGTAAAATATGTTATGACGAAGGGTGCATTAGACTCAAGTGGGGTGAAGAGGAAGTAATCATGGAATTCGTAAATCAGAATAAGGGGAGTATTATTTCTAGTTGTTTATGTACGATAAACGAAGTGTCGAGAGCAAGAGATGTAGGGGATATAGGACAGGTGTTTGAGAACATAGAGCCTGTGTCTTTAAATTTTGTGGGCAGTGTGCTGACCAACAGAGATCTTGAGGACTCGTTACGTCAGGCTGCGGATCAGATGAATATAGAAGAAGATGAGTGTAATCTCCTTTACGAAGTTTTGATGAAGAATCAGAGAGTTTTTGAAAACAGGATTGGCAAGGCCAATTGCTATGTGCACTCTTTAAACGTCCATGATTACTCAGTCTTTACTGGCCACAGGCATCCCGTACCATTTAAATACCAACAGGCAGTTGAAGCACAGATTAAACAAATGCTCGAGGATGGCATAATAGAATATTCCAGTAGTCCCTACGTAAATTCTTTAATTACTGTCCCGAAAGCCGATGGAAAAGTCAGAATTTGTCTGGACGCACGCCTGGTAAATGCACACATCTCTTTTGACCAATTAAAATCCATGTCCATTGAAGAGCGCATGCAGAGTTTTGAAGGAAAAAAGTATTTTACGTGCGTGGACTTACGTTCTAGCTTCTGGCAGGTTCCTCTAAGGGAAGAAGACCGTCCATTTACTGCATTTAGCCACCAGTACAACCTCTTTCAATTTCAGAGAGTTCCATATGGTCTCAAAAGTAGCTCAGCCGCACTTATCCGTGCACTAAACATAGCGCTAGGGGATGACACAGGAGATTACGTCACGATCTACGTAGACGATCTAGTGATCAGTTCAAAAACATTTGCAGAACACTTAGACCACTTAAACATAGTTTTCCAGAAGTTAGACAGAGCAGGCTTTACTTTAAAATTATCGAAGTCATCTTTCTGCAGAACAGAAGTCACGTTCCTGGGTCATAGGGTGTCCCGATTAGGAGTTACGCCGGAAGCAAGCAGAGTGAACAAAATTCTCGATGCAAGTGTACCAAAACACGTTAAGGAGGTTGAGGTATTCAGGACTGGTTGAACCATTTAGGGAGCTCCTTAAATCAGGAAGCAGATGGAGGTGGGATGAAAGTCATGGCAAAGCGTTCCGTGCTCTGAAACGTGGTTTCGAGCAAGCAGTAGTATTGAAGTATCCGCTCAGAGACCAAGAGTATGTATTGATGACGGATGCGTCACATATTGGGGTTGCGGGTGTATTGTGTCAGAGGGACACGGAGGGAAATTTAGGTATTGTATCTCTAGCCTCGCGTGGACTTTCAGCCGCCGAGAAGAAGTATACGATAACAGAATTGGAACTGCTCGGAATAGTTTTCTGCCTAAGTAAATTTCGAATGTATGTGCTAGGGAGTAAATTTCAAATCTACACAGACCACCACGCTCTACTTTTTATGCAAACTTGTAAGCTAAGCTCAAACCGTGTAAGCAGATGGATTCTTGCTCTCCAAGAATACGATTTTGAGGTAAAGCACATCAAGGGTAAAGAAAATGTCTTAGCGGATATGCTATCTAGGGATTCGAATTTAAATAAGGACAATTCACTTGTAAAAGCAGAAGGGGGAATTTTGCTATGCGCGTGTGTGGATCCGAGCAACAGGAGATCGCTTGAAACCTTGAGTAAAATGTTGGTTGAGCAGCGGGATGACGCAACCTTGGGTGAGGCACTGGCCAGGTTGGAGGCGGGTGAGTCACAGGTTGTGAAGGTCGCGCGGTTTGCATACAGAATGCAGGATGGGCTTCTTGCATGAAAGTGTAAGAATGACCGCTGGGCAATATGCGTGCCGGCCACCCTAAGGGAAAAACTTATATGGTTCATACACAAGGAGCTAGGACATTTTGGAGCGACCAAAGTGTTCTATGAACTTTCACGTGATTTTATATGGGAAAAAATGGGAAGGGATGTTAGAAAAACACTCGCTAGGTGTGACCTCTGTCAGAAGAGTAAATATCCTGTTAAGTATTTAAAAGGGGAAATGCAGGCGATCCTCACCAGTAGTCCCGGGGAACTACTGTGTGTGGACCTATTTGGACCTGTGGTTAAAGTTCAGTACGGCTACGAATACATCTTTGTTGTGATTGATGCATTCAGTAAATACATCAAACTTTATGCGCTAAGGAAAGCCACGGGACTCGCATGTAGCCGACTGATTATTGAAAAGTACATTCCTGAGTTTGGCACTCCACTCAGGATTTTATCTGATAGTGGGCCGCAGTTCACTGCAGAGAAATGGAAAACCAATATGCAGAAAGCCGGCATTTCACACGTTCACTCATCGGTAAGATTCCCACAAGGTAATCCTTCGGAACGACCGATGCGAGAGGTGGGCCGTCTATTCCGAGCTCTCGTGCACGATAAGCATACGGCGTGGGTCGCACAACTTCCCAAAGTTGAAACCTGACTAAACTCTGTGCAGCATGATAGCACGAAGTTGACGCCCCATGAAATTAATTTTGGAAGGAGACCCCAAAAGGAGCTAGCAAGAGTACTGGGTTTGTCTAAGGGAAAATAACCTGGGATGGACTATTTTGTCCAGTTGGCGAAACAAAATTTAAGGAAATCAGCAGCTAAGAGAATTCGCCAACAAAAACAGACCAAATTCGACCTTTTCAATCAGGGAGATCGCGTATTATTGAGAGTCCCAAAACACTCGAATGCCTCCGATAAAGTCACGAGGAAGTTCTTTTTATTGTTTTCTGGACCATATATAGTGTCCAGGAGGATTGGTAACACCGCGTATGTTCTGGAAAATGAACTAGGAGAGAAACATTATGGAACATACAATATACAATGCTTGCGAAAATATATTTCGTAAAGTAAGGCAGGCAATGAGAGGTCAAAACCATGTCTTTTGGAGTTAAGACTGTTCTTAACGATTATCATACATGGAGAATATACGCACCTTAGCACGTGGTCAGTTGCGTACCCATTTACGTGGTGAGGAAGTCAACAGATCGACAGGTGAGTGACATAGCGTGACGTTGCGTGTTATGTATTAAAAGGAATACTAGGCAGGTCATTGTCACGAAGGTCGACTGGTCTGGAAGGTTGCCATTTAAGGTATTTAAAGGAACGAGACAGAGAGAGAGAAGGGTGAGTGGTGCTGTCTACAGATGGTCGGATAAGATAAGCATAGCGGGAAGTGGAGCTCGCTTAGGTCTGTTATGTGATCAGCCTCGAAGGGAACTTAATTGTGACGACAATTGCACAGAAATATCTTGACTTTAAGGATATTTCTATATTTGTGTATTATTTTCGTAGGATCAAAAATGTAAAACTTACAGAGATTTTGAGTAACTCAGTCAGGAGGCACCTTCTCCGACGTGTGATCTGTGAGCGTATGAAGTGTGTCATGAATGGGTGGAGTATCATACACCAACATGGCGTGTGTTTTAGTTCGGCCAACCAGGTCAACACCGGTAGCGACCGAGTGTGATAAATGTCATGCAGTGGCATGGAAGTTACGTGACGGAACAATAAGGTCACTAAATGAAGCTAGGTGAAGTGAAATAATGAATGCATACATAGTGTGACACATAAATGTATCTCTCTCCTAACACACAGGAAATAAAGACAATGAATAGCGAATGTATCGTAATGAAATGATGTAACTATGAACAATTTACGCGCAACCCACGCTGGTAGACAGAAAAATACAATGACGTGAGGTGTCGAAGATGATGCAATTGTACAGATCTAAGGGTATAATGGAATGTTTGTATTGTTTTATATATATGTATATATTTTAGGGTTTTTTGTTTCTTTTATGCGTGTTCTTGGGATATCGCGGGAATATAGGGATTCTATATGTCACGCGATCTCCCAGAGCGAATGTAATATGTTGAACTTGCTTATTATTATTATCAATGAGTCTCGTTGAATTATTATTATTAGTAGTAGTGCTTTCATATATTGGCTTACATGTCAGGTGACGTACCTTGATTCACTTATTATTATTATTACCTATATTATTATCATTTTGATTATCAGCCTTTTTTAAGACATTTAGCCGTCATTTCAATACATTGGAATTCATTTCATTTGGCTGGAGGAACATAGCGATGGGAAGAGTGGTAGTATTTAAAGATTTTAGAGTTGAAAGGCTGACACCAAGAGGATTACTGGAACGACAATTCACAGCATGAGTTGTCCCAACCATAGCTTCGATCAGGGGAGACAGGCCTTTTGTCCCAGGTCTATCGCTGCTCGTTGGGACATGGATACAAAGCACTGACGTGAGTGCTTTGTCTGAAGATTGGGTGTGACGAAGAGACGATTGGAAGAGGTTGAACTAGCTGGTGGAAGGTGTGGCGCAGTTTGAAATACCGAGGACAAGGGCAGGCTGCTGGACATTACAAGAGCGACTTCTCTGACTAGAGGACACAACAGAGAGGGTTCTCTATGAGCTCGGAAGTAAGACAGTATATCGGTCGAGTGTGGTCGGCGAATTCATGCCTATATGCACCAATGGGGATAGTCGTGTCTGGGCTATCACCGTAAGAGTGATTTTAGGGATTATATCCCATCACTAACCATACATCAGAGCAGATATCAAATCACTGTTAAATGCAATAAACATAATTCAGCGCATCATGACGAGCAGAGGAGGAACGACAACGAACCAGCCCAACATCACATCACTGCAGTGAAGCACGAGGACGAGGGACGATCTACATTGGTAAGCCAAATTACGCGAATTACGCAAAGTCTCTATTTGCAGTAAATTCATCGGCACGTAAATTCCAGCTTTTGTTTTTTTAACTTTAACTTATAGACCACCTCCAGTTGCTATTTTCGCCGAGCCTTAGTAAATTCAGTAGAGTCATTTAAATTTTATCATTTATCTTTTATCGTCATTTTCTTGTTTTTAACTTTATTAAATCTTCTATATTATTTGTTGCAGGTCTTTTCTTCCTTAGTAGTTAGAAATAGCTTTAAGTCATCCCTTATTCTCAAAACAAATACTATCTCGGTTAAAGACGGAGTCTTACCACGTCCTTGAGAAGAAGAGATCGCAGCTGCTCTACAAATTGTGTAAGTGACTATATGTTTGGTCATATGTTACATGACCATGGCGCCCACCGAGTAATTAATTTATCCATCTTTAATACCTCAATCAATTATTATTTCAAATTATCAATTCAAGTGTCATTCGTCAGTCTAGAGGGAGAGTTTCCGAGGAATTTCCTCAGACCAACCAGTAAGACCGTTACATTTGTGCGTTCAACGTGGAGCAAAAACAGTTAGACACTGCCCCATCCAAATGCGACTGGGTGATCTACGGCTATACAGTATGTTGCAATAAGTAATGTTTGTTTGTGAATAAATATTTTTATCTTTGCGTTTGTCTTCAATTTCTACAATTAATTTCCTAATTACTGTTTGGTTAACTAAGGAACTTAACTGGTCATTACAAAACTAAAGCTATCCGAATGAAATTGTGGCTTAGTTGCAGCTCAGCAAAATACTTTATCTAAAACAGTATCTGCTTCTTGAATATAATTTTATAGGTGACAACACACTTCTGATGCAATAGCAATCACCTGATTCATTTCGCTGTCTCACCTTGTCTCACAAGGGAATCTCCTGAGTGTGTTTGAGTTTGTCCTGATCTCGGGCAAACTTTGCACATGTGTCAGTCAGGTGACATGAGAAACATCTGTCATGGTAATTCATTCACTTGGGCTATCCTTAGGAATAACAAAATTGTATGCGTTCGAATATGGATATGGGGCATTAAAAGTAGTTGCGAGCTCTGAAATAACATGTTCTCTTCCAACAGTCACACTACAGCACCTTCTTCCCCTGACATGTACCCAAGCCTTTCTCTCCAATGACAGCATCTTGGTGGAGTCGTTTAGTAGTGCGATTGGTCGTAGAAGATGTGTGAACCCAACGTACACACTCACCAGGACAGTTCCAAGTCTCGCGTCAATATTCAGAATTGTAACACTCCGCCCTAATGACAACATAGATTTTTTCCATGCGACCTGGCAAAAAATGTACGCAGACTGGTAATCGATATCAGGAACTTGATGCTTGTGATTTTCCCTTGTTACACGTTCAGAAAATGTGACATTGAACAGCTGACATGTGATTCATTTCCCTGCCCCACCCTGTCTCAGACTTCCAGAAAGATTGTGGTGCAAAATCAATCAATTGGTTAATTTCCCTACCCAAAGGCTGTTCAGACACTAAGGAGGTTTATGGTGCAAAAGAAATCTAATTATATATTCTCCATGCCCACCCGGTCTCTTACATCCAGAACGTTTGTGGTGCAACCGCATTCAACTGATCCATTTTCCCTCTCCTCACCGTCAGGGACATTCTGATAGTTTCTGGTGCAGATGCACTCAATTGATTCATGTCTGCCCCACGCTGTCTTCGACTTTCAAAAAGTTTGTAGAGTGAAAGCAATCAACTAATTGACTTCCCTGATGAACTTTATAGTGCAAAAGCAATGAACTGATTTACTTCCCTGCCTCACACTGTCTTAGACCTTCGGAAAGTGTGTGGTGCAAAAGCAATAAACTGATTCACTTCGCTGCCTACTTTTAGAAAGTTTGTAGAGCGAAATCGATCAACTTATCCATTTCCCTGCTCCACGCTATCTTAGACATTCAGAAAGATTGTGATGCAAAAGAAGTCAACTGATTCGTTTCCCTGCTCCACGCTGTCGTAGACTTTCAGAAAATGTGTGGAGCGTAAACAATCAACCGCTTCATTTTAATTTCAGAAAGATTTTGATGCAAAAGCAATCAACGGATTCGTTTCCCTGATGCACTCTGTCTTAGACTTCCCTAATGATTGTGATGCAAAAGCAGTCTACAGATTCATTTCTTTGTTCCAACTTTCAGAAAGTTTGTGATACAAAAGCAATCAACTGATTCCTTTCCTTTCCCCACCCTGTCTCAGACTTCCAGAACGTTGTTGGTGCAAAAGCAATCGACATAATTATTTCCCTGTCCCATCATGTCTCAAGAACGGGCTCGTTCTGGTTAGAGGATAGATGATAGATAGCCTTGCAGTGCAAAATTTCATGCGAACGAAGTCTGTTGGTCGCGGAGAGGTAGAAGCGAAATGGTGGGAGTTGCTCTAACCAATTGTCATGTAGTCTTATTAGCTAAAATGTTGCTCTTAGCAAGCCAATTGCTCCGATGAGGTTGAGCGTAGCCATCCTTTCTACGAAGGTAGAATAGGTTGTGCGTGGCAACCTGGCTGTTTCCTAAGCATGTGATCGAGCAAGGTCCCTTAACGAGCGCCCATGACCAACACTGTGCTCCATGGAAAAACGACGATTGTAGTTTTACGTGCTGCATGGGGCTCTCTTTGATTTAGAGGAAAATATACGTTATACCAGAATACTAAGCAACGGTCCTTATCATTCCTCAGTGTTGCCTATTACAAGGATTTATACGTAGATCAACGATTTTAAACGATATTGTGGACTTTTTTTTTATGTAATTCTAAACTCCGCAAAATACGTCGATCTGCTAGCAGTCATCAACATCAAAACCATTCACATTCTGGGGTAATATAGGCCTTTGACTTGATGAGCTACCTTGGCATGTGCAGCAGCTTGAGTTTTCCTTTAAGTCGGTAGTGAGGACATTGTCGAGAGTAAGGGTACTGAAATGCGAAGGGAATGTTCCATTATATATTTTCTGGCACGTTAAAGATCCCCTTGAGGGCATCCCGGCGTCTCTAACAGCTGCAGTAGCTAAGAGGATGTAAATCACAGAACATTATTATTATTATCTTGTAGAATTCCTATGTCTCCCTCTGAAGCCACAGGAAGAGTCGTAAAACCAATAACATTATTACTACGTCCACCTAGTTGCAGAGTGACAAGCATTCTTGGCAATCACTACGTAGGTCCGTGTTCGATTCCTGACTGTGCCATGAAATTGCATTCACGTCAGAGGACTGGCACGAGATACACTAGGTCTCGTGAGACAGAACTGAATAGAGGTGGGTTCGATTTCCGCCGTAGCTGTTTCAGGTAAATGAAGAGATGGTACCTAAATTTAAGCCTCCAAAACGAATCATGGTTTCGATTACAAATAACACACTAGTACAGCTATCACAATGACACAGATTGCTCACCAACTCAAGTGTGTACATGAGGCTATATGCCAACTATGTCGCAAAGCCCCTAAATAGATCAACAATCATATTACAGGATCCTACATACATTTTGTGTAGTAGCTACCTTCCGTCCTGTGTATAAGGTGTGGTATGTTATGCAATTGATGTCGTCAACAATTAGCTGGCCATCACCATAAGACTAAGGAACCATCTCATTAAGTGCATTCCACCCTGAATGGGGATTGGCGTGTTACGGAACAATCAGCTGGCCACCACCGTACAACGAAGACACCTGAACTGAAAGTACCTCCCGTCCTGCGTAGTAGTAAGCGTCATAGGTTTGATGAAGAATAATTAGCCAGCAGCAAAAGACTAAGCCACCTGTACTGTAGGTATCTTCCGTACCACGAAATAGGGGGTGTTTTCCACTGATGACGTCAACAATCACCTGGCCACCACCATGAGACTAAGGTACCTGCATTGTGAGTACTATTCGTCCCACGAAGTGTGGTGTGTTATTCGTTGATGACGTCAGCAATCACCTGGTCACCACCATAAGACCATGGCACCTGTACCGTAAGTATCTCGAGTTATGCAGTCGATGATGTCAACAGTCAGCTGGCCACCTCCAGGAGACTGGGGCGCCAGTGAAGTAGGTACCATTCACCATGTGTATGTGAGGTATTCAACTTGATTGATGACGTCTATATTGAGATATCTACCACCAGTACTTCAATGCATCTGTGTAGTGTGTATATAGGGTATATTTGTACATGTAATTTATGTCATCAACAATCAGCTGGCCACCACCAGAAGGCTAAGACTCCTCTGCAATTTGACAAGATCGTCGAGGTCCATATTACATGTTGCTCACTCTCAATCTATCGAGCGGGTGACCTATATTGAGGGACTAGCTATAGCAGGGGCCAACAACTTTCTGTGGCCTGCCTTCCTAACTACTGCAATTCCAACAGTCTCTGCTTGTCAAATCGATAATCAAGTGCCACAAAGAGGCATCATTAGAGCGCACGTAATCAGTAAAATTTGCCAATGAAGTTCACAAAAATCAACAATTGTCATGTGGATAATATGGCTGAAAGTAAGCCTTAACTTTACCCTGTGATATCAACATTGCCTGAATCGAAGCATCACCATCTACTTTGAGTCCGGTGTAATGAAGGCATCGCGTCAGTGGTAAGGGTTTTTTGACCTGGTGTCGCTCATCGGTAACGTACTCCGTTCGAACCTTTGTAGCAAGAATACTTCTTAAAATTAATGATGAGAATACTCTCGTAAAAAAAGGTGTGAAGAGAAGTTGAATGCTTGACGCAAAAAATTACATAAATACATGTATTTTGTTGTTGTCGCTTATCCTCCTAGCTCGGTTTCACCCACGGACTCTGCGAGGAATCATTCACCCACTGTCACAAGGACGTGTCTGGAAACTGAACACACTTTGTCAGCAGATACAATTGGGGATAATGACAGGCCTGCTCAAGGCAGGAATGTAGTAGAGAAGCAAAAAAGTACTGAGGCAGAGAAGTTTCTGTTTTTCTTGTTTGAAGCCAGAGCGTTCAACTAGGTGTTTGAGATGTTGCGTGAGTCAAAAACGTCATGTGACCTTGATGTGTGAGGAATTGAAACCTTATAATGACACAATAACTAAGTCATATTTTGGAAATGTAGCATTGGCGAATTTGATCCACAGTCGTAAAGTTTCCTAACAAACTTTGAGAGTAAAAATAGCATCTGACTGTCAGGAATCATGTGTACGGGCTCTCATTGGCACAGGATCTCAGAATTCTTATATATTGAATGATATTGCGAAAGAAATAAAGTATGTACTTCAACGGGAAGAAGCTGTAATCCATTCATTGTTTGGGGATATAAATACTGATAGACGCAAACATCATTGTTACCAGATAAGCTTAGGTTAACTTAGCGGAGGTTATTCTTGCAACTTCATGATCTTATGTCAAAAGATTCATTCAGTTGAAAATGGACATTTGATGACAAAATTGAAAATTACAGACATTTCATTGGCGAATTTCGGTAGCACTGATGACCAAATAGCAGTCCTTACAGGAGCAGAGGTTGCAGAAGATTACTAGCTGGTCAACGTGAAGAGTTTGCATATGGACTTGTTGCCCTTGAAACTCGCCTAGGTTGAAAACTAATAGGAAATGTCCCTCAGAACGAGATGAATGACCCTACTATAGCTATGATGGTGACATCAATGTTCGAAAAGGAAGCTGACATTGCAGATCTTTAGAAGCTGGATTTGATTGGGTTTACATATGAGGCTGAAAAATAGTTAAGAACCGAACAAGAGTTTTCAATCAAACAACATTTTGTGGAAACTGTAGAAATTAATGTTCAGAGACAATTTTATGTTTGTTTGCCATGGCTTATAGGACAACCACCTCTTCCTGACAATAAGGATCTAGCAATAAAAATACTGACAAAAAAACTCAAAGTATCTTTAGTCAGACAAATGTTTAAGGAGTATGACGATGTCTTACAACAGTGGCTGGAGGAAGATATTATTGATGAGACACCTACGGATGAAATGCATTTTCTATCACACAGACCTGTAGTAAAAGAGAGTAGTAGTACGATCCAAATGCGACCTATGTTTGATGCTTCGGCAAAAGCCCCTAACCATTATTTCCAGAATCAGTGCCTTATAGTGGTCCTAACCTGATCGAGTTGGTCCCATTATGTTTTGTTGCGGCTTAGCAAGAAGAGATGTCGAGTAATTGCCGACACAAAAAGATATTCCTTCAGATCAGCTTAAAGAAGAAAACAGGAACTTCCTATGTTTCTTGTGGTGAGAAATAAGCTGTAATTCTATAAAGATGTATCGTCAAGCCAGGGTTTCATGTTAGTAGCCGTTGGGAAAAGTTGGCTGTCCTTCAAGCCATGGCAAACAAACTTCCTATTGTCCCTGATCAGAAGAACGTCTGTCTTAGATGATGTTGGGTTGCAACAACTGGAGAGAAGTTTCTATGTGGACAATTTTCTAACAAGTAATGACTGTGAGCATGACCTACGACAGTTCGTTTCAGAAACAAGTGAACTGATGGGCGAATGAGATTTTGAATGAAGAGGTTAGGAGACTTCCTTGAGTGAACAAAATTGAACTCCTTCTCCTATTTTATGTGTCTCATGGGACAAGGGAATTTCCACTCTGCAATTTAATTCAACGTGGCTCAGTACGGTTACCTTAGAATCTGTCTCTATGAGGACGACACTGTCGCTAGCACACTGGCTTTACGACCCAGTTGGCATTACCTCTCCTATAACGTTATGTACCAAGATATTGTTACAAAGAGCCTAGCAGTTGGAAATAAATCGGGAAGTTGAGGTCACTAAGGAGTTTCGAGAAGAATTTTAAAATGGTGTGACAAACTCATCATATCTTCGCCGAAATAAACTTTCAAAGATGGTTAGTTAGAACTCCTGAAAACATAAGACACTTCACTGTACACAATTTATGTGATACAAGCTCGAAGGCTTATGCTGCAGTTACGTACCTCAGAGTTGAAACGGACGATGATGATATACTGAGACTTCTTGCAGCCAGATCTTTCATAGCCCCTCCACGCATGGAACTTCTAGCAGCAGTGATAGAAGCTCGCTTGGCAAATTCTGTGGTAGTAGGACTTCGGTGAAGCGATACAAATTCGTACTTTAGGAGTGACTCTACAAAAGTGTTTGCCTGCATTTTAAGATAGGAAAAATGCTTCGTGTGTGAGATATATGATACAGAAAATAAAAACACTATGTCTTCCAGCAACGTGGGTGCATACATTAGGAGGAGAAAATCCAGCAGATCTACATTGAAGATGCAACGTCCCGCAAGAAAGTGATGGGAGGGAGCAGCATGGATTAGGAAAACCTGAATACGTGTAGGATTGGTACTACATACGGTTTTCAAGTTTTACCAAGATTATAAGACTAATAACTTCAATTTTGAGATTAATACAGAACTGTCTTCGGCCAAAGCATGAGAGCGAATATGGAGAGATCACTTCTCATGAATTCAGTGATGCTGAAAAGAAGATAGTACTTCAAATTTAAAACGAATCATTCTCCAATGAGAATGATGATAAACTAATGATTTGATATGCCTTGAAAGATGGTGATAACATTTTAAAAGTTGTAGTGAGGAGTTGATAGTAATAATAATAATAATAATAATAACACTTCAAAAGGATTTGAAAAATGAGTGAAATTGGGATTCAAACCCAAATATCCTTCTGTGCGGACATAATGCGATTACGCCATGACCAAGATACTGTATATTTACAAGTCCTAGATAAAGAGAGTACTGAGGGGCTGCCTCCTAGATGAGGTCGTAGACGATACCAGAGCCACCTGAGCGCTGTATTCGGAATCAGTTTTATCACTGCTCTGTCCACCTCGTTACGTAGTGGCTAGCACTCTTGGCTGTCAGAGCGGAGGCCTGGGTTCGATTCCCGGCTATGCCGAGAAATTTAATTCTGGTGTGATGGCTGGAACGGGGTATACTAAGCCTTGTTAAGCAAATCTGAGAAGAAGCGGATTCGGTTCCTATCACACCCACCCTGGAGATGGTTTTCCGTGATTTCCCACTTCTACTCAAGTCCTACGTCAATTACAAATACACACACTAGTACAGACATCACGGTGACGCAGGTTATCATACAAATTCTACATACACCAAGTACACGGGGCTACATGGCCACGACGTCACAATGTCCCTAAAAGAATCAACAACAACAATTATCACTGCTCTATTGTGAACTATTCCGTGACGCAGTTTTTACGATTCTAAAAAACGGACGTCAAGTTCCGATCATGGCGCACTTGTGGATATAGCTTAAAATATGATTCGGATATTTGTATGTTGTAAGAATACGTTCCTTTTCTAATGATTCATTGCAGTCCACAAATATTTTCTGCTAACAGATGTTATCCTCGAGTTCCGCAACGCTACAGAGTGCTAATTTAGACCTAGCCGACTGCAACGAATTCAGTGCCTCATCCCCAGGAGGAAATTTCTCACGGTGACTTCAAAGATATCGCTGTGTCTCTTCCCTTCTCAGCTTGATTCCTTGTTCACAAAATTTGGGGTTGACTTCGAAGTAGTGGCGGGAGGGTAGGGGAGGATAACACGTCTGCAGTGGGTGGTCCGACCTGGCCTAGCCGGCTCCGTCACTTGTTGGATGCTGACTTATGTTCGTGTTCCAGAGGAAGACGAGCCAGCGACTGTTTTGTTACCTGGTGGTGGTATGCTAGTAGTCTTTATGGCTATTTACATCGGGAGGGTCATTCGCATCTCGTGCATGCAAACACGTTAGTTCTCCAAGTAAGCTAGTTTTTAGAGTAAGTTTCCAGACGATTGTTTAACAGCCTACCCCATCGTAGCTGTTTAGATGGCCCTTAAATGAAGCAAATAAGATGGACGCCCTCTATTTTATGGTGTTATGTTCGTTCTACGACAGGCAATATGGGATTCTTATTTCGTATAGTTGACTCTTCTTACTTGGGGACTGAACAGTATTCATTCATTTTATTCTCATCATCACAGGCAGGTCACCCATTGGTGTCAACTTGAAAGACCTGTACCATGGTCTCTTAGGATGCCACACACCATAATTATTTGTCTCGATGCAATACAAGGACTGCAAAAAATTATTTGTTATGATAATAATAATTATTATTGTTATTATTATTATTATATCTTGTATAATAGTAATAATAATAATATTAATAGTAATAATGATAATGTTATGGATTATAAGTTCCTATTGCTACTGCAGGTCTAGAGGGAAACAGAGACGATCAGTAAAGTAACCTGAATGAATACTCAACAGTATTTTCCAGAGGCAGATGTACGAGCAGGGTATTATGAATACTCGAAGCCACCTCCGAATAACGAGTATACGATGTTGAAGATGGTATATCTTTTGTAAAACACTGAAGACCTAATTTTCTTTCAGTTGGGAGCAAAATCAAAAATAGCCAAAATCATACCACATGAAAATGAATGAAAGAAAACATATCCCGCAACACAAAACTAAAGATTATTGTGGCCCCCTCATGGCACAGTGGCTAGCATTATTTGAATAGCTCCCCAGAATAACGTTGCCTGCTCCATTTCATCTACTTTACAGGAGAAGGTAAAAACAAAAAATTACTCACAATTGCTTCACAAATATGCATTGGAAATATTTGTAAATTGTTTAATTAATACTTCGTTCATAATACATGAGAGCAACCAATTACATTCTCAAAGTTAACGTACCTATAATACGCTTCAAAATTTTAAGAACGTAGCATATCCGACCTCTTCTCTTTGAACAAAACTAAAAGGTTGGTGCTGATGTATTGCATGCTTTACATTCCAGAATGTAAAGTGAGTATTCTATCTACCATGATGTGAAATGCAACTATAACTAGTCTGTTTCTTCTCGAAGTCAATATTCCATGGGATGCTGATCACAATACATTGCATACATTCTTGTGACGGTCAAGCCAGCATGTAAACAGTCTTTGGAATTGGAATGGCGGCTATAATGAGTAGGCTGCCTCGGGAAAGAGTTTATATGTTCACGGACACTTTCTCGCAACTCATCACTTAATTTGCGTGGTCAGTTGCTGTGAGTGCCACATCCATCATCGAAATCAGTCACACCATCCTTTATTTTTATTTTCAGCATCTGCATGCGACGCCGTGACATTTGAAAGATAACACACAATGTCTTTTAACACACCAAATATCCCGTAGCCTACCTTGCATAACAACATAGTACCGAAATGAACAAGTTTTCTGGAGACATCCTCTAAAACCCGGCGGTGCACAGGATCAATGATCTCCTTATTTTCGGCGAGATACTTGCTCTGGGCATTATAGTTCATCTGATAAAACTCCGTAAAAAGATGCCGTGGCCCGTCGAGAGTAACCTTTTGACACTCATTATGTATGCAAGAGCAGGTACGTTCCTGCAACAATCAATAAAAGTACATGTGGTATTGATTTTCCTCACCAATATGCAACGTTTTTCTACTTACCTCATTTGGAGGCTTCCGTCCTGCTTTTACAACATTTTTCCTTGCTGTATATGCCTTTCCGCTGTTCCTCAATGGCTTGTTTCTTATATCCTTCCATTCATTTATGTTTAGCGATCTTCGTTTCCCTTTATTTATGAGATTTATGGGCCCTTAAGACTCACAAATGATGGTTGGGGACGCCATCTTCTCAACTATATGCAACGTTTATCTAGGAACTGCCAACGTAATGCATTCATTATTCTTTGTACGGTAAATATTTTGACTTTTTAACACCGCAGCACCATCGCGTGTAGAATATGCAACGTTTTTCTGTCATTAACTCCATTTCGACAAAAATGGATTATGCAACGTTATTCTGGGGAGCTATTCATTTGTTGTCTCCTACAAGGTTCGAGTTCGATTCTTGCCTCTGTCAAGAAATTTAATTCTGTTCTGAAGGCTGGAGCAGGGTATACTCATCCTTGCACTTCTACTCAGGGCAAATGCCAGAATTGTACCTATATTAAGGCAACTGCCACTTCCTTCCCCAATAATAGGCTCAGTTACAAGTACACACACTAATAGAACCATTACAATAACACAGGTTATCAAACAAAATCTATACACACCGACGTACACGGGGCTAGACAACCATGGTGTAGAAAAGCCCCTAAATTGATCAACAACACAAAGATCATTGTTGATAGTGCAATCACGAATAGTGCTCACACAAACGGTTGAGTAAAAGGGGGACTTCTCAGCAATAAAACGTAACAAATCTTGAGAACAGTTTTTCGGGGTGTTAAGTTGTCATAGCGTATGCCTCAACTTGAAACTCCCTTCTCAAGATTTTTATCCCGGCTGTGATAGCCTACATCACATAAGAATGGCAAAGTTTGAGCGCTAATAAATTCTTGAACTGTGAGGATATTTTCAGACATTCATTTCTATCTATTCCTCCCACTCTTCCTGTCTATGACTCCTGTAAACTAGGCCTATGTCATTACCTCAGTGTAATGTTGCAATTATGTCCACAACAAAACTGTGCAAAATTTCGGGGTTTCAGACTGTTGATGGTGATAATTCTTTTAAAGGGTGTATAATAAAGGCCAACAACCCCTAGAACAAATTTCATATTCAGTTTGAGAAGAGGTGGTACTACATTATAGAAAGACTCTGTATATCACACAGTAATAACAAATAGTCCCCTAAAGAACTGAGCAGCATATTTTCATGTTGGCCTATCCCACTGATCTTTTCCATTAAAACTCTCCCATCTATTAAAAGGATTTTCCATGTGATGCACTAAGTAGATTTTTGCTCACGACCTATGCCTTCACCAACACCAATACATTGTGAAATGTTCTGCTACAATTTATAGATTTTAATATCAGTGATTAACCCTCCTCCGGCGAGATGGCATCTTTCTGTAACGAGTCACGAGAGTTTATTTTAGGAAATGTCAAATACACGGCTTCTGCGATTTATGAAAAGTAAGGTAAAGAATTTAGTGGAATTAGATAGGCTAGTGATTATTATAATAGCCCATTATGCGAATCTTCTCAATCACTTGAATAGGATACGAGAAGTAAAAATTATGAGGCTTTAACGTTTTGAATTGATGCCATTTCAAAATATTTGAAAGCAATTGAAAATGCGATCTATAATGAGCTCTGTATAATGATTCGCTGTGCTAAGTTTCATTGCTCTCGGCTGATTAAATCGCCAGATAATTCATTTGAAATATTTGAAAATCACATAGCCACCATGTTGTTTTTGTGTTGTCCACGATATTGAAAATCACAAATGTATACGTGCGTACTAGTCCTCTACCACCATACACAATTTCAGTTTGAGTTCTGAAATAGTGTCGGAGATATTGGGAACTGATGAAATATGTCACACGGAAGCCATGTTGGATTGTCCTATGTGTAGGCTATATCAATATATCAATATATGCCATCAGATGAACAATATAATGGTGGTTCATTATACAAGCCTACATTTCAATCGCTTAGTAAAGACACAAGAAATGAAAACGTGATTTTGAAAAATTTGCGCAGCCGCCATGTTAAGTTCTCATTAAAATTGAATTAAATTAGACGTCCATATATTAAGCCTTGTATGAGGATATACCGTGCAACGTTACACAACACTCGAATGATTAATTCACAAGTAATTCGTTAAAAATATCTACATTTCACGTCAACACCATGTTGGGTTTGTTCTCATCAAGTTCTTGTAAATCCCATAGGTGAACTTATTTTAATGGCCTCTATCAAAATATAAAATTTCAGTTTAATTGCTGAACTAGATTCGAAGGTATTGAGACCCGGTGAATTCTTTCGAATGATCTCCATGTTGGATTGTTGTACATGTAGGACAAAGAGTTATATACCGCTAGGTGAAGATCATTGCGTTGGTTTATTCTACAAACGTTCACTCCGATAGCATGATTAAGATACAAAGAATAAAAACTTGATTTTAAAATTTCTCACTGCCGCCAGCTTGCGTTTATGATAAGAAAGATGAATTAAATTAGATGCCAGTAGATTAATTGTTGCATAAACCATTACCGTGCCTAGTTTCGCTGCACTCAGATAAATAATCGCCAGAAAACTCATTTTAATTATTTAATATCTGCTTGGCCACCTTGTTGGCTTTGTACTTAAAAGGTTTTTAAAGGTCAGATGCCTGAACGTATCTTACTATAACCATACAAAATTTCAGGATGCTATCACTAAATGTTTCTGAGGCATATAATACCGGTGAAATATCTCACACGGCCGCCATGTTGAATTGATGAACCGTTTAAAAATGTGAAAAGCATGTTCGAGTTAGGTCAAGGTAGTAGTGTAGCCTTACCGAATTTCATTTAAATCGCTACAGCTGATTGGATTTTATTAGGACACACACACACACAGTCAGATCATACATGGACAAAATGTGATCACATAAGCCTTTTATTTTTATATGATGAAAATAGGCTATAAGGACGGCTACGACGCTCTAAACTAATTAGTAATTTGGAACAACTTCAGTGTGTACACTGTCAAAATGTTTAGGTCTCTTAGCTCGCAGTTTGTAAGAATTTATGATGGAGACATGGATTAGACTGGCTCCTTTTTTATTCATGACGAATTTTACAGGTAGTATACTGCACACCTGACACTCATAGTATGATATATGCCTAATATTAAAGTTGTCCTTCTCTACAAAATAACGTCACTTGAGATCCATATACCTTGCCGTAATGTATACATCGACTTGAAGGCGGAGATACACGAATAGAGTAGAGCTACGTTACTCGGTACGAAGGCATTTCATTCTGTTACGTGTTTCGCATGGGAAGGGAAATAACTGGCCAGATACACCATGAAATATACGCCTGGATATGTAGAGGCTATCATTGTTGGCAACCTCCCTAGAGGGCTGGGTTCGATTTCCACGTGTGCCAAGTAGCCTGATTTAATTCTGGTTAGAGATACTGAAAAGGTGTAATTGATTTTCAGGTCATCCAAGAGGCGTCAGCTCGAAAACGTTTACCAAGCCAGTGGACTACGTGAGGTTTTCTTTTTTGTTGCAGTATATGTTTTTCCGAATATATCATCGTTCGTTGTACGAAACCTTCACGATTGTTAGTGATAATCTTTTTCATTCGTTTTCTTGTGACTGGTCATTAGCTCTCTGCCTTGGGAATACAATTCGTGGTACGATAATACTAGGTTATATTAAACGAACAAGGCATATAATCCTTCAATAATTCATTGTGCAGAAATTTATTTGTACGTCCGTCGTGGTGTCGGTGAAATGTTACAAGAAATTGAATTCCCCAGGTTCCAATCCCGGAGCTGACATCAGCTATCCTGAGTGTAGTTCTTTATGCCAGTTTTATCCCCACTTATCTTCAGGTAAATGCCAGAATAGTGCCTTACTTCAAGTTCTGGGTCACCTACCTCATCCCTGTCCCTAATATAGTTACACACACTACTACAGTGATCACAGAAATACAGATTATCAAACAAGTTCCACACACACTCAACTACACGGGGCTGACAACCATGATGTCCCAAGCACCCAAAATGAATTAACAACAACAAGAAAATGAATTGAAGATTACAACAGTCTCACATGTGCGGAAGATATATTGCCCAACTTCAACAAGCTGTAACATGTAGCTTGCAAATTAATTCAATCTAGTCTCATGGCTTTGTATTCTCTAGCGCCTTAAAAAAAAGGCATTGTAATTACAAGAAACGAATTATAACAACTGAAAAGAAAACGGAAATTCCCGTGATAGGTTATGCATACAAGAACCAATTACGGGAATAATTCAAATTGAATTTTAAATCACACACCTATCGGTTGAGCTTAACACACATTATACTTCATCCGAAACGCGTTATATTGCAGTAACTTACATGTTTTTATATACCAGTGGTCAGCAAGATGGAGAAATCCATCACGACATGTGACATGACTTACAATAGTAATACTACCTGCAACACCCGGAGGGGAAGTGAAGAAGGAAAGAGACGACTCAGACAACTCAGCACTAGTGGGAACGGTTTTTTTTTTTATCGTATGGCTTTTAGTGCCGGGAGTGTCCGAGGACATGTTCGGCTCGCCAGTTTTGTAGCTGCTTCGAGACGGACACCCAATGGGTGAGCTACAAGTACCGTTGGGGAGGAATGTTGGATGGGAGGGTCGAGGAGTTGGAAGGTAGCGGCTGTGGCCTATAGTTAGGGACCAACCCCGGCATTTGCCTGGAAGGAAGATGGGAAACCACAGAAGACCATCTTCAAGGTTGCCGGCGGGGGGATTCGAACCTCCTCGCCTCCCGGATGTGAGCGACTGCCAACAGTCATGCCGCAACGATCTCGGCTAACTCACCCGGTGTGGGAACGGTAAAATATCCTAACAGATGCCAAAATGTTAATGATAACCAATCCTTCTGCTTAATCTCCAGCTGTCAGTCCCCAATCTGCTTGCTTCAGTGGGCAGCAGGGTTTCCCCTCTAAGCAATCAGCTTGGGTGCCATATTGCAGTCGACTGATATTCTACATCAGTGATGCACACCTAAGCGCTCTGGGAGGAGTGGCGGGAGCTTGAGAACGCATCGGCCTGCTTACTCGGGTGGGTACGGCAGGGCTTTGTAGGGCTGACCAACGTAGCGTTCAGAACATGTACCTAGGTATGGTTGTGCGGGTACATAAGTGGACTGGGTAGCGGCAAAGCTTTGTAGGGCTGACCAACGTTACGTTAAGGGCGTGTATGGTCGTGTGCGCTGCCGCTGAATACCATGCAAGCTTTCTAAAACATTTTGCTGTGTTATCTGGTTGAGATAATTCAACCCTGAGAAACCCTGCATTAATAGAAATATTATTAGATTAAATTTGTGTTTGTTGTTTTAGAAGTCGTAACATCTAGGCCATATGTCCAGAAATATTATTGGAAATTAATGTTTTCATTACTGTATAGGCCTACTGTAGTCTAGAGCAGGGGTTCTCAAAGTGGGGCGCAGAGAGTGATAAAAGGGGGGGGGGGGCGCCGGCTTTGATTAAAATATTTTTATTTCATATTCTGTAACAAAAATTACTATCCTCATATTCATGAACCTATCATAGGCAGGTAGCTTCCAAAACCATTCAAGAATAATAAATTCGTACCTTTGTTGTCTTATTTCACAAGAACTGACCAGTAGATCCAGCCAGCAGGAATTCTGAGAAAAGGTGGCGAGTAACATTTCCCACACAGCTCCCTTTCACTCGCCACCCGCAGTGACACCTCCTTACCAAACACTTAATGACAATAAGCCACTTGACAATGTGACCGCCACTTCCTTTCAAGAATGGATTCCAAGAATGGATTCCAAGAATGGATTCTTCTATTTCTGCCGTTGCTGATTCGAATTCAGCTAGGCCTTTCCAGTCAGTTCAAAGACAGTGAGTGAACAGGTGAATTCTAGTGCGTGGTTAGCCAACTTTACAATAAACTGATACGAGTGACGCTATTACCCATGGATAAGTGGCTTATTAAAGTGGTATAGAGACCCCATGAAAGTGATAGTGCTTGCCCTCCTTCGGAAAAAGAACACGGTTCGAATTTAAACCAAGTCCATTGTTCTTCCGCGTCTACTTCTGCTCCCATCATGATTATTAATTCTACACACAAAGTGAAAGTGCGTAAATATCAAGACGATTATCTGACATTAGGCTTTACCAGCATTCTTTCAAATAATAATCAGGAACAACCTCAATGCGTTCTTTGTTTGGAGATTTTAGCAAACGACAGTTTGAAGCCTGTGAAACATAAGAGACACTTGCAGACTAAACATCCAGACTGTGTAAGTAAACCTTTAGCATTTTTTAAGCGCCACGTGCAACAACTAAAAGGAATTGTTAGATTCCTAGAAAAACACGCAACAGTTCCTAAGAAAGCGCTAAGAGCATCCTTGGAGGTATCCTATTTAATTGCAAAATCCAAGTCCCCACATATTATTGGTGAGAAATTACTTCTTCCTGCAGCCGTGAAAACGTGCGCGCTCATGCATGGAGAAAAGTTCGGCGAGTGTTTGAAGTCGATACTCGTTGTATTGATGTAATAGCCTCTGACATAAAAAATCAATTGCTACCACGTCTTCATGATAGCCCTGAGCCGATAACCTAGATGTTAGACCCCTTAAAACAACAATTATCACCATCATCATCATCATGATAGCCCAAAATTTGCCCGGCAACTTGATGACAGTACTGATATCGTAAACAGTGCCCAGCTTCTTTTTTTTGGTACGCTAATGTCATGAAAATGAAATGCACAAGGATTTTCTATTTTGTAAAGCTCTGGAAGGGAAGATATTTTTTCTCTTGTGAATTCCTTTTTTATTGACAACAATCTCCCATGGACAAATTGTGTTGGTATATGTACTGATGGGGCGTCGGCATTTACTGGAACTAAAAAGGGTTTCAGAGCAAGAGTGAGTGCTGTTATTAATTCTGTAAAATTCTCACATTGCATGATACACAGGGAGGCATTGGCTTCAAAAGAACTACAACCGGAAGTCAATAAAGTGCTCAACGATGTAATTGGTGTTGTAAATTTTGTGAAAGCAAGAGCTCTAAACAGTCGGCTATTTTCCATTCTTTGCGAGGAGATGGGATCTACACATGATTCGCTTCTATTGCACACGGAGGTACGTTGGTTGCCCTGTGGTCGAGTCCTTTGTCGCGTTGTGGAGTTGAAGAATGAACTTTGTATTTTCCTATCGGACAGCAGTCTTACACTCGCAACCCTGTTTTTGGATGAGAAATTGCTTCTAATACTAAGCTACTTGGCTGACGTATTTGAAAAACTGAATGAACTTAACGTGTCACTTCAAGGACGAAATAGTAATATTTTCATTCTAAGCGACAGAGTGCTTGCTTTTAAGAGAAAACTTGAACTTTGGAAAGCCCAGATGGACAAAGGTAACTGTGAGATGTTTCATTGTCTGAATGAATTCCTGGAAGAAAATGAGTTAGATATTTGTCAAATTAGTGGAATTGTTGTAGTACACCTCCAAACCCTTCCTGAAAAATTCGAGGGTAGATTTCCACAACCTTCCACTGAGAATGAGTGGATTCCCAGTCCGTTTGAAACGAGCGTAACAGCCCTACTGTCAACGGCAGAACAGGAGGAACTAATAGAACTCTCAAGTGACAATACTTCGAAATGAATTTAAGTGGAATCATTTCATTTTTGGGTGCAGATTAGGAATAAATATCCCATTTTATCAAGAAAAGCAGTGGACCTGTTATTACCCTTCGCTTCAACTTACTTGTGTGAGTCAACATTTTCCGCAATGGCATCCGTCAAGACGAAGCATCGGTCTCGGCTGCAGCTGGAAGGGGATCTGCGGGTTGCTGTTTCAAACATCCATGGATTTACTTTCATATCAAATTCAAGCTCACACATCACGCAAACTCCATAAGTGTCTGAGAATTACTGAATTCTGATCCATGTAAACTTTTATTTCTCCTGTTTTACTTTTTCATGGTGAAGAGTTTTAACATAACATTTTTCAAATTCACAGTGAAATGTTGAAAATTGTATATATTATTCCTATTGTCATTTATAAGTCACGAGCTTTCAAATATGAAAAGCATTACTGAACACAGGTGTCACAGCTAAAGAGCTAATTAGTGAAACAAACAAAATTTGCTCAATTCCAATAACTGCACGTGCAGCAGTTGTTTTTATTTTTATAAGCAAAAGTAATACATATGCAAGTCATTTTTTTACAAAGCGTTGCTGTACTTTGACGTGCTCTAAGAATAATGAATTGTGTGTTATTATTATTATTATTATTATTATTATTATTATTATTATTAGTGTAACTGGTAGTTGAAATCCTAATTAGGCAGTAGCATACACAGTAGATATCTTGTGTGATTTTTTTGTGGGAAGTAGCTTATGAGAAGTGTCAAGAAAGGAAATGAGAATAGGGGGAGGGGGGCTAGATATTTCATGTTTCAGAAGTGGGGGAGGGGGGGGGGGTGACAGAAAAAGTTTGAGAACCCCTGGTCTAGATGAAAGACAACAAAACTATCATCGTGAGTTGCCTGCGTGTAGTAGGATAAAGGATAAATTATAAAGTGTGGGGGTTAAGAACAACCATATTTTAAACTAGGAAATTTTAAATAATTATCTTGGAACTTGCAAAGAAATTAATTCATCAGTAATTTTAACAGAAAAACATATGTCACGTGGTGAGAAGAGGATTTTTACAACAATAATTATGTTACTAAATTTTCTGTAAACGAATGGCATGAATATACTTATATTCCAACTTCCAAGTCATTATTTCTTTGTTGAATCTGGAGGTATGGTTGCCTGTTATAATAGCATCAGACTCGCATACCCTTGTATATGGCTATGTTGATAATTGTTACATCCATCATCAATAATATAACTTACAGCTCGAACACTAGTGTACATATTTTATTGTACAGAGAGATATATCAAATCTGTAAATCAGAATCGTTAATCAATGGATATTAATATAGTAATAAGATATCAATATAATAATAATAATAATAATAATAATAATAATAATAGTAATATGAAGTTAATAAGCAGACAAAGCTTGAGATGCAGCTCGATAAATCATAGTCCTATTAAAATCAAACAGTAATGACCACTGAAAAGTACTGGAATAAATTAACTGTTAATAACAACAGCTACAACAATAATTCATACTGGCTAGCATTCTTGGCTGTCACTGTGGAGGCCCGGGTTCGATTCGCGGCCCTGCCAAAAAATGTAGTTCTGGTCTGAGGGCTGGAACTGGCTACACTCAACTTCGTAAGGCAAAACCGACAAGAGGCGGATTCGATTTCTACCTCAGCCATCCTGGAAGTGGATTTCCGTGGTTTGCCACTTCTACTCCAAGCAAATGCCAGGATGCTTCCAACTTAAGGCCACAGCCCCTTCCTACCGAAATCCTACCTCAATTACAAATACACACACTAGTGCAGACAACACAGTGACACAGGTTATCAGACAAATTTCACGATTAGCCAAGTACACGTGGCTGCATTATAGCGATGTCGCTGGGCCCCTAAAGAATCAACAACAGCAAAACAATAATAATAATAATAATAAAATAAACGGGAATGAGAAACCACGTGAGAGTTCATCCATCACTATTTTACCGTACAACAACAGAACCCGGCATCCTAGGTAATTGTATATTCTAGATTTCAAAAGAGACTAACTGGCCTTACTATCACTTTATACGTTTCAGTCGGTCAACAAGCTTTTTGCCCAATTCGATTAGGCGGGGAAACTATATATATAACACACTGTTCCTATTACAAGTATTATTATTATTATTCACTGATTAAGGGGGAAATTCAGAATTACGCTCTTCGACAGTCACGTGGTCATCACCATGACCTCTAGGGTGGAAGTTTAATTTTATATAATACTAGCAACCCGTCCCGGCTTCGCCCGGGATCAGTTAGGAATGCATTACGTAATGAGCGCTTTTTTTAATCCAATGTCAATGAACAACGACCAATATCCGTTTTACGTCTCAGTATGATGGGTTAAAATCACTGACTTGACTATTAATTATATTATCATGGAGATGCGTGTGCAACAAATTCTTGTCAGACGTAATTTGAGAATGGCGACGTGCATGAAACACAAATCCCCCTTCCGACCAATCTAAACTTGACGGTGGATTTTGCGGAACGAGAAGTTCACAGCCGAAATGAAGAAAAGCCAAGTTGCACTTCCAGGGAAACTCCAAACACAACTCTTCTCTAAAGTTTTTAACTCAACACGACTCGTCAGTTTGCTGCTGGCTGTATCTAGGGCAATAAGCTCGTCCACTAGCTAATCTGTAACTGGGATGATAGACTCGCCCCTAACTAGCTCGTAAACTGTTGCCTCAGAAACTGATTGGAGATTTTTGGAAGAAATGAAAACGTAAAAACACTTGGGTGTAGGCCTATAGTAGGCGATGTATTGAAGATAGAGATATGCTCTCCCGGGCTTTTTTGTAGAACTTTTCATGCTGAACAATTCTTACACCCATAGTATTTAGATATTTCTAACGGTTTGCCCAGAGTAAGCTTACAAAGCGCTCGGACGCCAGATTTTATTTCGAATTTTCCACTGAAATCGTTACTGCTGACTTCCTTTGGTCATAAATAAATTATTTTCTACAGAAACCTTCCTCGAGATATCTTTTACTGAATGGTGAAAACCGCATCGAAATCCATTCAGTGGTTCTCGAGATTACCAGTGACATCCATGAATCGGGGACTTTGTTTTATACTAAGTAGAGATTATACGCCAATCAGTATAATTTAATATAATATAATCCCCCTTCCGTCCAATCTTAAATTGACTGTGAATTTTGCGGAACGAAAAGTTCACAGGCGACATGAGGGTTGCTCTTCCAGGGAATGGCGAGGTGAATGAAACTCAAATCCACCTTCCGTCCAACATTAACTTGACGGTGCTTCACAGGCGAAATGAAGAAAACCCGAGTTGCACTTCCAGGGAAACTCCAAACACAACCACCCTTCTCTGATGTCTTAACTCAACACGACTCAACGGTTTGCTGCTGGCTGTATCTGGGGCAATTGGTTCGCCCGCTAGCTACGCTGTAACAGGGATGATAGACTCGCCCTTAGCTAGGTCGTAAACTGTCGCCTCAGTAGATGAATGGACATGGTTGGAGAAAATTAAAACGTAAAAACACTTATAGTGGGCGATGTATCGAAGATAGACATATGCTCTCGCGGACTTTTTTGTAGAACTTTTCATGCTGAACAATTCTTACAATCATAGTATTTAGATATTTTTAACGGTTTGCCCAGAGTAAGCTTACAAAGCGCTTGGACGCCAGGTTTTTTTTCGACTTTTCCACTGAAATCGTTACTGCCCGGCTTCCTTTGATCACAAATAAATAACTTTCTACAGAAATCATCCTCGAGATATCCTTTACAGAATGGTGAAAACCGCATCATAATTCATCCAGTGGTTCTCGAGTTTACCCGTAACATCCAAGAATCGGGGACTTGGTTTTATAGTAAGTAGAGACTAGCAGAAGTAGCCTACCCGTTCTGCGAATGGTCTTTGGTATTAATAACCAGACGTTATCAATTGAGCTACTGTTGCACTGGTTAGGGGCTTGTCATTCCTTCATATGTTTATCAGAGCGAAGTTAGTTTTCTGGGAATATCACATACACTGTTAATTAAGGGCCTTAAATTGTGGATTTTAGAGGCCCTTTATAGACTCCCGAATTTTGTGTCTCGCGTTGAGAAGCGCAACATATGCTTTGGTCGTCCTTCTAGGACTTCTGTGGCTAACAATTAATAGGGAAAGCTCACAGCCATACGGCTCATTCTGCTGCAAACGTGTGAAGCAAGCAGGTACAATGCCACGGAGACGCACTCCCGCTTCCTACAGCCAACTGAGCGAGTTTGAATGGTGTCAAATTGTGACCTTCCGAGTGGCGGGATGGTCCTTTCGGAGAATGGCCACACAAGTTGGACGTGCTGTGTCCGTTGAGCAACGATGCTGGTGTCAGTGGTCATGTGAACATTCTCACACCCATAGACGAGATTCTGGACGTCCACGCAGCAGAGACGTCCGCGAGGATCGTCGTATTTTAAGGGCAGAAGTGGCGGATCGTAGAGCTACCACAGCATACATATGAGGGTTTGTGAGCCCAGAATTGTCAAGATGAACTGTTGCGAACCGGTTACTAACAGTGGGACTACGGGCACGCACACCTCTAGCCCATCTTCCACTCACGCCACAGCTTCAACGTGCACGGCTCGACTGGTGCCATCAGAGGATCACTTGGAAGATGGAACGGCGCACCGTGGTCTTCAGCGATGAAAGCAGATTCTGCCTGCACGCAAGTGATGGTCGTTGGCGCGTTCAGCGTATACCTGGTGAGCACTGTCTTGTAGAGTGCATTGATCCAAGACACACCGGCCCCACCCTAGGCCTTATGGTCTGGGGTGCAATAAGCTACAACTCTCGTTCACCTTTGGTGTTTGTGGAGGGAAAGTTAACCAGCGCTCTGTACGTGCAGGATGTTATTAAACCCGGTCTTTTGCCGTTCTTGCAACAGGATGGGGATGTGTTGTTCCAACAGGATAATGCTCGTCCACACGCTGCCCGTGCAACTCAACGTGCAGCAACTTCCCTGGCCAGCACGATCGCCGCACTTGTCGCCAATCGAGCATGATGGGCCGACAAGTGACTCGTGTGACTCGTCCACCCACAACTCTTACAGAACTGTGTGAACAGGTCGAGCAGGCGTGGAATAACGTATCCTAAGACAGTATTCGCCATCTGTATGATCGACTGGATGCAAGAGTCAGTGCCTACATAGCCGCCCGAGGAGGCTACACCTCGTACTAATATGGGTGTTTCAGCATGGATCGATACCTGGTATCTCTGAACCGCTTGACCTAATGATCTGTATATTTAATCATTTCATGTACTCCATATGCACTGTTGCCACAATAAATCTTGAATGAATTGGTAACCTCTAAAAGGGTGACCTATTTTTTTCCGACAGTGTATTTTGAAAAGTGTTTCCCTATACCCACTCTTATGTAAGTACGATGAAGGGTTTTATAAATGATTGGTGTATTGAATCTCATGGATACCATACCTAATTTATCGATGCACCAAGCATCCGAACACGAGTTATGGGCGTACATAAAGATACACAGAAAGACAGACAGACAAATCCACTTTTTGCTTGCATCCGTCAAAAAAACATTCAGAAACACGTACTAGAAACAAAATTGAAAATTGAATAAACAATGATATATTTATAGATGGGTGCATTTCTTATATATATATGCGAGAGCAAAGGCACCTAGTGCCCACGAGGCAAACTAACTCCATTGACTAGAACATATCACCCAGATGTCCAAATATGGATATATCAACCTCAAGGTATCAAACAAAATCATGATCATCATCGTCGTACAAGTGTTCGCATATATTTTTTGTGTTCTTCGTAACGCGAATCAAACGTTCTTCCGCTCTGCCCATCATACTAGCCATTACATCCTTTTTCTTGGCATGAAAATAAATAAACACCTGACTTCCAATGCCAGTTTCTCCTTGTTGTGTTGCTCTATTATGCATGTGTTTACTGAGTGAGTTGTTTGTTCTGAACGCTATAATGAGTCCTTGTTTATGATGGTATTAGTTATATTGAAATGTGTTTTTGTTCAAGAAGGTAAACCGCGCGTAGTTATTTTACTTTTGGGTAGGTAATTTCTCCTTTTTTTCTTTTGTTGTTTTGGTAGTATTTGGTCTACTGTGATGGGTGCGAAATTGCGAAATTGTTCACTGTCCAACTTGTTTTATCGTTTAAATTTCTTTGTTGAAGTTATGGGTTGACATCGGTATACACATGGCCCTGTTTATTACTGAATTAATGCCTGCTAATTTGTGTACATATGACTGTCGATTGTGTGGGAAGTTTGTGTTGCCTTGCGGCTAGATGTTGGTTCGTTCTATGGATTGTTATATCTAGATAACTTTATGCACTGGTTATTTTATGGTTCCACCGTGAATTTCATGGTCTGGTACCAATTGTTGATTGTTTGGAGAATTGTGTTTTCATTTTCAGTCCTCGTGACGTAAACGTAAATCACGTCAGCAACACATCTACTCCAGTGTATAACACCATGGGGTAACTTCCCGTCAAGGAATTTATTCATTGAATTATTAACAAATATATTGGCTACTAAATGCCTGAGGGCAGATACCATTGCTAAACCTGTAGTTTGTTTATATGTTTTACCTTTAAATTTGAACACGTTGAGGTTGAGCGTGACCTTGAGTAACTAAACTATTTCCTCTGTTTCTTTTACACAAGTGCCTGCACGAAATAAGCAACACTAAAACAGTGGGAATGTATAACATCTCTGATGAAATTGTTAAGCAGAATTTTAATTCCTAAAAGAATCCTCTACTAGCAATTTTAGACTAATTGTTTTTATTTAGATATTTCCCAAAGCAATTAAAAATTACAATTTGAAAACCTCTCCATAATGCAGGCGGTCTTTTAGAACTAAAGAACTATCGACCTATATCATTAACGAAAATCTTATAAAATATTTCAGAAATGCATAATAATACATTATGCAACGAGCCTATAATGGCAATTATTAAGACACAAGTATGTTTATAAAACGAGCGTAAGCGAGTTTTATAATTTCCACACGAGTGTCTTTATTACCATTATAGGCGAGTTGCATACGACTGTTTATGTTCGACGATAATTATAACTTTATAATATGTTTAACACAAATATTCATAAATATCTGTTGATATTCAGTCACTTGAATTTTGTGATCGGAGTGCATGCGCGGGGTTTGATATGTCTGCTTTCCAAGTTGTCTGACCGTCCAACGCATGCAATCTGTCTGCTTGGCAATGTAATATGATTAGAGGCTACCGAACACCGATGAGCAGCAGCATTCAGTCAAACTGTCACCGAAGTCGTTTGAAAGCAATGCGCTGTGTAGAAATTGGATTTAGGGATATTAAGGTACAGTGTTATTTCTTGTCAGTAGGTAATATAAGCCGAAGCTGGGGCAGGGGCTAATGGGCAAGATGGCCGCCGCGCGCAATCACTCTATGTTATTCTTATGGAGGGGTCAGTCAGAGCTGGGGCAGGGGCTAATGGGCAAGATGGCCGCCATGTCCTGAGACCATGGATGATGTCACAGGGGGAGTTCGGCCGTGTAGTTTCTAAATGGAATATTTATTATTATTATTATTATTAGGTAATTATTAATTGATCATGTATAATCAAGACCAGCCTTATATTGTCAACCACTTGGTGTAGTGACTAGCATTCTTGGAGGTCATTCCTGAGGTTCGAATCCTGGCTCTGCCAAGAAATTTAATTTCTGGTCTCAGGAGTGGAACGGAGTACACTCAGCCTTGTGAGGCAAAACTGACAGGAGCTGGCTTTTGATTCATACCTCAACAATTCTGCCTAACCCAACTTCACCTAACCTAACCTAACCTAACCTAACCTAACATAACCTAACTTGAAAGTGAGAGCAAAAATGTAAGAGCAAATGTAAGAGCACACATAATAAACTAAGTTATAACCTAACCTAATTTCACTTAACCTAACCTCACCTAACCTATCCTAACCTAACCTAACGTAACCTACCTAATTTAAAATTGCAAGCAAAAAAAATTAGCAAAAAGTATGAGAAAAAAAGTGAGAGCAAATGTAAGAGCATAAATAATAAACTTAGTTATAACCTAACCACACCTAACCAAACCTAACCTAACCTAACATAACCAAACTTCAAAGTGAGAGCAAAAATGTAAGAGCAAATAAGAGAGCACAAATAATAAACTTATTTATAACCTAACCTAACCTAACCTAACCTAACATAACCAAACTTCAAAGTGAGAGCAAAAATGTAAGAGCAAATAAGAGAGCACAAATAATAAACTTAGTTATAACCTAACCTAACCTAACCCACAGAAACCTCATTTAAAGATTTTAGATTTTATATTTTAACATTTTAGATTTTTGATTTTTTTCATTTTACATTTTTTAGATTTTACATTTCACATTTTTGATTTTTTGTATTTTAGATGATAGTTTTTTTTTAGATTTTACATTTTTAATTTAAGATTTTTTTGATTTTAGATTTTACATTTTCCGAAAAGAGTAAACTACAAGGCTACATACCTAACCTCACCAAACCTAACTTTACCAAACCTAACTTAAGCTAATCCAAAGGCTAATGCACATACACAAAGTATATAAGGGTACAAGCAACTATCCTTATGCTAGTTTTATAGGTTACTGTACAACATGATAACTACCCCAACCGTTTTTTTTCATTTTTTTGTTTACACATATGAAAATTTTCCAATTTTCCATTTTCAGTTTTTTTTAATGTTAGTTTTAAGTTTTTTCAATTTCATAACAAGGAAACATGGATTTTGCATTATGTTGTTTACACATTTACCAATTCACAATTTCCCATTTACAGTTCTTAAAATGTCAGTTTAAAGTTTTTCAATTTCATGATATAGAAACATGGATTTCCCAATTTGTTGTTTACACATTTGTCAATTTACCAAATTTCAATTTACAGTTTTTAAAATTTCAGTTTAATGTTTTTTTTCTATTTTGTCAATATGGAAACATGGATTTTCCAATTTGTGTTTTACATGTTCATTTTGCATTAGGAGTGGAGAGAGGTGGGTAGTAATTAAAAAATGTACAAGCAGTGTCCATACTATATTTTTTATTTTAAATACATGTACACTATTTACACATAACACATTTTATATATATTCTTTTTTGTTATAAATTGTACAGTTGTTTTTATTTTGTTTTCTATTTTATTTATTTTTTGATTATGAATACTAGTTTTTTTAATTTTTGTAGTGCTATTGTTTTATTTCCTAAATTGTTTTGTTTTATGTATTTGCTAGTTGCAGGCAGAAGATTTTGATATTCATAACTTAACTCTTTAAGCATAGTCAATGATTGAGTAATGACCATAGGCATGTGTACCTATACCATCAGCATCAATCACTCTTTTATCATCACCAGGACACCAAGCAATTTTGTTTAGTCTTATAGATGATATGTCATGTTGTTTAGAAGCGATAATGTTCATTGGTATTCTTTTTACATTGTTGTTCATGACACAATCCTTATAATCTTGAAAGCTTATACAATTTTTGACAACACCTTTGCTAATACCTTTAATCTTTTTGATTTCTTTACCATTTATGTCTAAAGCGTACATTTTAGCTCTAAGTCCAATAAATGCTTTTATAATTTGTCCACAAGCCTCGTCTTTAAATTTCCCCAACGTTTTCTTGTTTGATGTAGAGTAACATATGTGATTAGTAGGATAATCTGATGTGTCCAGGTGTTCTAGGAAATCCAACTTGTCTTGATATACATCTTGGGTGTTAACCAAATAAATGAACGAGTCGGTATCCATATACATGAGTTTAAGATTGTCCATGCCATAATAGGGTAGCAGGACATCATAGTGGTGGGAATACATGAGAGTTTTTGAAATATCCAGTATACACATTCCAATATATATAGGCTTATTGAATACAATGTTACGTTTAGCCATGTGGAAAGCAGCTAGGTTAGGACCATAAATAGTTCTGTCAATAAATGTCGGCTTTGCTATTAGCTTTTCTGCCTTTTTGCTGTCAGTCACAAGACGTATGTCTATTCTTTTACGGATATTTTCCATTGTTTTTCCAAAAATGGCATTGTTGAATAATTTGTACAGATTTTTCTCAAACTCATTTTTGGCTTGTTTTCGAAGGTTGTTATTAAAATCAACGTATGCCTTTAACCAAGGTCTTTGCTTAAACTTTAACACACGATGAATTTTTATCAATTTTATTCCATGATCTAAAGCCTGTTTTAATGCCATGTAGTGAACAACATATCGCCTTCGATTTCCAAGATGAGGAATTAGTTTTTTCAGAGACGAATCCTTAGGTTGTGTACACTCTGGTAGGAAAGGTAAATCGTTGTGAGATCATGAAGGTCAGATGGGTAATCAACATCAACGTCTAGAATGTATCCCACAGGATCGTCTTTCTTCAGTTTTTCTAGATCAACGGTATCTGGAGAAACCCACTGAAATCCGCCATAAGGAAGAGAGTGACACATAGCCCACCCGTATTGGTTGTTGGCATCATCATAGGTTATAAACTGTGATGGTTTCTCAGAATCATAGGTTTCCATGTATTTATTGTTAGCTTCAGCATACCGATGAGACACCTGGCATATGCCTCCACGTATTCCAGACTCGATTAAAAGAATCTGATCGTAATCCTGTAGCAATTCCAGTTCAATGCCTGTGTAAAGGAGCATTGCCTCAAAACTTAAACCAGGCGAAGTGAAAAAGTGTGCAGCATCCACTCGGTGTGTTTCTAGTGTTTTGTTTCTAAACGTTTCAAAGCTGTCTGCAAGAAGGAGTACATCTGAAGTTAGGTAGAGGTCACTATATTCCCCTAGAGTTTTAATGTTGAACTGATTCCACACATTTTTAGCATGTTCATAGTCTTTTTGACTAACATTTTCTTGACTTAATTTGTTAAAGAATACCTCTTTTGGAGGTAAACACGTTTCACTTAACTTTTCCCATGAGTCAATGTAGTCATAACAAAATACCCCTTTACGAGTCATGAGCATTGCATTTTCTTTTCCAAAGTACTTGTCTGTTTCAGGGTATGATGTTAAGTTGGAAACTAAGTTTTCCAAACTACTCGGCATTAACCGAAACGTATCCACAAATCTAAGCTTAACATTTCCTACATATTTGGTAAAGGAAATGTACTTTTCTTTGGAGTTAGCGATAACATCCACTCTCTCAGTAGTACACCCCAATTGCTTTACAATGAAATTTGCGTCGTAGCCACTCATATTATGTAGAAACACAGGAACGGGGTTTCGTGTTTTACACCTCAAATTACAGTTATTGTGAGCACTTCCACGGTATTCCCCTGTAATATGACAATGGTCTCGAACTTTCCAGTCCTCTTTGGTAAATGGTTTATGACACAAATAACAGGTTTCAGAAGATTGGAACTCTGCTTCTTGATGCTCAGTTAAAGCTTTTGAAACATTTAAGCTGTAAAGGCGATCAATTTCATTTGCTATTGAGATCAAACAGTCCATAAACTTTTCTGCAGCGTCAGGTCCACGATAAATAATAGGTTGGCTCGGAAGGTTTGTCTTTATGTGTTCCACAGCAGGTGAGGGTTTAACATATATACCAAAGCTCATAGGAACATGACTCTGGTATGGCACTGTATAACTTGCCTCAGGATTAGGTAGACATGTTTGATAGGGTAACAGTATACTTTCAAAATCAGCATAGATAACGTAAGGTATTCTCAGCATTTTTTCCACATTTACGAATTTGACAATGGGGTTTTTAATAGGCATTTCAACCCTAGCAATGTCATGCTGGACACACAAAGCTCTATGTTCTTTTAATTTTTCCATTCCTTGTTGCCCATATTGATTATCAAAGTGAGTAAAACACCGTTTACACGTATATATCTTATGTCCATGGCGGGTAATCTGATGTCCTACTAGTTTATCAAAATCTTTGATAAAGACGTAGTGGTTCTGGCCGGATGAAGAACTTAGCAGAAGGAGGTCGCGATGGTCTTGCAGCTCTTGATCCACAACCTTTAGAGGGAACAATTTGTTGTCTTGTTCCAATCCAAATACATTAATGGATATATCGTTGGCTTTTTCAAATTTGGGAATGTCAGCTAGCGATGTAGGAAATGATATTACTGAAAAATCATACTTGTTTTCCAGATCCTTGTATTTACTAACGCGTTTAGCATCAGTTTTAACCAGTTTTGCTAAAATGGCATACATAAAACACCTCTCGTCCTTAAAGTTTTGAGGATTAATGCAGGCTTTTCTTGCTTGTATAGCTGCTGGTAATGGAATATATGTGCTACCACGCAAGGGATTGTACTTATTTATTTTCAATCGTACTCCTTCCACTGCTAACAAAGCCCAATTACTGCCTTTTAGCTCAGATTCTTCCATTTCCGTAGTTAACTTTGTAAATTGTGTTTCCAAGAAACTACTTAAGTCCGTTTCCAAAAATAGGGCCTGATTTCGTGTTTTAAAAGCACGATCTGTAATTTCATTGGTAGATGTATGAATGAATCTACATTCAGCCACAAGATTAACTTTTATCGACTTGTGCATTGCTAGTTCTTTCTGCATAGCTTGTATTATTTGCTGTTTGGACTCTTTAAGGTATGAATTTAAATCCCTACACGTATCACAACGAATGAAATAGGATTTAAGTCGACCTTCAAAAGATGTCTCATATTCAATAAGTCCACTTTCGTCAGGGACCAATGACAGTAGGTAATGTTTTGTAGGCTCTGCTTTTTGTCTTTTAGCTGCCGACACAACATTACAACATTCTTCATGCCGACGTCCATTGTACACATTGTTGAATGTACTACCACAGGTCTTGCACTCATGGAATTCACCACACGATACTTCATGTCGCTTCCTATGATAGTCTCGAAGAAAAGTCTTCCCACACTCTTTACACATATAGCTAGGAATGGCTTCTTCCATTATGAATGTTGATTTCTGCAAACAGCTGCTTACTGCGTATCACAAGGCTAGAGGTTGGTCAGTGAGACGGTCTTTCACGATGTGAACACCGTGAGAGGTAGTAGTCAACTGGTGATATTCTTGTGAAGGGTCCTCTAATATACCCCTAGTCTAGACCAACAGCTCTTTACAGCGTATGACAAGGCTGTATACTGGACAGTGAGACGGTCTTTCACGATGTGAACACTGTAACAAGTAGTAGTCAACTGATTATATACTTGCTAAGGGTTCTCTAATATACAATAGTCGAGACCAACAGCTACTTACTGAGTAGTACAAGGCTGTACAATAGTTGTTTTGACAGTCTTTCACGATGTGGTCACTGTGAATGGTAGTAGTCAACTGATGATATTCTTGATAAGGGTCCTCTAATGTACCCTGGTTAAGGGTAACAGCTGCTCACTGCTTATGACAAGGCTAAAGACTGGTTGCTTCAACGGTCTTTCACAATGTAAACACTGTGACAGGTAGTAGTCAACTGAAAATATTCTTATGGCCTACTCAAGGTTATCAGGTACTTACTGCATATCAAAAGGCTGTACACTCATGTGTGTTAGGCACTCTTTCTTGCTAAGGACCCCAATATTCCCTACACAAGGCTATACATGTTAGTTCTAAACACTTAGTGGTTAATTGTATATTCAATTTTTGTACAAAGCATATACGAGCACGTTTTTATGAGGTAAAACTTTACCAAATAGTCAAATGCGACACGCAAAGTATGTTGCCGCTATCTAGCGGTGACTATGAGAACTACTTGACCGACCAGCATTCTACCTAGCGCTCCATTTCAATACTCGCTCACTGAACGAACAGCATACTATCTAGCGGTCAATATCAATACTCACTCAACTACCAGCCTGCTACCTATCGGTCAATATAACAACTCACTCAACTACCAACATGCTACATGGCTTTTTTGGTCAGTTTTTTGTTGGCTTTTTTTTGGTCAGTTTCTGTTGGCTTATGTTGGCTTTTATTGGCTTTTGTTGGCTTTTGTTGGCTTTTGTATTAGCTCTTTTATATTTGCTCTTGTTTGTTGGGGCTTATTTGGTCTTGGAAAGTATGTCAGTCCTTTTTTTATGGCTGTAAAATGCTTACAGCCATGTTTGTAAGCAGCAACAACAACAACAACACACAAAATTCCAAAAAATATCGAAAGTACTCTAAGTTTTATCAATGACTCTCAACTCTTACACTTACCTCTATCCCATGCCTAGTCAAAAATTAGTGTATTTTTCAAATTTTTCAAAAAATATTTGGAAAGTAAGCTGTATCATTAAACTAAAAATCCTGAAAAGACATATGTTAACTCCAACACCTACTTCTATACCCCTCTCAGTCCAAAAATAGTGTATTTTTCAAATTTTCCAAAACATATTTCCAAATTGGGTTATATTTCCGAAATTTAAAAGTTTACAAAAACGTTTGTTTGACATAAACGAATGGCCTTTGTCCCCTCTACCGTCGTACCAAGTCCCAGGTCTCTAGGACAACAAACATAAAAAATTGAAAATGGGCTTATATTTCCAAAATTAGGAATTTTACAAAAACGTTTGTCTGACGTAAATCAGTGGTCATTACCCCCTCTATCCCCCACACTAAGTCTCATGTCTCTAGAACAACAAAAATAAATTTTTGAAAATGGGCTTATATTTCCAAAATTAGGAATTTTACAAAAACGTTTGTCTGACGTAAATCAGTGGTCATTACCCCCTCTATCCCCATACCATGTCTCAGGTCTCTAGGTCAACAAAAATAAAATTTTGAAAATGGGCTATATTTCCAAAATTAGGAATTCTACAAAAAAGTTTGTCTAACGTAAATCAATGGTCTTTACCCCCTCTATTCCCATACCAAGTCTCAGGTCTCTAGGTCAACAAAAATAAAATTTTGAAAAAATGGTCACTATTTTGGAAACTAGGAATTCTACGAAAAAGTTTGTTTAACATAAATGAAAGGTCTCTATCCCCTCTACCTGTAAACCAAGTCCCAGGTCTGTAGGACAAAAATGAAAAAAGTTCAACTGGGAAAGTAGGCGATTTTTCATAAAACCAAACATTCTAAAAAGTGTTCTATGGGTATAAAAGAATGGTCTCTATGTCCTTTATTTTTTATAATAAAACTTTTTTATTTTTTGAGTTTTTTTGAAAAAAGTTCAATTTTGAAATTTTTATATTTTGGAAACTAACAAGTTTACAAAAATGTTTGTTTGACATAAATAAATGGCCCTGACCCCCTCTACCAACAAAATAAATTTCAAGTCGCTAGGACTAAAACTGTACAGTAGTGGAGTAGTGAGAGTTCTAACCCACCCATTTTACATGCCCCACTACTAAGCCTGTGGCATGTAAAATGGGTGCGTTAGAACTCTCACTACTCCACTACTGTACAGTTTTAGTCCTAGCGACTTGAAATTTATTTTGTTGGTAGAGGGGGTCAGGGCCATTTATTTATGTCAAACAAACATTTTTGTAAACTTGTTAGTTTCCAAAATATAAAAATTTCAAAATTGAACTTTTTTCAAAAAAACTCAAAAAATAAAAAAGTTTTATTATAAAAAATAAAGGACATAGAGACCATTCTTTTATACCCATAGAACACTTTTTAGAATGTTTGGTTTTATGAAAAATCGCCTACTTTCCCAGTTGAACTTTTTTCATTTTTGTCCTACAGACCTGGGACTTGGTTTACAGGTAGAGGGGATAGAGACCTTTCATTTATGTTAAACAAACTTTTTCGTAGAATTCCTAGTTTCCAAAATAGTGACCATTTTTTCAAAATTTTATTTTTGTTGACCTAGAGACCTGAGACTTGGTATGGGAATAGAGGGGGTAAAGACCATTGATTTACGTTAGACAAACTTTTTTGTAGAATTCCTAATTTTGGAAATATAGCCCATTTTCAAAATTTTATTTTTGTTGACCTAGAGACCTGAGACATGGTATGGGGATAGAGGGGGTAATGACCACTGATTTACGTCAGACAAACGTTTTTGTAAAATTCCTAATTTTGGAAATATAAGCCCATTTTCAAAAATTTATTTTTGTTGTTCTAGAGACATGAGACTTAGTGTGGGGGATAGAGGGGGTAATGACCACTGATTTACGTCAGACAAACGTTTTTGTAAAATTCCTAATTTTGGAAATATAAGCCCATTTTCAATTTTTTATGTTTGTTGTCCTAGAGACCTGGGACTTGGTACGACGGTAGAGGGGACAAAGGCCATTCGTTTATGTCAAACAAACGTTTTTGTAAACTTTTAAATTTCGGAAATATAACCCAATTTGGAAATATGTTTTGGAAAATTTGAAAAATACACTATTTTTGGACTGAGAGGGGTATAGAAGTAGGTGTTGGAGTTAACATATGTCTTTTCAGGATTTTTAGTTTAATGATACAGCTTACTTTCCAAATATTTTTTGAAAAATTTGAAAAATACACTAATTTTTGACTAGGCATGGGATAGAGGTAAGTGTAAGAGTTGAGAGTCATTGATAAAACTTAGAGTACTTTCGATATTTTTTGGAATTTTGTGTGTTGTTGTTGTTGTTGCTGCTTACAAACATGGCTGTAAGCATTTTACAGCCATAAAAAAAGGACTGACATACTTTCCAAGACCAAATAAGCCCCAACAAACAAGAGCAAATATAAAAGAGCTAATACAAAAGCCAACAAAAGCCAACAAAAGCCAATAAAAGCCAACATAAGCCAACAGAAACTGACCAAAAAAAAGCCAACAAAAAACTGACCAAAAAAGCCATGTAGCATGTTGGTAGTTGAGTGAGTTGTTATATTGACCGATAGGTAGCAGGCTGGTAGTTGAGTGAGTATTGATATTGACCGCTAGATAGTATGCTGTTCGTTCAGTGAGCGAGTATTGAAATGGAGCGCTAGGTAGAATGCTGGTCGGTCAAGTAGTTCTCATAGTCACCGCTAGATAGCGGCAACATACTTTGCGTGTCGCATTTGACTATTTGGTAAAGTTTTACCTCATAAAAACGTGCTCGTATATGCTTTGTACAAAAATTGAATATACAATTAACCACTAAGTGTTTAGAACTAACATGTATAGCCTTGTGTAGGGAATATTGGGGTCCTTAGCAAGAAAGAGTGCCTAACACACATGAGTGTACAGCCTTTTGATATGCAGTAAGTACCTGATAACCTTGAGTAGGCCATAAGAATATTTTCAGTTGACTACTACCTGTCACAGTGTTTACATTGTGAAAGACCGTTGAAGCAACCAGTCTTTAGCCTTGTCATAAGCAGTGAGCAGCTGTTACCCTTAACCAGGGTACATTAGAGGACCCTTATCAAGAATATCATCAGTTGACTACTACCATTCACAGTGACCACATCGTGAAAGACTGTCAAAACAACTATTGTACAGCCTTGTACTACTCAGTAAGTAGCTGTTGGTCTCGACTATTGTATATTAGAGAACCCTTAGCAAGTATATAATCAGTTGACTACTACTTGTTACAGTGTTCACATCGTGAAAGACCGTCTCACTGTCCAGTATACAGCCTTGTCATACGCTGTAAAGAGCTGTTGGTCTAGACTAGGGGTATATTAGAGGACCCTTCACAAGAATATCACCAGTTGACTACTACCTCTCACGGTGTTCACATCGTGAAAGACCGTCTCACTGACCAACCTCTAGCCTTGTGATACGCAGTAAGCAGCTGTTTGCAGAAATCAACATTCATAATGGAAGAAGCCATTCCTAGCTATATGTGTAAAGAGTGTGGGAAGACTTTTCTTCGAGACTATCATAGGAAGCGACATGAAGTATCGTGTGGTGAATTCCATGAGTGCAAGACCTGTGGTAGTACATTCAACAATGTGTACAATGGACGTCGGCATGAAGAATGTTGTAATGTTGTGTCGGCAGCTAAAAGACAAAAAGCAGAGCCTACAAAACATTACCTACTGTCATTGGTCCCTGACGAAAGTGGACTTATTGAATATGAGACATCTTTTGAAGGTCGACTTAAATCCTATTTCATTCGTTGTGATACGTGTAGGGATTTAAATTCATACCTTAAAGAGTCCAAACAGCAAATAATACAAGCTATGCAGAAAGAACTAGCAATGCACAAGTCGATAAAAGTTAATCTTGTGGCTGAATGTAGATTCATTCATACATCTACCAATGAAATTACAGATCGTGCTTTTAAAACACGAAATCAGGCCCTATTTTTGGAAACGGACTTAAGTAGTTTCTTGGAAACACAATTTACAAAGTTAACTACGGAAATGGAAGAATCTGAGCTAAAAGGCAGTAATTGGGCTTTGTTAGCAGTGGAAGGAGTACGATTGAAAATAAATAAGTACAATCCCTTGCGTGGTAGCACATATATTCCATTACCAGCAGCTATACAAGCAAGAAAAGCCTGCATTAATCCTCAAAACTTTAAGGACGAGAGGTGTTTTATGTATGCCATTTTAGCAAAACTGGTTAAAACTGATGCTAAACGCGTTAGTAAATACAAGGATCTGGAAAACAAGTATGATTTTTCAGTAATATCATTTCCTACATCGCTAGCTGACATTCCCAAATTTGAAAAAGCCAACGATATATCCATTAATGTATTTGGATTGGAACAAGACAACAAATTGTTCCCTCTAAAGGTTGTGGATCAAGAGCTGCAAGACCATCGCGACCTCCTTCTGCTAAGTTCTTCATCCGGCCAGAACCACTACGTCTTTATCAAAGATTTTGATAAACTAGTAGGACATCAGATTACCCGCCATGGACATAAGATATATACGTGTAAACGGTGTTTTACTCACTTTGATAATCAATATGGGCAACAAGGAATGGAAAAATTAAAAGAACATAGAGCTTTGTGTGTCCAGCATGACATTGCTAGGGTTGAAATGCCTATTAAAAACCCCATTGTCAAATTCGTAAATGTGGAAAAAATGCTGAGAATACCTTACGTTATCTATGCTGATTTTGAAAGTATACTGTTACCCTATCAAACATGTCTACCTAATCCTGAGGCAAGTTATACAGTGCCATACCAGAGTCATGTTCCTATGAGCTTTGGTATATATGTTAAACCCTCACCTGCTGTGGAACACATAAAGACAAACCTTCCGAGCCAACCTATTATTTATCGTGGACCTGACGCTGCAGAAAAGTTTATGGACTGTTTGATCTCAATAGCAAATGAAATTGATCGCCTTTACAGCTTAAATGTTTCAAAAGCTTTAACTGAGCATCAAGAAGCAGAGTTCCAATCTTCTGAAACCTGTTATTTGTGTCATAAACCATTTACCAAAGAGGACTGGAAAGTTCGAGACCATTGTCATATTACAGGGGAATACCGTGGAAGTGCTCACAATAACTGTAATTTGAGGTGTAAAACACGAAACCCCGTTCCTGTGTTTCTACATAATATGAGTGGCTACGACGCAAATTTCATTGTAAAGCAATTGGGGTGTACTACTGAGAGAGTGGATGTTATCGCTAACTCCAAAGAAAAGTACATTTCCTTTACCAAATATGTAGGAAATGTTAAGCTTAGATTTGTGGATACGTTTCGGTTAATGCCGAGTAGTTTGGAAAACTTAGTTTCCAACTTAACATCATACCCTGAAACAGACAAGTACTTTGGAAAAGAAAATGCAATGCTCATGACTCGTAAAGGGGTATTTTGTTATGACTACATTGACTCATGGGAAAAGTTAAGTGAAACGTGTTTACCTCCAAAAGAGGTATTCTTTAACAAATTAAGTCAAGAAAATGTTAGTCAAAAAGACTATGAACATGCTAAAAATGTGTGGAATCAGTTCAACATTAAAACTCTAGGGGAATATAGTGACCTCTACCTAACTTCAGATGTACTCCTTCTTGCAGACAGCTTTGAAACGTTTAGAAACAAAACACTAGAAACACACCGAGTGGATGCTGCACACTTTTTCACTTCGCCTGGTTTAAGTTTTGAGGCAATGCTCCTTTACACAGGCATTGAACTGGAATTGCTACAGGATTACGATCAGATTCTTTTAATCGAGTCTGGAATACGTGGAGGCATATGCCAGGTGTCTCATCGGTATGCTGAAGCTAACAATAAATACATGGAAACCTATGATTCTGAGAAACCATCACAGTTTATAACCTATGATGATGCCAACAACCAATACGGGTGGGCTATGTGTCACTCTCTTCCTTATGGCGGATTTCAGTGGGTTTCTCCAGATACCGTTGATCTAGAAAAACTGAAGAAAGACGATCCTGTGGGATACATTCTAGACGTTGATGTTGATTACCCATCTGACCTTCATGATCTACACAACGATTTACCTTTCCTACCAGAGTGTACACAACCTAAGGATTCGTCTCTGAAAAAACTAATTCCTCATCTTGGAAATCGAAGGCGATATGTTGTTCACTACATGGCATTAAAACAGGCTTTAGATCATGGAATAAAATTGATAAAAATTCATCGTGTGTTAAAGTTTAAGCAAAGACCTTGGTTAAAGGCATACGTTGATTTTAATAACAACCTTCGAAAACAAGCCAAAAATGAGTTTGAGAAAAATCTGTACAAATTATTCAACAATGCCATTTTTGGAAAAACAATGGAAAATATCCGTAAAAGAATAGACATACGTCTTGTGACTGACAGCAAAAAGGCAGAAAAGCTAATAGCAAAGCCGACATTTATTGACAGAACTATTTATGGTCCTAACCTAGCTGCTTTCCACATGGCTAAACGTAACATTGTATTCAATAAGCCTATATATATTGGAATGTGTATACTGGATATTTCAAAAACTCTCATGTATTCCCACCACTATGATGTCCTGCTACCCTATTATGGCATGGACAATCTTAAACTCATGTATATGGATACCGACTCGTTCATTTATTTGGTTAACACCCAAGATGTATATCAAGACAAGTTGGATTTCCTAGAACACCTGGACACATCAGATTATCCTACTAATCACATATGTTACTCTACATCAAACAAGAAAACGTTGGGGAAATTTAAAGACGAGGCTTGTGGACAAATTATAAAAGCATTTATTGGACTTAGAGCTAAAATGTACGCTTTAGACATAAATGGTAAAGAAATCAAAAAGATTAAAGGTATTAGCAAAGGTGTTGTCAAAAATTGTATAAGCTTTCAAGATTATAAGGATTGTGTCATGAACAACAATGTAAAAAGAATACCAATGAACATTATCGCTTCTAAACAACATGACATATCATCTATAAGACTAAACAAAATTGCTTTGTGTCCTGGTGATGATAAAAGAGTGATTGATGCTGATGGTATAGGTACACATGCCTATGGTCATTACTCAATCATTGACTATGCTTAAAGAGTTAAGTTATGAATATCAAAATCTTCTGCCTGCAACTAGCAAATACATAAAACAAAACAATTTAGGAAATAAAACAATAGCACTACAAAAATTAAAAAAACTAGTATTCATAATCAAAAAATAAATAAAATAGAAAACCAAATAAAAACAACTGTACAATTTATAACAAAAAAGAATATATATAAAATGTGTTATGTGTAAATAGTGTACATGTATTTAAAATAAAAAATATAGTATGGACACTGCTTGTACATTTTTTAATTACTACCCACCTCTCTCCACTCCTAATGCAAAATGAACATGTAAAACACAAATTGGAAAATCCATGTTTCCATATTGACAAAATAGAAAAAAAACATTAAACTGAAATTTTAAAAACTGTAAATTGAAATTTGGTAAATTGACAAATGTGTAAACAACAAATTGGGAAATCCATGTTTCTATATCATGAAATTGAAAAACTTTAAACTGACATTTTAAGAACTGTAAATGGGAAATTGTGAATTGGTAAATGTGTAAACAACATAATGCAAAATCCATGTTTCCTTGTTATGAAATTGAAAAAACTTAAAACTAACATTAAAAAAAACTGAAAATGGAAAATTGGAAAATTTTCATATGTGTAAACAAAAAAATGAAAAAAAACGGTTGGGGTAGTTATCATGTTGTACAGTAACCTATAAAACTAGCATAAGGATAGTTGCTTGTACCCTTATATACTTTGTGTATGTGCATTAGCCTTTGGATTAGCTTAAGTTAGGTTTGGTAAAGTTAGGTTTGGTGAGGTTAGGTATGTAGCCTTGTAGTTTACTCTTTTCGGAAAATGTAAAATCTAAAATCAAAAAAATCTTAAATTTAAAATGTAAAATCTAAAAAAAAAACTATCATCTAAAATACAAAAAATCAAAAATGTGAAATGTAAAATCTAAAAAATGTAAAATGAAAAAAATCAAAAATCTAAAATGTTAAAATATAAAATCTAAAATCTTTAAATGAGGTTTCTGTGGGTTAGGTTAGGTTAGGTTATAACTAAGTTTATTATTTGTGCTCTCTTATTTGCTCTTACATTTTTGCTCTCACTTTGAAGTTTGGTTATGTTAGGTTAGGTTAGGTTAGGTTAGGTTATAAATAAGTTTATTATTTGTGCTCTCTTATTTGCTCTTACATTTTTGCTCTCACTTTGAAGTTTGGTTATGTTAGGTTAGGTTAGGTTTGGTTAGGTGTGGTTAGGTTATAACTAAGTTTATTATTTATGCTCTTACATTTGCTCTCACTTTTTTTCTCATACTTTTTGCTAATTTTTTTTGCTTGCAATTTTAAATTAGGTAGGTTACGTTAGGTTAGGTTAGGATAGGTTAGGTGAGGTTAGGTTAAGTGAAATTAGGTTAGGTTATAACTTAGTTTATTATGTGTGCTCTTACATTTGCTCTTACATTTTTGCTCTCACTTTCAAGTTAGGTTATGTTAGGTTAGGTTAGGTTAGGTTAGGTTAGGTGAAGTTGGGTTAGGCAGAATTGTTGAGGTATGAATCAAAAGCCAGCTCCTGTCAGTTTTGCCTCACAAGGCTGAGTGTACTCCGTTCCACTCCTGAGACCAGAAATTAAATTTCTTGGCAGAGCCAGGATTCGAACCTCAGGAATGACCTCCAAGAATGCTAGTCACTACACCAAGTGGTTGACAATATAAGGCTGGTCTTGATTATACATGATCAATTAATAATTACCTAATAATAATAATAATAATAAATATTCCATTTAGAAACTACACGGCCGAACTCCCCCTGTGACATCATCCATGGTCTCAGGACATGGCGGCCATCTTGCCCATTAGCCCCTGCCCCAGCTCTGACTGACCCCTCCATAAGAATAACATAGAGTGATTGCGCGCGGCGGCCATCTTGCCCATTAGCCCCTGCCCCAGCTTCGGCTTATATTACCTACTCTTGTCTCATATTCGCTAGTTTATTTACGCGAACATATGGACTGTGTACTTTCCATGTCGGTAATTTATATAGAAGGATGCTGTGTTCATGTCCGACATGTAGGATTTTGAGCGCATACCTAAGGGTATTGGTTCAATCTCGGACTACGGTGAATAGCGGTAGATATTCTGATTTTAGTTAACTCGTTTTAGGGGCATGGGATATTTTGTGCGTCAGCCCCGTGTACTTGTGTGTATGTTCAATTTGTCTGAAAACCTGAGTTACTGTGGTGACTGTTATAGCGTATGTAACTGTAATTATTAGGGCCAGGAATAGGAAATACCTGGGGACCATCGACACTCAGGATAGGTGCTGCCGGCGCCTGGATTCAACCCTGCGATCTCCGGTCTTGCAGCAGATCCCCATCGCGGTCGTGGTGAGTGACTGAACGCACACGGCTATGCCGTGTTCTCTTGGACTCACTCCAGACAAATTCTGGTAGCCTAATCCTTTCAAGTCCTGAGGCACCGTCCTTATTACTGTATAAAGCCTCCACAGTGGCCCTGGTTATCAGAGAGCTACAAGGATTTGGAGACCAGCATGTTCCTTAACCAGAAATGAAGCTGCAAGAACATCAAATGCCCGGCTCGGAATACAGGTGATCTGGCTAGTAGAAATACGTCAACAAGCTAAAAAAAATGCAACATCGTTGTCGGTAAATCGAAACACCTCATTCAGATACTGATGGCATTGAATGAATAGATGGCGAACAAAGCCAATCATGGTGTTTCGAGACATCACTTCCTCTATAACATTACCCAGCAGCATTCTGCTTTGACTGCTCTGGTCTGTATTTTTGTTTTACTGTTCCCGCCTGAGGTTTGGGAGCCCAGAGAATGCCCGAGCCGACATATAATGGCGGCAACCACAACCTGGGCAGTCTTGCCAACACAAAGCCATGAGGCCGCGGGGCTCCCCCTTCCAGGAAACAACACACAGACTGGGCTGCCAACTTGGAATCTGTGTGGTGTGACCAACTTGAGCCAAGCAGGACCACGTCCTGTGGAACACACATCTCTCACAGATTTCATTCTGCTTTGCTTATCCTCATATTAGGGTGGTTACAACATGGCCATTCCTCTGCCCAGTGGACTCGTTCGAATACGGAGACCGACAAATGAATAGTTATAATGTATTGCGACAGATGGAGCAGCGCATTCTATAGATACGTGGCTTATATTTATACTTAGACAATATGAATTTTGGAATCTTACATTAGTATTTATTATACGACCTATATTGTGATAAAGTAGCCTACAGAACGCAATTGGAAACTCAGAACTTAATATCCAATGTTGTAGTCTTTACAGACAATAAACATACATACAGTATGATAAAAAATCAAAATGGTCTTACTGTGAAAATTAATAATTGTACTAGTTTTCCGTAAATACAATGTTATTTACGTCAACAAAAACAAAACAAATCTCAGCAACAAAACAAATTTATTAAAGCTACATATTGCAAACTAAATTATATAATATTGTAAATTTCTTCTATCCGGAGCCAAATTTTCATTAAGCCATACAACTATATTCCTTCACCCTGCAATGTACAGAGCTTTCCTAACGCTACTATCACCCTAACCATTGACGAATCCAAGCATCAGTGGGAAATCGAGGGGAATTAACCACGTGTTGTTCACATCAAGTAATTTGGGTAGCTACACACCCTGGTGGCCATTAGATTCTTGTTAAAGATAATTTGATTAAAGTTATATCCAAAGCATATGCAAAACTTTTGAACATTCAGGCTGCTTTTAAAATTTTGAACACGTAGTTCAATGATTAACTTAACAGCCTACTTTCACCTATACAGCCTATTGGTCGTTTCCATTTAAAAACTATCCCGCCTATTAAATAGATTTTCCACGTAATGTTCTAAATAGCTTTTGGTAATTGGCCAATGTTGCAATACAGTATAGAACGCAATTTGAAATTCAAAACGTAATATTCAAACCTTGCAGTCATTTCAGTTGTTGTTGTTACTGCTGCTTTTGCTGTTGCTGATGCTGTTGCTGTTGCTGTTGCTGTTGCTGTTGCTGCTGTTGCTGTTGCTGTTGCTGTTTGAGTATTCATTCTTTTGACTGGTTTGATGCAGTTCTTGTCCCTGACTCTTTCTTCCACAACTAAGTTTGCTATACCTGGCTGTCTTAGTATATGCCCTACCAACCTCTATCTTCTCTTCATTAGCACTCGCAAGTCGCAAGAATCATTATATCCTTTCCTAGTCGTCTACATATTCATTTGCTACTCTGTCTACCAATCTGATCTTCATCATCCTCCTGTAACACCACCTTTCAAATTCTTCTACTCTCCTCTCTTCTGCTGCACCAACAGTTCAATGTTCACTTCCATAGATTGCCACGTTTCAGACAAAGACTTTCAAAAGTGACTTCCTAATACCTAAATCTATATTATTTGATGTTAAAAGAATTCTCTTCCGTAGAAATGCTTTCCTTGCCTTAGCCAACCACTTCTTATATCCTCTTTGCTTCGTCCATCACTGGTAATTTCGCTTCGTAAGTAGCAGAAGAAGTTTCCTACTTCCTTTAGCTTATCACCTTCCAATTTGACGTCAACAGGGATTTCAAATTTATTGCGGCTACATTCACTTATTTTTGTTTTACATTTAATGATTTTCATCAAGAATTCTACCATCAAGACGGAGTATATTTCAGATAATAAACATAAATTTAGTTTAATAAGGCAACAGTAAAGAATGGTTTCCAGAAAGGTAAACACATACAAATGAAAAAAACACCGAAATGATTTTACTATTTACTGGTGAATGCCCTATCTCAAATCATAGCTGTCATAGTTACTATGGATAACTCATATCAACTCACTTCCTCCACTGGAAATTATTTGCCCAAATTTACACGATAAGGCATTTATTTAATTCATGAATAGAGCACTAAGAAATAGTGTACCAGTATGTTCAAATCATGGTGATGGTTTATCAACTTACCAAGAGACCACTTCATTAGAACATCAAAAGAAATATGTTCCTTTTCAGAACTGAGCAAGCGTATAATTTACACCAACAATACAAAACTCAGGTAGATGACCTCGGCATGCTACCAGCCTAAACAATCTCCACCACCAGCACTGCAATAAGAACAATTACGGTACATGTTAGAACATATAAAACTTTCAGTATCAGTATTCATCGGTAATATTTCCTAGGTAAACTTGTTTTAAGTCTCCGTCACCATACAAAAGTTCAGTTTGATTGCTGCCGTAGAATCGTAGATATTGAGTACCAGTAAGACAATTCGCACTGCTAACATTTTGGATTGTTTTATATTATGTACTTTTTTGTCGTGTAGCCTCCTGAGAGGCCGAGTGCAGGTCTTTCTAGTCGACGCCCGTGGGCGACCTGCGCGTCGGAATGAGAGATGGAATGGATGAAGATGAATGAAACTGGGCAAGGATGTGGAAGGAAGCGGCCGTGGCCTGTCAGAAGGTACTGTCCCAGCATTTGCCTGGTGTTGAAAATGGGAAACCACGGAAAACCATTTCAAGGACAGCCGACGGTGGGGCTCGAACCCACGCGTCTACCGAGTCAGCAGAGAGCTTGGCCCCTTGACCTAACGCAGCGCTTTAGCCCGCGTAGCCACTACTGGCATAGAGTTATGTACCAGTAGATGAAAACTATTACGGTGGGTTATTATACAGTCTTTCACTTCGATCCCTTGGTTAGAACACAAGAAATAAATACACAATTTTGACATTTTGCTCATTCGCCATCTTAAATTTCATAAAAGAAGTGAATTAAATTAAATTCAAGTATTTTAAGCCTTGCAATATATTAATCTTGCAATGTTTCACTGCACTAGAATTATTAAATCGCAAGAAAAGTCCACTTACCTGAAATTCGCATGGCCGCTATGTTTGCTTTTGTAGGCCTATATCATGTTTTTGAAAATCGTTCGCAGCGTAAGAATTACTGGTTCTCCTATTGGTTCTTCTTTCTTTGCTGTGTTTTTTTGTACATAAACACAAAAAATGGTTGGTAGTTTTATTTCACTCTCAGCGCCAGGATTTAAACCTTCGATGTCCTGACTTGCTGCAGCACCCCATCGTGGTCATGGTGAACGACTTCACGCTCCGGATTATGTAAAAAGAAGGTCGCGTGTCTCACAATCACGATATATAAAACTGCATAAAAGCTACGCACTTCATCATTAGGTTACGATTTCCAATTTGTTGAATATTTTATTGTTTGATGTGTTCCCTCTACAAGAATATCCTCTAACCTTCATAATGTGAAAGCATATTAGTGCAAACTATCTTTCAACACTTTATGATGGACAGTGCTTTTCAAGTGAGGAAGTACAAAGCTGTATCTGTTGCTGAAGTGCCTCTCATGAGACCCCTTAAGGACATATGACCAGCTAAAAAAATCTGTATTTTAAAGAGAGCCTGAAATAGACCTTTTGATTCCACACAAGCGCACATACACATGGTTCTATTGTAATGAGTGTGCTAAAGCATGTTTGGAAGATCTTGCAAAGCCTTGTTAGCAGATTTATTATTCACAGTAGCTATCTTTTTGGTCCAGCCTAACCGTTCATTGCGTACGTTATTATAAGAGAACATTGCTTCCGTTTTTTAAAGGTTATTCGCTGGTTTTAATGGTGCTCCTGCGAGCCCCAATTTCCATTTTAACGAGGCAATTGAGGGAATACTAGCAAGGCTATTAAAATCGATTGCGGATTTTCTCCTCTCTCTTTTTGCGCGAGTTTGTGTAGTGAAGCTAGCTATTAAAAAGAAGAAAAGTTCTTAAATTAAAAATATAACTCAGTGAATTTTGATGCAGTGTATAATATTAGTCTAAATTTTTGATCTCCAGTGCTATGATAAACGGATCTTGTAGTAGTTTCATTGTTACCTTTGCGTGTTTCCCAGAATTGGAAAGTATGAATGGAATCCGTCAAATGTAGTGTTAGTCAAAGAGTTTAAATACCTTGGTATACATCTAACCAATAAAAAGAAGAATTCGTTGAAATACAGGTAATTATACAGGCAGATACAAGGCAGGCATGTGCAACTGGGAACACAAGTTGGACCAACCACAGAGGGCTTACAGGCGTCGCGGGCCTTGCTTAATAATGCATTAAATTTTCACAAGAACGAAGTAGCCACATGCAATGAAGAAACTTCATCACAAATTAACATCATCAGCACACAAAGGAAGTATATTATAACGGTAACTAAAAAAAATTACTAATGAAAATAGGAAAATATATATGTATTTATTCCCCATATTAATGAGAAACTAAGCGACACGCTTACCGTTTTTCTGGTGATATTTACAGCACAAGGTCGAGTGGGATAGGTGTGGGGGGCTATCGTAGGCGCCAGGACTTGTCAAGGGGAGTCGTACCTTATTAGTGGGCAAAATATCAAAAAGAAAATGTTGGCTTCCAAACATCTCTTGGAGTGTACAGTACTTTACTAGATACATAATGTTTTCTAATGGCATTTAACCATTAGAGCCTTTAAATTCTTCTAGGTCAGCACAATTTGCCACGCCTCCCTTTTGATTGCTGTATACTTCTTGGATTCCAAACATTTCATTTTAGCGATATGTTGATATATGAATATATTTCCTGCCGAGTGTTGGCTCCTCTGTTGCTGCGGAGCAACTTTCAATTGTCGCTTGTGTCCCCGGCGCGTTTTCTTTATATGTTTACAACGGAATGTGTGTTTTTGTGTCATGCCTCGAATTGGAAAAGTATTCAAGAAATGCAAAGGAGGGGCCTGGAAGAAAACGTAATGCAAGTGTATTTACTATAGTGATGATAATGGTGGATTTAAAAGGAATTTGGTTAGTGAAAGTGCTGCAGGCTGTTTGAAAATTGGTTCAACATGTGCTTCACTTCCTAACTGAAAGATATTTATATCAGTGAAAATATTAGTACCAGTGCTTCCAGAAGAATGTTGAACACATTATCTTTTGCAAGTAATATTGCTAACAATGTAGTCATGGATATTGAATTGTTGTGATCTGCCATATCTTTATTTGCAGTTTGTAAACAATGCCATTTTAGTGACAGTTCATTTTGTTATGAAGATACCACTGCTAGATATTGACTTTCTAGTAAATTATTTCTAAAATGCAGCAACTGCAAAGCTCAGCAACGATTTTGCACCATTAGGAAGGTTGACAGTGGGTATGAATGTAATATTGGGTTTGTGTATGGATTGCGTATTATAGGCAAAGGCAAATTAGCTGGTAAGGCACTATATGCAGTCATGAATCTCCCAAGTGGCCCAACAAGATTCCAGAAGTATACATGTACGTTATGTGAAGCGGCTAAGCATTGTGCTGTTGCTTCTATGACGGATCCTGTCAATGATGCAATGGAAATTAATGATAATTATACAGACCTTGCTGTGGGTGTTGATGGGACTTGGCAACGTAGAGGGCATACATGTCTGAATTATGAAGTAACTGTAACAAGCATGGATAATGGGAAAGTGGGAAAGTGGTAGATGTAGAGGTACTGAGATTGTACTGCCATAAGTGTGCATTTATAAAGGATGATGAAGAACTGAAATCTCTTAAAATAGTTCTGAATATACTGTAAATTTTGAAGGGTCCAGTGGGAATATAGAAGCTGCAGGTGCAGTAAAAAAAAATCCAGGGCAGTTGATACGTTTTGGGTAATATGTGTACAATATTTAGAGGATGGAGACAGTAAGTGCTTCAAGAGTGTGGTAGAAGCAAAGCCATATGGAGATGTCAGTGTGGATAAGCTGGAATGTATTGGGCATGTCCAGAAAAGGATGGGAACCCACCTTCGCAAGTTGAGAAAAGATATGAAATGCATGAAATTACCAGATGGAAAACCAATTTCTGGGAGAGGTAAACTCACTGACAAAGAGAAAGACAGTTTGCTGAACTATTATGGTATGGCAATTAGAAGGAACTGTGACAGTGCGATGAAACTGAAGCAGGATATCTGGGCAATTTATTTGCATAAACTATCAACTGTCGAGCAGTCTTGTCATGCCTTGTGCCCAAAATGACCAACCTTATGGTGCAAATACAACCGTGCTCTAGTAGCTGGTGAACAGTATAGCCATAAGCACTCCCTGCCTGTTGATGTGTGTAATGTTATAAAGCCAGTTTTTAGAAGTTTGCCTGATCAAAACTTGCTGTGTAAATGTTTGCATGGTAAAACACAGAATTCAAACGAATCATTTAACAGTGTGATATGGTCTAGAATTACGAAAACAGTATTTGTAGGCAAAGATGCATTGAATTTGGGTGTTTATAATGTACTTATTTTATTTAATGATGGCAATGTGGGTAAAGTTAGGCTGCTCCAAAAGTTAAGCATACAACCTGGGGAAAATATGGTGTTGCATGTTCGAATTGGATGCTACCCGTTTAAAAAAAAGCAGATTATGAAGTGACTATGATGGCTAGAAAGGTAGGAACTCATTCAAGGAATGCTAAGAATGCCAGGGAGAATCTAGAAAATGAAATTGACTCTGGATATGGATGTTCTAAGGTGTGCACTAAACTATGTTAAATGTAAAACCTATTTATTAAGATTTGTTTTAATACTTAGGTACATTGTTCTCAGGAATTAACCATCATAGAACAGTAAAACATTAACATATTACAGAGACTAGGCTAAGCACCATATATGCACTTTTAATAGATGTTGAGTTTAACATTTAAAAATGATAAATTTATAGATCTGAAAAAATAGAACTTTCTTTACAACTTGCAAGCAATTCTCTTAAAAATGTATTATACAAGCTATGTGCCTAATAGAATAGGGTTAGGAAGAGAAACCCATCTTCTAACATCCATTCCAATTTTATAATACGAGGCACGTCCAGAAAGTAAGTTCCGTTTGGTAATAAAATTAACTTGTGTACAGATACAGAAAAAATATTTATTGCACAACATTTTACACCTCTTAAACTACTTTTCCACATAACTGCCGAACTTTTGCAGGCATTTGTCATAGCGTGGCACAAGTTTTTGGATACCTTCTTCATAGAAGTTTGCCGCCGACCGTAAACGATAGTGAAGACTCCCCTGTAAGATATACTACTGTTTGGCAACCACTGTTAGGCAAATTGCGTGCTTACCAGGAGAACTGAGTATGTTTAGGAGTTCTCCTGACCACATGGATGGATCTTTAGGACACAGCGTTTTTCGTAAGCCAACACACACCAATAGATATCTCCACGCAAGTTCTCACCATCACCCTGCCCAGAAACATGGTATCCTTACAACTCTAACTACCAGGGCTAGGAGGATTTGTGAAGTGTCTTCTTTACAAGAAGAGATTAATATCCTTGCGAACCACCTTTGAGAGCAACGGTTATAGCAAGGCTTTGATTTCTACGGTTCTGAAACCAACAAATAATAATAGGACGTCAGTTGAGAAAAGAGATGTAAGAGGAACTGCTTACCTACCGTACATACATAACACGACGGATCGTATCGCTAAAATCTACGTCGGTACAAAATACGGACTGTATTTGGAACTTCTGTTAAGATTAGGCAACTCCTGCGACCAACTAAGGACAGTTTGCCTAAATTGCAACAACCTGGTATCTACAGAGTTCCCTGTACTTATGGCAAGGTTTACATCGGACAGACTTCGAGAACAATATGCACTCGCATTAAGGATCATAATAGATGTATCAGGCTCATTCAACCTGATAAATCAGCTGTTGCCGATCATGCATTAACATCTGGCCATGATGTCATGTTCCAAGGAGTGGATGTTCTTGCCCGTATGAAGCAATATCGTCCCAGAATCAACAAGGAGGCGGTTGAAATACGTAAACACCCAGATAATTTCAACCGCGACACTGGCTACAATCTCAGTGAATCCTGGCTACCTATTATCAGAACCCTGAGAAAGTAATTCACTGAAGCTTTCCGTTGTCCCTAACATGGGGCTATAATGGCGTCCATCTTTGGGCACCTTCTATATGTTCTTTGTTGCTTTCTCTTAGCAATCATTGTCGTATTCCAGATTATTCCTGACGAAGAAAGACATGGTTTCTTTCGAAACGCGTCGAATTTGAATATAATAAAACACGGCATAAGCCCAAAATTCAACATTATGAATAGTAACACGGGCCGTGAAAGTCTAAATGATAATAAGAGTGTAAATAGTTCAGTACTACTTATTTTAAGTTACTAGGTAAATGTTCTTCAGCCAAGCTTATCTGGTGAAATATCTCAGAGCTACCCTGCAGCAGGAGGCCTTTGCCCCTCAATTGATTTACCAATGGCTAATAATAATAATAATAATAATAATAATAATGATAACACCGAAGCTGTAAACTGTGCATGCTAGCAGTACATTGAACGGTAGGTTATAGATCGAAAATCTTCGCTAGTGACATGTCGTCACGGGCAGCGTATGCATGTGCTGCTCCGGCCCAACACTGAGCTAACCGCTCTGTAGGCCTATATAGGCTACTCATGTGGATGGACTGGGTTGCTTAGTGCGTTAAAGCGTTAAAGCCTTGAAGTTAGACTAATTCAGGACTCGGGAGACGATTCTCACTCTCAGCCGCCGATGAAAATGGCTTCAAACACCAGACGGGGATGGAAATTTATAATAAGCCACTCTCCTCAAATTCCTTGCCCAATTTCATTCATCTTTATTATTTTTATCTCATAAACTCCTCTGATAAAATGAGCGTTTGGAAGGGCATCAGGTCATAAAAATCATTTGACACATAGAGACTGATCTCACTATCTCACCCCGTTGAAATAATAATATCGTATGGCCTCGGGCCCCTGGTGCAAGCTTTGTTAATTGTCACCCAGAGGGTAGCTTGCATGTCGAATTTCGTCGTTCCTTTGCACGCTATGAAAGTCAAGGAGGTTAGATATCTAAACTCCTTGACACTACAGCGCTTTCAAGTAGAGAATGGAAGAACTTTGTGATGGCGGAAAATCCCGAGATTAATTTTGCCATTGAACACGGCCTACTGAATTCAAATGGGTTCTTTAACATGCCAACAACGTATGACATGAGTGTCGTGATTTTTGTCGCCTTCAAAAATCACTTACCACGACCAGGGGCGAACCTGCAATCTTGGGGTTGGTAGTCCGACACTATAACCACACACCCACCGTGCAAGTACCCCGTTGAAATGGATGATGATGATGATGATTGGTGTTTAAAGGGGCCTAACATCAAGGTTATCGGCCCCTAATTGTTTTGAATGGTGACTCATTGAAATTTAGAGCTAAAACTAACTACAACTTAAAACTAATTTCGGGCAAGAAGGAAAAAAAGCCAGAAAGGAAAGATTAAAAGATATAAAAGACAAGGAAAAGAAATTCCCTCAATCCTGAAGATTAAGAATTGTGGGACTTGAAAAGACTTAAGGCCAGGAAACGCAGATTGCAAAGGGAAACAGAAGATGTCCGCCCCTGAGTAACTGCAAGAAGGAGAAACCCAGACCCAGTCCAGGAATCCCACGGGGTTGATGATGATGATGATGATTGGTGATTTATGGGGCATAGCATCAAGTTTATGGGCCCTAATGGTTTGGATGAAAACTAAAAATGTTGATGAAATGACATTTAGAACTAAGATGCACCATAAGTTGTGGAGATACATACACCCTGCCTAGGAACAAATGTTCAATATTGACAAGTATAAAGCTGAAAACCATGGAAAAGGAGTAATTGTCTCTATTCCGTGATGGGTCTTTTAGTATACTTTTAAACAATATATTGCTCCTTGTCTGAAAGCGTAAACAAGATTCCTAAGTCACAGTAGAGAAGAAACAAGTGTGAACGTCCGGAACATGTTCTGTATGTTTTCCTTGCTGTGTGAGCAGCTTCGTTGATTCGATTTTGCAGAGAGAGTTGGAGGGATGAAAGAGGGAAGAGTGTGTGCGAAGGCGTGAGAAAGACAGTTACATAAACCATCACAGAGCGCAACATTTACCCGCCCTAACAAGATGAAGTGTGTACTCTTGAGGCATATCAATGATATTGGCGGCGCTGGGTTCTCCCAGGGGCAGTGCTCCCCAGTACGAGACCAAATTAACGCCAGTATCCTTGTAACTCAAGACTTCGTGCTAACTACCTGCTGGGCCATGTCTAGTGATTTCGCTCAGCTGCTTAATAAGCAGTCTTTAGCAACTGTTGCTAACTACTCTTAGCTGACAAGGGATCGTGAACTTCCCAATCTCGCTGAAACTTGGCAAAAATATTGGTCGGTTTGCACATAGAAAGCAAGTACGTCCATTTAGAATTGATCAGCTCATTTTAAGTCCATTTTCATTTATGAAAAAAAAAAAAAGGCTTGTGAGATCACATTTTCCCGTGTGTGTGAATGTGTGTGCATGTGTGAGTGCGTATGTGTGTGTCCCCGAAATAAAATCTGAACGGCTGAAGCGATTTCAATGAAACTCGGTAAGTGCTTACTACTACCTCGTCTGACCTTGACCGTGTCTTTCCAATGTTAATGCGTTTCACCAATCCAACATGGCGGCCACGCGAAATATTTAATTGGCAATCTATATCTCCGCAACAATAACAGATATCACCCTGAAATTTTGTACGGTGATATAGCGTACTATTAGAAGTTTATTTATGTGTCTTTCATAAACCTGTTAAGTACAAAACGAACTTGGCGCCCAAATGAATTTTGAAATATTTAAATATATTTTTCTCGTGATTTAACCATCCATGCTACAGCTACAGCACATCTTTATACGCATTGTAATGCGCTGATATCTAATTTAGTTCAATTGATTGCATAACCTCAAGATGGCGGCAGTGCGAAATTTTAAAATTAAGTTTTTATGTCTTGTGTCCTAATCATGCGATCGAAATGGAAGTTTGAATAATTAACCTACGGAATAATCTTCATGTAATAGTACATAACGCTATGGCCTACATAAATAACAATCCAACATGGCGACCATTCGAAATAATTAGACAGCTCTCAATATCTACAAAACTATCACAGCAATCAAACTGAAATTGTGTATGTTGATAGAGGCTATTTACTTAAGTTCACATATGGGACTTTTAATAACCTGGTGATCAAAAAACCAACATGGTGGCCAACCAATATTTAAACTTTTGAATGGAATTTAATCACGATTTAATCATCCGAGCGCAGTAAAACTTGGTACGGTAAATTTTCTTATAACATTTAATCTACTGACATGCAATTAAACTCAATTATTTTTATAACCCTAAGATGGCGGCTGTGCGAAATTTAAAGATTAAGTTTTCATTTCTTGTGTCCTAAGATACGATCGGAGTGAACGTTTGAATAATGAACCTACGCAATAATCTTCATCTAATGGTACATAACTCTATGGTCAACACATATAACAATCCAACATGGCGCAAACCAAAATATTTAGATGGTTCTCAATATCTACGAATCTATTACTGCAATCAAACTGAAATTTTGTATCTTGATAGATGCTATTAGCATAAGTTCACTTATGGATCATTCAATAAACTGAAGAGCACAAAGCCAACCTGGCGGCGACGAAAATGTTAAATATGTAAATGGATTCTTCTCGAGAATTTTCATCTGAGTGCTGTGAGGAATGGCACGGTAAATCTTCTTACAGGCCTTAAAATACTTACGTCTGATTTAATGGGTTTTTATGAGAACTAAAAATTGGCGGCTGTGAATTTTTTTTTAATCTTGTTTTCTAAGTAAGACCAGTATGATGTATGAAAATATGCTATTTGGTTCTTCATGGAACTTCTTGTTATATTATCTACTGGTCCTTTGTATCTCAAAACTCTGTCTTCAGTAAAATCACGGAGCAAATTGATAGAAAAGTTTTTAACCAACAGTACACAGAACCAAGAATCTCCTTCACTTACCATGGACCGAGGGCCCATAAGACCAACTATATTTTGCAAATCAAGTACACTAGAACATGAGTATCTATCACATTTAATCCTACGTTCCTCTAAACCACTCTTTTAAGTTGTTTTTTTTTGTCACCGTAACTCCACTTTTCTGTCAGCACACAATTCTAATCAGAACTACGTACAAGGCAGAAAATATGAAATCACATTTGTTTAATCAAAATTGGTCGTCAACGATTCAATGAATTAATCGATGTAATTTTCATGGTAGTTATCGAATTATCATGTTTCATCAATATTCTTAATCAACAAATTAATGGTACAGTACTTTTTTAGTTTTTTTGTTGTTGATGAAACTGGCGGTACTTGGGCTAAATCCACGATACCTTGTCTAAATCCACAATGTGATAAGTCTAATAATATGCTTCACTACTACCACTACCGCATAAATTAATCACCGATACATAATGTAATATTATGTATATGTACATGTATAAATGTGCTACATCACAAACATAATACATCACAGGTTTTCACGATTTTACCACTAGGTGGTAGCATTTGTCGTTTTGAAATTCATAGTAAAGAGTAAATTAAATTGTTAACTCAACACGGCTGATGTGATGAACTCGTCTCTTTCACTGCAAAAAAAATGTATATTTACATGACTGCGGAATTAGCCACACTGCGGAGTTATCAAGTATCACCTATAAACCAATGGGAGTTTGTGGGCAAAACAACGAGTACAATTTCACACAGTACTCAAACTGTCATATCTCACGTTGATGTTATTCTACCATTTGAGGGGCTTGGACATCGTGGTCATTTAGCCCCGTGAATTTGGATGTGTTTACAATTTGTCTGATAATCTGTGTTATGATAGTGACTGTACTAGTGTGTGTATTTGTAATTCGGGTGAGGATTGGGAAGAAGGCGACCGTGGCCTTAAGTTAGGAGCCATCCCGGCATTTGCCTGGAGTAAAAGTGGGAAAGCATGGTAAACAACTTTCCAGATATCTGAGCTAGGGATTGAATCCATCTCTCCTCAGTTTTACCTCACGAGCCTGAGTATACCCCGTTCGAGCACTTAGACCAGAAATACATTTCTTGGCTGAGCCGAGAATCGAAAGCGGACCTCCATGGCAACATATGATTTCACAATAACAAACCAGATAATGAAGTGTCACTACTGGCATTGGCACAAATTACGATAATACAGTACAATAGCATTTTGATTCTTAAAACAGCCAAAAAAAAACTCAGTGTATTGGCTGAACTGCTATGGACATTCATCGGCAGCCGTTGTTGACTACTCTGAGCTGACAGCGATCATGAATTTTCCAATCTCGCTGAGACCTGGTCGTCAGCCACTAGTACTTGGAATTGTGTTGACCTTGACATATAACCTATGGTTCTGTGATGAGTACCTTATAGTAGTGTGTGAAGGTGAATTAGGGACAAGGAAGTGTTGCGCGCCCAGGGACTTCAAATAAGGTAACATCTCGTAATATGCTTGGAGGGAGTACGGAAATACCTGAGGGAAATATGCAGTTAGGATAGCCACTATCAGAACATGGATACTAATCTCTATCCCCGGACTTGTTGTAGTCCCTCCCGACAATGGTCTTGGCACGCGATTTAACGCACTATATAAGGAACATAACAGAACTTTCGCTTATAATTACCCTACATCACTGACTTACTCACAAGCGATTTCAGGCGATTCATTTCTTAATGTTGCCCTAGGTTAGTACACATTATTCACAGTTAAATGCCATTTTTTGTGGTCTTGGAATACGTATTGAAACTCCCTCACTAAAAATACTGGGTTCGGAAGGAAGGAAGGAAGGAAGCTTGTAGTTTAACGTGACCGTTAATCTTGAGATCATGAGCCACGGGACCTCCTTTTTACGTGGAATCCGAACCACAGGACATGGCATTTCACTTCGAAAATCTCACATGCATTGACCGGGAATCGAACCCGGACCGCCTTGGTGAGAGGCATACAGCTAGACCGCTGAGCCACCGATTCTCAGCTCAGCCAAGAAATTTAATTCCGCTCTGAGCGCTGGAACGGGGTACACTTAACCTCGTGAGGCAGAACTGAGAAGACGTGGGGTTTGATTCCCACCTCAAAAATCTTAGAAGTGGTTTTCCGTGGTTTTCCATTTCTACTCCAGGCAAATGCCAAAGAGGATCCTAAATTAAAGCCACAGCTGCAACCTTCTCAATCCCAATCTCAATTGCAAATACACACACTACAATGGACACCACTGTAACACACCCACCATCGTGCACTATGTGGCCTGCACTTAAATGAATAATTAACAACTCACAATTAAATAGACTTGAATACTCCCATTTAAATCTTGAATTTCCTGCAGTGTTCTTTTTCCTTTTTTCCTTTGGCAGAAAATGTTTGAAGACTTTCAAATAGAAGTCCTACATCAACTTTAAAACAAACAAGACCCTATAGCTTCTCACAGACAGCGGCGCTGAAAGCTAAGCTCCGTGAAAAATCCTTCTGCTAGAAAACAGAAGTAAGCTGATTCACAGAAACCCCACTGTGTGCTGTGTACTTCCAGCTTGGCGGCCGGATAAAATCAATTTCACTTTTGAACGACAAACGAAACAACGTAGAGAGAATATAAAGGGCAGGTCGATTCCATCTCACAAGAATCTTTCCGTGGTAGAACAAGTCACATCATCAACGCTAAAGCGGTAACGACGATTTCTTTGGCTACACATTTGAGGTGAAATGGAATCGAATTTCTATTGAAAATACCAATACTGTACTTCTTCATTACCTATATTTAGCCTCTCAATCTTCTATTCAAAATGTAATGCACATTGCTCTCTCGTAATTTCACCGCGGAGGCCCGGGTTCGATACTCGGCTCTGCCAAGAAATTTAATTCTTGTATGAGGGCTGGAATGGAGTGCACTGAGCCTCGTGAGGCAAAAATGAGGAGAGGCGGATTCGATCCTTACTTCGGTCATCCTGGAAGTGATTTTCCGTGGTATCGCACTTGCAATCCAGGAAAATACAGGGATGGTACCTAGTTAAAGGCCACGAACGCTTCCTACCGAAATCCTACCTGAATTACTGATACACACATTAGTACAGACATCACAGTGACACAGGTTATCAGACAAATTCTACACACACGCAAGTACCCGGGGCTACAAGACCACGATGTCGCAAAGCCCCTGAAAGAATCAGCATCAATAAGCTATAACCAAGAAGCATTGAGAAGAAGTTCATACAAGGACACAATTTACAAAGACAATATTATAGAAGATAATATCTCAGAGAATAGTTGGTGAAAAATTACGAGGCTACACACTCCCCCTGGTAATTTCCATTTACAATTTACTAATGTCCCAGTATAAGCAAAATTCATGTGTTAATACTTTATAAAAATTGAGTTTCTAGCTAACGTAGTTCCCTCAAAAATATTCCCACTGTGATAATAGGCAATTCTACGATTCTCCTAAATCAATCTACGGACGTGACTTACTTCCACCTCCGTTGGTAAGCTTCTGTACGTAAATGGTTTTATTTTGTTTTATTCCTAAAACGATAATATCACTACACCAGCAGGCTTAGTATGGAATTACTGAATTTAGGACATCATAGTCATCAACTCCACGTTCTTCAGTTTGTTCTGAGATTGTCTTAAAACCTGTACTGGATACTGTAACAGTGTGTGTAAATGTATTATGAGTGTTGCAGGTGCCGTGGACTTAATGGCATAGGCCTAAGTAAATCTAGAAATTCCCAGGAGAAAACTATAAACAGGGTGGCCAATGTAAACTTTCCAATTCAAACTTTGGTTTTCCCACCCAATTCAGACGTGGAGAAAGAGCACATAGCCATGGGTTGATTGGTTCTTCATGTATAATATTGTTTCATTCTTGATTCAGTCAAACATTCTTGTGTTTACGACCTTGTGCAGTTCAAATACAGTTTTCTTCAAATCACTGACCTCCACAGGCGAGAAAATTAACTTAAGGAAAGGGAATCAATTGACGAAATTCTAGGCCGAAGTAAAAATCACCTCTCATTCAGAGTGTAACGTTCTCCTGTAAGACAATAATATCATGGTCACATATTCTGAATCTATATCTTCATTTATTACTATTATTCAACCTATAAGAGAATTTACAGTTTCACAGTGCGTTAGGCAACATTGTTCATGAAAAAAAAAAAGCAATTAGAGAACCGGATATCTGGTAATATCCACGTAGGCTAAGCGAGGCACAGTATTTACTAACACCGCAATCTAAAAACAATAAACCAGGACGTGTTAGATTATTCCCTTGGGACCATCGTCAGAAATACTTCAAATAATTAAGTTGTGGATAGTTAAAAAGTTGAATAAATAATCACTTGAAATAAGATTGTTAAATATAAGCTAAATAATAATAATTGTAATAATAACAATGGCATGTTGCCCACCAGAGAGGTCTCTTAAAGGTCGTTGAATTCGCATGGCTATAATTATGAGAATAGCCTGGCTGCGTGGTGCAGTAGTAACGTTCTCACCTGCTGTCCCCAAGGTTGCAGGAGAACGAAACCTGCCGCAGTCAGTTAGCATTTGAGGGGACGCAAATTTGAGTACATTTACTGGCACTTAAAAATCCCCTTCAAGGCAAAATTCCAAAACCCCGGCGTCTCTAAAAGCCGCAGTGGTTAAAAGGGACGTAAACAATCATTATTATTATTATTATTATTATTATTATTATTATTATTATTATTATTATTATTATTATCTTTGGTTATAAGGATGAAATGATAAGACGTGAGAAATACTCAAATATTGTGACAGGGAAGTTAATCCCACCAGGTTGTAATCTCACTGCCTGGCTGGGGATCGAGCCACATCTCTACTTACAAGGGGAGGATACAATGCATGGGTCACCGATTCGAACCATCTTTAGTACACGTGTAGGGCATGACTAGACGTATACAAGGTACAAGTAGTAAGGTGCGCTTCTCAGCCGATTCCGAGAAATTAATTATTAATTATTCGTAATTGCTGTAGTGCGTTCATGTGCGCTGTACGTTAACATGAAGCCAAGAAGCTCATAGTGCAGCGGTAAGAGCCCTGCTTCGCAAGCATGGGATAAGTGGATCGAATCCCACCAGTGAACATTTTTTTTGTAAATATAGGCAATTCGTACGACAGCAGATGTCGTGAAAAATGTTCATTTTGCAGTCAATTGTAATAACGTGTTATGTGAGCGGGAGAGGGGAGTGGGAATAAATCTTACAGGAGATTACATCCTCGTCGCGGAATTTGAATGCGGTCCTCTTCCATCGGCCTTCGTAGTCACCGGCACATCACTATAACGTGTAATATCCGACATCGCACAATTATTCCCACTCTTATGATGTTGCTACCTCAAGAGCCAAGGAACGAATGCGGCATTCAACGTTTCCTGGGTGAACCGTTTATCATATTGCCCACCGTTATCGTTAGTTTGTGTGCAGGTGACCTCACCAGTTCCGAACACTTTCCAACTGTAGCAACAGAGTATCGAGAAGGCAGTGCGAGAACAGAGTAACAAAAAGGCAGTGCGAGAGTACAAATATCAAGTAGGCAGTGAAGAAAAAAAGTCTTGGAATTGTTATGTATTATGAGTGTGTAAAAAAATAGAAATATTTGTGTGTTGATGAATGTCATGAATAGTAAAAACGGTAACACAACCAATACCCATAGCATGAGACACTATTTGCGGGGTACGGAGTGGTCTAATGGTTCACTGACGTGCAATGAACGGAACAGACTGGGCCTCCATTGAATAAACGTATACATATAATAGAGTACACCTGACCATATATAATACCAATGTATTTGCAATGCCCCGACTGTACAGTACATTATGTAATGTCACAAACGTTCAACCCCATACGATGATTTCAGAATCCCTTTTCCCGCTCACAGAACACGTTATTACAATTGACTGCAAAATGAACATTATTCACGACACCTACGGTTGTACGAATTGCCTATGTAAAAATAAAAATAAAAATGAGGCTCACCGGTGGGATTCGAACCATTGATCCCACGCTTACGAAGCAGAGCTCTTAGCGCTGAACCATGCGCTCCTGGGAATCAAGTTAACGTACAGAGCACATAAACGCGCTACAGCAATTACGAATAATTAATAATTAATTTCTCGGAATCGGCTGAGAAGCACACCTTACTACTTGCACCTGGTATACACCAAGTCATGCCCTACACGTGTACTAAAGATGGTTCGAATCGGTGACCCATACATCGTATCTCCCCCATGTTAGTATAAAACAAAGTCCCCGATTCATGGATGTCATGGGTTATATGGAGAACGTCTGGATGGATTTTGATGCGGTTTTCACCATTGTGTAAAGGACATCTCGAGGATGATGTCTGTAGAAAATAATTTATTTATGATCAAAGGAAGCCAAGCAGTAATGATTTCAGTGAAAAAGTCGAAAAAAATGGCGCCCGAGCACTTTGTAAGCCTACCCTGGGCAAACGGTTAAATATATCTGAATACTATGAATGTAAGAATTGTTCAGCATGAAAAGTTCTACAAAAAAGTCCGGGAGAGCATATCTCTATCTTCAATAATTCGCCCACTATAATTGTTTTTACGTTTTCATTTCTTCCAACCATTCCATTCAAATACTGAGGCGACAGTTTACGAGCTAGCTAAGAGCGAGTCTATCACCCCTGTTACAGCCTAACTAGCGGGCGAACCTATTACGCCAGATACTGCCAGCAGCAAACCGTCGTGTCGTGTTGAGTTAACACGTCAGAGAAGGAGAGTTGTGTTTGGAGTTCCCCTGGAAGTGCAACTTGGCTTTTCTTCATTTTGCCTGTGAACTTTCCGTTCCGCAAAATGCAGTCAAGTTAAGATTGGACGGAAGGAGGATTTGTGTTTCATGCACCTCGCCATTCCCTGGAAGTGCAACTCGGCTTTTCTTCAATTTGCCTGTGAACTTTTCGTTCCGCAAAATACACAGTCAAGTTAGGATTGGACTGAAGGGAGATTTGTGTTGCATGCACCTCGCCATTCCCTGGAAGTGCAACTCTTCAGTTCGCCTGTGAACTTTACGTTCCGCAAAATACACAGTCAATTTAAGATTGTACGGAAAGGGGATATGTGTTTCATGCACCTTGCCATTCTTAAAATGCGTTTGACAAGAATTCGCTATAATTAATAGTCCAGTCAGTGATTTTAAGCCATCAAGCCGAGATGTAAAACTCATATAGGTCATAGTTCAATGACATCGAAAAAAAAGCGCTTATCACGTAACAATGAAACAGAGCAACAAATAATTTCTCGATTTTCACAAGAGAAAGAAAGACTTCGTCCTCGGCTCCTTCAAACCGTTGCTCAAGAAGAACACCGTCTGAACCACGATCAGAAACCAGCTTATAACACCATCATATCTAGCATCACTAAGAAGGAAGGTAAGATATTTTTTCTCGATGCCCCTGATGGCACGGGGAAAACGTTCTTGATTAATTTGTTGCTCGCCAAAGTGAGGTCTGGTGGTAATATTGCTCTTGCCGTCGCATCATCTTGATTTGCAGCCACTCTTTTGAAAGGGGGAAGAACAGCACATGCAACATTTAAACTTCCTTTGAAAGTCAGCAGTAATGATGGAAGCGTATGTAATATTTCAAAACAAAGTAACACTGCCAGTATAATCCAAAATTGTTCTTTAGTTGTATGGGATGAGGCTACAATGTCACACAGAATTCCGTTGAAGCTGTAGACAGGACCTTGCGTGATCTAAGGAATCGGTAAACACCTAAGGGTGGCTGCACAGTTTTGTTCGCTGGAGATTTTCGTCAAATCTTACCAGTCGTTACCAGAGGAACGAGAACCGACGAAGCGAACGCGTCATTAAAAAGATCTTACATCTGGCCGGATATAACAAAATTGGCATTCAAAACTAACATGAGAGTACTCTTATCTACAGAAGATAATAGTCTGTTTGCTAATTTGTTACTTAGAGTCGTAAATGGAGATTTACCGGTCATTGACGGGGAAATTACCCCCAATCACGATTTGTGTGTATTAGTAAGCAGCATTCAAGAATTGATTGATAGTGTTTATCCTCTAATCAATGACCTATCTAACAAGTTTCATTCAATTTTAGGGAAAGAGCAGTATTATCGCCAACAAATGAACAAGTCGTGGAAATTAATGACTTGGTGTTCTCCAAATTCACTGCCCATGCTCAAGTACATTACTCAGTAGACGCAGTAGTCGATAGTGAAGAAGCTGTTCATTGCCCTACAGAATTCCTAAATTCCTTACTTCCCCCTGGCTTGCCACCACACAAGCTAATTTTAAAAGTGGGAGTGCCTATTATATTGCTACGTAATTCACACTCATCAAAGTTATGAAATGGGACGTGATTGGTAGTGAAAACTTTGAAAAACTGTTTCATTGAAGCAACTATCTTAACTAGCTGTGGTACAGTAGAAATGGAATCCCTATGATTCCTTCAGATTTGCCTTATCATTTAAACGAGTACAATTCCCAATAAGAGTCTGCTTTAGCATGACTATAAACAAAGCACAGGGTCAGACACTTCGCGTGACTGGAGTTGATCTCAGTGGAGAATGTTTTTCACATGGATAGGTTTACGTGACTCTATCACGTGTTACATCAAACCGAAATCTTTTCGTGTTCACTGCTGGAGGGAAAACGACTAATGTCGCATACAAGGAAATCTTATAAGACCTCGGTTAAAAGTAGCATATCACCTTGCATTCATAACTGTTCCCGGGCGAAGCTCACTAGGTTGCTAGTGATCTATAAATCAAACTGCAGCGTTGTCGTTCCATTGATGGGCTTATCGGCATCGTGGTCACGTTGCTCCGTGTACTTGGGTGTGTGTTGAATCTGTCTGATAGCCTGTGTCATTGTGATAGCTGTACAAGCGTGGGTATTTGTAATAAGGCTTCGATTTGGATATGAGGTAGACGTGGCCTTAGTTTAAGTACCATTCCGGCATTTCCCTGGAGTCGAAGTGGGAAACGATGGAAAACCTTTTCCAGGATGGCCGAGATGGGAATCGGACCCACCGCTTCTCAGTTCTGTCTCAGAAGACTGAGCGTAATCGGTTTCGGTTTCTTGGCAGAGCTGGGAATCGAATCGAGACCTCCATTGTGACGGTCAAGAATGCAAGGCACTATGCCAAGAAGTGTACTAAGTAGCTCCGTGCTAACCGGTCTCTAGAATCTAGATAATAGAGATTCATTAACTAGTGTGATTACGATGTGAGGCTCTAAGTAAATGAAATGCTAGAAAGAAGACACCAAGGGAATACAGCAATTAAAGATCATAATTTATTTAAGATAATTAATAAAACGGCTAAAACATTTTTAAATAAATTAATTATGTTTCGAATTCCTCGTAAAGGACGGAGAGAGGTATTTGGATTATTGTGCGAGGTATACTTCCCTGTCACATTGATATTGGGGGGCTTCTTGTATGTAGTTTCTTAGTTCAATATCGCAGCTCAATTCCGCTACCGACATGCTTCGAGAAGAATGAAGCGGTGAGACACAAAACGCACGGGAATGTTATTGGAAGCCACGGGCAGTTGAATTCAATACTTCGACGTGTGACACTGGAGATCTCCCGGTGGATTGCGTCTTGTTATCTGCTATCTTATTACAGTCTAGATGATCCCAAAAATAAAAACAATACGATGTATACAACTGAGTGAAGACTAAAATATGCAGGACTTCATTTTTCAAGTTACAGTACATGTTGTGAACTAGTGTGGTATTCATATGGTTAATTGCGAAGACAATAAACCGAAATATAACCAGGAATCACTACATGAAAATTTTTTGAACACTACTTTTAAACTTTTAATCTAAAGCTAAAAATAGGTTCCTGTTGTTAATTCATTTTCAATTCATGTTCAATTTTTCTGATGACCTGTGTTTTTGTGCTGACTGTAGTAGTGTGTGTAACTCTAATTAGTATTGTCGGAAATGGGGTAGGTGCTACGGGACATGAAATAAAGTACTACTTCGGCATTACCCTGGAGCAGGCTGTTCCAGCCGAGCAGCTCGCTCGTGAGCAGTGGAGTACTCGCCGCCTTCCGTGAGTAAACCTGCAACATGCAATACAGCTCTGCTGTGGGGGGCTGCCGTCACTGCACGGTGGATATATCAAGACTGGCTGGAAGCGCATTGACTTGTGTTATGACCTTCGCCCAGTGACGTATTGGCTATCACCCCCAGTCCCTCTCCAACCGTGCTCCGAGCAACACTGCTGAGTACTCGCGTGTACGCATGCTCAAACTCATGGATTTGGAACAGCCTGCCCTGGAGGGAGCGTGAAAAATCCCAGGGAAAAACACATAATATGTATCGCAAATTCACGTCCAGAATTGGCGCTGTCTTGGAAGTAGATTAATACGAGTAATAGGAAAAAAATCCATTATATACGGAATAAAATAATCTTTCTAATTTTGTTGACTCTGAAAATACCTCTTTTTGGTTGGTGATGGCGTGGAGATACGAGCCTCATATTGGTTTCCCTCCCTTGTGATTTTATAATGTTGTAGACATTTAAATTGCTACATTTTAGTTCATTAGCCATTAATAACCCAGTCACCGCAATAAGTTTTACTGTATATTATATGCTTTACATTAGGTAGGTTTGGCTTTCAAGTCATATAGGCCTACTCAATTCGCTTCTTAGTCTGTAAAAGAATGCAGGATTGATTGTTATTTTTGTGGTCTTAAGTCACGGGAACATTTTTCTTATGTTGAATCCCAACGATTGGAAGTGATTCTTGATTTTAAATATTGAATCCCGGTAACAGTGGAGTAGAATTTCCACCTCAATCGTCATCTGGCGTCAGGAAGGTAATCTGGCTTAAAATACCTGATCCATGTAGCAAATGAAGCTTCAATAACTCCAAATAGTTGGGACAATCTAAAGAAATCTTCATACAGTTGTGACAGGAGTAATAATAATTATAATGCATTAGACGAAATTCCATAAATATTTTACGTGGACCCCCTCCTTGATAGTTAGTTTCTAAAAGTGATTTTCTCAATAAGTGGTTGTTATCTCCACAATCCTGATGCGGGTTTTCCCTCACTAAGGATGGCTCGAATGAATTTGAAGTTGAAATACTGTTCCAGGTGTTTTCCTTCCGGTCAGACCAACATGTATGCTATGTTCCAACGCGATAGGAAGATTTACGGTCACGGTGATCCCCAGTTAAGCCATTGTCACGGAATGGAATGATTAAAAAAATCAGATTCGCATTACATTTGGTAAGGAGCGTTTTTCTTAACTTCCCGCTCCCTCAGCACTCGGAGAGTAAAACGTCATTGTATAAGTTTAGGTAGTGCATGCACTATACAGCTAATGCTACAATGGCATCCACTGTCACCACGGCTGAATCCGACCCCGCTGTTGCATTGTATATGTCTGTGATAGAAAGAGAGAGATGGCAGACGGGGCTGTTCATTGATAACTTCGGTTACGAGTAACAGAAACAATCCCACAATCTGTTGTATACACTGATAAAGCAAACTGAACATGCAATCAATCCTCTTGTATTAAGGTTCATTGATTTCACATTTAACACGGGTTGACAACTAATTGCCCAACGTTGGGGTAGGCCATAGAGTTATAAACTAATTGATGACGATAGTGTTTGTTTAAAGAATTCTTAAAACAGCTTCAAGTGACAAGCTTGACAAACAGGATTCCGTCCTTTTTTTTAAATGATCTAAGGTATGACATGCTTTCAAACTTACATCAATAGTTTTTAACTGGTCGTGCAGCTCTACAAGAGCAGCAAAATTATCGTCCATTTTGTAATTTTACAAGCCACGAGAGTTTCGGAGAAAAGAAATAATCAAAATTCAAGTAAGTGGCAATGCTAAAAATATTTTCTTCTTGTGTTCGGCATCCAATCGAAGTGATTGAATCGAAAGTGTTTATAACGATCGACCAGAATAGACTTTGTCAACTGGTACTGAGGTTTGTAGCTAACTTTTCGAAAATTATAGAAACCATGGATATGAAGTTCCAAAAGTTAACTCCGGTTATTCGTTATAGAGAGATGCCTTCTGCATGGGAGGAGTCATAATGAGCACTAGTGCCGTAGTAAGACCAGTTTTCTATTTTAAAATATAACCTAAATGTACGCTTATTTTCCAAAACGATAATAATGTTTCGATATTAAGTTTTGAATTTGAAATTATTTCTAAATTGTCACAATGTACGTCATGTAACAAGAACTATTTAGTCCATTACAAGGAAACTATATTTCATTGGCGGGAGAATTTTGAAATGCAAAGACAAATATATATACAGAATATATAATATATAACAAGCAGTTCCATAAAGAACTAAATAGCCTATTTTCATATTGCCTGTATCAATATACAAGATTTCAGTTTGATTCATGTAATAGATTCGTAGATATTGAGAACCGTCTAAATATTTCGGATCTTTGCCATGTTGGATCTTTATATATTTAGGCGATAGAGTTATGTACTATTACATGAAGATTATTGCGTAGGTGTATTATTCAAATTTCAATCGCAAGAATAGGACACAAGAGGAAAAATGAGTTATTAAAATTTCGCACAGCCGCCATCTTTTAATTATGAAAACAGTTGAAATAAATTAGATGTCAGTAGGTTGAAATTTGTATAAGGATTCACCGTACCAAGTTTCACTGCGCTCGGATGGTTAAATCGCATGCAACGTCTATTTAAAAATTCAAATAATAAAATTTCGCGTCGCTGCCATGTTGAATTTGTGCTCACCAGGTTATTGAAAGTCCCACAGGTGAACGTATAGCCTTTATCACCATGCAAAATTTCAGTTTGATTGCTGTCATAGATTAGTAGATATTGGGACCGGTGTAAATATTTCGGATGGTCGCCATGTTCGATTTTTCTGTAGGCCATAGAGTTATGAATTAATTGCTGACGAGTATTGCCTATATTCATTATTCAAACGTTGACTTCGATCGCATGAATAGGACACAATAAATAAAACCGTAATTTCTAAATTTTGCACAGCCGCCATCTTGAGGTTATGTAAACAATTGAACCAAATTAGACGTCAGTGCATAACAATGTGAATGTACATTTGCTGTACCATGTTTACTGCGCTCGGAAGGTTAAATTGCGAGAAAAGTCTATTTAAATGTTTCAACTTCGCTTGGCCGCCATGTTGGTTTTGTACTTTAAAGGTTTTCGAAAGTCACTTAGGTGAATTTTTAGTAGTGCCCTGTGTAACCGTACAAACGTTTAGGGTGATATCAGTAATAGGTTCGGAGATATAGAATGCATGTGAAATATTTTGCACAGCCGTCATGTTGGATTGTTGGGACGTAATCAAATATAAGGAGCACGGTCGGGGTCGGACAAAATAGTACTATGACCTTACTGAGTTTCATTGAAATCGCTCCGGCCATTTAGATGCTATTAGCGGGGACACACTTATAAGCACACACACATACAGTATACACACACACCTACACACACACACCTACACACACTTCACGGAACTGCTTATCTTCAAAATATCGTAATGTCTATAAACTTAAAAATATCCAATGTCGGATTTCGACGACGGCTTATAGACTTTATACTACAGAGAGCTCTGGTACAACCTACCTTGATCACTTATATCGCGTCACTGTCTAGTGAGTCACTCTACAGTAGCCTCTTCATCCAACAATTGAATACGAGTTGTTATTACGCACATACTATTGGTTTTGCAGGCGGTTAAAGTGGCTTCCAAGATTGCAGGAAATTTGGGTTTGAATCCTGACGATATCTCATTTGCATGCCTTACTCAAAAGATGGTCCCTTGAAGACGACTTATCCTACGAATACAGTTATATCCGCGATCTTTAGAACTGAACGGAATGAAGAGGGGATAAAGTGTTCAATCAATACTGGGTGTCCTTGGCATGTAAATACCCCGTACGTTAATATGGCAGATCGTTACGAGTTGTGCTTACTTATTTTGTCTGATGGAAAGGAGAAGATAATTTATGACTTATCAGTTATGGAGTCAAGAATGTTGTGATATATCGTAAATTATACGTTTCAGTAAAATATGGTAGGCTACGTGGAATACCTTGAGTGCTTGACCGTGTATGGTAGTCAATGACGGGAGATGTTCAGCCATGATTTCCAACACATGGTGGATATTTTAGCACTTTTAGAGTGACGTATCAGTGCTGGTTTACAAACAGGGTTACAGCTGCTCAACGTGGGATGTTATTACCAATAATTCCAATACAACTATGGAAAATCGATAAATCGTAAACGATTGACCTCGGAACGTATGTTTTATGGTGCACTATACCTTGAATTCCTCAATTCCTTTTCACATTGTTGCGAGTAATCCATGGGCTATGCAGAATAGCTATACAATAACTAGTCAATTGTTACTTGGATATGCAATATGATCAGTTACTATTTCTGGGAGATTAGTTTTTAATGCTCTGAATATATTATTAGTGTTAATAGGGCAGGGTAAGTTTATTATGATTGTTATGGTTGTAATTGTTGTTGTTGTTGTTGCAACTCACGCATTCATGACAAACAGTGAGTTTTACTCTCTGAAGGAATAATAGTGGGTAGGCTGTTAAGATTCTCTGGCAGTGTTTTATCAGGAGGCAAACGCAGCACATTGGTGTGATATCTGGTGGCCATTGCAGCGAGCAGACCGTTAGATATGGGGTGTAGCGGGAATGGCACAACACAACAGCGCTTGTGGTAATGGGTACTTGTGGTCCGGCGGCCTGATTGAGCATGACACTGTTCAGTCTCATGGGCTCACCCACACCAACTCTCTGCAGAATGTACTATAGACCATTATAACCCTTATACGTTCTTACTATTCAATTACTTACTTATTTATATGCATTTTATTTACCTCTATATATACAATTTAATGTTACTCATTGACTCATCACCATATCTCTGAGGCCAGTGAACGTAAGAGCTTACAATTTTTCATAATGGTTCCCATAGGTCTATAGGGAAGTGGTATGACGGAATTTTACAAAATTCAAGTTCTAAAACGTAGAAAATGGGGATTAAATTTAGGCTATATTCGAAAGTGTCCGAGTTAGAAACGCAAAACTTGACAAGCGTGTTCTTGAATACTGTCGATGAGAAGCACGTTTGATCTGACATACCAAAAGACCGAAAATAAAGATTGAAATTTCCCTAATGATGTGTATTTTTCTGAAACCGCTATAGAAATAAATGTGAAGGTCAGAAGGATCTTCATAAAATAACATCATGTATTTGGACGATTGTACAATAAACCTGCATACTGCGGATCATGAGAATGGTTGCATATTTGTAGTCAAGCTCCCCTTAACGAATCCATTTCGTTGGGAACGTTCCTTTCGGTGACACATTTCTTATTTGATAACAAGTCTCCCACACGTTCGATAATTTCAGTTATCTGCTTTCTAAAGGTTATTGGTATTACAAGCTACCTTCTTATTTCTGTAGGCCTACACGATATAAAAGGTAAATGTTACTCACTCACCTCCTTACCTTTGTAACTTGTGGAGACTGAACTATATAATTTTATAGAGCTTGTCTTAAGTTTATCGGAAAGGAATAAACAATTTACATTCTATGGACAGAAAAATAGCGTTTGAAAAATACGTTTTTACTATAACCACTTGAGATACAAACATGAAATTTAACATGAGTGTTTCACAATGATAACGGAGAAATTCGTGTACGAGGCTTATTCATTTGATTTTTTAGGACTGAAAATTGGGGCTGATAACTTTCCTGTAGGTATACGTATCGCTGAAATCCCTGTTTCGTTAGACGTGAAACTCTGGGAAAATACTTTCCTTAAAAAGGATTAAGAAAACAATTGTTCGAATAATTTTTGAGGCTTGTTAAAGTAGCTCAGCAGGAGGAGGTCAACTTTGGAAATAACCTGTTCTTTACAAATAGCCTACATTACGTTGGGAACGTCCTTTTGTTTTTGACAGAAAGTTCGTAATTGTTAAAATATTACACTGACGTCTTCGAAGATCTTAGATATCTGCGTCCTTATTATTTTGATATTCTTTGGGTCAAGTTTCCTTCATTTCTTGTATAAACATAAGTATTAAATTAATTTAATTGATCAATAAAATTTCGTCAAAATAGCTTCTAATCTATGTAAGTGAAATTGAAGTTTTGTTTGCGACAATCCTGTGGTGAAAGAAGACGTCATATAGTTTGTAAAGATTTCATTAAATATACTTGTATTTGTTTGAGGAATGTTGTAGGGGAAGTTATGCCTTAATATTGATGTTATTTAATTTCTCACGAGATGGCGGGAATGCAGAACCTCGCAAGTCACAATAATTTTGTTTCCATTCTCTCCATAAACGTTCAAGGATATACAGTCCCAACAAACATTAGCAAACGTAAGAAGAGTTCCCTATGGCCTAGTGCAGCGGACATGGAGCCTTAAATATAAAGTTTGACAGGAGTGTAACCATTAATGTCTAGGGGTTGTATACTAAACATTCGGAAGAGAGAAGAAATAAACAGTATAGTAGCTTACTAGGCCTTGCATTCCTACTGGAATAATATTCATGGATATTAAAGATTCTTCATTTTTAACTTCTATTTTTGGAGTACTTGTGTAATGATGCACACAGTTTAATTCAAATACATATATTACCCTATACAATGAAATCTCATTAGCTATTTTTTTTGTAAATCATATCTTTTATTCATGCCATAATCAACTCGCAACACTCTTGATGACATTGGTGGTACAAAAATGCTGTAGGTTGCTCGTTGTGTTAGAAAGTTAAAAGGTGGGAACATCTGATTATCTCTACCAACCTCAACGACCTTTTACTGGTAGAAGACTTATTATCACAACCATAAATCTATAGAGATTTCATAAACTTACCCGTCAACGAATGGTATGTCTTCTATTAATAAATCATCTATTGACCCGATCTCAGGCAAGTGGTGTGGTAAATATGACGCTCCATCTAGCACCAAGGATAAGGTGAGGCCTGTCGCACTCCTCCGAGGAAATGGCAATTAGAGCATTATTTGAATAAAATTGACATAGGAAACCAGATGACACGGGGGAAAATTGTTCTGCCTCCACTTCATCCAGCTGGGCTGACGGAGATTTGAACCCGGGGAACAATGGTCAAAGTCCGACATCCAGCTGGCTTAGCCAGGCCGTACATAACAGAACATGTCCCCAAAGGAATGCACGTATTAGGAGGAACCAAATGAGATACAGTTATATGTCGTATCATTCGGGTTTCGGGCTCACACTTGATAGGATCCACAGAATTTCAAAGTAAAGATAGGTTTGCAAGAAATTGGGTTATCATTCTTCATCAACTGCCTATTTTTGCATGGTTGTAATAAAATATTAACCTAATATAAGGCACACACACAGTTTAACTCGGTTACTTCTGCACTTACCAACTTTTTGCAATGCTGTAAGAGCAAGAAGATATTCTGAACATTAACCGTACTTACCGAGTGATTGTGGTCAGAGTTAGTGCCAATGACTGAATGTTAAATATATGTATGTCATTAATACGTTCCTACCCCTGTGTACAAGCAGAATGATGTGTCAGAAAACCAGTGTGTAGTTAAAAGGCAACAAAGATTCTTTTTGGTGTTAAATGAAAATTGTGTGTTATTACCATATTTAGCAGCTCCTATCATACTTATAATTCGGGTATTAATTTTTAAGACACCCTGAATGCCCTTTGCATATCCATAATTAGAAGTTGGACTTTAATGTTTAAAGAAAGTGTACCATAATTCGTATTAGAATGAATTTATTACTGTATTGAGTTAAGTCTAAGCATGAAGATACGCAATTCTATCGACCAGCTTCTTACAGGGTAGGCCTATAAATGAATCTAATGAAAAGTAGTTTATTGATTTTCACTGGGTAGCCATGTTGCTTGATAGCTTTCTCTATATTGCGATTGATTAACTCTTTGTTTAGCCTGGAAAGATTAAAGGCTTTGTACTGTATTAAGTCTAGCCATATTTGCGATATTTAGGTTACTTAATAAAGAATGTGGTTAGGTATTTCATCAAAACTATATAATATTATTAACATTTTATATATTTATTATTCAAGGAAACATTACTGAAACTTACATTCCATTTTGTGGGGTTATGTTAAGAAATACGTATTTGTAACACCGCTACCTGTCATCCTACTGAAGTGAGACGACGAATTGCTGCAGCTGTCGCGTCCATTACTCTAGACATGCTGACAAAAGTGAGGCAAGAGCTGCACTATCGGCTGGACGTTCTCGCAAGGAGCACTAGTAGTTTGTTCTGTGAAATCTCGTGCAGTTACTCTTTCAGCTCGTGTATGAATAATTATTTTACACAATACATAAGAAACATATCACCCATTTAAAGCCGATACTATTTTGTGTACACCCTGTAGGCCTACTTAATCCTTCATTATATCAAACAAATTATTAAACAAATTAGAGTTAATCACAGAGAGTACCTAAAATATTATATCAATAACTGAATGTTTCGCTTATAATGACCTAAGTATTAAAATCTAAAAAACTATATAATTTAACAACAAAGAAATGCCTCTCGGCTTTCCGGCAGGTGGAGGTAGATTTCACCGGGCAAGGAAAAATGTTTTGAATTCACTAAATTTGCCAATTGTTGTATACCTTCAAAATTCCGCATGTTTAGCAATATTTTGCTCATCCCTTGGCGTATGGATGGGTCATATCTACATTCTTTCACACAAAAGTTTTAGGTACGTTTTGAAGGAGTGTTGACCATTTTAAATGGTTTTTGATATTGTACCAATTAAGGGGAGACTACACCACAAAATTTTAATATTTTTCAAAGAATTTGTATTGGCTATTTTAGACACTTGGAGTGTTTTCTCTTAGATCCCAGAAAGATTTGGTTCTATTCGAATTATAAATAAGTCCAAATAATATTTGATATGAGGAGGGCGTGGCTCACTGACAGCTGTCAAAGATAGTATTTGATGTTATAACCATGAAACACGACCGTCTTCTCACCAATCGGATAATCTTTGTTCCAAAGTTGGCTGTTTGCTTTTCCTTCAAAAGTAGCGATTCCAGGTGATAAAATCTGAACTAGTGATTTCAACAAACATTTTGTTGAGAGGTAAATTTTTATAAGTTTGATTTCTAACTTCAATACCAACTTATTTATCCTAAATATTAACCAATCTCAGTGATTTTTTGCAGGACGTAGTCATGAGGTATTTGCATACTTCTGTGCATTAATTTTAAATGATATGCAGTTTCAGTGAATTTTATGACATTTATGTACAAATTATTTGAAGAAAAAAATTAAATTTGAAAAATGAACTAAGGGTAATTAAACAAACAATCTCATAAAATAAATGCACAGAACTCTTAAACTATGTCCTGTTACTGTGTCTGAAGAAATTGAAATGTAAAAATTGATACCTGAGTATCAAAAGTTGGTTTTCAAAATGCCATTAAAACAACATTAAAATTAATCATTCAAAAACCATTCAAGTTATGGCCTCCAAACCATAGACGTGATATATATACGATCACAAAATTAATTTGAAATCGATGCATTAGGAGAGAAGTTAAATTTTTCAGTGGACCCTTAAGGGAGGTATGATTTCTTTTTCTATCAAAATGGTTAGTGCTATCAAAAAACTGAGATAATTGTTTGGACCTTGTGCGAAAAATAATATGAACTTTGAATGGATTCGATTTTTTACATACTACGAAAGTTATAACGATATTCCACGTTTTCGAAATCAATCCCCCATTTCCAACCCTTTAGGTCCAATTTCGCCCAATACCGAACTCAACCGAGATTTTAAATTTGAAAGTGATGGTGCATAATGACGGTAGTTATCGCGTTCACAAATAATACTGTACATGATATATACTGTTTAGTCTATGTATATAGGCCTATAGGCTAAACATCTGAGTTGGCGGTGGTTTTGCGGTCTAAGAGATATGAAACGCGAAGATATGCCTAAATATTCCGGAAATCGTAACATGGTACTGCCCCCGTAAATTGAATTATATTGAGACCACGATGGCTGTATTGGCATAAATGAATAAAGTTATGGCTGTCATAGTTGTGACGTGTATATTCATGACGTAGGCACGGATGACGCAGATTTCATGCAAGTAGGCTGGTTGAGCTGAGATTCTTGGTGACGTCATGATTTTGTTCGAGAAAGATCTGAGATTTACGACGCAGTCGCAGGAAACATGGTATTGTGCTAAGGAAGAAGTTACGCTATTGGAGGAGAGACTTGAACCAATGAACGATAGTTTGGAAGGAAGACGGAGATTGCTGAAACTACGATATTTGATTACTTTTGGCATGCAGATTTGTGGAAAACTATTTTCAGTTATGGCATTGATTTGGAATTTTGAAGAAATTAATTTTGAGTTTTTGAAATTTGAGAATCCGTCAAGTATAGCCAAAGTTAAAACTTCTAGCAATGACGGAGGAACGAACTATGGCAGGGATGGATACGCCCCTTAAGAAGTTGATAAAAGGTCGTGCACAGGAGAGAGGGGCTCTCATATCTCTCATACCGCTGATACCGCATATATATTTCAGATGTTATATAGTCATTGTCGAGTGAATAAGTGAAGCAAGTCATCTTTAGCGTGTGGTTAAAGCCCGGCGCATCGAACGAACACGGAGCAGTTCCATTTTACGCTGTTCGAAACTAGGTGAAGTTGTAACGCTCACATTAACGTTTCTACCAGATAAGATATAAAGAGTTAACTTCTGCCTTTATTATAATTCAATTGGGTAGTACAACATTGAGGTGTGTAGAAGATTTGAACAATTTCACAGTTATACTTTGAAAGATATTGACACTTTAAGACTGCAGACAAAAGTGATTTTCTCGCCACCTGAGAAGCACTTTTAAAATTCCACATTATACACTACGGCTGACACGTATATCGCAACTGTGATATTGGAGAATACGTTTGGTAATACAACGATACATTCTATTATGGAACATTATAGTCTAGCAGTGCTTTCAATGATTATAACAGAAGTGAAGATGGAAGGCTAAGGCTTTAATGCAATTGGGACATATATCGATGGAGTGAAGTAACAGCATGGAACTTCGTTAATCGTCATTCTACAAAAGCGAGCATGTAGTGAACATCCAACTACACTCATGCATCGTGAATCCATCGCTGAATTATATCAAATGACAGTGGAAATATCATCATACTCCACGATTATGAATATTTCTGCGGAAATAACTGCAATAAACTTCATGGCGAATTACGACTGGAACTTCAGGGAACTTTCAAGAGAGGCCAGGGTGGACCCGGCTCATAAAGAAGAGTTTTGCCAGAAGGATGTCTTTCGTATACATGGAGCAGTGCAATTTCCGGAGAAGGAAGCAGTTCGATTCTCCGAGGACGCTGATTCCAGGTTCGAGGTCGGAGCACATCTTCACGCTGGTGAAATGGAACCAACAGCAGTTTTCTTTGAAAACTTTCCTCTAGAACTTCAACCAACAGATAAGGTAGTCGTGAACGTTTCTTGTATTATTTGAGTCATGTAGCGATATCTGAGCAACCATTTTTCCCATATTTTTCTGTCCCATTTATTTTTGCCCCATTTTCTTATTAACATTTCTGTACTCAGTACACTTCGATGATTTATGCCTTTTTCTACGATTTGTTGAGACATTGTTATGTCATTGGCATAGTTAAATAATTTTGGATCAGTTGACACTGATAATTAGATTCTTGCAATAATTTGCATATTTTTGTAGTCACGATTTGACTGTAAAGTTAACGATTTGCTATGGCAGATTTGAATTCAGACAGCGTGTCATTTTATTAAAGTAATTCTATTCAGTAAATTACTTTGACCAATTTTCTGTCATCCTCAAGAAAGAAGAATGATTAAATGATTTTAGAGCGTTAAAATCTAATACGTTATCGACGATCTTTGAAATACTAGTCGTCTTATGAACATGATTGCAACATAGACATTTATCATTGCATTATAGACAATTTTATGAAATATGAACTTTGATTACGATTTATTGAATACACTATAGTAATGAACATTTGATAGGAATTTTTCTCAATCATAGATTGGAACAATAATGTTTGCATTCCACAATCTAATTGTATTCTATTCGACTATTTATGCAGTTTAGATGAACTTTGATTGAAGATAGTATTTTTATACTGCGTTACTTTGAAGATATTAATCTCAATTTTGATAGACCAGGGAGGAGTGTCTAATCGTATTTGCTATTAAATTTATTTGTGATTGGCAAATTTTTACTTCATATCGATTCATGAATGAAACCCACGAAGGTTAAATAATAACAGACATTAATACAATTGATGAATATAAGAATTTTTGAAGAGGAACAATGGATGTATAATCGTTAGTTCAGTGGACCTGTAAAAGTCGCTGATGAGTAATGCCCTTGAATAATGAAGGAGGTTCCCACAGTAATAAATGAAGTTGTTGAATTTATGAGTGGAGGTTTTTGTATGTAATTTGGAAGATTTTGATGCCATATATATAAAGATATATGATGAATTCTGGGCCTATTGTTGAGCAATTTTGTGCGTTTTGAGCGAAGTATTTTTCCGCTGAATGTATTGTCCTGGTTCTTTGAAAGTTATTCATGTGAAGATACTGTTAAAGTTAACAAGAGTGTTAAATAATTTGAGATGAAGATTTTGAATGGAGGTTACCGTCACAAATATTAATAATAATTATTAAACCTTATTAAACCTGAATTTGACATTTAAATATAACTAACCTTCATTGGTCGATTATATCAACACAATTTGAGTAATTATCAACCGGATAAACGTGTGGTTTAATGTATTTCTTGTATAAATAATATAAACAATATTAATATTGTAAATAATTTTGTAAATATCTTTGATAACAATTTGTAATGAAAGGGATTAATAGAGGCGTGTATAAAATTTTCAATTGTCGTTTGACATTGTTATAAACAATTTATTATTGTTATAAATAATTAATGAACTTTTGTTATTAACATTTGGAGTTTTGTTATTATACTCTAAACAACGCTAATTAAACAAGTGGATTGAACAATTAAACATGATTTGGGAGTATTGGAGTAATCCACTGGTGTTTGAATGGAGCATTTAAAAGATTTGCGTGATAATATTTCAGTTGAGATGTGGACATTTAACGTGTTTTGAAAAGGAGAGCTAGGCTCTGATGTAACTCGCTTATGCTAGGGTTGAACGGAGGGGTGAGTCCACTTTGACGATGCAGGTGCATTGCAGCTGGCCCAGGCAACTGTATGATAGAGGCCAAGGACGTCTCCATAATAGCCTTGTGGCTATAAATAAAATGTGATGTGTATAAACACGCAAAACAATTGCTATATGTGTCTCGTCCTAAATCCCGTTTCCATTCCAAGTGCATTATTATTTTTACGTTATTTTGAGCTTGAGAAAGCTGAAACATTGTATGTAGAGTATACAAGTCCGACAGGAGGACATAGTTATGTGGACAATGACTTCTGATTGCCACGTGGATTTTGTTGTTTTATTTTTGTTAAATTCATTCTTTTTGTGAAATAAATTATTGTGCAGTTTAAAGTTTCTCGTCTTCGTCGTGGTTCATTTTAAATATCATGGTGGAGGTTATTGTGAGGGCATACTTTAAGTGATCCAGTTGACAACCCATCCCCGAGATAAATTTAAGAGGTAAGTAAAGGTAAGTATGAACCCCCGTATATTTTGGTGTGTTCCACAATAATTTCTTGTTAACTATTGTGCTCTAATCTCGATAGTGTCTGTCAGTGCCATTTTCATTGATGTAGCTGTGCCGGTGCGATTGATTATTGGCAATCCGATTGAGGGGGCGGATATCTGACAGCCTACTATCCTGATAACGGGGACAGTACGTATTACAATAGGTAGCTTTCTAATGTAATCTACCAAACAGGTACAATATTAACAAACGACTGTATAATATTTTGAACGTCAAATATTACTTTTAGCTATGAAAATAAATTGAAAGGAATTTTAAAATAATTAAACAGCACATTGTGGGATTAAAGGATCAAATTATGCTACACGACCACGTCGCGTTTTGTTTGGCATGGCTGCGCTTGTAGAAATCTCCCCAATTCATTTGCACAAGAGCTCAATCAAAGCAGTCTGGAATGAGTTTTGGCCCTTTGTGGTTATGATATTCTTGGTGATCTGATTCCACTTATGAAAACAAGATACTATTCAGTGCAGTACTAGAAGTGGGTATGGCTTGGAGAAGAAATATCTCTCTCATCAGGGGAGAACAGGTGTTTGAAGTGAGATACTCCAGCTGGGTATTGACGACTGTAGTAATAGATGAAGGATGTACAGTCAGTAGCTCAAACAATGAATCAACGCACTCTTGATACCTGTTCGGGCATGCATATTATTTTATTTAACGTACTGAAACAGCAAATGTAAACTTGAATTCATTTCATTCCGTCATTAAATTACCCAAAATAATCTAATAACGTTAACCACACAGACAAATCATTTTCATGAGCCTGTAATCCGCACTCGATGTACTCTCGGATGTGAATTTGTGTTTTCGAGGAACTGTTTGAATACCATATGCTCATTCATTTTTAGTGAGTGTACTGCACCAGTGGTGTAGTAATACGAAGAACGATCGGCAAAGGAAATAGCTCAATTCCACGCATGGCTGGATATTCACGAGTATTTGTTTGTTCGTACTAAAATAAATGATTTGCAGTGATACCTAAATATGCCATTTCAAACCACGCTTCCAGTTTTGATTTACACATTCATCAGCATGGATTTACGACTATCTTGGATTTTACGTTTTACTATCACTGATGAATGAATATTACTCTACCCATTAATATTTTCATTTCTATTAATCTGGGATAGGGTGATATGAATTTATGTGAGGCAGATGGTTTCTAAGCCCAGTCCTGACACCAGTCTCAAGAGATGAGCAAAATAGAAATTGTTTCTAAGCCCAGTCTTGACAGCAGTATCAAGAAATGAGTTAATGCGAGCAGGTATTTAAGGCCCATTCTGACACCAGCTTCAAGATATGAGATACATGGAGATGGTTTCTATGACCTGTCCTAGCCCCATCTTCAAGAGATAAGTTAATGAGAGAAGATTTATAAGACCTATCTTGACCCTATCCTCAAGAGATGAAACTCAGCAATTTTTCTAGGTTTAAACCGTGTCTTGTGTGGGGTTTCGCCTACGAACTCCAAGCTGGCTCAACAACGGGCTCTTGGTGTCCGTGCCCGCTGATGAGCCAGCTTGGTGATTCGAGGCTAAACCCCACACAAGTCACAGCATAAACCTACAAAAATTGCTGAGTTTTAATTCACTGGCCCTGAAAGCCAATAAACCATCCTTTTCAAGAGATGAGTTAATGAGATCAGGTTTCTAAGACCTGTCCTGACCGCGTCTTCAAGTGATTAGTTCATGAGAGAAGGTTTCTAAGACCTTTCTTCACCCCGTTTTCAAGAGATGAGTTCCTATGAGAAAGTTTCTAAGACCTATCTTGACCCCGTCTTCAAGAGATGAGTTCATGGGAGAAAGATGGTATATTGGCTTTCACGGCCAGTGGATTAAAACTCAGCAATTTTTCTAGGTTTGTGCCGTATCTTGTGTGGGGTTTCACATAGGACACCAAGCTGGCTCATCGGTGAGCCCTTGATGTCCCCGCTCGGATCCCCACAGGAGTAGTGAACTGCGCGCTACCTACCTTTTTATGAAGCGTACCTGCGCCTCTTCACTGCTAGAGCTAAAAGATCCAGCAGCCTTAATCTCCCTATGAAGGCTTCCATAAAGATGGTATATTGGCTTTCACGGCCGGTGAATTAAAACTCAGCATTTTTTCTAGGTTTCTGCCGTGTCTTGGGTGGGGTTTTGCCTAGGACACCAAGCTGGCTAATCAGCGGCCTCTTGATTTTCCTGCTTGGACCCCCACAGGAGTAGCGAACTGCGTGCTACCTTCCTTCTTATGAAGCGCACCTGTGCCTCTTTACTGAGAGAGCTAAAAGCTCAAGCAGCCTTGACCTCCCCGTGAAGGCTTCCAAAAAGATGGTATATTAGCTTTCACGGCCAGTGAATTAAAACTCAGCAAATTTTCTCGGTTTGTGCCGTGTCTTGTGTGGGGTTTCGCCAAGGACACCAAGCTGGCTCAACAGCGGGCTCTTGATGTCCCTTCCCTAACCCCCACTGGCCGTGAAAGCCAATATACCATCTGTTTGGAAGCCTATATAGGGAGGTTAAGGCTGCTTGAGCTTCTAGCTCTCGCAGTAAAGAGGCGTAGGTGCGCTTCATAAAAAGGGAGGTAGCGTGTAGTTCGCTACTCCTGTGGAGATCCGGGCAGGGTTATCAAGAGCCCGCTGATGAACCAGCTTGGTGTCTAGGCGAAACCCACACAAAACATGGCTCAAACCCAGAAAAAGTTCTGAGTTTCATGGGAGAAGGTTATTAAGATCTGCCTTGACCCCGTCTTCAAGAGATAAGTTCATGAGTGAAGGTTTCTAAGACCTTTGCCAATACTGCTTTCAAAAGTGAGTTAGTCTAATGAGAGATGTATTGTAGGACCCATCCTGACATCAGTTTCAAGAGATGAGTTAATGAGAGATGGTTTATTGGGCCCATCCCGGTAGCAACTTCAAGGGATGAGTTAATGAGACATGGTTTCTAATGCCAGTACCAACACCAACTTCAAAACATCAGTTTATGAGAGGAAGGAGATAAATTAAATTTGGCAAGGTATTCAAAGGAAAATGCATATCAGAAGGTAATATGTCTCAGCGTAATTCCCATAACGGAATAGCTGACCCAGATTTTAATCAGCGGACATGGATTTAGTTGCACTAAGTATTCGACTCAGGGGAACATCTAAGTGTACTCCAGGCACTCAACAACCAAGGTATAGATTCTAAATATATCAACATCCTGGAAAACATCTATAGCCAGAGCGTCGCCACAGTCAAAACCGAGAAAGAGGGACTACCCTTCCGTCTAGGCAGGGGAGTTAGACAAGAAGACCCCATCTCCCCCAAATTGTTCAACTGTGTACTGGAAGATACGTTCAGGGAACTAAAGTTAGATAACAAGTACGGCATTAAGATAAGCGGGAGGAGACCAACACATTTACGTTTTGCAGACGACATCTTGCTGGTAGCCAGATCACACAGTGGCCTACAACTAATGCTGATAGAGTTAAACACATCCAGTAAATCATTAGGTCTCACAATGAACTACAGTAAAACAAGCTAATGTCCAAGAGGCCCCCAAACCCAATCTTAATAGATGGTATCACGCTGCAATACACTGAGGAATACATTTACCTATGCCAATTGATCTCCTTATCACAAAAAATGGGCAAAGAAATCAAACGACGAATAACTCAAGCTTGGAAGGCCTTCTGGGGATTGACGTCATTCTGCTCGAAAAAACATTAAACAGGAAACTCAGATTAGAGGCCCTCCACACATGCATCATTCCAGTTTAGACTTACGCCTGTCAGCCATGGTAACGGCCAAGCAAAAGAGAGCATTAGACGTGTGCCAGAGGAGAATGGAGAGGAAAATCCTAGGCATATCTTTGAGTGATAGAGTTTCTAACAAGAGACCCCAAGAAATCGCGACTTCGGTGAATGTCGCGCAGAAGGCTACCAGAATTAAGTGGAAATGGGCAGGACACGTTACGAGACTTAACCAAAGCAGATGGGCGCAAAGAGCAACCATGTGGGACCCATACACAGGCAAAAGAAGCCGCGGCAGACCGAGAAGAAGACGGGCGGACGACTTCCTACAGCTACTAGGACCACACTGGTCTAGGACAACAAGACAAAGAACGGATTGGAAGGAGTTAGGAAGACGGTGGTTCAAGTAAACATTATGACTGTCATAGTGGCAAAACTAAGCATCCCACGGGACTAGCTCACCACATGAGATACAATCAACGAGCTCCCTCTTCAGAGGGAGGCCTTTGCCCGTCTAGGGACACTACAGGCTTTATTCATGCATTCATTCATTCATTCAACTGTCACTGACGTACAATAGCATGACACAGTATATGGGGCTGATGAACACCATATCCCAAGTCCCTAAATGAATCAACTGACTTATGTTTCCTCTGTGAGAATTAGGCTATTTCTCTTCCAGCAGGGAACTGAGTCAAGGAGCTGAGTTCATTAGTCGTATGAGAACATCAATAGTCCAGCTACAGTATGTCATATTATCGTCTTATAAATTATTCCGTAACTCTTGGAAATTCTGCTTCCAGGCATGAACTAATAATATACACCAGGTTATGCGAATTTTATACATACCACTACATTGACGTGCAGATACTACCTAAATATTGAGGAATATCTTATTATATAATACGCTAATGTGTATGTTTCACTAAACTCAAGCCCCTAAACCAGAGGGAGTTAGAAGGTGTGGTTTGTACCAAAATCTTCCAAATCGTCTCACTAGTCCAGGAAAAATCTTGCATTTCTTGAAAAGTCAACGGAAATATATTTATTTGTTTAAAAAGTGCTTTTAAATACATAAACGAGACGATAGCCCCTGCATAACTGTCCCGCGTACAGCCCGCATAGCATTAGAGCCGAGCGGGTAGTCTGTGCACATGGGGCTCACATAACCCGTTATGCGAGAGTTCTCGCTCGGGTCCGCTAGTATATATTATTGTTGTAGTGTTAGTTATGAAGATTTAAATGATAACTACGATGAATAACGATGCTTGGGAAATAAGCATAATAAAAATGTTACCCGAGTCAAAGATGGAAGAATCTAATACTAACGTACAGTTATTAGGAAGGGGCATATTAGTTTACACATAATGAAAGTCCAATACAGTGTTTCCTGCAAATTATGTGGCAGATGGCATGATCCTGTACTGAAAATATGAACGTTTGCGTAGGCGAATATTTGATAGCAAAACTTTGAACTTAGATATCTCCACCTTTCTTGTTCTAGCACTGAACACTTCGGAGCTATCATTTTTCATCTAAAACCAATTTTAACCCACACAGACAGTTAAAAACTAAGAATTTCAAATATACAATTCCTGATCTTTACAATAATATTGCAACATGGCTCCACAGGGTGAGAGTAGAGTAAAATCCAAAAAATACGGTTCCTCACTTTAGTTTTTAGTTGTAAGTTACACTTAGGCTATAAAATCTATGTCTGAAAATATGGGTGAAAATATTTACAATATATACACTTGTTTAGTTGCAGTATTAGCTGAGACAATGCAACTCGTCAATATTTGTTAGTTGTTGTGGTCTAACCAATATTGACGATTTGCATTATCTTAATTAATACTGCAACTAAACAAGTTTATATATTGTACATATTTTCACCCTTATTTTCAGACATAGATTTTATAGCCTAAATGTAATGGAGCTGATGATGATCGCTTGACGATCGAAACTGGTCATCCAAGTGTATTTATTAATCTCATGTAATTTTTTTCAGGATTAGGGAATAACCCATCTCATTTGGGTACAATCGTGTTGACCGACTGAAAAGCATCAACGTTTTGTTTACTAAGGCAACACTGTTAATTGGCTTGAAACACCATAATACATTAGGAATTTACAGTATGCCATTGCTTCAGATTTTTTTCGTGTGACCCCCTGAGAGGCCGAGTGTAGGTCTTTCTATTCGACGTCCGTGGGCGACCTGCGCGTCTGCATGAGAGATGGAATGGATGAAATGAATGAAACTGGGCAAGGATGTGGAAGGAAGCGGCCGTGGCCTGTCAGAAGGTACCGTCCCAGCATTTGCCTGGTGTTTAAAATGGGGAAACCACGGAAAACCATTTCAAGGACGGCCAACGGTGGGGCTCGAACCCACGCGTCTACCGAGTCAGCAGAGAGCGTGGCCCCATGACCTAACGCTGCGCTTTAGCCAGCGTAGCCACTGCTGTCGGTATTGCTTCAGATGAGTGTAACAGACACCAACGCAGTATACTTGATACAATTGCAATATTTGCGGAAACTGGCACAACGAATAATGCAGTCCACGTTGCCAAGAAAAACTATGGTACAGTACTTTCGAATTAATCAATCAATATAGAGTATTTTCCAGCACTGCACTGAGGTCAAATCTGAAAAATTGCAGTTTTCTAGTCATGACACTGTTGTAGCAAATTAATTACATGATGCATTCTTCTGCTTATACTGGCACGGCACAATAAACAAACCCATCGTGTGCATGATGGAGCCATGATTTCAGTAATATATTGATGTCAGTAGCATTCTAATCACATGCTTCTGAAATAATTCTCGTAATAAAACACAATGCTCTAGAGTGGGTGCCGGCCCCGTGGTATGGGGTAGCGCGCCTGCCTCTCACCCGGAGGCCCCGGGTTCAATCTCGGCTCCGTTAGGGATTTTAGAAACTAACGTGAGGGATGGAACGGGGTGCACTCAGCCTCGTGAGGAGAATTGACTAGCTGTCTGACAGTGAGGCAGCGCCCCGGTCACGGAAACCAAGATTAACGGCCGAGGGGATCCAGTGCTTTGACCACGCGTCAAACCAATATCTGCAGGCCAAATGGATGGCCAGCGGTTGCTTGGTACACCTAGGCTCTTCATGAGCTGTAATGCCAGGGGTTATTTTATTTATGTATAAAGTAAATCTCCTCGGAGTATTCATGGAAGTACCCTGAACTCTGGTATTCTCTTGACAGGAAATCCATAAAGCGACGTACATCAAGCCACGAAAATGGGCTTAGAGTGTATACTAATTACAAACTCAAAGTCAACAAAGTGTACGAAGTAATACGTTGGTTTACCACACCACTGGCCTCCCAGATGCCAGCTTAAACACAACATGGGGCACATTTTGTATCAATGTCCGATATTCAATTATCGGACTACTGCTCTCAAGCCAGGCTATAAAACAGAGTGTTCCGTAGAAATGATCATGCTCCAAACCGGATGTGTTCCGATGATCACTGGCAGCATAAATTCAAACTGTATAATCAATAGAGAGCACGTATGCTATGGTCATGTGATGCAGTAGACCCACACCGCATTCCGGGGAATGAAGCACTATCAGACGCTGATCATCACCAATAACAGCACGAATAATCCTTAACGATAGCACTGATGCTATTTGAGATTCAACTGTTTGCGTGCTAGAATACGTTCACTATTAATAATATAATTGTCAATACCGACATCTAGAGGTAAGTGCAGTCAATATGCTCCTAGTTGGCACGGGTTTGAATCCCAGTTTTATCGTCAACAGCTATAGAAATGAAAATCCACAGCCTGCTTCCAGTCTCCGACCGGGTCAGGAATGGAATGAATGGAGCCCCCATCTAGCGGCGAGGATATGAACTGTGCCGGCTGTCGAGGCCTGACGCACTCCTCTGGGGCAATGATTAAATGAATGACAGATGAAATGAAATGATAGTGGTGAGTGTTGCTGGAATGAAATGTTGACAGGGAAAACCGGAGTACCCGGAGAAAAACCTGCCTGCCTCCGTTTTGTCCAGCACAGATCTCACATGGAGTGACCGGGATTTGAACCACGGACCCAGCGGTGAGAGGCCGGCGTGCTGCCGCCTAAGCCACGGAGGCTTCCGTCAACAGCTATAATCCTACTTAAATTTGAATGAGTTTTCACTAAGTTCCGTGAAGGTAACTTAGAAGGTACCCTGTCAATTAGTTGAAACTCTAGTATCTGCCGTATTTAATTAGGATTTTCGTTGTTTCTCGTTCAATTCCTAGTAAATATCGCGATTATGCATTATAGACGGTCATAACTGCCTCATTCCGAACTAGCCTTGAAGAGAAAGTGGGAACGTGCATGATGAACGTATTTTCCCGTCCTAATGGGGTCAACAATTTATTTGAACCGCGAAAATTTCGTGAGTAATTTTGCGGTATATCCTATTGAGATGCATTCTTCTGTTTAGTTTTTACGCATAAAATTTCTTCACATCAGCTTCCACTGATAATCACCTACCAATAACTGAACCGTGGCCATTCCAAGAAGCAGCGGAAGGTGTCTGGCCGTGGGGTATGTGATACCGGAGGTATATTTGAGGGGCATGGCTGTAATGCAAGTCCACTGCTATAATCCCCATACTAGTCCCTCACAATACTGAATATCTGCAATGATGCATTGCTCCTTTGGAATTGACTGTCATAAGTAGGGCTCGGATTTTCGGGTGCTAAAAATCATGAAAAATATTCATTTTTTATGTATTAAATGTATCTGAAATATGTGAAAAAAGAAAATATTTAATTATAATTTAATTTATTAATGACAATATAAAAAGCCTCCGTGGCTCAGGCGGCAGCACGTCGGCCTCTCACCGCTGGGTCCGTGGTTCAAATCCCGGTCACTCCATGTGAGATCTGTGCTGGACAAAAACGGAGGCAGACAGGTTTTTCTCCGGGTACTCCGGTTTTCCCTGTCAAAATTTCATTCCAGCAACACTCTCCACTATCATTTCATTTCATCTGTCATTCATATAACCATTGCCCCAGAGGAGTGCGTCAGGCCTCGGCAGCCGGCACAGTTCATATCCTCGCCGTTAGATAGGGGCTTCATTCATTCCATTCCTGACCCGGTCGGAGACTGGAAGCAGGCTGTGGATTTTCATTTCAATGACAATATAAACAATATGCAGTATTCACGAATGCAATTTATACTATGCCTCACTGACTGTAGAAGAATTACAACTAGATACATCTTCAGGTTGTCCATCACAAATGACAGACGATTATCGGGAAACACTTCTTCTGAAGGCGCGAAACTGTGGCAATATGTTTCTTACCCTCGAGGTGTGGTGTAACTTGAGATCGCTGTTCAGCCTTGATTGCTTTCCCACATGGTTGGCAGAACAGAACGCCCCCATCAGAAGTAAAATTATCCAAAAATTCTGCAACATACTGCTGCACACGATAACTTGTAGTTGCTTTTACTTTAGGCATCTCCGGCTTCCACAGTTGGTGGGACGGGACGACAAGATAAGAAAAAGACAGCTCCAAGCTGGCATACGCTCTACATGAAGATTAGGTAGCTCACAGGTTCTTCCCCGTTGAAGTAGCACAGCACAAAAAATGAAATAAACTGAAAGATCTAGTACACTGATTTAAAAAATATATAATTATTATGTCTCTTTATGTGCTGAAATGTGAAAAGCAGAAATTTATGTTTTATAGACAAAACGTTTAAAATATGTATTTACATAATAAAATATGTATTTACCTAAAAAAACGAGCCCTAGTCATAAGTGGGGAATACTTGGCATGAACAGATAAACTTGTAACGTTCAGATACCAGAAAGCTGTTGAAAGTGTTGCCCATTGAACACATGACTGAGGCATATCACACCCTTTTACCAGCCTGTCTGTGCCCAACGTTGCGATCACGTGATGTAGCCTCTAATGGAACTTGGCATACAAGTGCTTTGCTGTCGATGCGATGAAGCAGGAATCTAGATTCATCTCGGAGTAGGTGACTTTTTTTTATCATTTTTTCACGGTCAGTGTTAACTTTATGCGCTATTTTCTGTGGAGTACTGCCAACATGGTGGTACGACTGGGTCGCAGAAACTGCAGTCACATGAGCCGTATGCTGAGGTCTCCACTGTTGTACCTGTGGGCTATTTATTTAACGCTAGCCCTGTTGTTGCTCAAAAACTGTACAGCAGCAGCCTCCGCTGGCCTCTGGCATCATGATCCTCTGTCGACAATACGGCTGACATGTCGTTGTTTGACCAGGGTGCACTTCTTTCGATACGTGCTCACAACAGTCGCACGCGAGCAGTCACCAAACAGAGCTATTTGAGAGACGCTAGTTCCAAGGTGACGAGCTTTCACAATTTGACCTGTATTGAAATCAATGGGATCAGCCAATTTTCCCATTATGACGCCGGGACACTACTAAGAGTGAATCTGTAGACCTACCGTATCTGCAGTACAAGGCTGTCAGCGTGAATATGAAACTCACCATGTACCTTGCAATACATGTTTCCTGAGCAAGGTAGTCATTGCATTATGACCCGATATAGACATAGAAATACCCCAAAGAGGACCAACGTTTAAGTGGTAATTACCATAGTTCTAACTTAATGAACATTTCGTCTCTTCAAATGGGATTGTTTCCATCTTTCCCTTGCATTGACAAACATTATGATCCCTACCGAACAGCGTAACGAAATGAGTGGAGACAAATTTCATGACTACAATGGCAAACTGATGGCTCAGAGATTTGAGGCTAAACTTCGGACCATGTCCGCGGCCATCCTGAGCTTTATTTGGTTCTATATCCGCTCAAGGCGAATTCAAGGATGGCAACTAGTCCAAACCCAGACCATAGAAGTTCTAGTCATTCTCACTACCAAAGTCACCAATGTTATGGCTGCTTAAGTAAACAGGTACATACTATTGTAGTTTTTGTTTCAATTACAGCAGTGGCACAGGATAACTTTGGTCATCAGCTATGTGTATTTCTGCCTGTATGGTATTTGTCTGAACATTTATGTTCTTTGTAATGACTGTAGAAATAAATTATAATTTCATAATGAAATAAAGTGCCTCGAGTGAATATGGAGTAGTCAATTGAAATATCACCCCCAGGATGACTGATGTGAAGGCCGCCATACAAACCATGGACCTACGGGCTTTGTAGCTCCCATCCCAATCGTGGAGCGTGACTTACTGGGCATAGTTACACTACTTGGGGCCGGTTCTACAATCTCCGGGTACACCTGCTGGTAGCTGCACGGGAGATAAACTATCTGCCAGCATAAAATCCCTGGCAACTTTGGTTGCGTGCTACCACGTCCGTATGAGGGGCGGGCCGCTACCAGGATGTATATAATGAAATACTTAAGATGGCAGGCCTGCTTTTGTGCAGAGGAGTCGCGGAGCCAATTGCGTGTCCTCTATTTTCAATTGTGTTAAGACCGCTAAATATATTTCAAATGTATAGGACATGAAATCTCATCAACAGTAAGATCATTTCTCTCTTGATTCCGAGTTGAGATGCGTCCTATTACTGCCATAACAACGATCTTTGTCGTAAACTAATGTGGTGGATTCATCACTTCACAGTATTATAATATTAACGAACCACTGCTTCATAAAAAGCATTCATCTTGTTCATAGAGCTTATTAAGATACGGGTAAAATGATAAGAGTGGCTACGCGGTTAGAGTCGATTGCTTCGGAGCATAAGTTTAGTGGTTCAAATCCAATTTTAGAAAAGTATTTTTTATCAAGCCTCCGTTTCTTATTTAATGCTACCGGTGCATTATTATTCAAATATTGTCAGTTAAAATAGCTCATAGTAAATGTTGCATTGTGGGGTTTGAAGCCATTTTTTCAGTGTTGCCTAAGCAAACAAACGTTTGGTGCTTTTCAGTCGGTCAACACGAATGTACCCAAAAAAGAGCTGGGTTATGCCCCAATCCTGAAATTAATCTCATGTAATTTATTTCTGGGTAAATGTTTCAGTAGGACTGAGATATATACCTATATACAATGTTATAATTCAGCAAGTTAGCATTTCCAAACCATTGTTTTGTTACATTCGTTTCATATCTGGTTAAAGTCATCGGCATATTAATGTACTGTTATGCTAATAGGATTATTATATTGTACGAAATAGAGACGGACGGGATCTAGGAAATGTAAGCCAATATATAAATACGTGAGTTCGAGTAGCCAGATATTTCATCACATCTTTGTTCTCAAAGATACAATGATGCTGACAATCAAATATTCATCTTTGTCTACAAGGAAATTATCTAATATGCCCACAAAACCATCCATAATAATACGAACTTTCAATTTTGAATTGTTGAATTAAAACATAAATATGCTTGTAAACAAAGTATGCACTATACCTATTCAAAGTAGTGTTACTTGGTCCATGCTGTATTAATAATTAATAATGAGGGAGTGGTAGAAGAAAATAAATGCCAAAGGTGGCACGTTAAGACCCACAGACGGTAACGCTTATCACTAAACTACGCTGACATGCCTTCACTGCACTGTTTACAACCAAATGATTATTTCTTTTTCGTAGTCAGTTTACCCTCCAGGTAGGCTTTTCCCACGGACTCAGCGAGGGATCCCACCTTTACCGGGGCAGTGTCCTGGAGCTTAAAATCGTGACGGGGGATACAATTGGGGAGGCGGGACTAGCGCCTCGCCCATGCGGCCTCACCTGCATCAGGGGGCCTCATGAGGGATGGGACGAGATGTGAAGAATGTGGGGATAGACAAGGAAGAGGAAGGGAGGCAGCCGTGGCCTGACTGAAAGTACCATACTGGCATTTGCCCGATGACGAAGTAGGAAACCACGGAAAACCACTTCGAGGATGGCTGAGGTGGGAATTGAATCCCCTCTACTCATTTGGACCACCCGAGGCTGAGTAGACCCCGTTTCAGTCTTCATACCACGTTTCAAATTTCGTGGCAGAGCCGGGAATCGAACCGCGGACCTCTGGGGTGTTAGCTAAGCACACTGTCCACTACACCACGGAGGCGACTCAACCAAATGATAACACGATGAATGATTCAAATATCAATTAGTTATTTGAAGACGCAAGATACTATTCCTAACATGGAACGTTCATTGTTTTTGTGGCTATATCAAACAAAAGTCCGCAAATCATCTGAATTACCCATAAAGCAAACGTTCTTTGGCCATTTTGGAGCGTTATCCGGCTGGCAAAACTTTATCGGTCTCTCGGAGTAGCCGACAGTTTACACACCCCCGATAAACTATATTTATGCCGCTGGCAGCACTACATGCTGATGGTCGAACGGAAATCTCAATTTATTCCGCGGGCAAGTTACCTGGTCCTTTGCCCGGAGATTGTTGAACAGGCCCTTGGTGAGACAAAGTTCCTAACTAAATTAAAACTACAACAACAAGAACATTTATTCTCATTTATTGAAATGAACTTAGAAGAAACTGACCCCGCGGTCAAGGAGAAGCAATGCAGGAAGAAGCGTCCACATGTAATGTGGGTCGTTCTTCCAAATAATTCGAGGAGTGTAGTAAATTTTCGAAAAGAAGGAAATTACAATCTCTCATACAAGAAACGCTGCAGGGAGGAACTAGCGTTAGTCAATCAAATCACTTTACGCTTACAAAAGGGGAGGGAGACACACTATTACATTTACCGGGAAAAGTTTCACCGAGAAAAACAAAATAAATGGCACATCATTTATCTCTTCGCCATCAGCAAATGCACTTAGAGAAATAAATGAAAACGAGGCGTTGCTTATTGCTCTTAACCTGTAGTGTTTTTCTAAAATATGTAGTCTCTAAATCAGCAGCGTTAATGTTTAACAAAATTTTGAACAGTTATTTTAAGATTTATAGATCATTTCTACATGCAAAGGTATTTTTCGCGGCCAGGTAACCTAACAGAACAACTGTGCGGCGTAGCCATGCGCGTTAAAACAACTGTGATGGGGAGCTGCAGCTAGTCCGGGGATTCATATCCTGGCACTGACAGCGGCTATCCAGAGTCGGTTTTTCCCCCAGATTTTCACTTACTCCCTCCTGACAAATACCGGGATAGTACCTAATTTCAATTAACGGTGCGCCTACCACATCCCTGTTCCTAATATACTTCTACACGACAGTCATCACAGAAGCACAGGCTATCAGATAAGTTCAACAAACTAGGGCTGGTAGTTTTAATCGATTAATTTGAGTTCTCGAATAATCGATTAATCGAAACAGAAAAATCGATAGATTGCTACAAATAACGATTAGTAAATTGTGCTTTTAATCGATTAATCGATTAGTCGAATAATTAAATGATTGTTTTTTCGGTTAATCGATGTACAGTATTTCACTACATTCACTACGCTCACACAACCAAAATAGGCATTGAATTAATTAAATTACTAGTTGATACCCGTCAAAACATGACGGTCATTGGGAAAATATTTACTGAAGGATTCTCTTATACAGTATACATTATTTCTAACAATTACTTTTTGACACTGTTGCAACTTTAAGGCTGTCGAATGATCGACTTCGCAACATATAACTGGCCGTGACTGAAACATTGATAAGGTAAATAGAAACCTACACGTTCCGGAGTTTCATTGATTGTGATAAAGTACGCCAAGCGAATTGGAAATTGGAAAATTCAAGTGCTTTATCGGAAGATGTTACATCAAGTCGAAGGATTAAAGCTCTCAGCCCATTAAGTGATTTGCTCCCACATATACTTACTCTAAAAGTTTGTGCCATGGAGCCACAACAATATTTCTGCCCCCTCCCCCTTTTTTTTAATACTCATAATCGAAGATCTCACAGTTAGTAAGAAGCGGCGGGATCGGCCATTTATCTGGTGGAATAAGCCATTGTGCGCAAAGCGCAGGATCGTCAAATAATTTAAATATATAACCTGACATCTATTTTCCTTTTAAAGAAACTCTGCAAATGTACATGCCAAGAGCTCTCGTTAGAATGCATTACGAAGTCAATCGGTTAATACGCTACCTCAATCTCGCGGTAACAAAAATCAGTTTAGAGTTTTAAATATATAGATATTGTATCATTTATGTTACAATAATGAACCTTCTTAATGAAAACTAGCCGAAAACAAAGTATAACAAAAATGTTCCTGTCCTAAATTGTAAACATTGAACAACAATTCGAATTCTTTGTGAAAAGTCTTCGTTTTTTATTTTCGGAACCCTTCCCAATTTGATTAATGTTTGTCCTTCCACTTTAGTGACTCATATTTGGTTGTTGTTAACAAAAGCTAGGAAGGACACTTTGTATGTTTAAGTAAAAAGTAACTTTTATTAATTTCTATACTTCATTCTGAAAATAAGCGTAACTCAACTTAAGCGATGACCTCTCATTTAAATTTATGTTCTTACCGCGTGTCTACTAATCATATTAATCGATTCTTCGGTTAGCCGATTTATCTATTATTCCGTTAATCGGTTATTCAAATGAACAGTCGGGCGAATAATCCATTAATCATTTTTAATTAATTTAAAATTATTCCATTAATCGATAATTAATCGATTAACCGACAGTAGCTAATTACCAGCTCTACAACACACAGCCAAATACACGTGCCTAATGACCATTATGTCCCAAGAAAATCACTGAGAGCAGATTGTGGAACACGGATTTTGAAAATTCGTATTCACGCCCACTATTTGCGCTCCCCCAATCACGCGCGTTCCTGCCAAAATTGCGGTGCAGTTGTTTCCTTCTTGTTGAAGTTTTCTGCCTAGGAAGGACACTTTGTATGTTTAAGTAAAAAGTAACTTTTATTAATTTCTATACTTCATTCTGAAAATAAGCGTAACTCATATTTGGTTGTTGTTAACAAAAGCTAGGAAGGACACTTTGTATGTTTAAGTAAAAAGTAACTTTTATTAATTTCTATACTTCATTCTGAACTTTCTATAGCTGGAAACGTAGTGTTTCTTCGAATATGACTCTTAGGTGTCCTTAATTTAGGCTCAAAACTGATTTTTTACAAAAATAAATGAAAAATTGAACAATTATCAGAATAACCTCAATTAAAATGGTCTAGATTCCGTATTTACTTTTATGAACAAAATATATGAAAGAATGAGGTATTGGTTATAATGCAAAGCAAAAATAATGATTATATCGCTAGAAATGTGGTATTTATGTTGTTTTTTTCGAACAGTATGCATGACCATTGAAAATGGCTTGGCATTCTTGGAAAGTATTTCAGGAAATGGCTTGGCACTAAGAGGGTTAAGCTATGTACTTAGCACTTTTCATTACGTTTTCACAGAAGCAACAAACTAAGAGTCAACGTGGTGCCTTAATGCGATCACTGGACATGTTTAAGCCCGAATATACGACCCTCGTTGGCATGGAAGCTTCTACCAATACAGGTATATACTGTATAGGTCTGACGTTTGTTTTTGGCCGGTGGCCGTGAAATCCGCACATCCACTATGCTAACCGTTCAACCTATTTCCTTCCTTCCTTCCTTCCTTCCTTCCTTCTGAGCGTGCGTACGTGAATGCTGCTGTTACTGCGCATGCTCACAATAAAAAGGCTTCCTGGCTGGCCGGAGACCTCTACGCAACAAGCAAGCACCGGCCAAAAAGAAACGACAGACCTGCACGCTGGTATAGATGTGTCTAGTACCGTGTGATTTGTACCTTCCATGCTAGGTTCTGCCTTCCATAATAGGTTCCATACAACCCACGAAATTGAAGATGCCATTCTTCCCGGCAGTTTGCATGGAAGATTGACTACAATAACCAATTGGATTGCTTTTCTCGTTCTAGTAGAGTCCTAGTGGCAACATAAACAAATGGATTTGTTACGTGGGTAGGCTCACGAATTAAAACATCAGAATGGAAAAATATATTTTCTTTAAACGTCGATTGTGCGAAAATCCCATGCTATACGCATACAGTAAATTCAGAACGTGTCATATTATTATTATTACTATTATTATTATTATTATTATTAATGTTATTATTATTATTATTATTATTATGGAGTAAATACTGAGCTATTACAATTGGAATAGCTATCACGAATAGTATCATTCCGTGGTTTTGAACAGGAAGTGAGGAAAATACAAATTTAAATGAGAGAAGATGACAATTGTCCATGCCAATGTTTATCATTTAAATCGTCGTTGTAGATCATGTGAATAAAACTAAGTTGAAAACTTGCTGTACGAGGTAAGGAGAATATAATAAAATAATTATATAAATGCAAAATATCCCGCCGTTGGATAGGATTCATCCCGATATCTTTAAAACAGTGAGTAGGCGCGATACCACTCACACACATTTCTAACGGACTTCGAACCTCGTTGTTACTTAACTTATTATCGCGTATGGTTAAATATACAATTATTACAGTTAGATCTTGAATACTGATTGAAATGCATTCATTCAGTGCAAGGCATGTTTTGAACTTTACTTTAAGCAATTTCATGACCGCTTTGCGTTAATTAAGCGAATCAAGTGCAAATATTACCCTCAAACGACAACCCTCCTCCATGTTTTATTTCTTACAACTTGGCAGCATGCTGAGCTTCTATACCCAAATTCTCGGGTTCAAACCCGGCCGAAGTCGTCGGACTTTTTAAAGAGCGATAAAAATCCCTCAGTACGGCTTCCTTCGGAAGAGAAGTAAAACCGGTGGTCCCATGTCATAGATTTATGGCATGCAAATGAACCTTCCACTAACTACTTGTGTGAAGAGAAATTTGTAGGTTAGATTTGACGAACTCTCTATAAGTTCCAACGGTCGTCGCTAGGTGCCAATTGCGGAGGCATCTACTAACCAAGTTCGTGGCTAGGTGTCATTGATGGTAGAATATGGTAGAAAAAGTAGGAACTCCTTGAAATTGATCCTCGGTAGTCCTTACCTGAATTACAGGTAACACACACGCATACAGCCTTCACAATTAACACGGGTTATCAGACAGATTCTACACTCAACCAATGTACACGGGGCTACATGTCCGCGTTGTCGCAGGCCATAAACGTAGGAACCCACCAAGGACACTTTGTATATTTACCCAAAAAGTAACTTACATAGATTTTTAAACATATTTCCGAAAATAATCGTAGCTCAACTAGCGATGACCTCTCATTTCAATCATTTTCAACACTTCTTTTCTTATCTCGTGTCTACTAATCAATTAATCGATTCTTCGGTTAACCGATTAATCGATTCTTCGGGTTTTAAATTAATCGATTAGTCGATTAATCTATTAGTAAAATGCAGGGTAAGTCGATTAATCGATTAATCGTTTTCGATTAATTTTAAATTGTTCAATAAATTTATTATTAATCGAATAACCGAAAATCGATTATTACCAGCTCTAGTTGAAAGCAAGTATTTCTACCCTTCATTATTCTCTTTTTAAGAAATATAGAATGAAGGGATGATACTCATGTGGTAAATAGTTTTTATGGTCACATCCTATTCGCCAGGTTCAATAGAGGTGTAGGCTAAATGCTACATGAAATCAATGGAGGCAAATGAAATTCAACAAATAAGTTGGAAGAAAATGGCCGTAGTCTGTTAGACGTTGTCGTCTCTCCGCTTGCCCCGATCTGAAAAAAAGAAATGAAGGAAACCCTTTTAAAATAAGGTTGATCGAGGGGCAAAAATCCACCAGGCTCTCTTGTTCAGAGATAGCATGATCCTTTGGTCTCGTTAAGGGGACTAAGTACTCCCTATACGAACAATGTTAATTTAGTAAAACTTGGGGGTGCTCATCTTCCAAAGTATTGCAGATAGAGCAGTGAAATTTGATATTGTTGTAACAGTCGCCTTTATCTCTGTGTTAAATGCATTTTAAACAAAATTAGTTCATCCATTTTATTTTATATTTTACTTTTTTCATGTAAGTAAAAAAAACTAATTTTTTTCTTGCACATGATTTTTTATGAGCAAAGTATGAATTATTTTATAATGAATTTGTGTTTAACATGGAGATCAGTGTTAGTTTCAAAAGTGGTATTAGTTTTACCCTTGTATCTTTCGTAGTTTCCAAGATGAGCACCCCACACCAAAAAAAAAATAATGTTTCCAGATATTTAACTTCAAAGTTAAGTTAGAAAAGAACATGCACTTTTTGTGGTTTAGAACTTTCCAACTCCATACTCTGGATCATCCATGTCTTCCTTTCTCCGTTTGGCTCCTCTCCTTTTCTTTCTTGCTAATTTGGTCATCTGTTGTGCCTGTCGATCAGCATTTTTCACACGCACGTCATCCATTTTCTGAAGCTGATGTATGGTGTTAAGGCCTGGTTCAATCCCTAGGTGGGCAAGCACTTGTGCTTTTCCAATGTTTCCCATGTTGAAGCACAGAACACTTTCCAGCACCCCAATTTTAAGGGTATCATACCCAACAAACACATTCTTGGGTATTATAGTCCATATAATGTTGTTAAACGACTCATTCGGGTTCTGGATTTTGCCATGTAAGCATTTTCTTAGCAGGTCTGGGTGAGCCAAATCCCGATATATGGGTTTTATGGCATGTAAAATAGGCTCAGGAAGGCCTTGGTGCTTGTAGTTTGCCCTTTCAGAAGAATTATACTTACACCATGAATCTGTTGGGCAGAGTCCATGTTGAGGTTTATTATCTGTCGAGAGCTTATGAAAATATGTGCACCACACTGCTTTTCTCATCTTTTCCAAGTCATGCACATTTTCTCTTATTGATACTCTCTTTCCCAATAATCACATTTTATACATATGACACTAGCAAGGCCCATTCGATTGTCAGTGTTTTCATGCACAGATATGCAATCCACATGATTACAATACTTACACTCTACAAATTGTCTCAAAGCTTCAGACAGCAGTTCAATATCTACAAACTGAAAACCTGTGGTCACTTTATTTACATCTGTATTACTGTTGCCAAATTTATTAAACATAGATCTTGAAGAAGAAATTTTCCTCCTTGATGCACTTGTTGGACTATCTGTACAGTCAGAGTGGACCCACTGTTGCTTGTAGGCCTAACCTCACTTTGAATATTATTTCCTTCACTGTTTCTTACACTTCCACTACCTGCACCACTACATTTATTGCTCCTTAAAGATGTATTCTTGTTCTTATACTGATTTCCATGAGTTTTTCTTCGGCCAAATTTCTTAACATTACCCATTTTTCTCCGGCAAACAAGATAATATGGTTTGTATCAAAACAAATAACTCCCTGTGTTATGGATCAAAATATACCAACTCCCTGTGTAAAAACAAAAGGTGACATAAAGACAGTAGGACCAACTTCAGCTACGTTAATTCCTCTTTAAAACGAGGGTACGCACATCAATCTGACACAAAAAGTAACGGAATAGAAGTTGATAAAGTGAACTTCATATGAAAAGGGGCGTCACCAAGGTTACAAGCATGCACTAATTGTTAAAAATGAGACATTTCCAGATGGATTTAGGATATGAAACTCTAGAATTACATTTATTAGACATCCCTCAGCATGAAAGTGAAAAAAAATAAAAAAATAAAAATTCATCCCATTTAAGGGTACTTGGTTCCCTTAATACACAGAGCTACTCGATCGGTCATGAAATGAAACTTGATGAACATGTAAAATTCATTTTAAAATTCACAAGGCGTTATTTCGGCATTCAATTCCGGAAATTACTGTAGGCTTGTAATTGAATCAACACCTGCATTTATGGCATTACCAGATGACTCAGAACACTGGGGAGCGTGCTACCGTGGAATGAGCCACAGGAAATCAATTCGGTAGGACAAGGGAGTGAGAACCACGCACACAGTCGCCTGATAATGGTTCCATTTCGTGTTTACAACTTGTGTTTACACAAAATGGTGGTCCCCAGGACGACTTAATATCATTATTTAGAGGGGGATCTCCATCTTCCATCAACGTGACGTTCCTCACTGCGCTGTTAACTCCCGATATCAGTTGTCTTCAAGCTCCAGCTGGGGGTAGCCGCAAAGCCACCGCAACTCAGAGGCGAGCAAGTTCTGATGTCACTTATAATTGCTAGCTGTATAGTTAGACTAGAACTGCCCAGTGACACAATTCTAATAATAATTATAAAAATAAGTCGTTTGGCATTTAAATGCTCTCAAATGACAGAGACTACGACGGTAGATTTATTGGCTCGTAAAATAATATCTCATCCATGGCAAGTTTCCGTCACACTAGCATCTCGAATAATACTGAAGATTTTCACAGTAAATTCCAGCTCATAAAATTGTTAAAAGGGAGAGGGGATTATTTAATTATTTATTTATTTATTTGTTCATTTATTTATTTACTTATTTATTCGCAATCACATTCGAGACATCTATTTCAGCCTTCAATCTAATTTCTAAGCCTCTCTGATCAAACGACGTACGGTACCTTAGTATTACTGATATCATCTTGCCTTGATTATACACCTCTAAAATTAGAATCTTTAACTTCCAGACTTATCATCGTTTCCTAGGTCTGCCTTAGCTTCTCTTACAATTTTATACCCGAGATCATAATTCTCTAGTACGGCTTTGTGGCCAAGTGGATAGAGAGTTGGACTATGGTCCCAGGGGTTTGATTCTCAGCCGAGCAATGGGATTTGAACTACGATTGGTTAGTTCCCTAGGCTCGTGCAGTGGGTGATAGTCATCAATATTTTCCTCCTCACTCTGATGGGCAGGCAGGCAGGTTGCCTAAGGTTGTCGATTTGATAGCCACATACTGCTAATGTCATTATTATTATTATTATTATTATTATTATTATTATTATTATTATTATTATTATTATTATCCTTATGATGAATCCCGTAGGTTATCTACCTTCCACCACTTGCATCACATAGAGCCACATTCCAAGGCGGCTAATACAAAAAGCCTCATCTAACATGTCGTCTCTTCATTACGAGTATCCTGCTGTCATTACTTCTATGTCCTTGTTCCAGCAATCAGTTGTGCTTCATTCATATGAGCTGTCTCCACCTTATGAATGAGGTATCATGTCTCCCACCAATTTTCACTTTGATACATCAACGCTGGGATGAATACGGAGAGATGTAGGGATAGTGCGCGTTGAGGACTACCTTCTATCTTGCTTGATACAGTAAATCACCACTAAGAACTCTCTGTATCTATTGTTCTATAGACTGACTATAGTACCTTCACTACACTGCACTTCAGGAGAACATATTTTCATTAAATGGTATATTTACCCTAATTCTACTGTCTGCTATTGTATCTTGTTGTGTATCTTCCCCAAAGTAATCCAAACTCAACTAAACCCAACAAATTTGCAAGCTCAGGGAGTTCTACGTTTTTTTTTTCAATTTATAACACAATTGGAAATCAAAAACACCCAGCAGATATCGGTTCGATTGCCTGTTCGTTTCCAAGTGATCCCGTTTGATTACCTATATTTTATGATTTGAACTTGAAACTGTACTTTGAAGTTAATTGAACAGCTGAAGAGCCCCTGTACTTAAAAATAATAACATTACTATATCCCGATGTGTATACAGAAACGTTCATAATTATTTTACTAACGTATTAGTTGTTTACACTTTCACAATACAAATAATTTGGTCATCTCTACACCGAATCATCACTCAATAAACACAGCAACTGCATATCTCAAAAATCTGCATTTTATGCTTATATATAAGATTCAGTGTATTTTCGTATGTAACTTTATCCGTAAAATAGCCATATCTAATGTTTTTTGCTTAAGATGCAGAACATAAATCTTCACAGTAAGTTCATTTCCTGCGAAATTGAGATTATTGATATATGACATATTTAATGAGCGACATGCTCAATAAGGCACGTAGCCTATAGAACAACAATAATCACTTGTAGAGTTATGCATGTTACCATAACTATTTTGTCAAAGATAAATCAAGACAAAAACCATTCAAAATGTTCACAATTACTTCATGCCTGCTACTATTTATTTGAGTTACCATTTTCTTCTCTAAATACTGCACATACAGTTGGCATTGAATCCACCTGTTTCTCAAGCCATGAGGCTGGAATTTAGGACCATTATGTATTTTAGCATCACAATAAAACTTATTGTTTTTGTACGTTAATATTTAACACGTCTTTTGAGTTCATCCAAAACGTTTTCTGTTGAGTTTAATTAGGCCATTCAAGAACCTTGACATACTTCTTCGTGAGCCTCTTTTGAACTCTCTTGGAGGTCCATGCTGATACAGCCACTCACTGGATGGCTATACGTTGATCATTGATTCTGCCATATAGAAATCGATCCATGATGACTTCCATATGTGCCATTGAAGCCAATTTACATGTAGAAAGACAATGTCAGGCCATTACATGGCCACCATGCTACATATTGGTTGGTAGTACCTTATATTATTGCATGTGACAACTGGACAACTTAGAAAGGAGTTTCCATCAGAACTAAACATACTGAATTTACACTTGACTGCTCTGTGGGGTATTGCGATTGACCCATGTTCTATCCTAGGTCATGATACTGTCAAGAAAGGCTTCCCCTTCTTCTTGAGAGCGATTTAGAAGTCATTGACAAATGCCTTTACACATTTCTTTGGGCCTCAGTGATATGACGTGGAACCCAACTTGCCAATATTTTTGGGTACGCTATCCAAGTGTATCTAATACAATTGTATGGACACTTTCAACACTTATACACACCTTTGATATAAGATCGGCAACAGTAATGCGGCGATCGACTTCCATAAGTTAACGCATGACCTGAATATTGTATTTAATGAAACTGGTCGCCAGACGTCGTTTATGGCTTTGATTTTTCACGTTAACACGACCATTTCGAAACCAGTCAGCCTAATCAAACACTGGGTTTCACTCAGAGTAGCATCACCGAACTGTGCATGGAATCGCTTCATACTTTTACTCGATTTGACACCTCTGTTGGCGAGAAAAGGCGTTGTGCAACATATACTGGTACTTCCTGTTCATTCATTCATTCATTCATAGTGATACTGAAATAGTGAAAACATGGCCAACCCCTCTACATTCGTCTGCCACTGATTCCCTAACGCGCCACGCTTCACATGCCACTACACTTGATGAACACAATTCCAGTTTATATTTGAACGGCCTTCGTACTTTCATGGCTCGTTGTTCGTCCAGTTACCACATTCTTTCGCAAAGATGAGTCCAGTCTTGTTGTTTTTGTATGGGTGGTGGACATCATATTGTACCGTTTACCTGTTTACTCACTGTGATTTCTTCACGCATGGCATTACAGAGCCAGGATACCCCGTTCTGGGGGAATTGTGTTTGGCGTTCGCAGGCCTGCGTCATGGGATTTGTTAGCATTGGTGGTAAGATACCATTCCAATGATCGTCATATTACAGTTAAGTGTCCTTCGGTATACCCGATTGGCTGGAGTAGAACAAGACGGTTGGAGATGTTAAGGACAGATTTTTCTTCGCTAGACCAAGCTGAGTTGTTGTAAGTTGTTTAAGTTTTACTTGGCTTCATTCCTTGACGGCAAATTGAAGCCATGATTCTTTCATGTTGTAGAGAAGTCTCTCTTCATATTTACACAGCTTCATATCTCTTTAGATGTGAATGTCAAGGAACTGTAATTGTAAGTAATGGCGTCAGGTGGGGTAGAGGTAACTTAATATCTGCTTGCGAGCTGTAATATGTTCACATACTCAAACTGGCTGCCACGATATTATCTCCAATTAATACTTAGTGGCGTTTTACTTCTCAGAGTTTCCTTCCTTTGAAGTCGTCACATAAATGCATGACAGAAAACACATCCTACAAGTTATTTTTGTGGTAGTACTGATCGTACCTTTAGGCTTACTGCTGAATCTCAGTGGAGGGATTTCAGACATTCACTTAAGAACGTTGACGACTTATCAGTTATTGCTCACATTATAAATTCAGGTACAGTTAAAAAGTTCCTTTAAACACATTTTGATCCACAAAATGTGAGACACGTATTATACGTTTCAGCGGAAGGTGCGCTCCTCATGATGTGATCTGCCATTTGTTACCATTTGCTGGTTGTTGCATAGGCTATCTGCTCCTCATAATTAAAGTACAATAGTTCATTGGAACTGTTGACTTGGGACATAGTAGCTACAAGCACTCCGTGGTGACCTAGGTGTTTGAGACGTATCATATGCGTGGCAAGGTAGAGAGCATAATTTCAGAATCATAATTTGTACATTAAAAGAGGGGTGTTCCCAATATAAGCTTCCTCGTTTTATTTCACCGAAAAGTTGCATCGCAAACTGAGAAAACACATCGCCATGACAAAGAACAATCATTCCTAAATTCTCGACGGACAAAGCGAGAAAATAGAAGCACTGTTGCATGCGATGAGTGCCAAAGCTCATACAGAAGCAGCAGATCGGCGTGCCCAAGTTCAAGTGCAAACCAATATGGCAGAAAGGCGTGCGCTTGAAACGTGGTCACGAATGGAAGTGCGTGCTATCGTGCGTTATGACTGGGCTGGTGAGACAAGTGCAATAGATATTCATCGACGCTTACAGAGCTTCAAACAGAGGACGTAATGTCCCGTTAAAATGGTTGGATTCTGGTGTTCAATGTTTTGTAAAGGAAGGCAGAGTATGGAAGATAATTTTATTGGTTTTACGTCTGGCCACCTCAATGACACATAAATTTCTCAGCTCACCCGTCATCAAATCGCTACGTTTTACCAGGAGGGTTTCTTCAAATTGGTTTCACGGTATGGCAAATGCATCACTGTTCGTGGTGACTATGTGGAAAAATAGCCAGAGATTTGTCTTTTGTTATGGTGATGTGTATTCTCACGTTGTAGCACATCTTCACCCTAAATTAAAATGATTAATTATATTCGGAAAGCTCTTCGTAATAATAATAATAATAATAATTTTATTATTATTATTACTATTATTATTTTATATCTCTATACATTTCAATTTCTGTCAGCCAGTCTATTGGTTTAATTTATGACATGAGAACGCCTCAACAGACTTTCCTGAAACTTTGTGAATAGCATTATAATCACTTTGAGGATACTTTGCAGTAGGTTAAATTTCTTATCAATATAATTAAGGGGGATCCGGGGTATGGGGACAAAATATGCAGTTTCACCTAGTTTACTCGTGCGATGTGTCATGTGAAAAATATATTTGAGTTAAAATGAGCAAAATTATATATATTTTTAGATTTCATAATAATAATAATACAATAATAATAATAATAATAATAATAATAATAATAATAATAATAATAATCTATTGGTCTTTTAAATATTAAGGCTTTTACAGACGCCGGAAAGCCGGAATTTTGCCCCGAAGGGAATATATAATGTGCCAGTAAAACTACGGAAATGGCTCCCTCACATTTGCGAAATTCCAAATGCCAACTGACTGCGCCAGGATTCGATCCTGCAAACTTGGCCACATCAGGTGAGAACATTGCCGCTGCACCAAGCAACCAGTCTTTCTTATTTTAGATTTCTTCTATATTATGGGGTATATGTTCAAGTGATTCAATTTCATGAACACAAACATATACAAAATTTAAAATCCCTTTTTAAGATAAGAATCAAAATAGCGTTCAGAACTTCCAATACAATTCAGAAACACTTGTATAAGAGTTACATAATATTGAGCAGGAACCATATTCAAAATCTGGGCTATATTAAGGTGCCAGGAAATTGCGTGTCAAGCAAACTATACCAGGTGAGTCAGCCACCATTTATAATATTGATTTTATGCAGCCCAACTAACGTGCATTATCATAATGAAGGTCGATATTTCTCTGCTTGCATCTCGTATGGTACTAATGCACTGTGAGCGTATCCCGCAAACGATACTGAACCCTTTTATTCCCCCACCCGATGTGACTACAGACCGTTCGAATAATATGATGTACCTGCAGTCAATTACTGTATTGCAACATATCATCTGCGTTAAGATGTCGTGCCAAGTGGCTGGGTATCGCATAACATGAAATTAATGCTTAAATATATGGTATAGTGACGTGGAGAGCATTTGAAACAGCGAACTAGAGGAGCAACGTACTCTAAGACGCTCTTAATACATGTGTAATTCAGAGCTGAGGCGTAGCTCAAATAGATAACCACTGGATTCCCAATTGATGGATAGGAATATCGAGGGTTGGAATCCCCCATCGAAAAAAATGTTTGCAACGTGTTGCATCGTTATGAGGCTTCAATGCTACATTCACATGTCATTGTGTGCCACTACATGCAGTATAATGCCGTTATTACTGTGTTTGTGCGCTACCCACTCGGCTCAGCTATACAGTGGGATTGAAGTCACTTCATTCTTTCGTCATGTACTCCACGGAAGAATACGTTGACATGCTTCTTGTTTATGGGGAGGCAAGAGGGAATTCCTTGCACGCACTTCGTCTGTATCGGTAAAGATACCCAGACAGGCGACATTCGACTGGAAATACTTTAAGCAATATTAAAAGACGTTTACGAACAGGGGTACTTGGGGTGATAACACTTGTCCGACTGAGGACCATAACATCTGGTGAGAATGAGGAGACAGTTATGGACGCAGCTCGCAATAACCCTCGCACTAGAACAAGAGCAATTGCACAGCAGGTGAACATCAGCCAATCGTCCGTAAACCGTATATTGCATGAGCATAAATACAACTAAACTAGGAGCTCCATAGGAGAGAGTTTGAAGCTCGAATGAATTTCTGTCAGTGACTGTTAGGAAATGTGGAAGATGTTGTAGCATTCTTATCAAAAATCCTATTCTCGAACGATACCTTCAACCGCCATAACATGCACTATTGGAGTGCTGACAATCCCCACTGGGATTGACTGGCGGCCTATCAAGTGCAATGGGGAATGAATGTATGGTGTGGAATTTTGGGTGACCGTCCTATTGGACCGTATTTTTCTAAGACCATTTGACATGCGCACGCTATCTACACTTTCTACGCCATGAGCTCCCACTTCTGCTGGAGAATGTGCCACTTGGAGAACGTTCAATGATGTGGTTTTAACACGACGGAGCTCCTCAAAATTGGACGTTAGCTGTCCGCAACCATCTCAATAACACACATCCAGGAAATGGTTACGAAGAGGAGGACCTGTACCTTGGCCCACGAGGTCACCTGATTTAACGCCATTAGAATTCTTCCTGTGGGGGTATTTGAAGCAAGCAGTCTACACCCATCAGCCAGAAAATCCAGAATGCCTTCGATAACTCATCGTCGAAATTTGTAATTCAATAACACCGGCCATGCTACAGCACTCTAGAATGTCCATTCAGTGGCGTGCGCAGATGTGCATAGACCAAGAAGGTTTCGAGCATTTGCTACCGTAACAAACCATTGTTAGTGCAGTTTGGTCCCCCCACCTATCCTTCTTGTCGTAGTCTGACCCTGGCCACATACACTTTCATTTACTGACAATTTGCATACCAGGGGATATTACGAGATGGTAACAAACTAAATAAAACTTCAATAAGAAATAGAAGAATATCCTCGCCCGTACTCGAACTTCTCACATGTAGGATTGGATCATCTTCGTGTTCGCTAAGTGCTTACCGCATGAGCTATAGACTACTGCACCACGTCAAGCTACAGCCCATTTGAGATTTTCAAAATGGTTGCAATGTCATTCCATGTTCTACTGAGGTTTCATTAACGTCTTAGATATTATTGTGTAGGCCGTGAATGCAAAGCTATCCGTTGTACTCTGTTGACTGTGCGGAGAGGAAGAGCAATTGCTTTCAGCACTAATAAAAACTGCGTGTCTGTGGCACACAATGACATGTGAAACGTCATATCGTTGCGAAAATATTTTCCCATTGGGGGATTCGAACCTTCGATATTCCGGTCAGTCAATTGAAATTCCGGTGATTATCTACTTGAGTTACGCCCCAGCTTTGAATTACAGAAGTATTAAGAGGGTCTTAGAGTACGTTGCTCCTCCAGTTTGCTGTTTCAAACGCTCTCCACGTCACTATATCATAGTTAGAAGCGTTAATTTCATTTTTTGCGGTACCCAACCACTTGGTATGACATCCTAATGCAGGTGATATGTGTAACTACAATATTGAATACAGGTACTGTACCCGCTCAGCGGATGGATGCTCAGTCAGTCCACGGCTTGGCTACTGCGGTACGGGGTGTGTTACGTCCCTTCCCCAGCAGACTGAACATCCGACACGTAGACACAATCAGGTTGACAAGATTCAGGAAAAAACTCAACATGGCAATTTAAAAACACAAATTTTTATTCAATAAAAGAAAATATTAATTCACTCAAACAAAAACATTATAAAAACCGAAATCACTTGATACTTTCCCTTCAAGTGTCACTCACAAAATAATCAACTCAAAATTTATCAACTAAAATCATTTGGAATTGTCTCTTCAAGTTTCACTCATAAACCAAAAATAAATTCATTAATCAGAAATCACTAAAATTCACCGTAATGTCATTTCATTTTCTGTGACGTTTCAGAACTATTTTTGTCTTGCTTAAAATTAAACCCTTAATATTTATTTATATTAATTTTACTTAGGCGTCGAGCGCGTCTATCATTTACATTTAGTACTTTCTCCAAAGCTTTGGATATTTACATTCTTTCATTTACCCTTTAAGGTTTCTTGATCATTTATGTTATTTGAATATTTATTTATTTACCAAGTATTTAGCCCTTTGGCTCTTCATAATAATTCGTCACAAAGCCTTAGATGTGGAAAATAATATAGTACTGTTCAGAAAACATGTCATGTATAAGGATCGAATCCGTAACCCTCCAGTTACCCTTCATGCAACTAGGTGATTCGCTATTTGCGCTGTGCTGTGTGCTTTATTATTTATTACTGTGGGATATTTATTTATAACAAATTACATTATTTCTAGCTCGTCATTTGTTTATCTCTGGAAGAAGGAATTTTCTTTATCAACAATATATTATTTGACAAGTCCGTCAAATCTTAATACAACATTCAAACTTTTACTCGGGATGATCTTTTTCACTCCCGCAAAAATGATTCTATAATTTATTTTGCTGGCACCTCTTTTGTTTAGATTTTTAAATATTTCCGTGTCGGCCAGACATTACTGGATGGTCGCGCCCAATAAGATATATCCTCTCTTTCTCTCACAAGAGCAAGGCCACGGACAAGCTCGTTCCTTCCCCTTGTGGTTCTTTCAGGCGAGATTTATGATGTCTAGCTACCCTCAAAGCCTTTATACTGGAATAGCTTTAAACCTATGTTTCCAAGACTTACAAATTCATTTTACCACAGAGATTTACTTCGCTCTTTTATTATTATTATTATTATTATTATTATTGATCCTTTGTTCCCAGGATAGAGATATTTAATTTCGGGGATGATGTATGATAGCTTACGGTTCCTATTTCTTACGACGCTTATAATACCTCCAACAATGCCAATTATTTCAATTATGCCTCCTTTGACAACAATATTATACTGCAACAAATCCTAGCTGGGACGTCCATCCTACAGCGGGAGTTACATATATTCGACGCTTTCTTTATCCTTACAACAATATTCGACGCTTATTTAGTGTGAATTTCTCATCCACGATTCAACAATACCTTTACAACAATATTCGACGCTTATTTAGAGGGAATTTTTCATCCACGATTCAACAATACCTTTACAACAATATTCGACGCTTATTTAGTGGGACTTTTCATCCACGATTCAACAATACCTTTATAACAATATTCGACGCTTATTTAGTGGGAATTTCTCATCCACGATTCAACAATACCTTTATAACAATATTCGACGCTTATTTAGTTACAACACGAGGCTCCTACAGCAATATATTTGGTGGGAAATTTCATCCACGCATTTCGACAATTTCACTACATTTTTCATCTCACGAATAAATCTATCCGGGCTTAACGCATTTTTATATATTCACTTGAAACTATATTTTATTATTTCTTTAATACTGGCACTTACGGCTACACAACGTGCTTGGATATTATCACAACATTTGCCTGATTTCGGCATTTACACAATTTATTTAATATTTTTTGGCATAATAGCCTATAACATAATATATTCATTTGGGGGTTTTATTCCACCTTTATACTTGGATCTTTACTATTTATTTTTATTTATTGATACTTTATTTCTCGCTCTACTTTTCATTTCTGAGTTCCTAGACACGGATCTTTAAATACGACTTTAGATTTTACTCACTTATCATTTATTTTCATTCTTATCATTTATATATTTACTTTAATTCGTTACGATGCTTTATTCTTTCGATACTATTATTTGGTCTACAATTTAACCGTTATTATTTTACTTTATTCCCTCGGACTTAATTATTTTATTATGGTGCATATTTAATTCATAATTTGGCAACAATTTGCGCCATTTAATTCATTATTTTATTCCTTCTTCCAAGTTTATTTATTTATCTATCTCTTTAATCGAGCTTCTTATTTCTTTCTTTTAACTAATCCCAATAACGTTTTATTTCCACCGAGGCAGTCCTCGTGGCTAACAATGATCATTTTATTCAGCATTTCAATTTCTAGCACATATATTTTCATCAATGAATCATCCATCAGAACTCCCCAGTCGATGAATGGTTCGATTGATATCTAGCACACAGCACAACAACAAATCATTACTAAAGTTTCATCAACTCACACAGGCTCCGATTCCATTCTCAGGCAGCTTCACCCACCGTCTTGATATCTACTCATCCATCATAACACTCTTTCCTGACACTTTTACCTGACACTTATTCATTTTACACTTGAGACGTGGGAACATAATATAACACTCGGCACAATAGCATTTTTCAACACACGACCCTATCTCAGAGCTTTGGCAATGATGGTTCGTAGTGGTTGGTTCTTGACGATTCCTAACGTTTCTGCATTCAACGTGCTAACTGGCTCCTTCCTACTCTTGAAATCCCTGGCTCCGTGTAAGTCTCTGAACCCCACGTCCCCGTTCACACGTTCCTACTGGATTCTGGATAAAGTTCCTTGTATTTGTCCTTACTCGTTCCGTGATATTTCGTTATTTGAGAGATCTAATTCCTAGCTCGGTCTCTACTTTGAGAACCTTCGCTTGTCTATGTAACGCTTTAGATCTGGAGTCTCGAACCCACAGTCTCTCTAGGTCCCTACTCCTTCCTTTATGATTAATTACTTGCTGATTTTTATCCTTTTAAGGATTTGTCGTTTATACGGTCTTTGTTGACGCAATGTTACTTATTATTCCGTATTTTACGAATTGTCCTTTTAGAATTTCGCTTTCCGTAATTTTTTCCTGTGTTTCGACTTTGCGTGTGTTACTTGACTAACCCGCACCTTTACGGTCTTAGCATTTTTGATTGGCACGGCGTGACTGATATTGTCGCGATTTTTATTGATCCTGCGCATAACGCTATAGTGATCACTCAGAATACGAAACGATGACCCGAATGTTCGGTTATTACTTGACGAATTTCAGCACAGCGTTCTCGCCGGCTTACTAACTGGTTGATATGATGTGATGTATCGTCATGTCCTCTGGACTGACTCACTGTATTAAAGATGAACTGATGCAGCACGACCCCTTCACGGTCTGACTGAAACTGCGTTATCTTGTGATACTGCGTCTCCCCTCAAGGAGTCCTTGTAAACTGCATACGGTCCTCTTGGATCACTCCCTATTTATTTGCTTCTACGGAAAATAAACTATTTTGTATACGTTGTAAAATTTATCTCCTGAACCAACTGTGGTATACTTTGGGAAAATATTCATTTTATAGCTTGCGCACTGAACGTCTCGTTTTTATAACGTTTTTCCGAGTCCGATCGTGGGGATGTATTTATTTAAATAAAATTCGTTCCTCTATGTGTGTGGGAGGCTGTTTTTTATACCCCACTCCTTCATTTAGCTTGGGTGAAGTCCCCTTCGTAAATCGCTGACTTTGCTTTTCTATTCCGCACGTTATTTAGTGACTTTTACTGTTCTAAAATTTCTCATTTCCTAAATGAATAGCTTTTACGAAAAGTTTTCTTAAAGATTTTTGTTATCTTGGCTAATATTATTAATTTCCTCCAATTTCTCAGCTCCGTCCTCGCGCGCTGTTGTCAATTTATAGCTGAATTTGCATTTTCTCCCTGGATCTTGCATCTCTCTCTTACTTACTTACTTATTTCCTCTCGCTCCGTGCGGAGCAAAGGGCATCCAAGAATGATTTCCATCGGGCTCTGTGTGTTGCCAAGTTCTTCACTTCCATCCAAGTCTTTCCCGCTTTTCTGGCCTCCTCTTCAATGGTGCGTTTTCAGGTGTTCCTTGGTCTTCCCCGTCTCCGAGCCCCTTGAGGATTCCAGTCCAGAGCTCTCCTTTCTACTGCATCATTCTGTTTCCGCAGAGTATGCCCAATCCAGCCCCATTTCCTCCGTTTAATTTGGACTTCTATAGGTTGTTGGTTAGCCCTTTGCCACAGCTCTTCGTTTGGGATTATATCTGGCCATCGTATACCCAGAATTCGACGCAGACAACGATTGATGAATACTTGAAGTTGGTGGCTGATAGGATTGGTAACTTTCCATGTTTCACATGCATACAATAGGACAGCTTTCACATTGGTATTAAAAAGTCTGATTTTCGTCTTCCTGGATATGTTACGGTTTCTCCATACTGGATAGAGCTGCACAAAAGCCCCATTTGCCTTTCTTATTCTGCTCTTGACATCCTCCTCAGCCCCTCCACTTCTCGTTACCACGCTTCCCAAGTAAACAAATGTATCCACCTGTTCTACATCTACACCTCCCGCAGTGAGACCAGCCTGTACTGTGGAGTTCACTCTCAGCTCCTTTGTCTTCTTTGGGTTTATCTTAAGTCCAACCTTAGCAGCTTCAAGTTCTAAGTTTGCCAGTTTTCGCTCTATGTCTCTAAAGCGCTGTGCTAGCATACAGATGTCATCAGCAAAATCAAGATCCTCCAACCTGTCTCGAAGTCCCCACTGTATCCCTCTCTTCCTTCCTCTCCCCACCTTCCTAAGAGTATTATCAAGAACAATCAGGAACAAAGTGGGAGAAAGTATACATCCTTGTCGTACTCCAGTCTGGATGTTCAATGGCTGGGATAGCTGACCCTCATGCAGGACTTGACATTCATAACCAGAATACATCTCTCGTATAATGTTAACTATTTTACTTGGTATACCATATTCCTAGGTCTCCCACATGACCTTCCTATTAATGGAATCAAAGGCCATCTCAAAATCTATAAATGTGATGTACAGTGCTGCTTGCCATTCGTTACTCTGCTCCACAATAATCCGTAAAGTGTTAATTAAGTCCACACAACTACGGTGTTCCCTAAATCCAGCTTGTTCTTTCCTCAACTTCGACTCGATAGACTTCTTAACGCGATTCAAGATTATCCTGAGAAATACTTTGCTTGGTACGGATAGTAAGGTAATACCTCTCCAGTTGTTACAATTCGTCAAGTCACCCTTCTTTGGGATTTTAACAATCACACCTTTCTTCCATTCCGCAGGCAGCTTCTCTTCCTACCAGATCTTTTCCATCAATGGCTTCAGGATATTAGCTGTGGTGTCCATGTCTATCTTGAGGACATCTGGCGAAATGTTGTCGACACCGGGGGCTTTTCCATTCTTCAGTTGTAGCAAGGCTTCTTTGATTTCAGCACAAGTTGGACTGTGAAAAAGAATATTTGGATCAGAATTATCAGGTTCATCATTCCTCTCTTCGTGGTGTTCATTAATCCCTCGATCAACATTAAAAATTTCGGTGAAGTATTCCCTCCACCGATCTTGTTGTTCTTCTTGAGTTGTGAGTAAATTTCCCTGTTTGTCTTTTATGGGCCGGTTCTTTCGGAAACTTTTCTTGGACAGCACTTTTGTGATGCGGTACATTTCTTTGCTGTCACCTTTTGATGCAGCATCTTCTGCCTTCTTCGCCATCTCATCGATCCAATTACTCTTATCTCTTTTCACACTCTTTTTGACTTCTTTGTCAACGACCGTGTATTCTGCTTGCACTTTTGCTTTCTGTTGTCGAGTCTTACACATATTCAACCTCTCCTTAATCATTTTCCTATGACTTATTGCCTCCCAAGTTTGTTCTGACATCCAATCCTTCTTGAGAGGATTGCTCTTTCCCAGGACTATTTCACTTGTATCAAGGATGATGTTCTTTACATTACTCCAGGAAGATTCAATATCAGTTTCTGCTATATCAGATTGGAGTACCTGAAAACGATTTCTTAGCTCCAATTTAAATTCATCTCTGACCTTCTCCTCCTTCAACTTCCTCACATCAAATCTCTTGCTCTGTTTTTCAAACCTCTTCTTTGCCACCATGATCTTCATCTTGAACTCAGCCAGCATAAGGTGGTGATCACTGCTAGCATCAGCTCCTCTCTTATTCCGAACATCGGTGAGCGATCTTCTGAATCTCCTACTCACTGCGATGTGGTCAATTTGGTTCTCAGTGTCATGATCAGGGGAAATCCACGTGATCTTATGACACCTCTTATGAGGAAACAAAGTACCTCCAATAACAAGGTCATGGCTAGCACAGAAGTTTGTGAACTTTTCCCCATTTCCATTCCTATCCCCAAGGCCATGTACACCCATCACATGTTCTAGTCCCTCGTTGTTATCTCCTACCTTAGCATTAAGGTCTCCCATTATTATAATCACATCTCTCTTACTGCTTTTCTTTACTGTCTCATGTAGAAGGGAGTAGAATGCTTCTTTAAGTTCTTCTTCTGATGGTTCCGTGGGTGCATAGCATTGTATAATCGTAACATTGCGAATGCGAGTCTTAAATCGTGCTGATAATATTCGCTCGGAAATGGGTTGCCAACTTATAAGGCTTTTCTTTGCATGTTCAGTAAGCAAAAGACCAACTCCATCTCTGCGTTCCGCATTCTCCTCGCTCCTCCCAGAGTATATGAGGGTAAGTCCTTCATAAGTTTTTATCTCACCAAAATCTGGCCATCTTATCTCACTGAGCCCAAGTATATCAAGTTTATACGAGATCATTTCTCTGGTCACCTGCCTCAGCCTACTACTCTCACCCAGAGTCCTCACATTCCAGAAACCTATTCGTGTCTTCCTTTTCGTGCCGAAAGTTGTCAACATGAGATCCGTCCGGTTTTCATTCTTTTCAGTTTCTTTAATAAACAATTTCGGAGAGTGCGAGTTATTAGCCCACAGCTTCCTAGTTTTCTGGTAGGGCTGCCACCTTAAGGACTGAAAACGAGCCCCCGCAGTTTTCCAACCGTACCACAGAATTACAGCTCCGCCTGGAAATAATCTACTGATGACGCTGCTGCCCACCATCATGGTGTAGTCTGTCATTTAGTCTGGTCTCTCACCCTCGACCTTACCGGCATGGGTGACCCTGCCAGGAGCCGAAGCTCCCGCCGGCATTGCTCTCGGGATCACTGAAACACATGAGCCTTCCCACCACGTCAAGGTACCAGACCATGGGGGAGGTCTGTGCGTCACGTATGTGCCTATTTGATATTAACCCTTTTGATACTTCAATATATCGTAAAAACGTCCTGTTTTCTCATTTTCCTGAATAGTCAAGGGTTCAAGTCGTGTGCCAAAATTAATTTGGGCACTGTACATCATATTATTCGAACAGTCTGTAGTCACATAGGATGGGGGAATAATAGGGTTCTGTATCGTTTACGGGATATGCTTACATTGCATTAGTACCACACGGGATGCAAGCACAGAAATATTGACCTTCCTGATAATACACGTTACTTGGGATGCACAAAAGCAATATTATAAGGGGCGGCTGACTCACCTGGTATAGTAAAGACCGGTAGAAGAATTGACACACGTTTTTAGGAACACAGGAATACATTTAAATATAGTAAACACTCGGCAGTATGTGATCACATGTACGACACCGGACATAGTATCACTAATATAGAAACAGACCTAAATATAAAACAATATGAAACAAATATAAAAGAGGCCATAGAGATCCACCTGACTAATCATAAATGAAAATAGGCTGAATATAGGCTTATGGGATCACCTTTTGTTCGTGTGTGTGTGTGTGTGTGTATGTATGTATGTGTGTTGTTGTTGTTGTTGTTGTTGTTGTTGGGTGAGCTGCCTAATAATGAGAATTGGGGTGAGCTCACCAAAAATGTGTGCTCATTTAAGTTATATGGGTTGTTTACCTTAGTTCAATCGTGTTGACCAACAGTAAAGCTACAAATGACAGTCCGTGTGTTGCAATTTTTGGATCGTGAATATCCTAGGTTTATTATAACATATTAAGCATTAATACACCTCATGTTGAATCATGGCATCAAATATTGTACATTTGCCTCGTGAGGCAAAACTGAGAAGAGGTGGGTTCTATTCCCACCTCAGTCTTCCGTGAAGTGGTTTTCCGTGGTTTCCTACTTCTACTCCAGGCGAATGCCGGGATGGTGTCTACCGGCAGGCCATGGCCACTTCCTTCCGAATTCTCACCTGAATTAAAAAATCACAAAGTAATACAGCCACCACAATAAAACAGATTATCAGACAAAGTTCCCCACTCACCTAAGTACACGGGGCTACATGATCAAGATGTGCAAACCCCTCAAATGAAACAATAACAAATTCTTTACAATCTAAATCATGGATAGTGTCGTTATATTCTATTAGAGTAGAATATTACAAAGAATACGTTGACACAACTGCCTTCTGTGGTCTTGGGGTATATGTTGAGACTTCGGATCCAAAGGTCCTGGGTTCGAATCCCAGCTCTGCCAAGGGACGAATATTGGTTGAATTTTATCCTCAGATTTCCTAGGAGTGGTTTCCGTGGTTTTCCACTTCTACTCAAGGCAAATGCCGGGATAAATCCTAACTTCAGGCCACGACCGCCTCCATTCAAATCCTAGCCTCAATTATAAATACACTTATTAAAACGACCATCACAATTACACAGGTTATTAGATAGATTCCACATACCTAAGTGCATGGGGCAGGATGAATATGATGTTGCAAAGCCCCTAAATGCGTTAACAATAACATAAGCTGACACAATGTAACTTATTTTTTTTGCAACTAAACTTCATGAATGTACATAATTCAATGTCATCACATTTTCAGGAGTACAGCCATTTTGTACTTCGTATGATTGTTCAGTTTGTTGCATCATCTTAGTGTTCTAGTCTGAGCAATAGGATTACCACAATTTTTCTTTTAAGTGCTACAATTACCATATTACATGCAAATGTAGCATACTATATTCCTGTCTTTTTCTCATTTCAGGTATGGGTGGTTCATTCAAATGTTCGCAAAGGATTGCTTAAAGGGTTTGGTGGTCTTTAAAGGTGAGTCTACAGTGATAAATAATAAGGGATACATTATCTGTAAATTAGTTCGTTTTGATGATCCTTAAAATTTGGATCCGTATCTGGACGAATTTCCGATTTAAGAAACAAATATTTCCAAATGGCCAGTGAGAAAGCGTAAAATTTTTCCTAATTTGTAGCTAAATTGAGTTGCTTTCCACAGCAGTTGATTATGCCCCTCATTTGTGGAACGGATCTTTGCTGGTAATTACTAAAGAATTTAAAATGAACAAGACTCGTCTCACAGTAGATGAATTATGAAGGTCTGTTCATTGGGGATTGATGACGTGTAACGGTGAAACTTTCGCTTCCCTCACACATTCTTAATAACTCTTGATTGAAGTTCTATGTAAGGTACACACATATAATCTTATGAAGCGATACAAATTACAAGTTGAGCTGCAAGTTACATTGCTGAAAACCGCTGCCAAACTTTGTTTTCGTGCTCAGTATTTTAACTTTTAATCAAGACAGATTTTTGTATGCGAAGTTCCCTAACTTACTTTGCTCTCTTTTGTTCACAAAAAAAAAAAAAAGGCTGAACTCCCGTAGCATTTTAAAACTTTTGTTGCTGGAGAAAGATACTAATTCTGAATTCAATACGAGTTTCTAACTACACTGTATATACCTCTTATGGATATTTTCAATCTTCTCCAGTCTATTTTCTACAATTCGTAATTTGCTATGCCGAGCATTATTGCAACTTTGGAAACAAAGTTTCCACAGAAATAAGGCAGCGCTGCTTATTGAGTTATATTTTTCCCCTCCATTAAACTTTATAGGATAGAGCATTATGCGTTCTGCAATGCATCAATAGCTAAGGCTTTCATGGATAAAATGTAACACTGTGAATATTTCTCTACTGGAATACACTGAAAGTACTTCATCGTTGTTCACCATTATCAACTACCCATTGTCTCACAGAAATATTTTCAGAATTGGGTAGGAAACTGTCGCAATATCTCAAACATCCTGGATTCATTATAATGCCAATTAACACTTACAATAATACAACTGTAACTATCAAAATCAAGTAGCTCCGCAAAGAACTCGAAAGCCTAATTTTCTTCACTCAAGTAGTCTAACCCCCATATAAATTCAACAATTATCTTTCGCATTGAAGATCCAGTGCGATTATCTGACTGATGTGTTTGCTTATTTCTAATTCGTGTGCTGTATGCACACAATAATCTATGCTTTACATTGGACTGTTCAATATGGTAGCTATGTGAAATATTCAGCTAGATTGCCTAATGACATGCTATTTCATCTGCCAACGTTAATACTAATTTCTCAGGTACAACATGAGTTAATGATGTTTATGTTTTTGTTTTTTATAGCGTATGGCTTTTAGTGCCGGGAGTGTCCGAGGACAAGTTCGGCTCGCCAGTTTTGTAGCTGCTTCGAGACGGACACCCAAGGGGTGAGCTACAAGTACCGTTGGGGATGAAAGGTGGAATGGAAGGTCGAGGAGTTGGAAGGTAGCGGCTGTGGCCTATAGTTAGGGACCAACCCCGGCATTTGCCTGGAAGGAAGATGGGAAACCACAGAAGACCCTCTTCAAGGTTGCCGGCGGGGAGATTCGAACCACCTCGCCTCCCGGATGTGAGCGACTGCCAGCAGTCATGCCGTAACGACCACGGCTAACTCACCCGGTGATGTTTATGTAATATCAGTACACTCGAAAGATAATCGAAATGTTTAATGCCGATAAATGTACGACTTGAGTAAATTACGTCTCGCTAAGAAATATTATTGAATTTCGTCAAGAAACCATTCACTGCAAATCGTACAAAATAAAATACATTGATACAACGGGAAAGTAGCGATGAATGTTTCTCGCATCTGCCATCTTGAATACATCAATATTAAAGTAAATAATTCATCATCTAATAACTCTGTAATTTCAAATATTTGCTTGAAAGTAATACTACGCAAGGGGTTTGCCTGACTGAATGCACAAATCCATCGGACTATAAATCAATATGGCGCCCATATGTGCTTTTAAAGTTTAAAAGTAGATATAAGATGGCATGTGTATGCAATAACCGCAATGTTCTGTGAAAAGGGAGTCTCATATAAAAATACTTCACTTGCACAAATCACATCACTATAAGACATACTATTACACTATTACACATAACCGCCATCTTGAAAATACAACCCATTTACTTCAAATCCATCAATGTGATGAAATTGAACAACTGGGACGATACTTAAAAGAAGGGAAATCTTTCGTAAAATACCTCGCTTAAAACAAATACGAATTCGAAACTTGCCAAGACAGTAGTTATACGAATGTGCTTTACACTCGACGCCAGCTGAAGCTTTAAATCTCTTATAATAACCCCTGGCACTACAGCCCATGAAGGGCCTAGGCCTACCAAGCGACCGCTGTCCTTCATTTTGCCTTCAGACATTGGGATGACCGGGGCGCTGTTTCACTGTCAGACAGCTACTCAATTGTCATCACGAGGCTGAGTGTGGTACGTTCCAGAAACCTCACGTCAGTTTCTAAAATTCCTGGCGGAGCCGGGAATCGAACCCGGGGCCTCCAGGTGTGAGGCAGTCGCGCTACCCCAACACCACGGGGCCGACAAGTCCATTTCCCGAATAAAATCATGTAACCAGTCATGCATACTACTAAAACTTAAAACATGGATATGGAAGTGTATAATTGAGCAATAAGCCTACATATGAAAATGAAAATCCACAGCCTGCTTCCAGTCGCCGACTGGGTCAGGGAATTGAGTGAATAAAGCCACCATCTAGCGGCGAGGATATGAACTGTGCCAGCTGCCGAAGCCTGTCGCACTCCCCTGGGGCAATGATTAAATGAATGACAGATGGAATGAAATGACAGTGGAGACTGTTGCTGGAATGAAACTTGTGACAGGGAAAACTGGGGTACCCAGAGAAAAACCTGTCTGCTTCCGCTTTGTCCAGCACACATCGCACATGGAGTGACCGGGATTTGAACCACGGACCTAGTGGTAAGAGGCCGGCGTGCTGCCGCCTAAGCCACGGAGGCTAAGCCTACATATCATAAGACGAAAATACAAGTGTTCCGTGTTGTAGCAATTTAACATAACTCTCCGGGATATGTCTTCTTGGAAAATGCCAGCAAGTGTATTCACATTAATTTTCTGTTGAAATTTTCATGTTTCGTGGGTCATCAGTAATTTATTTTCAAATTTGTGCATTGAAGTTAACAAGGTGTATTTTAACATGTGGCTTAGGATTTTATTATTATTTATATTATTATTATTATTACCGACAACGGTAGCTACGATCGTTAAACGCACAGCACTAGACCATGGGACTATGGTATCTGTGGACTCGACGTGGGTTCGAACCCAACCGTCGGCCTTTCTTGAAATGGTCTTCGGTGGTTTCCCATTTTCAACTCCAGGCAAATGCCGGAACGTACCTATTAATAGGCAATGACAGCTTCCTTCCACCTCCTTGCCCAATTTCATTCATCTTCATTCATTTCATGTTTTATTAACTCCTGTCAAGAGGACGGCGGCGTCAGGAAGCGCATCTGGCTGTAGAATCCATCTACCTCATAGAATAGATTTTCATCGCATCTGATCCCTTACTCCGTTGAAAACGGGAATAATAAGGGGTAGTAAACATACATAGCCATATTATAATTATAATACTAATAAAATAATAATTAATAAATAAAAATTATATTGTATACCACGGATAAACAAATGCCCCAGTACTTACTGTAAAAAGCGAGATGTTTTTTGCCCATGGTACATATTGTTGAGCCTGAATTTGTTCAGGGTTGTGGTGAGTTTGAAACTTCTATTCACCGCTCATGATCTGTGGACTGAACGTGCTCCTTCTTCCAAACCAGAGTTGTTTAAATGACGTGGGGGTTTTACGAGTGGCCTCTTGCAACGAGTGCAGGGAAGCGAATATGTTGACTGTTCAGAATTGGATATGTTACTAACGAATTGAATTCTTACAATTCAGTTTCTTAACCTGTTGTTTTACACCTACAGTATATTAACGGTAGACTTCCCTTATTGTGGAGACGTAACATCGTGGTGGCATAAACACTTAAATATAGTATACGTAGGCCTATTTAAGTGAACATATAAAACTACTTATGTATTCCATCCACATGGCAGGTCGAAGTGACGTCACTTCCTCCGCGTGTTTGCCCTCGCTACTTCATCATCGTTAACGAATACATCTTCATTCAGGCTTTAATTAGCACTAGCTATCCAGTCTGCGTGCAGCGTACACTCTGCTAGGATTAAACTGAGCGTGGTATACGAGCATCTTTATTGAGTAGGCTGCGGTCAAATAATAATGCTCCTTCATAGACCTAAACTATGAGCAGGAAGACCTGGAAAGATTCTTCACGATGTTTCGCACTGCGAGTATCAATGAGTCGCTCTTCACGGTTCATTGATATAGAGTGCATGACTATTATTCTCAATGCTATGAAAACATTAACATTGTAGGGTGTGGGAGATTACTGTGCCATACATGTGATAGGTGCAATAAAATCGTGTCTGAATGGATATGACCCATTTCCTAATTATTATCGATGAAAATCCACAAACTGATTCCAGTCGACCGACCGGGTCAGGAATAGAATGAATGAAGCCCCCATCTAGCGGCGAGGATATGAACTGTGCCGGCTGCCAAAGCCTGTCGCACACCTCTGAGGCAATGATTAAATGAATGACAGATGCATATTATGGCCAGAAGGTCTTCCCAAAAAGATCAGTCCGGCTGCCAGACCATTGTTACTCGATTAGCACCACCCAGGGGTCACGTGTAGGGTACTTTAAGGTTAAACCTACGGACGTGAGCAACTTCAACCCCGGTGAAACCACAGATGAAATGAAATGATAGTGGAGAGTGTTGCTGGAATGACATTTTGACAGGGAAAACCGGAGTACCCGGAGAAAAACCTGTCTGCCTCCGTTTTGCCCAGCAAAGATCTCACATGGAGTGACCGGGATTTGAACCACGGACCCAGCGGTGAGAAGCCGGCGTGCTGCCGCCTAAGCCACGGACGCAATTATTATCTATGTGAATGTTAAATACTAGAAGTAAACAATACAGTATGCATTACGTCGCTGGTAGGTTGCGAGAGTTAGTAGGTAATGTACTGTACCTCCTGCAGATAGTGATTTGTCCTCAACAAAGTATCACGCAAGGAGGGAGGCGACTGCAGGCATGGATGACAAGTTCTATACAAGGTGTGAGTCGGTCGACACAACTTTTCCTAATTACTGCTTATACAATATATAGTCTAAATAATACTAGTACATTATGCAACGAGCCTTTAATGGCAATAATTAAGACACGAGTATGTTTATAAAACTCGCTTTGCTCGTTTTATAATTTCCATACGAGTGTCTTAATTACTATTATAGGCGAGTTTCATACGACTGTTTATGTTCAACGATAATTATAACTATTTTATGTTCGAACATAAATATTCATAATTATTTGTCGAGATTTCGCCAGTTTTATGTACTGAACAGAGCGCATGCGACGCAGAGAATACCTTGCATTTGACCATGGCCTCCTGGAATACCTCTCTATGACACTCATCACGCAGTGAAATTTAAAATAGGGGGCATGGAAGTGAGGGCAGGTGCGATGCTATCCTCACCTAATTGGTCACACAACTATTTCTTGAGCTCTGATTGGTGGGAGAAACTGTATCGTAATGAAAACTTGTTTTCTGACATATAATATTAACATTTCGCCAGGGTCGAACATAATAGTACATTATGCAACGAGCCTATAATGCCAATAATTAAGACACGAGTATGTTTATAAAACGAGCAAGCGAGTTTTATAATTTACATACGTGTGTCATAATTACCATCATAGGCGAGTTGCATACGACTGTTTATGTTCGACGATAATTATAACTATTTTATGTTCGAACATAAATATTCATAAATACCTGTCAAGATTTCGCCAGTTTTATGTACTGAAGAGAGCGCATGTGACGCAGAGAATACCTTGTATTTGACCATGGCCTCGTCGATTACTCCACTATGACATTTGCCACGTAGTGAAATTTAAAATAGGATGCCTTGGAAGTCAGCGAAGGTGCGATGCTATCCTTACCTAATTGTTCACAAAACTGTTTATTGAGCTCTGCTTGGTGGGAGAAACTGTTTCATAATGAAAAATAGTGTTATAATGACCCTCATTAGGATACAGTTTTCTGACATATAATATTTACATCTCGATATCGTCGAACATAAATAAGTAAATAACGCTCCTGGAAAACAACACATGTACTAGAGATGATCCCTGTAATAATGGGGCAATTTAGGGATGACGCGTTTAGTACATCAGGCACTCATCATCACAACCTCATCACTGGGATTGAGCTTTCATTTTATGTTCAAATATTTCCTAATTTAACTATTATCTACTTATCTAATAACACATAGTACAATGCGTATAAGCAATCAAGTAACAAGATAGTAGATAATAGTGTTATTGAACGTTTGGAGCTGATGAGCATTAAGTCAGTTTTCACTTCTTTTCAGGAGAGAGATGAAACGTCATTTATGGAACAGAACTAAACGAACACACTATATCAGTCATCTATGTTGCGAAGCAACTATTCAGGTTATATTTGTGTTAGTGGAATATCAATTTTAATTTAATAAACATATTTTTCTAATCAGTTTTTTCAAACGTGACTTAATGCCTTTCAACTCCGTGGTAAGTTTAGTGTGGCATAGAGCCATCCAGAATGAATACTTCACATGTTATTTTATTTTAAAATGGATTTGTAACATGAAAAACCACCTAAACCCTGGTCAAATGTAATTATAATAGCACTGTAACACGCGGGAATCTTGCAGTGCGGCCAACATTAAGTACGGAATACGGCGCTGAAAGGCAGCAAGTCGTTGACTTAATCCATTTCTCCTCTGATCGCACTTCATGTAGCAGTGGTTTCTGGCTTAAACCCACAAAACAAATTGCTTTGTGATGGATTTTGTCTGGCCAGTGAGCTTCCGTGCTTTTTCTCATGATTACAATAGTTTGTGTGTAGCTTAAACAGAAGGCTGACTTAATTCTTTCCTATGCAGTTCCAAGGGCTTTGGGTCAATACTTCAGAATACTAATTCTTAAAAAAAATGACCATTTTTTACTTAATATTTTTCAGCTCCAACCGATTCAATTACTGTATATAACATTTGTACATACATTTAAACCTCAACTCCAGTGAATATGTCCTGATGATGATTGCTTGACGGTCAGAACGCGTAATTCTAAAGCTGGGTGTCTTCCTGATTGCGGTCATTCCGGATTGCGTTCACCTCATTAGTAGTCCAGATTGCGGTCACATTCATTTTAGGGAAGAACTATAAACATTCCAGCGTCCAGATTGCGATCACTTTTCTTGGAAGACCGGTCCGGTTGCAACTCCCCTCTGTTACCTCTTCTCAGTTTTGCTTCACGAGGCTGAATTAAATTTATTGGCAGAGCCGGGAATTGAACCTAGGCCTCCGCGGTGACAGTGAGAATGATGAATTTTTCGAAGTATTGAAAAGAATGTTTTTCACGATATACAGTACCGGTACCTATTATAAAAATAGATATCTCGCGCATCAAATGGGAGAGGAGGGGTAGAAATTAAAAATTATACCATGTAAGTATAAAATTTCCCGTTACAACAATTTTGTTGAAAGTGAAGGTCGTTGATTCCGATCCTGAAACGTTTCTATTCTTATGACTGAAAATGTTATAATCATTGCTTTACGAGGTGCCATCAGATTGGGAGGGGACTTGATTTTTTTAAGTGAAGTTTTATGGGGTGTGGTCATCTTTGGTTAGGTAGTGAAATATCAGTTTCCCCTTGTTATCCACAAAACTTACGGAATGTATGAGTCAGTCGGGAAGAACAAAGAACCAAGGAACGGTCTCCCAAGAAAAGTGATCCCAATCTGGACGCTGGAAATTCGCAAAAATGAAAGTGACCGCAATCTGGACTGCTAATGAGGTGAACGCAATCTGGAATGACCGCAATCAGGACACCCATCATAATTGGGTTCATAATTAATACATGTATATTTTTCCAGGAGTGTTCTATACTTATTTATTCTATATCAATTACTGTATCCAGTCATTGGGCAAATTCGTGTTGACCGACTGAAGAGTAACAATTGACAGTTTTATAGGCAACACTGAGAGAATGGCTTCAAAAACTTTACATTTATGTACTATAGAAGGTGTTCGGTGAGTCACATCCAGTTCGATTTTATTTTTGTTTTTGTAATAGTTGTAAAGTTATCTGCAATCTGACTTGAGTAGTCCATTGGGAGTTGTATGGCTAAAACTGGCATTGAGGGTGTGTTTGTTTACTGCTAACTTGTACTATACACTAGAATCAGGAAATATCTCCCCAACTACGATGGGTCTCACAAGCCAGAATGAAGAATTGCAATACTGGTTTTGGAATTGCTGTTCCAGGTAACGCGAGGAGTGCTTCCAGAACAAGTTGGCTTGTAAATTGTACATGTTATATATTTCAAGAAAATATTTTCTGCCTATAGAATTTCGAACACTCATATCTTGGTTCCATTTCTCAACTAGTGATTAACAATATTATTCCTGATAAAACATTATGGGGTTTGAAGCCATTTTTCTGTGTTGCCTTAGTAACAAAAGTTTGGTGCTTTTAATTCGGTCAACACGAATATTCCCAAACGAGTTGGGTTATACCCTAATCCTGAAAAAAAATACATTTATTAATCTCATGTATTTTTCAGGATAAGGGTATAACCCAATTCGTTTGGGTACATTCGTGTTGACCGACTGAAAAGCACCAAACTTTTGTTCCTGATGAAAGCTTAAGCGTAGTAAAGCCAATATTACAATAGACAATAGTACCCGTGAAAGAAATATATCCGCGTAGGACTTCAGTTGAGAGTTCACATCTGAACATCCTCCAGAATTTACCCTCCTGATAAAAAGATCATTATAAAATGAATCATGGAATGACCTTCCTCCTTTACCCAAAGTTGCATGATCGACTCCGGACAAGAGTCGGTTGAGATCTAAGGTTGATTTAAATTTAGAAATCAGGGTAAATAGATTTACTGGCACGTTAACACATGGTTGCCCGGATGCCTTGACATATCACATACCCTGTGGACCAGATATTTTTCTGCTGTGAATTTTCGAGTGCACTACATTACAAAAAAGTACATAATAGTTGAAATGACCCAAATATTAGCTTTTGATTTGGTATAAGTATACACTAATATCCCTAGTAGTACTCAAGAGTGTGATGTATTAGGAGACATGACACAATGGGCAGTGGCGGCTTAAAGAAAGAGCAGTTGCAGTATATTTGGGGTTAGATTGGTCAGCAATCAAAGTACGGTACCGGTATGCACGTTAGTTGTATTACGGCGCCTAGAGGCCTGAATATCAATCTCACATTCAGTTTCCACTAATTCACTATAACTTCATCCATTTGAACGATAATTCTTCAAAAATCTCATTATCTTATCATGCAGGCCCTCCATCTTGTCATTGACTGAACCCGCAGTAAGAAAGTCGATGTCTTGAAACTAAATGAAAGAAATCACGTAAGTTGTAAATAAAAGGAAAGTGACATAATATACATCTACGAATATTCTGCTCAATGTGCTAGTCCAAAAATAGATCAATACCTAGTCAAGAGATGAGGCAGGATTACCGACAATGATGTGAATAAAGCTGAGATTTCTCCGTGCACGTCCAACAATTCGCTAGCATACTACGAGATTTCTCAGAGCCCGTCACCCATGTGTTAAAAATACTGTTCTATGGCAAATTACTAGCACCCCAGCGTCTCGATAACCTCATCAAGATCACCAGTGCGATTATGTTAACATAGTCCAAGTTTAATATAAATTGAGAAGTAAGAAGAAAATGTACCTGGCGTGACATGGGATGAAAGGCCCTGCACCTGTAACGGTATTCCTCCAATCTTCATCCCATAAATCGTGGTTGGGGAGTTGCGGAATCGGCTCTTCGAATCGTTCATCCGTCATAGAGCTCGAGTGTCTTGCAATGTGTCGCCATCAGAGATACGCTGTGGGTTGCCAGATCCTCTTTGATACTGTTACGTGCCACCCCCCTAGTGACACTTTTGTTAACTGGATTACGGTGGGTTGAAGCACAACACAGATTGTTCCTTTAAAGAAATAATTAACTTCATTGCGGCCAGAAAGATACACTACTCATCAGCAAATACAAGCAATTAGAACCTTACTCCAGTTTCCTCAAGTCTATTCCTTATGGAGAGCTCTTGCCCCCTTTCACTTGTCAACAAACCACAGAAGTTAATCCGTCCTATTGAGTCTGGTGGCCTTGACAGAAACTACCTGCACCTCTTCCTTATGTACACAAACTACAGTTACTTACGATAACCTGCTACACGCTGCTTCGCTGTCCGCGAGCTGGGAAACAATGTCACTGGATTTCGTAACTCGCACGGCACTTCACCACAATACCTCTATCGCTCAGTGAATTCACACTCGCTCAAAACACAGGCAGTCACCTGTATGCTTCTCACTCCCTCGCTGTCAAGAGAATCAGCTTCACTAGGAGTATCGTAAGTCACGTCACCACACTTCTGTCGCTCAGGATAAACGCTCGCCCTAGCTCGAAGAACACGCACACACTGCTTGACAGGTCGCTCTTATATAGCAGGCTGGTGACTCAATAAATGCTTCTAGACCCATCCAGGTTTCACGGCTTCTCGAGGTTTCCATCGCTGGCTGGGTTACGAATATTCTGGACCATCCCTTTGTCCTAGTAGACCTGTTGCATAAGGCGCACGCAATACACTGAGGCAGAGCACAGCCCAGCCCTGGGGCAGTTGTGACTCATGCGGCGAGCGATGAAACAAACACACAGCCGTAACAACACCCCCTTCCTAAAAGACTGATCGTCCCGATCAATCATTGGTCCGTCTGTGTCCCTCCGTAGGCTGCCAGGCGATCTCGATGCACGATCTTCATCTTCGCCCTCGGGCTCCGCTGGATCCTGTAGATGACATCGTTGATCCGTTTCACGACTCGGTACGGGCCCTTCCAGGACTTCTGCAGTTTGGGTGACAGGCCTTTCTTCCGTAATGGGTTGAAGAGCCAGACCAGGTCGTCCTCGTGGAATCCGCCGGTATCCGTCTATTGGTCGTATCGGGTCTTCATTCGGTCGGTCTTGATCCGCAGTTTCCTCCTCGCGAACGCGTGCACGTCCTCCAGTTGGTCGACCAGTTCTTGACAATACTGGCTTACCGGGACCGGATCATTCCCAGGTCAGCCGAAGGCAAGGTCGACAGGTAGACGGAGCTCCCTCCCAAACATGGCCCGGGCTGGTGTGCACCCGGTGGCTTCATGCACGGCGGCGCGGTAGGCCAGGAGAAATAGTGGAAGATGTTTGTCCCAATCCCTCTGGTGCTCGCTGACGACTATTCGGAGATGGTTCTCGATGGTGCGATTAAATCACTCTACCATCCCGTCGGACTGAGGGTGTAGCGGCGTTGTCCTTGTCTTCCGGATTCCCAGCAGCTGGCATAGGTTCTGGAATACCTGCGACTCGAAGTTCCTCCCTTGGTCGGAGTGCAGCTCCAGGGGTACTCCGTACCGGCTGACGAATTCCCTCACCAGGGTCTCTGCGATCGTCGCGGCTTCTTGGTTAGGGAGCGCATACGCCTCCGGCCATTTGGTGAAGTAGTCGCTGACGACCAATATGTAGCGGTTCCCTGCCTCGCTTAACGGGAATGGCCCAGCAACATCGATTGCCACTCTCTCCATGGGGCCGCCCACGTTGAAGGTCTTCAGTGGACCCCGTCGTCTTCGTCCTGGGCCCTAGCTGGCTGCGCAATCGTGGCACCTCGCGCAGTGGTTCTCCACGTCAATTCAGCATCCGATCCAGTAGAACCGCTCTCTCAGCTTCTCCAGGGTCTTCTTTATCCCTAGGTGTCCACCAGATGATCCTCCATGAACTTCCTTCAGGACTTCCTCCGTCATAGCGTTGGAACGACGACTTGTACCCGAGATGTCTTCCCGTCGGTGCTCTCCCAGGTACGGCAGATGAGGCCATCCCTCACAACCAGCGAGTCCCACTGCGCCCAGTAGGACTTAAACTTTGGGCTGCAGTCACTCACAATGTTCCACCCGGGTCTAGGGACACAGGCCCTCTTCCAATGGGCTATCAGTCCTAGGTCATCATCTTCTGCTTGTGCCCGCGTGAAAGATTCGCGGCTCCAGCTCCCTTGAAGTTCCACAGTAGTCCGTCGGCACTGTATCCCGGTGTTCTCCTCCCTTCTAGTACAGAAGGTGCAGTCTTCGGGGCACGGTCTTCGTGACAGGGCGTCGGCATTAGAACGCAGTTGGACTTTCCTGTGCTGGATCTCAAAGTTGTACTGTTGAAGCCTCTCTAACCACCGCGCGAGTTGACCCTCGGGCTGCTTGAAGTTCAGGAGCCACCGCAGGAATGCATGGTCGGTCCTGATGAGAAATTCTTGCCCGTACAGGTACTTGTGGAAGTGTTCAATGGTCTTCACGACGGTGAGCAGTTCCTTACTTGTGACGCAGTAGTTCCTCTCTGGCTTTGACAAGGCTTTGCTGAAGTAGGCCACTACTCTCTCCTCGCCGTCCACTATTTGCGACAGGATTCCCCCTATGCCAAAGTCGCTGGCATCGGTATGGACGATGAACCTTGTTCCAGGTCTGGGGTAGGCCAAAATAGGTGCGGTGCACAGAGCCTGTTTGAGTTGTTCGAAGGCGCTGTGGCATTCTGCTGTCCACGTGAAGAGTTGTCCCTTCTCAGTCAGTCGATGCAGTGGTTTGGCGATGTCGGCGAATCCTCTCACGATGCGAAGGTAATAAGTGCAGAGTCCCAGGAAGCTTTGTAGTTGGGACTTGTCCTTCGGAACTGGCCACTCCCTCACAGCTGCGGTCTTTTCTGGGTCGGTGCGCACCCCTTCCTCGGAGACAATATGCCCAAGGTACTGGATCTGCTTCTGGAAGAGCTGACACTTCTTGGGGCTTAACTTCATCTGGGCAGCCCGTAGCTTCATCAAGATCTCCTTCAGGTTGCTGTAGTGCTCCTCGAAGCTTCTTCCCAGAACGATGACGTCGTCTAGGTAGACCAGGCAGGTCTTCCAGTGTAGTCCTCTCAGAATGGACTCCTTTAACCTTTCGAAGGTCGCAGGGGCGTTGCACAGACCGAATGGCATGACGGTGAACTGCCAAATCCCGCTGCCCACCGAGAACGCCATTTTCTCGCGGGCCTTAGGGTGGACCTCCACCTGCCAGTAGCCACTCTTCAAATCCAAGGTGGAGAACCATCTTGATCCTGATATGGTGTCCAGCGTGTCGTCGATCTGGGGTAGAGGGTAGCTGTCCTTCTTCGTGACGTCGTTCACCCGCCTGTACTCCACGCAGAACCTGAAGGAACCGTCCTTCTTCTTCACTAGCACGATCGGAGAACTCCAAGGACTATGTGATGGCTCGATCACCCCTTGCTCCTTCATCTCTTCTACCATCCGGTCGACTTCGGCTTGCTTGGCGAGCGTTACACGTCGGAATGGGGCCCTAATCGGTGCGCTGTCCCCAACGTCGATTCTGTGCTGGACCAAGCTTGTCCTGCCGAAGTCTTTGCTCCCCACGGAGAAGACGTCCTGGAATTCGCGTAGCAGGTCCTGAAGTTGGCGTGATTGTTCCTCGTCTAAATGGTCCTGGGATCCTTGGTACAGCTTCTGTAGTTCTTCTGGCAGTGCTCGTCTTCTTCGGTTGTCCGTCCGCACGTGTCCGTCCGTCGTATCTGTGATGCGGGCAATCCAGGTAACGGGCTCGCAGACTCCTTGGTTGGTGTCCCGGTGAACCGTAATGTCGCAGTCGTTCAGGTTGGACAGGCGGACGTACGGCCGAGACGTCGTGTTGATGAGAGTCTTGGCAATTAGCAATCCTTTTGTCTGGATCTCCTCATATTTTGGCTCGATGACAGCCGCCACTCCCTCAGCAGTTCCGTCGACAATTACGGCAGCGCTGACCTCCGTCCTGGCGGGAACGTTGACGTCTTCTCTCAGCCTTAATCGTCGTGCGGTGATGGGCTCGTGCGCTGGTTGCAAAGCAAGTACCTCACCTCCGAAGTGCAGAGTGTTGGTACTCAGGTCCAAGATGATGTCGTTCTGGTCCAGAAAGTCCAGTCCGATGATCACTTCGTTTGATATGTCAGCCACAAGCACTGGATGCTTCACCGCCCGTCGACCAATCACGAACTCCAGTGATGCTTCGCCATGTACCGGTGCTGTCTCTCCAGTCGCGGTTATTAGTTGGAGGTTCCTTTGTGTGGGTTGCACTCTCCACCTTGGGATCACGGTGGGATCAGCATGGACCCGCTCACTCCGTTGATGACTCCGTCGACCATCAGGCTGCTATTGTCCCTCCGTAACTTCGTCTCACGAACTTGGACTGCCGGGGCTTGACGACTGTCACAAGCCGACCTTTGCCCCCCAAGGCTGGCTAATACTCGTTTCCCTGGGCCGCGCGGTTTTCAGACGACTGATTTCCCGTCGGATACCCTCGGCGGCGGCGATCATCGCAGTCCTTGCTCAGGTGGTCTTTCTTACCGCAGGTCCAGCAGGTCGGTAGTCCTCTTCCGGGCCGCCTCTCCGGTTGTCTTCCAGCGGTGTCGTTTCTGGTGGCGCCGCGACTATCGAAGAAACGGCATAGCGCCTCCATCAATTCGTCGGCCAGGGGCTTGGTCTCGTTGGTTTTTACTGGTTCGTCGACGTCTACTTGACGCACCCGCGCGTGCATTCTAGATGCCTGTTTTGCCGTCTCGAACTCAAGTGCGTGGCTCAGCGCATCGGCCAGGGTCTTATTGCGCGCGAGTCGCAGCGCCTGTTGAGTGTCCGAGTCCCGTAGCCCGTCGGTGAAGGTCTGCGTCGCAATCTGTTCCAGAAATTCGGCCGGCGCTGTTGGATAGGTGATCCTTACGAGGCGTGCGATGTCCATCTCGAACTCCTGCAGGGTTTCCGCGTTCTTTTGTACCCGGGTCCGGAGCTGCATCAGGTAGGCCTGCTGAAGATGGCTATCTCCATATCGGGACTCCATATGGGCGATTAGTGAAGCGTAGTCCTGGGATCCAGTCGGGATGGCCTGAAGGACGTTAAGGGCGTCCCCTCTCAGCGCTACAATGAGAGCTGTAGCCTTTTCCGCGCTGTTCCAGTTGTTTATGGAACAGGCTGCCTCGAACTGACGTAAGTAGGTGCTCCACGGGACCTTTCCGCCGAAGGTTGGGGGCGTCACTCTGCTATGTCCCGTTCCTGATATTCCCAGTGTAACGGTTGGCAGGCGTTGGCGCAGCTCGGCAACTTCCTCTTGTAGAGCGTTGAATCTCGCTTCCATCCCCGTCGGCGGGCGTTGGCTCAGCTCAGCAATTTCCTTTTGTAAAGCGTCGAATTTCTCTTCCACCCCCGTCAGTGGGCGTTGGCGCAGCTCGGCAACTTCCTTTTGTAAGGCGTTGAATTTCTCCTCCACCCCCATCAGCGGGCGTTGGCGCAGCTCGGCAACTTCCACTTGTAAGGCGTTGAACTTCTTTTCCACTGCCGTGACTTCCTCACGCAGACCCTGTTCTAATTTCCTTTGACTTTCATCTAATTTCGTCAGCAGACACTCTTCCAGATTTTTCTGGCCATCCAGAAATTTGGCGGTTAGGTCCTCTGCTAACTTATTCTGGCCGTCCTCCATCTTCTTCTGGCCGTGCTCCATCTTCTTCTGGCCGTCCTCCATCTTCTTCTGGCCGTCTCCCATCTTGGCTTCCATGCCTCTTAACGTTTCTAGCAATGTTGCAAATTGCGCTTCCATTTTAGATGTTGTCTTGTAAAGGGCTTGCACTCACAGGAAAATTTAAAAAAATGACCTGCTTGGGTTTTGAAACCAGGACCGTCAGGTGTTGTGCTTGTGTTTGAGTTCGTAATCCGGCTTCTGACACCAGTTGTTACGTGCCACCCCCCTAGTGACACTTTTGTTAACTGGATTACGGTGGGTTGAAGCACAACACAGATTGTTCCTTTAAAGAAATAATTAACTTTATTGCGGCCAGAAAGATACACTACTCATCAGCAAATACAAGCAATTAGAACCTTACTCCAGTTTCCTCAAGTCTATTCCTTATGGAGAGCTCTTTCCCCCTTTCACTTGTCAACAAACCACAGCAGTTAATCCGTCCTAATGAGTCCGGTGGCCTTGACAGAAACTACCTGCACCTCTTCCTTATGTACACAATCTACAGTTACTTACGATAACCTGCTACACGCTGCTTCGCTGTCCGTGAGCTGGGAAACAATGTCACTGGATTTCGTAACTCGCACGGCACTTCGCCACAATACCTCTGTCGCTCAGTGAAATCACACTCGCTCAAAACACAGGCAGTCACCTGTATGCTTCTCACTCCCTCGCTGTCAAGTGAATCAGCTTCACTAGGAGTTTCGCAAGTCACGTCACCACACTTCTGTCGCTCAGGTTAGACGCTCGCCCTAGCTCGAAAAACACACACACACTGCTTGAGAGGTCGCTCTTATATAGCAGGCCGGTGACTCAATAAATGCTTCTAGACCCATCCAGGGTTCACGGCTTCTCGAGGTTTCCATCGCTGGCTGGGTCACGAATATTCTGGACCATCCCTTTGTCCTAGTAGACCTGTTGCATAAGGCGCACGCAATACACTGAGGCAGGGCACAGCCCAGCCCTGGTGCTGTTGTGACTCATGCGGCGAGCGATGAAACAAACTCACAGCCGTAACAATACTAATTGCCTGGTGGTGGAATACCTGCCACGACGTACCTGAGCCATTCTCCATGCTGACCATTGGTCACTACAGTCTCAACTTTGTAGTTGTAATTGAAAGATCACTCCTTGTATTTTTTTGTCGTGTGGCCTCCTGAGAGGCTGAGTGCAGGTCTTTCTAGTCGACGCCTGTGGGCAACCAGCACGCTGGGCTGAGAGATGGAATGGATGAAGATGAATAAAACTGAGCAAGGATGTGGAAGGAAGCGGTCGTGGCCTGTCAGAAGCATTTGACTCGTGTTAACAATGGGAAACGACAAAAAACATTTCAAAGGCAGCTGACGGTGGGGCTCGAACCCACGCGTCTACTAAGACATCAGAGAACGTGGCCCCATGACCTGACGCTGCGCTTTAGCGAGCGTAGCCACCATTGTCAATTCTTGTATGATGAAGCAGTGAAACAAAGTGACTAAAACTGGCGGGAATTACTCCTGTTGTATTTTGAACTCGGGTTGTTTTAAGATTGGCCATCGCGTACTTCATATTACGAGACTATCCCAAACTTATCAGAGTTGTCCTACATCAATTTTTACCGTATTTGCGATGTCATTAGCAATTGAGAGAAAATTGCCCAAAGGGAAATGTTAATGATGATGATAGGTGCCAAAAATAGAAATGAGTAAAATGACTTTATATTTTGCTATTCGTTGGGAATGTATGTCCACACAAATTAAATGCTCAGGCCATATTGTTCAAGGAAAAATATCATTATGAGTAGAAAGTGACATGTAGCATGCAGATTATATCAAGCATAGGCCTAAATACCTAACAGAGACGTGGTCATGTAGGTTGTTATAAAACAATAATACAAGGTCATCAAAGATTCAATAACTATGGTGAAGTGTTTCGGTCTAAATCTCAGGAAAGGGGTATCACTCACCTCGTCAACATTTCTCCAAGCATTTACTTTACAGAAGGATCATGTTTTGATTTTATTTTTCACCTTCCTTCCTACAGCAGTTGTAGACCGTAACAAAGACAAAGAGAACACACGCACAAAATATTTTGTTATTGCGTAAACATTTTTAAATGGTAATCTAAACAAAAACAAAAAGTTTTCTCATGTTAAACGTGGGTTGTTTAGTGTATTAACATCCTTCGGCATGGTTTCTGTGAGTATAAATGCATCCCTTCTGCGTAACAACGGCAGTTGCAGTATGGCCTTTAACATATAATACAATTTGTAAACAAGAATTAATCCACAAATCAAACTAACATAAGGGTATCAAGTAGGCTAGTTCCGTGAAAACCTAAATTTCCAAATTCCATGTATGCTACTGATAGCTTATATTTTAAAATTCATTTTAGAGTTAAGGTTCATGCGAAGGACGAAATAGCTCTTGTTACGTGACCTACATTGTGATAAAATATAGAGCAACAGTTACAAACTCAAAGCTCAATATCCAAACGGTGTAACTTACTAATGTAAGACAATAAACGCAAATTGATATTGTAAGATAGCAAAATGGTAATATTATGATACTGGTACCTGCCTAGTCTTAAACCAAAGCTTTCACCGTTGCACAAGGTAGTTCACATCATCACACCACAGGCAGTCGAAAATATGTGTCAGTCACAAGAGAAGGCACTATCTGCAATACATAAATACAACACTAAAGACTTGTGTACCTGACTACTAGGTATTTAGCCCATGTACATTCCCCAAGACCACTTCAATAGGACTATATCATCGTAAAAATATCGGTTTGGTTGCTGTAAGAAGATATTGAGAACCGATAAAAAATTCCGTGAGTCCGCCATGTCGGATTATTTCATATGTAGGCAATAGAGTTATGTACCAGTAGATAAATATTATAGCATTGGTTCATAATACGAAGTTTCACTTCTATCGCTTGAATAGGGCACAAGAAATAAAAATATGATTCTCAATTTTCACACAGTCACCATCTTAATTTTCTCATGACATTTGAATTTCCTAGACACAAATAGATTAGGCTTTAATATAGATTAACCGTGCATTATGTCATGAGAAAAGTTCATTTATATATTTGAAGTTCGTGTGTCTACCATGTTTGTTTTGCGCTTATCACATTGCTGAAAGTCATGTACAGTTCGTGAAACTTCTTTAGTGGCCTCTATAACCATCTAAAATATCCGGTTAATTGCAGCGATAGATTCGGAGAAATTGAATGCAGGTGCAATAATTCATGTGGTCGCCATGTTGGATTAGTGACACTGAAATCTGAAAGGCACGATCGGGATTGGACGGGGTTTCATCGTAATCATTCCAGCTGTATGTAGTTTATACTACACACACATACTCACACATATACACACACACACACACACACACACGGATAAAAGGTGATCTCAACATCCTATATTTCGTAAGACTTAAATGTGCTTGAAGTGTACAACGAGATGTATAAGAATATCAAGGATGTAAACCAATATAATCCTGCAATATCGTAACAGACAGGATGACCGGCCAAAACAAAAAGATGCTGAACACCAGTCACGAGTCCCTTCCAAAATATCAAATTACAATCTAGTTTTGTTTCTAATAATAGTGTTGGTCTATTTACCGTCATATTAAAGAATTTTGTATGGACTATTCATCCTTGGAATATTATTTCTTGGACATTATGACTTAGCCGTGTACATGCTTCGGTTTGCACTATTTCCTCATGAACGTTTTCCGTCGTCATTATGGTCTCTGGTGCTCACAAACGCACAAGTTTAGCGCTTTATGCCATACTCCAGGATTTGAATGGGGGTTGCTCGTTCGGGGATCCGAGGTTCAGTTCCCTTTGCTGAGACTGACCAATCATCTCGCAATATACCCTTATGATATTCGATACTCACTCTAGGCAAATTCCAGAACAGTAGAATCTTATTTCAAGTCCCGGGGCACCTATCACAAACCAAAACGTTTTCAACTACTGGTACACCTCAAGCGTACGCCCATGTTATTACAATGTGCTTGTTACTGGAGTCACAACAGTGACACACAAATAATCGTGGCTAAAAAGCAAAGATGTCCGTAGCTCCTAACTGAAGCAGCAACAAGGACAACAACTCAATTACGAATTACAGTGGAGGACAACAGAGTACAATCCTTCTGCTGAATGGGACGGTTATTTGGATTCTCCGCCTCTCTGCTGTTTGATACCGATTAGCCATGAGTTATAGACCTCCATCGTCTGCCACAAGAAGCATTAAATCACAGTAGATTTTCAAATTAACCATGTGAGCAACGATTCAACGGCTTGATTGTAACCTATGCAGAATATTTTTGATTCATTTGGTAATATTTTGAGAGAAGACTTTAAATGTATGTATAGAAATAGCCTCGCTTCTCATTACATTAATCAACTTAAAGGTATCCTGTGACTTATTTGGGTAATATTGTTATAGATTTGACGTCTCCTTAAACTGCTCTAGTTTCATAAACGCTACAGTGCCGAAGTGTTACTCTAGAAGAGTGGTCACTCACATTTGGGGGAAAGGCTCTAGACTGCGGCTGGTAGACAGCTCCAGTTATCAATGGCACGGTTTACGAAAGAATATTTACCATAGTTGGTACGCGGTGGTCAGCTCTTAACTTTGAAAGAACGATAACTACTACTCATGTAAGTGGGCTTTCCTAAACGTTTCCTAACCTCACATCATTCTGGTTGATTTGTATATGTGTTGTATATAAGCACTCTCATATGCCAACTGACTGAACTAGGATTCAATCACTTTGTAAAGTACGAAGAGCAAGAGAGTTGGTTTATCATGGTCTACAGAAAATACTGAAGGCAAGGATGTCCGTAGCTCCTAATTGAAGCATCAACAAGGCCAACAACTCAATTACGATGTACATTGGCGGAAAACAGAGTGCAATCTTTCTGCTGAATGAGACTGTTGTTTTGATTCCCCACCTCTCTTCTGTTTGATACCAATTAGCCGTGAGTTATAGTGCATAACGTCTACATATTTTATTTTTCAGGATTTCCACATTTATACTAGTAGAATGTATGGAATGTAGGTTATGCCAATGTCTTATGTTCCTTTCTGAATCCTGGATAATTTTTATTACAGGTAGAGTACAGGTTATTCCGAAGCCTCCATGGCTTAGGCGGCAGCACACCGGACTCTCACCGCTGAGTCCGTGGTTCAAATCCCGGTCACTCCATGTGAGATCTGTGCTGGACAAAACGGAGGCAGACAGGTTTTTCTCTGGGTACTCCGGTTTTCGCTGTGAAAATTTCATTCCAGCAACACTCTCCACTATCATTTCAATTCATCTGTCATTCATTTAATCATTGTCTCAGAGAAGTGCGACAGGCTTCAGCAGCCGGCACTGTTCATATCCTCGCCACTAGATGGGGGCTTCATTCATTCCATTCCCTGACCCGGTCGGTCGACTGGAAGCAGGCTGTGGATTTTCATTTCAGTACAGGTTATACGCTGCCGAAGTCAACGTCACTTCCGCTCCGTTGCCAAGCAACTGGAGCAATGCAACATGGCTCCCTTGTAGCTTGCTTCGTCGTTGAGTCGTCATTATTTCCTATTTGTATCGTATAAAACTGTACATGCATGGATGTCCAGAGGCAATAAAGCATAGAAAAGTATATTGTCCACAGTAATTTAACATAGTTGTCCAATAAAGTTGTAAAATATTGCGTTCGAGAGGCACATTACGTCTTAGAGATGTGGCCTAAGATATTTAACTTAAATTAAGTGAAAACATGAAAATATAACATCTCTGGATACTGTGAAACACGTCCCGTATGAATGATAACGCTACGGAAATTAAAGCACCCTAGGCCCTACCAGTAAGTGACGAATAAAATGAACTTAAGGTCTATCAATGGATAAGGGAACAGTTTAAAATATTTTGCATGAGAGTTTAGGCCAAATCTCATCAACGGCTTTAGAAGAAACAAATACTGCGTTTCAATGCAATTTGTGTGTTTACCACAACGCCGCGTTTGTTTGAATACGAATCAAATTAACAAATCCTAACCTGTGTGCTCACTAACAGGTTAGAGAAGTCTACAATTAAGGCCTATCATCCTACCTCATTCTAAATAAAGGGGCATTTTTCCTATCCTAGCTTAAATATTCAGCCACTAAAACATATCCAATGCAGCATAAAACTGCCTCTTTCAACAGTAAGCGGCTGTATTCTGGTGTTAGATTTTACCCTCTCCAACACCTTATAATACATTAGTAAAATGCATCACATAAGGTAAATGATGCATACATGTATGGTACACTCAAGTTAGTACATTTTGATCAGTGATTGTCAATTTGGAGGGAAGGAGGGGGAATATTATTCAACTATTCCACAAAGAATAATCTCCAAGGCTGGAAATTGGTCTGTATAAATATGTTCCAACCCAAACACTGGGAATGAGGGTGATGGTTCTTATGGTACTGAAGAGAGGGTTAAAGATAATTAGGTTATTAGCCCATGGAGTAAGGAAATAAAAAATATTGGGCAATGATGTCGAAATTTACACCATTCTTGGTGTAAAATATGAATTACTTACCACAAGCCTCCAATTTAACTAGCTAGCTAACTCAATGTAAAGGAACCGGTACAGTATGATTGGGATTATCTCTCTGATAGCCTTGCAAATGCAGAGGTAACCAGATTATACCAATGGTTTGAGTTAAGCAATTAATTTAATGAGGTAGGCCTATACTTACAGAAACATTATTTAGAAAATATTTATGCTACCCACCCCTTCATGATTAAAATTCATTACTTGACCAACAGAACTAAATAAAACCAACCTACATTCCTGTTAGGGGCTAATAGCCTCAATAACCACCGACACCCAACACCACCTACCTGCCATTTGGTACCGTATTACATAATTCACCACAACCTCTGATAAAATGACCTGTTACAACTCCAATTAAACTCAGTTGCTCAATAACAACAACAAAAAAGGCCTATTGTGAGGGGCGAAAAACACATCCACACTGCTGCAGGAGCTTGTAAGTTGAATCGCAGGGGAGTAGCCTACTTCCCAATAATATACCAGTACTTCCTGATATCTATTAAAGATGTTTGGTATAAACATGGCAGTTAAGTATTAAGCCTTGGTATTTTGAATAGCAATATAGTTTTATTATAACTCATAATAAATGTACAATACTGTAGCATTCCATAACTTCATTGAACTAGCCTAGTTTTACTGTCCAATGTTGGAAAAATTGTCCAGATAAATAATGCACAAGAAACTGACTAAGTACACACATAGGTTATAATATTATATTATTATATTTCCACTTTTATTGATGACTTTATCGCGCCACTGACTTTTTCACTAATACTTCATGCTGTAACGATTAAAACATTTTCTAACAATCTTGACATAATGCCATGATAGCCTGGTTCACTTGTCATTTGTCATTTCTTGACACCACTGACTTTTTCACAAAAACTTCTCTGACAATCACAACAAGACTTTCCACTCCATCACTTCAGAAATAAGCAGCATTCATTGGCTTGAATAATGTCACTGTACGGTGCAGTACATACTGTATCTTCGTTGCAGGGTGTAGGCCTAGGCTACTGGTACATGATAGGCCTAATTGTTTTCTTAAAGTGCAAAAAATAAAATATTTGGGCAGAAATTTTCAGTCTGGGATAGGCCTAATTGTTATTTGAGAACACTATTCACTGCTTAAATAAATTAAGTAAAAATAACTACTCAGAAAAGTTGTAGGAAAAAATGTATTGCTGTTAGTGAATCAGCTGTAAGGTTATGTAGGTTGTCGTTTATAATAGTACAAACCATATTTGATTACAACTACATTCTCCACATGAACCAAAAACCCCTTTATGTGACATATATGTCCTAAATATATCTCTATATTAGATAATATGTATCCACTAAATGATGTTATAAATAAGTATTTATAATTTGTAGTACCCGCCATGCAATTCTTGCCTCAGGAGTAAGGTCAACTTTATTCATACTATCTCGCAAAATTCTCGTACTTTATCCATAAAATGTAACTTCTGTTTTGTAGCTCCAACACTTGTAGATGATCTTCACGGGAGGCGTTTGCCTTATTTCACGCAAATTACACCTTTTTATCCACAAAATTCAAGACACTGCGCAGCGTTAATGCAGCTTCCTAAGTATAAAAACATAGCAACCAGTTGTTTGGGTCCAATGGGGCTGCGCCCATGCGGTTGCTAGGATCGTCACTTCGGCAGCGTATTCCAGACTGTGCGACAGAGTGTGTCCAGCTCCTGAACAACGAGGCCATGTCCCGAGATATTGCCACTGTGGAAATCGTCTAAGAAATGTACGTTTTCTCTCACAGGAATATCACAGCAATTGGCTTCGGGCACAGGTGGCGAAACAGCATGCCTTCAGCCCTTCACTGTGTCGAATGTCAAATGGTCGCGCACCGTTGTCCCTTATTTTGCTTGCTGTAGTGTCAATTGATATTATTTGATCCTGGGGATATGTAGCGTAACGTTTGACTATGGCTGTTTATTTTATCCAGCTTTTTATTTGTTCGTCAAGCCATTTGCAATGTAGCACTTGACTTAAGGATATTTATAACTCCGTGAAAAATCTGCCTGATTTCTATTTAAAATGTCTCCCTCGTTGATTAGTGGCTAGCACTCTTGGCTGTCACCGCGGAGTCCCAGCTTCGATTCCTGGCTCTGCCAACAAATTTAATTCTCATGTGAGACCTGCAACGGGGTAAACTCAGCCTCGTGAGGCAAAAGTTAAAAGAGGTGGGTTCGATTCCCACCTGGACCATTTAGGAAATGGTTTTCCGTGGTTTCCCACTTCTACTCCAGGCGAATACCAGGATATTTCCTAACTTAAGGCCAAGGCCGCCTCCTTCCCAATCCTCATTGAATTACAAATACACACACTAATACAGCCATCACAGTACCACAGATTATCATATGAATTTTACACACACCCAAGTACACGGGACTACATGACCACGGTGTCGCAAAGCCCCTAAATGAATCGACAACAATATCTATTCAAAGATACCGCAGCAAGAATATCCGAAATTGCACAAGTGTTATCAATATTTGGTGCAACGTATGTCTGCGAAACGTTTTACTCTGCATTGAAACTTACGAAATCACGGCATCGCGCTCTGATGTCGGACGATAACCTGTGAAACAGCCTCTGGTTGATTGTTTTTCAAACAATCGCACCGAACGTTGAGCATATTGTAAATATGGAAACAAATTGAAACAAATAGAAAACAAGAAAAATAAAATGTGACCGAAATTGCAATGTCTTAAATGATTCCCATGATACCTTATCAATATTTCTGACTGTTTAAATGCTAAGCACGTAATCCTCAAGTACTGGCACGCAGAGAAACGCGCAAAACAAAATACACATGTCTCGGACAACCAACGCAGTGGACGAACAGGTTTTTTTTTACAATATCTTCGGTGCGAAGGCGATCCCAACATGACTCGGTCCGACGCGCGAGCAGTCAGGGCAGGCAGCTCAACCAAGTGAGACAAAAGCCAGACTGCTGGCGTGTGGTGCAACATAGCTGGCACGCCAAGCGTGGTTTAAGGGAATCTGGTTTGGAGGTCCATGAGGGTTCAATGTCTTTCTGCGGGAGGTGTCGTACGTCATCTGAATAGCAATACAGTGGTCAGAACGAAGGGATATGATGTAGTTTTTGACCCGACTGTTAGGTTTGAAGACGATGCTGAACAGTCAAGTAACGTTGATTCTCAGAAGAAAAATCATCTACGAGCCCACAGCTCCCTACCTTAGAAAGGGTACATCATTTGAAATATCGAGTTTATAGAGATAATGAAAGGCACAACAGGCACCATACCAAAACTATTATTGAAGGCATTTAAATTGTTATAAAGCCGGTATAGTCACCACGATACTAAAATGTTCAATCGTCATAGTGAGGAATTACTTATGCTGTCATTAGTGAACACGCCTAGTAATTCGTATATTTTATTTAAAATGAGAAATTTACCATTATTTTTTAATATTTTGTGTGATGTCATACTTTGTCATTTTGCAACCTCTTATTAGACATGTTATATAATATTCCATTCCTCCACCCAAACTAGATAGTACAGACATTTATAATCATAGGAATATTCTCTAAGCTGATTTCGTGCTGTATTTCTTAGGTGATATACTGTAGAGGTAAAGCTGGTTTAGAGTACCTATCATGGTAAAGCAGCATATATGAAGTTTCCCTGTGAACAAAAACAGAATGTAGCCTGTAATTAACAATAAAACTCTTTGTACACATAGGGGACAAAACATAGATGGTAACCACAATTATCACCACTAGGGTTCGCAAGTTTAAGACCTAAAGAAGTGCAAAATATGCAAGCAAATATGCCCTAAAAACTAGCTAAATATGACCTAAAACTATAAAATATGACCTAAAAATTATGAAATATATCCTAAAAAACTATGAAATATGACATGAATTTTTGGGGTAGGTAGAGTATCACTAACGTACAGTAAACGTCTTAAGTGCCAAAACGTGATCAGCGATAATAAACCAGACACATTTAATCATACAAACTGACAGAGAGCTACAGCACATTAAAATTTTCAACATTTATTCTGTATCACAGCCTTGAGATGCAGTTCTTGCTCGGTTTACTTACTACATTATTCGGAAATCCTGTGTTTGAAACTCGACGCAGATAACACGTACCTTGTTGACGACGCCTCAATTTAAACAAATTTTAACCAAATATGACCTTATATTACCTTAATATGAACAAAACAATAAAAATGGCCGAAATATGCATTTATAAGCTACATCAAATTGCTTTAAACGTAGTCAGGGACCTATCATTCAAACTTATTTTTCAGCTTTCGGTTAAAATGAGCTCAGGAAAATAATATGACTTTTCCTTTACATCCGAACCTTAATCATCACCTTCATTATCATCATTGTTTGTATAGAAGTTCCGTAAACGAGTTTAACTGCATAAAACTTTCGTCACGCATGAGGAATTCTGTCTTATCCATCAGTCGCAACTAACAGAATGTTAGATATTGATTTCAGTAAACAATAAATGTCAATTGAATCGTGCAGTATTTACCCAGCCATTTAGCAAGCTACCTTCCTTAACGCTAATGAAATCCAGTGTGAATATTGCAACCACCCTCATTGGCCCAATGCGTTAATGACCATCCATTACAGTTGGAATGGGACTGCAGACCACACAACTATGCTCACGTGCACTGCGGTCGCTCAATCCACAGTCAATATCCTGTGCCCCTTGAAAGTTAAGAATAATCCTTGCCAAATCACTACGTAAGAATCAGAAGGCTTTGATATAGTCACTTTGCACAAGTAGGGAACATTTAACCTCTTCAGACCCAAGAGAAAATTTGTAACAGAGATTTCATTTTATTCCTGCCTTTCTGATTAAATAATGGCATTAATGACATATACAGTATATGAAAACAAAGGATGCATTCTTAATAAAATCAAATATTAATATTATAGGTCACAAATACTGCTTGTGGTAATGCGCCAAGTGTATTGGGCCAGTTCGTCTCCAGACTGGAAATGCGAGTAGGATTGAACTTCACAGTCGGATATACTTGAAATGGTTTTCCATGATTTATCTTTTTCAAATCCAGGTGAAATCAGAACGGTACTTTCTATTAGACCACCACTGCTTCCTTCCAACTTCTTACCCAGTTTCATTCGTCACTATTAATTTCACCTCTAATTAACACCTCCGATAAGCTAAGCGTTGGGAAGAGCAGCCAGTCATAAAACCCACCTGCCACATGAAAAATACATCTCATCCCATACTGCATAGTAATAGCGATGCTTAGGTGCAGAAATACAGGCAGAATTCACACAATACCAACTGCTGCTGATAAAGATATTAATAAGTGAAGGTGCACATGTGTGCACCCTGGATCTGAAGAGGTTATACAATTGGTCTATTTGCATTACATGATAATGCGCATTATAGATCAACTATTGTGTACCTGAGTGTAGTTCTATTATTTTTAAGAAGTTCCACCTTTGAAGTTTAAACCATGCTTCTTAATAAATTAATTTTCTTTTTGACTGTATAAATAGTCCATTTTAGCCAAGTAACCTCACATGATATCGCCTGTCACCCTTTGAGATAATCTTTCGACCTTGTGTTTATGTGAGAGCACGTGGGTCTGCACAGTATGTCACCCACATATATTTACTCAAAACTGGTGGGGCAGATTTCGATGAATCCTGTCAGCAAATTACCCCACCTGCCAGGGGACCTCGATAGTTACTATCATTTAATGACTTGCAACACCGTGGCCATTTGGTTCCGCGTATTTTGGTGTGTTAGTGTGGTGTATGTAGTAGTATGTGTATTAGTAATTTAGTCTAGGATTATGAAGGAAGTGACTGTGGCCTTACGTTAGGAATCATCCCGGCATTTGCCTGGAGAATTAATGGCAAACCTTGGTAAATCCCTTCCAGGAATTGTTCGTTACAGCCACTCGCACAAGATCATCGCATTTTTATAAGACCATAGAAACCTGCAATAAATCTTAGGCATTTGCGTGGCTATCAATTTGGTTTCATGCATGGAACTTAAGTGTGCCAAGTTTGAAGTTAGTTCCATACATATATTCTGAGATATTGCGTCTAGGGTTTTGAAAGGTCTCGAGACCATGAATACACAGTTGGCAGCCCTGGTGATTATGTTGATATGAACAGTTACATAACTTAAGACATGCGTTTTTCATACACAATTTGGTTGTAATCCATTAGCTAATAATGGAAGATACATTCAGTTAAACACTGAACTTATCAGCATGCGCACAATTATATTAGCAACTCTGTCAAATATGAGTTGCTCAAAATTACCCTCCAGTATTATATTTTACACGTGGCCTACGTTTGGATATACTTGCAGACATACTTTCTGAGATATTGAGACTAGGGCTCAAAATTCTAGACAGCACTTATCAATAGTTAGCACGCCTAGTGACACTGAAAGTATACATAGTTTTATCTCATAAGGTATAGACTGCACGTACAATATTTGGTTGAAAGCCATTATACTGGGGGAATCAGCTGCATTTGTAATATTGTTTTATTCAGCCCAACTAACGAGTGATATCAGGAAGGTCGATATTTCTCTGCTTGCATCCCATATGGTACTAATGCACTGTGAGTATATCCCGCAAACGATACTGAACACTATTCTTGTTCCCTCGTAATAGTCTCTAGTCACATAGAGGGGCAGCTGATTCACCTAATATAATATGGAAATTACTCATAGTGAAACACTGAACCTTTCAGCACGCGATGTATCGGCTGCTGAAACTAAGTGTTACGACCAGAATGTGGGTCAATTTTGGAACAGTTTTGGTTCATATTTTCTGAGATATCTAACCATGTGTTCAAATTTCAGTAAATGTTTAGCAGTTGGCAGCAATAACGTAATTTAAAATATTTTGTTATACATTATAACGCATTGCCAAATTTGGCTATTATCACTGTGGACGTCAAGAAGTTCACGGGAAATTACACACACATCACCCCAGATTAATCTCATAAGTTTTACTTTTTCATATTTGAATGTGTAAAGTGGGCTAAAAATCTAGGCATCCCTTCAAATTGAATATTCAGCTAATGTCCTGATAGGACACTTCTCTTATCGTGATAAAGATCGGTTTTGTTGACTCATACATATTAAATATACGGTTGAACATGCATGCTTACGGTTGACAGCTAATTTATAGCGCAAACATAGTGTACGATGAGAATATTTCGATTTTCATTCAGATTCAAAGCAAACCTAAGAAAATGGACGAATAATGCTCAAATAGCTTCTGTGTTAAAGTACCGAATTTGTATCCATGAAGGCTGAGGCCTTGTTTCTAAAATTATGTCTAACAATGTGATCAAACAAATCGCAAATATGCATCGCATAGGCCTACCTAGTGTAAAATATTCTCTTCCATTAAGTTAAATGTTATTTTAGACCTAAAATTTCCTAATATTAACTTCCCATATTGTTGTTTGCGTCTTCAGTCTTTTTATTGATTTGATGCAGCTTTCCACGCCTCCCTGTCCTGAGCTAATAGTTTCATCTCTACATAACCCACCACACCTTACATCCGAGGCATTCGTTTTAACATATTCTACCTTGGCCTACCCCTACAGTTCTTGTCCTCAACCCTTTTTTCCATAACTGAGTTTGCTATTCCTGGGTGTCTTAGTATGTGTCCTACCAACCAGTCTCCTCTCTTCATTTGCTGCCGCCAGAAACATCTATTCTCACCCACTCGCCTTTTTACCACTTTATTTGTTATTCTATCTACCCATCTGATCTTCATCATTCTTCTGTATCACCACAATTCAACGCTTCTATTCTCCTTTTTCTGCTACGCCAACACTCTCAAGTTTCACTTCCATAGAGCGCCACGCTCCAGACAAAGGATTTCAATATCAACTACCAATTGTGCCCTTCCAGCAAGAAATATGCCAGCAATGCTCAAATCGGGATTTTCGGGGTTTTGGTACGTTCTCCCACTCTGTGACTTACACATTTTGGATTAAATAGAGGATACACTTCCAAAAATAACAACAAAATCAACTCCTATTTAAAACATTTAATTAACCAAAATTATGGCGCTACAAACAAATAAACTATTGACCCAATCCTTCTACTTGTTCAAAGTGAACAAGAAATATGTAAAAATCAAACAAATATTGTATTAAAATACATGGTTTCCTTCAAACCAACAATTCATAATTATTTTCACTTCCATAAAGTATCTATCTTAGAGTTCAACATAATCACGAGCTCCAATGGCTCGATATCTTCCCATAATAACGGTGTCTTTCTTTCATACACCTCAATAACTATTTTATGAGTTTCTTATCATCAAACAAATATATAATCATATTTAAAGTACAGGTTACTTCTCTACTTAAATGTTTGGGCATTCAACAATGTTCTCAACATTACCATCTCTCTCAAGTTTCACAAATTCACTACAGTGACCGGGAAAATACCTGTGTACGCCAGAGTTACAAAAGATTACTTGACAAAGTCAAAAACTATGATTACTCCCGGAATCTAGTTATCTTCATTGAACACATGGAATCCTACATCCATACAACATTACATTAGGGATTTTATTTATTTATTTGTCTTATAAGACCATTATCACATAAGAAAGCTACGATCTGAACTGGCAGCGATATTTTCATCTACATGGACCTCGGTTCAAACCCCGGGTCATTTACAACTTTTAAACACTCACGGCGTGTTACTACTTCTCTCAGACGTTCCTTTCCGACCTAGCACAACTTAGAATAACAAGGGTTGGACCGTAATCACTTGGGCGAGATTTATGGCTAAGAGGGGAACCTCCCGCCTTGCCCATGCTTGGCCGCTATACTCAATGCTTTTAAAACAGATCTTTCTTTTCTTCAGTTCTCTGGGGAGACCTGGCGTTTCTTTCATATTCTTTCAACAACATTATTATGTTCATAAACCACTTTCGTAACCTTGGCATTTATTAATTATGAAGGGTCATCATTGATTTGTAAGAGTAATTCACATACAACGACGAATACTTAGGGGCTTCAACTAGACGAGTCTAGGTTCGACTCTCTTAACATGCCTCGGGAACCATTCCCATTACTGGAGGACTTTAAAAAAATGCGACTTAGGGTCGGCCGTGGCCTATATTACCTGCGCTCATAATACCATACATTTGCTCCCTATTATAACACACATGGCCTCGTGATCTACGTCACTATTGGAGGACTTTAATATGGCTCAATTACCGCAATCAATTGTCCCTCATAAGTAATTTACCAAGTACCTTTATATTCTACGCATTCCTAGCGTGATAATTTACTTTAATGCACTACAATGCGCTATATATTATTTTAAGGCCTAGCGTCTTCCAAAGAACTGATAGATTCAACATCAACAATTGATCCATATCTCAATTTTTATATTAATCCTTTCCCTTGACAATAATCGCTATATTTTTAAGAACATGTATTAACACCATGTCTTTATACTTTTATTAAGGCTCAAACGCTCTTACTTTCATATCATTCAATTTCATCTTTATTTATATTTCTTGTATATTATTATTATTATTATTATTAGTACGCTTGCTTTTAATTTCTCAAATTTTATTTGTTCAGACCGCGCTCTTATTCTGTTATTTGTTATCACATAAGAAAGCTACGATCTGAACTGGCAAGCGGTACTTTCATCCACAAGGATTTATTCTTTTCACATAATTATTTATAATTTCTCAAATTTTATTTGTTCAGACCGCGCTCTTATTCTGTTATTTGTTATTTAGAAACATCCCTCTACCTCAAACTCCGGTGGATTGTACACAAACACTTTCCCAACACCAAACATAATGAAAATATTTACTCACATGTTATAGGTCGGTCCCTGACCTTCCTTCTCTTGCGATGTTTCATTTTTTGCCCACTATTTTGTGATTACACCATTTTGTACAGATTCATTTCATATACTGACATATCTTGACACACATTTAATTCAAATACATTTATCACTGATAACATTTTAAAATACACTGGTGTATTCGTTTATGTTGTTTGAGTCTTCAGTCTTTTGACTGGTTTGATGCAGCTCTCCATGCCTCCCTGTCCTGAGCTAATCGTTTCATCTCTACATAGCTACCACACCCTACATCCGAGGCAATCTGTTTAACATATTCTAACCTTGGTCTACCCCTACAGTTCTTGTCCTCGACCCTTCCTTCCATAACTAAGCTTGCTATTCCTGGGTGTCTTAGTATGTGTCCTACCAACCTATCTCTTCTCTTCATTAGCAGTCGCCAGAAACATCTCTCCTCTCCCACTCGTCTTAATACCTCTTTGTTTGTAACCCTATCTACCCATCTGATCTTCATCATTCTCCTGTAACACCACATTTCAAATGCTTCAATTCTCCTCTTTTCTGCTGCACCAATAGTCCAAGTTTCACTTCCATAGAGCGCCACGCTCCAGACAAAGGCTTTCAAAAATGACTTCCTAATACCTAAATCTATATTCGATGTCAGCAGATTCCTTTTTTGTAGAAATGCTTTTCTTGCCTGAGCCAACCTACTTTTTATATCCTCTTTGCTTCGTCCATCACTGGTTATTCTGCTTCCTAAGTAACAGAAGTCTCCTACTTCCTTCAGCTTTTCACCTGCCAATTTGATCTCCATAGAGGTTTCTGATTTATTTCGGCTGCATTCCAGTATTTTTGTTTTACATTTATTAATTTTCATCATGAAATCTTTCCGTAAGACAGAGTCCATACCATTCAAAAACTCATTCAAATCCTCAGGCTTGTCGGCCAAGATGACGATGTCATCAGCAAATCTCAGAGTTGAAATTATTTCTCCTTGAATCTTCACTCCCACTTTAAATTTTTCTCTAATTTCCTTCATTGCTTGTTCAATGTAAAGATTGAAAAGTATGGGTGATAAGTTGCAGCCTTGCCTTACACCTTTCTGAATACCAGCTTCTCTCTCATGTCCTTCAACTCTAATGACTGCTGTCTGGTTTCTGTATAGATTGTATATCACCCTCCTATCCCTGTACTTTATTCCAATCGATTTCAAAATGTCAAACAATTTAGTCCAATCAACGTTATCAAAAGCTTTTTCTAAGTCTACAAAAGCCATGAACGTTCTCTTATCTTTCCTTATTCTACCTTCCCAAATCAGCCTAAGACTTAGTACAGCTTCCCTTGTTCCTACATTTCTCCTGAAACCAAACTGGTCTTCACCCAACTCCGTTTCTATCTGGCTCTCAATCCTCTTGTAAATTATTCTAGACAGGATCTTTGAAGCATGAGTAATCAAGCTGATTGTACGGTAATCTTCACATCTGTCAGCTCCCACTTTCTTTGGTATAGGGATGATTACATTCTTCTTGAAATCAGGGGGTACCTCACCTGTCTCATAAATCATACACACCAAGTGAAATAACCTGATCAGACCTTCATCTCCTATGCAGCGTAGCAACTCAATCGGTATATCATCTATGCCTGGTGCTTTGTTCCTGCTTAAGTCTTCCAAAGCTCTATCAAATTCTGATCTCAATATTAAATCTCCTTTCGCATCCTCATCAATTTCCTCCTCCCTTTCCATTACATGATTCTCAATCTCCTTTCCCTTATACAAACTCTCTATGTAAGCTTTCCATCTCTCAACCTTTTCTTCCCTATCTGTTAGAGGCTTTCCATTTGTGTCCTTAATATTACAGCACTTAGTCTTCTTTACCCCAAAAGTATTCTTAATCCTTCGATAAGCTGTGTCTACTTTTCCTAATTTCAGACAATTTTCTATACCTGCACATTTCTCTTTCAACCATTCTTCTTTCGCTTCCTTGCACTTCTTGTTAACCTCATTTCTCAGACGTCTGTATTCTGCTTTCCCCTTTTCATCTCTTACATTCTTGTGCTTCCGCCTTTCATCCATCAATTCGAGTATATCCTGAGTGATCCACGGTTTTCTACCTATTCTCTCTTTCCTACCAATGTTTTCTTCTGCGGATTTTGTTATTTCATTCTTCAAAAGTGCCCATTCGTCTGCAATTGAAGTTTGTTTAGGGTTTTTCATTAGTCCTTCCTTTATACTCTTCTTGAATCTTTCGTTTACATCCTTCTCTTTCAGTCTGTCTATTGCCCACCTTTTTGGCTTTTGACTTTTCTTCAGTTTCTTCAACTTTAATCTGCATTTCATTACAACCAGATTGTGGTCAGAGTTTATGTCAGCACCAGGATATGTTTTACAATCCAAAATCTGGTTTCGAAACCTCTGCTTGACCATAATGAAGTCGATTTGGTAACGCCCTGTATCTCCTGGTCTCATCCATGTGAATATTCTTCTATTGTGGTTATTGAATAAGGTGTTAGCTATGACCAACTCATGCTCAGTGCAGAATTCTACCAGCCTGCTTCCTCGATCATTCCTTTCACCTAATCCGAAATCTCCTACTATCTTCCCTTCTCTCCCTTTTCCTACCACAGCATTCCAATCTCCCATTACTATAACATTTTCATCACCCTTGATATACCTCAGAATTTCGTCTATTTCTTCGTAGACCTTTTCAACATCCTCATCATCAGCTTGACTGGTAGGCATATAGACTTGTACCACTGTGGTGCAGGTAGGTTTAGTATTTATTTTTGCTACAATAATCCGTTCACTATATTGCTCATAATATTCCACCCGCTGTCCAAGTTTCCTACTCAATATGAGGCCAACCCCTGCTTGGCCATTGTTTGATTTAGTGCTAATGACCCTATAGTCTCCTGACCAAAAGTCCTGTTCTTCATGCCAGCGCATTTCACTAATCCCAACCAAATCCAACCTCAACCTATCCATTTCCCTTTCTAAGTTTTCTAACCTTCCATTTCCTAGCAGACTTCTAACATTCCACGCTCCGATCCGTAGAATGTCAGATTTCCTCTTTGTCACTTCTGTGATGTTAACCCCCTCTCGAGTAGTCCCCACCCGGAGATCCGAACGGGGACTAGTTTACCTCCGGATTGAAATTTTACAAGGGAGGAGGCCATCATCACATGTATTTATGCATAGAGAGGTGCATATCCTCGGGAATAGCATACGGCTGTAGTTTCCCGTTGCTTTCAGCCGTGCAGCAGGACGCAGTGTAGCCATTATTTGGCTTATATTATCAATATCTTAACCGTTTATAAGACTAGTAAAGAATTGATTTATTCTGAAAGGCTGCTACTCCCTTTCAGAATAAGTAAAGAGAAATTCTACTAACAAAAATACTAACCTTCTACCGTACTAACAATTAAATACCAAAATTCTACTAACGAAAAAAATACTAAAGTTCCACCAACAACAAATACTACCACTAAAACAGTCTGTCAGCAGGCACACTCACATGCAATCACACATCACAGTCTACTGAAACAATGAACTATAACTAATAAACAGTGCAACTGCTACCAGACACACACACACCACAGTCTAATAGAACAATGACATATATCTAATAGACAAACTAACTACCTACTTACAACTACAACTAACTACATACTTACTGTACTGTTATTTGAATTGACAATATTTACAAAATGCAATTTAGATAGAAAATACTTACAAAATGTAATTTAGATTCAAAATAGTCACAAAATGCAACTGAGAATAAAAATACTTACAAAAAACCCACCCTACACAATATTGGCATTTATCGAAGGATTGATTTACTATCTAAAAAAAAATCATGGGAGCGTGTCTCTTATTTTTAGTATAGAGCATGATTAGTGACATTATCGTACAATTTCAAAATAAAAAATGGGGTGCGAATTATATGTGAGCAAATACGGAGTGATGAGAAAATGAAAATTCTTGAAGAAGTAGACAGAAATCATTAACATACCGTCAATATTAGATGCTACATTGTACTCACTTGGACAGAGTGTCATGAGGAAACAACAATGGATATGTATTTAAATGCCAGTGATTTGTGTTATTTCGTTTAGTGTGTAAATATGTTAATTATTAATTTGTTACATGCAAATAAAGGTTTAAGGAGAAACCACCAAAATGTAGGCCTAAATTATTCATTTATCCAGAGCATCGGAGGATTCGAAGGGAAAGAATGAAAAGCTTCAGGGAGGAAAAGAAGAGATTGACCAGAAAGCCTTAGGTTCTATGCGGTCCATAGTTGGTCAAATTCGGAAACAAACAAAAAATAAAAATAAATAAATAACATTAAATAAAACAAATAGTCAAATTGGATTTACCTTCTCTTTCTCGAGTAGTTCTGGGCGTATCTACAGCTCCATTCGTTTATAATACACGATAAAACACTGAAAAATTATACTTCCTAACACAAATTATATATACTAGTTGAAACCCGTCAAAACATGACGGTCAAAAGAAAAATATTTACTGAAGAATTTTCTTATATAGGCCTACTGTACATTTTTTGTACGATTATTTTTTGACTCTATTGAAACTATAAGGGCGTCAAATGATTGCACTCTCAACACTGCAAAATACTGCTGGCCTTGACTGAAAAATTGTTGGGGCATATTGAGGCCTATACGTTCCAGAGTTTCCCCTTGAGCTTTATTGATAGTGATAAAGTATGCCAAATGAATTGGAAAATATTGCCTCTTAAAAGAAAATGATAGTGTTTTATCGGACGGTGTTAAATCAAGTCGAAGGATTAGACCTCTCTGCCTAATTTTAACTGCACCTATTATTTCCATATCCAAGCAATATGGTTGCATTTAGGAGTCCTTGGGAAACGTTCAGATTTCTAAGCAGAATAACGGGTCAAGCGTTTGGAGTATGTGGCGGCCAGTCATTTAGTTCCAAGAAATTCAAGAACTCTGAGGAGTCTAATACAACTGGCCGCAAACCGTCGCTTATAATTTTGGAATATAACGAAGAAATGCGATGATGTGCAATTCCATACATTTTAAAACAATGTGGACCGTGTGCGTGTGGCACAGTAACATTGGCACCAAATGAAACGAAGGACATAGCATTGTACTGCCGATTAGTCTCTCTGAAATTCCTTGAGATATCATCTCCAGTGAAAAATAATTGTTGCAGCCTGTCAAATATTTTATATTTATTCAGATTAATTTTACCATTACAGCAGCAAAGGTCAAAGTAACCAAGTGTAGATTTCTCGCAAGAGATATACAGTGCAGAACAATGTTTACATTTGTTCGTCAAGGACCCTAAACTGTAACGGCATAGTATCTGGAATTGTTTCTGAAATGCCATATTTATGTTAGATTTTAAAAGTGGCTTCGTATTTTTCTCCGATTTCCCACTTTTTTTTTGCGGCTAGTGTTCCATTTCGTCAAATGGGTTTATTTATAGCAGCATTTCTCCCCAAATTAACGTCATTTTAAATAACACTATAGTGGCCTGCATCAACGCAGCCGCCAAATATTAAATGGCAAATAATAACTTACTTCCATTACCAAAATCAACTGCGTGGTTAGACCCATTGTTATGTACTCTAAACAAATAATCAATAAACCATAATATTCACATATACAATGAAGTTCAGAGACTTCCATTCTCAAGTTGGTTGCTGATGAGAAGGCGATGAGACTGATCGCCAATAATACAATCCTTGCAATTTTTGCAATTTGCTTGCAAACGCCACTCAGGATGACGATCTTCATTTTGAAATAAGCAGAATGAAATTGCTGTAAATAATCAATTTCCATCACCTGTTGAAAGTACAATACTTTGCATTCCCATGACAGTAAATTATGCAAGGGAGCATAGAATCACTTCGCTACTACTGGAATGAGCATAGACTCACTTCGCCAGCCACCGTAATGGAGGGAGTTTTAGAATTATATGTTCAGTGCTTGTCAAAGATCGTATTAACACAGGGAAGCCCACTCTTAAGACTACATTCTGAGCTATTGCCCCGGATTCCAGGTTCGATCCCCGCTCTGCACGAAATTTTATTCTGGTCTGAGGACTGGAACGGGGCGCACTCGTGAGGCAAAACTAAGAAGAGCAAAGTTTGATTCCCATCTCAACAATCTTGGATTTGGTTTCCGTGGTTTCCCACTTCCACTCCAGGCAAATACCTAACTTAAAGCCTCGGTCGTTAACTCCCCATTCCCCACATTAATTACAAATGCACACATCAACACAGCCATCACATTAACACAGGTTATCAGAGAAAAGTTTACACTCGCACACCAAAATAGACGGGGCTGAGTGACCACGATGTCTGAGTCCATCAAATGAATTATGTTCGCCAATTTGTTAACGCTGATGTATGTTTTTGAACTACTGGATATAAGTTCAATGACTTTTAAATTATTATCATTACATTGTTGCAGCTTGGCAAATATTTTATATTCCAGTAGATCAATTTTACAATCACAACGGTAAAGGCCGAAGTAACCGCGCGTAGATTTTACGCAAGAGAAATACAATGTAGAACGACGTTTACATTTGATCGTCAAAGACCTTACACTGTACTGCATAACATCTGGAATTGTTTCTGAAATGGCCTAATTATATTGGATTTTAAATGTGGCTTCGTATTATTCGATAACACTATAGTGTCTTGCAATATCGGAGGCGCTAAATATTAAATGGCAAAAAATACTTCCATTGCCGAAATCAACTGCGTAGTTAGATTCAGTACTCTAAACAAATAATCATTAAACAATTGCCTTATACAATGAAGTTCAACATGACCGTCCAGAGACTTTCATACTCAAGTTGGTTGGTGAGGAGAATGCGATGAGACTGAACGCTTAAAATAAATTCCTTATAATTGTTCCTGCCAGCGAAATTTTTTGCAATAGCTTGAAAACGCAGCTCAGAATCACGTTCTTCATTTTGATATAAACAGTACAAAACTGTTCTAAATAAGCTATTTCCATCTCCTGTTATAGTTTATGGCAGTACATTTTGCAGGGGAACATAGAATCACTTCGCCAACTACTGGAATGAGCATAGGTCTAAACTCAATACTCACTTCGGCAGTCACCCTAATGGAGGCAGTTTTAGAATTCTATGTCCCGTGCATGTCAAAAATCGTATTAACACATGGAAGCCCACCCATTCTTGGCTATCGCCTCGGAGACCCGTGTTACATTTCCTGCTCTGCCAAGAAATTTAATTCTGGTCTGAGGGCAAAAACGGGGCACATTCAGTCTCTTGAGGTTTAACTAAGAAGAGGAAGGTTTGATTCCCACCTCGACAATCTTGGATGTGGTTTTCTGTGGTTTCCCACTTCCACTCAAGACAAATACCGGGATGGTTCCAAACTTAAGGCCTCGGCCGTCACCTTGCCATTTCCCACCTTAATTACAAATACACACAGTAATGCAGCCATCACAATAACACGGGTTATCAGAGGAAATTTTACACGTACACACCAAAGTACACGGGGCTAAGTTACCACGATGTCGGAGCCCTTCAAACGAATTATGTTTGCCAAGTGTCTCTCGTGGCGAAAGCAATTGTGGACACGCGCCAGGGCCTGGAAAACTACCTTTTCTCTAATAATTTAAGAGTATATCGACGATGCATAATTATAACTTTTAGTCTAGGATGCTACCAACTTGACCACCGAAGCATTGGGAAGAAATTGCAATATTAAGGTACATAAACAACATAGCCTACACACTCAACTGTCAGTAAATGTTCTTCAAAGTTTCCCTTCTTAAAAATTCCCCTCCTTTATAATTCTCCCTCACGTGAAAACGCGCGATGTCTTGTGTTTTAAATATATCGATGCAATGGTGCTGCCATCTGTTAGTTACTGGAACTATATGGGCGAGGTACTGCCATCTGTTGTCAGTTACTGGAACTGATGGCAGATATTAGCTCTTTTGACCACATGCTGTAATGCAAAGGCAAAACGGAAATAAAACGTATTGAGAGGGAATGTAGAAATATGTATCTTTAACTGACATAAAACCTTACTAATACTCCTTGATAAAACAATATTTCAGTAGTAAAAAAATAAAAATACTGGCGGGAGCTGGGATCGAACCAGTGATTCTTGGATCCACAGTCAATCGCCTTAACCAAATAGCTATTCACGCACTCTCATCCAGCCGCAGACGCAACCATTTAGTATCTTCAAAAGCCGGTATCCGAAGAAAATAATCCAATTCATTATCAATAAAATCAATATTGCAAATTCGTATATGTTCATACTGTTATTATATTTTATTGTCAGAACTTGGTTAATGTATGTTTTCAATTACATGGAAGCTTATTAAATAACTTACATTTAAATGGACTTCTCACCGCCATTTTGTCATGAGCCCAGGCAGATTGTACGCATGCGTGAGGGGAAAGAATTCTGCTATTTTCTATATTTATTTAAAAATATACCGTAATATATTCGTTTATTTTATAGACACTCTGCAAATCTACAGGCCAAGAGCTTACGTTAGAGTGCTCTACGAAGTAAATCGGTTCTGTCGTTCTCTCAATCTCGTGGTAACAAAAATCGCCTTAGTGTTTTAAATATATAGATTTACACTTCACAGATTCTAATCACTAAGGCTGCTATTCATCCTTTCACACGTGATTTCTTGACCTCCCGTCTCCAAGGGTGAAATTTAGTAAATGTCAGCTTCCTATCCTGTCAGAATGTGAAAGTCTCGAACCATCTACTTCCTCCCTGGAATAGTTCTCCTTCAAATCCCGTTTCCTGACGATCTGCTATTACCTCTGACTCGAACGGCTCCCTTTTAGACCCTATTGGTTGGTCTAGCGAAAGTCTATCTTGTCCACGGCCCCCCAAATAATCTATCGGTGACCTATTGATTTCTAGCAACTAATACTCCTCGTAACTTAGTGCTTTTTAATAGTTCGTCTGCTTTCTTGAAGCAATGTCTATAATTTCCTTCTCCTTTCCGCTTATTCGGTTCTCGAATTACTATCTTTCCGGAATACCTTGCGAACCTTGTTCTGTCCGTCCCTACTTGGATTCTTTAAAGTTGATAGAATGTTTATCTCGCTGTTACGTTACTTCAATACGTTATGATACTTTTGGTCGTTTAATTTAAGACCTATCGCCCGGAGCTCTAAGTTCGCAGCCTGCTTTGACTGTAATTTCTGAACTTTTCACTGTAAACTTTATACTGTCGGAACTAAATCCTGTAACTAGGATTTTCCTAATTCTCCACACGGCGATACTGTAATAATACTTCTTGGCTACTCCTTTCGGATGCTCGTTGGTTATCGATACCACGACACTCTTGGCTGTCGGATACTGTCTATATGATGAGATACAGCGTTTCCCCTCAAGGAATACTTGTATAGTCTTCGGCGTGATGTAGCACTATGACCCCCCTTGGGCTATCGGAAACTCCACGATGTGATGTAGCATCTCCCCTCAAGGAGTACTGGTAAACTGCATGATTGGCTTGGTGCTGCCAGGAGTTTTATACTCTTTAGTCAAAAAAAGATAAAATCCTAGTCCTTTTCGTGACCAACTTTTGAAATAATTGTCGCACAATTATAAAAATTATATCTCCAGAAAGCTCGTCTTCCAAACGTAAAATGATCTCACTGCGCATGAAAATCGATCGTGCATTTCTGAGATATTAAATAATTTTTAGTCTTCAGCTGTGTGGGTTTTGCTGTTGATTTTTACTTCCCTACTCATCGGGCCTCGGTAATTCCCCTATGACGTATGGCTACGTTTGCACTTCTTTCCTGGACAATTATTAAAAGCTTTTTCTCCACACAAAAATCTCTCTCCTGAAATCATTCACAACACTGTATTTATTTACTTACTTTTATTCTTCCAAATGGGTTAAATCTAATTATTCTTCTTCTGGCACAGTTGCGCTGTTGTCTTTTTAATGCAAAGTAAGGGCGATTTCCGAAACGTGCTTCTCTCTCATACAGCTGAAACTTTCCACTCAGTCTATTTATACTCGTGACTGGCTCTTTATCAATGAGTCAGGCATGATCTCATTTCTCGGCCACCTGGGTCAAACTTCTTACGCAACGTTATGTTAGCATCCTTGCTTGAAATCTTTCTATGTTCCATTTAAGAATGTATATTTCTTTCCTTCCTTTCACAAATATACACGGATTCGACCCCTTTTGAGCCAATGGTACATGGGTTCACAATAGACGTTACTATTTCTTGGAAAATGCTGTGATTTTCGAAGAACCTCTACCACACGTTGCAAGTATTCAGCAAAATCACATAGTGCGCTTTGATCTATGTTATTTGTAACTTTTCAGAAGAGCCCGCTACTGCCTGACCAAATACCCCCCCATCAGCTTGCTATTTCAAATGTTTCCTTTGGGAAAATAGGGTTAAAATATTCAGTTATGACTTTTGCTCTCTATACGGAGAGAGCTGGAGAATGATTGGTAATGATCACGTGTTGCTGGTGCGATTGTGTAGAAACACGGTGTAGCCTACTTCAGTGGCAGGCAACTTGTGACACAGAGAGCAAAACGCGAGTCGAGTGCTGTAACAGAAGAACTTGTAACGCCAACTAACCTATTTCTTCTGGTTGTGGCGAAATAGTGGGGATGTCAAAAATAGTGGTAGCTATGCTGGACTTGGAAGATCAACGCCATAATCACTTGCTTTCCTCGCAAATGTCCAGAGCATATTATGGTATGTGTTCCCGTTGAAAATTGCATTTTTGTGAAATTTTTCAATTTTTTTTTTTTTTTTGCATTTTATGGAAGCCTGGTCTTTCTACTTTTAGAATATATGTAATTTATAAACATTTAACAAAAGCAAATGACCTTCACAGAGGTTTAAAACCATATGTGCATTGTCTCTGAACTGAGAGTGGGCGTGGCATGTTGGCAGGTAACATTTTAATTCAATTTCCTGTGGACAGTCAGTTTGAATTTAGCGCCCATAGTATGTTAGTTGCCTGAATTGAACGTAGTTCAAATTTTTATCACTAGATGTCCTTCATGTAGCATTTTCTTTCTAAAAGGAAGTAGGTACAGCGCTGGTCCAAGATAAGAAATTAGGCGGGAAAGGAAAGTTGACTGGAAAACTCATAGATAAAATGCCGTTTTATTTTGGGATAGCTCTACGTTCAAACACCAGCAGTATTGAGAAATGTGAAATGCTTTTTGAGCTACTCTCTACCACTTGACTGCGACTCGACTAGAGATCGGCCCACGCATCACGGGGGTCCTGTTGTTAGTGACAGCTGGTGTGCATACCAACGGGCAAAGGCCGAAAACAAACTGGAAGGATATACGCATAAAACAGGCATTTTTCTAGAGATTCTACATGCTGTAAAAACATTATATGAGAGACTGTGCGACCCATCTATGTTATCCAAGTGTCTACATGGCCTAACACAGAACAGCAATGATTTTTTTTAGCGTATGGCTTTTAGTGCTGGGAGTGTCCGAGGACATGTTCGGCTCGCCAGTTTTGTAGCTGCTTCGAGACGGACACCCAATGGGTGAGCTACAAGTACCGTTGGGGAGGGAAGGAGGGAAGTTGGATTGTAAGGACGAGGAGTTGGAAGGTAGCGGCTGTGGCCTATAGTTAGGGACCAACCCCGGCATTTGCCTGGAAGGAAGATGGGAAACCACAGAAGACCATCTTCAAGGTTGCCGGCGGGGGGATTCGAACCTCCTCGCCTCCCGGATGTGAGCGACTGCCATCAGTCATGCCGTAACGACCACGGCTAACTCACCCGGTACAGCAATGATTGTTTCAATGGGATGGTGTGGCGGCGGTGTCCTAAAGGAAGTTATGTGGGGCTGGACACTCTCAGACTGGGAGTGATGCATGTTGTGTGCCATTTCAACTGAGGAAATACTGTAAACATAGAGATTTTGAATAGAATGGACATACATCCTGGATATTACACCATGAGAAGAGCATTGAAAACAGATCAGCATCGGGTAGCAAAGAGCTCTTACAACTCTACCCCCCAAAAGAATCAGAGAAGAAGGTATCTCAGAGGGAGGAGGAAATTTAAAATAGATAAGAACACTAAGAAGGAAGGACTGTCTTATGAATCTGGACTGTTTTAAAGATGTGTGTGGAATGTGTGACTTCCAGATACATCATTGTGTAACTTATTCCTTGATTTTCTCAAAACTAGTTTTTTATGCAGATTTCCAAATTCAAAACAAGATATCTCATTCAGTTTTTGACCAAAGATAATGAATAATATTTCACATTAAAGGTAAGAAGCTGTCAAATGTTGTATACTAGGATCTTTGGGATAATTTGAAAATCTGAAATGTGGCCCACCATTGAAAAACATTTCTATAAGTAAAAAATAGAAATAACATGAAATTCATTACCTGTCCTCTGAATTAAAATATATCATCATATTTGAAGTATACAACATTAGGTTTAAGGTAGCTTTAATTTGATACCACATGAAGCAGATTGTATTATTTGTTGAGGAGATACAATGTTTTGAAAATTGTGAAAAAATTTAATTCTTTTAAAATTTTCAGCACTTCAAATTTAAAACAAAAACTGTTTTTATTAATGTGTATAAATAATGAATCCACCATATAAATTTCAAAATGAACAAATAAGAACTGTAAACGTTTACTTGCCACGTGAACACATACCTTAACAGCCGAGATCACCTGCAACCATGTCGTCACAGGGCACATTCCATCCTTAACGTCCCATGTGTTCATTCTCCAGACCTCCGCGTCAGAGAACTATCGCAACGTCACGGCATGCCATTATAATCGATTCTTGTATCGTCATTAAAATTCCATAAAAATGTTTACTGTAGATATCTATATATTTAAAACACTAAGGCGATTTTTGTTACCACGAGATTGAGAGAACGACAGAACCGATTTACTTCGTAGAGCACTCTAACGTAAGCTCTTGGCCTGTAGATTTGCAGAGTGTCTATAAAATAAACGAATATATTACGGTATATTTTTAAATAAATATAGAAAATAGCAGAATTCTTTCCCCTCACGCATGCGTACAATCTGCCTGGGCTCATGACAAAATGGCGGTGAGAAGTCCATTTAAATGTAAGTTATTTAATAAGCTTCCATGTAATTGAAAACATACATTAACCAAGTTCTGACAATAAAATATAATAACAGTATGAACATATACGAATTTGCAATATTGATTTTATTGATAATGAATTGGATTATTTTCTTCGGATACCGGCTTTTGAAGATACTAAATGGTTGCGTCTGCGGCTGGATGAGAGTGCGTGAATAGCTATTTGGTTAAGGCGATTGACTGTGGATCCAAGAATCGCTGGTTCGATCCCAGCTCCCGCCAGTATTTTTATTTTTTTACTACTGAAATATTGTTTTATCAAGGAGTATTAGTAAGGTTTTATGTCAGTTAAAGATACATATTTCTACATTCCCTCTCAATACGTTTTATTTCCGTTTTGCCTTTGCATTACAGCATGTGGTCAAAAGAGCTAATATCTGCCATCAGTTCCAGTAACTGACAACAGATGGCAGTACCTCGCCCATATAGTTCCAGTAACTAACAGATGGCAGCACCATTGCATCGATATATTTAAAACACAAGACATCGCGCGTTTTCACGTGAGGGAGAATTATAAAGGAGGGGAATTTTTAAGAAGGGAAACTTTGAAGAACATTTACTGACAGTTGAGTGTGTAGGCTATGTTGTTTATGTACCTTAATATTGCAATTTCTTCCCAATGCTTCGGTGGTCAAGTTGGTAGCATCCTAGACTAAAAGTTATAATTATGCATCGTCGATATACTCTTAAATTATTAGAGAAAAGGTAGTTTTCCAGGCCCTGGCGCGTGTCCACAATTGCTTTCGCCACGAGAGACACTTGGCAAACATAATTCGTTTGAAGGGCTCCGACATCGTGGTAACTTAGCCCCGTGTACTTTGGTGTGTACGTGTAAAATTTCCTCTGATAACCCGTGTTATTGTGATGGCTGCATTACTGTGTGTATTTGTAATTAAGGTGGGAAATGGCAAGGTGACGGCCGAGGCCTTAAGTTTGGAACCATCCCGGTATTTGTCTTGAGTGGAAGTGGGAAACCACAGAAAACCACATCCAAGATTGTCGAGGTGGGAATCAAACCTTCCTCTTCTTAGTTAAACCTCAAGAGACTGAATGTGCCCCGTTTTTGCCCTCAGACCAGAATTAAATTTCTTGGCAGAGCAGGAAATGTAACACGGGTCTCCGAGGCGATAGCCAAGAATGGGTGGGCTTCCATGTGTTAATACGATTTTTGACATGCACGGGACATAGAATTCTAAAACTGCCTCCATTAGGGTGACTGCCGAAGTGAGTATTGAGTTTAGACCTATGCTCATTCCAGTAGTTGGCGAAGTGATTCTATGTTCCCCTGCAAAATGTACTGCCATAAACTATAACAGGAGATGGAAATAGCTTATTTAGAACAGTTTTGTACTGTTTATATCAAAATGAAGAACGTGATTCTGAGCTGCGTTTTCAAGCTATTGCAAAAAATTTCGCTGGCAGGAACAATTATAAGGAATTTATTTTAAGCGTTCAGTCTCATCGCATTCTCCTCACCAACCAACTTGAGTATGAAAGTCTCTGGACGGTCATGTTGAACTTCATTGTATAAGGCAATTGTTTAATGATTATTTGTTTAGAGTACTGAATCTAACTACGCAGTTGATTTCGGCAATGGAAGTATTTTTTGCCATTTAATATTTAGCGCCTCCGATATTGCAAGACACTATAGTGTTATCGAATAATACGAAGCCACATTTAAAATCCAATATAATTAGGCCATTTCAGAAACAATTCCAGATGTTATGCAGTACAGTGTAAGGTCTTTGACGATCAAATGTAAACGTCGTTCTACATTGTATTTCTCTTGCGTAAAATCTACGCGCGGTTACTTCGGCCTTTACCGTTGTGATTGTAAAATTGATCTACTGGAATATAAAATATTTGCCAAGCTGCAACAATGTAATGATAATAATTTAAAAGTCATTGAACTTATATCCAGTAGTTCAAAAACATACATCAGCGTTAACAAATTGGCGAACATAATTCATTTGATGGACTCAGACATCGTGGTCACTCAGCCCCGTCTATTTTGGTGTGCGAGTGTAAACTTTTCTCTGATAACCTGTGTTAATGTGATGGCTGTGTTGATGTGTGCATTTGTAATTAATGTGGGGAATGGGGAGTTAACGACCGAGGCTTTAAGTTAGGTATTTGCCTGGAGTGGAAGTGGGAAACCACGGAAACCAAATCCAAGATTGTTGAGATGGGAATCAAACTTTGCTCTTCTTAGTTTTGCCTCACGAGTGCGCCCCGTTCCAGTCCTCAGACCAGAATAAAATTTCGTGCAGAGCGGGGATCGAACCTGGAATCCGGGGCAATAGCTCAGAATGTAGTCTTAAGAGTGGGCTTCCCTGTGTTAATACGATCTTTGACAAGCACTGAACATATAATTCTAAAACTCCCTCCATTACGGTGGCTGGCGAAGTGAGTCTATGCTCATTCCAGTAGTAGCGAAGTGATTCTATGCTCCCTTGCATAATTTACTGTCATGGGAATGCAAAGTATTGTACTTTCAACAGGTGATGGAAATTGATTATTTACAGCAATTTCATTCTGCTTATTTCAAAATGAAGATCGTCATCCTGAGTGGCGTTTGCAAGCAAATTGCAAAAATTGCAAGGATTGTATTATTGGCGATCAGTCTCATCGCCTTCTCATCAGCAACCAACTTGAGAATGGAAGTCTCTGAACTTCATTGTATATGTGAATATTATGGTTTATTGATTATTTGTTTAGAGTACATAACAATGGGTCTAACCACGCAGTTGATTTTGGTAATGGAAGTAAGTTATTATTTGCCATTTAATATTTGGCGGCTGCGTTGATGCAGGCCACTATAGTGTTATTTAAAATGACGTTAATTTGGGGAGAAATGCTGCTATAAATAAACCCATTTGACGAAATGGAACACTAGCCGCAAAAAAAAAGTGGGAAATCGGAGAAAAATACGAAGCCACTTTTAAAATCTAACATAAATATGGCATTTCAGAAACAATTCCAGATACTATGCCGTTACAGTTTAGGGTCCTTGACGAACAAATGTAAACATTGTTCTGCACTGTATATCTCTTGCGAGAAATCTACACTTGGTTACTTTGACCTTTGCTGCTGTAATGGTAAAATTAATCTGAATAAATATAAAATATTTGACAGGCTGCAACAATTATTTTTCACTGGAGATGATATCTCAAGGAATTTCAGAGAGACTAATCGGCAGTACAATGCTATGTCCTTCGTTTCATTTGGTGCCAATGTTACTGTGCCACACGCACACGGTCCACATTGTTTTAAAATGTATGGAATTGCACATCATCGCATTTCTTCGTTATATTCCAAAATTATAAGCGACGGTTTGCGGCCAGTTGTATTAGACTCCTCAGAGTTCTTGAATTTCTTGGAACTAAATGACTGGCCGCCACATACTCCAAACGCTTGACCCGTTATTCTGCTTAGAAATCTGAACGTTTCCCAAGGACTCCTAAATGCAACCATATTGCTTGGATATGGAAATAATAGGTGCAGTTAAAATTAGGCAGAGAGGTCTAATCCTTCGACTTGATTTAACACCGTCCGATAAAACACTATCATTTTCTTTTAAGAGGCAATATTTTCCAATTCATTTGGCATACTTTATCACTATCAATAAAGCTCAAGGGGAAACTCTGGAACGTATAGGCCTCAATATGCCCCAACAATTTTTCAGTCAAGGCCAGCAGTATTTTGCAGTGTTGAGAGTGCAATCATTTGACGCCCTTATAGTTTCAATAGAGTCAAAAAATAATCGTACAAAAAATGTACAGTAGGCCTATATAAGAAAATTCTTCAGTAAATATTTTTCTTTTGACCGTCATGTTTTGACGGGTTTCAACTAGTTATAATTATTATTATTATATTTATCATTATTATTAGTTTCTTGGTATGTTAATGCATGGCTATTGATTGAAGTGTTTACATCAGGATGCCAGGTGTCCATACCTTGGTAGTGGACCAACTCCAGTTGTTTTGTCACCAGATTTTAAATTCAGAATATTTACTCACCCGTTAGAGATATGTCAGTCGATGACGTGTATTTGAGTAGCATGACAGAAGCCTCCGTGGCTTAGGCGGCAGCACGCCGGCCTCTTACCGCTGGGTCCGTGGTTCAAATCCCGGTCACTCCATGTGAGATCTGTGATGGACAAAAACGGAGGCAGATAGGTTTTTCTCCGGGTACTCCGGTTTTCCCTGTCAAAATTCCATTCCAGCAACACTCTCCACTATCATTTCATTTCATCTGTCATTCATTTAATCATTGCCCCAGAGTGCGTCAGGCCTCGGCAGCCGGTACAGTTCATATCCTCGCCGCAAGATGGGGGCTTCATTCATTCCAATCCTGACCCGGTCGGAGACTGGAAGCAGGCTGTGGATTTTCATTTCCATACTGTATGACAAAATTTAACCCTTAAATATGGTACGGCTCATTTCTGAACGTAAAAACCACGTAGAAAACCTCTAATTGAAACAAAAGATACATTTAATTTAGCCATAAGCAAAAGAAAAGGAGAAGCAAATACGTTCTGAGGCGGCTCAATTCGTGCTCATGTTGGACAAACGACCAAGATCCCTTCACAGCTGTGTTGTGGTATTTAACTACGATGCTGTATGGTTCTTAGGTGAGCTTAAAGGGAGAGACCGCACTTCTTTGAAATGTTCTTCCATTTTCTCCTTATGTATGGACGCAAACTCTTCTAGAACTCAATTCAAGTTTTATGAATAGCAATCCTGAAAGCACATTATGATCGCATGAATTGTCATCTAAGACGTGTAATACAAAATTCCAAAACGTTCTTAAAAGCTTACATTTCAAATATACTTTTATGGTAGCGAAGAAATCACCTGGATTTCGTTCATTCACCAGGAGCTCACTCGCAGAAAACATGTTGGACAAGACATATCTTTTCTCTGGCCTCACCCAGTCCTATGATGCATGGGATTCCATAAAAGACGGTATTATACTGTACAAACTGTATATAGGAATAAGCGGTTCAGTGATGCAAGGGAAACAGGCTTGCCTCTTAGTAAGAGGTCCGAGGTTTGATTTCTGGTCCCGTCATAAATCTACTACAGCCTCGTGGGGACAATAATTGAAGAGCAGTCTGATCTGAGAGGCAGAAAACTCAGTCAAGAAAATCAAGATTAATGGTTGAGAGGGCACATCGCCCTGAGCACACGTCACCCCACAATCTGAAAACCATATGGCTTACCAGCGATTGGCAAAGTCTGTTGAGCAAAGGGATCAGTTAACTTTATATAAATGAAAAGCAACTCATGAAATACAATCTATAGTCAACTCCTTGTCAGCAATGATAGGGGATCGGGAGTTGGGAAAATGGACTCCACACCCTTCATCAACGATCGTTAATGGCAGATTTGGAGTAAAACAACCCCTGTGTATGTCCATTCATTGTTATCCCGTCTTAAATAGGGCTCGGATGAGATTTGATGAATTTATGTGTAGCGTGTGGTTTTTACGGCCAGATGTCCTTCTGATGCCAACTTCATAATTATGAGGAGTCAATGAGAATAATACTGTCACTACAAAGCTCTTATCGTATCATTCACCCCAAATATTATTCAAAATTGTTTTTAATGCTCACTGAATTCTGATTCGCTTTACTTCGTGTAAAGGGAAACGATCCTTCTATGTGTTCATAATAATAACATTAAAGCTAGAAAATTATTTATTGAAGATGCAACGCAGCATTGTTGAAACTTTTGTTTAAAATAATTCAATCTTGGTTTCAAAGTTAGACCGAGAATAAACTATTAACGCGAAATGATCCAAACTGTATCATCTTTCCCCGTACGGCGATATAAAGTGCAGAAATTTCAGTCCTTGGCATCAACTTTACTTTAAGTATTGCGTAATATTCCCAAAAAGGCCTGCATTGTTTTGAACTTGAACACACGATTTAAATAGTACCAGGCCTCTCCAGTGTTGTCAATAGTAGGCGTAATCAACGGGAGGTACAAACTTAGCAGCTGCCAGCCAATTTAATCTATTCATGACCGTACATGAATATAAATGCACAGACAGGCAGACAGACAAACAAACAAATGGTCATATCGGCATTGTTCTTGCTAGAAACTAATATAAATAGTTCTCTGTATCTCTCAAAATGATACTGATTTTGGGAGAAAATGCATCCTAGTATGTGTCATAGGGGCATAATGTTGAAGAGTGCAGCAATTTTGTTTAAATAAGATAACCCATTCAATCGTGAAGTTCAAACAAACATGCTGTTATTCAGACAGTTGAACTGCTCGTCACAAAAGCGTCATCATTACACGAAGTGACTGAAACAAACCCATTCGATTATCTGCAAACAAAAAGTGTATTTTATTTACTAAGATGAGATAGTCCAGTTACTACAGCCCAGTGTATGAAATGCCATGCTCGAGAGAACAGCAAGGGAACTATATGAACGATATCTCGTAAATTTTGCATGCACTGTGTGTAGATTAAATCACAAAAATAAAACAAAATGTGATGGTAGTTCATCCTAAAATCCCTGGGGAGGGTGAACTTTATGAGGTTAAATAGTTGCATGATACTCGTATTATCCCATATGGATGTTTACTCTAAGTTCTCATACCTTCTTTGGCCAATAGTAATAATAGAACACTTCTCCCAAGTTTCTGTATGCTGTGCAAGGGCCTGCGGTACGGTTCGATTCCGATGTAGCCAACCATCATCAATAGATGTCGTCAAACTTACAGTTACCCTTGAAGGACTGGCACATGTCTCACCCAATTTTACCAAACGTTGTACGAATATTGTACATAATGTGATTCATCGGAGATGATGTGAACCTTCCACATGGGCTACTCTTAGTTTCAAATGCGTATTAATGTGTATAATATCTCCTTTTCTAGGCATGGGACAAGTAAATTTGTAAATGAAATTAGATCACAGTTTTTCCCTTATATATTAGGTGGTACCAACTGTTCAAATTACTCTAGAGAACCTCGCAAAAGACAAAAACAATTTGTACCAACACAGTGCGCTCAATCAAAACACGGTTTATTACGCTTTATGTGGTTTCGATGTTGCTAACAATTAGGCACAGGTTAGTTAAAACCTTACAGTTACCGTTGCTTGGAGAACTCGCACTCTTCTGTCCAATTCTTACCAGAAGCTGTAGAAACATAGTAGATGGCACCAAAACACAAATTATAAAGTTCTAGTTTGTTCCTGTATTGCCAAGCCCAAGCTATACTAGTAGGCGACACAAACACTCTAGTCACTCCAAAATAATAAGTGAAGGACTACCCATACTTGGACTAAACATTATATGAACTCATCACCAACACACGATTTACATCGTCCTAAGCAGTTCCAGTTCTGTCAACTGTTAGTAAATATGTCAGTCAATAGTTTTTAACTAAGCATCGTGGCTTGAAGGATACCTGGTAAACCTTTAATGTATAGAAAGGATGATAGGAGTTGAATGATGGTGTATTTTTAAATGGATGTTGCGATCAACGTTGCGGCCAACGAAGGTTACTGAAAAACAATATCCCCCGAAGGAATCGATGACAAGGAAATAAAAACCGAAGATTAGCATCCCTTGTATCTATGAGAGCCAAAGGCGAGAAATACACAGAGTAAAATATTTCCGTGTATTTTAGCAATTGATTGTGACAAGTACAATATATTTGATAACATTATGTCTGTTTTCTTGGACTGTCAGACAATCAAGATAACTTAAATTTATCCAATTAACTCTTCGTGACAGTGCAGCGGTGCCATGTGATGCATCGGAATATTAACAGAAGAGGTGCATTGGCAAGTGAGAGCGCCTGTTGCAAGGTTTACTACTTGATGTCTGTTCTGTCGGCGCGCTTGTCAGTCAGTCAGGACTTCGTCCCGTGAAATTTACGTAACATTGCAGTGATGTGTACTGCGAACAGGTATGGAATTGCAGGAAATTGAATGACAGAGACAGCCTACACAGTGGCGTTAGTTTTTGTTTAAGTATTAACGGCCACATTTCACCATATGCTTATACGAAGGAGTATTTTATAAGTAATATCCGAACTTCAAGAAAGACTGAAATTCCAAATATTTATTTTATAGAACTGCAGTCAGACCTTAGTTCTTGTACGCAGCAGAGACTCTGCTAATTAACAGGAAGTTATCATGGACGACCTAGAAAAAGCCGACAATGGTATTCTTGAGAAAATCCATGGAACCAAACTAATCCCGGACGGAATCTTCAGACTGAACGTGAAGTCCGAACTGTACCCAGAGTTAAAACAGGAAACACCGCCATGTGAGATAGGTGGCTGAAGTTCTATGGACACCTTTTACGAGTGAATGAAAATAGTCTTACCAAGGAGATCTTCTCATTGTTTAGGTATTTCGCTCAACGAAGTCCCAATAGACCTGGAATCTACTGGAATGTCTGACCTTGATATCCTAGATCACTTGATATTTCATAATATAGTTGGTCACCTTCAAACAAAAGTTATAAACCTCGGAAACCAATCTCACAAGAGAGGGAAGCCAGTTTGTTAGCCTGGGTCGAGACATATCGGGAAGGAAGGCCAACCTCCCGAGCCGTCTGGCCTTTCGCAGATGTTGTCGCATTGGAAGAGTGTGTTCTTATTAGCCTGGCGCTGGGCCCAAGAAACCGGACTTAAGTAAAGAAGGCATCAGCGGCGGTGGATTGAACGTACATTCACTGCGATGTGAATGCAAGTTCTATTCGAATGCGCTAATCATAAGAGCTATGGGCCTAGGTTTGGTTAGCCTAATTGCTTAAGAAATAAAGATCTAAACAACTAGTAAATAAGGTACGCAAATGCCACACTTAAAATGAGGAACGATAATGTATGTATTCTCAAAGCAAAAGGTCTTGAGAAATGACGAGGAAGCGTATACATGTTAAGGTAAGGTAATATGCTCGTCTAACATGACACAAGAGATAACCTAACCGAACGAGGAACCATAACATTAAGGTTATGTGGGAATATGCAGTAAAGGTAGGGGAGGGAATCGTAAATGGGAAAATATACTCGTAATGAGTAAAATTACATTGTGAAGGGAGACAGATTATAAGAGCTTGACACGAAGTCAGGAAACGTGAGTCTGCCGTCAAAGAAGGATCGGCAGCTCTGATAGACCCGGGCAAAGGAAGAAGTGGGGGAATCTAAGAAAGGTCGGAGAACAAATAAAAGTACGCGTAGACATGACGTGAACAAACAAACATAAAAATGAGGTGCAAGAAACCGAAATGAAATATATAAAGGGAAGTTAACGTTATACATTGCAAATATATCCATCAAGATAATTTCCGTAAAAAGGTCAATCAAACTCATGGACTTGCGCATGAAAATACAATCCTAAGATAGGGTAGACCGATAAAGATAAAAAGGTAAGGTGCTGGTCTTACTGTGATGTACGTACCATCCAGTAAACCGAGCCATAACCAACATAAAAGAGGATGACGATAAAGAGACAAACGATAAAGGAACGATAGAAGCATACAATGGACATACTAGAAAAGGCTAAATGCCCTAGTATTCCATACAAAAGCCACATATCCACACTCGCACACAAGGAAAATTAATCCGTGACTCACCTTGATGGATCCAGCTTATTCGACATCACGAAATAGAATAAAAATAAACTAAACACACGTCTCTACGCGCACCTTTATGTAAATAAATAAATAAATAAGAAAATGGGAGAAAACCGAAATAAAGAAAGGCATCTCGAATACGAGAGCGGGAACGCAAACATAAAGGTCCTACCAGGATAGAAAAAACAGAAGACTGCTCGAGAGGGTAACAAAGGGTTGTTACAGGTGACGGAAAAGAGAAAGTAAAAGAAGAGAGGTGACACTGATCACGATTCGGCATAGTAAGAAATCACTATAACGAACCTTGATCAGCAATTATAGAAATGTCCACTGATCTGACCGGTAACCCTGGCCAGTAATAACTCAGAAGAAAAGAGAACAATTCCGATAATTGACACGCCGAAGAAAAGAGAAAAAGGGAAGACTACAGGTGGAAAAGGTAAAACGGTTCACTCCATAAGGATCTAGCCATAAGCACTCGTAGTGGGATTACATCAATATTACAATAAATTACAATACATCAGAACAATGTATTCGTTTATTTATTTTTGAAAAAGGTTCCAGGTTTATTTAAATATTTGTCATGCTCCCTGACGAGATCTTGCACACCCGGTCCATACAAGCCGGCCACCTGCGAAAGAAATTTATTCCCCGATATATAGTTCTCACTTTATCATTTGTGCTAAAACGCTTGATGCTGATAAACGTCTTTAGTTGCTCTAAGGAGTGGTCCAAGATCCACCCTATAAAGAGGATCCAGTTGCTCCCTGCAAAGGATGCGATTGAAGCATGTGTCTATAGGGCAATATGATGCCTGGAATGGTCATAAGGCAGCTACATTGCGGCTAAGCCGTATGGCTTATTGCGGATTGCAACAGGGAGTTTCTACATTTCAGTCACGTTTTACAGTTGACCAATGTGACATGTAGTCCACTAATAAACCATGGTGTATTTTCCATGGTAGGGTTACCAGAATCTTGTGCGTTGAATGTCTGTTTGAATTTTACTTTAGTTGGAGATGAGCTTGCGTTTGTAATTCACGTTTTTCAGTTATATCTCATCGACTGTAATGATGTAGTCCAGTGATTCATCAGCCTTGCCTTGAAAGCAGGTCAAAAATCAGAGAACTGAATAATCTGCTCTTTATGTATTCGATAGGCATCTTCGGAACCCTATCAGAAGCATAATTTTGTGAAGAACTGGTTTACAATCACAACGTTGTGCTGAATTGACTTAAACTAGCTAAATTGTCCATAACATCGAAGAAACTGTGAACCTACTATCTTCATGAATCTTTTCGTTTGCTACATCCACCAAGTCACTACAGATTATGGATGGCCCTTTAGATTGTGGCTACTTTTGGAAACGCAAATAGCCCTGGGGTTCACTCAGCCTACACCAGAAATGTGTACCAGGGTAATTCCTGGGAGCAAAGACGGCGGGCGTGGAGCCGACAACTCTAACCCAACTACTAGTGTTGTTGTCGCAAAGAGTGGAAGACTCTACCTTCCACTACTTCCAGGGCCTCCATGGCCTGTAGTGTACGGAGTTGGCTTTGCTTTGCTTCTTAGATTGTGGTTCATCATGCATTTTCTCTTCCACGCCTGTCAACAATCCCACCATTTACACACTTGGCATCACTCACTATTACATTGCACTTTATAAAGTTCCTAATTGATTCTTGCCATTCTAATACCCCTTGCTGCCTAGGATGAAGCAAATAACCGTATGTCACAATTATCAGGCCACTCGATCGCTTTGCACAGAATGCGAATCACACACACAGACGCGAGACGTCGTGGCTACTAGTGGCGTTTGCTTGGGCTCAAGTGTTTTTGGAGTTTTGATTGCATGCCAAATGACTATGAGCGAGTTGGTGCCAAGGATAAGAAAGCTTATAGTTTTATGTGACCTTTAATCTCGTGATCACAAACTACGAAACCCCCTGTTTATATGGGATCCAAACCACAGGACGTGATATTTTACTTCGAAAATATCACAGGCATTAACCTGGAATCGAACCCGCTCCACGTTGGTGATAGGCAATCAGCTTGGCCACTGAGGCGTCTCGCTCTTCGGCCGATAACCTAGATGTTAGGCCCCTTAAAACAACAACAACGTCTCGCTCTCTGACTTAAAAAAACATTGGCAAGCCGACCATTTTTTAACATACATAATGCACAATTCTTACACATCTCTAAGAAGTCAATTCTGTCGCCCAAGATTTTCAAAGAAACTTGCCTAACCTTTGAAAGTTTCTCATAAGCTGACACCAAGCATTACCCACGGTTTTTTTTTTTTTTTTTTTTTTTTTTTTTTTAGCGTATGGCTTTTAGTGCCGGGAGTGTCCGAGGAAATGTTCGGCTCGCCAGTTTTGTAGCTGCTTCGAGACGGACACCCAATGGGTGAGCTACAAGTACCGTTTGGGGGGGGGGGAAGTTAGAAGGGAAGGGCGAGGAGTTTGAAGGTAGCGGCTGTGGCCTATAGTTAGGGACCAACCCCGGCATTTGCCTGGAAGGAAGATGGGAAACCACAGAAGACCATCTTCAAGGTTGCCGGTGGGGGGATTCGAACCTTCTCGCCTCCCGGATGTGAGCGACTGCCATTAGTCATGCCGTAACCACCACGGCTAACTCACCCGGTATTACCCACGTTGAAAGTACTAGATACACCTAAACCTACATAAATTACGTTTGGTAGTGTGTATTTTGCTTCTGTAAAATTTGGTTAAATTGGGTAAGTTCTTCGAAAGTTTTTGAGAGCATTAGGTGTGACAGTGCACACTGACAGAAGCATTGGAACCCACAAATGTATCAACAAACACAGTCATGTTGTGGGTTAAAATTTGTTCTTTGAATGTTTTGTGAATACATCGTAAATTCCTTCTAGAGTTATTCAAGGTAATCTTTTGTTTGTATCACACATCACATATTTTTGGCAGCACCAGAAACACATAAATATCAATTAATGATATGCTGCTGGTATGTACTTTAATTTTATAATGGTCATCAAAAAATCAATCAAACTAGAGTTATTCAAGGATTGCCTTAAATTTGGTACCACCAACATTCGAATGTTGTCAACATTAAAACCAGCTAAAACATAATACAATTAATAAAACTTCAAGCAAAACTGGTTAAGATTTTGTGGATCCTGTAGGAATTTTGTTTATATATTTATGTTCGACCCTCACTATTATGTGTCAGAAAACTGTATCATAATGATGGTCATTATAACACTGTTTTTCATTACGATACAGTTTCTCCAGCCAATCAGAGCTCGTTCATTGACCAGTTAGGTAACGATACCTTCGCGCATGCGCTCAAAATCCAACATGTCGGACATAAACACAACATCGAACTATAATAAATTACCGACATGGAATACGCACCGTCCATATGTTCGCGTAAATAAACTGGCGAATATGAGACAAGAAATAGCACTAAACCTTAATATCACCAACCCTAATTTCTACACAGCGCATTGCCTTCAAACGACTCCGGTGACAATATTACTGAGGGACGGCAGATGTAAACATATAGCCTGCATATGGCATTGCAAGCACACAGAGCGCATGCGTCGGTCGTTCAGAGATATTGAAAGACAGAGATATATCACCCAGTTCTCGCTCTCCGATCACAAAATTCAAGTGGCTGACTCTCAACAGATATTTATGAATATTTATGTTAAAACATATAATAAAGTTATAATTATCGTCGAACATAAACAGTCGTATGCAACTCGCCTATAATGGTAATTAAGACACTCGTATGGAAATTATAAAACTCGCATACGCTCGTTTTATAAAAATACTCGTGTCTTAATTATAGCCATTATAGGCTCGTTGCATAATGTATTATTATTAGCCTACTTTCGATTTTTGCAAAAAATTAAAATAGATTTATGAGATCTACACGGGCCAAAAGTGTGTATGTATGTCTGTGAGTGTGAGTGTGTATATTTGCCCCTCCCCCTTATCAATTCAAACACAACGAAATCCAATTGAACGAAATTTGGCACAGAGGTAGCACTAGTAAACCTCAATGGCATGTTTTATATCGCCGCCATCTTAACCAAGTCGTAAAGGCGGCCACCCAAATATACAAAGCTTAAATCAAATTACTACTAAACTAATCATCAGATTTTTACCAAATTTGGTATAAACATACCTTCATATTTATGGAACGCGTCCTTTGCCCAAACCTCAGGGTCATCAGCCGTACAATTTTAAGATGGCGGCTGTGTGAATCATGCAAGCATTAAAATCCATAACTTATGACCCACCAATTCCGCCTATCGTCAGAGGGTGATTTAAACTGTCCTTAAGGACGTGACCCGTTGGATATTATAATATTATAGGCCTATCGTAATATTATTATACTGTAGCATTTACTTAAAAGGCTGAACTGTTCTCAATTTCACAACAAGATGGCCGACGGCTCGTGCCTGAACCTTATTTCAGTAACGTGAGTATGATTAGCATGGAAAATAGCCTACTCATAGAAGTAATATACATTTAACTTAGCAAAAAATACTTTATAATGAATGCATTTACCAGGAGTTGAAAATGGGGAAAAGGTGGACGGGCAACGGTCATGTTTGAACCCAGTTCTCTGCCGAGTTTGAATATGGGCCGTAGCTATCCCGCTGGTTTAAAAATCGTGGAACAAACATTACATCATTCACCGTTACTAACACTGTTGTCAAATAACTTTCACGGTCACCAGCCCTTCGCTTCAAATTTTGTCACCACACTCTTTCCTAATTCCTCTAGATGTAGTGATTTGTTGCTCAAGTTGGCATCACAGCTTGAGTTGGTCTGCCGTACAGCTGCAGCATTATCTACATGTCCGATTTAGTAATCACGATGAGTGTGCATTACATACGGCTCTCATGGGGCCTCCACTCTCATTCACTGACAGGAAGTGAAATTACAGCAGTTCTCCGATGATTTCGAAAGCCCGGAGGAAGCATGAATTTCCTACGTACATTCTCGCATGTCGTAATATGAAGATGCATTTCCTTGGGAATCACATAATTTAAATTGATTTTGCGCTGTTTGTAGTGCTCCTACAGAAATAAACCGTTTGGGCATAATTCACTGGAATTTCCCTCATAACTGTAGATCTCTACTTAGTATAAAACAAAGTCCCCGATTCTTCGGTGTCACGGGTAATCTCGAGAACGACTGGATGGATTTTGAAGCGATTTTCACCATTCTGAAAAGGATATCTCGAGGAAGGTCTCTTTAGAAAATAATTTATGATGAGTGGAAGCCAAGCAGTAACGATTTCAGTGAAAAAGTCGAAATAAACCTGGCGTCCGTGCGCTTTTTATGCTTAAGCTGGGCAAACCGTTAAATATATCAATATACTCTGAGTTTAAGAATTGTTCAGCATAAAACGTACTACAAAATATTCCACGAGAGCATATCTCTATCTTCAATACATCGCCCATTTTAGATGTTTTTACGTTTTCATTTCGTCCAACAATCTCAATTCAATATCTGAGGTGATAGTTTACGAGCTAGCTAGGGGTGAGCCTATCACCCCCGGTACAGCCTTGCTAGCCGGCGATCCTATTACCCCAAATACACCCAGCAGCAAACTGTTGAGTCGTGTTGACTTAAGACTTCAGGGAAGGGTGGTTGTGTTTGGAGTTTCTCTGGAAGTGCAACTCGGCTTTTCTTCCTTTCGCCTGTGAACTTTTCGTTCCGCAAAATACACAGTCAAGTTAAGATTGGACGGAAGGGGGATTTGTGTTTCATGCACCTCGCCATTCTTAAATACGTCTGACAAGAATTCGTTGCACATGCATCTCCATGATAATATAAATAATAGTCCAGTAAGTGATTTCGACCCATCATGCCGAAACGTAAAACTGATATCAAGTGTTATCTAAGTGTTATGCCCACGCATTATTAATTAGTCAACCGTAACTGAATTGATTTTCGTTGCACAAAGATTTTCCTTGTTTCCATAGTTACACATAATTGTTATACCTTTTACATTTCCCTTCGTGTCACATGCTTCAACTAATGCATAATTGAGTAACGAATGATCTGATTAACCATATATAAAACCATTAATTTGAATCCCGATGCTGTGGATTCTTTATGAGGATTACCCAATAACAAAAAAATGATCACAATTTATTCACACACATATTCGTTAAATGGCCCTCCTGGGTTTATTTTAAAATGTTCACAGGTGTATCTTCAACCAATACTATAATACTTTGCATAATCGCACCAAATTACGTGCCTCATTATACCACAGTGGTTCTTTAATCATATAATTACTTCTTATTTATTCACATACTCATGATCCTCTGATCACGTCATTAAGTTACAACTTTTGCTTTTACCAAACTTTATCCTGTTAATTATATTATCGCAGCGTTATGACTACCTGCCATTTATCATCTTTAACTGTGTCATCGAAGCTTTATAACAACATATCCTGTCTAGCTCATCCATTCTAGTTTATCTGTGCGTTTAAAGAAAATTTTAATTAGCTTATCTAAGTGTTTATATTGGGTATACTCTGCAGTGTTGGTTTTAATGCATTGGCATGGCCTTAGTTTAAATGAGTTTCATCTAACAAGTGTTCCTAACAAACTCATGGAATTTATTATGTGACACCAACTTTATTATGAACTGCTTCTCATTTATAATTCAATAATTTACTGCTTTCGTGACTGTTATCCCATCAACTAACCATAATTACATCCACTATTTCAATGAGTCGTTTCTCTTGAAAATATGAAAAAGAAATGGTTTAATGTTTAAGTGCTTAATTTATGACTATTGATCCCCCTTAAGTTATCGCAATAGAATTTGATGAGTGCATTCCAAACCACTAAAATCTACTTCACTAACTATACTAGTTTTTAAGAATCATGGTGATGTCGTCAGTACCTGTTAATTCTTCTTGACGATGTCTGGAGTTATTGTAGGACAAATGGGACTCCTCAGTCCACGCAATTTCCAGTTGGTCCTTACCCATCTCCAAGCCTCGTGGTTGACTCGCGGGTGGTCGTGAGCCTCCATACTCGTCTCCGAGAATGTCAGCCGTCTCCTAAACTCCCCATGTCGCCTGCTCTTTAGTGATACATCCTGCGATATTGGAAGTCCTTCGCAATATACGAACAGTCACTGCGCCTGAAGGCCGTCATGACCAAAATTTCCCAAATATTTCTGCCCGTCTAATATGGGAGTTTATGAGTTTATTGACACATTCGCTGAATCCGCACTTCGATAAACCTATTGGTTCGCGAACTAGGGCCGTTTCCGTAAAGCAATGTTCGTACGAGATATTCCGTGAAGTTCGATCACTCCTCTCTGCAACGAGTCTGGCCTTGAAACACAGGTGTGTGGCGTACGCGTCACAAGTGATTGGCCTTGACCCACACATCTCGGCGCAACGACCTAGCCATATCGTAACAACTGGCTCGCCTCCGGCCGTTTTCAGATTACTGATTCTATTGATATTTCAATGTACAGTGCCGCCCAAATCGCACTTTCTACAGGGGCATACTTCCGTGAAAACTATCATCGTACACGCACTGTCCGCACTTTGAACTGTAAAACCTCATCATACTGCGTAAACTCTGCGTTCTATAAGTCATTCCGTCTGATTGTAAGAATCACTTTAAACGTTTGCCATGATGGCATTGCGATGTGCTACGTCCTTCGCCTCAAGACTATTTTCGAGTATAACTTATGCACGGTCCTGGAACTATCTTCACCGGTTGGTGTATAGGAAGTAAGTGACCGTCTCCCCGATATCGGCTCACCTCCTAAACTCGCTTTCTGAGTACAGAGCCCTCTATAGAGTACTTCCTGGTCACGTGGCCTGCTTCTTACCCTACTCATCCCACACGGTGCTACGTCATTGAAGACTCTTCACAAATTCTCAAACAGATCAGGAACTGGCAGTGACGTCACAACTCTCACACGTCATCCGTCCACTCTCAACTCATGTCGCAGGCCTACCTTCAGTCAGCGTGACACATGACATATCGGGGACAGTACATAACTCTATAGCCTACATAGGCTATATAAAAATTCAATATGATGACCATCGGACATTAATCAACTGAAATTTTGTATGTTGATAAAGTCTATTAACACAAGTTCAGCTACGGGACTTTCAATAACCTGATGGGCACAAATCCAACATGACGGTGACGCGAAATTTAAATATTTAAATAGACGTTTCTCGTGATTTAACCATCCGAGCGCAGTGAACCTTGGTACGTTAAATGCTTTTAATCCACTGACAACTACAAGATGGCCGCTGTGCGAAATTTTAAATTCCCGTTTCTATGTCTTGTGTCCCAATCATTTGATTGAAGTTTGAATAGTACACATACGCAACAATCTCCATGTAAGAGTTAATAAGCATATGGCCTACATATATAAAAATCCAACATGGCGACTATCCGAAATATTTAGACGGTTGTCAATATCTACGAATCTGTTACAGCGATCAAACTGAAATTTTGTATGTTGATAGAGGCAATTAACACAAGTAGGATGTGTAAATATAGGCTATTTAGTTCGTAACGGAACTACTTGTTTAATAATTAATCAAATTGTTCCACTTTTCAATATACATTTTCTTAAGTGCTTATATTCTTATCTAATTGTACATAAACATCACAGAAGCCCACTTTGAGCAGTCTTGCATCGAATGACGTATTGCACCTTGTTCTAGTCCTCAGTTTCAATTATATTATTAATTCAACATACACATTGTATCACCGAATTAACATGATACATTCGATTATAACAATAATTAATATTGTTACACTTATTGCTCACGCACCATTTATTCCAACTGCAGATGACATCAGCTTGAAAATCAATAGTATTAAGATTCTCATTCTTGTACGAACTTAAAACATGCAGTTCGAAGTTAGTGCTAATTTCCAGTATGATAACAACTTACTGACGTCAATGTTGGCATGGTGTACTTCACATAATACAGTCAAACAAGTAGGAAATTATAGCGATATTTGTATGGATCTGGTTATTGTTGGTATTGATTGTTTGCGACATCGTGGTTATGATATCCCGTTCACTTGGGTGTGTGGGGACTGTCTGATAGCGTGTGTCATTGTCATCGCTGCACCAGTGAGTGTACTTCTACCTGAGACTAGAGTTATGTGGGAGGCAGCCTTGACCGTACGTTAGGTACCAACACGGCATTTACAGTACCTAGAATAGTAGCGGGAAAATACAGAAACCTGGAATAGCAGCGGGAAATCACAGAAAACCCCTTCGAGGTGTTTTGCCTCGAAAGACGGAATGTACCTCGTTCTAGTCCTCATACTAAATTTTTCTTTTGGCAAAATAGGGAATCGATCCCGGAATTCAGAGGTGACTGCCCAGAATGCTAGTCACTACACCACAAGTTGGTTGATCTGATTATTAGTGTATAGTTAATACTTTGCTGTTTTAAGAGGCTTGATAGCGTAACGGTCAAGCTGCTTGCTTCCCACCAATGCGGACGGGGTTCTATTGCTAATGCTTGTGGGATTTTTAACGTAAAATTTTACGTCCAGTGCATCAAATTCCACTTAAAAAGGAAGTCTTGTGGCTTGTGAACGCGAGTTTAAAGGTCACGTAAAACTATAAGCCTAGCTTGGCCATTGTTACTAGACTAGCCGAATGCAAACTTCAGTATGACCTCGGGCAGTGAAATTATGGCAACTTCTCTTGCATGATGCTGGGGATACTATAGCATACCAATAATTCTGGATAGGTAAATTTGCTGAGCTTGCGGTAACAACCCATTTCCAAACAACTTCATTAATTTCTTCATTCCCGGCCACCCTTAGCTTTCGTTTCACCACCCCTTCCCCTAACTCTCCACTGTTCTTTCAATTCTGTCTTTTTTTCTTTAGAATCATTCTCACTGGATTCAATAAATTTAATTTTAGCGTTTCAATATAAAACCACGTGCAACTTCCCTTCCGTTACTTCCGTCACAGTAAAACTTTCAACAATTTGGTCACTGAATCACATGAAATGAATATTACAGTACTGTATTGTGTGAGAAGGAGTTCAGGTTTGTTCATTACACCTGGCATTCCTCCTCGTTACCCCTGTACGATAATCCTCTCAATAATGTGGGGCAACCTTTGCCAAGTGAAGGTCGCACGACAAGAATCAGGAATCTAGCAAAGGGATGTCCAATCCACGCACAGTGAACATATAGGTTAATTAAATGAGTTCGTAAAAATATTCCTTTTTCGTAAATGAAATACTGTTAAACAGATAATTTTCCGTTAAACGAAGTGTAATTTATTTCCGTTTCAACGATTAGACAGGTTCCACTATATAAATGTAAATTAACAGGAATAATAGGCCATAATTCACAGCACCGGTGATTTTTTCCGATGTAGACAGGATTCCGATTAATAATGGTTCCGTTAAAGACATGCTTTACTTATGATTATAATTATTTTTGTTATTATTATAATTATTATTATTATAAATGAATCGTTACGCAGATATAATGCGCCTCCTACCACTAAGGAAACATTGAAGAACCCAGATACGGATAAACATATATCCCTGGTAGTTATTTTATTATCTGGAAGAAGTAACGTGCGAGTGTGATAAATACCACTGTTAAAGTATGCGGTTGAATAACAAGAGAATGTTAATGCTTCGAGCTAGACACTTGCAGAATGTGTGGGTCAAAGTTTGAGCATTAAATACACTGCGACTGTGAAAACTATTGCACAATTCCTGCCATAAATGCCCGCGAGATGACTAGAACTGTTGGAAACCGTAAAAACTATGCAAATGAAGAGGGTCTTTAGGAGGACATAATTGTTCAGTCTGTCTCGCTGTACTCCCACCCTGTAATTCTTTTTAACCATTTCCGCTCAATGGGGGATTCTTATGTGAATCTTATTAGACCGAGAGATTTCTGTTAGCGACTTGGTTATTAATGGCACTGAGTGAGGTGATTTAGCAAGTTAACAGGATTGATGGTGCCATCACTGTAGTATTATCATTATCTTCGATTGAATCTGTCATATTTTGGGTTACTACCATAATTATGAAATTATGTGTCAAATGATATATGGACTAACCTGTAAAGCTGTATCTGTGTTATTCACCACCTGCCTTAAATCCCCAACTATTTGAGTTTTTCAAACCGAAGCATGAGCAGAGTTCAAATCTGGCAATTATCGAAACAGTCTGTAAATTGAAATGAAACTTAGTACAGTAAACACATCATAATTCAAACTTAATGATTAGGGCTCGGATTTTTAGGTGCTAAAAATCAAGAAAATATGTATTTTTTATGTATTAAAAATACCTCAAATATGTGACAAAAAAGTAAAAATATTTAGTCTAATTGTAATTTAGTTTATAAATGTGAATATAAACAATATGCAGTACCCACGAATGCAATTTATTCTATGTCTCACTGACAGCTGCAAGCATTACAATACACAAAGAAATACATCTTCAGGCTGTCCATCACAAATGACCGACGATTATCGTGAAACTCTTATTCTGAAGGCGCGAAACTGCGGCAATATTATGATAATACGTTTCTTCCCCCTGAGGTGTTGTGCGACTTGAGATCGCTGTTCAGCCTTGATTGCTTTCCCACATGATTGGCAGAACAGAACGCTCCCATCAGAAGTAAAATTATCTTTAAATTCTGCAACAGACGATAGATAACTTGTAGTTGCTTTTACTGTAGGCATCGTAGAACTTCCTTACACTTCACAGTGCCAGAAATGAACTGCATGTGAGTGACACTGGTTCCAGGTAGCTGGGGGAGTGGGAGGTCTAGCACGAAGTGCAATATGGCTATGGACAAGGAAATCCCCGGCTGCCACAGTGAGTGGCACGGGGCGACAAGTAGGAATAATACAGTTGCAAGCTGACATATGCTCTGCGTGAAGATTAGATAGCTCACAGGTTCTTCTCCGTTGAAGTAACATAGAATAAAAATGCAATAAACTGAAAAATCTATTAAACTAATTTAAAAAATGTATTATTATGTCTTTTTATGTGCTAATAAGTGAAAAGCAGGAATTTATGTATTTATAGAAAGAATGCTTAAAATATGTATTTGCATAAAAAATATTTATTTACCTAAAAATCCGAGCCCAATTAATGATGAATGCACAGGAATTTAAGTTAGGCCTATTGAAAATGTAATTTAACCAAATCAAACAATGCTTACAGAGGACACTAGTAAAACTTCTATACATTCAAACTACATGATAAATGCTCAGAAATTTGCAATATACAGAATATGAATAAGCCGAATCAAACTATGTTTTCAAAGGACGCTGATAGGACCTGCCTTAATTCTAACTTCAAGATAAACGCACATACGTTCGTGTTATTCAAAATTTAATTTAACTTTGTGAAAAAATGCGTACAGAAGATACTAGTAGAACTGATTTTAAATCGAAATTACTGATGAATAAGCAGTAATTCTAGTTACTCAAAATGTTATTTAAATAAAACTATGATTTCTAAGGGCAACTGTAGAACTCGTTTAAAATGGAACTTAATGTTAAATGAGCAGTAATTCGAGCCATTAAAAATAATTTGAAGCAAATGAAACTATGCTTAAAGAGGACACTGGTAGAACTCATTTTAACTGGAACGCAATAATAAATTTCCAGAAATTCGAGTTATTCAAAATGTAATTTAACCAAATCGTACTATACTTACAGAGGATGCTAATAGAATGAATTGTACAGTTAATGCTTTGAAATGAACTTCAGTTTAATATATAGTATTTCAATACAATTAATGCCAAAGAAAACCAATTCATTTCATGAATATTTGGGCAACCAGATTTTTTAAAATCAAGTTTCGTTCTTTATTCACAAAATCTATAACTTCAAGAATTCACTTTCACAAATCTCTAGTAAATTTAATCTCTGGTATTTGCTTCATATTTTAAGCCTACTTTCGATTTTTGCAAAAGTGAAAGTAGACTTATGAGATATACACACTACCAAAAATTGTGTGTCTGTCTGTGTGTCAGTGAGTGTGTGTGTATGTGTATGTGTGATTTGGTATGTCTGTCCCGCCTATCAATTCAAACACTGTGAAACCGAATTGAACGAAATTTGGTACAGAGTTAGCACTAGAAAAGGGCCCCTCAGTTTCATGTTTTAAAGGCTATCGCCGCCATCTTGACGGAAACGTAATGGTGGCCACCCAAATGTTCTGAGCTTAAATCAAATTATGACTAACCTAATCATCCGATCTCTACCAAAGTTTGCAACAATATACCTTAAAGTGGTAAACGTCTTTTGCCCAAACTACAAGGTTATCCGTCAAATAGTTTCAAGATGGCTGAGGTATGGATCATGAAAATATTATAGCCTAACCGTAACTTATGATTCAACAAGGCCTAGCCTTACCAAATATGCTCATCGTACATAAGGAGGTTAAAACTGTCCTCAAGGAGGTAACCGGTAGGATATTAGCATTTTAAAATAGAATATGTAACCGCAATAATGACAAACATTTCAGGCTGACCGTGCCATATCGTGCTTGTCCGTGCCGTCCCATTGAGTTAAAATGGCCGATATTCTTTGCTCGTAAATTCATATATTTCCGTAACATCGTAAGTTTATATCCTTTTAGGAATGTACTGAACATACATATTTAGTATCAAATTGTGTATAGAAACGGCAGAAAATGCTATTGAAATCGTTGATATTATAGATTTATACTAAACCACTTTTTAACCAAATATTAGTGCACGGCATGTGTGGTGTAGTGGTAGCGCCCTGGACTCATAGTCTGGAGGTTCGTAGATAAAATCCCAGATGTTATAATGTTATGCATATGTAGTGTGTATTTGCAATCGAATATAAGTTACTATTATATACTTATAACACCACATATTTCAACACTCGACTACACCGATTAAAATTAGTTGTCCTCGATCCGCGGTAGAGTCTATTGTTGTTGTTGGTGTTTCCTTAGGGGTATTGTGGCATAATGGACTTGTATCCCCGTTTACTTGGGTGTGTGTAGAAGTTGTATGATAACCTGTGCCACTGTGATGTCTGTAGGTTTACTAGTGTGTGTACTTTTATACGAGGAAGGATTTGGGTAGGACGCTGTTAATGCACTTTCATTTGAGATGCATGGGCATCATGGTCATTTAGCCCTGTGTTTTTGGGTGAGTGTAAATTTTTTTTCTGATAACCTGTGTTATTGCGATGGCTGTATTAGTGTGAGTATATATATCTCAGGTGAGGATTCAATCAATCAACGTGTACTAGCACGTTGTATTTCAACAAGCTACTACAACCAACATTCAATTTTACTCCTTGAAAAGGACAAAGAGTTATATCTATATCCATGCATTTAGGAGAAAGCGCAAAGCGGCAAAGCGTTCACAGTTTGAATCTTCGGTGTCATTTTCCGGAGTTATTTAGTCGTAACTGCTGCACATCAATCGGTGCGCTCAGAAGTGAGAACCCCACGCGTACCCTTGTGCGTTATATGGCTCACCACGACTGCGATGGTGTGGTGCAACATGCTTGCAAGGAGGTTTGAATCCCGGCGCTGACAGAGGCCATCAAGATTGTGATTTTCACCGGATTTATTTACATTCCCTCTTGCCAAATGTCGGAATTGTACCATATATCACGTCCCGGTACATCTACTCCATCGCTGTACGTACTGCAGTAAACCACACTACTACGGTCGTCTCAGAAACACAAGTTATCAGACAAGTTCAACACACACTAAAGTATGCAGGGCTGATGTACAAGACGTCCTAAGCCCTTAAAATGAACTAGCAATAAAAATACCTCAAGAGTGTCTTACGGCCCCAGTTGTTGGGTTGAAACGCTTTAGAGCAATGTCGGAAAATCCTACTAGGACACAGAACCATTGTTGTTTTTGTTGTTTCTTTGCGCCATGTACTTCAGTGTGAGTAGCATTTGTCTGATAACCTGTGTTACTATGATGTCTGTATTAGTGTGTGCATTTGTAATTGAGGTAGGATTTGGGTATGAAGCGGCCGTGGTCTTAAGTCGTGTACCATTCTGGCATTTGCCTGGAGTGGAAGTGGTTAAGTGCCACAAGTTCGGATGAGTCACGGTGTAGCTGAACATCAGTTAATCTTTCAGTTTGATGCTCCTTGCACGAGAAGCGATAGAGTGTTTATGTCAGGGTACGTAGTGCCATTCATCTTATCAGGTAACAGAAAACATATTACAGTAGGAATTGCAATAATAACAAGAAATAGGCCCGGTTCGAGGCCTTGTCTCTGAACAAATTAAACATGCTACCAGGGATGTGGTTGTCTTTGCGACTGCCTTCAAGACTAGAACTTGCACACACGATGCAGGTAATGTAGGTCGCACGTTAGCTGACAATACTCATCGATTGGAATAATTTAATTCCGCAATATAAGTTCATTTTCGTCAATATTTCTACGTGATTCCTGGAACATTGTGGTGTTTGAAGCCATATTTTCAGTGTTGCCTTAGTAAACAAGAGTTTAGTGCTTTTCAGTCGGTCAACACGAATGTACCCAAAAGAGATGGGTTATGCCCTAATCCTGAAATAAATTACATGAGATTAATAAATTATTCATACCATTGATCCAAACAGTTGTAATAAATATTGCAATTACCTCCAGCTAAACACTACAACGGATTTCACTATTTCTTATTTAGCTATATACTCCCACATAGGACAAGCTCTTAAAAATCTATATATTTAAATATTGGAAGCTTAAAAGCAGTTTTGGTGAACATATGGGTCTTGTTTTGCCTCAAGTAGTTGTCATTTCTTAAATCATGATGGTTCTAAATATGTCTAAAGAATAGAAATATGACGTCTATTGTGTCATATTTGTCTGTCAGACAAGCCATACAGCAACACTTCCTTTTAAAGCTCGTATCTCAGAAAGTATTTGCTTTAAAATGTGGTGGCATATATGATATTAATTATTTTGAGGTTTCCAAGATTTTCCAAAACAGAAATGCATAGCATGTGTTTGTGTTTGTTGTAAAGAGGGTGGATCCTCCCAGTGTATTTTATTTTAATATTACTTGGTTGTGGTGTACATATTTATAAGTGACTTAGATTTGTATAATCTACAACAATGATCAAACTAAAGGGAGTATTCAAGAAACGGCGTAATAAGGGTAACATGTTTTACAGATGCAACTCTCTATTACTAGAACCTTAAACTGTTTTTTTTAGAATGGGACTCACCCCACCCAATACTTTGATAAGGAAACCTGCATATACAATCAATACTCAACATCATCAAGAGAAAGAGAGTTGTGAGAAAACAAAATGGATTCTTTATGATATAGTTTCTATCTTCAAAGAAATTGTATGTGTGGTGGACGTGTCTCTCTTAAGGAAGATATGTCACAAAGAAATGGATTAGCTTGTAAGTTAAATATAACCGGCTCAAATTATGATGAAAAATCATTCTGGAATTCTGAGAAATGCTCTAAGAATGATGTATATGAGGTTAATGCAAGACTATTTTATGGAATGCGCTTTATTTGGAAGGGAATGACTGCAACCAAGGTGCTGTTTGTAATGCTGAACCTGCGATATAAAATTACAAATTACTGTAAAAATATAAGTGTTGTAGGCGAGAGTGTGTGCTCTGTATCAAAATCTTTATGAAAGCTTTAGTGGAAGAAGCTGTTGACGTAAATCATGGCAGAAGAGAAGGCATGTCTCAAAATATCCACATGAAGCAGTCACAAGTGTTGACATTGGCAAGGCAAATTATGTCGAGGTACTGACCTAATACTGCTAAGGATGTACCATACGTCACTAGGTAACATTGATGACAAAACGGCTGTCCATAACTCAGTGTGTAACAAAATCTATGAAGGCACAAGTGGAAGCACGGAGACAGCTACAGCAGAAGCAATGCTTAATCACTCTGAACAATCTCGAGGGTCTCACTATGTCCAATACCTGGAAGACGGAGACACTAAATGAATCAAGGCAGTAATGGAGACTGAACCCTATAGAGATACTGTGCCCGTTTAGACCGGAGTCCGCACGACCACATATGCATTTTACCAATAATCAGTCAGCACGAGAATCAAAATATCCCGGAGCGCCAGATGGGTTAAAGCAAATCGCAAAAACGACATCAAATTAAAAAAATGCTTTACTGATTTTTGGCTCAATGCAACAATAAGGATAGAAGGAGATTTAATTGGGAGAAACACATCTGGTAAAATTATCTCAGTTTATTTTAAAGTTAAAATCTGACTGCAAAGATGCTCAAAGCAGCATCACTCCACGTGTGGCGATCCACACACTTATTTACACACAATATACAGAAATCTTCCAAACACATTTGACAATCTTTTTGGAAACAAAAGTCCGATTAATAGTCCTGTGGACTGTGTTCCAAAATTATTAATATTTAATTCCAGCTCAAAGTTAATTGTCCATACTGGAAATAACGTAGATCACTGTTTGACTATTTACATGATATTAACACTCGTAGAATAAATGTTTATAGAATTCTTAAACTTTCACTTGTTTTTCCAGTTTCAAAAATATATCGTCGAAAATATTATCATCATTGAAGCAACACAAATTATTAACACATATTAATAACATCTGAAAAGTATTTGACCTTGAGCATAGCATCGAAGAACTTGTGCGAAGCACAACAACAATTAATTGTTCTTCTGACATTAAACATTCGAAAAGTGACTCGATTATGGACTTCAAGTTCCAAACAAAATATATGATTTCTGAATCATCAACTTGATCAATAAATGGTTGAACCATTCAACTATTCAATTATCCACTTGGAAACATTATGAAAAAAAATATTTATATTTATGGCCATTTTTTAGCAATTTTCACAACTTGCAATTCTTCGACAGAATGCGGAAATAAGAATTGTAGTTTCATAATGAATTCATTTAGTTCATGGCACTAGGATTGAAAACATCCTTCAAATTATTCGTGGTTAAAGAATTATTTTTAATTGGCAGTGGCCCATTCTATTATTTGTGTAAGAACACAATATTACAACAACAACAACAACGGCAAAGGTCTTCCTCTGAAGAAGAATAAACTACTATCATGACAAATCCGGGTTCTAGCAAAATCAAAGTCTAAATGGAATTCGTAAACAAGGTTGAAATAAGAACTGATGGTTTCAAAGAAATAACCTTCGGGTTATTCATACGACGAAATGTGTGGCTCCAATACTCCTACTATAAACCTGAGCCATCGAACCTGCTATTTGATTGATGCTCGAAAAAACCTTCATTCCTGCGACTTAACATGCGCACCTGGGAATGGCATTTCAACTACTCCACACATAAATTATCTTCCCAAAATTTATACAATAAATCAAGCCTCTGCTTGTTATCAACACTGGAAGATTAATAAACTGACAACTTTATTTTATTTTACCATTCAGTTCAACCCGTGAATTTACCATACTTATGAAAATCTTTAATTCACTTTCGAGTGTATTTACGTCATGATTTTATATAAATACAAAAATATCCTATTTGATACAAATATCAATTGCTTCCCGTTTCATGCCTCTCCGTGTTATCTGAAAAATATACTTTGCTCATAGCAAATATCAACTGTTCAACCAGAACTGAAATATTGGTTGACTGCGGGCTTGCGCTAACCACTCTCCTCCGGAAAATCTCCTGTTCCAAACTAGAAATGATTAAACTACTTCATAGGCTCTTTCTCAATACATATGATTATTAGAAAATATAATATCCAAGAATTATTTAGAAAAATTATGAAAATTATTATTATTATTATTAGTGGATTATTATTATTATTATTATTTGTTATATCATTTTAAATGTGTTTAATTATCATCTCATTATGTGAGAATCCACATGTTCGAACCTTCGAATATGGAAAAAAATATCCATTCCTCAACAAAAATAAATTTAACTTTTACAGTTACATCGGGGGTTTTCCGTGGTTTCCTTAAAATATGAAAAATTCAATTAAATGCTCGAAATGCTCGGTCATCGATCCTAAACTGTTCTGAGTGCTGAAAATGCTCAGAATAACTCTAACAAGTCTTGCGTAAATCATTGCAAGCTTTAAATACGACGAAAAAAATGTGTTGGTCATCTGCAGAAAAAATAGTTTGTTCCAATTAGCTAGGCATAATATAATTCAAATGTGGCTTACATTTCTTGATGGTCTTGAAGCGTAGTAAACCTGGTCTGTACCAGATTTATCCATAAACATGCCCTATCGGACAAGCACGTATAATCCTTGTATCGGCCGCCATTGTAGACCCACAAATCGTCTAGTCAGACATAGTGGTAGTATCTTTCGACGTTTGAATAAACTGTGGTTCCATTTTAATATGAGCTTCTATCAAAGCCATAACAGTTTGTTGAAATAGGGTCAGATCTAAGTGATCTCTTCTTAAATATGTCAGTTGTAACATAACTCACTGTAATCTCATCAGTACAAGAAAAACATTGACAGTCTAAGCAATTAACGGCTGTTCTGAAGATCGTTCCCTGGGCATGGTTTATTAATATCACCATCTGCCATGCGCTAAGCAACCTGCAGTTTCCCTTGCGTAGACTAATGAACGCCACCGTTATAGACTAGTCTTCAATGTACTGACAGATCGAAGTGGTTAACTAGTTACAAAAATGAAAACTGACTTGAAATGGATTTAAACATCCAAGTATTAAGTTACTACTGGACTGTGACAAAATACTATTTTCTAGACAAAGTCTAGCATATGTCCTTTTGGAAATATAAATATTTCCACCAATGTCTGTAGAAATCAATCACCTCAGTGATTCTCCTCACCAGAAACTTACTAAGTTCCAACTCGTTTGCGCAGCACTTCTCGTGACTATCACGATTTGAAAAGAACTTCTGCGTAGATACGGCAACCATGTGCCTTGGCTCAGCGTAGACGCAACTTGCTTGCCAAGTGCTTGTGTTAGAATGAGCTAACCATGCCTCCTCCAGCTGGCTTTTATTCAAAACGGTCAGGGTCACGCGTCATCACCTGATATCTAGAAATCCTCATATCTCTTGAATCCCTGGTCCGATTTACTTGATACTAATTGCATTCTCTTTCATTTGGCCGTGCCAGTAATCTGATCCCAGTCTCAAGTCTCTACTCCATAGTTAACTATTTAATCCATAAATAGCCTCCACCTCTGCTATTACTCGCTACGTCACTTGACATCCAACTATCGGTAAAATTCTTCTAAATGCTTCTCGAAGCAATGTAGCGCGAGATTCAAATATCTGAACTTTCAAAAGCGGCTACAGCCTTTCCCTTGATATCTAGGTGTCTGAAACTTGGAATACCCATTCCTAGATTTGGGCACAATACAGTTATTAATAAGTTGGAATATGTAGGCCACGTCCTAACGAGAATGGGGACACAACATCCCGATTTAAAAGAACAATATGGTGACAAAATTTGACAGATGGTAAATCCAGAAAATATTGTCGAAGGCTCCCTCACAATATTATAGACGAATTTCATAACTACTATGACAAAGAAATCAGAGACAATATCAATGATTTACAGGCTATGAGATGCACAGTCATGACCACGCATTTCCACAGGGAGTCATCTGATGAGAAACCAATTCACCAGTTCCTTCTTCTCTAGACATTTGGTGCAAATACAGGAAAGCTCAGGCAGCTGTAACTGTCGTCACTCACCATCACCAGAGTGATTTACCAAAAGCAGTTATGGAAGCAATAACGTCAATATTCTTTGATCAGTCAGCACCAGAACTGTTAAGGAAGTGTTAACATGAGAAAATTCAGAATCCAAACGAGGGTCTTAACAATGTTTTGTGGTCTCGTATTCCTAAAAACGTTTTTGTCCTTTTACATCCTCGTGTCTGAAAAATAATAAAAAATAATTCAATATCTTCAGATAAAGGAAGGAAGCTTGTAGTTTAACGTGACCGTTAATCTCGCGATCATAAGCCACGGGACCTCCGTTTTACGTGGAATCCGAACCACAGGACATGGCATTTAACATCGAAAATCTCACATGCATTGACCGGGAATCGAACCCGGTCCGCCTTGGTGAGAGGCATACAGCTTGACCGCTGCGCCACCACGCCCCCGTATCTTCAGATATAACTAAGTAAAATCTGTTGGTTTTATTGCCTATACAGTATACCTTGGAGTTATGTTTGTAAACTTTCCAAAGTTTTAAGTAAAGAATGTTAATTTTTAAACAAAATTGTAACACATTTCCCAAGTGGAACAATCAAATGTAGAGGACTGTGACAAAGTTAAAGTGTTGTTGCTACATGTTGGGACGAACGATTTGAAGAAGAGGGCTACAGCTGATTACATTATGGGGGAGCTCTACGAACTAGGCAGAAAAGCTAAAAGCAAGTTTAGAAATGCAAAAATTATAATGAGTGGCATTGTTCGGCGGGGAGATGTTCCGTTAAGGCGAGTTAAGATTGTAAATGACCGCATGGACTGGGTATGTGCACAACTGGGATTAGTGTACGTAGAAGCTGACTGCTGGATTGGTGGCCGTGACTTCGCCCGAGACGGGCTGCATCTAAATCGACGGGGCGCTTTTAACCTAGGGAGCCTACATGACAGGGTCATCGGTTCGTGCCGGCTTTTGTGAGGAGGAGCAGGTCCAGAGGTTGCCTGCCGATGGGAACAGAAGGAGCTATTTCGAGATATTTGCTGCGGAGGTAAGACTCTAAGATTACTGCAGGTTAATTGTCAGAGTTTAGGAAATAAATTAATTGAATTTTGGAATCTTGTAGAGACGTATTCTCCGGACATTGCCATTGCAACTGAATCTTGGTTATATGAGGACATAAATAGTAGCGAAATAATTCAAGGGACCTACGAAATGTACAGAGGGGATCGGGGTAAGCGAGGTGGTGGGCTATTTATTTGTGTGCGCAAAAATATAGCTAGTTTCTTAAAGTGGGCTGATATGTATCATGAAATGTTATGTGTACAAATTTCGGATAAAGGAAATAAATTCCCTCTTCAGGTGATAGGGGCGTATAGAGCACCGAAAGATAACTTTTCTCTCCTCGAAACACTGTATGATAAAACTTTTACGGGTAATGCTATGAAAAAGAGCATAATAATTGCTGGAGATTTAAACCTCCCCAAAGTAGACTGGTCTGGTGAGTCAACTAGCTGTGGTCAAGCTCAGAGCGCTGCAAATAAATTCTTAAGGGAGGGGGGATTTTCCCAAGTAGTAGACTTCCCAACTAGAGACAATAATACCTTAGATGTTTATCTCGTAAGGCCTGTAGAGCTGTATATTAACTGTCTGAAAGTACCAGGAATTAGTGACCATTCTGGGGTTGAATTAAATATTAGATATGGTGACATTACAAAATTAGACTCTGATGTAGCAAAAAAGATCATATTCCAGTATCGCAGGGCGGATCAGGGCAAGTTTCAGGGGTATTTGAATGAGCTATTTGTAGGATGGGCATCGGAAGGAAATCACATTAATATCCTGTGGACTAACTTTTTGAAAATTTTAAATAGCGCTGTTGAAAAAATTGTCCCATTTAAATTGCTGAAACAAAACCCAGATCCTGAGTATTACACACGAGAAATTAGGAGTCTAAAACGGAAAATTAGGAAATTATACAATAAAAGACATGATAGTGATAAGTATATGATGAAATTTAAGTCCTTATCAAGAGAGCTCGTCTTAAAAAAGAGGGCTGCTCATGACAGTTATATGCAAGGTTTACTTGGTTCGGGAGGTGATGGGTGGAAAAAAAATTTACAGTTATGTTAGGAGAAGAAAGGGAAATTCAAATAATTTGTCGATGATAATGTCCGGTGACGGTAAATTAATTACTGAGAAACAGGCCATTGCTAATGGATTAAATGTCTTTTACGGTAGTGTGTTCAATAAATCCAATAGCTGTGTGTTGGACCTTAACGAAGAATCAGGGGCTCCCCTGTTCCAAATAAACCAGTCAGCAATTGTAAAGCTAATACAAAAACTACGTTTCAATGTATCAAAGGGTCCTGATAATATTGTTAGTGAAGTACTTAAACTAGGAGGTAGGGCCGAGGCACGATACTTGGAGGTGATGTTTAATGTGTCCATAAACAATGCGCAAATCCCAGATGACTGGAAAAGAGCTACGGTAGTCCCAATATTTAAGGGAGGGAGCAGACTTGAATTGGGCAACTACAGGCCGGTTAGCCTTACGTCCATCGTTTGTAAACAGATGGGACATCTCATTTGCGACTACTTGAGGGAACAGTGGGAAACATTATCATGGTTTAATGATAGGCAACATGGATTTCGGAAAGGTTACTCATGCGAGAGTCAGATGCTTCACTTTTTCAAGACATTAGCGAATCGTTAGACCATGGAGTTTCAGTCGACGCCGTGGTTATAGATTTTGCGAAGGCATTTGATGTCGTGCCGCATGACATTCTACTCCATAAATTAGCTTCGACGAAGATTGATAGAAGAGTAATTTTATGGATCAAAGAATTGTTGACGGGTCGTTCACAGAAAGTGAAAGTCGAAGGCATATTCTCGGATGAAATTACCGTAACGTCGGGTATCCCTCAGGGCAGCGTAATCGGAACTTTGTTATTTTTGGCGTTTATAAACGACTTACCAAATGGGATTCGCAGTGACTGCCGATTGTTTGCGGATGATTGTGTAATATATCGAAAGATACGTGACTCACAAGACAATGCAGTGCTTCAAGAGGACCTGAACCTGGTTTATAAGTGGGCGATTGAAAATGAAATGAAAATAAACACAAGAAAATGTAGTCTCTTAAAAATAGGGAAAGTGCGAAGGCAGGATTTTCAATATAACATTGGCTCGGAAATACTTGTAGAAGAAGATTCTTGCAAATATTTGGGCGTTCACGTAAGGAATGATATGAAATGGAGTAGTCATGTAGGATGTGTAGTTTCAAAAGGTTACAAATCCCTGCACTTTGTAATGAGGGTATTAAAAGGAAGTAGTACCTCTGCTAAAGAATTAGGCTATTTGTCACTTGTAAGACCTATTCTGGAATATGCCTCGGCGGTTTGGGATCCATATCAAGTAGGGCTCATCAATGAGTTGGAAATGGTACAAAGAAAGGCCGCTAGATTTGTGCTCAGTGACTTTAATCCCAGGAGCAGTGTGAGCCGTATGTTAAAGAAACTTGGGTGGGAATCACTGGAGGCTAGGAGGATGAAATCTAGACTCTGCCCTATGTACAACACGTATACAAATCAACCAGCATGGGGTGAGCTTAGCAAACGATTGGGAAAGCCCACTTACATGGGTAGGAGCGATCATCCTTTCAGAGTTAAGGGCCGACCACAGCGAACAAATTATGGTAAATATTCTTTTGTATACCGTGCCATTGATAACTGGAACTCTCTACCTGCCGCAGTCTTAGAGCCTTTTCCCAAACATATAGGTGTGTTTAAGAAAAGACTGACTATTTGTGTAAATACTCCAGTTTAATTGTTGTATAATTGTTATTGAATTGTTATGTATAATTATTTATTTGTTATGTATATCCAATTTGCCACCGGGGGACACACCCCCCATTGCAAATAAATGAATGAATGAATATGTATATCAGTGTATAGCATAAGTACTCAGTAATCTGCAGCAAACATTGAAGTCTCTACCAGGAACAGTTCCTGAGAAAAGAAAAGGAAGGAAGTTTGTAGTTTTACGTGACCATTAATCGCGCGATTATGAGCCACGGGACCTCTTTCTTACTTGGAATCCAACCACAGGACATGGCATTTCACTTTGGAAATCTAACATACATTGACCGGGAATCCAAACCGGTTCGCCATGGTAAGAGGCAAGCAGCTTGACCACTGCCCCACCACGACCCTCTACTTCTAGAGAAAATGGGTCATTAATATGGTAAATTTAACATTATAAGCACCTCTTTAGTGTTACTGGTATTAAAACAGGTGTAACAAGTAGTTCCGTGAAGAACTAAATAGCCTATTTTCATATATCCTACTTATGCTAATTGCCTCTATCATCATACAAAAAATCAGTTTGATTCCTGTAATAGACTCGTAGATATTGAGAACCACCTAATATTTCGGATCATCGCCATGTTGGATTTTTATATATGTAGGCCATAGAGTTATGTACTATTAGATGACGATTATTGCGTAGGTGTATTATACAAACTTCAATCGCATGATTAAGACACAAGAAATAACATATAGTTCTGTGAAGAACTATGCAGCCTATTTTCATACATCCTATTTATGTTACCTGCTTCTATCAACATACAAAATTTCAGTTTGATTGCTGTAATAGATTCGTAGATATTGAGAACCGTCTAAATATTTCGGAAGGTTGCAATGTTGGATTTTTATATATGTAGGTCTTAGAGTTGTGTATTATCACGTGAAGAATTTTTTGTGTAAGTATGGTATGCAAACTCTATCGCATGATTAGTACACAAGAAATAAAATCGAATTTTAAAATTTCGCACAGCTGTCATCTTGTGGTTATGAAAATATTTGATATAAATTAGATGCCAGTGAATTAGAATTTGAATAAGCATTTACCGTGCCAAGTTTCACTGCACTCGGATGGTTAAATCGCGAGAAACGTCCATTTAAATATTTATATTTTGTGTCGCCGCCATGTTGGATTTGTGCTCACCAGGTTATTGAAAGTCCCACAGGTGAACTTATGTTCATAGCCTCTATCAACATACAAAATTTCGGTTTGATTGCTGTCATAGATTAATATATATTGAAAACCATCTACATATTTTGGATGGTCGCCATGTTGGAATTATACATATGTAGGCCATATAGTTATGTCCTATTAGATGACGATTATTGCGTGGGTTCGTAATTTAAACGTTCACTTTGATCGCACGAGTAATCCACAAGAAATAAAAAAATAATTTTAAAATTTTGCACAGCCCCCATCTTGAGGTTAAGTAAACAATTGAACTATATGAATTGCCAGTGCATTGCAATGTGTATAACCAATTACTGTACCATATATCACTGCGCTCAGGTTGTTACATCGTGAGAAAAGTATATTAAAATCATTCAATTTCGCTTGGCCGCCATGTTCGTTTTGTACTTTACATAAATAAATTGGTAATAGTGCTTTTTATCACCGATTAAAATTTCAAGGTGATATCTGTAATAGTTTCGAAGATATAGAATGCCAGTGAAATATTTCGCACAGCCGCCATCTTGAGGTTATGTAAACAATTGAACTAAATTAGATGCCTGTGCATTTCAATAAGTATAAACTTTAGCTGTAGCAAGTTTCATTTCGTTTGGATAGTTGTATTGCGAGAAAAGTCTATTTAAAAGTTTCAACTTCGATTGGCCGCCATGTTCGTTTTTTAGATAACAAGTTTTTGAAAGTATCTTAGGTGAACTTCTATTAGTGCCCTTTATTGCCGTACAATATTTCAAGGTGAAATCAGCAATAGTTTCGAAGATATAGAAAGCCGGTTAAATACTTCGCACAGCTGCCATGTTGGAATGGCGCACAGCTGCCATGTTGGATTGGTAAAACGTAATAAATTGTGAAGGTCACTGTCGGGGTGGGACAGAATAGCACTATGATGTCACCAAGTTTCATTGTAATCGCTATAGCCGTTTAGAAGTTATTGGGACAAACACACACACCCACACGGGCAAAAGGTGATCTCATAAGCCTAATTCTTCATAAATAAAAATAGGCTTAAAACGAGACTTTGAAATTTCACTCAGCCACCATCTTGTGGTTAAAAAAACAGTTGTAATAAATTTAATGTCAGTGGATTAAAAGTTATATAAGCATTTACTGTACCAAGTTTCACTGCACTTGGATGGTTAAATCGAGAGAAAAGTGCATTTAAATAGTTAAATTTCGCGTCGCCGCCATGTAAAATTTGTGCTCACCAGGTTATTAAACGGCTCATAGGTGAATTTATGTTCATAGCCTTTATCAACATACGAAATTTCAGTTTGATTGCTCTTATAGATTAGTAGATATTGAGAACTGTCTATATTTCGAATCGTCGCCATTTTCGATTTTTATGTATGTAGGCCCTAGAGTTATGTTCTGTTACATGACGATTATTGCGTAGGCTCATAATTCAAACGTTGACTTCGATCGCATGATTAGGACACAAGAAATAAAAACTTAAATTTGAAATTTTGCACAGCCGCCATCTTAAAGATATGTACACAATTCAACTAAATTACATGTCAGTGCATTTCAATGAGAATAAACATTTGCTGTACCAAGTTTCACTGCGCTCGAATGGTTAAATAGCGAGACAAATCTATAGAAATTTTTCAATTTTCCTTGGCCGCTATGTTCGTTTTGTACTTAACAGATTTTTAAGAAGACAGGGGTGAACTTCTATTAGTGTCGTTTATCACCGTAGTAAATCGTAGGGTGATATCGGTAATAGTTTCGGAGATATAGAATGCCGGTGAAATATTTCGTACAGCCGCCATGTTGGGCTGGTGAGATGTAATAACATTTGAAGGATACGGTCAGGGTTGGACAAAATAGTACTACAACGTTACCGAGTTTCATTTAAATCGCTCCTGCTGTTTATATTGTATTAATGACACGCCATTACACGACATATGGTTATTTCATAAGCCTTTTTTTTTCATAAATGAAAATAGGCTGAAAATGTTATCATAGCTGTATGCGTTACTTTTCAGAAATTCTCATATTCTACATCGATGCATAAAATCGCATTAATAAATTATTTGCGCTATGCACTGCAGAAGAGAAGATTTCCGTCTGTGTTTACATTTTATGATGAAAACCAAACAGGCTGAGAAGAGCAGCGGTAGGGCTATAAATATGAGAACCACGGTGTAAGTAGGTAACGAGAACAGTGACAGGGCTAAAAGGATAACCTCGGAAGCATGAATACCCTAATGTTTGTGAGACTTAGGACACATGTTACATTGATTGCATGGAAATACATGTAACTTACTGTATGTATTTACAGTATATAGGCTACATGTATATAATAAAGGTATCTCATTCTCCAAAATGAAAGCCACAAAGATTGCCTCTCGCCTCTGGACGCACACACTCGCGTACCACTCAACAAATCAAGACAATTTGACAGAACCTGATTGTTGATAATAATCAAAATAATAATCATAGTAAGTTTGTTATTATTCTAAGAGTGCGCCTACTGCAAGTGGACTGTACAACTAATCTGCCGCCCTTCACGATAGAAAAGCACAATGAAATTACAGAGACCAAAATAATAAAATATTGATGGCCTACTTATTTGCCTAGTCTCATCTAATGAATGAGGTTTATGGGATCAGCTTTTATCGGTGTGTGTATGTGTGTGTGCGTGCGTATGGGAGTGTGAATGTGTATGTGTGTTCTCTAATAATATTTGATTAGCTGAAGCGATTTCATTAAAGCCTGGTAAGGACTTTGGACTACGCCGTCCAACTCCGACCGTGCCACTCAACGTTTATTAAATGTCACCTATCGAACATGGCGTTGACGCGAATAATTTCACCAGCACTCAATATAACCGAATGCATTGCAGAAATCAAACTTAAACTTCGTTTGGTGATGAGGACTGCTAAGTACACATGTGTACTTTCATTAACCTGATAAGCACATAAACAACATAGCGACCATGCGAATTTCAATATTTGTAAATAACTTATGTAGCAATCTAATCATCCGAGCACAGTGAAGCATGGCACAGGGAATGTTATTTTGGAGTAATGTATATAGGCCTAAGCATCTAATTTGTTCAATTTCTTTTAAGGATTTAAGATAGCGGCAACGAAAATTCTTTAGAACATATTTTGTTTCTTGTTTCCCATTCAAGTGATGGAAGTATAGATTGACACTTAGTTCTGTAGCTTACTTTCGCAAATCATACAGGCCGTAAATTTGATATTTCCTGAAATTAATTGATTACGTGCCGAGTGCGACCGTGCCTGATGCGACCCAGTAAAAATCGCGGCTGTAGCGACCCTGCTAGTCGCTTACAGTGCCCCATGCGACCCGTTGTTCGAGAGAAGAATTGAATATCTTATTTACAAAGTGACGTAAATCCATGAAATGTAAAACTTCAGAAATCGCGTTTTTTTAGTTTCTTCGTATAATTAAATTCAGATATGATTATGAATATAATGTAATTCCAAATTACTACTTTTATGCACGTCCTGACACTGTGTTTTAAAAATCTCATATCATTGGAAATTGTGTTAATCGTCTCCTGTAAGTTGGAGTTAGGACGTTTTGGAAATAAATCATATAGGCCTATTGACATACGCTTTGAGTGGCATTTATGAACATATAAATGGTTTAAACACAACAAACACAAACTGATACTCTACAAATTCTTCAAAGTTAGCCATGGCCTTGATTTATCACGTGATATCACGTGATGCCCAAAGAGCCATCGGATTGGTCAACATGGATATAAGACACATTGGAAGTAAATACACGTTGGAGTTGCATCACTTTGGAAATAAACTTAGTTCTTAGATATCATTTAAAATGGGATAGACCTATGCGACGTATTGCGACTTAAAACATTTGCTATACGTTGAGAGAACCTATAAAGTTGCTTATGAAAGAAAAAACTAAAAAACCGTTAATTTTGGAGTTACGTCACTTTGGAAATAAGCTCTTCAATTTTTACGGTGCTTAACCTGACCTAACCTAAGAGGAATTTTAGCAGACACAGATGTGTTAGAAATTCCCAGAATCCACCGCAACATCAGTGCTTGAGTCGCTAGTGGCACGATGGCAAATTGGTAGGTCGCTTGCGGCACGGGTCGAATCCGGCACGGTCGCATCTGGCACGGTCGCATCCGCCACGGCACCAATTAATTGACGTGACTCGTTACAGAGAGATGCTCTCCCTAGTGAAGGATTCATGAATCACTGATACTGAATGTTAAGTATTACAGCACGTAATTTCTATTCTAGTTAAGGTGGTGGTGATTGCTTGAAAGGGAGGAACATCTTAGTCATCTACCCATATTTCTATCGTAGGTATCGTAAATTATAAATTATACGCATGTTTGTTTCTTACCGATGTTCTAGTGAACCAGTCTTTGAGAATGTTGATAAACCTGTAACATGAACTAAATATTCTGGTACACAGAAATAGAGTGTTGTGTACATATATTTTAGATAGTGCCTCGTCGTGTGGCATTAGACACAATATTTTTAGTACTGAAGGTGTGTTGATGTGAGTTATCTTGAGTATCGATGAAGGCTGTTTATAAGAATGGACAAGCACTAGTTAACAACAGTAAGACCATATTTAGCCTATTTTCAGTTATGAAAACAAGTAATTTCGTGAAGAAATAACAGTCAATTTTCATATATCCTACATATGTTAATTGCCTCTATCAACATACAAAACTTCAGTTTGATTGCTTTAATAAATTCGTAGATATTGAGAACCGTCTAAATACACTACTGCTTGTAGGAAGTGAAACACCAAGAACAAGTGATGTGACCACAGTAGTGGCTACGCTGGCTAAAGCGCAGCTTTAGGCCAGGGGCCAAGCCCTCTGCTGACTCGGTAGACGCGTGGGTTCGAGCCCCACCGTCGGCCGTCCTTGAAATGGTTTTCCGTGGTTTCCCCATTTTCAACACCAGGCAAATGCTGGGACGGTACCTTCTGACAGGCCACGGCCGCTTCCTTCCACATCCTTGCCCAGTTTCATTCATTCATCTTCATCCATTCCATCTCTCATCCCGACGCGCAGGTCGCCCACGGGCGTCGACTAGAAAGACCTGCACTCGGCCTCTCAGGAGGTCACACGACGAAAAAGAAGAACCACAGATTAGGGACATGACAATAAATTACTGATTAGAAGGACAGTCCGGTACATGCACGTTGACGGTCGATCTTCAGTACGGCGTCGTGCCACCATGTGCTGCCTTCAGAGCCGCTAGACGTCGTGGCATGGAATCATACACCACTTGAATACGCTGCTGGTGAATACCGTCCCACGTGGTTTGTAGGCGCGTCCACAAAGCATCAATAGTGACGGCAGGTGGACCTGAACGAACAAGTTGCCGACCGACCATATCCCAGACATATTCGATGGGCGAAATATCAGGCGAACGGGCAGGCCAGGGAAGCAGAGGTATCAATCGTTCTACGAAAATGGCTTGCACATTCCTCGCCACATGCGGGCGGGCATTGTCCTGCTGAAATATGGCCTGTGGAACGGCCTGCAAGAGGGGCAGTGCCGCGGGATGTAAAACTTCCCTGATGTAGCGGTCACTGTTCAGATTGCCCGCAAGACGTACGAGGCGCGATCACCTGTTATAGGCAATTACAAACCATTACACCTGGTGTTTGTCCGCTATGCCGCTCAACAATACCGTCTGCCTGATTGCGTTCTCTACGGCGGCGTCGAACGCTTATGCAGCCATCACTATAGGACAGGTTGAAGCGGGACTCGTCCGAAAACACTACATTTCGCCACTCAGCCTGCCAGTGTCAGCATGCACGTGCCCATTGTAGTCGGAGGCGTCGGTGGTTCCCAGTCAATGGAAGCCGACGCAGCGGCATGCGTGCTATCATTCCAGCCCTCAAAAGACGGTACCGCACCGTCGACGCAGACATGTCCACCCCCGTTTCAGTGCTACAACGTCGAGCCAACACCGAGGACGACGCTGTTCTGTCCGATACGGCCATGCGGAGAAGTTGAAGGTCGTCTCGTGCTGTGGTCACATTGCGTCGTCCTGTACCCTGTCGTCGATGTGTACGGCCCTCCTCTCACCACTGGATACACATACGCCTTACTGTTGACGCAGCGTGCCCTGTACGAACCGCAATGTCCCGGAACGACAGACCCGCCTCCTGGAGCCCAAGCATTCTACCCCGTTCAACCGCATTCACATGCTGATAGTCCACCCTGTGATGTCAGCTTGGCATCGTTGCACTTGCTTAAACGTTTCCACTTGGTATGACGGCCCCATGCCGACAGAGCTGTGCGGAACACTCACCTGTCCGGTCCCACGACAGAGGGCACTGGTGGGCCAATGTGCACGCCATCTCTCTGCGATTTCAATCACTTAGTATGGTACCGCATGCGTACATGACCCCTGTTCTGGGAGTGTCTCCGACCATTTCTTCTGGGTGTTTCACTTTCTACAAGCAGTACTGTATTTCGGATGGTCACCATGGATTTTGATATATGTAGGCAATTCAGTTATGTACAATTCGATGGAGATTATTGCGTAGGTTTATTCAATCGCATGATTAGGACACAAGAAACGAAATCGAGATTTTAAAAATTTTCACAGCCGCCATCTTGAGGTTATGAAAATAATTGAAATACATTAGTTGTCAGTTGATTAAAATTTGTTCTCCTAGGAACTACTTGTTTATTCACAAAATGTGTCATGTAGGTTCATAAAAATAATGCTTACCGTGTTATATCAAATCTCTCTTATTTTTCATTTCATTTAATTTTCATTTGACACTGATTTGCCGTTCAGCTACCAGCCTAGTCTCGGAGCCTCCGTTTGACAATAAGTTGCCTCCCTCCCTCCTTTTCAAGTCATATAACTCAAACAATGTATCATTGTTAAATACGTTTTATTTTATTTTGTGTGTAGTATAGGGCCTACTGTATAATCTTTTCCTTACTACGGGCGTATTAATAGCACTCATATTTCTGTGCTTATTGTATTGCATATTTTGAGAATTTTAGCGTTTATGTTAAAGGTTTAGTACAATATATATAGGCCTACATATTCTTTCTTTCTTTCTTTCTTTCTTTCTTTCTTTCTTTCTTCGGCTTTTCCCAGTTGATTGGGGTCGTCGGAGCCACCCAGGATCATTTTGGTTTTGGCCGGGGATTTAAGGTCAGATGTCCTCCCTGACGCCAGGTGATTTTTCAGGTGAAAATTCCACCACGCTGTCACCGGAATTCGAACCCCGGCCGTCTGGGTGAAAGACGAGCAGCTAACAATAAGCCACTGCGCCATCACGCTCCCCATGCATATATTTATGGTAATTTTATTTAAATTATTTGTTATCTATATAATAATAATAATAATAATAACACTAATAACGATAATAATACAGTTATTTTAACAAGAAAAAATGAAATAATAATATCAATGATATTTACAATATTGAAAATGATAAAAATTAACGTAATAGGCTGAAAATCATGACGAAGCGAATGATCCCCTTGAGGTCGGCCACAGGCTGCCCAATGTATCGTGCCATGCGTATTGATCGCTCCTTCCCCACTGGACGGTCAGGCCGGCTTACGTCTCGATCAGCTGCTAATCGCAGGGATTGTTGTTACACAATGCGTACGACCAGCAGCAGGTAGTGCGCTCTTGTCGCTGTTTTAATGATAAGCCTGTCAGTGCATTGTCTTGTCACAGCACAGCCCGCCTGCATGTTTTCCCAGGCGCTTCGCAGACAACATCGTATCGTCACTCTTCCCATTTCCCCCCTACCCATCACAGTGCTTACTAGTTAATTGCTGGCAGAGAAAGGACTAATTATTCACAATATCATGCCTGTCTCATGGCCTGGAATGTTTCGGAGCAGGTTCACCAGGGCTCGAGCGAGCCCTCTTTTAAATGTCCTAGCAGGGTACGAGGAAATCATAAATATAAGGGTGCATTTAGAATTCCATATGAAGCTTAATGATCTGTTTACTATGTGGACATAATTTTCTAAATCTGAAAATGTGGTGTTTTATGCTGTACTTTACGTTTCTAACACGTGGTGAATGTTAGTAAACAGCACGAAACTCACTGCAGATAGTGACTGTGCCCATGCAAACTGCACATTATTTGCTCAGCAGCCACAAACAAAGTAAATGTTGAATGCCGAATGTCAGAGTCATCACAAACTATAGATATTGTTTGTTTATGTTATTGGTATTACGTCTCTGAACTACTGAGGCGATTAGATAGGCCATAGTGCCGGAATTTTTCCCAAAGGGGACCTTTAATGTGCTAGTTAATCTACTGACACTGCTCCCTCGTATTTAAGCCCCCTTCATACGCCAACTGACTGCGCCTGGATTCGTTCCTGTAACCATGGGCACAGCAAGCAAGAACGTTACCGCTGTGCCATTCCACCAGTCATAAAAGTTGTTTGATACGCAACCAGTTCATTTCATTTCTGGCATGTTAGTAATTTTACCTCTGGGTTCAATTCCATATGTGTGTCCACCTCCTGGTGTAGCGGCTAGCATTCTTGGCTGTCACACCATAGGTCTGGGTTGGAGTCCCAGCTCTGCCAGGAAATTCAATTCTAGTCTGATGGCTGGAACGGGGTACACTCAGCCTCGCCAGACAAAACTGCAAAGAGGTGGGCTCGATTCCCACCTCAGCCACCCTGGAAGTGGTTTTCCGTGTTTTCCCACTTCTATTCCATCCAAATGCAAGGATTACTCCTAACATAAGGCCACGGCTGGCTCCTTTCCGATCCTCACCTGAATTGCAAATACACACGTTACTACGGACACCACAATAACACAGGTTATTAGACAAATTATATATATATATGTATGTGTGTGTATTTACACTTAAACTCAAGTAGACGGGGCTGAATGACCACGAAGCCTAAGCCCCTCAAATGAAGCAAAACCAACAATCTGTATATAGGCATGATCTAGGAACCTTAAACTGGCCTTGACCGTGATGGTCTACAACCAGTGTGCATGTGTCATCCTCCCGTGTAAACTAACCATCGCAAGGCTTACCGAAGACTAGTTAAACCCGCATCAAGAGAGTGAAGTTAGGTACCGGTATTTCCATTGAGTTTTATCACCAACTGAAAAGACTTCTCCAGTTGCGATGTAAGTCTGGCCTCTCCAGTAGGCTAAGTGGCCATCTGACTAGTGCGCCCACTGAAGGCTCAGTGCTCGTCTTTCTATTATCTCCTTCACCTCACTGTCCTGTCTCGCAAGATGGAAGTGGTCTGCTCAGGTTGGTGGACGTTATGGAGATGTTCCCACTTCCTCAGCATGATATAGCAACCGCACTGTGCACCGAGACTGCTCACTCACAACTTAACTGCCACGAGCCGGCCAGGGTGCAGTTGAGCTCGAGAGCCATGTTGTGAAATATTCCCGAATATGTGCCTTGCAGTTTGCCTGCGTTCACGTTATGTATGGCTCTGGATAGAAACATCAGAATTGTCTTTGCAATGTGGTAACATTCGTCAACGTAACGTGTATGAGGCACTGGACAGGAATCAGAGCTTCACTGCAGGCAGACTTTTCCACATGTTGTTTGCAGTACAGTATGGCCCTGGAGCTCAACTGGCTGCTGACCATATGCAATGTTCCATTTTATAAATGCTTCATTGTTTTAAAACTATTTCATAACATTGTACACAGTAGGCCTACGCACAGAAATAAACTGAACTGAACATAATGTTTTGCATATTTATTAATAGACTATTATCATTGTTATTATTATTACCAACTGCGGTAGTTACGCGCGTTATGGTGAAGGTGATGTGGCCAGGTTATCTCGGGACTCAGAGGACGATAGGGTTTGAACTCCACTCCCCAACGTCCTTGAAATTATTTTGAATGGGTTTCCAAATTTAACTCCCAGAAAATGTCCATGAGGTGTTTCCTAACAGGCCACGGCCGATGCAATCCAACTCTTTATCCCAGTTTAATCTACTACAATATTTTTTTTTCATTAACTCTGCTCATGAGAATAGCGTCAGGAATTGCATCTGGCCATAAAATCCATTGCAATACCTTACACTCTATAAAAGAATTAAACAAGTAGTTCCATGAAGAACTAAATAGCCTATTTTCCTAATATCCTACTGATATTACTTGCCTCCAGGGGCGGATCTAGGGGGGGGGGGGGGGGCGAGGAGGGCGACTGCCCAGGGTCCCGCGGTCTGGGGGGCCCCGCGTCATTGATTTTTAAATTCAATTAATTAATTAATTAATTATACTTTTCAAAGTAATTTATAATTCATATTCCTTTTTTCTCAGCAGCTATGACCTCCCGTGTGCGTTTAGCAAGTTTAGATTTCAATGAAATAATAGAAGACTTCAGCCGGGAAAAAAGTCGCAAAGTAATATTTTAATATTTTAGTTTACATAATCTTCTTCAAGGGGACTTAAAGGTTTCTTTCATATTATAAACAAGTAGTTCCGTGAAGAACTATACAGCCTATTTTCATATATCCTACTTATGTTAACTGCCACTATCAACATACAAAATTTCAGTTTGATTGCTGTAATAGATTCGTAGATATTGAGAACCGACTAAATATTTCGGATGGTCGCCATGTTGGATTTTATATATGTAGGTCCTAGAGTTATGTACTGTTACATGAAGATTTTTGTGTACGTGTAGCATTCAAACTTCAATCGCATGATTAGGACACAAGAAGTAACAAGGAGATTTTAAAATTTCGCTCAGCTGCCATCTTGTGGTTATGAAAACAATTGAAATAAGTTAGATGCCAGTGGATTAACATTCGTATAAGGATTTACTGTACCAAATTTCACGGCACTCGGATGGTTAAATTGCGAGTAACGTCCATGTGAATATTTATACTTCGCGTCGCCGCCATGTTGGGTTTGTGATCACCAAGTTATTTAAAGTCCTATAGGTGAACTTAAGTTCATAGACCCTATGAACATAAAAAAATTCAGTTTGATTGCTATAATAGATTCGTAGATATTCAGAGCCGTCTAAATATTTCGGATGGTCGCCATGTTGGATTGTTAAATGTATAGGCCATAGAGTGATGTACCATTAAAGGAAAAATATTGTGTATGTTCATTATTCAAACTTTCACTTCGATCGCATGATTACGACACAAGAAATAAAAATTTAATTTTAAAATTCGCACAGCTTCCATCTTCAGGTTATGTAAACAATTGAACTAAATTAGATACCAGTGCATTACAATGTGCATAAACATTTCCTGTACCAGATTTCATTGCGTTTGTAACATTAAAACGCGAGAAAGTTCTATTTAAAATTTTCAAATTCGCTTGGCAGCCATGTTCGTTTTGTTGTTACCCAGTTTTTAAAAGTCTTACAGATGAACTTACAGTAGTTCCCTTTATCTCCGTACAAAATTTCAGGGTGATACCGCTAATAGTTTCAGAGATAAAGAATGCCGGTGAAATATTTCGCACATCCGCCATCTTGTGGTTATGTAAACAATTGAACGAAGTTAGATGTCGGTGCATTACAATGTGTATAAACATATACTGTACCAAGTTTCATTGCGTTTGGTTGGATAAATCGCGAGAAACGTCTATTTAAAAGTCGCAACTTCGCTTGGCCGCCATGTTGGTTTAGTAGTTACCAGTTTTTCAGAAGTCACACAGGTGAACTTCTAGTAGCTCCCTTTATCACCGTAATAAATTTCAGGGTGATATCGGGAAAAGTTTCGGAGATATTGAATGCTGGTGAAATAATTCGCATAGCCGCCATGTTGGATTGGTGAGACGTAACAAAATTTGAAGGGCACGGTCGGGGTCGCCCGGAATAGTGCTATGAACTTACCGAGTTTCATTGAAATCGCTCCATTCGTTTAGAATTTATTAGGGGGACACACTTCACACACACACACACACACACACACACACGGACAAAAGGTGATCTCATAAGCCATTTTTTTCAAAATTGAAAATAGGCTAAAAAGTACTGTAGTGTATTAAAAATATTGAAAATATTCTTTAATTTATTATTATTAACAAACTATTTTCCATTTGATTTGATATTTTTATAATTTCCTATTTTTGTGGGCCCCACCTTATCATTTCGCCCAGGGCCCCGCAAGGCCTGGATCCGCTACTGCTTGCCTCTATCAACATACACATTTTCAGTTTGATTGCTGTAATAGATTCGTAGATGCTGAGAACCGTCTAAATATTTCGGTTGATCACCATGTTGGATTTTTATATATATAGGCCTTAAGAGTTATTTACTATTACGTGAAGACGTTCGTGTAGGTGTTTTATTCAAACTTCACTCGCATGATTAGGACACAGGAAATAAAAACAAGATTTTTTAAATTCGCTCAGCCGCCATCTTGTGGTTATGAAAATAATTTAAATGAATTAGATGCACGTGGATTAAAATGTATATGAACATATACTGTACCAAGTTTCAGTGTATTCGGATGATTTAATCGCGAGAAAAGCCCATTTTAATATTTAAATTTCACGTCACCGCCATGTTGGATTTGTGCTCACCAGGTTATTGAACGTTCCATAGGTGAACTTATGTTTATAGCCTCTATACACATACAAAATTTCAGTTTGTTTGCTGTCATAGATTAATAGATAGTGAGAACCGTCTAAATATTGCGGATGGTCGCCATGTTGGATTTTAATATATATATATATAGGCCATAGAGTTATGTACTATTAGATGAGGATTATTATGTACGATCATTAATAAAACGTTTATTTCAATCGCATGCTTAGAACACAAGAAATAAGAAATTAATTTTAAAATTTCGCACTACCGCCATATTGAGGTTAAGTAAACAATTGAAGAAAATTAGATGTAAGTGCATTGCAATTTGTATAGTCATTTGCTGTACCGTGTTTGACTGCGTTCTGTTGGTTGAATCGCAAGAAAAGTCTATTTAAATGGTTCAAATTCGCTTGGCCGCCATTTTCGTTTTTTAGTCAACAGGTTTTAGAAAAATACATAGGTGAACGTTTAGTAGTGCCCTTTATCATCGTACAAAACTTTAGGGCGATATGAGTAACAGTTTCGGAGATATAGAATGTTGGTGAAATATTTCGCACATCCGCCATGTTGGATTAGTGAGACGTTATAAAATTTGACTGGTACGCTCGGGGTCGGCCATAATGGTACTATTACCTTACCAAGTTTCATTGAAATCTCTTCAGCCAATTAGATGTTATTAGTGGGGGACAGACACACGGACGCACACACACATACACACAAGGACAAATGGTGATCTCATTAGCCTAATTTTTCTTAAATGAAAATAGGCTCAAAGGGGGTAGATATAAATCACTTTTATTATTATCAGTATTTTTAATGATTTTTATAATTTCCTGGATCATGACTAATTTACAATCAAATTAGCGGGGTCGAGTGCCTTTTAGCATGGGCCTGAGAACCATGTATGTCCCTTCTTAACCTTCTTCACAAATAACTAGGATATTTTCATTTTCACTTATATTTTGTAGTTTATCGCTAATTATCCCCCAGAATCATAATATAACATATAGGTCTATGTAAATCAAAGAATCAGCGTACATCGATACGTCCTTTAACAAATGTTAAACCCGAAAAGGTGGCATTGATGTTGTAATCAATATAAGATGTAATAATTGAGAGAGGATTTCAGAGAAATCGGAGTTCGTTTGAATTGATAATAAGAGGCTCAGAAATATTATGATATATTGAACAGCCTCCAGGAGCCTGTCATCACAGACAGGGGTTGAATAGTGGGAGGGAACACCACAGGGGTACCTACACCTATAGAGACCCAGGAGGGAGCCCGGCATGGGGTCAATCGCCAACACAATGGAACAAATTGCGCAGAGGTAATGCTGGATGTTACCGACTATTGGAGTAAAATCTCAAGTTGACAGTCATAGTGACATTAACATAACGATTCTTCTGATTGGTAGGAATTTCAAAATTCAGATATTGTAAATAAGGCACAGCTAAGCCTTGGAGAACTAAACAACAACCACGATGATGTCATCAAAGGTTCTCACTTTTCCGAATGGTGTAAATTCGCCCTGCAATTAGAGTAGGAGAATACAGGTGGCATAATTTTGTCGTTCAGATCACCGTAATACGTCCTACGTGCAGTGTACATGGAGAAAAATATATCAATCTCCTATAGGCCTACTGAGGAGAGCTTTTAACCTATAAAGTTTTGAGTTACAACAGATTTTGTTATTTCACAAACGAAAAGCAAATCCTTAAAGATATTTCAAGGTAGCACTATGAGCTAAAAGGGCAGTCATAAACAGCGTTCCTGCATATACTTACTGTAAATCAAATACTCTGAGTCAAAATAATTGACCTAATTTAGGAACTCTTTTTGTTGATTATGATAATAATTGTTATATATCTTTGGGGGTGTAAGTGAGGTCATCTGTCCCGAGAAACTCTTGTTGTGGTTTTGGTTTCACTACTACTATCTCTCTCCTCATTACAATTTCATACCTTTGTATGTTTGGACTCTCTTATTGAAAATGTTTAGGCGTACGTGTGCTTCTGCATCCATTTGATGGATCTAAACCTTAACATACAGTATTTATGACATTATCGGTGGAAAAATTCACTCCAGTATGGTGGTAGGCTATCCTTAAGGATGTTATGATTGGTGGCAACAGATCATGTGATAATAAAGAAGGGTCTAAAAACAATTCCTGGCAACTTTCCAATACATTATAACTGGGATTACAGTGCCTAGAAAAATAGTGATGAGTGACTAAAGATTACACAATCATTTGCCATTGTGCAAAAAGTGTGGTAAGGTTAGTCGTCTTTCTTGCATTATACGAATGGTAGTTATAAATTGCAGGTAGCACTTCCGAAAATGTATTTCAATTCAGAATGTTAGATGCAATGAAATCTGGTAAATACTAAATTCAATGAAGCTTATGAAATCAGAACGTTTTAGTTAATTTTATTTTTGCTTCTTTTGAGGTTAGAGTGAGAAATCAAGGTAATCACTCTTGCATACTAATGCACGGAGGAAACTTAATGTGTATAATTGGAAGTGCGTGTGTTTTTTCATTTAGCTTTCGGATTTGGGTAGATGCCCGAAAACTTGTAATAAGTTGGCATTCCAATATTTCACTGAAGTGAGTATGAGAATCTCTCTCTTCGCACGTAGAATGTCCTTAAACTACTCAGCTACGATATTTAGTTGTTGAGCTTGCCAATGAAGTTATTGACAATGGTGTGAAAAACTTCTAGTGAGGTGAGACAAATCAATTATATCAGTTATAATGTTGAGAAATTCTTATTTGAAAACAAGAATTGATACATTCCTGTGTATTCTTCGTCAAGTAGGTCTACTTGAATGAACTTGGACTCGAAGAACACATCGGATGTTGTTGCAATTTGATGGATACATTTTAGTTGTACGTCCAGAATATTTACATCGTTCTCATGAAACATGCGAAATGGCATGATGCATTTTTACGTCTTGTTTGACAAGCTTGCCCACCCTGAACTTTTACAGAAGAGGATAACTTAAATACATATTTACGCGCTCACGATATCTCACTCACACTTTCGCAGTAATCTGCTCTCATACAAACATAAATCAAGTCTTGAATGATTTCGTAATAAATGCGAATTAAAATAAAGTAATGTTTGCTACGGCATGACGTGTGTTTTGGGAGTATTATGTGTGTCTCCTGATTAATAGCAGAGGGTGGATAAAATATATCGGGCCATCCTTCTACTGAAATATGCCACAGATTGACAAGGCGCGTTGCTGATGAATTACCGAAATCGTTACATTATAATACAGCAGTTTCTAAGTTCAAACACTAAGCTATTCCATCCCTGAATAATGAAATACTTACGATGAAAAAACGTAACAGCTTGAAGTAACCCGGTGGTATAGAACAGGTTGTGGATTTACATTGCAATTATTGTGAGGGTAAAAATAATCAGTTGAGCATTTAAATAGGCTATTATGTTTGTATCCAGACAGTTGTTCCATCGGCTAGAGTCGTCATCCTCACCAGTCCACAATGGTCCAAATGCCACATATTTAATGTATTTTGCTATTTTGCTTCATATTATAAAGATATCTCCCGATTCTTCGTGATTGTTTACGTAATAAATTACTGTTTGGCATTTTGTGAGTTCTTTCCTCAACAAGATGATATGCTTTTCATTCTTCTTTATGAAATTCTTTTACACTGAATGAAATTGCTTAACGTTTTCTTGTCTGAAAGTTTTAATTACCGGTGCTCCATGAAACATTTTTAAGCTTCCTGCTTTGAGGGCTTTGTCAGATAACCCGAACATCACTGCTTAATCTTTATGCTATTGTCAAACTCCTCTAGCCCCGTTGCTAGGAGCATTTCCTTTGTGTTCTCTTACCTGTCTTCGCCAGGCAGCATCTCTGTATCTTGGTCCATTTTCATCGCCGGCTTCACAAGTATAACTTCCATTGAGCTCTATTTTAGTCTTTTCAACATTGTCAACTATCCCTTCAGTAAATGCAGCGAATTTATACGTGGGATGAGTCCAATGGATTTAATCGTGTTTAACTCAAGAGCCTTAAGGATTCTTCTTTCTTTACGGTATTGTTCATCTGTTTTCTTTTTGTATTTGTTTGACGGTATCCAATTCTTCTTCTGAGATCAATGATTAAATTAATCTGAGTTCCTACCGCTCTAAACTGTAATTAACGGCTCATTAAGCCGATCTAATTAAATGGCCATCTCAACTAAAGGCAGAGGGCTCCATGTCATTCACTCAGCTCGTACCAGCATGGTAGTCAACGTGGCAGACTAGCTCGAAACGCGGTGAATTTTCACCAGCTGGCAAATTGGTTCCTGGGCCATTGCACAGTCCAGTTGTTTCGGCAGCGCTCCGTTTTGATCAGGGGGGAACGCAAACAATATCAACTACATGCAGATGTTGAAAACACATCCTCAATCCACCCAAGTTGCCGTACATCTTCCATCAACTGAGATAGTTTATCTGCTGAAGGAGTGTGGCCCAATGAGATGTTCATTAATGATTCTACAACTTAAATTTACTTCCCACTGTACTTGAAACGATGGTATGGATGAAATTATGTTTTTTCAATAATCGCATAATCGACAACAGACTAAGTCTTTCAGGCAAGTATGAATGTTATTCAGGACGGTATCAAACGCAAGCTCTGCATTACGATCAGACGTCATTGGATTATCTCGATATTCACGTGTCCTTCCAAGTCAGCAAATTTACCATCACAGCAAACTTCTGGCATCCGGGTTCAGTGATAAGCCTAATACACAAATTGAAATGAACGTCAACCAAGCATATTATTATGATGTAATCTAATTAATTGCTATTATTACTAAATTATCCAGTAAATGGTTTACATCAACTACGTGCCAATATTTGTGGATATTCGCATGCGCAGGACTCCATCATGTACTTAAAAATGAGGATGTTCTTTTTCTAGCCTCAGGAGCTTATGGCCGTGCTCAGTCTACTGCGGTAGACTGGGTGGTTGTTCTCGCTGCAGCCAGGTTATTGAAGAATAGAGTGCGGGTGAAGAATTGCCTTTCAAGATAAGTGATGTGTAGCTTTCACTTTGTCATTCCTGTACTGCTCATTAGTTCTCGGGTGCAATGTTTTAGTCTACCTGTGAAGAAAGAGTTGGAGTAAAAGATTGGATGGCGTGGGCTCCTCCCCACCCCACGAGCCTCGTGTCGCCTGACAGACATTGAATGATAATGCCTTTGTACTTTAGCAACACCATCTCCCTAACCTGACCCTTCTTTCAACCCACTGCAGTTCATCTGACACACTCATAGCACCCTGCAGTAGTTCGGGCTGTTCCCTTCTACCCTCACTACGGAAAATACAACAGTAATAACACTCAGCAATTTTTCTAGTTTTGTGCCGTGTCTTGTGTAGGGTTTCGCCTAGGTCACCATGCTGGCTCATCAGCGGGCTCCTGGTGTCCGTGTTCACTGGCCGTGAAAGTCAATATACCATCTCTTTGGAAGCCTTCATAGGTAGGTGAAGGCTGCTTAAGCTCTTAGCTCTCGCAGTTAAGAGACGCATGGGCGCTTCATTAAAGGGAGGTAGCGCGCAGTTCGCTACTCCTGTGTGGGTCCGGCCGCAGACACCAAGAACCCGCTGATGAGCCAGCTTGCTGTCCTTGGCGAAACCCTACACAAAACACGGCACAAACCTAGAAGCATTGCTGATTTTTAATTCAATGGCTGTGGAAGCCAATATACCATCGTTTTGGAAGCCTCCATAGGGAAGTGAAGGCTGCTTGAGCTTTCAGCTCCCGCGGTTAAGAGGCACAGGTGTACATCATAAAAAGGAAAGTAGCGCGCAGTTCGCTACTCCTGTAAGGGCCCGGGCACGGATACCAAGAGCCCTCTGATGAGCCAGCTTGGTGTCTTAGGCGAAACTCTACACAATACACGGCACAAACCTAGAATAATTGCTGAGTTTTAATTCACTGGCCGTGAAAGCCAATATACCACAACAGTAATATTCTACAAGTATAAAATTGAATGTCCAGTATTTTTATTCACCAGTCTGTTACAGGAATGCAAGTATAAAAAGTTTGTAAATTACTTTATGACGTATGTTTGTTGGTTTTTCTGTTTGCAGGTTTGTTTCTTCTGTGTGTTTGCTAATTTGTTATGTCATCACAAAATATAACTTGGCTCTATGCTCACCCCTCGAGGCAGCCAGGGCAGCTGCAGCAAGTCCTGAGAACGCAGGTTCGAATCCTGGCGCTGACAGCAGCTATTCTTAGTGTGGATTATCTCCGGGATTATCCACACTCCCTCCAGCCAAATTCTAGGTAGTAGTATACATTATTTTAAGCCCCGAGGCACCTACCTCATCCGTGTCCATAATACAGTTACACACACTACTAGTCATCACAGAAACACAGGTTATCAGACACGTTCAACACAAACCCAACTGCGCCGAGTTGATGACCAAGTTGACTCAAGCCCCTCAAATGGATCGTTAACAACAACAACAACAGGTTCTATTTACAGGAAATGTCTTATTTGTACTGCTATATTTCCCAAAACCCCATGTTTGGCACATAACTTGCACTCGTTTCTTGCATCCACTTTCAGTTGAGATTGTTTTTCCAATTCCTATGTGGGTTAGATGACATCTGCAAATAAAAAGAATGCTCCTACAGGGGTTTCATCTTATTCTGCACGTCTGTTCTTGAAAAATTGTCTCCCCCCGTGGAACAACAGCTCATGAAAAGCCTAGGCCTACCAAGCGACCACTGCCTAACCATTTGGCTTTCAGATTGTGTGGCGACGCATGGTCAGTGCGACAAGTCCCCTCGGCCGTTAATCTTGGTTTTCATGATCAGGGCGCTGCCTTACTCTCAGACAATTACTCAATTATCCTCACGAGGCTGAGTGTACCCCGTACCAGCCCTCACGTGAGTTTCCCTTAAACAAGCCGGGAATCAAACCCGGGGCTTCCGGGTGAGAGGCAGTGTGCTAGACCAACATCAAGATTATGTATACCAGTAATACTGTAATACATACTATACTATAATAGTATATGCCGGCCCCGTGGTGTTGGGGTAGCGCGCCTGCCTCTCACCCGGAGGCCCCGGGTTCGATCCTCGGCTCCGTCAGGGCTTTTAAAACTGACGTGAGGGTTGAAACGGGGTGCACTCAGCCTCGTGAGGACAATTGAGTAGCTGTCTGACAGTGAGACAGCGCCCCGATCACGAATACCAAGATTAACGGCCGAGGGGACCCGACGCGCTGATCACGCGTCACCCCAATATCTGCAGGCCATATGGCTGGGCAGCGGTCGCTTGGTCGGCCTTAGCCCGTCATGGGCTGGATAGTGCTAGGGGTTGGGTTGACTATAATAGTATAATAGTGATCATAAACTAATACATGTAACTTGTTTCAGGAGTGTGATTTACATATTAGGCCTATACACATTGTGGCTCGCCCAGTCAGTAGGCCAATTCGTGTTGACCAACTGAAGAGTTTCAAATATATAACAGTTGACCTTTATGCTGTAGCTATGCACTTCATGGTATACATTCGAAACATTCAAATATGGTGGTTGCAAGAAATATTTCATCAATCCTCAATATTTCCTATATTAAAGCAAACAAACTGGCAATTAGATCCTTCATACAGAACTGTTAAGGGAGTACACATGTGTGACTTCTAATGACCTGGTAGATACGAAAATAGCATCGCGGCCACGCGAATTACCAATATTCAAAATGAATCTTACGGCGAACTAATCATCCCAGCGAAATGAATCGTCGCACAATGAATTCCGATTTAGAGTTAAATATATCTCGCATCCTATTCAAGCAATCGAAGTGAAGCTTCCTACAATGAACCACCCTGATAATTGTCTACAAACTCTCCTTATATTTCGTAAATTATACAGACAGTGCATTTAACTTTCCTTAAACTGAACAGTAGTCATAATAGCCGGTATGAAATGTGATATATTACAACACGTAATTCTTTTGCAGTTGTGGTGGTGATTATTTTCATAAGTGGCGGGAGAACGAAGTCACCTGCCCATAATTTGTAGTGTAGGTACTGTAAAATATAGATTACATCCATGTTAATTTCTGAGATGGTACATTTCTTAATAGGGTTCTATTGAACCAGTATTCCGAAAAGTATATAAACCATGGCCATGAACTAAATTATTTGCAAAGTGTATTTCCACGGAGTTGTATTGATTTATTGTAGGTAGCCTCTCATCGTGTGACTTTGGAGGCATATTTTGAAATGTTGGTGGTGTGTTGTTGGAGTTATCTTCATCTACTAGGAAAGCCTTGATTTAAGATAGGCACTCATACCATAGTAAGACCATGTCACTATCTTTACCTTTATTGTCTAAGAGGACTACATTTTATGGATATTGCGATTGAAATGTTTATCTATAATTTATCGCATTGAGGGTTATGTGCCGAAAGATATTTAATCCTATACATGGAGAATCTATTTAATAGGCTGGAGATTGGTAAATATGGAAAATACCAGAAGAACACGAAACTACTGTATGTATGTCTACCCCTTATTATTCCCGTTTTCCAACGGGGTCGGGGATGAGATGCGATGGAAGTCGTTGTGGCGATGGTTTTTACGGCCGGATGCCCTTCCTGACGCCAACCTCATGAGAGGAGTTAATGAGAGATGAAATGAATGATGGTGAATGGAACTGGGCAAGGATGTGGAAGGAAGCGGCCGTGGCCTGTCAGAAGGTACCGTCCCAGCATTTGCCTGGTGTTGAAAATGGGGAAACCACGGAAAACCATTCAAGGACGGCCGACGGTGGGGCTCAAACCCACGCGTCTACCGAGTCAGCAGAGAGCTTGGCCCCATGACCTAATGCTGCCCTTTAGCCAGCGTAGCCACTACTGTCGGTAAGAATACGAATCTACTGTCGACCAAAATATTATGTGTACTCGAGTTTGAAGGTTGTTTGTGAAGTAACCAATAGACCTATATAAAATCCAATAACATAATCATTTTCTTTGTTCTATTTTACGTTAGTTCATGTAGGTTTGGAATTTTTCATTGATTTTTTTTATCGCAGTTGGAACACATAAAGTGCCCGTTTTTAAGCGTGTTTCAACCATGCGTCACATTTAAGAATTATTGTCTCACAAACTCGTCATCAGATCGAATCCAAATTTTAACACAATATACATTGGAATGTTGTATAACTGGCTTATTAATTTTAAAATTTTGTGTGCCCAAGAAACAAAGTTGTTGTCATTTTTGTAAGGTAACTTTTTCTCTGCTCGGGGTGGTTTGAAAATGTAGTTCTTGGTGCGTTGTAATCCTTATACATCAAAATTGTATGCTGTGTGATTGTGAAATAAGTAAATTAATTCACTTATTTTATATCGGTTTGTATATGTACGGGGAATTAAGACATGGTTCACCAGTTAGCCGCTCCGGTGAACGCTGTACAGCGTTGCCAAGCTGGGCTCCATCACGCGTCATGGCACGCCTCGCTCGGAAGTGATGGGCCCCAAATTAGTAACGCTGTACAGCATGTCCCGGAGCGGCTAGCTGGTGAACCATGTCTTAATTCCCCGTACAAATACAAACCGATATAAAATAAGTGAATTAATTTACGCATTTCACAGTCATGCAGCATAACTTTTTGATGTATAAGGATTACAAAGCAACCAAGAACTAAATTTTCCAACGACCCCGAGCCAAGAAAAAGTTACCTTACAAAAATGATAACAACTTTCGTTCTTGAACACAAAATTTTGAAATTAATAAACCAGTTATACAACATTCCAATGTATATTGTGTTAAAGTTTGGATTCGATCTGATGACGGGTTTGTGATATAATAATTCTTAAATGTGACGCATGGTTGAAACACGCTTAAAAACGGGCACGTTTTGTGTTTCAACTGCGATAAAAAATATTAAAATATAAATTAAAAATTCCAAACCTTACTGTACATGAACTAACGTAAAATAGAACGACGAAAATGATGATGCTATTGGATTTTATGTAGGTATATTGGTTACTTCACAAACAACCTTCAAACTCGAGTGCGCATTATATTTTGGTCGACAGTAGGCTATCGAGTTCTTCATGGAACAACTTGTTTAGAATTATCTGAACATTGTTCATCAGCTTTCGAAGTCGTTTGGCATTCTTACAATACTGTAATCTACATATTTCCTGTCGTAGCTATAAAGTTTTGCTCTTTTTAACCTCCCTTGCATGGAGGGTCCATGTTGTTGGGTATGGCTCTTCCTGGCCTAGTTAATTTGAACCTTGCATTCCGGCCGTGCTGTGTATACTTCGAATGTGCAATCGTGCTCTAGGTGCTCGGTCGTTATTTCATTGTTGATGCAATTGGGACACTGTTCTTGTTTGCGTCAGGTTCTGTTTCTTGTTTGTTGTCAGATATATCTACTGCCATGGATTTATTATTCTACATGATTTGGGAAGCAACTCCTGCCTTAAGTGCATTCAGTATGTTGAACGGTGCTGAATAGTTCCTCAAAATTACGCGGACTTATTCAAACAGCCACTGCAGAGTTACATTTTTTTTTAATGGATGCAGTTTGATGAATTTGTGGAACAGTAAAGAGAGATATTTGATGAATATTCACACATTCTGGATCACTGTGATGGTACAACGCATGAGAACTTTATTCATAACTTATGTTCGCTGGGTGCACTATCTTGGTTATCCTGTCTTGGTGGTTTCTGGTGCTGGTAAACTTGCTGTACTCGAATTTGCGATTCATAATATTTAATATTTGCCTGTTTTGAAACGTAGCCCATGATGAATTTTATCGAGGCTGGAATCGTGCACTAGCGTGAAGACAAGGGTCGTGCCAGTCAACGAAACCGGCCAACCAGAATATTCGCTGTGGAAATGCAAGCTTATAGGCGGCGTAAACTAGTTTCTCTTTAAGGCTAAATGTCCCGACACTTTGGTAAGAATATATTTCAACAGATGGCAGCACAAGCGAAGCTGAATTTATTTATTTATTAATTTATTTATTTTTGTATCGAAGGGGAGCTACGATCTGCGATCCGAAAACTGCTATGTACTCTGTCTAGTAGCAGAATTGATATTAATTCATTGCTTACTTTTTAATTTCTAAAGCAGAAAAGTTGCTATTTGTTTTTCAAATATCTGATTAAAATTCGAAAGAAAACGGGTAATAGGAAAGTTGAGTTTTACTCACTAATTCTAAAGCCGTATCGTAAACCTAAATCGGTTGAATAGAATCGTCGGGATCACTTTGGGAAGTCTGTATATAAAAGTGTTACTGTATTTGCAACAAGGCGCGACAGTAGAACAAGGTCATGGAGAGCGGGTTGTGGAGGGTTGGGGGGGGAGAGGAGGGGAGTTAAGAGTGATTTGAGAGAGCGACAACCTTGCCAGACGGTATGGAATTCCCGAGCATCTAGTCCAAATGTTGCGATTGACTGTGCTGGTTAGTTCTGAATTATTGTCGAGGTCTGGATATTTCTGAGTGATCCTTTGATATTTTACCAGTTTCTAGTTACAACTTCTTGTTTTTAGTTCATCGATCTCATTAATTACTGTTTGTTTCATTTATTTTACCTGCAACAGTATTATTTTTTATACCCGTTAGGTGTTCTATTTTCGGCACATTATTTTTTGGACAGTATTTCTGGTAGAATAGATACATGTACATATAGGTAAGCTACGACTGGTGGAGAGCATTACGGTCATCACGTGGAGTTATTTTTTCGGTTTTGTTGAAAAAATGGAGCCACCACCAAACCCGATTCAAGGGCGTTCCACTAAATTCCAGGGGAGATTGCGACTAAGTACCAAGAAAAAGACGCCAGACCCTAAAAAAACACCTCTTCACACCCGTAAGTTTTTTCCTAGTTTATATTTGAAATTGTATATTTCTTTACGCTTGTATTACGCTGTAATGCACTGAGAAGTTATGATTTCACTTATATTTTACCTGTAGCCTACAAGTTGGATGACTAAACGTCACCCAGCAATCTGCAGGCTACATGGCTGAACAGCGCAGCGTTTGCTTGGTAGGCCTAGGCCCTTCGTGGGCTGTCGCGCCACGGGTGTAGTTTGTTTTTTACTTCTAATACATAAGTGTAGGAATACAAAATCACGAACTATTCAGTGTCACCTTTTTCAGAGAAGCAAGTTAGACTTCAAATGAAAACAATGCGTTGTGTGTAAAAATAAAGGCGTAGCGATTGTGAAAATGGAAAATTGGTTTCCAGAAATACTGGATTGGATTGGGATCCATAAAGACTGCAAACAGTACTTTTGAACTACCAGCGGGCAAGGTGAAGACAAACAGCTAACTGCAACCAAACTATTGCTTGCAGCGCCTAATTGCAAAAGTTCCCAGCTAGTATCAAACACCACCAGCAATGCTGCCGAAAATTATATGTCCCTTGTTGCAAAATTCACGGGAGATTAAGCATATCAATCGAGAGAAACGAGGTTCCTTCACTCATAGAACCAAAGCTGCCGGGCTGGTCTTTCAGTTTGGGCGATCCTGGCACTATAAAACAATGAAATCAGTTCAGAAAAAAAACTGCCACAATAGTGAAGGACACTGCAGAAAGAGAAGAAGAGCAGCTTTCCGAAAAAGGTTATTTGCGTCGCGAGAAGGGAAAAGAATGAAAATTATTTTATTAATCTTAACTTCTTTTTAGCCCAAATTAGATTCAATTCCAGGCAGAGGAGCGCTTGACGCACCGGTACCTGGCACATAACACAGCCGCTTCGCGAGCCGACCGCGACTATGTCATTTCAGACTAGTCAAAAGAATGTCCCGACAACAGTCTAATGAAATGAAACGTACTGTCTCACGTGATTATGGAAACCGATCGATGCAGTTGGATTTCGATAAGGTGCTGTTGAGAGATTTTAGTGAAGAGAAGATCAAGCAACTAAAGCTTAGTGAAGGCCATATACAAAAACTGGAAAAGAAAACAAGGGGCCAAAGGGAAAATGAAAAGTAGCACACAGCTAGAAAGGACAGACTTACGGCATCCAAGTTTGGATATGTATGCAAGAGGAAACCTACTGGAAAAGAAAACAAGGGGCCAAAGGGAAAATGAAAAGTAGCACACAGCTAGAAAGGACAGACTTACGGCATCCAAGTTTGGATATGTATGCAAGAGGAAACCTACTTCGAAATGGGCTCCAGTAGCAAATCACATTCTGTACGGTGAATTTCACTCAAAAGTAATGCAGTAAGACAGTGATAATGAGCGAATTGCAAAACGAAATTTAGAGGAGAAATCGGTAGAAAAGTCGAAGAATGTGGTCTTTTCGTACATAAAACTTATGGGTTTTTAGGTGCCTCCCCAGACGGATTAATAGGAGACGACGCTTTAGTCGAAGTCAAGTGCCCTTACTCTGCATGGAATATGACTATACAGGATGCCTGCAAAATGAGGGATTTTGTTCGGCAGAAAGTAAGCGAAAATGAAGCCTAGAGAATGTCAAGAACAGTGCCTTTCAGAAGAGAACAGATTGATAACTCTCTAACACTCACATAATTTCCATTTCCAGAACCAGGGCCAGTTGGAAATAACATAGCGGGAAATATGTTATTTTGTGGTATGGACGCCTAAGGACATTCACATAGAAACAATAAAGAGGGACAAAACGTTCTGGAGACAAAAAATGCTTATGTAACTGACATTCTGATGCGAGAAAATCTTGTTGCCCGAGATCATTGATCCCAGGATGACCAGATCAATGGATGTAAGAGAACCTGAGGTGAAGTAAAATACTGAGTGTGTGTAAATCATGAAACGTTATCTTTGATACGGAAAAAATTGAAGCATTGATTTCAAGAACAGGAAATAATTAGGTATAATATTTTTGTTTGTTTATATTGCGCAGTACTCGTGCCTGTGCTAACAATAGGCAGATGAGAATATCTTAGGAACTTTAATCATATTATGTAGACTACATAATAATTTTGCTCCTGGTATGCATTTTCATAATTTGTTTATTGTAATAAAATGTCCTACATAAATGAACTTTTATTATAACTTCCCTGAAAATTGAAGTAAGTTATAGTGATTGGCCTCACGGAGTCATTTCAGATCTCACGAAAAAAGAAAAATTATCTCGGCACGCCGGAACGCGGAGGTAGATTTCACCGGGCAAACTAGGGGGATAGGCGAAAATAGGCAGAATATGCAGGTTTTCGTAGAAGGAGCAGACCTCATTTATTGCGAGAAAGTATTTTATAACTGGAGCATAATTAACTTTGTTTTTCGTAATTTTATGCATATTTTAAACATTTTATTGTCCTATGGGGACGGTAACCTTCTCGTCATTGGGGTCCATTTTTATACTGTGGTCACACTGTCCTTATGTAAGGTTTCGACACGGATGTGTAACTATCTAACGGTCTGTTACTTCTTCGCGCAAAATGTTATCTCCCGCAGAGATTTTGGTTGGATCCTCGGTTTAGGGGCTGCGACAACGCGGTCATGTAGCCCCGTGTAGTTTGGGTGTGTGTAGAATATGTCTGATAAACGGTGTAAATTCTGATGACTGTATTAGTCTGTGATTCAGGTACTGACTGCAGACGGTCAATTTCAAGTAGTAGATTCTAATGTTGCTACCAAATACTACCGTCAACGACACCTAGCTCTGAACTTGGCTACTAGATGCCACTGCAACCAGCTACTCGCAACGAACGTTGGAACTTCCCCTCCAAAAGAAAGCATACTGAGGGATTTTATCGCTCTTAGAAAATCCGACGACTTCGACTGGCTTTGAACCCGCGACCTTGGGCATAGAAGTTCAGTTACTTCACCGAAGCCACTTCCCACAGAGTCAGATGGAAAACTGAATGTGGTTAGTTCCTCAGTTCAGGGGCTGCGACAACTCGGCTATGTAGCTCCGTGTACTTTGGGTGTGTGCAGAATCTGTCTGATAACCGGTGTTAATTGTGATGGTTGTATTAGTGTGTGTATCCGTTTTTTTTAATTCAAGTAAGGACTGCAACTTTGAATTTTTCAAATAGTTTCTACTTTTGCCGCCAAACGCCACCGTCAACGACTACTAGGCCTAGTTCAGAACTTAGCTACTAGCTACAACGAACGTAGAAACCTAAGAGCGTTGATTACATTCCTAACCTATACAATTTAGCTTCACACAGGTGTAATTAGTGGAAGGTTCTTTAACATGCCATATATCTATCACATGGGACCGCCGGCTTTACTTCCCCTCCGAAGGAAGGCTTACTGAGGGATGTTTAACGCTCTTAAAAAATCCGATGGCTTCGGCCGGGTTTGAAACCGCTATCTTGGGCATAGAAGCTCAGCATGCTACCAACTACGCCACCGAAGCCGCCTGAAAACTGAATGTGATCTCGTGCAAAGGCGTTGTCATGGCAACGTCTGATGGCTCATCCCTCTTCAATTTAGTGGTGTTGTCATGGCAACCTCTTATGGCTCTTGGCATTTTCTTCTAATTCCGAAATTATTTTGCTCATTCCTTGGCGTAATGGTGTGTCATATCAAAAATTCTTTCAGACAAACGTTTTAGGTAATTGTTAGGGGAATATTGTCCATTTTGTACGGTTTTGATATTGTGCCTATAAAAAGAGATATGATTAATGTTTCCCGAGAAAACCACCTTTTCCCACCCCTTTGGTCAATTGTTGGTGCTATCAAACAACATTTCAAACATAAAATGTTGGGCCTTACCCGACACATAATAATGAACTTTGAATGGATTCGATATTTCACGTATTGAGAGAGTTATAGCGATATTTCACTTTTTCGATAAATACCCCCCATTTTCACCCTCTTCGACCGATTGTGCCCATTAACGAACTCGACCGATATTTTATAGGGATACATATTATGTAAAAAATTCAGTGATTGGTGCAAAATTGCGGTAGTTATCGTGTCCACAAGAAAGTGAAATATATATACATAAATTACATATAAACTTTTGAACTGACGGTGGTTTTGGGGTCTAGAGGATGTGAAACGCGAAGATATGTCGACATTTTCAGGAAGTCGAAACATGGTACCCATTGCATTAGTTAGCTTCCTAATGAAATTTACCTAAAAAAGGGAATTATAGTCAAAAGAACCAAAGACCCATACGAATCACCAAAATAAATGTATGTATGTATGTATGTAGGTCTATGTGCGTGCGCATTTGGCCTCTTATTTGTTCATATCCTGGCGCAGTCAGCTGGCATTTGAGGGTGCGCAAATGCGAGGGAGCCGTGTCAGTAGATTTACTGGCACGTTACAGATCGCCTTCGGGGCGAAATTCCGGCACCCCGGCGTCTCTAAAAACCACAGTAGTTAAAAGGGACGTAAAACCAATAACATTATTATTATTATTGGCCTCTTATAAATCGATAATAGGGTTCCATTGATTAGAATTTTTCACGGTTTGTGGTCTCGTGTGTTATGTCTAGAAGACGATACCTAGAGTTGGAAGTCCGCATAGGATGGTTTCTAGAATAGATATTTCCAATAAACCTGAACACGAACATATCTTGTCCATCTTTTTTCTAAAATATAAAGAACGTGTTAACTACAAACCAGTCATATCCTTCTATACAGTATTCAATTTCGCATCGAGTGAAACCAGTTGCTGCTCTGTGCGATAAGAATTATGCCCTACAAAATATTACTAATGTCGGAACAGTATGTTTCTGGTTCGGGAGTTTATCCTCAAATAAATCTAAAACAGTTATCTAGAAGGGAATCCAGCGCTGTCAGCATCTATCCTGAGTATGTTTTCACCGGTTTTTCCACAATCCTTCCAGGTAAATGCCGAGATGGTGTCGCGAAAAAAGCGACCAGCGAATTTAGCGACCAGCGAACTAAGCGACCATCACGAAATTTTACCTGCGCCTCGAAGGTCAACACTTCTGTGAATTTAGCGTCCAGTGAACTAAGCGACTACCACGGATTTTTAGTAGTTAGTGGGACGTAAAGCCAAAAACATTATTATTATTATTATTATTATTATTATTATTATTTAGCTGTGTTTAAAATCAGCTTTAAAATAGCGTCATCAGTACATATTTTGTAATGTTTTAAAAAGCAATATTTACAGATATAATTATAAACATATATTTACAGAGTGTTTTCATGATCGTGAACTTAATCCAACTTTTAGAATAGATATTCCCAATAAACCTGGAGACATGCCATTACGTCACCCGTTTCTTCATGCTTCTTCATTGTTTTTTCAATACCCGCATCCATTTTTCTGTATTTGAGTTTTCTTCACTTTCCTTCCAGATTCAGTTGTAATTTCATATACAAGCATGCTGAGTTTTCAGCTTCGGTCTTTAAGCACTGGATCAGTTCTTTGATTCTGGGCTTTGTTCTTTGAAACATACTATCTAGTTTATTGTACCACCCTGAGTAAATCTGAGCAAATTGTTTACTGGAGCTTTTGAAGGTTCCATCCATAAAAAAGTCTTCACATGACGCCAACCCCTCTTTTCCCAAAGTCCCACTAAAATTAGAATTCTTTCACCTGATTTGTCATCCGCCAGGAGGAAACTGCTGCCGTCTTTCATCTTCAGAATTTCTTCGTCAAGAAGCACATCATCGCGTTTTTCTGGCTCTGCTTGATTTCTTTGAGATATGCACATTTGTTTGTATAGAACTCTCTTTGTCGTAAGTTCAGCTGGCATCTCTGTTAAGAATTCGTACCCTTTGTTGTGAAGTTCGCCTAATTGCTGATTGTAGATTTTCGAGACAGCCGTATGTTCTTCCCTGGCCCGCTTCTTCGCCTGTTAGAGTTTTCCTGACCTCCTTCCGTGCTTCATCTGGAGCGCCACACTGATGTTCACTCGTACTCAAGATCTCGCCATTTTTGTTTTTCATGATACCTCGACACCTTTTTGACCTCTCCTTTGAACATCGCCAGAATATCGTCCCTTCCACATTTTGTCGCTTGAAGTTATAAGAGTAACCGTCATAGAGCGCGCACTGTTTACCTTTGTTAGTTGTAGTAAGTTCCATAATAGCAAACTGATAAAAAAAACTGATAGCACAAACCAACAAAACACTGACACAACTAATTATCTAAATCACACGATCTTCAGGTTACGACGGATAGAACAGTTATGGTGAGAGTGATACAATGGCAGAATTAGGGGCAGGTCTAGCTATAAACCGGTTGGGAATAACCCGGTTGAATTACTTTCGGGCGATGTGATGGGCATGAGTCAGGGTAGCTTGGCCGCTTAGTTCGCGTATTTCGTGCTGGTCGCTTAATTCGCTGGTCGCTTTGTTCATGTATTCGCCGAGGTAGTACCGTACGTGAAGTTTCAGGGCAACTGCCCCTTCCCTGACTCTAATACAGTTACACACATAATCAACTACACGGGACTGATGATGATAGTCTAATAATAATAATAATAATAATAATAATAATAATAATAATAATAACGTTATTGGTTTTATGTCCCTTTTAACTACTGCGGCTTTTAGATCTTTAGATCTTTAACGTGCCAGTAAATCTAATGACACGGCTCCCTCGCATTCGCGCACCCTCAAATGTCAACTGGCTGCACCAGGATTCGATCCTGCAACCTTGAACACAGCAAACGAGAACGTCACCGCTGAGCCACGCAGCCAGCCAAAGGTACTGATGACCAAGATGTCCCAAGCCCGTACAATGTATTATTATCAACAAGAATGTTCGAGGAAGTAAGAAAGGTATCTGTACGAACACATTGTGTGAACGTTAAATATTCTGACACTACTACAGTATAATTTTGATGCTCAGATATTGTTCCACGCCTAGGCACTTGTAAACGTAAGAGGAAGAGAGGAAGACAACCCCTTCCTGTCGTCAAATCGTCCCATTCTCACTCGGCCCTGTGAGCGTGTTCATCATTTTCCTTGCGCAAGAGATCTTGTGAAGCCGCGCCACCTACCACCCTTTTCAAAACAATTCCCAAACTAATGCTGTCGATTCCATTCACCCGATTTTAATTCAGAAAATGCATTGGAATCAGGAAATAAATCTCCATTTTCGTATTACCAGCGTTTTTTCATATTTTAAGCAGAGATATAAAAAACTGTTAGTAACTTTTTTGTTTTTCACATTTTGGAAAATGCATTGAATTAATATCAATTAAATTGCAGTCTAGTATGCATAGTGGTTTTTAGATCACAAATACGAGCTTTCGTTCAAGAGAAAACTGAAAAAAGAAATTGTCTAAATTTGGTGCTGCTACGTGGTGTCAGAATTACAAACTAAAAAACGGGACATTTAGCCTTAATGCTAGGTAGCCGACATTCGACTTGAGGCAGGGGCTGTCTATGAAACCCGCACAGCAAGACTGTGGCTGCGACTCAAGTCATAAGCGTGTCGATATAAATCACATGACTTACGAGATCCAATGAGAAAATTACATTACATTCAGTTCAGTTCAATTAGCAAGCTTATCATTACCCATTGCGAAGCTAATTGGAAGTACTTTTACTTGCTAAGAAGGCATCTAAAATTATTATAAAATTTCTCCGATATTCAAACAAGAAGACAGAAGTCTCATTGAAGAGTAATGAGGACATTTGCAATACCCGCCAATTCGTAGCGCGAGATCATTATAATGATGCTAACTTTGAGTGGTAGTGGGGGATTAGGAGACAAGCTCGAGGCTTCTTTTGATGTTAACTTCATATAGAACGGACGTATTTTTATCACAGTGCGGTGTGCACGATTGTAACAGTAATAAGTACAATTACTCAGTGCAGGACACATTACGGTTAAGTATACCTGGGGTTCTAAAGTGAACTATTGAAGAAAGTAATTACAGCGTAATTGAACAATTGCGGAAATTGGGAATATTTGAACTTTGAAGAAGTTATACATATATGACTGTGCGCACATAAGCTTATAAGTGGAAGCGAGTGTTAAGAAATATATTGTTAAAGAAGAAATTGTAAAGACTTTAAACTATAAATTATTCAACGAAGTATTTTCTTCGAGAAAACATTATTTCTTACGAAAATAATTAATTCATCGTCATCGTCATTAATATTCTACGTCACTTCGAAATATTGTAAGTAGGCCTACAACGACTTATGACAACGTATGAGAAGCATGTCTTGTTGACACTTAATAATGTTGTGAAACAACAGTAATAAACGATGAATTAGAGCTAATGAAATTATTATCAGCAATTATCACGATGAATAGAGAACCAGTAATGAATGATATTAGTGATATTGTTGTTGATTTATGTGCAAACAGTTAGGACCGCAGTTTGAAGTTTGCTATGTCAGAGGTTATTTAAGGTGAGAGAGTTGATCACATTGTTGATAATGTTGATATTGGAAGCTACGACGATATACTGGTTTGTGAGACGTTGATGACGTAGTCCTAGTAAATAGAGGAGAGTTAAGTTTGGTGTTGCGGTAATGGCAATGTGCTGTACTTCATTGTTACATTGATATTGAAATGATGTTGATATCTTTGTTGACAGCTAGACGAAGATCCTAAGTTAAATATGAGAGGAAGGAATACTGTTGAAATAGTTACATCGGAGATTGTTATGATTGTGTTGAAATCAGTCTGATGGACGTGACCTATCATGTTGGTAGAGATTAAATTAGATCACGTTGAAACAGATAGGAACACCTGATCACAATGATAGTTGAGGTGGTATATAATGTAAATGGTTTTGAGCTAATGATAATAAATAAAACTGGTAAGTTGTATTATTTGAGGTTGAGTTGTTATTTGTATTGTACGGAACAGACCAGAGTGAAATTAACGACTATATTTCTACTTTGCTGTATGGATTATAGATTCCTGAATTGACTAGTATTACCAAATACAAAACCAAGTCTAGTGGAGATCGAATAGTGGAGGAAGTATTAAAGCATTTGAAGGGAGTCTCTTGTAAATGGAATTCATGCATTATTAGGCATTGTATATAGTATATTGAACCCTTGCAAAGAAGCATATGAGACTCAATTTCGGGGGGTGTAACAGTCCATTTCGTAAAGATGTTGTTAAGCGCTTCTTATAACATGCAGGGTAACATATAACAAAATAACACGCAGGAAAAAGTGAATACCAGGATTAAAACATATGAATTTAATAAACAGATCAACAAATTTACACTATTTACAGCAAAAACACAAGGACTCCCAAATGACACACTTTTGAATTAATAAAAATGCCAAATTAGGCCTGTTCTCAGGAGAGATCGTAAACATCTGGACCGAATGTCCCAAATTACTGCAATGACATGTGCGTGTGTGGCTTCTCTGCATGCGGTACGATATGTACAATTTAATGCGAGATCCGTTACCATCCAGTAAACCTTCAGGGGACGAATCTGCATTGTCTTAGAGCTAGACAGACACGAGGAACCAACTAAACACTAATTAAACTAAATCCGACACTTCCTACACTGAATAAGACTAAATAATTTCCGCATGAAATTGGAATCAAAGAATTGCCGTAGCAATCAACACTAACGCCTAAAAAACTAGGACTTTTAAAATCAACACAAGTAAATCAACACGTGACCAATCCAGAAAAATACACACATGGCCGCTTGCCATCTTTACATGAAATACTAAATACACCCAACGGTGTCACAACAAACAACAATCTAACATATAAGCAAATGAAATGAGTCACAGAAATCACTAGGCTCAAAGCCAACATTTACATCATAAAACAAATATTTCATTTCATACGATATGCGGTAATTCGTAACGGACATGGCGAACTCCCAATTTAATATATGATCCAACGATCATTAAAAGAACAGGTTTGCTACAGATAGCTTACAGGGGTCAGTCGGTCAGCTGGACTGCCTAAACGATGAATCACCAGACATAGACGGGCGCAAGGTGGAATCTGCACATCTGTCAACCCACGTGTAAACATACCTTGACCTGCCGTAGCAATGACTCGAGTCTCAAAGAAGCGTGCTCCCAATAGCACATAATATACGTGTGTGTGTCAAATAAAAATATCTTAGCATTTCCCAAGGAAATCCAAGAATCAGCACAGGACAAGGTCAGGTAGCCTCCAAGAGCGCTCCGCCTTTCCAAAAATAGCATCCAAATTTGAGGGCAGTAGACACATTCTACCCCTCATCACGAAGAATCAAATACACACACCTTGACACAATACACACACCGGAATCACACGTATGGGTTTGACAGAAACCTGAAATAAAATACATAAATATTTCCACCGACTTGCGTTCCCAGTCTAGTCCGTGACTGAAGAACCTGAAAAGGGATAAAAAAAACTCAAAAATCTAGAACTAAGGTGCTCTACAGTGACATCTTAACATGTTGCGCTCGGCAACCCTAGTATGAATAAAACCCTGTTCGTAAAACATCTAACAACTTTTACCCCCTTCTCGTACTTAAAAATGAATTTGAATACAGCACCATTTATCGACCATGACGAACTCAGCATTCGCATGAATAAAATCCAAATGCACGCGCCGTGCATACTATTAATGACTCATAAGAAAAATATACAATCACACAAAATGTTGGCCACGTGCCAACGTACATTTAAAAGAAAAGAGTGTCGGTGCACGAAATCTAAAAGAACACAAGAAAAACCATGAATAAAATTATTTACACGTTCCCGCGTCTAATCTAGCTACATATTGAATAAATCAATGGTTTGTACATCACCGTCCAGCTTGCAGAAAATCAACCTCCATCCCAGAGCATTTCCCACGGGAAAATTACTCCGTCATCGTCGACATTCTGGTAGAGGCGTAGCACATCATCCCACCAATCGACCTTGCTGTAGACATCTTGGCGTGTCTTCTTAAAAAGAAATGTTCAAAATTAAAACTCTACCCTGCTAAAATCGCTATGTGCTACTGACTTTCACTCCTGAGTCCTGGGCGATTATTCCACATCGAACTGGCCCTATGTAAGCATTTGCTTAATTCACACGCACGTATACATCACAAAATATAACACAAAATATTACAGAAAAATATTACAGTCTGGTCAGCCACGTAGCTGGCATTTAAAAGTCTCTCAAATTACTTATGCCGAGTAGCGCTTATCTCAACTAGAGATCTCCGCTTGGCATGAACTCAGCTCCCAAGAGCACAATATAATTTTTCTCAAACTGGCGTGAACTAAACCTTTCGGCGCCTGATCAAATTGTGTCCCAAACTACTCATCACCGATCAATTTATGAGAAACTGGCAGAATGGAGTGGAGTAGGGGCAATCTGAGAAAATAATCTGTCATTTTCAACTCACAGACTTGGGACAAGTATCAAACTTCTTCTTTTTATCTAAACGTCTCAATGCACTTATGCGGAATTCCATCCGATCGGCGGTTCTTCATACACGTGTTTTCAGCGCCCTTTTTTATGGCACGCACCTCGCTTTTTGGTTTTGGCGTTCTCTCTTCTGATTCGCTGATTCAATCGGTTATCGGTTGGAAATTCACCTCTGGCACGCCCATAATGACGCCATATTGTATGCGCGTTCACTCAGAATTTGTCCTTGCACTTGGCTTAGCAGGTCGTCCCCAGAAATAACTATCACGCCACCTCTGTTGCAAGCGTTGCGACACACTACCTGCCTTCCGTTGTCCACTTCAACAGGCACTGCCTGGATATAAGTAATAATAATAATAAAAATCATGAAGACTTATTGATCGGCAAATCAATAAGGGTTCATTTATCCTCAGCAAGGTTTTGAAATTCGAAGCAAGTGATTGATTTGGATTTTAAAAACATATCCACTGTAGTATAGATAACATCACTTAAGTACCTCACTCGTTTGCCTGAGTGTGCATTCCACAGTCCCAATTAACGTGCATACTTCTCGCTGCTGTGTTCCCCTCTGAGATGTCATTCACCCGTCTCGCTAGACCTCCCCTCTCTCACTCACACAATTACAACTTCGGCCAGACCTGCCGTCTTGTTTACAAAAAAGAGCTCGCTCTCCCAAGTACCACTTCGCCTCGTGCATTTGAGTGTGGGCTCACAAATTAATTTTTGCGAATTGATTCTGCATCCCTTGTCCAGATTACTCATCAAATGGTTCCCTTCTGCAATATGGCTTGAGATTAGCACTATTGAAGACAGATTTAGCGCCAGTGCTCAATTCTTCTAGTCTATAAGCATTATTACCCAAATTTTTGATAATACGCAACGGGCCGACAAATTTTGCACAGAACTTGGCAAATACTTTGTTCTTAGGATCTGATATCGGTGGTCTCCGAACAAGCACTAGTTCCTGTTCCTGAAACTCACGATGAAATTTCTTCCCTCTGTATCTCCTCAATCTTCGGTCCGCTTGGCTCCTCATATGTTCTTGTATCTGCTTCTGAGTTTTAATTAATTGTTCTCCTATCTCTTTCTGATTCTTAGTTAACTGTCCTCCCATTTCTTCTCGTATTTTCTCTTGAATTTTACATAACTGGTCTTCCAGGTTCTCGCGCAAGTGCCTCCTTTCCTTCTCCGTTTTTATCTCCAGTTTGTCAAGTTCCTTTATCAATCCTAACACATTGTTGTCGACTGAATTAATCTGCTCTTGTATGTTTATATTCTTCGCCTCTATTCTGTCGAATTGCCCCTGTAATTCGTCCTGCGTGCTTTTAATCCCTGCCGTATTGTTCACACATGCTGTCTCGATTTGTTTCAGTTTGGCGGCTACCATTTCATCTAACTGTACTAGTTTGTCGTCAAATTTGGATTGTAGTTTCTTGATTTCGCCTAACTGTCTCGAATTATTCTCTGCCACCTCCCCCGCCAGTTTCTCTAGTTCTATTTTAGTGCTTAGATTTATTTCAAGGGTTATCCTCTCTAACTGAACTGTTTGTTAAGTTGCCTGCTCCGATAACTTGTGGTTCAGTTCAACTAACTGTTTATCATTATGCTCTCGCAACTCGTGTTATTGTTTGTCGCTATCCAATTTCTGAATTTGCAATTGTACCGTAATGTTACTGTTCACGTCCTGTAATTTTTTATCACTATGTTCACGCAACTCGTGTAATTGTTTATCACTATGTTCACGCAACTCGTGTAATTGTTTATCACTCTGTTCACTCTGTTCACGTAATTGAGTAGTTATGTTATTTAACTGTTCCTCCGTCCTTGCAGACATTTGCACAGACATCTGCTCCAAAAACACTTTCATCTCCTCGATGCTAGCCATCGCAAAACACACAAATATACTCTGAGAAAATAGGGTCATGCAATGGGATTTCAGTCGTACACACACACATGTCTTGATATTTAAATATTACATTGATTCTAATTTAAATAAATTTTCAGTAATCAAGCTCTTACTGAATAACGACTCTTATTTTCAAACAACAAAATAACACCCTTGTGATCTGCTATTAAATTCCTATCTAACAGAATTTACGAAAAACACTTTAATTAACCGAAGTTAATTAAATCTTAAGTAAGGCAACACCCTCCTGCTTTTGACTGAGTTCACTAAATATGCAAATTTTTCTAATTTTAAGCCGGGAGACAGAACAAGTTATCATCATCACAATATCAACTTCTAACCTTATTCAACATTTCTAACTGTAAGAACTCAGTGATCTTACAGATACACATGGCGGTATAACTTTGCCTCAATTTACTGAATTTACTTTTGTCCTGCTAACCTGGCATCATTTCTCAGCGAAATACGTATGAGGTAAACAAAACAACAACAACAACAAACCCCAATTGGGCAGCCATTTTTGATATATGAACCCTTGCAAAGAAGCATATGAGACTCAATTTCGGGGGGTGTAACAGTCCATTTCGTAAAGTTGTTGTTAAGCGCTTCTTATAACATGCAGGGTAACATATAACAAAATAACATGCAGGAAATAGTGAATACCAGGATTAAAACATATGAATTTAATAAAAAAAAAATACACTATTTACAGCAAAAACACAAGGACTCCCAAATGACACCCTTTTGAATTAATAAAAATGCCAAACTAGGCCTGATCTCAGGAGAGATCGTAAACATCTGGACCATATGTCCCAAATTACTGCAATGATATGTGCGTGTGCGGTTTCTCTGCATGCGGTACGATGTGTACAATTTAATGCGAGATCCGTTACCATCCATTAAACCTTCAGGGGACGAATCTGCATTGTCTTAGAGCTAGACAGACACGAGGAACCAACTAAACACTAATTAAACTAAATTCGACACTTCCAACACTGAATAAGACTAAATAATTTCCGCATGAAATTGGAATCAAAGAATTGCCGTAGCAATCAACACTAACGCCTAAAAAACTAGGACTTTTAAAATCAACACAAGTAAATCAACACGTGACCAATCCAGAAAAATACACACATGGCCGCTTGCCATCTTTACATGAAATACTAAATACATTCAATGGTGTCACAACAAACAACAATCTAACATATAAGCAAATGAAATTAGTCACAGAAATCACTAGGCTCAAAGCCAACATTTACATCATAAAACAAATATTTCATTTCATACGATATGCGGTAATTCGTAACGGACATGGCGAACTCCCAATTTAATATATGATCCAACGATCATTAAAAGAACAGGTTTGCTACAGATAGCTTACAGGGGTCAGACGGTCAGCTGGACTGCCTAAACGATGAATCACCAGACATAGACGGGCGCAAGGTGGAATCTGCACATCTTTCAACCCTCGTGTAAACATACCTCGACCTGCCGTAGCAATGGCTCGAGTCTCGAAGAAGCGTGCTCCCAATAGCACATAATATACGTGTGTGTGTCAAATAAAAATATCTTAGCATTTCCCAAGGAAATCCAAGAATCAGCAAAGGACAAGGTCAGGTAGCCTCCAAGAGCGCTCCGCCTTTCCAAAAATACCATCCAAATTTGAGGGCAGTAGACACATTCTACCCCTCATCACGAAGAATCAAATACACATACCTTGACACAATACACACACCAGAATCACACGTATGGGTTTGACAGAAACCTGAAATAAAATACATAAATATTTCCACCGACTTGCGTTCCCAGTCTAGTCTGTGACTGAAGAACCTGAAAAGGGATTAAAAAAACTCAAAAATCTAGAACTAAGGTGTTCTACACTGACATCTTAACGTGTTGCGCTCGGCAACCCTAGTATGAATAAAAACCTGTTCGTAAAACATCTAAAAACTTTTACCCCCTTCTCGTACTTAAAAATGAATTTGAATACAGCACCATTTATCGACCATGACGAACTCAGCATTCGCATGAATAAAATCCAAATGCACGCGCCGTGCATACTAATAATGACTCATAAGAAAAATATACAATCACACAACATTTTGGCCACGTGCCAACGTACATTTAAAAGAAAAGAGTGTCGGCGCACAAAATCTAAAAATAACACAAGAAAACCCATGAATAAAATTATTTACACGTTCCCGCGTCTAATCTAGCTACAGTTTGAATAAATCAATGGTTTGTACATCACCGTCCGGCTTGCAGAAAATCAACCTCCATCCCAGAGCATTTCCCACGGGAAAATTACTCCGTCATCGTCGACATTCTGGTAGAGGCGTAGCACATCATCCCACCAATCGACCTTGCTGCAGACATCTTGGCGTGGCTTCTTAAAAGAAATGTTCAAAATTAAAACTCTACCCTGCTAAAATCGCTATGAGCTACTGACTTTCACTCAAGAGTCCTGGGCAATTATACCACGTCGAACTGGCCCTATCTAAGCATTTGCTTAATTCACACGCACATATACATCACAAAATATAACACAAAATATTACAGAAAAATATTACAGTCTGGTCAGCCACGTAGCTGGCATTTAAAAGTCTCTCAAATTACTTATGCCGAGTAGCGCTTATCTCAACTAGAGATCTCCCCTCCGCTTGGCATGAACTCTGCTCCCAAGAGCACAATAGAATGTTTCTCAAACTGGCGTGAACTAAGACTTTCGGCGCCTGATCAAATTGTGTCCCAAACTACTCATCACCGATCAATTTATGAGTAACTGGCAGAATGGAGTGGAGTAGGGGCAATCTGAGAAAATAATCTGTAATTTTCAACTCACAGACTTGGGACTAGTATCAAACTTCTTCTTTTTATCTAAACGTCTCAATGCACTTATGCGGAATTCCATCCGATCGGCGGTTCTTCATACACGTGTTTTCAGCGCCTTTTTTTATGGCACGCACCTCGCTTTTTGGTTTAGGCGTTCTCTCTTCTGATTCGCTGATTCAATCGGTTATCGGTTGGAAATTCACCTCTGGCACGCCCATAATGACGCCAAATTGTATGCGCGTTCACTCAGAATTTGTCCTTGAACTTGGCTTAGCAGGTCGTCCCCAGAAATAACTATCACGCCACCTCTTTTGCAAGCGTTGCGACACACTACCTGCCTTCCGTTGTCCACTTCAACAGGCACTGCCTGGATATAAGTAATAATAATAATAATAATAATAATAATAATAATAAAAATCATGAAGACTTATTGATCGGCAAATCAATAAGGGTTCAATATATTTTAGCGGCGGATATGTAGATGATTAATGTGTAAAATATGTAAATATTTAATAATCGATGGACGTAAGCAAGAATATTTTATTAAAAATATTAAAATAGATCGGAAGTAGTGTAGGAGACAAGAGTTTGAGATTGTATAGTAATTGTAATAGCGAAGGCCTATGCTACGAGTAACTTTTTATTTCTATTTAGCTAACGTAAATATGTATTTTTATTGTTAACTCCTGTAACCAAGGGCACTGAGTTATTGATTGAATATACTGCAGATTTAGTGCGATTTCCTTTTATTTATTGTACCGTGTTTTGAGAATAAATAGGCAGTCACGTGTCTTACGTATCCCTGATTCGTTTTATAGACATTTGCATCATCTTTTGTGGTTTATTGCTAGTATAGTGTGCTACAAAGGTGTTGGGAACGCCATCAACCTGATCCTTATCCGATTGCGCCCGAGATTCGTTTGTTTTTGTTCTCCCGAGTATGTTAGTAACCATAACCCTTGTATTTAGTTATCTATAGCACATTTAAGGACCGCTGACCCCATCCTGAGTGTGTTCGCCAGTAGCCCTTAGCAGTTTTGCTAGTCGGGACTACACGATGCTGCAATCCTTCACCTTCTGCGGATTTTGGCGGATTCTATTCAAGGAATACGGGTACAGTACCAGCAAAATATCATCCATGTGTGTTGAATTCAGTACCTCTTCATTTTCGTTATGGGTGATAGATTATTTGATGGGTCACATTGGCTCATTGCGTTACAGCCACTGATGACTCGCATGCTGTTACGCTTAACACCTTCTCTGAGCGTGCCCGTATGCTCCTCACACAGCAGCCGTTTCTGAGGATAAATCTTTAGTTGTATTCTGTATCATTCGTGGGAGTGGTCTGTCATTTAGCCTGGGCCCTCAACCTTGATTTTACTGACTTGGAAGACGCTGCTAAAAGCCGAAGTCTCCACCAGCAACACTCATGGGATCACTGCGACCCACAATCCTCTTCACTACGTCAAGGTACAAAAATTTCAGGGTGGTTATTATTTTAATTGTTATTACTATTACCGTTATTTTTATTAGTAATATCATTTATAACTGAGAGTATGATTAGGAAGGAGGCTGCCATGACCTCAAGTTGGGAACCTTCCCAGAATTTACGTGAAGAAGAATTGGAAAACCATCGAAAACCACTTATAGGGTGACCGAGGTGGGAATCGAACTAATCTCTTCTCAGATCTGCCTCATGACTCTGCGTGAGCCCACTTCTACCCTCAGAACAGAATTAAATCCCTTTGCAGAGCTGGGACCCTCAGGATTGACAGCCAAGAATACTAGCCACAACACCGCGAAATGGACCACACACAAACAGATAGACAAAAGAACACATCTCAAGCCCTTAATGATCTAATGATCCTACTTTTACATAACATTTTCAAAATCTTTCAAATAAGGGAATTAAATCAAGAGTAGCTGAAACCCGTCAAAACATGACGGTCTATGAACAACATATTTACTGAAGAAGTTTCCTATATAAGTTACATTCTTTTTACGATTACTTTTTGGCACTATTGCAACTTGAAGGGCGTCAAAAGATTACACTCTCGACATTGCAACATACTGCTGGCCAAATCTCACATTGAGTGACCGGGGTTTTAACCACGGACCCAGGGGTGAGAGAGTGGCGTGCTGCGGCCTAAGCCACGAAGGCTTCCCCAAGTGATAAAATAAGGTATGAAAATGATACATTATTGTAATAAAAGAAATATTTCTGGTGCAGCAGTGACAATTTAAATTGAAATCAACTTCTAATGACTCCCAGAAAGATACGTGATTCATAAAAAATATATCTTCAATAACCTGCCCTGTGAAAGTTATGAAATGGGAGGAGTACCTACTCTCAACAATTAATGAATCATCCCCTCTATTAAAATTCTTATAAAAACTATTACATTAAAACACGGTGGACATCCGCCATGCCTGTCATGAACCAAGATAATTCTGCGCTTGCGCTAGGGCCAAGAATTTGGCATTTTTGTGTGATAATTTAAAAATATATGGTAACATATTTGTTTATTTTAAAGACGCTCTGCAAATCTACAGGCCTAGAGCTTTCGTCAGAATGCTTTACGAAGTCAATTCGTTAAGCCGTTTTCTCAATCTCGCGGTAACAAAAATTACCTTAGCATTTTAAATATATAGATAATAATGGAACTCGTTTTGGGAATGGGCATTTCCACTGAAAAGGAACATGAGTAGGCAGCAATGGGAGATAATTTACTTTCGCACAATGTGAACCTGGCAATGTACAGTATATCACTAACTCACTCTGTCATGTTCTGTTGATAGAATGGTTCCAGGCAGTCAAGACTGAACCAAGTAGACCAATGTGTCAATGAACAAAGGGTTTGTGCACGGCGCCGTAAGCAGCCCTTTAATTCAGTGGTCCCATTCATGAATTCATACAACAAGGCACAATTTGAAAAGCCCGTCTGAAAGCGAGCCCCCATGAGGCGGTACTGCTATTGGAGCAATTAGCAGCTTTATGGCTAGCGTTTCTGGAATTACAAGAGTAGTCTCCAGTCGGAGTACGTGAGGACATTGATTGTTCATTTGTTGTTAATTCATTTTACGGGCTTGGGGCACCTTGGTCATCAGCCACGTCCAGTTTATGTGTTGACTGTAGTAGTATATGAATTACTGTATTAGCGACATGGATGAGGTATTTGCCCAGGACCTTCAAGTAAGGTACTATCCCGGCACTTGCCTGGAGAGAGCGTGGAAAAGAACAGGGAAAAATCACACTCAGGATAGCCACTGTAAGCACTGGGATTCAAACCTACAATATGCGGATTTGCTGCTGCTGCCCTCACGGCCAAGGTGCACGACTTAATGAGCACGTCTACGCCACGGGACTGAGAACTTTCAGAGGAACATGTTAGTTGGTGCATAAGTTACCTTTTCTGTTGTTATTGAAATATTTTATGTCAATTTTCAGTGTTGCCTAAGTAGTGTATTATTAGAAGCTTTTCAGTCGGTCTACACGGGTGTGCTCAATTAGATTGGGTGGGGAGTAACACTTAATTTCCAAGTGCCTGAAATAAATTACATGAATTATTTATACACTTAATAAAACAATGCTCACACCAATGAGGGGCTTAATTGGATGACTAGTTTCATTAGTCAATACAACATCATCAGATCTGCTCGGTTGGACTTCATTTAGGTTCAGTGTATCTGTACTGTAGATAACACTTATATAGAACAGTGTTTACACGATTAAGCTACAGAAGTTTTAAATTAAATTTTGTATATACGCGGTGTTTTAACCGGTTATATCTTATTTCTTTAATCTCTTACACTTCTAAAAAGATGTGTTTATTGTTAGTGCAATTTAGGTTTATATGAGTGGATCCTTTTTGAATCGTTAATTTATATCATTGCAAGCTATTGAAGTGATTGCGTTCTGGACTGTTATGTAATTAGCCATAACTTTTCAAATTTCTTATTTACTTGGTGAGCATTTGTAGTTTGTTGGTTATGTCAAACACTTAATCAAACACATAAATGTAAATGAGTTCACGCTGTGGTTTTGTAGACTTAGCTGATTTTCGCTTGCTCTTGTACCAATGTCCACTACACTACACGTCTCAAAGTGGTTCACAAAATCTAGAACGCAATCACTTTAATATCACACAACGATAGAAGTTAACGATTCAAAAATATTTCACACTTACACACATAAAAAGTATTAACAATGAATGCATCACTACAAAACTCTAAGAGACTAAGGGAATCTCTACTTAGTATAAAACAAAGTCCCCGATTCTTGGATGTTACTGGTAAACTCGAGAACCACTGGATGGATTTTGATGCGGTGTTCACCATTCTGTAAAGGATATCTGGAGGATGATTTCTGTAGAAAATAATTTATATATGATCAAAGGAAGCCGAGCAGTAACGATTTAAGTAGATAAGCCGAAAATAAACTGGCATCCGAGCGCTTTGTAAGCTTACGCTGTGCATACCGTTAAAAATATCTAAATACTATGAGTGTAAGTATTGTTCAGCATGAAAAGTTCTACAAAAAAGTCCGCGAGAGCATATGTCTATCTTCAACACATCGCCCACTATAAGTGTTTTTACGTTTTGATTTCTTTCAAGCATGTCCATTCAACTACTGAGGCGACAGTTTACGAGCTAGCTAAGGGCGAGTCTATCATCCCTGTTACAGCCTAGCTAGCGGGTGAACAAATTGCCCCAGATACAGCCAGCAGCAAACCGTTGAGTCGTGTTGAGTTAAGACTTCTGAGAAGGGTGGTTGTGTTTGGAGTTTCCCTGGAAGTGGAACTCGGGTTTTCTTCATTTCGCAAGTGAAACACAGTCAAGTTAAGATTGGACGGAAGGGGGATTTGAGTTTCATTCACCTCGCCATTCCCTGGAAGTGCAACTCTCATTTCGCCTGTGAACTTTTTGTTCCGCAAAATCCACAGTCAATTTAAGATTGGACGGAAGGGGGATTATATTATATTAAATTATACTGATTGGCGTATAATCTCTACTTAGTATAAAACAAAGTCCCTGATTCTTGGATGTTATGGGTAATCTCGAGAACCACTGGATGGATTTTGATGTGGTTTTTCTCCATTCTGTAAAGGATATCTCCAGGAAGGTTTTTGTAGAAAATAATTTATTTATGATCAAAGGAAGCCAATCAGTAACGATTTCAGTGAAAAATTCGAAAGAAAAACCTGGCGTCTGTGCGTTTTTAAGCTTACTCTGGGCAAACCGTTAAAAATATCAATATACTATGTTTGTAAGAAAAGTTCAGCATGAAAAGTTGTAAAAAAAAACTGCCGCGAGGGCATATCTCGATCTTCAATACATCGCCTACTATAAGTGTTTTTAGATTGGACGGAAGGGGGATTCAAGTTTCATGCACATCGCCATGTTAAATTACGTCTGACAAGAATTCGTTGCACATGCATCTCCATGATAATATAATTAATAGTCCAGTCAGTGATTTTAACCCATCATGCTGAGACGTAAAACGGATATAGGTCGTAGTTCATTCACATCGAAAATAAAGGCGCTTATCACGTAATGCATTCATAACTGTTCCCGGGCGAAACCGGGGCGGGTTGCTAGTAATATAGAATTGGCTAAAAATCCGACTCGTTACAAAGTTGAATTACAAACTTCTTAGCTTCATAATGTAAATATGGCAGTATATAAGTGTTATAAACATATCGACTGAACATAAATTAAGCCCAATGAGCAGGACCTGATGATGTTCGCTTGATGAACGAAACTAGTCATCCAATTTAGCCCCCATTTCGTGGAAGTGTTTTACTTAGTGTATAAATAATTCATGTGGGCCTAATTTATTTGAGGCACTAGGAAATTAATTGTTACTCCCCGCCCAATCTGATTGGACTCACTTGTGTTGACTGATTAAAAAGCTCTTTCTAATAGATTACTTCTGTTGTTGTTGTTGTTGTTGATGATTCCTTTAGGGGTTTTGCGACAACGTGGTCGTGCAGCCCCTTGTACTTGGGTGTGTGTGTGATAACTTGTGTCATAGTGATAACTGTCCGCCTCCTTGGCTGAGAGGATAGCGTGCTAGACTTTGGACTGGGTGTCCCCGGGTTCCATTTCCGCCAGGTAGTGGGATTTTGACGTCGTATTCCTCTGGCTCGGGTTTGTGACGTCTTCATTATTCATTTCACCCTCAATATGACGCGCAGGTTGCCTACAGGCGTCAATTTGTTAGCTAATTAGTAATTGTTGTTTTAAGTGGCGGAAACAGTGAGGTCATTTGTCCCTAAAGGCGTCAGCTTGAAAGACATGTAGTAGGCCTCTTCGGAGACTAAGCGTCATTATTATTATTATGATCATTTTAGTGATGACTGTAATAGTGTGTGTGTATATGTTTTGCGCCTAGAAGGTGACCGTTGCCATGATTTAGGTGCCATCCTAAAATTTGTTTTGAGTAGAAATGAGAAACCATGGAAACCACATCTAGGATGACTTATGCCTCACAGGACGGAGTGAACTCCGTTCCAGCCATTTGACCAGAATTTTATTTCTTGGCAGAGCTGGGACATGGTGACAGCTAATAATGGTAAGCATTACGCCTCGAGGTGGATATACCATTTCTCCGAACACATAATGAGAGGAAGTGCAGGCAATGCACTGTACCTTGTAAATTAAACTATCCCCGCAATTGTGCCCGTAGGAACACGTGTATTCAAGGATGACTGCTGGCTCTAGGAGGACGTGAGGCTAGCGTGGCGACACTCGCAGCTTAAGCCATGAGACTCTACTTCTCATATGAAGCCCCGTAGGGGCTAACAACTAGTGGGACTTTGGTTGGCGAACACAACAACCCACCTTCCACTTAGTTGTGCAAGACTTCTCTTATTTCACTTTCCTTTTTCAACTCTTGTTCTATTCCAGCTCCGATGTTGTTAAGGTATTCGATCCCTAAGGCGTCTTTCATTTTCCTATCTTAATTAGCCCTTGTTTCCTGATACCCATATTTTCGAGTGCCACGCCTCTTCTTTCTCTTCACTAAATCCCCTGCGAGGATCTCAAGGGGGGAGAAGGGGCCTGGCGCTACAACCTTAAGTGATCAAAGCTTGTGAACTCGACGGATTCATGAGCATCATCCGTTTTTCTCCTTTCCTCAGTGACGTTTGGTAGATTCTCTCCTCTTTGCCGTCCTTGGCTCAACATCCCTCCAGTCCCCTCATTCTTCGAAGCTTCAGGGCATTTCCTTTCCCGTGTCTTTTATTTCTATTTTATCTCCTTTTATAGCCCATGTCTTTATCTACAGTAGTATGTAAGGTAGTTTTCTTGGCTGCCACCCCTGAGTTCTGGTTCGATTCCCAGCTCTGCCAAGAAATTCAATTCTGCTCTGAGTATTGGAATGGAGTTCACTCAGCCTCTTGAGCCAGAATCAAGAGGGTGAGGGTTCGATTCCCATTGCAGCCATCCTAGAAGTGATTTTCCACTGTATACCACTTCAACTCCAGGTGAATGTCGAGATGGTACCTAAATTAGGGCTATGCCTCCTCCTTCCAAATCCTCACCAAATTTTTAATTAATACACACACTAATACAATTATCGCAACAATACAGGTTATCAGACAAATTTTGTACACACCCACGTATACAGGGCTACATGACCATGATGTCACTGGTCTTTCAATTTTCACAAGAGAGAGGGAGCGATGTTGGCATATGTGTACGCCACCTTTCTGCAATCTCACTTATTGCTGGTACACTGTTGGATTCATTCGGAACAGTCTTTCCAGGAGTAGCTTTTTCTCAAACGTTGTTGTGACCAAAAGATTACAAATAATAATTACAATCAAATAATCCAATCCCACGACATGTGAGAAATACTGCTTATGCATTGCAAATTAAATTATAATGCGAACCATTTCTAAAATTAACAACTAGGCCTATGCTGTGTGACAATAAATATTTTTATGTGAGCCCAAACGTAACATTCGCACCTTAAACCCTAGATGGCTCACTCCGGACTTGAATTCCCTTTAAGCCGAAACAAATACGAACGTCACAAATAATTGCGGCATTGTGTCCCTGCATCCCACCGGAATTCCTGCAACTACGTTATTCATGTCATTCATGATTTAAAATAGTGTGCTGTAGGCTTACATCTCTCTCTTCTTTTTACAAAACGTGCTGCTTTCCTTCCGCTTAATTCATAATTTGGGAGATCGTTATACATGCTAGAACACTGGAAAACATTGTTATTCAATGTATTGTAAGTCATCTCGCACATTCTTTCTTTCGTTAATTTGACTAGTCGGACGGGAGGGAAGAGGACTGCAATCTAAACACACGGAAGAGTCAAGCTCACTTCACTTAATTTCTCAGGGCTGAATTAAATCTTTACAGTCCCTTGAAGGTGGAGGAAAATCCAAACAAATACTGAAGATGAAATTCAATTGAGGTTTGCAAATAGTCACTGTTGTTTTAGTTACGTTGTGAAAATATCAACCAACAAAATGGCTAGACTGATAAATATAATTTATGGAACAATGTGGTTGTTAAAATCGTCATATATGTTTTCTAGCGGTACTGAGCCTCAGGAAGCTTGAAGATAGAGTTGCACGAAGTTTAAGAAAAGAGATACAGACATATAGAACATGAAGCTAAGAGTGAAGACGGAAAAACTATATATATTTCATAAAATAATTCTATCAAGGCACTATTTTGAATATTTTTCAAGAACACGGAAAAGTGAGTATGTCACTGTAGAAATTCATACCTAAAACAGTCCTGAGACATATCTTCACTATCCACTGTGCTGCTTGAAGCACTTCTCAAAGCAACCTGTATGATCGTTGTAATACCTTTAAATCAAGGGCAGTTTGTCTATGACTGCATCCTTACAGCATCTGAGAGCCTATGTCCTAATGAAACAACTCGTTCGACTTGCTGCATGCCTGGTATCTGTACCGTGTTTATATGTAAGACCTGAAATCGTAAGTGTAACAAGCCCGTGTGAAGATAAAAACTGTACAATATAGCCTAGTGCAGCGATGGAATAGCATACACCTCAGTGGAAAATTAAGACTGTGAATGCTACAGTAAACGCAGATTTTAAAGATATTTTGGAGTGATTTTGCAATGAAAACGAGCAAGTTAGGACGATCATGAGGTCAGATTCTGATGAAGAAAATTCATAGCCCGTGCGAACAAACAGTGCTATATTGCAGTGCATTATTGTGATATTAATCTCAAATAATATTGTAGGACAAATAACAGTGAATATTACACATTATTTCATAATTTCACGACACGTGCTGAAATGGTATATTTTTCTCTCATTGTGAAAATGTGTTACGATAAGAACATCATGGAAAATTTCGGAATAGTATTCATCACGATTTCGATGCAGTTCTAAACTAATCTACAGGGGAGACAGGAGGCTGTTTCTCCTGAGTAAGCCATGCAAGGAGAGGAGGAGATAACTGCAATGGGAAGCTGACAAACTAAAACCAAGGATAATTGAAGAATGATGGAAGGTAAAGCCTGCACAAATCTGTTATATCTTGTTTAAATTGTTGGTAATTTTTCAGCAAGTTTTCTGTATAATGTTTCAGTAATTTTTCCGTAGTTTTTCTGGAATTTTTCTATAGGATTGATAATTTATCAAATGTCAATTCGATCAGTAATGCTGATATTTTGATTAGTTGGAGTTGTAACAAGTGAAAATCTTAAATATTTAACCAGTAGAGAATTTAGCTCAGATTTGAGCAGGGTTAGATTGTTGAAACATGCTTGTGACAACCATAATATGAAATTCACGTCGGACGTGTTACATTATTGTTGTGTAAAATGAGTAGTCATACGGAAGCCATTGTAAGAGCTCTATAATGTTAATTGAAATGTGATATAACATTCAACGATTTACTGTTACTTTGCGGACACTATATGATGATAGTTCAGATCATGATTTTCAGTGTGAGGAGATAATAAAAAATTATTTCGGCATTGAATTGAGGAGACGAATATTAAAATGTTGTTAGGAAATTTTGGAAGTAAGATGACAGTTTTTTTTAGTCGGAATTGAGTTTACAATTTATTTAACGTGATATCGTACGCCATGATTGTAGCAAACAGCTGATTACTATGAAGGAGAATGTTAGCAATGTTTTGTGTTATCGGAATGAGTATTGAGAATGCTGAGCGTATTGTTAAGTCCAGTAGGGTAACGCCATGGTGTTAATTGATGGTGATTATTACACTTGAAGGTGATTATAAGAATTTATGGTGAGTACAAATATGTATATGGAAGCTTCGTTAAAATATTATGATACATGTGAGTTGTTGAAGATAGGCGTTGTGTAAGGATAACATATCAGTTGATGTGGCAATAGAGTGTGTTTATTAAATGCGTTTATAATACGTGAGCTAAGGAATAAAGCAAGATGAAAATAGAGTTACAAGGAATTGTTTGATAACTTTAGACCATTTCAATTTCAACCAATTCATTGCCAGAATTTAACCCTTGGAGTGCCAGACAACGATAGATATATCGTTGTTCCGTATTTACGCCTTAAGTGCCAACAACGATATATCGTCGTTTGAACAGACTGCTCTTTTATACGTATTTAGTACTGTTGGATTTGTCAGGAGGCGGCACCATACGCGTTGATTCCACAGAGAAAGGATAGTAGTTTTTAACTACGTCGCTAGATGACGCGTAAGTTTCCTATTTCCGGTTCAGTGAATTTTAGAAATCTGTGTTCATCCGCGCCGTGTAACATCTATGACACATTGAGTAAAATGGCGTCAAGCAGGAGAAATAAGTTTGTTTGTTGATGGTGATGATCTGGCTATGTAGCCTACGTGAATAATTTGAGTGAAGAGGAGGATGATGATTACTCGGATGAGGAATTTAATCCTCCAATGGATGAGAAAATGGAAAGTGAAAGTTATAGCGGCGGGATTGATGTAAACATCCGACCACGTGATTTTAGGCCTAAGGTAAACAGCGATAGTTACAGTGATAATGACATTCAGAATGACAGTAGTGGCGATGACGACAGCAATATCCAGCAGTTTCACGATTTCCGTGAAGTTCAGGTAGGACAAGATGCAAAATACCAACCCTCACCTGAGAGGGTAGGGGTAAATCCTGAAGCCTATATTTTTGTAAATATGTTTTCTGTGTGTTGTGTTTATCTTTAGTGAAGATAACTCCCAAACTATTGTTCATACTAAAGTGATATTTTACGTGTTTATTCATCGGGAATGGGAGATCACAGAGAAGTAAACATTACTTATCTGTGAGTTGAATTTCTAATTACATTTTGTTTTATTTCGGTTTTTTATATTTTTCATGTTTTGAAAATGTTCCAAAAATATTTTTATTTTGAATAAACATGAGCATGATAATGTTAAAGTGCAGTTCAGAAGTAAGTGAATTCTCTAGTTAGCATTTAGGGAAAATTTCAAGCCATTGTGTTGGTTATTGTGAATTATATAGCCCTGAGAGTGTGAACCTGCAAAATCCTCTAAATCAGTCTGGCACTCTTGGCATACTGTGAGCACTCAGGCCTGGCACTAAGGGGGTTATGAAGCTCGCGACCAAAATAAATGCATTCCAAGAGAAATAATTGCAAAGTTTACGTATAAAGAGATTGCATAAAAAGTTAACTTCATCTCAAATACTCCTACGTCATCATAGATCATGACAGAGAAACCTGCAGCAATATCTGACACTGCCATCTCTGCAACTAGGAGTTGAATTTGGGGTGAAATTCTAAAGCCTTTAAGCTTTTAATGTAACACGTTCACCCCATGAAGAGCCTGTTCATAATAAAAGGGGAGAACGATGTAACTAAGAGGATTTTATAACCCTCCTGTTTTAGTATTAAGTTCAACCCTTCAGGCTTCTAGTATGCATCAAGTACACATTTACGTTTATACATGATTTCCTCATGTACGATTGGTTTCTCGTGGATGATATTAAATTTGAGTAATTGAACCACAAAAGCGTAAATGTATCATCAGAGTATGTATCATCATCATCTCAGTGGTCGCGTATGTTTCAAAACGTATTTTGTTAGTATCGTCTGTGATCTTATTGTATATATCCAAGAGAATTAAGTATGACAGGTCAACTGTTAAATCAGAAAGATGTTCTCAAATTTTGGAACACACGTGTTTGTGTTCTCATATTCGTCAAATAATTAGGACTAGTCCCATTGCTGGGCTTGATATATAATAAACTAAACACGAACACACAAGAACGTGAGGGTATCATATTAATATAGGTTTCTTGGCACAAAACATACAGATTTCACCCTTGGTAACATAAAAGGGGCGAGTAGCACGTGCTTCACCCTGAGTCCCACAACCATCAGAAGTGCCCTGAGTACGACAGGCAACTATTCAAGCGTACAATCACTCAAACAAAGAAGAAGTGCTCCATTGGTAACTGTTTTGGCCATGACTCGAAGATGGGTTTACACGAGAACCAGTATAACGATGTCAGAGATTTTAAGTATACACTAGGAAGTGACTTTCAGTTGGCTCTAGGCGCAAGAACTAAACAAGGAAGATATATTTGCATTTGATTTATTTTCCTTTCAGTGTCCAGTCTAGTCCAGTATGCAAGACTCTGTTTGCGAACGAGCCACTTCCATGGTCCCAGATTAGCAGTTAGCACTGTGGTCTCCTCTTTTTCTACACCGCTCACCGTAGTATCGTTAAACACTGAAATTAACCAACACCTCCTACGTCTACTTCTGCTTCTCTTACTCTCTATAGCCTTCATTAATCTCTTAGGTAATCTCTCCTAGCTCATTCCCATCACATGGACCCCTCCATCTGAGTCGGTTCAGGAGTTTTGCGCGAAATAAACAGTTATTTGAAATGAAGTCTACAAGCTATTAGGTCGTGTATTTTACAAATATTGCGAATCCTAGCGGTACTCGAATCAATTACGTCTGGCTTCATACGCCGATGCTCTGACCACTGAACTATAGACGGACGCCTTAATCCTCACTTGAGAATGATACATCTATTGATTAACACTCAATTAACAATATAATCAGCTATTGCATGCCTGCATCAAAGATGATGAATAATACCCAAGTGAGAATTAAAGTGTCTCTGCAGTCAGAACACCAGCATACAAAGTTGGAGGCCTTGATTTCGAATTCCATAGGGGTCAGCCAAATTAACTCACCAACCTCCATCTACATGGCTTGTACACCTAATGCAATACATGATCTAAATACTTTAACATTGTGAACATTCGTTTCTCCTATTTGTGGTCATGAAAATCCAACTATCGAAACAGTTATTTTTCAGAATTTAACTACTGGAGGTTCAAAGGTGAATATGCCGCGGAATTATTCATGATGGTCATAGCCGAGAAAGGTCTTCATTTTCCAACGGATTCATTACGCGAATCTGTTATTCGAGACAACTAATTAGAGCTGGTTATCAGAGAGATATCACACACACCCAAGTACACCACACACACTATGATGTCCCAAAGCCCCTAAATGAATGTGCAACAACTCTATTAGGTATTGTAATTGCATAATAATTAATAATAATAATGCTGTTATTGGTTTACGTCCCTTTTAATTACTGAGGCTTTTGTAATAATAGCCCTGATATACAAATCAATTTGTGTTGAAGTTCACAATACTGTGATATAGGTCACAGTTTTGATGTACCTTGGCTTTAACTCATTACGTCTGTGAACATTTCGTTGTACTGTTCGGATTTATTTTTCTACTTCAAATCCTTTTCCTAGTATTGTTTATGGTAATGTATGCTGAGCTGGAAGGTGATTGTGGGTACATCGGACACCAAAAGAGTGCACTAATATCGTCTACAAGGGAATGTTATAAGTACTCGTTTATGAGTAACCTATCTTCTTTTAATTGGTAAATATTCCAATTGTGGAGTCGGTGGGTAGCCAGGAAGATATTATTATTATTATTATTATTATTATTATTATTTGCAATATTAAATACAGTAGTCTTATTATATCGTTATGGATTTTACGTACCATGCATGATTTGTAGTAAATGAATTAATGCTGTTGAATAATTTGCACCTGAGTTGTTCTCTATCCTCATTTCATAATTTTGAGAAATCACAGTTCTAATATTGTACAAACCTATCCTGCATATGCCACTTGTAGCCACAATATGCAACTGTCATTTTCTCTTAACATCTTGACGTCCTCATTACTGCACAGTTTCTTAGAACAAAAGCAGAATGATTTGGAAATGGAGGAGGATTTGAAAACCCACGATGTATTGTTCAAGTTTAGTTGAATATTCTCTAACCTCTCTGCATGCTGCCAACACCTGCGTAAAGCAATAGGTCTTATAGCTCTCACCATGGGATATGCAACCTGATTTGTCAGTGACGGGTGTTTCTTCTGGCATTGTTGTAATGGATAGGAATAATTCCCACGACAGTAATACTATGTACAATTCTCCAGTCATTCTCTGTGTGGTTGAAAGCCACATACAAGTTCTCATCTGCTGTGGGTAACTTCAAACTTCTAATTAGGCTATACTATACGTGTAGTTACAGGCCTAATTCATTACATAGCTAATACATCCTTGTGAATCTAATCCCTTTAGAGTGAATGCTTTGATCCCCAAGGATTAGCGTTGAGTAGCACGCATCCATGAGCTCTGTTAATAGCAAACTGAAGGCCGCACTTTGATTAGGAGGGCGAAGCTTTGAGGCTACATGCGAGTTCTTGGAGGAAGTTGCATTACTCGAGAATTTCGCCTTATTTCATTTCCTCGCTCGGCCTCAATAGTTTGTGTTCCAACTTGATATGCTTGAGGGTTTTAAAGCATACCTACGTCTATTGTTGGGTGCCATATTACAGTGTTTTTCAATTACTGGTGTTTATTGGTTAAGGTAAGACCGATACATGAGTAAGTAAACTTCCGGAGATGTTCAACTTTACTCCATGAATTTCAGCCACCTGCAAAGGTACAAGAAAATCCTGTCTCAACCAGGATGATAAATACTGTAGACCTACCTGAAAGCTCAATCTAGTGAGGACAAACCAGTAGCTGTTGTATAACCAAAGTCAAAAGTTTTCGTCAAAAACTCGTAGATACTACCGTTGATGCGAATCACCAGGTTGACCATGCAAATTCCCAGAACTTACTGTGCGGTCAATAGGCCTTGGTCTAAGAGAGGTAGCTGCTGACATGAATATCTCGTCTTACAATATTGCATTTTATAAAATTTATTTGGTGAATCCAAATCGCTTTTATTTCTTGTTAAGTCACCTGTTACCTGACCTTTTCATTGAATGCATACTAGTTGGGTAATGCATCAACCTCAACTCACTACTTTACCTAAAATTACAGAAATATGGGTTTTATTCACGTCACAAAAATGTCATTATTTCCTACCTCCCGTTACTAGGTACATCACTCACAGTCTGGTGATTCTGATTGGTGTTTTCTGGGTAGGAACATCGAATACCACGACGGAAAAGTACAAAAAGGAGAAAATAACCAATGTATAAAAGGAAAGAAAAAAATGGTTCTCAACGCTCAAAGAAAGAGGATTGAGGAATTTGGAAGTAGAGAGCTGTGAAGGAGAAGAGGATCCGTCCTAAAGTCAATGGAAAAATTGGAAAAAGCAGACCCAATCCCTCGGCGTCGACATAACCCGAGAGCCCTTGCGGATACACACGCTGTCCCTATAAGGCCTTCTGCACTTGGCAGGGGATACCATCAATGAAAAAAGAACAGGCCTCACCTCTCGAAAAATCAGGTGGCAAGATAAACAATTGACAAGGATTAATTTAAGCAGTAAAAGAATTGACCAAGGGGGGTTGACAGGTACGATGAAAGAGAAAAGCCCAATACAAGTATGTGGAGCAATGCCAAGCTCAGCTGAAATTCGAAGGTAGGTAGGCCTACTCTGTAGGTGCCCGTGGATACACGCAGGCATTCACAGATGAATGATCTGCGTGCATAGAGAACGAGTGAATCCGGACTGAATGCAGCTGTCTTATGTACCAGGGCTAGCCTCTAAACTCAATGCAACGGCGTGCAGTGGTAATGATCATGGAATATAGCTACTGATGTGTTGAAACAGAGTTTGGTTGCGATGTAAATTAATTTATAAATACAGAATGTTACTACCTGGAGAAGATAAGTTCAGTAGGTTATGTACACTGAATGACCTTAAGGCATTAAATGAGTGGTTATTGTATCTAGCTAGATTGCAGTAACCCACTGGAACGATCTTAATGCCTTGCCATATCAGTCCACGACTCATTTCATTTGATATCCTGGCCACAAGCGCAGTATTAGACCACGCTGGTAATGGAGTGACAGTGCGATAAAATGTGCACGAGAAGGCAGTAACACATACAGGGGCCCTCTACTCCCCAACATAAATCGCACCTGCTCCCACTTCCTCTAACGGCAGAAAGCCAACATTCGAACTACTAGTCTGTTGGTGGTATGGGTACATCACATTGCAGTATCTTGGCCACCTTCAGGAGGAATACAGTAGAATTTGAATGAGAATTTATTTATAAATGAAATTTCACAGGGTGTAATGAGCCCCTTTATGTAGCGAATACATTGATCTCGTTTAATTCATATTAAAACAGAAATTAAACCTACCTTAGCAACTAATTTAACAAAATTAGAATGAGACTAATAACTAAGCATGAGACATAGCAGACAGAACAAGTATACCTAAACATGTCATATACACAAAAAATAATATATATTTGAAAACAGTAAGAATATGCACCTAATGGATCATTAATTATATAGTTAAAACAAATCACAGCATATTAAAAAGACTATAATTGTAACAATATGGTGTTTGAAGCCATTTTTCAGTGTTGCCTTAGAAAATCGTGTTGCCCGACTGAAAAACATCAAACTGCGTCTATAATTGTAATTTGAAACATGATGTACTCTAGCATTAATAAACAAGATGTTCAGTAAAGAACATATATGCGTGGCTCAGGGGTAACGTTCTCGCTTGCTGAGCCCAAGGTTGCAGTTTCGTATCCTGGCGCAGTCGGCTGGCATTTGAGGGTGCGCAAATGCGAGGGAGCCGTGTCCGTAGATTTACTGGCACGTTAAAGATCCCCTTCGGGGCAAAATTCCGGCATCCCGGCGTCTCTAAAAGCCAGTGTAGTTAAAAGGGACGTAAACCAATAACATTATTATTATTATTATTATTATTATTAAAGAACATATAGCCTACTTTCTCCTAAATGCATGGGTATTGTTATAACTCTTTGTCCTTTTCAAGGAGTATAATTGAATGTTGGTTGTAGTAGCTTGTTGAAATAAGACGTGTTATACGGATATTAAACCTGAATATGAGGTGCCCGTTGCTAGTGCTACCTGTGTACAAAATGTCATTCAATTCGGTTTAACCGTGTTTGAATTGATATGGTGAATCGATTTGCACACATACATGGCCGCTATCTGCAAACTATTGGGCTGATGACCTTGTAGTTCAGTCAAAAGATGCCTTCCATAAAAACGTATGTAGTTGCAAAATTTGGTAGAGATCAAATAATTAGGTTGGTTGTAATTTGATTTAATCTTTTAACATTTGGGTGGTCGCCATTACGTTTCCGTTACGATGGCGGTGATATAAAATGTGACAATGAGGTTCCCTTTGCTAGTGCTACCTCTGTACCAAATTTTGTTCAATTCGGTTTCACCGTGTTGAATAGATAGGGGGAATCGATATGCACACATATATGGCCGCCATCCGAAAATTATTGGGCTGATGACCTGGTATTTCAGTCAAACGATTCTTCGTATATAAAAGTATAATGTTTCAAAATTTGGTAGCGATCAGATGATTAGGTTGGTCGTAATTTGATTTAAGCTTTTAACATTAGGATGGCCGCCATTACGTTTTCGTCAAGATGGCGGCGATATAAAACTTGACACTGAGGTGCCCTTTGCTAGTGCTACCTCTGTACCAAATTTCGTTCAATTCGGTTTCACCGTGTTCGAATAGATACGGTGGGGGGGGGGGACAGACATTCAGAGTACACACACTCCCACACACACAGACTCACACTCACACACAGACAGACAAAAACACACAATTTTTCACCCTGTGTTGATCTCATAAGTCTACTTTCATGTTTGCAAAAATCGAAAGTAGGCTAAAAATGGAGCAAGATGATATATAGCCCTACACATAGTGCAACATTGACTTGATTCCCGAACTTCTATCAATTGCACGGAACTTATATCCTGGAAACTAAAAATAAATTGATATTATAAAACTCGCTGTGTGGTATGGATATACGTATATAATCAAGAATTTCATTTGAATCGGTCAGTGGAGAAAGGAACTAACTTCATTTTATAACCTTTTCATATTTTCACGTGTATTGCGGTGGGCAACAAGAGACACCCTACTGTGGTGAAAGGAACTTTGTGTTACCATGGCTGAAATGAATCTTGAATGTTATGTTGGATTTTCATTCCTCTTTCAGTATCTCAGTTTGGTGTAGAGTTATTAATATGATAAAAGAAGATGTTATTTTGTTTTTTCTTGCCCAAAATACTGAAGTTATTACGACATTTCAGTGATAAGTCCAACAACAATGCCCTGTAAATAGAAACCCGTAGTGTTCGTATGCTGTTTGTTTTGTGCCATGTAGGCTATAAATCGGAATTAGTTAATAGGACTCATGTTGAAACTAATAGTCACTTACTCACATATGGTTTTACTATTGAAACATAAATAAACTGAATTCTTGCTTGAAAACTGCCAGGGATTGGAGAATGGAATTAAGTCCAATTTTTTCAAAATATTATTTTTCAAATGCGTTGCTCTATATTTTTTAATTCAAAACTGATTATAATTATTACAAAACGATGGTAGTTGCCTTAGACAAAATTAGGAGAACACGACTGTTATAATTTGGTAGGAAAATAGCTTTAACTTCCTCCTGAAAAATGCGAAAATTTCACTTAGTTCCTTCCTCCAACGACCAATTCATTTATATTTGAGATTGAGAAGCACATTCATGGTTTACGGTTTCAACTATGGAGATGTTTTGTATTTCTTCGAGAATTTAGACGTTAGGGGATTCTTTGGTTCGGTTACGTTGACAAAGATCATAAATTAAAGTGAGAGAAGCAATTTTTCAGTGTTGCCTAGTTCTATTAAAGAAATCTATTCAGTCGGTCAACACAAATTGTGCCCGAAAGAAATATGACATAAGATATTTATCATATAATAACACGCTTTATGTACAATTATGGGAGTACATAATTGGGTGACATGTTTCGATCGTCAAGCGATCATCTTCAGATCTTACTCACTTAGGCATAATTAACCTACGATGTTTAAGTATTACACTTATGCACAAATACCGTATATACTTGGTGTAACAAAAATGTACGGCACAAAAATGCAGGACACATTCATCACACGTAGACGAAGAAATTATGTTATTTGAACCTGGGTCTGGAAACGCTTTGTTTCCATATTACACCTCATTGTCTCCAACTCATTAACCATGGGAAACACACAACAACTGAACGTACCAGCACACCACATGCAAATCTTTCTTACAGGAGGTGTTCAATAGGCTAATGCCCTCCGTGCGCATTGATACATAAATCAACCCGCCATCGTAGTGAATTTCGGATGCGTTGATGTATCTCTGGAGTATTGCGTATGGCAACAGGGCCTTGTAAAAACAAACACTGGCAGTGCAGCTACGATAATGACAACGTTACCAAACGTAACCAAAGGTGCATGTTCCCCATGATTCTAACGTTCTGTTCTTGTGTTTTTCCACATGATTAATGAGTGAAGAAAATGAGTTGTAACATGGAAACAAAGTGTTTCCAGACCCATGTTCATAAAACACAATTTCTTCGTCTACGCGTGAGGAATGTATCCTACATTTTGTGCCGAACATTTTGTTACATCCTGTATACAATGTTTAGATTACATATGTTTGTAAATAGTTGCGTATCGCGTCAATCTTATTTACAGATGTCATTGTTCACTTTTATAGTTGCGTTATAATTAATGCACTTTATGTATGTGAACCTGTGATCTTTTGAATTAATATTGCGACTAAATTCAGGAATGATGTTGTCTCCACTATTTCGTTATTTATGTTCTAAATTAACCATTCCTATTTTAACTGGTAGCCTATTGTAATGTGGTTATAATGTCAATGTGGCGAATACATAAATGATACACTGTCCTAGAATGAATTAAGGTTAGTTAAACTTAGCTGTTATTTGAAACCTGAGACCTAAATGGCGTCTGCTCGCCTTCATTGTTTATTGATTCACTCGGAGAAAACGATCTTATGACAGTTGGACCAATCTTTCTGTTGCTTTTCTGAAGATTTTTCGGTTTACATTAATATTTGTCACAATTCAGCTCTTAACCATTCCGGGCATTTTTTGTTTCAAACTAAGACGAAATTGTTCTTCACAGTGGTCTTTGGGCAGTGTAGTTACCCCCATGGTGTACTTAAACTGCGAGTGGTCGACTTCTTGTATGTTAGGGAAATCGTGGTCTGTAGGTGACGCGTTTTCGTTTTCGTTTACCTTTACGTTTTCGTCCTCGACTTCGTCCTCGTCCTAGTTCTCGTTCTTGTTCTTGTTCTTTTAGTAAAATAGGTTTGGAGTAATAAAATACAAAATAAGATTACTGTACTCTTACATTGTGACAAGAATTTTGAGTCATCAATTTATGAACCTAAGCTATCGTAGAAATCAAATGACTAGCGGTGATTTTATTATTCTCCTGAATTCAATTTGCATAAACAGCCACTATTGTTTGTGCTTACAGGAATGCAATTTCGTTACATCAATAATATAATTTATGTTCGACCCTCACTATTATGTGTCAGAAAACTGTATCATAATGATGGTCATTATAACACTGTTTTTCATTATGATACAGTTTCTCCAGCCAATCAGAGCTCGTTCATTGACCAATTAAGTAACGATACCTTCACGCATGTGCTCAAAATCCAACATGTCGGACATAAACACAACATCGAACTATAATAAATTACCGACATGGAATACGCACCGTCCATATGTTCACGTAAATAAACTGGCGAATATGAGACAAGAAATAGCACTGTACCTTAATATCACCAACACTAATTTCTACACAGCGCATTGCCTTCAAACGACTCCTGTGACAATATTACTGAGGGACGGCAGATGTAAACATATGGCCTGCATATGGCATTGCAAGCACACAGAGCGCATGCGTCGGTCGTTCAGAGATCTTGAAAGACAGAGATATACCCAGCGCTCGCTCTGCGATCACAAAATTCAAGTGGCTGACTCTCAACAGATATTTATGAATATTTATGTTAAAACATTTAATAAAGTTATAATTATCGTCGAACATAACAGTCGTATGCAACTCGCCTATAATGGTAATTAAGACACTCGTATGGAAATGATAAAAACTCGCATACGCTCGTTTTATAAAAATACTCGTGTCTTAATTATAGCCATTATAGGCTCGTTGCATAATGTAGTATTACCACATCTCAATCATTGGGTTTTATTAAAATAAGAATGTTGTAGAAAGCTTTCTAGTTGGTCAATGCAAATTGTGCCCAATTACACAAGGCGGGAAGACAAGTATTTATACAACCTAACCTGAAAGAAATATTACATAAGATAGTTATTTCATAATAACACGCTTCGATATACCTAGGTACACATAAAGTGGGTGGGGGGAGGGAGTACCGATGATGATCGCTTGACGATCGAGACATGCTATCCAATTAACTATGATGTTAAAAGATTTTAGGGAAATAGGGACCTCCGAGCAGGTATTTTCCACCCTGTTATCTCTCTGAATGTAGTAACCTAGCCCACAGTAGTGCTGCAAAATATTTGTTGACTTAAGAGTAGCGCTTGATGTCTGACATAATAATTCAATACGTAATTTTATGATTGATACATGTTATATCTGTTGTCGCTGATCTTACTAGACTTCCAATACTTCTGAAATATAACGCGTCTAACATTGCTTCTTGGGAAAAGGAAGTCATCCATTACGTTCAAGTTGAGAGACTTCTATGCTCCCCTGTCATAGCAATTTCCGTGGCTGTCAGGAGATTAAAGGAATTGTCTCGATGAAGAGCGAGCTGGTTAGAAGGCAGACTTAGACAGTGAGGAAGCGACTACGACGAAAGAAGTCCAGCTTTAGAAAAACGTTAAGAATTTTTCCTGAGCAATGGAGGTTGGATTTCAATTGCTTCTTCAAGCCTCTGTGAAGAGTAAACTGGTCGATATTGGGGGTTTTGTGAAAGCAAAATCCAAACCACATTCCGGTCAGAACACGCTTGTGATGAGGGAATTCCTAAGTTCCTTTTCCTTCTACTGTTTGGAGAGACGCCAGCTAGAAGACGGAGACAGAGATGGGGCTCGTGCCTTGTAATTAAGAGGTACGCGAGACCGTCTGTGGGGCAACTAAGCAATTACACAATGTGGAACTTCCTCTCTTTTTGCTCCCTCCACTAATTCTCTTGCAAGTTGCACTTTGGTTGTCTTTTGCCTTATGACCGATGTTTAAATTACCTCATAGAAGAACACACTATAAACATGGAGAGACTATCGTTGTAAGTTAAATGTGCACAGAGCAAAGAACATCGTTTTAATGTATTTATGTTTCTAACATATCTTCTACCTGTTTTGCCAAAAGGTCACTGAAGTATGCGAGAGATGTTTTCAGAGATGTACTTAAATGTTTATGAGAAATTGGGGATAATTGACAGAGGAATATTTTCATGTGTATTCTGAAATCAACAGCAACCTCGAACAACAAGTTCCACAGAAAAGTTGATACGTTAACCATTTTTCAGAAAACTTATACTTATGAGATCAATCGGGATGATTGGTGAGTGTGTCTGTCCTACTGTCTGTGTGTGTCCCCTTCTATCAAATATTAAGGAGCTGCAGCTATCGAAACTTAATTTGGTATGAGGGAACATCCTTGCTAATACACGGTATGTCCATACCATTTTGGGAAAGTATGTCATTGCTGTCAACTGCCGAAAGTCTACTATGCAAATTTTAACCAAGGATGAATATATCAGAATGTGAGCATTGGAACTGTTCCAAAATCGGCACGCATATAGACGTTAATATTGCATATTCTTTTAGGTTCGACGATGTTGATATATAAATAATATGTGTCAGAAAACTGAATCATAATGAAGGTCATTATAACACTATTCTTCATTATGAAATACTTTCTCCTACCAATCGGAGCACTACTACTGTGATAGAATTTATCAGGGCTAAAGATAATCCAATGGCAAGCCAGCGCAAATCGCATGTACCACGATTAATTATTTCATTCATTCTTTAATTCATTATTTCATACATACTTTAATTCAGTGGAAGTTTATCATGTTCCATTGTTAGAGGCTTATATTGAATATTGGCAACAACGCCTTAACTAGTAATACTAAGCGAAATTATGCATTCAAGTTGACGATACATTTTGGTGGCTTTCACGTCGTTTGCCCCCAAACCATTTCATCTCCCTTCTGTGTGCTTCACTTCCGGGTCTGTCGACAATACTGTATATGCAGTAGGGAAAATAATTATAATTATATTATGAATAATAATCTACTTACCTTAACGCTCAATTCAAGCATTTCTAGGGTTCTACTTGCCCAATTTAGAACCATTATTGTCGTTCAAAAACCCTTTTATTGGCGTTTCAGAAATAGCCTTAAAGTGGCAATTTACTAAAATGAACACCAGTAAAGTGGAAAACACATTTTTCCGTGAATAAAGCTACGGAATCTCCTTGTTACGAGGATTCCGAACCACAGGTCATGACCATTCTCCTTCGAACATCTCACATGCATTGGCCTAGAATTGTGCCCGTCCCGCATTTGTGCGAGGCAAGCAACTTGACCACTCGGCCAAAACGCTCACTAGATTGCGAGAATAGACCATAAATATTAACATACTCGCGCCACCTCCATATTTATAGTTTCGTGATTGTCATCATATCGTAATTTACATAATTGAATGCTCCTTGTAGCATTCTACCACAGTACAATCTTTCACTCTTACAGCTTTAATAGGATCAGAGAGAAGGCAGTTAAATTTAAAAGTCCATGAGGTGGTCATGTTTATTTTCTGCTTGTAACGATTTTGAAATTCATACGTAATGTGTACCGAGGAGGGCTAATTGAATTTTCCAAATTCACGTGGCCACCATGTTTGTTTCTTACTTGTCACGGTATATAAGTTTATACCATAGAACGTGTGTTATAATCGTCTATCATGGTACAAAATTTGAAGCTCTTGACTGAAATAAGTTCCGAGATATTAAATACTGGTTGAATTTTGTTCGCGGTTGCCATGTTGGATTGGTGAAGGTAATGGAAATTTAAGAAGAACGTTGGAGGTGTCCAGGATTAGATGTAACTCCAAATTTAATTAATATGGGTCATAAACTTCTTCGGTGGAGGGAGACGTGCGTGCACACACACACACATACACACACACGGAAGAAAGTCAATCGGATCTGCCTATATTCATATACCTAGGTAATTAAAATAAACTGAACTGGTGCAGAAGGAGTCACAAACATCTAATGCACGAGGCAGATGAATTTAATGTAGAAGTTAAAATCCCACGGCTCATATGGGAATTGAACACGAATACCTTTAGGTCAAATGCCAGCGTCCGAACAGATATGGAGCTAAATAAACAATTGCCGGATAGCCGACCACACAGTACAATAATCTATATATATATAAAGCACAAAGTTTATATGTAGACCTATGTATGTTTGTCTGTCTGTTATGTATACAAATCTACACCGTTTCACCGATCTGAACCAAAATTTGTATACATAGCCTTTGGAACCCTGCGGCTAACCCTGTCCACTTTAAATTTCGGACAAACCTCTCCATTCCCTACATTTAAGCCCTTTGGCACAAATCTACGCCGTTTCTCCGATCTTAACCAAAATGTGTATAGTTGCCCTTTGGAACCCTGCGGGTAACACTGTCCACTTTAAATTTTATACAGACCACTCCTTTCCCTGCATTTAGGCCCTTTGTCTCAAATCTACACAGTTTCACTGATCTTAACCAAAATGTGTATAGTTACCTTTTGGAACCTTGCGGGTAACACTGTCCACTTTAAATTTCGGAAAGACCACTCCATTCCCCGTATTTAGGCCCTTTGGCACAAATCTACACAGTTTCACCGATCTGAACCAATATATGAGGCGCCTAGAATAAAAACCCGCCAAATCCATATTTTATGAAAATTGAGATAAGCATTGTTTCATATAGCTTTTGCTGCGCTGAAGTCATTAAAACTACAAAATCCGCTACATCCTACTGTTAAACGAAGTCAAAGTTGAGGCTTAGTTGCAATATCCGCCAAGTCCAACGACTGTTTCGCCATTTTTGGTCACAAAACCCGCCACATCCACATCAGCCAATAGGAGCACCCAGTTTCGCCATCTTACCTTCCATGATGCTTTGCGAAGTGTTTATACTCTTTACCAACGTGCATTAGTCAGTGAATGTACCTCTGCCTGACGTGATTAGAATGGTTTATGTTGTTATACTTTCTGATTATAATAATTTGTTTTGGATAATTTTGACAAAGAACAACAAGAAGAATAACATTTTGGTCTGGGTGATGTTTTCCACAGAAGTGACATTTGCGAACATAAACGTGTCACGAAACCTGATTTTGATAAGACTCACATACAGCCAGAAGACATAAACAGAGGGATTGTCCTTCAGGCTCAAGCAGTGAAAGATGGTTCGAGACTGCTTTCGAAGCATTTTGGAGAAAGATGGAGGGAAAATGAAGAGCTGATGTTTTATTGCAATCTGGAAAGTCGTGGCGAACACGAAGAGAATGATGATGATTGAGAAACTACTATTGAGGATGAGGTAGAAACAGAAATTGTGTAGCTGTAACTTCCAGTAAAGAATGTGATTTAATAGTTGAATAACAATAGGTTTGTCTCTAAGGGCCTGGACCATAGTAATTGAATATGAATTTAATTTGACGTTTTTCCTTATTATTATTGTTCAGTACTGTAGGCTACAGTATTGCCGGCCCCGTGGTGTTGTGGTAGAGTGCCTGCCTCTCACCCGGAGGCCCTGGGTTCGATTCCCGGCTCCGTCAGGGATTTTGGAAACTGACATGGGGGCTGGAACAGGGTGCACTCAGCCTCGTGAGGAGAATTTAGTAACTGACAGTGAGGCAGCGCCCCGATCACGAAAACCAAGATTAACGGCCGAGGGGACCCGATGCGCTGGTCATGCGTCACCCCAATATCTGCAAGCTAAATGGCTGGGGATTAGGCCCTTAACTGGCTGTAGTGCCAGGGGTTATTTATTGTACAGCATTATTACCCTTTCACGAATCGATTGCCGGCGGTGGAGATGGGAGCTACTGTTTATGTACTTGTGTTACACGTCAGCCTGCTTCGTTGACACGTACAGTTGCGCGTGTAGGATATGACTCAGCTCCAGTACCCCCAGTCATCATTTAACTGTCCATGGTGACATGAGCTCCTGTGACACTTAACTGAAGCAATGCAGCGTGACCTATGTGCAGATTGCACTCTATCATCGCTGTGTCCTCCGCTTCGCCCCGCAGAGCTCATGCTACAATAAACCTAAACGCTGGCACAGCCACGCTCAGCGGCAATCAAATCTTGAATGGGTAATATTAGTTTTATTCTTTTTCTGTTTATTCTAATGAAACACAAAAACCGCCCCTTAAAACAACAATAACAACAACAAAACACAAAATTTATACGATTTTTTAAATTGTATAACCTATATTTAGTTAACTTTCATTCAAAATATTAATTTCTTAATAAAGCTTACGCAGTTTCCACAATCTCTTCGCAACTTGAAATGTATTAGGGCTCTTTGGTATCAAAACCTGCCAAATCCAAATCTTAGTAACAAACCCCGACAAATCCGAATTATTGCTTTATATTTTTCTTCATACATTTTTAACTATTTCGGGGATCAGCTTCGTACTTCGTCACTGTTTTAAAAAATAATTAATTCATTTTTTAGTGAAAAAAGTATTTCTTTTTGGGTATTGGTTCGTTTGTGACAGTTTTTTGCCACTTTGGCAAAAAAGTGAAGGAATGGATTTGGAGGGTTTTGATTCTAGGCACCTCATATGTATAATTACCCTTTGGAACCCTGCGAGTAACACTGTCCAATTGAAATTTCAGACAGACCCCCCCCCCCCCCATTCCCTGCATTTAAGCCCTTTGGCACAAATCTACACCGTTTCACCGATCTGAACCAAAATGTGTATAGTTGCCCTATGGAACCCTGCGGGTAACACTGCCCACTTTAAATTTCAGACAGACCACTTCTTTCCCTGCATTTTGGCCCTTTGGCACAAATCTACACCAAATTTAGTATAGTTACCCTTTCTAACCCTGCAGGTAACACTGTCCACTTAAAATTTCAGACAGACCACTGCTTTCCCTGCAATTAGGCCCTTTGTCACAAATCTACACAGTTTCACCGATCTGAACCAAAATGTGTATACTTACTCTTTGGAACCCTGCGAGCAACACTGTCCACTTTATATATCCGACAGACCACTCAATTCCCTGCATTTAGGCCCTTTAGTTCAAATCTGCACCGTTTGACCTAATTGCACCGCATTTTACATACCCTCTGAAACCCTGCTGGTAACACTGTCCACTTGATATTTTGGAGAACCTTCTCCATTCCCTACATTTAGAATAACAGAGAAGAGGAACTTGAAAACCATGTTTTAAGGCCCTTGAACCATTCATGTCCGTAGTAGTGTAACTGTAAGAATATTTTAATAAGTCTATTGTTGGCTGGCAATGCAGGCTGCAACACGTCACCCCTACCCATGTTCTCGTGCAGATTTGCAAAAACAGTTACATCTTGCGCTGCTTATAAATTGCAGTCACGGGGAGTAATATGTTGCATAAAGATTTCTTAGGCCCCTTAAAACAGTTATCATAATGAAAATATTATGCCTCTGCATAAGTGCGATGATGTTTGTGCAGTACAATGAGGTTATCAGCACCAATTTGGTGCTTTCAAATTTACTTTCATTTATTCCGAAGCCTTATCCTTGAGCGCTATGTGGCAATAAATGAAACTAAAGCTACCTCAGGAGCTCGGGACAGCCGAGTTTTCCAAAGTACTCTGATTATATTTCTACGGCGATATGCGACAAATGACGGCACTATTGGTTTCTACTTTTCTAACAGCCAATGAGATATGGGCCCTAGGCATTGTCTTTTATTTCACTTACTCCTCTATCTAATCGTATTTTTCAATTCGTTTTGAAATTACATGTGTCAGTTCTGTAGTTAGTAAATAGCCGTTTCCCTGTTCATTATTATCATTGGGGGAAAATGATCTAAATGTTACGTCCATTATACCGTACTACTTATCACCCGCACTACGACCACCACAAAAAGTTATATTATATATTTGTTTCCTGTTTAAGTGTCATGTGCCAGTTCTGTAGAAGTATTCATTATAATCCATAAAACTAATAAATCCACCGGGCGAAGCCGGGCACTACGGCTAGTTAAAGCTATGAGGAGAAAATAGTTTCTGGCAGACCAGGAGTCATCTTCAGTGGTACCAGCATATTAAATATACCGTAGTTTGATAGCTGTTAGCTTTCAATTTATTATTGAATCGGTTAACATAACTTTCCACCAGTCTGGAGGGCCACGTTATAGGAACTTCCGCTTCAAGAGAGCTTGTCGTACATGCAACGTATTGTTGGCAGTTCTACTTTAGAGATATTGGGGAGTTGACATTTTCCCACTGGACTCATTACATTCAGAACTCTGCCGCGGTCGGAGGAAATGATACTGATTACTCTGACTTACAAAAGTAGAACATTTGCATTTGTCTGGCATTTATCTCTCGGTAGTTCTCGTAGCGTGGGACTGGCAATGAAACATAATCTGTTACAGTGGTATTTAAACCTTGGTATACATACCACAGCCGGTACGATGGATAATCTCCAGGGGTACTTAAAACTGTAATTAATGAACTCTAAAGTGTTCTCTTGGTATCTCAAGTTTTTCTTCGAAAACAACATGGGAAAATATACAATTTGTTCATATGTTATAGAAATATAACAACTATATATTTAGGTACTGTATGTATTCTGAAAAGACACCTGAACTCTTTCCCCACTTTCCCAAATAAAGTACATTTATTATTATTATTATTAATATGTGTAGTAAACCCGCAATATATTTGGGGAAACAAATATCAAGCAAATGGATTTTCGGAGTATAGATGTGCAAAGAAGTTTGAATACCACTTGTGTAGTATAAATCTCTGTCGGATAGTTCATTATTGTATTATTATTGTTTCATGGGGCGAAACAGCGAGATCATCTCCCCCTTTTGGATAGTTTAATAAGTGCATTAACGTTCCATGCGTGAAATGGGGGACTAGTAATCAAATATGCGGTTCAATCTTGAATCATAGCAGCTTTCTTGTGTGATTAATCCACGATATTTTCCTAAATACTCCGGATAGATGTCGGAATAATAGCTTATCTTAAACCTCTGACCTAATTTCCCAATTAATTTCAAATACACACAAAAACGGATAGAATTAATATTGTTGATTCAATTAGGGGCATTCTTACTTCGTAGTCATGTAGTCCTTTGTACTTGGTTGTATGTGACGTTGTGCTGGTTGCATTGGTGTGTATATTTGTAATTGGCACTATGATTTGGAATGGAGGCAGCCGTGGCCATCATTGAGGATCTATTCCGGCATTCGCTTGCAATACAAGTGGGAAACCGCGGAAAACCACTTCTACGATGATTGAGGTAGGAATCGAATCCAATTCTTCTGATTGTGTGTTCTTCCTCATGAGGAGGCGTGTACCCCGCACCAGCCCTCAGAACACAATGAAATTCCTTGGCAGAGCCAGAAATCAAACCCGGACCCCCGTGGTGACAACAAAGAATGTTAGTCACTACGTCACGAGGTTGACAAAGTGGATAGCGAATGCATGCACATTATCAATTTAATGACAACACATCTATAAATGTTTACTTCTGTGGGTATTATCTGATAGGCCACAGAGTATCACGTAAGCTTTTTGTGCAACATGTTTGAAATATCGCTTGGAGAGAAACAGTCGAACGTTGAGTCCCAGAGTGGTAAGAACTATATTGCATCCTCCGTTGCTGAACTTCTTACCGTCCTTGTTTCGCATCGCCTCCTGGAAATTTAGCACGCGACCCAATCGTAACCATTGCAATGGAGGACGTGATCATCTCGGCACCACTGGGCTTAACATAGACCACAGCTCTGGAACAAGGAGCGAGGTTCTGTCTTTATCCACACCGTACAAGATCTCACCAATACCTACTTGTTTGATTTTTCTCACGTTGTGCGCTTATCAAACTTCCTGTTTCCTCCATAGACTGCCACAACAATGTAGTGATTTTCTTCATTTTCTTCATTGACTAATGTCAGTTGCAGATATAGAATACGGGTAGCTATTGAGGCCAATTGAATCCGGATATATTTCATTATCTCGGCTTTCAGGATAGAGTCGCGCCGTGTGTCGGCGATTGTTTCCCTAAGTGCGGCTGTCCATGCAGCAGCCTTAACCATGAGCACGTGCTCGTGTCTGTACTCTTACTCACACAGACACGAAGACAGCCAAAACGTCGGGAAACAATCACCAACACATGGCGTGGCTCTATCCTGAAATCCGGGATAATAAACTAAACACCAGCCGCAATACCCTATGATCTGGATATATTGTTTTCCTGTCTACGGTTTCTTGGTTGTCGAGGATTCTGGAAGCCGTCACTCATGAGAACTGTTAATGACTTTTGACTCAATTCCTGTTTATGGAATTATTCTATTTGAAGCACCTTTGGCCTCTGTAGTAATATAGTAATATTCGTAGCTGAGTGACGCTCTACGAATGCAATTTGGTGCTGCAGGGTTGAAGAATCTCGTCATTGACAATTGACATCCTAAATGTGAATTTTCGTACCCACTCCTGTCAAACACCGGAGTGATAACCTGTCTTCAAGCCCCGGATCACCTAACCTAAACCAAGCCACCTGTTACACACACAGCTACATTCGAACCAATACGATTTATACCACTGCAATGTGAACCACCCCTCTCCTGTGTTTTATCACGATCTGAGTGTAATACCTCTCTTCTCAGAGAGTATAATTCGCACCCTGTTCGCAAGGAAGCAACAATAATGAACACATTCACAAGAATTATCATTGCACGGTGGACAATAACCCCTAGTTGAAAGGAACGTGCCAGGTAACTCACTCAGTGTGAAGACAAAGATACCCTCATTCATCTCCTGACTCACTTAAATCCCCGAGCTCTCAACAGAGTGTGCACCATCATTAGCAGGAATGGTCTGGCAGAAACAGAGTAAAAGAAACTGTTGCTTAAACCCTAGCGCGTTTTAATGGTCCGAAAGGAATTAGTATCTACTTAATCTTGCTTTGATTCTGCTCAACTGTGGAGAAAAACAACCTTCCACCGCAACGATACGATTGCGGAATTCTTTGCGTCTCAACAGGAGAGAACGGAACAAAAACGCTTTTCATTACGAGCACTTTCACCCGGAATTTCTCCCTTTTACTTAACAGCAAGTAGAGAGAGTTTCTGTATGGCGCCATTTAATAAGGTGCGTGTATCTTCTTGTTCTACTTGAACATTGCTCAACGATGTCAACTTCTCGGGGATGAACTGTTTTACCAATGCGTCAGCCAGAAATACTCCACAAATAGAGTAAAACGTAGCTGCCTTGGTACACGTTGGTCAGAAATTAATTGTCTTACACCGTTAGTGAGGAAGCAAAAAATACATTTCATAAATTAAAATAGTCTAAAAATAAGCTTAGGAGATCACCTTTTCTCCGTGTGTGTGCCTATGTGCGTATGTGTGTCCCGCTTATAAAATCTAAGCGATTTCAATTAAACTTGGTAAGTACATAATATTATCTCGTCCAACCTCGACCATCGCTTTCAAATTTTAATGTATTTCACCAATCCAACATGGAGGCTGCGAGAAATATTTCACCGGCATTCTATATCAGCGCAACAGTTACATATATCACCCTCAAATTGTGTACGGTGATAAAGGGCACTACTAGAAGTTCACATGTAAGACTTTCAAAAACCTGCTAAGTACAAAACCAACATGGCGGCCAAGCGAAGTTGAAACATTTAAATGGATCTTTCACGCGATTTAACCATCCGAACGCAGTGAAACTTGGTACGGTTAATGTTTATAAAACTTCTAATCTACTGGCATGTAATAGTTTAATTTGTTCCATAACTTCATGATGGCAGCTGTGCGAATTTATAAAATTAAGTTTGTATTCCATGTGCCCTAAGTATGCGATCGAAGTGACTGTGTGAATAATAAACCTAAGCAAAAATTTTCACTTTACGGTACATAACTATGGCATTACATATATAACAAGAAGTTCTGTGAAGAACTATACAGCCTACTTTTCATGCCAATGATTATTCTACAGAATATGAACCTATCTACAATAATGACGAAATTAAGTTGGTAAAATCGAAATATATAATTAGTTCAATATATACCTGGTATAATGTATCCTAATAGAGCACTACAGTTGGCAGCCCTGGTGACTGAATGTATTCTTAGTTCCATCTCTTAAGGTACAGAATACAAAAGTTGGTTGAAGTCCAATGGACGTTACATGCAGTTAGACACTGGATCTTTCAGCACGCGTAAAAGCATGTTGCCAACAATGTCATGCATGTGATGGTCAGAAATAATCTGAAATATTATGATATCTTGTTGTTCCAATTTTGGATGAAATCCATTTGTTAGTATAGAAGTTACATGTATTTTAAAATTGGACATATCAGCAGGCATAGAATCATGTTGGCAGCACTGCCTTGTATTAATTACTCCAAATTAATCTAGAATGTCAGGTGCTATACGTGTGCAAAGTATAGAGCTGTTGGCTTGCATACTTTCTGATATATTGATATTAGGGTTAAAAAAATATAGACAGCATTTCTTAACAGTTGGCAGCCCTGATTGCTCTTAACAATACTTATAGTCATATCTGTTATGGTACACATAGCACATACGAAATTTGGTTGAAATCCAATTGATAGTATAGAAGTTACATGTATTTAAAAATGGGTACTATCAGCAGGCTTATAATCATGTTGGTAGAACTGACGTATATAAGTTACTCCAAATTAATCTAAAATGTCAGAATATACGTGTGCATAGTTTAAAGCTGTTTGCTTGCATACATTCTGATATATTGGTATTTGGATGAAAAAAAATAGAGAGAGAGCAATTATGAACAGTTGGCAGCCCTGGTGGCTCTTAAGAATACGCTCAGTCATATCTGTTTATGTACAGATATTACATACAAAATTTGGTTGAAATCCAATTGATAGTGTAGAAGTTATATGCATTTAAATATTGGACCTATCAGAAGGCTTAAAATTATTTTGGCAACACTGTCATGGTTGGCCTCCTGGAAATTAAACTGAAATAGTCTTATCTACATGTGTGCCGATTTCGGAATAGCTCCCATGCATACCTTGCAAGATATCCAACATGGAGCTCAAATTTCTAGTGCGTTTTTTCAGCAGTTGGTAGCACTGACATCATTTTCAAATATGGACATGAGATATTCCGGTGCACATCTTTACTCATACTAAATTTGGTTTTGATTACTGCAGCCGTTTAGGAGTTGATAGGGGAGGGACACACACACAGCCAGACAGACAGACAGACAGACAGACAGAAGGACAGACAGAGAGACAGACAGACAGACAGACAGACAGACAGACAGAAGGACAGACAGACACACATTTTCCCGGATCGATCTCATAAGTCTACTTTTTCCTCATTTTTGCAAAATGTGAAAAGTAGGCTAAAAATCCCACATGGTGGCCACGCGAAATAATCCTTAGCATTTTATACTTCCGAAACTATTACCGATATCATGCTGAAATTTCGTATTGTGATAGAGAATATTACTATGAGTTAACCTATGTGACATTGAAAAAACTATTTGCTATAAAACCAACATGGCGACATGGCAAAATTAAAATATTTAAATGGCATTTTCTCGCGATTTAATCATCCGTGTACAGTGAAACTTGGTGCGGCACACAATTATACATGATTTAAGCTATTGGCCTCTAATTGTATCCAATTGAATTAAGATCCTCAAGATAGAGGCTGTGCAAACTTTTCTTTCGTTTCCTGTTCGAGCCATTGAAGTGAACCTTTGAATAATGAACCTAAGCAGTAATCTTGATCTAATGATACATAACTCTATGACCTACATTTAGGACAATCTAACATGTCATTCATCTGAATTATTTAGACGGTTCGAAATATCTGCGAATCTTTTACAGCAATCAAGCTGACATGTTGTATGTTTATAGAGGCTCTTATGTTCAATGAACTGATGAACACAAATCCAACTTGGCGGTGACGCGATATTTAAATACTGTAGTGAAATGGATTTTTCTCGCGACTCTATTATCCGAGCGCAGTGAAACATAGCACCGAAAATCCTCAAACAAGGCTCAATATATAGGCGTCTAATTTAGTACGATTACTACTGTATGAGAACTAAAAAATGGCAGCTGAGTTAATTTGTTAAAATTTCGTTTATATTTTTCGTGTCATAAACATGTGATAGAAATGCAGTTTGGTATAATGAATAATGATTATAATATTCATCTGCTGGCACTTAATTCTATAGTAGTCTAAAACTTTCTTCGGCTTTTCCCAATTAATTGGGGTCGCCGGAGCCAACCAGGCTCATTCTCGTTTTGGCCGGGGATTTAAGGCCGGATGCCCTTCCTGACGCCACGTGATTTTTTCAATTGAAAATTCCATCCCACTGTCACCGAGATTCGAACCCCGGCTGCCCGAGTGAAAGACGAGCAGCTAAGCCACTGCGTCATCACGCTCCCAAACAATCCAACATGGCGTCCATACCATAAATTTCAGGGGTTCTCAATATCTCTGAAACTATTCAAGCAATGGAACTGAAGTTTTGCATGCTGTTAGAAAACAGTAAAGTAAGGACAAATGTGTAACTTTCAAAATCCTGAGACACACAAAATTATCATCGCGGCAAAGTGATTTTCAAATATTCAAAATAACATTTCTAGCGGTCTAATAACCCGAGTGCAACGAAACTTGGCACAGTGAAACTTTATTCAGAGCTTAGTGTAGAGACAATTGTTTTCGAAAATTCCAGATGGCATCTTTCCGAAATGTTAAAACCTATCTTTTTAAATTCTCGTATCTTATGGACGCGACTAAAGAGATAATTTGTATGGTGAGCTATCATAATAATCATTATATAAGGACACAGAATTCTGTAGATTACTTTTCGTTACTCATAGAAGCCGTGCATGTGATTTTTCTAAAAATTAATACCATTGGTTCGTCACAGAAAGATGCCACCTAGCGGAAGGAGTCTTAATCGCCGGTATTGACAGTATATATGCTAGCACATAATTTCTCACTGTGTTGGCGTTGGTGAAGACATAGGTTGTGAACCAAAAGATATTTTGTATAGGCCTATCACGTGGAAAATTGTTTTAACATGCAGGAGGGTTTTAATGAAAAAAAAAAAACAGTTGGATATATAAACGTAGGCTATTTAGTTCTTCGCGGAACTACTTGTTATATAGAGAGAAAATTACCAATCTTTGGATACTGAGTTTCGAGTTTGAAATAGTTGCCTAACACTATGTCGCAATAGGCTATAGGTCATTTACCAAATGTTATTTAGCCCTTCACCTGTAAAATCGTTTCAAAATCACGGGAGACTTATGAGATGCAAAAACCAGTAGAATGTATGACAACAACAAAATGCTAGATTAGTTGTTTACCTAACTACTTCTTTGCTAAACTGAAAATATACGGTTGTATTAGATCTCCAGGGTTTACCCAATCTCTGAGAACAACCAGTTTGTCAGAGTTCTCCTCACCAAGAGAATTACAGTGTCTCCCGTAATACCAAATTGCTGGTTTTAGTTCCGCTCGCTTTATTAAATGTCATTTCTCTACGCCATTTTATTTCTCTTAATGAACCTACACATCACGAATTAATAGCTTAAAATCTTCCTGATAATCAGCACGGTCGTTAAAATTGAATTCTCGCAATTCGGATATCTACAATTCTACTTGTGAATGTTACTGTGGTCCTACAACTGTATACGTGGCAACATGTGTTCGGATGACTCGAATGTAATGAATTTATATACCTAGTTCTCCTCTCTCAGCACCGCTGGTTCAATTTAGTCCAACTCCGTCTGCTAGTTTGCCCTTGCTCCCAAAGCGCCCGACCATTATGTTCTTCACCGAGGGAATATAATTACGTCTTCCATTTGAACGCGCTGCAAACGCGAATCCTCTTCATCTGTGGCTAAGATGTCGGTCAGTGAAGTTCGCCACATCCTTTGTTTGCCACACACGTAATACAGTTATAACACACTTTCTCACAAGTTTTATGTCATTTAGGTGCTTGGATATCATAGTCAACGTACCTAAATTCTTGGATGTGTGTAGGATTTGTCTGAATACTACTGTTATTGTAGTGTCTGTAGTAGTGTGTGTGTGTATTTTTATTTGAGATTAGGATTGGGAAGGAGGTGGTCATTGCCTTAAGTTGGAACCATCCCAACATTTGCCAGGAGTAAAAGTGGGAAATCATGGAAAACCACTTCTAGGATGGCTGAGATGGAAATAAAAATCCACCTCTTCTCACTATTACATCTCAAGTGTGTGTGAGCCTCTTTCGAGCCCCCAGACCTGAATGAAATTTCTTGGCAGATCCGAGAGTCAAATCAAACATCAGGGATGACAGCCAAAAATGCTAGCCACTGCACCACAAAGTGGTATTTTTCCACATCTGCATGCCATGGAGCTCACTACTGTCAGCAAAGAGAATCGAACCTCCATTATCTGGACTTGCTGCAGATCCACGCGCGTGCTTGGCTACGCCGCAGGGACTTTCGAAATGCATCTCTGTACCAGTACACAGGTAAATGACGGGAGTCCAGCCAGTGGTAGGTTTGCAACAGTAATAATTCCTTGATTAGCTGAACTGGCACGAGAACTGTTGTTGTTATTTCATTTTAGGTCATTGGCCCCATGGCATGAGAGCTGTCAGTGCAAATTCATGCTTACTAAAGAGTGAATTCCCGGGCAGATCTCGGCCTGGTTCAGCGCAAAATACCCCAATGGACAGAATGATGCTGACATTACAATATTTAAAAGATAAAGAAAATCGCCAACTTCGCTGTAAAGTTTTATTTTTTGAAAATCAAATTGAAGTGAATGGAATGGCATCTGGAGGAAAATTGATCCATCGCAAACCTATAGTTATTAGGTATATAAAATGATAACACACTTGTTTACATTGTGCATACTCTTTGAACGAATTATGCGGCTCACCATCTTGAGTTTCTGCCTAAAACTATAGCTGCACCTGATAGTTAACAATGTATTATAAAACACGGAGATATTGTTCATCTAGTATTCAAGGAGTCAAAGGATTCTCCCGCAGACTTAACATCAGGTCGACTTATAGGACGTAATGACGGTCTACACTGCATAATAAATATTCGAAGTTGGCTTCTTTCCTTTCCCGTCTTGTACAACTTTTGTATACTATAAACCTGGGATCCATGACTCGTGGCTATGGGAGGAAAAACACGTCGCTTGCTTTAGAAACGTAACATGATACTCCTGGCAACGTATGGACATGGTTGAATTCAATCACAAACATAATTATGGACTTGTGCTAAAGCACCTCGTGTGAACGAGGACTGTGGTGACACAATGTGTATAAATATTGTCCTATCGAATGACATGCAACTTCACTAAACATCTGAGAGTATTGGAGCCGTACGCGAGGCGAGTGAACTCTTTGGGAACAGAGATGGACCCAGGCCGTTAATTTCTAAGCAGTCCCCATGCTGTAATCTAACCTCGGCTGACTGAGGAGGGGACATCTGGTGGCTGGAAACAAAGGCACGCAATCTTCTTACAATGTATGGAATGTTGCACCCCAGAGAGAAAAGTACTGGAGGAGGTGGCGGTAGAGAGGGGAATTTCTGCCCTACAGGGAATATAAAAGCAATGTTCTCTACAGTAGTGTGGTTAGCTACTGTCATTCTGGAGATTAAACATAAAAACTTACTAATGATTGTTGAACAACGTTAGGAAAGCGTCTCATGTATAAATACATTGTGACGACCTCAAGATTGGATATAGAGAAACAAACATGGTCTTGACATATTCAGCGACCAGTGGTCGATTAGAATATGGAAGTTACGTTACCAAACGCGGTGAAGATACTATTGGCATCTTAAAGCAAAAGAAGAAAAAACGTCACATAGATACACGCATTTTGTGGGTACATTCAGAAAACACTGCCCGCGTAGCCGTGAGCGTTAAATCGTGCACTACGACCTTGAATGGGACCTCCATCAAATCCGGAGATTGCAGGTTTGAATCCTGGCGCTGAGAGCGGCTATCCTGGGTGTCAATTTTCTTGGGTATTCCACACTCCAACCATTCCAATTCCGGTATAGTACCTTATTTCAAGTCCCGGGAGACGTACCTTGTTAAACAAACTAGTTCAGTCTCCAGAGAAACTCAGGTTAACAGACAAATTCAACACATTTCCAAGTGCACGAGGCTGATGTTTAAGATGATCCAAGTTCGCAAAATGAATTGTCAACAACAATAAGAGAGTGAATGAAGTGTGGATTTCATACTGACCATAGTTGAAGGATAAAAGCAAAAATGATATATCCCATGCAAGAATTTATTTGAGCGTTGAATAAGTGACTAACAGCAATGCTTCAAACAAGAAATTAAGAGGATATTATTCCAATAAAATTTGCGTCATAATCTGTTGAAATTATTGGATACAGCACTCGGAAAAATACTCTTTAGGGGATTGAAAATTCATCTAACTGGATCAATGATAAATGAATATTAATCCCTTGTAAACTGTTCGAGATTACAGCATTAAATAGTATGACAGCTAATTCCTCCACTAATGACTCGTTTTTTATAATAATATTCCATGTTTCGAACGCAGTGGCTTATTAATGTCCAAATATTTACAAACTGGCCGCCAATACACTACTTTTAATGTGGTCGACAATAATTAGATTTTAAAATTGTCTATTTAATAAAACCTTGTGGAACTCTTCTTGTGGTTTGATGTCCAACACACATGACGCAAACCTACGAACAAACGAGACCCGAGAGCCGTTGTTGCAAAGATTTATTCACTAACTAATCGGTCACGGAAGAAACAGATACGTGTTCCTGCATTCAGCTTCTCATAATGTTGTTCATAGTTTTATATGTAAGTTATATTTTCCAGTCGGTCAACACTATTATTCCCAATTGTAATGGGTATTAGTCCCGATACCTAGACGAAAATTACATCTGACTAATACATTGACTTGGGTTTTGCCTTAGTGGCTGTGAACATTATTCTGTTGGAAGACAATTTTCATTGTTGTCTTAGTGATCGAAATGTGAAATACTTTTCAGTCGGTGTACACAAATGTACTCAATTGAAAACGGTGATGTTCCCTACACCTGATAAAAAATATATGCGATCAATTAATTCACTATAAACCCTGTTGTCATTTGCTTGAGTCTTCAATCTTTTCGGGGCTACATGGCCGCGTTGTCCCAGCTACTAAAGTAAGGAACCAAACTTCAATCTATTTACTGGCTTTATGCAGCACTCCACACCTCCCTGTTCTGAGCTAATCGTTTCATCTCTACATATTATTCACACCTTACATCTAAGGTAATCCGTTAAACATATTCTAACCTTGATACACACCTATAGTTCTTGCCCAAGACCTTTCCTTCCATAACTAAGTACTATTCCTGGGTGTTTTAGTATGTGCCATACCAACCTATCTCTTCTCTCCCACACATATTAATACTTCTTCATTTGTTACTCTATCTCCCTATCTCATCTTCTTCATTCTCCTGCAGCACCACATTTCAAACGCTTGTCTATAAGCGCTATAAACCATCCAAGGATTAACAGTGAATTTATTAAATCTCACGAAAGTTTTTAGACTCGTATATGGAGATCGTTAGTTGTGGTTTGTATGAATGTGAATTATGCAAATGTGGTGTGTGTAAGTAATGGAGAAACAGTTTAGTCTGCAATATGAAATATCAGAATCAGGTGCGAAGCCGGGATTTGTTTCTCGGAGGGGGAATAATCCATTATTATGATTGTGTGGACAGCAGGTATTAATTCCAAGAATAGTGACTCCAGATGAACTTTTAGCCTAAATCTTTGAATAATATGATAAAGAATCCATATTTTATTCAAATGAACCCTGTTAAGCCTACAGCATGGCAGTAGGTCCATATATACAACAATAATTAATTGTTGATACTTTTTGGAACTTTGCGACATCGTGGTCATGTAGCCCCGTGCTCTTGGATGTGTGTGGAATTGGTATGATAACCTGTGTCATTGTGATGATTGTATTAGTGCGTGTATTTGTAATTGAGGTAGGATTTGAGTAGGAAGCGGCCGTGGCCTTAAGTTAGATATCATCCCTGCATTTTCCTGGAGTAGAAGTGGAAAACCACGGACAACCTTTTCCAGGATGTCTGAGGTAGGAATCAAACCCACCTCTTTTCAGGTTTTCCTCACGAGGCTGATTGTACTCCGTCCCATTCCTCAGACAAGAATTCAATTTCTTGGCTGAGACGGGAATCAAACTCGGGCCTCCGCGATGACAGCCAAGAATGCTTGCCACTTCGCAACGAGGCTGACAAAAAATTAGTGCTACATGTTGTGGAACATTAATGAAATAAAATGTGTGAATTTGTAATTTTATGAACCTGAAGAGTACATTTATTAAAACAGAAAATTAAATTATAAATACCTAGAATAAAGTCAAGAGAGATAGCGCACTCTTTTAAAAAGAATCTTAAAACAAACTAATAAATAAATAAATAAATAAATGTAATTAAGTCATCACAGATTTAACTGTTATAAATTAATTTTAGTTACAATTTAGTCATCATCCTCGTAAACTCACGTGTGGAATTTGTTCTGCTTATTCTGTGGTAGTTTGTGTACTACTGTACTATTAGGACTAGGTTCCCCAGTACTTGAAATAAGGTGCCTTCCTGGAAGGGTGCGATAAGACTTACCTGTGCGACCTTGTCCTGCGTAATTGTTCAAAGAAAAGTTTCTATATGTGCGGTTACACACACTAATAATGTTGTTGTTGTTGTTTCATTTGAGGGGCTAGGACATCACGGTCATATAGCCTCGTGTAATTGGGTGAGTGTGGAATATTGTCTGACACACTGTGTTATTGTGATGGGTCTATTAGTGGGCGTATTAGTAATTCAGGTGAGGATTGTGAAGGACGTGGTTGTGACCTCAAGTTAGGAACCATCCCGGCATTCGCCTGGTGTAGAAGAGGGAAACCTGAGAAAACCACTATCAGGATGGATGAGTTGGGGATCAAACCCACCTCTTCTCAGTCTTGTCTCACGAGGCTAAGTGTACCCCGTTCCGGCCCTCAGACGAGAATTAAACTTCTTGGCTGAGCCGGGAATCAAAATTGGATGTCTAGGGCGTCAGCTTAGAATTTTAGTCATTACGCTTCGATGTGGACTAAGCAAACAAGCAAATAGGTCGGATGACTATGATATCCAATCCCCCAGATGATTCTACAATAACAATATTTAAAGCCCCTCGAGAGAGCAATGCTATTAACAATAGATCAGAGAGTACCATATCCACTAGGGAAGTAAGGCGACTCGATCAGAGTCCTTGGCTGGATCACTAACCACGCGTCCTGAGCCGGAGTTGACGTGCGGTACGGTGGACAGTTCCATTCCACTCCTCCAGCCACAGCATCCAGCAGGTTCCCATTTAACATCATGAGACTGAGAGATCCCTTATCAGACAATATCAAGAGTTTTAAATTCTTGGCAGACCCGGAAATCAAACACGGGACGTCTGGAGTGGCGGCCAATAATGTAAAACGCCGCGTCACGAATTGATCGAATGATATTCAAAACGCTCTAAAATTCAAATGCATTAATGATCCTATGCAACTGTCATAAATTCATAAATACTTGCCCTTGACTTTCATATATAGGGCAAGTGATACAGGCACACGCTTAATTCTTAAGATTATTGTATAGTCTGCTGCACGCCGATGTCGTCATTATACGGCCCTAAACTACCTTCCTCCATCAAACGTTGCAAAAAATGCAGGCCGCGCATACATTGACGATAGTAGAGCGGCAAAAATAAACTGGACACTTTACTGCCTCATAACTTCACTGAACTAGCAAAACTTTCAGATAAACCTCAACATCCCGGACAAAAAAAAAAAAAAAAAAAAAAAAAATGGGGAAAAAAAGAACAGCAATCGCCGTCAAATATTTTGTGTTCTTTTTGGGAACGCTATGGCTTTCTTCGTCCTCAATGCCACCCAAATTGCGTGATGGAGCACTGTGCAGCACGCCCCACCACTGGCTGACTGTGCTACCTGCGCGCCATCGATCATACCTTACTTCCCCTTTCGCTAGCGACCTTGTATTTGTTCCACCCGGAGGGAGTTCGGACTTGGCCTTATTGATTCCCGGTCTCATACGAGGCCTTTCATAAGGAAGACTGAGTTTCTCAGGCTAATATAAGAGGAGCCAACGGTCCTAAGATTGGTATAAGCTCTCAGCACATGTGCGGGTACTAAAGCCCGCTAAAATGAATCGCTCTGAAAAACACGGGCCTCCCCATGTCTCCCCCAAAGACTTCTTTCTTTTTTTTTGCTTTAACTCCAAGTCATCCGCTAGGCTGTATTCTTCGTTCAGAATGATAGAGATGCTCTCGGATGGCTGCATTTTGATCGCTCTGGAGAGAGGGGATTCAGGTAAGTGGAATAGATGTTCACAGGTTTCTCGTGTGCGTAGCTACATTTCCATTCTCTGCGGATTATCGGTTATATTTGGTGGGACTCACATAGACTTGTTGATGTTGTTGATTATTTAGAGGCTTTGCAACATCGAGGTCATGTAGCCCCGTGTACTTGGGCGTGTCTGCACTTTGTCTGATAACCTAAATAATAATAATAATATTTTTGGTTTTACGTCCCTTTTAACTACTGAGACTTTTAGAGACGCCGGGGTGCCGGAATTTTGCCCCAAAGGGGATCTTTAACCTGCCAGTAAATCTACTGACACGGTTCCCTGGCATTTGCGCACCCTCAAATAGCCACTGACTGCACTGGGATTCAACCCGCTATCTTGGGTTCAGCAGGCGAGAACGTTACCGCTGAGCTACGCAGCCATTCATCTCTGATAGCCTGTGGCATTATGATGTCTGTTCTAGTGTGATTATTTGTAATTGAGGTAAGGTTTGCGTAGGAACCGGCCATGACCTTAAGTTAGGTACAATCCCTGTAATTGCCTGGAAGAGAAGTGGGAAACCACAGAAAACCATTACCAGGATGGCTGAGGTAGGAATAGAACCCGCCTCTCCTCAGTTCTTTCTCCTGTAGTTGAGTGTAGCCCATTCAAGCCTTCAGAACAGAACTAAATGTCTCTGGCAGAGCCGGGAATTGAACCCGGTGGCAGCCAAGAATGCTAACCACTACGTAACAAGGTGGACTTACATACACTCTTAAGTCCACAAACATCATTATAAATCAGGTAGAATGGTATTAGGAGCAGGAAACTAATGTTAGAAAATTGGCACCTTTCGTGATAAGTGATAATATTCGGGGCCCAAACTATTACAATTAATTAAAGGTTATGAGAAAATGACAGATTCTTACATTAGGTAAGATCGTTTACGCTGCCAATCATTGTCCATAGTCCGTGAACCTAATAACAACAACTAAATACTAGTAAAATACCATACCTAAATAACTAAATACATAAGCTTATCAATAACATCTAATTTCAAGTTACGGCATATTATACAAATGTCACATATTGTGGTCCCCAACCATTTACATTTTATTATTAACGTGTTGGAAGCCATTTTTCAGTGTGTCCTTAGTAATCGAAATTTAATCGTTTCCAGTAGGTCAAAACAATTCCTCCAAATTGTAAAGGGTGGTTCCCTAATCTTGAATAAAAAAATACATGAGAAACGAGAAACAACATATCGTCGCAGAACAAAGGGAAACACTTTGCTGGATCAGGATGTTCAATAAACCAAGGCCGGCATTAGCGGCACTATTAGAGGTTCCGGGACATTCGCATTATACCGGATAGCACTCATGGGCCCAAACTGGCCTTCAATAGTTGAAGGTGTCCAGAATTCAGTGACATAGGTCTACTCTATATTAGGCTGCTCTAGACTTGGCAACACACATATGTTATATTCAAACACAGGCAGTAAGGAATGTTAGGGGAGGGGGGGGGGGGGCGTAGGGAGGGAGAGGCCAAGGAGTTTAAGAGATAACATAACGAAATTAGACAGGAAATACCGTCCAGTTCAGTGCAGGCAGCAGGAGGCGACTGCTGCACAGAAATGGACCACACATCGCTCGAACTGCTAAGTGCACAATCCGCAATAATTTGACAATTTACTGTAATTACAATCGCATAATCACACTAAGCGAACAAACTTGAAGGCCAATCACCACTATCAGTATCTCAACAAAAATAATCACACGTCTTGACTAGTTTTGCTAGTTTATTCACTGCTGCAACTAAATAAGTGTATATATTGTAAATACCATAACCCATATTTATAAACATAGATTAAATATCCTAAGTGTAAAGGATCTGATGATGATCGCTTGACGATCAAAACTGGTCATCCAAGTGTATTTAGGCCTATTAATCTCATGTAATTGTTTATCAGGATTAGGGAATTATCCAATACAATTGGGTACAATCGTGGTGACCGACTGAAAAAACATTAAGTTTCGATTAACATTTTGATTATGAATCTCAACATATGTGGTATCGGGGTGCATATTGAAATTCTGGTCCCAATATTTCTGGGTTATATCCCCGGGCTCTCAAAAATTGTTAAAAATACTCTACGACAATCAATACACTACTAAACCATAGGTATAATAGATATGCTTTAGTTATTGATTGGCATATATTTAACAATTATTGAGACCGGATATCACAAATACGTTGCCGATTTCTGAGGGTTGGAATAGGTACATTCAGCAACGTGCTGCAGAACTGAGAAGATGTAGGTTCAATTCCCACCTCAGGCAACCTAGAGATGGTTTTTAGCAGTTTTCCACCTCTCTTCCATGCAAATCCCGCGTTGGTTCTGAACATAAGACCACATTCTACACAATCCTAGTCTTAATTACGAATAAACTACTATAGACACAATAGGAACATAGGTTAAGATACAAATTGTGCACACTCTCCCGTACATGGTACTAATGACCACGATTTCCAGGTCCTGAAATACAGGGTGTTTGAAAAAGAACCCCCTAGTTTCAATGTATCCTAGAATCTGTATTAAGTGACATACACTATTCTAGTTTATGGTGTGTGATTTATCAACTCTCAAAGTTTGGCTCCCGTGCAGTTGGCAGGTCTGCTTGACCTTGAGACGGCCCCAGTGCTGTGTGTTGTGTATCCTCTGCTCCCTCAGTTCAGTCCAGGCGTGCATGCAGTGCAGTGCAGAGCAACTCAGCAGCAATGTGTACTCCTCAACAGAAAGTACAGTATGTTAGTTGGCTTGTGCAAACTGAGTCAGTTATAACAGTGCAACGTAATTTTAGACGTCAGTTTAGACGGCTATTCACGGATCTGTTCAACAACAGCTTCAGAAGTTCTCGGTCTACCTGGTGATTTTGCTTTTAAAACACTACCGGTTTCCTTGAAAGACTTTATCCAATGACGGATATTCTTTGCTGTAGGTAGTTCACCGGCATACTGACGCCATGCACGCCTGGACTGAACTGAGGGAGCACAGGAAACAAACAGCACTGGGGCCGTCTCAAGGTGAAGTAGACCTGCCAACTGCAGGGGAGACAAACTTGGAGAGTTGATAAATCACACACCACAAACTAGAATAGTGAATGTCACTTAATACAGGTTCTAGGACACATTGAAACTAGGGAGTTCTTTTTCAAACACCCTGTACAATAGCAGCAGTACATGTGAATGAATTTGGCCATTCACGCTATTCAAAACGCAAAAAGAACAAAAGAGAAAAGACAAACAAAAAATAATTAAGGTGAATTGTAGTTTTACGTTTTACGTGACCGTTAATATCGCTATCATGAGCCACGAGACCTCCAATTTACGTGCATTCCGAACCACTGGGTTCGACAATTCACCTTCTATAATCGCACATGCGTTGGCTAGGATTCGAGCCCGGTCCGCATTGGTGAGAGGCAATGATATTGACCTCGCCGCCATAACGACCCAATTCTCTTAATTTGGCGGTCCCGAGGCACATGATCGCAAGATTAAAGGTCACGTAAAACTTTTCAAAATGCAAGTCATCAATATCTCTATGAATATCACTGCAACATGCCACTTGTAAAACTATTCTTGATGTTCACATAGGTGTGTATATTTTTTCGAGGAATGCCACAACTCCTGAACCTACGATTCAAAGACTGTCCTGCGAAACAAACCGGTGGATTCTTAAAGCATTCATTTTCTTGTGATATACAAGTGAGTCCGGGGCCACAGATGACCCCTCGAAGGACGGCAAATTCCACACCATAAGTTTACATTAAGTTGAATTATTAGCATTATTATAAGTATATTATTATTAATAATATTATTATTATTGTTATTATCTTTTTTATTATTATTTTCACGGAGCCAGCCAAGAGCGCTTGCATCTGGAGGGTGTGGATTCGAATTCCAGCTCGGTCGTCCTGAACATGGTGTTCGTAGTTTCTCATTTTCACCATCCGTCAAGTGCTTGGGTGGTTCCATTCAGTAAGTCCACGGCCGACTTCCTCCCAACATCCCTTCTCTGATACTTCCTTACCTATAATAAAGCCATCATTTCTTCCGACTTGACGTTTGAGTGTTAGCCTAGAGTTATCTAGCGGTCAGAAGGAGAATCACTCTAACTAGACAATCACAGGCAGCCATTCAAATCTATAAATCACAACAAATTGAGTTTCGTTCGCGATGTAGCGATTTAGCGAACAAAACTCTAGCCCAGCACTGAAACGTCAAGTCAGAAGTAATGATGGCTTTACTATAGACCCAAGCTAGTTGTCGCGTGGGTGAACGGTCAGTCACCATCCCCAGTTGTTTCAAATGACAAAATGTGTTCAGCTCCCAGACACCTTTCAGGCAACGGTAGAGGAATGATCCCCCACAGAGTCCATGGGCGAAGCCAAGCTGGGAGGATAAGTGATTTAAAAAAATATTTTCACGGAACGAGTATCTGTAAATGATGTTCGTTGTAAAATGATCCCCAGAAACATATATTCCAACTTAAAGTAATTGACCATTAAAATAAAACGTTTTTTTTAACAAAGGTAGGCTAATTATTATTTTAATATCTTTTTGATCTCCACAATTTTGACATAATTTTAAACAAAGAAATCATATTTTTTTTAATATTACCTTTCATACTTATGCAGTATATGAGCAACAGTGTTTCCTACACGACCGCATTGGAATGTGTCATGCCACACAGTGAAGCTGTGCAGTGACCAGACATTGGGACAGCTCGGACCGAGCACTTAGCCACCTCAGGGAACCTTCACTCGATGAGTGTGGCTTCGAGGGGGTTGTCTTAACTGGATGGCATTGAGGAAAATCAGTAGGGGTCGACATTTTGAAAAAGAAGTTCTGTTATTATTATTGCAGTTGTTGTACTGTCTTCGCACTACGTTAGACCAACAGTTCCTTTCAATAATTTACCAAATCTTTAGGATTTCAGTTTCCTAATGTAGCCTATGTTTTATACCGTAGTCCAATAAGTTGTATAATAGGCCATAAGGCTGGCCTAATCCCAAACAGATCCACTATCACTAGTCATGTAGCCGTTCTCCATGATGATGAGAATGATTTTTTATAGGCTTGGTTTGTGTACAGTATTTTATTGGCAGACAGAATGGGGAGGTCACTCACCTTCAGACTCTGGTCAACATTCCGCAGCCTTGGAAGGGAGGCCAACGTGGAGAAATCAGCAGTGTTTCGGAAGATATCCAGCCTACAGGCTTTTCCAAAACATTGACCGACGATTTCTGGGATTTAATTTCATCTACACTAAGATAGGCTACGACTAAATTTTCTGAAGATGTATGCTTGAAATTCCGTCTTCCATAACCAGTTTAAAGGACTTCGTATATGTCAATTATACCCTGTATAGACCTCAACTCTCAAAATTTAACACAAGAATATTCAATTATACTGCTTGATAAGGACAAAGAGTTATAACTTTATATTCAAGAGAAAGTAGGCTACATATTCTTCACTGAACAACTTGTTAATTATACTGATAGCTGCTATACACAAGGCAGGCACGGTTAATTTCCTCCCAACGTCAGGAAAGAGCTTAAACTCCTCCCTGGAATCAGAACGGGGTACGTAAACTGATACCTGGGATTCAGAGTGGTGTACATAAATTGCCTCCGACAGATTTGAAACGTTAAAAATTCGTTACCACGTGCATCAGCCACTTAATCATAAGTTTACGTACTGTTACTCCCTTTAACCTAAACTTTCCTTCCCATTTTCAAACTTTGGGCTGCCATGAAATGCTGTAAAATATTCCTGGTATGGTTAGAAATGTTGATTGACGCAACAATTGTACGTATTTTGTTAACATCTTCGTCATAGTATTGCATATTCAAATTGGAAGAAACTTGACGCCAAAAAGCCCTAACAAACGTCACTGTAGGAAAGATTGCTTCATACGAAATGTATGTATCCAGAAAGTGGTTAAATATTGCAGCATTGTCAGGCTGCAAAGCCATCATTCCTGCAAAACATTTACTTATGGCTTCAGATTTCAGAAAAAGGAGGTCAATAAATAATTTAAAAAAACTCCGTCCTCTTCTTATTGGTACACTCGACTTAGTCCTAAAGTTTGAATTTTGGGGCACCAATTCTGCCAGAGATGAAATCGGCAATCCTTTATGTCTATGATCGGTAACGCTGCTTTTATAACCTGATGATTTGCAAGTTGAAAATCCACGTATGTACGTGAGCAAGGCAACTCATTGTTACTGCACTCATTCTCAATGTGTGTAAGCGCTTCGGTATACGTTTCAGTATGTTTATTTTGCAGTAAGATGAAAAATTGATGTTTTGATGCACTCCTTGAACTGTGAATAACTGGAGGAACAGTTTGGTGGAGCTTTCAGATGTGCCATCTACATATAAAACTTGCTTTTTACTTTAAATATTCATATTTATTTTCGTTGTAAATCCTAAAATATTTTTGGCACGATAATTAACCACTATAAATCTCCTCCCGAATTTGACTTTATTGCCATAGGATCTAAGAGATGTGGAAGTCATTAGGCGAACTAAGTAACTTTGATCATATAGAAGTTCTATTATTTTGTATATTTGTATTAATTAGACTAGCATCATGTTTTGTTAAGTATACACATCGCTATTACTGAGATGTTGATGTAGTCGTTTCGCAAGCCTGCTACATTTATCTTCTATAGCTTTACGTTTTAATGGGTTGCTTATGTTGTTCTTAATTACAGTTTGTGTACATGACCCTATGATGTGAATAGTCTACCATTTTCTATACTAACTTGCCATTACTATTAACATACAAATAACCCGTATATAGTTTCATTGTACACGCCCACCTTTCTACGTTGTACGTCCAGAAAGTAAGTTCCGTCATAAGCACAATACGAGTACAGGTACAGATAAATTATTTATTGCAAAACATGCTAAAACTCGTAAACCACATCTCAACATATCTCCAACCGTTTTGGAGTTGTGTTGTCAACAATTTGATTAATAACTGATCATGACATTTGCGGCAAGTTCGAACAACTGTTTTCCATGACCCATTCTTCAACTGCATGAACCAAGTCATAATTAACCCACTTCTTTCGTCATCGTCCACTTGATCACGCCCTTCATTGATCTGTCGGACCCATCCCGTTACCATTGAAACGCTCATCGCGGGAACCTAGGAAATGTGTTGATGAATGTCAACTTCTTAATGTTCTTGGAATTCAGAAGACGAACGGCAGATCTTATCTCACAAGCGGCGGGATTTTCGATCAACTTCGTAATTCTAACCATGCACTGTAAAGCGTAAACTACAGACAGCGATCTAAGAATGGTGTCTCCTTCTCCTTGACACAGAGCAACTACCGCTCATGCGCCGAACAGAGATTGCAGCGATGGGGAGGCAACGTATAAAAACGGAACACTTTCTGGACGTGTCTAGTTAACCACCACTCAATGGCTTATGGAAACTAAACATGTATCCGTAGATGATATATAACGTGTGATACATTTACTTAAGGCACACTGTGGCGCTCCTGGTTGTCCTGCGCAGTTTACGATCAAAGTTTAAAAATATCATTGGTCTTAAAAGGAATGCAGAAAGCGGTTTAAATGTGGAAAAAAAACACTTTGAACGGAACAATGATCAAAATAGGGAAGACCGTGCAAGTTGTTACAATCAGCCACGAAGCACTGGTGAGATTGACTTGCTCAATCAAAGCACAGGCATTTAAATTGACCTTCATACAGATACAAACCACAATTCTGTCAGCCTTTGTTCCCTTTCAAACGGACTTCACTCAGTATTTGAATAGAAGAAATCGATCTCATGACACACATGTGATATGAAGTGATGCAATGCCAGATATCTAAAATTAACTACCCAAAGCAAAATGGGAGGCAACATACGCTACCAAGCAATTGACCAAGGAAGCAACTTACTTACTCAACGAAACAAAATATCCCATACGCCACACGAGGACCCTAGAATAGGTCTAAAATTACTTCAACAACCTTATAAAATGGTGGCATGACAATAATTTGTGCATAAATAGAAACATTTCAAATGTAATTCACGTCAGAGTTGGTCGCTTCATTCAAGAAGACCGCGAACTGTGAAAACACAACGTACTGTGCAAAAACTGTGTAACACTTTTCATAGACGCATTGAAATACATAAATACCTAGGGATTTCAAACGATGAGCTCTTAAAGTTAAACTCGCACTCGGTTAGAAGACGAAGAGCAAATTTCAACAACCTCAAAATTTATGCATATAAATTTACTTACCTTTGATAGTGCTCCTATTGAAATAAATTGACGGCACATCATATCTGCCTGGCGCAACCAAACACACTCTAATTCATAATCTGCAAGATGTACTAAAGAGGCTAAAATTAATTTCCTTAATTTTAAAGAGTTGTTTTCAAATTATTGTACTGAATCTCTACTACAACGATGCAAGGTTTCGTATGAGAACTATAACAAATATTACATAAATATAAAACTACTATGCATACATACTGTAGGTATGGTTTCGAAAGTCTTAAATAGCCATACCATCAATACTTCATGAACTACCCGCTGAATTATCTATTATGAAAAATAAACTATCTCTTAGTGGCAGATGACCTCCATATTCTGCCCCTTATAATGACAATCAGCATAATTGTCCAACTACTACTTCTATGTTACTTCAAAGACTACTTCCTACCTAACCAAGAGTAACTGCAAGATGCAGATCTTATATAACTAGTAGGCCTAAAGGAAAAGATAAACGTACACAAATGTGCATAGGCTACTATGTTCTTTTTGCTTGCGCTCTTGCATTGAAATACATTGGAAATATATTTAGGCCTATAAATAAATAATATTGTTAATATAGTAGTATGTCTCACAGACAAGTTGTATGGGGTTTCCGCCAGATTCATGGGAAATATCAAAAGCTGTATACAACTACTGCCAAGTTAATTGAAATTATTATTATTATTATTATTGCCATTATTATTATTGTCATTATTATAGTTATTTTTCGAAAATGTTGTAGCAGTTGTTTCAATTGAAGGGCTTGGACACCGTGGTGATTTAATCCCGTGTACATGGGTGTGTGTAGAATTGGTTAGATAACCTGTTTTACCGTAGTGTCGGCAGTAGGGTGTGAATTTGTAACACAGGAGAGAATTGGGAAGGAGGTGGCCTTACGTTAGAAGCCATCCCGGCATTTGCCTGAAGTTGAAGTGCGAAACCACAGAAAACCACTTCGATGATGACCGTGGTAGGAATCGAACCCACCTCTTCTCTGTTTTGCCTCACGAGGCTAAGTGAACCCCGTTCCTGCCCTCAGACTAGAACTACATGTCTTGGCAGAGCATGGAATCGAAACCGAACCTCAGGGGGTGGGCCAGCCATTGCACTATGAGTTGGACAAGACATTGGAATTATTATAAATTACTAAATACTTCGGTACCTATGAGGCACAAAATGTACTTTTACACATGAGTTTTCATAGTAACAGAAATCTGTGACACGTGACCTTCTGGATTTATGGTTCACTGCCACCCATCTGAAGATCCTGTTGTCATAGGAACAATATTGCAGTAGCTGGCATTTGAGATTGTCCACATTTGTTTGATTACAGCATCCTAGTATGTGTATGTGTTCCTCTATTGGGAGCAGATTTGTTTATGTAACCATTGAAGGGAACTGTTACATCAACTGGTTCTAATGCTCTTTTTTTTTGTCAATGAGGACCATATCCATTCTGTTTGCATTTACATTTTTGTCAGTGACAATGGATAGTCGGAACAAAATTAATGATGTTCATTCTCAAGAAATTATTATTATTATTTCCATCACGAGAAATATAAATTTGTTGGAAGTTATTAGGATTTTCATATTGGATTTTCTTTTTGTCTGTCGGTTGGAGCACACTCAGTCAGCGAGTTATATCAGTCAAGAGGTGAATTAAATGAGAATCCTTATTCATGAGTACAAATTGTAAACACAACACAACACAACACAAACTCTGATGCCCGAGGCTAGGCTCGAAGCGGCAGCAGGTGGATTGCTCACTCCAGAGCCTCCCAAAGCCCTGAGCTACACCTGCCTGCGGACAAATTATTCACATTTCTATAGAAAATCATTAATATAGCTGGCAGGTATACTTCAGGGTTGTATCATGAGGTAATGGAACACATGTGTGTGTGTGTTGGTACGAGGGGACCACGTAGTCTTCTCTTTAAATGAAAATGATAATCCACAGCCTGCTTCCAGTCGACCGATCGGGTCAAAGAATGGAATGAATGAAGCCCCCATCTATCGGCGAGGATATGAACTGTGCCGGCTTCCAAAGCCTGTCGCACTCCCCTGGGGCAATGATTAAATGAATGACAGATGAAATGAAAAGACAGTGGAGAGTGTTGCTGGAATGACATTTGTGACAGGGAAAACTGGAGTTACCGTAGAAAAACCTGTCTGCCTCCGCTTTGTCCAGCACAAATCTCACATGGAGAGACCGAGATTTGAACCACGGACCCAGCGGTGAGAGGCCGGCGTGCTGCTGCCTAAGCCACGGAGGCTCACCAGTCTTCTCTATACCACATGAAAAATAGTTTGATTATTTCCTCCCAGGGACACACAACATGTGAGACCTGTATTAGGTGTCACGGCACCATAAATGAGCACGGTATGCTAGTCTTCTCTCTTATGTCAAACTCTCTTGGTCAATTAATTTTCTCTTTAAGGTGACGATGTTAGGATAGCTGAGGCCTAGGGCAACTGTCATGTTTAAGTAGTACAAGCCATTTCTCAGTATTGCCTAAGTAATCTAACATCAGAAATGATTTCCTGTCGGTCATCACGTGTGTGCCCGATTACATTGGGTGGGGATTAAGAAATATTTTATAATCCTAACCAGCAAGAAATATTATAAGTAAAATGGTGTTTGAAGCCATATCCAGTGTTGCCTGAATGCTGTCCCAATTGTGATGGGTTATTCCCTAATCCTGACTTTTTCTTTACATGAGATTAATAAATACACTTGGATGACCAGTTTCTATTGTTTAGCGATTATCATGAGATCCATTACAATTAGGCTATTAAATCTATGTCTATAAGTATGGGTGAGAGTATTTACAAGTGTACATTATTTCAAATACTTTCATCCATACTTTTTCAAGCCCGTATAGTTATGTTGTGATATACTACCCTACCAGCGAATTGTTACCGGTGGCGGAAATCAGAACTAATGCGCTCCGCCCAGCCACACGCCTGCGATAGACGTGCAGTCGTCGCCAGAGAAACCTCATCGCATGTCATTTGAGTGCATGATTCGTGCTGGGTCGTGCGCTGTGCGGTGTGTTCTCATTGTATGACTGTACATGTGTTCCCCCTCTTTCCCCGCAACCGCTCGCTGCAGCCATAACGAGGCGAGACGACGTAATGTATACACAACAGCACCGCTCCACGTCTAGCGGTAACAATTCCCTGGTAGGGTAGTACCAGCAATGTGTTATATATACTGTAGAAAACAATAATAATAATTAAATGATAGCGAGGCTGTGAAGCTCAGGTAGTGGAGTTCTATCCTTCTCGAGGGTTCGATCTAGGCTCAGTTATGTAATAAATGAAGGTGAACAAATACGACAGCCTTATGACGATGGATGTAATGGCACGTACATGAAATGCTGTGAACACAACATTCCGGAATCTCGACATCCCCGTAAAAAAGCTGTCTTACGACATATTATTATTATTATTATTATTATTATTATTAGACTATTAAACAAATTACAAGGGATTATATCTTGACTGAATGTTATTTATTTTTAAGTAGGGTTCCAATTGTTGAGGACGTTCAGTAAATAAATATTTTTGGTAACGATGATGAGGGAAGAGACTTGCAAGCTTGTTGTGATGGTTGTTGTCAATTCATTTTAGGGGCTTGGGACTTCCGTTTATCAGCTCCGTGTAGTTGGGTGAGTGTTAGATTTGTCTGATAAACTGTGTTTCTGTGGTGACTGTAGTTGTACGGGTAGCTGTAGTTTTTAGGGTTGTGAATGAGTTTGGTGCCCCGGGACTCCAAGTACCATACTATCCCGGCATGTGCTTGGAAAGCGCGTGGAAGAAGCCGGGGAAATCCATACTCAGGATAGCCACTGTCGGTGCTGAATTCGGAACTCCAATCACCAGACTTGCTGCGATCGTGGTGCACGATTAAATGCGCATGCCTACACCACGGGGGTGGGAAAAAAAGCAGCCGTGGTCTTATGAAGGGACATCCCAACTTTGGCCTCGTGGGATGCCACGGGAAATAATATTGTGGCTGCCGATGGTGGGAAGTATGGAAGCTTGTGGTTTTACATAACCGAAAATTTCGTGATCATGAGCTACTGGACCTCCTTTTTATGTGGAATCCGAACCACAGTACATGGCATTTCACTTCGAAAATCTCACATGCATTGACCGGGAATCAAACCTGGTCCGCCGTGGTGAGAGGCCAACAGCTGAACCGCTGCGCCATCACGCCCCGACTTGCATATCGACCGGTAATGGTAAGCTGTCTCAACACTAGCACCACATGTAGATGATGATAATAATAATAATAATAATAATAATAATAATAATGATAATAATCTAATAATTATAATGAGAGTCAGCATGTGTAGCTCTGGTGGTAGCGTGCTAACCTTCCCGATAGTGCGATCTACGTTCAGTCAAGTACCGTAGTAAATGAATGTGATCTAATACGATCATGTCCATGCATTTCATGGCACATACAAGAAATCCTGCTTACATAAAAGTCTGGCAACTCGACAAACTAAAAAAAAAAAAACATAAAAGAAGTGTGTCTAAAAGTCTATTATTACTATTATTATTAGTAGTAGCCTACTATAATAATAATATTACTAATATTTTTATTACAGTTGTTGCACTCTCTTCACACAAAGATAGACCAACAGTTCCTTAAATTAATTTACCTAATCTTTAGGATCTCCATTTTCTGAGCATAGGCCATGAGGCTGGCAAAACCCTAAACAGATCCACCATCACTAGCCATGTAGCCACTCCCCATGAAGGTGTGAATCAGCTGTTCATAGGCTCGGTTTGTGTTTTTCAATGCCATTGGCAGACAAGACGAGGAGGTCACTCAACTTCAGACTCTTGTCAACATTCCTCAGCATTGGAGGGGAGGGCGACGGGGAGAAATCAGCTGTGCTGCTGAGGGGAACGCAGTCTAAGCCTTTTTACAAGACATTGACAGACGATTTTTGTGATTTAATTCCACCTACACTAATTATGATACGACTAAATTTCATGAAGATATTTGCTTAGAATACCATCTTCTATCGCCAGTGTAACGGACTTCACGTATATCAATTACACCCTGTATATACACCCGGGTTCGGATAAATTTAGTATCTGATAAGTCATAGGCAACTTGCCCGTTTTTTCATTTTTCTCATAAATTAAAGAGTATTCATTATATTAAACGAAATTTGAGATGCTTTTCAGTCAACATGATGGGCGTTATACCCTATGCCTGAAGGAACTTACATGAGAATAATAAATTCATATTTAATCCTTCGAACACTAGTTTTGATCGTCACTCAGATCCCTTACACTCAGATTATTAAATCAATATCTACAAATCTAAAATTTACAATTTTAGTTACATATGATATTTGTAAGCTCGTGCAACTTGTCAGTTTTTTTATGTGATTCGTTTTCTGATTTGTGAAAATGTATATTTTAGTGCCTAATTTTATTTATAGATTGTCCATGTTTAGATTATATGATACTCTTTCTTTAATGTCATTATTATTTGAATTTATCTGAAAATGGTTACAAGTTAAGCGGAAGTACTACTATATAGTATTGACTTGGTCGGAATAAATCTATTTTACTTATTCATAGGTATTTTAATTTATATGCCAATACGAATAACTTATATAAGGTGTGATGTACTGCATATCAATGCGAACATGTTCCAAGATAAGACTGACATTCATTCATCCTTTCCTGCTTCTAAGATGTTCGTATCATTGGACGTAGTAATCATTTCAAAATATGAAATTTCAAACTTACACTCCAACCTTGGTTGATTCTGCACCTCTTACCGCAAGAAACTTTAAATCATTTGTCTAAGCAACTGTCGTGACCTACCTGGCCTGTGAGACGTTCTGGCAGGTTGACAGCTCCTCCGTCGTTTTTCCCTACTAGCCGAGCGGTTTTCTAGATAAGGGAACTTGAGGTTTCACAGACTCGTCCCGGAACTACCGGAATAAAAGATGAAATTCCCTTGGACTACTGCCGATTTATTAAGCCCTTGGCAGTCGAAGTATATATACACTATATACAAATTATGTGAAGTTACTGCTGGAAGTGCACGCAGGTCTGTAATAGCGCTACTAAGTCTTACTGATACTTGACATCTAGTATGTCTCCGCGAGGCTGAATTCTGCTCGCGCGCGTTACGACGTTACTCTGGCAAGAACTGAGGCGTGAGAGCTACTACTCTGCCGCTTTGCAACTCCGCAACCCTGTGACTACTCCGCTGTAATGACTCTCTGGCAACTCTCCTGTAATAACTCTGTCGCTCGCCATTTTGGATACCCTTATATTCAACTAGAGATGACCCAGAATCCATCTCTCCCTTCCACTGGGGCCTGGTCCATTCCACCCTCCAGTGCCTGGCAAGTGCTGCTCCCTAAGGTAGCGGCGACTGCCCATACTTGTGTCTTCGTGACATCCAAGGTTCAACTTCTGGCCTGACTTGTGACTATGAATCACTCTCCCTACAATACAAAGTACCGGACCAAGTGTCCTTTTGTACGAGCAATATTTACAGACCTCTGTACACATCCTGGCGACAGCAGTCTCATTCTCTTGAGAAATATACATTCTATCTTACAAAGCTCACATCCAACTTAGTAATAATAATAATAACTCATTTGCCCTTATATAATGTTCCTCCGAACCGCAGTCCTGGGTTCTGAATCATGGAGGTTCACAGTCACGACACGTCCCTCCCCAGGGAAGAAATGGGTGCAATCTTCCTTGCATTCATTTCTGTCCCAATATTACACTCGGTTACTGTCGAGTCGTAATGATCTGCGACTTTGCGTTGAGGGTGAAGGCTGTAGTGCGATCTGACTCGCACTCATATCTGAACCTACAATAGCCCTTGTAGGCGTACTGAAGCATCCTTCAGCAAGCCTAGAGTGTAATTCCAGGATTTCCTCAGACATCTCCGGGCGTCCCCGAAGTTGCCTGGGACGTTGGAATATCGTAATGTCTTCGTCTGAAGTCCTAGCCTTGCCTTCCCTCGTAATTACTGTTTGCCTTATGCAAATATTTGGGCAATGTGACCTTGCATCATCAAACCATTTTTTGGCTGGAAACCCTAATTTAGGGCAATCACAACAACAATTGCAACAATAGCACCATAAAATTATCCCAATTGTACCTGCTATAGTTAGTACAATATACTTATATACATTGAAATGTTTATACATCATCTGACTTTGTATGTCTTCCTCTTGTTTTCTCACCAAGTCCTCCACCTCTTCTGTTTTGTGCGTGGTCCACTTTAAATCATTCACATGATTTAACAAATTATTCAGTGGCAGTTTATTAACCTCCGGTACCTGCTCTAACTTAATCTCACTACCAATCTGCTCGCAGCAGTCATAATTAAGTATCAAATCTGGCACTAAGTCCTTACCTCGAGTAGTGTTTATTTTACCTACCCCTTGTACCTTACTATGTGGGCTGTACAACGTACACCCTGGACTTAACACAACAATACCTGTGCCAGTTAGTCCCATATCACTTGTAGTGTCCTTACACATGCAGGTGACCCTTGTCTCACCTGGAGACACATAAATATACCTGTTTTCCCTTATAGGTATCCGCAGCAATCGCTGTACTGGTAGTACTCTCTTATCACAATTCTCCGGTACCTGGCCAACTCCACTGAGTATCTTCACTGCGCAACTGTCTTGCGAGTGAACCATATTAACAGGGAACTGAGCATGACACAACCTCCACGTGGCAGACATACCTTACACTGCCTCACCTGTTCCCTATCTAATTGCGCAAATGTCTGCTTTTCCTTGTCCATCAATATATAGTCCTTGGCCTCTTGAATGTACACAAAATGGTGGGGATTACTCTTCATGTAGGTGGGGAATGGGATCATGTGATACACACTATAAACCACTCTGTCTGTAAGGGGTGTTCTTATAACATACACAAGATAATTTTCACTTGTAAACACTTCCACTGTGGCCACCTTGTAGACCAGGTAACCGTAAGCTGACCTTAATTCAAATGGCAAGGATAACCCTTTTGGAAAATCCTCCTGGGCTTTCTTATAACTTTCTATGATGTCATCCGGTGATAGTATCTGTACCTGGATGACTCCTACCTGTGCATTCATGATGCCTGACAGTACCACACTGTACTGCTCATACAGCTGTACAAGTAAGCCTTCTATCTCAATTAAATGTCTGTTTAATGAGATCTCTAACTCTGCTTGCTCAAATGCTTCTGTAATCCGAAGCGTACTATTGGACAAATATGTCCTGATTTCATTTAAACCCTGAGTCAACCTCTGCTCGTTTGCAGTTACATCGTAGATGGTGCTGTTCATTGCTTGTAACGTGGACTTAACCACTAACATCTGTTCTTTAGTGACCTTAATCATTGAGAGTTGCTCTCTCTCTAACTCACTTATTTGTGACTCATACTTATCTGCATCGTCCTGACTTAATGTTCCAAATAACGCTTTGGCTATTGAACCTACAGCATTTATCAATCCCCTTTTCGGTCTGGTATTATCCGTCTCCCCACTTGGTCTAGTGATTTTGGCTATCGTTTCCTTAGATTCCTTAATCCGTTGCAAATGATTACTTAACATCTTGACGTCATGCTGACATGTCAAATTTGTTTTCTGCTCTAACAATATACATGCCAATTGTGTCCAGTGTATATGCTCCCTGATATTCGAAAATACATCACTTAGCTGATTCAAATTCACATAGGTAACTAATGTCCATTCCATATTATACAACTGTATCTCACCCTGGTTGTCGAAGTATACTCCAGGTGTATTCTCGTATGGTGTCACTTGTACATCTAGTACTTCTCCGGTTATGCCGTGGGGTGATGACGTCACTGTTACCACCGCCACCATGGAGTAGAACCATTCTAGCATTCGTACCATTGCCTTCTGCCTTACCTGCAAGGTAAAGACAGGTTATTCGTTACCTATTTTACTGATTTTCCATCAAAATTTTAATCTACTTCAATAACTAAAGTCTCAAAAGACTTTGCTTCGCATCCTGGTTTAGGCATGCGGCTACAAAACTATCAGCAGTGTCATACACTAAGTTCAAAAACTTGCTCCCTTAACTTCGAGTTCTGTTACATAGAGACTCGGCTTCACATCCCACCTCGGGGATGGCTACACTAATGCCGTTTGCATTTTACTGAATGCTCTCAAAATGTGCCCTACATGGCTCGGTTTCTGTGTCATTTCATCTAAGCTAATTTCCGGTTTTCCCTACCCCTGTCCTAACGGGTGCGTATCCGCGACTACCCTAGGGGTGACAAGTCACATATAGGCTACACGCTCGCCATCGTGCAACCCTTTACTTACGAGCACCTCAGTGCCACCCGTCGAACCTCTGTTCGTCTGACTGTTAAAATTTCTAATACGACCCAATTTTGTTTTCCGTAGCTTGGCGGGGTATTAAAGAACCCTACCAGCAGCTGTCGCTATGACCTAGTTGCCATTGAGACGAAGGGGTGTGTAACTTCGTCGTGGCCGAAATTTGAGGTTCTGACTCTTCGCTTTTCTCAAATGTGCCTCTTAGAGCACTTCTTCTCTACTTACTGTACACACGTATGTGTCCCTAAATAATTTGTACCTATAACACTGATTCACCCTTATGCCATTGTTCGGCTTCCATTTACTATGAACGGCAAACTTCCGCGTTCCTTTGGTTCCTTCACAACACATGGCTCAATTACATAGAGCTACTCACCGGGATTCGCGCCTGCCTGACCAGTAGGTCATTGAGGTCATCAGGCGACGCCTCTTTTCTGTCGCCTCTTACGACACAGCAGGCTCACTGTTGGGGGTATTCTAACACCAATGATCACGTGTCTAAACGTTCCAATGGTTCCCGCCACCCACACGGGGGTTTTACTTCCTCAGGATGGCCGCTCCGGGGCCACTATGGACATCCCTGTATTTCGCCTTACGTAACTCATGTCTCCCGGTGCGTTATCTAGGCCGCTCGCCTCAGTTGTCCACTGTTCAAATATTATTGTGTGCCTACTGATAAACTATATTGACTCCATTCGCACACAATCTCTTACAGCTGTGTTAACCCTTAGCTGTCATTGTAGTCTACTAACCGTATATATACGTCCTTACTCCTTAATCCGTTCTGTGCTGCTTCTGCACCCACCCGGGTTCTAAACCCGTTGGAGTCCTTTTATAAGTACATTTTCAACCGATTCTTATGCACCTTAACTCTTCTGCTTTTCTTATTAAGCAGTAGGGTACAATTTACCCCTGAAACGTCCACTACCTCATACGGTCCTACAAATGGCGGACTCAGCTTTTTTGATCGTCCTCTTCGCAATGCATCATTACGCAAGAGTACCTTGTCACCAATTCGAAATGTGACTTCGTTCTGCTTTTTATCGTAATTAGCCTTTTCCAGTTCTTTACGCTCAACTAGCGTCCTCCTAGCGGCTTCATGATTCCTCCTGAGCTGTGACGTCAGCTCCTCTACCACGTTCTGATGTTCATTATAATCCACCTCAGGTGGCTTTTGCAATACACCTGGTATATTCGCCTTCCTTCCAAAAATAAGCTCGTAGGGTGTGAACCCTGTGCTAGTACTCTTGGTGGTATTATATACAAAGCTCGCTGTGGGCAGATACTTGTCCCAGTCATTCTGCCCGCCTGAGCAAACATAATGCCTCAGGTACTCTGCTAGTACCTTGTGAGATCTCTCTACGCTACCGTTGGACTGTGGCCTGAAAGCGCTTGTGTTTGTTTTCTTAATTCGCAATTTCTTGCAAAGTGCCTTGAAAACTTCGCTCATGAAGTTACTACCCTGGTCAGTGAGAATCTGCCCCGGTATCCCGTAAATGCTTATAACCTTATTAATGAGCGTCCGTGCCACTGTTTCAGCCTCCTGATTTGGCATGGCACTAGCTACCAAGTACTTCGACAGTTGGTCCTGGCATGTCAAAATATACTTATTGCCAAGCTCTGTCACCGGAAGTGGACCTACCACATCCAGAGATACCTTCTCAAAGACCGTGCTAGGGGTGTCCGTAATTACCAATGGCGCTCTGACGTCTGGTCTAGTCCCCTTATTCTTTTGGCATGAAGGACACGAGCGTATATAACGCTCAATGTCGCTTTTCATTCCCTTCCACTGTAATCGTTCGCGTACCCTGGCGTACGTGCGGGCTATTCCCTGGTGTCCTCCAACCAAGGAATCATGACACTCCTTCAGGATGGCCAATTTCTCAGCCTCCTGCAACTCGGTTACCTCGGGTAAGCTGTCTTCGGGCGTGGACTCCTCTGCGTTAGCATCCTCGGAGACCTCACTACCGTCTGCTTCAATTCCCTCTACCGTAGCGTCCTCGGGTTTTGAAGTCGTTGCTACCCTCCTACGAGTTTCCATATGAGTGGCCACGGCCGCCCCCTGCCGTAACTCGTGCCCAGCCGAGTTGATCACTCGCGCTTGACACTGTGCATCAGTGGGATTCCTGCTAAGGGCATCAGCATTGCAGTTCTGCTTGCCCTGCTTGTAAATGATTTCAAAATCATACTCTGTTAATTTCAATCGGAACTTTAGCAGGCGTGACGACGGGTCCTGGACATTGAATACCCACTTCAGCGGCTTGTGATCTGTCACCACTGTGAAATGCCGTCCGAACAAATACGGCCTGAAATACTTTACACCCCAAACAATGCCTAATAATTCTTTTTCTGTGACACTATAATTTCTTTCTGCCTTATTAAGCGTCCTGCTTGCATACGCTACGGGAAGATCTTTACCCACGGGCCCTTGTGACAATACGGCCCCCACTGCTTCGTTGCTAGCATCTGTGGTAAGAACGAATGGCTTTTCAAAATCTGGGTACTGTAATATAGGCTCTTCAATGAGTTTTTGCTTTAGCGTTTCGAACGCTTGTTCCTGTGCATCTCCCCACACGAAGGGAACTTCCTTCTTCACTAATTCATATAGTGGCTTCGCGATCTTACTATAATTGGGTATAAATTTCCTATAATACCCACTGAGTCCGCAGAATTGTTTAATCTGGCGGCTCGTGGTAGGCCTCGGAAAATCCTTCACGGCCTGCACCTTTCGTGAGTCTGGTAAGACTCCCTCTTCAGTAATTACATGCCCTAAGAACGTCACTTCAGTCCTCAGGAACTCACACTTATCTGGCTGGAGCTTCAACGTATTTTCTCTCAGCCTTTGGAAAACATCCCTTAACTTAGCATTGTGCTCCTCTATTGAGCTACCATACACTATTATATCATCTAGATAGCACAGACACTGAATACCTGTCAATCCGGTAAGCACTGTATTCATCAGCCTTGTGAATGTGGCTGGCGCATCTTTCAACCCCATGGGCATCTTTGCAAATTCGTACTTGCGCCCTAATGCTGAAAAAGCTGTCTTGGGCCTGTCTTCAGGTTTTAATAACACCTGATAATAACCGCTACAAAGGTCAAGTGTACTGAAATACCTGGCCTTACCTAGAGCATCTAATAGCTCTGAGATGAGTGGGAGGGGATAACTAACCCCTATCGTTACTTCGTTCAATTTTCGGAAGTCAATCACAACTCTCCACTTTTGCTTACCTGACGCATCCATTTTCTTCGGTACTAACAATAATGGTGCATTCCAAGGGGATGTACTAGGTACAATAATTTCATCACCTAGCATCTTATCTATCTGCGCTTGTATCTCTCCCTTTTGTGCCTCCGGCAGCCTATACGGCCGCACATTAATCGGGGGTTGATCCCGGGGCGTTGGGATCTCGTGACGTATAACTTCCGTGCATGTGAGCTTATCTCCCTCAAGGTGGAAGATGTCATTGTATTCCGCACAGATGGCGTATATACCCTCCTTATCTACCTGCGTGAGATGGTCTACTCGCAAGCAGTCTATCACTCGGCGTGATCTGGGCTTCTGAGTAGCCCGTTCTCCGCTTACTGCCCTACTGCCTTGCTGTACCTTGCGTACTCCTGCCAGGCAGGTGTCATCCACCTCCTGCATTCGCACTCGAGGGCTGTACAGAGTCACTTCTTCCTCAGTAGTGTTCATCATGCTGACTACTGCCTCGTTGTGCTCTGACCTAGTTAGACACTCTGCGAGGTAAACCCCTGGTGCCACCTCGGCCCTCTCAATAATTCCCACTGGTAGATTCTTATCGACTTCAATAACTACTACCTTCTGAGTTCGAGGCTCGAGGCTGATTATCTTCGCCTCCCTCGCTCCCAGCGGGTATCTTTTACCGTAGATCGTAACATGACCCTCCCGGTAGTCGATCACGCTGTCAGCTAGGATGTCTCTCCCTATTATACCATCCTGGCTTAGTTGGAAATCACTGCCCACCACATGCACTGTGTGTTTAGTACCTTCAATAACAAACTGAACGGTCCCTTGGGTGTAAATCGTTCCCTCGCTTACACCCGTTAATTCGATCGTGGTGCCTCTACTGATTGTAACTGTTTTAGGCACTGATTGCCTCTTCACTAGGCTGACATCGGAACCAGTGTCAATTAGAAACCTCAGAGGCCCCCCACAATGCATTAATATAGTGCCCTCCATGTCACGTGCCTTGGGACTCCTTAAATTACGGGATTCCATAGCTGTCCCTGTGTTATGGACCCGTTCCAGTTTGTCGCCCCTGTCTGAGTGATATTTCTCTTACTACCTTTCCCACTCTTGAACAAACAGTCCTTGGTTCCATGTGACCATCGGTCACAAATATCGCACTGTCGTCGGCCTTTCATGGCCTTGCCTCCCGTGCGCCTACTCTGGCCCTGGCCTTTCTTGGCCTCCTGACAATTTCGTTTTATGTGGCCCTGCCGGCCACAGGTATAGCACGTCCGCCGGTCCACTCCTGCCTGCGGTACCTGGGCTGTCTGTCGGCAGTTTTTTTGTACGTGCCCTTTCTTCCCACAACGGTAACAGGTTCTACTCCTGTCCGCTTCCGTGTGAGGCTTCTCTCTAATTATGCGCACGGCTTCCGGCGCCACGGCTTCCTTATCTCTTTGCTTCTTTCGGCAATCGCGCTCTATGTGTCCCGGTTTTTTGCAATATCTACATATGATCTTACTTGGTGTGCCCCCTGTCTGCACATTAGGTGTATTACCTAACGTGGTGCGTGCGCCTCGGGTTCGTGCCTCCTTGCACTCCCGTGCGATGTGGCCTTCCCTGTTACAATTGTAACAGACCACCCTAACACTCGCTTGTGTTGGCTTAGTATGCCACCTTAGTGGTGCCTTCCTTTCCTGATCGGGTTTACCTGCTCTTACCCCTGAGCTATGTTTCGTATGCAACCCTTCTCGTGCCTTCTTTGACAGAATTACCGCCTCTTCTTGCCTTGCTGTGGCTACAGCTTTCTCGAAAGTAATGGCCCCGTGGCCCTGGACCCCGGCTTGGATTCGTGGGTTACTTAACCCCTGTATGAAGCTAGCTACGCATATTTTTCTTGTGATTCTTAACTGAGCTTCCCTGTCCTCCCAGCTTTCTCCATCGAGGACTGCTTCCCTGAACGCAGCTGATAGAGTCTCTACTTTGTGTGCCCATGTCGCCACTGATTCCCTCGGATCCTGCGCTGTTTGAAACATCTGGCAAATATACAAGTCTAATGTGCCCTGAAATCCGTAGTATTCTTGTAATGCCTGTTTGGCAGCCTCCCAGTGATTTATATCTCTTCTGACTAACAACTTGTCTCGGGCCTTGCCCGTGATTTTGGTCAGGATATACTTAAAGAACAGCTCTTGATCATCGTCTTTTACCATGCGAACAGCAGCGTCTACATTGGCCACAAACTCACGTAATCTGTCGGGCTGTGTTCCATCGAACTCCCGACCTATCAGGCGATGTCCTTCGGTTACTGATACAAAAGGCCCACTTGTACTTACCATATCTATGTCTGCTAGCCTCTCCTCTACCTGGACACCGGTAGCTGCACTTGTCTGTCTTGCCATTGTAATAAGGTTAGCTTACCTGGCGGCTACTTCTTCTTCTTTGTTGTCTCTGCTAACTGGATACTGCGGCTGATCTGTTCTCCCTTCTGCTGGTGGCACGGCTCGCTACTGCACGGCTCCTTCTGCTTAGTAGGCTTCTTCTTCTCTCTTCTGCGTTGCGCGGCACTCGGTACGATTTACGCGGATGCGCGGACGGACAATCTTCTGCGTTGTCGCGGTCTTTATCGGACAATCTTCTGCGATGTCGCGATCTCTCTCTTTATTCCGTAGTTGCTCTGTTCAGTGCGTCGAACTCGGGATCCTACACACCTGACACCAAAAGTTAGGTCTGTCGTGACCTACCTGGCCTGTGAGACGTTCTGGCAGGTTGACAGCTCCTCCGTCGATTTTCCCTACTAGCCGAGCGGTTTTCTAGATAAGGGAACTTGAGGTTTCACAGACTCGTCCCGGAACTACCGGAATAAAAGATGAAATTCCCTTGGACTACTGCCGATTTATTAAGCCCTTGGCAGTCGAAGTATATATACACTATATACAAATTATGTGAAGTTACTGCTGGAAGTGCACGCAGGTCTGTAATAGCGCTACTAAGTCTTACTGATACTTGACATCTAGTATGTCTCCGCGAGGCTGAATTCTGCTCGCGCGCGTTACGACGTTACTCTGGCAAGAACTGAGGCGTGAGAGCTACTACTCTGCCGCTTTGCAACTCTGCAACCCTGTGACTACTCCGCTGTAATGACTCTCTGGCAACTCTCCTGTAATAACTCTGTCGCTCGCCATTTTGGATACCCTTATATTCAACTAGAGATGACCCAGAATCCATCTCTCCCTTCCACTGGGGCCTGGTCCATTCCACCCTCCAGTGCCTGGCAAGTGCTGCTCCCTAAGGTAGCGGCGACTGCCCATACTTGTGTCTACGTGACATCCAAGGTTCAACTTCTGGCCTGACTTGTGACTATGAATCACTCTCCCTACAATACAAAGTACCGGACCAAGTGTCCTTTTGTACGAGCAATATTTACAGACCTCTGTACACATCCTGGCGACAGCAGTCTCATTCTCTTGAGAAATATACATTCTATCTTACAAAGCTCACATCCAACTTAGTAATAATAATAATAACTCATTTGCCCTTATATAATGTTCCTCCGAACCGCAGTCCTGGGTTCTGAATCATGGAGGTTCACAGTCACGACACAACCATTGTTTTCTAGTTCTATTATCCTCTGAAATTAAGTTCATTAGTCTCATAGGTAATCCATCTCCAGCCATTCCAATCGTTGTTGTTGTTGTTGTTGTTTCATTTGAGGGGTTTAGACATCCTGGCATTGGTATTTCAGGTGAGGATAGGGAAGGAAGTGGCCATGGCCTTTAGTTATTAGCCATTCCTTTATTTGCCTGGAGTAGAAGTACGAAACTACGAAAAACCACTTCCAGGATTGCTCAGGTGGGAATCAAACCTGCCTCTTCTCACTTTAGGGGGCGTGTTGGCTCAGTGGTCAAGCTCGCTGCCTCTCACCAAAGTGGACCGGGTTTGATTCCCGGTCAATGCACGTGAGATTTTCAAAGTGAAATGACATGTCCTGTGGTTCGGATTCCATGATAATAGGAGGTCCCGTGGCTCATGATCTCCAGATTAATGGTCACGTTAAAATATAAGCATCATTCTATTCTTCTCAGTTTTGCCTCACTGTTCCAAACTCTCAGATCAGAATTAAGTTCCATTGCTGAGCCGGGAATCTAACCTGGCCCTTTGGGGTGAGAGCCAAGAACGCTAGCCGCTACTCCGCAAGGTGGTATCCATTCAAATCGCATAGCCACACTATATACGCCTACTGATACACGCAGCTTCTCTTATTGACTTCATAGACAGCAATGACTTTCTTTGATCATTTTCACAAACATTAACAATTGGACAGTAGGACGTCCAAGAATTGTCTACAGGTAATTAAATGAATTTAAATACAGAACCTAATATTTTTTGCGTTGAATTTAGCGAGTGAGAAATTTTCCAGGAATATTAAGTTAATGTATTGTTTGTTGTTTAGTATCCCGGCCTACCACAATTGATTGGCATTGCTCTATCAGCATCATATGGAAGCGTTTATTGTTTTGAAATAACAGCAGATCAGCCGTACGGAAGAAGTAACATTCACTCCACTGGTATTTGCACAATGGAATGCACGGTACATTTAGATAACCAGACAGGATTTCTAAACTTCGCTTGTACAGAATTACATATTGAACGGGATTTGATATAATATTGCACATAGTTAAGCGGAGCAGGGCCAAATCAAGGCTGGGATGTCTCTTTTGTTTCTAGTTGAAATTGTTTTAGAATTACATATTAGTTTTCAAACTATATTATATCTATTGCCTTCAGTGAATTGTATTCATGTGAAGGGTTTGTGGGTGGAAGGGACCTACTGTGAGCAAGGTAGATTTGAGCACAGCTAGAGAAGTACGCAAAACTTGCAATAAAGTACAATAGAAATTAAAATACGAGATGTTTACCAAGTGTTTTATTATTGGGTTACGCCATAGTTAGTTTTGATCTGATTATTCTCCTAAAAAGCCCCAAATTGTCCTCATAATATGAGAGATCGATCGGCATGTTTAAGAAAAGCTTTTGAACATATATTTCTGACACCATGATGAACGTAAAATCGCAATTGTAAGATGAAAAGGTAAAATATAAATACTTATTCCTCAGAAACATGTTACAAAACTCAATTCTTGCCATTGGTCAAAATAATTTTATTTTCGTTATTATTTTCGACATAAAATCTTTCATTCCTAGGTTTGTGTAGGCTACGTCATAGGGCTGAGTACCTTGTCAATTACTGAGTGCGTGATGCTTTTCTATCGTGTCTGACAAAGGTAAATTATATACTGGGTGAATCAGCTGCCCCTACTGATATTGTTTTATGCAGCCCAACTAGCGTTGTTTTCAAGAAGGTCGATATTTCTCTACTTGCATCCCGTATGGTAGTAATGCACTCCAAGCATATCCTGTAAACGATAAGATAGTCCTCTATGAAAAAAGCTAAAAAAAAAGGAAATAAAGGAAAAGATTTCTAATACACTACTATTTTTCCCTCGCTCTGGCTACAGACTAATATGAGGAAAAAATAATAGTGCTCAGAATCGTTTGCGGGATATGCTAGCAAGTGCATTAGTACTATATTTGATGCAAGCAGAGTAATATCGACCTTACTGATAACACGCTTTAGTTAGGGCTGCATAAAACAATATTATTAGGGACAGTTCATTCACAGGGTAAATGTAGGAATTACTGAAGAAACAACAAGCAAACTGTTCATGGCGGGACTGATGACCTTGTAGTTCCGCCCTTTAAAACAACAATAACTAACATAAATAAATGTTCATGGTTCTAACAAAAGTCAACTTGCTAAGTGGCATGTGCAATGGTTCTGTCTGGTATTGGCACCAAGTCAAGTGCGTGCACATGCGGTACATCAAAGGCAGGACTGCAGTTTAATGGCGATAAATAACGTTTGGAATCAAACATTTTTTGAACTAATGTTAATTTTTCAGTGTTGCAAAATTAAATACTGTTCCAATTCACATATCTACCAGTCTTCTGAAGGTTAGAATTAAGGCTGCGCAATTTACGAAATCCGTGCAATTTCTAACTTGGAGGTATAGAGTGTTTCCAAGAGAGAATGGCCTGAAAAGGCGGGCGTACCACAGGTTGAAGCATCGTATATGTGAGGTGATGGTTTTATTCTAATATGTCATTGGACTTGGAATCCTCCCAAACAAAAGGAAGTGCAAAATAATTTGCTTCTTCAATGCAGTTCACAAGTAATTCAAGCCACAATGCACGAGTAATTTCGCAACAACATTTTTGCAATATTATTACGTACTGTAGTTGGGAACAGTAATTTCAAGCAGTTAAACGATCATACAACTGATGCTAGCATCTCTACTATTATATTGTCGCTGTTTGATGGTGCTATCTGACAAGGAATTTCAATACCAAGAATTTTTTTGTTGTTGCGAAATTAGGGATCGTGCGAAATAAGGAAAGTCTCCCCTACACGGTATAATGTCACTGTGGGGTACGTTGCCTCACACGAGTAAAATTCCTGCATTGCATTTCTTTTAGGCATCTGAACTGAAGGGTAAGTAATTAATTTCTTCCTGAATCTAATAAAAAGAAAGAAATTCCTAGGTTTACGGCATGTGTTTCCTGTCTAAGAATGAACAGTGAAAGTGGAATTATGCTGCCATACAAGTGCGAAAAAAATGTTGAGCTCATAATCACAAAGCGGAGATGACTCAGACTAGTGTAGCCTATGTATGTCTACCCCTTATTATTCCCGTTTCCAACGGTGCCAGGGATGAGATGCGATAAAAGTCTGTGTGGCTGGATGGTTTTTACGACTGGATGCCCTTCCTGACGCCAACCTCATGACAGGAGTTGATAAGAGATGAAATAAATGAAGATGAATGGAACTGGGCAAGGCTATGGAAGGAAGCGACCGTGGCCTTTCAGAAGGTTCCTTCCCAGAATTTGCCTGGAGTTGGAAATGGGAAACCACGGAAAACCATTTCAAGCACGGTCGACGGGTTGACTCGAATCCACGTCTACCGAGTCCACAGAGAGCTTGGCCCCATGGCCTAGTGCTGTTTGTTAGCGAGCGTAGCCACCACTGTCGGTAGATGACTCAGACCAGAGAATACAGTAGAGGAAGAATGTGGTACGAGATGTAGTGAACACAACCACGAAGACCATCATTAAGTAGGTGGAATTCATCACGTTACTCTCACAGACACATTACAGTCGCAATAATGGCAGCTATTGATTAGTAATCTATGAATCCACTGAGGTCTACTGTTCAAAGCGATTTCACTTTATTAACAACTACAGAGTTCAGATTGTAACCAGAAGCGCATATTTAAGGATTGCTTTTAATTAGCTTTCGAAGCCTTATCTAATTTCTTTAATCCCACAAATTTCTCACACACAACAAAGCCGTTCTTGAACAATTATTATAGTCATTATAAGCACTCATTGCTATTTTCGATCATAGGAAGTGCCATGGGCTGGATCAGCTGATTAGTTTCCTATATGGTTACAACACAGTAGGGGAACGTGTACTTAGTTATTATTGCCTAACATTTCAATTAATTAGTATTGTGCTCCACCGATTCCAAAACAGTGAAATGATTGAACACCTAGCTTTGCAGACAGTATGCAAAGTGGTTGTGCACTGCGGACTGCATAAGTGATCGGTCGCTCGCATGTTGATGTTGTATTGAGTCATTATTTGTGGGTCTGCACACTAATTTGGGAATAAAGGCACGATCATACTCAGCCAACAGGAAGTGGAATTGTTTACGATATTTTGTAATGAATTACGAGGTGCTTTCAGAAAGGTTCAACAGACGATCATTCCAAGTCAATTTACTGTGTTATCCTTTACAATGCTATGATACCACACTATTGATCGTCATAATAGCCCAGTCTCTGTAAAAAAGTTATGAATATTCTACCACTGATTATAAACGCTGAAGATAGAAATCCCCTTCTTTCCCCTGGAGTCATCGGAGAATCATGGAAGTTTTCGAACTATCTGACATACACTCAGTCTTGTGTCATGCGATTTCAATATGTTCAGCAAGTTAAAAAAAACGTCTAGATGGAAAATAATTCGCCAAAGATTAAAAAGTTAACATAGTGGTTCTCCAGGATTCCGGAGCATAGGTCAATTTCCTTTGATTCGAAAGACCCTGGGTCATGGATATTTAACTTCGCACTGTCATTGCCCCATGCTCGGGAGCAGGGTAATTGTGGCTTCTTCAACATACATGGTATCTTTATCACGACATGCAGAGCGCCCACTGGTAGAAGGATTGCATCAGGCCTCTCCGAAGTCGAAATGCCGTCACAATTTATTTAATGTGGTTTAATTTATGAAGCTAATTGCCTTATAATGCTCGATTAGTCGGGTATGACGGGCAGTTATTTGCCAAAGTGCTTGCCAAATTAAGATTAAAATTTCTTGAAAATCAGTGAGTGCTGAATGTTATTTACATAAATTTTAATTACATCATTTTATCAGATGAAAGATAACAATATTTTTAAATGATTAAATTTACAAGGAGTCGCCTCCGTGGTGGTGTGGTCAGCGTGCTTAGCTGCCACCCCGTAGGTCCGAGGTTCGAACCCGGCTCTGCAACGAAATTTGAAAATTGGTACGAGGACTGTAACGGGGTCTACTCAGCCTCGGGTGGTCCAAATGAGTAGAGGGGGTTTGATTCCCACCTCAGCCATCGTCGAAGTGGTTTTCGTGGTTTCCCACTTCGTCTTCGGGAAAATGCTGGAATGGTACCTACCGTCAGGCCATGGCCGCCTCCTTCCCTCTTCCTTGTCTATCCCTCCCATTCTTCCCATCCCGTCCCATCCCTCATGAGGCCTCCTGTTCGCTTTCCAGGTGAGGCCACCTGGGCAGTCCCGCCTCCCCAGTTGTATCCCCCGATTCGATGTCAAGCTCCAGGACACTGCCCGTAGAGGCGGTAAAGGTAGTATCCCTCGCTGAGCCCGTGGGAGAAGCCTACATGGAGGGTAAACTGACTACGAAAAAAAAAATACAAGTGATTCCATTATTTATACATACAAAATTGTGTATAATGACTTTTTTCCTCGAATCCCTGTTACCTACCTCTCAAGAACTTGGCTCAGAGTGAGGCATTACTAAAAAGTTCCTGAACAACGTACTGGAAAGAACGGTATTTATGCTCTCCAATTACAGTTCAGTTTATCTGGATTGAATCGTGGGTAGAGCGAATAAGTAGTATCTGATAATATTGTGTAGATGAATATGTGTAGAAATAAGGGAGGAAAATTATTTTGACTGCAAATTATGTTTGAGTTCTCTGACCTCTTGGGATCTAAAGATACACTATTCCCCACCGGCTAAAACTTATTATAGAAGAAAGAAGAAAACAATGTATATTTTCATAAGCCACATACTGAAATACCTTCCTAATGATATGTAGCACAAATATATAGCCTGGGATTATTCTCCACCTCCCACTTATTTACCTCGGGAGGGATACAGCCTAACACGTTTTCTGTACAATTATAAAACAAATGGATTCATAAGTATCAGAGTAGATGAAAAATAATCAATAAGAAACAGGGTCAAATTGCGATTTAAACCTCATTGAGCCCCCTACTCCCACTGAATGAACTTATTTACTGAACATTACCCCCGTCTGGACTAAGAGCTCATAATAAAATGTAAAGTGACTCTGAAGTACGAAAAATAACACTGTAGGTCTTCAAAGGCAACGTAAAATGGTAGAGAGGATAATTTTATAATGCAGAATATTTAAGAATACTTTTCAGTGTTAGCTCAAAAATGTCATTTAATATCACATATACTTGGTTAATTTAGCGTTAAAAATAATTAAATAATAGTATAATAAAAAGGGGCTGTGGCCCCAACCCTCCTATACTTTAGGTAATGACATATTGCCTTTCGAGTACGCGGGATAATTCAATACTTTCATGCTGATGAGTACAGTCGTTTAACAGGAATCCCTGTCATACAGCTCTGACCCTCAAATTCCTCCTGCCCCTCCGGTATTCAACTGCGTTTTGGAGAATGAAAAGGTCATGTTGACCCTTAAGTGCATATTGAGTTCTCTATAGAAAACTTATAGAACATCGAGAAAGTAGCCTATATTGTGTTAATTCTCCGCGTAAATGATTCAAGAATAAATTGATGTTATTGCCCCTTTTTGCCCCTAATGATGAAGCCAAAAGTACAAAATACTTATTTCCATCTACAACTTGTTTCGGCCTTTCAAAAACCTTTTCAAAATTTAACTTGGTGTTCAATATCTTCAAAATTGACATATAGCCTCTCTATTGCCCTAAAAACAGCCGCGTGCATAGATATGTATCATGATATGAATAGATGTTTGCACACCAATCCCAAACAAACAAATAAACACAGAGAAACTAAAGTAGAGACATATTTACTGTAATCCATCACAGGGGATTCTCTTTGTCCACTTTCACTTTTCTCTAAAACAACAACACACACTGTCAACACGTTCAATAAGCATACACTGCAGTCTCTTAGTCATGCAAAGAGACAGTACGATCCCTCCTTCTTTACATATTTTAGCGCTGCAGTCAACAAGCAACAACCCACACAGACGAATGAGGTTTTTGAGATGTGTTTAAAGTTGGATAGAACATTCCTGTTTGAACAGAAACACACACCTGTGAAATTTTGTTTCTTAAAAAAATTATCTCTGTTCCTTGTGGGCTTAATATCTTCCTTACACACTTAGCAAATTTTTAGCAGCAAACTCCAATAGAGAGTTCAGATTCCTTTCAAAATGTCTTCTTAATTTTCACTATAATATGTGAATGCAGCTAAGTCTGTATTGCATTTACGTCGGATTTAAGACTGAAAGGAGGTGGATGGTCATGGCAAAGCTTCCCCAGTCATTAACCTTCAATTCCAAACCAAAAGGCAACACTGTTAATGCAGATTCCCGAAATAATTTAACAAGATGTTCAGTAAAGATCATATAGCCAACTTTCTCTTCAATATATTGGCATAGTTCTCTTTGTCCTTATCAAGGAGTATAGTCGAATGATTTTGTGACGATCGTTAATTGTTGAATCCTTCATAAGACTACCCATTTGCTAACTTTCGTTGTAATACCACTATTTTATCCAGAGAAATTGATTGAAACATTAGAAAAGTACGCCCATCCACCATCTTGAATGTGAAATTCATTTATCTTGCACCTTCTGCAGTGAAGGCCATCTATGTGAAAATACACATTTGCTGCGTTTCAGCAATGCAACTGGAATAAATTGTAGATTGTTGATATAAACGTCTTATATATTCAAGATACTTGAGCTACGTGCTATTTGCAGTGCGATGGTCTTATGATTAATGCAAGCGAGGTATTATATCTGTTAGCTTGCCACGGTGGGTGAGTGGTTATAGTGTCGGACTATCAACCCCAAGATTGCAGGTTCGCCTCTGGCCATGGTAAGTGATTTTTGAAGGCGACAAAAATCACGATACTCATGTCATACGTTGTTGGCATGTTAAAGAACCCATTTGAATTCAGTAGGCCGTGTTCAATGGCAAAATTAATCTCGGGATTTTCCGCCAACACAAAGTTCCTCCATTCTCTACTTGAAAGCGCTGTAGTGTCAAGGAGTTTAGATATCTAACCTCCTTGACTTTCATAGCGTTCAAAGGAACGACGAAATTCGACATGCAAGCTACCCTCTGGGTGTCAATTAACAAAGCTTGCACCAGGCACCCGAGGCCATACGATATTATTATTATTATATCTGTTTATCCCCTCTTACAAAATTTCTTGTTAATTCCGCGATTGGATATTGAGTTATTAATTTTGAAGTATCAATAATATGCTCAGCCATCATCTTGAATATATGGCGGGGCTGGATTTTTCCTTTGGTATACAAAGCCCATATGAAAATGAAAATCCACTGCCTGCTTCCAGTCTCCGACCGGGTCAGGAATGGAATGAATGAAGCCCCTATCTAGCGGCGAGGATATGAACTGTGCCGGCTGCCGAGGCCTGACGCACTCCTCTGGGGCAATGATTAAATGAATGACAGATGAAATGAAATGATAAGGGAGAGTGTTGCTGGAATGAAATTGTGACAGGGAAAACCGGAGTACCCGGAGAAAAACCTGTCTGCCTCCATTTTGTCCAGCACAGACCTCACATGGAGTGACCGGGATTTGAATCACGGACCCAGCGGTGAGAGGCCAGCGTGCTGCCGCCTAAGCCACGGAGGCTTACAAAGCCCATATATGTTTCTTTATTAAGGCTAATTTGAGATATTGTATCCCTAAAATATATCGACTGATTTTTTGTATATTTTATAACTTCAATATGGCCGCCGCTACATTCAGTGTCATAGTACTATGAATCAAGCTAGTCGGGGTTTTGTACGGTACTCCTCCCTCACTTAATTTCACGTTAATTGTGCTAATATATCCTGAGTTAATGGCATTCAGGTTTCAAGAATACGCCCAGCCGTCATCATGAACGTATGAAGCAGCTCCTCTTTTGAGTTATTCATAAGAAGACACCCACAAAGGTCTACATTACTCCAAAGGAAGCAAAAGAAGAATGGTTAAAAGAGAAATGTGCCAGTATAGAAAATTGTCTCAAAGCATGAAAAGTTGCTTATCAAAAGATTAAAAGTACTTTTGTGGAAAGGAAGACTAAGTGCTGTAATATTAAGGACTCGGATTGAAAACCTCGTACAGATAGAGATGAAAAGGTTTAGAGTTGGAAAGCTTATATACAGCTTTTGTTTAGGGGTAGGAGATTGAGAATCATGTAATTGAAATGGAAGAGGAAATTCGTGACGATGAGAAAGAAAATTTAATACTGAGATCAGAATTTGATGGAGCAATAGAAGACTGCTACGTTACATAGGTGATAAGGGTCTGCTCAGGTTATTTTGCTTGGTATGTAGGATTTATGAGACAGGTGAGGTACCTTCTGATTTCAATGAGAATGTTATCATCCATATACCGAATAAAGAAGGAGCAATAGATGTGAAGATTACATGCTATCAGCTAGATCACTCATGCTTCAAAGATCCTGACTCTAATAATTCACAAGAGGATGGCAAGACAGATAGAAAAAGAGTTGGGTGAAGACCAATTTGGTTTCAGGAAAATCGTAGGAGCAAGGGAAGCTTTACTAAGCCTTAGGCTGGTCTTAGAAGGCAGAATAAGGTAAAATAAGAGATCGTTCATGGTATTTCTACAGTTAGAAAAGGCTTTTGATAACGATGATTGGAGAAACTTGTTTGACATATTGAAAAGGATTGGAATAAAGTACGAATACAGGAGGGTGATCTTCAATCCACACAGAAAGTAGACGGCAGTTAATCGAGCCAAAGGACATGAGAGATAATCTGGTATTTGAAATGGTGTCAAGACTAGGTTGCAACTTATCACCCATACAATCTATACATTGAACAAGCAATGAAGGAAGTTAGAGAGATAAGTAAAGAAACAGTAAAGATCCAAGGAGAAATAATTTCAACTCTGAGATTTGTTGATGAAATTGTTATCTTAGCCGATTCACCAGAGGATTTTGTGAAATTTTTAATGATATTTACTCTGTCTTGAGGAAGGAATCCATGAAGAATATCAATACATTTAAAACAAAAATAATGGAAGGCAGCCGAAATAAATCAGAAACACTTATTGACGTCAAATTGGCTGGTTAAAACAAAAGAAGGTATGAGTTCTTATGCTACTGAGGGAGCAAAATAGCCAGTTAAGGACGAAGCAAAAAGGATATCCAAAATAGGTTGGCTCAGCCAAGGAAAGCATTTCTACAGAAAAGAAACCTGTTGACATCAAATATAGATTTAGGTATTAGGAAGTCATTTTGAAAGCCTTTGTCTGGAGCATAGCACTGTATGGAAGTGAAACTTGGACTGTCGCGCAACAGAAAAGTGGAGAGTAGAAGTATTTGAAATGTGGTGTTACAGGAGAATGATGAAGATCGGATGTGTATATAGATTAACAAGTAGTTCCGTGAAGAACTATACAGCCTATTTTCATATAACCTACTTATGTTAATTGCCGGGGCCGATAACCTAGATGTTAGGCCCCTTAAAACAACAATTATCATCATCATGTTAATTGCCTCTATCAACATACAAAATTTCAGTTTGATTGCTGTGATAGATTCGTAGATATTGAGAACCGACTAAATATTTCGGATAATCGCGTGTTGGATTTTATATATGTAGGTCCTAGAGTTATGTACTGTTACATGAAGATAAGTGTGTACGTGTAGCATTCAAACTTCAATCGCATGATTAGGACACAAGAAGTAACCAGGAGATTTTAAAATTTCGCACAGCTGCCATCTTGAGGTTATGGAAACAATTGAAATAAATTAGATGCCAGTGGATTAACATTCGTATAAGGATTTACTGTACCAAGTTTATCTGCACTCGGATGGTTAAATTGCGAGAAACGTCCATGGGAATATTTATACAGTATAACCTGTCATATCCGGACTAATGTGGCGACCGGCCGATCCGGATATGGAAAAATCCGGATATCACAAGGCTATTTTTACAAACAAAACAAGGTTAAAAGATAACAACAACGATAACAACGGTAAACAATAACAGTAACAACAGAAACACACTCGCAAAACAAACTGTCGCTTCAAGACTCACGCACAGACTGAAGGGTAGAAAGAGAGGCGGCCTCGTGTTGACGTTGGTGGCAGGCAGGCAGAAGCCGTGAATGGAATATCGCTTATTCACACAAAGGGATGAGTTTCCGGGAAGATGTCGTTGACCGAGTCAGGCCACAACCCCTCGCGGTCAAGCACGCACACAGCCTTCCAGCGCTGCAACTTTCACTCGTCCTCCCTGGCTAGCACACTAATGTATCCTCGCTCTCAACTACGACTTAAAATTTAATTCGGAGATGTGTCCGGATATGGGAGGGTTCGGATATCACAGGTCCGGATGTGACAGGTTGTACTGTACTTCGCGTCGCCGCCATGTTGGATTTGTGATCACCAGGTTATTTAAAGTCTTATAGGTGAACTTATGTTCATAGCCCCTATGAACATAAAAAAATTCAGTTTGATTGCTATAATAGATTCGTGGATATTCAGAGCCGTGAAAATATTTCGGATGGTCGCCATGTTGGATTGTTAAATGTATAGGCCATAGAGTCATGTACCATTAAAGGAAAAGTATTGCGTAGGTTCATTATTCAAACTTTCACTTCGATCGCATGATTACGACACAAGAAATAAAAACTTAATTTTAAAATTCGCACAGCCGCCATCTTGAGGTTATGTAAACAATTGAACTAAATTATATACCAGTGCATTACAATGTGTATAAGCATTTCCTGTACCAGATTTCATTGCGTTTGGAACATTAAATCGCGAGAAAGGTCTATTAAAATTTTCAAATTTGCTTGGCCGGCATGTTCGTTTTGTAGTTAACCAGTTTTTGAAAGTCTTATAGATGAACTTTCAGTAGTGCCCTATATCTCCGTACAACATTTCAGGGTGATACCGCTAATAGTTTCAGAGATTTGGAATGCCGGTGAAATATTTCGCACATCCGCCATCTTGTGGTTATGTAAACAATAGAACGAATTTAGATGTCGGTGCAGTACAATGAGTATAAACATATACTGTAGCAAGTTTTATTGAGTTTGGTTGGTTAAATCGCGAGAAACGTCTATTTAAAAGTCGCAAATTTGCCCGGCCGCCATGTTGGTTTTGTAGTTACCAGTTTTTCAAAAGTCACATAGGTGAACTTCTAGTAGTTTCCTTTATCACCGTACAACATTCCAGGGTGATATCGCGAATAGTTTCGGAGATATTGAATGCTGGTGAAATATTTCACACTGCCGCCATGTTGGATTGGTGAGACGTAACAAAATTTAAAGGGCACGGTCGGGGTCGTCCGGAATAGTGCTATGAACTTACCGAGTTTCATTGAAATCGCTCCAGCCGTTTAGAATTTATTAGGGGGACACACACACACACACACCTCTCTCTCACACACACACACACACACGCACACACACACACGGACAAAAGGTGATCTCATAAGCCTATTTTTTTCAAAATTGAAAATAGGCTAAAAATGAAGAGGTATTATGACAAGTGGGTGAGGAGAGATGTTTCTGGCGACTGTTAATTTAGACTCTCAGGAATAGCAAACTTAGTTATGGAAGGAACGGTCGAGGATAAGATCTGTAAGGGGTAGGCCAAGGTTAGAATATGTTGAACAGATTGCCTCGGATATAGGATGTGGTAGCTATGTCGATATGAAACGATTAGCTCGGGACAGGGAGCGTGGAGGTCTGCATCAAACCAGTCAAAAGACTGAAGACTAAAACATCAACAAATGTATCTGTAATGCTACTAATGCCTCTTATATAAAACTCTTCGTCTACCGAGTTGCGCCTTAATTGAAGAATAACATCCAGAGTTACTAATTTGTATACTTTAACAGTACACCTAGCCGCACTCTAGGATATATGGTGTCAGTGGTCTTGTGCTTTGGGCAAACGAAAGGTCGTGTCAGGTTCTATTTCATTACTAGATTTCGTTATTATAGCTCTAAGTTGCCGAAAGTTATTAAATTATTTTAAAATTTCAAGATGGTCTCTGTGCACTATATTCAGTGTGATAATCTTCTAATCAACGCATGTGAGAGCTCTAATATGATGCTCACCTCTTGGCAAGATTCGTCTTAATTGCCTTATTTCATTCGGAGTTGTCAATTGTATTGTTCTAATAGTTCTCACAGCTATCATCATTCTTTTGCCTATTCTTTTGCCTTGGCCATACAAGGTCATGTATTCGGTCCAAACGTAACACCAATTTTCGTTACAGTAGCTCTTAATTGTCGAGAGTTATTTATTTTCATATTTTGTAATTTCAAGACGGCGGCTCCGCGTAACATAAAAGCCCCGTGTTATTATCATGTTCACAACCGAGGGCCCTTATATAAAGCAATCGGAATGCCAAATACTGTGAATATTGATTAATTGGATCGTGAGTTGTTGATTATAACGCTTGCTTGATTCACACGGTCACCATCTTAAAATCATATGGATGATGACCTTGTAAGATGGGCGCCTGACCCATCCCGCATGAAGGTATATTTTTCCAAAATTTGGTAGAGATCTGATGAACAGTTTATTCGTAATTTGATTACAGCTTTGAATATTTTTGTGTCCGCTTTTTGTTTAGATTAATATGTGGCAATATAAAACATGACAGTGAGGTGGCCATTACTAGTGCTTTAAATGTGGTTCAATTTTCAATTCGATTTCGTCGTGTTTGCATTGGTAGTGGTGGGAGGGGGAGATATGCACTCGTACATACCCAGACACACACGCCCGTGTTGATCTCATAAGACCACTTTCATTTTTGCAAACATCGAAAGTTGGCTAAAAATACTGATTCAGCGCCGATGTATTTCACCTGTCAGGCTAAAATCACAGTGAAATCCAGATATGGGATATGGACAGAGAATTCACGACACTTGCTATTCATATTCTGCTTTCCAAAAAAAGTGTTTCTCTAGGAATAAATTTACAGTACGAACTCAATCCAGCTGAATGCTGGGAACTACAGTACAGTATTTATGGTGCAGCAATAGTGTGAATAGTTTTATGTGGTGACGAGATTCCCCTCCAGGGATACACTGTTTTGCTGCAATAATTATAGACAGATTGTAATGCATTGTTATTAACATACCCTCGTTAACCATAAATGTGATTTAGTTGCGCTATATTCACAATGTTACTGTAGTTGTGTTAAGATTTTAGTACACTGAATGTGGTTCAATGTAGCAGTCATGTTTTGTTTGTAAACCCGGACAATTATGGTGTTATAACATTCTCATAAATAAATTAAAAGCATTTAAAGAAAATCATGCAAACCTAAAGATGCATATAAAACATTTTCTCAGAGAAAACAAAATTAAAATTGAAAATAAAACTAGTTGGGCCTACAAGATTATACAAACGCAAATTCAATTCTACTTCTTATTCATTACATTTTAGTGCAAAAATCATATACATAGAACGTGTTATTCGACTAAGTCATTATACAATTTTTAGAAATAGTTATCAATGGTGTGCATGCCACACACAAGATTGCACCTTTTAGTGGTATATGTGATTGCTCCTCCTGCACTGCATGAATTTGATATCCTATTTCGACCTGTCTTTATCACATTGTAACATTATAATTTAATAATTGTAAATTTACAGGTTAAAGAATGAGTAGGAAGTGTAAGGAAATTCATAAAATGTGTCCAGTTTTTCTTAATTTTGTAAAATGTGTATATTTGTAACGATTTAATCAATAATAATAATAATAATAATAATAATAATAATAATAATAATAATAATTATAATAATAATATAATAATAATAATAATAATAATAATCCTCTAGTTGAACCTCCTCATCATTATTTCTTGTTCTCCGATTACAGTCCACAAAGTAGGGATCAACGTAAAGGGCATCAAAAACGTAATTATTTTGAACGTTATGAAATCGTCTGACATTAAAATGCCAAATACAGTAGAAATATACGAATAGATATAAGCGTGTCAGTAGTGTTACATTGTATTAAAACTCACTATCTTAAGATACACCATCTTCGTGTACGTGGATTCTGGGAACGCAGAACGTGATAATTCATTTCTATAATGTCACTTGCATTGGCCGGGAATAAAACTGGGTCCAATTTTCTATGATGATTGACGTCCAATCTTACGTCATTATATAAGGAATTTCTTTAGAGAGCAGTTACGATAGTAATAATAATAATAACAATTATAATCAGAGAGTTTGGAGTTATTATCATCAGCAAAACCTGCAAATATTTCCAGAACTTAACTATTGATGCAGTTATGGTTTATGATCTCTACGAGTGGGCTCTGGTCATTTTGATTTAATGAAAGAGTGCAAAGAAATTGCAAAGTAAAGTTGAAAGTTTGGGTTTCTGAAAATGTATTTCCCATTATTTTACTATATACCACATTAATTCGTTTAAGTTAGAAATAATAATGCAAATACGTATCGATAGAAAGAACAAATCTACATATTTGTTGGACCGTGCTTGGAATATTTGAACGAAAGGCATCTTTTTTCTACCAAAATACTACATTAATGTGTCTTGATTGTATATTCGTGCACGTTATACAATTGTTTGTCTGTGCTTTTGGTGGCTTTGTTCAGGTAAGTTTGCTATGAACTTGCGTCTTCATATCCTATAGTATGCTGTTAACTAATTGATGATCATATTATCAAGTTAGAGTACTTCAGTCCTAATTGTAAAGTGTAATAATACACATTGTTGTAGGAGGATACAAGTGTGATTAAATTAAGATTTCGGTCTAAATTTCCAAATATAAATGTTGGTGGTACTGATTTCTTTGTCAGAAGTTATTTGTTGTTGATTCCATGGTGTAGGCCTACATGTGCAATTGTACAATGAAAACCGTTTTTTTATTTTAAAGTAATTTTCCGGGTAAATGTATGTCGATGTACTTAAAAGATTGTCTTATTTTACTGTAAAGTCATGCACTTAACATCTCCTATTTAGCCTACCCTAGATTTCATAAAAATGACAGAAGACCTATGAGATCTACATGCACAAAATATTCGTGTCTGTCTCTGTGTCTGTGTGTGTGTAACAATATAATTACTTTCAGTTGGTCAACACGACTATGTCCAATTATAATGGGTGATGAGTAACAAATATGTTTATCACCCTAAGCTTTTTAATTTTTTTAAATATCGTATGGCCTTGGGTTCCGGGTGCAAGCTTTGTTAATTGACATCCATAGGGTAGCTTGCATGTCGAATTTCTTTGTTTCTTGAAGCACCATGAAAGTCAAGGAGGTTAGATATCTAAGCTCCCTGAACATTATAGCGCTTTCTAGTAGAGAAATGAGGAACTTTGTGTTGGCGAAAACTCCCGAGATTCATTTTGCCATTATGAACATGGCCTAATGAATTCAAATGGGTTCCTTAAACACATGCGAGTCGTAATTTTTGCCACCTTTCAAAAATCACTTACCATGGCCAAGAGCGATCCTGAAGGCTTGGGGTTAGTAGACCGACACATTAACCACTCACCCACCGTTGCAAGCATCACCCTAAGATGAAATAAATATTACATGAATTGTTTTTATACTTAATTCACTTCTTCTTAACTGAATGATGGTAATATTTTATGTAAGGATGATAAAATATGTGATACTCCCAACTCCAATTTAACTGGGTGCACCCTTTTTGACCGATCAACAAGCAATTCTGTTAGTAAAATACACAGGGAAAGAATACCCTAACCCGAAAGAAATATTGCATGGGATATTTATCACAACATAACACGCTTTTATGTACAAAAATGAGGGATACATAACAGCGTGTTATTTTGTGATCAATATCTGTTGTAATATTTCTAAGAGATTAGGGTATATAAATACTTGTTCTCCCACCAAATGTAATTGGCCACAATTTGTGTTAACCGACTGGAAACTTTAATAAGTTTCACATACCACATTCCTATAAGTCTGAAATTCCATTTGAAGTTGGAAGATTGAATTCTGGAAATGAATTCTTCGTGGTTCTCATGATGAAAAGTCACATTTCTATCTCTCAAATTCTTTATGTCTCTCATGATTCATACACATTTCATGTATGAGAATCGTTTATCATAAGAAATGAACTGAACATTTGGGGAATACTTGGTGGTGGTTACGATGATTGAATTTCTTTCATATATGTGTGCAGTACAAAGAAATATCGATCAAATAATATTCTGGAAAGGTGTAGTACGTTCTCGCTTTATAATGGCATCTCCTAGTGGAGTGATAGCGAAATGGTCAAGCTGATTACTTCTCAGTAAAGGGGATCTGGTTAGATTCCCAACTAACCCCAGTGAGATTATCTCGGTGAACAGTCACGTTCAGAGGTTCAGATTCCACATAAAAGTGATACCACTTGGATCATGATCACTATGTCAAGAGTGTAATTTTAAATGCATTACAAAAATAATTAATAGATCTCTAATTGAAATAGTCCCGCAGTTGAGTACAAATGGTCTAATGAATCGGCCCCACTTGTGAATAGCAGTTCCATTCTGGGTATACAAGTTACTATGGAAGCTGGGTGAATAATTTTAAAATTAGAATACTGTAATACATTTTATGGAACCCCTCATTGATCGCAAGGAGTGTAGTAATATTGCATAGGCCTTATCCAAACCCCTAAAAACGTAGAAGGGTAAGAAGACTAAAATACATGTATCTATCAAATATCAGGGACATTATTCTACTATTTAAAATCAAGATTACACTCTGATAACTGTGTAGAGATATATTAGTGAATTTATGTGAGTTATTAAAGGTATGAAATGTGAAAACAAAACTAGAACGACTTTAAAATTGCAAGAAAACTTGTTCAAATATGACCTGCTCTCACATAACCCCAATGAGATTTCTCATTCAGACCAGTTCTGATGACTGATAATGATCTGCCAACTTTCCCTGTCACAGCCATGACGATTTTATGATTACTGGTCGGTATGTTACCCTGTCATCGGATGTGATCCTCGTAGAGTACTGTGTACCCACTTTCCTTACTGATGTGATCATCGTAGGTTACAGGCTGTCATCTGACGTCCAGATGCTACTCGAATACAGGATGCTGATGAGATACCCTTAGTGACGTACCCATGTTCCTTGTTGATGCAATGCTGGTAATTTACAGGCTGACGTACTCACCGCCCTTGCTGATCTGATGCTGGTAGTTTATAGACTGACGTACTCACCGTCCTTGCTGATGTGATGCTCGTAGTTTACAGACTGACGTACTCACCGTCCTTGCTGATGTGATGCTCGTAGTTTACAGGCTGACGTACTCACCGTCCTTGCTAATGTGATGCTCGTAGTTTACAGGCTGACGTACTCACCGTCCTTGCTGATGTGATGCTCGTAGTTTACAGGCTGACGTACTCACCGTCCTTGCTGATGTGATGCTCGTAGTTTACAGGCTGACGTACTCACCGTCCTTGCTGATGTGATGCTCGTAGTTTACAGGCTGACGTACTCACCGTCCTTGTTGATGTGATGCTCGTAGTTTACAGGCTGACGTACTCACCGTCCTTGCTGATGTGATGCTCGTAGTTTACAGGCTGACGTACTCACCGTCCTTGCTGATGTGATGCCCGTAGTTTACAGGCTGACGTACTCACCGTCCTTGCTGATGTGATGCTCGTAGTTTACAGGCTGACGTACTCACCGTCCTTGCTGATGTGATGCTCGTAGTTTACAGGCTGACGTACTCACCGTCCTTGCTGATGTGATGCTCGTAGTTTACAGGCTGACGTACTCACCGTCCTTGCTGATGTGATGCTCGTAGTTTACAGGCTGACGTACTCACCGTCCTTGCTGATGTGATGCTCGTAGTTTACAGGCTGACGTACTCACCGTCCTTGCTGATGTGATGCTCGTAGTTTACAGGCTGACGTACTCACCGTCCTTGCTGATGTGATGCTCGTAGTTTACAGGCTGACGTACTCACCGTCCTTGCTGATGTGATGCTCGTAGTTTACAGGCTGACGTACTCACCGTCCTTGCTGATGTGATGCTCGTAGTTTACAGGCTGACGTACTCACCGTCCTTGTTGATGTGATGCTCGTAGTTTACAGGCTGACGTACTCACCGTCCTTGCTGATGTGATGCTCGTAGTTTACAGGCTGACGTACTCACCGTCCTTGCTGATGTGATGCTCGTAGTTTACAGGCTGACGTACCCATGTTCCTTGTTGATGTGATGCTCGTAGTTTACAGGCTGACGTACTCACCGTCCTTGCTGATGTGATGCTCGTAGTTTACAGGCTGACGTACTCACCGTCCTTGCTAATGTGATGCTCGTAGTTTACAGGCTGACGTACTCACCGTCCTTGCTGATGTGATGCTCGTAGTTTACAGGCTGACGTACTCACCGTCCTTGCTGATGTGATGCTCGTAGTTTACAGGCTGACGTACTCACCGTCCTTGCTGATGTGATGCTCGTAGTTTACAGGCTGACGTACTCACCGTCCTTGCTGATGTGATGCTCGTAGTTTACAGGCTGACGTACCCATGTTCCTTGTTGATGTGATGCTCGTAGTTTACAGGCTGACGTACTCACCGTCCTTGCTGATGTGATGCTCGTAGTTTACAGGCTGACGTACTCACCGTCCTTGCTGATGTGATGCTCGTAGTTTACAGGCTGACGTACCCACCGTCCTTGCTAATGTGATGCTCGTAGTTTACAGGCTGACGTACTCACCGTCCTTGCTAATGTGATGCTCGTATTTTACAGGCTGACGTACTCACCGTCCTTGCTGATGTGATGCTCGTAGTTTACAGGCTGACGTACTCACCGTCCTTGCTAATGTGATGCTCGTAGTTTACAGGCTGACGTACCCATGTTCCTTGTTGATGTGATGCTCGTAGTTTACAGGCTGACGTACTCACCGTCCTTGCTGATGTGATGCTCGTAGTTTACAGGCTGACGTACTCACCGTCCTTGCTGATGTGATGCTCGTAGTTTACAGGCTGACGTACTCACCGTCCTTGCTGATGTGATGCTCGTAGTTTACAGGCTGACGTACTCACCGTCCTTGCTAATGTGATGCTCGTAGTTTACAGGCTGACGTACTCACCGTCCTTGCTGATGTGATGCTCGTAGTTTACAGGCTGACGTACCCATGTTCCTTGTTGATGTGATGCTCGTAGTTTACAGGCTGACGTACTCACCGTCCTTGCTGATGTGATGCTCGTAGTTTACAGGCTGACGTACTCACCGTCCTTGCTGATGTGATGCTCGTAGTTTACAGGCTGACGTACTCACCGTCCTTGCTGATGTGATGCTCGTAGTTTACAGGCTGACGTACTCACCGTCCTTGCTGATGTGATGCTCGTAGTTTACAGGCTGACGTACTCACCGTCCTTGCTGATGTGATGCTCGTAGTTTACAGGCTGACGTACTCACCGTCCTTGCTGATGTGATGCTCGTAGTTTACAGGCTGACGTACTCACCGTCCTTGCTGATGTGATGCTCGTAGTTTACAGGCTGACGTACTCACCGTCCTTGCTGATGTGATGCTCGTAGTTTACAGGCTGACGTACTCACCGTCCTTGCTGATGTGATGCTCGTAGTTTACAGGCTGACGTACTCACCGTCCTTGCTGATGTGATGCTCGTAGTTTACAGGCTGACGTACCCACCGTCCTTGCTAATGTGATGCTCGTAGTTTACAGGCTGACGTACTCACCGTCCTTGCTGATGTGATGCTCGTAGTTTACAGGCTGACGTACTCACCGTCCTTGTTGATGTGATGCCCGTAGTTTACAGGCTGACGTACTCACCGTCCTTGCTGATGTGATGCTCGTAGTTTACAGGCTGACGTACTCACCGTCCTTGTTGATGTGATGCCCGTAGTTTACAGGCTGACGTACCCATGTTCCTTGTTGATGTGATGCTCGTAGTTTACAGGCTGACGTACTCACCGTCCTTGCTGATGTGATGCTCGTAGTTTACAGGCTGACGTACTCACCGTCCTTGCTAATGTGATGCTCGTAGTTTACAGGCTGACGTACTCACCGTCCTTGCTGATGTGATGCTCGTAGTTTACAGGCTGACGTACTCACCGTCCTTGCTGATGTGATGCTCGTAGTTTACAGGCTGACGTACTCACCGTCCTTGCTGATGTGATGCTCGTAGTTTACAGGCTGACGTACTCACCGTCCTTGCTGATGTGATGCTCGTAGTTTACAGGCTGACGTACTCACCGTCCTTGCTGATGTGATGCTCGTAGTTTACAGGCTGACGTACTCACCGTCCTTGCTGATGTGATGCTCGTAGTTTACAGGCTGACGTACTCACCGTCCTTGCTAATGTGATGCTCGTAGTTTACAGGCTGACGTACCCATGTTCCTTGTTGATGTGATGCTCGTAGTTTACAGGCTGACGTACTCACCGTCCTTGCTGATGTGATGCTCGTAGTTTACAGGCTGACGTACTCACCGTCCTTGTTGATGTGATGCCCGTAGTTTACAGGCTGACGTACTCACCGTCCTTGTTGATGTGATGCCCGTAGTTTACAGGCTGACGTACTCACCGTCCTTGTTGATGTGATGCTCGTAGTTTACAGGCTGACGTACTCACCGTCCTTGCTGATGTGATGCTGACATGCCCAACTACCGTCTGATGCCGTGATGGACGTAGCGCAGTCGAACTGCCTAGTGAACCACACCAGCGAAAACGCATCTGCTTAGCTCGCTTTCTGTAGAGTTTTACCCATGCTTACACATGAGTGAAATTGATGAAACCTCTGAAAAGGAACTTTGAATAGTCAGGAGCGTACCTCAGTACTGATCAATTATACTGTTTTAACCTATAGGCAACCCTGACTTAGGGAATCTTGTAAACTGATAAACTGGTCTAGAGCCACCCACAACAACAGCACATTATCCACTCTCCTCTCACAGAATTTTCTTCAGGTATCCTTCTACTTAAAACGAAATAATAATTTGGCCCATCTATCGTACTTACCCGTAGGGGTGCATGTATCTCCACTCTGCACATAAACAATCAAAGTCCTCCTTCACCGTAAATTACTTGCTATGGTAACTAATCACAGGATGATTCACGCGTAAAACTCCAGTCAACAAAATACTGCCTTTGTTGACTTCTTACACAGTCTATTGCACCAGAGCTTTGCTTACCAGGCCCAATATTCAAAACTTAGATTACACATTTATTTAAAAATCTAATGCAAATTATATAATTATGCATAGAAATGATCCAAGTATCAGAAGTTCTGATTAAAAGCATCATTACCGTGATATAGTTATGATATAAGGTTAATAATAACATTAATAATAATGATAATAAATAGTCAATATTTAGCCTGATAGAATAATACACTTGCATCTACCACCAACGCACCAATCTTAAAAATACTGTTATAAAGTTATACAAGGAAATTAAGGAAGAAAGGAAGGAAGACCGTGACCGTGAATCTTGTGATTATGAGCCACGGGACCTCCTTTTAACGTGGAATCCGAACCACAGGACGTGGCATTTCACTTCGAAAATCTCACATGCATTGACCGGGAATCGAACAGCTAGACCGCTGAGCCACCACGCCCCCAAAAGGAAATTAATAAGAGTACTAACCTAGATACACAATTCAAATTACGACCTCATAGTGTAGTGTCTAGCATTCTTAACTGTCTTCCCGGAGGTCCGGGTTCGATTCACGGCTCTGTCAAGAAATTCATTTCTGTTCTGAGGGTTGGAACGGGGTACGCTCAGCCTCGTGAGGCAAAATTGAGACCAGGTGGGTTCGATTCACACCTCAGCCATCCTGGAAGTGGTTTTCTTTGGTTTCCCACTTCTAATCCAGGCAAATGCCGGGATGGTTCCTAACTTAAGATCACGGTCGCCTACTTCCAAATTCTTACCCTAATTAAAACTACACACACTAATACAGCCATCATCAAAACACAGGTTATCAGAAAAAGTTACACACACATGTATACGGGGATAAATGACCATGATGTCACAAACCCCTAAATAAATCAGCAACAATACAATTCAAGCTGTCATTGGAAGGGGGCTCATAATATATAATATTGGTTACAAGAGCCACGTAAAATGCGAGGATATTCTGCAGTAGTATTTGTATGCTAGATCATGAAATAATATGTTTTGTTCACAGATACTCGTGTCAGTTGATTGATGTAACTTCAGTTGCTTTGATAGTATAACACTATGAGGTGGTGTTGTTCCGTTGCATTGAAAAGGTTATGATCGATATCAATACGTTCAGCCCTTTCACTGTCTGCGTTCGTAATGGTTTTGACAAAAGTGTTTCTCAAAGCACGCTAGTCATCACTATCACCGTAATTAATCGCGCGTTAATTATAATGCGTGGGGAAAGAGCTGTTCTCACACGTGCTGCCGTTGAAAGGGCTCCTCACAAAACACTATATTGAAGTAGGCCAACACATACTGGGAAATAAACCTCACATAGTGTGTCATGGAGACTTAAAATAATCTCAAACTTCAGTTTGGGACAAATTTGTGTTCTGGCACAAGCTTAAAATATGGTTCCCCTTTTGAATCGTGAAATTTAATTCTTCTATTGTTCTTCAAATCCGTTTATACGCCCGCACTTTCTTCTTTTAAACTAATCGATGAATCTTTAAATCAAGTTGCACAATATGTGCTCTGAAATATATTTGGAACTGCATCCTGTAGGAGGAATGGCATGTGGTCTCAAGGTCTCATGCAGGTATTTTAAGTTGACGCCCGTAGGTGACCTGCCTGCCATGACTTGGAAGAAATGAATCATTAAGCCGACATAATCACCCGGTCCCCGATAAAGGGTAATGAACAATAGGATATTTAATTTCTAATAGCTTGGATTAGAATCGAACCTGGAATCTTTAGTGTGGAAGCCTTACAGTACATGCTACGCATCTATCTGTGAATTGACACATCCGTTTATTAAGAGGCCGGAGTTAGTATGAAACGAGTGTCTACCTGTCAAATGCTCATTACGGTGGCACATTATTTCTGAAGGCAAGCCCATGAGAGGAGTTAATAAGAGAGGAGGTGAATCGAGATCCATGGAGCGGAGGGAGATGAAAGAAGGTGGCTATAGTTCGGGAATTTGCCTGGAGTAAGAGAAAGGGTAGTAAGGCCAATTGTCGCTTTAGATATCTTTTAGATAAAATGTATTACACAAAGCACAATATACAGCTACTTAAGTAAGTCCTTCACGTTGGTACAAATAACAGAGGGTATGACAATTAGGTAAAATATGAAATTAAAAGGAAATAATACTAATAACTAAAAAAGTCCATATCAAAAAAACAATAAAATGTCCTCACTCATAGTCGCGTCGTTAATGACCAAGATGACAAATCTGCGTGCAGATTAAAGTTTTGTAGACTTGTTGAACATGTCACCTTACTTGTGAATATGTTCAGCTCGTAGTTCTTTGTCACACTGTTATACATGGATGAAATACGGTTTTGGGTGGATCGTTTAATTATTGGATGTTTGTGTGTGAATTATCCTTGAGCGTGATAGAACGGGAGAGGGCTCGTAGTTAATATAGTGACATCAGGGGATTCGAACGGCAATGGGCATTTGAAATAGAGTGGAGGAACAACAGGTCAGTTACTTGTAATCTCATACATAGGTGAGGGATATTTATGGCTGAAAGTACCTGATTATGTGTGATGTATGAATAAATATCGTACCGATCGCATCGCTGGGATTCGACTCATGTGCTGAGAGTGAACATGTCATCACTTCAGAGCTTATCGGTCTTCTTCAAGTCGTAACTTATCTTCTTCAAACTTGGAATCAACAAGTCATATTTGCATCTCAAGTCTGGGTAAGTGTTCAGTGGCATTTTTTATCCAACTATCCCCGGTTGCTTGGCAAGACCTCTTATCCCCATCGTACAAAAGAGCGATGCAAATTGTAAATAACTGAATCACACATTTCGTCATGTTTCTAAAATAGTTCTTATTTGCGAAATCACCCTGACTATAAAAACCGTATTCTCTGGAAGTTACGCTCTACACCCACAACAACTCGGTATAGTACAATTTTGGAGATGCAGTAGTAATTATATTTTATGCACAACTGTGCGCTTTTCTTATTAATTACTTACATTATCTGTCCAACATAACCTCAGGGGATGTCAGTTACTATAAAAGAGCTCGTCGCTAAGGTAAGGCATTCAGAGCTAGAATATATGTGTGGTATGGTGGCCTGTTCTTTTCCGCTCCTCCTCTTGCCACAGCATCCAGCAGGTTCACATATGACATAATCAGGCAGGGAGACCCCATACCAAACCATATCAACACTTTCAAATTCCTGTCAGAGACGAGAGTCAAACCTGGAACCTCAGTGATGGTAGCCAACAATGACAGTCACTATATCATAAGGCGATCGTACAGTCTTATTGGCATTAGAAGACAGGTCACTGTGAGAGAAAACTGGAAAAAAAAACCTCGTTTGATGGTGGACCAACTAAAGGACGAGGCACGAAAGCTATAAACCACTGAAGTGATATTAAGTTGATCTAAGTAGGACAAATATCTCAACATTGAGACCATCATCTTGGCTATTGACGACACGGTTATGAAACATGAACATTCTACCGGCTCTTGACCCGGCACGTTTTGTAATTAGATTAGTTTCGTTTGAAGGAAAAAAGGAAGCTTGTAGTTTAACGTGACCGTTAATCAAGAGATCATGAGCCACGGGACCTCCTTTTTACGTGGAATCCGAACCACAGGACATGGCATTTCACTTCGAAAATCTCACATGCATTGACCGGGAATCGAACCCGGACCGCCTTGGTGAGAGGCATTCAGCTAGACCGCTGAGCCACCACTCCCAAAGTTTCGTTTGAATTTCATGGTTTATCTTATTGTCACACTGTTATAAATACAAGAATTAATGGCTCCCAGATCTGTACTTTGTGTTTAGTAAATAAATTAATAAATAAAAATAAAAAATATATAATTACAAAAGAATAATTTTATTTATTTAGTCAATTTACCCTCTAGGTTGGTGGTTCCCACGGACTCAGCGAAGGAAATCACCTCTACTGCCTCTATGGGCAGTATCCAGGAGCTTGGAACATCTGGTAGGGAGGGATACAACTGGGGAGGTGTGATCAGCACTTCGCCCAGGCGGCCTCACCTGCAAAGCGAACAGGGGCCTCATGAGGGATGGGAAGGGATGGAAGATTGGGATGGATAGGCTAGGAAGAGGGAAGGAGGCGGCCGTGGCCTTACAGTAGGTACTGTCCCCGTTTACCCGGATAGTAGGCTGTCAGATATCCGCCCCCTCAATCGGATTGCCAACAATCAATCGCACCAGCTCAGCTACATCAATGAAAATGGCACTGACAGATACTACCGAGGTTTGAACACAGAAGTTACCAAGAAAAATTATTGTGGAACACACCAAAATAGACGGGGTTACATACTTACTTTTACTTACCTCTTATAAATATCTCGGGGATTGGGTTGACAACAGGATCCTTAAAATATGCTCTCACAATAACCTTCACCATGACATTTAAAAATGAACCAGACCGAAGACGAGAACTTTGAACTGTACAAAAGCTTTATTTCCAAATAAAGAGTATGATTTTCACAACTCAACAAAATAAACGTGGCTATCAGTAGCCCATGTCAATCTGACTACGTCCTCCTAAAGGACTTGCAAATTTATCAAACAATCTGTTAGCTCCCATGAGCTCAAAATAACGTAACATTTTATAACACAATTGGATTGGATGAGGAAGTCAGGGTACGACATATATAGAGCATTTGGTTTCCTTTAATAAACATTGCACTTGTATAAATAGGCACAAGGCCGGAGTATCGACCTCGCCTGCTAACCAGATGTCTGGCCGGCTGGTCTACTCTTTAACCTGGCTCACACCTGTCAAATGGGGCGCACTCCTCTCCCCACACTTGCGTAAGAATTCAGCTCCTTTTAAAGCTTTAAATGTCTACAAGACAACTCATACATATTGACGCAAATCTTTCCAATGCTTAACTCATATCCCACTGGATTATTTTAACATTACTTCAACTTGTTAAGTTATCCTCCAAATGTTTAAAAAGCATAGTTTAGAGTGTAAAACACACTCTTAAATGTTTATAACAAAATCACATAAATTATTTATAACAATTAGAAATTGTTTATAATATTGTCGAAAATAATTACAAAAATTTTAAACACGCCTTTAACATTACTTTCGTTCCACATTATTGTCAAAGATATTTACATTTATTATTTACAATATCAACATTTAAATTATTTAAATTAATAATTTAAGAAATACATTGAACCACATGTTTTATTCGGTTGGTAAATTCATAATCGTGTTTAATATAATCGACCAATGAAGGTTAGTTATACATGTAAATGTCACAATCTGGTTTAATAAAGGTTGTAATAAATTTAATTATTTGTGACGGCAATCTTCATTCAAAATCTTATCTCAAATTCTTTCAAACTCTTGTTAATTATAACAGTAAATTCACTTGATTAATTTTCAACGAACTATGACAATACACTCTAGCGGAAAATACTTCGCTTACAAAATAATGCACACACTGCATTCAAAATAGCCCAAAATTCATCATATATTAATCTATATGGCATTAAAACTTCCACCGAACTTACAAAACTTCCACAAATAATTCTTTATCATTATTAATTACAGTGGGAATCTCCTTCATTTATTTAAGGGCATTATACGTCAGCGACTTTCAACATGTCCGCTGCACTATCGATTATACATTCATAGTTCCACTTAAAAATTCATATATCAATTATTGTTTCAAAACTGTTGTCATTTAAACTTCGTGGATTTCATTCATGAATCGAAATGAAATAAAAATTTGCCAATCACAAACAAATTTAATAGTGAATACGCTTATATACGCCTGTCTGGTCTATCAAAATTTTAAGATTAACATCTTCAAAGAATTGTAGTATAAAAATACTATCATCAAACAAAGTGCGACTAACTGCATAATAGTCGAATAGAATCCAATTAGACTGGGGAATGCAAACATCATTATATAAATCTCTATATGAGAAAAAAACCTAACACAAGTTTCACGAATTTAATGCATTCAATAATTCATAATTAATGTTCATCTTTCACAAAATTGCCTAAGATGCAATGGTCGTTCATGACTGACGATAAATGTCTGTGTTGCAATCAATTCAAATAACGACTAGTATTTCCAAGATCGTCGACAACGTACTGGATTTTAACGCTCTAAAATCATTTAAATGTTCTTCCTTCTTGATGATGACAGAAAATTGGTCAAAGTAATTAAACTGGGGTAGAATTACTTTAATAAAGTGACACGCTGTCTGAATTTAAATCTGCCATAAAAATCATTAACTTACAGTCAAATCGTGACTACAAAAATAAGCAAATTACTGAAAAATCTAAATATCAGTCTCAACTGATTCAAAATCATTTAACTATGCCCATGACATAACAATGTCTTAATAAAACGTCGAAAAAGGTATAACTCATCAAGGTGTACTGAGAATAGGAATCTCAAACAAGAATATCGGGCAAAATACATGAGGACAAAAATATGGGAAAAATGGTTGCTCAAACATTGCTAAGAAACTCAAATACAATAAACGTTCACGACTACCTTATCTGCCGATTGACGTTCCAGAGGAAAATTCCCCAAAGAAGACTGTTGATGGATCCATTTCACCAAGTTAAAGCTGAGCTCCATCCTCGAAACCAGAAACAGCACCATCGAAGAATCGAACTGCTTCACGAAGACGAACGACATCCTTCCGGCAATAATCTTCTTTGTGAGTCGGGACAACCCTGACCTCTCTTGAAAAATCCCTGAAGTTCCAGTTGAAAATCGCCATGAAGTTTTTGTATAAATTTCCGAAGAAATATTCATATTCAGAAAGTATGAAATCATTTCTATTGCTGTTTGGTAGTATTCAGCCTTTAATCACGAAACATGGGTGTAGATGGTTATTTACCACATGTTCGCTTGTATGGAATAGCAATTAGCGAAGTTCCATGTTGCTATTTTATTCCGTTGAAATATGTCCCAATTGCATTAAGTCCTTTAGCCTTCCATTTTCTCCTCGGTAATAGTATTAGAAGAACAAACTGCCATATTAAATTGCTCCATTATATTGTAGTGTTGTGTCACAAAAGCAATCTGAAGTCTCCCTATTTCACTAGCCCTGTCAGCCGTAGCGTTGAGTCTGGCTATACAAAGTGTTTCTTCTGTGGCGAGAAAATCACTTTTGTCAGTCGTCTAATTTTGTCAATAACTTCCAAAATACTTCTTCGAAATTGTTCAGCTTTTCTACAGTCCTTACTGTAGTAATGCACAAGAGAATTAGCTTATAGGCGATCGCTAACTGTTCACAACTAATCTTGTAGAAGCGTTATAAGTGTCGTTTCAACTTCACCTAGATTTAATTCACAGTAAACCTGCACTGCTTGTATGTTCGACTAGTGGCTTCGCCACGCGTTACAAAGACGACTTTTTCACTACTGATTCACTCGACGTTTCACTGAAATGCTTATTTGAAATCTGACGATTGATTTATAATCTGAGAATGAGGCTCCTCTCTTCTGCGCAAGGCCTTTTATGAACTTCATGAGGGGCGTATCTATCCCTTCCATCGCGTGTTACTGCGTCATCGCTAGAAGTTCCAACTTCGTCAATACATGACGGATTTTCATAATTCAAAAACTGAAAATAAATTTCACCAAAATTCCAGATCAATGCCTCTACTGCAAATGGATTTCCACAATTCTGCATTCCAAAAAGTAATTAAAAATACCATAGTTTCAGCAATCTCCGTCTTCCTTTAGACTATCGTTCATTGGTTTAAGTCTCCCCTCCAATAGCATAATTTCTTCCTCAGCAGAATTCCACGTTTCTCGCGACTGCGTCGTACATCTCAGATCCTTTTCGAATAAATGCTGACGTCACTGAGAATCTCAGCTCAAGTAGCCTGCTGGCATAACGTCTGCGTCATCCGTGCTTACGTCATGACTACCCACGTCATAACTATGACAGCCATAACTTTCGCTATAATTTCCAAAATAGCCACCGTGGTCTCTATATAATTCAATTACGTGGGCATTCTCCTCTCACCACGTTTTAAAAACAGTTGCAAATTGTTTTTAAACTCAGTGTTACAAGTACCTCAACTCTCTTGAACACGAAATTGAATTATTACTGGTTTACTCTAGGATAGTATAGTTTTAAATTTCCAGCATTGAACTTGCCGTAAATGACATTATTCTCATCATCGTAGAGTTCATAGCAGTTGTTCCCATAGGCGTTCGTAATCCTAAACGGCCCCATGAATACATTTCCAAATTTGGGGTATATTTTCTTGCTCATATCAGCCTTGACAGGTCTGCGTAATAATACAAGATTTCCAACTTGTAAGGGTGCACCAAAGCGTTTTCCAGCTACTCTTTTCAATCGTTTCTCTGCTGCTTTCTGGAGTTGTTCCTTCGCCTTGTCAATCCTCTGCTGCCTTCCTAAGTCGGGATCTCTAGGAATGTGGTTGAAAAGATTATCCCACGGCCTTTCTGGGTTTCTTCCAAGATGAAGTCGCATTGGCACTTCTCCTGTACTCTCCTGCACTGTAGAGTTCAGACATTCCTCTATAAGGGGTACAAATCTCACCCAACCAGAATGATCATTTGGACAGAAAATTCGACAGAATTTCGAAAATTCAGCCATATATCTTTCTGAGGAATTCGATTCTGGGTAACGCACGCTTGAAAATAAGTGCTTAATGCCAAGCCTTTCCATATCCGCTGCAAATTCCACGGACGTAAACTGTGTTCCATGATCTGACAGTAGATATTCTGGTATACCAGCTTTAGGAAATACAGCATTTTCCAGTCTGCTTACTACGTTCCTTGTGTTCGCTTTCTGCATGGGACTCATTGTAACAAATTTTGAGAAAACATCCACGGTAACCAACAGGTACTGGTTACCCTGATATCCCTTCGGACAGGGGCCAAATATGTCCGTCGCCATCAGTTCGTTTGGCTTAGAAGGAATCATAGCCTTCGGTTTTCCTTTTAATAAAGCAGAAGCATACTTTGCTCTTTGACATTTGTCACATGATCTAATGACCTTGGCAATGCTGGAACGCATGTTAGTCCAGATAAATCTCTCTTTAAGAGTATTAAGAGTCTTATCTAAACCGGCGTGTCCAGTTGCGTGATGAGCTACCCACACTAAATTGACAACAAGTTTAGGTGGCACGACTATTCGGAGTTTTGTATGCGCAGAGTCAGCATACTTGCATACGATGTCTCCACTCAAGACAAAGTGTCGTGAATTTCTCCGTGTAACTGCATAGTCAACATCAGTATTGTCCATGTAACCCTTGAGGAACCTGTACATTTTCCTTATTGGAGCGTGTCTCTTCTGTGACACACCGATTCGGGCTAATCTCCTAACGGTTTCTTGATCTTCTTGCTCCAATTGTACATGGTGTATCTGCACATTTTTAATAGGGTTACGTGATAGAGCATCAGCCAGTAAGTTATCTTTCCCAGGCTGGTGGACGATAGTGGCGTTAAACTGTTGGGTGAACAAAGCCCAACGTGTCAATCTATCACTCGACATGTCATTTTGCAGCATAAACTGTAGTGCTTTATGGTCAGTAATAATGATGACCTTATGTCCCAGCAGTATTTTCTTCCAGGCTTGCAATGCTGTTACAAAAGCTAACGCTTCAAGCTCCGTCGTGAAGTAATTTTCCTCGTGTTTCTTCAACTTCCGACTAGTGAACGCAATGTAGTGCTTGTTGCCTGCCTCGTCTTTCTGGTATAAGACTGCACTAATGCCTACTCTTGATGCATCAGACTCAATATAGAACACCTTCTCAAAGTCTGGGTACTCCAGTTTCACATTATTCCTGAGCATCTCTTTTGCTTTCTCAAAAGCCTCGTCTGCAGCGGTACTCCATTTCCATCTGTTATTCTTCTTGAGTAAGTCATACAGAGGAGCCATAATTTCCGAGTATCTTGGACAGTGGCTGCTAATAAATTGGCATGCTCCTACAAATTCTCTGACTTGTTTCACCTTAGTTGGCTTTGGAAATCTCGTGATCGCATCTACTTTTTTCATGTTCGGATGATATCCATCTTTATCAATAGTATGCCCCAAGTAATTTATTTCCTGCTTCAAGAATTGACATTTTCCAAAATTCACCTTGATGTTGGCCTCCCGTAAATTCTCGAACAACTTTCTCAAGTGCACTAAATGTTCTGCGGCGCTGGGTGAAGATACGATTAAATCGTCGATGTAGCAGATTACATTTTCTTTCACTTCGTCAGTGAGCTTACTATCAAGTGCTCGAATAAGTGCTGGTCCACTGTTAACCATACCAAAAGGCATTCGGACAAAGACCCATGACGTCTGGTCAAATAGGAATCCAGTGTACTGCATACTATCTTCTTCTAGCTGAACTTGATAAAATGAAGACGTCAAGTCAAGAACGCTGAAACATGCTCTTCCTTTGAATTTTCGAAGCAGATCTCTAATCTTGGGTGGTCTGTCATTTTCTGGAAGAATCTTCAAGTTAATGGTCCTGGCATCGAGACAAAGACGTATCTGACGATTACTTTTCTTCACTACTGTGATGGGGTTTATATAAGACGACGCCTGTTTTTTAATAATCCCGTCTACCTCCATTTTTCTGATTAACCCTCGTACTTCTTGATAGTATTTCTCAGGAATGGGGTATATTCTCTTCTGGTAAGGGGTTTCATCTGTCAGCCTTATCTTGTATTTATAATCCTTAATCAATCCAGGCTTTTCATCGAAAATATCTTGGAATTCCTTTATCAGATCCTCAAATTCCCCCTGAATTTCTTCAAATCCTTCAGTTTTTCTACTGGGTATTTCTGCTAAATTTTCCACTTCATTAACTATAGTATTCAAAATTTCTTCCCTAAGGTCTATTTCCAGACTGTTTTTCACGTCCTGTTTTTCTATCTCTTCTGTGATTATGTACCCATCATTAAAGCTAATACTTCTGTTCTTCATGTCAATAATAGCTCCGACCTTCGATATAAAATCGATTCCAAGCACCATATCAAAATTGATCTTGCCCACCACAATGAAGATCTGTTCATAATTCCTTCCATTGATCTCAAAGTTCAATAACACTTGAATCTTGCACTTCACTGCTTTACCTTGGAATATCCCTCTCACTTTGACGGTAGAAACAGGTAGAACTGTCATGTTCTCTCCTCTTAGTAGACTTTGATAACATTCCTCTGAAATGATGGAGATAATTGCACCAGTATCCATCAAGGCTTTATACTGTTGTCCATCTATCCGTACTGAAATAATGGGTAAGGCACATGGTCTTTCCTCTTTAACGATACCCCTCTCTTCTAGCAAATCTTCATCAGTCACTTCATATATCTCATTAATCGTAATCAGGTGTGGTGTGGCAATGTATTTACAGGTTCTTACTGACGTTGAGAAATCGGCGGTTTTTTTTGTGTTACCGACCTCAAAATTCTGCTGGCTCGTAGAAGGCCCAGGATCGATTACAACATCCTGCCTTTTCTTTTGGTTGTCGGCTTCTTTTTCCCGTAATTCTTTCAGGTATTGCTGGCTTTCCTTCTCTCTTTCCTGATACTGATCGGGTGTCATAACCTGACCTTGAGTATTCTGATTTCTGTTTTGGCTCTGGTTATTCCTGTTATAATTTCGGTTATAACCATTATTGTTATAATATCTGCCTCTTCCATTGTAATTTCCTCGGTTATAGTTCCAGCCTCTTCTCTGTTGATACGGTCGGTAACCTTGCGATCTGTTATTTCGAAACTGATTATTCCTGTGAGGACCTACATTGTCAGTTTTCTCCTCATCTGGCTTGTCAGTTTGTTGGACTTGGTCCATATATACAGTATTTATTTCTTTATACTCCTGCCTTTGACCTCTCTGCACCACGTTAGGCATTGGACTTGTGTAGTCAAACCTCCTCAGTAATTCATCCATGCTGGTTAAATCCCTGATGTTGGACGAAATTATTAGTCTTCTCACCTCAACTGGCAGCATACGAGAAATCGCATCAATAAGTTGCTCCGTGGACAATGGGGGTTGTAAGAATCTCAAGCGGGATAATTGACTCGTAAAGAAATCAGCGTACCGCGTTGGAAGAGTACCGGAGTATTTTCTTGAATACACCTCCGCTCTTAACGAATTCTGCGCTTCTATGGACCAAAATCGTTTGATTAATGCCTCTGCAAACTCGTCAAAGTTACTGAATGTGTATCTAAATGCGCAAAACCATTCGAGGGGTCCTCCAATCAAATATCTCTCCACTATCTTCATCTCTCTCTCTCTGGGAATGTGAGCTTCGATGAAATAATCTTTGAGGTTCCTTACATATTCGATAGGTGTCAAACTATCCGTGTTACTGAATTTCTGCGGTTTATCTTCAAAATTCCTGATGACCGTTACGTTCCTCGGATATGAATCCGGGTAGTTTTCCCCACTATCACGATAGTTCCACTCAGGTTCTATATTCCTCTCGTCATCTTCCTCCCTGAATCTGGATATACGTTCTTCAGGAGTCACGTCTCTCTCTTCTGGATCTACGTTATATCTTCTGGCATAATTCCTACTGGTTTCGCAAGCCAAGCCTACTGTATCCTTGTCAGAGATTTCCGTTAATACTTTCTTGATTAACTCTTCTTTGTAGGTCTCCATTAAATTAGCCTCTCCTAACTTCAAATTCTGCAGTTTACTCGTCGTTTCATTCACAGCAGAGACAACTTTATGAATCTGTTCCTCTAATGCAGATTTTAATGTTTGCACATCCTGATCTAATTTTGTCCTATCTTCAACTTGTCTTTCGGATAGCGAATCCATCCTGACGCTTAAATCTTTCCTAATCTGTACTACTTCATTGTTAATATCAATTTGAGTACTGGCAAGTTTCCTTTCAATACGATCCTGAATTTGGGTTACATGTTCCCCACTTGACCTAATCCACTCTTCTTTCCATATTTCTACATTTGCCGTTAACATTTCTGCTATGTCTAATTCAATATCCTCTTTCAATACTTTATTATGGTCTAATACTTGGGTTCTCATGACCTCTACATCAAACTTTAAACCTTCTAAAGACGCTGTCGTTCTAACTGACTCATCAACTAGCCTAGTCGTTAATGCACTTATATTACGTGTACAAAGAGTTTTCGAATTTTCTATCTCTTCCCTGACTTTATTTACATCAGTTTGGACTTTAGCAACGTCTACGAAAACTGTGTTGACCTCTACTTGAATTTTATTTATGTCGCTTTGCATCTCGTTTACATCCGAATGAATGTTATTAATATCAACCTGAACATTGGACACATCAGTTCTAACATTTTGGATTCCTCTTTGGACTTCCTCAACCTTGTCTTGGACAGTCGCAACATCATTTTTGACAACAACTACCTCAGCCCTAGCACAAGAAATATCACTACGGACATTAGCAACATCTAAATTCAACATTGTGAGATCTTTATGCACATTAGCAACATCAATTTTAACATCAGCAACATTTTTATGCATATTAGACACATCTATTTTAACATTGGACATGTCTGAGCGCATGTCAGTTACAGTATTCTCAATTCCTTGGGTATTAATCTGTAAACGCGACATATTCTCCTCTAAGTTAGCAGAACTGGTCTGAAGAGTTTTCATATTCTCTTCCATTCGACTAGTATTCCTAGCTTCCATTTCCTTTATGCTCTCACTCATGCTAGCTTTCAAGTTAGCAGACATCTCCGCTAACATCATCTTCAAACTTTCATCTGCCATTACAATATTATTCAAAAATTAGACTGCTGTAGGGACATACATCAAAAGAGCAAAATAACAACATTTGAGCAACACTTTTCACCATATATAATTTTGATCAATTTTCTGTCTTAAATCTAACTTATAACTACCTTATAATTAACTTTCGAAGACACTTCATGTTGAAATAAACTCAAACACGTGTTCAAATTTCCCTGGCTCATTTTAAAATATCCTAACACAAATGATTTACATTTACAATCCAAATAATTTAATTTTATCTTTAATATGACTGAAATGTCATAAGCCGGTCAAATAAAATAAGATTCCAGATCATAGGCGATTTTTCTAAGTTTCCAGCCTATTTAACCTTTCTCAAGTCGTATAAGATCTGATTCTTTCTGAGTGTAATTTTCCTACTACAATACAACATTTAATTCCTATATAATCACACTCTTAAATTCTACAATTGGCCAAGACCTCTAACAAAGAATCAACCTCTTTATTTGAGTCTAATCGAACCACACGTTTTAGGTTTGCCAATCCTACTGGCGTTCAACCTGGTGACCCAGTTATGTTGAATCGAGCCCCAACGTTTTAGGTGCGCCAATCCTTCTGTCCCCGTTTACCCGGATAGTAGGCTGTCAGATATCCACCCCCTCAATCGGATTGCCAACAATCAATCGCACCAGCTCAGCTACATCAATGAAAATGGCACTGACAGATACTACCGAGGTTTGAACACAGAAGTTACCAAGAAAAATTATTGTGGAACACACCAACATAGACGGGGTTACATACTTACTTTTACTTACCTCTTATAAATATCTCGGGGATTGGGTTGACAACAGGATCCTTAAAGTATGCTCTCACAATAACCTTCACCATGACATTTAAAAATGAACCAGACCGAAGACGAGAACTTTGAACTTTAAAAGCTTTATTTCCAAATAAAGAGTATGATTTTCACAACTCAACAAAATAAACGTGGCTATCAGTAGCCCATGTCAATATGACTACGTCCCCCTAAAGGACTTGCAAATTTATCAAACAATCTGTTAGCTCCCATGAGCTCAAAATAACGTAACATTTTATAACACAATTGGATTGGATGAGGAAGTCAGGGTACGACATATAGAGAGCATTTGGTTTCCTTTAATAAACATTGCACTTGTATAAATAGGCACAAGGCCGGAGTATCGACCTCGCCTGCTAACCAGATGTCTGGCCGGCTGGTCTACTCTTTAACCTGGCTCACACCTGTCAAATGGGGCGCACTCCTCTCCCCACACTTGCGTAAGAATTCAGCTCCTTTTAAAGCTTTAAATGTCTACAAGACAACTCATACATATTGACGCAAATCTTTCCAATGCTTAACTCATATCCCACTGGATTATTTTAACATTACTTCAACTTGTTAAGTTATCCTCCAAATGTTTAAAAAGCATAGTTTAGAGTGTAAAACACACTCTTAAATGTTTATAACAAAATCACATAAATTATTTATAACAATTAGAAATTGTTTATAATATTGTCGAAAATAATTACAAAAATTTTAAACACGCCTTTAACATTACTTTCGTTCCACATTATTGTCAAAGATATTTACATTTATTATTTACAATATCAACATTTAAATTATTTAAATTAATAATTTAAGAAATACATTGAACCACATGTTTTATTCGGTTGGTAAATTCATAATCGTGTTTAATATAATCGACCAATGAAGGTTAGTTATACATGTAAATGTCACAATCTGGTTTAATAAAGGTTGTAATAAATTTAATTATTTGTGACGGCAATCTTCATTCAAAATCTTATCTCAAATTCTTTCAAACTCTTGTTAATTATAACAGTAAATTCACTTGATTAATTTTCAACGAACTATGACAATACACTCTAGCGGAAAATACTTCGCTTACAAAATAATGCACACACTGCATTCAAAATAGTCCAAAATTCATCATATATTAATCTATATGGCATTAAAACTTCCACCGAACTTACAAAACTTCCACAAATAATTCTTTATCATTATTAATTACAGTGGGAATCTCCTTCATTTATTTAAGGGCATTATACGTCAGCGACTTTCAACATGTCCGCTGCACTATCGATTATACATTCATAGTTCCACTTAAAAATTCATATATCAATTATTGTTTCAAAACTGTTGTCATTTAAACTTCGTGGATTTCATTCATGAATCGAAATGAAATAAAAATTTGCCAATCACAAACAAATTTAATAGTGAATACGCTTATATACGCCTGTCTGGTCTATCAAAATTTTAAGATTAACATCTTCAAAGAATTGTAGTATAAAAATACTATCATCAAACAAAGTGCGACTAACTGCATAATAGTCGAATAGAATCCAATTAGACTGGGGAATGCAAACATCATTATATAAATCTCTATATGAGAAAAAAACCTAACACAAGTTTCACGAATTTAATGCATTCAATAATTCATAATTAATGTTCATCTTTCACAAAATTGCCTAAGATGCAATGGTCGTTCATGACTGACGATAAATGTCTGTGTTGCAATCAATTCAAATAACGACTAGTATTTCCAAGATCGTCGACAACGTACTGGATTTTAACGCTCTAAAATCATTTAAATGTTCTTCCTTCTTGATGATGACAGAAAATTGGTCAAAGTAATTAAACTGGGGTAGAATTACTTTAATAAAGTGACACGCTGTCTGAATTTAAATCTGCCATAAAAATCATTAACTTACAGTCAAATCGTGACTACAAAAATAAGCAAATTACTGAAAAATCTAAATATCAGTCTCAACTGATTCAAAATCATTTAACTATGCCCATGACATAACAATGTCTTAATAAAACGTCGAAAAAGGTATAACTCATCAAGGTGTACTGAGAATAGGAATCTCAAACAAGAATATCGGGCAAAATACATGAGGACAAAAATATGGGAAAAATGGTTGCTCAAACATTGCTAAGAAACTCAAATACAATAAACGTTCACGACTACCTTATCTGCCGATTGACGTTCCAGAGGAAAATTCCCCAAAGAAGACTGTTGATGGATCCATTTCACCAAGTTAAAGCTGAGCTCCATCCTCGAAACCAGAAACAGCACCATCGAAGAATCGAACTGCTTCACGAAGACGAACGACATCCTTCCGGCAATAATCTTCTTTGTGAGTCGGGACAACCCTGACCTCTCTTGAAAAATCCCTGAAGTTCCAGTTGAAAATCGCCATGAAGTTTTTGTATAAATTTCCGAAGAAATATTCATATTCAGAAAGTATGAAATCATTTCTATTGCTGTTTGGTAGTATTCAGCCTTTAATCACGAAACATGGGTGTAGATGGTTATTTACCACATGTTCGCTTGTATGGAATAGCAATTAGCGAAGTTCCATGTTGCTATTTTATTCCGTTGAAATATGTCCCAATTGCATTAAGTCCTTTAGCCTTCCATTTTCTCCTCGGTAATAGTATTAGAAGAACAAACTGCCATATTAAATTGCTCCGTTATATTGTAGTGTTGTGTCACAAAAGCAATCTGAAGTCTCCCTATTTCACTAGCCCTGTCAGCCGTAGCGTTGAGTCTGGCTATACAAAGTGTTTCTTCTGTGGCGAGAAAATCACTTTTGTCAGTCGTCTAATTTTGTCAATAACTTCCAAAATACTTCTTCGAAATTGTTCAGCTTTTCTACAGTCCTTACTGTAGTAATGCACAAGAGAATTAGCTTATAGGCGATCGCTAACTGTTCACAGCTACTCTTGTAGAAGCGTTATAAGTGTCGTTTCAACTTCACCTAGATTTAATTCACAGTAAACCTGCACTGCTTGTATGTTCGACTAGTGGCTTCGCCACGCGTTACAAAGACGACTTTTTCACTACTGATTCACTCGACGTTTCACTGAAATGCTTATTTGAAATCTGACGATTGATTTATAATCTGAGAATGAGGCTCCTCTCTTCTGCGCAAGGCCTTTTATGAACTTCATGAGGGGCGTATCTATCCCTTCCATCGCGTGTTACTGCGTCATCGCTAGAAGTTCCAACTTCGTCAATACATGACGGATTTTCATAATTCAAAAACTGAAAATAAATTTCACCAAAATTCCAGATCAATGCCTCTACTGAAAATGGATTTCCACAATTCTGCATTCCAAAAAGTAATTAAAAATACCATAGTTTCAGCAATCTCCGTCTTCCTTTAGACTATCGTTCATTGGTTTAAGTCTCCCCTCCAATAGCATAATTTCTTCCTCAGCAGAATTCCACGTTTCTCGCGACTGCGTCGTACATCTCAGATCCTTCTCGAATAAATGCTGACGTCACTGAGAATCTCAGCTCAAGTAGCCTGCTGGCATAACGTCTGCGTCATCCGTGCTTACGTCATGACTACCCACGTCATAACTATGACAGCCATAACTTTCGCTATAATTTCCAAAATAGCCACCGTGGTCTCTATATAATTCAATTACGGGGGCAGTACCATCCCGGCATTTGCCCGAAGACGAAGTGGGAAACCACGGAAAACCACTTCGAGGATGGCTGAGGTGGGAATCGAACCCCCTCTACTCATTTGGGCCACCCGAGGCTGAGCAGACCCCGTTCCAGTCATCAGACCAATTTTCAAATTTCGTGGCATAGCCGAGAATCGAACCCAGGACCTCCGGGGCGGCAGCTAACCATGCTGACCGCTACGCTACGGAGGCGACCAAAAGAATAATAAGTAAATAAATTAGTAAGTAAATGAATAAATAACCAAATAGGCCTAAAATTGAATAACAAATGTTATTTAAATGAAATAAATAATTTATTACTGAGGAAATTACTGTGGTCACATTGCAATGCCTGATTGCAATCCTCAGAATTGTCAAACAATCCACCTGTCATTTTTCTCTTCTTTCAGTTATAGGCCTATTCACTTACTAAGTGAATGTATTAGTTTGGCAATAAAAACAATCACGTTGTTACTAACCATTTTACCGTATTTAATCACAGAAAATAGTATCCATATCCACGTTTAACATTCTTCACCCTGGTATTGATGTATTTCTCGGTGAGTTAAAGCACGTGGCGAAGCCAGTATGAGAACAGCTTAGATATAGGAAAAATGCGTACCGTGTATTTTACATACGTTGTCCACCTTACCCTCAGATCGTGAATATGTGTTCAGGTGGGCTGTGTGTAGCCGGTGATAGTTAACAGCGGAGAACAACAGCTTTTATCTCTACAGCTTTGTTGTTTCAGCACTGGCTTTGTATGTAACACATCAAATATTAATACGTGGACGTTCTGGTGCGTGTTTATACGCATCCTGTACTCCATTGTACTCTGCGTGAGGAGAAGCTCGACAGGGACCCAGGAGAAAACATTCCAGGGAAGAGGGAGATTTACGAGAGAGGAATTCATCTAACACGGACAACAATGCAATGAAATACACATGATATGTAAATACTTTGAAAATAAGGGGCCACATAGGAGTCAGATCAAGCACAGGAGAAATATAGATTTCATGAATGTAGTTTGTTGATTTGGGTGTCTGTGATAACTGTGAGATGTGTTATCCTGATGACTGTAGTAGTGTATGTATTTGTATCTTAGGTTAGATCTGGAAGAGGAAGGCCATGGCCTTAAGTTAGAAACTAAACCGGGAAATCGTGTAAGTGGGAAGCCGCGACAAACCACTTCTAGGACGGCTGAAAACGGTACAAACGGTACTCTTTTCAGAGTATGGCCTTAGTGTAACCTATTTCAACCCTCAGACCAGAATTAAATTTCTTGTTAGAAACGGGATTCGAACCCAGGGGCTTTGGATCTGTAGTCTCAATACGTACCCTGAGACCACAAAAGGTGGCTTATGCTGTACGGAGTAGTATGGTTAATCGTAGAGAATCTTTTCCACGCCATGGTGATAGTAAATTGAAGATAAGCCGTTATTCAGCTTATTTCACTATATTGTCTATTTTGAAAGAAAAAATAATAAACAACCATTGTTTTTTCTACCAAGACGTGGTCCACCACGTCATATGCTTCCAAGCTCACATTGTGGACATATGATTCAGTTAGGCCTGACGTATTTTAAACCATAAAGTAGAGAATAATCCTAACCTATCTTGAAAATGCTGAAGGTATTTATCGACCCTTCATTAGTCATTTTCAAGAAAATTTTCGAATTTTTTGAAAGTATGTCCTTCCTAGTTTTCAGAAATATAGTTTATATTAGTTTTGTTGTTGTTTAGCTTATTTATATTCGCTTTAATGATCGGTGTGCACACGTTTAAGCAGCTGTCACTTTAACGCACAAGTGCAGCAGATAAAGCACACATTAATCTGGCTTTGAAACATTCTACTCCAGAACTAAAACAATGTAGGAGATACTCGTGGGTCGGGGAATGCAGAAGATGGACCAAAAATCCAAAGAAAATGCAATTTTTAGGAATAGAAAAATAAGACTCCTTACTCTAAATGTGTAGCCTACCTCAACTTTAAGTTACGTTTTCTCTCACTTCACTTTTTTCAATATTTGTCTGAACTTGGGCAGTTAAAATGTCCACTTAGAATGCAGATATTACGTAGTTTCATTTAAAAACTTAAATATAGACAAATAATGCAGCTATGTTGTAAAGCTGAATTATGCTGTTAAATTGAAATTAGGGGTCACGCCCCCCCCCCCCCACAATTAATTTATTTTTTTCAATCAAAATAACTTAAATTGTAAAACAAAGCTAATATATTTGCCTCAATCAATTATACAAAAACGATTCTGCTATACAACACTCTTAACATACAGCAGATCAATTTGCTCAATTAAGTTGAAAGAGAGCAAAGATATCGCGTCCTAAAAATTCACGTTATTTTTGTAATTAAACTTTGGAAAAGGCCCCCCAATTTTTATTTTTGTTTCTTTTTTGGCAAAAATCAACTAGTTTATATTCTTGGAATCAGTGATATCAATTTCAAGAAAATAAGATAACTTGTAGTGAAATGTCTTCAGTAGTGTCGATGAGTACCTAAACTTCTGCTCTTTTTCTACCATGTATGCATAGGTATATAAATCCTTCCCGTCGAACATCCTCGTCATTTAATTATTTGAAATTATTAACAGGGGTAACGTGAGAGCCTCCGTGGCTTAGGCGGCAGCACGCCGGCCTCTCACCGCTGGGTCCGTGGTTCAAATCCCGGTCACTCCATGTGAGATCTGTGCTGGACAAAACGGAGGCAGACAGGTTTATCTCCGGGTACTCCGGTTTTCCCTGTCAAAATTTCATTCCAGCAACACTCTCCACTATCATTTCATTTCATCTGTCATTCATTTAATCATTGTCCCAGAGGAGTGCGTCAGGCCTCGGCAGCCGGCACAGTCCATATCCTCGCCGCTAGATGGGGGCTTCATTCATTCCATTCCTGACCCGGTCGGAGACTGGAAGCAGGCTGTGGATTTTCATTTTCAACAGGGGTAACGTATTCAAACATGCAGATGACTTTTCCTTCGCGGGACCACTTCATGTGCGCCGTTGCTGACCGCGATCTGCAGTTCCTGTTCCCACAATTCTATGCCGGGTGGTAGGCGGAGGAGTTATTCCCATACGGGGTTGATCAAACTCTGTGTTCTTGTTATTGTACTTGCGTGTTAATGAGGTGCCCAGAGTATTATGTGATAATTTAATATTCATTAGGTGATCAATCGTAGCTGCGGACTTACTGACTCCTGTACACAGCGCTTATCAGCTTTTACAGACCAACCAGCCGTTACGCGCGGAGTGGTCACGTACGAAAAATTCATCCTACTTCTAATAAACCAATATGTCAAAGACTATGTTTCTTCACAACTTCACATCAGTTTTTTTCTCTATTTTTTTATTTTTGGTCATTTTTTTATGAAGACGTCCTCGAGCCAGGGGAATTACCATATCATTCCCTGGAATAGAACCTATGACTTTTTGGACCTAAGTCTAATATGCTAACCACTTAACCACACAGCTGGACATCTTGAAACAAACTCGCTTGCAATACGAAAGAAACAACTGAGCTGACGACTGCATTATGAATATGATAGGATATTAGCAAGAGGTCACGCCCCCACGTCGAGATGAAGACGAGATGCTTGGTAATTATTTTCTCTCTAAAGGCGGCAGTAGAAAAATAAACCGACATATTCACCAGCTTACTTTGAAGTTACTGTGACTGTCGGGTAACAAGTATTCCCCCGACTAAACAAAAAGTGTGCACCCCATACATGTTAAATACATACTATAATCATGCTGTTAGATCTAGGGCCTATACGGAAAGAAGCCAGGACACACTTATTTGTCTCACGTGTGGTTCATCATAAAACAAAGCATTGACTTGGTGCCGTGTCGTAACTATGGTGGCGTTCCTGGGATAACTCGTATCTTATTTCAGAAAAACTTGCCAATTTATATCCCCCAGAGTTCACCTGGAAAAATTCCTTCTCCTTTATATATGCATATTTCGTGTGCAATCCATGGTAATCTTAGCACTTAAATAAGTCATTGTGTTCACAACACGGTCCAATATCATTGTCTCTGTCTCATATATAAGATCTGTGACAATCCCGCAGTCAACAGGGCCGCATATTGCACAGCGAGTAACAAGATGAGGCTATAGGAGAAGTTACGCATATAAGTATGTAGGCCTACCCTAAATATTTTTCTTGGAAAATAAACATTACTTGGAAAACTAATTTTCTATCAGCCAAGAAGACAAGTTGCACATAAAATACTAAAATGTAGTTCATATGAAAATTAAATTAAGAATAAATATAATTAAAGCTTTGCTATGTTCACAAAGAACAGACAATTGCATTTAAAATTAATCCATTAAAGCTAAGTGTTTGAAAGGGTTATTAGAATGCCCCTCGTACTGCCACACTACATTCTGTTTGCACTTACTGCTCTAGTAGAAAAAGCACATAATCTTCTCTCAAATTCCCTCACTTGATTGCATCTTGAGATCATGATCCATAACAGTACATTTTAAATATATGTTTCAATTTTATAACATTAAAATCTAATTTATTGTGGCCTGCGGCTCCTTGACTTCCATTTGTCAAATCAAGGTGACCCGGTACTTTGAATGAGTTGAGTTTGATTCACCGGATCTATAATATTCCCTGGGGTAGGGGACTCGTTTAACTTAGCATTAAAACATCCTCAAATGCTAGAATTGGACACGTTAGGCAAGTGCTTCAATGCATTTCTGTGTTATTGAACCAAATTGGAATGAACATTTCTTCAATGGTTTCTGAGTTATTGACCATTCATGCAGAGTTTCACATGCCATTATTATCACCTAAATGTATTTGATATACACTCATTCACACACGCACATTCAGGCTGCGGTCCGCAATCGGTTAAGCATTTCCCTTCAAAACCCATGATACGTGTTAATCCCCGCTCCGATGGCATTGAAGTGTTCTTATTACTTCTATATAATTGCACCTGTTAGTCTCAGGACTGGCTGCGTGGCTCAGCAGCACCGATCTCGCCTGTTGCTCCTAATGTTGCAGGATCGAAACCTGACGCAGCCAGTTGGCATTTGAAGGTGCGCAAATGCGAGGGATTTACTGGCACGTCAAAGATCCCCTTCGGGGCAAAATTCCACACCGCAGCGTCTTTAAAAGCCGCATTAGTTAAACGGGAGGTAAAAATATCAACATTATAGCAGGTAATCTCATGGAGGTTCATCATACTTAAATGCCACAATTTCGTGTTAATAAATTTACGGATTTGTTAAAGGATTTCCTCCTAATGCCAAAATTCTGCCACCCCGGCGGCTCTAAATGTGTACTTAATAAAAGTGTCCTTAACACTATTATTATTATTATTATTATTATTATTGTAATTGTTATTATTATTATTATTATTATTATTATTATTATTATTATTATTATTATTATTATTATCATTGTTTCGTGTTAGCCAACTTAGGACGAAGTCATTTCAACTGTTTCCTTGAAGCTTTAATGTTGGTCCAGTATTTCTTCAATCGTAGATGGTGTTGGTCCTTCTCTTCTTTCGTCCCCACCTTTCCAGATTTTAGTGCCAGCTTTGGTTGGAATCTCTGACTGGTGTAGTTTTTTCTTAAGCTGGTCACGCTCCTGGATATCTTCATATGAGATCCCAAACTCCTGTAGACCTTTCTGTACTTCACTGAACTAGTCTTCCCTCGTCTTTTTCTTTTGGAGGAAACTCTCAATGCGATTGATTTACCGTGTTGACTTTATTCGGACGACTGACGACAGTGAACAGTAATCCATTAATTCCTTTTCATTTGAGGCTGTGTTGCCTTTCAGCGTTCGGTCTAGACGCCAAAAATATTTTGTGTTATTGTTTCATCTCAGGGGCTTGGACATTGCAGACAATTAACCCCGTGTATTTGAGTGTGTGTATAATTTTTCTGATAAAACAAGTCACCACGAACTTTGAGTCTGGGCTCTGTATGTCTGATTCTGAATTGGCATGCCTAAGTTAACTAATGAAAGATAAAATAGTTTTACCTAATAAAGTTTGCTTCTCTAGCTACCACAACGAAAGTTCAAATTTGAAGAAGATACTCTATTTGTACAAGTTCAAACAAAGTCAAACGTTAATTTATATATTTACACCACGTTTACTTAAAACTCATAGTTAACATTAACCTACAATCTACTATAAATATTTATTTATAATATCATAAAGTACAAAAGCAAACTTGATTAATTATGAGTGGCGTATTTGGTTACTGTTTATGTAGAGTCAGAATATACACAACAAATAAATAACCTCAACACAAAATGTTTTGTTTTTTGACTTGTGTAATCTGTGTGATGAAAGTGACTGTAGTATGGGTGTGTATTAGCAATTTTGGGAAGGACGTGGTCGTGGCCTTGATTTAGGACCATTATTTTCCTGGAAGTGAAAAACCACGGAAACCCCTTCCAGGATGACTGAGGTGGCAATAGAACCCACCTCTCCTCATTTTTGTCTCACGAGGCAGAGTGTACTCCGTTCCAGCCCTCAGACGAGAAATAAATTTCTTCACAGAGCCGGGAATTGAACTCGATTCTCCGGGTGGCTGCGAAGAATGCTAGCCGTACACCACGAGTTGGTTGAAAAATGTTTTTATTGTTATAATTAGTATTAAACACATGAGCATAAAAAGTTGTATAGATTTTATTTTGCTTCTATTAAGGCTAAGGGCATTCTTCATCACCGGCTTCGGGTATTTGTGTGTGTGCTGTTATAGGCTCCACAATAACACAAATTATCAAGCAAAATTCTACAGACACCCAAGTACACGGGGCTATATTACCACGTTGTCGAAGCTCCTCAAATGTAACAACAACACCTATTTTTGTTTGGTGTTTTCAGGCTAACAGTATTGTTTGATTATAGTTTTATAGCGTGTAGCCTAAGTCGACAGTTAATGAGATCTAGAATTAGGATATGTGAACTCTAACTTGAAACAAGATATTTCCTTGCGGCTCCCCATTGCAGTCATGAAGGTTGGCTGCACTGCTGGGTTAAATTGAAATGAATCGCCTATTTAGCGCATAATGTTATTATTTTGACATGTGAAGTTTTGAGGCCTAAATTTCAGTGCTGCCTGAACAAACTATTAATTTGTAGTTTTCAGTCGGTTAACACGCTCTTGTCCAATCAGATTACACGGGCAACTATGCAAATAACACACTTTCATGAAAAAAATATATGCATTAATATCATTGACTGATAAAATCCCCCCTTTATATATATTGCCGGCACCGTGGTGTTAGGGCAGCGCACCTGCCTCTGATCAGTTGCCCCAGGTTCGATTCCCGGCTCCGTCAGGGATTTTAGAAACTGACGTGAGGGCTGGAACGGGGAGCACTCAACCTCGTAAGGATAATTGAGTAGCTGTCTAAAAGTGAGGCAGCGCCCCGGTCACGAAACCCATTGGTAGGCCTAGGCCCTTCATGGGCTGTAGTGCCACGGTGTTTTATATTTATATTTACCTGCCAAACCTAACTTAATTGGTTAAAAGTGTATGAAAAATATAAGTAGTGATTGAGTTGAGCTAATAAAGAAATAATTGTTTTCCGCAAAGCTCACGCAATGAAGAACTTTTTGTCCGTACTTTTTCCTTGACATGAGTTAATCTTAATGTTTGCTTTGTCAAACTGTATCTTCAACGGATTTTGTTTTAAATGTATCTCCGTCAGGCATCTCATCGCAAGCCATCCTCGTGGTGCCTTGGCGAGGCCAACCCCCAGAGGAGAGCGTTGCGTTGTCGCACGATAAGTTCAAGAAGTGAGAAGGTCCTCCCGAGCAGTAGACGAAATCTAATTTAGTGTCGCCCTGCGGTTTCGAAACGTATGATATTGTAGAAAGACTGGATTGCATTCCCTTCTGTCTTTTTGTCCTTTCATCTCGAAACCCAGTGTTTTAAAAGCGAGAGCAACGTGATGAAATATAAGCAACAGCGAAGAGATCGTTGCTCAAGGTGTTTGGGATGTGGGAAAGGTGGCGCCACAGTATTCTCTTGGCGCGACAACAGAACAAAGATACAAAGATGAGCATTTAGAAAATACTATCTTTTAAATAGGTAAGGTCCTTTGCCAAAGTAATACTTTCCCCATACGGCGTGACAACGCGCACAGAGACCACGACGAGGAGCTACAGTATATTTGGAGTTTGGAGGTTTGTATCCAGGTGGTAACAGGGGCTATCCTTAGTGTGTATTTAGTCAGGTTTTCCCACACTCTCTCTATGTAAAAGCCGAGATAGTGCTGTGATTCAAGACCTGAGTCTCCTACCACATCCCTTCCCCTGAACGAATGATCGTGTGGCCTCCGGAGAGGCCAAGTACAGGTCTTTCTAGTTGACGCCCGTGGGCGACCTGCGCGTCGTAATCAGGATGAAGTGATGATGAAGACGTCACATACAACCAGTCCTCATGTCACGGGAATTAACCCCAGGAGATTAAAATCCCTCATGGCTCGACCGAGAATCTAACCCGGGGAACTTCGCGCCAAAGCCTAGCGCGCTAACCATTTAGCCACGGAGTTGGACATCCCTGCCCCTAATATAGCTACACACACTACTTCAATCACATAGAAGAGCAGGTTATCACACATGATCAACACACACCCACACCTCTAAAATTAATTAAAACAATAGTTATACGTGACGGTGATGATAGTTGTATTAAGAGGTGCAACATCGACGTCATCCATCCCGAATGAAAATGGTTGCTCTCACTAATATTCAATTGGCATGGTTGGTTCATTGTTTTATGTATGCATATTTGTGCATTTCCTTGTATTAAGAAACTACTGCATCATTTTCAAGGTGGATCTCATTCATGGGAAAAGCCACATGATTAAATGGGACGTTCAACCACTAAAGTTAGATTAGTTTACGTTAAATGGGTATCGTGGTATCTGAAGATACTGTATTATCAGGTGGTTAAGAAGTGACGATACAATAAAGTAAGAAAAGTAGGTACATTACTTATAAACATACAACCATTTTACAATGTGACTGAAGCACGGATTGGTCGTAGAGGTATCTGTGTTGTCGAGCAGATCTCATTGTCAGGGAGAGCGGATCAATTATACCTTTTGAAAAGCCAGGGTGCCGTGGGTTGACTCTGGAGGGGTTCAATAGACACGGATATCTAATATACTTCATTCCGCAACCTTATGTGCATGAGGCGTCTTTTCACACAGACGGATATAATTGGTGTTATTGTTATTATTATTATTATTATTATTATTATTATTATTATTATTATATTTAGTCTATTATTATTTCAACATCACATATTCTTCTCCATAAACTTATCAAAAATAGATTTTCTATCATATACCAATAGTTGGCTGTGATTATATGGAAGCTATTGAGGCATGGGTGGTGTTTAGTAATGCCATTCAGAGCACAGTGCCTGTGAATGCTGTGAAAGGTTCTACTCATAAGGTTACTACTGTTGTTCTGACTCAGTGAGGAAAGCAATGGCAAACTACCACACTCCTCTTCTTGCCTAGTATGCCTCAATATAGCGCTGCCTTGTTTTTTGTGGGTATCTACCCACATAACCTAACGCGGTACTTTTTGAGGATCCAACCAGCCTTCGGGCTGACTACCTAACAGACTAATAGAAGTAGATAGAAGCAAAATTTTGTCACAGTGATACAGTACCTTTGGGTACCGGGTGAGTTAGCCGTGGTGGTTACGGCATGACTGATGGCAGTCTCTCACATCCGGGAGGCGAGGAGGTTCGAATCCCCCCGCCGGCAACCTTGAAGATGGTCTTCTGTGGTTTCCCATCTTCCTTCCAGGCAAATGCCGGGGTTGGTCCCTAACTATAGGCCACAGCCGCTACCTCCCAACTCCTCGTCCTTACATTCCAACTTCCCTCCTTCCCTCCCCAACGGTACTTGTAGCTCACCCATTGGGTGTCCGTCTCGAAGCAGCTACAAAAACTGGCGAGCCGAACATGTCCTCGGACACTCCCGGCACTAAAAGCCATACGCTAAAAAAAAAAAAAAAAAGTACCTTTGGACCGGGTGAGTTAGCCGTGGTCGTTACGGCATGGCTGATGGCAGTCGCTCACATCCGGGAGGCGAGGAGGTTCGAATTCCCTCGCCGGCAACCTTGAAGATGGTCTTCTGTGGTTTCCCATCTTCCTTCCAGGCAAACGCCGGGGTAGGTCCCTAACTATAGGCCACAGCCGCTACCTTCCAACTCCTCGACCTTACAGTCAAATTTTCCTCCCCAGACAACACTCCACACGCGACGGTACTTGTAGCTCACCTAATTGAGTGTCCGCATAGAAGCAGCTACAAACTGGCGAGCCGAACATGTCCTCGGACACTCCCGGCACTAAAAGCCATACGCTAAAAAAGTATCTTTGGGCACTCTCATAAAATAGCCAACAAAACTAAAATTCTAATGCCACGTCCCCCAGTCTGGAGAACTTCCCGCTTTGACTTTCTCCTCACACGACCTATATGTGCACTTACGTCACGTACCAAAAATACTTTCCAGTGCCACGTGCTCTGTAGTGTGGCCTTCCATTATGAATTCACAACTGTAAAAGATCGCTTTCAGTTTTCTTTCCTTTTATATTCCTATGTGAGGAATTATTTTCATTTCCATTTTCATAAAGAAACCTGTTATAGGCTACTGTACAAAACCACCATGTAGATTCAAATCTTACCATATCAGATAGCATAAACAATACTCTACTTTTTCTAACAGTTATAAAGTAAGTGTTATCAAAAGGCCTTCCTGGAGCCAAGCCGTATGGGACAATTCAAATGATGATATTCCTCTAAAGAATGAATGCTCTTCAACTGCTTCATTTTTTATTGTAGAACACATGGTGCATCGATAAGGCGGCTCTTTTGTGAGAGGACATATACCGTAATAGATAAAGCAGCACCAGCCCAGTTCCATCGTTATTTATGGAAGAGAATCCTATTATATTCAGACCATACCAGCAATGTTAATGCCCCAGGCCGCAGTGTAGTGATGGGTGTCCAGCATCAGACAGAAATGGATCACCTCACTATACCATGCTTTTCAAGGAATATATTTCAGCTTGTTACAGCAGCCTACACCGTGATAGTTATTTATGTCATAAATCACGTGCAGAATGACGGTGTAATTTGGACGTGTAATTGTGTTTCGTGCGGATTTACATACGATATTTTGTTCCCTTTTTTCGCCCTTTTGTGTGTGCTCGAATTTAAGCACGTTATTGGATAAACTATTTTCTGAGCATATTTCCACGCTTTTCAAAAGTTAAATAATGGTCATAAGTAAGATAAAACAAGGGAAGGAATATTTCCAAGGAATGCTATTCGTTCTTTAATGTTGATGAATATCAGGTCAATTCAAATCAGTTGGAACAAGCAGAAGCGTCGTATTTGCCAGGGTATCTGTCTAATCCTTGACGTTCGTAGGTCCGAATTTTGAATGCCTCTGGAAGCCGTTTTGATCCTATTCCCTCATATGAAATATATGATTGTAGAAACACGATTTTTCCGTGTGTGTGCTTGTCAAATAAATGTTGATTGGCTAGACCGATTTCAATGGGACTTAGCAAGAGCTTACTACTACCCAGTCCAACTCCTATCGTCTCTTCCAAACTTCGATAGTTCCACCATGGAGGCCACACGAATTATTTTACTGGTATTCACTATCTCTGAAACTATTGCAGTTAGCATCCTTAAATATTTTATGGTAATAAAGGACTATAACAATAATTCTCAAAAAAACTGATAAGCGCAAAGCCAATATGCTGGCCATGCCAACCGAGCTAAATCAATCTAGGCATTGCAAATCTTCATTCTAAGCATAGGGTTGGGTATGTTAGTTTTCAAAAGTAACTTCATCACCGTCTTAATACCTTTACCTGCCGAAAATAATAGCTAAGTTAGTCTACCGTTACCGTTACTTTTCAAAATAATAACTTAGTTGCCGTCACCGTATATTTGTCAAAAATTAACTAAGTTACCGTTACCGTTACTTGGCAAAAATAACAACAAAGTTACCGTTACTTGCCTAAATAATAACTAAGTTACCGTTACCGTTATTTGTCAAAATAATAACTAAGTTACCGTCACCGTTACTTGCCAAAAATAATAACTAAGTTGCCGTCACCTTTCAATCTATCTATTTCTTCGGCATTTCCCAATTAATTGGGGTCGCCGGAGCCAACCAGGTTCATTTTGGTTTTGGCCGGGGATTTAAGGCCGGATGCCCTTCCTGACGCCACGTGACTTTTCAGGTGAAAATTCCACCCCGCTGTCATCGGGATTCGAACCCCGGCCGTCCGGGTGAAAGACGAGCAGCTAAGCCACTGCGCCATCACGCTCCCCAAGTTGCCGTCACCTTTACTTGGCAAAAATAATAACTAAGTTACCGTTACCGTTACTTGCCTAAATAATAACTAAGTTGCCGTTACCGTTACTTGCCAAAAATAATAACTAAGTTGCCGTCACCTTTACTTGGCAAAAATAATAACTAAGTTACCGTTACCGTTACTTGCCTAAATAATAACTAAGTTACCGTTACCGTTACTTGCCAAAAATAATAACTAAGTTGCCGTCACCTTTACTTGGCAAAATAATAACTAAGTTACCGTTACCGTTACTTGCCTAAATAATAACTAAGTTGCCGTTACTGTTACTTGCCAAAAATAATAACTAAGTTACCGTAACCGTTACTTGCCTAAAATAATAACTAAGTTACCGTTACCGTTACTTGCCTAAAATAATAACTAAGTTGCCGTCACCTTTACTTGGCAAAAATAATAACTAAGTTACCGTTACCGTTACTTGCCTAAAATAATAACTAAGTTGCCGTTACCGTTACTTGGCGAAAATAATAACTAAGTTACCGTTACTTGCCTAAAATAATAACTAAGTTACCGTTACCGTTACTTGGCAAAATAATAAGTAAGTTGCCGTCACCGTTACTTGGCAAAAATAATAACTAAGTTACCGTTACCGTTACTTGCCTAAAATAATAACTAAGTTGCCGTTACCATTACTTGGCGAAAATAATAACTAAGTTACCGTTACCGTTACTTGCCTAAATTAATAACTAAGTTGCCGTTACCGTTATTTCTCAAAAATAATAACTAAGTTGCCATTACCGTTACTTGCCTAAAATAATAACTAAGTTGCCGTTAGCGTTTACTTGGCAAAAATAATAACTAAGTTGCCGTCACCGTTACTTGGCAAAAATAATAACTAAGTTACCGTTACCGTTACTTGCCTAAAATAATAACTAAGTTGCCGTTACCGTTACTTGGTGAAAATAATAACTAAGTTGCCGTTACCGTTACTTGGCGAAAATAATAACTAAGTTACCGTTACTTGCCTAAAATAATAACTAAGTTACCGTTACCGTTACTTGCCTAAAATAATAACTAAGTTGCCGTCACCGTTACTTGGCAAAAATAATAACGAAGTTACCGTTACCATTACTTGCCTAAAATAATAACAAAGTTACCATTACAGTTATTTTGAAGTGATAGATGCCACTTTTCGGTGCTGCCTAGTTCTATTAAAGATAGCTTTCCAGCCGGTCAACACAAATTGTGCCCAATTACATTAGGCGGGAAACAAGTAGGCTATTTATACACCTTTACGTAAAATAAATATTACAAAAATATTTATCACAAAAAACACTTCTTTTATGTACAAAACAAGATGTTACGTAAAGAACATATAGCCTACTTTCTCCTAAATGCATGGGTATAGTTCTAACTCTTTGTCCTTTTCAAGGAGTATAATTGAATATTGGTTGTACATAGTAGCTTGTTGAAATACAACATGCTATACGTATATTATACGTTGATTGATTGAATCCTCACCTGAATTATATATCCACACACTAATACAGCCATCGCAATAACACAGGTTATCAGACAAAATTCAACACTCACCCAATTACATGGGGCTAAATGGCCATGATGTCCATGCATCTCATATGAAACAACAACAACAACAACAACAACAGCTTGTGGTACACTTAAATCCTCAACATATTCACTATACTAATTAATCAAACGATGTATTAAGAATGGATATTCATTTGGCTGCAAACTAACATTAGCATTTCACTTTGTGAACTATTATTCGTACTTGATGTAGCAGGATTAGTTCAGTAGTCACCAGATGAGGTCTCTGTCACTTATATGAGGCTACTAGAGTAGGCCTATAGACCTAATTATAGATTGTATAATATAACTAACCATGCTTGTGTTCCTGAAATTGCATCATTTACCATAAGATCATACTAATTTTACCTCTGTAGTATAGTCACGCACCACGTTGATAAGTTGGTGGCTGCACGTTATGAAATACGAGGTTTAAATCACGATGCTGATAACAGTCATCCTTACTATGAGTTTCCTCCGGGGTTCCTCCCTAGTTCCAGGAAATAGTACATTATTTCAATAATAACACCAGTACTTTATTGAGATACAGTAGGATATGTCTGTCATGATACTGGGCCAGCCAGCTCACATCACATCAGATCTCAAGCTACAAACCGTCCATCTTCAGTGGCTACGCACAGGCCGTAGAAATTGTGTTCGTTACTTCCTTAATATTGTATCCTTTACCACAAGCATTATTAACTTACATGTTTACTGAAACCCCAGACTCCCGAAGGAGCATCATTCTTCAACAAACTTAGAGTGATGACCAATCAACAGCAATAACAATAACAACCACAACTGTTGGAATTGTTCTGTCATTGGATGGAATATCGGCTTTCTGACGCTATATATGTGTTTCCTGTCCTCTGCTTAACAAGTAAGTGTGGTTAAGGGGATACGGATTCGCCTATTTTACCAATGAAAAATTTGTTTCATTCATGTTCCTTTTCCTCAGAATCTTGTAAAGGCACGATAATGAAATGTATTGCACATTTCAATCAGACCTTACTTGACATATTGATGGAGCGTTTTTTGTATTGGACATCAGGGGAGTCAGAAATTATTATTTTTTAAACTCTCAAAGAATATAATTATTTGTTCTTATAACAACAGCCAAAACCCAAAAACATTTACTTCTCCATTAAAATATTAACCACTATGAGACAAATTTATGGTGTAAATTTCACAGCTCTGTGATAAACAGACGCCTAGAAAAAGGAACATATATTTTTTAAAAAGTGGAACTGATAAAACTGCAGTTAAAAGTTTAAAACTTTCTACACATGATGATTAGCTCATTGTTAGTACAAGTGTGTATCAAAATTATGGCAATTTCTTATGGTTCAAATATAATGTATTGCACATCATTTTGAAGGACAGACCTCAGAGATTCATAAAATTTAAAAAATAATACATAAAATGTTGATTTTGACAATTTTAACCGTTTCGTATCCCCTTAAGTGTAAGAGAGGGCCATGAGCCGTAACTTCGCCCCTACTGAAGACATAAAATAAATACCTAAAATAAATAAGCTTCCAGCTACGGAATCTCGTACTTGCTGTATCTTATATCACCTGCAAATCTCTTTCCCTTTGAAGCTGAAATACGCCACAAACATTTACACATTCATCGCAAAGAGCAGCGAGGACAGACAGTATTCACGCAGCTCTTTGATGTAGCCTATCTAACGTCGCGTCGACTCGAAGATTAGCTACTCCCGTTCTTTGTGTTAGCATCGACTCATGTTTAGCTTTCTTCATTAACGAGCAGAATGTTTCTTTCTATCTACGTCGTAACATTTCTCCTACATTCACCAATATATTCCTTTATGCGTTTCTTATCAGATCCGTGGACGTATCTTACTGCATTAATCAAACGTTACTCTTTACTATTGGCCTAGTTTCCTCATATGAAACATAAGATCATATTTTATCGGTGTGTGTGACTAATCCATTATTGTTCGCTGGGCAGATTGGTAAGGGCATACTATTAACCCGTCCGAACCTAATCGAGTCTTTAAAATTTCAGTATGTATCACCAATCTAACAGTGTGGCCGCGCGAATCACAGTATTTCGCCGGTTTTCAATATCTCCAAAACTACTGGTGCAATCAACCTGAAAATATGAATGATTAAGGGATATAAAGTGACCACGCACATTTCAACTATACACGTATAAATGGAATCTTTTGAGACGTAATTATCTGATCGAAGTGAAATTTGCCATATGGAATATTTATTTTGACGTCTAATATAATTCAAATATTTTGGAAAATTAGAGATCGCAGCGAAGTAAATTGTTAAAATCATGATTTCATTTTTCGTATCACAATCAAGCGATGGAAGTGAACCTTTATATAATAAACCACTACCATAGTTATTAACTAATGGTAGATAGCTATACGGCTTATACAGTATTTGAAGTAACCCTACTTGTCACCCACGCGAAATATTTATCCATTTTCGGTATCTCCGGACCTATTGCAACTATCAAAGTGATACTTTGTATGATGATAGATGATGATGCTGATGATAATAATGATGATGATAATTGTTGTTTGAAGGGGCCTATCATCGAGGTTATTGGTCCCTAATATGGTAATAGTTAACTATTAAATAAGAACATGTCATTTTTAGCCCATTTTAATTTTTGAAAGAAATAGGCTTATGAGATCACTTTTTGTCCATGTGTGTGTGAGTATGTATGTGTGTGTGTGCGTGTGTGCACCCTTATAAAATCTAAACGGCCGAAGCGATTTCGATGAAACACGGTAAGTTCATGCTACTACATTGTACGACCTCGACCGTGCCTCTCAAAATTTAATACGTTTCACCAATTCAAAATGGCAGCTGCGCGAAATATTTCACTGGCATTCTATAACTCCGCAACTGTAAGAGATATCACCATGAACTTTTCACAGTCATAAAGAGTACTACTAGAAGTTCATCTATGTGATATTCATAAACCTCGTAAGTACAAAACAAACATGGCGGCCAAGTGAATTTGAAACATTTAAATCGACATTTCTCGCGATTTAACCATCCGATCGCAGTGAAGCTTGGTACAGTAAATGTCTATTCACATTGTAAAGCAGTGACATCTGGTTAGAATGAGGTGCAATCAGCCTCGTAAGAACAATTGTGTAGTTACGTAATGTGAGCAGTCGCACCTCTTTGCCTAAAACCAAGGTATTATGGTTCGCGTTGTCGTCACTCTAGCCACACGTCGCCCTAATCCAAAGGCTATAAGTCGGGTGCAAGTCGTCCGTAGGTACGCGTGGTTTTCTGAAGCCCAAACAATTAGTTTGCAATTGTGATGACCGTAGAAGTGTTTGTAATTTTATTTTTTATGTCCAGGATTGAGGGAGGAAGGCATTTGCTAGAACTGGGTGTAGGGCAATCACAGGGAAACACTCTCAGAATTCTCAATGTTAATGTAGGGAGTTTGAACCACACATCTCCAAATCCAGTCGTGACGAGTACAGTACCATAAACCATTCAGCAATTCTTGCGGGTTTCAACCGATAAGTCACCCAAATAATATAATACGTATATTATATGCCGGGAATATTTAACGTATGCAAAGTGTCATTAGGTGGACAATAAATTGTTGTTAATAAATATTTTTTTGATCTGTGGATATCGTGGTCATCGGCTCCGTGTGTACTGACCATGTTTTTCTGTGATGACTATGTGCTTTGGGGACTTGGATGGGCTAGGTGCCCCGGGACTTGAGATAAGATACCATCCTGGTCTTTGCAAGGAGGGAGTGTAAGAAAAGAAAAAAAACTTACTCAGGATAGCTGCTGTCAGTGTCAGGATTCGCACCTCTGATTTTCGTCCTCGTCATCGTCATGGTGAGCCTCCTATAGAACGAGCATGATTCTTATTGCTCAGTGAACTACACTGAGGGGCCAAAACTCACGGGAGGAGTAGTCCCATGAGAACATGTGCCGTGTATATCTCCTGAGCGTCATGGCTAGCTGCTGCGGAGCAGGGCAGTCTGTCACAGACACGAGTTTAGTGAAGACGGCAACACGTAGCGAGTTAACCGACTTTGAACGTGAGATGATCATCGGTGCATAGCGCATGGGTCATAGAATTTTGGAGATTACACGTGAATTTGGGTTTCCGAGGTCAACAGTGTCGAGAGTGGAACTTCAATATCGCAGAGATAATGCCACCATCCGCGTAATCCACCGCACGGGACGACCACAGGTATTTAACGAACGAACATCACGTCACGTCACCTCAGCAGAATCATACGGGGCGATCGAAGGGCTACTGTGAGTCAGATCACTGCCCAGTTGAACGTTGGGAGTCAGGAACCCATTTCTCGTCGAGTCGCTGCCTTGCCTTATTGCTGCCATTTTGAGGGCTCGCGGAGAAGCAACTCGTGCCTTCTGATGACTTTTGATCACTAAGTGTATGAGCCAATACGAGTTGTAACTAACCTGCATCTTGTATGTAAGAAATTAACCACTGAAATTTATATTATTTAGGTAGCTTAATACCTTCGGGCATCTTGCTCTAATGTGCAAGCAAGTGAAAGTACAGGGTCTTTCTTATCGGTCTAGCAGCATAGCGGCGCAGCAATGAGTATTTCAGCTGTTTTCTCTGATGTTTGGAGCATGTTGTGACCTTCGAACATGAGAATCGCAAATACACAAATATACTTGCTTCTGCATAATGACATAACGATGGGCTTCGTTTGATCGACAATCCAAAACTACATTTCTTCTGGGCCAGCCATTTAAAGTCCGTATGTTAACAGGTCCATTTGCTTACATGTTGAATCCACAATTGAAATGGTCTTTGTGATCTACTTGTATCTTCTAAAATGCCCGGTCCAGTGGTGGATGAGTAAGCGCGCTAGGCCATGGCCCGAAGGGTCCTGCCTTCGCTTCCCAGCCAGGCTATTGGGGATTTTAATCTCCTGGGATCAATTCCCTTGGCCGGGGACTTCCTCATCATCATTTCATCCTCATTAGGACGCGTAGGTCGCCTTCAGGCGTCAACTAGAGAGATTTGCACTCGTCCCCCCAAGAGACCGCACGTTTTATAAATATCCTATCATATAAATATTTATTTAAAGTTAGTCTGGAGTTAAGGTATAATGTTAGTAAGTGTGATAGACCTCTAGTAGTAACATGCCCTCTGTCCAGATCAGCTTTGGACACTTAGATGCAAGGTCAATGGCCCACGTTTTCTCCACAATTGGAGGACGAGTGTGTTCAAACTCCACAGTTGGCCTTCGTGCAAATGGTTTTGCATGGTTTTCTTCTTTTAACATCAGGCTAATGCCGGAAGGGTACCATAAAATAAGCCACGGCTGTTTCCTTCCGACTCAGTTTCATTCATTTTCAGGCAATTCAGTTCTCATTAAATCCTCTGGTATGGTTAGCGTCAGAAATGGCATCTGGCAGTATACATCTCACATAAACTCATCACTGAGCCCTTAATAGGAAGTTGGAATGTACATAGAGTATCAATATATCCACATTACAACAATGTGTTGCTCTAAGTTACCCTTTAACTCATTTTTTGTATAGGAAGTATATGTGACCCAGAATATATTATATGAATGTTATATCAATATCATATATAAAAAATTTTGCTTAGAGGTTACATAGAAGTTCAAATTCATATTCATTGTCGTTCTTTTCATTGGAAGGAACGTTTTGAGAATAAGGAATGAAACTAAGGGTACTTCTATCATTAATTTCTTGGACTGGCGCCTGAATGTAGGCAACCTGTCTAATCCAGCTGCCTTGATAGTTGCAGCGCATCACGGCGTACACTTGCACAGATTCACATTGTCTCTCCAAATAGTCGCCAAGGCCGATCCCTGCTGTTGCGAGAATGGCACGAACCAACACTGTAACATATTTGTGGCAGACCACTACACTCATCAACCTCCAAACGGTCTCTCTCCTGTGCAAAACGTTGGTGGCACTTAAACACAACAACCCTCTGATCAAAAGCGTCATCATCGCAAACTTGCTTCATCATCTGAAACTTTTATCCTACGGTACAGATTTGGTTATTTTTGTCAGAAACGTGACACTTATCCGTTTTATAAATGTACAATATTCTCAAGTTCCACCACACGCATTCAGTTACCATTCACAACAGAGACCGTAGTGCTGCTTATACTGTACGCACCCTTGGTTGATTCTTTAGGGGCTTTGCGACATCGTGTAAGTCAGTGTACTCGGGTGTGTGTAGAATTCGTCTGTTAACCTGTGTCACTGCGATGGCTGTACCGATATGTGTTTTCGTAATTGAGGTACCATTTGGGTTGAAAGCGACCATGGCCTTAAGTTAGATACCATCCCTACACCCCCCCTGGAGCAGGATGGTTGAGGTAGGAATCGAAACCGCCTCTTCTCAGTTTTGCCTCACAAGGCCGAGTGTACAGTACTTCGTTCCAGCCCTTAGACCAGAATTAAATTTCTCGACAGAGCCGGGCCTCCGCGGTGACAGCCAAGAATGCTAGCTCCTACGCAACGAGGTGCACCGAGCACAGAACTGCCACTTGATGGGACGAGAGAGTGACTCACGGCACCATGTTGCAATGCAATATGTCCCTTTTACATTTTAAACACCATTTAATTGATGTGCCGTAGATTGAATATATAGAACTTGGACTTCTTTATAGGACGACATACGGCAGCGAGTCTTTTGCTTATTAGTTGAGTAGTCTTTGCATGCTCCCCACAGATCTTCTATGGAGTAAATGTCGGGAGAGAGTCGTCCTTAGTAAATTATTTGACTTCATGATTCAACAATGACTGTCATCACCTTCCAAGGAATATCGGACTGTGTTTCCATGGAATAGAAATTCAAGAAAGCTCCAAAGGTTTGGTGGACTCAATACTTATTCTTGTTGGTCAAGGCGCAATGAGGTTATAAAAGCTTAGGCTTTCACGGCAGGCGTTCATAACGGCTTGTAAGCCGTGGTCCAGGCAGGATGTTAGCTGCCGACGTTTCACCGAAACCAGCATTTGGAATTATCAAGGATCCACTTTTTCCGTCAGTCAGCAGTCAGTCCACTGCTTACTAACGGAAGGAGCAGTCAGTCCACTGCTGACTAACAGAAGGAGCAGTCAGTGCACTGCTGGCTAACGGAAGGAGCAGTCAGTCCACTGCTTACTAACGGAAGGAGCAGTCAGTCCACTGCTTACTAACGGAAGGAGCAATCAGTTCACTGCTGACTAACGGAAGGAGCAGTCAGTCAGCTGCGGACTAACGGAAGGAGCAGTCAGTCAACTGCTGACTAGCGGAAGGATTAGTCAGTCCACTGCTGACTAACGGAAGGAGCAATCAGTTCACTGCTGACTAACGGAAGGAGCTGTCAGTTCACTGCTGACTAACGGTAGGAGCTGTCAGTCCAATGCTGACTAACGGAAGGAGCAGTCAGTCCGCTGCTTACTAACGAAAGGAGCAGTCAGTCCGCTGCTTATTAACGGAAGGAACAGTCAGTCAACTGCTGACTAGCGGAAGGATCAGTCAGTCCACTGCTGACTAACGAAAGGAGCAGTCAGTTCACTGCTGACTAACGGAAGGAGCTGTCAGTTCACTGCTGACTAACGGTAGGAGCTGTCAGTCCAATGCTGACTAACGGAAGGAGCAGTCAGTCCGCTGCTTACTAACGAAAGGAGCAGTCAGTCCACTGCTTATTAACGGAAGGAACAGTCAGACCACTGCTGACTAACGGAAGGAACAGTCAGTCCACTGCTGACTAACGGAAGGAGCAGTCAGTCTGCTGCTTACTAATGAAAGGAACAGTCAGTCAACTGCTGACTAACGGAAGAAGCAGTCAGTCCGCTGCTTACTAACGAAAGGAGCAGTCAGTCCACTGCTTATTAACGGAAGGAACAGTCAGTCAACTGCTGACTAGCGGAAGGATCAGTCAGTCCACTGCTGACTAACGAAAGGAGCAGTCAGTTCACTGCTGACTAACGGAAGGAGCTGTCAGTTCACTGCTGACTAACGGTAGGAGCTCTCAGTCCAATGCTGACTATCGGAAGGAGCAGTCAGTCCGCTGCTTACTAACGAAAGGAGCAGTCAGTCCACTGCTTATTAACGGAAGAAGCAGTCAGTCCGCTGCTTACTAACGAAAGGAGCAGTCAGTCCACTGCTGACTAACGGAGGGAGCAGTCAGTCCGCTGCTTACTAACGAAAGGGGCAGTCAGTCCACTGCTTACTGACGGAAGAAGCAGTCAGTCCGCTGCTTACTAACGAAAGGAGCAGTCAGTCCACTGCTGACTAACGGAAGGAGCAGTCAGTCCACTGCTGACTAACGGAAGGAGCAGTCAGTCCGCCTTTTACTAACGGAAGGAGCAGTCAGTCCACTGATGACTAACGGAAGGAGCAGTCAGTCCACTGCTGACTAACGGAAGAAGCAGTCATTCCACTGCTGACTAACGGAAGAAGCAATCATTCCACTGCTGACTAACGGAAGGAGCAGTCAGTCCGCTGTTTACTAACGGAAGAAGCAGTCAGTCCGCTGCTGACTAACGGAAGAAGCAGTCATTCCACTCCTGACTAACGGAAGGAGCAGTCAGTCCGCTGTTTACTAACGGAAGGAGCAGTCAGTCCACTGCTGACAAACGGAAGAAGCAGTCATTCCACTGCTGACTAACGGAAGGAGCAGTCGGTCCACTGCTGACTATCGGAAGAAGCAGTCTTTCCACTGCTGACTAACGGAAGGAGCAGTCAGTCCGCTATTTACTAACGGAAGGAGCCGTCTATCCGCTGCTTACTAACGGAAGGAGCAGTCAGTCCTTTGCTTACTAACGGAAGGAGCAGTCAGTCCCCTGCTTACTAACGAAAGGAGCAGTCAGTCCTTTGCCTCCTAACGGAAAGAGCAGTCAGTCCGCTGCTTACTAACGAAAGGAACAGTCAGTCCTTTGCTTGCTAACGGAAGGAGCGGACCCTTGATAATGCCGAACGCAGTTTTCGGTGAAACGGCGGGAGCTAACATCCTGAATGGACCACGGCCTATAAGCCCGAACATCTTTTGCATAGTTGCTAAATGAGGATATACAAAATCTGAAGACCACCAGCATAGCTGGGTAAAGTAAGGAACGCTAAGGTCTGGTTTGGCTACCCTGTATTCCCAGATCCAAAGTATGGATCCCAGTCGTTCTAAGTGTGGGTTTTTTCACTTTAATTCCAGGCATATCGGACAATTATACGTTATTTCACGTCCCGAGCACTTACTCTATAATAATTGCAGGTACACAATCTTCCACAGTCATCACCATAACGCAGGTTATCAGCCAAGGGCTAGGATCTGATGAGCACTATGTCGGAACGTTTTCCTAAAACAACAATGACAGAGTATTAACTACGTTTGGATTCTTTAATGGGGGCTGCGTGGCTCAGTCGGTAGAGGCGCTGAGCTTCTAACTGAAAGGTAGTGGGTTCGATCCCCACCCAGGTAGTGGATTTTAGAAACAAAACTACCACTTTCGGAAACGCAAATGGCCCTGGGGTTCACTCAGCCTACACCAGAAATGAGTACCAGGGAAACCCCTGGGAGTAAAGGCGGCCGGGCGTGGAGCTGACAACTCCATCCCATCTAGTGCCGATGTCACAAAAAGTGGAAGCCTCTACCTTCCACTACTCCCAGGGCCTCCATGGCCTGTACGGAGTTGGCTTTGCTTTGCTTTGGATTCTTTAATATTGTAGCAGTTATATGATTAGAATGATTTCCTTAAATAAATATGTGTTTACTTCAATTTGGTAATTTTTACTCGAAATATGAACATAAACTTCGCTAGAGATGAGGTGGAGAAGTAGCTCTCAGCTGATCATTGAGCTCTGGTAATTGTCTTGCAAGTTTGCTCGACTCCTTGACTTTGAAGGGGACAATACCATACAACGCTGGAATTGGATCGAAGATTTTATCTGTCTCCCTCGCATGTCATTTACTTCGGAGCTACCTCGGTTTGTCTCATTGATCTTTTTCTTTCTTTCTTTCTTTCTTTCTTTCTTTCGTTCTTTCTTTCATTCTTTCTTCTTCTCGCCCCTCAAATACGTTTTCGTTTAGCGATGTGAGAATGGCCGTTATCTTTAGATGTGGGGGAGATCTAGTTGACTTTCCTCTTGCCGTAGGTGTGAGGAAGTAGTAATGTATTCGTTTCGTCCACATGCACAGCACATGCTGCGATTTCCTGTAGAGTGCAAGACAGGTTTGCTCCCCTAGTCGTCTACTTTCATATAATTGAACGAAGAGGCGTAATAATACAAATCCGTTGCGTATGTCTGTCCCTTAATATTCTCGTGTCCGCCTCGTTGCACTTTGGCTAGCATTCTTGGCTGTCACCACGGAGGCCTGGGTTGGATTCCCGGCTCGGCCAATAAATTTAATTCCGGTCTGAGGGTTGGAACGGGGTATATTAAGCCTTGTGAGGCAAAACTGAGAAGAAGCGGGTTCGATTCCTACCTCAGGCATCCTAGAGGTAGTTTTCTGTGGTTACCCCACTTCCACTCCAAGGAAATGCCGGGATTGTACCTAACTTGAGGCCACGGCCACATTCTACCCCAATCCTAACACAATTACACATACACACACTAGTACAAACACAGCAATGCCACAGGTTGTCAGACAAATTCTACAACAAACACAAGTATCTGGGGCTACATGACCACGATGTCGCAAAGAACCTTAATAGAAATAACTCAACAATATTCTCGTTTCTACCGGGTTATGAATGAGGTGAGATAATTCTCTATGTGGCAAATTATTTTTACGGAAGAATGCCCTTCCTGACGCTAACCTCATAAGAGATAAAATTTAAGAAGATATTCGAATCTGGCCAAGGAGATGAAGGAAGTTAGCATGGCCTATCAGAAGCTAACATCGTAACATTTGCCTGGATTTGAATATAGGAAACTACAGAATACCGTTTAAAAGACGTTCGGCGATGGGGTTTCAATCTACTCGCCTACTTAGTCCAGAGATAAGCTGGTCCAATGACCTTGCGCCTTAGCTACCCCTGTCCATTGATCTACATTTCAAAAGGACTTATCCACGGTAGGGTCAAGCTATGATAATAAATCCATCGTTTTTTAGCGTATATTAAAGTATAATTGATCTTCATCTTGGTGAAGTATAATTGATCTTCATTCAATGTGTGCTGAAATGTAGGAATTGTGGCTCGTTCACCCAAGTAGGCTTGTCTTACCTCTCTGCAACTGAAGCCATTACTCCTGCCAATGCAGTAAATATATTACCCAATAAATAAATACCATTATTTCAAAAATCATTCAGCTATAACCTTAATTTTGAGTTGTTTTCACGAGAGCACTTCGACGAGTTCATATCCCGTTTTCTTTTATATTAAATACATTAATCCTACAATAAACCTTACCTCGACTCTCCTATTTGGAGTACATAACATCGATGTCTGCCCCCATCACAGAACAAGCTCGATGATAGGCCCCTTAAAACAACAATTATCATCATCACTTTCATATCAAGGACGTAGAAAACTCAGTTCCTGACAATTACTACCTGTCATTGTCTAAATCAGATTGTTTGCTGTTAATTCATTTTAAGGGCTTGAGACATCTTGGTCATCAGCCCCGTGGAGTTCGGTGTGTGTTAAACTTATCTGATAACCGGTATTTATGTGAATACTGTATTGGTGTGTGCAACTGTATGACGGACAGGGATGAGGTATGTGCCCTGGGACTTGAAGTAAGGCACTATCGTAGCATTTGCCTCGAGGGATAACCCGGGGAAGAATCATACCCAGGATAGCCACTGCCAGCGCAAGGATTCGAAAGCTATGAACGTTGGACTTGCTGCGGCTGTCCTCACGGTCGTGGTACACGATTTAACGAGCATGGCTGCGCTGCTGGACTGCCTAATTCAGAGACTGTCAGGGCGGTTGTGAATGGGTCTAGGTTGAAGTTCAGTAAGTTACAGTAGAGAGGTAAACTCTGCATTTATATAGACAACCTAAATATTTTCAGTGCTAGTCTTGGTTTTGGTTAATATACTCGTAAATATTTGTGGAGCAAATACTGTTTTTCATAAACTTTCTCACAAATGTTCGAAGAGCACCTCGTGGCGCAGGAACTAGCACACCTGAGGTCCGTGTCCCATTCCTGGCTTTGCCAAGTCTAAGGGCTAGAACGGGGTCCCTCAGTCTCTTGTATTCAGTCCAGTTGTTTATTTGATTTGTACATTCTTTCTGTATTGCAGTAAACTAAGAGCTGTCGTGCTACAAGAAAAGTTGAATATAGTCCCAGAGCTGATCGCACAGCCACTATCCAACTGCCACCCCACTTTCTGTTTCAACTGAGTGCCTGCTAATGAATGTGTACAGCCATACATTACATTATTGAGGTGAAGTTCATCCACCTAGTCACGTTGTTATGTGGGTTATGGAAGAAATGGTCTATATTCAAGAATGCCAACACAAGTTGTATCCGTGAACATCGATGAATTTCATCTGGCAATGAAAAATTCTTGATGTTGAGCTATAGTGTAAACACCCAGCAGCGTAGCCGAGTGCATATAGACACCACCATCCAAGACTGCTATTTTGGAGATGCGAAGTATGACTCCTAGTGCATGCAGCGGCCATCCTGAGTATGGGTTTCTGGACGGTTTATTTGACATCCACTCCTGACAAATGGTTAGATTGTGCCTTACTTTAGGTCATGGGATCATGTGACCAAACCTAATGCAGTCACCACAGCACAAGCTTGCCACGGTGGGTGACTGGTCAACGTGTCGGACTACCAACCTCAAGCTTGCAGGTTCGCTCCTGGTCGTAGTAAGTGATTTTTGAAAGGCGACAAAAATCACGACATGGATGTCATACGTTATTGGCATTTTAAAGAACCCATTTGAATTCAGTAGGCCGTGTTCATAATGGCAAAATTAATCTTGGGATTTTCCGCTAACACAAAGTTCCTCCATTCTATACTAGAAAGCGCTATAGTGTCAAGGAGATTAGATATCTAACCTCCATGACTTTCATAGCGTTGAAAGGAACGACGAAATTCGACAAGCAAGCTGCCCTCTGGGTGTCAATTAACAAAGCTTGCACCTGGCACCCGAGGCCATACGATATTATTATTTTTACCACAGCACACACGCCTGAAATTCCAAGTTAACTAGACACCAAATTATTGATTTCAATGTTCTATATATTCAAACAGATGGGTTTGCCTAACATTCCGTAATACTTCGTCTGATAGTCTTTTCCAAGTGTAGTCTCTTATACGAGACTCCTCTATCACACAATATTGTGGTTATTGCTCTGCTATAACTTTATATGCTATATCATTTTTGACTTTTAATAGTAAGCATAACCGCCATCTTAAATTTATTTAGTAGATGGACTGGGGCTTTCAGCCGAGTGAAGCCCTTGCAAGGTTCTTCCTTCCTTTCAAATAACATTTCGTATATTGAATTATTAACTCCACGTTCTTCCGGCGTCTTATATCAGCGGATGTGATGTCATGGACTCTCTCTCCCACGTCCGGCAAGAGAACACGGTGGAGTTGATTCCAGGCTATACGTAGTGCGGGTTGCCTTGGTGAAAACGAGTATGATAATTAGGGCTCGGATTTTTAGGTAAATAAATATTTTTTTAATGTAAATACATATTTTAAGCATTTTTCTATAAATACATAAATTCCTGCTTTTCACTTATTAACACATAAAAATACATAATATTTATATTTTTTAAAATCTGTATGCTAGATCTTTCAGCTTATTGCATTTTTGATCTGTGTTACTTCAACGGGGAAGAACCTGTGAGCTATCTAATCTTCATGCAGAGCATATGTCAGCTTGCAACTGTGTTATTCTTAACGTGTCACCCCGTGCCACTCACTGTGGAAGCCGGGGGTTTCCTTGCCCATAGCCACATTACACCTCGTGCTAGACCTCCCCCTCCCCCAGCTACTTGTAACCAGTGTCACTCACATGCAGTTCATTTCTGGCACTGTGAAGTGCCTAAAGTAAAAACGGCTACAAGTTATCTTCTGTTGAAGAATGTAAAGATAATTTTACTACCGATGGGGACGTTCTGTTATGCCAACCATTTGGGGAAGCAATCAAGGCTGAACAGCGATCTCAAGTTACACAACACTCAAAGGGCAAGAAACATATTGCCAAAGTTTCGCGCCTTCAGAATAAGTGTTTCGCGATAATCGTCGGTCATTTGTGATGGACAACTCGAAGATGAATCCCGTTGTGTATGTAATGCTTCAGCAGTCAGTGAGACATAGAATAAATTGCATTCAGGAGTACTGCATATTGTTTATATTAATTTTATAAAACTAAATTATAATTAAATATTTTTACTTTTTAGTCACATATTTCAGGGATTTTTAATACATAAAAAAATAAATATTTTTTCCAATTTTTAGCACCTAAATATCCGAGCCCTAATGATAATAACCCAAGAGCACGAGTAAAGAGAAAGAGCAGATGCCTATCAGATTGTACCTTATTGGCATACGCACATAATACGTTATGAAATAATGCTCCTCATTTAGTCAAATGTCTCACTTTCATGAATGGACCAAAACGGCGGGCAAGTATACTTTCCTGTGATAGTAATAATAATGTTATCGGCTTAACGTCGTTTTCGACTACTGCGGCTTTTAGAGACGCTGGGGTTCCGGAATTTTGTCCCGAAAGGTACCTTTAGCGTGCCAGTAAATCTACTGACACGGCTCCCTTGCATTTGAGCACCCTCAAATGCCGGCTGACTGCGCCAGAATTCAATCCTGCAACCTTGTAAACAGCAGGAGAGAACGTTACCACTGAGTCACGCAGCTAGCGCCTGTTATAGAGCCTCATGTAATGAAAACTTGATGTTTTCAGCTTTTAGGTGGTGCGGAGTGAAAATAGTACAAGTGTCAGAGGGCTGGAAGAGGATTCACTCAGCCTCTTGAGGTCAACTGAGAAGAGGTGTGGCGATTCGCACTTCAACCATCTTAAAAGTGGTTTCCCTGCCCTCACTTATACTTCAGGCGAATGCTGGGATAGTATCTAAATTAACACCATGGATTCCTCCTGCCCGAATCCTAGTCCCAATCACAAATTCAAGCACTAGCACTGTCACCACAATGGCACAGGTTATCAGATAACTTCCACACGAATTTAAGTGCTTGGGTCTACATGAGCCATGATGTCGCCAAGCGCCTAAATGAATCATCAACAAGGAAGTAGCAAACGCCAATTACTGCAGATGGATGGTAGAGCATATGGGGTATAGTTGCCTCACTTTCCTGGTTAACGTGCGGCTCGCCTTTGAAATCTAGCTAGGCGGATATGTTGACATTCCATGGCACCTGGGGCCAAGGCTCTCTCAGCGTGAGGCACAGCGTTGTCAAATTTCCCCCGTAGCCACTGAGGGCAAGCAGCGAGACTGGACAGAACTATGTGCAGATGTGCAGCATTGGACACTGATACCTGTCGGAGACACAAGCTAGCCACCAGGGCGGGACTTGAGAGTCTACTTGGAGTGATAGAGGAAGCATTCTATTGGTCAACAACCGTCAGCTATTGGTCAGTAGCGAACAATGGTTATTGTCAACGCGTGCTACTGCCTTACGTTTGAGTCGCCGCTCGTTAACCAGGAAATTGAGGGAACTATACTCAAACCCACGTCTTCGGACTAGGCCTCCACTGCTTTACCAACTGAACAAAAGCAAGAGACCCTTCAGTTCTTTATCCATGAACGATGGCCTGTGACACAGTGGTTTGTCACCCACTGTGGCCTACATTTAATGTGCCGGTAACTTTTATCTAAATATCGTGTACCATTTGTACATTATACGACCTTAAGCTGAAAACCTCCAACTATGCAATCGTGCTCTTAAAGTTGGGTAGCACGGCCGCGAGGCCATCTGCAGCAAGTCCTGAGATCGGAGGTTTGAATTCAGGCGCTGACAGCGGCTATCCTGAGTGTAGTTTTCCCCCGGGTTTCCCACACTCCCTCTAGGCAAATGCCAGGATAGTACTGTACCTTGCTTCAAGTCCCGGCGTTCCCACCCCAATTCTGTCCCTAATACCGTTACACACACTACTCCAGTCATCACAAAAATACAGGTTATCAGACAAAATACAACACATACCCAACTACATGTGGTTGATGACCAAGCTGACCCATGTATCTTTGATGAATTAACAACAACAATCCTAGTCCTCTACACACATGTGGATAACTGCACATGAGATCTACACTTACCGAATTTCCATTTGCCGTATTTCGGTCGGGTATAGCATTATAATTAACCCTGGTGTAGCGGCTTGCATACTTTGCTGTCTCTCCGGAGGCCGGGGTTCGATTCCAGGCTCAGACACGAAATTTCAATTCTGGTGAGAGGGCCTCCTGAGGCAAAACTGCGAAGAGCAGGTTCGATTCCCACTTCAGTCATTTTCGACGTGGTTTTTGGTGGCTTCCACACTTAAACTCCAGGGAAATGCTAGGTTGGTTCCTTACTTACGGCCTCGGCCGCCTCCTTTCCAATCCTACCCCCAATTTTCAAATGCACACACTAGTGCAGCCATCACAACACAGGTTATCACAAAAATTCCACACCCACCCAAATACACTGGGCTATATGACCACGGTGTCGTTGACCCTAAAATAGGCAACAAAATATAGTTAACCTGGCATTACTTGTTGGATCTATTCGTGTGCCGTTACTTGCTATTGAGCGCAGTGCTCACCTTACATTTATGGGGAATAATATGCCTCTTACCGCTATTTCTATTAAATCAATTTGAGATGCTTATCTAATTAGCAACACGAATACCTAAATTTAAACAAGTATGAAATAGGAGAATGAAAGGATGCAATTCCAAAGTACAGTATAGAAAAAAAACATTATACATTTGTAAAAGGATTAAAATGCAGCCTTCAATCAGCAAAATGCCTCTCTTCGTCAGAACTTGGGACCACATCGGTTTCAGAGTTATGATCACTTTCGTAAACTTCATCTGTAGATTCACTGCAATCACCTTAATTGCTCAGGACCCCTTCCTCAGTAATATAAATTTATCAGTAAAAGTCACAGGGAATTATTTATTAATATTTCACACACAACACAAACGAAAGATAAGGCTTTATTTATTACTATGCGCGAAATACAACACTGTTACTCGTTATTGAGAGCTTCCCTCGCAGAAAGGAGCACTGCTGCGTCTAATAATGGGTTGAGAGCCTTTGTTCTCAAACGTAACAAGAATGACTGGCATCTCTCTTCCTAACAGTCTGTTTGAAAGGTTGGCTATAAGGCGATTCGAAAGTACAAGTCTTATAACATTGCTACAATAACAATAATACTTCCCTGCTCATCTAGTAAGTAACCGCGGTTTAAAAGACACAAATAATATAAAGTTTGAATTCCTAAATACACCTTATGGGCTGATAACCTCGATGTGAGGCCTCTTAAAACAACAACTATCCTCATCATTATCATCGTAAATACACTGATGAATAAAGATTTAGAACAGGTGAAAAGTAAATGTTATTTTTGATAGAATGACAACGTACGGCATGTAGTGAATTTAGAGTGTGAAAGTCTTTCGCAATCACATTGCGTTTTAATGCTGATGATTCATTTATGGGCTTTGCAGCATTGTAGCCATATTGCCTCGTTGCTTGGGTGTGTGTAAACTATGCCTGATAACCCGTGCCATTGCTATGGCGGTACTAGGCCTAATGTATATATTTTCAAGAGGGTGTGGTAGAATTTGGGTGGAAGGTGGCCGTGGCTTTCATTTTGGAGCTGACCACCTCTAGGTGTAACGGCTATCATTCTTGGCTGTCACCCTAGAGGTCCGGGTTCGATTCGTGGCACTGCCAAAAAATAATTCTGCTCTGAGGGTGGAAATAGGGCTCACTCAGCCTCATGAGGCCAAATTGAAAAGAGGTGAAATCGGGTCCCATCTAAGCCATCCTGTAAGATTTATTTAGTGTTTTCTCACACCTACTTCAGACAAATTCCGGGATAGTTCCTAATAAAAAATATTAAAAAAATCAGTCGGTCATCACGAGTGTACCCAATTGTAATGGGTGGTTCCCTAATCCTGAAAAAACTGTACATGAGATAAATAAAACAACTGAAAAACATGAAATTTCGATTAATAAGGCAACACTAAGAAATGACTTCCAACACTATAATAGTTCCTAACTTGAGGCCACGGTCATCTCATTCCCAATCCTCACCTGAATTACGAATGCCCACATTAATGTAGCCAACGCAATATCATAAGTTATCAGACAAAGTTACAGACACACATCGAAGTACACGGGTCTAAATGACCACAATGTCCAAGCTTCTCAAATGAAATAACAACGACAGGTATCGAGCTGTGAGATAGGTGTCAGTGTGCCATCGGTGTAAACCCTTTTAATAGGATTGCTTGCTACCAGAGGATTCTCTGTGATGCAAATGTGTACAACAAACAGACGCCATGTCACGATAATGCACTCGTGATTTTCACAGCCATGTTGGTGAATTCAGACGGGTCTTCACATATCCCTGGCCAGCACGATTGCCAGAATTGTCTCCATTATATGTGAGTCATGATGGAACGACAATTGAATCATGTGACCCATACACATACTAGGCTTCGTTCTTGTGTGTTGTTTATTGAGTCCGGTGTACTGCTCGGCTCTATTCTTCATAAACTAGCTAGGTATGGTGAAATGGCAAGCGGGTAGAAAAGGGCCTGTCAACAGCCCACCGTGTAATTTGGAATTCTTGTCTAGTCCAATACTGCTAACATAGGGCCATTGCTTAAATCAGTGTGTTGTTGCAAATGAGTGAGTAATCAAACATTAACTGATCGAACAATATATTTGGTTCTGTTAGTACGCATGGACTGGGTACCCCTGCATCTCTCCTCACCGTCCGCGAACCACATTCCTCTGAAGAACACAGAGCATGGACTCAATCAGTACTTGTGTTTGTGCTGAATTCGTGTGTGTCTATTAAGACTGTAGTAATGTGTGTAACTGTAATTGTTATGGTTGGGAATGGGGTAGGTACATGGAGCAATGGTATTATCCCGGCGTGTGCCTTGAGGGAGTGTGAAGAATGTCAAGATAGTCGCTGTAAGCAAACGGATTCGAACCTCCAATCTCCGGACGTGCTGCAGCTTCCCATCATGGTCATGGTGAGGGATTTAACTATGCCTCGCGGCCCACAACGCTACATTGCGAGTCCAGGCCACAAAACAGTTCTCACCACATCTGTTATCGCCTGCATGGCAGAATTATTGTGCTTACTGATCTGTCCGACTAATTGGTTAACAAGTTAGACTTTGGCCTGAAGGGTCCTGGTTTCGACTCGCCGAACGGGTCGAAGATATTTAAATCTCCTATAATTAATCTCCCTGGCCCGAGAGCTCAGGGTTTGTGACGTCTTCATAAAAGAAACACATGAACGTTAAAAGTAAAGAAAAGGAAATAGTACATTATGCAACGAGCCTATAATGGCAATAATTAAGACACGAGTATGTTTATAAAAAGAGCGTATGCGAGTTTTATAATTTCCATACGAGTTGCATACGACTGTTTATGTTCGACGATAATTATTATAACAATTTTATGTTCGAACATAAATATTCATAAATATCTGTCGAGATTTCGCCAGTTTTATGTACTGAACAGAGCGCATGAGACGCAGAGAATGCCTTGTATTTGACCATGGCCCCCTCGATTACCCTACTATGACACTAGGCCACGCAGTGAAATTTCAATTAGAAGGCCGTGGAACTCAGAGCAGGTGCGATGATATCCTTATCTAATTGGTCAAACAACTGTTTCTTGAGCTCTGATTGGTGGGAGAAACTGTTTCATAATGAAAAATAGTGTTATAATGAGCCTCATTATAGTGCAGTTTTCTGACATATAATAGTCAGGGTTGAACATAAATAATATTGAAAAATAGTATCGATATATTGGTCTGGTACGTTTGAAGAGTTTCAACTTATGGTTTGAAAAATATGATCATTACATATAGAGGTGTACAATGGCAGTTTTCTAACATTTACTTTGTACGTTTTTTGACCTAATACAATAGATATGTTTTCAAGCTGCTGAAATTATTTCAAATGATTAATCAATAGACATAATATAGTACATTATGCAACGAGCCTATAATGGCTATAATTAAGACACGAGTATTTTTATAAAACGAGCGTATGTGAGTTTTATAATTTCCATACGAGCGTCTTAATTACCATTATAGGCGAGTTTATGTTCGACGATAATTATAACTTTATTATATGTTTTAACATAAATATTCATAAATATCTGTTCAGTCACTACAGTAGAATGTTGTGATCGGGTGCTGCGGTGGGTAGTATATCTCTCTTGTCCAAGCTCTCTGGACAACCGACGCATGCGCTCTGTGTGCTTCAATACCATATGTTCAGATTGCGCACCAGTATTCAGTAAAACTGTCACTGAAGTCGTGTCAAAACCACGCGCTGTGTAGAAATTGGTTTTGGGGATATTAAGGTACCGGTACAGTGCTATTTCTTGTCTCATATTCGCCAGTTTATTTACGCGAACATATGGACGGTGCGTATTCCATGTCGGTAATTTATTATAGTTCGATGTTGTGTTTATGTCCGACATGTTGGATTTTGAGTGCATGGGCGAAGGTATCGTTACCTAATTGGTCAATGAACGAGCCCTGATTGGCTGGAGAAACTGTATCATAATGAAAAACGGTGTTATAATGACCATCATTATGATACAGTTTTCTAACACATAATAGTGAGGGTCGAACATGAACGTATTTTTAAAATCTGACAGAAAACTATTTTATTTTTTTACAGTTTCCACTAACAGAAGATCCTTGTTAATGCAGAATGCCACATGTTTTGTTTTGATAACTTTATTCTAATTTCCATGTGAATTTAGACCAGAGAGATCAGAAGTCTTTTATTAATGATTGCACACTCTTCAACTATTCAAAGAATCGTGGCAAATGGATTGAAATCACCCGATATAGAGGATACATTCCAAAGTCAAAGAAAATAAGAAAAACGGACCCTGCTCAGGTGTCTCTCAGATACTCCAATTTCGAAAATTTCCAGATATGATTCCCGATGGAGAAAATTGTAAGTCACCAGAAGAGAAAACATTACTAAGTACTGTAAGGTAATAAAAATAAAATAAAATGATATTGAATAAAATATTGTGACTTATTTAAATTCTTTATTTGAGTCCAATAATTTGCACACCTCTGTATATTCCACGTGTATTTTTTCCACAACCAGCCACGCAGACTAACGCGTTAGTTCGTCTCTCTATGATATCGGGAGAGCGTGGGTTTGATTACCACTTCAGCCATCCTGAAAATGGTTTCGTGTTTACCCACTTTCACTACCGGGAAAATGCCGCGACGGTTCCTTTCAACAGGATCAGACCTGACTTCCTTCAAAATCCCTTCCCTGACCCTTAGACCAAAGTTAGCAGTCACCTGGGAGATTCGCCTTTTACCAACCCCAGTAGTAGGCCTATGTGCTGACCAAGTGTGTACAGCTTCCAGACACCGTCCTAGTGACTGTAGAGGAATGATCCATCACAGAGGCTGTGGGTGAACCTGAGTAGGATGATAACCGATTAACAATCTTTCGACATTAAACTCCAGTATTTTAACATAACATCACATACACAACAACTAACAAATATTGACGAGTTGAATTATCTCAACTCATACTCCGACTACCTAATAAGTGTAGATATTGTTTCACCCATACTTTCTGACATAAATTTTAGGGCCTAAGTGTAATTTGTCTGATGATGATCGCTTGACGATTGAAACTGGTCATTCAAGTGTATTAAATATTTTTTTGTTAATCTCATGTTCGGTTTCAGGATTAGGGAATAACCCATCTCTTTTGGTGAAAATCTTGTTGACCGACTGAAAAGCACCAAACTACCTTTGTTCAGAAGTGCAACTGAAATCATGATTATCATCAAGGAATACTCAAGCAATTTCAAATGTTTTACTTTACTCTCCAATGCCCGTCAATATGGTATCTTATCACAAACGTAATGGAAATGTATTATTAATATTTATTCTATAAAGATTTTTCTTATATTCCAGGTCCCCCGATACACGTTCAAGCAGTCACCAAGGGAACAGCTCTTCTGCCGTGTGACATTGTGCCACCTCTACCAAACGACAGTGTGATCCTCGTCATTTGGTTCAAGAACGAGATGACACCCATATACAGGTAAGAGACAGCTATATACTCGGAAATACGGATCAAGAACTAAGAATGTAGTTCCTTATGAAATCAATATTTTCAAAAACCATATTTTTGTTATGAAAACGTTTCTGTAGTTTCCTCAGTTGTGAAATGTTGTTTTGTCCCCTTTGTTGGGTAGTGGCTTCATTTCTTGGCTGTCACCGCAGTTGCCTGGGTTAGATTCCCAGCTCTGCCAAGTAATTTAATTCTGGTCTGTGGGCTGGAACGGGGTACACTCAGTCTCGTAAGGCAAAACTGTTAAGAGAGTTCGATTCCTACCTCAACCTTCCTGTCAGTGGTTTTCCGTGGTTTTCCACGTAATTTAAGGCCGCGGCCACTTCCTACCCACATCCTACCTCAAACTGACTGACTTGTGGAATGTTTTAAGAGATGATTTCAGCATAGAAAGGAGGTATATAAACGAAAAATGCAGTATTCTTTGCCTTCAGGATTGACCACCTCCTTCCCTACCCTAATCTCAAATTACAAAACACATACTAATAAAAAACAGGTTTTCCGACAAAATTTCACCCCCCCCCCCCCCAAATACATGGGCTGAACAACCACGATGTCGTAAGCACTTAATTGAATCAACAACATCATCAACATAGAAGAACAGGTTTTCAGGTAATATTCTATACTGAACCCGCTGAGCTATGGTTCATGTGATATTTTTCTATGACAGAGCATTTATGATGGGATGTTGTACTTTTGTACACACCCAGGAAGCCACGTGGAGCTGAGAGATCACGCGATACTTTTTGAAGTAGTGGTGAATCGCACTTTTGACTTTGGTGAAAACTGCTAATTATTAATCTGAGGTCTTATTAATTAATTTTTATCTTTCCACAAGACTCAGAATATTCCATTTCGTCATGCTGCATTATTAAAACATTTTGGAAAATGTTTATTTTTACTTTAGGTAAGGTAATACCCATGCAGATACGCAAAGAGGAACGTAAGTAGTCGCTCAACGACTTCGTTTTGACGACCTACTTTCTAGATACACCCAGTGCCTCCCACTGCGTCTTGAGAATCCACCTTGTGTAGGCGTGGAATTACATTTGTCCTACGAGACGTAGAAGAATATCCGCTGTTGAGCGTTAGAAGTGATTATAAGGTGCCATCGAGCCCGCTAATATTATTATTCACTGTTGTTGAAGCCCAGTGAACTAAAGAAGAAGCTTGGGAAATAATTATTGGCAAGTATAGTGTATTGCACAACATTGCTGTAACACCACATTTTACCCACGCGTATGTGGAGGGCAGATGCCTAGTGGAAATATACAGGTAATAGTGTTACAATTATCCTGAATAAGTGTGATTATAATTGTATGAGATATTTAAATTGCCATAGTGGAAATTTCATTTTGAAAACGACGTATAATTCACGGATGCTGCGTGATATAAAAGTAGCGTCACTAGCACGTGCAGAATTGTAAAACAGAGTTAGATCACATGCTAATCCACATCTGCAAAATTAAGGCTGTGTCGTATTTTATAATTGGAGCCTATAACATTCACGACAAACATTATAATTTTGAAAGTGAGAGGATGAATTATTACGCAACTTATTTCACTACCCACGTGATTGGACTTTTCTTCACCATGGTTGAAGCAGTCACCATGGGCTAATACCATCCCGGTATGAGGGTGACGTTTCTACGGGAACCAGCATGATGGTGGAACTTCCAGGACAACGAACGGTAAGGAAGGAGCCAAAAATGCCATTTCCAGGCATATCCACGAAGATGTCGACAGGGACAAATCGAACCCTGGTCTTTGGAGGAGTCCAGATGGGAATCCTGATGAGGAGGATACCGATCCAGAGAGCCAGAGAGGATTTTGTACAACCCTTGTTGTGGAATAGAGAGCTGAGTGAGAGCTCCTCCATTTCGTGAGTTTTTGTCACACCCCTTCCTTGTTCTAGTTTCTGGTGGTATAGTAGATTTAATGTAGTTTGTGAACCAACCGCACTCAGTGTCAGCCATTTTTCTAGGTAGGGATGTAACTAGATTAGTTAGATGTCTTTTATTTCAGTTTAGAGTGAGACATCCTCGGTTCAGACATTTTGGTCAGCCCTGGTGCAACCTGATGAACGTCGTAGAACGTCAATGCCTACCTTTTGCTGAACCTGACTGTAGTCATTTTGAGGCTATTTTGTTCAACCCTACTTGGGGTAATTTTCAAGTCTTTGCTGACTTTAGTTATGGCAATCAGATGCCATGGTTATTAATTAACTGCATTCTTTGCAGCCATCCTTCGTTACACCCCTGACTGTCGTTAGAACGGTCGTATCATTTAGGTAGTCGACTGTAACTACCAGTTTTGTAAATGCATTATATTTCATTTTGAATAGGCTCAGAAGCTATTCTTGGTCAAGTTTGAACCTAACAACTAGAAGGAATGTTTCGTTGCCTAGCATCGAACTCAGTTCCCAACGTATCATTAAGCAGATCCTTGTTGTGAATCTGCGCCACAATTATCATTTTTGCTTGTGTCATGTGAGACACGTTTTTATTTGATGGACTAGCAACTACTGCATTATATTTTTAAAGCAAAGAGCTCCAGTTATTGTAAGATTACTTTCATTTAGACGTCTTTGGTAGAAAGACGGAATTGTATTGTTATATTCAGATTTATAGCGTGTGTTTTATACACGGACTCTTTAGAAGTTCGTATCCTATGGTAAAGTTTTTTATGAACTGGCCAGGTGTAGGGTTTTATATTGATTAAATCGCCGGCCTTGAATAAACTGGTTATGTAACCCAGTGCCCTGAAAGCACGCCTGCTTCATTGTGAGACAAAACTACTATTGACAAGGACAGAGTACGATTCGTATTCGCATTTCCTTTCATTGCTACCTTGCTCATGGAAATCAGTTTCCACTCTTGTATTTGATCACATGTTTTATGGATCGTTTTTGTTAGTTAAACGCTCTGCTGCGTGTACTGTCTTCTGACAGGTACAGTTATGTCAGGTTTTCTATAGTATGGTGAAGGCTACCCTGTTATAGCAGGATGTTATTGTATGAAGGTATTTTGAGTATGCCTTGTTCGGGACTGTTCCCGTGGACTTGATGTTATTGGAAGGTAACTGTTGTGTACAGGCCTATCCCGGAGTTATTGAACGCGAGCTTAGCGCCGCTGGTAACCCGTGTTATTGTGTGTCCGAGTTGTTGTACTCGTTGATTATATTCCGACTGTTGAGTCGAGGCTTTTTTGTGGAGAATGATCTCAGTGGAGACACTCCGAGCCCAGGCTATTGTCAATGTTATTCGCCATAAACCTACGATAAACCTATAAACCGACATCTTAATAATAAGACGCATAATTGTTGTAAAACAAGGTTAACTAACGATTCTTTCTATCTAACTTTGTTCTTTGCATTCTGAAACTGTTGACATAGCCGTGCAGTTGAAGATAATTTCCTTGTGGGGAAATGACTAGGAAAGTTGACATTTTTGTAGCGACCTGAAGCATGCGCGAACCTAGAGTTCGTAGCTTGTGGAGCTCAGGCCATGCGATGTCAGACGTGGTCTCAACTACGCATTCGTCACCGTAATTATACACATTAGATGACTATGGCTTACAAAGAGTAAACCAAGGTGTAGGCAGGAATTTTTAATAAAACTACTGTGTCTATTTCATAACTTATTTATGATGTCAAGTGTATAACTCCTACATGTTACCTTATTGTGTGCTGTTAGCACATAGTTATTAAGCATAATTAAATTGTTTGTTTTTCATGGCTGTACACTTAGCTTTTGGATGTAATTGTTTTCTTTTACGGACGTCATCGCCGTAAATTTTGTTAATTGATAGGACCTAGCTAGATGAATTAACGTTAAATGTAAATGTCGAAATGGTACCATCCTAACTTAGATTTGTTTTGCTACCCTGTTAAATGTAAATTCAGATATTAGCTTAATCTTGTAACTTGAACTAGGGACTTGCGTTGTACCATATTCCTAGCGTTGCTGTTGTTGCTTTATTATTGTGAGTTAGATCTTTCGCGAGGGTTTTCCGTGACTTCTCAGGTAGGGACCTGCTCTTTATTTTCTTTTGTTTATTTATTAGTTTGCGGACTAGCCGATTATAACCCTCCGAACTAGGCTAGGGGTTTGTGAATTTTATAAATAAATTTTCACGGTGTTTTACATAAGTCTGGATGTTTAATTTCTCAGTTTAGTTTTAAGGTGAACCTTTCCTTAGGCGGTCTATGACCATCGTCACCATGTACCACAATCCCTGTGGACTACGAACTCTCGTGCCGCTTTAGCCTTTATGGAAGGTCACCTGATCCTCTCGGTAAATTTTCTTTTTGTTTATGTGCTCGACGGGTGAGATGTTAGGGAAGTCATCGTGGTTGTTGGCTATTCCTAGCAACCTCCAACCCGAACGGTTACATAAAATGGCGCACAACGTTGTGGGCGGACTTGGGCTACATAAATTGGCGCCCAACTCATGTGCCGACGTTAACGTGGTGACCCTCAGTACCATGTTATTTTTGAGGATCTTAATGTTGATTAATGGTAAATTGACAGGACTGGGACGAACTTAGAAAGTCGTACTGCAGATTAATTGACCGAATGGCATTCATGTTTGATAGAAGTCCATGGGGTGAGGCTTTAGTGTTAGATAAATGAAGGATGGGATTTTCTTTGATGATGCCTCATCCTAAGTAAATGTAATACTTTGCTTTGCTCACCGTTGTCTTTGTAAATGTAGAAGCACTTAGTTTGCATACTCCAGCTGTACTCGTGATATTTATATAAATGAAGCAAGCTTTATACCACCAAGTAACTAATCATAGCTGTAAGTTCCAGTAGAAATTGATCCCTCACTTTCTCATATATTTCTTATCTATGGATGAGGAAACTATTCGTCGTGTGTTTGGAGAGATGATGGCAGGTGTGAATGCCAATCTTCAACAGATTACTGCTGACTTAGGTCAAAACACTCAGTCTATAAACAATGTAAGACAGGACTTAGAGATTAACACTCAGTCTATAAACAATGTTAGTGGTCATGTGGACCAGGTTAGACAGGAAGTTAACAATGTTAGAACTGATTTAACTCAAGTCAGGGCAGACATGGACGCATATAGGGTCGAAGCGAGAAATGATCTGACGGCAGGTTTAGCAGCTGTTAGGGTTGATGTCATACGACACCATCAGGAGGCTAACCAGCGCGTAGATTGCTTAACCGACCAGATGAATAGAGCTAGGGAGGATGTGCAAAACCGATTGGAGGAGCACACAGCTCAAATTCAGACAACCTTGAATAAAGTCCAGATAGACATGAGAGCAGATCTGGAACATACTAGGGAAGAATTCGGGAATCGGCTAGATCACGTCGAGGGATTTATCGGCAATGTGAAAAAGGACATGGCAACCATGAACATTGGTTTAATCTTGATGAGAGGAGCTGCCAATTCCGTTAATAACAACGTGAAGACTATCGTTGATGGCATGATGGAGGTTAAAGAAGAACTCAACACCAACAGGAGAAACATTTCTGAATTGACGGAAACCGTAGCCAGTCTACGTGAGACAGTTGATGTTCATCATGAGGAACACAAAATTGACCTCATGTTATTGAGAGGTGACCTCAACGAACACGAGACCACAGTCGAGGCTAAGGTAGCCGAGGTTAGAGACGATGTGGGTAAAATCCAAGAAAATATGTCCAGAGTTGAAGGAGAGATCGATTCCTTACAAAAAAGATTTGAGGAAGTCGCGGTGACCGAGAGGTTAGACCTCAGTTATAACCTCAGGACGGCCATACGCGAGGTAGACACAAACCTCAAGGGAAAGGTTGACAGGATCGAGCTGCAATTGAACGACTTAGGCAACAAAGTCGCAGCCAGAACCATCCCAGAACTTGAAGTAATAGAAAGACGTCTGGACAGACTCGAGACGATTCCTAGAGAGAGACACGTACACCCACAGATGGGAGAATCTCAGGAAACGCCTATATCTCAATCAGGAGGAATGATGCCTACCCATTTCCAACCCAGCGCGCCTATGGAATCGCAACCATCACAATTCACTAATTCAGCGCAAAGCCAGACCTTGAACTTTGACGCTCATCCGTTTCAACCAGCATCTAATCGAATTAGTCATGAGACTAACACTCCTACGCAGAGTTACATGCAAAATACGTTCAGACCCGCGCATACGCAGGGAAATATCACCATAATTCGTTCAAGAGAGGAGCAACCAGCTCGCTTCTCAGGAACTGGAAGTGGTGTTACTCCAGTGGAATTCCTAGCAAATGTCGAAAGCTACTTACGTGATACTATGGTAACTCCAGAGAGGGAACTAAGAGTTATAGAGCGACTGCTAGAGGGACAAGCCGGTACCTGGTTCAGAGCATTCAGATACTCATTCACAGGCTACCAGGACTTTAAGGAAGCATTATTAAGAACATATTGGTCGAGCGACATCCAGCAGAGCATCCGAGCTGAGATGTACACTCGAAGGTACAGTTCCAATAAACCTACTCGTTATGCGAATTACTTCGCAATACAGCTTGCGAAGCTTCGTTGTCTTCAGCCTCCGTTGTCCGAACAAGATTTGGTGAACACAATTGTTTGGCAGTACCCTGCGGACGTACAACGTGTGTTGATCGCTGCAGGGGCATCCACTTTCCAGCAGTGTGACCAGATACTGCGAAGGTTGGATGCTAACACAGAACAGTTCCCTACACACCGTCAGCAGAAGGCTGATAGGCGCGAGGATAGACATCTGAATCTGACGACTGTTGATAAAGTGAGCCAAACGCCACAACAAACGCAAACCACAGAGGACTCTGGGCGACATGATAACAACTACAGTTATAACAGGAGAGAATGGAACAACACTCCTTATACTCGAAATCAACAAGATGACCGGCGAAGTCATTGGAACCTGCGATTCGACCGAAGGACGGACGACAACCGACGTCATGAAAACAACCGCCGAGGGAATGAAGGAAGAAATCAACAACACGGAAGTATCCGTAGAGGCTATCGATATAGTAGGGGATACGACAGAAATCGAGACCCTAGATACCAGCCAGACAGGGATTGGAAAGGAAGAGCACGGGAGAGCCGTGAGTACCTCCAACAACTGAGAGAATTGCAGATCCAAGAAGAGGGAGAACGGAACCCTACTTCGAGGGAAAATAGAAATTCGGCGCAGGAGACGGAGCAGAACCAGCCCAGTACTTCTCGCCAGGACAGAAAAAAAACGCCGAAAAATCAATAGATTCTTGTTCGGTTGAGCACCGAGTAACTGCCACCATATTATTCTGGGAGCCAATCCAAGAAGACTTGTTGGACGAACGACGAACGACGAACCACAATTATGAATTGACACGTCTACCCAAGATCGTAGCCAACTTGAATGAAGTCAGTGTAGTCATACTCATCGATACTGGGGCGATGATTAGTGTAATTTCCGCCGATTGCCATGTCAGACTGAAAGCAAACTCTGAGGTGACAGAGCTGCCTATTTCAGCTGTAAGAGTCAGAGGTGTCATACCTGACCGCGTTGTAACGTGCAAAATCCAGATTCTGTGTACTCTGAAGATTTCGAGCCACGTGTACTTGCACGAATTTCTCGTAATGAAGGGCCTGCATCATGATGCCATTTTAGGCGCAGGCTTCATTAGAAAATATGATGGAATCATTGACATGGGACGGAATACGGTAGAGTTCAAGCCGAACGAACCCATTCAGATGAGCCTAATTGAAGAAGAACCGGAATTCCTATCCGAAGTCGACGTAGTCGAAGAATTAAATGGCAAGGAAATTGAGGAGACACTAGATGCCGACGAAGAGGCAGAATCGTTATCAGCACCCATACGTGAGGACCTTGAGGCAATATTGAACGAATACAGGGATATATTCGACACCACACCTGGTGAGATATTAGACTACGAGTATGATCTTGTGTTACTGGATGATTCCCCATTCCAGAAAAAGATCTATCCTATTGCCGAGAAACATCTCGAAGAAGCTGCTAAGAAGATCCATGAGATGGAAGCAGCAGGCACAATCAAGAAATCACCGACTCCTTTCTTGAATTCCATAACGCCTGTGTTTAAGGTAGATGGAAGCTTGAGACTTTGTCTTGATGCCAGAGCCTTGAATGAACGCCTAGCTCCTGAGCACGACAGACCGCCCAAGATTAGGGACATTCTCAGGAAGTTCAAAGGAAAAAGGATATTTTCATCATTGGACTTGGTTCAGTCTTATTACCATATCAGATTATCTGAGCATACTCAGAAATATACTGGATTCCTGTTTGATCAGACTACTTATGTCTTCCGAAAACTACCATTTGGATTGAAAAATGCCGGAGCCGCATTAATCAGAGCACTTGATGCCAAGCTGACTCCTGAAGTGAAGCAGAGAGTAATATGTTATGTGGATGACATAATCATAGCTTCAGAAACAGAAAAAGAGCATTTAAAGACATTGCGCCTTGTTTTTGAGAATCTTCGACAGGCGAATTTTAAGGTCAAATTTGACAAGGGTCGATTCTTTCAGAAAGAAGTGAAATTCGTAGGACACATGATTACTAGTAGAAGGAGACCTTATCCTTATAAGGAGACACGGAATTTCTAGTCCTATAGACCGCATATATGGAAAATTTCTGTCCTTGTATTATGGCCCTAGTCGTATCCGACAGCCCTTGAACAATGGAAGTTATGTAATAGAAGACATTAGGACAGGAGAGCGCATTGGAACCTTTAATGCAGCCAATCTAAAAAAATATCACTCTTGAATGAATTTCAAAGCAAATAAAAATGTTATCCCAACATTTTATTTGAAACGACGGAGAGGCAGATGAACCCGCTGAGCTATGGTTCATGTGATATTTTTTTATGACAGAGCATTTATGATGGGATGTTGTACTTTTGAACACACCCAGGAAGCCACGTGGAGCTGAGAGATCACGCGATACTTTTTGAAGTAGCGGTGAATCGCACTTTTGACTTTGGTGAAAACTGCTAATTATTTATCTGAGGTCTTATTAATTAATTTTTATCTTTCCACAAGACTCAGAATATTCCATTTCGTCATGCTGCATTATTAAAACATTTTGGAAAATGTTTATTTTTACTTTAGGTAAGGTAATACCCTTGCAGATACGCAAAGAGGAACGTAAGTAGTCGCTCAACGACTTCGTTTTGACGACCTACTTTCTAGAGACACCCAGTGCCTCCCACTGCGTCTTGAGAATCCGCCTTGTGTAGGCGTGGAATTACATTTGTCCTACGAGACGTAGAAGAATATCCGCTGTTGAGCGTTAAAAGTGATTATACGGTGCCATCGAGCCCGCTAATACTATTATTCACTGTTGTTGAAGCCCAGTGAACTAAAGAAGAAGCTTGGGAAATAATTATTGGCAAGTATAGTGTATTGCACAACATTGCTGTAACACCACATTTTACCCACGCGTATGTGGAGGGCAGATGCCTAGTGGAAATATACAGGTAATAGTGTTACAATTATCCTGAATAAGAGTGATTATAATTGTATGAGATATTTAAATTGCCATAGTGGAAATTTCATTTTGAAAACGACGTATAATTCACGGATGCTGCGTGATACAAAAATAGCGTCACTAGCACGTGCAGAATTGTAAAACAGAGTTAGCTCACATGCTAATCCACATCTGCAAAATTAAGGCTGTGTCGTATTTTACAATTGGAGCCTATAACATTCACGACAAACATTATAATTTTGAAAGTGAGAGGATGAATTATTACGCAACTTATTTCACTACCCACGTGATTGGACTTTTCTTCACCATGGTTGAAGCAGTCACCATGGGCTAATACCATCCCGGTATGAGGGTGACGTTTCTACGGGAACCAGCATGATGGTGGAACTTCCAGGACAATGAACGGGAAGGAAGGAGCCAAAAATGCCATTTCCAGGCATATCCACGAAGATGTCGACAGGGACAAATCGAACCCTGGTCTTTGGAGGAGTCCAGATGGGAATCCTGATGAGGAGGATACCGATCCAGAGAGCCAGAGAGGATTTTGTACAACCCTTGTTGTGGAATAGAGAGCTGAGTGAGAGCTCCTCCATTTCGTGAGTTTTTGTCACACCCCTTCCTTGTTCTAGTTTCTGGTGGTATAGTAGATTTAATGTAGTTTGTGAACCAACCGCACTCAGTGTCAGCCATTTTTCTAGGTAGGGATGTAACTAGATTAGTTAGATGTCTTTTATTTCAGTTTAGAGTGAGACACCCTCGGTTCAGACATTTTGGTCAGCCCTGGTGCAACCTGATGAACGTCGTAGAACGTCAATGCCTACCTTTTGCTGAACCTGACTGTAGTCATTTTGAGGCTATTTTGTTCAACCCTACTTGGGGTAATTTTCAAGTCTTTGCTGACTTTAGTTATGGCAATCAGATGCCATGGTTATTAATTAACTGCATTCTTTGCAGCCATCCTTCGTTACACCCCTGACTGTCGTTAGAACGGTCGTATCATTTAGGTAGTCGACTGTAACTACCAGTTTTGTAAATGCATTATATTTCATTTTGAATAGGCTCAGAAGCTATTCTTGGTCAAGTTTGAACCTAACAACTAGAAGGAATGTTTCGTTGCCTAGCATCGAACTCAGTTCCCAACGTATCATTAAGCAGATCCTTGTTGTGAATCTGCGCCACAATTATCATTTTTGCTTGTGTCATGTGAGACACGTTTTTATTTGATGGACTAGCAACTACTGCATTATATTTTTAAAGCAAAGAGCTCCAGTTATTGTAAGATTACTTTCATTTAGACGTCTTTGGTAGAAAGACGGAATTGTATTGTTATATTCAGATTTATAGCGTGTGTTTTATACACGGACTCTTTAGAAGTTCGTATCCTATGGTAAAGTTTTTTATGAACTGGCCAGGAGTAGGGTTTTATATTGATTAAATCGCCGGCCTTGAATAAACTGGTTATGTAACCCAGTGCCCTGAAAGCACGCCTGCTTCATTGTGAGACAAAACTACTATTGACAAGGACAGAGTACGATTCGTATTCGCATTTCCTTTCATTGCTACCTTGCTCATGGAAATCAGTTTCCACTCTTGTATTTGATCACATGTTTTATGGATCGTTTTTGTTAGTTAAACGCTCTGCTGCGTGTACTGTCTTCTGACAGGTACAGTTATGTCAGGTTTTCTATAGTATGGTGAAGGCTACCCTGTTATAGCAGGATGTTATTGTATGAAGGTATTTTGAGTATGCCTTGTCCGGGACTGTTCCCGTGGACTTGATGTTATTGGAAGGTAACTGTTGTGTACAGGCCTATCCCGGAGTTATTGAACGCGAGCTTAGCGCCGCTGGTAACCCGTGTTATTGTGTGTCCGAGTTGTTGTACTCGTTGATTATATTCCGACTGTTGAGTCGAGGCTTTTTTGTGGAGAATGATCTCAGTGGAGACACTCCGTGCCCAGGCTATTGTCAATGTTATTCGCCATAAACCTACGATAAACCTATAAACCGACATCTTAATAATAAGACGCATAATTGCTGTAAAACAAGGCTAACTAACGATTCTTTCTATCTAACTTTGTTCTTTGCATTCTGGAACTGTTGACATAGCCGTGCAGTTGAAGATAATTTCCTTGTGGGGAAATGACTAGGACAGTTGACATTTTTGTAGCGACCTGAAGCATGCGCGAACCTAGAGTTCGTAGCTTGTGGAGCTCAGGCCATGCGATGTCAGACGTGGTCTCAACTACGCATTCGTCACCGTAATTATACACATTAGATGACTATGGCTTACAAAGAGTAAACCAAGGGGTTGGCAGGAATTTTTAATAAAACTACTGTGTCTATTTCATAACTTATTTATGATGTCAAGTGTATAACTCCTACATGTTACCTTATTGTGTGCTGTTAGCACAGAGTTATTAAGCATAATTAAATTGTTTGTTTTTCATGGCTGTACACTTAGCTTTTGGATGTAATTGTTTTCTTTTACGGACGTCATCGCCGTAAATTTTGTTAATTGATAGGACCTAGCTAGATGAATTAACGTTAAATGTAAATGTCGAAATGGTACCATCCTAACTTAGATTTGTTTTGCTACCCTGTTAAATGTAAATTCAGATATTAGCTTAATCTTGTAACTTGAACTAGGGACTTGCGTTGTACCATATTCCTAGCGTTGCTGTTGTTGCTTTATTATTGTGAGTTAGATCTTTCGCGAGGGTTTTCCGTGACTTCTCAGGTAGGGACCTGCTCTTTATTTTCTTTTGTTTATTTATTAGTTTGCGGACTAGCCGATTATAACCCTCCGAACTAGGCTAGGGGTTTGTGAATTTTATAAATAAATTTTCACGGTGTTTTACATAAGTCTGGATGTTTAATTTCTCAGTCTAGTTTTAAGGTGAACCTTTCCTTAGGCGGTCTATGACCATCGTCACCATGTACCACGATCCCTGTGGACTACGGACTCTCGTGCCGCTTTAGCCTTTATGGAAGGTCACCTGATCCTCTCGGTAATTTTTCTTTTTGTTTATGTGCTCGACGGGTGAGATGTTAGGGAAGTCATCGTGGTTGTTGGCTATTCCTAGCAACCTCCAACCCGAACGGTTACATAAAATGGCGCACAACGTTGTGGGCGGACTTGGGCTACATAAATTGGCGCCCAACTCATGTGCCGACGTTAACGTGGTGACCCTCAGTACCATGTTATTTTTGAGGATCTTAATGTTGATTAATGGTAAATTGACAGGACTGGGACGAACTTAGAAAGTCGTACTGCAGATCAATTGACCGAATGGCATTCATGTTTGATAGAAATCCATGGGGTGAGGCTTTAGTGTTAGATAAATGAAGGATGGGATTTTCTTTGATGATGCCTCATCCTAAGTAAATGTAATACTTTGCTTTGCTCACCGTTGTCTTTGTAAATGTAGAAGCACTTAGTTTGCATACTCCAGCTGTACTCGTGATATTTATATAAATGAAGCAAGCTTTATACCACCAAGTAACTAATCATAGCTGTAAGTTCCAGTAGAAATTGATCCCTCACTTTCTCATATATTTCTTATCTATGGATGAGGAAACTATTCGTCGTGTGTTTGGAGAGATGATGGCAGGTGTGAATGCCAATCTTCAACAGATTACTGCTGACTTAGGTCAAAACACTCAGTCTATAAACAATGTAAGACAGGACTTAGAGATTAACACTCAGTCTATAAACAATGTTAGTGGTCATGTGGACCAGGTTAGACAGGAAGTTAACAATGTTAGAACTGATTTAACTCAAGTCAGGGCAGACATGGACGCATATAGGGTCGAAGCGAGAAATGATCTGACGGCAGGTTTAGCAGCTGTTAGGGTTGATGTCATACGACACCATCAGGAGGCTAACCAGCGCGTAGATTGCTTAACCGACCAGATGAATAGAGCTAGGGAGGATGTGCAAAACCGATTGGAGGAGCACACAGCTCAAATTCAGACAACCTTGAATAAAGTCCAGATAGACATGAGAGCAGATCTGGAACATACTAGGGAAGAATTCGGGAATCGGCTAGATCACGTCGAGGGATTTATCGGCAATGTGAAAAAGGACATGGCAACCATGAACATTGGTTTAATCTTGATGAGAGGAGCTGCCAATGCCGTTAATAACAACGTGAAGACTATCGTTGATGGCATGATGGAGGTTAAAGAAGAACTCAACACCAACAGGAGAAACATTTCTGAATTGACGGAAACCGTAGCCAGTCTACGTGAGACAGTTGATGTTCATCATGAGGAACACAAAATTGACCTCATGTTATTGAGAGGTGACCTCAACGAACACGAGACCACAGTCGAGGCTAAGGTAGCCGAGGTTAGAGACGATGTGGGTAAAATCCAAGAAAATATGTCCAGAGTTGAAGGAGAGATCGATTCCTTACAAAAAAGATTTGAGGAAGTCGCGGTGACCGAGAGGTTAGACCTCAGTTATAACCTCAGGACGGCCATACGCGAGGTAGACACAAACCTCAAGGGAAAGGTTGACAGGATCGAGCTGCAATTGAACGACTTAGGCAACAAAGTCGCAGCCAGAACCATCCCAGAACTTGAAGTAATAGAAAGACGTCTGGACAGACTCGAGACGATTCCTAGAGAGAGACACGTACACCCACAGATGGGAGAATCTCAGGAAACGCCTATATCTCAATCAGGAGGAATGATGCCTACCCATTTCCAACCCAGCGCGCCTATGGAATCGCAACCATCACAATTCACTAATTCAGCGCAAGGCCAGACCTTGAACTTTGACGCTAATCCGTTTCAACCAGCATCTAATCGAATTAGTCATGAGACTAACACTCCTACGCAGAGTTACATGCAAAATACGTTCAGACCCGCGCATACGCAGGGAAATATCACCATAATTCGTTCAAGAGAGGAGCAACCAGCTCGCTTCTCAGGAACTGGAAGTGGTGTTACTCCAGTGGAATTCCTAGCAAATGTCGAAAGCTACTTACGTGATACTATGGTAACTCCAGAGAGGGAACTAAGAGTTATAGAGCGACTGCTAGAGGGACAAGCCGGTACCTGGTTCAGAGCATTCAGATACTCATTCACAGGCTACCAGGACTTTAAGGAAGCATTATTAAGAACATATTGGTCGAGCGACATCCAGCAGAGCATCCGAGCTGAGATGTACACTCGAAGGTACAGTTCCAATAAACCTACTCGTTATGCGAATTACTTCGCAATACAGCTTGCGAAGCTTCGTTGTCTTCAGCCTCCGTTGTCCGAACAAGATTTGGTGAACACAATTGTTTGGCAGTACCCTGCGGACGTACAACGTGTGTTGATCGCTGCAGGGGCATCCACTTTCCAGCAGTGTGACCAGATACTGCGAAGGTTGGATGCTAACACAGAACAGTTCCCTACACACCGTCAGCAGAAGGCTGATAGGCGCGAGGATAGACATCTGAATCTGACGACTGTTGATAAAGTGAGCCAAACGCCACAACAAACGCAAACCACAGAGGACTCTGGGCGACATGATAACAACTACAGTTATAACAGGAGAGAATGGAACAACACTCCTTATACTCGAAATCAACAAGATGACCGGCGAAGTCATTGGAACCTGCGATTCGACCGAAGGACGGACGACAACCGACGTCATGAAAACAACCGCCGAGGGAATGAAGGAAGAAATCAACAACACGGAAGTATCCGTAGAGGCTATCGATATAGTAGGGGATACGACAGAAATCGAGACCCTAGATACCAGCCAGACAGGGATTGGAAAGGAAGAGCACGGGAGAGCCGTGAGTACCTCCAACAACTGAGAGAATTGCAGATCCAAGAAGAGGGAGAACGGAACCCTACTTCGAGGGAAAATAGAAATTCGGCGCAGGAGACGGAGCAGAACCAGCCCAGTACTTCTCGCCAGGACAGAAAAAAAACGCCGAAAAATCAATAGATTCTTGTTCGGTTGAGCACCGAGTAACTGCCACCATATTATTCTGGGAGCCAATCCAAGAAGACTTGTTGGACGAACGACGAACGACGAACCACAATTATGAATTGACACGTCTACCCAAGATCGTAGCCAACTTGAATGAAGTCAGTGTAGTCATACTCATCGATACTGGGGCGATGATTAGTGTAATTTCCGCCGATTGCCATGTCAGACTGAAAGCAAACTCTGAGGTGACAGAGCTGCCTGTTTCAGCTGTAAGAGTCAGAGGTGTCATACCTGACCGCGTTGTAACGTGCAAAATCCAGATTCTGTGTACTCTGAAGATTTCGAGCCACGTGTACTTGCACGAATTTCTTGTAATGAAGGGCCTGCATCATGATGCCATTTTAGGCGCAGACTTCATTAGAAAATATGATGGAATCATTGACATGGGACGGAATACGGTAGAGTTCAAGCCGAACGAACCCATTCAGATGAGCCTAATTGAAGAAGAACCGGAATTCCTATCCGAAGTCGACGTAGTCGAAGAATTAAATGGCAAGGAAATTGAGGAGACACTAGATGCCGACGAAGAGGCAGAATCGTTATCAGCACCCATACGTGAGGACCTTGAGGCAATATTGAACGAATACAGGGATATATTCGACACCACACCTGGTGAGATATTAGACTACGAGTATGATCTTGTGTTACTGGATGATTCCCCATTACAGAAAAAGATCTATCCTATTGCCGAGAAACATCTCGAAGAAGCTGCTAAGAAGATCCATGAGATGGAAGCAGCAGGCACAATCAAGAAATCACCGACTCCTTTCTTGAATCCCATAACGCCTGTGGTTAAGGTAGATGGAAGCTTGAGACTTTGTCTTGATGCCAGAGCCTTGAATGAACGCCTAGCTCCTGAGCACGACAGACCGCCCAAGATTAGGGACATTCTCAGGAAGTTCAAAGGAAAAAGGATATTTTCATCATTGGACTTGGTTCAGTCTTATTACCATATCAGATTATCTGAGCATACTCAGAAATATACTGGATTCCTGTTTGATCAGACTACTTATGTCTTCCGAAAACTACCATTTGGATTGAAAAATGCCGGAGCCGCATTAATCAGAGCACTTGATGCCAAGCTGACTCCTGAAGTGAAGCAGAGAGTAATATGTTATGTGGATGACATAATCATAGCTTCAGAAACAGAAAAAGAGCATTTAAAGACATTGCGCCTTGTTTTTGAGAATCTTCGACAGGCGAATTTTAAGGTCAAATTTGACAAGTGTCGATTCTTTCAGAAAGAAGTGAAATTCGTAGGACACATGATCACTAGTAGAAGGAGACCTTATCCTTATAAGGAGACCCGGAATTTCTAGTCCTATAGACCGCATATATGGAAAATTTCTGTCCTTGTATTATGGCCCTAGTTGTATCCGACAGCCCTTGAACAATGGAAGTTATGTAATAGAAGACATTAGGACAGGAGAGCGCATTGGAACCTTTAATGCAGCCAATCTAAAAAAATATCACTCTTGAATGAATTTCAAAGCAAATAAAAATGTTATCCCAACATTTTATTTGAAACGACGGAGAGGCAGATGAACCCGCTGAGCTATGGTTCATGTGATATTTTTTTATGACAGAGCATTTATGATGGGATGTTGTACTTTTGAACACACCCAGGAAGCCACGTGGAGCTGAGAGATCACGCGATACTTTTTGAAGTAGCGGTGAATCGCACTTTTGACTTTGGTGAAAACTGCTAATTATTTATCTGAGGTCTTATTAATTAATTTTTATCTTTCCACAAGACTCAGAATATTCCATTTTGTCATGCTGCATTATTAAAACATTTTGGAAAATGTTTATTTTTACTTTAGGTAAGGTAATACCCTTGCAGATACGCAAAGAGGAACGTAAGTAGTCGCTCAACGACTTCGTTTTGACGACCTACTTTCTAGAGACACCCAGTGCCTCCCACTGCGTCTTGAGAATCCGCCTTGTGTAGGCGTGGAATTACATTTGTCCTACGAGACGTAGAAGAATATCCGCTGTTGAGCGTTAAAAGTGATTATACGGTGCCATCGAGCCCGCTAATACTATTATTCACTGTTGTTGAAGCCCAGTGAACTAAAGAAGCAGCTTGGGAAATAATTATTGGCAAGTATAGTGTATTGCACAACATTGCTGTAACACCACATTTTACCCACGCGTATGTGGAGGGCAGATGCCTAGTGGAAATATACAGGTAATAGTGTTACAATTATCCTGAATAAGTGTGATTATAATTGTATGAGATATTTAAATTGCCATAGTGGAAATTTCATTTTGAAAACGACGTATAATTCACGGATGCTGCGTGATACAAAAATAGCGTCACTAGCACGTGCAGAATTGTAAAACAGAGTTAGCTCACATGCTAATCCACATCTGCAAAATTAAGGCTGTGTCGTATTTTACAATTGGAGCCTATAACATTCACGACAAACATTATAATTTTGAAAGTGAGAGGATGAATTATTACGCAACTTATTTCACTACCCACGTGATTGGACTTTTCTTCACCATGGTTGAAGCAGTCACCATGGGCTAATACCATCCCGGTATGAGGGTGACGTTTCTACGGGAACCAGCATGATGGTGGAACTTCCAGGACAATGAACGGGAAGGAAGGAGCCAAAAATGCCATTTCCAGGCATATCCACGAAGATGTCGACAGGGACAAATCGAACCCTGGTCTTTGGAGGAGTCCAGATGGGAATCCTGATGAGGAGGATACCGATCCAGAGAGCCAGAGAGGATTTTGTACAACCCTTGTTGTGGAATAGAGAGCTGAGTGAGAGCTCCTCCATTTCGTGAGTTTTTGTCACACCCCTTCCTTGTTCTAGTTTCTGGTGGTATAGTAGATTTAATGTAGTTTGTGAACCAACCGCACTCAGTGTCAGCCATTTTTCTAGGTAGGGATGTAACTAGATTAGTTAGATGTCTTTTATTTCAGTTTAGAGTGAGACACCCTCGGGTCAGATATTTTGGTCAGCCCTGGTGCAACCTGATGAACGTCGTAGAACGTCAATGCCTACCTTTTGCTGAACCTGACTGTAGTCATTTTGAGGCTATTTTGTTCAACCCTACTTGGGGTAATTTTCAAGTCTTTGCTGACTTTAGTTATGGCAATCAGATGCCATGGTTATTAATTAACTGCATTCTTTGCAGCCATCCTTCGTTACACCCCTGACTGTCGTTAGAACGGTCGTATCATTTAGGTAGTCGACTGTAACTACCAGTTTTGTAAATGCATTATATTTCATTTTGAATAGGCTCAGAAGCTATTCTTGGTCAAGTTTGAACCTAACAACTAGAAGGAATGTTTCGTTGCCTAGCATCGAACTCAGTTCCCAACGTATCATTAAGCAGATCCTTGTTGTGAATCTGCGCCACAATTATCATTTTTGCTTGTGTCATGTGAGACACGTTTTTATTTGATGGACTAGCAACTACTGCATTATATTTTTAAAGCAAAGAGCTCCAGTTATTGTAAGATTACTTTCATTTAGACGTCTTTGGTAGAAAGACGGAATTGTATTGTTATATTCAGATTTATAGCGTGTGTTTTATACACGGACTCTTTAGAAGTTCGTATCCTATGGTAAAGTTTTTTATGAACTGGCCAGGTGTAGGGTTTTATATTGATTAAATCGCCGGCCTTGAATAAACTTGTTATGTAACCCAGTGCCCTGAAAGCACGCCTGCTTCATTGTGAGACAAAACTACTATTGACAAGGACAGAGTACGATTCGTATTCGCATTTCCTTTCATTGCTACCTTGCTCATGGAAATCAGTTTCCACTCTTGTATTTGATCACATGTTTTATGGATCGTTTTTGTTAGTTAAACGCTCTGCTGCGTGTACTGTCTTCTGACAGGTACAGTTATGTCAGGTTTTCTATAGTATGGTGAAGGCTACCCTGTTATAGCAGGATGTTATTGTATGAAGGTATTTTGAGTATGCCTTGTCCGGGACTGTTCCCGTGGACTTGATGTTATTGGAAGGTAACTGTTGTGTACAGGCCTATCCCGGAGTTATTGAACGCGAGCTTAGCGCCGCTGGTAACCCGTGTTATTGTGTGTCCGAGTTGTTGTACTCGTTGATTATATTCCGACTGTTGAGTCGAGGCTTTTTTGTGGAGAATGATCTCAGTGGAGACACTCCGTGCCCAGGCTATTGTCAATGTTATTCGCCATAAACCTACGATAAACCTATAAACCGACATCTTAATAATAAGACGCATAATTGTTGTAAAGAAGGCTAACTAACTATTCCTTCTATCTAACTTTGTTCTTTGCATTCTGGAACTGTTGACATAGCCGTGCAGTTGAAGATAATTTCCTTGTGGGGAAATGACTAGGACAGTTGACATTTTTGTAGCGACCTGAAGCATGCGCGAACCTAGAGTTCGTAGCTTGTGGAGCTCAGGCCATGCGATGTCAGACGTGGTCTCAACTACGCATTCGTCACCGTAATTATACACATTAGATGACTATGGCTTACAAAGAGTAAACCAAGGTGTTGGCAGGAATTTTAATAAAACTACTGTGTCTATTTCATAACTTATTTATGATGTCAAGTGTATAACTCCTACATGTTACCTTATTGTGTGCTGTTAGCACATAGTTATTAAGCATAATTAAATTGTTTGTTTTTCATGGCTGTACACTTAGCTTTTGGATGTAATTGTTTTCTTTTACGGACGTCATCGCCGTAAATTTTGTTAATTGATAGGACCTAGCTAGATGAATTAACGTTAAATGTAAATGTCGAAATGGTACCATCCTAACTTAGATTTGTTTTGCTACCCTGTTAAATGTAAATTCAGATATTAGCTTAATCTTGTAACTTGAACTAGGGACTTGCGTTGTACCATATTCCTAGCGTTGCTGTTGTTGCTTTATTATTGTGAGTTAGATCTTTCGCGAGGGTTTTCCGTGACTTCTCTGGTAGGGACCTGCTCTTTATTTTCTTTTGTTTATTTATTAGTTTGCGGACTAGCCGATTATAACCCTCCGAACTAGGCTAGGGGTTTGTGAATTTTATAAATAAATTTTCACGGTGTTTTACATAAGTCTGGATGTTTAATTTCTCAGTCTAGTTTTAAGGTGAACCTTTCCTTAGGCGGTCTATGACCATCGTCACCATGTACCACGATCCCTGTGGACTACGGACTCTCGTGCCGCTTTAGCCTTTATGGAAGGTCACCTGATCCTCTCGGTAATTTTTCTTTTTGTTTATGTGCTCGACGGGTGAGATGTTAGGGAAGTCATCGCGGTTGTTGGCTATTCCTAACAACCTCCAACCCGAACAGTCTCAATACTGTGCCCGTTAGTCCGGACTACCGTGGGACTGCGGATCAAAAACAGCCGCCACGAGACCCCGTTCCAACAAGTCATACACTGAGAGGATCAGATGTGTCTTAAGACCCGCTCAACACGAGTAAGTTACTTCGGATAGTAATGGGTAGGGAGAAGTTTGGTTAAGAAACCAGCGCAATGAGCACATCTGCAGGGAATAAAAGATTAAAATGACTAATCCCGGGCACGAATAGAAAATTCTACTAAGTTTATTACAAGATAAAATCAAGCAGATGCCTATCCTAGTTCATAGAGGAGTAAGACGGCTAATCCGCTCTAAACTGTACTAAAATTTACTCTCCTGAAAAAGCGAAACCCTAAATATTCCCTAGATGTCCCCTCTAGAAGTCCTATCAACAAAAATATGTGCAAGCACTAAGATTGTGACAGAAAATTTATCCCAAAGCAATACAATCCCACATAAGAATAAGTCATGGTTAAACATGAGTCAACAGAAAGGCAATCGACGTCCTCATTAAATATGGTTTACAAAATTTAAAAATTAGGAACAATTAAACAATCTAAGTTATGATGATGTCACATCCAACAGTTGCTAGCTAGTCCTATTTAAAATTTACGTTAAAGTAGACGATAAGCGTCTATATAGAAAAATGAAAAAGCTAAGGCATGGTATACTGCCTAAGTAAGAAAAACATTAACCCACAAATATGTACAAAAATACCCTCAAAATGTCGCACTATTTGTGTGCTGCCTACGCATGCTAGACACTGTTTGTGCACAGTAGTCATCTATAGTGAAGGAAATACTTTATGCCGGCAACAGCATAAGCTTGTAGCTATGACCAACGTTGCGTAGTTCAACACACTATGATTTACAGAAGATGCACGTCGTGCCAACTCGTCGTCTCAAAATTGGGATAAATGCCCTAGGAAAATAGCTAAACTCATCGAAATAAGTAAGATCGAAGTCTCGTGGACATTAAAAATTTATGGTTAACGTTCTGATTCTTATTTAGTCAAATATGATTATTAGAGATTTATTAAGATAAATATCCCATCTCCATTGATTATCAAATACTGGTTTACGTTTCAGTATCTTCCAAATATTTTGTTTAGTTGACTTGATAATTAATAATATTCATAAATGCTGCGTAGTAAAATTCATCAATATCATAGTTCAACACATGTGTGGCCTCAGCCCACAAATCATTATCACCCTTAAGCTAAATAAGCTAAATACACTCATAATCAATGCAGCACCTGTACGTGCTCTGGCTAACGTAGTTACCTTTTGACGCTGCCTATAAATCCATTAATTAGAAGCGACCTCTGTCAGCTTCAAATTGCGTCACTCATAGACACTTCAATTATACTACCCTACGTTTAACGTGTGGTTAAAAAAATGGAATATTTATTATAATTTTAATTATCCTTCTCCTTCAAAACACTGTAATCTCACTGCCTAGATTATTCTGAAGGCATAAATCTGTCATCAAATAAGTTCTCAAAGCTACGACCATGAATCATCTGTTACATTGAACCCAAATGTGCTGTCTAAAGTCGTCTGAAATGACAGTCAACAGATAATACAAGTTTCTCCCCACATAATGCACCCCTGCGTACTTATAAGAAAGCTTGTTTAAAAACAGGTCAGGATATTAATGACCAAAGCACTTCAAAAATGACACGGTGCCTGACCATGACACTTAAAAAATTATACGAAAATCAACCGTAAAGAATAAGGTGCCTACCTAGAAACCATGCCTTGAATTCGATCCTCTAAAACTACGTCCAGACATACCCTATGCTACAAGCAAATAGTACAAAGAAGAATGCTTAAAACTCAAATGTTATACTTTTCATTCTACAGGTTCAAGATCTGGCTAGTGTTATAGTCTCGCCTTCCCCTGGGCATTGTATCCTGCGCCTCCGTTACATCTTGACAGGAATAATGTCGGCTCTCCCAATCCATTGGTAAATTTAGCCCATCATGCTCCTTCCTACAGTCGGCTGTAATTTCAACATCGCCACCATTTGGTGTGCTCGTTCTTTGACCATGCTTGACGTCTTCGGTGCACTGAATTTATTGTTACATTTACTCAAAATATAGCTAACATTGAATTTTTCACTTGCGGATTATTGACAAAGAATGGCCATGCACTATCCGTTTACACAGAAACTAATAAAATCGCTTGTGCGACTTGTAACACTATTATAATTCTGCAACCATGTGCTTACAGAGATCACTTAGTATCCAAACATTTTTTCACTTAAAAATGACAAAAAGTCTCTTCACAATGCTTGAACAGTCCGTAGATTAATACAGTATATTACATTTAATCACTGATTCTAGTACTCTCTCAATTATACACAATTTTTACGCGACAACACGTCTTCTTCATATCCAGTCTCTGGAGGGACAGATAACCTCGTAGTTCCGCCCCTTAAAACAACAATAACTAACTACTAACTCCTTTCTCTGGTTCGATGTCTGCTCAAAAAATTCCAAATCTCACTAGATTTCGATAATATCCGTTTTACTCACGAAAATACGCCTCCAGCGTTTATTCTACACTTGATTTATACTATTCACGTGAATTCTCAGCATCATTCACATAGATTCTCATACCGCGTTTTCATAATGAGGAGCCGTACGTCGATTTGAAGCAATTCCTCTTGAGTCAAGTAAATTATTATCAATTATAAATTTGCCTCTCTGCGGTGTAATTTCAATCAAATATCAATTGATGAATTTAGAACGAGCATAAAGGGGTTTAAATGTCTATCATTAACTTTTAATAATTAATTCAAAGTGAGGAATTTCACGGCCTTCTAGATTCACTCCCTCCTGTGTTCCACCTTGAAGAAAATTTATGTTTGGATGAATTGTGCACTCGCACAGCTTCTTGGACTCAAGTGAAGGTTTTCAACTATCGATCTCTATGTCGGAACAATATGCCTGTCGGGTTCAATACATACTCGATCACTCAGGAATAATGGCAAAGATGGCCCAAGTCATAATGTGAAGCAAACACGATGTGTGTTAACATTCCATAGGAAACAACCGTACTAGAAATTTGCTCTGGAAGTGCTCCGTAACGTGTTAGAATACCTACGGATATGGAACTGTTGCATTTAAGAATCTTCCAATTACATCGGGCAGAGCTGGGATATATATTTCATGCCCCTATAAAATCCGGAGCCCAGGTAGACTCAGAAAGTACTTGAGAAGTGATATGGGAACTGGTGGTCACGATTCGCACGTTCACTGCCTGACTTTTGCAGCGAGCTATGGAATTTAACCCTCTGTGGCCGCGAGACTTGGCTGGCTTCCACATTCACTGATGGAGTAATTTGGTCCGTACGTTACCGTAGTAATTTCCTTGTTGTCGCTGATTCTGATTTAAAATACAGTCAGCCCTGTCGCTGCAAAAAAAGAGGAATAAAAGAGCTGATAGATATCATTGTCACCGTCCTCCATGGAATTTATTTGCCTTCCCTCGGTTCTCTCGTATATGCATCCTCTATGCAGAGTTATACTTTGCATTGGTTGCCTTTCACAAACCTCTATCACAGTGCGTGCTATGACATATAAGTGGGTGACTTTGGAAGAAAAGTTTCAATGGCTCAAGTCTCTGGACACATGTTTTCTTCTAGTTCTAAAATAATTACCGACACCATAAATGTGAGAGTGAAGGAGATGGGTAAAGAGCGCTCTTTAGCGTAGTTATTAAGGCTCAAGCTTACTGTGTCCCTGGTCGTGGCATCAAATCTAAGCGAAGTCGGCTGGCTTAAAGTAAGAACCCCGTGTTTGCAGATTATCTGCCATGTTGAAGATGAAACCTAGTTTGTATCTCAGAAGAATTATATGAAATAACGTAGAATTTTAGTCTTTCTTCCTTTCAACTGTTGAACTGAATGAATGGCACACTTAATTATGTGCCACTCACTCACTGAGCACGAAGTTACTCGCTCGATCAAATATCTCGAAGCAATCGGAACGTTTAATTTCGAGCGACTCTCGGTCCCATCTATGGACAACCCTTGCATTTGCTTTTAATGATGTTGGTGAAGTGGTCATCAAATTGGACTTTCTGTTTTCAATTTGTGTGTTTAGAGTTGGCTGGCTGATTGGTTGAAAGGAATCAAAGGCACTTGATAAATAAAATATCCAGTGATGAATATCAATGTATTGAAAGCACTTCAGCCATGGAGTATCTACGGGCGTAGTAGCTAAAAGAGACAATAAACCAGTAATAATGTTAGTATGAGTATTTGAAAAATTACGTAAAATTATATTTCGACATTTTGCTTTCTCTAAAACCTCTCACAGTTATTAACATTTATAATTATATAGATATTTAATAACATGCTTAAGAAGTATTATGTTCGTATTGTTTCAGCATTGTCCTTTTCGTTGCAATAGTTTGTGTTGAGCAGTATTTCTTGAATATACGATGGGCGCACTATATTGTTTTACACATTATTCTCTGTACGTCGGGGTATGGTTCACATTTCTCTTTAAAGGTGGTGCCGTGTAACTAGTGTCTTGTTCCACCGTTTGGTAGCAGGACACACACAGGGGCCAACGAATGCACTCGTCATAGCCGACTTCATGAGCCACAAACGAAACAACAATCGATGCAATGGAAGCATAGGGGCAGTCCACCGCCAAAGAAATGTCGAACAGTGCCATCTGTTGGCCAGCGAATGGCGACAGTGTTCTGGGACACAAAGGGCATCATCCTCATTGACTGGCTGGAATTGGGGGCCACGATTAACAGTGCAGCATATGTGGCAACCCTTAAGCGCATACGTCGTGCCATTCAAACTAATCGGCCATCAAAATGGGCTAAAGGCATGCTTCTGCAACATGAAAATGCCCGCCCCCACACTAGCCGATAGACCATCACTGCCATTGATCAAATGGGATTCACGGTGCTGCCACAGCCACCATACTCTCCCGACTTGGCACCAAGGGATAATCACCTGCATGGTCGCCGTTTTGCAGAACTGGACACAGCTATCAAGGCATGGGTACGCAACACTCCGAAATAATGGTTTCAGGAAGGTCTGGAGAGGCTGACACATCGATGGCAAAAGTGCATAAAGTTACAAGAAGATTATGTGAAGGAGGTGGACGTAACTGATGTGTAATATACTTCATTTGGGTAGAAAAAAATAAAGTGTAAAACAATATAGTACTCCCTTCGTAAGCCAAAACAAGAAAGGAAGATAGGCTGTTGTTGATTTATCTGAAGGCATGCGATATCCCGAAAGTTTTAGCCCCGTCTGTGGAATCGATTTGATACCCTGTGGCATTGTTATGACTGTAGTATGGTATGTATTTGTAATTAAGGTAAAGATTATGTGTGAGGGTGCTGTAGTGTTAAGTTACGTACTTTCCCAGCATTTATCTGGAGTAGAAAGAATGGCAGGGGTGGGAATCGTACCCAATTCTTTTCAGTTCTGCCTTGCGAGGCTGAATGTTCTCCAACCGAGCTTACAGACCTGAATTCAATTTATTGACAGGGCACGGAATCGTATCCGGACTTTGAGGGTGACACCAAGAATGCTAGCCACGACACCACGAGGTGGTCGAACGGTAGATAATTTATGTGGTTCAAAATAGATAGTGTGTAACTAGATGACATGCCGGCAGCGGTGTTTGGCCGGTAAATGAAGCAGGTGACGTGGCTAAAACAAATGATTACAGCTGGACCCACAACACATGGCGCCCGTAGCACTGTGTCTCATTCATTAGCACACGGGCCGTCCTTTGTCCCACTACCACTGACAAATCCCTGAAAATTGCTGTCGTAGATGAGAATGGATTGTGCTGGATTCTGTATTTGAAAAAGCTTTACCATGCAACGTTTGTCAGCTTACTGTCGAGCCTCAACCGCTTCACGCTGATGTTTTCCCACTTTTACGAGACTCGAAACTTTTTCGTTGTTATTAATTGGTACAAAAGCTTTAATCGTATTGATCAGCTTGCTTAAAGTAATGTGAGTAAGTAATGAGTTTCATTTCTGAAATAAAATAATATTAACGAGCTTTTGAAGTAAGAGTTGGACGTTGATAATCAGCAAAGGCATTTAAAAATGTAAATGCCATGGTCATATAGAACGGAATATGAAAAACAAAACTTCAAATATTTGAACAATTATTTTTGTGCAACTACATCCCAACATCTTTCGAAGGGATTGAGATACAGTATGTTTCTATTTAATTCACTAAACATATCTTTTGTTATAGGGTTTGTTTAATAATCGACAGATAATAATGTAAGGTGCAGCGTATTCTCGGCATTACTCTCCCGTTAACGCCATATTGTGTTTTCCTACGCCTAATTAGCGCTGCTCATGGCATAAAGTGACCGTCAGACAACAACATTTATCGACTCTAAATGTATCGGATAACCTTGCTACCCAACAGGTGGCATACTTAAGCTGCGATATGGCGACCTATTATATTTTATTAGCCTGAATATGCAGATATATCCCGTTATTTGTACACATTTATTGAACATCAAAAATGTCAATGACGATCTCATATCTTACGGAGATGCACAGCCTAAACATTGGGCTAATTGTGACAAATCTGGTTTTAATTTCCGTTTTCATGTTATAAAATGCTGTGATATCTGCATAGAACTATAATTGCGGATAAGCTGCTGACACAAATGGAATGCTGTGAAAGAAAAGAGGGACTGTACACTTTTTATAAACACGTGTCGGTGAACCTTTAGGTGACCTATTTATACTGGTAATGACTTCCATTTCAATACCAATTCAACAAACAACCGCATGAAATGACAGCTAAATCTACCATAAAAATTAGATTTATCACAACTCAATGCGGATTATTTTATATATGAGTGTTTTTAATCAATGCTAATATAACATTCAGTTACATCGATGTATTTGAAATATTTGGAATTATATCAATAACGTAATAAGACATCTTTCCCGGGAGTGCCTTGAACCCGTGCTTTCCTAATTTACAGTCCCTCACGCTATCTACTTGACTAAGAGAATTGTGCATGAGAGGGAAACAAAGCGGCAAATCAATGCTTCCTGAGAAATTAAATTAAATAAAGTTATATTTCTTTAATAGTTTGTTCTCATCGAAATGTTCCACCACGGAATTGGGTTCCAAATTTGGGTACCTTGGCATATAGAAAGATGAGTGAATGGAGTTTTGGAAGAGGTAGCGGCAATCAGGTTCCCGTTTAAGACATTGATACAGTATAATATGTAAATAACGGCACTAATATGGGAATATAGAAATTTTAGAAGACATTTTTCAGTGCTGCCTTCGTAAACCTTCCCGTTAATCAACACGTTGATATGCCCAGTTCAAACTAGTCGTGGAGTAATCCTTAACCACTGGCACCTGTGTATCTGGAAATAAGCTACATATAGATAAAATATACGTTGTTTAACATGTTAGCATATTATTAAAAAGAGTGTATTGATTTTATGTAACTTAAAGTAATTTTCCCCAGATTACCTGGTGTGAGTAGATAAGCTTCACACCCCCACCCAATTTGATACGGCATATTAATGTGGTTACAAACTGGAAACGCATTTCTTTTTATTAATATCGAAAGAACCATTTTACAGAGACATAATACCAGTATTGTCCATGAGTTAACTTGTTTCATGTTAAATCATAATGCCATTCAATTACAAATGCAAAGAGCTGGTTCCAATTGAATTGTTTTTTCATTCGTTAAAACCAAAGTTCGTACGCCGGAGCATCTAGCGTCTAAAAGCCAGAACTCAATTCCACCAAATTATGTAACCCATGCAACATAAATCTGACTGTAATGTTGCCTTCCGGCAATAATTCTGATAGATAATGGTCAAAGGAATCATATTCCATTGGGAAATACGATTTGTAGGCCTATGCCCAAGATATACAAGTTATGGACAACGTTACTCGGGGAGTAGGCTACTTAAATTGTCCGTCACCTTCATTCCGAGATCAGATTCTTAACGAACTAGTGAATTTATTATTTTCTGTAAATTAGAGTGCCATATTTGGTGGGGCGTAGGCGACCTGAATAAGAGCCTTGACTTCGTCAAGGGATCACTAACCAGGCATCCCGAGCTGGAGTTTGCACGTGGTAGGGTGGCCAGTTCCTTTCCACTGCTCCTCCTGTCATAGCATCCGACAGGTTCCCATTTTGCATCACCAGGCTGGGAGACCTCGTAACAGACCATACCAAAACTTAGTGAATGTATACCCAACCTATGTAGAGGCCACGTAGCTTATACTATTATTATTATTATTATACTTTTATAAATTGTATACAGAAATACACGTACAGTATACACCTAAAAAAGCACAACATTTTCTCAGAGAAATTTCGCAGTAGTAGTAGGCCTAGTTGTTTGTTGTTGTTGTTGTTGTTGTTGTTGTTGTTGTTGTTGTTGTTGTTGTTGATACAGTATACACCCAATAAAGCACAACATTTTCTCAGAGAAATTTCGCAGTAGTAGTAGGCCTAGTTGTTTGTTTGTTGTTGTTGTTGTTGATGATGATGATGATGATGATGATGTTGTTGCGAAGTAACATCTACTTCTCGTGGAAAAGATATGAAGAGCTCGTTTATTCATCGGAAGGTAGCGATTTCGATTCTCTTTCATGTAAAGTTTGGTTCATTTTGTTATAATTTACTAGCGATAAAAATGATGGAAAATGCAACTGCTTAACACTAGTGTTAGTTAGTTTTTCTTCTTATATCATTACATTATATTATCATGTGAAAAAAGCATTTGAAAATGAAAGACAAGAATTTGAGCCTTGGACGTTGATTTACATGCCGACGTTTTTCCAACAGAGCTTCGGGAATTTACTTCGTAGTGATGCGATTCAGTACTGTTGTTGACACACTACAACTTCAAATGCATTTTATTCCGCATTTAAATAATGCTGTAAAATAGGTCCATTGTATAAGAATTCTATCTGTAGAATTAGTAGCAATACTACTTTAAACTTACATTCAAAGCAATGATTAAGGAATTACAGTATTTTGCGGATATAGTTACTCTCATGCTGGTCTTAAACAACTAATGACAGCTCTGAGTTTCAGATTATTAACTATGAACTGTCTTGTAATTTTCGCCATCTACTTCGTTTGATGATCGCCACGCACGATCTGGATCTATAATTGCAGTTCCTCAACATCATTAATCGGCCTTCAGTAACTCATTCCTCGTATCAAAAACAAGAATTTGGAATAATAAATTCTCCTCGTTACATCAGAATTTGTACATCACTACCAACTTACAAACGTGCATGTGAGCATTTCCTCTTGAATGTGTAGACCAAGCAGAACAATCGTGCATGAAAACGTGAGTGAATGGCTGTAGTAAAACTTTGTTAACATTTCATAAATTATTATAATATACATTTTACATAGGTTAGTTTATATTATAACATTTAAAACACATAATTGACACTTCAATTCTAGTATTTATGTTTCGAAGATTAAGGATGACATAGCCTACATGAGTATTTATTTGTGGTACGTTGCATTTTGTGTGGTTAAGTGTAGGAGAGGGCCAACAGCCCTAACTTCACCACAATAAATAAATAATTTTTTTTTTTGCGCATGGCTTTTAGTGCCGGGAGTGTCAGAGGACATGTTCGGCTCGCCAGTTTTGTAGCTTCTTCGAGACGGACACCCAATGGGTGAGCTACAAGTACCGTTGGGGAGGAAAGTTTGGATGTAAGGACAAGGAGTTGGAAGGTAGCGATTGTGGCCTATAGTTAAGGACCAACCCCGGCATTTGCCTGGAAGGAAGATGGGAAACCACAGAAGACCATCTTCAAGGTTGCCGGCGGGGGGATTCGAACCTCCTCGCCTTCCGGATGTGAGCGACTGCCAGCAGTCATGCCGTAACGACCACGGCTAACTCACCCGGTAATAAATAAATAAATAAATAAATAAGTAAAACATTAAGTACATAATTAAGTAAGGAAATAAATACGTAAATAAATAAATAAATAAATAATTCAATAAATAAATAAATATGTTCGTTCCTCAAGAAATTCTACAAATACTATAGTTCTTAAGAGTGGATAATTCAATAATTTGTATTGTCACTCGTAACAGCTAGTCTAAGTGTTTACGCGTTTCAGAAAGAAAAGCTGCAAAAGGTTGCAAAATTATCGACGTTCGGGTATTTTTGGTAAAAAACCTAGGAGTGGGAGAAGTAACATTTGAACGTCACATTAGTGACAGAGGTCGAAAGGAACCCCTTTCATATTGCTGCTACTTTGAATGCAGGTTTTAATTTTTCTGGCTATGGCCAGACGGTGAGAATTTGCAAAAGGGCCGCTAATTTGAGATATCGGAAGTGTCGTATACCCTATTTCCTAGGGAATTTCTATATAGAAAAACGTTTATTCTTTCTTCTGGGAAATGGTGATTGGGTTTGGAAAGTAGCACCTCTTCTATGACAAAGGAAGGTCCCTTGTGTGTACATCGTCCATCGGACACCCAATTTGACCACATATCTTTCAATTTCAGCTAGATTATCATCTATTCGTGCTCGTTCTGGTAGAGTGTCTGTGTCGTTCACAGGGTGGATTTTTCGTCGTGGAGTGGGTACAACCCATCGCATTACCCGATAATTTCACCAGCCGGCATATCAATGGTGGCTGGAACGCTCAGTATTGTTTTTTATGTTTGGTTATTGCACCCTGATGGGATTCTTCTATTTCACCTAGATAATCATCCATTGCACAAATCTCAACTGAGGCGACAGAATATAGAATTGACAGACGGACCTCATCGCCCTACAGACTTGAACCAATTGACAATATGTGGGCAAAAATGAAGAAGGATGTACGGAAAACTTGGCCCAATCCCCCTCTCATGACATCCTCATGATTTGCAGAAACTCGTCCAGGATGTTTGGGATACCGTGGCTGAAAATAGTCGTTATTTGAGAAATCTTGCTCATTCCATGTCCAATCGACTGCAAGATGTGATCGAGTTGGGAGAAAGATGGACTAGTCGCTGTTTTAGTGGATTACTTTTAGGCTACTTGTTAGCTACAGTGGATCCCAGTAAGTATTTATTTTCTGTATGCCACAAAATGTAACTTATTTTGTTTAAAATTAGTACATTATGCAACGAGCCTTTAATGGCTATAATTAAGACACGAGTATTTTTTATAAAACGAGCGTATGCGAGTTTTATAATTTCCATACGAGTGTCTTAATTACCATTATAGGCGAGTTGCATACGACTGTTTATGTTCGACGATAATTATAACTTTATTATATGTTTTAACATAAATATTCATAAATATCTGTTGAGAGTCAGCTACTGGAATTTTGTGATCGCAGAGCGAGCGTTGGGTGTTATATCTTTGTCTTTCAAGAGCTTTGAACGACCGACGCATGCGCTCTGTGGGCTTGCAATGCCATATGCAGCCATATGTTTACATCAGCCGTCCCTCAGTAATATTGTCACCGGTGTCATTTGAAGACAATGCGCTGTATAGAAATTAGTGTTGGTGATTTTAAGGTACAGTGCTATTTCTTGTCTCATATTCGCCAGTTTATTTACGTGAACATATGGACGGTGCGTATCCCATGTCGGTAATTTATTATAGTTCGATGTTGTGTTTATGTCCGACATGTTGGATTTTGAGCGCATGCGCGAAGTTATCGTTACCTAATTGGTCAATGAACGAGCTCTGATTGGCTGGAGAAACTGTATCATAATGGAAAACAGTGTTATAATGACCGTCATTATGATACAGTTATCTGACACATAATAGTGAGGGTCGAACATAAAAATTATTTCATTTTTGTATTTGGAGTCATAATGTTAGAATTGATATTATTAAGTTACTAGATGACTCGACAGACGTCGTTCTGCCAAAATAAATGACAATGTAATGAACTCCAAATCGGTCTGTTCTGTACACAAAAATCAGAATAATGCAAATCACTACATGAAATTAGTTAATTTTCTACTGCTACCAAACGTTACTAAGAAACTTCGTGTTTTCAGTAGCTGCAATATTAATATCTTCATAGTGACTAAGGAAATGCTTGAATGGATATCAGCATAACACTACCCACAAATAACCCTGACTGACTGTTGCGTAGATGGAAACTGTTTGGCAGGTCTTCAAATCCCTCACTGCAACATAATTACTCCCGCTGCAAATCGAGTAATTGGATAAGTTGATGCTAAAATATTAATTGTGAGGTTTGAAGCCATTTTTCAGTGTTGCCTTAGTAAACTAAAGTTAGGTGCTTTTCAGTCGGTCAACACGAATGTACCCAAAAGAGTTGGGTTATGTCCTAATCCTGAAAAAAATTACATGAGATTAATAAATACACTAGGATCTTTTACTTTAGCAAAATATTAATATTAATGTTCACACTGATTCCAATCAACAGTTAGAAGATAAAATTCTGTCAAAAATACTGCTGTTCTCACTGGCGTAAGAGTGTTCCTCACATGATCACAATTCTTGGGTGTGGCTAATAATTTACTGCCACAAAATGAAATACTTCTTGCACATGTAATAATACTGACCAGTTCCAAAGAAAATTCTTTTGTTAAATGATATTTTCATTGTAATGCTTTATGCTAAACGATATATTTTGTTTGATTACCTGGCGCGGAAACAAACAAAGTTGATGGTTTTCCAACACGGGAACAGGCAACATACAATTGGCCATGCGAGAAACATGGGTTTTCAAGATTAATGCCGCAAACACTCAATGACAGCCCCTGGGAGTTATTTATGGTCATAGCGAAAACAAGCCGCACTGGAAACTGCAGTCGTTTAAATTCAAATGGTATGTCAGCGGGAATCAATGGGATGCGTGGTATTAAAACATGTTCTCCTTTGTACTTTCCCTTTAGAATGATTGCTTCGATCACGATGTTCATTAATTTTTCACCACCAGCCGTGTGCCGCTACAAAGACGCGGTTGGTAGATATTTCGCAACATTATGACCACCGGTCCGACCTTTAATTGAAGATTGTGAGGCGGCAATCCTGTCAAATCCAGCGAGTTCGAAAATTCGGGTGGATAGTTGACATCATCTTGGTTGGTAGCGGAAACAACTGAATTGTATGTTCTCAAATCACCGGCATCTTCATTTTGAATTTTAAAATTTAATTCATTTACATCCATGTTGTTTGCAGACAAAATAGCTCGTTCGCTCAACCAAATTATGATCTCTGTAATTTTTATCAACGTTTGGGAACACCTATTGAATGACTTCGTTTTTTAAATCAGTAAACTGACAAAAATTGTCAGGAAATGTAATGTAGCCAGTCAAAACGTCTGAAGGGAATTTGCCATTTCCAAAGTCAATGAGTTTGAATTGCCCTTGAAATAAATTTGCAGGAATTTGTATTAGCCATCTGACACCGGCAACAGTGAACCTGCTCGGTTATATATTTGGCCTTGTGTCTGTCAATTTAAAAGATAGGTTTATTACTTTCGTCACAAAAAATATAAAATGAACAAAGCAATATGGGGGATACGTATGTTTGTTATATGTTACCTTGAAAGTTGGCATGAAATTGTTCCGAGCTACTTTTGTAGCCCCAAATGAAGTCATTTGGAAGTAGTTGTTATATTTTTAGATAATTGTAAAGAAATGTATTGAATCTGTTCCTTTTTCTGAAACCAATGTGTACAATGGCTCTGGTGGTGGAACCAATTGCACTAATTTCACTTTGCCATTTGCGCAACACAATCCAGCGGCTTCATTTTTGTATTTAAATGCCTTACAATGTGGACAAACTGAGTTCCTAGTTCCAATAGTAACGCATTGGTAGGCACTGTAGTCAATTGAAACATCGTAACTGAAAGCAGCTCGATTAAAACTTGCAAGATTATTTGCTGAATGACGTGCTGCACGGGTTTGTGACATTCGAATCCTTTCAGTTTCATTTCGCTCATCTCGTTGCTGTGCAGTCCGATTAGACTGAAAATTAGCTTGGTTTGTACCATTTTGAGTTCTTCGACCAAAATTGCTCCGCCCACGTCTTATATTACTGTATATATGGAAACACACACAAAATGAAACAATCAACCAAAGATAAATTGATGGAGTTGTTTGTCGGCTGAGAAGTGAAACAACAACTGTCGTCATGGATATCGCTAGCATTAGTGTAAACTAAATACTTTGGATTGTCTCTGCACGTTGGTTGCATCTGTTGGCAAACTGTGTTACTTCCGCCACACCAGTAACAATAGCAACACATTGTTAGGCACTGAAAAATGGAATGTTTAACTTTTCCGGGCAATTTCTCCAACGTTTCTCTTCGTAATAACCTTCTTTGGAGTTTAACGAATATTTAAAAAAAAGCCCAATTGGTCAAGCCGTTCTCGAGTTTTGCGCTTAGCAACACACTTAGTGGTTCATTTTTATGATATAGATTATTAAGTTAATAATGTCATCCAATTAAGTACCCCATTTTGTACATAAAAGCGTGTTAATGTGTAATAATATATCGTTTCTTTCAGGTTAGGGTATGTAAATACTGGATTGCCGCCTGATGTAATTGGGCAAAATTTCTGTTTCTTTAATATAATCAGGCAGCACTGAAAAATGGCTTCTATCACTTCAATTATATATATATATATATATTTAGAATTTGGCCAATTATAGACCGCTTTGAACCTAAGACTACGGTACATTGTTTCGTTTTTTCTTTTCTTCCCAAAACTTCTTCATACGTTGGCTGATGGCCTGCCTCTGTTCCGCTGATAACACTCTCCGTGATTGATGTGGAACTTGCAGAATCGAAAAATCTGCAGTAGTGATCAGTCGCCGGAATTACACCCTATTAGAAATGATGTTGTTTGTGATCTTCAGTTTTTTCAGATCTCTTCCAGCCATCTAGTGGTGTTTTTTAATTTGGAGATGTAGTCAAAAATGTTCTTAGTTAGCCTGCTGCTATCCATTCTATGAAGGTGACCATAAAATTGTAGTCTCCGTCTTTAAATTGAGTCTGTAATTTTTTCCACATTTCGGTAAAGGTCTTCATTTTTTCTCTTCATCCAAATATCTTTATTCTTTTGGGGACCCAAAATTTTCCTAAGTATTTTCCCTTCTTTCTTTTCCAGTTCCTCTTGTTCACCTCTTTTGTTCAACGTTAAACATTCTGATCCGTATAATACCTTTGGTTTAATTACAGTTGTGTAGTGCCTGATTTTTGCCTGGAATGAAATTGATCGTTTGTTGTATCTATGTTGGGTGAGTTTATAGGCATTTTCCATCTTTCTGAATCTCTCCTTGCAGGATGTGTTATCAAGTCCATTTGACTGGATCCATTCTCCCAAATATTTAAATTTATCAACTCTTTGAATCTGTCCATGTTGAGTTGTTAGATATTTTTCTCCATTGTGTCTGTGTTCAATATATTTGTTTTTTTCATACAAAATCTGAAGACCAGTTTTTATTGCTATTTCATGTAGGGTTTCAACCATTATTTGTGCTTGAAATCTGTTTTCTGAAATGATTGCTATGTCATCAGCAAAGGCAAGACATTTCACCTCAAATCTTCCTTTTCCTTGCCCCAAATGGACCCCTTCAATGTTTCTTTCGCAGAATTTAAGTTCCCATTCCTTCATGATTTTGTTTAATATCAAATTAAATAGAAGTGGTGAAAGCCCATCACCTTGTCTAACTCCGGTTTTGATTTGGAAGGGTTCTGAAATGTTGTTTAGAAATTAAACTCAATTATTAAGTCATGACATCTTAAATCCATGAACTTGGACTTCATTACTAAAACAGGCATAAAAGAGGCAGGAATTACATTTCTCAGGCATGAAGTTGTGTACGAGAACTGGTCCATCATAAGTTCAGTATACTGGATGGCATACCGGGTGGCCTACCCGCACCATATCATATAGCTTAGGAAACCGCCACGCTTCTAACAATTCTTAAATAGTCGATTGCTGTCCATAATCCTTGGAATTTTAACGCACATTGAAGTGGCATCTCAGTTATGAATCAACCTGTATATTATGGAGAATATTAGCCTTTAAAATCATTAAGCGATATCAAAGCAGACAGGGGACAATGATGGTCTTCATGAAACCCTTGTAGTTTGATGGTGAATTCGTGGCCAATTAGAGTTGCTTTTAGTTGAGCAAGAACTATCTGGTTATTGGATTATGGCAGCAATTAGTCAAGGGACTGTTACCTACATAATGCACTATGGAAAGCTAACAAAAATGTGACTGTTAAGTGGCAGAGCCCTGTGTGAAGACTGGCTCTGTGATCGATCTGGATAATTTCCCAAGCGGTTTCGCCCATCTACCTTGACTCATAATCATCAATGCCTATGGAGTAGTATATAAGTCACCATTATTATCGTGACTTCTTATCTCGGGAAAATATCGTCGTACTGTACATATGACAACATTTGGTTATACCATAAATGTAAAATATTTCATAAAACGTGAAGGGAATGTTCGCACCCTTCCCTCCCTATGTCAGATAAATAAGGAGTTGGTGACGTAGTAATCTTCAGTTTAAGTGAATTTTAATATACTACTAAGCAACAAAAATGAAGCCTTGACGCATTATTGAGGGAGATTCCTACCGGTGTTAATAGTACCTTGAACGATTGACAGATCACAACACAGTATAAGGTATATTGACGCGGTGAACTAATTTTCAACATATTTTATCCCTAGTAAAGTAACTTGTGTGGCCCTGATATTCTGGTGAGTCTTCAAAATTGATACCACTTTGGTGATTTGCATGTCCAGTATCTCAGCCATAATTTAATTATTTGGCAAAGCTGGAAATCAAACCCAGGCCTTCAGGATGCAAGCCACCAATGCTACCCACTACATCACAAAGCGTATTTCCAATAAACCGTGGTTAACATGAAGGTAATTACAGGCGTACAGTACAAATAGCATTGCAGACATTGCTCTCCTATTTAGGATAATGTTGTTGAGTGATCTAGGAACTTGTCAGGTCGCATCAAATAATTCAGCAGGTTGGGATGCTTACTGGCCATTATCTCTGTATTGTTTTCATGTCCTGAAAGAATTCAATAATGATAGTTCCAATTTGAAAGGGTTTGCTCTGAGCCACCTTTTCCCAATGATCACATACGTTGCCCGAAATATGCTCGACTTCAAAATAACAAATTAGTAATTTCGCAGAATAATGTGTTCTTTGCCCAAGAGAGCAAGTGGTATGTTGATCCGTCAACAAATAATACACATTTCAAAATACAGAGCTTGAGGGTTGCCATAACTACAGTAGGTTCATCTTCCGCAAAGTGATTGTGAAAATGCATCACAAGTTGTGTATGACAACAGAGGGGACAGCAAAATGACATCCACTCAATGGTCGATGCTAGTTAATATTTGTATCAACTCAATTAAACATGGACCCATGAAGGTACTGATTAGTGCCCTGAGGAAAGGTACATAATCTCTCATTAACTACCCTACAAGTCCTGCAAGTGTTCAAGCAGATAGCTGGTATTGAAGCAGATTGTCTTCTATGAGTAGGAGGTGTGGCCTTTCTCAGACCAAAGTGCTTTGTCATTTGTTGCCCATCGTATGCGAACTCAAATTATGCTGCTACAGAAATACAATTAGCCTATAACATAGAAAATGTTTTAGATAGAATGATATCTCGCAGGCTTCTACAACGACTACACACATTCTGTACTATACAAAAATGATGACCCACACGACAGCTCCAAGTAGAGGGAACCTATGGTGCTCATATAATGCAGAATTTAGGTGTCATTTTGTAGTAGGAACCTCGACCGCACCAAGAATGAATCTTTGTATCGTCTAAGCAGATTTTTCTATAGGCCTATCCATCTCTAAAGTTCGGTGTGCTACCGCAGACGTATCGCACGTTGCTCTCTGCTGTCTGGCACTCAATGGAACAGAAAGATAATATTGCAGCTCCCACCCCCTCCTTTTTTTAACTTCGATACAATTATTGTATTCTTGGGTGATGAATATACACAACTGATACGAGCACCTCGGCCATCGTAGAAGTGGGTTTCATATTTTTGTACTGCGGGGAAATGCGTGAATTTTACCTGAAGAGAAACCATGACAGCGTCCATTTAAATCCTAGTCCTAAATATTAATGCTACTACCTCAGTCACAGAGGTATGAAAATATTCCATTCACTCACCCAAGTACACGGGAATGTCGTAAATCCCTAAATAAAACTAAAATAACAAGAACAACAACAACCACAAGAACGATCGTGACGATTTTGGATAATGTACAATATGTATTGGAAGTCCATCCTCAGTGTTTCCTTAGTAATGAAAATTTAATGTTTTCAATCGGTCTACACGATTGTATCCAATTGTAATGCGCGGTTCCCTAATCCGCTAAACAAAAATCACATGAGATTAATAAATGCATAAATTCATTCATTAATCTCATGTAATTTCTTTTCAGGATTAGGGAAGCATCCGTTACAATTGGGTTCAATCGCGTTGAACGACTGAAAACATTAAACTTCTATTAATGTATGACAAACTGTGACTAACATTTCTGCACCATTGTTTCGGCCTTTTACAAGTGAGCATCCATTTACAAACAAATTGTTTGTCTTTGTAAACTATTTATGTGAATAAGGGACTGACAGAGCCACACGTCAAGGAAGCATGTAAGTTAATGAGGTTAGATGACTACATTCATGAAGATGAATCCATTTCAAGTGTCCATCCCAGATAGAATATCTCATATCTCCGGCAGCTCTGAACTCTCTCCTGTGTATTGGATAACGGTTAGGCTAATGTACTGGAGAAAATATTTCTCCTTTTGTTGGTTTATTTTTCTCGACGACGTTGAAATCGATACGTCGAAACCAAGTGCAAGCTTTAGATGAGAAATGGGATGAAAATGTATTGTAATGGAGACTTGAGAAGAGAAGAGTTCCAAATATATTTCGGAATGGATTTATAATCCCTAGCTGTCAGCAGAGGGTAATAATATAGCAATAATACAGCAACGCGAGATAGGAATGGAACAGTCTTACTTTTCCATGATGTTGTAAGAGACTATTAGGTCGATACGATGGGAGACAACTACCAGTCACCTCTCGAAGTTTAGGAATGTAATTTAGAAGGAAAGATAAAGCCATGGGACTGCCATAGAATTAACTGGCTATCATAACCGTAGTTGATGGGCACATCATGAACACTTATAGGTTATATCCCCGTCACCAAAGTAAGGCAACAAAGGTCCTGTGACAAACTTATGGAGGACAGCCTTGTTCTCTAAATCGCTGATAGTGGAGTAAATTGCACTAAATCGATGTTCCTTGAAGAATGAAGTACCAACTAACACTAGAACCTGGAAAGGGCGTGGTGGCACAGTGGTAAAGCTGTTTGTCTCTCACCCTTCCCTCCCTATGTCCGATAAATAAGGAGTTGGTGACGTAGTAATCTTCAGTTTAAGTGAATTTCAATATACTACTAAGCATCAAAAATGAATCCTTGACGCATTATTGAGGGAGATTCCTACCGGTGTTAATAGTACCTTGAACGATTGACAGATCACAACACAGTATAAGGTATATTGACGCGGTAAACTAATTTTCAACATATTTTTTCCCTAGTAAAGTAACTTGTGTGGCCCTGATATTCTAGTGAGTCTTCAAAATTGATACCACTTTGGTGATTTGCATGTCCAGTATCTCAGCCATAATTAAATTATTTGGCAAAGCTGGAAATCAAACCCAGGCCTTCAGGATGCAAGCCACCAATGCTACCCACTACATCAAAAAGCGTATTTCCAATAAACCGTGGTTAACATGAAGGTAATTACAGGCGTACAGTACAAATAGCATTGCAGACATTGCTGCAATGTCCGGGTTCCATTCCCGGTCAATGCACGTAAGTTCTCATAATTGAAATGCTATGTCGAGTGGTTCAAATTCCACGTAAAAGGGAGGTCCCGTGCCTCATGATCGCAAGATTAACATTCACGTAAAACTACAAGCTTCCTTCTTTTCTCCTTACAACAGAGTTTACAGCAAGTAATCAATGTTACCATATTCTTTGTTGAGGAGAGTCAGTGGAGTTAGAGGACAGCAATAAATAACAAGAAGTTCTGTGACGAACTAAAGAGCCTACTTTTCTTGAAATTTAAGATTCTTGCCAATCTATGTAGACCTATCTAGAATAATGACGAAATTAAGTTGGTAATATCGAAATTCCTAATTAGTTCGAAATATACCTTATATAATGTAGCCTAATAGAGCAGTACAGTTGGCAGCCCTGGTGACTGAATATAGGCTATTGTTAGTTGCATCTCTTAAGGTACAGAATACAAAATTTGGTTGAAGTCCAATGGATAGCATGCACGTTACATGCAGTTAGACTTTGGATTTATCAGCGCGCGTAAAATTATGTTGGCAACAATGTCATGCATGTGTTGGTCATAAATAATCTGAAATATTATGATCTCGTGTTGTACCAATTTTGGATGAAATCCATTTGTTAGTACAGAAGTAACATGTATTTTAAAATTGGACCTATCAGCAGGCTTAGAATCATGTTGGCAGCACTGGCGTAGGCCTATATTAGTTACTCCAAATTAATCTAGAATGCCAGGTACTATACGTGTGCAAAGTTTAGAGCTATTGGCTTGCATACTTTCTGATATATTGATATTAGGGTAACAAAAATAGAGACAGTATTTATTAACAGTTGGCAGCCCTGATTACTCTTAAGAATCGGCATAGTCATATCTGTTATGGTACACATAGCACACACGAAATTTGGTTGAAATCCAAATGATAGTATAGAAGTTACATGTATTTAAAGTTGGACATCTCAGCAGGCTTAGCATCATGTTGGTAGCACTGACGTATATAAGATACTCCAAATTAATCTAGAATGCCAGGTACTATACGTGTGCATAGTTTAAATCTGTCGGCTTGCATACTTTCTGATATAATGGTATTTGGATAAACAAAATTGAGAGCATTTTTTTACAGTTGGCAGCCCTGGTGGCTCTTAAGAATACGCTCAGTCATATCTGTTTATGTACACATACCACATACGAAATTTGGTTGAAATCCAATTGATAGTGTAGAAGTTATATGCATTTAAAATTTGGACCTATCAGCAGGCTTATAATCATTTTGGCAACACTGCCATGTATGGCCTCATGGAAATTAAACTGCAATATTATTATCTATACGTGTGCCAATTTTAAAATAGCTCCCATGTATACCTTCCACGATATCCAACATGGAGCTCAAATTTCAATTGCGAATTTTCAACAGTTGGTAGCACTGACATCATTTTCAAATATGGCCGTGAGATATTCAGGTATAGATCTTTATCCCCACCAAATTTTGTTTTGATTGCTGCAGCCGTTTAGGAGTTGATAGGGGGGACACTCACACAGCCAGACAGACATACAGAAGGACAGACAGACAGAAGGACAGACAGACAGACACACATTTGCCCGATCTCATAAGTCTACTTTTTCCTCGTTTTTGCAAAATGTGAAAAGTAGGCTAAAAATAGCTGTGAAATACCGGTAGCATGCATATAGACTATTTTAAGGTAGTCTACGGTTAGGTAGTATATCATTCTACGAGCCTTGTGAAATGAATGACAGATGTACTCTAATATTGCGAAACATGTCAGTCACAAAGCCTGTGTCATTTCTGGGGAAAGGAGATGGATAAATATTGCGCCATTTTGTTCCTCCGCGTGCAAACTGACGATGATTCATGGCAGTAGGAGCACATTCTGTCTTGCCGAGCTTGTGAAAGTGAGCTCTGCCGCTAGCACAAAGCGAGGCTGTGTATGATACCCAGGGTATATTATATTTGCTACTAATTAGTATTATATTCAATTATTTTTAGGCATAAAACTCTGCTTAGTTCAACACAGGATCCATATGTCTATTGGCCTAGAGGCTGATTCATACATTGATTAATACAATTCACGACAAGTAGATCCGTGAAGAACTAAATAACCGATTTTCACGTATTCTACAAGTCGTTTCCAATGATTACTCTTCCTCCTATTAAGAGGATTTTCGATGTGATGTACTAAATAGCTTTCGATACACCACCTTCGATGTGATACGGTACAGAGCAACAAAATAAAATTCAAAACTCAATATCCCTAAGTTGTAGTCATTTCGGACAAGAAAAAAATATGTTTTAAGAAAGCATAACCACCTTACTTAGGCACCAGGCATTCCCTGTCTTAAATTACAATTTTCATCTTTCCACAAGATAATTCACGTCAACACAACCCCAGCACTGGAAACTTGTCAAATGTTACACAATGAGGCTTTGAACGCTAAGGAAATGTGTATTGGTGTATCAACTTACCGAGAGGCAGGTTCAATACAACACGCAAGATATGTTCCTCTTCAAATACGAATATGCGTATAATCCATCAGTTACGATGTCTGAAATATAAAATTGGGTTAGATTGACTTTGGTGTTTTACCCCTTAAATCAAACTCCATCAACACCATTCCATTGAGGAAATATGTGCTAGAATATATACTGTAACTTCATTATCGATAATAAGACTCGTTCAACGTGTAGGATTATTTTCTGTAACGAGTCACGGGAAACAATTTTTAGAAAAGTCAAATGCATGACTTCTATGGGTGAGCTACAGTATTTAGTACCATTATATAATGATCTTCATAGCCAATCATACGAATCTTCTCTTCAATCGCCTCAATAAGATACGAGAAATTAAAAAAAAACTAACTGATACCATCTTGAATTTTTTTAAACAATTGAACATCATTGGATGTCTCTATACTAATATCTGGATAAAGAATCATTGTACCACGTTTCATTGCACTCGGGTGATTAGATCGCCAGATAAGTTATTTCAAAACACACAGCGTTGGCGTGGCTAATGCACTTCACGCTTGAACAAGCTCCAAGGTTGATTCAGGAAATATATCCCATTGTGAGCATTATATAGGTTACATGCAAAACAAATTTGGAATTTTACACTGGGAAGTCATTGGCTTATTTTTGGAGCTACAGGAGTGATTTCAAAACTTACAGTTCATATTTCCAGAAAACTTGGTATCAATTGCTTTAAACTGCAGTTACGCTCTCTTAATGTTCTCTGAGATTCCTTGTCATCTGTTCGTAATAGCCTTTATTCCATCTCCTGGTGTAGCGGCTAGCATTCTTGGCTGTCGCCTCCGAGGTCTGGGTTCGATTCCTGGCTTAGTCAAGAAATGTATTCCTGCTATGAGGCTGAAACGGGGTACACTCAGCCTCGTGGGGCTAAACTGTGAAAAGGTGGGTCTGAGTACCACCTCAGTCATCTTAGAAGTGGTGTTCCATGGTTTCCCACTTCTGTTCCAGTCAAATGCCGGGATGGTTCCTAGCTGATGGCCACAGTCACCTCCTTCGCGGTCCTCACCTGAATTACACACACTCTTCTACAGACTCAACCATAGCACAGGTTATCAGACAGATTATGTATACAGTATATACATTATGCACACACAAGTACGCCGTGTTAAATGACCGCGATGTCCAAGCCCCTCATATGAAGTAACAACAATAACAAGAAATCACCTTTATAATATTTCTAAATAATGTTTCCCAATAGAAGCCATCCATAGCCAATTGGTCACATTGTTATACTTAAGATTTAAAAAAATGCTCTATACCTTCTTCTCTGAAATTTTTATTGTTCAACTGAATTAATTTCAGGTGTTATCTTTATGGTAACCCTTCGGTAAGGACATCTATCCGTTTTGGGCCATTTACTTATACAGCCATCTATGTTTTGAAGAAACTCATCATCGGCTTTAACTCGAATCGAAGTATAAATCTTCTTCCTTCAGTCCAGTTTGTGGATGTGTTTACGGTGACTAAAGAGTCCAATCCTGGCATGGAACAAGCGACCACACAAGTCACATAGTATTGCTGGAGGAGGACGTGGTGGGGCTGCTCGAAGTTTCCTATTTTGACGCTTGGCCTCTTCATGTGTGCGTCGATCCCTTTCAAACGTCTTTACAGTATCCGAGATGGTACGGCGCCAAGTTGAGCGGTCTTAAGCCAGCATGTCCCAGGTTTGTGAATCAAGACCTGTCAATTTCAGGGTCTGCTTAAATTGGTCCTTGTAGCGCCTCTTAGGACCACCATGAGGTCTGGTGACATAGCATTTGACGAGGTAATCTCACATCATCCATCCGATGGACATGACCAATCCATCTAAATTGGTGACCTATAATGGATGATACCAGGGGCGGCTCCTGAGGTGGTTCCCGTGTGCCATGGCACCACCAGTGTAATGAAGAGAGAATATGTGACTTTTCCCTCTCAAGAACAGTTTATATTACATTTACATTTTGAGGAAATTGTATACATATTCTGCACTATTTGAACGAGCGCGCAAACTGACATGCGTTGTGGTGGCGCTTTATTGAATTACTGAGCCAGAGCCAACCGGCACTACCTACGAACATCAGACCGCATCAGACACTGTACTGCAATAAGGACTAGTTTGGCTTGAGTTTGTTTGTGTTGTGTTGAGACGCATATTACCCTGAGGTAGAGCCAACGGCCTCGTGACGCGGAGCTTCAATTCTATCCACGAGATAGCAGCACGTCACAGGTACACGCACACATTACATACACGTTAGAACTGCTGAACTGCTTTATCTTTCAACCACTAGAGTACAGCATATGGCAGCACACTTCCAGTGGTACCAGCTTGACGATATATCACTGTGTCTTGACTATTAAATAAATTCAAACCACAAAATAGTTTTAGTTCTTTATTGTTTGACATTTAGCAACTTTTTTAGGCTCATATTGATGACGGGGATTATTTGTTCTCTCTTTGTAATGTAAAAATTCGGAATTTTTCAACGAGTTTTACTGTGTTTCGTTAATTTAATTTGGCGGCACAGTTTCACGTCCCAAGCGTAAACACAAATTCTCAAGTTTGACTGCAAATGTGTATGAATAGTGTCCGTCGTTAAATAGCTTTTGTGTTCATTTATATTAGATGCAGGGGATATCCTTTCCAATCAATCCGTATGTACGATAAGTAAGGTTGTCTTAGAGGTAGGTCATCGTGTTCATTTCATCTCACCTATTTATTTTGGGACAGCAACTGAAATTGCGACAAAGAGGCTGTGGTCACGTGTGTGTTAGCAATAGCCATGCTTATTTTTTTCCTATATAGACATGTTACATAAACTTGCATAGCATAATGCGGCATTGACCATATAAACACCGTTTTAATCTAATAAGTGTGCTTTTGGAATCGAAACATGCAAGCTAGGTTCCTTAATAAAATTTGATTTGTTTCATGTTTGAAGATCGCATAGCTCGAGCGCAACGTACGAAGCCGTAGGAATCTCAATGAGCTCTGTGTCACCTTTCGGAAGTGTAACAATGAATAAAATAAGTGAGTTGTTACAATCTCCATTTAGCGATAGGACCGGTCTTATTAATTCAAATGAAGGTGTCGATCGAGGTTTCGGAACAAATATTTTTGATGAGTAGGCCTAGCATATGTTGTTTTCTTCAAATTATTTTTCTGAGAGGTTTGTTCAATTATAATTCTTAAAAGTGGTTTTTATTTAAAATGCATATGGATCAAAATATGTGTATGATATAATATCGTATGGCCTCGGTGCCAGGTGCAAGCGTTGTTGTTTGACACCCAAAGGGCAGCTTGCTTGTCGAATTTTTGTTGTTCCTTGGAGCTTAGATATCTAACCTCCTTGACACTTTAGCGCTTTCTAGTAGAGAAAGGAAGAACTTTTGTTTTGGCGAAAAACCCGAGACTAAAATATTTGTAGTAGTTATGCAATTTCTCAATTCACTTCAGCTGACACTTCAATTAAAAACGTCGGCTCTCCTGTAGTATACGTTGCCCGTTTCGAAAGTGCGTTATTTTACTTAGTAGCGCTCTGAAAATGGTTTGTATTTACTCTGCCACGTTATTAAAGCCATTTGCCATTAACAAACACCGCGTAAACACTTCCAAAAAAGGAAATTGTCAACCTTAACTTTCAAGTAATAAACTTATAAAAAGCACGTCGCCATGTTTGATTACGTAATGCTACCAACTTACTGATTGTACTACTAGGCAAAATCATTGGCCTGGTTAAAGATTATTGATGCGTGACTACCCCACTGTGCGTGACAAAAACCAGGGGTGTTATCCATTAGCCTAACGCGGCCCGCAGGGCCGCGCTACCAAACCTTTATTGGCCTAAACGAAAACCATTGGGCTGGATGAAAATATTGGTCTGGAAACAATAATGTTGGCACTCTGAAAAAATACCGTAACACTCTCTAGCGATGAAATATTCAACTGCTGTATATTAGTAACATTGGCCATATCTATAGAAAATTTTTCGGATTTTAATGGCGCCGGGCAACGTATACTACACGAGTTCCAAAACGTCTTCTACAATAGCACAGTTAAATAATGTTAAACATATAACTTATTGCATAAAATATGCACTATCCGTACCTGCAACTTTGAATGATTTTATTGCAAATTTTGAATATGCTGGCACCACCAAGTGAAAAATCACCAGCCGCCACTGGATGATACTATGCTGTTGATTTGAACCTTTTCCAGAACAGCAATATTGGTAATGCGGTATTCCCATTTAATCCTCATGATTGATTGAAGTTTTTGTAGGTGGAAACGTGCAAGCTTCCTAAGATCACGTCGGTAAAGGGTCCACGTTTCACAGCCATACAACAATGTAGAAATGACTACTGCTTTGTACACCATAAGCTTTGTACTCATGGACAGATCTTTATTCATGAAGACCCGGTGCGCTAATCGTCCATATGCTGCATGGGCTGCGCCAATTCTCTTATCCACATCTTTCTCACAGGTACAGCTAACAGAAATGGTACTGCCCAGGTACGAGAAGTGGTCTACCTGTTCTAATGGCAAATTTGAGATGGAGATATTGAACTGAGGAAGAGGTGTGCCTGGTGAAGGTTGTGGCAAGACTTTAGTCTTATTGACATTTATGGTAAGACCAAAGCGATCACATGCACTTTTGTAACAATTAACTGACTCTTGCAGCTCTTCTGGTGTGAGAGTTGGCGACGCAGCATCATCTGCATACAACATGTTAGTAACGTTAGTAACCTGAGTTTTCCTCATGGAGCGGAGACGAGTTAGGTTGAAAAGCCCTCCATCGAAACGATACTTGACCTCCACACCTGGGATGTTTGTGGGTGAATCATAAAGCATTGCAGCCAAGTACAGCGCGAAAAGCGTTGGAGCCAGTACACATCCTTGTTTCAGTCCATGGGTAATAGGAAATTCATCGGACATCTTATTCTAATGGCAAACCTGACCTGTCATGCCATCATGGAGAGCCTTGATTAGATCTACAAAACGCTGAGGGCAATCAAACCGCTTCAGCACCGCCCACATGGCTGGTCTTGGAACCGAATCAAATGCCTTTTCCAAGTCATAAAAGACTAAGAAGAGTGGATTCTGTTGTTCTCTGCATTTTTCTTGTAGCTATCTCACACAGAAAATCAAGTCAATTGTGCTTCTGGAAGCTCTAAATCCGCATTGTTACTCTGGGAGGATCTTCTCTGAGATAACCTTGAGGCGGTTAAGTAGAATCCTTGCAAGAATCTTCCCCACAATTGATAGCAGTGATATAGGCCTACCACGGTAGTTGCCACAAACACTGCGATCACCCTTTTAAAAGATAGTGACGATAGTGGCATTCTTTAGGTCTCCAGGTACCTTTCTTGATTCCCATATTCTGAGGATAAGGGTGAAAATCCTTGTTTTGAGAGAATGACCTCCGGCTTGAATTAGTTCCAGAGGGATGTTATCTGGGACAGGTGCTTTTCTGGGTTTCAATTGGGTGAGAGCTGCACTGAATTCATGATAAGTAGGAGGTACTGCCAACCACAGTTGTTCAGGTTGTTGCGGCACATCACAAAGGAAGTCTTCAGCAGCTGCTGATGGACGATTTAGGAGATTGGAGAAGTGCTCCTTCCAGCGTTCCAAGATTTCTTGACTATCAGTAAAGGTAGTAGAATTATCAGCGCTTTTCAGTGTACCTGATGATGAGCGAGATGGTCCATATATTTCCTTGAGTACTGCATAGAAGTTGCTCAAGTCTCCAGCACCCGATAGTCTCTGCAGTTCCTGACCTTCTGTTGCCACCAAGTATTTTTAATCTGCCTTATCTGAGTCTGGCCATTTACCCTTGAGTTCCAGTTGTTTATCTCTCTTTGTGTTGGAAGTTGGGTCTTGAAGATGAGCAAGATAGGCATTCCTTTTGGCGTTGATGAAAGACAGAATTTCCTAATTGTTGTCATCAAACCAGTCTTGTCTTTTCCGCACTATAAACCCAATGGTTTCCTCAGCTGACTGTGTGATAATCTTCTGGAGTGTGGCCCATTCTTGCTGAATATCATTTTTACTGGGTTTTCTGATAACTGGGTGACGATCCTGTTTCCAAAATGTTTATACATGGATTCATCCTGAAGTTTGGATGTATTAAACTTCTTTCATTGCAAATTTTTGATGTTCCTAGGTTGTTTAGGTCTGATGTATATCCTGAGCTTACATATAAGAAGTTTATGATCTGTCCAACAATCGTCTATATTCCTTGATGTTCTGGTAATAAGAGTGTCCTTCTTATCACATTTTTTCCCCCCCGTGTGGTCTCCTCAGAGACCTAGTGCAGGTCTTTCTATTCGACGCCCGTGGGCGACCTGCGCGTCGGGATGAGAGATGGAATTGATTAAGGTGAATGAAATTGGAGAAGGATGTGGAAGGAAGCGGCCGTGGCCTGTCAGAAGGTACCATCCCAGCATTTGCCTGGTGTTGAAAATGGGAAACCACGGAAAACCATTTCAAGGACGGCCGACGGTGGGGCTCGAACCCACGCGTCTACCGAGTCAGCAGAGAACTTGGCCCCATGACCTAACACTGCGCTTTAGCCAGCGTAGCCACTACTGTCGGTCTTATCACATTGCCGGGTAATGATATAATCAAGAATGTGCCAATGTTTGGAACGAGGATGCATCCACATGGTTTTGAAGCGGTTAGGTAACCGGAACTGCGTGTTGGTAATGAAAAGTTCGTGTTTTGCACAAATACCAAGAAGCAACAGTCCATTGGGATTACATTTTCCAAGTCCCTGTTTGCCCATCACATTATTCCATAGCCTGTGATCTTTCCCTACTCTGGCATTGAAGTCACCGAGGAGCAAGAGTTTATCTGCAGATGGTACCTTGGAGATTATTTCACTTAGCTGATTATAGAACTGAGCCTTTACTTCATCATCAGAATCTAAGGTAGGAGCATAGGCAGAGATGAGTGTCATAAAGGAACCTCCTGAGAGTGGTATGCGGAGAGTCATGAGCCTTTCGCTGATTGCAATGGGCATAAGTTGGTGATAATTTACCAGTTTGGTCTTCACAGTGAAGCCCACACCATGAATACGACATTCACCCTCCTTCTTTCCTTTCCAGAAGATGGTATACCCTGTTCCAGATTCAGTAATCTTGCCTTCAAAAGACAGCATAGTTTCATTGAGAGCAGCAATGTAAACGTTGAGTCTTGATAACTCATGGGTTACGAGAGCTGACCTTCTCTCAGGTCTAACGTTATTGTCCAAATCAAGCAAAGTTCTGATGTTCCATGATCCAATAATCAGTGTGTGATTCTTTACTGTTTTTGAGTTTCGACCGCATGAGGAGTGACCTGCTGAGTGCGGTTGCCCAGCCGGACGAAGATTGTGATTTAGCCCACCTTTTCTAGGGCCTTCCCCATGTGGGGTGGGCAGCGGTGATCCTAAATAGGCCTGCCCAAACACAGATGCAGGACCGAATTCCTGAGTAGTCACAGAGTCTCCGGAAGACGACTATCACACATCTGCTGCCAACGTGCAGGTCCGAACTAGGGGCTTCCAGTTACACCCATAACCTGCCCCCACCGTCCATATCCCATCGCCGTTGGACTTTGAAAGTAAGTGACGTTCGGAAGAAATGCCACTGGCGTGAATTTGTGTAAGGTGGATCTCAGCTTGCCAGGACGAGACCCACACACTGTGATCTCTGAGCCTTATTCTGTGGCTCACAAAGAATGAGACATGCAGGACCGAACACCGAGACTGCAACGAACTGCCGCATACTCAAGTACTACTGAGGTGCGCCTTTACAGCCATTTACTTGTACATCCATCTATGTTTTGAAGAAACTACAACATGCTATTCACATACGGTACACGGTATGGTTACAATAAGCACTTGCCTAGTTCACGGTATAGCCTTAATAGGACATTATTACAGTCAGTTCGGCTTTTTAATTTCACATCCATTAACTGTTCAGTGTGTAAAAGCTATTTAACCCCCTTCCTTTTTTTGTTACCGCTTTATAATGAAGATGGAGTAACTGAATGGGAGTGATCCCCAAATATGAACCTTCGAGACTTAAGAGATACATTTTCCAATGAATTCCAACTCTCAGCCAGTATGAAACATAAGAAGAGCGACATGATTCCCGGCTCAGTAAGTTCTATAGTCAGCTATAGGCTAACAATAACAAGCAAAGGTTTTTTTTATTTTTATTTTTTTAGCGAATGGCTTTTAGTGCCGGGAGTGTCCGAGGACATGTTTGGCTCGCCAGTTTTTGTAGCTGCTTCGAGACGGACACCCAATGGGTGAGCTACAAGTACCGTTGGGGAGGGAAGTTGGAATGTAAGGACGAGGAGTTGGAAGGTAGCGGCTGTGGCCTATAGTTAGGGACCAACCCCGGCATTTGCCTGGAAGGAAGATGGGATAACACAGAAGACCATCTTCAAGGTTGCCGGCGGGCGGATTCGAACCTCCTCGCCTCCCGGATGTGAGCGACTGCCAGCAGTCATGCCGTAACGACCACGGCTAACTCACCCGGTGAGCAAAGGGTAGGATACACACTCCGGGATAATTCCGGCTAAAGGCAGGGAAGACGAGAGCTGTAGACTGGAGAATGGGGGAGGAAGGCAAGGTACAGTAGCTTCAAGACATATTCTGCCACAATGCGCCGGAAATTCCTGTCGTGAAGTAGGCTACACCGGCCAGCAGAGAGGGAACATTTGATGCATAACAGAACGCGAAACTGAGCTTCAGGCTAAATAATGTGACAGAGCTTGTTCCTCATTGGAACTGAAGAAATAATTAATGCTTAAAGTGACTTTCTTTGCTAATTGGGAAAACTCCAATGCTCCGATAAATAAGATACACAAACACCAATTACCAGGTTTAAGCGCGTTCTTTTTAATCAAATGTATCTATATTTATTTCAAATGCCGTATTCCTACTTGAATATATTTGATCTTAGACCAAGAGGAACCTGCTCGTATCTTCTTTAGGGAAGGTGCATGCTTACAGTATTGAACACACGAGAAAGCACTGCATCTCAGATTTATGGGCATTACATAGAACTCATCAGCTAAACCTGCAGCCAGGTCCAGTTATTAATTAGGTTAGACCCGGTGTCTAACAATTTAAAAAAAATAAGTAGCATTCAGTATAAAGTGGGCTACAATATCATCTCAGACGTCTTAAAAAGTGACTTTATTCTTGAACTCCAATGGAATGCTGAGATGAAAACTGCCATTTTCTTACAATTTCTTGTTACGATTACACATAGGCCTACATGGACTGGTGGAGACCCAAAAAATTAAAGCCACAGGCAATCATAGAGATTCACACTCACTCACATACATGGTGTGATTGACGACGATGGCCTGAATCCCTTATGTGGAACAACAAGCCCCTTGGTATTATTATTATTATTATTATTAATAATAATATTATTACTCGTATATACGTTTGTCTTTCGGAAATTCTAACTCGCAGGCAGCTCCAGTTTGTAATTATATTGCTTTCATTTTATTTTCATCTGCTTATAAAGTATCAGGATGTAATAACTTCATGTGATTCAATGAAATGAGCACACGCTTTAAGGATAGCACAAAAACACACATACATGATACAGTTACAGATCATCGTACGTTTTACCTAAGCTACTTCTGCTGGCAAACAAAGTATTGGAACGAAGGTACAGCAAGTTTATCAGGGAATATAGGTAGTATAAATTATAAAACATGAAGCTGCATGTTTTCAAACTGAAAGATAACCAACCACTTGAAGCATGAGCGCCTAGGATAGAGATTCAGAGCTATGGAAGGCAAAATGAAACGAGAGAAGTCCAAGCTCTGCTCCAATTAAATTCAATAAGGAATAATTAAGAGTACAGTAAATAAATAAATAAATAAATAAATAAATAAATAAATCCTCAAAACTGCAACATCTCATGTTTAGTTCTCTACCAATCTTACAGCACGTGTTCTACGCTGGCTACAGGAAGCATTCCCATGCACATTATAAGGAATTGTTTCAATACCTATTTCATTTCTCGCCATCTCTGTCGCAGTGATGCAAGGGAGATTGAAGCTTAATGCCATTAAATAAGACTTCGTGAATTCATCTTTAGATACAACAAGCAGCTGAACCACGCGGGTATGTCCTATACGTTCCATCGGTGTTTCAGCTAATGGGACGGTTTCTTTGACCCTGTTAAACAGAATGTTGTACACACACAGTATATGATGGAGCAATGTACCTTACAAGTTAGACAAGACATACAGTCGGTGCCACACATTGTAGGAACTTATCATTCCCCGAAATCTCTGCAAAAATGGTTCCATCTGTGGTCAGGTTCCATTGAGAGTATTTGTTGATCCTTTCTCGAAAGTGTGTAAATTGGGTCTGAAAATCCGCAGGTTTTATGTCTTGGAATATCGTAAGTTATTATGCTAATTTAATGGCGTTTGGCCTCTGGGGAGGCCTAATACAGATTGTCGCTTTGATATCTCGTTATTTTACGTTTTTCAATGCTGTAGCTCTGTATGAGTTGTGCAGTCTTCCGCTCCGACCCTTGAAGTAATAGTAACCAAAGCCCTGCGTAATTTCTTACCCATAACGCAGAAGATCACTCTCATTCACATCGTGCGGCTTGTCTCAAGAGCCATTGAATAGCGGAAACAACTGTCTTTTTAACAGAATCATCTTATCCTCCCTTACTTTTGGATAGGTTTTTTTTCATTTAGCACAAAGTTATATTGCTGCGTATTTATTCGCAATCAGTGATAATTGTTCTTTTACTGTGTCGAGGATGGTCATTCATGTAAGTAATTATGTCGTGTACCCACTAACAGGAAAATGTGTGTTCTTTACTACGCTGCACTGGCGACGGGTTTATTGCTCCGACATGAACAATGAACTGCATACCTGGACATCAATTTCTATACCACTGTCCTTTATTGTTAAGCATGTATCCGTCCGCATATTCGGAGTCCACCTAGTCGAGATACATTGCAGTGACTCACCTCGCACTATTATAATATATCATCTGGCACTTCCTACTCACTCTGTGGAGGCTGTCACTAAGGAGGTCCGAGTTCAATTCCTGACTCTGACAAGAAATTTAATTCTGGTCTAAGGGCTGAAATGGCGTATATTCAGCCTCGTGAGGCAGAACTGAAAAGATATGGGTTTGAATTCCACATCAGCCATCCTGGAAGTGGTCCGCCCTGGTTTTCCACTTACACTCTACACTCCAGCCAAATGCCGGAATGTTACTTAAACGAAGGCCACGGCCGCTTCCCACCTAAATCCTAACTCGATTACAAATACACACACTAGTACAGACAGGAGTGACACAGGTTATCAGACAACTTCCACACACACCCAACTACAGGGGGATATATGACCACGATGTTGCAAGCCTCTAAATGAATCAATAACAACAACAACAATCAGCCTGCGTAATTCGTTGTTTTCTGATGGAATGCTAACGTCAGCAACTGATGCTGTAGTTACTGTATAAGGCAATGTTTGTTTTGTTGTTAATTGCACAGTTGTGATGCACACGTCAATTGTATCGTCCAACTACGTCTCATAACCTCACGCTCCGTTCACCTTTGCATTCCAGGAGTTCCACCCCCTCTTGCCACTAGCTGCCAATACTGCTCATGCGTGGTAGACGAAATATGGGACTTCGAACGCATAATTATATTAACCTTCCGTGGCTGGCTCTCGTGAGAGCCTCATGTCAGCCTCCGGAGTGTACATTGAGAAGAAGATGGTTCGATTCATACTTCAGTTATCCAAGAAGCATTTTTCCGTGGTTTCCTAATTCTATTCCAGGAAAATGCTAGGAAGGCTCCTAACTTAGTCCATTTCCGTCTCCTTCCCTGTTCTCGCAAAATTTTAAAAAGTATACATGCATACTTAAAAAGAACTTACAAATTAGACAGGATGTACACATACAAGTACAAAAGGTTTATGAACACGATGTCCAAGCTCCTAAATTGAAACTACAGGGCTTCTATGACATGAAACCAGTCATTCTTTCAGAATTAACTTCAAGTGAGCGAAATATAACCCCTGGCAAATTCATGATCCCAGAAAGCCATCAAAGTAACATCGTCCTGGGTTTGAACCATTCAATGTTGCTTTCGCAGTCCTCTCATCGTACGTGTCTTATGATACATGACGCATGTAGAATGAGAGCAACATCAAAATCCATCAGAAATATATCTATTATGATGGATCGTCTGAACCCTGAATCAAATGTTTGTGACTCTCTTGCGCAACCATTTGATCACCATGATAACTTGGTTGGAGGAATTCAGCGTAACTCATGAAGCTGTCCTCCGCTAAACTCTGCAAGTTTGTGCATTAACTACTCCCTTGCTTACTCAAACTTGTGCACGGGTTTACTTGAGTACTGTACCGATACAAGTTCTATTGAATTCACAGCGTATAACATAGGAAGGTTTCCATCTAATAAATGACTTTTGCCTCAAGCCAAATGTTATATTCAGCACAAGAACGTTCTCAGAAATCCACAATGAACTGAAGTTCAAGTTATTCGTTTCAATACGAACAACCGGTAGAGTTCTAGAATTTTAAGACAAAAGAGTGATATTATTAATTAGTCCAGGTCTAACAATTACTTAGGTAAATGTTTTGCAAGGCTCCAAATAAGAGACAATCGAGCAATGAGATGCAATATTATACAAGGTGCTTCAAAGTTGTTGTACTACCTCAGTCAGGTACGTCCCGAGGGAAAATATATGTCATAATATGAAATCCTGAAGTTCTTTCTACAGTTATTGTGAGATAATTGGAATAAACACCTATGGACATCAAATTGGCAGGTGTAAAGCTACAGGAAGTAGGTGACTTCTGTAACTTAGGAAGCAAAATAACCAGTGATGGACGCAGCAAAGAGGATATAAACAGTAGGTTGGCTCAGGCAAGAAAAGCATGACAAATATAGATTTAGGTATTAGGAAGTAATTTTGGAAGCGTGGCATGGTATGAAAGGGATACTTGGATTGACGGTGCACCAGAAGAGAGAGGAATAGAAGCATTTGAAATGTGGTGTTACAGGAGAATGATGAAGATCAGACGGTAGATTGAGCAACAAATGCAGAAGTATTTATACGAGTGGGAGAGGAGCGATGTTTCTGGCGACTGCTAATGAAGAGAAGAGATAGGTTGGACGGACACCCAGGAAGAGCAAACTTAGCTATGGAAGGAAGGGTAGGGGACAAGAACTGTAGGGGTAGACCAAGACTAGAATATGTTAAACAGATTGTCTCGTATGTAAGGTGTGGTAGCTATGTAGATATAAAACGATTAGCTCAGGGTAGAAAGGCATGGCGTGCTGCATCATACCAGTCAAAAGACTGAAGACTCAAACATACAACACCAAATTGGAATAATTGATACGATCGTTTAGGTAACCGATGAGAAATTTAATTCCGTTCTGAGGGCTGTGACGCAAAACTGAGAAGTTGGTTTAATTTCCACCTCACTTATCCAAATAGTGGTTTTATGTGCTCTCTCACTTCTGCTGTAGGAAACTGCTGGGATCGTAACCAACTGAAGGGTACGGGCACCTCCTACGAGTTCATACCTAATTTGCAAATTCACACACTACCACAATTATCACAATGACACAGGTGATCAGCGAGATTCCACCCATAACTGCCTCAGAACTAATTGACCCTTGTGAAAGTCTAGTAGGAAGCTGAAGAGAGAGTCTGCTTTTCTCAGCCTGCTGGGTGGTGTCCGCTGCGTCACCCGTCAGCCGTCAGAAGTAGGCCTACACTCCGATCCCGGAGCAACTGTCACTCACTCACTCACTCACATGATAACAACCATTATTTATTTCACTTGTTACAAACTGTATTAGAGGTGATTGGAATAAATAAATGACACTAATACGTGTAATGGAATAATATAGTAACGAAAATATTATGACTTTATAGTTCAGCACTCTACTATTAATAATCAACCATTATTAATAATTATAATTAATTAACCAAGCAAATCACGGGCTAATTTGTTCCGAGGGATTTATACCCAAGTATATGGGACTACTTGACCACGCTGTCGCAAAACCGTAAATGAATTATCAACAGCGGTAACCGATAGAAATATTGATATCAGGAACCTTGAAGAGACATTAACTGGAATAGAAGTGCCATTTTGGAGCTCTGAATTATTCTACTTATATTAAGAGTTCGCACTCTGTGGCATTTCGTTATTAGCTGTTTCATTCAGTGACTTCAACATCGTGGTAATTTGAGCCCCTGAATGTGTGTATATGTAAAAATAATATAATTTTTCGGATAACCCTTTGTTGTGTCTATAGTAATATGTGCATTTGTTATTTTGGTGAGGATTGGGAAGGATGTGACCGTGGCTTCAAGTCAGGAACCATCCTGACATTTCGTTGCAGTAGAAGAGGGAAACAATGATAACCACTCCTATTATGGCTGAGTTCAACCAATCACTAGGCTGAGTATACCCTCTTCCAGCACTCAGACCAGAATTAAATTACTTGTCAGAGTTAGTATCGAACCTGGATATCAGAGGTGACAGACAAGAATGCTGTTCTAATCAGTATTAAACATCTGACCAGACCTCCTAGAGGTGTAGTGGCTAGAATTCTTGGCTGTCATGCCTGACTTCCGGGTTCAATTTCTAGCTCTTCCAAGAAATTATAGTAGTCTATATTCAATTTAGCCTCATGAGACCGAGTGTACCCCGTTCCAAACCTCAGCCCAGAATTGAATTTCATGCCAGAGCCAGGTATGTAAACAGTACCTCGAGGACGGTAGCAAAGAGAGTTGGTGAGGAATAACAGGATGGTTTTTAAGTTCAAGCCAAAATCTGCTTGAAAAATCTACGAAAAAATATTCACAAAAAGATGATACAGTTGAAAAATGTATTATTACATAAAGGTCTTCAAGTCATTAATAAATAGGCTAAAATATTTAAATTGATTAATGTATAGCAACCGATTTAGTGGTGTGTTTGCATATGAAATGGCTCTACAATCAGGAATAATGACACACGCAAAGATAATATAGATTATAATAATAATTAAAAATAATAAATAATTATAACAATAATACTATTGATAATAATAATTATAATAATAATTAACAACAATAATAATAATAATATTAATAATAAAATATTAATTATAATAAATAATTACAATAGTCAAAATGAAAATAATAATTATAATAATAATAATAAATATTAATAACAATAATAATTATGATTATATTAATAATAGTAATTATGATGGTATTTGTACTTTAAAGGGCCTACCATGCAGGTTATCGGCACATAATGATTTGCGTGAGGATGAAAAATGTTGAGACGAAAACTAGAAAACTAACGTATTACTGACTTAAGGACTAGAAGAAGGGAAAAACGACGAAGAAATAAAAACAGTCAAATAAAAGAAACGCTCTCAACTCTCGAAGAATGACGACTGAGGGACTTGGACAGAAGTAGAGCCATAAAAGGCTGATAATAAAAGGAAGGAGGAGAGAGTCCGTCCCAATGGCAATGGAAAAATGAGAAAACCGACCCAGCGCAAGAATCTCTAGGGGTCACCAACTCTCGAGTTTTTCAGCCGTGAGCCCTATGAGGGTATAGCGCCATCCCGGGTGCACAATAAGTGGTGGTGCAACACACACTCTGCCTCCTTTAGGGCCATGTGCAGAAGGCTGGAGATACCATGATAAGAGGTCTGACCCCTTGAAATATGAAGGTTTCAGGAAACATGAGACAAGGGCCAATTAAAGTAGGAAATTGAAAGACTCACTATGTCTCGGATAGCCTAATACTGGCGGGCTCGGAAGAGAACAATAGTTGACTGAGGGTGGTCGACAGGAAGGATGGCAGAGAGGAACTCAGCCCATGTGATAGCAATGCCAGACTCATCTGGGGTCCTGCAGTCGCCAACCCATGACCCACTTGTTGTGAGCACCAAGGGGGAGTAATATTGATAACAATAATAATATAAACATTTGTCTTTTTCACTCATCTCCATATATATTATTGAGATTTCTAGTCACCTGAATGTTCGTAGCAGTTGATGGAAATTTATTTGTATCTGCTGCTATGCCTTCTACAAATTCGAATTCTGCGTGACGGGTCAAGGTCAAGGTTTTGTGATGTATCGTAGTCTTATCTCCTTGCTTTTCGATTAACTTTCACCCTCTAAATTCCTGGTTTATGCATGTGAGATTTCTGTTCATGTTGTTCATTGAGTTAGGGGCTTTGCGACATTATAGTCAGTTAGCCCCGTGTACCCTGTGTGTACGGAAATTGTCCGATAACCTGCGTTATTGTGATTGCTGTACTAGTGTGTGAGTTTGTAATTCAGATGAGGATTTTGAAGGAGGTGGCCGTGACCTTAAGATAGGAACCATCCCGGCATTTGCATGGAGAGAAGTGGGAAACCACGGAAAACCACTTCCAAGATGGGTGGATGGGAATTGTACCTTCCTCTTCTCAGTTTTGCCTCACGAATCTCAGTGTACGCCGTACCAGCCCAAAGACCAGAATTAGAATTTCTTAGCTGAGCCGGTAATTGAACCCCGACCTCCGAGGCGACAACCAAGAATACTGGCCACTTCACCACGAGGTGGTCCGGTCCAATTTCTACGCAAAAGAGAGGACTGAGTCTTATGATCGTGACGTTACCGGTCACGTAAATCTACAAGTTTCTTCCTTCAGTTTTATCTAACAGTATCCATATTATAGCCATAGTTGTTGTTACAAGGTGCAGGTGTATTAGTGCATGTTAGTCTTATTTTTGGTTCAAACTCGGAGAATGTCTCGTGGAGCTCCTTCAAAGTTTGCATGTACTCATCCTCATGAAGCTAATTAGGGTTTGAAGTGGCATAGCGCTGTATGATCCCTCCTCCATTGTCAATGTATGTTTTTTTTATTTTTTTATTTTTTTTCGTGTAGCCTATTGAGAGGCCAAGTGCAGGTCTTTCTAGTCGACGCCCGTGAGCGACCAGCGCGTCGGGATGAGAGACGGAAAGGATCAAGATTAATGAAATTGGGCAAGGATGGGGAACGAAGCGGCCGTGGCCTGTCAGAAGGTACTGTCCCAGCATTTGCCTGGTGTTGAAAATGGGGAAACCACGGAAAACCATTTCAAGGACAGCCGACGGTGGGGCTCGAACCCACGCGTCTACCGAGTCAGCAGAGAGCTTGGCCCCATGACCTAACGCTGCGCTTTAGTCAGGGTAGCCACTACTGTCGGTGAATGTATGGTAATACCGAGGTAATATAATAATAATAATAATAATAATAATAATATCGTATGGCCTTGGGTGCCGGGTGCAAGCTTTGTAATTTGGCACCCAAAGGGTAGCTTGCATGTCGAATTTCGTTGTTTCATTGAAGCACTATGAGAGTTAGATATCTAAACTCCATGAACACTATAGCGCTTTCTAGTAGAGAAATGAGGAACTTTGTGTTGGCGGAAACTCCCGAGATTAATTTTGCCATTATGAACACGGCCTACTGAATTCAAATGGGTTCTTTGACATGCCAACATCGTATGACATACGTCTCGTAATTTTTGACGCCTTTCTAAAAACAATTACTACGGCCGGGAGCGAACCTGCAAGCTTGGGGGGTTAGTAATCCGACACGATAACCACTCACCCAAAATCGAAATCTAGGGGGACAAAATTATTTTTACGTTTTAATCATGAATTTAGAGTGAAAGCAACGTATATAATTTGTTTATTTCATAATAAACATCATTTAAGACCTTTTTTAAGCTACGTCTACACATGCAAGAAATTGTGTATGACTAGAGTTGGATAGAGCATTCAGTTATCTCTTCAGAACAATATTTTACCCCTAATTTATTTTTAACAAAGTCACAAAGTTCCACTTTTGACATAATCGTCGAACCCAGTGCTTCAAACAGTTATAAACATGTGAGAACTGGTTGCGCGGCATCTTCTAAAACGTACAATAACTAAGTAAGTTGCAAAAAGATGCAACAATTCTTATAACAGGCGGAAACTACAAGACTTTATCCACATTTTAACATTAAGTAGAAAGTGACCCAGAGTGACGTGACATACTAAAAATCTAAGTGAAAATATAATTTTAAATATAATAGTTAAATATTATATAATGCAAATAGAGCTAAAATTACGTAACAATTACACCCATTAATAACTGAAACACGTTACAAAGATCATACCTTCAGCTACATGTTCCATCTTAAAGCATCACACTAACAACAAAGACAACCAAACGACAGCCACTTACGTTCAACCTCCAATTCAGGCTGTTCGAACAATGGTGACAGATTTACACTAAGATGCGTTTATATCCCAGAATAGTGAGCGGCAATTATATGAGAATGCTGTAGAAGTAATAAATTTTGATTTTTTAATTATGAAAATAAATAATTTTGTCCTCCTAGATTTTTATTTTGACCCGCTGTGCAAGTTAATACCGAGGTGAACTCAGTTCATAACACTCGATCACTAATCCTCACCTTGTTCTGTCCGCATTTAACAGTGGGTTTTATCCTATCCTTTGTTTGTGTTTATGTGATTGAATCCCAAAGATAAGAGAAAATGTAAGTTAATCAAGATGGAAAGAAAATACATATTGTTATCTTTTTCCTCATTCGTACTGTGATGCAGACGATCCCTTGCGGTGCGGACGGAGTGTTTGGAAATATCAAGTGTATCACGCAGCTAAAACTGAATTAATTGTCTCTAGGGTCCGCACGCCCGAGTAGTCGCAGAATTCCCGTGATAGGCTAATGCATACAATTTCTGGTTCATGTGGAAAGCTAGAGGTAAGCTTCATTTAAAGTATGTATAACCCCTACTGCGAAGAGCATATAAAGCAGACTTTGTCAACGCTGCATGCATTGATTTCGGGCACCCAGTGTAACACACGGGCGTAGCCTCGAGCAGTGAGTCATATTTCACCACTCAATTGGGCCAGAGCAATGGTCTTGCTCACCACAACAGTACAACGAGCACAAAACCACAACCCATTCTCTTCTTAAAGAGACCACCTAGTGGTATACTGGCTAGCATTCTTAACTGTCCCCACAGAGGTCCGGGTTGGATTCTCGACTAGGCTATGGCATGTACTGTAAGTCAATTCCGGTCGAGTACTGGAATGGGGTACATTCAACATCGTGGGGCAAACCTGAGGAGATGTGGGTTCGTTCCTACTGCAGCCATCAGTAGTGGTATTCCGTGGTTTACCTCGTCGACTGTCTGCATGGCGCAGCGGTAACGTTCTCACCTGCTCTGCCGAAGTTTGCGGGGTCGAATCCTGGCGCAGTTATTTGGCATTTGAGGGTGCACAAATGTGAGGGAGCCGTGTAAGTAGATTTACTGGCACGTTGAAAATCCCCTTCGCGGCAATATTCCGGCACCCCGGGGTCTTTAAAGCCTCAGTAGTTAAAAGGGACGTATGACCAATATTATTATTATTATTATGCTTTCCCTCTTCTACTCCAGACAAGTGCCAAGTTCGATTCCCGGCTCTGCCATGAAATTTGATTCTGGTCTGTGGACTGTAACGGGGTATACTCAGCCTCGTTTGGCAAAACTAAAAAGACTCCCACCTCAGCCATCCTCTAAGTGGTTTTCCGTGGTTTCCCACGATTACTGCTGGCAAATGTGGTAATGGTTCCTAAATCACGGCCACGGCCACCTCTTTCCCAATCCTAACCTGATTTACAAATAGCCTACATATGTTAATAGAGCTATCACAGTAACACAGGTTATCAGATCAAAATTCCACATACACCCAAGTACACGGGCCTAAATGACCGAGATGGCCAAGCCCCATAAATGAAAAAACATAAAGAAACAACAACCCTAATACAAAAATGCCTTGTTTGCTGGTCTACCCACTGCAGAAATGGGCGCGTCATTTGCTGACTTCTTGTTCATGTTTATGTAAGTACAAATATTTCTTGCAATCTCGTTGTTGTTTTATCTGAGGCTCTGTGTACTTCTGTATGTGTCAATGGAATTTGTCTCCTATCCTGAGTTAATGTGCTATCTGTAGCAGTGTATGTATTAGTAAATCAGGTAAGTTTTGGGAAGGAGACGGGCGTGGCCTTAGTTAGTATCCATCGCGACATTTGTCTGGAGTAGAAGTGGGAAACTACTTCCAGGGATTGCTGAGGTGGGAATCGAACCCACATATTCTCGGCTTTGCCTCACGAGGCTGAAAGTACCCCGTTCTTGCCCTCAGACCAGAATTAAATTTCTCGGCAGGGTCAGTAATCGAACCTAGGCCTCAGCCAAGAATGCCAGTCACTGCGCCTCGAGGTGGTCTCTAGCCAGGTAATGAGCCTGGAGATAAGAACGCTAAGGAAATCCACTCACTGGTTACGACTGCTGACATTTAGCTGTCTTTGTTTAGAGTAAGTGTTATGAATACTCCCCTGATAACGGATCATATTTCAGTCAGAAAATATTCGTTGTCGGACTGGATATCGTTCCTTCGTGAGAAGAGAGTGGATTCCATTCCCACCTGAGCCATCCTAGAAGTGGTTTTCCGTGATTTTCCAATCCTATTCTAGGTAATTGTCGGGATGGTTCCTAACGGAAAGCCAAGGCCACCTCCTTCCCATTCCCATTTCTACAGTCTACGGAAGCGCTCGAAGTTGCCCGAAATTTCCAAAAGAATTGGCACGGACTGGCACAGCCAGGTTGGCACGCGCTCAAATTGGGTTGTTTGACCTAGCCTGTATTAGACGGTAGACTGGTCGAAGGACATAAGCTTAAATCCTCACAATTCTCTGCTAGGATTTATATAGGACGATACGCTGTTGTCTAGATACAGGCTAGTAACCCTGTGAGTCACTGGTACAGTCATCATAAATTTTCCGCGTTCAAGCTCCACTTTGATCTAATAATAATGATCGTGTGGCCTCCAAGGAGGCCGAGTGCAGGTCTTAGTTGACGCCCTTGGGCGACCTGCGCGTCGTAATGAGGATGATGTGAGAATGAAGACGTCACATACACCCAGTCCCCAAGCCACGGGAATTAACCCCAGGAGATTTAAATCCCTGATGGCTCGGACGGCAATCGAACCCGGGACACTTGGAACCAAAGCCTAGTGCGCTAACCATTTAGCCCCCACTTTGCTCTGTCTGGCCACCATCCTGCACTGCTATAGTATAAACGATAATTTGCCTAGCAGATAGAAAATACTGTAGAAGACATGAACGTATATAAAATGATATGTTATGCAGTCATAAATACGTGCCAGACCAGTGATTGTGGTCAGCTGACATCGCGCCAAACGAGTGATAACTTCCAGTCGAGTACACCAGAGCATTCATTCTAATAGTCAAACAGTATTTCCGGCAACATGACGATGCTTGCGCACTGATGGCAAATCCAGTCTGAGCTTGCTACACACCAGCTGCGTCTTTTATACAACAAGGGTTTTCACCCTCCTGTCTTCAGGGTTTATTAGGCCTACTAGGCTATAATGTTATTTTGTAAAATGCTACACATTTACCGGGTTAGTTCAGTATGTTATCGTGCAATATCGAACCTTAATAAGTACGTGAATAACATTAAGGTGACAACTAAGACTGATTGAAAGTGGTGGAGATATCTAATGGGCAAATGTTTTAAAAGTATCTCATTCTTGTTTATCTGGTTGAAGCTTAAACTTGCAAGATACAATACCGTATTCTGTCTTTACTCGTTTATAAAATTCATCTAAACTTCATAATCAAATCCTTCTCCGAAGCGCATCTGTGCTTTTAAAGTCACGCCCCACGACCCAATAGATAGCAGGTACTCGCTCTTCTGTGGTCTTCACAATAAGACGGGTCATCAGATAAATACTCATCACAGTAAGTACATGGTGATGATGACCAAAATGTGCCAAGTCTCTAAACAAAGTAGCAAAAGCAGCATGGGATATATTGTTAATATTGTGAAATCACTTTGGCCCCCGAGAAGGAAGGCAAAACTTGTTAGCGGCCCCATCTCAAGTTGACTGGCAGCTAGAGTCTTAGTAGTGTACTGCGGAACAGGAATTGAAAGGAAAGTGGGGACCGTTGTGAGAAGAAGGACATAGTCTGTAACTTAATACATTGTCAGTGGAAATTCCCATCGTCCATATACTGTCCATGGTGAGTTAGGACAAGGTTGGCTGCGTGTCACTGCGGTAAGGTTCTTGCCTTCCTTACCCAAAGTTGCGCGATCAAATCCTGGCGCTGTCAGTTGGCATTCGAGAGTATTTACTGTATATGCGTGAGAGCTATGACTAGATGTTCTGGCACGTTAAAAGATACCCTTCAGGTACCACGGGGTTTAGAAATGCAGCAGTAGTTGGAAGAGGCTTTAAACTCCCAACTTGATTATTATGATTATTATGATTATGATTATGATTATTATTATTATTATTATTATTAATAATAATAATATTATTATTATTATTACTTGGGGAGCATGATGGCGCAGTGGCTTGGCTGCTCGTCTTTCACCCGGAGGGTCGGGGTTCGAATCCCGGTGACAGCGGGGTGAAATTTTCACCTGGAAAATCACGTGGCGTCAGGAAGGGCATCCGGCCGTAAATCCCCGGCCAAAACCAAACTGAGCCTGTTTGGCTCCGGCCACCCCAATTAATTGGGAAAAGCCGAAGAAAGTTAGTTATTATTATTATTATTATTATTATTAATAATACTTATTTATTATACTACCTGCAAATTTGAAATTGAAATTTTCTACAAAACGATACAAACACAAGAAACTTTTACAATTTTTATAAATTTGTCATAATTCTTCCAAACTCTATTAACGCAAAGCTTAAAAAACATTACTACGAGGTTGTCGTAGTTGAACTTGTTCTTGTTCTTCTTGTTAATGATTCATTTAGGGGCTTTGTGGCCATGTAGCCCCCTGTGTGTGATATGTCTTATAACTCATACCTTTGCGATGGCTGTAGTAGTGTATGTTTTCTCTTTTCCATGGCACTACAGCCCATGAAGGGCCTTTGCCTACCAAGTGACCGCTGCCCGGCCATTTGGCCACATATATTGGGGTGACACGTGGTCAGCGCAAAAGATCCCCTCGGCCGTTAATCTTGGTTTTCTTGACCTGGGTGCTGCCTCACTGACAGACAGCTACTTAGTGTTTCTCACGAGGTTGAGTACACCCCGTTCAGTAGTGTATGATTGTAGGCTATTTTATAATAGAGGTTTAGTTTTAAATGTAGGCGGCCGTAGCTTCAAGTGAAGAAGCATTCTAGCATAGGCCTAGAGTAGGAGTGAAGAACCATGGAAAACCGCTTTCAGGAGGGCTGTGGAGGGAATCGGACCCAACTCTTATCAGTTCTTCCTCGCATGGTTGATTCTACCTCCTCCGAGCCCACGGATCAGAATCACAGATATGTTCAGTAAAAGAAAGGTAATACATTAATTGATAAAGGGAAATACGTTTGAGCCCAATCAACCACATTGAAATGTATGCATCCATATAGCTCGCCCTTCAAAATGCTCCAAGTAAGACCTGTAGTACAGTACAGTAATATCCCTAGACATATTTTCTGCAATGTGTGAATTGCTGGTATTATTTGTGTAGCAGTATTATTAAATTAAGTTTGTGTTGCTTCAAAGCTATTATAAAATGTGTTAGTTGAAGATTGAATACGTGTTCCTTCCTCCCGAAAGGATTTCCCAGATATAATTAAGCTTCACAGCGTTACATGAACGCCCATTAATATTCTAGTTATTCATCAAAACAAGGAACTTCCCTTATGCGCCACGAACATTTCTACTACGATATTCCCTTCACAGAACTAATTTCTAGTCCTAAGAGTTTTAATAAGAAAGAAAGCAAAAGTACAGCAGAACGTTAAATTTCCCAGAGGGATGGGCTGATGGCTGAAAGGTTTATGCAGAATATCTTCCCCTGCCTCCACGAGCAGCTGAAGAAAAACTTACTTCCTTGTATCCGATATGATATTATGTCACAATACCAACACAATAATAAGCGAAGTGCAAGTAAACCCTCGAGTAAAGTGCACAGTGAGATGTGAAGTGAAGTGAAGTGAACTCCCATACTGGAATAGCCGCAAATCAGCTAAGTCTTCAAAACCATGGTGTCAACTCAGTTATATTTATGTGTTTAACCTAACTAATGACCTATGAAAGCTCGTCAAGTAAATAAGAATCTAAAATATCTGCATGTTAGGTAGTCAGCCAGGTGGCTGGTTGGATCCTCAAAAAGTGCCACCATCGGTTATGTGGGCTGAAACCCACCAAAAACAAATGGATCACTATAATGAGGAGTACTAAACAAAGTGGGAGTGAAGTAGTTTGCCATTTCTTTCCTCACTGAGTCGGTACAGCAATACCAACCATACGAGTAGAACCTTTCACAGCATCCACCGACGCTGGTTGTGCCCTGAAGGCCATTACTCTGCACCACTCATACCTCAGTAGCTTCCATATAATCACAGCCATGAATTAGACTGAGATATCGGTGAAAAGCCACATTTTACTATAGCCTGTGCCAACAGACAAATGCAAAAATACTGCATCCATCAAGAACTAAAAAACAACGGTATATAACAATACGGTTCGGAACGCAAACACATCAATAGCTCTCTACGGTAGAAGTTAGCAATACAAAGTGTTACACACTTATACACATTAAACGTACCAACAAAAATCAAAAAAGTGTAATAGATTTACGGAATAATGAATAAAATTGTCTAAAAATTCCGACTCGTTACAATGTTTAACTAAAACTTATATAGCTTCTTAATGTAAATACTGTTGTACATAAGTGTTATATACATATCCACTGAACATAAATTAATCCTAAGTGAGCAGAAGCTGATGATGGTCGCGTGACAAACGAAACTAGTCATCCAAATTAGGTCCCCATTCTGTGAGAAGTCTTTTATTAAGTGTATAAATGTGTATGTCCACCCCTTATTATTCCCGTTTCAACGGGGTCGGGGATCGTATGTAAGGAAATTCACAGTGGCGGATGTACATCCTGACGCCAACTTCTTGAGAGGAGTTAATGAGAGATGAAATTAATGTAGATGAATGAAACTAGGCAAGGATGTGGAAGGAAGGGGCCGTGACCTGTCTGAAGTTACCATCCCAGCATTTGCCTGGAGTTGAAAATGGGAAAGCACTGAAAACCATTTCAAGGACGGCCGACGGTGGGGCTCGAACCCACATTTACCGAGTCCACAGAGAGTTTGGTTCCATGGCCTAGCGCTGCTCTTTAGCGAGCGTAGCTACCACTGTCGGTTATTTAAGTGCATAATTGATTCATGCAATTTATTTCAGACACTAGGAAATTCATTGTAATTCCCCGCCCAATCTAATTGGGTAGTCTACGCTCGTGTTGACCGACTGAAAAGCATATACAGGTAATGGAAAAAATTTGCAATGATGACAATTCGTTTTACTATGAACGTATCCCTGACATACGTGGAAGTATATAAACGTACACTCCCCGATATTAAAGATATTTCACACACATATTAAGAGCCTCAATGAAGTGGTAATATTAGTTTCATGACTGTGAATGCCATAAATCTTCTATAATCATTAAACAAACTGTACTTCCAAAGAAACACAGACATCGTTGCTTTCCGAAACGAACTCTAATTTTCTAAAATTTTAATTAAAACTACTTGTATTAATTATATCACTTAACCCTCGCTTCGAGCTCTCCTTTTTGCGTTTTCCACACATCATCCAAATTAATAGAAAATATTAACTTTTTCATGTTAAACCCCCAACTACAAACTGAACCTCAGTTTTCAAACATTTTATAGAAAGGCTATTTGAAGTCCTACTGGTATGAGAGTGTTCAAGTTTGTCAATATAGGTTTAACCCTTAAGAAAAATTAAAGGATTTATATATATGAGGAAAACAACGAAGGACAGCTCAAAGCACGAGCAAATTTCAAAAACTGGTTAAAAAATAGTTATACATATAATTTATCAAATTCAATAGTAAGCTACTGTAGTAGTAGCATGGTTGTATTATCTTGGAGAAACCTACAATTGTACAAAATTTATAACTTGCAGAGTCATAAAATCAATATTGTATTGGCCCTTTTAGCAGTATCTTTCCCCTTAAGCAGACCAAAAAAGAAAATCTGCAATGATTTCGTTCCCAAACTCACAGAGAAAGTGTCTAAGGAAGGAGCAAGATTATAAGAGATTATATACGACATTTATCATGTTAACAACGCACGCATAACACGCTGTAAAAATTGGGACTGCGGAAAAGTGCGTACCGCATACTTTTACAGTGCAGTATTACAGACAGGAGAACGGAATAGTGTGTGCCTGGTTAGCATGGCCGTCTCTGAGCAGGAGTTATCTTCTCACGACAATGCAAGTCCCCTTTACTGCAGCCGCAACTGTCACCCATATTGTCACCTTCAGTTGGGGCCGCCTATAATCCCAACCTACCTCCCAGTAACCGCCACTGCTTCTGTACGTTAAAGAGGACACCATTTCACCACCAATGAAGAAGTGAATGTAGCTATACGAAAATCCGTCCATACCCAGAGCACGGACGTTTACCTTCAAGTTGATGAAGCGGTGCAAGAAATATATCAGTGTCAGTGAGGGCCATGTTGAAACATTGCCGACAAATACCCCTTTCTTCCCACACTATTTTGTAACCCACTTCGTAGCCACGTGCCACTAACAGCGGTAATCCTGTGTTTGGGTTTCCCGTCCTCTCCCACACTTAACAGGTTATCAGATAATTCCAACGTACAGCCAAAAACATTGGGCTGATGACAAAGTTTTTCCCTGATATTAACAACAAAGGAATAGCCTAATGTTCTTATACCTTGTTAATGAAATATCCTACTGATGCAATCTCATTTTCCGGACCACCAACGTATTAGTATATTAGCTTTCATGGCCAGTGAATTAAAACTCAGCATTATTTTTTATAGGTCTGTACCGTGTCTTTTGTGGGGTTTCGCCTAGGACACCAAGCTGGCTCATCAGCGGGCTCTTGGTGTCCGTGACCCTGATGAGCCAGCTTGGTGACCTAGGCGAAACTCCACACAAGACACGGCACAAACCTTGAAAAATTTCTGAGTTTTTATCCAACGTTTTATTTTAGACTTAGATCGGGTGTTCAGTAATTGGAATGACATACTTGCACTAAGCTGGTGAATGAAGACACACCTTGAGAACGTTATCCACTGTCAGGAGCATCGAAGAAAATACTAAGCTACAAATGCAATGGGATACATTTAAAACTTCTTCATTATATTAATAATAATTGGCCACGTAGGGTTCAACACTGGGTCTGTAAAGAAGAAGAGTATGCTTAAGCGCTATTCCGGTTCTTTGCTGCATTTTACTCTATTGGTTATTCCTAGTGCATAGATATAAGCATCCAAAAACGTCCAGAAGAAATACAAGCATCTCAGTCTATTTCTGTACAACCAACGTGACATCCAGTCATTAATTTGAATTCATATCGGTCGTCAGCAGGATTTGAGCCACGGACATCTCGCTATAGCTTTATCGATCTCGCTCAGTCCAGTTCGACAAGGTATAGGAAATGACATGGCCATGATTTATTATAAAGGAAAATGGGGAGTGAGAAACCTGGGAATAGTCTATACCAACGACTTATCGCATTAAGTTAACCCGGTTGGTGGCTATAAAACATACGTCGTGAATAATATTCAAATTCAAATAATCGGACGTATATGAACTTAAATGCAAACCTACATACAATTAATAAACAAATATGCGCACAGATTAAATTGGAGGGGGGGGGGGGCGTGGTGGCGCAGCGGTCAAGCTGTATGCCTCTCACCAAGGCGGACCGGGTTCGATTCCCGGCCAATGCATGTAAGATTTTCGAAGTGAAATGACATGTCCTGTGGTTCGGATTCCACGTAAAAAGAAGGTCCCGTGGCTCATGATCGCGAGATTAACAGTCACGTTAAACCACAAGCTTCGAGCTTCGAGATTAAATTGGAAGATATCTAATTCAACAGAGATTCTTTCTGTTCTACCACGTGATTACAATAGTAATTCATGAGCATGAGCAGAGAAACACTATTTTTCGTCTCACCTTCATGAATGAACAAAATGTTGATTGACTATACTCATTCTGTATTCTGTCGAACCATTATAACATCCAGTAAACATAGCTTAACCGCTCAGGAGGCTGTAATTTTTGTAACGCAGTACCTCGCACTTGTACTCGTACTGGTGCTGCTTTTGTTTCTGGCAGAGGGTGCAGAATAGGCCATCTATTGGGCCAGGCACACGAACTCTTGATTACACAAGGAGCTAAGAAATGCGTCTCTAAACGGGCAGAAAGATGATACCGGCTCTAATACCAACGACTGGTTTTGTTATTAACATTCTGTTATTCCTTTATAAGCCAAGAGTTAAAATTAAACGGAATTTGACTAAAATATGTGTTCGACCTATTTCTCGTAAGGCCAGCCCGAATTACTCTATGGAAAAGAGATGTATACAGGGTGTTTCAGAAGGAATAGTAAATATTTTAGGAGGTGGTAGTATAGATGAATTGCAATAAAAATCCATATAACATATGTCCTATTTCTATTGCGTACCGAGATACAGATGTTGGTATGTAACCAGGGCAGTTATTGTTTCGTGTGTTGGTACTCCGGTTACTATGGGCGTATTGAACGATTGTCAACAGTCGTGTGTTGTTGTTCACTTTGTGAAGTTGTGCTTTAGTTTCCATTGAATGTGTTCACCTGTTGGTGTGCTTTGTTGACCAAGTTGTCTGTACCGTATCGTTTAACTTTAAACATGCCGCACGTTTTTACACATGCTGAGTATAAAAAGCAAGCTTGTAGTTCAACGTGACCGTTAATCGCGCGATCATGAGCCACGTGACCTCCTTTTTACGTGGAATCCGAACCACAGGACATGGCATTGCACTTCGAAAATCTCACATGCATTGACCGGGAATCGAACCCGGTCCGCCTTGGTGAGAGGCAGACAGCTTGACCGCTGAGCAACCATGCCCCCCATGCTCAGTATGCCGATATGGTATTTGTGTATGGGTTTTGTAATGGAAACGCTGCTGCTGCTTGTAGAGAATACGGAATACGATTTCCTAACCGAAGACGACCAGATTCAAGAGTGTTTACAATACACTGCGTGACTCTGGTGCAGTACCCAGCTGTCGATATGGTGATACAACATCCAAACCTAACATTTCCCCGGGAGATGAATCGGGAGATATAGGCACGTTTCTTGGCCACCAAGGTCCCCGGACCTTACCCCTTTGGATTTTTGCCTGTGGGGATGGTTGAAAGGTGAAGTATACAAGGAAAATGTTAACACACGAGCCGAGTTGGTCGTTAGGATTATGCATAGTGCAGCCCTCATCAAAGAACGCCAAGACGCCCTCCGAAGAGCTACACGGGGTGTTATCAAGAGAAGTGCAAAATGCATTGAAATTGGAGGTGGAAGTTTTGAAAATCAACTTTGAACGTCCTCATTTGCCTTGGCTTTACATTTGTTTGTGTTAAATTCTACCAGCTGTATCTCGGTACGCAATACAATTGGGACACATGTTATATGGTGTCGCCTCCGTAGCGTAGCGGTCAGCATGGTTAGCTGCCGCCCCGGAGATCCTGGGTTCGATTCCCGGCTCTGCCACGAAATTTGAAAAGTGGTACGAGGACTGGAACGGGGTCTACTCAGCCTCGGGTGGCCCAAATGAGTAGAGGGGGTTCGATTCCCCCTCAGCCATCCTCGAAGTGGTTTTCCGTGGTTTCCCACTTCGTCTTCGGGCAAATGCCGGGATGGTACCTACTGTAAGGCCACGGCTGCCTCCTTCCCTCTTCCTAGCCTATCCATCCCAATCTTCCATCCGTTCCCATCCCTAATGAGGCCCCTGTTCGCTTTGCAGGAGAGGCCGCCTGGGCGAAGTGCTGATCACACCTCCCCAGTTGTATCCATCCCGACCAGATGTTCCAAGCTCCAGGACACTGCCCATAGAGGCGGTAGTGGTGAGTTCCCTCGCTGAGTCCTTGGGATCCACCAACCTAGAGGGTAAATTGACTAAATAAAAAAAATGTTATATGGATTTTTTATTGCAATTCATCTATACTACCATCTCCTAAAATATTTACTATTCCTTCTGAAACACCCTGTATTTGTATTAGGCTATATGTTATGAAACCACTGTGTTGAGAAGGCTCCTTTGTAAACAAAACTTGCTTTTCTCCGTATACACGCAACGGATACGAAACGATTGTAATAATTTGCATTAGTAAGGGACATTGGCCGTTAATCTCGCGATCATGAGCCACGGGACCTCCAGTTTTACGTGTAATCCGAACCTCAAGACACATATTTGACTTCGAAATGTCAACTGCCTTGACCGGGAATTGAAGCGAGTCTGCCTTGGTGAGAGGTAAGCTGCTTGACCACTGCACTACCACGCCCCAATGCTCGTAGTGAGCCTAAAGGCGGGTTCACACGGAGTTCACTACTGGTCGATCAGCCGGTCGTGGACACGACCTCGTGTGAACCAGTGGTAGTGGGGGTGGGGGTCGTGCTCGCCCTCGAAAAGGTGGGGTGTGAAATCTCCGACTGGTCTGAGTGAGTACGACCGCTTTAGTCGTACTCTTTCGCAGCTTCACGTTCTGCCATGATTCAACGAGCGAGAAACTTACGACCAGGGAGAATACTTCGTCCGTGTGAACTGAACAAGGTCGTGGGTTCTTAAGTTGAATAAACAAGTCGTGACGCATGCTCAAAACTAGTAGTGCTCTCGCCCGATTCACGACTCTGTGTGAACCCACCTTTAGGGACAACATAAGCCTATGAAAATGTTCCTTACGTAATCCTCGTTTTGTAAATCAGTCCATTCCATACTTTTTGGATGCAAGTGGTGGTATGAAAAATAAGCATCTTGCTTGCCAGAAAGGCCAGAAAGAGCTAACTACAAAATTAATGTAGTTGTCGTTTTTTCATTTGAGGGGCTTGGTCATCGTGGTCAGGTACCTCTGTGTATTTAGGTGCTTGGGTAGAATTTGTATGACAACCTGCGTTCTTGTGTTGTCTGTAGTAGTAGTGTGTGTATTTGTAATTCAGGTGAGACAGGTGGCAGTCGCGACCTTAAGTTAGGTGCCATCATGGCATTTTTCCCTGAGAAAAAAGTGGAAAACCGCGGAACACCACTTAAAGGATGGCTGAGGTTGGTTTCGAACCCACCTCTTCACAGTTTTCTCTCGCGATGCTGAGTGTACCCCTTTCCACCCCTAAGACCAGAATTAAATTTATTGGCAGAGGCAGGAAACGAACCCGGGTGACAGGCAAGAATGCTAGCAGTTACACGAGAAGGTGAACAGGGAACGACAGACTCCCAGTGTCAATGACCATTGGAGTCAGATGACGTACTTTTAAAAGATGCATGCGATTCACTAATATAATCCGTCAAGGGCAGTTACACATGCTATTTAACAATATACGAGCACGTTTTGATCCTGAAACCTTGAATGATCAGCCTTTTTTCCACAGTATTGCAATTTAATACTGTGAGATACGGGCTACTTGAGTGCTTAAGTTTTGACAAATTAGCTGACATTGAATCTAATATACGAGTATTATAAAACCATAATGTTCGATTATCAATACCTACTGGGGTAGCTAAGCACGTTAAGTTGCTAGACCATGCATAATCAGAAGACAAGAGGACTCGAAATTCACCGTCAACGATCCTTGAAATGGTTCCGTGCTTCTCCATGCTGGGATGGTTCTCCAAACAGGCTGTGGGCACTTCCTTCCAACTCATTGCCCACTTTCATTAACAGTCTTTCATTTCATCTCCCATTAATCTACTACAATGGGACTGTTGTCAGGAAGGGTGTCAGGCCATAAAAGACTTCCACCACAAAAGAAACTTACCGTCCACTCCGCAAAATCGAGAATATTAACGGGCAGAGATGCTAATGTTTGTTTAACAGAGGCTGGATGCGTGGCTCAGGGGTAACGTTCTCGCTTGCTGTTCCTAAGTTTGCAGGATCTAATCCTGGCGCAGTCAGCTGGCATTTGAGGGTGTGCAAATGCGAGGGAGCCATATCAGTAGGTTTACTGGCACGTTAAAGATCCCCTTCGGGGCAAAATTCTGGCACCCAAGCGTCTCTAAAAGCCTCAGTAGTTAAAAGGACGTGAAACAAATAATATTATTATTACCTTTGTTTGAGAGATGTGAGCTACGTTTATGAGGAGATTTAAACTACAGTAATACGGACTTCACAGGTCAGAGGTACGAATATAAAACCAATTACTTGGCAGCCTTTGTCGAGTTCAGATCGTGTGTAACTCACGAGAGGTACCAGCACAGCGCTCGTTGTTGGCGCACATAACCGCTCTCAGTTCCATCGAGTGAAGTGTTTACCTTGTTTTGTGCGCGGCATATATTATCAATAATTCGTTTCACGTGTCAGTCAAGTTAACAACATGGTTACAAAATTTGTGCGTAATAATACGATAAAATGTGTATCTGAACGAGACAACAGGCCCGTGCATGGAAAGTACACAGCTGAATTTCAACGTGTTAGAAGGCAACTGCCGACCAGCTAGACATGATCCAACTCGGCAATTTGGAAAACTCAGCTTACTTGAAGGTATTTTCCAAATAAATTTTTGAAAGACAACTAAGTGTACATGACAAAAGATAACCAACATAACAAATGGTCAAACAGGGACCATTCACATTACTGCTGCTGATAATGTGACACATGTGTTCGTACACTCAATGTTCAACAGAAGTCCTCATTGGTTCGGTGACAGCTATATTTAGCAAATATGGTAAGGTAACTGAGCATAGAAAGGAATAATGGTCTCAGAAGTACCAATTTCGTGTTTGTTTAACAGAGACTAGATGCGTGGCTCAGGGGTAACGTTCTCGCTTGCTGTTCCTAAGGTTGCAGGATCGAATCCTGGCACAGTCAGCTGGCATTTGAGGGTGTGCAAATGTGAGGGAGCCATGTCAGTAGATTTACTGGCACGTCCCCACGACTGATGAAACAACCACAAACGTTGGAAACCAGACAGTGAGGTTACCTATTGAACAGCCCCACGACTGACAGGAAATACTGCCTGGTATACGCACAGTGCGTCTGGAACTTCATTTCCATTGAAGGCTGCCGTACCCAGATTGTCTACGGTGGTCAAATTAGAACTCGCCTTGCATGTAATTCGACAAATCATCTACAACCACAATGTCCACTGCAAAGATCGCGTGCCCTCAGACAGTGTACGGTAGAAACTGACATTACTAACCAGTAAACAGCAGTCGAACGGTAAGTGAGGACACGTCAAACTCGATTCACCAAACCCAAGTATGGGCCCTTGAACACATTGCCACGCCATCTGCTCCGGCACCTAAGGTCATCAAGTATTCTGCTTATCACATAGAATTCCCCACAAACGTCGGAAACCAGATAGTGAGGTCACCTATTTAGCAGCCCCACCACTGGAAGGAAATACTGCCTGGATTGCCATCATTGACACAACGACAGTCGCAATTCCAAGTGCACAACTTCTGACGGATAACCCCATGACACATGCTCAGACCAGCCCTCCAGTCCCCTTAAAAATGTAGAGCCCGCCCCGTTGTCACCGACAACCTCAATGGCCGAACTACCCGAATCTGCAAACATCCTCGACACAGCTGATGTATGGAAATTGAAATTGATGTGAGTGGAACAGAGCTATCACCGGTGCGTGATAGCTCTGGACTCTGGGAAGTCTACATTCCTACCTACATCGGCTGCTACATCGAACAAGGAATTCACTCAGGTGAAGTACACCCCACTCAGTCACCGAGACAAAAGGTTGCCTGACTGAAGAGTACCGACAAATCTTTGGACACTTCCAAACACTGAATTACAAAATTCACTGCTGTTTCTTTTTCCTTTTTCTCATGCTGCAAATGACATGCCCCATCATATTGATGTTAATCTCTTCTTGACTAGCATCCTCATGGTCACACGTCTGTGGACATATACTACCTTTAATGTCCTAGTCTTCAGTAATCCTGCAGCTCAGGCCTTCTTAAAGAGATTTATTCGTGAGTATGATATTGATGTGCTTTATCTTCAAGAAGTAAGTCAATTCAATATCAGTTTTCTGCAATAGTTAACATAGGCTCAAATACACGTGGTACGACAATAATTTACCGAAATGGTAAATTGTTGAGATGTGCGCTTAACATCTGCTACTGTCTACGATGTCAGATTAATTAATGATTGCAGTCCATTTGGTTCAAAATATAAAACTAAGAGGAACAAGTTGTTCAGACAAGACATCTTTTCACACCTTGTAACGTCTAACCCTATTCCTTTGGCCGGGCATTTCAACTGCATCCTACATCCCTAGGATGAGACCGGTATTTTCATTTTCTGCCCTGGACTACAATCCCTGACACAGAGCATGCAGCTGTAGGACATATGGACTCATCTCGATGGTAAACAGATCCAATACACATTTTGCCGAGGCTTAGTCGAATATTAATTATCGCCGTTACTAACCACCATAGCTTCCTATTTGTATTACGAACACACACACCGATCACATCCTTACTGGAAGGGGCACGTTGAAGATGCGTACCAAAGGTTTTCAAGGTCAGGAAGCTACTCTAAGTTTTCAGCTGCATGCCAGCAGTTTCAGCAACTTAAATACTGGTACCACAATAGAGCCAACTGGTGGATGAAAAAGTCGATAAATCGCCGAATCCGTAAACTTAGAAATGAATCACAACTTATATGGGAAACTGGAAATCAATGACACCGTGCTACATGACCTCCACCATCGTGAATGAATTGGTGAAAACGTGTCGGTATTTAGAAAACTATTTGTCATGTCAGAGAGAGAGCATTTGGGACAGCCTTCAGAATTATTTCAAAATATAAGGTGCGTTCAAAAAGAAACGAGCCTGAGGCATAATTACAGAAATCAGTACCTGCATGTTAGAAGTATTGGCCCTGGCATTTGAGGCACTTGTCCCACTGTGACACGAGGCGGTGAATGGCTGTCTCATAAAATTCCCTGGGCTGCGATGTGAACCAGTTCCGCACGTACAGCTGGACGTTGGCGTCCGAGGTGAATCGTTGGCCCCGCAGAGCCCTTTTCAGGGGACAAAACATGGCGTAATTACAGGGAGAGAGGTCTGGGCTGTATGGAGGGTGGCCGAGAACCTACCATTTGAATTCCTGCAGGAGTGCCGCGACTATATTGGCCGTATGAGGTCGTGCGTTGTCGTGGAGCGACCACGGCGGCTATGGCGTTCACTGTCACTCGGCGGTCCTGGGTAATGAATGCATCAATCAGCTGGAAATTGTCATCGGTAATGCAGGGGGGTGCCCCAGACCGGCCATCATCGGCTAATGGCACCCGTCCTTCCCTGAAGCGCTTGTGCCACGCCTTGACCCTGCAAGAGACATGCAGTGTTCGCCGTACACTTGTGATATTCGGCGATGAATGTCCGTTCCTCCTACTCCTTCCGCTGTCAGAAACCGAACAACACCTCTTTGCTCTTCGTTTGACGCCTCCATGTCACTGTTTGAAATGTGACTGGCAGCGTTGGACGATTGATGCATGCTGCTGCTCGCTTTGTATCGTCACGTGACATGCACGCGTGCCCTCTAGCGACGGGCTGTGACCTTCCACGCTCTGGTCGGAACCACACCTCGTTACACGCGCCACGATTAGCCAATGTCGTCACCGGTTTGCGCATACCAACCTCCGGCTCGCTCCTTTTTGAACGCACCTTATATATTCCTTGGTTTTATGGGAAATGATTTTTATCATCTTGTTAGATTACGCCGCTCTCAAAACCGACAATGTATTCGTCAGTGGACTATTTACGATGGTGGCATATTAACAACCCGTGAAGAACGTCTTGGTGAGTGTGTGCCAACTTAGTGGCCCTATCACGAAGGCCGATATTGAATATGCCCTATGTACTACAGCACGTAACAAGACTCTTGGAATCGATTCTATGCCATATGGGTGGTACAAACATTTTTGGAGACTCGTTGGAGATGATATAAACCAAGTACTAAACTACATCCTTACAACTGAAGTAAACCACAGCCTTAAGGAAGGCGTAGTCGTTTTGATCCCCAAGCATAACGCTGCCCATTGTATCACCAACTACCGACCAATAACTACTTTATTTTCAACACGGATTACCATTTATTTGCAAAAGTGTTAGCACTTCAGATTAAAAGATTGAACCTACTTTTGATTGACCCTGTGAACCCGTGCCATACCTCAGAAGAGCATCTGCATGCTGTATTGAGTGGGATAGATATGTAATTAATGCTATAATAGGCTCCTATGACATACTCCACTCTTACTAACGCTGAAGAACGGATACAACCATACATTGTTCACTATAATTGATTTCTTATTATTGTGTGCAGATTGTTGGATGACCACTTGTCATATTCTATGTTTGTCTTTTGTAGCTTTTCAGTCGGTCAACACGATTTTGCCTGATGAATGGGCGGGGTACAAGATACAAATATGCAAATACACTCCTGGAAGAAAATTACATGTATGAGTTAATTATCACATGGGCACAATCGTGTTACCGAATGAAAAGCTACAAAAGGCAATTTGTACAGGCAACACTGATAAAAGAATGACCTCAAATCTCTATAAGTTTCATGATACTTGTTTAGTGATGATTAATAATATGTGAATAAGCGATTTGTTTTTCTAAACGCGACATGTAAATACATATATTTTACGAAATGAAATATGTTTTTTTTTTTTTTTTTTTTGATAACGACTTTTACCTACGTCGGTAGAAGGATTTTTGCAGTTCTCTTATATAAATTTATTCCTAAACGAAGATGCCCATAGCTTACAAACCAGGCTTGTCCATGAATGTCGCACGCTAGAATGTTTCCCATACCTCTGGTACTTTCGGACAAAGCGGCTACGTCCTTGACTGCACCACGAAGACTCACGCTTCTCCCGGGAGCCTTAGTTCGGCATCCCTGTTGCAAGACACAATGTCAGCGACTAAATGAATTTAAGATGGAGGGTGGACGTGCCCGTACAACGTTGGAATCAATCACTCCAGATGCGGTTGAGCACTTAGCACACAACTAAGTTAAGTAGTAGCAATATGAAACATTCGCCGCTAGCTCGAGTCCTAAGACTATCACTATGAATGCAGCTCGCAACTGCCAGCTCGAAAATATAAGCTATTAAAATTGATAACCTACCATCTATAAGAGCTAAACGGAGTCATTGAGGTAGATCTGTATAAATGGTGTTCCATGATCAAGAGAATAGATTAGCGACTCCATACATTCATGGTGGTGGCTGGGCGTACTCTTTTCAGGGTGTTATTGCGCAATACCAAACTTGCATAAGAGACCTCACAAGCATTAGTCATAAGACTCTAAAAATGAATATAGCTCACAGCCCTTTCTTGATTATACAATATATTAAAATCGATCACCCGTCATGTATTAAGTTCGGGGAACTTTGCAGGAAACTTCGCAGGAAGGCAGACAAGCACAACAAACTTAATGTATACAAGGCTAATGGTCAAATGAATTCACGATGGCAGGTGGCCGTGCTAATAAGACATTAAAATCAATTACTCAGGATGCGGTTGTGTAATTAGCACAGACCTTGGCACACTAGGAGTACTATAACGCATACCTTGCTTACGCTAATTAGAATATTATCAAAATGAATACACTGCGTACCCGCCATCTTGAAAATCTAACTTCTAAAAATCGATTAGGCTTCGTCCATGAGCAAAGCTTGGTACTAACCTAGACCAAGGGAAACATTCAGTGACTCTACATTGCGGATGATAACTCGGAGTACTATTAGAGCCATAAAACCAGTAACTTAGGATGTATTGTGCCTAATTAACATGAAATTTGATGATCAAGTTGAGAAGTACAACCACTGGTTTATCATCAAGAACATACAACAGTTTCTGTTCAAAATATTATAAAGTGCACGCCCAAAGCAAAGTTTCACCTGCCGTCACTGCACGTGCGTATTCGAAGGCAAACTTTGTAGCTCTGAGTACTGGACGTGATGAGGATATTTCGTGAGTTTCACGTTAATGTTATTCCGTATTAATGAAAGGGTAGCCTCCTGATCGACTAATGGCCTCGATTCCCTTCGTTGAGTTCCAGGTGACTCTGTAAATGACCATGCATATTGCATGTGGCAATCTTGACCTGTTGCAACAGCATCACGGCTGACCACAAGTCATTGGTGAAATGTGGCAGATCGTATGTTAGATGACACCTGGATATGCATGGATTTTATCGACAAATCTAATATTAGTGATGCATAAAAATTATATGCTAATACAATGGGATACCTTGTTAGGTCTTTGCAGAATCATCAATCTGATAAAATATTGGTTGACGTCGCTGTTGTTTCACACACCCTAGTACACGGGGCTACATGACAACGATCTCGCAAAGCCCCTAAATAAATCCGTAACAAATAAAGGACAAGTATACGCATCATTGCCAATGCTATTCACATTACTTATACTCGTATTTATTTCCTATTAACTCTGCCAAATCAGCGTATGTTGCAATGACTGATCTGACATACCAGTCGTTGTTTTGTTAACATTTTGTCTAATGAAGCTGAAGCTGTCCACTGCTTGAACTACGACTTGTTGCCGCCAATCAAGTTTGTAACTCGCTCGTAAGGCACCAAATGCAACGTTGCCGAAATGGCATTAAGGCAGCACTGAGTTCATACCATTTTCATTGTTGCATTTCACACCAACACAATGATCTCTTTGCAAACTTTGAACGCAATCAGAATAAAATACTTTAATGACGTCACCAGTAAACTTAAATACACCAACAGTAGCATAAACCGTTCCCTACAAAGCTTCTGATTGTGTAAGTGAGAGGGTGAGCAGGTAACCCAGACTTTGCTGACAGCTGTCAGAGCGCCCTAGCAAGAATCACCGCGCGACAGTTGGGGATCAACACGTCCAAACTCGGAAAACTACCACCAGCCCAGAACTTCTCTCGCCTCGCCTTCACATCCCAATGTTTATGGATTACAATGTCTTCCATGTCGTTTTTACCTATCCTGTCCATACTAAGTGTTCATTCCTACATGACGATTGGATAGAGCAGCTATTTGGCTAATTGCAGAAATAAAGTGTCAATCATTGAAAACAGTTTTGTTGTTGTTGTTGTTGTTGTTGTTGTTTGAGTCTTCAGTTTTTGACTGGTTTGATGCAGCCCTCCAAGCTTCCCTGTCCTAAGGTAATCATTTAATCACTCTCTACATCCGAAGCAATCTGTTAAACATAATCTAATTTTGGTCCACCCCTGCACTTCATATCCTCGACCCTTCCCTCCAAAACTAAGTTTGCTGCTATTCCTGGGTGTCATAGTACGTGTCATCAACCTATCTCTTCTCTTCATTCGCAGTCACCACAAACATCTCTCCTCTCCTAGTCGTCTTAATACCTCTTCATTTGTAACCCTATTTACCCATCTGATCATCATTCTCCTGTAACACCTCATTTCAACCGCTTCGATTCTCCTCTTTTCTGCCATTCCCACAGTCCATGTTTCACTTCCATACAGTGCCACACTCCAGACAAAGGCTTTCAAAAATTACTTTCTAATACCTGAAACCTATATTCGATGTCAACAGATTCCTTCTCTTTAGAAATGCTTTCCTTGCCTGTCTTAACCTACTTTTTATATCTTCTTTACTTCGTCCATCACTGGTTATTTTGCTTCCAAAATAACAGAAGTCTCCTACTTCCTTTAGCTTTTCACCTGCCAATTCAACGACCATAGGGTTTCTGATTTCTTTCGACTGCAGCCCAATATTTTTGTTTAATATTTATTAATTTTCATCATGGATTCTTTCTTCAAGACAGAATCCATACCATTCAAAAACTCATTTAAATACTCTGGTGTGTCGGCTAAGATGACAATGTCATCAGCAAATCTAAGAGTTGGGATTATTTCTCCTTGAATCTTTACTTCTACTTTGAATTTTTCTTCAATTTCCTTCATTATTTGTCCATTGTATATATTGAGAAGTATGGGTGATATGTTGCAACCTTGCCTTACACCTTTCTGAATACCAGCTTCTCTCTCATGTCCTCCGGCTCGAATAACTGCTGTCAGGTTTCTGTATAGATTGTACAGTACCCTCCTATCCATGTACTTTATTCGAATCGTTTTCAGAATGTCAAACAACTTATTCCAGTCAACGTTATCAAAAGCAATTTCTAAGTCTACAAATGCCATGAACGTTCTCTTATCCTTCCACATTTTACCTTCCAAAATCAGCCTAATACTTAGTACAACTTCCCTTGTTCCTACTTTTCTCCTGGAACCAATCTGGTCTTGACCCAACTCTGTTTCTACCTGTCTTTTCATCCTCTTGTAAACTATTCTAATCAGGATCTTAGATGCATGATTCATCAAGCTGATTGTACGGTAATATTCACATCTGTCAGCTCCTGCTTTCTTCATTGTAGGGATGATGTCATTCTTCTCGAATTCAGAGAGTACCTTACCTGTCTCATACATCCTACACACCAAGTGAAATAATCTGATCAGACCTTCATCACTTATGCAGCGTAGCAACTCGAACGGTATATCATCTGTGCCTGGTGCTTTGTTCCTGCTTGAGTCACATTTCTGCCAATTTATCAATATTTGTTTTTAGTGGCCTTGATTGAAATGTGAAAGATATGAATGTCAATGAAATAGCCAAAATGAAGTGGGACTGAAGAGTAGCCTATGCACACTCTGAGAATGAGTTACATCTTCTACATCGTCTAAGAGACTGGTGGTTTACAAACCGTTTGGTGCAACCCACTTGATATCCTGGATTTGGATTATTTCACATTGAACCATACTAGAAAATTCAAAAGGCATGTTGTTGGGTTCTGTGCAAGACCCGTTTTTCAATTATGTAGATGTTCACCTTTCCATACGGTATCCATTAATAGAAGGACAATCTGAAACCATCAAGTAGTTTCTCAGTTAAGAATCAACGGACAAAACATTATATAATTTCTCCTCAAGAAGACGGCAATCACAAAATATTTATGAAATATTTAATTTTAAAGACACGTGGTATTCAAATTAGTATCTGTTGAAAAAGATGGGCCTCCATCAGGAACAAACTGTTGGAGTTATGACTGAAAGGTTCTTCTGTTTAGGGGTGTCTTCGTATGAATTGAGGTAAAATGTTCGAAATGGAGTATTGCCACTGGACTTCGAGAGCAGGTCGAGCCCAGTCAACAATGGGACGTCAATCAATATGCAGGCCCGCATGGCTGAGACGATTGGCGGGTAGTGGAGGCTCATGTCACCTACAGCACTGCCATTATCCAGTAGACACACATTCAAGTCTCCAATCTTCAACGATTGAGAAATCTCTCTGCATTGTGCAATGCATGCTGATGAGTATTTTACGCAATAATATCGTGTTGGAAGCCATTTTCAGTGCTTCCTTAATACATTTATAATCCCATGTATCTTTCTTTCAGATTTAGGGCATAACACATTACAACCGGGTACAATCGTGTAGACCTACTAAAGAACATAAATTTCGTTTACACAATATCATAGTTACACATTCATTTTTTTCTTCATCATTTGGTTTCTCATGACGAAATTAATATGGCTGAATTAGTACAAACCGGACGTTTGTTTTAGGCGATTGCCCTTGACCTTGACGCTTGCGGGTGAGCCTGTACACAGTCACACTCTAGCCCTATCGCTTCACATCTGTCATCACCGGTCTGATGTAATGGAATTCAAGACTTGAGCACGTGACGACACCACCGTGCAGACAGTACAGTCGACTTCTAAGTATTGTGTGACGCGGAAGTACACGTTACATAGTTACGAACAGAACGCCATTATATTTGCCAATGAGTGTACTTCAGTAGTAGTGTGAGATAGCCTTGTCAATCATCTGACCGCATAGGACAGGTGACAACAAGACAGGTACAGTAGCAACTCGCCTCCAGGCTTCCATTAAGATTTTTCACTCGTCTAAAACACACATGACCAGTCACTTGGTGCACATAGCAAAACTAAGGTTACTAACAAAGTAGGAATCGCATAGCAAATGATGTGAGCTCCAGGATGGATGTTGAAGTATAGACTAGGGGCTGCAGCTTCGAAAGCATCTCAGAAGAGTGTGCCCCACCTTCTTAAAAGTGTGGATACTAGCATTGCAAGGTAAACGGTAATTTCGTTTGATTGCATTCCATGGCGTCTCGACTTACTGGTGTGTCTCAATTGCATATGTTACCTTGATATAAATACCTAAAATCCGCTATTTCTTCTTGGAATAGCCCATTATTTTAACGCACCACTTTGCAGCGAAACAGAGTGGACTAGACATTCAGTGAGGGCGAAGCATGAATTCTCGTCTAACTGGTTTAGTTAAACCGCAACTGTTAACAGCTGCGAGATATTTGGCGAACTTCCACCTCAGCAGCATATGTCAGTGGCTCCCTGTCATCGCCGCACGATATGACATCCATGCGTCATTCTCGTCATCGATATGTCAAGTATCGCAAGCTTGTAAAAACTGTATCCGTAGACCGACTGAAATGTGACAGATGTATCTGAGAGATTAAATTCTATTTAGTGAAGGAGGTGATGCCCAATGCCAGCTTATAGAGGGTGGCAGATATGTTGTACTCCCTCATTCATCTATTTCAACCCCGCGGGTGAGCTATGCGCATTTTGTCACCCACCACAAGTTGCAGCAATTCCGGTGATCAAAGATTCAAATCCCGGTACTGATTATGGTTTTCCCCGGGTTTTTACGCACTCCCGCCTGGCAAATGCTGGGTCAATACTGTAATTGAAGTCCCGGGGCACCTACCTTTTTCCGGACCCTAATAACTACATTTACACACATTACTACTCTCACCACAGAAACACAGGTTATCTGACATATTAAATACATACCTACGTACAAAGGGCTAATGATCAGGATGTCTTTAGCTTCTAAACCATATGAATAGAAACATAATTTACTTTATTTATGGTGACTAGGAGCCAAGCCAATACAGTTTATTTATGGTGATTAGGAGCCAGGCCAATACAGTTTATTTATGGTGACTAGGAGCCAGGCCAATACAGTTTATTTATGGTGACTAGGAGCCAAGCCAATACAGTTTATTTATGGTGACTAGGAGCCAAGCCAATACAGTTTATTTATGGTGACTAGGAGCCAGGCCAATACAGTTTATTTATGGTGACTAGGAGCCAAGCCAATACAGTTTATTTATGGTGACTAGGAGCCAAGCCAATACAGTTTATTTATGGTGACTAGGAGCCAGGCCAATACAGTTTATTTATGGTGACTAGGAGCCAAGCCAATACAGTTTATTTATGGTGACTAGGAGCCAAGCCAATACAGTTTATTAAGTTGGAAACGTAAATAGGTTTCTCTGGACGTTCAGAAAGGCCGCTGTTAGCGTCGTGATTTGAATAACCTATCCCCGGTCATCCTACATCCTTTCATTCAGTACATGGGACGTCATTTAATGCACTCGGCTAAGCCACGGGCTAAATAATAAATTGTTAACGACAATTACAATTCTATTATTTAAAACCGAATCAGAGTAGATTACAAAGGCCACACTCAAAATTGGATTCTAAAATGTATATATTCACTGCCAGTCAGCAAAATCGTTAAGCAAAATGATAAAATACACATTATTATGTTGAGGAACTGAATAGCATTTTTTTCTTTTACTGGATCAATATTATTTGCAGTAATAAAATACGTCTTGTATAGAGAAAGAAACTATTTAGAATATTGAATTTCAGTCTTGTTCTGTGCACTGGGGCCTCAAGCAACCACTTCCATTTTTTTTTTTTTTGGAGCGAGTGCTGATCGAAGTCGCTACAGAAGAAGTACCGGAGATGGCATTCAGCTTACAGATTTGATATCTGTTGTTAGAGGTCCCTGGATTCATCGAGAATCGCCGATGCTACATCAGGACTCTCAATAGATTTCATTTTATTTTGGCACTGCGCTCTCCAGGGACCCAGCTCCCATTATTACAGCCGGGTTTCGATGAGGGGCAGACCATACTTGCGAACAGCAGGTCAGGGGACGGCTAATTATGTTCTAGCATAATTGAATGCCATTTGAGGTTTCCATTGCACGTGCAATATGCTGCACCCTGACTGTGGCTACGCATTGGGATATGTACTTCATTTCCGTACAAATTCATTGGCAGGGGTGCGAATTGTATGTGTGGCCTGGGACACAGTTTGTGCACCATTTATCGAAAACAAACGACTTATTTGCTTTCAGTTATATTACCTCCCCAATGCGTAGCCATGCGCGTCAAATCGCTCACCATGGCAGTGATGGGGAATTGCAGCAAATCCGATGATTGGAGGTTTGAATCCCGGCACTGAAAGCGGCTATCATGAGTGTGGTTTTCCACACTCTCTCCATAAAAATGCCGGAATAGTACCTAATTTCACGTCCCGGGGCATCCTCGACGTAAACCAAAGAACATAGGTTATCAGACAAATTCAATACGCACCCAAGTACACATAATTAATGGCCAAGATGTCCCTAGCCTCAGAGACGAATTAATAATAATAATACGTCTATTTTAACTTCTACGGCTTTTTAAGATGCCGGGATGCGGGAATTTTGCCCCAAAGGGAATCTTCAACGTGCCTGCAAATCTACTGACACGGCCCCTCGCATGTGTGCACCGCCAAATACCAACTGACTGTGCCAGGATTCAACCCTGCAACCTTGGGCACAGCAAGTGAGAACGTTACCGCTGCACCACACAGCCAGTCAGAGAAGACGAATTAACAACAAACCTGTCTACAATTACTAGGCAGCGGATTGCCTGCGCGCACCATTATGGCAATGGGGAGTTTTAGCAAGCCACACCCAAATGTGGGTTTTTAGAGACAAAACTACTGCTTTCAGAAATGCAAATGCCACTGAGTTCACTCAGTCTACAACCAGGGTACTTCCTGGGAGCAAAGGTGGTCGGGTGTGAAGTTGACAACTCCATCCCATTTAGGGTGGAATTCTTTACATTACACTGCTGTAAGGGCCTGCATGGTCTGTACGGAGTTGGCTCTGCTTTCAATCTTCACCCCATAGCGCAGCCGAGCCATGCGCGGCCGTCTTGGTTGCTGCAGCAAGTTCGGAGATCACAGGTTCCAATCCCGGCGCTAATAGTGGCTAACCTGAGTGTGGTTTTTCCCCGGATTTTTCTACACTTTATTCTGGCAAATGCATGGAAAGTACCTTACTTCAATTCCCGGAGCATCTACCTCATCCCTGTCCCTAATACAGTTACACATACTACTACAGACAATACATAAATGCAGGTAATCAGACAAGTTCAAAACACACGCCCCTAATGACTTAACAACAACAAGAGCTTTTCGATCTTTAAAGTGAAGTATTATACTTTCATGTAGCTTAAAAAAACAAACTCTCTCCCCTTCTCCACCCCACCCAATTTTTTGAGTTTAGGTTTTACTCATGTTTAATTAGTAGGCTTCTTTTTGATGGTCAACTGTACTAAAATTAGTCTTCCTGCTATTGCTGAAGAGGATACGTCATGAATGTTAGCCAATGTACGTGCTCTAGATGGCCTAATCTGGAGAGAAAGGAAGACTGCCAGAATTTTAGGTAGCTAAGCTTATATGCAGGGTTTTAAAATTGAGGTTTTTACAATTTGTTTTAGGTAGGGAGAACGGTGTAGAATTGATAAGGAACATATAAGCAAACAAACCATCAAAGAGTCTTTCTGCTTCATATACAGCATATTTCAAAATTGGCGCACCTCTTTTTCAAAGCATATGACATGGGGAGATTTTGTTTTAAATTTGAAAGCTTAATCTCTTCAGACACTTTGTCTTGAGTTGCAAGAGTTAGAACGTTATTTCATGCTGAAACTGCATTCAGTGTCAGTTTGTACTAAGGCAAATACAGGCAACTCCTTCGAGCCTCGCACAGCATGTTCCATGCAGCATGCGGAGATGATTCACGAGACTACTGAACATAATTATTATGCTTTCGGTCGAGTGCTATGGCTTGCGAAGTGACACTGTTTTTGTCGGAGCGCCTGTAGGCCGTGTTCTTCATTTGAATAGAGGAATACACATCACTAGGGCTCGGATATATAGGTGATAACAATCGGGAAAATATTTATTTTTTATGTATTCAAAATACCCGAAATATGTGACAAAATTTTTAAAATATGTAATTATAATTTAGTTTATTAATGTGAATGCAATAATTTAAGCTATGTCTCTGGTGAAGCATTACAATACACAACGAGATATATCCTCAGGTTGTCCAACGCAAATGACCGACGATTATCGCAGAACACTTAATCTGAAGGCGCGAAACTGCGGCAATATGTTTCTTGCCATTGAGGTGTTGTGTAATTTGAGATCACTGTTCAGCCTTGATTGCTTTCCCACATGGTTGGTAGAACAGAACGCCCCCATCAAAAGTAAAATTATCTTTAAATTCTGCAACAGACGGTAACTTGTAGTTATTTTTATTTTAGGCACCGTAGAACTGTCTTACAATTCACAGTGCCAGAAATGAACTGCATGTGAGTGACACTGGTTCCAGGTAGCTGGGGGAGGGGTAGCTCTAGCACGTGGTGCAATATGGCTATGTACAAGAAAATCCCCGGCTTCAACAGTGAGTGGCACAGGGCGACAAGTTAAGAATAACACAGTTGCAAGCTGACATACGCTCTGCATGAAGATTAGATAGCTCACAGGTTCTTCTCCTTTGAAGTAACACAGAACAAAAATGCAATAAACTGAAAGAACTAGCATACTGATGTAAAGAAATGTAATTATTGTCCTTTTATGTGCTAATAATTGAAAAGCAGGAATTTATGTATTTATAGTAAAAATGCTTCAAATATGTATTTACATAAAATAATATTTTTTTACCTAAAAATCCGGGCCCTACACATCACAGTAGGAACGACAATAAAAAAACAAACATGACAGATACAGGTTCAACCTTAACTCTTACTCTCTGTGATCGCTACCAAGTTATATCAAAGGTACAGCAAAGGCAAGCCTACAATTACTGTAAGTGACAATAAACGCTAATATTTCTATAAATTTGCGTGGTTAAGTCTGAGAGAGGGCTAAGAGCCCTAACTTCGGCACAATAAAGCCATCAATAATAAATAATACGATTTCTCTTCACTGCAAAATACACTAGATTATATTGCAACAAGGCTCCTGAATGTGGCTGTCCTTTAACATATTGCAATTACCTTCGCAAAGACGTCGTGATGAATTTTGAGATTAAAGATTTAGACTGGTATTCTTACACTGGGCATGCCTGATAAGGTGGAACCTCAGTTTTGGAACACCCTGGATATAATTTGATATAACCGTACTGACTAAATTGTTGTAGTAGAACTGCTCTGGTTTCTGCCACGTGGGAGCCGCGCTTATTTGCTCCTTTAGGTTTAGTGTCAACACAATGACTCGCACACTTGTTAGACTCCTTGGGCCGTGTTTCAAGACGGGTCGTGAAATTACCTGAAGCTGTTGCGCAGCTGACGCGATGTAATTGTTTCCTAAGTCCGAAAAGAACTATTCGCAGAAATAAAGTAGGCTACTCAAAATGGTAATTTTTAGCTTGGTCATTCCTGCTTTACGAGTTATATTTCAGATGACCCTGCTGTGCAAAATGTCATGTTGGCTTAGTAAGCCGTTCACATGCGAGGTACAGGTGACCTGCTGGGGTTCCCTGATCCATATGAGCGCACCTTTCACCTGGTCTTGACTAAGTTACTCGATCTTGGCTGGATAATTCCTCCGCTGAAGTGGATCGTGGACTCCTTTGCCACTAAGGTAGAGAAGGAAGTGTGCATCTGCATGACACTCAACGAGCCTGCAATTATTTTTTCGGAACCTGTTTTAGAAGTACTATTACTTGGAAAAGAATTAATAATTGCCTGTAGTAGAAGAATATGATGTTTCATGTGATGTCAAGTAATTTACTTAGTCGCATGCTGTAAGGGAGAATGGAAGGACGTAACACTTGTTTTTTTTGCCATAATGTTTCCTGTAATTGGCATTTTATACAATAAAAACTCTTCAACGGTAAATAAATGTTCAATAACCATTGCGTTATCCCACAATAATCCGCTGTGACTTACGTAGGTTGAACACAAGAAGCAATGGACTGTTTAATGCTTGGTAAGGATTAATCGGTACGCCGGATATTTTCCCATATATCATCGAAGCATCTTTACCAGATGACATACATGCAATATTCCTTTGCGAAGTGTTGCTTGATCTCTTAGATGACGTAGGTACGAGGATGCAGGTGACTTCAAGACTGTGTGTGCTGTGTACCCTGCTCATTACTCACTGGTGGCTAGGCGAGTTTTGTCAAATCTGTTCCGAAGCGACTAGATTGAGCTTGAAATTGTCATCAGGTTGCCACCACCTAATTAGGCGTGGGATTATTTATTCAGGAGTACACTTAAATATGAATCGACGGATGGCTATGCTGTGCAAATCTACACGCGGACATAGAGTGTTGCTAGCATGCAGGCTAGAATGACTTATTTAGCGTTGCTGGATCCAACTCGGCCCCGTTGGCCATGTGGACTCAGCTGAACTGGTCATTCTCTCAGTGAAGTGGGACAGAGGAACAGCCGCAGTGAGTGTAGAAGGTTCAAAGTGCAACTGTCTGGTAGACTTTACAATCGTAAACCAGTAACACCAATGCAATGATTCGGAGTTAACTATGTCTTGTTCCCATAAGGGCGCTACGTTCCTGAATGATGATGGAAAATAAATAGGTCAGGGAAACATATTACACAGTGCAGAAATAGGAGGTAATTTTTCTTTAATTGACACGACATTTCAATCCAATATTTGAAAAACTTCCCTTCTAGATGGGAACTTCAATTTTCTGATCCCTCATTTACACATAATTATGAGTGACTACGTCTGATCAAGCCACGGAACCTTTTATGTTCTTTAAGATGATTGTACGTTCAACACGAGTCTTTTATAGTGAAGTGTGGAGTTAACTCTGCATCTGGCACACAAATCCATGCGTTTGGTGTTCAGTTCTACGATAACATCTTAATTTATTGGGTTTCTCTCCTTAATTATACCGTGATATCTTTGCAGTTGAGTAAAACGATGGAGTGAGATCTGAAGACACTCTAGGATGTTCATCAGTACGGCACAATAATGAGGGAAGAACTCGGTGGTAATAATTATCTGCGCATTTAATTACGGCTTCAATGCTTCCAGCAAGAATATAATTCCTCTCATCTTACTTTTGTATTTCTACCTAAGCCTTAAACAATTCGGAAAACACCTATTCAAACGCAATGTTAAACAAAGGAAACTGGATCGAGTCCATACTTGAAAACCAGGGGATTAAATTCTGAATGTGAAAAGAGTGGTGGTATAGAAATGTTCTAATATGTATGGTCTGGTGTGGTTTAAACAAGTAGGAGGTTCAATGAGGAGTTCCATTACGGCATGTAAACTTCGAAGAGAACTAGGGGAGGAGGGAAACTACTCCGGTAAGGAATCATTAGTGATGGACTGTGACGCGCCTTAAAATATGATAACTGATAAAATTAATAACCATTGACCAAGTGCACTATCAGGTCTGTGGTGTTCAGGCCCCTGTCTGCCTTCTTCAATGGTTCTTGTGACATCCACTACTTACCTGTGCAGCTGAAGAATAATGTATGTCTACCACTTATTACTCCCGTCTTCAACAAGGTTGGGGATGAGATGCGATGAAAGTCTTTGTGGTGGGTGTTTTTTATGGTCGGATGCACTTCCTGACGCCACACTCATGAGAAGTGTTAATGAGAGATGAAATGAATGAAGATGAATGAAACTGGGCAAGGAGTTGGAAGGAAACGGGCGTGGCCTATCAGAAGGTACCGCTCAGCATTTGCCTGGCCATGAAAATGGGAAACCACGGAAAACCATTTCAAGTACGGCCGACGGTGGGGCTAGCAGATAGCTTGGCCCTATGGCCTAGTGCTGCGCGTTAGCGAGTGGGGCTACCGCTGTCGGTTGCTAAACGAATAATAACGTAGGGAATGTGACCATTTGTTGTTAATTCATTTAAGGGGCTTGGGACATTTTGGCAATCAGCCTCGTGTAGTAAGGTGTGTGTTGAGCTTGTCTAATAACCTGTATTTCTGTGATGCCTGTCGTAGCTTGTGGAGCTGTAATAATGACACGGATAGGGTAGGTGCCCCGGGACGTGAAGTAAGGTACAATCCTGTAATTTGCCTAGAGAGAGTGTGGGGAAAACCACGGTCAGTAAGGTCACTGTCAGCACTGGGATTCAAATCTCTGATCTCTTGACTTGCTACAGCTGCCTCACAGCCGCGGGACAATCTGTAATTAGAAAGCATGAGGCATATTTTCACAGGGTTGCCACTTCAATTTGAGACGGTAACTGGAAATGAAGATATCGTGTTAAGTACTAAATATTTCAATAATCAATTCTAATAATTAAACCATAGCTCTTGTGACAATAGAACGCTGTCCACTAAAAAAGTGAACTGAGTTAAAGAACATTAGACAAAATATTATGTGAAGAGACGATTTAGCCTATCAAATGGAATCTGGTTCTTTGTTTTCTTTAAACATGCAGTCTGTTGTGTCGGTGAAAGTGATGCACTGTTTAAATTGCCAGCCCCTACTTCCAATGAAGGATTTCAGATCTTTGTCTTCGGCTGGGCAATGCAGAATTCAAGTTCTATCACACAAAATGAACTTCGTTTCTTTTATATGGTCTATCCTTTAAGATTGTATGGACTCGGTGTGTATTTTAAAATATTTGAAATATATTACTTGTTAATCTTTCAATTTTATACGGAGTATGAATACTTAACCCAGTTATTAATATACCTGTCACGAGTCATACGTAATATTCGAAATTCTCCGTTTCAGAGGTAGGCCACGTTCATACCACCACGCCTGCTGTGCCAAACTATGGTCTATAATCAAATCGGCTCCAGTGTTGGGTCACATCTACATGAAAATCCCTCTGATTTAATTAACTATATCGACTTTGGGCTTATGTTAGATTAAACTCTACCTGACTCCCTTTATTACCGCAATAATCCTGTGTATTGGCAGATTACAATGTGTAGCAGAGTTTTACCGAGATAATAATTAGGACAGGGTAATTGCTATTCTACCATTTGCTTCTCAAGTAATACCTCAGTGGGAGAACGGAAGGATGAAGCGTTGAATTTCAATTGCATCAGGCCGAAGATATGCTGAATTATACAGTAGTTACATGTTATTTTTCAGGTTACGTTTCGCAAGTGACCTCGACAAAGGTACCATCATCGCATTTTCATTGACCCCTCGGCATAGCCGTGTGCATTACATCATTCACCAATACCGCGATGGGGAGCTGTAGCAAGTCCGGAAATCAGAAATTTGAATTACCAGCGCTGCCAGTGGTCATCCTGAGCATGGTTTTCCCAGGGCTTTCCAACACTTCCCCCAAGCAAATACCGGTATGATACGGTACCCTATTTCAAGTCCCTACTACACTACTACAAGGACTGGCTGCGTGGCTCAGCGGTAACGTTCTCGCTTGCTGGGCCCTAGGTTGCAGGTTCGTATCCTGGCGCAGTCAGCTGGCATTTGAGGGTGCGTAAATGCGAGGGAGCCGTGTCAGTAGATTTACTGGCACGCCAAAGATCCCCCTCGGGGCGAAATTCCGGCACCCCGGCGTCTCTAAAAGCCACAGTAGTTAAAAGGGACGTAAAACCAATAACATTATTACACTACTACAATCACCACAGAAACACAGGTTATCATACTAATTGAACATACATCCAAGTACACGAGGCTGATGACCAAGACAACCAAGCCCTTGACACGAATTAACAATCCCATTGGCATTCCCCGTTTTCTTATGCTTAAAATGTTGCCCAAAATATTCATTGGATGCACATTATTTCTGTACAGAATTAGCACTGTAACATTCTTTCTTTGATAACAGATATTGAAACACATTATGCTTCACAGTTCTGTACTTTGAATATATAATAATAAATGGACTACATTAAAGTGCAAAAACGTTTATCAGAAATGTCGCAAATAATTTAGTTACTCAAAGTAAATTTCTTACGTTCGCTTTCATGTTGTTGTGAATTTATTTTCCAAAATATCTTTCCCCTTATGTTTGGTCATCGGCCATTGTTAGAACTGTCACGTGGAGGAGAAACCAGATAAAATCACGAATATGTACGTCCATTTAACTTGAAAGCCGTGAATAAGGCACAATTGAACTGTTCTGTCCAGAAAAACAAAAAGTACAACGTGATGTACAAATTAGGAAATAGAGGAACACTTCCAGATATACCCCTGTTTGGGGATTGGCTCCTAACACGTACACAATTGCATATACCACTTCCGGACAGTCATAATTCAATATTTGTAAGGACTTCCTGATTCCCGAACCACATCATTGAGCAGTATCCTTCTGTACACTTTTACCTCAGAGATGGAGTGAGGTGAATGCTTACAAAAGATGCCTGTGATGCAAACACTAGACTACTAAACTCAGTTATAGTCTAGGATAGATGCCTCCCAATAATACAGAACTTGCTACAGTAAAGTATGTATCACGACGGTGACGTACATATTTATAAGCTACACCAATGTAACATGTAAAAGATTTATGTCTAACATGAGACTTTCTAACCTAGATATAATTCTTCTATGCGATTTTCAATCCAAATTGTGCATGGAGTTCGTCATGGGGCTTTATACCATTCACAATATTATTGCAGCATTATTGTCAGAATTATTACTGTATTTCATCGCCATGACGTTTCTGAATGTGGCATAATATGGTTAATAATCATGTATCAAAGCGAAGGTTGCTATATATTTACTCTCATCGCAGTCTCTGGATGGCCATGATTGGAAGTTCAGTGAGTATATTATATATTATTTAAGTGAATGGTTCCCTTTACAGATGTTGTGGTGGTGAAGGAGTCAAGTGACTCTCTTAAGCTACATGCACTGTACCACAGACATGCATATTTAAACAAACATTTGACAATGAAATAAATGGTCCCCACTATTCTCACCAAAAGACTAGTAAGAATGTCTGCGCCGTCAGCTCTTAGGAAGAGCATAACACATTAAAACCACAATTCAAGATATTGGTTACAATAATATTGCATTTCTTAGGCCTAGCATGGCCGAAATATGAGTAGACAAGTATCACGAAGACACTGTGTATCTCCCATGCATCTATAATACCAGAGGCCATATTGCTAAGATCGACCACAGGAAAAATGTGAAAGATTCTTTGAAGTATCTTTGCTTTCAGAGGAAAGTAGATAGTTCACACAGAATAATAAATATTTTTACTGCCTTCAAAACTTTTGTCAAAGCTTGGATTTCACAGACAGAGTACATCACAGAGTACATGGAGGTCTGTGTATATTTAGAAGAGAATACATTGGGCAAACGATCAGATCCACAGGTTTTTTTTTTTTTTTTTTTTTTTTTTTTTTGTCGTGTAGCCTCCTGAGAGGCCGAGTGCAGGTCTTTCTAGTCGACGCCCGTGGGCGACCTGCGCGTCGGGATGAGAGATGGAATGGATGAAGATGAATGAAACTGGGCAAGGATGTGGAAGGAAGCGGCCGTGGCCTGTCAGAAGGTACTGTCCCAGCATTTGCCTGGTGTTGAAAATGGGAAACCACGGAAAACCAATTCAAGGACAGCCGACGGTGGGGCTCGAACCCACGCGTCTACCGAGTCAGCAGAGAGCTTGGCCCCTTGACCTAACGCAGCGCTTTAGCCCGCGTAGCCACTACTGTCGGTAGATCCACAGGTAAGGGACCATGAAGTAAGTCAATATAAAGCAACTAGACAAATCTGCAATTCCCGAACATACCCTAATGGCAAGTATGCTAACATTTTTAAAGAAGTTCAACTTGTTAACAATATAATGGTATACCACAACAAATCTAGGAGCATAATCGAGTCTGATGAATCCTAATAATTTTTGCTGGGTATCTGGAAAATACCAAAATGTTTGACAGCAACAAGATCCAGCAAAAGTTGCCCTCTTCACTACCTGTTTTTTTTTAATGTGTAACATCTTTCCGCTCGGTTGCTGGATTTATTAATTTAGCGTATGGCTGTTAGTGCCGGGAGTGTTTTTTTTCTTGATTAATTTCCAACCTCCTCAATTTAATATGTGGCTTTGTAGCACGGAGCTTATACTATAGGCAATTATTTGGCTTCTCTGATCAAAAATCGGAGGATGAATACTTATGTTACAGTTATACCACTTTACTTATTCACCCGCTGCTACGTCTCTTTCAACTTGTAATGGGTAGCGTCTCGTTACTGCACAGTGTTCGCATCGCAGCCATTAGTGAGGAACGGAGGTACTGCATCATTGGAATGGTGACATATGACTCAAACCATGTTTCGCTATTGTATAGCAAGCTGTGTTAGTTTCCCGATAAAGAAGCACAGTGTTATATGTGAAATGTTATGTCGTGTTCTAGACATTATAGCCAATCATAAACACGGAATAAATTCGAAAGAGCGCAAAGTGTGAGAATTTTAGCACCCAAATTTTAGTGTGATATTTGAAGCCATTTTTCAGTGTTGCTGTAGTAATCGAAATTTAATGTTTTTCAGTAGATCAACACGAATTGTACCCAATTTTATGGTAGGTTCCCTAACTCTGAAAAATATTTCACATGAGATTAATCTCATCTGCTTATATAAATCTCATGTAATTTCTTTTTCAGAACTAGGGAACCATCCATTAAAATTGAGTAGAATGCATTTTGATAGACTGAAAAAAAATTCGTTCATCTATAATTTCTTAAATTTTGATTCATTTCATTATTGTATGTCTACCCCTTATGAAAATCCACAGCCTGTTTCCAGTCTCCGACCGGGTCAGGAATGGAATGAATGAAGCCCCCATCTAGCGGCGAGGATATGAACTGTGCCGGCTGCCGAGGCCTGACGCACTCCTCTGGGGCAATGATTAAATGAATGACAGATGAAATGAAATGATAGTGGAGAGTGTTGCTGGAATGAAATGTTGACAGGGAAAACCGGAGTACCCGGAGAAAAACCTGTCTGCCTCCGTTTTGTCCAGCACAGATCTCACATGGAGTGACCGGGATTTGAACCACAGACCCAGCGGTGAGAGGCCGGCGTGCTGCCGCCTAAGCCACGGAGGCTTCCCTTATAAGTCAACACTAACTTTCTTCGGCTTTTCCCAATTAATTGGGGTCACCGGAGCCAACCAGGCTCATTTTGGATTTGGCCGGGGATTTAAGGCCGGATGCCCTTCCTGACGCCACGTGATTTTTCAGGTGAAAATTCCATCCCGCTGTCGCCGGGATTCGAACCCCGGCCGTCCGGGTGAAAGACGAGCAGCTATGCCACGGCGCCATCACGCTCCCCATGTCTACCCCTTATCATTCCCTTATTTAAAGGGGTCGGGGATTGATTTTCGATGAAAGTTTATGTGGCTGGTGTTTGTTCGGCTGGATGCCCTTCCTGACACCAACCTCATCAGAGGAGTGAATGAAGATGAAGGAAACTGGACATGGAGTTGGAAGGAAGTGGCCATTGTTCATTCGAAAGTACCGTCCCAGCATTTGCCAGGAGTTGAAATGGGAAATAGTGGAAAACTAATCAAAGGATGGTTCAAACCCGCGCGCACCAATTCCGCAGATTCCTTGGCTCCATGGCGTCTGCGAGCGTGGCTACCCCTGTCAGCCCTGTCTATTGATACAAACACTTAAACACCAAAGTGAGCTGATAGTCTATATGTTTGTTAAAACCCTTCTCTTACCAACTTTTTATTACCAAGGGGGTAATGCAATCACCCCCACTAGATTAACAGTTTAACACGAGTATTCTCGCAATATACGCAATCTAGTCATGTTCTCCTGTAAATAGCATTGGCGAACCAATTCTATTTTATAAAACACCAACATTATTTCAAATAAAGTTACGGCTTTGTTGGCGTAGTTGTTAGCATGCATAGATTCTATGACCAAGATCGCAGGTTCAAACCCGGCCGAAGTCGTCGGATTTTTAAGGGCGTTAAAAATCCCTCCATATGCCTTCCTTCAGAGGGGAAGTAAAGACGGTGGGCCCATGTCATAGATTTGTGGTGTGTAAAAGAACCTCCCACTAACTACAATTGTGTGAAGCTAAATCTTTAGGTAAGCTTTGATTAACGCTCTAATGAGTTCCAACGTTCACCAGAAGGTGCCAGTTGCAGTGGCATCTAGTAGCCAAATTCACGGCTAGGTGTCGTTGTCGGTAGTATTAGGTAGCAAAAGTAGGAACTACTTGAAATTGATCGTCTGCAGTCCTCACCTGAATTACAGATAGCACACACTTATACAGCCATCACAATTAACGCTGGTTATCAGACAGATTCTACAGACACCCAAAGTACATGGGGCTACATGATCGTGTTGTCGCAGCCCCTAAACTGAGGAACTAACCAACCAACCACGAGTTTTAAAAAAGTCCTAGAATTTATGGAAATATACCGAACTGGAATCAATTTATAAATAAACTGAAGTTAACTCTTACTTGTGCCTCTGTGAGTCTCCAAATCTTGTGGAGTTGGCCGCACATTCAGTTGATTTTTTGTAATCAATTTCTATAACAACACTAACGTTTCCTACTGTCGATATCATTAGCGCCATACCACAAGCTATACATCTCACGAGCAGCCTCACAGGAATCCTCCAGACTCTCAATATTTCAAATATTTTGAAGGTCCTTCTTTATGTTGACGGTGAAAGTGAAAGTGACATCACACCATTGTCAGCCCAAGGCACAAACATCGAAGTTAACGGGGTGGATTTCATTGTTATTCAAAACCACTGTATTAGTATCTTCCTTTTGATATTGTAGCCCATATATTTGTTCTTTAAGTACCGTATGTAAAGTTTTGAAGCCATTCTTTCAGTGTTGCCTATACACACTGTCAGTTTAACTGTCCAGTCGGTCAACACGAATTTTCCCAATGACTGTTTGGATGTACATTGTATATACTATATGGACAATAAGTAAATTACTAATACGTGTAATTTTTTAGGAGTGTTTTTTACTTATTATTCATATATGTATGTACATTGTACCCCGCACAGCCATTGGGCAAATACGTGTTGACCGACTGAAGAGTTGAAACTGGCAGTTCCTTAAGTATGTCCTAATTGTATGAAATGTACAGATAACAAATGATTGATTCGTTTAATGAGTTAACTTCGACATTTTATGCAGGGTAGCCTTGTTACTCCGCTTGCTAGACTCAATTGAAGTTTCCATTCCATCACCCCGCAGCATAGCCGTTCATGGTAAACCACTCAGCACGACCGCGATGGGGAGCTACAGCAAGTCCGGAGATCGGATGTTTGAATCTCGGTGTTGCCAGTGTGATATTTCTCCAGGTTTTTCCACACTCCCTCCAAGAGCCGGCATTGAACCTTATTTCAAGCCCCGGGGCACCTACCCCATTCCTGGCCATAATAATTTCAGCTACACACATTACAGTCACTACTGAAGCACACGTTCTCAAACAAATTCTAAACACGCTAAGTACACGGAGTTGATGACCAAGGATGTCCTAAGCCCCTAATATGAATTAACAACATGACAAATGCACTCTAGCTTATTATGTCAGGTCCACTTCATGGAGTTGTGGCTGGCGTTCTTGGCTTTCACCCCGGAGGTCCAGGTTTGATTCCCAGCTCAGCCAAGAAATGTAATTCTCATCTGAGGGTTAGAACGGGATCCACTCAGCCTTGTGGGGAAATACTGAGAAGGGGTGAGTTAAATTCCCACCTAAGCTATCCTGGAAGTGGTTTACTGTGGTTCCCCGCTTCTACTCCAAGAGAATGCCGGGATGGTTCCTAACCTAAGGGCATAGCCGCCTCCTTCCTAACCCTCACCTTAATTACAAATACACGTAGACTAATAATACAGGCATCACAATGATACAGGCCATCAGACAAATTTTCACACTCACCCAAGTACACGGGGATGAATGACCACTATGTCCAAGCCCATCAAACTAAACAACAACAACAACATTGACAGAAAAACGGCTAAAGGTAATTTGCCTGCCCGGAAGAGATAGTTGGTTGGTTGGTTCCTCAGTTTAGGGGCTGCGACAACGCGGTCATGTTGCCCCGTGTACTTTGGGTGTGTGTAGAATTTGTCTGATAACCGGTGTTAATTGTGATGGCTGTATAAGTAAGTGTTATCTGTAATTCAGGTGTGGACTGCAGACATTCAATTTTCAAGTAGTTCCTACTTTTGCTACCAAATGCTACCGTCAACGACAACTACGTATTTGTGAACTTGGTTACTAGATGCCACCGCAGTCAGCTCCTGGCAACGAACGTTGCAATTTAAGAGCGTTAGTCAAATATAACCTATAATTTAGCTTCACACAATTGTAATTAGTGGAACGTTGTTTTACATGCCATAAATCTATGACATGGGCCCGCCGGCTTTACTTTCCCTCCAAAGGAAGGCATACTGAGGGATTTTTAACGCTCATAAAAAATAATGCTCTTAAAAATCCGACGACTTCGGCCGGTTTTGAACCCGCAACCTTGGGCATAGAAGCTCAACATGCTACCAACTACGCCACCGAAGTCTACGAAGTAGTGAACGATCCTAACATTCCACCAGCGGTTTGACAATTTTAAAATGAGGTTTCCACTTGATGATAGTATTTTAGGTTGATGCTTGTTGTTATATTTTAGGGGATTGTACATTGCGGTCAATTCAGCCCCGTGTACTTGGGTGTACGTTGAGAATATTCAGTATATGTTCGTGTGTTGTCTTCAGTAGTGCCTGTAGGCCATAACAATGTATGGAGGCGAGTAATTTATTAATACAGCTGCTAATAGTACCACTTGTACTTACGAAGAAATTGAACCAAATATGAGGTTTGAAACAAGAAACTTTCAGTTAATCGAACTCCTTGTGTCGATTTGTGTGGCGCAGTCGGTTGGATGATGAACTCAAAATCCCATGATTGCAGGATTGAATCCCGCTCTGTCCGATAGCTTATAAATAGTGTGTTTATCTTGTGTTAACATATTTATAACGACGTTAAAGATCCTCCAAGATCAAAATGCTGACATCCCGGCTTCTTCCAAACCACATCAGTAAAATGGACGTTAAGAACATGAGAATAATATCAATTCATTTGTTTCTGTGTACAGCATAAATACAGTTTTTCACTAGAAATACAAATAAATCTACCTTGAAACTTTAATCATCAATGCGTTAATAAATAGACTACTGTATTATGAAATGCGAATGAAATTCAAGGGAGATGTACAGTACATCAGCTGATGGTTACCCATTCGCCAAACGTTGAGGTTGCATTAAAGGAATCAATCCCAGGACATGCCATCCAGCTTTGAAGCTATTGATCAGGCAATGGTAATGAGATCGGAAATGAAACCTCTGGACGAACTTGCGTTCGAGCCAGTAATCCGTTGGACCATCCGACACTTACAGCATCATTCACTGATAAGCGTTTCCTCTTCCGTTGTGAGGAATGGCTTGTGTACTGGTCAGATACAATCCCCTTGCATTAAAATATTTTCAGATTAAAGCGTATGTCAAATATACTGTACATGTATTAACTAATGTATATCTACCATTTATTATTCCCGGTTGTATGGAATTGGGGATGGAGTGAGATGAGTTTCTATGTGGCAAATTGCATTTTGGCCAGATAACTTTCCTGACACCCACATCACCCGAGGAAATTATGAGAGATGAAACGGAGAATAATAAGTGATAAATGAATAAAAGATAAAAGGTAAGAAATTGGAAGAAAACAGCCATGGCTTATTAAAAGATTCCATCCCAGATTTTGCTTTAAGTTTAAATGAGAATCTAAGAAAACCTGTTAAGAACAAACGAATATTATTAAATCACATGTATTTGTGTTCAGCATAAATGCATTCATTTTTATTGGAAATACAAAAAAATCTACCTTTAAAATTTAATCATCCATGGGCTAATGTATGAAGTGTGACCGAAATGCACGGGAGATGCACAGTGCATTAGATGATACATTAACTAGTGAACTCTATCGCTTCATTCGCCAACCTTTGATACTTCATTAAAGGAATCAATCCCAGGACATGCCATCCAGCCTTGAAGCTATTGATCAGGCAATGGTAATGCTATCGGAAATAAAACCTCTGAGAGATATTCTTATGAGAGTTAGTGGCAAGGTACAATGAAGCAACGTTCCGCAATAAACTGGAAAAACCTCAACGAATGCATACGATATGGTAAGCCTACAAGTGTATGGGAAGAAAGCTGCTAGTTGAAACTACATTAATGGCTAGTTTAAATGCTCTCCCAACGGGAAAGAACTGACTGGCGATATTCCTAGTCGACAACTAGAATCCCAGAAAAATAGAGTAAGTTTAATGAATTTTGGAAAGAGATCGGCGAAAGAGTTAGTGATTCATGGGGTTATTTAGACGTGTTGGCAATCCAAGAACGTGTCGTAGCGGTTGTGCGATTGATTCCTAAAATGGCCTGTTTCTACAGTTCCTAGTTGCTCTATGAACGTTATCAAAAGTGTGTTGTCCCGCATGACGATTAATTTGGAGACCAACAGGGGCCTTCATAGTTTCTTGATACCATTACGAGTCTAGAGATCAGTATGGTGAATCATGCACTGGAACATTCACCACCACTACCACAATAATACAAATTACTATAATATAAAACACTCTATATAGGTTAACTGTGTTACCTTCAGTGGATATGGCGTATTTCTTTAACGTGTATGTGTATCAGGAGTTGACTTTTAGAGAAATTCATGTGCATGGTTTCTATAATTTATGAATAGTGAGCTAGATAATTCAGTGCCATTAGATAAACATTATTATGGCTCATTAAATGAAACTTCAATTCGATCGTATAGACTAAGTACCGCTACTAGAAATAAAAATATATTTCTAAATACTTACACAGCCGTAATATTGAATTTTTGATAACAATTGAACAACATTAGTTGCCATTTTGTTAAGCACATAAGAAAGTTTCTCTCTGCCAAGTTTCACTGCGCTCGAATGATTAAATCGCCGGGAAAGTCATGTTAAATATTTGAAATTCACGTGACTGCTTCGTCGCTTTTTGCTTGTCAGATCTCTGTAAGTAACGAACGGGTTCTATCACTATAAGTCCACTTCGTGGTGCTGTGGCTAGCATTCTTGGCTGCCATACCTGAAGTCCGGGTTCGAATCCCGCCTTTGCCAAGAAATTTAATTCTGGTGTAAGGGCTGGAACGGGGTACACTCTTCTTCGTGAGGTAGAAATGAGAAGTGGTGGGTTCATTCCCACCTCTACTATCCTAAAAGTAGCTTTCCCTGGTTTTCCACTTCAATATACGGCAAATGTCGAGATGTTTTCTAATTGAAAGCCACGGTCAGTTCCTTCCCACTCCTTGACTCGGTTTCAAATACACAGATTATCATAGAATTTCAACACACACCTAAATACACGGGCTACGTGACCGCGATGTCGCAGAGCCCCTAAAAAATTAACAAGAACTCTACCATCATGCAAAAGTTTAGTTATATTTCTGTAAGAGTTTAGGAGGTATTGAAAAGCGGTAAAATATTTCCCGTGGCCGCCAGGTAGGCCTTAGAGATTTGTACTAGTAGATACATATTATTGTAATGGTTTGTGTACAAAGCTTTACTTCGATTGTTTGATTAGAATGCAAAAAAATAAAAAAATAATGTTTTAAAAATTATGAACTGTCACCATATTGAATTTTGTAAACAAATACGTTGAATTACATTAGACGTCAATGCATTTATCTCTAAATAATGATTTAGCCCGTTTCATTGCACTCGAATGATTAAGTCGTCACAAGAAATTACATTTAAATATTTTAAGAATAATCGCAAAGTTGGTTTTGTTCTCATCATGTTTTTAAAGGTCACATATTTGGACTTATTTTATCATCACATAAATGTCAGAGCGTTTGCTGTAGTAGGTTCCGAGATATCGTGACCTATTTGCTGCTGCCGCGTTGAATTCTTGACAATTCCTGAAATTTGAAAGATACGGTATGGTCAGTGTTGGCGGAGTAGAAATAAGTTTATGCCAAGTTTCATTGAAATCGCTCCAGCTAACTAGAATTCATGATGACCAACCATACACAAACACGTGTGGACAAAATATATTTCATATTTCATAATGGAACAAGCCTAATTATCTCTAGAAATAAATTAAGTTTTCTTTCTGACCATTTTGTATTTATGGTTAAAACTTTGTGTTTATACCGAATATAGTGACCAAATATACCCCCAGTTTAATTCTTGTCTGTTGGTTATGGGTTGACGTAAAATCTATTGAAACGAATAACATGGAAATTCGTAGATAAGTAGGAGGTACCTCAAAACAAAACTAGGCCACAAATTATTCATGTTATACAATGGGGGGATAGGGTTAACAGGAAGCCTTAATTCCCAGCAGTAACCACATTGCGCAAATTGCATCCTCGTGACATCGCAATTCCAGGTGTGAGAACATGTTGATCTGAGAATATTACGAGATGACATGTCCTGACATGTATGTCGCAACAAAGTTTCATTGAATGATGCCTGCATTATAGGAAGTAGCAAGTTATCCATCGGGCGTGGTTCAGTGGTAAAAGCTTGGTCTTGAAACTGAAGTCGAGCTCGGCCGTTGGTTTGAATCCGATCACGGGCATGGATGTGATGTTGTCTTTAATAGTAAGCCTATTCAATTTTTATGATATGATGTACCACTGGCCTCGTGGCAACGCGGTAACGTTCTCGCCTGCTGTGACTAAGGTTACAGGATCGAATGCTGGCACCGTCAGTTGACATTTGAGGGCGCGCAAATGCCGGGGAGCCTTGTCAGTAGATTTACTGGCACGTAAATTATCCCCTTTGGGTCTTCATTCCGGTATCCCGACGTCTCTAAATGCGTCAGTAGTTAAAATGGACGTAAGTCCAATAACAGTATGTTACATTATCATCTCACCAAAATACATAATACAAGTAAAGTTACATTGAATTGGAGCTGGCTGCATGGTAAAAACATTCAAAATCCAAGAAATATTTCTAAGACACATTTCTTTTTAGATTTTGCACGTTTTTTTTAGACCAGCACGGTTGATAGATTATTTCTCGTATGAGCGGTATAATGTTTATTTTTGCCCCCTCCCGTCCAGTGGTCTTCCTTTCAGTACCTAATTCTAAACAGAATAATGAACTGGGTGCAAATTGCGAAATTGCACAGATCGTGGCCAAACGAGGTCAGACAGTCCAGCCATAAGTAAGCCCTGCTAACCCCTGTCAGCAGCCACCCTAACGTTATTTTTTGTTACCCTTACAACACAAGGCTTTCAACGACAGGTATCATGAGTTAGTTTGCCAAGTAAGTAATCGGTATAATTGAGTTTCAAAATATAATATTACTTTTTTGAAAACCATTAAACAGATTTATGTTGTCAACGTGACAAGATTGAATCATTAAACATATTTAACATTTACTCTAGTTATTTTCATACTGATCATGAACTAATGGAGGTCTAGAAAACTTCATATTGCCTAGTAATGGAACTGCCTGTAATGATTACTCTCTGCATTTTTAATGGAGTATTGTTCGTTTTAATCCACTGCAAAATATTATGACAGTACAGTATTCGTTACTTTCCTATAATCGTTAACATTTTCCTGCGTATGCTCCACACAGCATAGGATAAGATAGCTATGCACTTATTGCATATGTTAACGTGCATAGCATTTGAAATTTGCAGTTTATTTAACTAGAAGATTCAAGTAAAATAACGTGTTCATAATGTGATTGGTTAATTGAAGATTAATCCGCAGAAAGAAGCTACCAATGTGGTGCTACACCAAGGTTCAACTATTACATTTAACTGGCTAAAGTTAATTTCACAGGCAGAATAGTTTCAGCCAAGCAGCTATTCGATACGAATGCGATTCCACGTGATATATTTTATTGTAAAATCTTGCACTCTAAGTTAATCTCTTTGTGTTACTGAATTGATTAGACTTCAATCCACGCATTCCGTGGCGAACTAGAAGATCACTTTAGAGTTAATTCCAAAAAAGGCCATTTACACTCAGCAGTTAGTTTCAAAAGAGGTAACATGATGTTTGCCAACACTGCAATCTGCTATCGATAATTCGTGCGCTTATATCTGCGCATTTCAATGGTTATTTTTTATACGGGCTTCTAAATTTTTCTCCGTAAATGGAGAGGTACTGAGTACTTATTTTCCATATCACACCACGTTCTCTTTTTTCCGAGCGATAGAGTATACGTAGCGACCATGATTGCCTACTGATCTCTTTTACGTTCTACTGTAATATTAATTCAGTACATTTTAAGAAACATTCCTTAATTAATTGTGATATAAATCAATCCCTTGCTCCAAAATTGGTCAACTTAAAAAGGTTAGATCCAAATCCTACCTTTTAAAAAATTTGAATTTAAATACCAAAAGAAAGAATCAAGCAGCCTATTATCATAAGCAAAAATTTCAATGAAAGGAAATATTTTTTGATTTTTTTTTTCATAATGTTTAGATTTTGTTTGATTTTAGTAATTGGACAGTAAAGGGCATTTGACCGCTCGGGAAAGCATTGAAATATGTATGCGGCCGGTTTCGAGCTAGAGGATATACTTGTAACTGATGACAATATCCTCAAAATACGGTATAGTCATTTGTTCCAAGTACTTTCTCCTTCACTGAATATCAGTATTGACTTGAATCAATGACAATGATTAAATACAGTCTTTAACAGGCCGTGTGGGAGTGTATGTGACTTTTGAGAATTGGATTCTGTAAAGTGATGTATAGTTCTTTTAGCGGACACAGTCAGAGGGGTGATAAATTTGATAGGAGCTCAATTACAGGTATAAAATTAATTGTGATGACAGACGCAGGTAGAAGCTACCTATATGCTGCCACACCAAGGTTCAACCATTACATTTAACTGGCTAGAATTAATTTCACAGCGAGAGCTGTTTCGGCCAGGCAGCTATTCAATAGGAATGCGATCCAATTCCATAGCATTTACAATACTCTACCCTAATTGCAAACAATCCATTTGATCATTATTTTACCATCGCAAGTGTACAGTAGTGCGTCAAGCGAGCTTCGTTATTGTTCTTGTGCAAATGAAAAGGGGAACACAACCTTTAGCAATATAAATATGCACGACAGAATACTCAAAATCAATTCTATATTTCCTAATCTATGTGAAACCAGTTTAAAAGAGTGATGTTACTACTCATTGTAATGTTAGATTTACTTGGAATAATTAGAGGAAGCTTATTCCTTGGATACTCCTGGTAATCAGAAAACGTGTGTTAGGAATTTTTACTCTTGATTATTTACATTAACATAAACATAAAAGGCAAATGGAACATCATATGTGTTCATAAATACCACGTATCTCAATTTCACAAAACAATCACTAGCCTACTCCCGAACTTCCCAACACATTAATTGAAATATCTTGAAGAGATCTGAAATCGTGCGTTGGGTGGAGCTCAAACCCAAGAATAACAGTGTGAGGGCTGTTCTATTCAGCCAGCGGACACAACTGTCTTTTGAATTACAAAATCACGTTGTATATTGAGAATGTATTGATTACGTCCCGGTATCACAAAACGAACGTCGAACATCGTGTACTGGCCACTCATCGCCAGTATAAGACAGAGAACATAAACTTTTTAAAGACTTTGAAATCATCAATTCAGGGGGAGTTCTCTAAACTTAAAATACCATAAGAACCCGTATTCCATTTCAGAGTGTGGCAAATAATAGAGGGAGAGGGAGGGGGAGGAGGGGGAGGGGGAGGAGGGGGAGGGGAGAGGCAACATACCTATCCACACACAAACAGGCACACACACGGACATTTGGCCCTTGTAGATCTTATGTCTACTTTTATTTTTAACAAAAATCGAATTTAGGCTATAAATTAACTAGGGCGTTGGACGAAATAAGCAGGTTCATTTTGTATTTCCAAAATTATTTTTATCCCACTTTCCATATTTGTAGAAGATAATAGTAGATTTAGAGATCAACACTCGTCAATGTCCGTGTATGTATGTATGTATGTGTGTCTGCCCCCCACCCTGTATTAATTCAAACACGCCGAAACTGAACGGAACCTAATTTGGTACAGAGGTAGCACTAGCAATGGACATATCAGTGTCATGATTCATATCTCCCCCACCTTAACGAAAACGAAATGGCAGCCACATAAAATGTTCAAACATTAAATTACAACTAAACTAATCATGGGATCTCTACCAAATTTTGGAAACACATATCTTCTTTTGGGAAGTGACTATGGCCAAACCACAAGGACATCAGCCGAATAATTTCAAGATAGTGGCCGTGCAAATCCTGGAAGAAATATAAAGCATTACTAAATGATCCAATGAATCAATATTTGCAGTTCTTATCATTCAGATAGTTTTACATGAAGACTATCTGCTACCAACTTGATGAGTATATGGGAATGTACCTTGCACGCAACCGCCATCTTGAAATTATAAAATATAAAAATAAATAACCTTCAAATCCTAAGAGCTACAGTAGCGAAAATTAGTGACTGTATTATGCAGCCTTGTATCACCTCGGCAAAATAATAGACTTTTCATACGTCCACGTTGGAGGATGCGCAAATGATTAGAACATTCAAATCGACAACTCAGATTGAAATTGGGTAATTAAGACGAATCTTGCCAACAGGTAAGCATCATATTAGAACTCTCACATGTGTTAGACAGAAGATCATCACGCTGAATATAGCGCACAGCAGCCGTCTTCAAGATACAAAATAACTTAAATATTGTTTCGGTATCCTAGAACCAGTATAATGATATTTAGTTGTAAATAAAACAGAACCTTATAAGTTACATCATCTGCCCAAGTCAATGAACAGTGCCTCTATAGATTCACCATTGAGGCTACGCGTACTAATAAAGTGTACAAGTTATTAACTCAGGTCGTCACTGCACAATTAAGGCGAAACTAGGTTGGAGAGGAGTATTGATTAAGAGGCGTCAGTGGCGTTTATTAATCTGTCGCACTAAATATAGAGCGCAGCGGCGATCACAAAATTTCATAATTAACATGTAAATGACTTTCAATTGTTTAGGACTACCAATACGAAAATTAGTGATAATGATGGAAGCTATATTGAGTATCATATGCTCAAAGAAAAAAAACAGCGACATGAATTATTAACAAGTAGTTCCGTGAAGAACTATCAAGCCTATTTTCCAATATCCTACTTATATAAATTGCCTCTATTAACATACAAATTTTCAGTTTGATTGCTGTAATAGATTCGTAGATATTGTGAACCGTCTAAATATTTCGGATGGTCACCAAGTTTAATTCTTATATATAGGCCTTAGAGTTATGTACTATTACATGAAGATTATTGTGTAGATGTATTATTAAAATTTCACTCGCATAGTTAGGACACAAGAAATAAAAACGAGATTTTAAAATATCGCTAGGCCATCATTTTGTTTTTATGAAAATAATTGAAATGAATTAGATGCCAGTGGATTAAAATTTGTGTAAGAATTGCCATACCAAGTTTCACAGCGCTCGGATGGTTGAATCGCGAGAAACGTTCTTTGAAATATTTCAATTTCGCGTCGCCGCCATGTTGGATTTGTGTTCACCGGGTTATTGAATGTCCCATAGGATAACTTACGTTTATAGCCTCTATCAACATACAAAATTGCAGTTTTATGGCTGTCATATATTAATAGATATTGAGAACCGTCTATATATTTCGGATGGTCGCCATGTTGGATTTCAATATATTCAGGCCATAGAGTTATGTACTATTAGATGAGGATTATTGTATAGGATAATTATTAAAACGTTGACTTTAATCGCATTATTAGAACACAAGAAATGAAAACTTCATTTGAAAATTTTGCACAGCTGCCATCTTAAAGTTATGTAAACAATTGAACTAAATTAGATCTCAATGCATTCCAAATTGTACTGTCATTTTCTGTACCAAGTCTCACAGCGTTCGGATGGTTAAATCAGGAGAAAAGTCTATTAAAATGTTTCAACTTCACTTGGCCGCCATGTTCGTTTTGTAGTTAACAGGTTTTTGAAAGCCTCATACGTGAAGTAGTGCCTTTTATTACCGTACAAAATGTCTGGGTGATATGAGTAATAGTTGCCGAGATATAGAATGCCGATGAAATATTTCGCACAGACGCCATGTTGTATTGGTGAGACGTAATAAAATTTGAAGCGCACGGTCGGGGTCGGCCAAAATAGTACTATGACATTACCGAGTTTCATTGAAATCGCTTCAGCCGTTTTGAAGTTATTAGGGGGACACACACACGGAGTCACACACACACGGACAAAAGGTGACCTAAGCCTATTTTTGGCCTATTTTCATTTTAAGCGACAATAAAAGATCTATATTCGTATGCGTAATTTTTCAAGTGTGCAGATAGTGATGATTATTGTTCTAAGCGGTCTTAAATCAAAGTCATCTACCTCAACTTTTTTGTGCAGTTATGATAATGGATGATACGCATAATAATTTCTAATACTGTAAATCTCTCATTCATATTTGTGACTGGAAAAGTTGATAGAATGCATCAGAACGGTGGAATAATTACTCTGGTGCATATTTCGGTTTTTATTCGTTCTCTTGTAGAGAGTTTCTTATCACGTGATTTCGATGTTTTGGTGGGAGGTATTTGGGCTAGGATGGAATTTCTGTTTTAAAACGGGACAATCTCTAGCAATCTAATAGTCCCATTTTGCTATCTAAAAATTTTGATTTTCATTGTTATTGTCCAAAAAGGGTTACGATGTTTGGATATTGAGTTATGCGTTATGCGTTATGAGTTATGGGTTATATGTTCCTCTATATTTTATCACACTGTAGGTCGAAAACTGAAAGCTATTTCGTCCATCGAATGAGAAATCCATTAAATTGACAGGGGAGTCTTTTCATGTATGAAAATGGGCTTTAATAGTTCTTCGCGGAACTATTTGTCAACATTCATTGTAGTACAACGAACTTTGGAAGACTATTCTAACGTGATATTGAGCCCGCTGAGCTCATGGCTCAGTGATATTTATTGGAAATGATGAAGAACATGCCATGCCACTGTACCTGAACGCGCCCTGTAGGAGATCTGACCATCTATTCTTTGGGAATTGGAGCCCAAGGACCCATCAACCCAATGGCTGACCATGAGAACGAGACCTTTGCTCGAGAGACCACAAGCAGAAGGAGGAAAATGGAATAGGATAAACTCGATGCCCGAGTTATTACTGGAATTATTACCAACCATCCATGTCTCTATAACACCATGATTTCATTGGATCTACTATAATGGTGACTGCAAAGTGAGTTTGTCTTTTATCTCATGTACGGGTTGATCTGTGGTGGAGTAGATAGTAGAAAATTAACCGAACTAGTGACACCAGATATGTAGGGACTTTTAGCTAGTATTATGTTGATTTTCCACAGTGGATGTTAGTTACCATGTTTTTCTATGGTGCATCTTGAAGGTGTTCGCAGGACGTTATGTCCTCTTTTTCTTGGATAGGCATGGCCACAAATCATTTAGATTTGATTTGGCAGACCCTTCAAATGGGCCAACTTAGATTTTGAGCGATGGACAACCATCACTTCGTCATATTTTTGTGACCCCTATCAGCGACACTTTTCATTCACGCCACTGTACTATTTATTTTGGGCTTATTCTTGGCCGTATCATTGAATGACCGACAGAAATCATTACCCTTATAATGCTATTAATTTATGCTGTTGATGTGTAATCTGAAGCGACACAAGTTCAAGTAAGAACTAGTATGGGAGTTATAGTAAAGATGCCAGTCAAGCATCGAACCCCAGATACACTTCGTATCGTTTCCGACATCCTAGCAGTCTGTAGGATTATCACATGTTATATTATTTTGTTAGTGTTAACGTATTAGACACGCTAAAGTTTTGTAAATATCTACATGTAAATATTAGATGAGTGGAATATCTTTAACCAACTCGGAAGTAATCTATTCCGAGTGGAATATCTGTCAAATTTTGCTCTTTGCAATTTTTCAACATTGCCCATGTTTATGATTCATGTTTCTACGTGGTAGTGAAGCCACAAATCATTTATTACTACTTGTTATAGTTGGTAAGCCAGCGTTATTCAGATATAGACTTCTTTTGACTGAATTAACGCCTGAGTAGTGTAATTCATCGCCTGATGCGATGATGAGTTGAGTGTGTTTCGACACGCCAGTGTGAAGGCTTGTTATGCCATGGATCCGTAACGCTCATTGCGAGACAACTGTTACTGTTAGACGAGACGCGCATGCGTACTTCAATGTTTCACGGTGTGGAATGTATGGATTATTTATAGGTCATGGCTGTGTAGTTTTTTATAGCAGTCATATGTTTGCTTACGTCATTGGACGAGATTGTAACTTTTTAACGCTTCAGAATGCGAATGTTTGAGCACTATGAGAGTGCATTGTATTGAAAAGAAGCTATTGTCTATTATGTGAGGTAACTTTGACACCGTATTTAAAGGCTTCTATGTAAGAGTTGAGCGCTCTTGACGCGCTGTCGTACAGGTGATAGACCTGCGACCATTTTTCCAGGATTTTACCTGAAGACTGATTAGGAGAGCTTTGCGCCCCTTCAGTGTTTGTTGCAAACCGAGTTTACTAACTTGTGTTATTGTGTTTTCCGGCCAGGTGTGAGCCGATGATGTTTAGTGGTGTTCTTTGGTAGACTTCACACTATTTAAGCCGAAGTGTCCACTGAGAATCGCCAGTATTCTTCATAAACCTACGACAATTTAAATGAAATGAAAATCCACAGCCTGCTTCCAGTCTCCGACCGGGTCAGGAATGGAATGAATGAAGCCCCCATCTAGCGGCGAGGATATGAACTGTGCCGGCTGCCGAGGCCTGACGCACTCCTCTGTGGCAATGATTAAATGAATGACAGATGAAATGAAATGATAGTGGAGAGTGTTGCTGGAATGAAATTTTGACAGGGAAAACCGGAGTACCCGGAGAAAAACCTGTCTGCCTCCGTTCTGTCCAGCACAGATCTCACATGGAGTGACCGGGATTTGAACCACGGACCCAGCGGTGAGAGGCCAGCGTGCTGCCGCCTAAGCCACGGAGGCTACCTACGACAATTTAAATAATGCTTCTAATAATAATAATAATATCTCATTATTCTAAATAAGATGCTCATAATGACTGTAAAATTACTTTGACTTGCAATTTAATGCGCACTGGCCGACTCTTTGGATTAGTCACATTTCCATCGGGAAATGACTTATAGACTTTGTTACACTATCTTGAGACGACGGAGTTGTTCGGACCATTAGTTCTCAACTGGTGGCACTCGACGCTCAAGTAACATAAGACGTGATTTTGATCGCGCCGTTACCAACCCAATTACACACTAGATGGACCCAAGAATACAAACAGTGTTCTTGCGTGTACGCAGGTGATTAATAAGAAGCTTTCTGAATGCTGCGTTCCACTTATTTATTTATTTGTGTGATTTTGTGTGATAACCCAATGTACCTTTAGCCAGTAAGAATGTCTTTAATGTTTTTTTAACTGGTTGTCACATAGCTTTTGTTATAATTGTTTGATTGTTGCGGTAGTAAGTCACCGTATACTTTGTTGTAATTGTCAGGATTTAGCTAGATTATTAAATTGTTTAAAAACAAATATGGGGGTGGTACCATCGTAAATTCTTTGATTATTTTTGCTGTTAATTTAACTCCTTTTATAAGTAACCCGTTTCATCTGTGTAGGGTGTACTTTTCGTGCCACTGCCCTAGTTTTGCTGCTTTTGCTTTCATATAATTAGATCTTTCGCGAGGGTTTTTAACTTTCAATCAGTTTAGGATCTTCGACATTTCTTCTTTTTATTAGCTTGCGGGATTATCCCGAAACAAACCCTCCGAACTAGGCTAGGTGTTTGTTGATTTTTTTTAATAAATTTTACCCGAGTTTACATAAGTCTGGATGTTATTATTTTGTAATCTAAGTGTTTCTGCGGTGTACTTCTTGGGTCCTTCGATCGCCCCGGGATGCTACGTTTTTCGTGCGCATTGACCTATAGGAAGTACATCCAGTCCTCTTCGGCAGATGTGTCCAGACGGTGAGTTGTCTGGGAAGTCATTGCGGTTAGTGGCAACCCAAACAACTCGTCTGACGGGCTCAATATACAGTTATACAGTGGAGGGACAGTGGACGTCCAGTATGGTAACACGAGACTGGCTGTTCACTGACCTTGAGATTTGTGTTCTGGTGTTCCACACTGTATTACGTGTGTAGCTGGAATCATGAGGATGAAATAGTAATGTGGTAGGTGCCTCGCGACTTCAAATAAGACAGAATACCGATAATTTCCTGGAGTGTGTGTGGAAAAATCTGCCCGCACTAAATGCCGATGTTAGTGATGGGGAGCGAACCTGTAGCGTGAATTTACGCCCTAGGCTAAGCTGCTGGGTTTAGCTAATCAGTAGCTTACTGTATATTCTTAAGTGTTTACAGGTATTTGATATTATGAAGGGAGTATATAAAAGAACCTTACAATTCTCTTAAGTCGCTATGATTTTTACTTTACACGCAGTACACCATTAGTTCGAATAACATATCTCTTTAGCGTGGAGTCACATTTGGAGGTCAAGAGCTGTGTATTGAGGTTCGGGATTTAAAGGTTGTGGTTTAAAATTCTGACCTTTTCAAGAAATGTCATTCCAGTAAGGGAGTTGGAACGGGGAATACTCAGCTTCGTGAGGCAAAAATTAGAAGAGGTGCGTGGTTTCCAACCTCTACACCAGGCAAATGATGGTATGTTTGTTAACGTATAACCACGGCCTCCTCCTTCCAATTCCCACCTCATTACAAAATTCACGTACTGCCCCCGGAAATTGAATTATATTGAGACCACGATGGCTGTATTGGAAAATATCAGTAAAGTTATGGATGTCATAGTTATGACGTGGATGTTCATGACGTAGGCACGGATGACGTAGAATTCATGCCAGTAGGCTGATTGAGCTGAGATTCTTGGTGACGTCATGATTTTCTTCGAGAAAGATCCGAGATTTACGACGCAGTCGCAGGAAACAAGGTATTGTGCTAAGGAAGAAGCTACGCTATTGGAGGAGAGACGCGAACCAATGAACGATAGTTTGGAAGGAAGACGGAGATTGCTGAAACTACGATATTCGATTACTTTTGGCATGCAGATTTGTGGAAATCTATTTTCAGTTATGGCATTGATTTGGAATTTTGAAGAAATTAATTTTGAGTTTTTGAATTTTGAAAATCCGTCAAGAATAGCCAAAGTTAAAACTTCCAGCAATGACGCAGCAACAGGCTATGGAAGGGATAGATACGCCCCTTAAGAAGTTGATAAAAGGTCGTGCACAGGAGAGAGGAGCTCTCATACTGATACTGATATACTCAGATCTCATACGCTCAGATCTCATACTTGTGATCGCATATATATATTTCTGGTGATATAGAGTTATTTTCAAGTGGTTCAGTGAAGTAAGGTGTCTTTAGCGGAAGGAGAAAGCCTGCCGCATCGAACGAACTCGGGGCAGTTCCATTTCACGCTGCTCAAAACTAGGTGAAGTTGAAACGCGCACATTAACGTTTCCACCAGTCAAGATATCAAGCGCTAACTTCAGCCTGTATGATAATTCTATTAGGCAGTATAACATTAAGGTGTATACAAGATTTGAAGAATTTCACAGTGATACTTCGAAAGATATTGGAACTTTTAGTCTGCCAACAAAAGTGATTTTCTCGCCACAGGAGAAACACTTTTATATTCCACATTATACACTACGGCTGACACGTGGAGTGCAACAGTTTGGTATTACAACGATACATTCGACTATGGAACACTATAATATTGCAGTGCTTTTGATCATTATAACTGCAGTTGAGATGAAAGGCTAAGGCTTTGATGCAATTGGGACATACATTATTGGAGTAAAGTAACAGCATGGAACTTCGTTAATCGTCTTTCTACAAAAGCGAGCATGTAGTGAACATCCAACTACACTCATGCATCGTTAATCCATCGCTGAATTATACCAGATAACAGTGGAAATATTTTCATACTCCACAATTATGAATATTTCTGCGGAAATAGCTACATTAAACTTCATGACGAATTCCTGCAAGAACTTCAGAGAACTTTCAAGAGAGGCCAGGGTTATCCCGGCGCACAATGAAGAATTTTGCCGGAAGGATGTTTCTCGTATCCACGGAGCAGTGCCATTTCGGAGGAGGAAGCAGTTCGATTCTCCGAGGACGCTGATTCCTGTTTCGAGGATGGAACTCATCTTTAAGTTGGTGAAATGGATCCATCAGCAGTCTTCTTTGGGGAATTTTCCTCTGGAACTTCAATCGGCAGATAAGGTAGTCGTGAACGTTTCTTGTATTATTTGAGTATTGTAGCGATATTTGAGCAAACATTTTTCCCATATTTTCTGTCCTACCTTTTGCCCCATTTTTCTTGATTGATATTTTTGTACTCAGTACACTTCGATGATTTATGCCTTTTTCTTCGATTTTTGAGACATTGTTATGTCATTGGCATACTTAAATAATTTTGGATCAGTTGAGACTGATGATTTAGATTCTTTTAGTAATTTGCATATTTTTGTAGTCACTATTTGACTGTAACGTTATTGATTTGCTATGGCAGATTTGAATTCAGACAGCGTGTCATTTTATTAAAGTAATTCTAATCAGTTAACTACTTTGACCAATTTTCTGTCATCCTCAAGAAAGAAGAATGATTAAAAGATTTTAGAGCGTTAAAATCTACTACGATATCGACGATCTTTGAAATACTAGTCGTCTTATGAACATGATTGCAACATAGACATTTATCATTGCATTATAGACAATTTTATGAAATACGAACGTTAATTACAATTTATTGAATACACTATAGTAATGAATAATGAAGATAGGAGTTTTTCTCAATTCTAGATTGGAACAATAATGTTTGCATTCCACAATCTAATTGTATTCTATTCGACTATTTTGCAGTTTAGTTGATCTTTGTTTGAAGATAGTATTTTTATACTACGTTACTTTGAAGATGTTAATCTCAATTTTGATAGACCAGGCAGGAGTGTCTAACCGTATTTGCTATTAAATTTATTTGTGATTGGCAAATTTTTACTTCATATCGATTCACGAATGAAACCCACGAAGGTTAAATAATAACAGTCATTATTACAATTGATGAATATAAGAATTTTTAAAGAGGAACAATGGATGTATAATCGATAGTTCAGTGGACGTGTAAAAGTCGCTGTTGAGTAATGCCCTTGAATAATGAAGGAGGTTCCCACAATAATTAATGAAGTTGATGAATTAATAGTGGAGTTTTTTTGTGTGTAGTTTGGAAGATTTTTATGCCATATATATGAAGATATATGATGAATTTTGGGCCAATTGGTGTGCCATTTTTGTGCGTCCTGAACGAAGTATTTTTCCGCTGAATGTTATTGTTCTTGTTCTTTGAAAGATTATTCATATGAAGATACTGTTAAAATTAACAAGAGTGTTAAATAATTTGAGATAAAGATTTTGAATGGAGGTTACAGTCACAAATATTAATAATTATTATTAAACATTATTAAACCTGAATTTGACAAGTTAAATATAACTAACCTTCATTGGTCGTTTATATCAACACGATTTGAGTAATTATCAACCGGATAGACGTGTGGTTCAATGTATTCCATGTATAAATAATATAAACAATTTAATAGTGTAAAATAATTCTGTAAATATCTTTGTTAAATAATTTGAAATGATAGTGATTAATAGAAGCGTGTATTAAATTTTCAATGGTCATTTGACATTGTTATAAACAATTTATTATTGTTATAAATAATTAATGAACTTTTGTTATTAACATTTAGAGTTTTTTTTGTATACTCTAAACAATGCAAGTTAAGCAAGTGATTTAAACAAATAATCATGATTTGGGATTGTTGGAGGAATCCAATGGTGTTTGAATGAAGCATGTAAGACATTTGCGTGATAATATTTCAGTTGAGATGTGAACATTTACGTGTTTAAAGGGAGAGCCGAGCTCTGAGGTAGCACGCTTATGGTAGGGTTGAACGAACGGGTGTCCGCTTTGACGACACAGGTGTTTTGCAGCTGGTCCGGACAACTGTGTTACTGAGACCAAGGGCGTTTCATAATAGCCTTGTGGCTATAAATAAAATGTGCAGGATATAAACACGCAAAGCAATTGATATGTGTGTCTCATCCCAAATCCCGTTTCCATTCCCATTGCATTGTTATATTTTCGTTGCTATAAGCTTGAGATAGCTAAAACATTATATGTGTAGAATACAGTTCCTACAGGAGGACATGGTTATGTGGTCAATGGCTTCTGATTGCCACGTATATTTTGTTGTTTCATTTTTGTTAAAAATCATACTATATGTGAAATAAATTAGTGTGCAGTTTAAAGTTTCTCGTCTACGTTTTGGTTCATTTTAAATATCATGGTGGAGGTTATTGTGAGGACATACTTTTAAGTGATCCAGTTGACAACCCAGTCCCCGAGATATATTTAAGAGGTAAGTAACGGTAAGTAATAACCCCCGTATATTTTGGTGTGTTCCACAATAATTTTCTTGTTAACTATTGTGCTCCAATCTCGATAGTGTCTGTCAGTGCCATTTTCATTGATGTAGCTATGCCGGCGCGTTTGATTATTGGCAATCCGATTGAGGGGGCGGATATCTGACAGCCTACTATCCGGATATCGGGTACAGTAGGATTGGCAACCCTAAAACGTGGGGCATGTTCTACAAAACATTGGATTACCAAGTTATTGCAGTAGAATTGACACCGCAATTTTTGTGGAGTGTTCGAATAACATTGGATTACCAAGTTATCGATGTCAAAGGGATTGTGAAGACTCAAATAAAGAGGTTGATTCTTTGTTAGATGTCTTAGCCAATTGTAGAATTTGAGAGTGTGATTATATAGGAATAAATGTTGCGTTGTATTAGGAAAATTACACTCAGAAAAGATCAGATCTTATATGACTTGAGAGAGGTTAAATAGGCAGGAAACTTAGAAAAATCGCCTATGATCTGGAATCTTATTTTATTTGACCGGCTTATGACATGTATAATCATATTAAAGATAAAATTAAACTATTTGGATTATAAATGTAAATTATTTGTGTTAGGATATTTTAAAATGAACCAAGGAAACTTGAACATGTGCTTGAGTTTATTTCAACATGAAATGTCTACGAAGGTTAATTATAAGGTAATTATAAGTTAGATTTAAGACAGAAAATTGCTCAAATTTTATATATGGTGAAGAATGTTGCTCAGATGTTGTTATTTTACTCTGTTTGATGTATGTCCCTAAAGCAGTTTATTATTGAATATTGTTGAAATGGCAGATGAAAGTATTAAGAAAATGTTGGAGGAGATGTCCAACAATATGAGGGAGATGGAAGCTAGAAATACTAGTCAAATGAAGCAGATGATGGAGGAGAATTCTAGTAATATGTCTATTAGGCTGGATGAAAGTGCAAGAGAAATGAAAGCTAGCATGAATGAAAGTGTGAAGGAGATGGAAGCTAGGAATACTAGTCGAATGCAGGAGATGATGAAGGAGAATGCTAGTAATTTGTCTGCTAATTTGTCTACTAGGATGGATGAAAATTTGAAAGTTATTCAGACCAGTTCTGCAAACCTAGAGGATAATATGTCGCGTTTACAGATTAATACCCAAGGAATAGAGAATGCTGTAACTGACATGCGCACAGACGTGTCCAATGTGCATAAAGATGTGTCTGTTGTTAAAATTGATGTGTGCAAGGTACAAAAAGATCTTACTATGTTGAATCTTGATGTTGCTAATGTCCGGAGTGATATTTCTTGTGCTAGGGCTGAAGTAGTTGTTGTTAAAAATGATGTTGCGACTGTCCAAGACAAGGTTGAGGAAGTCCAAAGAGAAGTCCAAAATGTTAGAACTGATGTGTCCAATGTTCAGGTTGATATTAATAACATTCATTCGGATGTAAATGAGATGCAAAGTGATATAAATAAGATTCAATTAGAAGTCAACACAGTTTTCGTAGATATTGCTAAAGTCCAAACTGATGTAAATAAAGTCAGGGAAGAAATAGAAAATTCGAAAACACTTTGTACGCGTAATATGAGTGCATTAACGACTAGGCTAGTTGATGAGTCAGTTAGAACGACAGCGTCTTTAGCAGGTTTAAAGTATGATGTAGAGGTCATGAGAACCCAAGTATTAGACCATAATAGATTACTCAAAGAAGATATCGAAGGAGACATAGCAGAGATGTTAACGGCAAATATAGCAGTATGGAAAGACGAGTGGAATAGGTCAAGTGGGGAACATGTAACCCAAATTCAGGAACGTATTGAAAGAAAATTTGCCAGTACTCAAATAGATATTAACAATGAAGTAGTACAGATTAGGAAAGATTTAAGCGTAAGGATGGATTCGCTATCCGAGAGACAAGTAGAAGATAGAACACAAATAGGTCAGGATGTGCAAGCATTAAAATCTGCGTTAGAGGATCAGATTCATAAAGTTGTCTCTGATGTAAATGAAACGACGAGCAAATTGCAGAATTTGAAGCTAGGAGAAGCTAGTTTAATGGAGGCCTACAAAGAAGAATTAATCAGGAAAGTCTTAACGGAAATCACTGACAAGGATACAGAAGGCTTGGCTTGCGAAACTAATAGGAATTATGCCAGAAGATATAACCTAGATCCAGAAGAGAGAGACGTGACTCCTGAAGAACGAATATCCAGATTCAGGGAGGAAGATGACGAGAGGAATAGGGAACCTGAGTGGAACTATCGAGATAGTGGGAAAAACTACCCGGATTCATATCCGAGGAATGTAACGGTCATCAGGAATTTTGAAGACAAACCGCAAAAATTCAGCAACACTGATAGTTTAACACCTATAGAATATGTCAGGAACCTCAAAGATTATTTCATCGAAGCTCACATTCCTAGAGAGAGAGAGATGAAGATAGTGGAAAGATTTTTGATTGGAGGACCCCTTGAATGGTTTAGAGCTTTTAGATACACTTTCAGTAACTTTGACGAGTTTGCAGAGGCATTAATCAAACGATTTTGGTCCATAGAAGCGCAGAATTCGTTAAGAGCGGAGGTTTATTCAAGAAAATACTCAGGTACTCTTCCAACATGGTACGCTGATTTCTTTACGAGTCAATTGTCCCGCTTGAGATTTTTGCAACCCCCATTGTCAACGGAGCAATTAATTGATGCGATTTCTCGTATGCTGCCTGTGGAGGTGAGGAGACTAATTATTTCGTCAAACATCAGGGATTTGACCAGCATGGACGAATTACTGAGGAGATTAGACTACACAAGTCCAATGCCTAACGTGGTACAGAAAGGTCAAAGGCATGACTTTAAAGAAATAAATACTGTATATATGGACCAAGTCCAGCAAACTGACAAGCCAGATGAAGAGAAAACTGACAATGTAGGTCCTCACAGGAATAATCAGTTTAGGAATAACAGATCGCAAGGTTACCGTCCGTATCAACAGAGAAGAGGCTGGAACTATAATCGAGGCAATTACAACAATGGAAGAGGCAGATATTACAACAATAATGGTTATAACAGAAATTATAATAGAAATAACCAGAACCAAAATAGAAATCAGGATTCTCAAGGTCAGGTTATGACACCCGATCAGTATCAGGAAAGAGAGAAGGAAAGCCAGCAATACCTGAAGGAGTTACGGGAAAAAGAAGCCGAAAATCAAAGGAAAAGGCAGGATGTTGTGATTGATCCTGGGCCTTCTACGAGCCAGCATAATTTTGAGGTCGGTAACACAAAAAAAAACGCCGATTTCTCAACGACAGTGAGAACCTGTAAATACATTGCCACGCCACACCTAATTACAATTAATGAGATATATGAAGTTACTGATGAAGATTTACTAGAAGAGAGGGGTATCGTTAAAGAGGAAAGACCATGTGCATTACCTATCATTTCTGTACTGATAGATGGCCAACAGTATAAAGCCCTGATGGACACTGGTGCGATTATTTCCATCATTTCAGAAGATTGTTATCAAAGTCTGCTAAAAGGAGAGAACATGACAGTTCTACCTGTTTCTACCGTCAAAGTGAGAGGGATTTTCCAAGATAAGGCAGTGAAGTGCAAGATTCAAGTGTTATTGAACTTTGAGATCCATGGAAGGAATTATGAACAGATCTTCATTGTGGTGAGCAAGATCAATTTTGATATGGTGCTTGGAATCGATTTTATATCGAAGGTTGGAGCTATTATTGACATGAAGAACAGAAGTATTAGCTTTAATGATGGGTACATGATCACAGAAGAGATAGAAGAACAGGACGTGAAAAACAGTCTGGAAATAGACCTTAGGGAAGAAATTTTGAATACCATAATTAATGAAGTGGAAAATTTAGCAGAAATACCCAGTAGAAAAACTGAAGGATTTGAAGAAATTCAGGGGGAATTTGAGGATCTGATAAAGGAATTCCAAGATATTTTTGATGAAAAGCCTGGATTGATTAAGGATTATAAGTACAAGATAAGGCTGACAGATGAAACCCCTTACCAGAAGAGAATATACCCCATTCCTGAGAAATACTATCAAGAAGTACGAGGGTTAATCAGAAAAATGGAGGTAGACGGGATTATTAAAAAACAGGCGTCGTCTTATATAAACCCCATCACAGTAGTAAAGAAAAGTAATGGTCAGATACGTCTTTGTCTCGATGCCAGGACCATCAACTTGAAGATTCTTCCAGAAAATGACCGACCACCCAAGATTAGAGATCTGCTTCGAAAATTCAAAGGGAGAGCATGTTTCAGCGTTCTTGACTTGACGTCTTCATTTTATCAAGTTCAACTAGAAGAAGAGAGTATGCAGTACACTGGATTCCTATTTGACCAGACGTCATGGGTCTTTGTGAGAATGGCTTTTGGAATGGTTAACAGTGGACCAGCACTTATTCGAGCACTTGATATTAAGCTCACTGACGAAGTAAAGGAGAATGTAATTTGTTACATTGACGATTTAATTGTATCTTCACCCAACGCCGCAGAACATTTAGTGCACTTGAGAAAGTTGTTCGAAAATTTAAGGGAGGCCAATATCAAAGTCAATTTTGGTAAATGTCAATTCTTGAAGAAGGAGATAAATTACTTGGGGCATACCATTGATAAAGATGGATATCATCCAAACATGCAGAAAGTAGATGCAATCACTAGATTCCCAAAGCCAACTAAGGTGAAACAAGTCAGAGAATTTGTAGGCGCTTGCCAATTCATTAGCAGCCACTGTCCGAGATACTCTGAAATTATGGCTCCTCTGTATGATTTACTCAAGAAAAATAATAGGTGGAAATGGAGTACAGCAGCAAACGAGGCTTTTGAGAAAGCAAAGGAGATGCTCAGAAACAACGTCAAATTGGAGTACCCAGACTTTGAGAAGGTATTTTATATAGAGTCTGATGCATCAAGAATAGGCATTAGTGCAGTCTTATACCAGAAAGACGAGGCAGGCAACAAGCACTACATTGCGTTCACTAGTCGGAAGTTGAAGAAACACGAGGAAAATTACTTTACGACAGAACTAGAAGCGTTAGCTTTTGTGACAGCTTTGCAAGCTTGGAAAAAAATGTTGCTGGGACATAAGGTTATCATTATTACTGACCATAAAGCACTTCAGTTTATGCTGCAAACTGACATGTCTAGTGACAGATTGACACGTTGGGCTTTGTTCACCCAACAGTTTAATGTCACTATCGTCCACCAGCCTGGGAAAGATAACTTACTGGCTGATGCTTTATCACGTAACCCTATTAAAAATGTGCAGATACACCATGTACAATTGGAGCAAGAAGATCAAGAAACCGTTAGGAGGTTAGCCCGAATCGGTGTGTCACAGAAGAGACACGCTCCAATGAGGAAAATGTACAGGTTCCTTAAGGGTTACATGGACAATACTGATGTTGACTATGCAGCTACACAGAGAGAATCACGACACTTTGTCTTGAGTGGAGACATTGTATGTAAGTATGCTGACTCTGCGCATACAAAGCTTCGAATAGTCGTGCCACCTAAGCTTGTTGTCAATTTAGTGTGGGTAGCTCATCACGCAACTGGATATACGGGTTTAGATAAAACTCTTGATACTCTTAAAGAGAGGTTTATTTGGACTAACATGCGTTCCAGCATTGCTAATGTCATTCGTTCATGTGATAAATGTCAAAGAGCAAAGTATGCTTCCGCTCTATTGAAAGGAAAACCTAAGGCTATGATTCCCTCTAAACCGAATGAACTCATGGCGACAGACATCTTTGGTCCTTGTCCGAAGGGATATCAGGGTAATCAGTATCTGTTGGTTACCGTGGATGTCTTCTCAAAATTTGTAACTATGAGTCCCATGCAAAAAGCTAACACGAGGAACGTTGTAAGCAGACTGGAAAATGCTGTATTTCCAAAAGCTGGTAAACCAGAATATTTACTTTCGGATCATGGAGCTCAGTTTACGTCCTTGGAATTTGCTGCAGATATGGAAAGGCTTGGTATTAAGCACATATTTTCAAGCGTGCGATATCCGGAATCGAATTCTTCGGAAAGATATATGGCCGAATTTTCGAAATTCTGTCGAATTTTCTGTCCAAATGATCATTCTGGTTGGGTGAGATTTGTACCCCATATTGAGGAATGTCTAAATTCTACAGTGCAGGAGAGCACAGGAGAGGTGCCGATGAGACTTCATCTAGGAAGAAACCCAGAAAGGCCATGGGATAATCTTTTTAACCACGTTCCTAGAGATCCCGACCTAGGAAGGCAGCAGAGAATAGACAGAGCGAAGGATCAACTCCAGAAAGCAGCACAAAAATGACTGAAAAGAGTAGCTGGAAAACGTTTTGGTGCTCCCTTAGAAATTGGAAATCTGGTATTACTACGCAGACCTGTCAAGGCTGATGTAAGTAAGAAAATATACCCCAAATATGGATTAGTGTTCATGGGTCCGTTCAGAATTACGAATGCCTATGGAAACAACTGTTATGAACTTTACGATGATGAGAATAATGTCGTTTATGGCAAGTTCAATGCTGGGAACTTGAAGAAATATTATAGAAGAGTAAGCCAATAATAATTCAATTTCGTGTTCAAGTGAATTGAGATATTTATAACACAGAGTTTAAAAACAATTTGCAACTGTTTTTAAAACGTGGTGAAGGGAGAATGCCCCCGGAAATTGAATTATATTGAGACCACGATGGCTGTATTGGAAAATATCAGTAAAGTTATGGATGTCATAGTTATGACGTGGATATTCATGACGTAGGCACGGATGACGTAGAATTCATGCCAGTAGGCTGATTGAGCTGAGATTCTTGGTGACGTCATGATTTTCTTCGAGAAAGATCCGAGATTTACGACGCAGTCGCAGGAAACAAGGTATTGTGCTAAGGAAGAAGCTACGCTATTGGAGGAGAGACGCGAACCAATGAACGATAGTTTGGAAGGAAGACGGAGATTGCTGAAACTACGATATTCGATTACTTTTGGCATGCAGATTTGTGGAAATCTATTTTCAGTTATGGCATTGATTTGGAATTTTGAAGAAATTAATTTTGAGTTTTTGAATTTTGAAAATCCGTCAAGAATAGCCAAAGTTAAAACTTCCAGCAATGACGCAGCAACAGGCTATGGAAGGGATAGATACGCCCCTTAAGAAGTTGATAAAAGGTCGTGCACAGGAGAGAGGAGCTCTCATACTGATACTGATATACTCAGATCTCATACGCTCAGATCTCATACTTGTGATCGCATATATATATTTCTGGTGATATAGAGTTATTTTCAAGTGGTTCAGTGAAGTAAGGTGTCTTTAGCGGGAGGAGAAAGCCTGCCGCATCGAACGAACTCGGGGCAGTTCCATTTCACGCTGCTCAAAACTAGGTGAAGTTGAAACGCGCACATTAACGTTTCCACCAGTCAAGATATCAAGCGCTAACTTCAGCCTGTATGATAATTCTATTAGGCAGTATAACATTAAGGTGTATACAAGATTTGAAGAATTTCACAGTGATACTTCGAAAGATATTGGAACTTTTAGGCTGCCAACAAAAGTGATTTTCTCGCCACAGGAGAAACACTTTTATATTCCACATTATACACTACGGCTGACACGTGGAGTGCAACAGTTTGGTATTACAACGATACATTCGACTATGGAACACTATAATATTGCAGTGCTTTTGATCATTATAACTGCAGTTGAGATGAAAGGCTAAGGCTTTGATGCAATTGGGACATACATTATTGGAGTAAAGTAACAGCATGGAACTTCGTTAATCGTCTTTCTACAAAAGCGAGCATGTAGTGAACATCCAACTACACTCATGCATCGTTAATCCATCGCTGAATTATACCAGATAACAGTGGAAATATTTTCATACTCCACAATTATGAATATTTCTGCGGAAATAGCTACATTAAACTTCATGACGAATTCCTGCAAGAACTTCAGAGAACTTTCAAGAGAGGCCAGGGTTATCCCGGCGCACAATGAAGAATTTTGCCGGAAGGATGTTTCTCGTATCCACGGAGCAGTGCCATTTCGGAGGAGGAAGCAGTTCGATTCTCCGAGGACGCTGATTCCTGTTTCGAGGATGGAGCTCATCTTTAAGTTGGTGAAATGGATCCATCAGCAGTCTTCTTTGGGGAATTTTCCTCTGGAACTTCAATCGGCAGATAAGGTAGTCGTGAACGTTTCTTGTATTATTTGAGTATTGTAGCGATATTTGAGCAAACATTTTTCCCATATTTTCTGTCCTACCTTTTGCCCCATTTTTCTTGATTGATATTTTTGTACTCAGTACACTTCGATGATTTATGCCTTTTTCTTCGATTTTTGAGACATTGTTATGTCATTGGCATACTTAAATAATTTTGGATCAGTTGAGACTGATGATTTAGATTCTTTTAGTAATTTGCATATTTTTGTAGTCACTATTTGACTGTAACGTTATTGATTTGCTATGGCAGATTTGAATTCAGACAGCGTATCATTTTATTAAAGTAATTCTAATCAGTTAACTACTTTGACCAATTTTCTGTCATCCTCAAGAAAGAAGAATGATTAAAAGATTTTAGAGCGTTAAAATCTACTACGATATCGACGATCTTTGAAATACTAGTCGTCTTATGAACATGATTGCAACATAGACATTTATCATTGCATTATAGACAATTTTATGAAATACGAACGTTAATTACAATTTATTGAATACACTATAGTAATGAATAATGAAGATAGGAGTTTTTCTCAATTCTAGATTGGAACAATAATGTTTGCATTCCACAATCTAATTGTATTCTATTCGACTATTTTGCAGTTTAGTTGATCTTTGTTTGAAGATAGTATTTTTATACTACGTTACTTTGAAGATGTTAATCTCAATTTTGATAGACCAGGCAGGAGTGTCTAACCGTATTTGCTATTAAATTTATTTGTGATTGGCAAATTTTTACTTCATATCGATTCACGAATGAAACCCACGAAGGTTAAATAATAACAGTCATTATTACAATTGATGAATATAAGAATTTTTAAAGAGGAACAATGGATGTATAATCGATAGTTCAGTGGACGTGTAAAAGTCGCTGTTGAGTAATGCCCTTGAATAATGAAGGAGGTTCCCACAATAATTAATGAAGTTGATGAATTAATAGTGGAGTTTTTTTGTGTGTAGTTTGGAAGATTTTTATGCCATATATATGAAGATATATGATGAATTTTGGGCCAATTGGTGTGCCATTTTTGTGCGTCCTGAACGAAGTATTTTTCCGCTGAATGTTATTGTTCTTGTTCTTTGAAAGATTATTCATATGAAGATACTGTTAAAATTAACAAGAGTGTTAAATAATTTGAGATAAAGATTTTGAATGGAGGTTACAGTCACAAATATTAATAATTATTATTAAACATTATTAAACCTGAATTTGACAAGTTAAATATAACTAACCTTCATTGGTCGTTTATATCAACACGATTTGAGTAATTATCAACCGGATAGACGTGTGGTTCAATGTATTCCATGTATAAATAATATAAACAATTTAATAGTGTAAAATAATTCTGTAAATATCTTTGTTAAATAATTTGAAATGATAGTGATTAATAGAAGCGTGTATTAAATTTTCAATGGTCATTTGACATTGTTATAAACAATTTATTATTGTTATAAATAATTAATGAACTTTTGTTATTAACATTTAGAGTTTTTTTGTATACTCTAAACAATGCAAGTTAAGCAAGTGATTTAAACAAATAATCATGATTTGGGATTGTTGGAGGAATCCAATGGTGTTTGAATGAAGCATGTAAGACATTTGCGTGAGGCTCAGGGGTAACGTTCTCGCTTGCTGAGCCCAAGGTTGCAGGTTCGAAACCTGGCGCAGTCAGCTGGCATTTGAGGGTGCGCAAATGCGAGGGAGCCGTGTCAGTAGATTTACTGGCACGTTAAAGATCCCCTTCGGGGCAAAATTCCGGCACCCCGGCGTCTCTAAAAGCCATTGTAGTTAAAAGGGACGTAAAACCAATAACATTATTATTACATTTGCGTGATAATATTTCAGTTGAGATGTGAACATTTACGTGTTTAAAGGGAGAGCCGAGCTCTGAGGTAGCACGCTTATGGTAGGGTTGAACGAACGGGTGTCCGCTTTGACGACACAGGTGTTTTGCAGCTGGTCCGGACAACTGTGTTACTGAAACCAAGGGCGTTTCATAATAGCCTTGTGGCTATAAATAAAATGTGCAGGATATAAACACCCAAAGCAATTGATATGTGTGTCTCATCCCAAATCCCGTTTCCATTCCCATTGCATTGTTATATTTTCGTTGCTATAAGCTTGAGATAGCTAAAACATTATATGTGTAGAATACAGTTCCTACAGGAGGACATGGTTATGTGGTCAATGGCTTCTGATTGCCACGTATATTTTGTTGTTTCATTTTTGTTAAAAATCATACTTTATGTGAAATAAATTAGTGTGCAGTTTAACGTTTCTCGTCTTCGTTTTGGTTCATTTTAAATATCATGGTGGAGGTTATTGTGAGGACATACTTTTAAGTGATCCAGTTGACAACCCAGTCCCCGAGATATATTTAAGAGGTAAGTAACGGTAAGTAATAACCCCCGTATATTTTGGTGTGTTCCACAATAATTTTCTTGTTAACTATTGTGCTCCAATCTCGATAGTATCTGTCAGTGCCATTTTCATTGATGTAGCTATGCCGGCGCGTTTGATTATTGGCAATCCGATTGAGGGGGCGGATATCTGACAGCCTACTATCCGGATATCGGGTACAGTACAACCACAGTCATCAAAACAACACAGGTTAACAGACAGATTCCTCACACACCAAGCATAAATGTCACAAAATCCTTAATTGAATCAACAACTACAAAATTACTATGGAAGTTGGAGGAATATTGAGATAAAAATGATCCTGTTCTTTCGCTCAGGTGAATCCTGAGACACGAAGTTTATCAACATTACCTTCACTGATATTGATCACGTTTGACTTCATGGCTGAGTAGCTTATCCGCAAGTGAATTGTCATGGGAGAAGCTTTCGAATGTGTTGAACTCGCAGGCCCATAGCAAGTTTAACTTATGACTGTGGCCTTCATATAAACTCAAGAAAGAATAAGATCGCTATCCGGCTGTCCTTCTCAGTTTCGTTAAGGTGAAGACAAACGATGCAAAGTTTTTGCACTAGGCACCTGCCTTCTCTGGGGAACCCAACTGTGTGCGAAGAGTCCATCAATTCCGCTCACTTGAGGAGCGGATCCTGCTGGAAATCCTCATGAAAACAGTCTTCAATTCAATCATATAATAATAATAATAATAATAATATTAATAATAATAATAATAATCGGGTAGCTCTCCTGTCACTCATCCAGTGGCCCTGGATTCGATTCCCAGCTCAGGCAAGGATTTTAGAAACTGAAGTGAGGGATAGAAAGGGGTGCACTCAGCCTAGTGAGGACAATTGAGTACCTATCTGATCATATAGGCAGCCTACAGGTAGTGAAAACCAAGATAAACGGCCGAGAGGACCCGCCGAGCTGACCCCACGTCACCCCATAATCTGTAGGCCAACAGGGCTGAGCAACGGTCGCTTATTTGGCCAAGGTCCTTCAGAGGCTAGTGCCACGGGGAAATAATAATAATAATTTCTGTATGACCAACGACCGACTGACTAACAAACTAAAAGAGAACCAAGTGGAGATGACTCTAAAAAAGTAACTAAGGGCTGACGTAAATCCGTATCTTACAAAAGAAAATCCATGATAAAAGTGAAATTAGAGAAATAATCAAAAGCTATCTGGGTTACAAAGTGAAATATGAACCCAAAAGACGGAGGGAGCCTCGTTCAGAAGCTCGAATGAAAACGCTGATTGATTGACTCAAGAAATAATGGGAAGATGTCAAAGCAGGTAGACAAGATCAAGACTCTCAAATGAAAACTGATTGTTAACACGCTGTACAAAGAATTCGAATATTAATAATAATAATAATAATAATAATAATAATAATGGTGGAGTAGCGCGCCTGTCTTTCACCCAGACGCCCCGGGTTCGATTCCCAGCACCATCAGGGATAATAGAAACTGACGTGATGGATATAACGCCTCATTTAACTACTGCTGCCATAGAGAAGAAAATAATCAGTTTGATTAAATTGGCGTCCGTGATGATTGCTAATAAATTACTCGTAAACATTTAGAACTGTTTCTAGACCATAGCATCCATAAGAACGGAAATACCTGAAGCATTATAATTTAAATAAGACATTTTCTGGCACCTCAACTTGACTATCTATTTATACTTTTCAGTCGGCCAAGAACCATTTTTGACCATTTTGATAAGGCGGGGTAACTAAATGTAAAACACGTTCTCCTGAAAATAATTACATTTGTTTATATTTTTCATGATAAATTGGGAAGGTGAATAATATTAATGCATGTATTTTATTTTTCAGGAATAATGTACCGTACAATATACAGAGTGTAATTGATATACGTGACCTCCGTTACACTGACGATAGAAGATGGTATTCTAAACAAATATCTTCATGTAATTTAGTCGTATCTTAATTAGTATACGAGGAATTAAATCACAAAAATCGTTGGTCAATGTCTTGGAAAAGGGCTTAGACTGCGTTCCCCCCAGCACAGCTGATTTACTCCCTCTCGTCTCCCCTCCAACACTGTGGCATGTAGATGAGAGTATGAAGGTGAGTGATCTCTGCCAATAGCAATGAATATACAAACCGAGCCTATGAACAACAGATTCACTCAGTCACGGGGAGTGGCCTGCGTGACTAGGGGTGGTAGATCTGTTTAGGATTCAGCCAATTTCAAGGCCTATTAATAACTTATTGGAAGTGCATAGCCTCCATTAGGAAATTGAAATTCTAAAGATTTGCTAAATTATTGAATGGAACCGTTACGGTCTAAGTTTAAGCAAACACAGCGCAACAACGATGATAATAATAGTTCGCTCGTTTCTCAATGTGCCATCCTGAAAGAAATTGTCATACCGTCTTACAAACAAGCCGATGATAATTATGTTGATTTGTCCCACATACTTGGTGAAATGATTGCCATAATAATAATAATAATAATAATAATAATAATAATAATAATAATAATAATAATAATATTTTAAACACACTCACTACTTTTATGTTTTTCGAGGATGTCGGGTTGCCGAAATTTTGGGTTCACATGATTACTTTCTTATACGTACCATTAAATGCATCGACATAAGGCTGTCGTATTTCATCACCTTCATTTACTTTAGACTGAACCTAAATCGAATCTTCAAGAAGGATAGCACTGTACGACCAGAAGAGCTTATTATTATTATTATTATTATTATTATTATCATTATTATTATTATCATTATTATCATTATTATTATTATTATTATTATTATTATTATCATTATTATTATTATTATTATTATCTACCACATGTGGTGCTAGTGTTGATACAGTTTTCTATTACCAGCTGGTATGCAAGTAATGACAACTGTAATAAATAGAATATAAAATTTAAAACATGCATGTAGGTTTTCTAAGCCCTACTGGTCCTAGAAAACCTGTCAAAGTCCACATTGCATTAAAAGCATTTCGTAGCTGTATGCTTAGCATCGAGTCCGAACATTGGCAAGCGGTGAAGCCAGTAGACTCTCTCCAAGGTAGACCGGGTTCGATTCCCGGTCAATGCACGTGAGATTTTCGAAGTGAAATGCCATGTCCTGTGGTTCAAATTGCACATAATTCCAGTAGCTCATGATCGCGAGATTTACGGTCATGTAAAGTTACAAGCTTCATTACTTCCCACCATCGGCAGCCACAAGATGATTTCCAGTGGCATCCCACGAGGCCAAAGTTGGGATATACCTTCATAACACCTCGGCTGCTTTCTTTCCTACCCCCTTGGTGTAGCCATGCGCGTTTAATCGTGCACCACGATCGCAGCAAGTCTGGCGATTGGAGGTTCGAACTCAGCACCAACAGTGGCTATCCTGAGTTTTGACTTTACCGGATTCTTCCACGCGCTTTCCAAGCACATGCCGGGATATTATCGTTTTTGGAGTCCCGGGGCACCAACCTCATTCACGACCCTAATAATACAGCTACAAATACTACTACAGTCACTACAGAAACAAAGTTTATCAGACAAATCCAACATTCACCTAACTACACGGGGCGTATAAATAAATGTCCCAAGCACCTAAAATGAATTAACAACAACCATCACAACAAGCTTGCAAGTCTCTTCCATCATCATTGTTACAAAAAATATTTATTTACTGAACGTCCTAAACAATTGGAACCCTCTTTAAAAATAAATAACATTCAGGAAAGATATAATCTCTTATAATCTGTTTAATAACAATGATAATGGCCATTACCATGAAAAGGAACCATACTATTATTTTCCTGGAGTAGAAGTGGGAAACCTTGGAAAGCATCTGGTATGACTGAGGCGGGAAAGAAATCTATTCTCTACTCAGTTTTCCTCACAAGACTGAGCCCTGTTCCAACCCACAGGTAGGAACCCAATTTTCAATAAAGCCGGGAATAGATCCCAGGACCTCAAAGACGGCAGCCAAAAATGCCAAGCATTACTTAACGAGGCGATTTTTTAAATGCTTTGATAAAGTAATAATCTACGTGGCAGGGTTTGAATTTATTCCAATGAAGCTAAATAGCACGAGAAACCACAACTGCGTCCACAATTCGAAGGTAAATAGTATAGAAGACGAAAGCTACTAATGACACAAATATCTAGGATCTTAACAATTCTTGATCGTATGTTGACATTCCTTTTAATTACCAAAGGTTTTGAGAAACGTCGGAATGGTAAAGGTTTTATATTGTCAGTTTCAGTAACGTGCGAGTAAATTTACTGATATGGATTTTTTACACTAAAACCTGCTTAGTTACGGACGTAATGTGCTATAATTCAAATCTATAATCTTTTCCTTTAGATACCAGTGTCTAAAGAAATATCCTGCACACTGGCAGGATGCCATTCTCAAGAGGATGTGAAGAACAGGAATATAATGGAGCTAAGATGGATCTTGATGAAACCTGGCACACATGGTAATTTTTCCCCGGAATTAACTTGGTCATCCATTAAGAAGCCGAAGTTCCACGTGTAAAAATACATGCGAGAGACGTAGTGCCACGCTATGCCCAATAGGATACTTGCTGAGCTGGACTATTCAAATTAATTATTACACATATTGCATAGCCTCTCTACAAAGTCAACTGCTCTTAATATCTAGAAGACAAAATACCGTCAAAGGGAACAAAATGTCTAGGTACCGTAAACATTGGAGAGATCGTTCATTGCACAAGCTGTGAGTATTCTCAAAGCCACCGCGAGTTGTCCGTACTGACACTTGGTTTCCGATAGCAATCCTTTTGTTTTTGGTTAGTGTTAAAATATAATTGATGGGGGAGGAGGGAGTTGGGTTTTTATAAAGCAATTGGTCGGAGAACACAAAGGAGTTCCTGGACATGGTACAGAACTCTCGCGTATTTAATCTCGTGCAATTTTGCCCTTTCTGGAGAAGGATTAAATAAATTTTGTCACGAATTACAACCACAGAAGTTATCTTTACGGTCTGAGCAACATTTGTCATGTGTCATCAAGATCGGGGTGTTCACGTCCCCGAGGTTCCCTAGCGAACATTGCTTGGGGAGAAAGAGACACAATTTTTCCAATATAAATACTTATCTTGCTCTAAATCTGAAATGCATTGGTGGTTTTATTATTACGAGAGAGTAGGCCTACATTATCTTGACATCAATCAACAACGAATACATTTCTTTATAATTCCTGAATTTTCTACTTTCCTAATTCATTCACATCGTCCCTCAGAATCTCACAATTGGTGGGACTTATGACATTCCTTCCATTTACTTGCTACAGGGGCTTGTTTTCTTCGAGTGTCCAGCCTTCCTTGGAAAATATTTGATCTCTTCCAGCCTTCACGATATTCAAGCATTCGAAATCTAAGAGTTTCCTTCATTTTAATTAACCCTAATCTCTTCTTTACTAATACCATCATTATTTGATTGAGACATTTCGTTCTTCTTATTCCTGCAGTCAGTGGGGGGATCAGTTGGATCAATTAGGGATGAATAAAAATTTGGCTATATAATAATGCAGTAATTGCATAGACCCTGGGGAAATTGGGTATTTTCAACACATTTGAGCTTTGCATTCTGAGGTTTATAAAGCAATCGTTATGAGATGTTGACGGTGGGAATGCAAGACCTCGTAAGCCAAGATGTTCTATTGCATTTTCTTCCATGTAGCAGGTCACAATTCCTATTCGTACTTGGATAAATATTCTCGCTGAATATTGCATTTAAATTTGTGTAGTCTATGACCATTAATTAACGTTGACTGGAGCGTACGCTCACACATGGCTACCACTTGTACACTAAACATAAGGTAGAAATTGGAAAGGAGCAGCAAGATGCAATACGGGGTCTTATGTTTCCACCGTCGTCATTATTTGCTAAATTACTAGCTGATCAATTGAGAGGACGGTATTGTCGTAATGAACTTGCTGTTGAGATACTTCCTAGTTTTTGACACCAGTTTATTAATATAAAACGTTCCCTTAAGTGATATTAATACTAATTTTTCCTCTTTCTGGCATCCATATTTTACCTAGTTGAACACAGCCAGTATCATGTTGATGTCATTTACATCATTAATCTTTTCAAACACAATTAATTAATTAATTAATTAATTAAGTATTCGCCTATATATAAATTGTCAGTACTCATATTTAGTGTAAGTGTACATAGTACTTAATACACTGGTCAAATCCAGGCATATGAGAATGTACTGTGCGTTTACATTATAAGCCAGTCAGAATTTTGCTACTAACATGCTCCTGAATAGAGGTACATAGTACTGTAAAATACAGTGGAAATGGTGGGATAAAATTAGGGAAATGTCAGCAGCGTTAGCATGCAGACTGGTCTCTACCAGTGAATGAGCATTCCTAAAGCATTCCACAATGCTGGACAGTGGACCATGCTATTACTGTCTTAATGCAACAATTTAGAGAATTTAAATCCAACACTGTGTGACTGAAGAGATCTAAGCTTTGTATTTACTATTGTGTTTGGATTTCAATACACGGAGCAAATTTGAAAGGAAAATGGGACACAAATGTACATTCTTTCTAGTACTCTCGTAATATGTAGGACGTATTGGAATGAAAAATACTGCAAATGCTTCATTCATTTCTATATGGAGAAGTGGGAGTATAACAGATGTTTGTATTTAAGAGGAATGAGATAACGTTTCTAATTAAAAATCGTTCGCATCATTGAATACTGAAAGGTGTTACAGAGAAATGCTTTAAGAGGGAGGGGAGCTTCAAGCAATTCTCTTTTAGATAATGCTAAAAGGAAACATGTTTCTGAAATTTCATGCGAAGTTAACATAATTTGATAGCCTATGTTGATTCGAAATAAAACCACCATGTTTCTGTATCGCGTCAGAATGTATCACGAACTTCATTTGAATACATTGGAAATTAAATAAATTCATGTTATGATACAAACATATGCTTGCGAATGGAAATTAGAAATTGCATCATATGCAGAATTATATATACAGCAAACCACTCCAAGGGTTTACTTACATTTTATACAAACTTGTTTCTCCAAAACGTTCCCTCTGCCACTCCTCCTTTTGTAAGATGCTTCTACTTCTCTCTGTAGCAACCAACAGTAGTCTGCAAACATATTGACGTTCTATCTACCCTGTTATTTCCATTCCATTTCTTTGACATCTTGGTGGAATCTTTCGCCCTGTTCCTCGCTAACAGCACCGAGATTTTCGGGAATTAAATCCAAATGACAACATAGGAAATGAACATTCAGGCTCATTGAACAGCCCATATCATTGAACTTCATTAACAAGTTGCACACCATAGAGTTAAAATCAGGATGCTTATAGTTTACAAGAATTTGCTGTGCTATATCATTGAATGCTGTCCAAGCCTCTTTCTGAATGATGTCAATTTTTGTTCCGAATACTTCATCTCTATAGAGTTTCGGAGTATCTGGACCCACGGAAACATCTTCTTTTAATTTTGCTTGCGAGAGTTCCTGAAATTTGCTGAGCAAGTATTGGAAACACACACCTTCGTGCAGCGAGGCCTTAATAATTGTTTCATATGAAGTGGTGGAAGTAGGACGTTTCTTCGATCAACAGATTGTGCACCGATGCATGTAGTTCAATTCAGAATAAATTTGTCAACATTGGAAAAGGCGTCCTTTTGGTCATTTTTACAGTACAATGTTTGAAAACACATTTCTCGAGAGTCAATGAGTTACCATCAGCCACATTGGTCTTAATATATTCCACAGAATTTGGCCTGTGCGTTGAGGACTTCATTTCTTCTTCTAAACGGAGATGCAGTGACTTTGGTCTGGGCGTTGGTTACGGACCTGCAGCCACCATCCCGGGCAAAGCACGGCTACGACTGGTGCAAACGTGCCACTGTATGAAAATTCAAACCACGTCTGTTAACTATCAGTGGAAGAATGATAGGAAATGGAAAGAGGAGAGGGTCCTCCGCAAAAGCAATGGGAAAATGGCGAATCGTACGGTCTAAAGGCGCTTACACTGGTTAGAAAACTTACAACTCATGTTACCAGAGTTACCTTGTTAGATAAGTTCTATGTACTTGTAATTATTTAGTCTATCAACACGTTAATGAGGGGCAGATGACCTCACTGCTCCGCCCCGTTAATCAACAACAACAACAACAACAATAACTAACTAACTCGTTAATGAGAGTCCAATTATCTTGAGCGGTGAGTATTAATGTAATATACAGTACTCGACATGAAGTACACAAATAATACATTTTCACTAATATACACTGTACTACAAAGAGTGTAAATTCCGTAGGGAGATGACATGTATCGATCATAAAATCTCGTAAAAAATGTTCGCTTCCAAGTTCCAAATTCTTCTTGAGTATCCACTTTTCTTTGACCCACTGCTGAACCCTATATCTACTATTCCATAAACACAGGAAGTATTGCAATTTATTGTAGCCTCCCTGCTGTCCAAGAAGCATGGTTTTTGCTATTAGTTCACCGTACATCCAACCATAATCATTGTACTGTGTTTCAGTTTGTGGAGGATTAATGCTAAGTTCTTATAGCATTCTTTCATATGCACAGAATACCCTACGGGCACTGAAGCGTACTTGTTGTCATTGTGAAAAAGCACTGCTTTGAGACTTTCTTTCGATGAACCAATAAAGTGCCTCCACTATTTGACCTCATACGGAACTTGAAACTCATGAAGCAGGCCATTGGTATCAGATAATTTTCTTGTGATAAGTAACATTTACATTTTCATTCTCCATTAATGTACCGTTAGAAAGAGTTACCAGGAGACAATGAGTTCCTTTTTTGAACCTAGAACTCAACAAGTCTGCTGAATCTTTAGAACTATTTAAGTACCTAACCAAGTTAATGAGTTCAAATTGTGAAAAAAGTTTGGGCTCTACACGGCATGTAACTACGAATTCATCAGAATTCTCGGTTTCATTGCCGGTATATTCAGGTACGTTTTCTACTTTATCTGGGGGTGAAAGTACAAGTGTGTCTGGTCCATGAGGCATTCTTGCTGAATGAAAATTATAATTAACAATATCTTTTAATTTTTGCACAAAAAATTAAAGTAGGCTTATGAGATCTACAAGGACCAAAAGTGTATATGTCGGTCGCCCCAATCAATTCAAACACGATGAAATTAAATCGAAGCAAGTTTAGTACAAAGGTAGCACTAGCAAAAAAAACCTCAGTGTCGTATTTTATATTAGAGCCATCTTAACAAAAACAAAATGGCGGCCATCCTCATGTTCAAGGTTTGAATTAAATTACGATTGAACTAACGAACAGATATCTACCAAATCTCGTAAAATATACCTTCATATAGGGCGCGTCTTCCACCCAAACTACAAGGCCATCAGACAAATAAATTCAATATTGCGGCCGTGAGAACCATTCAGGCAATATACCGTACTCCATAACTTATGATCCAATGAATCAATGCTCATAGTATTTAGCATTCAGATAGTTTTGTCAATGTGATTACAACATGATACTGTTTGTTACGAGAAGATATAATGGGTCATCAATATTGCAAATTTAACACTGTAGTTAAAGGGCGTACGTACTCCTGTTAAGCGATTCAATATTAATATCGCAGGCTTGTGAAATCAACAATAACAGAGACTTTTCATGATTGATGCATATATTTTTCATCTCATTTAGTGATCATTAAAGTCAGTGAATTCGTGCTTGAATCAGAATACAGTAGATATTAATACATATATTTTATCTATCTTCCACGTGTTGATATTTCTGACTCCTCTTGAACTCATTTTGTATGAACTATCTCAGATTAATTGTAGGACTGATGTAAGATCTGAACATGAAAGACCGTTGTTTCTAATGAGCATTAGAAGAGAATAGTACATTATGCAACGAGCCTATAATGGCAATTATTAAGACACGAGTATGTTTACAAAACGAGCGTATGCGAGTTTTATAATTTCCATACGAGTGTCTTAATTACCATTATAGGCGAGTTGCATAGGACTGTTTATGATCGACGATAATTATTATAACTCTTTTATGGTCGAACATAAATATTCATAAATATCTGTCGAGATTTAGCCAGTTTTATGTACTGAACTGAGCGCGTGGGGCGCAAAGAATGCCATGTATTTGACCAAGGCCTCCTCGATCAACCGACTATGACACTAGGCAACGCAGTGAAATTTAAATTAGAAGGCATTGGAACTCAGCGCGGGTGCGATGCTAACCTTATCTAATTGGTCAAACAACTGTTTCTTGAGCTGTGATTGGTGGGAGAAACTGTTTCATAAAGAAAAATAGTGTTATAATGAACATCATTATGATACAGTTTTCTGACATATAATAGTCAGGGACGAACATAAAATGATTTTATGTTCGACCCTCACTATTATGTGTCAGGAAACGGTGTCATAATGATGGTCATTATAACACTTATTTTCATTATGATACAGTTTCTCCAGCCAATCAGAGCTCGTTCATTGACCAATTAGGTAACGATACCTTCGCGCATGCGCTCAAAATCCAACATGTCGGACATAAACACAACATCGAACTATAATAAATTATCGACATGGAATACGCACCGTCCATATGTTCGCGTAAATAAACTGGCGAATATGAAACAAGAAATAGCACTGTACCTTAAAATCACACACACTAATTTCTACACAGCGCATTCAAACGACTCCGGTGACAATATTACTGAGGGACGGCAGATGTAAACATATGGCTTGCATATGTCATTGCAAGGACACAGAGCGCATGCGTCAAAGATCTTGAAAGACAGAGAGATGTCTCGCGCTCGCTCTCCGATAACAAAATTCTTGTGGCTGACTCTCAACAGATATTTATGAATATTTATGTTAAAACATATAATAAAATTATAATTATCGTCGAACATAAACAGTCGTATGCAACTCGCCTATAATGGTAATTAAGACACTCGTATGGAAATTATAAAACTCGCATACGCTCGTTTTATAAAAAATACTCGTGTCTTAATTATAGCCATTATAGGCTCGTTGCATAATGTACTATTTAAAAACATTACATTTCTGAATGTTTTACATGTTCTAAACGTAGTTCTCAGCTCGAGTCAGCTTCCAATTCCACCACAATTCCCTTCTTTAAATATAAAACTGGATTTCCACTCCACTGGTTTACTCTATACTCATTGATGTTACAACTCTTCAGTCGGTCAACACAGTGTAATCCCAATCACAAGGACATGCGTAAAATAACCTGAAAAATATTTGGAGGGCAGTGACTGTTATTGGATGTCATTGTAGGTTTGGTAGTGTTTTATAGAGCAATTTGACTGGTTTAGATTTTGATCTGATGATGCTCGCTTGACGAGAGAAACATGCCATCCCTTAGTTTTCACCTTCCTGTGTAGTCAAAAGCAAATATATATATATATATTGAACCCGATAGCTCATGGTTGGCGATATCATTTGTTGAGATGAAGTTGGTATTGCACCAAGTCGGCCAGAACGAGCCACGATCTTATTCTTATCGTATTTTGACTATGGCAGTGAACATTTCTTACAGTTTTTGACCACGAGGAAATATTTTCCCAGTATGAACTTGTACGCCACTGAATTCTGACATGCACTGGGTTTGTTGGCGACATGATTGACTGGTTCTAGGATTTTTGATAATCCAGGAAGTATATTTTTCAATTCACATATGCGATTGAATTGATTATACAGTAATTGAATAATAGTCGCTAAAGGACAAGCGCACTCTTCGTGAACCCCGGACTGCGTCACCAGGAGCGTCACAACAACCATTCATAATCTGTGCGAGGTCAGCACGTAAATTTTGTGCGAGTGGAAATGTGTATCTGATTTAATTAATATTGTGCTTTTACGAAGCAATTTAACATTAACGTGTATAGTAAAACACGCTACAACGCTGTTGGAAGTGAAAGAACCAGTAATCTCATTATCTTTCACGCTTATTATGATAATTTTCTACAAGTTTGGTAGACCACATGATCCAACTGTATGGCGACACCACGAGGTGATCGCGCAATTTCATCCGACAGTGAAGAATACTTCAATATTGATAATACTGTAATACTGTAATCAATTTTAAATAGTGAAATGACATTCTGTGTATTGTTATAAAGCTTTAGTTCGCTGTGATCCACTTCGATAACTGAACCAGTGGTAAATCAATGAACAGACGCCATTAGCATCGTGGCAGACATCCACCAAATTAATTATTGTGTCTGCGAAAACACCGTATCAGTGTTACATTAATCAACGTAAATTGCATTTCAACGAGACCTTCTAGAACGTCATAACCAACTTATCCGACTACAATAATACGATGTGGAACAGTATCCTGCGTATCCAGTTGAGTTCGATGATGTGCTAAATCGACCATGATGGGAGAGATGCCGGGGCCTGAGTCTGCATAATGAGATGGAGAAGACGATGGAGCCGAGGGTCGAGCCAAGGGTCTATTCTGAGGGCCATAGCTCGAGAGTTCATTACAAGAGCGATGCTTCGGTAACGTGAGGGTTTGAACATCCATCAACCCATGTCAAGGCCCAAAATTCATGTTGATTAATTTTAGTGTCACACTTTTAAAGCAACCCTAGGTAGGATTTTATATTACTCACCATGCTTAGTTTACGCTTCCCAGCCTATATTTGACCTCATACTGGTAGTGTCATTGTTTAAGAACGCTACGTGGTAGGATGGCGAAACGCTATGTGTACACAGATACATTACTTTCTATCAGGAGAAGACGTCTGTGCCCTCCTTTGCACTCAATTTGTAAATAATTGTTATAGTTGAGGCTACGTTGTTAATAGGATTATTTTCTACATGCATGTTTGGTTAGAAAGGTGCAGATGCATTGAGGAGAAGTTATCCCACAAATTGTTCGTATCATTTGGCGGAAGCTGAGGTTTTTACTCGGCCACTTTTGAGATATTACATTACAGTGTGCTTCGACGCTATTGGCTTATGTTGTTATGAACTTGGAAAACGTGTGTTAGGAGGTAACACCGAGATATTAGAACAGAGGAATAGCTGTTAATCAGTTAGCGTATCAGTTGATAAGACAGGTGTTAATGGTCTGATTTATACGAGGGACGAGTCATTATTTTATTTTCGTTCTCGCAATCAGGAGAAAACACGGGAAATCTACGATATGCATTTGGAATTATAGGGCGTGTACGTATGCATAGTGCCTGAAGATAAATTCTGACTTCAAGAGATCTTGTAGGTAAGTGATAGAACACAGGCCATTGGTAAACATTGTTTTATTATGGCATAGACAGCAAATACACAAGACTACGTACAAAGGACAGGTCTCCACTAGTTACAGACCTTCGAAATAATCACCCAAGGTGTCTACTGTGCGTTGCCAGCGGTGGGGATGGCGCTGAATATCATTTGTTGCATGTGTATCGCTAACGTGTAACTCCCCTCTCCGAAATGCTGTTACGATGTCTTCTTTGTTAGCAAACTGTCGTCCATGTAGTGGCTTCTTGACTTTGGTAATTAGGTCATAGTCACATGGGCTCAGATCAGGTGAATAAATCGGGGGTGGGAGAACCTCCCGTTGTAAGCAACGCTGAACAATGGCTGCTGTGTGAGCTGTCGCGTTATCGTGTAGGATTATGGCGTCGTCCATACGATCAGGACGTTTGGTTCGCACTGCACGGCGCAATTGGTACAACAAACGGGAATTGTAATACACTGCATTGACAGTGTGTCCCTCACGCACTGGATGACACACAAGAACACCTTGAGCATCGTATGCCAGGATTACCATAACCTTATTGGGCGACGGATTTTGTCGAAAATTGTGTCACCGTGGTGGCCCTTGACGACGCCATTCACTTGACTGTCTCTTCAGTTCAGGTTCATAAGCACGTTCCCATGTTACATTGACTGCAATAATGCGATTCAAGATGGCTTGTCCTTCCTGCTAAAACCTCTCCAGATTGATAAGACATGTTTCGTAACAAGTCCACTTCTGTACCTCCGTTAAGTGATGTGGCACCCACTTTGCACAAATTTTACGCATCTGTAGGTCCGTGTGTTAAATGCGCCGTATTGTTGCCGCTGGTATTGCTGTATGTTCTTGCAATTCCACTATAGTCCAGCGCCTGTCCTCCTGTAAACACTGATCGATCGCCATTATCCGTACATCTTTGTCCATGGACACTGGACAGCCTGGGCGAGGCAAATCGGCAGTTGATACTCTACCCCGTTTAAACGTCTCCACCCACCTCGCCACTGTTCTATAGGTCATGGCATGCACACCTAATGCTTCCCGCTGCACTGCATGGCATTGACGTACATTTCTGCCGCGGAGAACTGCGATTTTAATATACGATCGTTGCTCCTGTTCGTTGATTTCCATTGTGTGACGCTCCCACTCACACACTGACTTGGGGGCATGTTCAGACCCACACTGTTGCTTACATACACCACCTAGTGGCATCCTACGCAAGTACATACCGTACGTTTCCAAATGCATATCGTAGATTTTCCTTATTGTCTCCTGATCGCGAGAAAGAAAATAGTTGCCATGACTTATGACTCGACCTCCGTATATGATTTCTAGTGCCCAGTGTGCACATAAGGTTTTTATACTACGTATTGGGAGTGTACAATGAACTAACACAAACTGTGAGATTTGGGAATACCTTTATAGTAGACCAAGGTGTTTGGAAAGACCGGCAACATTCCATAGTGTGAGTAGAATATCTTTAATTTTCGATTCTTTGAAATATGTTTTGGTTATATCTACAAGCCTTAGTGCAGGCTAACTATACTATTTGTGTTACAATGAGTAAGTGTATTCTATTACGAGCCAGCAGATAGGACTGTAATGCTTTTAAAACTGCTCGTTTTAAATGAAATGATTATACTGCAACGAAATGCAGAGCCCAGTGACACACACAAAACCTGTCATGCGTGAGTCACAGATGATCGAATGGCTGTATAGAGGCACGTTTGAATACCCATTGTTTGTTACAACTAAGATAAGACGAATGATTTAGACTTCGACTGGATTGTTTCATAATTTAGTTGCAGGAACAATTCTGGAATAGTATTACGGTCGCAATTTGTGCATTATTCATGATTATTAGAAGAGTCTCATGTTATTATTCAGAATCTAGTTCACGCTTTTGACAACTTTTGGTACACATTTCTTAAGTATTACACTTAGATGGACTTTTCCCTTGTTATTTATGATCTACCAGGGACCATATATCAATTAACGACCATTGTTATTGCCATGTCTGTATTTATGATGGATGATGGGATTGACGTGGTTTACCCACAACATTAAGAGGTATTCTTATTCCAGTGATGGTGATTGGCTTTTCGCCACATCAACCGAGGTTTAGCGAGCTTGTGTGATGCTCCATTTTTGCTATTTTAGCGCGTGTTATTGTGTTACCCGTGAGTGAGGTAATGTTGTGTTCTAATACAGACGACGCCACTTCAGTGTTTTTGCTGTTATTGCTTCATGTCACTGTGGTCATTAGGTGATATTTAACACACTATGAGGGATTAATATTGAATATAAACAGAAAACTAAATCATGAAGCATAATTAACTTAAACCAACAAAATAAATCGAGCGAACTAAATAATAGATAATTTCTTCTTGAATTACACTACATTATTATGAACGACACTTTGGAAGCTGATTATGAGGATTCAGAATTTTAGAACAAGCTGACACGACTTTCTAGACGACAAGTTGTGATGTCACGATACCCCCGTAAACGTGTACATTTGACAACCATGTGGGGCAATTTGCTTTGTAGCTATGCCACCGCAAGCGTGTGTACATGCATCCAAAGCAAACAGTATTTGGATATGCGTTGGAAGGAGTCTCATTTTCATCATTAAATGCTCAATGTTAAAAGTGTTAATTATTTATCTTGATTGTATTGTGTGTGTAATAATTTAGCTTATTTATTGATAGACTGGTTGCTCTAATAGTTTTAAATTTTTATTTTTAACAGATGCTTATCATCTAGTGATAACTTCAGATAGGATTTAGCTAGCGGATTAATTTAAATTTACATGTTGGAAGTGACACTTTCATAACCTAGTCTATTTCCTATTGGTGCATTAAATGTAATTTATACTCTAGTTGCTGCATGTCAATACAATTTTTTTCTTTGCTGTAAATTCAGTATGTGTCTATTCGTATTCTTAATGGTTTTAGTAATTGATTAGGGATCCATTTACGTGTCACATTCTTAGTTTTGACTTTGAACTGCATTCTACTTTTGTAATTAGGACTTTCAAGAGGATTATCTTAACGTCAGTTTTTGGAGGAATTACTATTTTTTATTTTATTAACTTTGCGGACTAGCCGATATTTTAAACCCTCCGATTCGGAATAGGGATTTGTTCCGCTTCAATAAATTTTAACAAATTCTACTTAAGCTTGGAATATTCATTCTTAGATCTGATTTCTTTTGGGGGTGTGCTTCCTCGGCATGTCATTGACTTCTCTCTCTCCTTACCCAATACCCCGAGGTTATTGGTCTTGTTTCGTAGTTGGTCTTAGGTCACATCGCATACTTTATATGTGTGGGCCTGAAGGTTAAGGATTCGGGAAGGCAGTTTGGGACAGATACACTCCCGATTACATTGTCTAACGGGTACAATATTAATCACATGCCTTTTTTTTTTCAGTTTATTTTTCGCAATGAACCAGTAATTGGTATTTCATCTGTCGACCGACTGAAAATTTGTAATATCAACTATCTATTAGGCAACACTGAAAATGGCTTCAAAGCTCTCCATAAGAGGTAATCTGACTTTTTACATAAAATAATATCTCCTCACATTCTTGAAATAATTTCAATTTACCAGACACATCCACATTACGTCAGTGAACATTGTTATTCATGGTTTACGGTCGAAACTAACGCTTTTCAGTCAGGCACACAATTCTACCCAATTGTAATACGGTTTATCCAAGTGAATTTATTTATTAATCTGACATACATTTCTGTCAGGTTTAAGGTAACACCCTTTAAAATTAAGCATTCTACACTCGTGGTGACCGACTGAAAAGCATTAATTTCGATTACTAGGCCTATACCGAAAATAGCTTCAAACGCGAGAATTAAAAAATCATTTACGGGTTTCGCATATGGTTTCCTACCGTTTATAAGATTTAATCGTTTGATTGCGACTGATGTAACAAACCACTGCTGTTGGATCCCACAGTAAGCTCAAAATCTGTTCAATTCGCATTGCTTGCAGCTGAACTGTCCATCGTAGTTACTTCTACACCATTATCATCAGTTTGGCACATTGTGAATGTTCCTTGTCTATCTCGGGAAGATAAATTAGATGGGTTGTGTTTGATTCCCACCCCAGCCATCCTAGAACTCAGAATTAGTTTTACATGGATTTCCATTTTACTCCTAACAAATACGGGAATTGTACCAAAGTTAAGAAAGAGGCCACTTCCTTTCCAATATAAGACTAAATTACAAATACACACACTAATTCAGATAATACAATAACACAAGTTATCAGACAGATTCAATTCACACACAAGTACATTGGGCTGATGATCAAGAAGTCACAATTTCCTATGTGAGTCAACAACAACAAAGAATATAATTAAAGCATTGGAAGCCTCCTGTGGTCTCGGGGTATGTAGTGAGTCCATAAGGACCTAGGTTCGATTGTAAGTCCTGCCAAAATCTTATATTGTTGTCTGAGAGTTGAAGCGGGTTATATTTCGACTTGTGAGGCAAAACAGGGAAGAAATGGGTTCGATTCTCCCCTCAATCATACTAGAGATGGTATTTCATGTTCCGCAATTCTGCTCCAACCAAATACCTGGATGGTTCCTAAGTTGAGGCCACGGTCACCTCCACTCCAATCCTAGCCTCGTATACAAATAAACACACCAGTTTTGACTCTAGAACAACACAGCTTGATAGACAAATTCTACACATATTCAATTCCAAGGTTCTGATGAACACGATGTCCAACCACCTAATGAGACAACAACAACAACTCTTTAAGGAATTGGCTCAACATTTTACGATTGGCATCAGTAGAACTAAATACTGTAATCTTGAGTATTTGTAGTCTTGACTTCGAAAGTTGTACATACCCAACATGTGGCCAGCTGGAAGGTGGATCGTTTGTTACAAAGTTAATTTTCTCGACGAGGCGAGGCCTTGGAAGTAGCGAGGGTGGCTTTATGGCTCACGGGCTCGGCAGAGGGCGCCGTGCCGGTTATGAAGTCGAATATTAAGTAAAAGTGTGAATTATGTGGAAGTGATAATTATAAGTGAACCCCTCCTCCTTGCTCCCTCCTTCCTCCTCGCCCCTGCGTCCTGGAAATTAATTCAGGAAACGGCAACATAAGGTTTCGTAACGTAATGGTGTTTGGTTATGAAATAACTGACGTGTTGCTGTATTTCTCGTTTGATGTTTCTATTCCCAGCCAAGTTTCACGGTGGTAACCTGAATAGAAACGGTGTTATAAATTAGATCTAGGAATTTATCATATTATAACGTGTACATGCAGATAAATAAAATGCATATTAAATCCCAGTTAAATTTCTAATCACAAATTGTGAGCTCACTTGCATATCGTCATACACGGAATAACTGGTACAGGAATTTGAAGCTTTATATGGATGATTTTCATATTCATTGCTTAAAAAATGAATAAAAAGCATGCATATTTGCTCTAAGACTATGGCAAGACGTACAATACAAGCACTATTCTCATATTGACTCACATTTAAGCCAATGTTTAATGTATACTTGAAAACTGACTTAATTGAAAATGGCCTTATGATGCATTTCTCAAATTCTACATCATGAGAATTCTGAGAGTTTGGAAGAAACGAAATCTGTCCCTGAGACAGCTATTATAATGGAAATAATTGCAAATGAAATGTAAATGCTTTTCAGTCGGCCAATACGAATTCACCCAAATTATAATGGGTATCACTCCCTACACCTGAGAAACTTACATGAGATTTATTAATAAACTTGAATGACTAGTTTCGATTTTCAAGCGATCATCATCGGCTACATTATACTCAGGCCATTCGTCCTTTGTCTACAAATATGTTGGGAAGGATATATACAATATATGCACTGTTTTTGTTTCAGAGGATTACGTAAACTTGCGTAACTTGTCAGGTGTTGTTACTGTTGATAATGTTGGTGGCTGACCTTAAAGTTAAATGAATATTATATTATATATTTTTGTTTGTGGCTACAGGAAATGTTGCTGTTAATTCACGTAGGGGCTTTGTAACATTGTGGTCATTTATCCCGGTGTACTTGGGCGGGAGTAAATGTTCTGCGATAACCTGTGGTATTGTGGTGGCTGTAGTAGTGCGTGTATTTGTAATGCAGGTGAGAATTGGAAAGGAGGCAGAAGTGGCTTTAAATTAGGTATCATCTCGGCTTTTACCTGGAGAAGAAGTGGGAAACCACGGAAAACCACTTTCAACACGGCTAGGATGGGAATCGAGGCTACTTCTCCTCAGCTTTGCCTCACGAGGCAGAGTGGATTCCGTTCTAGCCCTCAGACCAGAATTACATTAATTGTCAGAAGAGGGAATCGAACCCGGAACTCTGGGTCGGCAGCTAAGAATGCCAGCCGCTACACCAGGAAGTGGACTGACTGAAGAAGAGGGAGAAAACGAATACATATAATTAATTTTCAGGTTATTTTTCACATGTCTCGGCAATTGGGATTACAGTACATTGTATTGACCGACCGAAATATTGTAGTATCAATAAAGCAATGGCTTCAAAGCTTCCGTTACTCAACAGGTACAGATAGCCTACATTTCCCCAGTTCCGTTCTTTCCTATCAGATCTCTCATTCTTCTCAACAAAAAGAATTGTATAAACCAATTTTGAATTTGAAAACTAAGGAGCAAGAATTTTCCCATAGCAACGAATATGCGTGGAAAATTAGAAATTATGAGCCAGTCAAAGTAGAAAATATTACATTTAAAAATAAAAACTCGTTTGGAAAACGTGTTCAGATTATTGACGTTTCTAAAAAGTGGCGTTCAGATTATTGGCGTTGACTATATTAACTTACAGTACATTGTTATCGTTGGGTTCTGCTTATACATAGATACACGTTACTTTTCAATAAAACCGCCCGGTTCCATTTATATCATTGGAGCTACTGTCGGTGATTGCTCACAAGGCCTGCCTTGAACTAGATTTATGAAAATTCTGCCATAGAGATACTCAAGTTGCGCGCTATTACGCAATATAATTTTAATCCACAATACATTAGCGATTAAATAACAGTATACACTCACACGTTTCTAAAGTGAAGTCTAACGAATCTGAAGCGAATGGCCAGAGGAAAGCCCTGCTTATTTGCCCTTTTGGTGGACTGTGAAACTCGACCTCTCTTTGAATTTGGGCTTAAGCTTAGCCCAACGTGTATGCTGATCTGACTATGAAACCTGGCCTAAAAAGTGTATCCTGCAGTGTTCAGTTTCTATTCTATGTTTAGCCTCCTTTTCACATTTTTAAATATGATGAAAAAGTGGACTTACGAAATCAATCTGGGCTGATGAGTGTGTGTCTGTCCGTTTGCCCGTCCTTCTCTGTGTGTGTCCCTGTTAACCGCCAAACAGCTGCAGCTATCTAAACCGAATTGGGAATGGGTGAAGACCTATGTCGAGACATCTCAAGGCCGTGTTTGACAATTACGTCATTGCTACCAACCCCTCAAAAGCAATTGAAATTTAAGGGGGGAGACCCAGCTTAACAGAGGAAAAAAAGGCCAATATTCATTCGATTGTTAAATATGCTACAAATATTGAAAATTGCTGCACATATCCCCGTATTTGTATGCTTCCTGGCAACCAGAAGCAACTTCAATGATGTAAAAATTCTAATTATAACATTTTAATATAACATTTTCAAAATTTCCCGCCTTTTTAAGAATATATCACTGTTTCCCTTCTAAATTCCAAGTTTATAAGAATTTTCGTACTTTTCCTTTTTTAAGTGTGTATCAAACCTCAACTTATAAAATAAACCTCAATTACAAACATACACTGTGATTTAGATATTTTATAGAGTTTTTATTTATTTTATTTTATTTTATTTTATTTTATTTTATTTTATTCAGGTGCTTAGAATAAAAACTCTATAACAATATCTAAATCACAGTGTATGTTAGTGATTGAGGTTCATTTTGTGGGTTGAGGTTTGATACACACTTTAAAAAAGGAAAAGTACGAAAATTCTTATAAACTTGGAATTTAGGAGGGAAACGGTGATACATTTTTAAAAAGGCGGGATATTTTGAAAATTTTATTTTAAAATGTTATAATTAGAATTTTTACATTATTGAAGTTGCTTCTGGTTGCCAGGAAGCATACTAATACTGGTATATGTGCAGCATTTGTCAACAATATGTGTAGCATATTTAACAATCGAATGGATATTGGCCTTTTCTTTCCTCTGTTAAGCTGGGTCACCTCCCTTAAACCAATGTAAGATACCTCTCAAAGTATACATGGAAACTGTTCCAAAATTGGCACACCTGCAGAAAATAATATTGCGGAATAATTTTGAACAACCGATACATAACAGTGTTACCATCATGGTTCTACGCACACTGATAGGCTCAGTATTTAACTCGATTGTACCTAAATTTTCAATACTCAGTGTAGGTCTTAAATACTGAATTTATGCATATCTTCAGAGTCTCCAGGGCTGGCAACTATTGATGAATGATCTCTAGAATTTTGAAATTTCGTTTCAATATTCCAGACAATAAACATGTAAGCTGTTGTAAACTCTGCATACATATAGACTATATTATTGAAGATTAATTTGAACTACCCATACATGACAGAATTTCCAAAATGATACAACGCATACTGATATGTTCAATATTTAACTGCATGTAACATCCATCCCATCAAATCTAATTTTTCCAAACTTGGCACAGGTATAGACGATAATATTTCAGATTTATTTTGAGTAACGCATGTATGGCAGTGTTGCTAACTTGTTTCTACGAATACTTATACGTTCAATTATTAACTGCATGTAACCACTATATTGAACCCATTATTATGAAAGCTAAGTGCTTGGAAAATCTAATATTTCAAAGTGAGTTTGAATTTGTATTCATCTGTGATTATCGTTAGCCACGAGATAGCGAGAGGGGAGCTCCTCTCTTGAAACTTGTTACCTGCAGCAAACAATGTGATTGACAGGTCGGGGAGGACGACTTTATTTTATTTTGATATTTGTATTGTGTGGAAACCTCAAGCCATAACAGGAGCCGCGTGCGTGCAAAAGAAATAAAAGACACGAAAATGTCGCCGACAAAGTGGAAAACATTAAAATAAATCACAGAGAGAGGATTTTAGAAGCGTGCTTGACTCATGGGCGTACGCGTGTAAGTCATGTGACCACATCTGACCAATAGCATAATTAATTTTAGCCACTAATTAAACCAGTCTGGCTAATTACATCTACAAGTGATGAAGTGGACATACTCCGCAAACCTTGAGGAGAATATTATAGCACAAATTTACATTGTTTTTCTCTTTAATGAATAAAGTCTAATTACTGTGTAATAATTAGCGAAAACAGTGAAGGCGGGAACATTCCGACGGGACAAATAAATGAAAAACACGCCAAAAATCACCAGATAAGTTTTGGAGCGAGAAGAGACGATGACTTCTTTTCTGACTAACAAGGGAGCAGGTCCATGCTTCGATATCTCAGAAATAGTGTGGGAATTCGATATTAGTTTGACGGACGAAGACCGCGAGAAATCCGTATTGGTTTTAAAGCCTCGGTGAGATACATTTTATGAGAGTTTGCACTTCGGAAATTTTCATCAATACAAGAGTGAAAACAATAGAGAATTTTGGTACGGCAATGGACGCATTATTTGCTGCGAGTATAAAATAGAACCACGGTGATATGTAGTTTAAATACTTTTTTTAAAACGACCAATTGATCTTAGTTTCTGTGCACCTCAGTAACATTATTGTCACGTTAGACTAAAGTGAACTTGTCATATTTCGAAGAGACACAAAATTCTACGAGGAATGAACTCATAAAAATTCTCCAACGAAATATTTCTTCAATATTATTTGAACAGTGAACTTTGGAATTATATGAACAATAATTATCAAAATTTTAATCTACGTGACTTGTTCGGAAAAAATAAATTAAAATTTTCATGAAAGTGAAGTAACAGTTCCTGGACAATTCCACGTACTAGGCTATATTCAACTATGTGAGGCATTCAAGAAAATCAAATATGGTTAAGAACGTTGTGGCTGATCTACAGGAAGAGCACTATACCCAAGTAAATTATGAATACGAACAAATGGGGAAAGATCACCTCTCCAGAGTGCACGTGTGGCTTCCAGTGCCAGACCATCAAGCATATAGTTGAAGAGTGCCCTCAGAACTTATATCCTGGAAACCACTTTGACTTTTTGTTTTCTACAGCAAATGTGTTAAACTATGTAAATAATATGTCTGTAAATTTGTAAATTATGGTTATATTTTCTTTGTGTTCCAAAAAGTGATGTGTAATTGCCATACGATTAATAATATGAATACGAGAAATTTATAGAAATGTGTCAGATTCGTACATGAGTAACTTGAGTAATTCAACTCGAAATCTACATCATGAAGGAAACTACTGGAGAAGAAGACATCAACGCGCGATCTTTGTGCATGATCCAAGGGAGACGATGACAACTCGACAGCGAGGCGCGTATAAGAACGATGTCGATCCATGGAGCAATTTCAGTGGATGAGGAACCTGAACCAGAACATCATGGAGAAGGATAAGACGATTCAACAGGATCAACGAGGACAAGGATCGAACCAGGCAAGCCACAGCAGAACCTCACCATGGTAGACTGGATCCCTTAATGCATTCTTGCTAGTATGTTGACACTAGTATATGCTTGGCTATTTATCTACTTTGGAGATGATTCTAGGAGTGTTATTTACATATACGATTACTCTTTATTAAACTTTTGGGATATGGCATTTTTGGATAGATAATTTTGTATTCTACCCAATTGTTATATGTGTATCCCTAATCCTGAAATCCCACTGTCTATCAAAACTCGTCATCCAAGTGTATTTATTAAGAGTATTAATTTAATTACATGTAATTTATTTTCATAATTATGGAAACACACATTACAATTAGTACAACCGTGTTGATCGACTGAAAAGCATTAAACTTTTATTAACCAACTGTGCCAAAAAGTTGTATGGGTATATTTTTATGGTATTTTTACGCATATACCGGTTGAGATTGTGATATGTGATGTATAGTTTCTATTCAACTTTGTCGTATCTTATATAATAAATATAATCGTCATACTACAGTATTAGTTGTATCACAAAATTAACCTCATGAAATGTACCTCAAATTCAATTTTCTAAAGCCCTGCTAACCGCTGCACGCAACTAGAAAATATTTCATGGTGGTTCCCGTAAGTTCATAAGCAATGGATCAGAAATGATGTTTAAACATTTTTATTCCTAGGGAGTAAAATCTAGTTAATGTTTGAATGGTTTCTTTCCGAAACAGCTTGAGTTACAAACATCAAACTTGACGCGAGCACTCCTTGATAAGACTGAAAAAGGATTTGTTGAGGTATTTCTTATTACATGAATTGTTAAGGATACATTAGATGCTTGATAAATTACATAGCACAGCGGAACGTTAAGCAAAACAATAGTGTGCATGCAGTACGATAGCAAAATTACACAGATTAACTTTTTTAGTAAAACAAAAGATGACTTACAAAGGAACACGCGAAAATACAGGTTACAAGGAAGTATATCCTTGTTAAACTTTCACATGCAATTCATTGATTAAACAATTCCTCAAAGAAGGCGTTGCGTGTGCACTGAGTGCATCTAAATACTCCTGATGCATCACACTGTAACCTATTTATAAGATGTTGCAGTTAGATATCATCATTAATTTATTAACTTACTAGCAAATCGTCCGGAAACTGAAGCATCATTTATATAATTTTTGGAGGAAACATAATTCATAGCAGCATTCTCTTTATCGGACCACAAACCATGAACATTTCTGCCTTGTGTCATAAGAATTCAGGGGATGACTCACTTTGTCTTTGGGAATTCTTTCTTTCTCTCTCTTGTGACAATCGAGAAATAATTTGTCGCTCAGTTTCGTTGTTACGTGATAAGGGTATTCTTTTCAATTTCAATGAACTACGACCTATATAATTTTCCGTCTCGGCATGATGGGTTATAATCACTTATTGGCCTTTTAAATATATTTTCATGGAGATAGCATGTGCAACGAATTCTTGTCTGACGTAATTTAAGAATGGCGAGGTGCATGAATCACAAGTCCCCGTTCCGTCCAATCTAAACTTGGCTGTGTATTCAGCGGAACGAAAAGTTCACTGGCGACGTAAAGAAAAGCAGAGTTGCACTTCCAGGGAAACTCCAAACACATCCACTTTTCTCTGAAGTCTTGGCTTGACACGACTTGACAGTGTCTGTGGTGATAGGCCCGCTCGCCATCCAGCTAGCTCGTAAACTGTATTGAAGCAAGTAATTGAATGGAGATTGTTGGAAGAAATGAAAACGTACAAACATTTATAGTGGGCGAAGTATTGAAGATAGATATATGCTGTCGTGGACGATTTTGTAGAACCTTTCATGCTGAACAATTTCAGTACACTGATAGTATATAGACATTTTAACGGTTTGTCCAGCGTAAGCTTAAAATGTGCACGTATTCCAAGTTTTTTCGACCTTTTCATTGAAATCCTTACTGCTTGGCTCCCATTGGTCATAATAAATTATTTTCTACAGAAAACTCTCTTGAGATATCATTTAAAGATGGTGAAAACAACATCAAAATCCATGTAGTGGTTCACGAGATTACCCGTAACATCCTAGAATCGGGGACTTTGTTTTATACCAAGCAGAGATTATTTATCGCTGTGTATTCTTTTGAGTTAGCAATTATTTTGTTACATCAAATGTATAGAATATCTTAGAATTCATTATAGAAACAAAATGTATATTAGGGAGACTTCCGGGCAAATTAAATAGCTGAACTATAACATATCAGGGCCGGCAAGACATATTGGATGAAACAAGGAATAATTATTGCTATATACAGTATATTTTATTCTGGTATCCAAGCTACACGAGTTGGCGCGATTTGTGAAATACGAGGGAAATATTGAGTGCCCTTGCCAAGAGTCCCTTGTAACCTAATGCCACGAGCTGACTGGCCAATTTCATATACTGTAGACCGCGTGAGCTTGGCGTGAGATCCTATTTGACCTGCTTGGCCGGGTGTTGTTGGCGGTAGAAGTACATCTTCACACGTGGAATTTATTTTAAATAACAGGCTACTATTAATTCTGAGGTATTTAGGCTACTCAGAATGAATAATGGTGGTGGATTGTAAGTCCCTTAACCACTCTTATGATGTTAGCGCATGACACTGCCAACACCATAATGTATCGGACTGGCATACGTCCTGAATACAACTCCTGCAATACTGTTCTCCTGCGACTGTCTTGAACCAAGTCTCGTTGAGTTCTCCTGTCTTCACATAAAGGAGTCTCGTCCCAAGTCGCTCCGCGACCGTCTCTATTGTTCAGGCCTTCCCTTTCCACTCGCATACCCTCGTCATTCGCCGCACCCTTCTTAGTACCTCGCGCTCGCCACCCGGCTTTTGTTGCTGAGTACACAGGTAAGTTATTTCATCACCTCGTGCTGTTCTGGTAGAAGACGCAAGCTCTAGTAATGACCCAGTGTGCTCAAGCGCTAGCTAATTACAAAAGAACAGCCTCTGACTTCTGTCAACTTAATTCCATGAGAAAACCTAATCTATTAATTGGAATAAATGTTTAAAATTTAAAATTAAATACATGATAATACATTTTATGGACTACACCTACACTTAATAACATGTGGCTAATTAATTGCCGAAATAACACATGATATGAGTAACCAATGTTAAATTTTGACATAACGTCAGTGGCGTAATCGTATCCTTCAAAATAAGGTTACATTCGTCCCGGAAAATCACGCAGACTATTGTTTACTATATTCCGCGTGATCTTCCTAAGACACGTGTAAATTAACATAGAACCCTAATATAACATAATACACATAATACATTACCCTTATAGACATTTATATATACAATCAACATTTCTTCTTTTGGTTTAACACCAATGTTTTTGCCTAGGCTATTATGTCTCAATCGCATATAGCTTATTGTTTTCTTTTTATTGTCTTGCGGTCATTACCGCTCATTGTTTATTTTACCTATATGTGTAAGAAAAAAAGACATACATGTGTTCTCTTTTTGCCCTTTGTCACATTTTCTTATTTCAAATCACACGAGTTCACTTTGTGATCTGCAGTTTGATTTCCCAAACCACCTTGTATTGCAAGTTCGTTGATTTTGGAATTCCCATTTTGAGTGCTTTGTGTAAGGTCAAACGCACACACGATCACTAGTAATTTGGTTGTGCTATATGACTCTATCACCCAAACTCTCTCTCATATGTCATTACGTGTATACCACTGAAAAAAAATAACAACACTAGAAATACATACAATCCATCATATTTCTGTCCTGTTTGTCCCTTTAAATATATATACCTTTAAGTGCCATGCTCTATACCAGTTCTCCCTTCATCTCGATTCCCTCTCCTCTTTAACAGTTAATCTCACACAGATCAATGATACTGACCACATCTGATACCTCATAAAACCTAGGTATTTACCATGTTTGATTTACCTGCTCAACAGCTACAATATCTGCAATATTGCCTGTTTCTGGGTCACATCCCATCTCCATCTGCTTCCTTGCTTTAAGAGGTCCCTGAATGGTTCTACTAACTTAGAATATTTTAACACAAAGCGTCTAAATATAGTACAGATTCCTAAATACGTCTTCAGCTGTTTAACATTTTGTGGCGCACTTGCATCGAGGATTTTGTTGATCCGAATTTCTTCTGGAGTTACCCCTGAACGTGAGACGCTATGACCCAGGAAAGTTACTTGTGACTTACAAAACGTGGATTTTGACAATTTCAGGGTGAACCCTGCTTTATTTAGTCTCTTAAAAACCGTGTCCAAGTGAACCAAATGCTCTTGAAAAGTACGCGAACTAATTTCAAGATCATCAATATATATAGTTACATAATCACCCGTGTTATCACCTAAAGCTATGTTCAGTGCTCTTATCAGCGCTGCTGAACTGCTCTTTAACCCATAGGGTACCATGCAAGATTGGTACAGATTGTACTGATGACTAAATGCGGTAAAGGCTCTATCTTCAAGTTTAAGAGGAACTTGCCAGAAACTGGAACTTAAATCAACACACGTAAAAAATTGTTTTCCCTCAAAAGTTTGCATTAACTCCTCTATAGACATCGATTTTAATTGGTCTGATCAAATGTGTGCATTAACCAAACGCGCGTCTAAACATATCCTGACTTTTCCATCTGCCTTAGGTACTGTAATAAGTGAATTTACATAGGGACTGTTAGAATACTCAATTATACCGTCCTGAAGCATCTGATTGATCTGACTTTCTACGGCTTTCTGATAGACAAAAGGCACAGGATAGCGGTGACCGGTAAATACCGAATTGTCAACAACGTTCAATGAGTGGACATAACAATTGGCTCTACCAATTCGATCTTCAAATACCCTACTATTATTTGACAAAACATCGTAGAGAAGCATACACTTATCTTCCTCTACATCTCCAAGAAACGCAGCTTCACGTAACGAGTCATCTAGACTCTCATTCGTAACCACACTGCCTACAAAATTTACTGACTCTTGCTCTATAGTTTGAGACATCTCATTTAACGTACACATCACTCCTACCACACTACTCCTATATTGTTCATTGAACGGTATCACCACTTCCGCACCGCCAAATTAAAATGTAATACAGCACTCTTCATAACATATGTTTCCTGACACCCTAGTCAGCCAATCAGAACCCATAATTACGTCGTACACTAGATTTGGAATTACAAGGCACACTTGCTTCTCTACGTGACTGTTTATATTTATCTCTATTAACACCTGTTTTGATATAATTTCAGACTTCCTACCCACGGCTGTGATTACAAAAGTACTCTTAATTGGCAATTCTTCGAAGTTAACCCCAGTTCCCTTTAATTTATCATAATAAGCATTGCTTATGCAACTCTTTACACAGCCACTGTCTATAAACACATTGGTACACGTCCCGGACACGTGTAGCTTATTGATCGGACTTATATTACCCGCCACTGGTAATATTTCTTCGTCACATAGTTCTCTTATCAATTCGTTCTTATATTTAGGTCATAGTGTTCCTGTATCAACGTTAAAACAGGGCACGTTGCAGACTGAGATCCTGACCTTATGATGCAGTCTGGCTCGCGTTTAAAATACTATTATTGTCTCTACCTTCACTAGTGGTCGCAACGCTGGTCTGGCTATTACTATTCACATTCTGTTGGTTACTATTTTCATTATTACCTACGGGATTACCTCTCCCATATCCTCGGTTCTGATTAACATTAGGGTTATTACCGTAGTTACCCTGTCCGTGTCCGTTGCGTCCATCATTACCCCTACCTTGATTTCCTCGCGAATCATAATTCCTGCCTTGCGAGTAGTTATTCCTGTTTTGATAGGGCGCCACAAAATTATTACCCCGGTTTTGGTAATTGTTTCCACTCTGACCCCTATTTTGATAATTGCCTCCTTCGCCACTGTTTCCCTGCGTTCCTTGATTTCTTGCATCCTGAGCCTGATTGTTATAATTACCCTGGTTTCTAGTGACTGTTTCCTCACTTGAACCTTTCCCTAGCGCATCAAAGGTACCTAGTAGGTTCTCTACTTGCGTGACAGTTTTTACATTTTGTATGCATGCCGCCTCTTTGATCCGGTAAGGGAAATGCCTTAACAGGAGCCTTACCACATCTTTTTCCTCTCTCAGCCCATCCAAGTATTTACAAACCAACACTTGCCTCAGGAAATACTCCGTCATATTGAGATTACCCCTTGCGTTGTATTTTCCGCACACGATTCCCTCACGATACCGTGATTGTATGCTCTCACTCCTAAACTTATCACAAAATTTATGTCTGAAGTCTGTGATATCTTCAAAACCGTCCCTATAAACTGCAAACCAGTTTTTGGTTTCCCCTACGAAGGCCTGTTCTAATATTTCAACAACATTACACCATTCGATGTTTCCGTCCTCCAATCTTTCTTTAAACCTCACTTCAATAGTATTTAAAAACTCCATGGGGTATCCTTCCCGATTGCTATATTTCCCTCACTCTATTTCTTTATGCGTACTATTCATATATGTCGTTCGACTCTGACCTGCTTCTTGTCTTATTCTAGACTTTAATTTATTTTCAAGCTCGGCAATTTTCTCCTCTGCTCGTTTCTCTATACTAATAACTTTTGCGTTTATGCTCCTATCTGTCGCTTTAACTTTATCATTCAGCCTATCCCGTGTTTCTTGAATTTTACTTATACTTTCCTTACTCTGTTTCTTCAAATTTTCAACTTCTTTACTAATTTCTGCTTGAACCTTATCGATTTTGCCCCCCAGCTGTTCTTTAATTTCCTTCGTTACTCCCTGAATCTTATTATTTTCGCCCCCCAACTGTTCTTTAACCTCCATAGCTGTACTCTGAACTTTTTCAATTTCTCCTCCCAATTGTTTCTTAATTTGCTTCGTCTCTAACTGTATTAACTCTTTAAATTCCTCTGCTTGCTTACTTATTTTACTCTCAAGTTCCTCTTGCACCCGCCTCAATCTACTCTCCATGTCAGCTAGGATTTCTTTCGTCTTCTCTTCCATCACAACCCTGATTTCACCCTTAATTCGCTCAAATGTCTTATCCATCTCCTTACTGTTTTGATCTAATTTACTGTTAAGTTCTTTATTACTTTCTTTAATTTCCCTACTGTTTTCCTCCAATTTATCATTTAGTTTACTACTAATTTCTTTACTGTTTTGATCAAATTTCGTATTTAATACCTGTATAAGACTCGCAAACATGCTCTTCATATCTCCCGGACTTTCTTTCTCAACATCATTACTGGGATGTATCTCCGACATAATCCCTGTGCTGCTTTCACCTTCCTCTACTAACTTACTACGCGCTTCATCCTCGTTCTCCTTCGTCATCTTACTCCCTAGCTGTTTTTGACTACGTAGTAACATATCGTCTTCTGAATCACTCATTCTGACTCACGTTGATATATAAAATCCCCCAAAATGCAGGTACTGAAATATGTCACTTTTCCCTCCACAAATGTTATCAGGTTTTCGTCCCACGTTTATGGCGACAATGTAACGGCACTTTTGGCTGTGTATGTTAATTTGGAACAATATATAAGACCAAAACCTGCCTGGTTATTAATTTCTGTATCCAATTTTTACCTGACTTACCATTTGATGATATGACCCATCAGTGGTCACCAGATCTGAAGTTATATGTAAGAGTGTTGGGCGCCAAGGGTTCGATCTGAGACCGATAACCCAATTAATCATAAATAACTTTACGTCCTAGCTCAGGTAGAACATTCACCAGACTCCATCGACTCAAGTCGTGGTATGACTAAGCCATTAACCTGAATAACATTTGCTTCGGGGAAAAGAGGATGGCTTATATCTATTTGTATCATCTAGAAAGGAGACAGACTGCATTTACTTTAAATAAAAATTTAATGGCATCAAAAACAAACAAATTATCAAAATGCATAAATTAATGACTTAACGTAGAAAGAAAACAAAATAATTTAAGATAGGCTCAAAGTTGCAAGAAAACGGAGGCGTTATGAATTTAATTTAATCTAGATCTGAATTTAATAATTGAGGTTGATTTATTCAAAAGTGAAGAAAGAGAGCTTGTGCATAAAGTCAATGAGCTTACCAAACGATGAATCGGCTTTATGGAAGAGTCTCTCCCTGAGAGAATGCTGCCGTTGTTGGCGGTAGAAGTACATCTTCACACGTGGAATTTATTTTAAATAAAAGGCTACTATTAATACTGAGGTATTTAGGCTACTCAGAATGAATAATGGTGGTGGATTGTAAGTCCCTTAACCACTCTTATGATGTTAGCGCATGACACTGCCAACACCATAATGTATCGGACTGGCATACGTCCTGAATACAACTCCTGCAATACTGTTCTCCTGCGACTGTCTTGAACCAAGTCTTGTTGAGTTCTCCTGTCTTCACATAAAGGAGTCTCGTCCCAAGTCGCTCCGCGACCGTCTCTATTGTTCAGGCCTTCCCTTTCCACTCGCATACCCTCGTCATTCGCCGCACCCTTCTTAGTACCTCGCGCTCGCCACCCGACTTTTTTTGTTGAGTACACAGGTAAGTTATTTCATCACCTCGTGCTGTTCTGGTAGAAGACGCAAGCTCTAGTAATGCCCCAATGTGCTCAAGCGCTAGCTAATTACAAAAGAACAGTCTCTGACTTCTGTCAACTTAATTCCATGAGAAAACCTAATCTATTAATTGGAATAAATGTTTAAAATTTAAAATTAAATACATGATAATACATTTTATGGACTACACCTACACTTAATAACTTGTGGCTAATTAATTGCCGAAATAACACATGATATGAGTAACGAATGTTAAATTTTGACATAACATCAGTGGCGTAATCGTACCCTTCAGAATAAGGTTACAACGTGGGGGTTAAAAATCAAAGGCGTTGTTAATACATATGTATGTCACACCATCAGCGAAAAGTTCCAATACATATGTATGTCACACCATCAGTGAAAAGTTCCAGTGGAAGGAGGCGGCCATGGCCTCGTTGGTGTTGTAGTGCAGGCGACCGCCAAGAGTAATAGGAGAGTAAGGGCTTCTTCATCTCTGTTCTTGTTTGGAGAATTGACACCACGTTAGTGTCCAGGCGTTGACATCACAGATGCTAACGCTAACAGTCAGAAAAGAGTGCCACCAAGATGAAGTTCGAAGATTTTTAGCAAGTGTAGACCAGCATGATCTTCGACACTATGTTGTACAGTACTGTGAAACACCCAGAAGAAATGTTCGGAGACACTCCCAGAACAGGGGTCGTGTAGGCCTGCTGTACCATACTAAGTGATTGAAATCGCAGAGAGATGGCGTGCACTTTGGCCCACCAGTGCACTCTGTCGTGGGACCGGACAGGCCAGTGTTCCGCACAGCTCTGTCGGCGTGGGACCGTCATACAAAGTGGAAACGTATTAGCGAGTGCAACGATGCCTCGCCGACATCACAGGGTGGACTATCAGCATGTGAGTGCGGTTGAGCGGGGCAGAATGCTTGGGCTCCGGGAGGCGGGACTCTCGTTCCAGGACATTGTGGCTCGTACAGGGCACGCTGCGTCAACAGTAAGGCGTATGTGGATCCAGTGGTGAGAGGAGGACCGTACACAGCGACGACAGGGTACAGGACGACGCAATGTGACCACAGCGCGAGACGACCACCATCTTCTCCGCATGGCCGTATCGGACAGAACAGCGTCGTACTCGGTGTTGGCTCGACGTTGGAGCACTGCAACGGGAGTGGACATGTCTGCGTCGACGATGCGGGGCCGTTTTTTTTAGGGCTGGACTGGTAGCACGCATGCCACTGCGTCGGCTTCCATTGACTGGGAACCACCGACGCCTCCGACTACAATGGGCACGTGCACGCCTGCACTGGCAGGCTGAGTGGCGACATGTAGTGTTTTCGGACGAGTCCCGCTTCAACCTTTCCTACAGTGATGGCCGCATACGCGTTCGATGCGGAGAACGCAATCAGACAAACTGTATTGTTGAGCGGCGTAGCGGTCAAACACCCAGGTCTAATGGTTTGGGGCGCAATTGCCTATAACAGGCGATCGCGCCTCGTACGTCTTGCGGGCAATCTGAACATTGACCGCTTCATCGGGGACGTTTTACAGTCCGCGGCTCTGCCCCTCTTGCTGGCCGTTCCACAGGCCATATTTCAGCAAGACAATGCCTGTCCACATGTGGCGAGGAATGTGCAATTCTTCTTCGCAGAACGACAGATACCTCTGCTTCCCTCGCCTGCCCATTCGCCTGACATATCACCCATTGAACATGTCTGGGATATTATCCGTCGGCAACATGTTCGTTCAGGTCCACCTGCCGCCACTGTTGATGCTTTGTGGACGCGCCTACAAACCGCGAGGGACGGTATTCCCCAGCAGCGTATTCAAGCGCTGTATGATTTCATGCCACGACGTCTAGCGGCTCTGAGTGCAGCACGTGGTGGCGCGATGCTGTGCAGGTATATGCATGTACCGGACTGTCCTTCTAATCAGTTATATATTGGCATGTCCCTAATCTGTGGTATAAAGTGCAATGTGGTCACATCTCTTGTTCTTGATGTTTCACTTTCTACAAACAGTAGCGTATATAGCATCAGTGGTTGCAGAACATTACTGCGGCGATATTTATAGAAGACTGCTGCGGTGGTGAATAATACGTAGCAGAGTGCTTATCCCAGTGTTCCGGCGGTACTTGCATAATAATCCCAAGAATGCTTTCGTGAAGCTTGTAGAGGAATGCATTGGAGAAGCTCGTAGAATGCTTGCAGAATAGTGCCTGAGGAAAGTTTCAGAACTCCAAGGCACGTGCCAGAATGTGGTTGCTCAAGAAGTCACAGTAACGTAGCTCACTTGTCACAACGGGGGTGGGGGGGTGGAAGCTATGATGCATTCAGTATAACTCGTGCAACAGAAGTTGACCGAGGTACAGTATGTTTTACAATTTGTTTTTATACATTTTGTACATGATTTATTGAGTATATAATTGAAAAATAATGTTATTATCACCATTCGGAGGTTTTGTGGGAGCGAAATAAATTTGACGCTATAATGGGCTCTCACTTAGGACGAAGGAAAATTCTTTAAAGAAATCGTTATATGTCACGAAAGTGACCACAGGTTATGGAGACAAGCATGATTAAAAGGTGGCATAACTATGCTGTAAACTGGTATGTATTATCTTCTTGTCAAAACTATACTATGATATATTAATGGGATATCTACACAACTATGTGATTGTGAAACGAGAAATCTTGCATGGTGGTTCCTTTTAGTTCATTGGCAACAGATCATAAGTGGATTTTACAAATTTTTAATCCCAAGGAGTGAAAAATAGCGAATGAAACTATAGGCTTTTCCTACAGCGGAACCATGTAGCGTTACAAAATTTACTGTAAACCACCTTCGGGATCTTTCTGGTCGAAATAAAGTGCCACTTACAAATAATAACAAAATTAACGGTTAGCCATGTTCTCATCACTGATAGCAAAGCGTGGATATTACGGTCAGTTTATTGCTACGTGTCTATAAAACAGCGTTTGCGGTAATGTGAGGAAAATGTTTATTTCACTCCAAATACGAGATTGTCAAGGCTGTGCAAAGAGAAGAGAAGTGACGCTTCCAGTAGGCTGTGTGGATTAGAGACTCTGTGAGGTGAGAAGAATGGAGCAATGGTATTAGCATTTTGTGGTTGAAAACATTTTAGAATTAGGAAGTGAGTATAGTTAATTTATGAGTTTACCCACGGACCGTAACAATTGGTGTCAGAAGCGAGATAGGAATTGGCCGTGAGCGTCACTTTTATTTTTGAACTTTGAAACTGTTTTCGTTTATGTAATTATGACTACTTTGAGAGCAAAATTAAGTGATTTGAAGGTTATTGAACTGAAACAGGACCTGGAATAACGCAATCTAGACACTAATGGAAACAAGGCCGTTTTGCAGATGCGACTTCGCTCGACCTTGGAGGCTGAAAGTAAGGATACGGAGGCCCCCCTGTTCAAAAGAGGCACAAACATGAAGGGACTTGCCGAGTTGATGGAGAACCAAGCCGAAAGCTCCAGACTGCTAGAAGAAAAGATTAGTGAAATTTCCAGAACCCAAATTGAAACTTCAAGGTTACTCGAAGGAAAGATGGCGGAGATTCACCAGCGGTTGCAGGACAAGTTAGAAGAAAATTTTACGAAAATTCTAGGGTGTTCAGAGAGGACCTTGAGAAAGTTGAAAAGGATGTCCAGTTAAAAATTACCGCCATTGAATAAAAATTTGATTTCCTCCAGAAGACCATGGAGACAGGTATCAAAGAAATTAAATCAGCAACCGGAGTCACTGTTAGGAGCGTCCATAAAAGGCTACCCACGTATGACGGGAAAGTCCTATGGTCCACGTACCTGAAGCTGTTCGAGGCCACAGCTACTGCCAACGGATTGACATAAGCTGATAAAGCCGTTAGCCTGGTAACTGCTCTCCGAGGAGACGCTCTGAATATTCTACAGACCATTTCAGACAACGAGCAAAAGGATTACACATCCCTGGTGGCAAGTTTGGAAATGAGGTATAGGGAAAAACATCTACAGCAGGTTTATCATAGCCAGCTGATTAACAGACTACAGAAAAGCGGAGAGACACTGCAGGAATTCGAGGCGGATATCACGCGTGTTGTTCGGGTAGCCTACCCTTCCGCTCCGAATGATTTCGTCGAGCAGCTGTCTGTGGGAACCATCCTCATGTGCGTGAACTACCCGGAACTGCAACGAGACCTCTGTCTTACTCTTCCTCAGTCACTAGTGGACGCGTCTGCACGTGCATTGGAGTTCGAGGATGCCATGCAGACGTCAAGGATGAACGCACGGCTGCGATGCATTGATGAGGAAGAGTCCCTGGACGAGAAGGTCGAACGGATCATTTCGAAACTTCTGCCGAGCAACGACGGTCTGCACCGTAGAAGGGAGATACGCTGCTGGAACTGTGGTGAGTTAGGTCATGTAAGAAACCACTGCCAGAATGAAAGCAAGAACCAGGAAAACAAGATTCAGCCGGTGCTAAGGGGCAAGCTTCACGGAATGGCCCTACTGTCTCGGAAGAGCATGTGCAGGTTATCTCCTGACTGCGTCAGAAACAGAGTTTATTCGTGGATGGAACCATCAATGGTATGGAACGTGACATGATCCTGTATACTGGGGCTACTACCACGATGAAGAAGAAAAGCATTATTAAAGGAGCCCTCCAGCCGACGAGAGTTCTACTGAAGACAGCGACGGTTGAACCGGCGAACACCTACGGCCAAATCAACGTCGTCATCAGACTGGGCAGCAGGAAGATCAACCACCGAGTGATAGTGGTCAATATTAGTGAAGATGTCATCCTTGGCATGGACTTTATGATTAAATTAGGACGAACCCTGGATTTGAAACATAGAAGCCTCAGATTCGCTGTAAAAGAAATCACCCCTCACGGACGTGCCGATGGAGTGGTGCGAATGGTCCTGAACACGGATGAAGTTTTTCCTCCCAGAAGCGACAACGTGACCATGGTTTGACCGGGCAGCGATAACAAGGAGGCTACTCGGATCATCGAAACTGCAAGAGGAGAAGAGGTTTGTATAAGGGTTTTACTAGGGAGAGCTGCCGTCAACGCCACGGGACCGGTGCCGGTTAGAATGATGAACCTGAATGAGTACCCAGTCTCCCTGATGAATGGCACTCAGGTCGCCTGGTATTAACGATTGTGCATGGGAAAACTCCGAATGACGTCTGGTGAGACATCGGAGGCGTCGGGAAGCTGACGGAAGCTCTACAATTTGAAGGAGCCAGACTAACCAAGGATAAAAGAACCAGGATCGAGGCACTTCTGACGAAATATTGGATGTCTTCGCCATCGAAAAGAACCAGCTCAGCAGGACAAATGCGGTGAAGCATCCGATCAACATCGGAAATGCTCAGCCAATCCGACAGTGTCCTCGACGTTTGCCACTGTCCAAGAGGAAAGAAGCCGAGAAGATAATCTCCGACGTGCGCCAATAGGGTGTCATCGAGCCTTCTACTAGTCCTTGGAATTCACCAGTTGTGCTCGTAAAGAAAGAGGACGGCTCTACAAGGTTCTGTGTGGACTACCGACAGCTCAACAGCAAGACCGTCAAGGACGGCTGTCCACTGTCCAGGATTGATGACACTTTGGATACCTTATCTGGGTCCAAAGTGTTCTCCACGCTTGACCTGAAGAGTGGATACTGGCAGGTTGAAATGGAAGCTCAGCAAAAAACATAAGACGGCTTTTTCCATTGGGTCTGGGCTCTAGTACTTCAATGTGATGCCCTTTGGATTATGTAATGCGCCAGCTACGTTCGAGAGGTGTCCTTTCATGGAAGACTTGCCTGATCTACCTGGACGACGTACTGTAATAGTTATCGGGAAGACCTTTGACGAACACTTGTCGAACCTGGAGGAGGTCTTCAAGCGAATGCAGAGTGCCATCTTGAAGTTGAACCCGAATAAATGTCAGTTCTTTCAGTAAGATGTCAAGTACATGGGACAAGTCGTATCTAAGAATGGTGTAGCCGTAGATCCTGAGAAGGTAGGCGCGCTGAGAGAATGGCCAATCCCCAAGTATGTACATGAACTGCGGAGCTTCTTGGTGTTATGCTCCTATTACAGGCGCTTCGTACCCGGATTCACTAGCATAGCCAAGCCGTTGACGACGCTCACCGAGGAAGGACGGGGCTACTGTTGGGCCGAACACTGCCAATAATCCTACGAACAGCTGATACGTTCCTGGTTACTGCACCCATCCTTAGTTATCCATGTACCTTTGGCATGTTTATACTAGACACTGATGCTAGCAACAAAGGCATTTTTGGAGTTCTGTCACATATACAGGATGGTCGGGAGAAAGTAATCGCCTACTTCAGCAAGGTACTCTCCAAGTCCGAAAGGAACTACTGCGTCACTCGACGGGAGTTACTGGCTGTGGTGAAGTCTGTGGAACGCTTCTATAAGTACCTGTATGGACGACGCTTTCTACTGAGAACGGATCATGGAGCCCTGAAATGGCTTATGTGGTTCAAGAACCCCGAGGGACAGATTGCTCGACGGATTGAACGCCTACAGGAGTACGACTTTCAGATTGAGCATCGCGCTGGGACAAGCCACAAAAACGTGGACGCACTGTCAAAAAGACTGTGCCCTGAGGACTGCAGCCACTGTGCACGCAAGAATCGAAGGCTGGTCTGGTGAGACGACTGGCTGTCTTTAGTGACTCATGGCAACCTACGGAACGAAGACTCAGAGTGAGGACGCAGATCTTGGTAACATCATCCAGTGGCTCAAGAGAGGACGCTGGCCTACGTGGGAAGAAGTCGCTCCGCTTAACCCCAAGACTAAATCTTATTGGGCCCAACGGGACTCATTACGTCTGAAAGATGGAGTACCTAAGCGCATCGTCGAAGATTCAGGTGGGACTTAAACCAGGATACAGATCGTCGTTCCCCAGAAATAGACCTCGGATGTACTGTATCTGCACAACGAGAGTTCTGGAGGACACCTTGGCATGAAAAGGACCCTTGTGAAAGTCAGAGAAAGATTCTACTGGGTAGGTTACAAGGAAGGCGTTAAGAATTGGTGCAGGAAATGTGTGGTCTGTGCCACTGAAAATGGACCAAGAGGAAGAAAGAAGGCACCCATGTGCCAGTACAATATTGGGAGCCCATTCGAATTGATTGCGATCGACGTGGCAGGATCATTCCCCGAAAGAGACGCCGGGAACAGGTTCATCTTGTTGGCCATGGACTACTTTACAAAATGGGTGGAAGCTTGCACAACCCCCAACCAGGAATCGGTCGCTGTCGCCAAGATCCTAGTTATTGAGTTGTTCTCACGGTTTGGTGCTCCCTTGGAATTACACTCGGACCAAGGGAGACAGTTTGAGTTCGCAGTGTTCCAGCAAGTCTGTCAAATCATGGGAATTCGGAGGACCAGGACGATGCCACTACACCCTCAATCGGATGGAATGGATGAATCGGACAATCGGGAAATATCTCTCTAAGGTGGTGGCAGAGAATCAACGCGATTGGGAAGAACATCTCCCCCTGTTCCTGATGGCATACCAATTTTCGGTCCATGAGACAACGAGGCAGACACCGGATTGTATACTCTTTGGAAGGGAACTGCGACTACCCTGTGATTTGGCATTAGGCTGTAAACCCGGCGAAGAACAGTTGGCAGTAAACGATTACATCAGCTGCCTGAAGGAGAAGATGAACCAGATCCACAACCTCGTCAGAAGGACATTCGAAAATGCTAGCGACCGGATGAAGAACGCATACGATGCACGGGCGCGAGAAAGTGGCTTCGACGTGAAGGATGTGGTATGGCTGTCGAACCCTCAACGGGGATGTGGTCTCTCACCCAAGCTGCAGCAATCATGGGATGGACCGTACGAGGTGATAAAGAGGATCAACGAAGTCATCTACCGGATTCAAAAACTTCCACACGGGAAGCCTGAAGTTGTCCATTTCAATCGACTAGCACGTTATGATGGAGCCAATCTGACGGCGACAATGGTTCCGTAATGACTGGACTGTTCCGGGATGGAATAGGCTTAAGGAGGGAGGGAGGGTGGCAGTGCTACGTGTCTATACAAGCATAAAGCTTTGCGATAATGAGAGGAAAATGTTTATTTCACTCCAAAGACGAGATTGTGAAGGCTGTAGAAGGGAAGTGACGCTTCTAGTAAGCTAAGTGGTTTAGAGACTCTGTGAAGAGAGAAGAATGGAGCAATGGGGTTGAATAAATATTAGAATGAGGAAGTGAGTATAATTAATCTATGATTTGACCGAAGGACCGTAACATTATCATAAATTATAGATTTTAACATCTATGCAATTATGGGATTGGCGACAAATAGTATACCTATAGCGCAGGAGCGTAAAGTCTCTGAAAAAGTTCCTGAAAGTTGGTAAACTGGGCCTCATTGTTCGAATTACTTCACAATATTGTACAATAGGAAGCCTCCGTGGCTTAGGCGGCAGCACGCCGGCCTCTCACCGCTGGGCCCGTGGTTCAAATCCCGGTCACTCCATGTGAGATCTGTGCTGGACAAAACGGAGGCAGACAGGTTTTTCTCCGGGTACTCCCGTTTTCCCTGTCATAATTTCATTCCAGCAACACTCTCTACTATCATTTCATTTCATCTGTCATTCATTTAATCATAGCCCCAGAGGAGTGCGTCAGGCCTCGGCAGCCAGCACAGTTCATATCCTCGCCGCTACATGGGGGCTTCATTCATTCCATCCCTGACCCGGTCGGAGACTGGAAGCAGGCTGTGGATTTTCTTTTCATTGTACAATAGGCAATCAAATGGAAACTTGATTTAACTAAGTACTAAGATGGAAAGGGCTGGTATGAAAATAAGTGGATTATTCCTTCACGAAACTAATTGTCAGGTTTGGAGTAGCCTAATATTGTTAATCAAGAATTGAGAAATAAAGATATCAATCTATTGCACTTGTTATTGAAATTAACTCACAGTTGACTGATTCTTTTTGGAAAAGAGTATTTCTAATTGAATGATTAATTTATATTGATTTTAACTGATTAATTTTAAATGCAGTTGCAAGTACTTACGACCGTGTCAGATGTAAGCATGGCGATGGCGTGCCCTTGCTCACTGACATCTGAGCACTCTGCTTCATATTTTTCCTACAACCCACGTGCTTTGTCTCGCCAGTCAGGCTTGCTCTGATTGGTAATGTTTGGAAATAATCTCACCTTCTCACCGCAACATAGGAGAAGGTCGGTTTAATATCGGACAATGCCTGTTTCTGGCTTTTAGGTAACCGCTGAAAACTTGTCTCATCTCTTCAGCACAAAATAGGAGAAGGTCGGGTTTTTACCAGACAGTACCGATTTCTGAGTTTTGGCTAATCGCTGGAATGCTTTTCTATTACGTGTTGTTATGTAATTTTGTGAGCAGAGAAAGGACGAGTATGTGAGTCAGTGATGAAATGAAAATCCACAACCTGCTTCCACTCTCCGACCGGGTCAGGAATGGAATGAATGAAGCCCCGATCTAGCGGAGAGGATATGAACTGTGCCGGCTGCCGAGGCCTGACGCACTCCTCTGGGGCAATGATTAAATGAATGACAGATGAAATGAAATGATAGTGGAGAGTGTTGCTGGAATGAAACTTTGACTGGGAAAACCGGAGTACCCGGAGAAAAACCTGTCTGCCTCCGTTTGGTCCAGCACAGATCTCACATGGAGTGACCGGGATTTGAACCAAGGACCCAGCGGTGAGATGCCGGCGTGCTGCCGCCTAAGCCACGGAGCCAGTGATCAAAGAAGTAAATAGATTGTGTAGTTTTATAATATTATTGGTTAATTTTGCGAATGAGTTAGCCCAGGGCGCGTTCACAAAATATATTAAAAATGGGTTGTTTACAGCAAGTGATCCGTTATAATAAAGTTTCTTTAGTTTCAATAGCCATCGTATCGTGATTCATTAATATTGTGTGCACTCTACTAGGACGGTATCAGACATCTTACATGCACATAATAGGAGTAATTGCTTATGAAGTGTTGACGAATGTTTACTACCGCCAGTCACTTGTTTATATTGTACACATTATTTTGTTCACGTACTGTAGGTCAACGAACAAATTTTTACTTGCATGTTTGAAAGTTGTTAGTGAGGTGCAATTTCTAACGACAAGAGGACAGCTATACTATATTCTAGTGCCCGATACGAGGAAAGGGTTACTGAAGGCAGGTTAATGATATAGAAGAACTGCAAATATAGAATCAGATTGCATCTGAAGAGGTGGTAGTGCACAGTGATATTCATCTGTTAACCTATCATATTTTCACTGATTTCAATGTGCATAAATCCTCTAGTGTGGTGTTGCAAACTTTTATTTAATGTGCCTCTTCAGATCAGGACTTCCGTACGCAGACGCAAGCTTCAACATCACTCACCACTTCCACGTTGGCATCTGAACCATTCATTCCACATCAATCTCTGGATCTTCTGCATCGCCTGATATTAGAGTAGAGTTTCGTTGTTCCATTTTATCCCTGGATACATGTCAGCACATTTCACCTGTGTCACTAGACGTCACAGTTTTGGTTTGAAATAGGGGAAATCCTACCATCTACACTTTCCACCGTTGGTTCTTGATAACAGAAGAAATTGGGGAGGGGGCTGGAAAGGGCAACAACATAAGAATTAGAATATACGATTGCAATAAAAGAAACAGCCCAGAGTTGATAAAATACGACGTTTGGTTTAAATGCTGGGAAGAAATTACTGATTAGTTCATTTGTGAAACTAACTGCAATAAACATTTCATTTGGTTGAGTCTATACTAATTTTAAGCCCGTGAGATTTGTATGAATCTTTAAAGGGATGACGTTTGCAATGTAAATTTGACATTTCATTCTTTTGTGAGGGCACAAGAAGATGCAATTTAATGACTGTCGGATACCACCCGCCAAATTCAAAGCAGTGAAATTTGTGATCTTTTCATATCAGTTAATTACTCACCAAATTAGTAAATATTGGGTGTATGAAGATTTGTCTGTTCGTATAAATTTAGTACATTAAAGAGCATTCTAAATGTTGTCTCGTAATTTAATATTATGCAACCCTCAAGTTATCAAACAAATAATGACGAAATGTCCTATTCAGCTAGTCCTGCCCTTAGCTATATTTCTAGAACAGGCGAGCAAGTCCGCTCCTTCACAGTTTAGTAGCCCTAAGCCGGCCAGCAGGCAGTTGCGCTCAAGATCTGTAGCGAAAGCACAGTTCCATGGCTAAAATTTGAAACTGTTTGAAGACCGGACGACTGTGCGCACAGTGGCCATCAAAAGTGTTGTTTTCAATGGTAACATTCATACCCTCTACTGGCTAATTAGAGCATGGGATTTCAAGTCCAGGAACACCTATCTCAATTGAAGACTCCAATAATTACAATTGCACGTACTACTGCTACTACTACGGTCTCCCCAATATCACAGGTTATCAGATAAACACCATATGCATATAACCACATGAAGCTGATATACTCTAGTGGGGCGTGATGGCGCAGAGGTCAAGCTGCTGGCCTCCCACCAAGACAGGCCGGGTTTGATTCCTGGTCAATGAACGTGAGATTTTCGATGTGGTTGTCCAATATTCAGATTCCACGTAAAATGAGACTCGGAGACTAACCGTCACGTAAAACTACAAGCTTCATCCTTCTGTTGTCCTCTAAATATATCAACAACGACCCACCAATTCTGTTTTAGTATTAAATAATCATTAGAACTACATCGGTTTTTACAACGCTCACCAAACCGTAATTTCGTATATATATATATAGCCTAGTATCGTGAGATATAGGTCTGTGCTGCACGAAAGCATTCTATGTGTAGCCCTGGAGGACATTCAGTACATGTGTATCCATTATCTGACACACGCAAAATATTTGTAACATTCCCGCACTCTCCGAACGCTTGACAAACATATTTGTGTGTACAATTTTTATGCTGCTTTTTAAGTTGGTTGAAAATTCTTGGCAGTGTTCACTAATGCACTGTTTCACTCTTGGGACTGCGAGGACCGGATGTAATTCAGCTAGTGCATTATTAAGTTTTTTAGTCAACCTGCAATCCCCCTGGCACAGCGCACCCACACATCGTGCTTTGTGTGTCATTCACTTGTTTGCTTTGTTCACGCATTTTTTGTTTTGTTTGGTAGTTTATTGGCTTCCTTATATTATTCTCTCTTAACTTCCTTTTCTGAAGTTTATTAGTACCCTGCAATCCATCTGACACACAGCACCCACATATCTTGCATTGTGTGTCATTCACTTGTTTGTTTTGTTCGCGTATTTGTTTGTTTTATCCGTTAGTTTATTGGCTTCCTTACATTCTTCTCTCATAACTGCTCATTATCCCATCACTATTTGAGACCCCCCCCCCCCCCTTACCTTCCTTTACCCTTAGTTCGTTATTCCAGGATTTACTCATTCTTTCCCAGACAAATGTTCGAGTGATACCTAACGTCAAGTCATGGCTTCTTCCTTTCCAATCCTAGCCCCGAATAAAATACACACATCGGTACAGGCACCACTTTAACATAGATTATCAGACAGGTTCCACACGTAGCTGATTACCTCATCGATGCATGCTCCTCAAACAACCCAGCGGCGTAGTCGTGCGTGTTAAATCACGCACCAGAACCGCGATGGGGAGCTGTAGCGATTCCGGAGATCAGAGGTTCAGTTACCGGCGATGAAAGCAACTATCCTGAAAGTGTATTTTCCGTTGTTGATTTTGTTTCATTTGAGGGGCTTAAACATCGTGTTCATTCAGCCCGTGTACTTGGGTGCGTGTGGAATATTTGTCTGGATGTGATGACTGTATTAGCGTGTGCATTTTTAATTCAGGTGAGGTTTGAGAAGGAAGCGGCCGTGGTCTTAAATTAGGAATCATCCCAGTATTTGCCTGGAGTAGAAGAGGGAAACCACGGATATTCACTTTCAAGATAGCTTAGGTGGGAACCGAATCCACCTCTTCTTAGTTTTGCGTCACATGGCGGAGTGTACACCGTACCAGCTTTCAGACCAGAATTAAATTTCATAGCTGAGCCGGGAATTGAACCCGCACCGCCGGGATGACAGCCAAGAGTGCTAGCCGCTACACCACGAGGTGGTCCCATGGCTTTTCGGAACTCCTTCCACGCAAATGGCGGAGTGGTACCTTATTTCGAGTCAAAGGTAGAAGGGAAGAAAGAGAGGAGGAGGAAATTAATGGGAAAACGAAATGTTTTTAAATTCTATTTTATGTGTTCAGTAGTGGCGAAGTTAGAGCTCATGGCCCTCTCTTACACTTAACCACGCAATATGGTACCAGTACTGAATATAAGAGGGAACGAGTAGGCTTATATCAGTAAACACAGGAAACCGAAGAGGAAAGCAAAAGAGGGGAAAGGAAGAGATAACAAATAAAATAGCCTACTCCAAGTATTACAAATTTCACTGAATTAATAGTTGTTGTTGCCATTCGAATGTCCAATGTAATGTGGGCATCAACGCTGACATATGGTGATCTTGGAGAGTGTTAACTATGACACGTTTCAGAAGTGGTGTTTTAATTGCTAGCATTCATGATGTGACGACGACATTACTACAGCTGTTGTTCATTAAAGCACATTCCTGTACTGTCACAAGTGGCCTCAAGTATCAATGAGGAGAGTTTCATGCACACGTAATCATCGAAGTTGCATCATCCTATCGTACTGTGCGAGGGAAGGTACTTTCAAAGACGTGGGACCTAGGGCAGATGACCTTGATGTTCTGCATCCTAAGACAACACAATCAACCATCAAATTTGCCACCAATCACGAGACCTCTATGCACACATGTTGCACCATGCCTTAGCAATCTCCAAGTAAAAGTACAGTGAAACCTCTCTAAAAGACCTCTCTATTAAAAGACCACCCCTCTTAAAGACCGATTTTTCTTGGAACCGATTTAAAACCTCATAAGGTCAATGTATTTGTTACCTCTATCTAAGGACCACCCTTCTCCCCGACCAAAGACCAGGCATTTTCTCAGTCTGACCGCTTTCAAAAGACCACTTCTCGTCTGCCTCCTTATTGGTGATGGTGATGAGGGAGATGATGTAAACAATGGTTCTGTTGGTACAGAACTGCATCAGCACACAATGTCATTAGAAAAAGTGTTATGTAACGTATAAAAATACAAAAAACGGCTCTCCTAGAAGATTGTTCGAACCCAGAACAAATTAATTGAATTCCGAACTCACTCAGAGATGTTTTAGAAAGTGGAATTGTTAAAAAAAAAGTTGTGCTAATCTGAAAGAGAGATCAATTCGTGACTTCTTTAAATGACAGAGCTCCGAAAATAACTAATTGTAATTAATTTGTACTAAATGTGAACCAACGCAGATAAATTGTAATCATGTGTTCCAACTGTACTTTATTAATAATGCAGTATATATTTTTTTAAACGCCTACCCGTATTAAGAGACCGCCCCTCTAAAGTCCAGTTTTCCATGGAACCGTCACTGGTCTCTTAATAGAGGTTTCACTGTACCACCAACCAGGAACTTTCCATGCATAGTACTTGCTGATCGATATTATAAGCAAACCAATAACTGATGATACTAATCCATGCGTACGCAATGTGCAAGGAAATGTACTTTCCCAAGCGAAATTTGAACAGGAGAGTTCCATGCATACTTGTTGATCAATGTTGCCATCAGCCCCAATAACCGACAGGATTGATCCATGTTGTTACGTGTTGCTATCATCTCCAGAAATGTATGTTGTCCGCCTCGTTGCGTAGTGGCTAGCATTCTTGTCTGTCACAGCGGAGGGCAGAGTTTGTTTCCCGGCTCTACCAAGAAATTTAATTCTGGTGTGAGGGCTGGAGATGAGTACACACAGTCTCATGAGGCAGAGCTGTTAAGAGGAGGTTTAGAATTCTATCTCAGCCATCCTGGAAGTGACTTTCTTTAGTTTCACTTTTCTCCTTCGGGAAAATGCCGAGATGGTACTGCCCCCGTAAATTGAAATATTTAGGGACAAAATGAGAGTACTTTCCGTCCCCATGATAAAATTTAACTAGCAAATATAATTTCTGTAAGTGTGACACGGGAGTGTAGTGTTAAAAGCTCGAGACTGTGGGAGAGCCCGATCACGTGATATATTGCACAATGGACGCTTCTAGAAGGCTATATTTAGCATAGCAACAGCGAGTTTGGAAATTAATATTATAAATATTGTTATAAATTATGCTATTCGATCCCAGCCCAGAGCCAATGAGAACAGGTCTTATTGAAGACGGGATCAACTTTAATTACACAATATGATGAAATTATGCATTTAGGCCTTTAGAAGAAGATTTTCTTATTTGGTAATGAAGAGAATATTAAGAGAAATTATGTCTGATACTTTAAAAACCGCAGATCGGTTAATCTACGCAGTAATAAGCATTGGTAATCTACGCGCTAAAATTATGGTGGGAGATTGATATGGCCGCCAAAAATTCGACTTGGAGGGGGAGATCCAAGGATCGAGGTTCTTATTCCAGCAGACTTTGAAGAGTGAGGAAGTGTTTTTACTGGGTTAACGGAGATCCCAAAGCTTAGTCCGAGTGCGACGACTGTCGACTTGTGGAGACGCGAGGATAGCTAGGTGGAACGTAGGAGGTCACCGCACTTCCATTCTACGTGAAGTTGCGAGGAACATTGCATTGATTATTTCTCTTATATAATTGAGATCTGAAGTTAAATAAGCATATATATATATAAAGAACAGGTCGCTTACTATATATTGTGAAAAGTCGAGCGCTTTAAAACTTACCGTTTCGACAATATAAGCCTGTTAAGTTAGATTTCCAAATGTGTTGGAAATAAAGCTGAATATCATTATAAATTGCAACGTGAAGTTGGCGAACGCAGTTCAAGTGAACAGTAGCGGAGAACTTTTAATATTGGCGCAACACATAAACATTAATAGAATGACTATAATTATTCGTCAAACGTTATCATTCAGCATAATTAACATTGATGATATGTTGAACTAAGTAGTCATGCGCCAGAGATATATTCGATAACAGGAGTTAAGATACAACGATGGAGCTTCGTTAGACAACGTATTCTTGAATACAGACGTAGTGTACGGTCCATCTTGTGCATTTTCGTCAGTCTACGAACACTAATATAACATCAATTAGCAATGGAAATATTTCATTCACCATTTATATGAATATTTCCATAATTATATTCCAATGATGAAGCTGATACATATTTACGACGGAGAATGAAGACTTTAAAGGAGAGGTTTGTCAAGATGCTAGGGTAGCCCAGCAACACAGAAGAATTTGCCAGAAGGATGTCGTTCGAGCCCAGGCGAATGTTGGTGAATTCCAGAGAGGGACGTTTCTTATCTCTGAGGTCGCAGATCCGAGGTTCAAATGCAGATCCATCTCAGTGTCTTGTACTGAGGAAACATCTAAAGTATTGTGGGAATACTTACATAGATCTTCAAGTTTTCGTCCAAATAAGGTATTAGTGTATCTCAATTGTTATATAGAGCTTGATTAGTAACATTCTGAGCCAGCGATCTTATTCCATATTTTCAGCGATCTTATTCCATATTTTTATATGTTCACATTTCATGTATTTCAGTGCTTTTATGTATTTTACACTTCAGATGTGTGTTGAGATTTCTATGTTTGAAGATTATTGAGAAGATGATTGCCTTTCATCTATTTTTCAATTTTATTCTACGGATCAGTTGTGGAACTGACATTAAAATTTTGTTTGAGGAATTATATTGCCTCATAGGAGACTAGTCGTTTCGACTCTCGAATTTTAATAATTTCATTTAAACCAAGTATTCTGTCATTGTGTCATAGCTTCAAATTAAATTCTTATTAAATTTAATTTGAGCACTTTAATGTAACGACATATAACTTCAAGAAAAGAAGAAGCATCGAATGATATTGTTATATCATTATTGTACATAAGCTATCGACGACCTAAGAAATACTAGTCGTTTGATAAGACCGAAGTCTTAATCCCTATGAACATTCTTTGTGTAGAGTGGAAAAACATTACGACATTGACAAACCTTTCTTATTATTTGTAAAGCTAAGAGCTTTGTTCATTTAATATGTTAGAGGAAATGCCTTTTGATAGAAGATTATTCAAATCTTTGGCTAGGAATTCAAAGCTAGTTTATCCCGGTCAAGATTGAATTCTATCTGACACTATAAATAACATGTGTGTTATTTTATGCTATTTGTGTAACATCACGTCATTTTGTCGACATGATATTACAACGATTAACAATTTAAAGCTTGACAAGTGAGATGAGACAGGAGTATTATTTTTATTACATGTATTTGCGACAGACGAGTTAACAGTTAATTATCTTGTTGTGGAGTAAACTTTAGGAGGTTAATCACGACTGTCTAATATCGTTCATTACAATTGGAAGTTTCGTTTGAAGAACTTACGCATGTATAATTGTAGTCCAGTAGTCATGTGAAATGATACTGAGTGTCATGCCAGTATTTGAGAGAAGTTCCTACATAAGATATGTTAATAACAATTAATCCCTTTTGGTTATTGTTTAACATAGTAGATGATAATTGTTTATGCCATATATACTGTTATATGAGGATTTGTAGAGCTATGGAGTGCTCATGCGAGGGAATTCCGCAGTTTAAGGAAGTCAAAGTATTGTTGTTCTTTGATAAAAAGGCATGTATCATGATAAGAGCCGTTATATACAAGTAGTCCAGTTTTTGTGAATTAACGATTTAGCTGTGTTAACAGGAGGGTTTCAGCGGAAATGCAACTTGAGAAAGATTGTCTACTCATGTCTATAATACGATTATTAAATTTTATTAAACCTGAAGTTATGTAATTACGTACAGTTTACCTTAATTAGTCGACTGTATTATACCGACAGTGTAATGAAACCTATATAAGACGATGTGTATGCAGTATATCAAAACTACCGAACGTTAGAGAAGGATGGTGATGTGAAAAACCAGTGTATATATTTAGTTAAAAATTATATTGTAACCGAGAAGTTAGAATATCGAAAGTGTTGCGTTAGCAACACTAGATAATGGATATTATTATAAACATATTACATGTAAATAATTTTTGTGGAAATGATTTAATTAGTTAAATAATTTAGTAGGATTTATTAATCAATTGTTTTGGAATAGCGTGTGTTTTATGAGCGGATGTTTTTGTGTGTATGATTGTTCATTGTTAAGAGTAGATGTGGAACCGAATTGGTCTAGAACAATTGCGGGGTGCGGAAGAAAGAGTGTATAAAATTTTTAGAAGGATTGTTTAAGAAACAGAGTAGTTATGTGAACTTTTGTAAGATCTAAATGTTAATTTTTACATGTTTTTATAAACGCACACACAAGCAGTCTATGTGGACTAGCGAGAATGATTCACCGTTATGTTGGAGAGCGATGACATAATATAAGCAGGTGTAAACTCACCGCCTTGTATTAATTGTATAAACCAGTTTCGAGTAAGGTGTGGTGCCGGTATTTCATTGATGAAACAAAGTTACTGCACGTGCGTTCTACAACGCAGGCTTGTGAATGAAACCAGGTGTCTGGAATGCCATTTAGAGACATCATTATACGTTTTTATTTTTACGCAGTGTAGGCCTAAAACAAGCCAAGATTTATGCTCATAATTTTTAATACAGCATTGTAGTAAGATGTAGATTTGAAAGGAGGTGTGAATGTTTGCGTGTTTTTAATTTTAATGTCTATTGTTAAATTCGTTTATTGTTATTTTGTTTATACTAGATTAGTTTACCCTATTGTTAATACATTTTTTTCAGATTGTTTTCCATTGTTGTTAGAGTGTGATTCATTTTAAATATAAGGTGAAGAATATTGTGGATGTATTGTAGGCGAAGCTGAAGTCCCAGTCCCCGAGAGGTAAGTAAAGGTGAGTGCCCCGTGTAGCTGGTTGTTGATCCACAATATTCTTGTTACTGCTGTCTGTAAATCCCTAAAGGCCATGTTGGAAGCGATTTCTAATGTAGTATATGCCGGTGCTGTTAGAAATAGGCAATCCAGCGGGGGCAATGGATATTCCAACAGGATCCTTTCCGGATTATCGGGTACAGTACTTACCTCAAAGCCACAACTGCTTCCTACCCTAATCCTACCTCAGTTACAAATACGCACACCAGCTCTGACATTACAGTGTCACAGGTTGTCAGACAAATTCCATACACACTCATGTAAACGGGCTACATTCGGGGTTGGTAAACTTATTTTAAGCACCACGGCACCTATCGCAATACTTGACCTTAATGTGTACTGTTACAAATGTCAACAGCGAAACCTACATAGGCCTAACCCTGGTACATAGCCAGATGTCTAATATATCCCCAGATTCTTAAATAATAATAATAATAATAATATTAATAACAAGTTAGTAGTTCCATGAAGAACTATATAGCCTATTTTCATATATCCTACTTATGTGAATTGCCTCTATCAATATACAATTTTTCCGTTTGATTGCTGTAATAGATTCGTAGATATTGAGATCCGTCAAAATATTTTGGATGGTCGTCACGTTGGATTTTTATATATGGTATATAGGCAAGGGCCTTAGTCATGTACTATTACATGAAGATTATTGTGTGGGTGTTTCATTCAAAGTTCAATCGCATGATTGGGACACAAGAAATAAAAACGAGATTTTATAATTTCGCTCAGCCTCCATCTTGTGGTTATGAAAATAATTTAAATCAATTAGATGCCAGTAGATTAAAATGTATATAGACTTGTACCGTACCAAGTTTCACTGCGCTCGGATAGTTAAATCGCGAGAAACGTCCATTTGAATATTGAATTTTCGCGTCGCCGCTATGTTGGATTTGTGCGCATCAGGTTATTGAACATCCCATAGGTGAACTTATGTTTTTAGCCACTATACACTATACACATACAAAATTACAATTTGATTGATGTCATAGATCAATAGATATTGAGAACCGTCTAAATATTTCGGATGGTCGCCATGTTGGATTTTAATATATGTAGGCATTAATGTTATGTACTTTTAAATGAGGATTATTGTGTACGTTCATTATTCAATCGTTGATTTGGATCGCATGATTAGAACACAAGAAATAAAAAAAAATCGTACAGCCGCTCTCCTTAGGTCATGTAAACAATTGAACTAAATTAGATGTCAGTGCATTGCAATTTGCCTTGCCATTAGCTGTACCAAGTTTCACTGCGTTCGGATGGTTAAATCGCGAGGAAAGTCTATTTAAATGTTTCAAATTTGCTTGGCCGCTATATTCGTTTTGTAGTTAACAGATTATTGAAAGTGACATAGGTGAACGTCTAGTAGTGCTCGTTTTCACCGTACAAAATTTTAGGGTAATATGAGAAATAGTTTCGGAGATATAGAATGCCAGCAAAAAATTCGCACAGCCACCATGTTGGATTGGTGAGATGAAATAAAATTTGAAGGGCACAGTCGGGGTCGGCTAAAATAGTACTATGACTTTACCGATTTTCAATCGCTTGAGCCATTTAGAAGTTATTAGGGGGACACACATACACGCATTTTAATTTTTAATTTATGAAACAGCTATTTGTGTTTCTGTGTGTGTACCCCCCTTCCCTGATGTAATTTAAACAGCTAGAGCGATTTCAATGAAACTCGGATAGGTCATAGTACTATTCCGTCCGACCACGACCGTGCCCTTCAATTTTTATTCCATCCCACCAATATGACATGGCAGCTGTGCGAAATATTTCACCGACATTCTATATCTCCGAAACCATTACTTGTATCACTATGAAATTTTGTACGGTGATAAAGAACTCTGCTAGACATTCGCCTATTTGAGTCTAAAAACCTGGTAAGTACAAAACGAACATGGCGGCCAAGCAAATTTGAAATATTTAAATATACTTTATTCGCGAATCAACCATCCGATCGCAGTGAAACATGGTACAGTAAATGTTCATACACATTGCAATGCACTGCCATCTAATTTAGTCAATTGTTTGCATAACCTCAATATGGCGGCTGTGCGAAATTGTAAAATTGTTTTAATTTCTTGTGTCCTAATCATGCGATCGAAGTGAACGTTTGAATAATGAACCTACGCAATAATCGTCATCTAATATTATATAACTCTATAGCCTACATATATAAAAATCCAACATGGCAACCATTCGAAATATTTAGACGGTTCTCAATACCGACGAATCTATTACAGCAATCAAGCTGAAATTTTGTACGTTGATAGAGGCAATTAACATAATTAGGATATATAAAAATAGGCTATTTAGTTCTTCATGTAACTTCTTATTATGCCACAGATTTAGAGGTATGGCTCAAGGTGCAGTCATGTCCTAGTTCTTAAACCAAAGGCAACGACTGAGTGGCGTAGTAACTAGTCCTGACAGTCTGGATAACCTGTTGCCATGGAATAGGAGTGGGCATATTGGAAATATTCTGAGCCGAAGCCCTTCTTGTGCTCAGGCGTGTACCTGTCAGGTGTAAAACGAGGCAGGGAAAAGTAGGGAGTAGTGCCTTATATAAAGCGAACCTTAGAGCGTAACATAGTTTCTGTGAGGTACGCGAATGAACGATTAATGTGGATAGAATTGTAAATGTCAGGAAAATGGTTCATGAATTGTTTCTGTGTAAGTTCTATGTTAAGGGGACGAATGTAATAGATTTTATGAGGCACTGAATGGGATGGTAGTGATAGTTAACAGAGAAGATAGTGTAGTACTGATGTGAGATTTCAATGCTAGTATAGCAAATAGGGCTGAGTGGGATGGGAATGTAATGGGTAAGTGGATTGGGGATGGGGAAACTGACACCAATGGGAAATATTTACTACAACTTATGTGCTAGCATGAGGTTATTTATCTGCTCCGAACTCATTATCGTATCATAGGAGACTCACAGATAGACTACACATGGGAGGGTGGAGGAACCAGGCCAATAATAGACTATATTATTACTGACTGTCAGGAAATTAATAAGGATTTGCATGGTATCCCAGGGGCATTTTTAATGCAACAGACCTCAATCTGGTTTCCAGTGAATTAAGCATAGTTAGACCTAAGAAAGCATAAACTGAGGTCTGCTTGCAGACAGATTACGATAGGAAATCTACAGGATAACTTACTTAGGATACATGGAAATGGTTAATAAGAAATGCCATGGTGTAGAAGGAAATGAAGGAAACGAAGAGGTCAGGATTCAGGGATGCAGTAATAAAAGTTACAAAATCCTGTCTTGGGACAAGAAGAAAAAGCCCAAATCCTGGTGGAATGACATAGTGAAGTCTGCTTGTAAAAGTAAAAAGAAGACTTACAATAAATGGCTTCTCACAAGGAAACCGACAGACAGAGAGTTTTATATAGTAGAAAGGAACAGAACCAAACATTTAATACCAGAGTCCACACAGGAATCGTGGGAGGAACTTAAAGATCAGTTAGAATTGTTCGGTCAAGCGGCAGAAAAGACTGTTTGGAGTAATATTAAGAAAATGGTAATGGAGGAAAAAGAGAAATGAGCACTGTTCTGTATAATTCGGGGAACCTCACTGTAGATGCCAAGGAAGCACTGGGAAGATGGCAGGAACACTTCAATAATTTCCTAAATGTAAATGGAGACTTATCTACAAATTTGGCAGATTTTGAGATTATGCAGGAGGAGATTGGGGATTGGAAGAGGCTCATGGCTAGGAAAGTAGATAGGGTGGTAAATAAACTACAATGTTACAGGTTTAGATGAAATTCGACAAGATATGGTAAAGCATACTGGAATAGCTGGGATGAAATGTTTGCATATAATACTCGAATTGACATGGGATCTCGGAAAGGAACCCTCCGACTGGACAAAGGTAGTAATAGACTCAATTTATAAGCAAGGCAACACGAAAGATTGCAACTATTATAGAGGCACTTCTTTCATAGTGTCTCGGGCAAAGTGTAGAAAGGAAAGATCAAACATTGGCCGAGAGTGATATGAATGAAAACCAGTGTGGTTTCAGACCTCAACGAGGATGTCAGGATCAAAAATATTTTTTTAAATGCGTGAAGTTGTTGAGAATTGCTACGAGAGGATTATGGTATCGAGAGAAGGCTGCTACGGGAAATTAAAATTATTTATGTTGATAATCATGCTGTGGTGAGAGTTGATGGTAGGATGAGTTCTAGGTTTAAATTTGTCACGGGAGTGAGGCAAGTCTGTAATCTTTCACCACTACTGTTTGTTTTATGTATGGACCAATTGGTGATGGGCATAAACAGACTAGGTGGGATTCAATTATGTGGAAACCAGGTAAGCAGTCTGGCTTATGCTGATTACGTATTTGTCATTAGATACTCGGCCGAAAGCTTACAAGTCATCATGTTAGCACTTGAAGAGAAATGTAGGGCATATGCTATGAAAATCAGCATTTCAAAAACAAAGGTTTTGAGATGAAACACATGAAAATAGAATATGATAGGATGAAGTAAATTGGTGTAGGTGAACCATTTTAAGTACATAGGCTGTGTATTCTCTCAGGGTGGAAGTATGGAGAAAGAGATAGATTCGAGTTGCAGAAAAACCAATGCAGTGTATCTCAGTTGCCGCATACAGTATTCTGCAAGATGGAAGGTAGTGTAGCGACGAAACTCATAGTGCATCGTTCAGTATTTAGACCGACCTTGCTGTATGGAACTGAGAACTGCGTAGACAGTGGATATCTAATAGGTGAACTAGAGGTAACTGATATGAGGGTACACGAATAATTGCTGGGAAAAATAGATGGGAATAATGCCAGGATGGTATTCGTAATCAATACTATACTATAATATAATAAAGCTGAAGAGTTTGTATGTGTGTTTGTGTTTTTAAACGAACTAATCTCTGGAACTAGCAGTCCGATTCGAAACATTCTTTTTTATATGATAGCCAGATTCAATAGGAATATTTTAGGCTATGTAGTATTAGGCTACATCTCTCAGGTAACCTTAAAGATCGATTTTTGTTCAGTAAGTCGGTAGAACAAGCGCTCCCGAACTGCTCTATCCGCATGCGCTGGCATTATGGTTAGTGATACGTACACCGTTTCACCGATCTGAACCAAAATTTGTATACTTACCCTTTGGAACCCTGCGACTAACACTGTCTACGTGAAATTTATGACAGACCAGTTCATTCCCTGAATGTAGGCCCTTTGGCACAAATCTACACCTTTTCACCGATCTGAACCAAAATTGGTATACTTACCTTTTGGAACCCTGCGAGTAACACTGTTTACATAAACTTTCGGACAGACCACTCCATTCCCTGCATTTAGGCCCTTTGGCACAAATCTACACCGTTTCACCGATCTGAACCAAAATTTGTATACTTACTCTTCGAAGCCCTGCGAGTAACACAATCTGCATGCAATTTCGGACAGACCACTCCATTCCCTGCATTTAGGCCTTTGGAACCCTGCGAGTAACACTGCCTACATGACAATTATGACAGACCAGTCCATTCCCTGCATTTAGGCCCTTTGGCACAAATCTACACCATTTCACCAATCTGAACCAAAATTTGTATACTTACCCTTTGGAACCCTGCGAGCAACACTGCCTGCTTGATATTTTGGTCTGACCACTCCATTCCCTTCATTTCAGTCCTTTGGCACAAATCTACACCGTTTCACCGATCTGAACCACATTTTGTATACTTCCTCTTTGGAACCCTGTGGGTGACACAGTTCACTTTCAATTTTGGACAGACCACTCCATTCCCTTCATTTAGGCCCTTTATCACAAATCTACACCGTTTCTCCTAATTGCACCAAATTTTACATACACTTTGAAACCCTGCTGGTAACACTGTCCACTTGATATTTTGGACAACTCTTATGACTCTGATGTGAAGAGAACGGGGAGGGAGATATTTCCTAACAGGTTAATGCGTTCGACAGAGATAGACCACGAAGGCAGTGTAAAACTTCAGTGTTTAACGATTTCAAAGCGAGAGGAGTAGAAGTAGAGCTAACTGCTTATTTGGGAGCATGGAAGCGACTAGTTCGCAAACAGAGGCTTGCAGACTAGACTGGACGCTGGAAAGTAAACAGTCTCAAACAAAAATGAATGTATGTGTGATTTAGATGTTTGCGAAATCATAATTGTCAGCTTAAGTTAAATGTCTAGTGTGAGTAAGATGAAGTGTGTCTTTGTAATATCTGTACAGGTGTATGTAGTTGTAATTAGAGCTGAGATTGAGAAAGAAGTCTCTGTTGTAGGCACGAGATGGCTCGGTGGTCAAGGTGTTGGCCCCTCTGGAATGTGGACTGAATTGGATTCCTGCTTAATTAATGTCAGAGATCCCATGGCGAGGTTAAGAACCATGTAAAACAATAAACCTTCTCTTGATTTAAGTCGCTACTGCCGGTAGAATACACAAATTCTATGATTTGCCTGTAGGTTGGATGTGAAACCATGGAAACCCATTGGCATGAATCATGATGATTGATGGGGAAATTTGAATCAATCTTATATTCTTATTCCAAGCCTTCATTTTTACGTCTTCAATGTGTTGAACTAGTGTAAAATGGTCAGATATTTTAAGACATTCATTTCAGCCACAATCGTTGAACTGTTGAATTACAGAACAGTAGTATTTAATTCCAGCTAGTGCAGGGTCTTATTTCATGTATCACGGTTGTCGCCATTGTTTGTTTTCTTCATTTATGTAACATCTTAAGCTCCGTCTTGTTGATCCTCTGCTTATATTTCTGTTCTGTTCGTCCTTTATCTTTATTCAGGTAGGTATTGTTCTTTCTAACACGCTGCAGTTGAGACACTGAGCTAATTCTAAAGGAAGTGGAGACAGTCAGAGTCTCGTGGGTTGATATAATCTCCGCTTCACTGCTATGTACTCAAGTGATATCGGGGATATATAACTCCATCAAGCAGACCCTGCTCTCTTTCCCGGTCTACACGAACAGTTAAACACGTAATCAATTCCTTAATCAGGTGAGGTAGGGCCTTATCAATTACCCCCGATCGCCTTTGTTGACGGACAATGCGCGTAATGAGGATGTGCCCGTGGCGTGCGGTGGCAGCTTTCATCAGGCTTTAGCTGTGATGGATGATTAAAGGACACAAGCATGGCCCTACTTCAATGAAGTATAGACGGTTCTAATAGTAAGTTCCCAGGTGGGACTTTCTTTCAGCGTCTCATATGAGAACCTTTTGGACTAACACACCTTGATGGGACCAGCATACACGTGCAAAATACATTATGTTTGAGTTTCCACTCCAGATATAGATCATCGGTGTAAAATCCTGTGAATCAAAGATCCATTAAATGTGTGGTTGTATTAGGAAATGGCTATATTATCGACTGATGGGATTACACCATTTCTGTGCTGCACACACTTAAGTCTAAGTAGTAAATATTTATTTTGACATTTAGGTTGCTTATGAAAAATAAGCTTAGAACTTCCAACCAAAGACTTAAACATTGGAAAACAGTTTAGAAAAATATAGGATTAGTTTTGAGCCAAAATAATGCAAGTAAGCATGGTATATAAATTAAACTATGTGTCAGTTTCCGATGTTTTATGGACTAAAGGCCGGGAACAAGTATTTTTAATCTGCAAGCACAGATATATTAAGACACAAATGGCTACGCTCTGCTTACGTCCACGTGAATGGAGTGTGTTGCTATCTTCTGAGGTACAAGTGACTTGTTAGGCGTGCCCGATCCAGCTCGCCAACGCGCTGTCATGTGAACTCGGCTGAGCTGTTCGTTCCTCATTGCCTGGTTTCTATGCTAACTCTGAGTGTAAAGAGAGGGAAGAAGCCCACATATGCAGCTAGCAGGAAGGCTTTTGCACGCGGGCAACAATCCTGTCTTAAGAGGTTCTTCTCCGCCATGTAAGCTGGGGCTATGGAATCCAAATTTGATCATGAATATCTTAGTCCAGTGCGGGATTATGCCAGCAAACATTTGAAAACAAAATATTCTACGTGAGTTTGTACAATCTGATGTGAAGGCAAAGAAAAAGATCTGTGTCATTATGGTGATCAGTTCCATGTATAAATCGTTACTGAACTTGCAATACCGTGATTCTCACAATGCTCTTCTTTTCCATTACCTTTCTTATGATGGGTCACGGCTCCCAGCCGTGTGTGGATATGGCGTCCAACAGAACAATTCATGTTAAGTTTATTTTCCTTTGTCTGAAAGGAGTACACAACTACACGCAAATATACTTTTCTACTGATCAATGTATTTAGAGCTCACTTTCGTTTAGATTTCTGGGGAGCGTGATGGCGCAGTGGCATAGCTGCTCGTCTTTCACCCGGACGGCCGGGGTTCGAATCCCGGTGACTGCGGGGTGGAATTTTCACCTGAGACATCGCGTGGCGTCAGGAAGGGCATCCGGCTTTTTATCACCGGTCAAAACCAAAATGAGCCCAATTAATTGGGAAAAGCCGAAGAAAGGTTTTCGTTTAGGGTTATACACAGGAATATGGACTTAACGTGAATTGTTCTGTTCGACGACACATCCATATACGGTTCAGAGGCGTGACGAATCATAAGGAAAATAATGTAAAATAAGAGCATTGTGAAATACGCGGTATTGCAAGTTCACTGATGATATGTTACTCAGTCCGGAGGCTGCTCGGATCCTCACAAAGCACTATGGATAGAAACCCCCAGATTCCAAGGCATCCCTATAACGAAGTGTGCTAGGAAAGGTAAGGAGTGAAGTAATTTGTCATTGTTTTCCTCTCTTTGCCAGTGAAGCAACACAGACCCTTTCACAGCATGCACAGGCACCCAGAGGTTTGCACATAGCGCCAGCCTAAGTGAGACCGAGACATCGGTGTAAAGCCACTGGTTGATCTAGCCTCATCCAATAGTTGAATGCAAAAATAATGCTTTAATCGAAATGTGGCAACAGGTACATGTGTACATGTCAAATTGTATGATAACCTGTGTTCTTGTGATGACTGTAGTTGTGTGTGCAATTGTATTTAATAAGGTCTAGGATTTAGGTTGGTGTCCCGGGACTTGAAAAAAGTACTGTTCTGGCATTCATTTGTAGCAAGTATGGCCAATCCCAGGATGGTTACTATCAGCACGAGCTTTGAAATCTCAAGTGTTTAGATGCCAGTTAACCAGTTCCTCCATGGTTAAGCTGGCGGTCTCTTCATAACGAATTGGTGAGTAGACAAACGCTAATATTCTTTTGGCACAACGGTCATCACGCTCTAACCTACCCCAAAATCTTCCCATACAGATCTACACGCCATGGGATCTCAACCCAACTCCACTAAATCAAATTAACTTCATTCTTTTGTAATGTAATGAATTTTAGAACTAGTTGGCTCATATTTCAGTATTCCTAAATATTTCCTCCGCATTTCAGTAAAAAATTGTAGTGTAGTTCTACAGTATTTTGGAACTTTGTATATTGTGATCATAAGCACTGTATGTTAGGATCTGATTGGAATTCCACTCTGTTATTGACGACGCTGTAATAGATATAGCCTAAAAGCTATAGAATTGGGAGACAAGCAGTCGCTGAATAACGGTTAGCCACTTTTAACTAATGATGAGGAGAGGATTAAACCAACATTTCATGAATAGTCCCACGTCGAGGATAAGTGTACTCCGTTCGAACTATCTGTTCATAATTTCAATTCTTTGAACAGCCCGGTGTCCAACCCTAGACCTTGGACAGGAGTTTCACTTAGAGCCAATGGTCTACAAAGGCCGGCCTAAGTGTATGTGTAAAATACTGCTGCTAGTTCCCTCACTTAATCATAAATTTATCTTCGTTTTACATTCAAAATATCCAGATAACCAGAAGATACAGTAGTGAGCATAGCACTGTGTTACGTGGTATTTAATCAGTGGGATTAATGATGTGGTTCATTTTCTATTTGTCAAAGCCACCCACTTGTAACAACGTTACGTGAGTAAATGAAAGCGACGGCCGTCATTTTTGAATTTTATCACGGGATCATCAAAGGGCTGTGTGGAACAACTGAGCGATGCGTAATTAGAGTGAACGTATTACTTTACCGATTACTGCAAATGAGATCAAAGGTACCGCAGAGCATAATGAAGAGAAAAGAGGGTGCGTCCAAAATTTCCAGGGACATTGGTGGCCTGCATTTACTCTCGACTGGATTAAATTGATCATCTTTATAGATTCTTTCCTCTGTTACATACCTAAATCATGCATATACGGTATATAGCTGGATTGTTGCGAAGGAGAAAACCCATACACGGGTGCTTTCTCTCCCATAGGCCTATTCCTGTAAACTTTTTATTTGAAATATTAAAAAAATTCAAAGTATAGTAAGCACAAAGTGGTCAGGGACATAAGAGACCGAAACATATTTTTCATTTGAAGGTGAGATACCACCGAGTGTATACAAGGTCTCTATAACAAAGTATTCTTTCACTTTTTGGTGGTGAAAAGTAGCATGGAGTTATGATCCACAAATCCATCCTCACTTATTGACACTTACAAATTAATGCTCTCATTTTTCCAATAGCTATAAATCTGAGCCTTGGTATAAGCAATCATGAAGGGGTACTAACGGAATATCAGTCCGACAAATCCCATGCATACTTAAAGATCGAGAAGACACTGTGTCCCATATTCAATTTAACGCTACGTGAATCTTTTATATGTTTGAACGTAGGGTTGAGCTCCACACAGATGATTCTATTTTATTCTATGCAATGAAGATGGTGGGCTATAGTGCTTCATAGCTTCAACTTATTCACTTACATACACTATTCCACTATAAGATTCATCACCGATGCTCGTAATTCTGTCACGATAACTTTACATCCCCGCGGAAAGCAATCTATCTTTATTCCTCAACCGTAAACTTTGTGAGAGTTTGAGAGTCACGTTGGTTTATTTCACAATACAGTACATCAGCAGGTGTTGAAATTATGTAGAGAATATTCAGATCCAAGTTCATAAAATGCAATTTAGCTGTACTGTATGTGAGGTATTTCGAGTAGCCTGATGTAGCCTGATGTTCTTGTCCTTGAGAATTCGTAATATTTTGATAATATTTTCATATCCTATAGGCTTTGACTAAGTTATATTTCGTCTCCATTTAAACTGTTAAAGAGTGATGAGTCAGTAAATAAATTCTGTCAGAATCCGCAACACAGTGAGTCTTTCAGGAATGCCAGCTTACCGAGTACGTTGAAAGTTGGTGCCACGAAACATGCTATTGTGTATTTTAACTCCGTCACATTGTGCATTGGCACAGTAATCCAGTTAATGGCCCTCCAACCTAATGTCATTGAGGTTACAGTTTTTTAAAGATGCAAACATGTTCATTCTAAGGATTCTAAAAGCCTCTTCAGACCATGCCGGAAACTAAACGAATTAATTTCAGAGTAAATTATGCTGCGGGTTGACTGTCAACATATTGTAGGGGTGGTCACTGAAGGTGGGTGGTATAAGCTATCCCCTAGACAGCCTTACTCAAGGGCAATTCCTGTCACTTGCTATTCTTTGTTATTTTCAAGTCAGAGTTGTTCCAATGTGTTTTCTTAATGCGTTGTATATTATTGATATTTCATATTTGATGTGTTTCACTCGTTGAGATACTGCATTACCTCTTTGATTTAAAACAAATTAATTATTTGGAATATTTAGTCGATAAATTCATAGATGTTTGGAGATTAACATGGTTCTCTCTTTTTGATTCTTTGTCATAAATCACTACCATTCACTACTTTTGATCTATTATGTCAATATCTTAATACTTTAAGCAATAAGTAGCTAAACATGTAAAAACTCTACATTTCGAATACGCAAACACGTTTAGTGGTTAATTGGTTCTTGCTGAAGATCGTCCGAAGCATGGGTGTTCCTGTTAGCATTGTAGTTTTAGTCTATGCGAGTTTCGCACCGAGTGAGTTTGGATGTAATCTCATAATCTGTATAGATGCCATAATATCAAAGAATGGTTTTTGAACGGGGTATATATAGTTCAGTGTGTTTAGAACGCCACATTTTTCTGTTGGTAGTCGTGGAGATGTCGAGCTTGGTCGATATTTTGTTTATACTGTTTAGGCGTGGCATGAAGGCGCAACACTCAATTTTTCAGCATAACTACGTAGATGAGTATAATATGATGGACACACTAAGACTATTTGAATGCATTATGTAGCAAGATCATTAATAACTTTCTACGCACGAATTATTAAATTAATAAGTGATCCATAAACAGTGTAAGTCAAGTTAAAGTTATAAATGTAGGCTTTCACTTAGGTTTATATGAAACAGTCACGGTGAACAAGTCTGTAACTGCTCTGACTAAAATATCTTGGTTTTCCTACAGAGGAAAATAAGCTTTAACTAACTGTACTGCTAGACAGCATGTTGTCCTTTACATGTGGCACTGAACCACTGGGCTACGGTTACTAGTACGTAATGCCCAAAGATTGCTTAGATAGGAAGGTTTATAATATTAAATTAGATTTATAATTCATGATTATTTTAAACTTACTTATGTTAAGTCATCTGCTATTTTGACATCTACCTCTTCACTTACAAACAATCCGAATTCGTATAACTGTGTTTCGAGTGGTACATGACCTCAATGTTCTGTCACATAAAACAACAATAGCAAGCACATGTATGATTGCGCACTCAAACAAGCCGCAAATCTGAAATTCATTCAAGTCGGCAGTATATTGACAATTTTACAGTATATTGGAGGGGTGAATATTAACTTACCTACACTCTTAATAGCTTATATATTGTATACTAAAATGTGTGCGGCTTTGACCTTTCCCCTCCCCTTAAACATACATCGGCCTGGAACCACTACACTTATGTATTACCCGTACCTTTGATAATGCCGGCTTGATTAGGAGAAACCTATGAATCATATCCTTCCGGGCAGCCACCATAATCTTGTAGACGAGTGAAAGGAGAGCTATGTTTCTAAAATGTCACATTTGGTTGTGGAGCCTTTCCTATACAATGTAAAAATTTGGATCTGACCTAATTATTTGGCCAAATGGCAGATTCTCATATATATATTTGTAGATACAAGCTACATTCATTACATCAATGTTACGCATTGCATTGAGTAATTCATCTGTGAAGGTATCAGTGTCTGCTATCTACCGTAAGTCAGGGGAAATGTGGAGGCTTATTTTCCATCATATGCATTGGCTAATAGATTTAAAAATATAAATTGCCTTTTTCTGATAAAGCACATAGCTGAACACAATAGCAATCACATTAGTTCCATGATATGTGCCTCAGGAGGTACATCTACTTTTTTTAAATTATTTCCCATGTATAGACTGCTACAACGTGATTATATCATTGCGCACTTTATCATTGCAAATTTGGTTAGAGCTTCTAATCACGAATGCACGAAATAATCCGTACTAATGATTAACCATCCCTTTATGTTGCAGTAATACATATTGGAAATATCCTCCAGAATTTCATAAACATTTCGATCAGTCTCCAATACACAGTGTAATGTTTCCGATCCAATTGAAATAACTTCGGTTTACGCTCCAAATGGCTTTTAATACAGCGCTTAGTGGAAATATACATGTATCATAGATGGATGTTTGATTTATGGAGCATTAACACACTCTCATGTGTCGGTATGCTACTCCGCAAGGTTGAACGTGCATGTCAAAAATTGTAAAGCAATATTCTGTATCACCCATAAGAAAACTATACTGATAGTACAGGACAAAAAATCCAAGTTTCTTTAGAGTTGTTTTGAGACAATTCTGATTCAGCGAACAGTATCACAATAACCGAACTGTACAGTTTATAGCTCAATACGAGGACTTGTTTACCCAGAACATCACTTCCAGAAACATCGACGAGGCTACAACATTTGTCACGAGACTATGGGGATTTCAGTTACACGCGAAGATGATTGGAATAATTGTTTATGGCTATTAAGGAACGGTACCTTTTCAATCAGCGTTTACTATCATGAAATATTGCAATGTGTTAAACATATATGAACGTATAGCTGTGTAGTTGTGTTGTTACGAAATATTCTATGACACGATTAATGAATGAACACCTCTAGAAGGAAATATTTGGTACGGAAGGATGTGGTTTTAAGCCTACTTTTCACATATCATAACTGTGTAGGTTTTCGGAATCAACAATCCTGTAATCTAACAATTCTCTCTGGTAATTTTAGCACTAGACTCTCAATATCTCAGAATCCACGCAAAGAATATAATTCCGGCGTGCTTCTCTATTAGCCTAATATATTTCCACGTATATTTTGAGCAAAATATAAATCCCAGAGCAACTAACTTAATTCCGTAGAAAATTATATTCTTGTGAACGGATCTAAATCGAGGGGAGCCTTTGATTAGATTTTAAGAAATGTAGGTTATATAGTCCTTCGCAGAACTATATGTTTCTTTCTGTGGAGGACGTTCACTCCACTTTGCGAGTCAAAATAAAAGTTCCAAAGTAGAGTTGAAATCTGGGCATAAGCCATCAACAGGCATTTTTTAAATTTTATAGTTTCTTTAATCTGCTCGTGTTTTAATAGGATTTTTGCATTCTCCAGTAGTAGACGTCAGAGGAAGAATTCATTCGTGGTAGTTATCTTCCCTTATTAAGTCCCTGTCTTAGGACACTGGTCAGTTACCCGAGTCTGTACCACAAGAAGAACAATTTGTGGAGAGGGGAGGAATGCTGTATGAGTCACAGTCCCGTGGGATCCAAGGGAAGCACAGCTCAGCAGGTAGCACGCGACCATAACTCTCCTTCCCGCCGCCTGGTCCGTGTTTGCAGCCCATTAACGAAATCGAAGCCAAAAGGAGCAATTTAATGTAATTGGCTGTGAAAAGAGGCTGACGAGACAATGTCGATCAAACGGGCCATTCAACAATCATATTTTTTTCTTACGGAGGTACAAGTAACGTAGGCTACATCCCATCACGTCAATTACATAAAACACCAGTGTACCGTTCAGCATTCACTGCTTATTACTGTGAAAGAATTAAGATACATTCCATCCCGTAACATACTTTGGGGTTTAATTGTATCCATTAACGTTTGCTGCTTCGTACGGTGGATGAATTAACGTACACACAATCACGCAACTTACGTCGAGATATCCCTGTACCGTTCAACATGTCCAAACATGTGGCCTGATTTAGGAAATACTACAGCATCTTGTTTTAGCCTACAAGCACTAAACTCTCTCAACTCACAGGCTCATCATGGCAATGGAGTTCGCAATCCGGCATTGTGAAGGAACTCACAACACTCAGAGACAAGGTTAGCTGAAACAACTTTAGCCCACTTCGTAGTGTAGTGGCAAGCATTCTTGACTGTCACCCCTGTGGTACCGGTTTGATTCCCAACGGGGTACACTCAGCCTCTAGAGGCAAAACTGAGAAGATCTGGGTTTATTTCCTACTCCAGCCATCTTAGAAGTGGTTTTCGGTGGTTTCCCACTTCGACTCTAGGCAAATTACAGGATGATTCCCATGGCTCCCCTTTTCCATTTGTAGTCTCAGTTCCATATACACACACTTCTACATATACCTCAATAACACAAGCTATTAGACAAATCCTAATCACACCCAAATAACCACGATGAAAGTGCACAACAACAAATGAGACAACTTATGTTATTGCGATGTCTTTTTTTTTGTGTATGTATGGAAAAGTTAAGATTAGGAAGTAGGGGTCCGTGGCATTGGGTTGGGTATAGTTGATGTTTGACGTGAGAAAGCATGGAAAACCTCTTCTAAGAGTGGGGTTTGAATTAAAATTCCTCCTCTGCCTTCTCGGTACACATTGTTCATACACCCATCCCTGAAATTAAATTCCGTACTAAAGCCACTGAGTAACCCTAGTTTTGAGGATTTACTTGGCTCTAAACTACGCACTGTTGGTACATACGATACACAGCAACAAGCTTTAGATGACATCCTTCGGATATTCAAAATTAATATACAGAAGCTCCCCAATTGCAGGCAAATTGCTTTGCCTTTACATCTACGCCATTGAGAGAGCTGCCTTAGCATGGATTGCGGTGACCGCGGAAAGCCACCAGTTCAATAGAACATGAATGAGACATGCTCATTATTAGGCTGGTTGGTTGGTTGGTTCCTCAGCTTAGGGGCTGCGACAACGTGGTCATGTAGCCCCGTGTACTTTGGGTGTGTGTAGAATCTGTCTGATAACCGGTGTTAATTGTGATGGCTGTATTAGTGTGTGTATCTGTTTTTTTTTAATTTAAGAACAGACTGCAACTTAGAATTTTTCAAATAGTTCCTACTTTTTCCGCCAAACGCCACCGTCAATGACTACTAGGCCTACTTCAGAAATTAGCTACTAGACGCCACCGCAGTCGGCTCTTGGCAACGAAGGTAGAAACTTAAGAGCGTTGTTTACATTCTTAACCTATCCAATTTAGCTTCACACAGGTGTAATTAGTGGATGGTTCTTTAACATGCCATAAATCTATGACATGGGACCGCCGGCTTTACTTCCCCTCCGAAGGAAGGCATACTGAGGGATTTTAACGCTCTTAAAAAATCCAACGGCTTCGGCCGGGGCTCATTATTAGAAATTAAAATTAGTATCATCCATAATTTACGATAAATACACTTGAAAATTGAGGTGAATGAACTCGATGTTCTTCCCCTAAAAGAACAATCATCACTACATCCACATAGTAAATTTATGTACAACAAGAAGTTCAATAAAGAACATATAGCCTACTTTCTACTAAATGCATGGGTATAGTTATAACACTTTGTCCTTTTCGAGGAGTATAATTGGATGTTGATTGTAATAGTTTGTTGAAATAGAACCTGCTATACGGATATTATACGTTGATTGATTGAATCCTCACCTGAATTATATATACACACACCAATACAGCCATCACAATAACACAGGTTTTCAGACAAAATTCAACACTCACCCAAGTACACGGGGCTAAATAACCATGATGTCCATGAATCTCAAATGAAAAAACAACAACAACAGCTTCCTACCCAAATCCGTCCTCGTATAAAAGAACACACACTAGTAAGCCTACATACATCACAGTTACACAGGTTATCAGACAACTTCTACACACACCCAAGTAATCGGGTCTACAAGACCATATTGTCACAAACCCCCTAAAGAATCAACAACAAAAACAACAACAACAACAACAACAACAATAATAGAGTCTACCGTGGATCAAGGTCAACGAATATTAATCGCTGTATTCGAGTGGTGATATATGTATAAGTATAACTTATATATAATATTTTCGATTCCAAATACACACTATATATGCATAACGTGTGAGCAGTTATAAATCAATCATTAAAAAAAAGGTAAAAAAAAACTGAACCTGCAGGGATTTTGATCCACGAACCCCCAGTCAATGAGCCCAAGTCGCTACCACTACGCCACGGATGCGCTACGATAATACTTGATACACAACTGGTTTAGTTTAACTGTATCATATTTTGTGTTGAAATCAACGATTTCATTAGCGTTTTCTGGCGTTTCTATAAACCATTTGATACTAAATTTGTATTAGTTTGTTCACTCCATTCCTAAAAGGATATAAACTTAGGAAGTGAGGGAAATATATATATTTACGAGCAAAAATAGTGGCCATTTTGACACCGGGACGGCATGGGTCCACAACGATATGACACGGTAAGCCTGACCTGTTAGTCACATCTACGGTTACACGTTCTATTATAATATGCTAATATCCTACCGGTCACCTCTTTGATGAGAGATTAAACCTCCCTATGTACGTTGAAGCCAGGCCTTGTTGAATCGTAAGTTACGGTTCAGCTATAATATTTGCATGATTCATACATCCACCATCTTGAAACTATTTGCCTGATGACCTTGTAGTATGGGTAAAAGACGCTTCCTACATTAAGGTATATTGTTGCATAATATTGTTACGGCTGTGAGTTTGTTTCGTCGCTCGCCGCATGAGTCGCAACTGCCCCCGGGCTGGGCTGTGCTCTGCCTCAGTGTATTGCATACGCCTTACGCAACAGGACTACTAGGACAAAGGGATGGTCCAGAATATTCGTGACCCAGCCAGTGATGGAAACCTCGAGAAGCCGTGAACCCTGGATGGGTCTAGAAGCATTTATTGAGTCAGCGGCCTGCTATATAAGAGCGACCTGTCAAGCGGTGTGTGTGTGTGTTTTTCGAGCTAGTGCGAGCGTTTATCCTGAGCGACAGAAGTGTGGTGAAGTGACTTGCAAAACCCCTAGTGAAGCTGATTCTCTTGACAGCGAGGGAGTGAGAAGCATACAGGGGACTTCCTTTTTTTTTGAGCGAGTGTGATTTCACTGTGCGACAGAGGTATTGTGCCGAAGTGCCGTGCGAGTTACGAAATCCAGTGACATTGTTTCCCAGCTTGTGGACAGCGAAGCAGCGTGTAGCAGGTTATCGTAAGTAACTGTAGTTTGTGTATATAAGGAAGAGGTGCAGGTATTCCAAGCGAGGACACGGGTCTCATTAGTGGAGGATTAGCTGCATGACTAAGTGAGAGGGGCAAGAGCGCTCCATAAGGAAGAGACTTGAGGAAACTGGAGTAAGGTTGTAATTGCTTGTATTTGCTGTTGAGTGGTGTATCTTTCTGGCCGCAATAAAGTTAATTATTAAGTTAAGTTTGAACTTCGCGCTGGATTCATAGAAATACAACGGAACACGTCACTACATCAAGCCATGCTTAGAATTGTGTAAAAGGAAGATTTTAGCTGGAAAGCCTGGAGAGAGGCCAAGCACAGGCTGTGGAGTGAGATCAAGGGGGACGTAGATCAGGTCACCTGCATAAATTCTAAGAAAATGTAATACTTACGAAATTAATAAATGAAGAGGTAAAATATAAACAGAATTCCGCACATTACAGAATTTTCTACTAGAGATGGAAATCTGATCATCATACGGTATTTTAGAGAGAGTGTGAAAATAAGAACCCAGATCGGTGGAACATCACGGGATCCGAAAATGGAACCTTTAAAACACTTTCTACTGTACTTCTTGTGTGCGATTGAAGATGCATGAAGCATAAAATTTTGTACTGAATTGCATGGTCTCTAATATTGGAAATCAATAGTGCAAATTACCTTATAATACCATAACACGGTGTAGCAAGACGTGTCGCATTCTTTGAAGTAAACGATTCGGTACGAATCGCTAATACAGTACCTAATCGTCATCTGTGTTGAACCGCATGGTGAGACATTGATAACAATAAAATTCTGTAATGTATTCTGTCTCGTGCAGTCTAACTGAATACTGTAACAAAATATAACATTATAAACGTGTGTGTGTAGATTGGCATAATTGAAAATTCAAATTTAAGCCAGATTAATTCGATGTTCAGTGGATTCGACGAACACGTTCTATCATTACACGAGGTGGCAGTGATCTATAAAGTTAGTGCACCAGTGAAATTGGTCAAATCAAAAATAAAGCAGACTGTTTATTTTGTACTTCAGAGTATACATTCCGTGCTATCATGTATTTGGAGGAGTTCATTGTGCATTAGATAGCCACGGAGAGCACCAAGTGGCATTAAATCAGTCATTGGAGGAATGCTGGCATAGTTCCACTCATTCTATCCTGGAGGCCAGGAGAAGGAGAGCCGAACGAAGGAATCCCAGGGCGAGAGGTAACTGAAGGTACAGAGAAATGAACACAGTCGTCAATCTGCATGTCAAACACGTTTTATGCGTGAACTTGGAAATGACCTCCATGTTGTTGGGGTAGCGCGCCTGCCTCGCACCCAGAGGCCCGGGGTTCAATTCTCGGCTCCGTCAGGGGAGTTAGAAACTGGCGTGAGGGCTTGAACGGGGTGCACTCAGCCTCGCGAGGACAATTGAGTAGCTGTCTGACAGTAAGGCAGCGCCCTGGTCATGGAGACCAAGATTAACGGCCGAGGGGACATGACGTCCTGACTACTCGTCACCCCATAATCTGCATGGCAATTGGCTGAACAGCGGTCGCTTGGTAGGCCTAAGGCCTTCATGGACTGTAGTACCACGAGGTTTGGTTTGTTTGGAAAGGGCCTGCATTCAGTTACAGTTCACGGCCAACAAGAAACAAATAGCGCATCTCTTCGTCTGACCAGCACTTCTCTCCGCTCAACCATAGACAGTCTTACTGTATTTAATACTCCCTATGGTGACTCCGTTACCATCTCATATGTTTCATGACGTCTTGATGTACCGTATGTTTCCTTATATTGTGTCGAGCAAGATATACCTGTCTTAAAATGTTCCTTCTTTGAGTGTTCAACTAAATTCTTCCCTGGCTTTCATGCAATCGCAAATGGATACGAAGTTACAGGCTGAAGACAAAAAGGTGATGTGATCAGCTGATATGTATTTCCTTCTGTTGTCCCAAACAGATAAGACTAAAGTAATGTACTGTAATTTCTTCTTCAAAAGGAATTAGAACAGTATGACGTTCCTCAGCTTCCAAATACACTTTGCATATTATTTTTCTTCCATGTTTCGTAGTTAGACCTTGTTTTGTAGTTCGCAAACGTCAGTGTGACCTGCAACGTGAACTGATTTCAACACAATAATAATATTAGCCCGACAGATTCGGCTAAAACTGGACAATGCCTGGTACTGCCCCACCTGTCTTCGTAATTTGGTACGTAAATTATTTACGAGATCAAAAATGGTATAACATCAACAAATCTGCATGAAATGAGAAGTTCATAATAAGTTTCAACACATTGATCCCAGCTGTAATATCCTATATTAGAAAGAGAATACTATCGAGAACAAGTTACTTTACAGTACTGTAAAATAACACTTCACAACGAACAAAGGCACAAGCTATAGTTCCTGCAGAAAATTGCGATGAAGACATCACACGAGGGTTCTGGTGAGGATACCCACTCTAGCCCCCCTACCCGATGCTGCCACCGTGTCCCCTATACATTTATAACATAGTATTCTGCCATTCCATAACGATGTGTTGGGACGACGGTCTACACAGAGTTGACTGGTTGAGTATACAACAGTGAGAGGATCCAAACAACAATAACTTAATAATCATATTATTAATAATAATAAAATAATAATAATAAGAAGAAGAATAGTAATAATAATAATAATAGCGTGTGATCTCCGTAGAAATCCTTCTTAGGTAACTTGCACATGCTGATGAGAATGAAAAGAATGATGAAGACGTTAAAAACAGCCAGTCTATGAGCTGGTAGATTGACAATATTAAATTGAAATCCCACGAACCGGTAACGATTTGAACACGGGACCTCACGGCAAACCCTAGCGCACTGTTCACATATCTACGCAGTGGGCCTTAACAAGATGAAACATTAAAAGTACTGAAAATGGGGAAGTTGTGTTTGCTGTAGAGGGATGACGGGATGGTTAGGGGTACAGGAACAAAGAAGGTATTAGTATAAACATAAAAAGAACCACGTATATCACCCAGTTTCATTTTTATACAGTTTCTGCGAGCTAATCCTACTGAAAATTTCTGATGGTAAATTACATTTACCTACAATCTAATGTGTATGAATTAAAATGAATGGCTAACCTATGGTTGGAATGTGAGAAGGAGACCACTTTCTTAGTACGAGACAGCCAATTATAACCCTCTTTACAGCAAATTGACCAACGTATAAATCAGTGAGCGAGGGAACAAAGTAATCTGGTGGAAAAAAGAAAAAGTGATATCCATTAATTACTTCAAGTTTGTTTCAGAGGAAGTGTAGCCTGTTAGTGGTTTGAAACTACTTCTTGCAATAAGTTTTGTGTCTGGACATTCCATTGAGAAACTTGTGCAGAATGTTTGTCTTGAAGTGATAACAAGAAGTAATGGCCGTAGAGCAATAACGACCACATGGCCTGCTCAACTCATTATAGGCACAGAACAAAAGAAGCGCACTTACTAACACACACAATAACGCACCTTACTATACCATACTCCTTCTCCAGTTATATTTCTTTAAGTTGGAGGGCTTAGTCATCATGGATGCGAAAATTATTCCATTTCGTCTTCCAATACCACGACCACAAGAAGCTAAGACAAGCCTCTCATTTACATACGTACATATCGAAGTGTTTTGGCCCGTGATAATTTTCTCCTAACGTAATGTGAACTGCATAAGAAGTTTAGCAGTACGGCGAAGGAAGTGAGAGAAGAGGTGAGAAGGACAAAGAGGATGTAACTACGACGAAGAATATGGCACTGGCAGTTGCGACAAGGCTCTGTTCTAGACAGGGTGAATGATTGTATTATGACGACTTCTAGGAGCAGTAACAAGAACTTGAACGTTTTTTGGAGAAGAATTTGCGTCGTAATTGGTTTTGCGTTGTTCTAATTTCGTAAACGAACGGAAAGGTTGACACAGTCTCAGATGGTTTAGTTTGGACTGCCATGAACCCACTAATTGATGTTGTATGATATGTGGTCTAAACAAACTATTAATTCGTGAGCGAGAATTATTTAAGGATTTATAACAGCTCCCGAAAAGAAGTTTCAATTTTCTGGAAAGTTGAAATTAAATATTGCTATTTTGCCCCATAAATATATCGTTGCTGAACTTGCGATACCACGTATCTCTTCTTTTCCATTACTTTCCTTACGATTGGTCACCTCTCCTTTTGGAATTGCATTCCATGTCTAAGAGTGCCATTAGATCCTAATGTCATGTGAATACAATTGTTGTGTACGCCTCAAATCATCATACTAATGTTGTTAGGCCTATTAGGAAAAATATTTTGCAGCACAGATCCCATTTTGTTCTATTAGTAAGTCAATGTATTTTGCCTATCAACTCACTTATGTTGCCAAAAAAATCTTTTTAGATATAACAATTTTTGTATAAGAAATTACTTTATTGCAGTTGACGAAGGTTAAACAGACAAAAACATGTACTACTATAGTGTATAAGAGTAAAAATTGTATTGAAAAGTGGGTACAGATTGATTATAATAACCTTTCGTATGTACATGGCATATACATACATATATTTTCATTTAATACTGATTTTAATTTGAGTGTCCAGTATAGTCGGCAAGCGAACATATCGCCTGCACGATCCATTATTTGCACTTAGCACTGCGGCTACTTTTGCCTCCACACCTCTCAACCCGAAATCATTCAACACTGAATTTTGCCATCCTTTACTAGATCTACCTCAGCTTCTCTTACCCTCAATAGCTGAGTTACCGGGTGAGTTAGCCGTGGTCGTTATGGCATGACTGTTGGCAGTCTCTCACATCCGGGAGGCGAGGTGGTTCGAATCCCCCCGCCGGCAACCTTGAAGATGGTCTTCTGTGGTTTCCCATCTTCCTTCCAGGCAAATGCCGGGGTTGGTCCCAAACTATAGGCCACAGCCGCTACCTTCCAACTCCTCGTCCTTACATTCCAACTTTCCTCCCCAACGGTACTTGTAGCTCACCCATTGGGTGTCTGTCTCGAAGCAGCTACAACACTGGCGAGCCGAACATGTCCTCGGACACTCCCGGCACTAAAAGCCATACGCTAAAAAAACTGAGTGCATTAACCTCTTCACATGACCCCACCATCTGAGTCGGCTCATACGAACAGCTTCCTCTAGCGTGCTCAATTCTAACTTAGCATTAATCTCTTCATTACGAGTACTTCCCTGCGACCCAGCAATCAATCGTGTTACCCTAATATATAACACAAGGGTACAATTATTCATGTAAAACGCAGAGGTGAGGGCTTATGAGGAAGCCTCGAATTTTCCCAGTATATAAGGCAATTCCACAATCATTATCATTTGACACGATGAGGCCAGGTGTGAGTAGAAATTGGTGACTAATCAACTAATCAACTCATCAACTGAGAATATCACGATGTGAGAATAATACATTGGTAACGTGAATGTGTCAAACTCCAGTCCTAATGCATGTGTTTCAATCAAGCAAGCAAGGAAGCATATAAGAAGTTGCAAAATACCCTCAATCAATTCATTGTTGTCGTTTCATTTAGGGGTTTTGCGGCATTGTGGTCATGTAACCACGTGTACAAGGGTGTGTGTAGAATTTATCTGATAATCGGTTTTATTGTGGAGTCGGTAAAATTGTGTTTATTTGTAATTCAGGTGAGGATTGAGAGGGAGGAGGCCTTAGTCTCAGGTTAGAAACCATCCCGGCATTTGCCTGGAGTAGAATTGGGAAACCATGGAAAAACACTTCCAGGTTGTCTGAGGTGGGAATTGAACCCACCTCTTCTCAGTTTTCACTCACGAGGCTGAGTGTACCCCGTTCCAGCCCTAAGACCCGAATTACATTTCTTGTCAGAGCCAGGAATCAAACTCGGACCTCCGGGTTGACAGATAGGAATTCTCTCATTACATTCAGCCATGGACTCTATACGCACGTTACTCAAAGTCTGTCTCTGGTCACGAGTCAAGAAGGTTTATTCCCGTCAAAACTGTTTTATGTTTATCGCTGAATCTAACTGCGAAGTATTTCTCGTCAAAGGACGGGCTCATATTGATTTCTTGCTGGAGATCGAATATTAGTAAATACTTCATTCTTCACAGAACTTCAAGTTAGTGATATTTACTCCACCTTTAACTATATATAAGGCAGGGCTGTCCCACTTTTGTCAGTCATTGGACTTTTCTCTATATACTTCAGTGACGGGGATGTGACCTAGTTCCCTTACTCTATGATCCCGTCAACGACAGGTTATGTTACAGCGTTTTCCAGGTGTGCCAGCATTTAGGCCAACAGACAACTCTCTACACAAAGCATTCCCTCTTCCCAATATTGCCATGCCCTCATCGCTCGGAGACTTAGTAGCAGTTATAACCTACATTAAGGCATAATATAGTCTTCGCTTGTATAGGGAAGCCCTCGAAGTTGCGCGAAGTTGCTAATACAAGCTCACTCAGGCTCACACCTGCTCAAATGGGTGACTTGACATTATTTTGTGTTCGAGTGCGGCGCTTGCGGGAGACTGTATCTGCACTGTTTGGATTCGTGTACTGCTAGTTCACGAACAAAACTTCTCAACTAGGGATCAAGATTCCACACAATTATACAGGGGGAGGGGAAATACTAGGTGATTCTCTTCCATCATCAGCTAAGCTACACTGCGAACGAGCAAGATCATCATTGGTAATTATTGCTTTCTTCATTTCTAAGCACTTACGTCCTGCGTACCAAGTTGTCCAGCCTTATGGGCAATTGGTTAGCATGCTAGGCTTTATTTTTGACTCTGAGAGTCGCACATTTTTTCCGTATTGACTGAATTATATTAAGAACAAAGTTCCAAATGGTTCCGCCTCGTCAATACTGTTTATTAAAATGTCGTGATACAATCACCTGTCTTTTAACACTTGGTACATGTTTCGACGTCTGACACTTATTGACGTCTTCATCAGCCTAAATATTTGGGCAGCACTTAAAACATTTCCTTTATATACTGGGTGTAGTTAAGAATTTTACATAAAAACACACATAGATCACTGTAACACATTAAAAAGTTGTTAAAACATTTTCTTATGTTAAAAGCTCAATAAAATCCCCAGCCGGGCTTGGCAGTCTTTCTTGGTTTATTTCTAATGTTAGCTTCAAAAGCCCAAGCAAGGGGTGACCATTCCCAACTGGAAAGAAATGAAACTATGTGTGAGAGAAAGAAGTGGTAGATAAAATAATACTTTAAAAACCCTAAATGTTATATAAAGACTTACGATGTAATGCGGCAATGAGCATAACAGAGCCGTGCTGAGTCGGACGGAGACTGTGTTGTACTGAAACTGCTTCCATGTTGACACACCGTTTCAGTACAACACAGTCTCCGTCTGACTCAGCACGGCTCTGTTATGCTCATTGCCGCATTATATCGTAAGTCTTTATATAACATTTAGGGTTTTTAAAGTATTATTTTATCTACCACTTCTTTCTCTCACACATAGTTTCATTTCTTTCCAGTTGGGAATGGTCACCCCTTGCTTGGGCTTTTGAAGCTAACATTAGAAATAAACCAAGAAAGACTGCCAAGTCCGGCTGAGGATTTTATTGAGCTTTTAATATAAGAAAATGTTTTAACAACTTTTTAATGTGTTACAGTGATCTATGTGTGTTTTTATGTACAATTTTTAACTACACCCAGTATATAAAGGGAGTGTTTTAAGTGCTGCCCAAATATTTAGGCTGATGAAGACGTCAATAAGTGTCAGACGTCGAAACATGTACCAAGTGTTAAAAGACAGGTGATTGTATCACGACATTTTAATAAACAGTATTGACGAGGCGGAACCATTTGGAACTTTGTTCTTAATATATGCTAGGCTTTGGTCTGAAGGATGCCAGGTTCGATTCCCGGCCGAGCCGTGGGGGTTCTAATCCCCTATGGTTAATTACTCGTGCTCAGAAACTGGGTGGTAGTACCGTCTTCATAAAAAACACTGAAAACAGAGCAAACAGAAACAGTGAATCGTAGAAAGTTAACTAATTATATTTAAAAAATATTTAAGTTAAAAATGAGTATATAGACTGGTCCTCTTTTCGACCGGGTGCAATTCTAGCGGTATTTTGGGTAACATTTTGCCAAATGTGTTTTTAATACTAATTCGGACCTGCTGAACACGAATTTCGATGTTCGAAGTTGTCAGAGCTACAATTCATTGGTGTCTTGAACACTGGTTCAACATTACCCTTGAATGTGGTAGTAAAAGCTATTTTGTTTAGCGCTACTGGCACCTCGATTCTAGTTTTCTTTCCTATTTGATCCTTCTTCAAGATGTTTTCTGCTGGTAATCCTCCTCGCTGAAATGCTACCATTTGGGTGGCATGGAACGTACTCTTGCCGTCTAAAGTATCTGTAATTGTGTCGATATTATCGGCAGTCAGGTGGACTGCTGGCTCTTGCTGATTATTTGTTTGCTGTAGGTTTTGTGGAATAACAGCACCGGAAGCTTCATCAAGAGACTTGAGTGTCAGTCTTGCTAGCGTGGAATCTACTTGCAGTAAACAAGAGTTTAGTGCTTTTCAGTCGGTCAACACGAATGTACCCAAAAGAGATGGGTTATGCCCTAATCCTGAAATAAATTACATGAGATTAATAACTTGCAGTACCTGTCGGTAGCTTACACAATGGCCGTTGTTGTTGTTTGAGTCTTCAGTCTTTTGACTGGTTTGATGCAGCTCTCCATGCCTCCCTGTCCTGAGCTAATCGTTTCATCTCTACATAGCTCCGACACCCTACATCCGAGGCAATCTGTTTAACATATTCTAACCTTGGTCTACCCCTACAGTTTTTGTCCTCGACCCTTCCCTCCATAACTAAGCTTGCTATTCCTGGGTGTCTTAGTATGTGTCCTACCAACCTATCTCTTCTCTTCATTAACAGTCGCCAGAAACATCTCTCCTCTCCCACTCGTCTTAATACCTCTTTGTTTGTAACCCTATCTATCCATCTGATCTTCATCATTCTCCTATAACACCACATTTCAAATGCTTCAATTCTCCTCTTTTCTGCTGCACCAATAGTCCAAGTTTCACTTCCATAGAGCGCCACGCTCCAGACAAAGGCTTTCAAAAATGACTTCCTAATACCTAAATCTATATTCGATGTCAGCAGATTCCTTTTTTGTAGAAATGCTTTCTTTGCCTGAGCCAACCTACTTTTTATATCTTCTTTGCTTCGTCCATCACTGGTTATTCTGCTTCCTAAGTAACAGAAGTCTCCTACTTCCTTCAGCTTTTCACCTGCCAATTTGATCTCCAATGAGGTTTCTGATTTATTTCGGCTGCATTCCAGTATTTTTGTTTTACATTTATTATTTTTCATCATGAATTCTTTCCGTAAGACGGAGTCCATACCATTCAAAAACTCATTCAAATCCTCAGGCTTGTCGGCCAAGATGACGATGTCATCAGCAAATCTCAGAGTTGAAATTATTTCTCCTTGAGTCTTCACCCCCACTTTAAATTTTTCTCTAATTTCCTTCATTGCTTGTTCAATGTAAAGATTAAAAAGTATGGGTGATAAGTTGCAGCCTTGCCTTACACCTTTCTGAATACCAGCTTCTCTCTCATGTCCTTCAACTCGAATGACTGCTGTCTGGTTCCTGTACAGATTGTATATCACCCTCCTATCCCTGTACTTTATTCCAATCGATTTCAAAATGTCAAACAATTTAGTCCAATCAACATTATCAAAAGCCTTTTATAATTCTACAAAAGCCATGAACGTTCTCTTATCTTTCCTTTTCTACCTTCCAAAATCAGCCTAAGACTTAGTACAGCTTCCCTTGTTCCTACATTTCTCCTGAAACCAAACTGGTCTTCACCCAACTCCGTTTCTATCTGGCTTTCAATCCTCTTGTAAATTATTCTAGACAGGATCTTTGAAGCATGAGTAATCAAGCTGATTGTACGGTAATCTTCACATCTGTCAGCTCCCACTCTCTTTGGTATAGGGATGATTACATTCTTCTTGAAATCAGGGGGTACCTCACCTGTCTCACAAATCCTACACACCAAGTGAAATAACCTGATCAGACCTTTATCTCCTACGCAGCGTAGCAACTCAATCGGTATATCATCTATGCCTGGTGCTTTGTTCCTGCTTAAGTCTTCCAAAGCTCTATCAAATTCTGATCTCAATATTAAATCTCCTTTCGCATCCTCATCAATTTCCTCCTCCCTTTCCATTACATGATTCTCAATCTCCTTTCCCTTATACAAACTCTCGATGTAAGCTTTCCATCTCTCGACCTTTTCTTCCCTATCTGTTAGAGGCTTTCCATTTGTGTCCTTAATATTACAGCACTTAGTCTTCTTTTCCCCAAAAGTATTCTTAATCCTTCGATAAGCTGTGTCTACTTTTCCTAATTTCAGACAATTTTCTATACCTGCCCATTTCTCTTTCAACCATTCTTCTTTCGCTTCCTTGCACTTCTTGTTAACCTCATTTCTCAGACGTCTGTATTCTGCTTTCCCCTTTTCATCTCTTACATTCTTGTGTTTCCGCCTTTCATCCATCAATTCTAGTATATCCTGAGTGATCCACGGTTTTCTACCTATTCTTTCTTTCCTACCAATGTTTTCTTCTGCGGATTTTGTTATTTCATTCTTCAAAAGTGCCCATTCGCCTGCAATTGAAGTTTGTTTAGGGTTTTTCATTAGTCCTTCCTTTATACTCTTCTTGAATCTTTCGTTTACATCCTTCTCTTTCAGTCTGTCTATTGCCTACCTTTTTGGCTTTTGACTTTTCTTCAGTTTCTTCAACTTTAATCTGCAATTCATTACAACCAGATTGTGGTCAGAGTTTATGTCAGCACCAGGATATGTTTTACAATCCAAAATCTGGTTTCGAAACCTCTGCTTGACCATAATGAAGTCGATTTGGTAACGCCCTGTATCTCCTGGTCTCATCCATGTGTATATTCTTATATTGTGGTTATTGAATAAGGTGTTAGCTATGACCAATTCATGCTCGGTGCAGAATTCTACCAGTCTGCTTCCTCGATCATTCCTTTCACCTAATCCGAAATCTCCTACTATCTTCCCTTCTCTCCCTTTTCCTACCACAGCATTCCAATCTCCCATTACTATAACATTTTCATCACCCTTGATATACCTCAGAATTTCGTCTATTTCTTCGTAGACCTTTTCAACATCCTCATCATCAGCTTGACTAGTAGGCATATAGACTTGTACCACTGTGGTGCAGGCAGGTTTAGTATTGATTTTTGCTTCAATAATCCGTTCACTATATTGCTCATAATATTCCACCCGCTGTCCAAGTTTCCTACTCAATATGAGGCCAACCCCTGCTTGGCCATTGTTTGATTTAGTGCTAATGACCCTATAGTCTCCTGACCAAAAGTCCTGTTCTTCCTGCCAGCGCATTTCACTAATCCCAACCAAATCCAACCCCAACCTATCCATTTCCCTTTCTAAGTTTTCTAACCTTCCACTTCCTAGCAGACTTCTAACATTCCACGCTCCGATCCGTAGAATGTCAGATTTCCTCTTTGTCACTTCTGTGATGTTAACCCCCTCTCGAGTAGTCCCCACCCTGAGATCCGAACGGGGGACTAGTTTACCTCCGGATTGAAATTTTACAAGGGAGGAGGCCATCATCACATGTAATTATGCATAGAGAGGTGCATATCCTCGGGAATAGCATACGGCTGTAGTTTCCCGTTGCTTTCAGCCGTGCAGTAGGATGCAGTGTAGCCATTATTTGGCTTATATTATCAATATCTTAACCGTCTATAAGACTAGTAAAGAATTGATTTATTCTGAAAGGCTGCTACTCCCTTTCAGAATAAGTTAAGAGCAATTCTACTAACAAAAATACTAACCTTCTACCGTACTAACAATTAAATACCAATATTCTACTAACAAAAAAAAATACTAAATTTCCACCAACAACAAATACTACCACTAAAACAGTCTGTCACCAGGCACACTCACATGCACCCTCACACATCACAGTCTACTGAAACAATGAACTATAACTAATAAACAATGCAACTGCTACCAGACACACTCACACACCACAGTCTAATAGAACAATGACATATATCTAATAGACAAACTAACTACCTACTTACAACTAAAACTAACTACATACTTACTGTACTGTTATTTGAATTGACAATATTTACAAAATGCAATTTAGATAGAAAATACTTACAAAATGTAATTTAGATTCAAAATAGTCACAAAATGCAATTTAAGGGGGACGTATGCAAAATTGCACTCCAGTAAAAAAGAGTATTTTAACTCCCAGAGTTTTAAATATAATGCTATAGAATTTGACACAGATGATTATCCCCTTATTAACGCTGGTAAATTGACTCAACAGCTATTCGTGGATTACTACTGTCGTATGGAAGGTGACCGGTTGAAATATATACGTCAATAACAAACTAAGTTGCGAGTTGATACGTATGCCGGTTTAGCAGACGCATTGCATGTACGAGCAGAAAATGAAAATCTCAGAGTCGGACGTATTGTAGTTTTGCCATCTTCTTTTACAGGTAGCCCAAGGATGATGTAAAATTATCAGGATGCGATGGCGATAGTGAGGAAGTTTGGAAAGCCAGATTTATTCATTACGTTCACCTGTAATGCGGGCTGGCCAGAAATACTTAACAGCATTCATCCTTGGGAAACGGCTAATAATAGGCCTGATATTGTAGTGAGAGTTTTCCACTGCAATGTAAAGGAATTGCTACGATTGATTAATGTTAAGGAAATTCTCGGTAAAGTAAAAGCATATCTATATACAGTGGAATTTAAAAAACGAGGTCTCCCGCACATCCATTTACTACTAACGTTAACGGAAGATAGTAAGTTTCGAGAAATTTCTGACATTGACAGTGTGGTGTCAGCCGAAATACCAGATCTCAAGGATGAAGCGCTATACGAGTTGGTAAGGCGTCATATGGTACATGGTCCTTGCGGATCTTTGAATCCTTCTTCAGTCTGTATGAAAGATGGCGTATGCAAGAAAGATTTCCCTAAACAGTTTCAGGAAGAGACCAAAGATGACGCCAATGGTTATCCTTCGAATATAAATATATATATAAATTAATCAATAAAAATAAGCAGACATATGTCTAAGGGTTTATCGATATGGTGTACATTATGAGTTAAAAGGGGTGAAAATTGGGGGTTGAAGGATTCTTAACGGAGCGTGTATCTCTTAAAAGACATTAGCGAGAAGTTTGAAATTCAGTGGATAAAAATCAGCTTAAAAAGTAAGTAAATAGGTGTTCGACCGTTTTTTACATAAATCCCATTGAAGGGGTTCATGGGGAGGGGTGAAATTCTCATTCTCAAAAATAAAGTAAATAGGTGTTCGACCGTTTTTTACATAAATCCCATTGAAGGGGTTCATGGGGAGGGGTGAAATTCTCAAAAATAAATGAAAGAAGTACCTGTCGGTAGCTTACACAATGGCCAGCTTTCTGAAATAGAGTGACTAGTTTTTTCGAGCGGGTACCTTGATGCAAAGCAAGGCCTAAGCCTATGTGTTTTGGCGTAAGTTTCTTTCCTTTGCTGACTGCAAATATAATAACTTGCGGAATTGAAAGGGTGACTTTATCTGAGCTTGTATTTGCAGATGAAGCTTCGAGTGTTTCTGATTCTGATTCCGAGTCGTCGCTTTGATCACCACCCGGATCTTGAAGATATTCACAAGAAAAATTGTCGATTGCATCTTGCCCTTTGGTCAGTGTGCTTAAGAATAAAAACAAGCTATCTGGAATAATATCGCCAATGTTTTCAATTGACACGTTCAAAGAGGTGTGACCATCTAACTCTCCCAAATCATGACGTATTTTGAGCGCTGCGTAGACAATTGCGTTAAAATCTGAGCGAGTATCTTGACTAGGGATGTTACTGGGATTGTCGTCATCTGCACCGAGAGCGGAAGAAGCGGTGAGCTTGTACTGGAAGGCGGAGGGTATTATCAACGTCTGACGTTCCTCGATACCCCTATCCAACGGCTGGTAGAATTCATAGACATCACCGACAACTTCTCGTTTTTTTTGAACGTGTCTCGACGTGAAACGAAGGACGTAGGAAGAGGTGTGACTATGGCATCTGATAGGTTAGAAAACCTCGTCCACACATCGCAAAGTTATAACACCTGGAAAAGGAAAAGAACGAACCCGTAATAAAGGAAAGTAAAACATTAAAAAAATCCTCCAACAAAAGCAATAAAGAAACAAAAAAAAAAACAAGAAAATAAACGTTTATCTGATTGAAAGGAGGGGGGCGGTTCTTTATGTGCGTAAAAGTACATATTTTTTACTTCTTTTCCAAAGATAAATTTTTGAAATCAGAATTGCTTCTACAGAGCAATTAAATATTATTTAGCTACTATTGAGTCAATCCAATATAGCTTTTTTACTAAGGTACTGACTTGAGATTTCCTGCTGGAAGCTGAACAGGAATTGATTATAATTTAACATGGTCCCCCATCAATGGTTAAATATAGTGGAATGAAAGAAATTATCAAAAATACCTGTCCCTTTAAAGCAGCGACCCGCAACTTTCTGCAAGTTTGAAGGAAAGGCGAGGTTTGAAACAAACTGTCAAGAGTCATATAGGGACCCGTCACCTTGGTTTTCCCTATCACCACCATTTTGTCCTCCACCTAACTGGGAACGCAATTTCTTCTGTATTTTTTGACATTTTAATAGGCAGACAGAGTGGTATCTGGCCTCGTACGCAATTAAATCTTCTATGCCCGATAACCTCAAATTAAGGTTATAATCAGTAGACGTTAGTTCGTTTATAGTTGTCTGCATGGCTTTAGTCTGCACTTGCCGCACGGGTTCCTTTTTCGAATCATCCTGACAAAATACACACTTCTTCCAATCTGTTTTGACTCTATTTCCAGTGCGCTTTTTATCGTGCTTGTCATGAGAGTCTTTTGTGGTGGTGGCATTTTGATTAACCTCCTCTCTGTGACTCTTTTTTTCTCAAACGCTCTATATTCGTTTTGTTGGTAAATCAGAGTAACATTCTCTGTGATAGGAAAACGAGACGTCGTTACTTGGCAACTCCAAAAAACTGTCTATATCAAAACTGTAAATTTTGTCATACAGAGCCTTTCGTTCTTCCGCACATGACTTTTTCTCATAACGCGCTACTGTTCCTTTTGTCAACGTAAATACACCTTTTTTCTTGGATTTCGAACAAAGAATGCACAAATTACTTCGACTGTCACCATCACCGTGTAGATTTACTTGAGGTTCCATCTAAAACACACGAGACCATAACCTCAAAGAATGGTACACTTGCGTATTCTTGCTCAGACAAAAAAACAACTGCTTATAAACCCCTACCGGTCCCACTTTCAGACACAATTCCACTAAAGAAATATTAAAGAACAGTTATTGCACCAAACACAAACAACTTATCAAATTTCTAAACTGCGACAAGATGCCCACAACACACAGAAAACAGCGCAGAGACGCCGCACTCAAACTTGTCTAGACAGGCGCGCGCTCAGGGGAAGGGGTCGCGCAGTCAGGTGGCGTGACTCCTGCGCTTGCGCTCACGACTCACGGCTCCTTAGATTCGTATTTGAGCATCTTTGAACGTATTTAAAAGATGTCACTACAGTATTATCAATAAACAAAAAAATATGACAACAACAACAACAACAAAAAACAACAGCAAAAACACACACACAATATGTATTTTCCTCCCAGGATAATTTGTTTTATGGAGTATTTTAATACTAAAGACGGTTATATAATTGTTTCTAACAGGTTAAGAGAATTATTTTTTGCATTCTACGACAAAAATAACCCTGAAAAGGGCATTTAGATCAGAAAAATCGCTCCCGGGAGTGAACATATCGGACAAGTGAGAAAACGACCGCCATCTTGGACGCCATCTTGAATTCTGAGCTTCCGGTCAAAATTTGGGAGTGCCAACATCGAAATTCGTGTTCAGCAGGTCTGAATTAGTAAAAAAAAACACATTTGACCAAATGTTACCCAAAATGCCGCTAGAATTGTTAAAATGGCAATTATAGAGAAAAGTGAACCAGTATAATAAGTATGGGGAAGGAAATAGAGTCGAGGTGTGGAAATATCAAAGCAGTTGCGATTTACAGTATTCTGTAAGAACGAAGTTAGTGTAGCCACGAAACTTTCCCTACATCGCTCAGTATTTAGACTGGCCTTGCTGCATGGAAGCGAGAGGTGGATACATTCAGGATATCTGATACAAAAGCTAGAGGTTACTGATATGACAGTAGCATGAATGATTCCTGGGAAAAATAGATGAGAGCATTGGCCGGAAGGTACTCGTACTGAAGAGATAAAGGCTAAGTTAGAAATGAACATGCTAGATGAAGCTGTTCGTATTAGCCGACTCACTTGTCAGATGATGGGGTCATGTGATGAGAATGGGGGAGGACAGATACCCAAAAGGTTAATGAGATCAGCTGTAATGGGTAAGAGAAGTAAAGGTAGACCTAGGAGGCGTTGGTTAGATTCAGTGTTTAACGATTTCTAAGTGAGAGTTTCTTTTTCGTGTGGCCTTCTGAGAGGCCGTGTGCAGGTCTTTCTAGTCGTCACCCGTGGGCGACCTGGGCATCGGGATGAGAGATGGAATGGATGAAGGCAAATGAAACTGGGCAAGGATGTGGAAGGGAGCGGCCATGGCCTGTCAGAAGGTACCGTCCCAGCATTTGCCTGGTGTTGAAAATGGGAAACCACGGAAAACCATTTCAAGGACGGCCGACGGTGGGGCTTGACCCCACGCGTCTACCGAGTCAGCAGAGAGCGTGGCCGCATGACCTAACGCTGCGATTTAGCCAGTGTAGCCACTGCTGTCGGTAAGTGAGAGGTGTAGAAGCAGAGGATGCATTGCTAACTGCTAATAGGGCATCATGGAGGCTGCTAGTTCGCAAACAGAGGCTTGCAGACTTGACTGGACGCTGAAAGGCAAAACAGTCTCCAACGAAAATGTATGTCAGAGAATAAGTCATGTTTGACCTTTAGGCTATGTGTGAATCAAAAGTACTCGTTAAGTTGGCACCAACTCCTTTTAACAGTAGCCTGTTGCAAAGAGAGAGAACTCCATTTATCACATGTTGTCTTTACATACAGCGAGTCGGGCTTGGAAGTATAATAAATCAAAAAGTAATATCTTGTGAACTAATATTGGCGGCTTGTTTAAACAATTAGAGAAACTCAAAATCTCTCATTTAGAAACCTAGCGGCTTCGTCAAAAAATGATACCTGACAACAAACTGCGACGGATGGGATTTGCGGAATTAGTACTGAGGCATTCCTCGATGTGTTCTGTTTTTCTGACGAGGCTACATTTCAAATTTCCGTGAAGATAAACAACTGCCATGCGTGGGGAACGGAATTTAATTAACTGTGTTGCAGTATGGCTCAATTAAATTTCGAGCCTTCCCATAAGAACGATACATGGAAGGCATTACAGCATCACTGAAATCAACCAAAAACATAATTTGTTATGTGTTGCTTATGTGTTCCTTGAAAGTTCCGTCAACTTTGGATAATTCCTTCTCGAAATTTTCAGGGGCTAACAGAAAATAATTAGTACTAGCCAATAGTTTATTCTAGTAGCATTCAAATTGATCAAAACTCAATGTTGTGTTACCGATGAATATTTTGTTACTACCAAGTTTAGTCAAAATTATATAAGTCCTAATAGAGTTCTACAAGGCAAGTTGGTACAACATTTGGTGGCACAGGAATCACCAAGATGTATATAAAATGTGTGCGGGTGATATGTGCTTTGTTTGTATCAGACATGTTACAAATTAGATAAGTCCTATACGAGTTATTCAAGGATAACTGTTAGACTGGCACCACTTATTCCTAACGATTAGCAACAAGAGATTCACCTAATCTTTTGAATCCTGTATTGGTGGTGCGCCTCAGTTCGTAAAAAGTTTCATAAAAATTGTGTTAGTATTTTGTGAGTTTTCCAAGTGTAATTGCCATTTTATAATACCTACTAGCAGTAGTGCCTGGCTCCGCCCGGTGGATTTATTTGTTTTATGGATGATAAATAATACTTCTACAGAACTGGCACATGATAATTAAACTAACAGAAAAGAAATATTTTTAAATATAACTTTTTGTAGTGATGGTAGTGGTAGTGGTTGTAGTGGGGGTGATAAGTTGTACAGTATAATGGGCGTAACATTCAGGTCATTTTCCCGTTATGATAATAATGAATAGGGAAACGGCTGTTTACTACCTACAGCACTGACACATGTAATTTAAAAACAAATTTTAAAATATGTATAGAAAGAGGAGTAAGTGAAATAAGACACTGCATAGGGCCTATATCTCATTGGCTGTTAGAAATATAGAGATCAATAGTGTCGTCTTTTGTCGCATAGCGCCGTAGGAAAATAATCAGAACACTTTGGAAAACTTCGGCTGTCCTGAGCTCCTGAGGAAGAATAGTACCATTTACCGCCACATAGCGCTCAACGATAAGTTTCGGAATAAATGAAGGTAAATTTGAAAGCACCAATGCTTATTGCAGCTGATAACCTCAATGTACTGCACCAACACCATTGCACTTATACAGACGCATAATATGCTCATGATGATAACTGTTTTAAGGGGTCTAAGAAATCTTTTTGTACTAATTACACCCCGTGACTACAGTTTATAAGCAGCACAAGATTTAACTATTTTCGCAATTCTGCACCAGAACACTGGTAGGAGCGACGTGATCAGTTAAACTACTACGGACATGAATGGTTCTAGGGCCTTAATACGTGATTTTCAAGTTCAGTTTGTTAGTTATTCTAAATGTAGGGAATGGAGAGCGTTGTCCAAAATATCAAGTGGGTAGTGTTACCAGCAGGGTTTCAAAGTGTAAGTAAAAGTTGGTGCATTAGGAGGAACGGTGTAGACTTGTGCCAAAGGGCATAAATGCAGGGAATGGAACGGTCTGTCCGAAATTGCCTGTAAACAATGTTATTCGCAGGTTTCCAAAGGGCAGGCCATGTATACAAATTTTGGTTCAGATCGGTGAAAAGGTATCGATTTGTGCCAAAGGGCCTAATTGCAGGGAATGGACTGGTCTGTCATAAATGCATGCAGACAGTGTTACTCGCAGGGTTCCAAAGGGCAAGTATACAAATTTTGGTTCTGATTAGTGAAACGGTGTAGATTTGTGCCAAATGGGCCTAAATGCAGGGAATGGAGTGGTATGTCATAAATTTCATGTAGACAGTGTTACTCGCAGGGCTCCAAAGGGTACGTATACAAATTTTGGTTCAGATCGGTTAAATGGTGTAGATTTGTGCCAAAGGGCCTAAATGCAGAGAATGAAGTGGTCTGTCCGAAATTTAACATAGCCATAACTATTCCTCTTGAATAGCTATCATATACAAAAAGAATTTTTCGAATCCGACTGGTAGTTCCAGAGATTAGCGCGTTTAAATACACAAACACACAAACTCTTCAGCTTTATTATATTAGTATAGATTACTCGCAGTTAGAAACACTTAAACCACCGAAACCTTAGAAAATTTAGTGTTAGTGGCAGACACCTTCTTTTCATACAAAGTAAAGTCCATGCGAGTGTTTCAAGGATAGATAATGGATGAGCCACATATTGTATACGGTTGGCAAGAGTGATGTTAACGGAAATACCAAACCTTAGATGTCCTGAGGTGGCATCACATAAAATTATGTTGTGATGGCAAGAGCCGTGCAGAAGTTATCAGGAGGAACAAAATTGCTGATATACAAATGGCCATCAGCCTATCTTAAGAATCCAGCTTGTTATGCAACCTTGAACCCTCTCATTCCGTCACTTTCATGAAGTTGCAAAAAAGCCCGTATTTTGAGCGCAGATATAAAGCATATTACTAATGCTGTGGTGTCGTTATAATGGATATTAACTATCATATGGTAGATATACACATTTTAAATAGATTCCGAGCGCCTGGTTCATACCACCCCGCTGAGCCACAATACTTCATTATTAACAAGCGACGTGCCTGCACTTTGTTATATGGCGTGTGGTTTGGCGCGGCGTAATGCTGGTATTTGGCTAGTAATTAAAACTCTCATCGACAGAGTTTAATACCAAATTAAACGAGATGAGTTGTTTTGCAGTTAATATAAACTATGCCTAATATGGCTCGGTTATTGACGCTATGGGCAATTCATCCATATTATTGAGCACAAGGATAAAGTGCTTTCTATTAAGCCCGCAGTGCCACCTGATGTAGCTATACATGATTTACACACTTATTGCATTTGATCAATCCAGTAATGTGATGGTCACTGACCAGAAACTACAGATATGTAAGTGTTCGCATTACTGTGAACCTTATCCACAAATATTTGCGCTGGTGACGCAGAAAAGCAATGAGATTAGTTTACATCTGTGGGTCAATGAAATATCTTTTATCAAGGACGCTTCCTAACTAAAAATTAACAATATCGAAATAACCTACCGATATGAAGTAGATGAAATAAATATACAAGTCTTCTAAAAGTATTATGCCTTCCCTAAGTTAGGACAAAATGTCTAAATATCCTTTAAGAATCCGGAAATGAGCATGAACATTTGTGACTGTTTTGGAATCATCGGGACGTATCGTCGCCTTCGTTTTAGTAGAATTTTAAATGCTCTTGCCTGTTCTAAAAATATTTTAATAATAGAAATGAAGGAGAACACAAGTAACGCGCGTCTTCAGATATGAAATGGTGCGTTGGTAGTTGGAATGGAATCACAGATAGCCTATCCGTAAATGTACCTAAAACTGTATAGTAACTACCTAAGTAATCCAATATATCAACAGTGCTCCTCTCTCAATAAATGAGGAATATCGCAGTTGGACCTGTTATATTTCCTACAGTGCTTCTGAATATATATTCATGTACATTATGTACGATTAACTAGAGCCATACAAAATAAAGACTGTTCTTGGATGCGCCATTCGGCGTTCAGTTACATTTCAAGGCGTCCTTGTTTAGACCTAGTGTACAGTATACCATTCCAACCAAAAACCTTTTTACGGCTAAATTGTATTTGATAAGTTGATGTCATGCCCAAAGTTGGTGTATTGAAATTTGGAATAGTGCAGAGTGAATTTCTGCCCACTTCCATATGCTCTTGAGTGTAGATATCCGACATTCGGGTGTCTATAAAGCCGCAGTAGTTATAAGTGTCTTAAAAATCATAACACCATCATTAATTAGTCTACCGAGAATGCAGTTGTGAAGTATTTATTAACAGTGACAATGCAACACGAGATTAGTTTTTAAAATAGAAACATACTGCCGCCTTTCGACTTATTGCCCTAGTCACACTGCGTTGCCCCACATCGTTCATTCAACGAACTACCTCAAGCACTATTTACAATATGAATAACAGGCCATTCCTACTGTGCGTGGGCACTGTAACTCAGCATCTCTGAAATAAAATTTCACGACGAATATTAAATATTCACTGATATACCTTTCGAAATTGCAATAAGCAGCGAACAAAATTGCTGACCTTGCCTATTTTTATTCAAATAAAATAATTGATTACTCTTTCTGACGAACTGTCTTCAAGCAGTGAAACATCACGAAACAAATACTGTTTGCATTAAACTAAACAATATTACATACCCTTATTTATTGTCTTAAAAATCCCAGCTGGAGACAGTTCTAATTTATAAAAATATTCTTACCTGCCGTGTCCTATTATTGTTATTGTGTCGATATATGGGGACACGGATGATCTAATTATAATGTTCGACAACAGATGGTGTAGTTCTTCATGAGAGTACTCGTTTTCTCTTCATATACAAACAAGGTTTAGTAGGGAAGAAATATATTCCATGTTATGAATAAGGAAACTAATACATTCTTCAGGAACGATTGTGTGTTATATCCACAAAAGTTTAAGGCGACGAGATGAGAACCTTTGACTATGATAAGGGTTCAAACAACAGGAATACTGAGCGTGAGTTTAAGCGCCGTAGGATGGCTAGCTTCTTCTGACTCATAATAGATAGAGTTAATGTTCCACATTCCCTGAAATTCTATCAGCTGTCGCTCTCTCAGTACGTCCTAATTCAACACGGGCCCAATATAAACTTTCTTTCTTTGCCTTAGCTCATTGATTTTAAGGGAGCCCGAAGGCATTATTAGGTATACGTACTCCGCTAAAGTGAAATAACTAAGTGCCCATATTCGCACTGGCCTTAAATATTCACTGTCTTAATGCAACCATCTTTCATTTTCTCTCACCAAATACCAACGAGAAACCTTTTTTGAAAGTAATTGTCCGTGGATATGTCTGTCTCAGCCGTTTGTCCTTGTGATTGCCACGTTTGTCTAAGAGTTTGTATTGTACCGGATAACTCCTTAATGTAGTGGTGACATCACACGGATATCTTGTACTGGAAATGTGACCGTTTACTCTAATTGAGTGTTATTTTCCATTGTAACATTTATATCCATTAAGTGCCACAACTAAAGGTTTTACAGAACCAGGAAAAAATATTAATATAATTCAACTTGTGTTCCAAATATTGTGTTATTTTAGGATTTATGAGCTATTTTAGTAACATACATAAATGGAGTGGTTGTAGGATAAAGTCGTTTCTTCCGTCATAGAAATACCACTTAATTGATTTACTGCTATTGTAAAACGCCGTTGAATTGAAATCAGGGCCGGCATGCGAAATGAAAAGTATTATCAATTTAATATTGCGTCGCGAAATGAAATTGTTCAATTGAATAAAATTTGAATCCTGGCGCGAAATAAAATTTATTACAGACTTTTAATTTCGCAACCGGCGCGAATTAAAATTCGGTACAGAGTTCTAATTTCGCTCCTGGGGCGAAATAAAGTTCGTTACAGACTTTTAATTTCGCCTCCGGCGTGAAATATAGTTCGTAATACTCTTAATTTCACTCCCGGCGCGAAATCAAATTCATTAAAGACTTGTAATTTCGCTCCCGGTACAAAATAACATTCGTTACAGACTTTTAATTTCGCTCCTGGCGCGAAATAAAATTCGTTATAAGACTTTTGATTTCGCTCATGGCGCGAAATAAACATCGTTACAGTTTACTAATTTCGCTCCTAGAGCAAAATGAAATTTGCTAACGACTGTTAATTTCGCTCCTGGTATGACACCAAATTCCCTAACGACATTTAGTTTAGTCTCCGGCGTGAATTTAAAATGAATGGAACATTTCATTTCGTGTCTGGAATTAAATCTTGGCTGACATGCGAAACGAAATGCATTGCTGTGGGCGCGTAAACATTTTAATTTTGCTGTGAGCGTGATATTCGGGTGCGAAAGGATATTGATTGTCGGCGTCACTAAGGAGTATGTTTCACAAAACTCAAGCTCCTAAACCAGAGAGAATTAGAAGGTGCGGTTTGTGCCAAAATGTTCCAAATCGTCTCAATAGTACGGGGAAAATATTGAATTTCTTGAAAAGTGAACGGAAATATTTTTATTTTCAAGATTAAATATTTTCCTTGCGCTTATAAATCTTTGACTCTTGCCATCGAAACATGGCTGAGCCACTACGCACCCATTCATAAAGCTTCCGTGTATTTGGAGAGAGACATCAGGCAAGTCCTGATAATAAAGCAGAGTAACAGTATGTACGTATACCAATGTGAAACATTGATTCTTAAGTTTATGAAATGAAGGACTATTTTCTCCAGACAGCAGGTTATCGAGACAGTAAGAAGGTTCGTCAACGAATACAGAGACATGCACCATTGGCGCAGTAGGTAAGGTAAGTATCTCCGGACCACATGAGTCCAGGAGCGATCGCACCTCTCGGTGGCTACCTTTTCTCTACCACTGAAATATAGTTTTATCATGGAGTATTATTAAAGTTTTACATTTTGTAAGTGAGGTATGCAGGAGTTTACAGGAATTACCGCATTTCGTCGATAAAAGAGGCAAGAAATCAGCGAAAGACATACATCATGATCGGCGCGCGCATGCTTGCATAGCAAAGCTGTCTAATATAAGGGTCGAAGACATGTCACTTACATTGACCAAATAGAGAGAAATGTTATTTGGTGCCAGGGACACTATCTACCGTGAAGTTGTGGAACTGTTCCAGAAGTTCGGCTTAGAGAAGAATCATCTCATCACTCTTGCTGAAAACATAATTGTTAACTCTGTGGCCATCTTGCAGCACCATATCTACAAAAATGCCAACACTGACATTTGGGATTTGAAAATACAGATTATTTTCAAATTTGTTCCACAAAATGTATCTTAATGAAATGTCCTAACGAGGGTTCAGGGCTGTTCTGTGTCTTAAGGCATCTTGGTAGAAACCAAGCAGCCCCAGGTATTTTCAAATGCTAATGTGTATGTTTCACAAACCGCAAGCTCTTTAACCAGAGTAAGTGAGAAGGTACGGTTGTGCCGAACTCTTCCAAATTGTCTCAATAGTGCAGGAAACTTCTTGGATTACCGTACCTGAAAAAACAACGGATTTATATTATATTATATTGTATTATATTATATTATATTATATTATATTATATTATATTACACCGACAGTAGTGGCTACGCTGGCTAAAGCGCAGTGTTAGGTCATGGGGCCAAGCTCTCTGCTGACTCGGTAGACGCGTGGGTTCGAGCCCCACCGTCGGCCGTCCTTGAAATGGTTTTCCGTGGTTTCCCATTTTCAACACCAGGCAAATGCTGGGACGGTACCTTCTGACAGGCCATGGCCGCTTCCTTCCACATCCTTGCCCAGTTTCATTCACCATCATTCATTTCATCTCTCATTAACTCCTCTCATGAGGTTGGCGTCAGGAAGGGCATCCGGCCGTAAAAACCATCGCCACTAAGACTTCCATCGCATCTCATCCCCGACCCCGTTGGAAAAATGGGACTAATAAAGGGTAGACATACATATTATATTATATTATATTATATTATATTATATTATATTATATTATATTATATTATATTATATTATATTATATTATATTATATTATATTATATTATATTGTATTATATTATGATTTTAAAGTACTTTTAAACAAATAAACAAGATGATAGCCCCTGCCAGAACTGTGTCGCGTCAAGCCCACATAACCTGAAGCTGGGCGGGTGGTTTATACACGCGGGAGTTCTCGCATGGGTCCACTGGTTAATATTTAAATCGAAGCAAAACTTAATTCAAAGCACAATAACGTAGTGAAAAGCGACGCGAAACTAAATGCAGTGCGAAACGAAATACGTGGCACAGGGGTTTGATTTCATGCCACGGTCAGTATAAATACGCTGAGAGTAAGAAAGAAGTAGTAAGGAATGCCTAGCTTCTCCGATGCTTAGAGGGAGCAGGGAACATTTCCGAGAGTCATGCATTTCACCGGCAAGAGTTCTATCCAGTGCCGTACATAGGAGAGGGGTGTTGGGAGTCAACCTCCCCCTCCCGGAAATTTCTGAAAGTGAAAGAAAAAAGAATGTAGTAGTGAGAGGAATTAACCCCCATCCCCGTTGATCGAGCAACCCCCGTCCGAAACAGAACTGTATATACGCCACTGGTACTACCATAGACGATTTACTGTTATTTGTATCTCTTCAGGCGGTCAACACTAATTTTCCCAATAACTGGGCGGGATACAGTGTGCATAATATGTAAGTAACACTCCTAGAAAAAATTACATGTATTATTGCCCTATTATAATAGTGGTCATAAACTAATACATGTTATGTTTTCAGTGCCGGATTACCCATTAGGCCCGACTAGGCCCAGGCATAGGGCCCCCAATTATCTGGGACCCCCAAGCAATTTCTAATTTAGTTCAATTTTATTCCGATGATTTAGAAATTTTTTATCTGGAACTGAGACAGTTCCAGCATTATATTAAATAACAATGTCCTTTAAAAAAAACTGAGTTCACTCATTCTGAACTTCACGAAATTCTTATTCGAGACAAGCTTGAGTCTGTTTTTCAAAACGTTGAAATTGCTTTTCGCATTTTCCTGACCCTCATGATAACGAATTGTTCTGCGGAGCGCTCGTTTTCAAAATTGAAACGGATCAAAAGTGCGCTAAGAAGTATCATGTCACAGGAACGATTAGACATGCTAAGTTTAATCTATATCGAGTCAGATGTCCTGCGGGAAATTGATTCTGATGACATTGTAGAAGATTTCATTGACCGAAAAAAACATAAAAAATTGATTACATTTTACAGAAGTAAAAAATAGTATGATTTGTTAAATTGTTCATCAAATCATCTGAAATGTTTTCAAATAACGATGATCGTTTCAATTGAAATGTATGTATATATGTAGGCCTATGTATGATTTAATAAAAAGTGTATTATTCATCTTGAGAAAAAGAACTCTTGTATATACTTTATTAAATGTACACTACAGGTGCTAAAAATAAAAATTATTTGAAAAAAAATAAAGGGGCCCCAAAAATCTAAGGGACTTGGGCCTCATTTTGCCTTAATCTGGCACTGGTGTTATTTAAATATTATATTTATTGTACTACGCCCAGTTATTGGGCAAATTAGTATTGACTGACTGAACAGTTACAATTGACAGTCTGTATTGTAATGGGAGTTCTTCACTTATCTTGAATGTCTGTCCGCACACCACATTCGTCTTCTTGTTCGCTATGGAACAAGTAGAGGTACGTGTTGCCCCATTGTACACAAAGTACTGCGTTATGAACGTCAGGGAGGGCTGGCCCAGAGTCCGAGGTGCAATCGACGACAATGGTGATGTTCATTCCACAGCACTGACTTTCTCCTACACTGGGGTGATGACCATTGAATGACTCCCGTTGCTGTTGCAGCCCAGCATGTTGTGCAGGTGGTCTACGCTAATACTGTAGCCAACGTCGGGACTTAGAACATCGTACCAAACAAAATTCAACTTTTGAAACTAATAATTTCAACAACGAAATGAAATGTTTCACGCATTTTAAATTCAAGTCGGGGGGCGAAACTAAATACCGTTTGGGAATTATATTTCATCTCGGGAGCGAAATTAAAAGTCTGAAACGAACGTTATTTTGCGCCGGGAGTGAAATTAAAATTCTGTAACAAATTTCATTTCGCGGAGGATCCGAAATCAAAAGTCTGTATCGAATTTTATTTCGTGCCGGGAGCGAAATTAAACGTCTGTAACGAAATTAATTTCGCGTCTGGAGTGAAATTAAAAGTCTGTAACGAAACTAATTTCGCGCCGGGAGCGAAAATAAAAATTCTGAACGAAATAAATTTCGCACTGGTAGTGAAATTAAAAGTCTGTAACGAAATTAATTTCGTGCCGGGAGCGAAATTAAAAGTCTGTAACGAAATTTATTTCGCTCCGGGAACGAAATTAAAAGTCTGTAACGAATTTTATTTCGCACCGGGAGCAAAATTGTATTCAATTGCACAATGTAATTTCGTGATTTTATAAAGTTTCGCGTTGATTTTGGTTCGGTATTTCGCTTCGAATTAAGTTTCTCTTTGATTTCATTTCACGCCGACTATCATTAGGTCATTTCGCTCCCGCATATCGCGCTCATGGCAAAATTAAATTATTTTCGCCCCCCACAGCCAGGCATTTCATTTCGCATGCCTGCCCAGATTTAAATATTACAGTAAGCAAACCTGGCCATTTATATATACAATTAACAAATTTAACCATTTCAGTAACTACCGATAGCAGTGGCTACGCGGGCTAAAGCGCAGCGTTAGGTCATGGGGCCAAGCTCCCTGCTGACTCGGTAGACGCGTGGGTTCGAGCCCCACCGTCGGCTGTCCTTGAAATGGTTTTCCGTGGTTTACCATTTTCAACACCAGGCAAATGCTGGGACGGTACCTTCTGACAGGCCACGGCCGCTTCCTTCCACATCCTTGCCCAGTTTCATTCATCGTCATCCATTCCATCTCTCATCCCGACGCGCAGGTAGCCCACGGGCGTCGAATAGAAAGACCTGCACTCGGCCTCTGAAGAGGCCACACGAAAAAAATATTAGTAACTTAATAAATGTAGTAATTTCAATAAGGATTGATGATATGATATAAACAGCAGATCGATGAGAATACCCTTCGAGTAAATTAATCTTTGTATACAAAATATGTGACCTCCGTGGCTTAGGCGGCCTCTCACCGCTGGGTCCGTGGTTCAAATCCCGGTCACTCCATGTGAGATCTGTGCTGGACAAAACGGAGGTAGACAGGTTTTTCTCCTATCATTTCATTTCATCTGTCATACATTTAATCATTGCTCCAGTGGGGTGCGTCAGGCCTCGGCAGCCGGCACAGTCCATATCCTCGCCGCTAGATGGGGGCTTCATTCATCGCATTCCTGACCCGGTCGGAGACTGGAAGCAGACTGTGGATTTTCATACAAAATATGTGGGTTCGATTCAATGTAACCTGACAGGTTACAATTCATAATATCACATTTTCCCCTTCTATCATACTTACTGAGAATCAACTTCAAACCATCCTGTGTAAAATGTTTCAGTATAATGCAGTTGTGCTTTGATTTTTACGACCCAGTTAACGACGGGTGCGAAAAGCCAGTGTTCCCATATTGCCGGGACCATGTTAAACTACTAAATGTACAATAACATACTTTTCATTTTGGGCAGTTTTTGAATACTTCTATAGATCACGCATATTGAGCCGACGCTGTACCGCTTTGTGATCAGCAGTAATAAACGCTTGCATTTTTTCAAATATGAGTTTATTATGAAAGTGATTAAACCAAAGTAGCAAATTATTCTAACAATTTTCTTTGTATTTAGTCCAATGTACCTGTTGCATTATACTGCATTCCAAGATGGATCATTCTGTATTGTGTGTTGCAGTGAATGTGACAAATTAAAATTTGGAATCAGATATAGCAAACTTGCAGTCTCTCTCCTACGTAACTAAAAATGTGGACGGAGCCTAAAGTAAAGGACATTTCAAAATTTAATTTTGAAAATTATAGTAAATTTTTCCTGACATTAATTTAACGTCAATTACTTACATGTGAACCCAGAGAAGTGGAAGGAAATTCAATGGAGGGCATTTTGGAGAAGATCCATTACATGATCAAACTGAAACCGTTATTTGATGTGTTGTTAAGTAAGGAATTTCGCAATCGTTGTTTTAGCATGGTGCCGAAGAAATGTTAATAAGAACAGTACTCACATCTAGTAAAGGGTTGTAATAGAAGTTCCATATTTAATCCCTTTTGGATATGTCACAGATTTTCTCCCGTTGCGCAAAATTAGTCGCGATATTCCAGAACTGATTGCAAGGTGATTTCATACGAAATGAGTTCTTCGTGCTGAAGGCTGGTGCTGGGAACAGCTGTGCATAACGAGTGCGTGGTTCGTTCTATTGATCACCAGTGAATAAGCCATGTAGCTCTCAGAGCAGGATAATTGTTTTCCTACACACAGCATTGACTACTGTCGACCAAAGTATTATGTGTACCCGAGTTTGAAGGTTGTTTGTGAAGTAACCAATAGGCCTACATAAAATCCAATACCATCAACATTTTCGTCGTTCTATTCTACGTTAGCTCATGTAGGTTTGGATTTTTTATTTTATATATATATTTTTTTTATCGCAGTTGGAACACAAAAAGTGCACGTTTTTAAGCGTGTTTCAACCATGCGTCACATTTAAGAATTATTGTCTCAAAAGCCCGTCATCAGATCAAATCCAAATTTTAACACAATATACATTGGAATGTTGTATAACTGGTTTATTAATTTCACAATTTTTTGTGTCCAAGAAACAAAGTTGTTATCATTGTTGTAAGGTAACTTTTTCTCGGCTCGGGGTAGTTGGAAAATGTAGTTCTTGGTTGCGTTTTAATCGTTATATATCAAAAAGTATGCTGTATAACTGTGAAATACGTAAATTAATTCACTTATTTTATATCGGTTTGTATTTGTACGAGGAAATAACACATGGTTCACCAGCTAGCCACTCCACGGAAAGTTGAACAGCGTTGCTGAGATGGAGCCCATCACTTCCGAGCGAGACGCACCATGATGCGTATGGGCACCATTTCGGCAACGCTGTACAACTTTCCGTGGAGCGGCTACCTGGTGAACCATCTGTTATTTCCTCGTACAAATACAAACCGATATAAAATAAGTGGATTAATTTACGTATTTCACAGCCATACAGCATAACATTTTGATGTATAACGATTACAACGCAACCAAGAACTACATTTTCCAACCACCCCGAGCCGAGAAAAAGTTACCTTACAAAAATGATAACAACTTTGCTTCTTGGACATACACAATTTTGAAATTAATAAACCAGTTAAACAACATTTCAATGTATATTGTGCTAAAATTTTGATTCGATTTGATGACGGGTTTTTGAGATAATAATTCTTAAATGTGACGCATGGTTGAAACACGCTTAAAAACGTGCACTTTTTGTGTTCCAACTGTGATAAAAAATATTAAAATATAAATTAAAAATTCCAAACGTACATGAACTAGCGTAAAATAGAACGACAAAAATGATGATGTTATTGGATTTTATGTAGATCTATTGGTTACTTCACAAACAACCTTCAAACTCGAGTGCACATAATACTTTGGTCGACAGTAGGTAAAAGGCCACGTGTCACAGTTCAGGATTATGTAGGTTAAGTCGATATATATTTCTGCGAGTTTATTTCAATTTAGGAAATCTTTTTGGCACTCATATTACAACAGACTGAGTAAACCCGAGGCGCGCGTGTGGTGCAGTTTGTTCGAGACACACCTTCTGTTCTCAAAGTTCTGTTCAATCCCTACACTGTCTGTCGGCAGTAAAGGGAGTTTCAGCAGTAAATTCCATATATTCTAGTCGGGACAAATTAAGGAAAACTAATTAGCCTATAACATAATCTACAAACCGGGTGGCTTTACCAGCTGGTTGTTCACAAAAGCTTAAAGAAATTCGACCAGAAGCTGATTAGAGTTTAAGGGACAAATCAGAAAATCCCACTCTCTTCTGGAAACTGAACCTACGTCTTTGCAAGCTACTTTCTAAAGCAATTAATTTAACTTCTCCGTGAAGTTATCAGTGCCGCAAGAGGCCTAGTATTGATTATAATTTACGTCTTTATTCTTATCATCAGACCATTAGCAGAGTTGGGTTACACAAATTAAACTAAAACACTAACAATATATCTCAAGAACCACACTCAGAAAGGTCCCACTCGTTACATAGTGGCTAGCATTCCTGGTTGTCACCACGGGTTCATTTCCCGGCTCTGCCAAGAAATTCAATTCTGGTCTGAAGAATGGAACGGGGTACACTCAGCCTCGTGGAGCAAAAGTGATAAGATGCGGGTTCAATTCCTACCTCAGCCAACCTGAAAGTGGCTTTCCGTGGTTTCCCACTTCTGCTCCAGGCAAATGTCGGGTTAGCACCTAACGTAAGGTTACGGACGCTTCCTATCCCAATCCTACCTGAATTACAAGTACACACACTGGTACAGACATCGCAGTGGCACAAGTTTTCAGACAAATTCTACACACACCCAAGTACACGGGGCTACGACCACGATGTCGCAATGCCCCTAAAAGAATCAACAACAACAAGTCGCTCAGAAAGGAAAGGAAATTTGCGACGTAACAAGTAACTGATCTTTGTAATATAATTTGACTCCTCAAAGCAATTGATTCGTCTGGGTATCGATTGCAGCTACAGGGTTTATCTATGTGCGTTGCTATGTGTTTTCATATACTGTCCATTGGAGAAGCTTTAAGGCTGTCTGGAACATATTTATGCAGGATACACACTTGAAAAACATGTTATCAAGCGGTGGTGCTGGTAGTTGTATGTGGGACTTCTGTATGCTGTGGAAATTAACTCCCCATACGTGCAGTAAATTCTAAAAGAGTGGCGTCTGTTTTACAAATGTCCTCCGTTATGTGGTGCTATTTCCTTCTCGACTCCCAACTCACCAAGTGTGGGGTGTGCTTCTTTAACGTTATATGACATACGGTACGGTACGATAAACAGGGGAGTGTGGTTGATGTTTAAAATACCCTCCAAATGAGCCTCCGTGTTACTCAGACAGGGTAATGCCCAAGGGATGACTCTGGCAAGAGATATAGTGGAATTCCGGAATGAGGATTGGAACGGGATACACTCAGTTACGTGAGGCAAATCTGAAATGACGGGTGTTCGATTCCCATTTGATATATATCCTAGCAGTGGTTTTTCGTGGTTTTCTTCATCTACTCCAGGTAAATGCCGGTGTGGTTGTTAACATAAAGCCATGGCCACCTCCTCCTAAAATCAAGCCTAAATTACAAGTACATGCACTATTTAATACACCACAATAACACAGGGTAACAGACACAACACAGCATTTGCCTCGAGTAGAAGTGGTAAACCACAGAAAACCACTTCCGGGATGGCCAAGGGGGTGTATAGGAATCACCTCTCCTCTGTTCTGCATCACGAAGCTAATTGTACCACGTTCCAGCCCTCATACCAGAATTAAATTTCTTGGAAATTTAAACCGAGCCTCCATGGTGGCTGCTAGCCATTCGTCAGAAGTTTGACTTGCGATTGTGCTGACGCTTACGCTTCAAATACAAATTTTACAAGATAGCTTCAAAAAATGTATCTAGGGATCACACTTGTGACATATTCCCGCTCGTATTCCACTGTACCACCAAAGCCGAAAGAATTATCATGTAGCCATCAGATGAAGCAAGTCGACGGTGCCAAAGCAATATCGTATCTAGCAATGCACTTCGGTTTCCAATATTCTTCTTATAATTGGGTTCGCCTCGTTGCATAGTGGCAAACATACTTGGCCGTCACCGTGAAGGCCAGGCTTTGCCAATAAATTTAATTCGTGTCTGAGAACTGGAACGGCGAGCACTCAGTCTCGTGAGGCAAAACTCAAAAGAAGTGCGTTCGATTCACACCTCAGCCATCCTGGAAGTGGTTTTCCGTGGTTTTCCACTTCTACTCCAGGCAAATGGTAGGATTGCACCTAACGTAAGGCTGCGGCCGCTCCCTACCCAAATCCTACATCAATTACAAATGCACACACTAGTACAGACAACACAGTCGCATAGGTTGTCAGAAAATTCATGAGCTATGAATTCATAGTAGGTCTACTCTAGAAAAGTAGTCTACATTTCCTTGTAGTTAGGAACTCCTACAGAACAGAAGCCTATATAAATTCAAAATCAATGATACAAATGTATAACAACCATTCATTATTATTACACAAGTCAACACGAATTTTGAATCTTGGTTCTGCATGTCAGATTTTGTTTTGTCATGCCTAAGTAATGCAAGAAGAAACTTTTACCTAATGAAGTTTGCTTTTGTGGCTACCACAACCAAAGTTCTAATTTGAAGAAATTTCTCTTTTTTATGAGTTCAAACGAAAACAAACGTTAATGTATATACTTGCATTACTTTTATTTATAATATATAGGCCTACAGTAAATAACATTCATCTACAATTTAAAAAACAATACAAACAAGCTTTAAAAAAATTAATGTATTTGGTACCTCTTTTGTTTAAGTACGAACTTTATCGTATTATCCCCCAAATTTAACACCCATCATGCTCTCATTATATTGTCTTTGATAACGTTGCTCAAAGTCTATCACGTCTTGGTAAAAACGTTCCCCTTGCTCTTTGGAATATACACCCAAGTTATCTCTAAATTGGTCCAAGTGAGCGTGTAGCATGTGTACTTTAAGGGACATTCTGCAACCCAAGTGTAGTGGAATGTAATTCTCAGCTTTCATGATTGCAAGAGAGTCAAGGATCACTGCTTTAAGGCTGTACTATTCTTGTTTTTCGTGTGTGTTGAGTAATTGTGGAATTTTTCCACTGGCCATTAGTTTCTTTATTTGAGGACCGACGAAAATACCAGCTTTAATTTTAGCTTGTGACAATTTATGAAAAATAGTATTTAAATGTAAGCCTCCGTGGCTTAGGCGGCAGCACGCCGGCCTCTCACCGCTGGGTCCGTGGTTCAAATCTCGGTCACTCCATGTGAGATCTGTGCTTGACAAAACGGAGGCAGACAGGTTTTTCTCCGGATACTCCGGTTTTCCCTGTCAAAATTGCATTCCAGCAACACTCTCCACTATCATTTCATTTCACCTGTCATTCATTTAATCATTGCCCCAGAGGAGTGCGTCAGGTCTCGGCAGCCGGCACAGTTATCCTCGCCGCTAGATGGGGGCTTCATTCATTCCATTCCTGACCCGGTCGGAGACTGGAAGCAGGCTGTGGATTTTCAGTATTTAAATGTGGAATAGCTTCAGAATCGTGACGAAGAGCGTTTACAAACTGCTTCATAAGGACTAATTTTGCATGCAACGTTATTAATTTTATCATTTCATAAAGAATAAAGGCAAACTTCATTAATGATGAATGGCGTTTTTGGTTACTGCTGGAACAGTCAGAATATATGCATTAAATAATAGACTCAACACATTATTTTTGTTGACTTGTGTTATTTTTATTATTATTATTATTAGTAGTAGTAGTATTACAAACAAATACATAAATAATCCTTCCGTAACTCAACAAAACAGCCAAAGAAAACGACAACGGGCTGGTCACACAAGAGCGCCATGCTGACAACAAGCAGTGGGAGTAGCACAGGCTGCATCTAGCCAATAATCGGGCGCCATTTGCTCTTTGTGAGTCTATCAATGTAGAAAATGCTTTTAGACGTCTCGGAGAACATGCGCCAATTATTACAGTGTTACACATTACTTAGGTAATCATTAACACTCAATAAACACAAGTAGGCCTACATGGATCTCATGATGAATAAGCCTCAAGCCACTAAATGAACTAATAACAAATTGTTTATATCAAAATGAATATAATATTTAAGAATATCAGAAGGTGTTATGATTTAATTTAGTAGAACATTGTGTCAGACATTATGATCAGTCAGACGACAATTGACAATTACCCTGCTAGAAGCGAGAGATGGACCGAGTGAGAACTGGTGGCTTGTTTGACACGCCTTCCCACACCCCTAATCATCGCTGTGGGATGCTGCATGTTAATGTGTTCCACTTCACCTCTCAAGTGTGACCACGAACCACCAGATATCATCGCCCTTCAGATGCTCATCTTACATAATTTTTAATATTTCTCGAATATGAATACACAGGCCTATCTATGTCCATTGCTCATTATTTGTATATATCGCTCTCTTTCACATGTCGCGATCTTATATGAGGCCATGGTTGCATGTCCATTGCTTGGAGGATCGAATTCTCCATGAGATGTCGAGTAAGGCATGCGTTCTCCTTCCTTAGCACAAGGTAGGCCTATATATTTGAGCAAAATACGCCATGGCCCTTAATGAATGCTCCTAATAAATCTTGCTGCTTAAGTGGTGCTTAACAACCTGGCTCAGACGATAAGGAATAAAAAAGGCTGTGTTTGCCAGACAGTCCTACTACACAAGAGCAATGTTACAGTCCATCTGTAGAATTAAGCTTTAGGAGACACGAAAATTTAATGAGATCTGAATCAGGACGCTGTATGTCAGACGAGTACAACAGAAAAGCATCGGACCAAATGAGGCCATCCGTGCTGTTTTGTATGCTCCGCGGTCAGAGTTCTATGCAAGCAAATTTGTATAGTGTTTCAAAGGAATGATATTGTTTCATTTATAATCTAAATTCCATGAAAAAAATAGTTCAAGAGCCTTAAGGAAGTTTCCTACAATTGAAGTTGACAGCACGGCGTTGGCGGGCAAATGCGTTTTTCCTTCAAATAAGAAAATTGGACGTTTAATTTAATGAAATGAAAATCCACAGCCTGCTTCCAGTCTCCGACCAGATCAGGAATGGAATGAATGGAGCCCCTATCTAGCGGCGAGGATATGAACTGTGCCGGCTGCCGAGGCCTGATGCACTCCTCTGGGACAACGATTAAATGAATGACAGATGAAATGAAATGATAGTGGAGAGTGTTGCTGGAATGAAATTTTTGACAGGGAAAACCGGAGTACCCGGAGAAAAACCTGTCTGCCTCCGTTTTGTCCAGCACAGATCTCACATGGAGTGACCGAGATTTGAACCACGGACCCAGTGGTGAGAGGCCGGCGTACTGCCGCCTAAGCCACGGAGGCAATTTAATGACAATACAAGAATTGAAAAAAAAGTTAAAAGATACCTCGCTATTTTCCTTCAAAATATAAATAACTTGTGGCATTTAAAATTTACACTGAAATGGATTATCGATCGTTTTATTATGCATAAGTTAGACAATGAATATTTATCAAATACAAACTGATTCTAATTACTTGGCGTCTTGAAGAAAACACTTATGTAAATCAGAATGTTTGTTTGTCAGGATTTCCGGACCCACCGTCTAAACAGTACACTCCCACCTGGTGAATGTAGGCATTATATCTTATTGGACGTCCCGGGGCAAATGTCTCAATTTTGGTCCTAATTATTACAGTTACACGCACTACTAAGGGCACCAGATGAAGATAGGTGATCAAAAACATTCAATACACAAAACTACATGGAACTGCGGATACAATTATTCACGGAAAACCACTTGTAGGAAAGGCTGAGTGGGACTCGAATCTGACTCTTCTCCGTTTTGCATCACGGGTCGAATGTACCCCGTTCCAGTCTTTAGACCTGATTTATTTTTGAGCAGAGGCCGGGACCACACTCAAGACTTTGTAATCGGAGTCTCAATAGATAGCCTGCGACCACAGACAGTGGCCAATTGCACTGCGCGTGGGGGTTGTTTGAGAAAGCCTTAATTTGCTAGCTGTGAGATCAGATCCCCTCCCTACCTTAACAGGCATTGGTGAGGATTGATGAACCGTTATAACTACAGTATAACACTATCAATTTTAGAAACTGACGTGACGGATGGAACGGGGTGCACTCAGCCTCGTGAGGACAATTGAGTAGCTGTCTGACAGTGAGGCAGCGCCCCGGTCACGAAAACCAAAATTAACGGCCGAGGGGACCCGATGCGCTGACCACGCGTCACCCCAATATCTGCAGGCCAAATTGCTGGGCAGCAGTCGCTTGGTAGGCCTAGGCGCTTCAAGGGCCGTAGTGCCAGGGGTTGTTTATAATACTATCAAATTATCATAAATATATCCGATAATTGGTCACACATAGTTCACATGGTTCCGCACTGTACGCAGTTCTGGGAAAGGAATTATTTACACAAATGTAGGGGCCATGATGTAGGGTTGTCGAGGGCAATATTTCAATACAGCTTTACTTTCAATGCATGGTGATACAAAGCTTTGCTTTTCCTTGTGGTTCTTTGTTGATAGAGATAAAATGAATAGATACTATGATATTAGTGAGCCATACTGTGGTAGTAAACATACGCGCATGCACGTGTTGGCGATGATTATCGACGACTCATATTCTCACATTATATTGGCATCACCGAGTACCCATGTTCTGTAATCAAGCTATGTGTGTCAAGCCAACAGCGTTGCTAGTGCTTATATTGGCTCTATTGAGCTAGTCGACAATATACAAGATGGGTGGAGTACTACTAGGCAGCCGAGAAAACACCATTCCCTAGGTCCGAAAGAGCCAAATGACATGAATAGTATAAAGTGCGTGGATTAGGAGAAAACAGGAGGAAATAACGTCGCATTCCACAACACCACATGCAATCCTACTACTCTGCGTAAACCCGGGTATACAGGAAACATGACGTATCAAATTGGTTTTGTGTCTAGATCGTCACCAAATCTGAGAAACAAAAATTAGACGGTATGAAAATGCCATGTAACCAGCTGATATTCACATTAAGGACACGCAGCAAAGCCATGAGAAGGTTGGTCTTACGGAGTGGGACGGAACCTGTCCAACTTGTTTCCGTCCGTTGACACGTGACCTTTGAAGCATTGTTATCAGACGGCCTGCAGTAACACGGATTTTTGGGAGAACCACTCACTGTACCTGGATCGACACCAGATATCACGTCTTTATTTTCTTGCGCTGTACAACATAGCGCAAACACAAAGCAATAGTCTGCTACGCGTGTTTAAATATTACTACTGATCCCCTTTCGGTGTTTCCTGACCTAGTGAATGGTGTGTCCCCGGCTGCGTGGTTATACACCACCTACCCTGTATATCGTCCTCCCGCTAAAAGTAGAATCAAATCAAAAACAAATTCTCATATTTCACTGATTGTCGTTGTCCTGGATACCGAACATTGAAGGGATTCGTTTTGATTCTGTTTTCAGGTAAGAAGGAAAACATACTGGATATATCTGACGAAAATTCTGTCCATTATGAGATATTGAGGTTAAGCCTCCGTGGCTTATGTGGCAGCGCGCTAGCCTCTCACCGCTGGGTCCGTGGTTCAAATCCCAGTCACTCCGTGTGAGATTTGTGCTGGACAAAGCGGAGGCCGACAGGTTTTTCTCCGGGTACTCCGGTTTTCCCTGTCACAAATTTCATTCCAGCAACACTCTCCATTATCATTTCATTTCATCTGTCATTCCTTTAATCAATGCTCCAAGGAAGTGCAACAGGCTTCGGCAGCCGGCACATTTCATACCCTCGCCGCTAGATGGGGGCTTCATTCATTCCATTCCCTAACCAGGTTGGTCGACTGGAAGCAGGCTGTGGATTTTCATTTTCATAAGATATTGAGGTTAAGCTTAGGCATTCACAACCTTGGTACTTATAACTATTCTTCATTATGACGTAGAATAGATTTGTATGCTATTTGCCAATGCTTAGTTAGGAATGTATAACCTAACAGATGACATTTCACCAAGTGGGGACCGCATTATGCTTTATTCTACAGTACCTTGCAGGATGCTCCTAGCTCGGCTCTGGCCTCCCCCTTGTTGTGCTAATACCGCTTCTTTTATTTCTTTATCTGCGCGCTGCTTTCAGCAACTGTAGCTCGTAATTCCTAACAGATGGTATCTTGCATGTCTTGAAGAAAGAGAAAACTCCCAGGGTGTGGTGAGTAGCGAAGAAAGCTTGCCACTGCAGTCTTAAGAAAGAAGGCATTGCCGCATTGTGCAAAATTGTTTACATTTATAATTTTCCTCTACTGAATCTACTTATATGCTGCATTGAAATAGCTAAGGGGACGTTAACCACCACAACGAACTTAGCACAGATTTGGATACCAGTTGTAATATCTCTTGAACTTTACATTTGATTAACCTGAATATATAGCTGCTTAGACTATTGGGAATACATGGAATGGTGTGTTACGTGGCAGAATTTAGCGAGTCCTGTGTATGTAATTTCTTAGCTGACAAATTATTATTTTTGAGGGTGCAAAAATACTGTATATGCGTGATCAAATATTTCTGAAACTAACCATGCTAATGAGCCCAGCTTCTATCCCCATCAACCATAGTGTTTGTGCTGTAACATTTGCCAACAAAATAATTCTATGTTCAACGCATGTGATTTAGGTAAAATATTTATCTAAAAAATCAATTAAGCTTCCTACAAAGTTTAATCGTTATGGATGTAATAGATTGTCAAGATGTTGACTGCGGACTGTATAGTTTTATGAGGAATACTACTGATTGTGAGTTCTCTTACTTGACATTCATTCTATACAAAGTTTTGCATGAATTGCTCAAGTATATTCCGAGTGTAATTTTAATATTTCAACAGTAAGCCATGCCGGCTTCCTGAGTGTATAGAGTCCTTGTTCTTTTGCCTTGGGCATAACTTATACGGCTTATTGCTTAATTTCGTCATTTTAGCTCTTAAGAGTTAGGGCAATTCAATTTCTGATTGAATATTACGTGCAGGAATCTCGTAATTTTAGAATCTGATAAATTTAGCACATCGGCAGCATAGTTTCCTGATGCACAACTCACTCTATACCAACTATTGTGAGCATTTAGTGATCGAATCATGAATACGAATGATATCTTTATACATAGTTCACATTGTCTCTAAAGTGAAATTATGTACGGTACTTCATTATCTTATAATTTGGATAACTAAGTGTGTTACAGCTGCTGATGATCATGTACTAAATTGTATTATTTATGTATTTATCTATTTATTTAATTATTTATTTATTTATTTCATAGCACTTGGTTTCGTCAATTGGGAATTGATAGGAGTGACAGACATACACACATATACAGACAGGTGGACGGACAATTCGTTAGCGTAGACCTCATTAGCCTACGATTTTCTTTTAAAAAATTCGAAAGTAGCCTATATATTTTCTAATAGATTTAATGAAATGGTGGTACTTTGTTTTAGTTTGTACCTGTCTGTCAAACAGTGAGGACTTACTGCTCCATTAAAGATGGAGTAAATTGATTCAGTGCTTCGAAAAGAGGGAAATACGAATCAAACGAACGATTTTAACGGATGGTCTTTGCAATAGGTGTTTTGATGCTAATCAAATATGCTTGTTGTTCCATTTAGGGTAAGGGTCATCATGACCATCAACCCTGCGTGATTGTATGGATAAGGATGACGGGAAACGATTTCCAAAATGGCGAACGATGGGATTTGAGCCCACCTCTTTTATCACTTTTCACGTCACAATAGAAGATCAAACCCGGGCCATCTCTAAGAGGACCTATTAGCCTAGGCTTACATCTAGACCTAGAAAAGCTCTGACCGACTCATGAGCTGGCGCAGATGAAGACTATTATTTATGAAGTACTGATTTATCAACTGGACTAAACGGGTAGAACTTGCAGGTACCCAGACATGACGGCTGGTGGAGCTGGACATCACTGCGGCACTTGGAGTAGTCACGTGGCGGGTTGTATATGCTGACTGGAGCGTGCGTCCGCTTCCCACCGGCCTTGAGTGCCTGAGCGTCAGGGCTGTCCCATCCAACATGTACGGTACTCGCTGCTTCCCATTGATTTTTATGAGAGATTCGCCATACGATTTCGGAGCCTTGCAGTTCAATCTGGCGGCTGATTTTCCGCACATTGTCCTCTTATAGTACAACGTTTGCCTCCACAAAGTTCCAAGATGGATTTCGACCAGTCTTACCTGATACTTCCCTTGCGAGAAGACTCGTGGAATCGCATTGCATTGCATTGGGAGGCAATTTGTTGTAAGTAGCGTATCATTGAAGAGTCTGCGAGGTCATGGTCGCCAGCCCTATATAATTGGGTGTATGTGGAATATCTCTGAAAACCTCTGCCAATGAGATAACTATGTATTTGTAATTGGGGTTAGGGATGAAAAGAGGGGGGGGGGGAAGGGGGGGGGAGGGGGGGGGGGTAATGAATTGTAAACGATGGAATGCTACTTCTGGGATCGAGGTGTGAATGGCACCAGCATCTTTCCAGTTCTCTCTCAGGAGACAGATAGAACCCCGTTCTAGCTCTTTGACCATAATCAAAGTTACTGACAGGGAAATCAACCTGAATTTCGTGGATAAAAAGTAAGAATGGCAGATTTACACAACGTGGTGGTTAGCAGTTTGAACTGTGGGGAGAAACACAGCTTGTTTAGAAGAAACTAAGAATGAAGAGGGTTTGGAGATTCAAAGGTGCTTCATCATGCTGTAAACGTCCCGTAGCCGGGACGAGTTTAACGTTAATGAGTGCAGAGTACCGCACGGTGCGTGCAGGCAGCACGGTATTAACTCTGTGAAGACACACGTCATGGGTGTGATGGACCAGGAATTGAATACTTTTCTCGTGTAACAAACGCCAGGCAAACTCATGTACCTTGAAATTTAAAAGATATATCATTCTAGATATCCTGCCTCGAGGTGTAGGCCCCATGTTGTATTTTAGGAAAGAAAGATTGCAGTTTTACGTAACCGTTAATCGCGAGATCATAAGCCACGGGACCTCCTCTTTACGTGGAATCCGAACCACAGGGCATGGCAATTCACTTTGAAAATCTCACATACATTGACCGGGAAGCGAACCCGGTCCGCCGTGGTGAGAGGCCAACAGCTTGACCACTGCGCCACCACGCAAATAACATCAGCCGTGAGAACAGGAACGGTGTGTACTTTTTCAGCACCATTGCTTGATATGACGCACTGCCAGCCACAAGGGCGAAATCAACAACATTTTGTGTTGTTTTATCATTTAGTAATTTTCATTTGTAACCTGTCAATGTACAGAAGCTTCAATAAGTTCATCAAAAACACAAGAGAGTTCACTCGTAACTCGGCTGATCGTAATTTTGATCATAATTATTCGGGACCACTGCATCAGTTGTAGATTCTTGAATCTTCTTGATGTTTTTCTAGATTGTTGTACTCCATTCTATAGTTTCTCTTTCACTTTTGCATCATCGATGTCTTAGCCCTATTTATGAGAAATCCCTCTTTAATGTTTACTGTATTGAAACATTTTCCTATCTATAAATTTACATCCATTCAGAGGTGATTTTTGACACAATTTTTGCAAAGCAGAGTATTTCTTCACGAAATCTTGGCAAGGTGGATTAATTCAAACTGAAATACTGTATGGTGGGGATGAGGCATTCACCTATCTGATCCGTTCTCCTGTCCATGTGACCTAAACCCCTCATCCCCGCAAGGTTAACTTAATTTAGGAAGTGCACGCAAACTCAAAAAAGTAAATATATGGGATTGTGTAGTGACTTCCCTGGTAGAATGTTAAAAATGCAACCATTGTTGAGTTCACCCTTGTGCCTCGAAGCGCCAAATATGAAAATAAACACCCTATGAACCAAAACAAATGTAAAGTGGCCGATGTCGTCCCACTGGGTACGCATCCAACAATATCCGTAGGTGCAGTCGTGCCTGGACCTGGACGCTGTCATTTGTGCCTAAAGTACTTTATTTTCTATCGATCTAAGTAACTATGCGGCGAATTCCCAAAACGCTGGGACTCAGCATATCGATACGTTTTATATTTAATTCAAACAAATGTGCACTAATTCCTTCGAAATAATCCATTTAGGCGATTATACACAAAGTTCTGGCAAAAGATTTAGAAGCACTGTTGGAAGCCGTAAATCATCATCTCCCGCTATGTCTCCTATCATGCGGCTATTACTTATTTGCTGATGCACTGTGATATGCCATCAAGTCTGTGTTCATTCTTGGAAACAGACAGGAGGCTATGTTGGGTGTGTCGATGGAATGCTTAAACGTAGAAACTCTGACACTGGCGTGCATATGAGTGCCGTAGTCCACTTTAGTACATCTCAGGAGATATTGAACATCTTTCCCGAGATCAATTTGTCGTAAGAAATATCACACATTTTATCCGTGTGCTTCTGTGCGTTCCCCCAGGGGCTCACATCTAGTGGGACGTGGGTTGGCGACCAGGGGGCCCCAGCTGAGTCCGGCATTGCTACCACTTACTTGTGCGGAGCTCCTCTCCGTCTTCTTTCCTGTCGACCTCACTTGGTCAACTCTTGTTCTCTTCCGACCCCGACGGTATTAGGGTATCCGAGGTCTAAGGAGTCTCTTCCTTTCCTGCCTTAATTGGCCCTTGTCTCATCCTTTCTGATACCCTCCTTCTGCGAGGAGTCAGCCTTCTTTTTCTTTTCATGTTCTCTCCTGCCTTCTGCTCAAGGCCCTCAAGGAGGCAGGAAGCATGTAGCCCCACCACTTCTGGTGCACCCTGGATATTGTTACACCCTCAGGGGCTCACGGCTGGTGAGTTTGGGAGTAGGCAAACCCGATGGATTCCTGAGCTGGGTCCTGTTTGCCCCTTTTGTCCATTACCTGTAGGGCGGACCCTCTCCTCTTTCACTTTCCTATCTGCCTTTCATGGCTCACCTTCCTTCCAAGTCCCTCAATCCGCATTCTTCGAGGATTGAGGGCATTTCATTTCCTCCTAGGGGCCGATAACCTAGATGTTAGGCCCCTTAAAACTACAATTATCATCATCATCATCATCATCATCATCATCATCATCATCTTTTCCTCCTGTCCTTTATTTGCCTTATTCTCCTTTTGTTTTCCATTTCCTCTTCTATTATATAAGTTAGAAGTTAGTTTAAGTTATAGTTTACATTTCATTTTCATCTTCACGATCACCCAAACCATTAGGGGCCGATAACCTAGATGTTAGGCCCCTTAAAACAACAATTATCATCATCATCATCAGCCTCTGTGCGTGTGTTCATCGCTAGTAAAATTTGATTGGCTCAAGTGATTTCAAGGAAAAATGGCAAGGACCTAATTCTACTCCATCCAAACTCGACCTTGCCTTTCAATTTTATAACCTAACATAGCGACCGCGCGAAACATTTCACCGGGATTCAATATCTTCGAAACTATTGCTGCATTTGACCTAATTAGACTATACGTACATTAGGTTCCAATAAAGTAAGTTCACGCATGTGACTTTCAAAAACCTTACAAACGCAAATGTAACATGGTGACCAAGCGAATTTGTAATATTTAAATATGTTTATCTCGTGATGTGATCCACTGAGCCCAGTGAAACTTAAAATGATAAAAGTTTATATATAGCTATACTGGAATTTAATTCAATATGAGAATTTCAAGAAGGCGACTATGAGAAATTTTAAGGTCGTATTTTTATTTTTTGTGTCCTAATCAAGTGAATGAAGTATAAGTTTTCACTCTGAACCTCTATAATAATCAACAACTACTGATTCACAACGATATAGTCCTCATACTAAACAATCCAACATGGTGATCTCACGAAATATTTCATTTTCGAAACTATCGCAGCAATCAAATTGAAAATGTCTATGGTGTTAGAGGACGATTAAGTAAGGACATACGGTAGGCTATATGTTACTTTCAAGAACCTGTTACATACAAAAACAACATGGTGTCCACGCGTTTTCAAATATTTCAAATTACTTTTCTAGCGATCTCATCATCCAAGCGTAGTGAATTGTGTCAGAGTGAATCTCTTTTTAAAGATTACTGGCATTTCAAGATGATAATTTTTTCAAGATTTTAAGAGGGCGTAGTTCGAAATTCATTTTTGTTTCTCATATCTTGTTCAAGCGACCAATTTGAGAGTATCTATTTATAATTAATAACCTTAATAATATTTATTTTCTGGTACATCACTCTGTTATGTACTATCGCCTGCAAAAATAACGGGCCGTCTTGCCGTGCGGGAGTTGAGTTTTCGAGCCATCAGGTTGGCGTCACTAGGGGCGTTCTCGGGCGGGGAATGCTGAGAGCCGTGATTGGGCACCTGTTCTTGTTGGCAAAGGGGGAGAGGAGGGGAACAGATCGAGGAGCGCAGCGCCAACTTTGATTTTCTTTAGTTTCGCGCTTGGAAGATTGTTACTGATGAGACGGTGTTAATAATAAATCTAAATTGAAATGCCAAGTCTCGTTAGAAAGGCACTGTTGAGTTTTACTGTGTGTGAAAGTTTTTGAGAATCGTGTTTTCACAGTTAGGGACTAAACGCATTTTAATAAGAAGAAAAAGAAGGAAATCGCAAACGTCCTAAACTAGTTATATTTTAAGCATTTTTCTTAATAAGAAATAAGTTTTGAAAAGAAAGAGACAAACTAACGAGCATAAAAACGTTAGTAATTTTAAAAACACTCACGTTAACAGGAGGTTTGTTACATCAAATAACAGAACTTGAAGCGATGCTTGCGTAGCGGAGAATCGTTAAAAATGATTCAACATACCGTATGCTTCTGATTCGTTTATCATGGATAAAATCAGAGGAAGCAATTGTTAGCAGCAAAATCTTTTTTTATTATTCAACATCAATAAAATATTAAGAAACAGAAAAGACATCAATAAAATATTAAGCAACAGAAAAAAACATCAATAAAATATTAAGCACAGAAAAAAATCAATAAAATATTAAACAACAGAAAAAAACAGCTCATTAACTTTATTCCCACATCAGTTTTTATAATTAATAATGACAAATCCCAACCTAAATCAACCGAAACCACAGCCTCACGCTTACTTCTTGTTATCTTAAACTAAGACACTTTCTTTGTCACTTCATAAGATGCTTTTTAGTGTCTCAAAATCTTAAATCTTAAATTAAATATGTCAAAAGTAAGAAAGAATTTCAATATGTGTCTGAAATCATTTTTATCAAGACACTAAAAGCATCTTGTGCGAAGCGACAAAGAAAGTGTCTTAATTTAGCCACCAAGAAATGACAGTGCTTTGTAGAAAATAGACGTCTATTCGTCTTAGAGACGTCAAAGTTTTACATTTTCAACAAAAAATAATTATTTCAACCATGTTTCAAAAATTAAATATTAAAAGTCTAGGTTATAAGGCAACCTAGCTTATTTTAACCTTCGAAACATCTAAGCTTCAGATAACTCTACCCTGCAAAATGGCATTGGATTAGGCTTATGAAGTGGGTTATGACACGTCATTCTGCGATGTGAAGACTTTTGAATAAGCTAAAAGTTTACGTCATGTTGTCATATAGCCTAACCGAGGCTAAGTTAAGTTATTTTCTGCAATTTTAAAAAATTTTGTTACTTAGCCAGAAACGTAAAATTTAGCCGTCTCTTAGACGTTTATTTTCATAGGAAATTTAGTAACAAAACTTAACACTGGTCATACCAGGCAATCACAGATTAAACTTAGGCTATGTCAGTCAATATTTTTTTTTAATGAGTAATTACTTCAACCAAAAATATCAGTTAAATTTAAACTTCAAGCTTTTCTTCAATGAGTGAATTATTTCAACCAAAAATGTCAGTCAAATTTAAACTTGAAGCGTTTTATCAATGAGTAAATAATTTCAACCGAAAATATCAGTGAAATTTAAACTTAAAGCGTTTTTTCAATAAGTGAAATATTTCAACAGAAAATGTGAGGGAAATTTAAACTTATGCGTTTTTTTCAATGAGGGAATTATATCAACCAAAAATGTCAGTCAAATTTAAACTTAAAGCGTTTTTTCTATGAGCAAATAGTTTCAACCAAAAATGTCAGTGAAATTTAAACTTAAAGCGTTTTATCAATGAGTGAATTATTTCAACCAAAAATGTCAGTCAAATTTTAACTTAAAACGATTTTTCAATGAGTAAATTATTTCAACTGAAAATGTCAGTCAAATTTAAACTTAAAGCGTTTTTCAATGAGTAAATAATTTCAACCGAAAATGTCAGTGAAATTTAAACTTAAAGCGTTTTTTCAATGAGTGAATTATTTCAACCAAAAATGTCACCATTTACAGGTGAATCCACACTCTCTCCACCGTCTACCCCTTACCGACAAGGACAGTTGCCCCAATCACGACTCCCAGTCATCCCCTCCCGAGAACACACCAAGTGATAGTAACCTGATGGCTCGAAAACTCAACTCCCGCACGGCAAGACGGCCCGTTATTTTTGCAGGCGATAGTACCTTCAAACCAGTCTAACACAGCACCGCAGTAAATAGTTCACCCTTACTACATATCTACGAAACTCTTGCAGCAGTGAGTTTGAAATTTTATACACACATCAAAAAAAGTTTTGCATCACCTCGGTTCCCAGATCTCCGGCATATAGACGTTGACTGTGTATATTGTATCAAAGATACAGTCCCTTTGACTGTTCATAGATGTCACTAAAACTGCTCAAAGATGTAAACAACCATGCATGAGCAGGGCCTATTAGACGGAGGGGGTACGACAGCCGATCAGTTCCAGTCATTCCACCAGGACGAAGGTACGCTGCTCATGTTGTCTGTAGTTCTACCATGCCTAGAAGGTAAATACCGCAGTTCGATCGCGTCCGCATTGTTACTTTGTGTCAAGAAGGGCTCTCAACAAGGGAAGTTTCCAGGCGTCTCAGAGTGAACCAAAGCGATGTTGTTCGGACATGGAGGAGGTACAGAGATACAGGAACTGTCGATGACAGGCCTCGCTCAGGCCGCCCAAGGGCTACTACTGTAGTGGATGACCGCTACTTACGGATTGCCGCTCGGAGGAACCCTGACAGCAATGCCACCATGTTGAATAATGCGTTTCGTTCAGCCACAGGACGTCGTGTTTCAACTCAAACTGTGCGCAATAGGCTGCATGATGCGCAACTTCACTCCCGACGTCCATGGCGAGGTCCAGCTTTGCAACCCCGACACCATGCAGCGCGGTACAGATGGGCCCAACAACATGCTGAATGGACCCCACAGAATTGGCATCACGTTCTCTTCACCGATGAGTGTCGCATATGCCTTCAACCAGACAATCGTCGGAGACGTGTTTGGAGGCACCCTGGTCAGGCTGAACGTCTTAGACACACTGTCCAGCGAGTGCAGCAAGGTGGTGGTTCCCTGATGTTTTGGGGTGGCATTATGTGGGGCCGACGTACGCCACTGGTGGTCATGGAAGGCTCCGAAACGGCTTTACGATACCTGAATGACATAGTGCACCCATATCGGCAGAATATTGGAGAGGCATTTGTCTTCATGGACGACAATTCTCGACCTCATCGTGCACATCTTGTGAATGCGTTCCTTCAAGATAACGACATCGCTCGACTACAGTGGCCAGCATGTTCGCCAGACATGAACCCTATCGAACATGCCTGGGATATGTTGAAAAGGGCTGTTTATGGACGTCTTGACCCACCAACCACTCTGAGAGATTTACGCCGAATTGTCGTTGAGGAGTGGGACAATTTGGACCAACAGTGTCTTGATGAACTTGTGGATAGTATGCCACGACGAATACAGGCATGCATCAATGCAAGAGGACGTGCTACTGGGTATTAGAGGTAGTGGTGTGTACTGCAATCTGGACCACAAATGCTGAAAGTCTAGCTGTATGATGGTACAACATGCAATGTGTGGGTCTCATGAGCAATAAAACGAGCTGAAATGTTGTTTGTGTTGATCTCTATTCCCTTTGTATTTAAAGGTTCCGGAACTCTTGGAACCGTGGTGATGCAAAACTTTTTTTGATGTGTGTATTTTACTTTTCGTAAATTTTAGAAGCCATGCATTTCACATTCCATGAAGTAACTTTCCATGATACATTACAGAAAGATGCCACCTCAATATGAGGAGTAATAATTAACCGATACTGAAAGTCATTTCGCATTTTAGGTGCGATGATTGATTAAAGGATTGGAACATTGAGGTTATCTGCCACATTTTTCTAGTTTAGATATCGTAAATTTATAGTTTTTACGCATGCTAATTTCCGAAAATAGACATCTCTTACTTATGATTCAAAAAGTTGAAAAATTATGCTAGGAGCGAAACATGCTGGTACAAAATTCTTTATACTCATGTATTGAAGAAATAGCCTCATCGTGTGACTTTGGACACACATTTGCCATAGCTGGAAATGTGCTGATATAAACTGAAACCTTTCGTTAAGACAAGTACCTTTATAAGGTCAATTTCTACCTTAAAATATTATTTTTATATTAATTATCTAAAATGACTACACAATGACTGCTGTACAAGGGGTGAATATTTGAATATTTAATCACAATGTAGGTCATGCCCAATCATATGAAAATGAAAATCCACAGCCTGCTTCCAGTCTCCGACCGGGTCAGGAATGGAATGAATGAAGCCCCCATCTAGCGGCGAGGATATGAACTGTGCCGGCTGCCGAGGCCTGACGCACTCCTCTGGGGCAATGATTAAATGAATGACAGATGAAATGAAGTGATCGTGGAGAGTGTTGCTGGAATGAAATTTTGACAGGGAAAACCGGAGTACCCGGAGAAAAACCTGTCTGCCTCCATTTTGTCCAGCACAGATCCCACATGGAGTGACCGGGATTTGAACCACAGACCCAGCGGTGAGAGGCTGGCGTGCTGCCGCCTAAGCCACGGAGGCTTACGCCCAATCATATGAAAGATCCGTATAAATGGTGGGAGGGTTTTGGAATGGACAGAACTAGTAGAATGTATGAAAATAGGCTTATTAGTTTTTCAAGGAACTGCTGTACTTATTTAAATAGAAAATCAGTGGTTATAAATATGGGACACATTGATTTGTAATATTGGTAACAACTGTAATTTATTTAGCATAGAGGTTGTGAAGAAATTGACTGTACGAATCTTGAGATATAGCGGATGAAAGCATCTTTACAGTATTGCTCATAGTCGTTTTTGAACTCTTCCATCGTACATTTATGATACATTAATACTTTTATTTAGTTTTTTTCTTGTGCTTTAGATGCAATTATAGTCATCGTCATTTCAGCCCTATGTACTTGTGTACATGTATAGAATTTGTTAGAATACCTGCGTTATTGTGACACCTCTAGTAGTGGTAAATACACCCCTAAAAAAAGTGTTGCATCACCTCGGTTCCAGGATCGTCTGAATACTGACGCTGATTGTCCATATAGCATCACAAACACAGTCCTTTTGACTGCTCCTAGATGTTACTAAACCTGCCCAAAGCTGTACACAACCATGCATGAGCAGGGCCTATTAGACGGAGGGCATACGACTGGCGATCAGGTCCAGTCATTCCACCAGGGAGGAGATACACTGAACGTGTTGTATGTAGTTCTGCCATGCCTAGAGGGTCCATACCGCCATTTGTTCGTATCCGCATTGTTACGTTTTGTCAGGAAGGGCTCTCATCAAGGGAAGTTTCCAGACGCCTCCGAGTGAACCAAAGCGATGTTGTTCGGACATGGAGGAAGTACAGAGATACAGGAACTATCGACGACATGCCTCGCTCAGGCTGCCAAGGGCCTCGTTGGCACTACTTACACTACTTACAAATTTCACCTCGGAGGAACCCTGAAAGCAACGTCATCATGGTAAATGATGCGTTTCGTGTCACCACTGGACATCGTGTTTCGATTCAAACTGCATGATGCGCACCTTCACTCTCGACGTCCATGGACGTAACCTTTGTAACCTGAGGCCAAGCAGCGTGGTACAGATGGGACCAACGACATGCTGAATGGGTCCGTCAGAATTGGTATCACGTTCCCTTCACAGACGGGTGTCGCATATGCCTTCAACCAAACAATCGTCGGAGACCTGATTGGAGGTAGTCTGGTCAGAATGAACATCTTAGACACACTGTCCAGCGAGTGCAGCAAGGTGGTGGTTCCCTGATGTTTTGGGGGTGGCATCATGTGAGGCCGACGTACGCCACTGGTGGTCATGGAAGGCGCCAAAACGGCTCTACGATACATGAATGACGCCCTCCGACCCATGGTGCAACCATATCGGCAGAATTTCGTGGATGCATTCGTCTTCATGGACGACAATTCTCGCCCGCATCGTGCACATCTCGTGAATGCGTTCCTTCATGATAACGCCTTCAGTCGCCTAGAGTAGCCAGCATGTTCTCCAGACATGAACCTCATCAAACATGCCTGGGATACATTGAAAAAGGTTGTTTTTGGACGAGATGACTCACCAACCAATCTGAGAGAACTGCGCCGAATCACCGTTGAGAAATGGGACAATCTGGATCAACAGTGTCTTGATGAACTCGTAGATCGTATACCACGACGGATACAGGCATGCATCAATGCAAGAGGACGTGCTCCTCGGTATTAGAGGTACTGGTGTATGCTGCAATCTGGACCACAACTTCGGAAAGGCTCGCTGTATGATTGTACAATTGGCAATGTGTGGTTTTCATGAGCAATAAAGAGAACTGAAATGTTGTTCGTGTATATCTAAGCTATTTGTATGTCAAGGTGCAGGACGTCTTCGCACCAAGTTGATGAAATACCTTTTTTGATGTGTGTATTAGATATATACCGTATATATTAATTTAATTTTATATGAATTGCAGCCAATGGCCATAGCTGTGTACTTTTGATTAAACGCCCGTAGGCTCCCAACAATTTCAATTTCAAGTAGTACCAACTTAAGGTACCAGTTGCTACTCTCACTAACACCTACCGGCGAAAGTTGAAACTTGATAGAGCGTTTCTAACTAGCCAATATTTATACCGGGTGAGTCTTCTGCCCCTTATTTTTCTAGTTTTCGGCCACACTTCCAACGTCTGATGGCACCATGGTCGACAGTTCCCCGTCTATATTCAAGCCACAATGACCCTGAAATACTTTACAAGTTTATGACGACATGGAAGCAAGATCTTGACAAAAGCATGTGTGCGACAAGTGATTATAAAATGCTACAAACTGTCGTACGGGCATGTACAAAGTACTTGCCTATTATACGGTTTCAGTTGGATACAAAATAAACGCTGGGTACGGTGACTTACTGCTAAAAAACGTGACTGAAACTTCGAAGTGGAAAGGAGTATCACATCTCATACGCTTTCAGGCAGGGCAGGGGATCGGGTAACATTAGAGCAATGGTACAAGTGCGTAGAAATTAGTGGCGACATAAATAAATGAATAGCTAAATACAAATTGAAAATAAAATAAAAACTAAATATATATTAAAATAATAAGTAACTAACGAAGTAAATAAATAAATAAATAAATAGTCGCCTCCGTTGTGTAGTGGTCAGCGAGCTTAGCTAGCACCCCGGAGGTCCGAGGTTCGATTCCTGGCTCTGCCACGAAATTTTAAAAGTTGCATGAGGACTGGAACGGGGTCTACTCAGCCTCGGGTGGTCCCAATGAGTATAGGGGGTTCGATTCTCACCTCAGCCATCCTTGATGTGGTTTTCCGTGGTTTCCCACTTCGTCCTCGGGCAAATGCTCCTACCGTCAGGCCACGACCGCCTCCTTCTCTCTTCCTTTGTCTATCCCTCCAATTCTTCCCATCCCGCCCCATCTCTTATGAGGCTCACTATTCGCTTTGTAGGTGAGGCTGCCTGGGCGAGGCGCTAGTCCCGCCTCCCCAGTTGTATCCCCCGTTTCGATGTCAAGCTCCAGAACACTGCCCGTAGAGGCGGTAAAGGTGGGATTCCTCGCTGATTCCGTGGGAAAAGCCTACCTGCAGGGTAAACTGACTATGAAACGAAACGAAAATAAATAAATAAATAAATAAATAAATAAATAAATAATAAGTACACATTCAACCCGAAATAAACCACACATGAGATTTGTCAAATATGGCACGAATGCCTTTGTATTTGATCCCCAAAGCTTAAAATTTACATTAATATATTTGGCGGTGGTGGGATTCGAACCCGCCACCCTAACACGGGACCACTATCTTCTACGCACTTGTACCATTGCTCTACGGTTACCCGTTGCTTTGCCCTTCCTGAAAGTGTATGGGATGTGATACTGCTTCCCACTTCGAAGTTTCATTCACATTTCATGCCCGCATGACAGTTTGATGCATTTTATAATCACTTGCCGCATACATGTTTTTGTGAAGGTCTTGCTTCCATGTCGCCATAAAGCTTGTAATGTCGTTTAGGGTCATTGTGGCTTGGATACGGACGGGAAACTGATGACCATGATGCCATCAGACGTTGGAAGTGTGGCCGAGAACTAAAAAAAATAAGGGACAGAAGACTCACCCGGTATAATATGTAACGAAGAGTAGGACTAAGGGAGGAGCAGCCGTTGCTTTATGTATTGAACCATCCCGGTATTTATCTGGAGTAGAAGAGGGAATCCGCGGTAAAACACATAATGACTGAAGGGGGATCGAACCTACTTCTTCTGAAATTTTCCTCACGAGGCTGAGTGAACCCCGATCCAACCGTCATAAAATAATTATTTTTGACAGAACCCGTAATTGAACCCGGACCTTATAGGTGACAGGCAAGTTAGCTATTATACCACTATAGTTTGAAATATGAGGAATGCATTTTCGAATTGCAAGAATTTCCTTCATACTACAGTAGGCTACATATTATGTCGAGTTTTCTGTAAAATGGACTAATTTCTATAGATTTGCAATAAACTACCATAAACCTCGATGCCATCAGATCTAGCCCACATTGGCTCTAATATGACATACAGATCATATAAAATAAATCTTCACGCGCTGAAAAATACAACATGTAAAAAACAAAAGGGAGCTTGCAGCTGTTCATTAGAACAGGAGCTGGATTAATCACGCACTCCATAAATTGGTCTTTTATGTCACTCGCTGTTTACATTCTCCCGTAGTACCACTCCAATTGTAATAAAAACCGTGGCATTGATAGAATTGCCGGCATTGAAGTACAACATAAAGGCTACTCCTGGCCTGTTGGGTATGGTGGACTTGGGACAACAGCGAGGAAATAATATACTTTAACAGTGATCAAGACTTTAAAAGGTTGACTTTAATACGGTAATAACATAGATTAACACAAAAGCATTATATTGACTAATTCTGGGTCACTTAAATCGAAATTAATACTGGTATTGAAAAATGCATTGCTCACATTATCATTAAGAAGTATGACAGAAAATTTAAATCATATCCTAATTTTCTATGTTGGCACTTGCCCTTAATTTTCGTTTTCAACCTGCGTTTATTGTTAAGTCTGAGGAGTGGAATTTGCTTGACATAGCTTCAGTTTCCAATTTAGACTCCAATATCTCCTTAACTAGGAGTCGAGAACTGGCACCCTTCTTGTTCAGGGACAAAGTTATCTCGGTAACCATTCGAAAATCTTAACAGGTATTTGCCCTTACCCTCTGTCAGGAAATTTTAAGGCTTTATCTTCTATTAACGGTGTGAATGGCCCATGGTTGCTAACTGGCGGGCATTGTGTCTCACCGTACTGACATATCTCGTGCGTGAGGCTATGTGACATCTCCAGAATCTCTCTCTGTACTCAAAGATCGGCACTTCAGCAAAATGCTCCCGTCAGCGATGAAGCACGGCGTTGGCACAACAGAATCTTGCTTCAATGTGTACAATACACAGCATCTCTCGTGAGCTAGCAATATCTGAACGAATGCGGTGGAATAGGAATTGACTAATAACCACGTACTTCATATATCTGTAAATATAATTATCCACATAAACTTGCATTGGGTAAAGATCCCCCTTTAGTGCTTATTTGACCTGTTTTCCATGACTAACGGGTAAACATTGAACCTAGAAAGCTAGGGAATCGTGACATTTCTATCGTTGAAGTTCATGTTAATATACAATTGAATTTAGCCATTTGTACTGGTAGGTAAAATGATGAATTACAAATGTTTATATTGATACATAAATTCTGCTGTGGCCAGACTAGCATAATCACCATTGCTCATGTTTAACACCATGAAGTGCTGTAATGATCGGCTTAAGCTTCGAAGAAAAAGGTCGTATTTCATGTTAACACCATTGTCGCATCCAAGATCCTGGCTTTCTAGGGACGGCATGAACATTTGTCACTCGCTCACTCTTTGATACACCATGATTCGGGCATTAAGACCTAACTCTCTCCCGAATTACAATATATTTAAAATTATTCACGGACATTAAGAAATGTTTACCGAAATTTATAGTATATCCAGCCAAGTAAGAAATTTATTCATTTAAATCTTTGTATATATTCGTATAAATCGAATAGATTAGAGGCTGTCTGGCCCTCAATCACAAGAACTGACAATTTGAATCTGCCAAATTCCTTTTTGAATTGTCTGATAGTCCAATATAAAGATTTACATTTTGTTACACATTGTTGTTTCATTCTCAATGGATAAAATGAGTAGATTATTTTCAAAATAATATTCCTTGTCGCAAATTATGTTTAACCATTATACTCCATCTTAACCCTCCATTAGTTGCACTGGTCTGATAGCCACATGGATTTTTTAGATTTTAATATCTCGATAACAAGTGACTTGCATCTTGTCTCGTACCTTAGTCATTATTTACATGAACGGACAGTATGATCAGTGCCCACAACTCCTCAAACGTGGTATGAAGTAGGCTGATGTATCCAATGGGGCTGTTGGACCCAGTGTGCCAGTCATGTAACACACTCTCACAGCTGCCAAACATCACTGTTCGTGGACAACACGGAGGATGTAATTCGTTATCATTTAAATTGAAGAGAATACATAAGTTTCATCAACAGTAGCGTATTTAAAACTAATCTTGAGGGCGTCGTTTTTGGAGGAAATTCCCATGTCCCCTCCTTCTACAGTCACATTCCGTGATATTGAATAGATAATAAAACAGCTCTGCCTCTGAGAATACTAACTCCTTCAGTATTAAGTGCTGTACTGATGGGCTTAAGCTTCGAAGAAAATGGTCGTATTTCATTTTGGGGCTACGCAGATAGTTAAGTTTTTTTTAATGGATAATCAGTTCACTGGTAAAATACATTTGCCTGGGCTGAGTTTCAAAGAGACACTACCAGCAAAGACTCAAGGATGTCTTCCTAGTCCTGAATAGAACCAAACACCTTTAGTTTTGAAACTACTTTACGATAAATTCCTTGTCATTTATTTTTTCTATTATTATTTTGATGATGATGGCTATAATTATGATTATTATTATTATTATTAATCTTAACTTAAATAGCATTGGTAATATAACATATACATTTAAGAAGAATTCGCTGACTGCAGTTTGAGGACAATACTGAAGGGAAGTTATTGAATATATTCGATTCTTGTCAAATGTATGGTGGTAGGAACGTTTCAAGTATGGCCATGAATACATAACTCCAACTCTCTCTATTTACTGACACTGAGAAGTTTGGAAAGGGAGACCTCACACTTGCCTTTTGTATTGATTTCCGAAATGATCTTCATTGTATTCGAGCTTTGCGCTTCTCTGTGTATCTCGCCACACATTTTGAAAGGAGAATTCATTAAAACACACTGCATCATGAAAGAATGTGTGTAACGAACATATTGATTTCTCTAGGTTTATCAAGACTGGAGTAATGAGATGCTCAAGGTCTCGATATTGTCAGCAACATTTGGGAAATGGAGAAAGTCATTCCTTTACATAGCTCACTCGAACTCGATTGTAGTCTTGTTGTGGTCCTGTCATATCGTTGTTGTTGTTGTTGTTGTCACTTCATGAAAGATATTGAGGCATTTTGGTCATCTGCTCCTTTTACTTGGGAATATGTTAAATATGTCTGATAACCTGAATTCTTCTGGTGCCCATAGTGGTGTGAATACCGGGTGAGTTAGCCGTGGACGTTACGGCATGACTGCTGGCAGTCGCTCACGTCCGGGAGGCGAGGAGGTTCGAATCCCCCCGCCGGCAACCTTGAAGATGGTCTTCTGTGGTTTCCCATCTTCCTTCCAGGCAAATGCCGGGGTTGGTCCCTTACTATAGGCCACAGCCGCTACCTTCCAATTCCTCGTCCTTACATCCAAATTTTCCTCCCCAACGGTACTTGTAGCTCACCCATTGGGTGGCCGTCTCGAAGCAGCTACAAAACTGGCCTCGGACACTCCCGGCACTGAAAGCCATACGTTAAAAAATAGGTGGTGTGAATATTTATAAAAAAGATACGAGCCATACAATAGTCGCATATGATGTGTAACATCTGACATGTTATCCTACTCGTATACTACACAGCTTGGACATTCTTAAAATGATAATTTACACTCCTATTTCATACTGGTACTATGATGAATGTATAGATTGAATTGGAGATATGCTACTGTCACATTTGTGGCGCAGCGGTCATGCTGTTAGTCTCTCACCAAGGTAGACGGGGTTTGATTCCCGGTCAATACATGTGAGATTTTCGAATTGAAATGCCATGTCCTGTGGTTCGTATTCCACGTAAAAGGGAGGTACCGTGGATCATGATCGTGAGATTAACGGACACGCAAAACTACACACAACGTGACACACAACGTCGACAGTACTCTCAAATACTGTGAGCATATTCCCCAGTAACTATAACATTCATTATTCTCAAGGCTCTCATACAGTTCGTCGTAAACAATCAAAACATGGCTTCCTACAATTATGAAATGACCTAGTCTCACATATGATGAAAATACAGCTTTTATTCCACTCATATAACAACATTCTGTTATGCATTTAATATTTGACTACTCACCCACAGCTTGACAATAATGCCACTTACTTAATTGTCATTTGTCGTCATTGTCCTACCCCATGTGATATTCAACCTTGAAAGTGAAGCTTCATTAGCTGCTCAATGACAAATGAAAGTCGGTAAAACATTTGCCACTGTGCTCATCAAACCAGTGCCTGCTAAATGCACTGCCGACTGTATTGCCATAACATTCTCGCGCTACGGAGCACACACTGCCTTGTTTACAATACACACATTTTCAATTGTACATCCAGCTGGCAGTGCATCTTCACTTCCGTCCGATCCCCTTCCGTTCGATCCACTTCCGTCCCATTTTTCGGGCAGTGCGTCTTCACTTCCGTCCGATCCACTTCCGCCCGATTCACTTCCGTCCCCAAGTTTCAAAATCATTCCCACAAAACTATCCAGCAACCGAGCGGAAAGGTGTTACACATCAATAATTATGGTTAAGAATTGTGGCAGGTGCTCCGCAACTTGAAATATGGTACCATCCTGGCATTTACCAGTAAGGATTGTAGAAGAACCTGGAGATAAAGCACTCTCAGGATGGCCATTGGCAGCGCGTGTAGTCGATGCATGACATAACCACACCGATACTCTGCTAGTTTCTGTAATGTTATTTGTACTCCTGCGCCATAGCACCTCCTTTTATTCGTGGAATCCCAACAATGGGTCGTGAAATTTCACCTCGAAAATCCTACATACTTTAACCAGGAACTGAACCCGGTCCGTTAGAGTGGGAGGAAAGCAGCTTAACCGCTGCACTACCTCCCCCACAAAGTCTTCGGACAAGAGTGATTGTTGTAATATTGTGATTGTCAAAGAGGATATGATAAATCCGAGTACGAATCGACTAGCCTCTCTCCATTCCATCGTCTGTATTAAAACGCGTCAAGTTTCGTCCTCTCTAGGGATGACCTAAACGCTAAATTAATTTCAGAGTGAAAAACCAACACACAAGGTTTCTTTGTCCTTTTCATATGAGAGGGGACGTGAAGCCTTCTACGCTGGTATGCCTGTCTCAACAACAGAACAAAAGTCGCATCTGATGGTTGGGGTTGCCACTCCCTTTTGTGCAGAATTAAATGAGAGGTATAATTCCCGTGCTGCAATTCTCAATGGCTTTTAAACACATAACAGCTGTACTTTATTCGAAGCTACTTTAATAAAGAGGCTTCTTACACTAAGAAATATTGAGAAATAGGTTCATCTGATATAAAACAAACAAAGGCGATGCTCGTTCAAAACAATTGAATAAAAGAGACTGGATCTTCCTGAAAGATAATTAATATTAAACCGGGAATATGTGTGTGAAGCAAGTTACGACTTACAGCTGTTACACACTGCTGCTGAGAGAAGCCAAGCATATTTAAATGCATGACAATGGTACCTATTTTCATGATAATAATTCCAATAGTTTTTGATGTATTTGGGTCATTTAGGTGTTTCAAATGAATGTGTAAGAATACGCAAGAGGAAAAAATATGTTGAACTTTTAAAATGTCTTCATGAAAGTTATGCGTTTCATTCCCAAAAACATAATATTTCATATCCTATTTGGTTTGGGAGAAATATTTAGATATACCGGCTGAATTAGCAGTCCCTAAGAACAATGCTACAGTATATGCAGACCAACTAACGCGTGTTGTCAGGAAGGTCGATATTTCTCCGCTTGCATCCCTAATACACTTCAAGCATATCCCGCAAACGTTACTGAAAACTGTTATTTTTCCCTCGTGTTCATCTGTAGTCACATCGAGGGAAAAATAATAGTGTTCAGTATTGTGCCCGTTAGTCCGGATAACAATGCCCACATATGCGTGAACCTCGAAATCGGTTAAGCACGAAACTCGGAAAACACTCGGGGAAAATTGGGTAGAAATATGGTGCCAAACCGAATTCGAGTTCCACGCGTGAATAGAAAACGAGGAACACAAAATTCTTGAGAAAAACACTCCACTTTTACTTAATAAAGAAATCACACAAAAATAATGACACTCCTGCCTAAATCACAGGGTTGTAATAATAAAGTCTTTCACCCTGAGATTCCTAACCGAAATAAATTGGTCAACTTTCACTTTAAATAAATGTGTCTTATTAAATAAATAAGTGCTCAATCGTGCCCACACACAATCTGACAACTCTCTGATTTATTACTCACACGGGCCATTTATTCAACACGTGCACTTGTTTTCAACCATTCACAAATTACAGTATTAATCGTTGCACACAAATTGTCATAATAAACCTGGTTGAAATTCCAAAATCAAATATTAATGCAAGTTGACACTCGACAATAACCTTCTAATTTGCGTTTTAGATATTTGACTAATAGATTGCTTAACCTCAATTCAAACTTCCATCATAACATGACTGTACTGGAAAATATTCAAATTTAGAGTAATAATTCTCAACATTGAAAAGACCACCTTCTGAATAGTTAGATTTCATTGTGTCGTGACAAAAGTAACATCGAATAGGCTATTACCCTTCTAATAATGGTAATTCTTACTCATATATTGGCCAAGCTATTTCACACAGCTTCATGTAATTAAAATAGCAACAACAATTTTCCAAAATATAATTTTCAAGCCACTGTGCTTGAAGCCTATTATTCTCAATATAACGATGCCATGTCGTCGACTTGTCCGTTAAAATGAGGCTTTATCCGCCTCCAATGAATGCAAAAATTCAACTTCATTACTCATGTCACAACTCATCCAAAAATAATATCAAAATATACCCAAAAACTAGGTATATGAATGTTTTTATTACCACAGAATGAGAATTTAAATATTCCGGATTATGAGAAATTTTCTGTCGGTAAGCTGATAAGTCACAGATCTCACCAATGATAAATAATGAATAATTTCAAGTTATGATTATTATTATTTTTATTTTTATTATTATTATTATTATTATTTTTATTATATCTCATCATATTCCATATCTCTGATACGTTTTATAACACTTTGCTATATGCCATGAGAGACATTGTGTGGTTTGAAGCCATTTTTCAGTGTTGCCTTAGTAAATAAAAGTTTGGTGCTTTTTGTTTTTTGCCATGAGAGATTACAAACATTATTACTATTATTTTCACTTAATCATGTGTGAAAATATTCTGATACAAACGCATCAATTAAAATAAAAAAATAGCATGAAGACTCCAAGTTTAAATCCGGAATAGATCCCAAAAATATACAGACACAAAATTATATTGAATCACGAGGCGTATTTGAAGGTCAAATAAAGCGCGCGTTGTTTGTCTCAGAACCTCACTAAAGGAATAAGACTAGGAATATCTGAATAACATTTGATACTTGGACTAGACCAACTACAAAGACATGGAACGGTCTTACTTTAGATTCTTCAGAACATCATTCAGGCCTTCAGCTCGGCTACGGTTGGTGTGGTCCGGTTCCTCCATTTGTTGGTTCATGCACGCCATAGTACATACGACTGCTTCAATCTCTGGATGGAATCGGCAACAGCTTCGGACAGCTCCCCATTCGATCGCCCATCATGGAAGTTCATGTTCCCCTTAATCACTTGGAATGGACATCTGCTACTCCCTTCTATCTTCATTCTTCATTCTCGCCTAATCCATCTCCGATATTTAGTGCATGTTCATGTTAATTTCGGCTTGTACCGAATGGAAAAAAGAAAATCTGGTAAAACTATTCGTCGGAGAGACCCAATGTTCTGCACACATGCCGGAATTGTCACCATACTAGCGTTCTCGAATGTTCTGCTGCTACAATGTCCTCCATTTCAATAGCTTGGCTGACTGTTATGAAAATTGCACGACGCATAAGCTGTAATTTTAACTGTGAATTCGTCACTTAGAATACATTTTTGTTCGCTGCCTGATTCGTTTCCTGCACTGTTAAGTTAATGGCTTCTATCATACAGTATGCAGACTCCAACAGAATGTTCTAGTGCCTTCCATACCCTGCGATATCACAACGGCACTCTCACATGCAGTCACTCCTCACCGTTCATGAATTATTGCTTCGGCCCTCAACGCAGTCCTGGTGCACTCCAAATGTTTCCACAATAGATCATAAATTCTGAAGCCAAGCACAAACTTTAAATTGAACAGATCAAGTAATAGCAGTTTCACTCACTCCTACATCATGGCACAAGCCTATGTTTTCTTTAATAATTCAAGCGATCGTGCTGGTTACGTGGCTGCGTGGCCTAACTTCCCAGCGCACACGTAACACGTAGCACTCCCTGTAATAACAACCTTACATCGTAGACCACCAGCGAAGAGATGGCTCACGCAGAAATCGCTCCCGCAAAGATAGCTGCTGGTTTCTCTGAACGAGCGACCTTTATACTGCTTGGGGGCGTGGCGTAAGGTCCGGATGACGTTATGCTCCAAAGCTTCTTTTATTCATATTTCATGAACGCGTGACGATAGAAATAAGGTGTTTCTTGTAGTTTCTTCAGAGAATTGAGGCCTATTATACAGTATAACGTAGTCATCTCGTCTGTTGGACAAAGGGATACGTTTTAATCGGATATTCTGGCAAATTTGACGGCTCGCCATTCTCTACACTCTCGCGCTCAGCAGCGGATTGGTTCCCTACTCTCACGGAGCTTGTTTGAAAATGCAGCGTGGCTCTTCATTCAAATTCTTCAAACGACAGGACCGCTCCTGGTCACGGGTGCAGTATCGTTTGCTGGATATGCTTGCAGTGCATTAGTAACATACGGGATGCAAGGAGAGAAATATTGACCTTCCTATTAGGAACGCTAGTTGGGTTGTATAAAACAATATTATTGGGCGCGGCTACTGCTCGAGTCCAAGCTCTAAGAACTTGCGGGGTGAGGAGAAAGAGCAGGGAAGGGTCGGGCGTGAAGAGAAGGATCTGTCAACAGCCCACCGTGATATATGGTATTCCCTTCTATTCCAATACTGCTAACATTCGGCCGTTGCTCAAACCACTGTGGTGTTAGGAATGACTGAGTGAGTCACCGACCAATGTATTTGGTTCTGTACTATGCACGGACCGAGAAACCTCATCACTCGTCATCACCACTACTCATAGTCCGCGATGCACGTTCCTCTCAGGTTCACGCAGCTTAGACTCGAGCAGTAATTCACCTGGTATGCAGGGTGTAACTAAATATGTGTGAAAGCTCCAGGGATTCGATAGAGGACCTGACAACAAGCAAAATATGTCCTATAAACGTATCATGTATTTGCTTTCGTTTCCATGTTACAAGCATTGTTTGTGGTGTACATAACACAGACCGCTTCACTATGCAGGTTGGTCATTTGTGTTGATAAAGTGTACGTTATTACTTACAGTACTCTACAGAAGGTGCTCAAAATGGCTACCACGAGCTGTAATGCAGGCGTCCATGCGTGGCATCATTGACTGTCTCACACGCTCCCATATTCCCGGCGTCTGTCGTATCAGCTGACATCTTTGCTCTATTCGCCAACGCAGCATGTCCACGTTATGAAAAAGTGTGGCAAACACAAAGGCCTTTAAATGACCCCATAAATAAAAGTCCAATGGGTTGAGATCGGGAGAACGAGCAGGCCATGGTGTCGGTCCCTGACGCCCTATACATTTGTTTGGGAATCGCTGATGTAAAATTGCTCTAGCAGCAAGAGCAAAATGAGGCGGTGCTCCATCATGCATGAACCAAATGCGTGCCGCCGTCTATTTAATGCATACCACAAACAATGCTTGTACCGTAACACGGCAACGAACCCACAGTTACCATATATTTACCGGACATGCTTTGCTTCTATCGAATCACCGGAGGCTTTCCCACATATGTAGTTACACCCTGCATAATCTCGAGGCCAATGGTCACATTTATTGAAACAAAGTAGTCACTTTCAAAAAATCTATATGTGTGTTTTATTAAATCCATCTAAATATGGTGGTTCACCCTCTATAATTAAACCACTACTTCAATTATCATGTTAGAAGCCATTTTTCAGTGTTGCCTCAGTAATCAGAATCCAATGTGTTTCAGTTGGTCAACACGATTGTACCCAATTGTAATGGGTGGTTCCCTAATCCTGAAAAAAAAAATGTTTTACGTTTATTTATTAGGAGTATGTAAATTGTTTCAGGATTAGGGAACCATTCGGCACAGTTGGGTACAATCGTGTTGACCGACTGAAAAAATCACATTTCTCTACTTCCATGAGGTGTGAAACATTTCCCGATTTACTATATTATTAGGATAAATAATCTTTTGGAAAATAATGCAACAAAATGTAGAAAATGCCAACAATAACCAACACAATTTCTTTAAATACATCTTTATATACAGAAGTAGGCTACTAAGAAATGTGAACACATGGGCCAAAATTCAAGAAAATCCCTAAAATATTTGCGGACATATTGAATTTCTTGTGAGCGGTGTGCACGTTGGTTTATTAAATCTCTCAATACTAGATGTTGTTGAAGGAAAGATATTATCAACAAAATGCATGAAGTAGGCTTGGAATCACTTGCCTCTTAAGAATTGTAACTGTGCTATCATTGATAAAATCGAGTAAAAAATATTTGCATCAGAACAGGGTTGAAGCAATCATAATATATATGGTTAACGGTATTGATAATACTCAATGATATAAACATTTGGCACTGCTTTAAGCGAACTATAAATACAAAGGCAAAGTTCGTTCAAAATAAAAAATGAATAAAAGAGATGGGCTCTTCCTGGAAGAGAATTTAATATCAAACCGGGAATAGTTGTGTGAAACAAATTACAAGCGACAGATGTTACACACTGCTGCGGCGAGAAGTCAAGCATATTTAAATACATAACAACTGAATGCTTATGGGGACATTTCATGCTTTCAATTAGAAGGTAAACAAATTTCCAGTCTTGACAATCCTGGAAGTACGAGCAAAACGTTCCTCAATAATCCACTGTCCAACTCGTTGCGTAGTGGCTAGTACGCTTGGCTGTCAGCATGGAGGCCCGGGTTCGATTCTGGTCGGAGGACTGGAACTGGGTACACTCAGCCTCATGAGGCAAAACTGAGAAGAAGTGGGGTCGATTCCCACCTCAGCCATACTGAACTGATTTTCGTGGTTTCCCTCTTCTACCTCAGACAATGCCATGATTGTTCCTAAATTAAAGCCACGGCCGCCTCAATCCCAATCCTAGCCTCAATTACAGATAAACACACTAGTATAGACATCACAGTGACACAGGTTATCAGACAAATTTTGCACACACCCAAGTGCATGGGGCTATATGACCATGATGTCGCAAAGACCCTAAATCAATCAACAACAACAATCAATAATCCACTACTGCAGAAGATTGGAAAGGAAATAGTCAATGCATTACAGTTGGCTCATCAGGTATATCATTTGTCACTAATATTGTGTTTCTTGATTCATTTTAGGGCTTTGCGACTTCGTGGTCATGAAGGCCCGTGTTCTTGGGAGTGTGTAGAATTTGTCTGATGACTTGTGTTGTTATGGTGTCAGCAGTAGTGGGTGTATTTATACGAGGCACGTCCAGAAAGTAAGCTCCGTTTGGTAATAAAATTAAATTGTGTACAGATACAGGAAAAATATTTATTGCACAACATTCTACACCTCTTCAACTACTTTTACACATAACTGCCAAACTTTTGCAGGCATTTGTCATAGCGTGGCACAAGTTTTTGGATACCTTCTTCATAGAAGTTTGCCGCCGACCCGTAAACGAGAGTGAAGACGCCCCTGTAGGATATCCCACCATTCGGCCACCACTGTTAGGCAAATTGTGTATGTGGTCAGGAGAACTCCTAAACATACGCAGTTCTCCTGGTAAGCACGCAATTTGCCTAACAGTAGTAGCCGAACGGTAGGATATCTTACAGGGGAGTCTTCACTCTCGTTTACGGGTCGGCGGCAAACTCCTATGAAGAAGGTATCCAAAAACTTGTGCCACGCTATGACAAATACCTGCAAAGTTTGGCAGTTATGTGGAAAAGTAGTTGAAGAGGTGTAGAATGTTGTGCAATAAATATTTTTCCTGTATCTGTACACAATTTAATTTTATTACCAAACGGAGCTTACTTTCTGGACGTGCTTCGTAATTTACGTAAGGATTGGGAAGGAGGCGGTCATGGTCTTAGGAACCATCCCAAGTGGTAAACCTCCTCTTCTCGTGTTTGCCTCAAGAGATCCAGAGTGAACCCTGTTCCATCCCTCAGACCAGAATTAAATTTCTTGGCAGAGCTGAGAATCGAACCCGGAACTCCAGGTGTCAGCCAAGATTGCTAGCCGCTACACCAGGAGGTGACAATTTGTGTCATAACCAATGTCAATGTGATGACTGGAGTAGCGTGTGTAATTGCAATTCAAGTTAGGATTTGGGAGGAGGTAGCCGTGGTTCAAGTTGGAAACATCCCGTCATTTGCCTTGAGTAAACCACGGAGAATCACTTCTAGGACAGCAGAGGTGGAAATAGAACCTTTCTCTTCTTACTTTTGCCTCAAGAGGCTGTGTGAAACCCATTCCCGCCCTCAGACTAGAATTAATTTTCTTGGTGGATCCCGGAATCGAACTCGGGACCTTTGGATCCGGAGTTGAAATATATTTCCTGAGACCACATTTATGAACAGTGGCAGAATATCACAAGTTATATTTGAACATCCACTGAAAATATTCTTGGAAAAAACAGTTCTTTGCAACTCGCCAAGATGATGGTTTACGTAGAGGCTGCTGCAATCATGCCCCTTGATTGTGTTAAGCAAGAGCACTAGGTTTAACAAAACATACGTATCAGCACCAGTTTGAAGGATGAGAACCTCTAGGCTAATACCTGCTTAGTGGGGGTCGTAGCCATCAATTATCACCTGCCATTCTGCATGAAAACAGAGTCGATTGGGTACAGTAGTTGCATGTCGGATGCAATTATACGTGTAATCCCACGGTGTAAAATGTAGACCAACCAGTGTGAGAGAATTCTCCAATTTCCTGATGAAACACGAGAAAGAGATCTTTCACATTCAAGACGGGGATAGATCTTTACAAATGTGTAACCTTGCACTGACCTCTAGGATATACAAGAATTATTATAGATAGCATTACAGTCAGTCAACACAAATTGTGTTCAAATACATTACGCGGGAAAATAATTATTTTAACACCATAACCTGAATGAAATATTTTATGATATATTTTTCACATAATAACATGGTTTTATGAACAAATAAAAGGGGTGGGGAGATACTTAATTGGATAACATGTTTCCATCGTCACGCGATCATCAGATCCCGTTCACCTAGGCTTAGAAAAGGTACAATGTTTATGTATTACACTTACGTACAAATACGAGGCACGTCCAGAAAGTAAGTTCCGTTTGGTAATAAAATTAAATTGTGTACAGATACAGAAAAAATATTTATAGCACATCATTCTACACCTCTTTAACTACTTTTCCACATAACGCCGAACTTTTTCAGGCATTTGTCATAGCGTGGCACAAGTTTTTGGATACCTTCTTCATAGAAGTTCGCCGCCGACCGTAAACGAGAGTGAAGACTCCTCTGTAAGATATCCTGCCCTTTGGCCACCACTGTTAGGCAAATTGCGTATGTGGTCAGGAGAACTCCTAAACATACGCAGTTCTCCTGGTAAGCACGCAATTTGCCTAACAGTGGTGGCCAAAGGGCAGGATATCTTACAGGGGAGTCTTCACTCTCATTTACGGTCGGCGGCAAACTTCTATGAAGAAGGTATCCAAAAACTTGTACCACGCTATGAAAAATGCCTGCAAAAGTTCGGCAGTTATGTGGAAAAGTAGTTTAAGAGGTGTAGAATGTTGTGCAATAAATAAATTTTCTGTATCTGTACACAATTTAATTTTATTACCAAACGGAACTTACTTTCTGGACGTGCCTTGTATACGGGGGTGAATCAGCTGCCCCTAGTAATATTGTTTTATGCAGCCCAACTAACGCTTGTTGTCAGGAAGGTCGATATTTCTCTGCTTGCATCCCGCATCGTACTAATGCACTGCATGCATATCTGGCAAACGATACTGAACTACAGACTAATACGAGGGAAAATAATAGTGTTCAGTATCGTTTGCGGGATATGCTTGCAGTGCATTAGTACAATACGGGATGCATGTAGAGAAATCGACCTTCATGACAACACGCGTTAGTTGGGCTGCATAAAACAATATTACTAGGGGCAGCTGATTCACCTGGTATATACAATCTTTAGATTACGAATGTTTGTAAAAGCTTTTACGTATAATTTTGCCCAGTTGGTCTATAGCACTTCTATAGATATTGCGTTTATACAAATTATGTTTAAGTGTGTTAACATGTGGTTTAGTGATTTATTATTGTGACGAACTTTAGGTATGATGTTGTCTACTCTATTTTGTTATTTATGATTTTTATTCGAACGTTGCTGTTTAACCGGTGGCCTATTGTAATGTGATTAGCTCGTCAATGTAGCGAGTACACTAAGATACAATACACTAGAGTTGAATAACGATATGTAAACTTAGCTGGTAATTGAATCCTGAGTGCTGAACGGCGTCCGTCATCACACACTGGTCGTCTCCTGACTTGTGTAACAAATCTCGGCTCTGGTGAGGGTTGGAATGGGGCACACTCAGCCTCGTGAGGATGAATTGGGAAGAGATGGGATGAATTCCTACCTCGGCCATCCAAAGAGTAGTTTTCCTTGGTTTTTCACTTCAACTCCTAGCAAATGTCAGAATGGTTCCTTCTTTTCTCCTATCCTACCCTCAATTACAATTAGGCTACCCACACAACTACTGATTACAACAACACAGATTGTCAGGCAAATTCCACACACCTCCAAGTACACGAGTTTGAAATGACAACGATGTCCATGACAATCAACATTATGTTCAGAACGTCTGTGACATTCAGAGCTTGCATCCACGTCCATCCTGTATACTGGGGATTCTCGTCCAACATTACCTCTTATGATACATCGTACTGCAGTAGATTTGTTGGATGCATGGGATAACATGAAATATATCTCGCCTTGTAGCTCCAACCCCTCCGTCGTATGCACCAGACATGGCGAAATGTGTACATAAATCAGCCATTTCTTATCATATGCGTCTTAAAAATCCCCTTTAATTATATCTGACATCAACATGGGTAGCACTGCGAAAAAACCAGTATCTAATCATTTGGGTCAACTGACCTTGCTCCCCTTAAAACAACACCCAATTGATATCCAATTATTCAGTACGACTTGACGTTAGTGGAGTATTTTGTGTCTCACACACTTACTAAGGCCTAGGTATTGCGAAACGAATATATGTTGACTGTAGTCGAGGTAAAACGGCATGAAGAGACAGACCATTTGCATATTAAGCTACGGATAATTTTAATTCTGGGCACGTTCGCAATAAAGGGTTTCACTTTGACCTCTTATCTGGGCGGCTTATGAGCGTATTACTTTCAATGAATACATTCCACCTCTGAATTCCTTTGCTCAGAGAGCTCAGTGAGGTCAACTTGTAGAACCACTCTCAGTTCGTAGGTACTGTAACATTGTCAATCATTTTCTTATTATTTAATAATAATATTAATAATAATACAGCAGTTACAAGAAATGCGTTCGTGGCTATTATATAATTGAGTCGCTTTTCAGTCGGTCAACACCGAAATGTATCCAACTAAATTGGGCGAGGAATAACATTAACTTGCCACAATTACTAACCTGTAAAAATGACAGGGACTAATTCGATATTTTTTTCACAAATTAACACTCTTATACATTGGTTTCATGTGTATCAAGGGTCACCAAGTAAAGCTTCAGGTTATGTTGGGGAATGGGGGTAAAAATACTCAACAAAAGAAATACAAATATCGCAAATGGATCAATATATGAATGCGCTTGCTTATAAATTAGTTTTTGAATCGCTTATCCTCCAAGCTGAACTTCACCCAAAGACTCTCGAGAGTTCATTCAAATAACGCTACAAGGACAGTGTCTTGGAGCTGAACACAATTTGGACGTAGATACAACTGGGGATAGTGGCAGGCCGGTTGCTCTGGCGACCGCTAACTAGGGTGTAATGAAGGCAGTCAAAGTGAAAGGTCGTGTTTTTCCCGAGCTCTCAGGTGTGCTGAAATGGGTTGTTCTCTGGAGTGTTATCGGGCGAGGATCGGGCTGTGGTATGCGAAGGGTAGTCGGGATTTCCGGTGTTTGTGTGTGCGTACGGGACCTAGTAACTTGTGGTTTATAGCCCTAGTGATAGCTGCGTTGTTAGTTATTGGTGGAGTGGAAGTGATTCCAGGGCCTGTTACTCTAAATGTGAATCAGGCAAATGATCCAGTGGCATCTTTAAAGTGTTCGACGTGCAGTAAAACATTGAAGAATGGCGTTGAGTGTGGACTATGTGAGAAATGGTTTCACTTCGGCTGTATTAAGGTCAAGAAGGAGGATTGTGATGTCGGAAATTGGTTTTGTAAAGTATGTGATACGCCGGACAGTTTGAGGGTGCAAATCAAAGCAAGGGATCAAATAATACAGGAACTTAGAGCAAAGCTTCGTGAATCAGAAGAAACGGTGAAGGATGTGACTGAACGGCTTTCTACTGGGATCAGTGTGGAAGAGGGCGTGCAGGAGCAAACTGAGGATGACGTTATCATAATGGGTGATTCTATGATACGATGGAGTGCGAATATCTCGAGGAAATCAGGTGCGAAAGTGCGGTGTTACCCGGGGATTAAGATTGACCAGCTTGCCCAACAAGTGAAAGAAGCAAATGTAGAGGACTGTGACAAAGTTAAAGTGTTGTTGCTCCATGTTGGGACGAACGATTTGAAGAAGAGGGTTACAGCTGATTACATCATGGGGGAGCTCTACGAACTAGGCAGAAAAGCTAAAAGCAAGTTTAGAAATGCAAAAATTATAATGAGTGGCATTGTTCGGCGGGAAGATGTTCCGTTGAGGCGAGTTAAGACTGTAAATGACCGCATGGACTGGGTATGTGCACAACTGGGATTAGTGTACGTAGAAGCTGACTGCTGGATTGGTGGCCGTGACTTCGCCCGAGACGGGCTGCATCTAAATCGACGGGGCGCTTTCAATCTAGGGAGCCTACATGACAGGGTCATCGGTTCGTGCCGGCTTTTGTGAGGAGGAGCAGGTCCAGAGGTTGCCAGCCGATGGGAACAGAAGGAGCTATTTCGAGATATTTGCTGCGGAGGTAAGACTCTAAGATTACTGCAGGTTAATTGTCAGAGTTTAGGAAATAAATTAATTGAATTTTGGAATCTTGTAGAGACGTATTCTCCGGACATTGTCATTGCAACTGAATCTTGGTTATATGAGGGCATAAATAGTAGCGAAATAATTCAAGGGACCTACGAGATGTACAGAAGGGATCGGGGGAAGCGAGGTGGTGGGCTATTTATTTGTGTGCGCAAAAATATAGCTAGTTTCTTAATGTGGGCTGATATGGATCATGAAATGTTATGTGTACAAATTTCGGATAAAGGAAAGAAATTCCCTCTTCAGGTGATAGGGGCGTATAGAGCACCGAAAGATAACCTTTCTCTCCTGGAAACACTGTATGATAAAACTTGTACGGGTAATGCTATGAAAAAGAGCATAATAATTGCTGGAGATTTAAACCTCCCCAAAGTAGACTGGTCTGGTGAGTCAACTAGCTGTGGTCAGGCTCATAGCGCTGCAATTAAATTGTTAAGGGAGGGGGGATTTTCCCAAGTAGTTGACTTCCCAACTAGAGACAATAATACCTTAGATGTTTATCTCGTAAGGCCTGTAGAGCAGTATATTAACTGTCTGAAAGTACCAGGAATTAGTGACCATTCTGGGGTTGAATTAAATGTTAGATATGGTGACATTACAAAATTAGACTCTGATGTAGCAAAAAAGATCATATTCCAGTATCGCAGGGTGGATCAGGGCAAGTTTCAGGGGTATTTGAATGAGCTATTTGTAGGATGGGCATCGGAAGGAAATGACATTAATATCCTGTGGACTAACTTTTTGAAAATTTTAAATAGCGCTGTTGATAAATTTGTCCCATTTAAATTGCTGAAACAAAACCCAGATCCTGAGTATTACACACGAGAAATTAGGAGTTTAAAACGGAAAATTAGGAAATTATACAATAAAAGACATGATAGTGACAAGTATATGTTGAAATTTAAGTCCTTATCAAGAGAGCTCGTCTTAAAAAAGAGGGCTGCTCATGACAGTTATATGCAAGGTTTACTTGGTTCGGGAGGTGATGGGTGGAAAAAATTTTACAGTTCTGTTAGGAGAAGAAAGGGAAATTCAAATAATTTGTCGATGATAATGTCCGGTGACGGTAAATTAATTACTGAGAAACAGGCCATTGCTAATGAATTAAATGTCTTTTACGGTAGTGTGTTCAATAAATCCAATAGCTGTGTGTTGGATCTTAACGAAGAATCAGGGGCTCCCCTGTTCCAAATAAATCAGTCAGCAATTGTAAAGCTAATACAAAAACTACGTTTCAATGTATCAAAGGGTCCTGATAATATTGTTAGTGAAGTACTTAAACTAGGAGGTAGGGCCGTGGCACGATACTTGGAGGTGATGTTTAATGTGTCCATAAACAATGCGCAAATCCCAGATGACTGGAAAAGAGCTACGGTAGTCCCAATATTTAAGGGAGGGAGCAGACTTGAATTGGGCAACTACAGGCCGGTTAGCCTTACGTCCGTCGTTCGTAAACAGATGGAGCATCTCATTTGCGACTACTTGAGGGAACAGTGGGAAACATTATCATGGTTTAATGATAGGCAACATGGATTTCGGAAAGGTTACTCTTGCGAGAGTCAGATGCTATCACTTTTTCAAGACATTAGCGAATCGTTAGACCATGGAGTTTCAGTCGACGCCGTGGTTATAGATTTTGCGAAGGCATTTGATGTCATTCCGCATGACATGCTACTCCATAAATTAGCTTCGACGAAGATTGATAGAAGAGTAATTTTATGGATCCAAGAATTTTTGACGGGTCGTTCTCAGAAAGTGAAAGTCGAAGGCATATTCTCGGATGAAATTACCGTAACGTCGGGTATCCCTCAGGGAAGCGTAATCCGAACTTAGTTATTTTTGGCGTTTATAAATGACTTACCAAATGGGATTCGCAGTGACTGTCGATTGTTTGCGGATGATTGTGTAATATATCGAAAGATACATGACTCACAAGACAATGCAGTGCTTCAAGAGGACCTGAACCTGGTCTATAAGTGGGCGATTGTAAATAAAATGAAAATAAACACAAGAAAATGTAGTCTCTTAAAAATAGGGAAAGTGCGAAGGCAGGATTTTCAATATAACATTGGCTCGGAAATACTTGTAGAAGAAGATTCTTGCAAATATTTGGGCGTTCACGTAAGGAATGATATGAAATGGAGTAGTCATGTAGGATGTGTAGTTTCAAAAGCTTACAAATCCCTGCACTTTGTAATGAGGGTATTAAAAGGAAGTAGTACCTCTGCTAAAGAATTAAGCTATTTGTCACTTGTAAGACCTATTCTGGAATATGCCTCGGCGGTTTGGGATCCATATCAAGTAGGGCTCATCAATGAGTTGGAAATGGTACAAAGAAAGGCCGCTAGATTTGTGCTCAGTGACTTTAATCCCAGGAGCAGTGTGAGCCGTATGTTAAAGAAACTTGGGTGGGAATCACTGGAGGCTAGGAGGATGAAATCTAGACTCTGCGCTATGTACAACACGTATACAAATCAACCAGCATGGGGTGAGCTTAGCAAACGATTGGGAAAGCCCACTTACATGGGTAGGAGCGATCATCCTTTCAAAGTTAAGGGCCGACCACAGCGAACAAATTATGGTAAATATTCTTTTGTAAACCGTGCCATTGATAACTGGAACTCTCTACCTGCCGCAGTCTTAGAGCCTTTTCCCAAACATATAGGTGTGTTTAAGAAAAGACTGACTATTTGTGTAAATACTCCAGTTTAATTGTTGTATAATTGTTATTGAATTGTTATGTATAATTATTTATTTGTTATGTATATACAATTTGCCACCGGGGGACACACCCCCCATTGCAAATAAATGAATGAATAAATGAAAAAAAAAATCAGGGAAGGGAGTGGGATGGAAATCGACCTTTGACCCGTTTAAATGGGATACAGCGGAAAACCTTTTTCAGGACAGCCAAGGTGGGGTTCGAACCCACGTCTCCCGGTATTAGCGAGGAACGAGGTAGCTCGTTAGCACTCTCGACCACCGCACCGGTTTGGCTTAGTATACTTCTCATATGTGCTGGAAATTCTTATGAGAAACCTATGAGAAATGTTTCATCCTTTCATTGATCTGGTGTAATCATTTGATTGCTGAACTAGGTTACCTAGATTTGCAACGTACAGTATGTAACACGAATATTTTACTCTTAAGTAGTTCATTTTCGGAAGAATTGAATTCCTTGTAATAATACAATCAATATTTTTATGTTAGTTCTCATTCATCGTCATTCGGGTATAGGCTATAGTCTGCTCACCCTGTTGATAGCATAACCAAGTTACACTGTTCATTCAGTTCTCTAGTGATCTATGCCGAGAGTACCTACGGAGACTATAATATTCAGAAAGTAATTTGCTCTTTTGTAGAAATCGCCACGATGTGACTTCTATAGTGCTGGCACCGTGGTGTAAGTGTAGTACGCCTGCCTTCCACTCAGGAGGCACTGGGTTCGATTCTCTACTCCGTCAGGGATTTTAGAAACTGACGTGAGGGCTGGAACGGGGTGCACCCAGCTTCATGATGATGTAAAACTAGCTGTCTAATCAGAGAGACAACATCCTGGTTATGAAAGACAATATTACAGAGTGACGGGATACGATATACAGACTTATCAAGTCCCTTCGTTGGCCGAAGTGCAACGGCTATTTTTTTTATGATTTCAACAGTAATTTAACAAAATAATAAAATGTATTATTCGTTGGTGCACGCCACTGTTAGACGATGAATCACGTGTAATTTGTTGAATGGAAAAATCATTAAATCTACACAGCAACATTTTAATATCTAACACTTACACTGATTGCAAATGTTAAGTTTATCATATCGCCTATCATTTAGAAGTGAATAGATCAGACCCATAAGACACGATTCCGGCGCAGTGTTCTGATTTTACTTTATTATAATACATTCAATGTTGAGTATTATCTAAGACTAGCAATAGTGCCAGGCTTCGCCCGGTGGATTTGTTTGTTTTATGGATGATAATGAATACTACTACAGAACTGGCACATAATACTTAAATTAACAGAAACAAATATTTTAAAAATATAACTTTTTGTTGTGGTGGTGGTGGTGGGGGTGATAAGTAGTTCAGTATAATGGACGTTATATTCAGGTCATTTTCCCGTAATGATAATGACAATAATGAAAAGGGAAACGGCTATTTACTAACTACAGTACTGACACATGTAATTTACAAACGAATTGAAAAATATGATTAGAAAGAGGAGTATGGGACATAAAAGACAGTGCCTAGGGCCTATATCTCATTGGTTGTTAGAAAAGTAGAGACCAATAGTGTCGTCTTTTGTCACATAGTGCCATAGGAAAATAATCCGAGCACTTTGGAAAATTTCAGCTGTCCCGTGCTCCTGAAGTAGCATTAGTGTCATTTATTACCACATACCGCTCAAGGATAAGGATCTGAATAAATGAAAGTAAATTTGAAAGCACCAACGTCTATTGCAGCTGATTACCCCTATATACTGCACCAACACCATCGCACTTATACAGAGGCATAATATTTTCATGATGATAACTGTTTTACGGGGCCTAAGAAATCTTCTTGCAATAATTACTCCCAGTGACTACAATAATTTATAAGCAGCGCAAGTTGTGACTATTTTCGCAATTCTGGTAGAGGTGACGTGATGCAGCTCGCATTGCCAGCCAACAATTGACTTATTAAAATATTCTCACAGTTACACTATATGGACATGGAATGGTTCTAGGACCTTAAAACGTAGTTTTCAAGTTCATTTTGTCTGTTGTTCTAAATGTAGGGAATGGAGAGAGTTGATCAAAATATCAAGTGGACAGTGTTGCCCGCAGGGTTCCAACGGGAAAGTACATTAAGTTTGGTTAAGATAGGTGAAACGATGTAGACTGGTGCCAAAGGGCCTAAATGTAGAGAATGGAGTGGTCTGTCCGAAATTTCATGCAGACAGTGTTACTCGCAGGTTTCCAAAGGGTAAGAATACACATTTTGGTTCAGATCGGTGAAACGGTGTAGATTTGTGCCAAAGAGCCTAAATGCAGGGAATGGAGTGGTCTGTCCGTAATTTCATATAAACAGTGTTACTCGCAGGGTTCCAAAGGGTAAGTATACAAATTTTGGTTCAGATCGGTGAAACGGTGTAGATTAGTATAAATAACAGACAGACAAACCAACATTGAGCTTTATACCGTATTTACACATGCTAGTGCAACAATCACAATAACGCAGGTTATCACAAAAATTCTACACACACACCCATGTACACGGGGCAACATGACCACGATGTCTAAGCCCCGCAAATGAAATATTAACTGTGGATACGATAGCATAGAGAATATTACAGTCCAATAAATCCTCGAGCAACACTGAAAAATGGCTTCAAATACCATATCCTATCTCCAATTTACACGTGCTAGTGCAACAATCACAATAAGGCAGGTTATCACAAACATTCTACACACACACTCATGTACACGGGGCAACATGACCACGATGTCTAAGCCCCGCAAATGAAATAACAACTGCCTACACATGAAAACTGCAAAACGGTGATAGGAGAATGTAGGAATGTTTGCCACTATTCTTCTTTGACAGGATAGCATTACATTACAAATTGCTAATATGCTGATTTGCTGTGCATACGATAGCATAGAGATCACATGTGTCCTTTAGCAAATTTTACCGGACTATCATGATACAGAGTAAATCGTTGTTGCCTAGTGACAACCTGTCCATCAATGGTGCGGCGTTGACTATCATGACACAGTGTTAGTCATTGTCGCCTAGCGACAATATGTCCGTCAAGTTATTAGATCGGTGAAACGGTGTAGATTTGTGCAAAAGGGCCTAAATGCGGGGAATGGAGTGGTCTGTCCGAAATTTAACATAGCCCAAACTATTCCTCTTGAATCAGGCTTTCATATAAAAAAAGAATTTTTCGAATCCGACTGGTAGTTCCAGATATTAGCGCGTTTAAACACATAAACACACAAACATACACACAAACTCTTCAGCTTTATTATATTAGTATTAGTAATATAGCCTACTGGGTTAGCAGGGTGCAATATGATTTTTCAAGAAGACACAAAATTTCTCTAGGTCAGGAAGAGTCGAAAGACGTGCAAAACGTATAATAGACTGTTCAGCGGGGATAATGGTTTCGTTACGGTATTTAATATGGCTAGCAGGCCAATAGTACATCCAATAGACGTTGTTTCCTCTATATCCTGCAGTATAACAAAACAAACAAATGAGGTCTATAGTGGATCTGCCATGGCGAGTAGCTCTCCCATAAGTCCATCTTACAGCGATCACTTTCAGGGAGACCGTTCAATGGAAGCAGTGTGCCAACCTCTGTTTAGGTGTTGAGTTTGCATGTCTTAGGGGAGAAGGGATGGGCATGTGGGTGTACGGGTTCTCTCTACTCCTTGAAGCCAGCCTTCATTTATGAGCTGTCTGCATGAATAGATGGCTGCATGTCTGGCACGTGTTATCTTATTTATGCTTCTCAGATTTATTGTTGCGTATGTTTGATGGCTACACAAAAAACTTGTTTGACCGCCTCGATCTTAGTGATAAGATACTGATGTCTCATCCCCAAGTGGATTTTCCTAGGTACAGTTTCACGCACAACAGTAGACTACTCCAGGACTACTCCTCCTGGTTCACCCAAAATCATGCAACTTTTCGTCACTTCCTGACCTAATAAATCACATGTTCCAGGCTACCGAGTCATATCCGCCTATTCTAAATAAGTCCAATAAGGTCAAAAGTTAATGCTGTATGAAAAGGTGTAACTTTTCTCCTTGTTGTTTCAAGGTAATTTCCGAGGTAGAATCAGTACCTTCCCCTTCCCCTTCCTAACCCCTCTGGATACCAGAAGTAGATCCAGCAGTTGGGCCAGAAGAGGGCAAAGAACATTGTGAGTGAGTGGCTACGTGGTGCATTTATCAGTATGCTATGATTTGGCCTTAAAGATCCATGTTTCGATTCACGTGACGTCCATGACGATTGACATTTTCCAGGGTGCATTGTTCTTGCTCAGGGCTGGGGTATTAGTGACATCTTCAGCAATTATTCTTTGTAACGACATGCGAGTCACTTATGGGCGTCAACTAGGAATACCTGTACCAATCCTCCCAGTATACGTCATTTAATTTCATCAGGAATTAGCGAATATTGATTAATCTAATACTACTACTACTACTAATAATAATAATTATTATTATTATTCATAATGGGATCATTTCTTACCACTAAATGTGGTCCTATCAACCCGGACCTGTGGCACTTAAACACTCAAAAATGCCATCTAACAACTGGAATCAAATCCGCAATCATGGGTTTCAGGACGGGATTTGACAAATTTACCATGCAACATTGGTGATAAGTCCAACGGACTGCCAAACGAGGCCCATTATTGATTAACTTCCTGTATTTTTTTTAAATGTGATTATTTGTGTGTGTTTGGGAAGGCATGGATGTGCTTAAATCAATTTGCATTTGATACAAACATTAGAACAAGATGTTCAGTAAAGAACATAAAGCCTACTTTCTCCTTTGTCCTTTTCAATTAGTAAAATTGAATGTTGCTTGCAAAAGCTTGTTGAAAAAAAACGTGCTATACGGATATTATACGTTGATTGACTGAATCCTCACCTGAATTATATATAACCACACTAATACGGCCATCATAATAACTCAGGTTATCAGTCAAAATTCAACACTCACCCAAGTACATGGGGCTAAATGACCATGATGTCCATGCATCCCAAATGAAGCAAATCCTTCCTCGTATAAAATTACACACACTAGGAAGGGGGGATCGATTTGCACACATACACGGCCACCATCTTCAAACTGTTAGGCTGATGACCTTGGGGCAGTTGACCTCGTAGTTCCGCCCATTCAAACAACAATAACAAACTGATGACATTATAGAGTTGTCAAATAACGCTTCCCACATGAAGGTATGTTGTTGAAAAATTTGGTAGAGATCAGATGATCAGGTTAATCGTAATTTGATTTAAGCTTTGAACATTTGGGGGCCGCCATTACGTTTCCGTCAAGATGGCGGTGATATAAAACATGACACTGAGGTTTCCTTTGCTAGTGATACCTCTGTACCAAATTTCGTTAAATTCGGGGGGGGGGGGGGCTCGCACACATACACATACACACACTCATACACGGACAGGCAGACACTTTTTTGGCCCTGTGTAGATCTCATAAGTCTACTTTCATTTTTTGCAAAAATCGAAAGTAGGCTAAAAACGACTGAATGGGGGGGGGGGCGTTCAGGGTGACACAAATACCTTTAACACCCCTCCCCCCCCCCCTCCCCTCTTCTCCACACCACCCCTCTCTTCCTTAGGATCCGCGCCTGCTGGATATGTGCCTTTCTAAAGCCTTTTCTCATTTCATTGGCTGGTGTAATTAGTTAGAGTTGGAGATAGAGTATTGCCTACATCACCTAATTAGCACGACATATATTAATATCCTTTATCTCTACTCTTCGTGTATGACTTTAAACGATCCATTCCTTTTAGCACAAAAAGTGAGAGAGGAGCTGGCACATAAAAGATTACTGTCATTCATCTTCTCCTTATAGAGAGATCAGACATAGCGCTCTTGCACAATTGGCTTCATAATACGAATAGAAAAAGCAAGGAAAGCGATTTGTGGGAAGGACGTGCTTGTAGAAAGGCATGGAGTAAACCGATGAGAAGATGGGATTCCGAGTTCGTTAATGGAAGATGAAACGGTGAGCGCAAAGGAATCAAAGGTATTGTTAAGAAGCTTTTATTCCAGAAACGACGAATGGTGGCTAAATCTGTTAACTGTTCATAAAATATATTTTCTCATTGGGTCTGAAGATATATGAGCCCTTTCAATGGCATTTTATTTTAACTTTCATGCAGCTTAAATAATATTTAAATGGAATTACGGGATCGAATAGTAATTATTAACTCTTCTCGTAGAGAGATTTTATTCGTCATGATTCAAAAAACAGCACCCACGTTAAAAGAATTCATTGTGAAAATAAATCAACGTAAAACAAAAATTAATTAAATTCAGCAGGAAATCAGAAACTCATGTTGACCTCAAATTGACATGTTAAAAGATTAAGAAGTTCTGCTTCTTAAGAAGCAATTTTATCACAGCTGGATGAGGCAAAAATATATAAAAAGAAAGTTAGCGCAGGCTAGGAAAGCTTTTCTAAAGAAATAAAACCTGTTGACAATAAAATATATTTAGATATTAGAAAGTTTGGAGCGTGGCGTTCTCTAAAAGTGAAAATTCGACTGTTGGCGCAGCAGAAAATAGCAGAATAGACGCAATTGAAATGTGGTGTTACAGGTGAATTCTGATGATTAGATGGGTAGAGTAACAAATTAGTACCGGTATGTATTGAGTGGGGAGGAGAGAAGTTCCTGGCGAATGCTAATGAAGAGAAGATAAGGTCAGTAGGGCATATTTTAACGCAACCAGCAATAGCTAGCTTAGCTATAGTAAAGAGGGATCGTTGACAAAAACTGGAAGTCTATGCCTCGAATGTACCGTGTGGTAGCTAAGTAGAGATGAAGCGATGAGCTCAGGACAGAGAGGCGTGGAGGTGTATCAAACCCGTCTAAAGACTGAAGACTCAAACACAAACTAGGCTACTAGCAATTGAGGAATAGTTATTTTGGTTCTTAAACTTGCGACAACGAGGATCATATGCGATGTTTGTTCTTTGGCCAGTCACCTTGTCAATGAAAGCGCATTGTAATAATTGTAGGTTCATTTCGGGGCGTAAAAATTGCAGTCATCATTCCCATGTACTTGTGTGTGTGAATAATTCGTCTGATAACCAGTGTTATTGTTGTATCATTAGTAGTGGACATTTCGCAATTGAGGTTAGCATGGCTTTAACTTAAACGACCCTTCACGGCATTCGCCTGTGTTAAAGGTGAGAAACTATGTAAAACCGCTTTCTGGATGGCTGAGGTGAGAACCAAATTTACCCCTTGTCAGTTGTGCCTCACGAAGATGAGCATACCTAGTTCCAACCCTCAGATCAGAATTAAACTATTTTGTAGAGCCAGGAATTGAACCCAGAATCTTATTGAGGCAATAAGTTCTGGTCCATTTGGGCTACATTATTATCACGCCTATGGTATCTAATCACCCCGCCACGTTAAAAGACAGTGAGTTCCACAAAATATTTCAGCCTTCTTTCTCGCGCTGTATGCAGCCTACTGCGGCCAACCGGCCATGTAGTCCACTTGGTGGATGGCGTTACTGTGCTTGGCCACGTAGCTAAGTGGCTAGCATGATGGGCTTATGCCCTAAGTGTGCCGGGTTTGAATCCTGGCCGGGTTGATGGAATTTTAATCTCGTATGGTTAATTTCGTTCACTCATGGCCTGGGTGTTTGTGAAATCTTCGTAAAATAAGAAGAAATGTATATTAAAAAAACGAAAAACGAAAATAGAAAAGTTTTTTTTTAGTCTAGGGGAAACTCACGCCTCGGATGCTTCTAATCATATAGTGAAGCAGTAATTCTAGCCACCAACTCGTGACCCATATAGCCTAGTGTAGAAGTTTTATAAGCTGTGATGTTGATTGTTATAGGAGCAATGTGACATCGTTGTCATGTATCTCCGTGTTCTTGGGTGTCTCTAGAATTTAACTGGTAGCATCTGTTATTGTGATTGCTGTATTAGTGCGTGTATGAGTAGTGATGATTGGTGGATGTATGGCCACTTTTACGCCCAATATGTAATTAAATAAAAAATAAAGTGAACTACTATCCGCCATTAACGCTTTGGTTGTCAGTTAAATACAATTCTGTTCTAGCTCTCCTGGAAAAAACTTTAACTTTTTATGCAAATATTACATAGAACTCATGATGAAATCATTCACCACAACCTCGAAAAGAATCTGCTGCAAGTCCGCAGATTGGAGGTTCGAATTCCGCAATGACAGGGGTCAGACTGAGTGAGGTTTTTCTCCGGGGTTTCTCACACACCCTCCAAGAAAATGCTAGTATAATACCTTATTAGCCTACTTTTCACATTTTGCAAAAATGAGGAAAAAGTAGTCTTATGAGATCGGGCAAATGTGTGTCTGTTTGTCTGGCTGGCTGTGTGTGTGTCCCCCCTATCAACTCCTAAACGGCTGGAGCAATCGAAACAAAATTTGGTAGGAGTAAAGATATATACCTGAATATCTCACGGCCATATTTGAAAATGATGTCAGTGCTACCAACTGCTAAAAAATCGCAATTGAAATTTGAGCTCCATGTTGGATATCTTGGAAGGTATGAATGGGAGCTATTTCAAAATTGGCACACGTATAGATAATAATATTGCAGTTTAATTTCCAGGAGGTCATACATGGCAGTGTTGCCAAAATGATTACAAGCCTGCTGATAGGTCCAATTTTTAAATGCATATAACTTCTACACTATCAATTGGAATTCAACCAAATTTCGTATATTGTATGTGTACATAAACAGATATCACTGAGCGTATTCTTAAGACCCACCAGGGCTGCCAACTGTTAATAAATGCTCTTAATTTATTTTACCCAAAATACCAATATATCAGAAAGTATGCAAGCCGACAGCTTTAAACTATGCACACGTATAGTACCTGACATTCTATATTAATTTGGAGTAACATATATACGTCAGTGCTACCAACATGATGCTGAGAGGTCAAACTTTAAATACATGTAACTTCCATACTATCATTTGGATTTCAACCAAATTTCGTATGTGCTATGTGTACGATAACAATTTTTAAATGCGTATTCCTAAGAGCAACCAGGGCTTCCAACTGTTAATATGTGCTGTCTCTATTTTTGTTACCCTAATATCAATATATCAGAAAGTATGCAAGCCAATAGCTCTAAACTTTGCACACGTATAGTACCTGGCATTCTAGATGAATTTGGAGTAACTAATATACGTCTGTGCTGCCAACATGATTCTAAGCCTGCTGATAGGTCCAATTTTAAAATGCATGTAACTTCTATACTAACTAATGGATTTCATTCAAAATTGGCACAACAATAGATCATATTATTTCAGATTATTTCTGACCATTACATGCATGACACTGTTGCCAACATGATTTTACGCGCGCTGTTAGATCCAATGTTTAACTGCATGTAACGTCCATGCTATTCATTGGACTTCAACCACATTTTGTATTCTGTACCTTAAGAGATGGAACTAAGAATATATTCAGTCACCAGGGCTGCCAACTGTAGTGCTCTATTAGGCTATATTTTGCCAGGTATACAGTATTTCGAACTAATTAGAAATTTTGATATTAGCAACTTAATTTCGTCATTATTCTAGATAGAACCATATAGATTAATCATTGGCATGAATCTTAAATTTTAAGAAAAGTAGGCTCTTTAATTCGTCACGGAACGTCTTGTTTTTAAGTCCCCGGGGGACCTACTCCTGTCCCTAATACCGCTACGCATATTATTACAGTCAGCACAGAAACACAGTTTATTAGACAAGTTCAACAAACACAAGTACATGGTGATGATGGCCAAGATGTCCCAAGACCCTAAAATGATTTGACGACAGCAACGAACATTCATCTTAATTCGTTTCATCACTCAACAAGTTCTCTGATGGAGTTGACGACATGAAGGGCATCCAGTTGTGAAAAATCTAGCATGTACTGTAGTCTCGTCTCACCTCATCCCCGGCCCTTCAAAAACGGGAATATTAAAGGGGATACATAAATACTTGGCAACTTCACTTGACTAGGAATAAATATTAATTGTGTATAACTCGCTCTTCTATGAAATATCCGATAGATATAGCTTATTTGTATATAAAGGAGGATTGTTTATGCTAAATTCGTTCTGACACAGAGTTAAACTTTGTTTCAGGTGAGAGACTGCCATTAATGCTCCAATATCAAACGGTGCTGAGGGTAAGTAAATAAGCATGAGAGTACTTGCTGTATCTCTAAACCAGTGGTTCTGAACCCATAGAAGTCTGCGGACCACTCAGCCTAAAATTGAATCATGTACGGACCACTCCCTCCCCCCAATACACCTTATCAGTTGTGACCCTTCCTCAATAACCTTTATTCAATTCAAATCCTGATAGTCATCGCCGCAAGTACATTCGGACGATTCTCGTTCAACGCACATCGTTTCCGAAATCCCCATTTATTGGCCACTTTTTTATACGTGCTGGTGGACCGTTTTCTCCCGTGGACCACTTCCGAGGCACTCGCGGACCACCTTTGGTCCACTGACCACCGCTCTAAACGTACACACACACAATCAGCAAGCAACATAAAATAGGTGGCTGGTGAGATAAACGTTATGTGCGTGCATTGTTATGTACGTTCAATATACATATGTATATTCCCTTATTCCCACAAGCCAAAGGCATTGAGTCACGCTTCAAGACTGCAGTGGGGAACATTAACAAGTCCAGAGAGCGGAATGTTGAATCCCGATACTGTCAAGGGAACCATCCTGGTATTTTCCTGGAAGGAGAGTGCAGTAACAGTCAGACAGCGTTGGGATACGAACTTTCGATATTGGGACTTTCAGATCCCCCTTGTAAACCTGATGAAGGATTTGACTCGTACGTCTGTGTCCAGAGTGATTACTATTAAGAAGATAGATTCAGTTAGTACCAATTCTAACGCAGTAACGTCCGCGTTGTGTTTTGTAATAAGGGACAAATCTCCAATATAAAGTCATTTCCACGCTGTTTATTATTGTGACTCACTCCGCAACATAGGAGCAACGACAGAACATCATTTCCATAATCCGGAGATGACAAGTATAACAATTGTGAGAATAAATTGAGACCTTTAGATTAGGAGCCAAATTTCTATTTGTAGTTTTTTCAGTCTCATAGATATTCCTCTTCCTTTCTAATTAGGCATGATCAATAAGCTTGGATAAAGAAAACGCAAGGTAATATGACTTTACGGCCCATAAAATTCAGTGTTACACTAAGCATTAAAATCCAATTTAATCCGACTATCCATTTAATATGAAAAGGTAAGAGGACAATAACATGCATCACAATTGGCACATACGTTTCTACTTGTGATGAGAGGAAAACCTCATTGGACCTTTGATAGAATAGTTCTCCAAACTGACTTTTGGCGTATATGGAGCTTAGTGATCCACTAATTGGATCATGTTGTTTGCATGAGTCAGTTCATATGATTTGCTACCATCTTCTCTATAAATCAACAGATATCACTCCTATATTCTGAAGAAATGAAATATTAATACATCTAAGCATACAGTGTAAAATAAATTGCGTTGACTACAACGTCTTATTATACAGTAGTTATAAGAGCATTAATCGCTCTTGTGAATGACCCTGTGTTTAAATGTTCTGAAGCTTCCACATCCCACAGCAAATTTATCAGCAACTTCCCCGTCGTACTGACCCCGTAAAATGAATTACAAGGGATGAAAATGGGAATAATACATTTTTTTCGAAGCCCATGATAAAATTTAACCAAGGAATATGATGGCAGGAACTTGGCAGAAACCAGTCGTGAGGCGACGTCGAGCTAGGAGGGAAATTCCGTCACGTGATAGTATTGCGCAATGGAAGTTTCGAGAAGCTTGGAATCGACCTAGCAACAGTGAATATTCCCAGGATTTACTTAGATATTGTTATAAATTATCCCATTGGATATGAGCTTACAGCCAATAGGAAGAAGTTTTAGAGAAGACGGGAGTTCCAGCAACTAAATTTTTATGGATATTTAATTCATTTAAGCCCTTAAAGAATGAATTTACATATTGGAAAAGAGAAGAATATGATAATAAAATATTGTAAATATTTTATAAGTCAATAGCAGGTCGCTATTGGAAGAAATAAGCGATTTGCTAGAGCCCGCGCGAATTCGAGAGGGAACTCGAAAAGGCGGCTAAAATCGGTAGACTTGGAGGGGAGACGCCAAGCACCGAGGCTCTTGTGTATCTGAACGTCGAAGAGGTCAGACGTGTGAAATTGGAGTAGGAAGGAGTTCCGAGTGTTTCACCGGTCTAGTAGAAGGTGACCCGTGGAGACAAGGCTTGAGCGAGAGAGGAATCAGGAGACGACCGCGCCTTGAATCTAGGTGAAGTTGCGAGATTTACATTTACCGCATTAACTTCGGTCTGATCGACTTCAGAAAATTCATTTCAACTACGTATTGTAGCTGACTAGCAGATACTGTATATTGCAAACTTACAGAAGTTTGGAAGAATTATTTCAGCAATTATAAGCAGTTTTGTGAAGCGCGAGAAAAGTGTTTTTCTCCAGCGCGATACGACACTTTGTCCGAGCGACTGCAGCTCAGGCAACAGCCACCCGTGAGTACGAGTGTGTATTACTATTGCTTGTGTGGAACTGTATTACAACACTTAGGATGGAGATGTATTCCGTAGTGAAGAACAATATTCAGTCTAGCATTATGAAGATTATTATGGACTAGATTATTATGTGCCCCGGGAGTATAGGCAGATAGAAGCAATATAGGCAGCGATGGAGCTTCGTTAGAGGAGACTATTCGTGAATGTCTTCTTAGTGAGCAATCATGAGACTCAATGCACAACTCCATTCTAGTGCATTCTCGTCAAACATGAGCTCAACATTAACATCAGAGACTACAGAACGATGTTCAGATTCCATCTACATGAATGTTCGTTATACGAGTGAGGTCCAAGACTTTCTCTTCAAATGCATTTTGAAGTGGAAAGCAGAACTTTCGACGCTACTCACTGTTATAATGAGACTGTGCTGTGACGGAGATAGAAGAAGCATCAAGATTTTCAAGAGGTACAGGGTTATCCCGGTCAAAATGAAGATGATGATTGGAGGACCGCAGTTCGATTCCGGTCGGAGCTTGCTGTTTCCAGTGGGGGAATTCGTTCCTTTCCTGAGGTCACGAGTTCGTGCAGACGAACTAGGATCCAGCCCAGATCTTTGGGACATGTAACATCAGAGTATTTTGTTATACTCTATCTTGATATTCTAGACTTCGAGACCAGGTAGCAGTGTTCACTAACCTTGTAGTTAGAGCTTGTAGTGACATTTACTGAGCAAATCCTTTATCCATTTTTCGATACAGTAATTATGTACTCCATGTATAGCATTTTTATTCTTCGAAATGTAGTATAGTGATCGTCTAGCGATGCTATTATCTTCGTTTGTTAGAAATCCAGTTTCTGAACTGAGATTATTTACTTGTTCGAGGAACAAGATTTTGTCAGTTCCTTAAAGGAACAGTAATTTATTTTCGACGTTTTTGTATTCATTTTGAATACAGGTGACAGACATTTTCGTCTATGTTACCCATTAAATTAATTTTTATTAGTTTAATTTGGGCATTTTATCCGTCGAGAAGAAACGTCAAGAAAGATGATCTTGGTAGTGATATATTCTGAAATATCAAGTCACATTGTGGAAAAGAAACATTTAACGTGGACACGATTATTATCGTCAGAACTCATAGACATTCGTTCTGAATGAAGAGAATACGAATATGACTAACTGTATGTTTTTATTGAAGAAAGCTTTGAACTTTCAGTCATTTAATTTATTTGAAGCTAGAATCTTCTTGGAAGATTATTTATCATCCGACGTTAGGGTAGTTATCGTTTGATATCCTCGTCGTGATAGATTCTTGTTGGACACAAACACATAGATATGATGTTGTGATTAATTACTTACGAGGAGTAATATCATGTCACGTTGTAGACATAATATTCCTTCTTCGATTAAAGTCGAACCCAGATGTGTGAAGATGAGATGTAGTATTTTTATTAAATGTATGCACGACAGTTTATACTTATCAGAGTATCGTTTCAAGAGTATTAAGTGAGGAGGTTCAGTATCGTGAATTCCAGAGGTCGTTAAGACGTATAAATTATTAATTTAACATTTGTTGTTATTGTTCATCAGACCAGCGATTGTGGTGACAACGCTGTGAAATTATGCCGTTTTGAAGGAATGCCAGGTTGATAGAAGTGGAGCTGATAACCCTTTGATAGTGTTTTTTTGTGTATTTCCGTATGTAGTTGGCATACGAGGTTATTGCGAAGGTGTGTTCCGCATTTTATAGTACAGTGATTGCGTGGGCATGACGAGTGTTGGCAAAGGCATTTAGACTGTGAGTAGAGAGTACTCCTTATTTTGTTATACACGACATGGAATTTAGATAGGACAGGAAGGTTCACGGTTGAAATTGGAACAGGAAATTGATGATGACAGCTGTTGTGCTATACTTTTATCGAGATTGTTAAACCAGACTTGTAACAGCATATGTTTCACCTTCAGTGGTCGAATGTATTACACTTATTTTGACACCAGATCAGATAGGAGAGACTAGTGGTGGTTATTTCTGGTGATGTAGAAGATATTAAAGGTCACAGTTCACTGTATTTGACATAACTGCTAGATCAGAGCGCAGGCTCGACTGTATTTAGACGCTATTACTTTGGAAGGACTATAGCTGGTGCTATAAGCGTCATTATAAATTCTTTTAGTGTTAATCTTTATTATTTATCAATCGAGTGTATAACGTGTTAAGAATAGGAAGTTTTCGTTTGTTTAACGTAAATATTAGAGTGTGAATGAGTATGTGATTGCATGTGGTTTGTTTCTTGTTCAGTGCGAATGAAATGAACTCCATTGGGACGTCACAATGCGAGAGTGTGAATGTTAGTGTGAATAGAAGTTTTATGCCAGTAGCATGTAGGATTTGAGTGCAGTTCACGTATTTGTCTGACGTGAATCTGCCTTCATTTAGCACAGCTTTCATTGTTATGAAAAACTCGTTTTCAACCAAGGCCATAGCACGGCCAGGCCAAGCAAATGGGGAGAGATGTGGCGAACCGCCCGGCTCGCTCTTTTTCTCTTTTTAAACCCGTCAGACTGGGAATGTAGCGGTGAATGTTATGTCATCGGACACGTGGCAATGATCGCGTGCGCCGAGCGCCCATATGTGTTTGGGAACGTGCCAGAAGAATGTTAATTCACCGAGGTGTGTAATTGTTGTACAGCTTGTTGTATGGATCCAAGCTACACCAAATTTTGTCATTATGTTGATAGAACGCTGTTCTGTCAGTGGCGTGAGAGTGGAGATGAACGAATGGGAGTGTGTATTTTATTTTGTAGTGTGAATGTTTAGCTTTAGTTTACATTTGTTATTAAATTGTTTAGTTTTATTAGAAGCCGTGTTTTCGTGAATTATTTTAGATATAAAGAGATGCAACTGTGAAACCCATTTTAGGTCCAGAGAAGCTGACCACGAGATTCCCGAGATTAAGGTAGGTGTTTTACCGCGAGTTAAGTGTATTTTTCATGTAATTCACAGTTGTATTGTAATTTCCGCCACGTATATTCGCGAGGGTCTAGTTGGAGGTCGATCCTTGACTTGTATTTTGCGCCGGAGCAGTCGGGGTCTATGAATCCAGCCGTTGTTTCGGATATCCAACAGACCGCCTCTAGAATATACGGGGACAGTACCTGTGAAGCGACTGTGTTGCATTCTCAGGCGCAATTGTTGAAAAGTGCCGAAGTAGCGAACAAATTTTTAAGTAAACCAGTTAATTAAGTTGGAACTTACTGTAGCTGGTTCGTATTGAGACCTGCTTTTTGTTGTGCTATATGCTCATGTGCACGATGGTTGAAAACAGCAGTGAAGACTGCATGCCGTGTATTATTACAACTTTAATCCTCAGGCGTTTGCTTGTTTGCTTTCTGTTAGGTGTTGTTATGGTGGTTCCTAAGCAGTGTGCAACAACGCACGTAGGCAAAAACTAATGTATCCCTTCACTAGTGTATCTTTCAGAACCACCTACAACCAGTGTTCCTTTCCTAAGGATTGAGAATAATTTCCCGTGGTGAAATTATATTTGAAGACTCGTGAATCTTTGACTTAGCCCATAATGAAATGAGAATTTTAGGTATAGATATGGAATTTGTCCCCATCAGTAAAGTGTTTGCCCTAAATGATTGTACAAATTTGAAACCTGGCTGTGCAACATGCAGTTAGTAGCTAATGAATGATGTAGCCTACCTTGTGTACGAAGATGTAATTTCCTACTCCTAAACTACCCACGTGGGGTACCCTTGAATGCGGCACACACGCTCCCAGTTACTGCAGGGAAGGTGCTGAGAAATTATGTGTTGGATATGGAAGCTTCAAAACATTTAAATACAAGATATGCCTCCTCACGATAGGTCCGGTAAAGTTGGTGTCAACATTTTGAATTAACATGTGCTTATAACACAAACTTGGTTTGAAATGGATGTTTGGTTTCAATTCGAAGTGAGAGTCATATATATTTCAGTACGCTCAATGAGTATGGACAATATATTTGTCAGTAGGATGCAATCCCAAAATGTTTTGATACATCAACGTTAGTTCATTTTGGCATAATACTTCACAGAAGTTAAGTATACCCGTTTTATTTACTTTCAATGAGGGTTTCTTTGTTTCATTGATATTTCAAGTATCTCTTCAGCGGGGCGTAACCTAAAGTGGTTTTGTAATTGTTTTAAAATCTGAACGCAGAAACAGTGGAGGTCATTTCAAATGTGCAACACTTTTATATTTCCTTGGATAACTTGTTTCTTGAATGGGTCGTAGAAGCGATCTTCACTTGCTGATAGCCATTACACTCAATGATCAGAACTTTCCAGACGCACACGTGAAAAAGAAAGTCAAGTTTGGCTGTGGCCGAGATCCAGCCTTCACTCAAACATTTCAGTTGGTGACACTACTCTGCATGCGTGACTCAATGTTCAATGTGTTTGTGTTAATTACTGTTAGTATCTTCTTCTATTTAGTGTTGTAATTATTGTCCTACGTGGGTAGAGTAGGTGTAGGTAATTACATCTTCATATACGAGGGACATTCATTAGCTAGTAACTGCATGTTGCACAACCACGTTTCAATTTCGTACAATCATTTAGGGTAATCACTTTACTGACGGGGAAAAGTTCCATGCCTCCATTTCATTACAGTGTTTGAGGAAGTATGGTTATAAACGAGGAAATGCAGTGCAGTTTCCATAAAGCAATCACATACAGACTGAAATAGTATTATAACAACGGACTAGCTAACGATAAAAATAGACGTGGAAAAGATCTCAAAACAAAGATGATTCAAGCGGGTTCCATTATTCCACGAGTGGAAGTGAAGGGAGGAATTTGTCTAGAGTGTGCCGACTGTCGATTTTGAGTTCGCACACTTGTATTACGTGACGTTAAACCTATAATTTTAAAAGTCTTAATAACTAGGACACTTTGTAGCCTATTTTCATTTTAATTCAAGACTGTTTTGCCGTTCAGCGTTCACTCTACAATCCTCTATGTGAGAACCAGCTGTCTCCATGATCCTTTATTAGCAGGTAGCAGTGCAGCCTCCTCTTCTTTTATGCACCACACCTTGAAATCGTTAAGCAATGAATCTACCCAACGCCTCCTCGTTCTACCTATGCTTCTCTTACTCTCTATAGGCGAGTTACATAACCTCCCAGGTAATCCCTCCTCCCCCATTCTCATTACTTAACCCCATCCATCTAAGTTGACTCATACTAACTGCCTGATCTAAAGTGTTTATTTTTAACTTAGCCTTTATCTCTTCATTACGAGTACCCTCCTGCCATTGTCCCTATCTATTTGACCCAGCAATTATTCATGCTACCCTCATGTCATTTACCTTCAGTTCATATAATATATGAGATCCACCCAGCTCTCACTTCCTTACAATAAATAATAAATAATAAATAATAAATAATAAATAATAAATAATAAATAATAAATAATAAATAATAAATAATAAATAATAAATAATAAATAATAAATAATAAATAATAAATAATAAATAATAAATAATAAATAATAAATAATAAATAATAAATAATAAATAATAAATAATAAATAATAAATAATAAATAATAAATAATAAATAATAAATAATAAATAATAAATAATAAATAATAAATAATAAATAATAAATAATAAATAATAAATAATAAATAATAAATAATAAATAATAAATAATAAATAATAAATAATAAATAATGGGGCCTCCGTGGCTTAGGCGGCAGCACGCCCGCCTCTCACCGCTGAGTCCGTGGTTCAAATCCCGGTCACTCCATGTGAGATCTGTGCTGGACAAAACGGAGGCAGACAGGTTTTTCTCCGGGTACTCCGGTTTCCCCTGTCACAATTTCATTCCAGCAACACTCTCCACTATCATTTCATTTCATCTGTCATTCATTTAATCATTGCCCCAGAGGAGTGCGACAGGCTTCGGCAGCCGGCACACTTCATATCCTCGCCGCTAGATGGAGGCTTCATTCATTCCATTCCTGACCCGGTCGGAGACTGGAAGCAGGCTGTGGATTTTCAATAAATAATAAATAATAAATAATAAATAATAAATAATAAATAATAAATAATAAATAATAAATAATAAATAATAAATAATAAATAATAAATAATAAATAATAAATAATAAATAATAAATAATAAATAATAAATAATAATTAGCAACGTAGAGAGAGAGAGAGAGTTGCATGGCTACATTAACTTATTTCTTGCAGAGAATGTTATTGGGTTTTACGTCCCTTTTAAAAAACGTGACTTTAGGGACACAGGGGTGCCAGGTTTCACCTTGCAGTGAATCATTCAATGTGCTAGTAATTCTACAGAAATTGGTCTCACGCATTTATGCACCCTTATTTATCAACTGACTGCACCTAGCATCGATCCAACTACATTGGTGTCAGCAGGCAAGAATCTTACCGCTGCGCCCCGCAGCCAGCCAGCCCCCCCTAGTCGAAAGGTTTGGATATGTTGAAGCGCACACATCTCTGAATCATTCTCCTAGAGATAAGGACTTGGATACATCTGGTGTACCTGTTCAATCAATTCAGCACTTCAAGCATGGTAATTCGGGTCAGCGACTCCCTCTCAGACGTCTTTTCAACTTATACTGGAGTGAAGTAGGGGCTCGTTTTATCAACGCTCCTTACACGTTGAAAGCATAATGAGAGAGGTCTTTGAAGACTGGAACGGTGGCTTGAAGTTGGTGGAAGTAATTAGCAATTAGCGAATGATAGACTGATTACAGCGAAGTATGACAACAAACCTTCGTGATTATATTTGATGATCAGAGTAGAATGTATTTATTTGAAAAATACGATTCAAGGACGAAGGCTATGATTGTAAATTATCGCTATGATTACACTATAAGAGTTAATGAACACGAGATTCTAAATCATTAGAGAGTGAGTCTGAAATCCATAGCCGAATGACAAGGAGCTCAACTGCCAAGCTGGAATGATATCTTTATCGCCGCCAAAATTAAACTGTGATGGGCCAGAATCTCCTTTTACCCACGGTGACACATTTGGCAGAGATTAAGGCTACGAAGATGGCAAATCACTGCAGGATCGATAAAATCAAAATATGGGGCATAAAAGACTGCTTCGAATACTGTGGACGGCAGGCAGTCCGCACCAATGGATCAATCCTGAGACGGCTACTGCGTATGTTCCTCGCCAACAAATTTCAGAGCCCAATTAGTTCACATTTCAACCGGACGTTCTCTTTGCCCCATTAGTCAAATATTGGAATGATTTTGTGGATAAATCAATTTTAACTTTCTCAGGAAATGCCTCCTCCATCTTAGGCTGTCCTGATAAATCGTGAACATATAATCATTTTTGTATTCTCTGTCTGGTACCGATTTATTGATACATTCATTCAAGTGTACTAATCCAAGCACGAGAAGTGAAAAAAAAAAGGACTACTACTTTTTGAGTACTACCACTCACGATTAGTTTAGCTATGCTGGCTGTCTTAAAGCGGGTATCCTGTTATGATCGACGTACTTCTTTCTTACATCGTAACTCTGCTACTATGATTTAGTACATACTGTATTGCCTTAGTACCAAACAAACAGTCTAAATTATTTTATATCCTTGAATTTCTTTATGTATGTTCAAAGTAGCAAATTATTTTTCCACGGGATGCGAAATTATAACTTGAAAGTGAGAGTTAAGAAAGGGCGTTGGGGTTGTGAGTTTGGTCGTCAACGTTTGATTGTCTTCTTATTGACTGGAAGAAAATTTGGCCTGCACATTATTATTCATACAGAACTGGCAGTAGTATTGCAGAGATGACATTGTTTCACTTCGCAACGATTTCGAACTTTATCTTCGTTTCCAACGGCTCGAGGCGGGCATAGTAACTTTTGCAGGATATTGTATTCCGAGAAGCGGATGGCTGTGTTCCATCCGGTAGGAAACAGTAGATTCCAGAAGTTAAAGTGTTATTACTGCCATCAACCCCGTGTAGCAGTTAGTTTTAACGCATTCAAGAGGATGTTTTCACATACCAGCTCGCTTTACATGTTCCGCTGAATTAACTCATTATTTACCTTTGTTCCATTACCACGTTTGCTTAGTTAGTTATTATTTCCCAGCGTTATTCAAGAGTTATAAAGTAGACATACAGTACTTCCAATACTATTACCCAATTCAAACTTCCCTGAGCAAGATAAAGAAACATGAAGAACAGAATAATAATTTGAATCCACTGCAGAATGCACGCATCTTATTGCAATTTGAAACCAATAATCTCAAAATAAAAGTCAATCCTTAACTGGTGAGGTGATTGTTTGGGACGTATTTGGTGAGGTGGGGTTCGGTACACCGCAAAGTAAATTTCGCTTAATGGAAAATGGAAGCAATAAAGTTTTAGGAACTTGCATTTATATTAAACTAGCAACTCGGTCTGGCTTCGCCCGGGAACAGTTATGAGTGCATTACGTGATAAGCGCTTCTTTACAATGTCAATGAACTACGACTAATATCCGTTTTACATCTCAAATTCTTGTCAGACGTAATTTAAGAATGGCGAGGTGCATGAAACACAAATCCCCCTTCCGTTCAATCTAAAACACTTATAGTGGACGATATATTGAATAGAGAGATGTGCTCTTGCGTACGTTTTTGTAGAACTTTTCATGCGGAACAATTCTTACACTCATTGTATATTGATATTTTTAACGGTTTCTCCAGCGTAAGCTCAAAAAACTCACGGACGCCAGGATTTTTTCGACTTTTTCTCTGAAATAGTTATTGCTTGGCTTCCTTTGATCATAAATAAATTATGTTCTACAGAAACCTTCCTCGAGGTATTCTTTACAGAATGGCGAATACCGCATCAAAATCCATACAGTGGTTCTCGAGATTACCCGTGACATCCAAGAATCGGGGACTTTGTTTTATACCAAGTAGAGATTATACGCCAATCAGTATAATCTATATATATAAAAATCAATCTTACGTGATAGTTTGTCTGTGGGTGTGTGTGTATGTCCCCTATGCATTCATATACCACTCAACCGATTGCGATGAAACTTGGGTGAGATGTTGAGTACACTCTAAGGAAGGTTTCTGACTTAGTAAATCCATTTTACAATAGGTAGCGCACGCGTAGATTCAACAAATGAGTGACGATGCGCGAAGCGTTTCAAACAAGTCCCGTATGTGTTCATATACCATTCGTCCGATAGCGATGAAACTTGGGTGAGATGTTGTATACACTTACGTGAAGGTTTCCAAATTAGTGAGTACATTTCACAGTAGATAGCTCACGAGTAGATTCAACAAATGAGCGACGACACGCAAAGTGTTTCAAAAATGTCCCGTATGCATTCATATACCATTCGTCCGATAGCTATGAAACTTGCGTAAAATGTTGTGTACACTTCAGGGAAATTTTCTGGCTTAGTAAATCCACTTTACAATAGGCAGCGCACGAGTAGATTCAACAAATGAGCTACGACGCGCGAAGCATTTCAACAAAGTCAGTTTCAAAAAAGTCCCGTATGCATTCATATACCATTCGTCCGATAGCTATGAAACTTGCGTAAAATGTTGAGTACACTTCAGGGAAATTTTCTGGCTTATTAAATCCACTTTACAATAGGCAGCGCACGAGTAGATTCAACAAATGAGCTACGACGCGTGAAGCATTTCAACAAAGTCACGTATGCGTTCATATACCATTCGTCCGATAGCGATGAAACTAGGCTGAGATGTGTGCACTCCAGGGAAGGTTTCTGGCTTAGTAAATCCCTTTAAAAATAGGAAGAGCAGGAGCAGAATCAACAAATGAGCGACGACGCGCGAAGTTTTTCATCAAAGTCCCATATAAGGTCATATACCATTCATCCGATAGCGATGAAACTTGGGTGAGCTGTTGTGTACACTCCAGGGAAGGTTTCTGGCTTAGTACATCCATTTTACAATAGGTAGCGCAGCAGTAGATTCAACAAATGAGCGATGACACGCGAAGCGTTTCAACTAAGTCCCGTATAAGGTCATATACTATTCGTCTGACAGTGATAAATGTTTGGTGAATTGTTGTGTACACTACAGGAAAGGTTTCTGGCTTATTTAATCCATTTTACAATACGAAGCGCACGTTTAGATTCAACAAATGAGTGACTACGCGCGAAGCGTTTCGACAACGTCCCGTATACGTTCACATACCATTCATCCAATTGCGATGAAACTTGGGTGAGATGTTGTGTACATTCCAGGGAAGGTTTCTGGCTGAGTACATCCATATTACAATAAGTAGCGCAAGTAGAATCAACAAATGAGCGACGACACGCGAAGCGTTTCAACCATGTCCCGTCTGCATTCATATACCATTCGTCCGATAGCTATGAAACTTGGGTGAGATGTTGTGTACACTTCATGGAAGGTTTCTGGCTTAGTAAATCCACTATACAACAGGCAGCGCACAAGTAGATTCAACAAATGAGGGACGACGCGCGAAGCGTTTCAACAAAGTCCCGTATAAGGTCATATACCATTCTGCCGTTAGCGGTGAAACTTGGGTGAAATATGGTGGACACTCCAAGGAAGGTTTCTGGCTTAGTAAATATATTTCACAGTAGGTAGCACACGAGTAGATTCGACAAATGAACGACGACACGCGGAGCGTTTCAATACACTCCCCTATGTCTTCATATCCCATTAGTCCGATAGCGATGAAACTTGGGTGAGATGTTGTGGACACTTACGTGACGGTTTCTAACTTGGTAAATACATTTTACAGCAGGTAGCGCACGAGTAGATTCAACACATGAGTGACGGAGCGTGAATCGTTTAAACAAAATCCGGTATGCGTTCATATACTATTCATCCGATTGCGATGAAACATTGATCAGTTATTGTGTACACGCCAGGGAAGGGTTTCGACTTAGTAAATCCATTTCACAATAAGTAGCGCAAGAGTAGATGCAACAAATGGGTGCCGACGCGCGAAGCGTTTCAACAAAATCCCATATTGGGTTCATATAACCTTCTTCGATTGTGATGAAACCTTGATGAGTTATTGTGTACACGCCAGGGTAGGGTTTCGACTTAGCAAATTCATTTCTCAATAGGTAGCGTACGAGTAGAATCAACAAATGAGTGACAGCGCACGAATCGTTCAAACAAAATCCCGTATACGTTCATATACCATTCATCCGATTGCGATGAAACTTTTGAAAGTTGTAGTGCACGCTCCCACGATTGATTCTAAATTAGAAAATCCATTTTACGATAGCATAGGGGCAGTTAACGGAAATTGAAAAACATGTTGTGTATCCAAAAGCACTTCAAAAAACAGAATTTCAACGCCAACACTTTCTTTGATTGGCATTGCAACGCATGCCGGGTACAGCTTGTTTAATATAAAATATCCCACCTTCCATCCAATCGTAAATTGATTGTGAATTTTGCGGAACGAAAAGTTCTCAGGCGAAATGAGAGTTGCACTTCCAGGGAATGGCGAGGTGAATGAAACTCAAATCCCCCTTCCGTCCAATCTTAACTTGACTGTGTTTCACAGGCGAAATGAATAAAACCCGAGTTGCACTTCCAGGGAAACTCCAAACGCAACCGCCCTTCTCAGAAGTCTTAACTCAACACGACTCGCCGGTTTGCTGCTGGCTGTATCCGGGGCAATAGGCTCGCCCACTAGCTAGGCTGTAACAGGGATGATAGACTCGCCTTTAGCTAGCTCGTAAACTGTCGCCTTAGTAGTTGAATGGACATGGGTGGAAGAAATTAAAACGTAAAAACACTGCTAGTGGGCAATGTATTGAAGATAGACATAATTATGCTCTCGCGGAATTTTTTTTGTAGAACTTTTCATGCTGAACAATTCTTACACTCGTAGTATTTAGATATAATTAACGGTTTGCCCAGCGTAGGCTTACAAAGCGCTCGGACGCCAGTTTTTTTTCGACTTTCCCACTGAAATCGTTACTGCTCGGCTTCCTTTGATCATAAATACATTATTTTCTACAAAAATCATCCTCGAGATATCCTTTACAGAATGATGAAAACCACATCAAAATCCATCCAGTGGTTCTCGAGTTTACCCGTAACATCCAAGAATCGGGGACTTAGTTTTATACTAAGTAGAGTTTAAGCATTAGATATATGTATATACGAAGGTCACTACGGAAATTTTGATTTGTGATAAAGTGGAGTTTGACCCACTTGACCCCATCCTTTGTGAGTAATCTGGTAGCAAGAAGTGACCCTACCGCTCCGGGAAGTCTCGCAGTGCATGGTGGTGCCGTGGTGCGCTGGTAGTCAGTCGCTGCAATGGAGCTGGAAAGGGAGCATTTTCGTGCAATGATTTTCTACGATTTTAAAAGTGGGTTAAACCAGTCTCAATGTTTTGAACGTTTGCAACAGGCTTTTGGGCAGATACCTCCTTCCCGTGGCACAGTTTTCCGGTGGTTTCAGGAATTTAATAGGGGCCGAACATTTTTGAAAGATGAGGAGAGGAGCGGGCGTCCGGCAACGGCGGTGACTGAGGGAAACATCACAACCGTGGAGAAAATGCTTCGCGAAAATAATCGTCCAACATTTAAAGAAATTGAGGCAGCATTGCAGATTGGTTCGCCAGCAGTTTTGAAAATCCTGCATGAATTCCTTCGTGTGAGGAAGGTCTCTTCCCGATAGGTGCCACACAATTTGACAGAAGAAAAAAACATGCCCGTGTTGAATGGTGCGAGGAAAAGCTCACTAGATTCAAAGGAGGGGACTCTAGACGGGTTTCTTGCATCGTCACAGGTGACTAAACCTAGATTTATCAATTTGATCTGGAGACCAAGCGATAATCAGCAGTGTGGATCTTTCCTGATGACAAGACACCGACAAAAGTGAAGCGCCCTCGAAGTGTTGGCAAGAAAATGGTGGCTGAATTCTTCTCAAAGGGTGGTCACGTGGCAACCATTCCTATGGAGGAACAAAGGACAGTTACCGCTAATTGGTACACCATGGTTTGCTGGCCAAAGGTTTTTGCCAAACTTCAAGAACGGCGGCCACGCCAGGGACTGCGAGGGATCCGTCTCTATCACGACAACGCGTCTGCACACACGGCCAATATGACAATTCAGTTTCTGGAGTCTACGGAGGTCAAACTAATGACTCATCCACCTTACAGTCCTGACCTGGCTCCGTGTGATTTTTTTCTCTTCCCTAAGCTAAAAAATCGCTTGCGGTGAAAGAGATTTTCACCCGCTGAAGAAGCTGTTATGACCTACGAAGATGAGCTTGCAGCCATTGAAGAAATCGTGTGGCAGGAGTGCTTCCAGAAGTGGTTTCATCGAATGCAAAAGTGTATACAGTGTGGTGGTGAGTACTTTGAGAAAGTGCAACAATCAGAATTATAATAAAAAATACTTTTGGTGTATCTCAAAACTTTTGTAGTGACTACACAGAAGAAACAGAGGATTCATCTTGCTAAACATAAAAAGTAACGGTATTCTTAAACTATGCAAAAAGTTTAATGAAATCATAAATGTTTATAAATGCAATTTGTTTCAGAACTCACTGGGAGAAATTGAAATATATTACCTTTCAATTAATGACTGAAGACCTTTTGTTCACTATCGCACTTGAGAGAAACACAACTATTTGATATGAAAAGTTTAGAGAGCACAATCAATGCAAAATTTCACTGTGTACAAGTACCACAGATAGGTGCTTTACAATCAGTGCATACGGATCTTCTCTTTTTTTTGTGGTCGCTGGTCTTGGTATATTTGGCGCATCTCACCTGCCGGTCCAGTTGTGGATGTCCCCCAGAAGAAGTAAGTTTTGTTAAGAATCCAAACAATGCCAAGTCGCAACTCACGGGAAAAGTGCCCAATCTGCATATTTGCGGCTAACAGAGGCTCTACCAAATCTCTAGCGAGAGATTTTATGAATTCAAGCCTCTTCTGCTTGGGATTTCCAACAGAAAGTTTCTGTCTGACTTGGGATAGCTTTTCATTCGTCCGTAGAATCACTCCCTGGACGAGTTTTTCAATGAACAAGAGTCCCCAAGATGACTGATGGGATCAAAATGTTTCCAGTTGCTTCTCAGGCCCAAATATGCCGGGACGATGTGAAATTAAATTGTGTACTCTGTGCGTACATTTGCATTAGGCGATTGCACTGACCACTTGCATTTATTTTTCCCAAGTAAAATTTTCGATCCTCGGTCTTTTTCCTCTGTGCATATTGAACCCATGCTGTCCTCAGTTCATTCATTTCAATCATTTACTTTATTTTCAAATGGGGATAATTTCCGGGTGGCAAGTTATGCAATTACAGAAAATTACCAGCAATAATATCAAACACACCTAAAGTACACACGTCGCGATTTGTGTACTCTAGTAATTACATCGTACGTCCTCATGCGGCTGAGAGGAGCTCATTCCTGCATTCAGAACAGCATTATATTTCTTGATCTGGTCGTAAATTTAATCCGGAACCTCAGACATAGCATCTATTAACGTTAGCTACTACACCACGAAACAGTCACAAACCAGCTTCTATCAAAGTAATATGATTTTATCCTACTTTCATTTATGAAAACAATAGGCTTATGAGATCACATTTTGTCCGTGTGTGTTTGCGCGTCTGTGAGTGTGTGCCCCCCTAACATAATCTAAACGGCTTAAGCGATTTCAATGAAAATTGACTGTGCCTTTCAGATTTTAATACGTTTCACGAATCCAACATGGCGGCTTCTCGAAATATTTCACCGGCATTTTACGTCTCCACAACAGTAACTCATATCACCCTGACATTTTTTACGGTGATAAAAAGTACTAGCCTACTATAAGTTCATCTTATGTGGATAAACCTCCTAAGTACAAAACGAACATGGCAACCAAGCGAAGTTGAAACATTTAAATAGACTTTTCTCGCGAATTAACCATCCTAGCGCAGTGAAACTTGGTACAGGAAATATTTAAACATCTAATTTAGTCCAATTGTTTACAAAACCTCAAGATAGCGGTTGTGCGAAATTATAAAATTAAGCTTTTATTTCTTGTGTCCTAATCATGCGAACGAAGTGAAAGTTTAGATACTGAACATACGCAATAATCTTCATCGAATGATACATAACTCTATGGCCTACACGTATAACAATCCAACGTGGCGACCAATTTAAATATTTAGAAGATTCTCAATATGTACGAATCTATTGCTGCAATCAAACTGAAATTGCGTGTGTTGATAGAGGCTATTTACATCAGTTCACCTATGGATCATTCAATTACCTTGTGAGCACGGAACCAACATGGCGGAGACGCGAAATTTAAATATTAAAATGGATTTTTCTCGCTACTTTTCATCCGAGTATTGTGAAACTTGGCACGGCATATCTCTACACAAGCCTTAATATACTGACGTATAATTTAATGGAAATGTATGAGAACTTAAAAATGACGGCTGTGCAATTTCTTTTAAAATATCGTTTTCATTTCTCGAGTCCTAAGTAAGACCAGTAGGATATATGAAAATAGGCTATTTAGTTCTTCACGGAAGTTCTTGTTTTAATCATACATTTGCACGTAGGTAGATATAAAGGTTTATTTGCTGGGTTTAGAGGAGATAAGCTTGCTGGTAGCAATCCCCTTTTCCGCCCATATCTAGTCCTGCATCCCAATGATGCAGGTTTTAGAACCAGGGATGGTAAAGTGAACGAACTAATATCTCACTTCGGAGCCAGAGTGAAATTTAATTCAGCCAGTCAATTCAATACTATTCCGACGTAGAATTAAACCTGGAGTAAAACATATAATTTCACTCCGACAAATAATTCAATTGGGAATGAAATATTGAATTCTATTCCCCTCAGAATAAATCTCGGATTGAAATTCAATTCAGTTCCGCTGGGAGTGAAATTAAATCAATTGGATTGCATTTTATTCCTTTCAGAATGGAATGTTGAAAGAAACACTCGATTTTGATCCGAAGAATTACATTTAATTCTCCTCGGAATGAACTTCTGAAGGAAACAATGAATTCCACTCCGGTGGGAATGAAATAAAATCCATACGCTTTACTTCTATTCCTCTCGGAAATAAATTGTGAAGAAAACATTTACTTATATTCCGACATGAATGTGGAAATTTGAAGCCATTCTTTTTTCGGTGATGCGTATACAATTTGTCTTTGCTTCTTTTGAGTCAGTCAACACTATTGTGCCCACTGAATTGGGCGGGGTCAAAAATATAAGTATGTAAACACACCCCTGGAAAAATTACTTGTATTAGTTATTCTATGTTGCCCATTTAAGTGTGATAACTAACTAATACATGTAATTTTTTCCAGGGCTGTGTTAACATATTTATATTTTTGTACCCCGCCCTATTCGTTGGACACAATCGTGTTGACCGACTGAAAGGCAGCAAAGACAATGCGACAGGAATGAAACTAAATGCATGGAAATTAATTTTATTCCTCTCCAAATGAAACTCTGAACAAAATATTTCAGTCTATTCCGGCCGCAGTGAAATGTAATCCATAAAATTCTATTCTATTCTCCTGGGAACGAAACTCTGCACGAACATTTAATTCAATTGCGGTCGGAGTGAAATTACATCCATAAAAATTAATTCTATTCCACGTGGAATGAAACTCTGAACAAACAGTTAATTCTATTCTAGCCAGAGTGAAATCAAATCCACACACCGCCTAAACTCGAACGATCATTTAATTTTATTCCGTTCGGAGTGAAATTAAATTCAGACAATGTAATTCTATACAGGCTGGAGTGAAATTAAATGAATAGTGTGCCTATCAGACAAAGTCGCCAAGTGATCATCTGCTGGAGATGACCTTACTGACTTCCTTTTCCTCTGAACCCACACACTGAGAGTATCGAGTGCGTCCTCAGACTGGCTCCGGCACGAGACTGATAGCTCAGGGCATAGCAGGAAAGTGAGAGGAAAAATTCATAAACATGCCCGAGGAAGCTCACCCCACAAAAACATAAATATATATATATATATGAATAGTTCAGATTTAGGAAAAATCGTTGATAATGTATTTAAGGATCACAAACCACTAACCTACTTCGGAATTTTAAACATCTCGGCTAGTCCATAAGTTATAACAAATAAATAAAAATAAATAGAATCCCCTAAACTGATGTTAAATTAAACCCTCACGAAATTCCTTCTTACATGAAAAATCAATAAACCGTAATCATGCTAAGAATGTGACACATAACTAGTTCCCTAAGCAAATACAAACATAGTTAGGCATACAAATAGTCACATGTAGCAAATTTACGGCAAAGCAAACATACTAATCGTCCACATGCCAAAAATTGGAATTTATATTAACTGCACCAATAGAGATATGCTAAGTTACGTTGGTGTCACTTCTAACATTTAATTTTACGTTAAGTAGTTAGCTAATCCCTAATTTACGTTACTTCCAGATGAGATGCATGTGTGACAAGAAATATCAAAGCTAAATGGCAACCAAGCACTATCCCCCCAAAAAGTTAAACTAATACACACAGGATACAAGGTAAAACATAATACACTCTTAAATAACACACATGAATTATTTACATAACTGCCTACGCTAGTCAGATCACTGTTTGCGACCGATCGTTACCTATACGCATGAATTTAGGATGGTGACAGCACATTTAAAACTGCGACTTAAGTCACATAATCACTAAATGTCCACGCCTTACAGGGTTTCTGCGGCATTAGTGCCATCGTCGTCTCACAAATAGTGTCAGTTAAGTCTAAAGTATTGTTCATAAATATCAGCTGTTCCATAGTGTCGGTCATTCAATAAAAATATCTTCTCAAGGTTATCTTAATCCTTTATCAACTTATTTAGCGGTTTGTTTCAGGAAAATTATATTTAGAATAGTTACGTTCATGATTTAATTTCAGTTTAATTTGAGTTTTAGTCCATTTCAGTGTGGTTTAATGCCCCTAATGACCGTGGTGACACTTGACAACAACAGAAAACACTGCTATCTGGATGTCCACTCGAACATAAAAAGTTACCTCCAACGGATAGCACAATAACACTCGCTAAAAATAGCGTAAACGTGCGGCTCTTCAGGCTCGCTAAACGTTCGGCTGATGCATTGGAAACAATCTCCATCACCGGTAATACCATAAATAATTTGGGTTATCAACGTCTAGCCTATCATTCCATCGTCCCGAAAGACACAACAATAACATCGTTACTAAATTTATACTTTGTGTGTTCAGTCGAATTCATTATGAAAAGGGATATCTTCGATCTATCTCTTATACTCATGAAGATCATACAAGGTGTGCATCAGAAACGGCTAAACATAGCCCCAAATATGACGTGAATGTTGAGTGATAATGTTAACAATAATAATGCTTATTGCTTAGCTTCGTAAAAAAATTACACGTGGGAAGCTTGTATTCTGAAATTCTTGGTTCAATGTAATTTATAGTCGTCTCATCATGTTTCATGCTGGTGGAAAACAAGCGAAAGTCGCGGTCACAGCTGGGCGACCGTTGCATCCCTGTCTAACATAGTCAGGCACAATCAAATTGCCAAGTTACTTTACCTCGCAGTTCAGATCGAATACAATGAGCTGTAAAATAATACTACAGTCATATCCGTAAGCTCACGTCTCATTCAATTCACACGTTATGTCACAATCAAACCTGCAGAGATAATCTCTGTCACACTCGTAGAGAAAAACATTTATGGCAAAGAGAACAAAAAGAAAACTATTTCACACCCTTCAAGCTCTTTGCATGGAATCAGCTGCTACAGGGCTGCCCGTGCTCTCTCAAATATAGGCTACTGAACATTGTACCATTCACTCAGTTACACTCGAAGTATTTAAAAAAGACGGTGTGCCCCCTGGGCACTCAAAATAATATTAACCAACAGCACTCATACCTTATGTGCTGCCAAACGATACGAAAAGTATATTGTACAAATGTACGGCTCCTGGAGCCTGTGTTATCCTAACACTTGTTCCAAAATCACTCGAAAATCAAAGGTAATGGCTTTAGAGCTCATCAAATATTCCATTCCTAAAGCGACAGTGTAGTCCTCACATCTCTCTAATGATACGCTAGTGTAGTTCAGCAGAATAACCAAAGAGAATGAAATCGCAGACCTGCTGCCTCGTCTACAGAAAAATATATACAATAATGAGTGCGTAGGAGTCTAGCAATCCTAATATCAGGATGTCTAGCGTACACGTGGCGCTCGTCATCATATTTATGAGCATTACTCAAATGGTAGTTTGACCAGAATAAATCGAAAATCTCAAAATGGTAAAGCTGGAAGACATCTTTAAAAATATAGCAGAATCCTACGTAGGCTGGGTGCTATGACAGTGCGTCATTAATCCTAGTCGACATGCAATTGGACCCTTGACCTGTTGGAATTTTGTATTAAAGACTCACAACATTGGCATGAAGGAAACATCTATGCCCTCAAGCTGTCGCCATAGAGCAAGGCCTGAGCTCGACTCTAGGCCCCACAATAATCCCTCTCCTTCGTCTCTTCATTATGTGGACTATAATTTTGGCTGCTCCCTCACCATGGGTGGTTTTCAGCGCATCGTCTCCATCGCCTTAAGACAGAGAATGGTCGTCTCCACGTGTTCGTTCAGATTTACCATGACGGTCTTGGAGTCTATTCACAGGCTCTAACTAACTTAATACTTTTAAAAGCAATCACTGGCTTAACACCCCTGCAGACGTGATAAAATTGCCCATGAGTGTCTGCCCTTGACTTTCTGAGAAGTGGGTAGTGTATACTCACCGAAGTTATGACTATAGAAAATTGTCCACAATCGCTGTAGTCGATGATGCTCTTGATTTCAAAAATAATCAGAAATTTAGTATGTAGATTATGACACTGAGCATGAACAGTTAATAGCAACTCACTCGTTAATAAGATAATTGTGTCCACCATGTGGTCCATGTGGTCAAGTTGACTACTTTCACAGTTTTAATAATGGCAAAATAACACTTTTCTCACAATTTATTGTACAATCGCATACACAGCGTACAAAAGCATGTTATAAGAATCACGCTGAACTCTCCTATTACAATTCTAAACCATTTCACCATGCAATTTATACATATACAATCTGTACCCGGCATGCGTTGCAATGCCAATCAAAGAAAGTGTTGGCGTTGCAATTTTGTTTCTTGGAGTGCTTTTGGGTACAAAATAATTTTTTCAGTTCCAGTTCACTGTCTCTAAACTATCGCAAAATGGATTGACTGATTTAGAAACGTCCGTGGGAGCGTGCACAACAACTCACCAAAGTTTCATTGCAATCGGATGAATGGCATATGAATGCATACGGAATATTGTTTAAACGATTCGTGCGCTGGCACTCATTTGTTGAATCTACTCGTGCGCTATCTACTGTGAAATATATTTACTAAGTTAGAAACCTCCACGTAAGTGTACACAACAACTCATCAAAGTTTCATCGCAATCGATGAATGGTATATGAACACATATGGGATTTTGTTGAAACGCCTTGCGCGTCGTCACACATTTGTTGCATCTACTCGTACGCTACCTATTGTAAAATGGACTTACTAAATCAAAAACCTTCCATGGCGTGTACACAACAACTCATCAACGTTTCATTGCAATCGGATGAATGGCATTTGAACGCATACGGGATTTTTTAAACGATTCGCGTGCCGTCACTCATTTGTTGAATCTATTCGTATACTACCTATCGTAAAATGGATTTTCTAAGCCAGAAACCTTCCCTGGAGCGTACTCAACGATTTACCAAAGTTTCATCGCTATCGGACGAATGGTATATAAACGCATGTGGTACTATGTTGAAACACTTCGCGCGTCGTCGATCTTTTGTTGAATCTACTCGTGTGCTACCTATTATAAAATGGATTTACTATGCCAGAAACCTTTTCTGAAATGTACTCCACGAGTCACTAAAGTTTCATCCCAATCGGATGAATGGTATATGAACGCATACGGGACTTTTTATAACGCATCACACGTCGTCGCTCATTTAATGAATCTACTCGTGCGCTACCTATTGTAAAATGGATTTACTAAGCCAGAAACATTTCCTGGTGTGTACACAACCCCTCAACCAAGTTTCATCACTATCGGACGAATGGTATGTGAACGCATACCGGTCTTTGTTGAAACGCTTCGCGCGTCGTCGCTCATTTGTTGAATCTACTCCTGCGCTACTTATTGTAAAGTGGATTTACTAAGCCAGAAACCTTCTCTGAAGTGTACACGACATCTCACCCAAGTTTCATCGCAATGGGATGAATGGTATATGAATGCATGTGAGATTTTGTTGAAACGAATCGCACGCCATTTTGTTGAAGCTACTCGCGCGCCATCTATTGTAAATTGGATTCACTATGCCTATAACTATCCCAGGAGTGTGCACAACAACTCACAAAAATTTGATCGCAATCGGATGAATTGTATATGAGCGCATCGCCAACAATCATTTGCTTAAACTACTCGCGCGCTATCTATTTTAAATTGGATTAACTATACCTATAACCACCAACAACTCACCAACATTTGATCGCAATCGGATGAATGGCTTAGGAACGCATAAAAGACGAACAAACGAACATCACCCAGGAACAGTTGTGAATGCATTACGTGATAAGAGCTTCTTTACGATGTCAATGAACTGCGATCTATATCCGTTTTATGTCTCGGCATGATGGGTTAAAATCACTGACTGGACTATTAACTATATTATCATGGAGATGCATTTGCAACAAATTCTTGTCAGACGTAACATAAGAATGGCGAGATGCATGAAACACAAATCCCCCTTCCGTCCAATCTAAAAACACTTATAGTGGACGATATATTGAATATAGAGATATGTTCTCCCGGGCATTTTTGTAGAACTTTTCATGCTGAATAATATTCTTACACTCATAGTACAGGGTGGGGCATGGGAACTTCCTTATTTAAACATGTTGCAGTGACTGTTGTAGGGAGGGCAGGGGAGTGGGGGTGGATCAGTGGAAGGGGCCGAGTGGGATATTTGTGTTCCCACCCGTCTTAGTCGTAAACATGCTTTGGTCGAGGCAGCAGCGTGCTTTTGCCGTGGAGGCGTATTTCTCTAACGCTCGGTCAGTGATTGCAGTGCAACGTGCCTTTTGCCGCCACTTCGATATTACTCCACGAGGCCGTGTTCCTGATCGAAAAAGTGTTTTAATGTGGGTGGATGCCTTCAGAGGAACGGGGAATGTTACCAAAGAAAGGAAAGGACGTAAGTAGACTGTTCAATCACATGAAAATGTGGAAAGAGTTCATGCGTCCATTGAGCGGTCACCCAAGCGTTCTGCGCGTAAACATGCAGTTTCCCTTTTGATGTCGTCCCGTTCTCTTCGTCGCATTCTTCACTTTGAGTTCCATTTTCACCCGTACAAACTTTGTGTGGTCCAACAACTTTCGGAGCAGGATTATGTAAACCGACAAACTTCCTGTGAGCAGCTGCTTGATACTGTGCCAAATGACGCAGTTGTGTTCTTCTCTGACGAGGCTCACTGGCTGTGTGAATAAACAGAACATGCGGTATTGGGGTTCAACAAATCCCAAAGAGCTTCATGAGAGGCCCTTTCATTCGGAACGTGTCACGGTATGGTGTGCTGTAGCAAGTGTAGGGATCATTGGGCCATACTTTTTTGAAGAAAACGGACGTACTGTTTCTGTCAATTCCGACCGTTATATGACAATGATCCAAGAATTTTTCTTACCTGTGCTCCAAGAAATGGATTTGGATAACGTGTGGTTTCAACAGGATGGGGCCACGGCCCACACCTCCAGGATTTCCATGGGTGTTTTGAGAGCAGCCTTCCCTGAACGACTGATCTCCCTGCGAGGGACGTAAACTGGCCAGCCCGCTCGCCTGATTTAGCCTCTCCTGATTACTTCCTGTGGGTTTATCTCAAGTCCCTGGTTTATAAAGATCATCCCCACACCCTGGACGACCTACGGAGCAATATCCGAGCCGAGATTGCGAATATCCCGGTCGATATGCTCTAAAAGGTGACGCGAAACTTTCGCCGTCGACTGAATCAGTGTATTGACAATGGAGGGCAACATTTAACAGACATTGTGTTTAAAACTGTGTAAATGTAAAGTTCCAATGTTGTGTGGTAGGCGGAAAATAACAATAAAGTTGAATGAAATATGTACTGTGTTTTATTGCATGTTTGAATCAGGAAGTTTCCACGCCCCACCCTGTATATAGATATGTTTAACAAAGTCCCCGATTCTTGGATGTCACGGGTAATCTGGAGAACCACTGAATGGATTTTGATGCGGTTTTCACCATTCTGTAAAAGATATCTCGAGGAAGGTTTATTTAGAAAATAATTTATTTATGACCAAAGGAAGTCAAACACTAACGATTTCAGTGAAAAGGTCGAAAAGAAACTGGCGTCCGTGCGCTTTTTAAGCTTGCGCTGGGCAAACCGTTAAAATTATCTATATACTATGAGTGTAAGAATTGTTCATCATAAAAAGTTTTACAAAAAAGCCCGGGAGAGCATATCTCTATCTTCAATACATCGCCTACTATAAGTGTTTTTACTTTTTCATTTCTTCCAACAATCTCCATTCAGTTACTGAGGCGACAGTTTGTGAGCTAGCTAGGGGCGAGCCTATCACCCCAGTTACAGATTAGCTAGCGGACGAGCTAATTGCCCCAGATACAGCCAGCAGCAAACTGTCGAGTCGTGTTGAGTTAAAAACTTGAGAGAAGAGTGGTTGTGTTTGGAGTTTCCCTGAAAGTGTAACTCGGCTTTTCTTCATTTCGCCTGTGAACATTTCGTTCCCCAAAATTCACAGTCAAGTTAAGATTGGAAGGAAGGGGATTTGTGTTTCATGCACCTCGCCATTCTTAAATTACGTCAGACAAGAATTTGTTGCACATGCATCACCATGAAAATATAATTAATAGTCCAGTCAGTGATTTTAACCCATCATGCTGCGACGTAAAACGGATATTGATCGTTGTTCATTGACATTGGAAAAAAGCGCTTATCACGTAATGCATCCATAACTGTTCCCGGGCGAAGCCGGGTCGGGTTGCTAGTATGTATATATATATAATATATATATAGATATATAAAGATTTGACACTCACAGCAAACGTGCCTCTATGTAGGAGTGCAAAAGTAGTAGTTGTCTTGTTTCCGGGGAGAGACACCTGGTTTGGAAGTAGTCGTGTAGTGACCAATGTCCGAAATTCGCATATCAGCCATGCAAAATACTCGTCTGTGGCCATTAAAAATTCAGTAATGAATTTCAGAGAGCGTTGAAACACCAATCCAGTTTAATAATAGTGTCTGCTTGATTTTCGAAGTCAAAAATATAACCTCGTGGTTCGGAATGTTGGAATGTCATCCACCGCTGAAGTCAAGATAGGCGAGTGGATTGGGTTCGATGTCATGATGGCCCATCCTGGACTGCGCTGGTCGCAATGTACATACCAAGGAAATTACAGTATCACCAGTCATGAGCCTTACGGGCTCAATACAAATTAATTCTGTTCCGGCCGGAGTGATTAAATTCATACACTTTAATTCTATTCCTCTTGGAATGAAACTGTGTACGAACATTTAATTCTATTCCGGCTGGTGTGAAATTAAATTCATAAAAATTAATTATATTTCTGGTGGAATAAAACTGTGAACGAAATTTTAATTCCTTTTCGGCCGGTGTGAAATATAATTCATACAATTTAATTGTATTCCAGCCTGAGTGAAATTAAAGTCATTTAATTCTATTCCGGCCGGAGTGAAATTAAATTCATACAACTTAATTCTATTCCGGCCGGATTGAAATTAAATCCATACAATTTAGTTCTATTCCTCTCCGAATGAAACTTTGAACGAATATTTAATTCTATTCCGACGTGAATAAAATAAATCCATAGAATTTAATGATATGTAAATATGAAGCGATATAATCCATAGAATCACGATGTATTCCTAGCGGAATGGCAATCTCAATGAAGAGTTTATCTTATTCAATTCAATGAATGATAATGATAGTATGACCTATAGAGAGGCCGAGTGCAGGTCTTTCTAGTTAACGCCCGTGGGCGACCTGTGCGCCGTAATGAGGATGAAATGATGATGCAGACGTCACATACTGTACACCCAGTCCCCGAGTCATGGAAATAACCCCTGGAGAATAGAATCCTTGATGTCCCAGCCGTGAATCGAACCCAGAGCGCGTTGGGGCAAAGACTAGCGCGTTAACCATTTAGCCAAGGAGCCAGTCACTCCAGTAAGTTTCTGGGATTTAATGTTTATACCTTGGCCCCAAGGCCTAGCGCTGTGCGTTAGCAAGCGTCAGTCTATTTGGTACACATTGTTCCTAATAACAAATCATTTCGGAGATATTGAATGCTGGTGTAATTATTCGCGCAGTTGTCATGTTAAACTGGTAAAATGTATTACAATTTGAAAGGCACAGTCTTAGTTGGACGAATTAGTACTACGCCCTCACAAAGTATCATTGTAATCGCTCTAGCCGTTTTGATTTTATGAGGACACACGTACACTCATACGCACGCCGGAACAAGGTGATCTCACAAATCTATTTTTCATAATCTATATTTCATAACATGAAAGTAGACTCAAAATAATAATCCGGTGAAATAAAATTGAGAAAAATGCCTCAGGTATTAACATGATATCCCAGAATTTCATTGGAGTGAATGGCTCCGTGGCTAAATGGTTAGCGTGCTAGGTTGTTCACCGACGTGTCTCAGTTTCGATTCCCAGCCGGCCCATCATAGACTTTATTTTCCTGGGGTTAATTCCCATGGCTCGAGGGCAGGGTGTCTTTGACGTCCTCATCATCACTTCATCTTTATTATGGTCCACAGGTCGCCCACAGGCGTCCTCTCAGGAGGCCATAGGATCATAATCATTCATTGGATTGAAAAATACAAACTTTTCATTGATAGTGTCATTCCGCGAGGAATGAACCGTAATTCTATGGATTTAAATTTGCTTCATATTTACATATCATAAGTTCTATGGATGTCCTTTATTGACGTCGGAATAGAATGAAATGAACGTTGCAATGAAAGTGTATGAAGTTAATTTCACTCCGGCAGGAATTGAACTAAATGTTCATTCACAGTTTCATTCCGACAAAAATAGAATTTGATTGCATGGATTTAATTTCACTCCGGCCGGAAAATAATTAAATTGTATGAATTCAATTTCACTTCGCCTGGAATAAAATTAAATGTTCGTTCACAGTTTCATTCCTCAATTGAATTACATATTAGCTCCAATAAATGTATTGTATGAATTTAATTTCACTCCAACCTCAAAATTTAATTTAGCTCCACATTTCATTTCACTCCGACCTTCAGATTTAGTTCCATGTTTCATTACACTCCGACCTCAAGATTTAATTTAGTTCCACATTTCATTTCACTCCGACCTCAAGATTTAATTTAGTTCCACATTTCATTTCACTCCGACCTCTAGATGTAATATCATTTCAAGTTAAATTTCACTCCCAGTCTACCATTTAATTTTATTCTGACCACAAGATTAATTTCATTCCGACCTCAAGATTTAATTTCACTCCGTCCTCAAGATTTAATTTCACTCCACATTTAATTTCACTCCGACCTCAAGATTTAATTTCATTCCACCTTTAGTTTCACTCCGAGTCTGAGATTTAATTTCAATCCGACACCAAGATTTAATTTTATTCCACATTCAATTTCATGCCGCCCTGACGATTTACTTTCATTCCCCATTTAATTTCATTCCGATTCCAAGGTTTAGTTTTACTCCACATTTAATTTCATTCCGACCTGAGGATTTAGTTTCATTACACATTTAATTCCATTCCGACCCCAAAGTTTATTTTAATTCCTTTAATTTCAATCAACCTGCGTATTTAATTTCAATCCACATTTAATTTCACTCCGACCCCAAGATTTAATTTTAATCCGCATTTAATTTAATTACAACCTCATGGTTTAATTTCATTTTATATTTAATTTCATTCCTTGTTCAATATTTAATTTCATTCCATATATACTGTAATTTCACCCCGAGTTCAAGAATTATTTTCATTCCAGATTTAATTCACTTAAAGTTTTAATCCATGAATTTCGTTCTTATTTATTATGAATGGAGTACCATTATTCACATTTCATTCCTCATATATTATTCCTTAATTTCACTCTCAATTTAATTTCCATGAAAATTTTCGTGGCCTTCATAAGGCCCCTGTTCGCTTTGCAGGTGAGCCCGCCTGGATGAATTGCTAGTCACAGTCCCCAGTTGTATCCCCCGATGCAGAGTTTCAAGCTCCAGGACACTGCCGTCAGTGCCTCGATTAATCCGTGGGAAATGCCAACCCTGGAGGGCAAAACGATAACGGAAAACGGAATATTTTATTCCTTTTAATCCACGAAATGGTTTCGTTTATACATTTCGCTCCTTAAAGTTTACTACTTGCATTTCATTCCACACATTCTATTCCTAATTTAATTCCTCTTCGTATTTCATTTACTAAACCTTTATCTCTTTAACACAGTTCCACGAATTGCGTTTAGTTTCGATCCTTTCAATACTGTTCCAATTAACATACTTTTATTTTAATTCCCCTTAACATATAATTTCAATCAAGACTTTAGTGTGTTTGAACCATCTAATATCACTCCTTTTTTAAATTCTGTTCCCTTTACGATCCCTGTTTAGAAAAGGACAATTCTCCCCATTAATTCTCCCACTTATTGTGTTTATTCATATTCCACCAATGTTGACAATTAGTTATAACGTGTTATGTGCATGTTATATCTTATGTACTACACGCACATCAGCTGATCACACAGGTAGCTGGAGATTAGTCACCAGTGGACGTGCTCAAATATTTTCTCGTGCTGGCGCATGCGCCATATACAACCCCAAACTGTACCCATTAATTATCAAACACGCATGGTGACTGTGTTTGTCAATCATTTGTCAAGGGGCGCCCACAATTTGTACCTGCCTGTGTAACTCGTCTCATCAGAAATCAAGTCCACAATTAAATTATAACTGTGTACTGCAATATATTTCCTTCTAATGGAACATGTGGCACGTACTAGTTTCATAACTTCAGTCTGAATGTGTTTGTTTACTGTCTTGATATTCCAATGAGTCATTTGGATTTGAGCCTGTTTCTGCTGATTTGGGATTTGTGGTACGGTATCAATTTTTACTTGTCTATTTTTAACACTTAGAAAAAATGGTGTAAAATAGGTTTATGAGATCAATCGGGGACTTTTTGATTGCCAGGCTGTCTACGTGTCTGTGGCGGGATGGTCGAACTGCGCTAGTTGGGTTAAACCCCGAGAGTCCAGTCAGCTTACGCTAATGAGTTTGGGAGAAGAGTAGGGGTAGGCTACTTCTCCTGAAATGTTGGTTAAGCCATGAATTGACTGACAGCTGCGTGCACCTGGACTCCTGAAGTTTCCGTACATATAATCAGTGCAGCTAAGTTGATATATATGGACAATGAAAGACGTGAAAAATTGCGTGTTATAGGAAACTATAAGTTTTTTATGAGCTGTCCCAACTGGGCCTAAAGTGGAGGTGTTCAAACAAGGAATGTTCTGCCCATTTATTTTCGAATGCACCTTGCTCTGTAGCAGAATACATATAAGCATTTTGGTTCCCATGATATCGTTTTAAAGCTCATAGTGTAGGCTATAACTTGCATACGAAAACATATTTACGAAGCTACAGCATAGGAATTAAATGTGCAAATCTGAATAGTAACTGTGGAACACAAAGAAAATTGCCAAACTTGAGCTTTAAGTGCAAGGCTAAAGAAACCCAGGAATCTAGAATATTGCCAAAACTTGCTAATGAATCTTTGAGATAACAAGAATAGATAGTGAAGAACACTGTGAAGATCAGCGCAGGGTGGCACATTCCATCAATATTTATCTTCACGTCCAGTTTGGAGTGGGGGCCAGTGAAACACGCCTCGGGCAACTTCCCTTGTTAGAATTTTTCTAATTGTTCCCCGTGGAGAGAGCCTATTTGCGCAGCTTTGTATCACCCGTCTATGAGTCTCTTCCTTCTTATAACATTTGAGTGGCTGTACAGAATTTCACAACCATGTGTCAATTCATTCTTATGGAAATCTGGCTTTTTATATGTTGAAGTGCGTCTTTGCTACCAACGTAAAATAAGACATCAGCTTGTACTTTGACATTGTACGCTGTAGTTCAAAAACCGTACATCCTAAAGATAGGATACTTAATATATATTTTAAAACATGCAATGAAACCTTGTCGTGCAAATTTTCTGAATGTAACGCACATCTGTCATCTTAAATAAAGTAAATAATAAGTAAATAAAACCGCACCACCTAATGAGGTTGCAATTTAATAACTTGGCCAGAAGCGAACATCATGCAAGAAAATCACTGTCCTGGAGGCACGAGTCTCTTTACTTAACACATTAAAGATTGCGGCCGTGCGTATTATTAATGCTTAAACTTAGATATAAAACAATTTGATTGACATATCACCGTAAATGTTTGTGGAAGGGGAGTCAACTTACTCTCACAAGACACTAAATGATGTCACTGAATTTTACGCACAACCACCGTCTTGAATATGCAAAATATTAAAATCGATAATTCACGTTGTAATTAACTCTCTCCAGACTTGGCAAGAAGGTCATATCATGGAAGTGCTTTACTCTGCTGAGTCCACAAGATAATTTTCTTAATACATCCATGATGGCAGCGAGTACTACTATTAAACTTAAAATTAGATCATGCAGGTAGAATTGGAAATTGACACAAATGTTTGTGTGAGAGTGGTTTTCACTTGCACGAGTCACACAATGTGAAGTTTAGAAGCCAGTTTTGAGTGTTGCCTATACATACTGTCAATTCGAACTTTTCAGTCGGTCAACACGCATTTTTCCAATTTATAACGCTCTGAAAAAAACCTTGCACTTAATATAGTTACCCTATCAAATCAATATAACACACTATAATAAAGTGTCTAATAAATATACACACATCAAAAAAAGTTTTGCATCACCTCGGTTCCCAGATCTCCGGCATATAGACGTTGACTGTGTATATTGTATCCAAGATACAGTCCCTTTGACTGTTCATAGATGTCACTAAAACTGCTCAAAGATGTAAACAACCATGCATGAGCAGGGCCTATTAGACGGAGGGGGTACGACAGCCGATCAGTTCCAGTCATTCCACCAGGACGAAGGTACGCTGCTCATGTTGTCTGTAGTTCTACCATGCCTAGAAGGTCAATACCGCAGTTCGATCGCGTCCGCATTGTTACTTTGTGTCAAGAAGAGCTCTCAACAAGGGAAGTTTCCAGGCGTCTCAGAGTGAACCAAAGCGATGTTGTTCGGACATGGAGGAGGTACAGATATACAGGAACTGTCGATGACAGGCCTCGCTCAGGCCGCCCAAGGGCTACTACTGTAGTGGATGACCGCTACTTACGGATTGCCGCTCGGAGGAACCCTGACAGCAATGCCACCATGTTGAATAATGCGTTTCGTTCAGCCACAGGACGTCGTGTTTCAACTCAAACTGTGCGCAATAGGCTGCATGATATGCAACTTCACTCCCGACGTCCATGGCGAGGTCCAGCTTTGCAACCCCGACACCATGCAGCGCGGTACAGATGGGCCCAACAACATGCTGAATGGACCCCACGGAATTGGCATCACGTTCTCTTCACCGATGAGTGTCGCATATGCCTTCAACCAGACAATCGTCGGAGACGTGTTTGGAGGCACCCTGGTCAGTCTGAACGTCTTAGACACACTGTCCAGCGAGTGCAGCAAGGTGGTGGTTCCCTGATGTTTTGGGGTGGCATTATGTGGGGCCGACGTACGCCACTGGTGGTCATGGAAGGCTCCGAAACGGCTTTACGATACCTGAATGACATCTCCGACCCATAGTGCAACCATATCGGCAGAATATTGGAGAGGCATTTGTCTTCATGGACGACAATTCTCGACCTCATCGTGCACATCTTGTGAATGCGTTCCTTCAAGATAACGACATCGCTCGACTACAGTGGCCAGCATGTTCGCCAGACATGAACCCTATCGAACATGCCTGGGATATGTTGAAAAGGGCTGTTTATGGACGTCTTGACCCACCAACCACTCTGAGAGATTTACGCCGAATTGTCGTTGAGGAGTGGGACAATTTGGACCAACAGTGTCTTGATGAACTTGTGGATAGTATGCCACGGCGAATACAGGCATGCATCAATGCAAGAGGACGTGCTACTGGGTATTAGAGGTAGTGGTGTGTACTGCAATCTGGACCACAAATGCTGAAAGTCTAGCTGTATGATGGTACAACATGCAATGTGTGGGTCTCATGAGCAATAAAACGAGCTGAAATGTTGTTTGTGTTGATCTCTATTCCCTTTGTATTTAACGGTTCCGGAACTCTTGGAACCGAGGTGATGCAAAACTTTTTTTGATGTGTGTAGTTGCCCTGCCTAATCACTATAAAACAGCGAGTAATACATATAGTTACCCTGCCTAAACACTATAACACAGTGAGTAATAAATATAGTTACCCTGCTTAGTCACTATAACACAGCGAGTCATTAATGTAGTTACCCTGCTTAGTCACTATAACACAGCGAGTATTAATATAGTTATCCAGCTTAATCACTATAACGCAGGTGAGTTTGCCGTGGTCGTTAGGGCATGACTGCTGGCAGTCCCTGGCATCCGGGAGGCGAGGAGGTTCGAATCCCCCCGCCGGCAACCTTGAAGATGGTCTTCTGTGGTTTCCCATCTTCCTTCCAGGCAAATGCCGGGGTTGGTCCCTAACTATAGGCCACAGCTGCTACCTCCCAACTCCACGTCCTTACATCCCAACTTTCCTCCAGAACGGTACTTGTAGCTCACCCATTGGGTGTCCGTCTAGAAACAGCTACAAAACTGGCGAGCTGAGCATGTCCTCGGACACTCCCGGCACTAAAAACCATACGCTAAGAAAATACAAAAAAAAAAAACAAAAAAAACTATAACACACCGTGTAATTAATAAAGTTACCGCGCCTAATCACTATAACACAGGGAGTAATTAATATAGTAACCCTGCCTAATCACTATAACACAGCCAATAATTAATGTAGTTACCCTGCCTAATCACTATAACACAGCAAGTAATTAATATAGTTACCCAGCCTAATCACTACAACACAGCAAATAATTAATATAGTTACCCTGCCTATTCACTATAACACAGCCAGTAACTAATACAGTTACCCTGCCTAATCACTATAACACAGCCAATAATTAATGTAGTTACCCTGCCTAATCACTATAACACAGCGAGTAATTAATGTACTTACCCCGCTTAATCCCTCTAACAGAGCGAGTATTTATATAGTTATCCTGCTTAATCACTATAACACTGCGAGTAATTAATGTAGTTACCCTGCCTAATCACTATAACACTGCGAGTAATTAATGAAGTTACCCTGCCTAATCACTATAACACTGCGAGTAATAATATAGTTATCCTGCTTAATCACTATAACACAGCGAGAAATTAATGTAATTACCCTGCCTAATCACTATAACACTGCGAGTAATTAATGTAGTTACCCTGCCTAATCACTATAACACAACGATAAATTAATGTAGTTACCCTGCCTAATTACTATAACACTGCGAGTAATTAATGTAGTTACCCAGCCTAATCACTATAACACTGCGAGTAATTAATGTAGTTACCCTGCCTTATAACTATAACACTGCGAGTATTAATATAGTTATCCTGCTTAATCACTATAACACAGCGAGTAATTAATGTAGTTACCCTGCCTAATCACTATAACACTGCGAGTAATTAATGTAGTTACCCTGCCTAATCACTATAACACTGTGAGTATTAATATAGTTATCCTGCTTAATCACTATAACACAGCGAGTAATTAATGTAGCTACCCTGCCTAATCACTATAACACTGCGAGTAATTGATGTAGTTACCCTTCCTAATCACAATAACACAGCGAGTATTAATGTAGTTACCCTGCCTAATCACTATAACACAGCGAGTAATTAATATAGTTACCCTGCCTAATCACTATAACACAGCGAGTAATTAATGTAGCTACCCTGCCTAATCACTATAACACTGCGAGTAATTGATGTAGTTACCCTTCCTAATCACTATAACACAGCGAGTATTAATGTAGTTACCCTGCCTAATCACTATAACACAGCGAGTAATTAATATAGTTACCCTGCCTAATCACTATAACACAGCGAGTAATTAATGTAGTTACCCTGCCTAATCACTATAGCGCACTGTGTAATTAAAATAGTTAACCTGCTTAATCACTATAACACAGCGAGTATTAATATAGTTATCCTGCTTATTCACTATAACACAGCGAGTATTAATGTAGTTACCCTGCCTAATCACTATAACACAGCGAGTAATTAATGTAGTTACCCTGCTTAATCACTATAACACAGCGAATAATTGATGTAGTTACCCTGCCTAATCACTATAACACAGCGAGTATTAATGTAGTTACCCTGCTTAATCACTATAGCGCACTGTGTAATTAATATAGTTTACCTGCTTAATCACTATAACACAACCGACAGTAGTGGCTACGCTGGCTAAAGCACAGCATTAGGTCATGGGACCAAGCTCTGTGCTGACTCGGTAGACGCGTGGGTTTGAGCCCCACCGTCGGCCGTCCTTGAAATGGTTTTCCGTGGTTTCCCATTTTCAACACCAGGCAAATGCTGGGACGGTACCTTCTGATAGGCCACGGCCGCTTCCATCCACATCCTTGGCCAATTTCATCCATTCCATCTCTCATCCCGACGCGCAGGTCGCCCACGGGCGTCGATTAGAAAGACCTGCACTCGGCCTCTCAGGAGACCGCACGAAAAAAAACTATAACACAGCGAGTATTAATTTAGTTACCCTGCTTAATCACTATAACACAGCGGGTAATTGATGTAGTTACCCTGCCTAATCACTATAACACAGCGAGTATTAATGTAGTTACCCTGCTTAATCACTATAGCGCACTGTGTAATTAATATAGTTTACCTGCTTAATCACTATAACACAGCGAGTATTAATGTAGTTACCCTGCCTAATCACTATAACACAGCGAATAATTAATGTAGGTACCCTGCCTAATCACTATAACACAGCGAGTAATTTATGTTGTTACCCTGCCTAATCACTATAACACAGCGAGTAATTAATATAGTTACCCTGCCTAATCACTGTAACACAGCAAGTAATTAATATAGTTACCCTGCCTAATCACTATAACACAGCTAATTAATAATGTAGTTACCCTGCCTAATCACTATAACACAGCGACTTATTAATATAGTTACCCTGCCTAATCACTATAACTCAGCGACTTATTAATATAGTTACCCTGCCTAATCATTTTAATTCAGCTAATTAATAATGTAGTTACCCTGCCTAATCACTATAACACAGCGACGTATTAATATAGTTACCCTGCCTATTCACTATAACTCACTATAGCACAGCGTGAAAAATAAGTATCCTGTCTAATCACTCTTACGCATGGATTGAAACCAGGCGGAGACAGCTGGCAATTCAGGGTGCACAAATGCGAGGGATCCGTATCAATAGATTTACTGGCCTGTTGAAGATCCCCTTCGGGGCAAAATTCGGCACCCTGGCGTCTCTAAAAGTCGCATTAGTTAAAAAGGACGTAAAACGAATAACATTAATTAATTATTACCATAGTACAATATAACACAGCGTATAATTAATATAGTTACTCTGCCTAATCTCTGTAACACACTATAACACAGCGTGTAATTAATATAGTTACCCTGACTAATCAAATTGGGCAATAGACATGTTGATCGACTGAAAAGCATTAATCGATAGCGAGTCACAAAACTATCAGGATCAAAATATGATACACAGTCGACATCTTGAATATACAGTACAATATACTAAATTTGATATAAGCTTCACCTTCTAATAAACCTACAATTTCCGAAACTTGGCACGAAGGTAGTATCGTGCAAGTGTTTCTCTTTGGTAAAATCATTTCTCTATTGATTGATGCATTTAGGTGGTGACCTTGCTTACTTAGAAATCAATCAGTCGGGATGTAAATAACAAATTAGCTTGAAATTTAGTAGGTGAAGAATCTTATATAAAAGAGCTCGCTTGTGCAGGGCTATCGGACAGAATATTAGTCGTAACCACCATCTGCAATACATAAAAATTAAAGCCAACAGTACTTGTTGCAATTGAGTGATAATTAATAAAATTTAAAAGAAAGTAGCAACTTACTTAAAAGAGCCTGGCTGTTCTCGAGAAACAAGCCAATCTGATTTTTTTCGCACAACCTTCATCTTCAGTATAAAATATTAAAACATTATAGGTGTTCATAAGAGTTTTATGCTCTACTAGTTAAAATGCGTCGAAATATGCCGGTCAATGGGAAACTACACTGCTCACAAAAATTAGAGGATATTGTAAGATCAGCTCATAATGGTGCAATAATATACCAGATCATTTAGTTTTTCAACCTTTTATTACTTACATAATGCTATAATGACAGATAAATCAGCCCATGTTTCCCGAGAGCCCCTGATGAGTGTTTGAATCAAATGACATGAATGAAGAGAGAATATGGCAAACAAACAAAGCAATATTAACACTACCATAATCGTGGGCCATGGGTGAATATTGGTCTCCGGTATGGTGTATGGTCTCCTCGAACGTCTAGCACCGCTGCACACTTGTGTGCCATTGATGCAATGAGATGATTAATGAGTTCTTGGAGGATACGTGGCCACTCGTCCATAAGAGGAATCTGCAGCTGTGGAACAGTTGTGGGAGGTGCTGGTATGCCTGCAATGCGCCTGCCTAATGCATCCCACACGTGCTCTATCGGATTTAAGTCCGGCGAGGAAGCTGGCCACTGCATACGCTGGATAACCTCCTCCTCCAGCATGTCGTCCACCAACCCAGCTCTGTGGGGACGTGCATTATCGTCCATAAACACAAAGGAGGCACCTCTGGCATCAGCATTCGGCACGACAAAAGGTCGGAGAATCTCGTCTCTATACCTTACAACGGTCACAGTACCACGTGGGATGTTGTAGAGGTCCGTACGTCCACCCAGGCCAATTCCAGCCCACACCAGCAACCCACCACCGCCATATGGGGATCTTACTTGTACAAAAGATTTGTTGTTTCGTGTCCCTCGTTCCCTCCAGATGCGAACACGTCGACTATCTGATTCCACGTTGAATCGCGACTCTTCAGAAAAGAGAACTGAGCTCCATACGGCATGCCTCCACCCACGATGCTCTTCCGTCCAGTTTCTGCTTTCTCTACGGTGTTGTGGAGTTAACCTGGTACACACCATGGGCCTACGGGCAGAGAGGCCACGTGCTTGAAGTCAGTTACGGACAGTTTGGGTTAATACTCTGTGTCCTGTGTCTGTTAGAAGGGCATTTCTCAGTTGAGTTGCATTCTGCCGTCTATTCCGGCGGGCTGTTAACACGATGTAACGATCATCCCTTGCTGTTGTTGCCCTTGGGCGACCTTTTTCTACCCTTCTGTGAACAGTAGTTGTTGTTTGAAAACGATTCCACAGTTTTGAGATCACACTTTGAGACACCCCAAGGGCTCGAGCCACAACTTGTTGTGTCTGTCCAGCTTCCATCCGTCCTATGGCCCACCAAGCCATTGATTTAGGTAAATCACGTTGTGGAGGCATTGCTGTCCCTAAGTCATGTCATTCACTAACTGACAACGGGAATGGAATGGCTCTGACCTCAGCAACAAACCACCGCCGTGTGACCCTTTGACAGCAACAGTAAGGACAGTGCCCTCCGTCGTGTGGTGTACGTGCAGGGGTGACGCAAACACATTTTTACCTTCTCTGGGTGTAAAGGAAAGCGATTGCATCTAATGCGGTACGAAACACATAGCATACATAGCTGAGTTTACAATATCCCCTAATTTTTGTGAGCAGTGTATTTACGGGAGGATTCTCTTACATGCATTTCTTGTACGATTACTTTCTGACACTGTTGGAACTTTAAGGGCATCGAAAGATCGACTTCGCAACATATAATTGGCGATGACTGAAACCTTGATGAGGCAAATAGAGACCTACACGTCCAGAGTTTCCCCTTGAGATTTAATGATATGATAAAGTACGGCAAGCAAAATGGAAATTGGAAAATGGAAGTGTTTTATCGGATGATATTAAATCATGTTTGTCTCTGTCCAATGTTATCTGCATTTATTATTTCCAAATCCAACCTATTTTCATACATATTTCTTATTAATCTGGTTCCATTTAGGAGCCCTTAGGAAACGTTCAAATTTCTAAGTAGCATAACTATGGATCAAACTTTTAGAGTATGAATATGTGGAGGCAAGTCACTTAATTCCCAGGAATTCAAGAATTCTGTAGGAAACTGAAGTAGCTGATTTCATTTTCAGTATTTAGTCTGTTAATGCTGGTGTGTACTTTTAAACAACTGGATATCAGTTCAATGACTTCAAAATTAATTTCATTACAGTATTCATTTTTTAGTGGAAGAATGCAAACTTTCAATAAATGTATTATATCCTTCGCAGAAGTGAATATTTCGCCGTAAATATCAGTCACGGTACCATCCTTAGTTGGAAGTGTCTCTGGTAATCCAATAACATTTGATTCCCCAACATCCACACAGAGGTAGACGTCGTTAAATTGTACCAAACAAGTAGTTCCGTGAATAACTTTACAGCCTATTTTCATGTATCCTACTTATGTCCATTGCCTCCATCAACATACAAAATTTCAGTTTGATTGCTGTAGACTAATATATTGGAAGATATTGAGAACCACCTAGATATATCGGATGGTCGCCATGTTGGATTTGTTTATGTGTTGGTCTTAGAGGTATGTACTATTACATGATGATTATTGTGTAGGTGTAGTATTCAAACTTCAATCGCATGGTTAGGACACAAGAAATGAAAATCAGGTTTTATAATTTCGCACAGCTGCCATCTTGTGGTTATGAAAACAATTGAAATAAATTAGATGCCAGCGGGTTAAAATTTGTGTAAGCATTTACCGTTAGAAGTTTTCTGCCCTCGGATGGTTAAATCGCTAGAAACGTCCATTTAAATATTTATAATTCGCGTCGCCGCCAGGTTGGATTCGTGCTCACCACGTTATTGAAAGTCACATAGGTGAACTTATGTTCACAGTCTCTATCAACATACAAAATTTCAGTTTGATTGCTATTATAGATTAATAGATATTGAGAACCGTCTTAATATTTCGGTTGGTCGCCATGTTGGATTTTTAGCCTGTTTGCATTTATGAAAAAATACGTTTATGAGATCACCTCTAGTCCGTGTGTGTGTATGTGTGTGTGTGCGTATGTGTGAGTGTGTCTAATAACTTTTAAACGACTGAAGAGATTTCAATGAAACTCGGTAAGATTATAGTACTGTTTTGGCCGACCAGGGCCGTGCCCTTCATATTTTATTACGTATTACAAATCCAACATGGAGGCTGTGCGCTGTGTTCCTTTCTTGTAAAGTCAAACTACAACATCTCCTGATTTGCGCAAGTGATCTATAACTTACAAGTACCCTGATTACTGTCAATAAATGGTACATCAAAGGCCAAGCAACATTTTTATCTTGGACATGTGAATCACATGATTCTTTAAATGGAAAGATACAGAACAGGTTTAAATGGCATAAACTCAGGGAACTATTTCCATTCCATGTACGACCCACCCATTGGAAGCAAATTAGTATTCCAAATTATCCTAAACATGGTGCGAATCTTCGATTAGATTCTACACGCTATCGTGCCAATGTGCATATGGATGGGCAGAGGCGGTCAAATGACACGGTGATGTATCGCCGAAACCAATTAAGTCATACAACCTTAGATGGGGTTTCATGCTCATTTCAATAAGGTTCGTTTGATCAAAATATATAACTAAGAAAAAATCTGAGAAAAATGATTTTACTGAATTTCCTAAATTGATTCAACCGCTAAAAAGAAAAGAGTGAAATTCATTTCAACATATCCTCTTATGCACCTCACAACTCAGTGTAATACAAATTATGTGTGGTCCAGTCTTCTGCTGCAGTGTCTTCGACTTTAATACCTATTTTATGTCGTTCGCTCCAGTCGGATTGACGTAAACCGAAGCAACCAGACAAAGAAAGAAATCAAACCCAATCAGTGATAAAACAAGTTTAAGGCAAATAATTTAAATGTGAATACAGAAAGGAAATTGAGATTTGCATCTACCGTCTCACTACATTCCGCATGGCATTAGTTATGGAAATACTTTATGATCCCTCAGGTATGAGACATTGCCAAGTACATTTAATGAAGTGCTTTGTTCAAGACATTCATTTCCCACCTGAGAGGAGGCACACTCTAAAATTCTTAATGTGTGTGTTTTATTTCCTAATCGCTGAGACGAACTGCCTTTACACCTCTTACTACAGGCTCTGAACACCAAATAACAGGTTGTGTAAGTTTAAATTGTTAGCTATCCAGCCTTTTATTTGAAACTCGTGGCATAATAGCGCTATGTTCCAAAGTTACAGCCACGTTTATGACTTATTATTCCACTTGTGGAGTTATAAAAGTCGGAATGACGGCTACCTACCCTGCCAAGACCAGACAGATGTATGAGACGGGTAACACGTAATTTGCTGAGGGAAGAACAAAATGAGATATTAAAAAATTAAAAACACCTACCATCAGGCATTGAGTATGCTTCTGGCGCTGAAATGCGATAATATGCTCATGCAGCAATTATAGTCACGAGGTACGGGAGACCGAGAGTAATAATGTGATCTTAAAGTTGGATTACTAGCCTTGATCGTGTATCACCTAAAATACCATACCATGAAAATTATTATTATTATTATTATTATTATTATTATTATTATTATTATTATTACTGCAGCCTCCGTGGCTTAGGCGGCAGCGTGCCGGCCTCTCACCGCTGGGTCTGTGGTTCAAATCCCGGTCACTCCATGTGAGATCTGTGCTGGACAAAACTGAGGCGGCCAGGTTTTTCTCCGGGTACTCCGGTTTTCTCTGTCAACATTTCATTCCAGCAACACTCTCCACTATCATTTCATTTCATCTGTCAACCATTTAATCATTGCCTCAGAGGAGTGCGTCAGGCCTCGGCAGCCGGCACAGTTCATATCCTCGCCGCTAGATGGGAGCTTCATTCATTCCATTCCTGACCCGGTCGGAGACTGGAAGCAGGCTGTGGATTTTCATTTTCATTATTATTATTACTGGGGAGCATGATGGCGCAGTGGCTTATATGCTAGTCTTTCACCCGGACGGCCGGTGTTCGAATTCCGGTGACAGCGGGGTAGAATTCTCACCTGAAAAATCACGTGGAGTCAGGAAGGGCATCTGACCTTAAATCCTTGGCCAAAACCAAAATGAGCCTGGTTGTCTCCGGCGACCCCAATTAATTGGGAAAAGCCGAAGGAAGAAAGAAAGAAAGAAAGAAAGAGATTATTATTATTACTATTATTATTATTATTATCTTTATTATTATTATGATTTTTATCATTATTATTATTTTACATACATTTTCATTTGAGACTATACCGACAGTAGTGGCTACGCTGGCTGAAACGCAGCGTTAGGTCATGGGGCCAAGCACTCTGCTGACTCGGTAGACGCGTGGGTTCGAGCCCCACCGTCGGCTGTCCTTGAAATGGTTTTCCATGGTTTCCCATTTTCAACACCAGGCAAATGCTGGGACAGTACCTTCTGACAGGCCACGGCCGCTTCCTTCCACATCCTTGCCCGCTTTCATCCATTCATCTCATCTCTCATCCCGACGCGCAGGTCGCCCACGGGCGTCGACTAGAAAGACCTGCACTCGGCCTCTCAGGAGGCTACACGAAAAAAAAATTGAGACTATTGCCTTTTAGTGTACAGTCTAGTCTGCAAGCCTCTGTTTGTGAACAAGTCACCTCCATGATTCTCCCTTAGCAGTTAGCACTGTGGCCACCTCAGCTTCTGCACCTCTTACTTTGAAATCGTTCAACACTGAATCTAGCCATCGCTTCCTTGGTCTACCTCTGCTTCTCTTACCCCCTACAGCCTAACTCATTAACCTCTTAGGTAATCTATCGCCCCCATTCTCTTCACATGACCACACCATCTCAGTCGGCTCATACAAATCGGCTCAATCGTGTTGTTTTCTAATTTAGCTTTTATCTCTTCATTTTGAGTACCTTCCTGCCATTGCTCCCATCAATTTGTCCTAGCAATCATTCATGCTACCCTCATATCAGTTACCTCTAGCTTTTGTATCAAATATCCTGAATTTACCCAACTCTCACTTCCATACAGCAAATTTGGTCTAAATACTGAGCGATGCAGGGGGAGTTTCGTCACTACACTCACTTCTTTCTTGCAGAATACTGTATATTGAAACTGAGAACTCACTGCAATGGCTTTTCCGCACATTCAGTCTATTTCCCTCCCCATACTACAAACCTCAGAGAATACACAGGCCAAGTACTTACCTGCTGCAATTTAGTTCCTACCTGGCATCCCATTATTATTATTATTACCGACAGTAGTGACTACGCTGGCTGAAACGCAGCGTTAGGTCATGGGGCCAAGCTCTCTGCTGACTCGGTAGACGCGTGGGTTCGAGCCCCACCGTCGGCCGTCCTTGAAATGGTTTTCCGTGGTTTCCCAGTTTCACCACCAGGCAAATGCTGGGACGGTACCCTCTGACAGGCCACGGTCGCTTCCTTCCACATCCATGCCCAGTTTCATTCACCATCATTCATTCCATCTCTCATTAACTCCTCTCATGAGGTTGGCGTCAGGTAGGGCATCCGGCCGTTAAAACCATCGCCACAAAGACTTCCATCGCATCTCATCCCCGACCCCGTTGGAAAACGGGGATAATAAGGGGTAGACATACAATATTATTATTATTATTATTATTATTATTATTATTATTATTATTATTATTATTATTATTATTATTCATCCAGTAAACAAAATACATTAAAACTATGTCAGCACTAAATCATCATTCGTACAGAGAAACACAAGACTTGTTAACTACAATAGCATAGCTCAATGAATCCTATTATACAAAAGCAAAGCACGACCCAGCAAGAGAAAGGATAAAGCTCGTATTGTAGCTACTGAGTGGAGATTTATGAGATATACCACTAGATTATAAAATATATGTAAACGTGAAGAAGGAACTGAAAATATAACTTGTATTAAAACACAGACAGAATTGAATGGAAATATGTCAAGAAAAAGAACTTCAAACAAATTCTATCGTCATGTCCGGTAGAAGTCAACCTGTTGGCTCAGCCTTGTGAAGCACAACTGGGAGTGGGTGGATTCGATTCCCACTCAGCCATCCTAGAAGTGATTTCCCGGGGTATCCCAATTTCTACACCAGCCAAATGTGGAGATGGTTCCTAACTTGAGACCATGGCCACCTCCTTCCAAATCCTCACCTCAGTTACAAAAACACACACAACAATGACTTAGATTGACAGCGAAATTTTTCATACACCCAAGTACCAAAGCTTGAAGGACCACTACGTCCAAGCATCTATACGGAAACAACAACATCGATCTCTTGATAGCTCTACTATGAAGCGCATCAATGCCGCAATAGTACACCTGGTGGTGGTGTGTGTAATATTATGGGTGTTGGGCTTTCAGATCATCTGTCCCTAGAAGTCCACTTAACCTTATACATATTAGGAAGATGATAATAATCATAATCGACAGTAGTAGCTACGCTCGCTAAGGCGCAGCACTAATCCATGGGACCAAGCTATCTGCGGAATTGTTAGACGTGGGTATGAACCCCACCGTCGGCCGTCCTTGAAATGGTTGTCCGTGGTTTCCCATTTTCAATTCCAGGCAAATTCCGGGATAGCACCTTCTACTAGGCTCGTCTATTTTCATCTCCTTGCCCAGTGTCATTTATCTTCATACATTCTATCTCTCATTTACTCCACTCATGAGGTTGGCGTTAGGAAGGGCATCCGGACGCGAAAAACACACATCAGATAGAAATTTATCGGATATCATCCCCAGCCTCTTTGAAAAAACGATAGTGATAAGGGGTAGACATGCATACAATAATCATAATAATAATAATAATATTAAAATACCAAAGACAATTTCAAGCCTGCTAAATCGCATAATACAAGCAGTAAAACATTTCACACTTATCAGACTGCAAAATATGGTGTGTTCACCTCATTTGTATCAGCAGTGGACATAATCCGTGGATTCAACGAACACTGATAGCGTACACTTCAATTACATACTCAGAGGCATATTCAACAGCATCAAGCCAGAAAAGACGTCCGGTTCTACATGACACAAAACATACCCCACAAAATCTACTAACTGACCTTCACGTGGTCCAGTGGCTAACATTCCTGGCTGAAAGCCCTGAGTTCCGGTTTCAATTCCCGGACCTGCCCAGAAATGTATTTCTGCTCTGGTAGACTCCGTCTCGTTAGGTGAAATGGAAATACCTGTGTCCAAATCTGAGCTCATCTATCCTAGAAGTGGACATTTTCGTGGTTTCTCTCTGATACTAGAGGCAAATGCTGGAAAGGTTCCAACTTAAGGCCACGGTCCCCAACTTTCCAATTCTGCTGTTTGAATTTTGCAGCTGTATTTTCTTTGGTTTTTGGCTTAATGAAGTTTAGTTTGTTGACTGTGTTCAAACTGGGCTTTGATGAAACAAGAACTCTTCTGAAACAAAGTTGGAGTAGCGTGAAGCCTTGGCATAAAACGATCGCTGCCCAGCCATTTGGTCTACAGATTACAGGGTGACGGGGGTCAGCGCGTTCGCTCTTCTCGGGTGTTAATCTTGGTTTTCCTGACCGGGGCGCTGCCTCACAGATAGGCAGCTATTCAATTGTCCACATGAGACTGAGTGCATCTCGTTCCAACCCTCACGTCAGTTTATAAAATTCCTGAAAGAGCCTTAAATTGAACCCGGGGCCTCTGGGTGAGAGGCTAACCCAACACCACGGAGAACTTTTCTCTCTGCTCAGGGAATATTCGACTTTCTCTTCCTCATCCCATTCCCGCTCCGTGTGGCCAAAGTACAAGGGTTGATTGGACGAATCCATGTTGAAGGCCTGGAGGAGAATGGACGTAAGGGGAGACCCTACTGAGTTCCAAAATTTCCGTAATTTCTGACCGATTTGCTTGATTCTTTTATACACTGACTGGGTTGTTATATGATTGCTCAGTACCATATTTGGCTCGATTTGGTCAATTCATTTGAGATTTATTGATATTTACAAAAAATATAGTTACAAAATTACAGGTAATTTGAAATGCTCCATGCACGCCAATTTTTTAAGAATCAGCTTGAAACTCATTTTTCTAACACATTAGACATTTCTAAACATTCTGTACTATTTCCACTTAATTTCTCGAATGTAAAGAATTTTTATAATATAATTATCATATTTGCCCATTTTGAAGGCATTTTTCCAATTTTTTTCATACTTATTGCCCAATAACTCTCAAATTTGAAACTCTAACGCACCACACATAGTACGGTTTGTATACAACTCATAGATGATCCTGTATGCAAATTTGGATGCATTTCCAGCCATTACGGACATGCATGGAGCATCCTGAATGGTGAAAAATATAGTTTTGAGAAAAATCAATTTTTATGTAAAAACATTCCCTAAAAGGGGATTTTATATCTCAGAACTTCCCTGAAGCATACATTTCCCCTTTCTTCTCCCTTTTCTTCTTTTCTTATACAGTTTTTGTGAGTCTCAACTTCTTCCTAGCTGTTTTTCTTCCTGACAGGCTTTTTTCTTTTTCGCCTTCTGTCCTGGCTGGCACTGATCTTCATTGAACTTTCAGTTAATGTTCCCCCAAATAAATTCACTTTCATCTTCTGGCTTGAAAGTGCTCCCATATTGAACTGTCTAATTGCATTTGCAACAGCCCAATCCACTCTCACCTTTGAATGAAATGTTTGTTTTGGGCATTTTTGCCATATAACAGAATGTAAACTTTCATTGGGATTCTGTGTCTTGCCCCTAGCACACCTTCTCAGAATTTCATCATTGCCCAGTCTTTGGTACAGAGGAGTTAGCTTCAACACTACATCAGAATTCAATTTCACAAGCATCTTATGAGTTTGAGGGGTTTCATTCCTGGCCAGAGCACGGTTATAAAAACACCAGTTTTCAGCGCCATGTGAGCATATTGAATGCACAGGCTTTTCATCCGTTGTTTTTCATGACTACAGCATTATGTGCACCTCTTCAGGTGACAATCATAATTATGTTCTTTTATTCCCATAGCAACACAGAAAGTATCTATAACTGCATGACCAACCTCTATTGTCAGAAATGCATCTACCATTCTTCTATTTACTTCAAATGGAGGTCTTTGATTTTTATTTTTGGTGCGACGATTAGTGTGGATTGAAGAATGTACATAACAACGGTTATCACACTTCAAAATAAGTTTATTGCAAAAGCCCTTCCTTTCTCTTCTCTGAACTGAAAGTGCCTTACTGCTACACTCACCATACTGTAGATTACTAAACAGGGATTGCAAACTGTCACTGTGCACAAGCATAAATTCATCACCACTATCCTCACTTCCATCACTAACCTCAAAATACTTGAGCTTCCTACTGCTTGTCGAGCTGGCTGGAGTTGTTTTCTCACTGGTCACTGAATTGGAGTGGATGGTCCTGGCTCTGGACTACTATTATGCACACTAGTTCCATTAGTCTCAATGGTCTGCAAGCATGTTGGATTAGAAGTTTGTGCCTTTTTCCGCCTGTTTTCAATGTTGATACGGCCTATTTCTCTCTTCTTAGCCTTGCTTGTGCTCTTTCTGCCTTTTAGCTTACGACACCGACGGTATGATTGCTCCATAATAGTGCTACAGAACTCAAACTGCAATTTTATTCAACATAAATCTGATGTGGGTAGGCCTAAGTCAGCTGTGTTTACAAACAAAACTTTCATGCATTCAAGGAGTAAAAGCAACATCAGGAAGTAGGCTACTACGTATTCAAGACTAGGTCTAATAGATTTAGTATGGACACATAAAATGTATGACTAACATAGTAAGTAGCACAGATATAGGCCTATTGAAAATCTCATTTTATATAATACACCGTTATGTGGTCTTCAGATTTTTCACTCCTTGTAGTCTCTCAACATGGTACTGTATATTATCGGTTAGTATGACAAAATGACAACAGATGGCACCTAAGCACCTTCTTCTGTATACGTTATTATCTCCAGCGCCAAATTCAAACTGAAATCTTTGCAAAAGAAAGGGCTATCTGCAGCTTCGCCTCAAGAAGGGGGTGTGGCAGGTCTGTACTGTCACATAAAAGAGCCCTAAAAATTGCATTTAAAAATAAGTGTACGCAATATAAATGTTACAGGTGGGTATAGGATGCTATGGGAAGTATTTTAAATCAAAAAATAATTTTCGGATTTTGACCATTTTACAGCCAAAAACTCAGTAACCCCCCTTATGACTACGATTCTGTATAAGTAGTACAAAATAGTCAATAAACGATAGTGATGATTGTTGCCTAAATTTGAATTACATGCCAAAAAATAAAACTGACCGAAATTAAGACAAATACTATTAAGAGGAAGAATGCCTAAATTGGCTAAACGAATATATTTCAAGACACTCCAAACGCCTTGAGAAATGCAAGAACTAAAGGAGCTATGTTTTTAGCTTACCAGGTAAAGGATGCATTTTCAACAAAACCGTAGTCCTTTTCATCAGTATATTTTCAAGATGGTGCCTGTGAATTATATACATTTTGACAGTCATAAAAATAGTGTTAGCAAGATATGTTTCAACGCGCCCTGCAAATTTTGTGCGAATTGTGTCAACACATCGCGAGTAACGGAAATTAATGTGTTATTAGTTGTTTTATTAATCACCTAGCCGCCATAATTAATTCATTGAACCGAAAGCCTTGTGCCAGGTATGAATGATGTATTTCGTACATGTCTACTTTTTTGCGAAGTTTCGTGATTGTAGGTATTATAGATGGTGGATCATCTGGCTTATATTTTCGTGATGACGTCTGCTCGCTATATTGACTATGGTAGTCATAGGTCTATTGATAGCGAGGTATGTTTGATTGTCCTCCTATTCTGTAACGTTTCATGTTAATTGCGCAACCGCATTCTGAGTAATTGATTTTATGTTTTATTAAATCGCTCGCGCTCCTAGCCTACGAAGCTTCACGATAATTGCGTAAGCGCATTTTGTGTAATTGATTTGAAGTTTTCTTGTTGGTGAATTCATTTTAGGGACTTGGGATCATTTTGGTCATTGGCCCCATGTAGTTAGGTGTTTGTCAATCTTATCTGTTAACCTGTTATAAGAAGCTTTTTAGTCGGTCAACACGAGTGTGGTCAAAATAAATTGGGTGGTGAATTACAATTTATTTCCTAGTGCCTGAAATAATTTGCATAAGTACTTATACACGTATCAAAACACTTCTCATTACATTTTGTGAGACGTTTTCTGATGATTTGAGTTTAAAGCAGGTAAATTTAGTTACCTAGCAAGTAAGGCCTCATTTTTATTCGCATTATGTGACGCAACGCACACAGCTACGCTGTGGGGTGATTGTATAAGCAGCCTGTGTTGCTACAGTGGAGCTATAAGCTTCGCTGATGGACAGATAATGTTAGAGGGGGTGAGTATGTATATCGCTAGCAGTATTCACTTCCACCATATAAAACACTCCTCTTCTTCCTTCCTAACTCTTCAATGTCTCTTTTTACTCCCTTATCGTTTAGAAGATTATATTGTGCTACATAATAATGCTGATGATACAAGAGCGGATAAGACAGTAGTTCACGATGCAATCAGTGCAAGAACTCGGGAGGTAAATCCGGACTACAAAAATAAACTGAAGAAGAAGGAAGAGGATCAAGGGATTAGAGTGAAATACGAACAAAAGGAAATACATGTTCAGATACAATGTATAACTGACTGAACTAGAAACAAATGACAACTAATGATGTCAGACACTTCCAGGGATACCTCCACTCTTTCTTTGGTGAGTAGCAAACTATTAAGATTTAAATAGCAAGTTTCAAGTCGTGAGGTTATTTGGTTGAATGAAAATATCCACACATTAATACTGTAAGGCCGAGGAAGTTAGCTCGATATCGCAAGCTTCCGAATGGTCGGTGCAGTCTCACTATCTACGTCAAGTCTCTCCGCTGAGTGAGAATCTAATGTCTCGATAGTACTGGAATTCCTCAATCCCGGTGTTTTCACACATGCCAATTTACAGGAGAATCTCAAGCAGTTAAACGTATGAAATCAAAGGCCCCTTTTACCAGGGAATGTAGATAATTCTTCATTCATAATGTTCGACGAATATAAAGCAGTATTATTTGATCCACTTTTAAGGAATACCGTATTGATATTGTTTACTTGATTTCTCTCACTAAATAATAAACCAGTAGTCGAAATGTAATAGTTTCCAATCGGTTCAACACGATTGTGTTGACTGACTGAAGAACATAAATTTCGATTTATAAAGCAACACTGAAAAATGGCTTCAAACACGATAAAGATACCAGTAGATTGAAGCCTGAAGTTATTATAATAGAAGGCTAATGATACAACACACGCATGGTGGATTTTCAGGTAAGATTAGATTTATATAAACAAGATAAAGTGTACTGTCATGCTTGTTAAATTGATATTTAAATCGTTGTCATATACTCGAGGAAGAAACATAATTGGCAACCTCTAATATATTATACTACACAGGTGCTGACAAGTTCTCGTCGTATGGCAAGACGGATCGATCCCCTTTAGAAATTTTATCTATTCCATTAACGAAGGTTTTTTTTAAATAATTGACGTGTTATTGTTTCTTAGTATGCAATGTTCATAAAAAGAATGTTTACGTTGAAAAATGTCTCTAAATACTCACCATTAAGTTTCTAGTTGTTTAAGTTACCCTGGTAGATAAAATGTTAGTGGTTTTTACACTTTTATGATGGGATTTCACAGTAAATGGCAACTTAAAAGTTTTTATGAAATGCATTCAGCATGGATTTTGAATTGTTGAAATCTGTGTAGTAGAACTCTAAAAACGAGCCTTGGCATATATGCTAAACTTAAAAACAAGATGTTCATTAAAGAACATATAGCCTACTTTCTCCTAAATGCATGGGTATAGTTATAACTCTTTGTCCTTTTCAAGAAGTATTGGTTAATTGAATGCTGGTTGTAGTAGCTTGTTGAAATAGAACGTGCTGTACGGATAGTAAACGTTGATTGAATCCTCACCTGAATTATATATACACACACACTAATACAGCCATCACAATAACACAGGTCATCAGACAAAATTCAACACTCATCCAAGTACACGGGGCTAAATAACCATGATGCCCATGCATCTCAAATGAAACAACAACAACAGCTTCCTACCCAAATATTTCCTCGTATAAAAGTACACACACTAGTACGCCTACAGACATCACAGTGATACAGGTTATCAGACAACTCCTACACACACACAGAAGTACACGGGTCTACTAGACCACGATGCCGCAAACCCCCTAAAGAATCAACAACTAAAACAACAACAACAATAGACTCTACCGTGGATCAAGGACAACGAATATTAATTGCTGTAGTCGAGTGTTGAAATATGTGGTGTTATAAGCTAATATATAGTATTTTTGATTGCAAATACACACTATTATATGCTTAATATGATAACGTGTGAGTAGTTATAAATCAATAAATACAAAAAGAACGAAGGAAAAAGTACTGTAATTGAACCTGCTGGGATTTGATCCACGAATCTCAAGACGATGCGTTCAGGTCGCTACCATTACGCCATAATATGGCATATATTATATGCTGTATGCTACAACGTGGTTAACAACTGGTTTAGTTGTGGTGTTTGAAGCCATATTTTCAGTGTTGCCTTAGTAAACAAGAGTTTAGTGCTTTTCAGTCGGTCAACACGAATGTACCCAAAAGAGATGGGTTATGCCCTAATCCTGAAATAAATTACATGAGATTTATAAAACACTAGGATGACCAGTTTCGATCGTCAAGCGATCATCATCAGATCCAATACACTTAGGCTATAAAATCTATGTTTGAAATACAGGTGAAAATATTTACAATATGTACAATTATTTAGTTGCAGTATTGGTACTGCAACTGTCAGTGTATGCTAAATGCAGTATATATGTTAGGTGAAATGCTAAATGGTGATGGCTATCCGGAGATTGTACTTTAGAGAGATTATATGGTTGTAAACTATGGTTAAACTATAAAATTTTAGGCTAACTACTTATCTGATTGTCTGGTTTAGTATAACTCCATGATATTTTTCTCTTGAACTCAACGATTTCATTAGCGTCTTCTGCCGTTTCTATAAACCGTTTGATACTAAATTTGTATTATTTTGTTCAGTACATTCATATAAGAATATAAACTTACGAAGTTTGGGAAATATATGGATTTACGAGCAGTCAATATCGGACATTGTGACCCAACAAGAGGGCACGACAAGCACGATATGGAAAGGTCAGCCTGAACTGTTAGTCACTACTGTGATTACATATTCTTTAAAAAAAGCTAATATCCTACCGGTCACCTCCTTGAGGACAGTTTAAACCTCCCTATGTACGATGCGCGTATTTGGTAAGGCCAGTTGAATATTAAGTTACGGTTAGGCTATAATACTTGCATAATTCATACAACCGCCATCTGAAACAATTTAGCCGATAGCCTTGTAATTTGGGCAAAAGACGCCTCCCACATTAAGGTATATTGTTGCAAAATTTAGTAGAGATCGGATGATTAAGTTAGTCGTAATTTGATTTAGGCTGAGAATATTTTGGTGGGCGTCATTTATTTTTTGTTATGATGGCGGCGATATACATTATGGCACTAATTTGTCCCTTGCTAGTACTACCTCTGTATCAAAGGTGGCTCGATTTGGTATCATTGTGTTTGAATTGACAGAGGGGATCGATTTGCACACATACATGGCTGCCATCTTCAAACTATAGGCTGATGACCTTGTAGTTTCGTCAGGAGACGCTCCCCACATTAGGGTATGTTGTTGCAAAAGTTGGTATAGATCAGATGATTAGGTAAGTCGTAATTTGTTTTAAGCTTTGAACATTTCGGTGGCTGCAATTACGTTTCCGTCAAGATGGCGGCAATATAAAACATGAATATGAGGTGCCCTTTGCTAGTGCTACCTCTGTACCAACGTCCATTCAATTCGGTTTCACCGTCTTTGAATAGATAGAGGGGGGGGGGGACTGACTGACATACTCAATCCCACACACACCCACACACACACACACATACAAACACACTCACACGCATACAGACAGACTCATAATTTCTGGCCCAGTGTAGATCTCATAAGTCTACTTTCATTTTTTGAAAAAATCGAAGGTAGGCTAATAATGGTTTTCTACTGTTCCGGTTGGTATTCTGAGTTAACTGCCACTTTATGACTTATCATAAGATTCACCCAGTGTTTGTAGATTGGTGTCATGGGATACCTTGTGCCCCTCTGCTCAAGTGGGTTAAACTGATAGAGATGTGTTGCTTTGCTCCTTCAGAAACATTGGGGAGCATTGTCTTTTGAACCTGAAAAATTAATACGATTGTTTCTATCATATTCATTTAAAGCATGTAAGTACCTGTAGATCATATATTTTAAATGAATGAGCAAAAAGCTCCCATTTCATATCTCGGTGCAGGTACAGTACATTGTTTAATGTTCAACGTTCCGGGTAATACACTGCAAATAACATATGTGAGGCTAGTTACTAAGCCACAGTTGGATCCAGTGTTTCTGACACGAGGGCGTGGTGGCTCAGCGGTCCAGCTGTATGCCTCTCACCAAGGCGGTCCGGGTTCGATTCCCGGTCAATGCATGTGAGATTTTCGAAGTGAAATGCCATGTCCTGTGGTTCGGATTCCACGTAAAAAGGAGGTCCCGTGGCTCATAATCACAAGATTCATGGTCACATAAAACTACAATCTTCCTTCCTTCCTTCCTTTGTTTCTGACATATATCAATTTTCCTTACCAATTATTGTGTATCTTGGCCCCTGCATTGAGCCTTTTAATACAGTAATACTTCCATTTGACGTCATGTCCTCGTTTCTTCCCACTTGTTTCTCTATCGGAACCTGCACTTCTGATTCGGTATTAACCTCGTAATCACTGCTCAGCGTGTTAAGTGATGGTGTACCCAGGAAATTAATCATGTAAGGCAAGAGCTCTCTTATTCCATGCAGTAAGAGGAGCTGTAAATCCTACGATGCTTAAATCACTTTCCCAAATGCAGATGAAAGCGGATTTTGGGTTTTCTTGCCTTTTTAGGCATGTGGGGCTATCTAAAGAAGGCCCATCCAGCTCATAACACAATTTTGCCAAAAATGCAGGTTAGTGGGTTGTTGATCTCGCTAACCGGAATTAACAATACTCACTCTAGTGCAACAATCACAGTAACACAGGTTATCAGGAAGATTCCACTCATGCACGGTTCACTGAACTAAAATGAGCATGATGCCCATGCTCACGAAAGAACCCAGAAATGACCTCGAGGAGAAAGGATGTCAAACTTCTGGATATATGCAAATATGTGTATGCACAATTTGTACAATTTCAAAATACTTTATAAGACAGTTGCGGAGAAATAGTTTCAGTTGGATAATTTGTGAAATGTTTATAACGAATAGTTGGTTCTGTTGGCAGCTCACTTGTTTGCATGTGTGAAATGAGGTGGAGAGCGAGGGGAAGGGACTTCCCTCCACACGGCGTTCCTTCCGTAGCCATGGCAACTTTCTTACTACTCGGTAGAATATATCGGCCCGTTGACCAGACACTTAGTAGACACTGTCTGAGTGACATTCTTGGTGTACGCATCTGCTCTATTATTGTTTTATTTAGTCGTTATTGTAACTCACTGTTGTGTTTCCTGCCTCTTGTGACTTCCGGAAAAATTTCTTGTGACAGAGTTAAGGCCCAATAGTTTTGGGAAGGCAGATATCGCTGACCCTCAGCCAGACAATGAGGCGCCACGTTCTCGGCGTGTAAATTCCTCTGTCTAGCATTCAAATCAACTCCCATGTGAACTGTCGTTGAGTATTGCTGGCAAACCATTGGAGCGTAAGAACACAATCACCTCAAAGCACTTAAGGATAACAAGAAGGTTTGAGTGGGTTGATAAGTGCTTATTTCTTCCTGCATCTTGGGTATGCGTGGTATACATAACCTTTGTGATTGTTGTTTTTGGTACGTAGACAACTACAGTCACGGCCGTGCTTAACGGTTGGTGCCATCGGGATATTTACATGGAGTAGAAGAAAGAAACCAAGGGAAATCTCATTCTCGTTGGATGAAGTCATATTAGTAAACTCCTCCCCTTCTCATTTATTGTCTTCTTGAGGCGGAGTGCACATTCTTCCAGTTCTCAAGCCAGATTTAAAAGGCTTTGCTGAGTCAGAAATTATTATACCCATGACGTTTTAAACGACCACCTCAGAAATCTCAACTTATATCCTTCCACCACAATTGTGGCAGTTGTAGTAGTATAGTGTTATTTAAATAGTGTCTTCTGAAATTTGCTTTTTAAGGTTACTAAGGAATACAAACCGACCTCCCTTCTAGCATGCCTCACGAACCTTAGTGCAACCCGTACAAAACCCCATGCTAAGAGTATTGTTCTCCATGACAACAAAAAGTCAAACCAAGCAAGAAAATAACTAGACATGCCACTAGAGCGCGTCTCCGAATCTATTAGAATATTGATCTATAAATTGGTAAATGTAAAAAAAATAGTTTTAAAATGTTATATTTTACCAATCAATCTCAGCCCGAATATTATCTTGAGTCCCAAAGTGGTATTTCTTAATCGAAGTTATCCTGTTGCAAATGTGGTATTTGCGTATGACCCTGCCAAAATAGCAGTGCGTTTTGTGTTTAACTTTCTACATGATCAGGATTATGCTATTTTAAGATACTGAAGCCTTAGTCTAGGTAACTTTATATTCGTAATGCTAACATTATTATTATTATTATTAGCATCATTATTATGGTTATAATAGTCGTTGTTGTTGTATTTGTGTGACCCTTTATTACTTCACTTGTCATAAGGCACACTTAAACTAATGTGACCATAAATATGCAAGTGGGCAAGAATATTGTTCTGGAGTGAATATTTAACGTGCCAGTAATTGTACAAGGCTGTCGGTTTTATTCATCCTTAAATGCTAGTTTGCTAGCGAGACTTAACACGAAATCTTGAGTTTTGATGGCCGACTCTTAACCAATTCCGCCACCCATTCCGAAACATATCATAAATTCATTGAGGACAAATGAACCACCATGCATAACTGGTTAGACAAAAACACAGAGACTCTTCACTGTCTACTATTCATACGACGAAAAGAGACACCTAATTTGGCAGGAGAGTGAAATTCTGTTCACTCTAGATTCAGAATGAAGAAATCTCGCCATCCATTTCTATAATGAATCTGTGAATGATGTATAACAACGAATTCCCACTCAACAATAGAATGTTTGCAGCCTGACTTAAAAAGTGCTGAGTTCAATACTGCTTTGAATATTTTATAAGCTTGAGAGCTCTTGTGAAGTGATACCTAATGAATCACTTAATGTTCCTTTTCGTTCATTTTACGGTGGCAATGAATAGCTCATGGCTTTCAATCTTGAGGCATGAGCACGACCTAGCTTTATTCATGCAGATGACTGAACATTAGAGTAGTCATTTCAGGTGTAGCCTAAACCTATCCAGCTGTCTTTGAATGCCTTCGCTTATGAACCATTCTTCTTCAGATATTAACCTAATGCTGAACGTAATTTTTGAAACGTTCATGATTTTGTTAATTTTAAGGATGTTGTTCTGTTTGTCTTATTGTAACGATTACCGTTTTCCACCACATGCAACTGTCACGGGTTCAAACCCAGAGTTGGACAACCGAATGTGACTGTAACAGGGCGTCAACTTTCTATGGCGGTTAATGCAATAATAATAATAAATATACTAATTAATAGAGATAACAAGTTCATCGAATTTATTCGGGAAGGACGCCAGATTAAGGAATTACTCCAATAAACAAAAAATTAGGATATTAAAAATATACTAATAGAGGATAATTAATGAGCACTCGTGAGGATCTCAAGGGGTGATGTGTAAGAACACTAACTATCCAATATCTCTGGTTGAAAAAGGCTATGATGTTTTTTTCCCTGATAGGCTAAATGAAAACTATTAGAATATAATAGAAATTTATTAATTAATCCAGCAAAAATTGACAACGAAAATGTGATTGAAATGGAAGTTATAACTGTTAATAATATTAGAGAAACATAAAAACCTAAAATGACAACTTGATTATCGAGTAGATTTTTGAGGTCACCAGGTAATTGGTTGTTGTTGTTGCAGTTGTAGTTGTTTTTTCCTTCCATAGCACCCATGTATTAGATCAGATGGTGTTCCTTCTTCTTCTTCTTCTTCTGGATTCAGATACATCGGGTAGCGTGGACTGCCAGAGGATTCTTCATGGTGATGTTATATTGTACATCTCAAAGGAAATGTAAGTCGGCAACATTACTATCGAATTCGTCAGTGAATGATTTGACGAGTGTCACAGTAGTTAGTTCTTTATTTTGATAGCTAGGTATATATTTCCTGTCGCATTTCTCCTCCCATATCGCCATCCACAAATAATCTTGTAGAACCAGGATAGTGAATAGCCCCTTCCCCAGATGAAAGCGGTCCAAGGAACTGCTGTGACATTTCTTAGTGGTCAAGTCAGGAAATTTCACACCCTAACATATCGACAACATTCTTTAAATTGTTCAACATATGATTGGTATAATCTAACCTGCATACATACCAAGAACATCTCTGAATGGCACATGAGGAACAGCAATATTTTCAGTTAATTTTGAAGCTGCAATACCACAATCATAATCCTCATTTGTGTGTTATTCTGCTATTTATTGTGCAAACTACTGTATATATGAAACTGCCTGTAACTGTTACCAGACAGTAGAACCAACCTTCCCATAAAGTAACATACTTTCCATAAATGTGCACATTTACGAGTACACGGTGGGAGTATATGATGTTCAATTATGACAGTTCATGAGATATGAAATTCCACACTATGGTCATTGTGGGTTTATATGTTTGATAGAATTTCACCTAGTTTTATCTACTCAAGCAACATTGTGTCATTTGACGTAACATAAAATTTATCCACAAAACATGGAGGAGAATTAGAATTTGTATAGTAAGCGACTCAAACAACTCAGTGCTAGTGGGGGACAAAAACACACTTAACACCTTGTAACTTATTATGATAGCCATTGGCTCACTTACTGTGAATGGTAAGATGAACTCGCTGTTTCGCCCCTTAAAACAACGATAACTAACTAACTAACTAACTTACTTAGATGTTATGAAGTACAGGGCGAGTAGTCCCCACCCTTCCTGCTTGGGCATACAGTTTTAACTAGCACATCAGTTTGGAGTGTATTCTGTGTGTTATAATACTGGGGAACGGCACATCAACTTGCCCCGCTCAGGTTGTTGTCAGCATTGATTCATGAGCCAGAATTTGGCAACGTCTATGTCACAAGCCCTTCAAAAGCCACAGAAGGGAGCAGGAGCACTCTCATTTACTCATGAATTGGAGGTGCGAAAGCAGTCAGCATTCCCCTTCCAATTTAATCTCTTCCCAGCAGGAGTGTGGCCAGGCAGGCAGGTGCAGAACGGGGAAGGACCACCTTGTCTACAAGCAAGAACACTTTCTCGCACTCCAGTGCCGGTCTAACTAACTAGACTACTCGAAATGAAATACTGTGGACAAATATTTTCCAATAATGAGAACATATTGATGAAATATGGCGGCTATCAGCAATTAGGTCGTGTAATATACAGGTTGTACAAGCCATTTACATGGAAGGTCGAAAATTAAAATATCCAATGCAAGCGGGACTTCCTGCTTTGAACGCGGGTTTCTTACTCTCAGAAGAGCGTGGCGGCTCAGTGATCTAGCTGTATGCCTCTCACTAAGGTGGTCCGGGTTCGATTCCCGGTCAAAGAATGTGAGATTTTCGAAGTGAAATACCATGTCCTTTTGGTTCGGATTCCACGTAAAAAAGGAGGTCCCGTGGCACATGACCTAGAGATTAACGGTCACGTTAAACTACAGTACAAGCTTCCTTTCTTCCTTCCTTACTCTGAGCTAGTGATTTTTTTTTATTAGCTCTTTACAGAATTACAGAATTTTCAGATATGATAAATACCAGACTAATACATCACAAGAAATCCAGATAGTGTCCATATTTATCGTACAATTGTCCACTTTCACTAAGCTTCCAACGCTCTTTTTGCAGGTGATACCTGAGATCCAGGAAAGAGAAATGTTGATCATTGTCCATCACGAAGTGTACATATTGGCCCATTATCCACACAATGGCAGTCTGTTTAATTTGGGGGAAGGCGGTCACCGACAAACGAACCAACTTCCTGTCATCAAGGTCATCCGAGGGACATTTAATAGTTGACATACTTTTCCCTTACACCACAGCCACGTGGAGGCAACTCGCGTGCATGATGTGAAGCGGTGTTTCGCCGTATCAGTTTGACCACATATAGTACACCATGGGTAAGCTTCAAGATGGATGGTATATCGCCGTAGAGCGGTTGGGATGAGATCGTTGAGGAAGATAAAAACTTGGGAGTGTACAGCAGAAGAAATGGACATAGCCCCAAAATTTTTCCAAACAGTGGGCCAATGGACATAGAGGGTGGTGGCCTCTATTCGCGGTTTGGAGTGTACCACTTGCCGCAACATGTTATAGATACTTTTCGTCGTTGGAACAATCCCTGATGGCATTTGGCGAACAGTTTCCAGAAGGTGCTGTTGATGGTCCCTAAATATCTTCGGCAAAGCTCTATCACAACCACGGGCTGTGTTTCGAATATCTTTGTATAGCGCTTTCGTAAAAGTTTCATGTTGGGAAAGAATGGTGATATCGTTCTTGCAGAGGAGTGCACGGCATTTCATGCCATGAGCTGTTAGCCCTAGCCCGCCTTGCCGGGATGGGAGATACAACTGTTCCCGTTGTACTCGGAACAAAAATCCTTGCCATATAAACCAACCTGTATATTTTGCCAATTGGCTCTCAAACATTTTGGGAAGTGGGAAAAGTTGTGCGACATACCATATTTTAGAGAGCGCAAACACGTTGAGGACCATGACCCGTTGCACTATATTGAGGTTTCTTTGACCAAATTGGATCAGGACTCCCCTATCTTTGGCAATGACCTTAGTCCAGTTAACTTGCACTGTGTCCAGAAGCGATTGCTTCCAGGTAATGCCAAGAATTTTCACCTCATTTACTATCCGGAACCAGGGCTGTGGGGTAATCACTGAGTTAGTATTGAGCGGAAGCAAAGCAGTTTTCTGGGGGTTCGATTGTGCTCCAGAGGCGATATGGTAGAGCTGAAGGACGCTATCGATGTGGGAGATGTCTTCTTCATTGCGGATCAATATTGATACGTCATCAGCATAGGCGCACATTCCAAAAACATGTGTGGACAGTTTGTAACCCTGTAGCTTCACCTGGGTAGTCCGAATGAACGGTTCAAGGCCAATGACAAAAAGTAGCATAGAAAGGGGACATCCTTGCCTAACTGATCGTTGTATTGGAATCAGAGGGGAAAGAAAACCGTTGACGAGCACTCTAGACGTAGCATTACAATTTATCATACGAATGTAGTCAATAAGGATTTCAGGAAATTCGAAGTGTTGCAAGACCATGTACAAGTATTCATGACTGATGCGGTCGAAAGCTTTATCAAGATCTAAGGTGAGAAAACTCATTGGCTCAGTGAGGAGCATTTCGGCTTTTAGGTGTAGGTCCCGTAGTATCGCTAAGTTTGTTAACAGAGTTCTTCCAGGAATACTGCAACATTGTTCATCACCAATGATATCAGGTAGAACCGTCTTCAATCGGCATGCAAGTACTTTGGTAAGGACTTTATAGTCACTGCAGAGCAGAGTAACTGGTCGGAAGTCACCAACTGCCATGGGAGAGGATGTTTTTGGTATGAGGACTATGGTACCCTCGTGATGTGATTGACAAAGAGCACGACGTTGGAGAATGGTACGCAGGACATGACAAAATTCTTTGCCAATGAGAGGCCAGAAGTGTTTATACATTTCATATGGCAGTCCATCAATGCCAGGTGAGCGGTTGTTTGGGAGTCGTTTAACCACAGAGTGAATCTCTTCATCCGTAATATCCGCGCTGAGCAGAGTTTTGTTGTCCGGAGATAGTTTGGTACTGCAAGATGACAGCAATAGGGTCACCTGCTGTGGATCAATGGGAGCCTTAGCGTAGAACCGTTGATAAAATAATGATATTTCACGACGTATAGCGTCAGGGGAGGTGACGACACTTCCAGTACTGGTGCGGAGGCGGTGGATATATTTACGTTGCCGCTCACGTTGTCCTTTGGCGATATGGTATACACTTGCACTTTCGTCCGGGAGCACTGTACGATCTTTTAAAGCCACGTTGATATGAGCGAGCGTTCGTTGCTGTAGAGACAGGAGCTTGGTTTTAACTTCCCGGATCTGGTCATATATACGCTCCCCAGCATCAGATCTTTGCTGGAGCTGGCGAAGAACTCGATAGTAAAATTCAACTGTATCCCGTCTTTCCCGACCTCGTTGGTAAGATATGTTCTTAAAGACGCGGCGGATCCCTGGTTTAACTAAAATATCCCACCAGTCTGTGCAGTCGCGAAATTTGCATTTTTGTTGGACCCATCGAATCCAGTGTTGTCTGAAAATATCTTGGCATTCCTCCTCCAGTAACAGCGAGCAATTCAGCTTCCAATAACCTCTTCCTATGTGAAATATGGGATGGGGGTAAGAGATTGTACATACGACAGCATGATGGTTAGTGAAACTGGCAGGTATCACTTCATATCGTCTAGGCTGGATAAGTTCCTGTGAAAAGTAGATGCGGTCAAGTCGTGATGAGGAGTTGTGACTTATACAGGTGTAATGGGGCAGGGGCACCCTTAAACTATCCACAGCATCAATGAGGTGTAGGGAGGTAAGAAGGGTCCTGAGAGCCGGGTTGACACCTCTGTATGGACTAGTGGAATCCTCTGGGCGTTGAATACAATTGAAATCCCCTGCAAGAATAAGTTTTTCCTTAACGTCGTGCAGATGAGGCAGTATACTCTGTTGAAAGAACATTTTCCGTTCCACACGTTTATTAGACCCGGATGGGGCATATACATTTATCAGTGTGGTATTGTTTATGTGTCCAGATATTATGCGTCCTGATGGATGACATAGCACACCTGCGAGTGGGATATCATGTCTTATGAGGAATCCGGTCCCTCTATTTGTATTACCGGTATTGATGTATTGTTTGTAGAAGGCAGATATGGGTAAACACGGTATAGCAACTTCTTGAATGAAAGCAATGTCAATGTCAGCATCTCGAAGGAATCTCTCCAACAGTTGAAATTTCAGAGGGCATTCTATTACATTGATATTCACAGTGGCCACAGTGAGAAATTGCGCCATTAAGAGAAGTATAAAAGCTGTGCTAGACATACTGGAAGGTGGACTCGAAAGAAGACACAGGTGAGAATTATCCTGGTGCACTATGTCAAATTAGGTTGAGATAGTTCCTTTTGACTGCCATTCATAGGCCGGCTGTCAGCGGTTGAGAGCGTTCGTGGGTCCCTAGATGACGTAGAAAGAAGATTTTGTTTCTTTTTCACAGCTGCGGAAACGTTTGTGGAGCCAGTTTTATTCTTCGGGGCTGGTACGGCAATCGAGGCATTTGTTTTAATCTTCTTAGAGACGTTCTCGGATCCCCGATGAACATTCTTAAGTGAGTCGGTAGGGACCAGCGAAGTCGGGGGCAGTGAAGACAAAATTTCTGTGGCAGCCTGTAGTAACGGCAGAGTTGGTTCTAAGGCTGCGATACAGGTTGCCGAGAGCACAGGGGCACTCTGTGTCTCGCAGCTCTGGTCAGGGCAAGGTACCAGTTCTGCGTCAGATGTATCCGAGGTCACTCCTGGTGTTGTCTCAGCTGACTGATCAATGAGCATGTTTTCATATGACGTTTGCTGCGTCACAACTTCCGAGTATTGTACACGTCGTTGTTGTGTAGGAGTTATACCGAGGGGAATCATTTTCTTTGGGCAGTTAATACGTAGATGGGTGGTAGCATTGCAAATTAAACAGGTCTGTTTCTGTCCATTATACGTTATATAGCCAGAATGGCCACCAAAAGCCTCAGTGGAGGGGATATCTTGCTTGATTTCCATAGTTACGGCACGTATTCCATTATACACCGGGAACTGATAAGCAGAAGACCATTGTTCTTTCCTGACGTCACTCACAGTGCCATATTTCGACAGGACGGATTTGAAAATTTCAGGGGGTACTTCGAGTGGGACATTAAATATACGCACTGTGGTAAAATTGGAATCCGCTGTGGAGAGCTTAACATTGGTCATTTCGCCTGAATCATACTGAAATTTAATAGGATCTGCAAAAGTATTTAACAATTTCTGATAAATAGATATGGTGATTACCTTGATGTACATGGTTTTTTCGTGCGCATTTAACTGGATGGCTTCTACTTGGTCGACAGTCAACCGGAGGGTATCGCCAATCCAGCGGTGAATTTCTCCTGGTGAGGGGCGAGAACTCTGCCTGTCCCATTGGCAGCGTACGGTGTTTTTTCTCTGGTATCCGGACATGATTTTCAGCGGGGTTTTCTGGGTTTCTGGTTTTGTTGTCCTATCTGGAACACTACTTAAAAAAGTATTGTCCGAATGACACACGGAAGGTCAGTACACACGTGGAACTAAGGAAGCACCGGTATTAGGAACCGTAACCTCTTCCAATGCGGTCACACAGCGCGCACACACGTACCGCACTCGGCCACGACCAGTGACCAACTTGTGATGAGACGATGTTAACTCTTATCGCAAGTGTTCATCTCTAAAGGCAGCCAAAGTGGTGTTATCATGCTGTCATTGTAGCTTGCTGAGCGTATTGACTCCAAGAATTTGATTTTGACGACCACAGACAAACGGACTGGTAGTGAATACAAAGTCAGATGTCCCACAAGTGAGTGCCGCATACACAACACATTCTAATTATATATGCTCCATTCAAATGCCATATCCTCTTTCTTCAATACACGACCGAAAAGCTGGTTAGTAAAATTTTCGAGTGAAGATTTCGGATCTGTGACAGCCTCACGTCATATGATTTACTAGTGAGTTATCCTTGGCTCTTAACCCCAAGTTCCAGGTTCAATTTCCGGCTCTGCCATGAAATTTTATTTGGTCTGAGGACTAAAACGGGATTTGCTCAGCCCCATGAGGCAAAACTGAGAAGAGGTGGGTTCGATTGTCGCATGAATGTACTCATTAAAATTTGGCAAAAACCTTATTCGGATAAATGTAGAGAATAATAATAATATATACAAAACCTCTAAGAGCAATGACATCCTGCCATAGGCAAGGATTTCGCTCATTTATACTTAAGGTGATCAGTCCTAAAGAGTAGTGGTGCACCGTTCGTGTATGTGTTTTTATAACTATTATCCTCGCATGCACTATGTTTTGAAAAGGATTTTTTTCTAGCGTTTTCCACTCTTGCCCGTCTCTTGCTCTTCTTTTCCACTCTGGTCCGGAAATTTGCATAAAAGTGTCAGACCAGCGATTCGTCTGTCTTCCTACGTTTATCCTGCCAATGCTGGGGTCCCACATCGTTAGACTCTGCGTCCACCTCTTATGTTCCATGCCGTGTCAGTAGATTTACTGATACGCTTAAGATCCCTTTCAGGGCACAATTTTGGCACCTCGGCGTCTCTAGAAGCCACACCAGTTAAAATGACTGCAAAACCAATAACATTTTTACTATTATTATTATCTTATGCTCCATCCTCGCTGCATACCCTCCCAATTTCCAATTTAGTCAGTCCGCTGAGTTGAGGACGTCTCTTATACCGGTTCTTCTACGTATCTCATTTATTATTCTGGCTTTCAGCGTGATATTGCGGATATTTCGCTCTAACCTACGTGGGGTTATTAGAGCGTATTTATCTACTTCTAAGTCAGTGGCCAGGTTTATCATCCAGAGAGCATTATTGGAATTACACATTTCTGAAGAACTAGTGTCTTCAGACTTAGTTTCAGAGATATATCTCCTAAAATGAATTTCGAGGACCATTTTTTTTCCATGCTTGCGCGATTCTTCGTTTGTTTTTCTTCTACGTTTTTTTTAGCGTATGGCTTTTAATGCCGGGAGTGTCCGAGGACATGTTCGGCTCGCCAGTTTTGTAGCTGCTTCGAGACGGACACCCAATGGGTGAGCTACAAGTGCCGTTGGGGAGGAATGTTGGATGGGAGTGTCGAGGAATTGGAAGGTAGCGGCTGTGGCCTATAGTTAGGGACCAACCCCGACATTTGCCTGGAAGGAAGATGGGAAACCACAGAAGACCATCTGCAAGGTTGCCGGCGGGGGGATTCGAACCTCCTCGCCTCCCGGATGTGAGCGACTGCCAACAGTCATGCCGCAACGACCTCGGCTAACTCACCCGGTTTTTCTTCTACGTATTGTTATGAGATGATATGTTCTGGCATAGGTATGTATAGTCCTGTACCTACTGCAAAGTTTCACCGTCTATGTTTACTGATTTATCTGTTATATTTGCCAGCAGTTTCGTTTTCCTCGGATTCATGGTTAGGCCAGATTCATTACTGACCTTGTCTAATTCTCTTAACAATTTTTGTTCTAAGTCCGATGCTGGTTTTCTCACCAGTGAGAAGTCGTACGCAAACCATAGGTGTGTCAGGCTTAGTCTGTCAATTTTGATGCTGTATTTTACTTTCCTTTTCCGGAATTGGCTTTCTAGCAGGCATGTGAAGAGTTTTGGTAAGCGCGGGTCTCCTTGTTTCACTACTCACTAGCTCGAAGCTTTTCTCCTTCATCTCTGTTGTTATTTTTGCCTGTCTACCCTAACTGATCCTTGCTAGATTTTTGATATATCCTTTCTGAATGTTTTGGTTCTCTAGAGCCTTTAGGACATATTTTTGTCCCAAGGAGTCTACAACTGCAATATATGCCTTACGGTTGAAATCTTGCAGTCTTTGATGAGTTGGTTTGCTGCTTGGAGGTGGTCAACCGTGCTGAATCCTGATCTGAATCTTGCTTGTAATGTAGGTTGGTTTTCCTCTAGGGTCTTTGACATTTTCTTAGTTAACTCTTTTGCGAACAAACTTATCGGTCTCTTTTGTTCATGTCGTCTTTGCTCCTTCTTTATGGAGTAGGATTATAGTGCTTTGTTTCTACTCCTCTGGTATTTATTCAGTTGCAAGTATTGTGTTAAAGAGTTGAGTGATGATTAGTATAAGCTTCTTATCTACCCATTTTAAGTACTCGTTGAATATACCATCGTCACATGAGAATTGTTCATGTTTTGCGTCTTTTATTGCTAGACTCAGCTCGCTGTGAGGATACAGACAATTTTTTCCCAAGCATGTCGAGTGGAACTCGACCTAGTTCAGTAGTGAAGCATTTAACAAACATTTCAACGCACGAAATGAGTAGACAGCTTATGCGGAATTTGTATTCCGTCAGTAGGCACAAGTGTATAGCACCGTAGATGACTGAATCGTACAAAGAAGAATTTACAACTGTAGGTACCTGCTCTTCATAAGTAGAAGAGCCACCATTATCTTTTATTTTACCGTAAATATCGCTTCTAATTTTGAATACGGTATGCTTCAGTATTCTGTAACTTTTTTTGACCCTACCTAAGAATATCCGAGCATAGATCAACAATCATATGATAGACAAACCCCGCGGTGTAGGCGTGCGTGTTAAATCGCTCGCGCAGACCGCAATAGGGAGCTGCAGCAAGTTCGGAGATCGAACGTTCAAATCCCGGTGCAGACAGGGTCAATCCTTAATGTGGTGTTTCTCCGGGTTTATCCACATTCACTTCAGTCAAATACCGGGATAGTACTTTATTTCAAATCCTGGGCCACATACTCCATTCCTGATCCTTTTCGAACCTAACCAATGCAGTCACACAGAGACACAGGTTACCAGACATATTCAACACACACCGAAGTATACGGGGCTGATATCCAAGATGCCCCTAAAACGAATTAACAACAACCAAACCGCAATAATAAACAAAGTATTCCTGCACATTGGCGATGCTAAATGTTCTGCGGAGTAGCTGTGATCGATAAATCGTGCACCACGACCACAGAGACAGCTGCAGCAAGTCCGGTGATTGTAGGTTCAAATCCCGGTCCTGGCACCAGCTATTCTAAATATGTCTTTCCCGAGATTTTTCCACACCCCATCAGAAAATGCGAAGATAATACCTTATTTAAAGTCCCGGAGCACCTACCTCATACCTGTTCCTAATAGAGTTACACACACTACTACAGTCACTATATAAATCAGGTTATAAGACACATTCAAGACATGCCCAACTACATGGGACGGATGACTAAGATGTCCCAATACCCTATTAACAACAACCAGCGATGGTGAATATTGTAGAATATTGACTAGTGAATTAAGGTAAGAACAACTGAAGAAAATCGTAAATTCAGACCTCGTCATTGTAGTTGTTGCTGTTGTTGTTGTTGGTAATTCTTGTGAAGGACTTGGTGCATCTTGGTTATCAGTCCCGTGTACATGGGTGGGTCAATTTGTCTGATAACCTGTGTTTGTACAATAACTGAAATTGTGCATTGAACTGTAATTATTACAGTCCGGTTTTGGGATAAATGCTCCGGGACTTGAATTAAGTTAGACTACCTTCCCAGAAAATGCCTGGAGAGGGTGTGAGATAACTCATGGATAAATCACATTTAGGATCGTCGCTATCAGCACCAGGATTCAAATCTAAGGTCTCTGGACTACTTGCAAGAACCTATCAATTATACTTGATGCGTCGTTTTCTTAAATAGCACTTTATCATGATCTCAATATCTGAATTTTTCTATTCAATGACCATTCCCAGTACGGTACCTTTGAAGGCACCAATCTCTGCTCCATATTTTATTTATTTATAAAATACTAATGATATTACACTAATGTGATATGTCTCAGGAATGTGACGGCAAATCCATTAGGCTACATATTATCTGTGAGATATATTAATTATTATTTACAACATACAGTATATACAGATTGTGTTTCAATACAAGATTGCATGCAAAAAATATGTTTCTTTCTTTTCAATTCTTTTTATTATATTTATATATTTTAATTATAATTATTGATTTTTATTTTGTTTTAATATTTCATTTAATATGTAATTACAAACAGTTTATCTAGTGTAAGTAAGATAATACTTCCTTTAGGAATACCCTGTGTTCCTTCTGATGTGTCACTGATAGTGTTATTGATCATAAATGCCATTTCCCTTCTTTTAAGATAGCTTTCGAATAGTTAGTAAGTCGTACCTCTTATACGAATATCGTGTAATTTATCCAGTATTTTACTGGATTTATTGTCTCAAATGCTTTAGAAAAGGCTAGAAAAAGTACCATAATATGGTTGTTCTTATTTAAAGCATTGTTTATTATATTAGCAATTTCACCCAGAAGTAGTTCAGTACTCCTTCCCTTCCTAAAACCATATAGATGTCCCTTTAAAATATCATTTTTTTTACGAAATTGCTCAATCTCTTATCCAAGCATTTTTTCATTATTTTGTGTAGGATTGATAAAATGCATATTGGTCTATAGTTGCCAAAGTCTAAGTGATCACCATTCTTAGGCCTATATATTTGTTTAATAATTGTGTATTTCACATAGTTTGTTATTAGGCCTATGCCTGTTTGGTATATCTTGTTTAAGATGTGTTATGATGGGTACAGTTTTTTCAAATGTTGCTTTAATGTCTTTCAAACGAATATCGCCTTTACCGGGTGATTTGTCTGTTTTGAATACCTTAATTATGTTTCCTATTTAATATTTATCAGTTTCAAGCAACGTGAAATAATTCATTAATTTGTCTTATTCGAATGCCATATGTTGATATTACGGTTATGAGCTAGGCTGTTTATTTTTTCACTAAAAGTACTGTTGAATTTATTGACTATCACTTCAATAGTATGATGTATTCTTAAATGTTCGTTTATGACTTCATTGACAGTTTGGGTTTTCCGACCTGTTATTTCCTTAATGACTTTCCACATTCCTTTATTATCGTATTTGCAATAATTTATCTTATTTTTATAATAGCCTATTGTTGTTTTGTTTTGTTTTGTTAATTAGCTTATTTAATTTGTTTCTGAAAGCTTTATATTCATTTTTATTACAATATTATCCTTGTTTCTGAGCATTGTTGTGTAAAGTCTGTCTCTTTCCTTATATTGTATTTTTAGGTCATTAGTGAACCATTGTTTGCTTTTTCTGTGTTTACGTGTGGTTATGTACGATGCTTTTTGGTAGATTTCCTTAAATTTAGTTGTTATATTGTTACATATGTCATTAGGTTTTTTTAAATTCAAAGCAATCTGTCCAGTATGTGTTGTTAAGGCGTGTGTGTATTATAGTATCGTTCATTAGCGTAATGTACGATTCATTATCTTGTGATTGTGTTTCATCACTTTTTGGCCAAATACCTGCATATGTTTTGCAGTGGTCAAAGATGTCTGATTATATGACTGCAGAGGAATATTCATCTAGTCTGCTACGATAGTATAGGTCAGAGCCATCCAGTCATTGCGCTCGGAGAGTGCGGCCGCGCTCGGGTTGCACTGGGCAGTCAAACTAGCGCTCCTTCCCCTACCACCACTACACTGTGGCTGCGAGGAGACCTGAGACAGACGTACGATGGTCGAATCACGCTGACTATAGTACAGTCGTGCGGCCGACGGCTTTTGTGGGTTTGTTGATATCGTATTGATAGGGCTGTTTTGTCATAAAAATATATCGCATATACAAATCGAATGGCACTCCGATATATGGAATGTGCAGGAAAACAACGCAAGTGTTAAGTATAAAATATTGTGATTTATTCCAAACTGAAATGTGAACATATTAGAGAGGAGAATTCAACAACATTTTACCAATAAGTGCAGATAGTACAGACCTTGATTGACTTTTGCTCCGTCGATTTTACCACCTTTTAGGTTTGGAGGAAACAATCTTCTCCAAATTGGGTACAATATTTCTGGACACAGCTATTCGTAAACAATTGCGCAAGTTTTTATCGTTCATCGTTGCACAATGTTTACTTTTGGTAAACCGAAAAGAAACGCTCACAAATGTAAGTTGAGCAAATCATTGCTCACTTCTGCGTGGCGGCCAGACAACGCGCTCAACCAGCCAAGCTCCTTCCACCACTACCGAAAACTACCATCCACCAAAGCGCTCGGAGCACTGTGTGGATGGCCCTGGTATAGGTGATCAATACATGTTCTTGAGTCTAAATTTGGATCAAAACGAGTACATTTAATGATAAGTGGTAGGAAACCATAAGTTGCCATAATATGTGTATATTTGATAGCTGTTAAACTAATGTAATTTGATAAAGTATCAATGTTGATATGTCCTAAAATACCGTATTCGCTGTACTTATTGGTGTGTTGTGTTATATTATGTGTTTCAAGTTCTTCAAGAGCATTGTTTAGGTACGTGCTAGGTGGTCTGTAAATGCATGTTAATCAAATATTTTTGTTCATGTGGAGTATTTCTATTACCATAGATTTATGAGTATCGGAAATGTATGATTTGTGTGTTCTAATAGCAATGTTGTTCTTTTCATACCTCCTCTTATACGATTAGTTCTATTACAAAATACAATATTGAAGTTATCCCAAGTACATAGGTAAATACTAGATTCACCTATGTTAATTTCTGTTAGGCAAATGATATCCAGATGATTAATTTTCTCACCTAGGTTTATGGTTGAATAATCCATTTTTTATAGAGATTGAATATATAGTTAATTTGTAGCTCTTCAGTCGGCCAACACGATTGTGCCCAATAAATGGGTGGGGTACAATACATAATTATGTAATGACACTCCTGAAAAAACTACATGTATTAATTTGATTATTTAGAGAAAGGGTATTGATTTAAGCATTTTCGATGAAATCGGTTATATTGAGAAATGTGAATTCCTTTTGTGTTCCGGGATCATAATATCAATTACCATAATAATTCAATGTGTACATTTTTTGGGGGTGGGGGGATTACCTAATTTTGTATGTCTTCCTCACGGGAGATTCTCAGTATACCAGATTCATCGTTTTTTCGCGCGAGAAGTTTGCTGTTTCTAACCCAAATTAATTTCCAGTTATTTTCTCTGGCCTGATTTTTAGTTTTCCATAGTAGCTCTCTGTGGAATGCTGTTAGACTTTCGTTAATAAATGACCTTGATGTAATGTTCCCGTGAGTAAAGAAATTTTTCCATTTTCTTTTCTGTAAAAAATCATTCTTTATTGATGAAAATGAAAATCCACTGCCTGCTTCCAGTCTCCGACCGGGTCAGGAATGGAATTAATGGAGCCCCCATCTAGCGGCGAGGATATGAACTGTGCCGGCTGTCGAGGCCTGACGCACTCCTCTGGGGCAATGATTAAATGAATGACAGATGAAATGAAATGATAGTGGAGAGTGTTGCTGGAATGAAATTTTGACAGGGAAAACCGGAGTACCCGGAGAAAAACCTGTCTGCCTCCGTTTTGTCCAGCACAGATCTCACGTGGAGTGACCGGGATTTGAACCACGGACCCAGCGGTGAGAGGCCGGCGTGCTGCCGCCTAAAAATTTTACAACTTTACATAATAATAATAATAATAATTTGGTATGACTTCCGGAAAACCCTCGTTCTGGTCATTGGAATTAACGCCTGATTGGGTAAGTGCGGATCATAATAAGGACCTCACGACCCGGATGGGGAAATGCTGTCATCCAGTGATCACTGGTTCAAATCCTGACACTGACTGGGGACCAACCCGAATGTGCTTTACCCCGGCATTTTCCACAATTCTTCCAAGGAAATATCAGCATAGTACATGTTTTAATGCTTGGGGAAATTACCCCAATACAGTTACACACACACACTACTGCAGCCACAACAGAATCACCGGTTATCATATGAACCTAACACACATCCAATGCGCGCGAATGAAGACCAATATCCTCGTCGAGGAGTTCGAATTCTATATGAAAGGATATCCTGAGGTCCCAAGATTAAAGATTACGTAACACTATAGTATTTCTTGACGACCAACTTTCCCCTAGCCTCTGAAATCAAGAGCAACTTTGCAACAACTCAGAATGAGGAAGAAATGACGAATATGTTACAACCACCCATTTTCCGAATGTCCGTAACTCACCATGCCGAGAATATAACTGGTGGCACTTGGAACCCAAGACAAGAGTGATACTATTGATTTCGGAAGACGGATGCCATACCGGTAATTTCACATTTTATCATAATTAGTGCCATTTTGTAACCCTAATGGTGAACATGGTGAAGCAGGTATTGCCTAATATTGTTTTAATATCTAGAAAGTCGATGTCGTAGCGAAGTTTGGTTTCCCACCTCTGCTGACCGCGCTGGACTGTTTAATGGGGTTTGCGAATGTACACAGGATTTGACCAGGAGTCTGGCACGGGCTAAACTAAACACATAACGCCGAGTGTAAACAGGGTAGGCCTGCGTGCCGGACATCCTCTTCAGCCAGCATTAATAAAGGATCGCATAAACGCAAATATTGGTAAGATAAGGACGGATACAGAAGTTGGAAGGCAAAAGACAATCACAGCGATGGGAGCTAACGTAATGTTTCTCAACATCTTGCCCACTCAGTCAAGTGAATCTGCCCATGTCTCTGAACAGAGGGTACCATGTGACTCACTGAGAGCATAGAATCAAATACAATTCTCCATGCCTTTAAACAGAACAGAGAGTGAAGTGAAATTGTCGATGTATAGGACATAGCCTGTAGCAATGCTCAGAGAATGACGAGATGGTTTGTGAAAAATATGCATCAATGAAATAATCATCAGCACTTGATAATATTACATGAATCGACCAGTAGCTACGCTCGCTAGTGCGCAGCGCTAGGCCGCGTATTCAAGCTATCTGTGGACTCAGTAGAAGTGGGTTCGAACCCCACCGTCGGCCGTCCTTGAAATGGTTTATCGTAAATTCTCATTGTCGACTATAGACAAATGCCTGTACAGTATCTTTTGAAAAACCACGGCCGCTTCCTTCCATCTCCTTGCCCAATTTCATTAATTTCATCTTTTATGAACTCCTCTCATGACGTTGGCGTCTGGAAGGGCTTCTAGACATAAAAACAGCCACCACATAGACTTTCATCTCACCTCAAACCTGACCCCACCAAAAACGGGAAAAATAAGGGTTAAACATACAGTGCATAGGCCTACAACATACCTAATAATATATGAATGACAACATTGCTTCCTTGCAAGACTAGCAACTGGAGTTAAACACAAGTAGGCTACTTTATACGCCGTTAGCTCGATTCCGTGTGGTTAGCTGTACAACAGAATGAGAGGTATAATATCTCTTTTCAGGCACAAATTCCGCGCTGCGTATATAACATTTCAAGAAATTAGTGCTTTGGTAATTAAGCTCAAGTACGAAAATAATAGTCACTGGTATGAACTTATAACACAGTATTCATAGAACTTACAATTTCTGTACGATCCTGAATGAATGTAGATATTTGGAAATCATAGCGATTCCCCATGAATCACTGTAAATTACCATTTTCATTCCTAAATATATAATTATAATGAAAATGATGTATGAAACAACCGGTAATCCTAAATGATGCAGGTTGGATATAATGGTGTAAGCAATATTTTTCAGCATACCTTGACCATACCTTGCTAGAATGGAAGTATTGATCTTCAATGTTGTTGAACTACGTTGCTGCTTGGCTCAGATCTGCCAAACGTAGTCGATTTTTGTTAGTCAAATTTTAAGTTGTAATAAATTATTTTCGTATTCCCCGCCAATGAAGTAAACAACACAGTCCACTGAATGAAATGCTGCTTCAAGTATATTTGGTTATCTGACGATGGGAACAATTCAAGGTTCATAGTCACTTATTGTAACTAACGCATGCACAGGAATTTGAAACGGAACGATTGACCATAAAAAATTCAAACATACGATTTTCAATCATTTTCAACCATTACTCAGATTATTTACCAGAAATGAGTCCCCCTTCTTTTTAGTCAAAATATTCATCAATATTATTACTATGTACCTTTTGCTTATCAATTGTTATTATTTAACGATATTAGGATTTTTTAGCGTATGGCTTTTAGTGCCGGGAGTGTCCGAAGACATGTTCAGCTCGCCAGTTTTGTAGCTGCTTCGAGACGGACACCCAATGGGTGAGCTACAAGTACCGTTGTGGAGGAAAGTTGGAATGGAAGGGCGAGGAGTTGGAAGGTAGCGGCTGTGGCCTATAGTTTGGGACCAACCCCGGCATTTGCCTGGAAGGAAGATGGGAAACCACAGAAGACCATCTTCAAGGTTGCCGGCGGGGGATTCGAACCACCTCGCCTCCCGGATGTGAGCGACTGCCAACAGTCCTGCCGGGTCATGTTATTTCAAGGAGCCGCAACTGCAATATAACCAGGTTTACAACCGATGCAGATTTGTTCCATGTATCTCTTACACTTAAGGAAAAACTGGTTCAACCTTCCAGACTGTTCTGTATTGAGTAGACGAGACAACTAACAATTTTCACTCAATCTGGCCGACAATCAGAGTCCTCATACACTTTGGGTTATCATGAACTCTTCTTTTCTTGCTGCCTACAGTTTACACGCCTGAAAAGCAGCGTAGTGGAATTGTTAGCCCTAAAATGTCAAGTTATATTACAAATGTAAGGACAGCAGGGCATGAATAGGTCAAATATTTCAACATTTTTTTAAGTTTTATTTTGAAGAGCGCTCCTTCCTGAACAAGAATATGTATAATCTAAATGTATTTCTATTTGTATTCCCAGAGATTTACGAATAATGTGTAACCTTGTTCTTGCCACACACCCTTTTTAAATATAACTACTGTCACACATAGTCAATCAATTATAATTTATTTACTAATTGTACGAGAATTGTATGCATTAGCGCGTTTCGAAGTTTGGTACCATGGAAACGTCTCGCCTGTCTGAACAATAGACTGCACATGATCGTATCCATGGAAATCACGTGTGTTTGTTATGGTTTGATGTAAAATAGGCTACTTGATTTGTATTGTCTGGAACGTGTTGTGCCCGTTCAGACCGAAGTCCGACGACCACATATGCATTTCACCAAAAATCAGTCAGCACAAGAATCAAAATATCCCGGGGCGCCAGATGGGTTAAAGTGACTACAATAACTCAACAAAAAAATGCTTTACTGATTTTCGACTCGATGCAACAACAAGGATAGAAGGAGATTTTCTGAAAAGAATGCATCCGATAAAATTAATCTAATTTTATTTAAAACTTTAAAATTGAATGAAAGTATGCCAAAATGGCATAAAAGATGAATGACGAATCATATGTTATGTACAAGATATACAATTTCACCAACACATGAACACTTAACAATTGAAACAATTGAGACGAAGGTCAAATTAATAGTCCTGTTGACTTCGCTCAAAAGAATTATTTACAGTAGTAGGGTTTTGTCAGTGCAAATTTAATTGTCTTTACTGATCCCTATATTATTCACATATTGAAATGAAAAAAAAATTATCACTCGTTGAAAATATATCACAGTTCACTTTTTCAAAATATCGTAGCAAATTAACTAACACTTCAGGATTCAGTTATCTCAAGATTTGTTCAAATACAAAGTTATTAACAAGAAATACAACACAAGATCATTTACATGGACTTTCAAGCATTTGGATTCGACGAACTTTGATAAACAGAAAATATTTATTGAATCATCTGTTCTCGATCCAAAGTCTATTCAGAGCTTTTGATTCAATCATAAATATAATTAACTTAACAAAATATTATCATCAACAAAATATAAATTCAATTCCATATGGATTCAACCATTTAATCAATTAATTATCACTTTGAAATATTATTTAGAAAATTTATCATAAAACAATTTCATTTGTTATTATCAAAATTTCAATAAATTGACAAAATGTGAAATATTTTAATCATAAAACTTATTTGCAAAATGTTTATATATTTTTATAGGATCACAAAATCCTCTCAGTTTGTAGTGGTTGTTAAGAAGTAACAGTTTTGAGTAATTAACAGCATCGGCCCATTCGATTTAAATGCGTCAAAAATCACATGATCATAATTAGCATCTAGACAACGGTAAAGTCTTTTCATAATGAAAGGTACAAGTTTAACAATAACAATTCTCGGGTAAGCAATTACTAGGAATACTTCTAGAACACGTGGGTAAACTGTGAATTGACAATGATGGCTCAACAAAATAACCTTTGGTTATATCTCGGCGAAAGTGTGGCTAAATTGGACTCCTCTACTAAATCAAAGACATCCAACCTGCAATATGATTGATGCTTCATTTCACACAACCTCATTCCTGCGACTTAATTGCGCACTCAGAATGGCCTATTTAACTCTTTGCACACACAACAATTATTTCTTCCCAAATTATACAGAATAATCAAGCCTTTGCTTGTTACGACAACTGGAAGATTTATAAATTGCTAAACCTCACCAATGAGTTTACAATAATAATTTTACCAACAGTTTAAACATGAATAACTCCACACCGTGTCTATTCTTAGCCAAACGTTTTGAAAGACGTTGCTCAATAATGATTTTATTTTTATACAAACTCTAGCAAAAACTCCGTTTTATAACTTACAGGCTTTTAGCTTCCCGTATCATTACTTTCCGTGTCTTCTCAAAGATTTAAATATATAATGCAAGCGTGAAATAATTCCACTGAATTAATATGTTATTTATTTGTGGGCATGCGTTAACCACTAACCTTCGGAATCAACAAGTATCCGATCTTAGAATATTGTTTCAAATGTCAAATGAATAAATCACACTACATGATAATGATTATTAGAAATCACAACTATTATTATTATTATTCTTCTTTCCGATGAGGCCTGCTAGGGACCACGTGCCAATTTCAATTCTTCACATTTTGTTGTTTTCTCTTCCGTTCCCTCCAGTACTCCTTCATCCGTACACTATGCTGCTTCTTTCTGTCCTCGGACCACTTCGCACCAGGTTTCTTTGGCAATCTTCCTTGGAATCCTTTCATACTTAATACCCTTTTTCTAAAGATCTCTCTGTTCACCGTTTCTTCTTCACTTATATTATTTCTTTCTAAATCTTTCTTTACTTCTTGAATCCAGCTAGTTGTTGCCCTTTTCTCCCAAAGGTACTTGAATATCCTTTTTGTTAATCTGGGATCATCCATTCTGTAAATATGTCCAAAAAATTGCAATCTCCTTTTTCTTATCGTTTCTGTTATATTTTCTATGTTCATGTATATTTCATCATTAGATCTTAATTTCCATACCTCTGCTGTTTTCACTGGGCCTAAAATTTTCCTCATGATTCTCCTTTCTAGTACTTCAAGTTTATCTAATCTATAGTTTAGTACCAGACATTCAATTGCGTATAGGCATTCCGGTTTCACCACTGTAGTGTAGTGCCTTATTTTAAGATTTTTAGATAAGCACTTTTTGTTATAAAAATTCTTAGTGATACCATATGCTCTTTCCATCTTGTGTACCCTTTCTTCTACCGAAGATTTTTCTAAACCATTTTCTTGAATTATTTCTCCCAGATATTTGAATTTCTTTACTTTTTCCACTTCGAAAGTTAAAACTCCGATAAAAACAGAGTTCAAAATCAAACTTTAATCAAACTAACTGAAATAATAGCAGAATTACTATTTACATGAACCTCGGCCGAAGACACAACAATATCAAATCACTCAGAAGGTGAAGAAATCAAAATGAGTTCGATGATCTCCAAATCAAAAAAGAGGCAGTCAGTCAGAAAGACTGGACTTTATATCATTTTAAATGCTACAAATGATGAAAAATGCTAGAAAGGCTGGAGCTTCTCGCTTCGCTCGAAGTCAAAGGCTCTTGACATATTAGATGATCAAGAAACAATCAGAACACTAGAAAGTTACAAGTCATGAGGGAGCTGGAGCGCGCGGTGAAAGGAGGGAGCTGGCTGGGTGACGTCACACTCGCCGTGTCGTTGCCGTCTCGTAACTCCAGAGCTCATCAATGAAATCAGTACACATGCACCAAGCGGTACTGTGACGTCACACACCTCAGTGCATACTCGGTACATTTCGTGACATCGCCGTAACGTAATGGCGAAGTCCACTAGATCATTTAAAATGATAAAATATTACATGACCAGTGCCTAACCTTAATCATAACAATCCAAAAATATACGTAGAATAAATTAAATAATACATTTGAATTAAACTCAATCTTCAAATCCAACAGCTGATCGCAAACATCGACAGACCAAAACAGATCTATAGGTACTTCAAGAAAAACTATCTGATCTGATCCAAATGACATGGCTAGGGATCCGAAAATACCTGAATTGTGAGCTCATCACCAATGCATCAGCTGATTCAATACATGTGTGTGTGACAAACGTCGCAATAGGATGTGGGTGGGTGTACCAACTGGCCACTCTCCTCCATACAACTCGTAGCATAGAGGCAACTTAGCCCTCTGAAGAAGAAATAAATTATTTAGGGTGTCACTGGACCTTTTCATACCCTTTCTCCGTAGAACATTCACTCTTGCTGCGCTAAGGTGAGGCGAAATGTATGGGCCATTTGCCCTTGAAGACAACATTAGGTGCACCACGCCTACTCGTAGAATACATCCGCATGACATAATCTCACAATATCCAACAATCAGCTTACCAAATCTCAGATCGCTGATGAAATTGCCCAGGATCACTGCCTGACATCTCTTTATTGAATTTAACCAAAGGTCACCACACCTACATGGTCGCCTACATAGCAACCACAAGTTAACTGAACTGCTAAGGGCCGATGACCGAAGCATCCACAAAAAATTATTTAAACCATTACATGTACACAAATGTTACCTTATCATAACCTGGTTCTGCTTGAATGTCGAAGGCTAGACACATGCCTCCCCGTTCCTGACTATCCTGACTTGACGGAAAACAACAAATATATGTAATGCCCTATTTTAATCAAAAATAATCTACATAAAAATTACCCTGTTCAACTAACAAGTGACATTACAAAAATCTTAATGTTTACTCATCTGATTCAACTCATCATTGGTTTGTGACGGCGACAATCGCCACCTCTCTGGTGGAATTAACCCATGGTGACGTCCATGGTCCTGGGTTTGACTTCATGTCTTCATGTTGACTTCATACTTGAAGATTTCTAATTTGCTGCTTAGGTGGACAGATTGATATTAATTATCATTAAATATTAGGTAACACTCACACATCCTAGACACAAGCACCACTCCCGAACAGTATTAAGGGGTGTCTGCGTTCGATCGCACTGGCTGTTTTTTTTAAGCTAAACACACAGGCTCTGCTGTAGAGATTATACACACTCCAACGTAATAAATTAAGATATAGTTCATTAAACTCAAACATCGCTGACACATAGACTGTCTATCACTTCCTATTACACGTACAAGGTATCACCAACCTGAAGTGTTCTGTCTTTCAAATATACTGCTATTTATCTCTCTCTGGCTAGCACTAGCCACAGTTCAGTGGTATTACTGGTACAGTTCATACTCTATTTCCTCTACTGGCAGAATATGATGTATATCACGGCACTATCACTTACTGTATATTATATAAGTGACCTAGTACACACAATTGTTTTACTTCAAAAAGAAACTTCTACTTATAATTCACTCTGATAACAAGTAACAGGTAACAGCCTGACATAAACTCAGTCCCTGGCTGGCTATGAAACTGTTACTTTGTAATGCATACCTATTCACTTTGTCATTTGAACTGAATTTGAGAGGCAACCCAACGTAGGCTGCTGAGAAAACTGTGTCTTTATAATACTTTATTAATTCACACTAAAATCAGGACCAGACCTGACATGCAGGCAGTCCCTGGCTGTCTGTCAAACTGTGTCTTGTACCACCACAACCTGCGTATTTATTATCCTGTCCCGACCTTTTCACATGCCCAAGCATACATTAACGTGTTTTCACTTATTTTGCACTGTCTCGTGTAAACCTTAGCTCATTTTCAGGTTGATTTTTTGGAGAATTTAAAGGTGTGCTTCATTTGCGGATTTGACCATAGGTTCATTAATTATATGCTGAGCATCAGCAAAGTCCCTTCGCGCGCACGGGAGTTCTCCCAAACTGCGTTATAAGACTGTCAAGTGTGATTTGTACTTGTGGCGGATGGATATCTGGTGTATTAATTCACCCACGTAATGCTTTCATTAATCACTCCCGTTTGTGGTACTGCAGGCTTGTATTATTGTTATGATTTTTGTGCTCATCGTTCAGTTTCCATTCCATTTATAACTCCTTAATAGACGAATATGACGTCAGGGATGGGCGTCACTATCTTCTCTTCACCTTGAAGAAAGCGGACCTCTCTCTCTCTCTGGTTCTTCCCGGGCGATTCGAGCCGACATCGTCTTTGGCCTGAGGGTGTATTCCCGTGGAACCCCAGACTGCCTCCTTCTGCAGAAGTGGGTTCGCTAATCCTGGCAAGATGTTTTGTGTTCTTTACTTACACCAAGTTATTACGAAATGTCTGATTCTTCTGTCATTGTCCACTGCTGGTTTTCTCACTGAATGCATTCAAATTTGTTGAAATATCAGGTAGGCCTATATTAATTAATTTGTAATCCGTGATGGTCGACATATTATTCCATGTTAGTCCTATTGTGGCCTTAGTCCCATGACATAAGGGCACAATATATATAGAATAGATTATTATCTATTTAAATGTAGTAAACTGTTACCAGACACTCAGACAATAATATGTTGTTGCCTTTCGACCGAAGCCTTCGATTGCATAGCATTGAATATTCAGCTGTCTAATCACTCATCCCCATACACTTCACTTCATGGAACCTGTCACGCGTGACTGGAAGGAGCTATTTCTCTCATGCTGCGAGACTCAAAATACAGTTCCACGTTAAATAATATTTCAAGTCTCTTGATTTAGGCGGATATATCGTGACACAAATACACCTGTTTAAAAGGTACCACCACTTTTGAACAGCCTGTATTTCAGTTAGCGCATTTGAATACAAATGGACTGCCATGAATCATAGTGTTCTGACACTGTAGCAAATTTGAAGATATATATGTACCGGTATCGATGTAAATACTCACACATCAGAAAAGTGCATGATGTATACATTAGATGAAAAATGATCACCTATAAAAACTGATGCAGAAATACCAACTTGGCATGGAACTCTGGGAGAGGGTGGCTAAGACAATGTTTCAATGGTTCGTGCTGTGAAGGGAGCATAAATCTCGTAGAGCATGAAAACCCTATCTTCCAAAATAACATCCGACACCTTTGTGTTTGTCTCTATCGCTTCAAGAGCTGTAATGTGACACCTGCATATTGAGAGCACACTTCACGTTCAAGTGACATAAGATCAGCGGGACCAGTAGATAATCAACATTCAAATTATCTGAGAAACTTGGACCCTTTAAACAATGTTACCAAACAGAAAATAATTACTTAATCTATTGACAGTTCAAAACATAAATAGTTGACTGTTATTGATTGATATCAAATGTATCCACATTGGAGGAACATGGTAGTCGATCTTACACACTCCTGGTGTTTTGTTCATCAATCTATGATCGCCATCTTTGCCAGTGTTATGTTTGAATGATTCATTCATTACAAACCTCTGTTTCGCAGCAAACTGTTAGCAAGCCACCAAAAATGCATAGGTATTTCGTTTTTTATCCATTTAATTCCACATACAACGTTACGCAAAAGAAGGACATTTGATATTGATATGTTATATAACAGCGATAAGCTACATATTGCTTGCTGAATTGTAAGTGGATAACAGCCACACTACTCGGATTTTAGAGCTCATACCTTTGGGATACACGATATTCAGCTTAAATACTGTCACAGTCGTAGGTATCTGGTAGCATACTGATAAAATATGGCAAGAAGAATGCTCTAAATACAAGCAAAATAGAGTGCATTGATTTGGAACTTACGTTGTAAAGTAATGGCTCATGACTGTCACAGTTTGCACTCTAACATGTGATGTCATCCTTGAGACTGACAGCAGATTTAGTTGTCACTCTTGTGGTAAATGACATTCCCACCCATTTAATTGCTTACGCACATGGCTAGTATATACTGTAATTGCTGCTCGCCCTGGTGGAAGGCATTATTTTATTTTAAATCCCAGGACAGCTATGGAGATCAACTACCACACAATGTGATATTTAATAAACTCGACCGAACGTTGGCAGTTCCTCATTAGTTCTGGTGTGACTCTATTTTAATTGGATCATGAATGTTTATTAACTCCTTTATCACAGCATGCAAGGCGTAGCGTAACAGACCGTAGGTGACACCCGGTCTGTCGGAAATGGTAATTAGCTCTGATTTTCATGGTAATTAATTATGCTCATCTATGATTAGCATCTACAGTCAACTTGTGCTAAATGTACGAAACCCTGAATTCAGGAAATAGTCATTTGAAATGCCTACATGGATATGTGTTCATAAACATTGGGGATTTACACACATCCTGGTCCACGATAACGTCATTTAAAAGGCGATAGATAGCGTATAGTATTAATTACAAGCTAAAAGTCAAAAGCCAAAAAGGTGGGCAATAGACAGACTGAAAGAGAAGGATGTAAACGAAAGATTCAAGAAGAGTATAAAGGAAGGACTAATGAAAAACCCTAAACAAACTTCAATTGCAGACGAATGGGCACTTTTGAGGAATGAAATAACAAAATCCGCAGAAGAAAACATTGGTAGGAAAGAGAGAATAGGTAGAAAACCGTGGATCACTCAGGATATACTCGAATTGATGGATGAAAGGCGGAAGCACAAGAATGTAAGAGATGAAAAGGGGAAAGCAGAATACAGACGTCTGAGAAATGAGGTTAACAAGAAGTGCAAGGAAGCGAAAGAAGAATGGTTGAAAGAGAAATGTGCTGGTATAGAAAATTGTCTGAAATTAGGAAAAGTAGACACAGCTTATCGAAGGATTAAGAATACTTTTGGGGAAAAGAAGACTAAGTGCTGTAATATTAAGGACACAAATGGAAAGCCTCTAACAGATAGGGAAGAAAAGGTTGAGAGATGGAAAGCTTACATAGAGAGTTTGTATAAGGGAAAGGAGATTGAGAATCATGTAATGGAAAGGGAAGAGGAAATTGATGAGGATGCGAAAGGAGATTTAATATTGAGATCAGAATTTGATAGAGCTTTGGAAGACTTAAGCAAGAACAAAGCACCAGGCATAGATGATATACCGATTGAGTTGCTACGCTGCATAGGAGAGGAAGGTCTGATCAGGTTATTTCACTTGGTGTGTAGGATTTATGAGACAGGTGAGGTACCCCCTGATTTCAAGAAGAATGTAATCATCCCTATACCAAAGAAAGTGGGAGCTGACAGATGTGAAGATTACCGTACAATCAGCTTGATTACTCATGCTTCAAAGATCATGTCCAGAATAATTTACAAGAGGATTGAGAGCCAGATAGAAACGGAGTTGGGTGAAGACCAGTTTGGTTTCAGGAGAAATGTAGGAACAAGGGAAGCTGTACTAAGTCTTAGGCTGATTTTGGAAGGTAGAATAAGGAAAGATAAGAGAACGTTCATGGCTTTTGTAGACTTAGAAAAGGCTTTTGATAACGTTGATTGGACTAAATTGTTTGACATTTTGAAATCGATTGGAATAAAGTACAGGGATAGGAGGGTGATATACAATCTATACAGAAACCAGACAGCAGTCATTCGAGTTGAAGGACATGAGAGAGAAGCTGGTATTCAGAAAGGTGTAAGGCAAGGCTGCAACTTATCACCCATACTTTTCAATCTTTACATTGAACAAGCAATGAAGGAAATTAGAGAAAAATTTAAAGTGGGAGTGAAGATTCAAGGAGAAATAATTTCAACTCTGATATTTGCTGATGACATCGTCATCTTGGCCAACAAGCCTGAGGATTTGAATGAGTTTTTGAATGGTATGGACTCCGTCTTACGGAAGGAATTCATGATGAAAATTAATAAATGTAAAACAAAAATACTGGAATGCAGCCGAAATAAATCAGAAACCTCTATGGAGATCAAATTGGCAGGTGAAAAGCTGAAGGAAGTAGGAGATTTCTGTTACTTAGGAAGCAGAATAACCAGTGATGGACGAAGCAAAGAGGATATAAAAAGTAGGTTGGCTCAGGCAAGAAAAGCATTTCTACAAAAAAGGAATCTGCTGACATCGAATATAGATTTAGGTATTAGGAAGTCATTTCTGAAAGCCTTTGTCTGGAGCGTGGCACTCTATGGAAGTGAAACTTGGACTATTGGTGCAGCAGAAAAGAGGAGAATTGAAGCATTTGAAATGTGGTGTTACAGGAGAATGATGAAGATCAGATGGGTAGATAGGGTTACAAACGAAGAGGTATTAAGACGAGTGGGAGAGGAGAGATGTTTCTGGCGACTGCTAATGAAGAGAAGAGATAGGTTGGTAGGACACATACTAAGACACCCAGGAATAGCAAGCTTAGTTATGGAAGGAAGGGTCGAGGACAAGAACTGTAGGGGTAGACCAAGCTTAGAATATGTTAAACAGATTGCCTCGGATGTAGGGTGTGGTAGCTATGTAGAGATGAAACGATTAGCTCAGGACAGGGAGGCATGGAGAGCTGCATCAAACCAGTCAAAAGACTGAAGACTCAAACAACAACACTGAGTTCAGAGACACTTTCATGTTGCTCTCTACGTGATAATTCGTTTCAGACTTGCCAGACCATTATTATACATGTCGAAATGGTCCTCTCAAACTACTCAATGAATATGTTATTCCAACTCAGTGCTAGAGTTTCGTTTCAAAATACAAACTTTGTTTCATTTCACGGAACAACGAAGTTTTAACAGTAAATTAATAGTATTTAGTTAGAAACTGCAATTCAAAGTAGTGTTTCACACGGTATATCAAATGAATAAGTGAGATCGAGGGCAAATCACACATATAAAGGTACAATCTTTACTGGTGACTTCCTCAATCATCGATTAGCATTCTCAATTTCTGCCAACAAGGTTGAGGAAGTAGTAATGTTGAAACGGGAGGATTTATTTGTTTATTTTAATGAAAGATCGATGCAGTATTCATCAAAACAAGCATTAGGAACTACATAGAACTGTGATTAATAACGATATTTTAATCTGTTTACTGGGCTGAAAAGAACACGTTTAGTACAGTTATTTACAATTTACGAGAAACTTCGTTAAACTATGAGAGTTTATTAATGATGGAACGAGCTTCAGGGAATCAAAGAATCACTACACCGGATTGAACTGTAAGCCAATGTCGCCTGTTTTACTCCAGCAGTGATCTGATGTATACGTAAAAAGAACATAGGCTAATCGTCTTTATGTTAAGGTGAGGTGGTACCGTCAGTCGTACACAGTACTCACCAGCCGAAATTCAGTTTGACGGTACTATCACGCTTACCAATCCATCGTGCAACCTCCATGGTAGAGGAGCCGAGATAGCTTTCAAGACATCGGAATGAGGCTGAACCATCTGAGGATGGAGCCTCGGCGGCCCAATGCATTTTAGCAAAGAATTGTCTTTCGATACATTGTGCATGTTACACGAATAGAACCATCAGAAAATGATCAACGAAAATCTTATTTAAAACAGTCCGTGTCCTCTCCCCCCCCCCTGCCCCTAAATCCCCCACCCCCTCCCTACATCCCCCCGGTCTAGGATCCAATACTGCTACAGTTATTGAGCATTTGAGTTTGCACAAATGCGAAGGAACCGGGCAGTATATTTACTAGCACCTTTGATATCCTCTTTGGGTATGAAATTCCAGCATTCTGGCATCTCTAAAAGCCCCAGTAATTAAATGGGACGAAAATCGAATAACATTATTATTATTACTATAATTATTATTTCTATTATTATAATTATTGTCCCCCATAATGTATATTACGTTCGACCAATTATTTAGAAAATATATTGTCTTCAGTAGTTTCTAATAGATGGAAACTAAATTTTTAAAGTAATTAAAATACGTTATCTCACTCACTTGGAATAACTTTTCCACCAGTTTTCACACAGGCCAATGGTGCATTTTCGTGCTTAGTTCAAGTTTATAACGGTAGTGTGTGCTCTCGAATTAGTCTTTTCTGTCGACTAAACAATATAAATGCTGAGAGTTATGAGGTTACGTATGACCATAACGCCATAATCTCTCTAAAATACCACCACTATTAAATGTTTTTGTATGAAGGAATATCCAGACAGACCGGCATTTTATGCAGCTATGAGTTTGGTCTCTATTAAAAAGAGTACTTTTAAACGTACTTGCTGACCACGATTATATTCCTAAAGGTTTCATTCGGACCCATCCAATCAAAATAAAACTCTGTCGAAACTGTAGGCCTATGGTTTTCGTATCTCCCAAACTTTAGGGGAAGATGACCTCGATGTTCCTCCATTAACAGCCACAATCACCACTACCACCATCTCTTAAACCTCAGGCTTACATAGGGGAAATACAAAAATAATCCTTAAGATACATCCATTTAGATAAAGGACGCAATTCCGCTACAATACCTAATGTAGGAGAAGTGGGACAGTTTCGCGGACAATGAGCAATACTTTAAGAGGCTGACCGTCTCAATGTCTCGCCGGATGAGAAACCACATCCAAACAATAATCCTTTTGAAGACTGCATATCATGTAGGGCTACCAGTTAGGACCGTTGGAGCCTACCGTGGTGGAAACTTTAAGATAGATACACGCACATCCTCCGTCTGGCGGGCGCGCTCACTGCTACTGTGTTACTGGCGATGCGACGGTCCATTCGCTTTGCTCATCAAGTGAAGAGTCACCTCAAACCGGATCAAGCACAGTTCGAGTACACGTGTCCCCACAACTGTACCAGTCGAGGACGTCCAACACGGGACTTGAGCACATTCCGTGCGAACGATTATATTTCTTCGACAATACCTATTTTTAGCCTATTTTCATTTATGAGAACAATAGGCTTATGAGATAACCCATTGTCCGTGTGTGTGCGTATATGTGTGTGTCCCTAATAAAATCTAACCGTTCGAAGCAACTTTCCTCGTGATTTAACCATCCAAGTGCAGTGAAGCTTGTTTACACACATTTTAATGCATTGACATCTATTTAAGTTGAATTGTTTACATAACCTCAAAGTGGTGGCTGTGCAAAATTTTAAAATTATGTTTTTGATATGCAACATCTTTCCGCTCGGTTGCTGGATAGTTTTGTGGGAGTGATTTTGAAAATTGGGGACGGAAGTGGATCGGAACGATCGAGCTGGCAGTGGTGGATCAAACGGAAGTATGCACTGCCCACTCGATCGATCAAACGGAAGTGTACTAGCTGGCAGTGGTGGACAACGGAAGTATGCTCTGCCCGCTCGATCGATCAAACGGAAGTGTACTAGCTGGCAGTGGTGGACAACGGAAGTATGCACTGCCCGCTCGATCGATCGAATGGAAGTGTGCCCTAGCTGGCAGTGGTGGATCGAACGGAAGTATAAGACGCACTGCCAACCCAATCGATCGATCCAGCTGGCACTGGTAAGAGAAACAATCAGCGCGCGGTGTCGAAAATTGATACCATGACGCACTCTTGGCCATGTGGAATGTATATGACATATTGAACGGAAAACGCTCATGCGAACTCTGGTGTCAAGTGATTTAAACAAATGACATGGTACATTTTCGAAGTCTTCGTATCAGTATTTAAATGGTAAAATGCCTTAATATCAAACATTTTAAGTAGTCGGCATTTCATTAGCATAAGGCATTTTAAACTCAATGTCACTCAGGAACATTATCGAAACATGCAAAATATAAATGAAACTTAATTCCGTAATGCAGTATTATTGGAACGTGGAAATAAGTCACCATCTTGTGCACAATATTTGCGTAGTCGAAATAGCCGTGGGGTTAGTGCGTATAACTACAAGTCTAGATACCTTGGGTTCGAATCCTGGGCGGGGTAGATATTTTTGCTACCAGATTATCATTTTAAACGATATTTATCATATCAATATGCCTCATTTTAACAGAATCGATATGAAATTACGTGTGGGTCTGTGAATCAAGAGGACCTGTTTATAAGGAATTTAAGGTTATGAGCGGTGTCGCGTCTATTAATCTAGTTGATCCATATCGTATTCTTTACTTAGGCTAGTGCTGGTGGAAGCTACAAATCATCTAATAAAATGAGTTCCGTATTATAAACTATAATATCTGTAAAACACTCCCTTTTACAATAGATTAATATTTGTGCCAAGAATACTATAAAATACCGGTGTATCAACAATTTCACGTGAGGTTTCTTCTATGTCAGATGTTACACATCATATGCGACTACTGTAAGGCTCGTAATTTTTTATTTATTTTGTCCTAATCATGCGATCGAAGTGAAAGTTTGAATAATGAACCCACGCAATAATCCCCTCCTAATGGTAGATAACTATATGGCCTAAATACATAACAATCCAACATGGCGACCATCCGAAATATTTAGACGGTTCTCAATATCTAAGAATCTATAACAGCAATCAAACAGAAATGTTGTATGTTGATAGAGGCGATCAACAAAAGTTGACCTATGGGTTAATTAGTAATCTGGTGAGCATAAAACCAACATTGCGGCGACGCGAAATTTAAATATTTAAATTGATTTCTCTCGCGATTTTTCATCCGAACGCTGTGAAACATAGCCCGGTATATCCTATCTTCATACAAGCCTTAATATACTTTTTTTTTATTTAGTCAATTTACCCTCTAGGTTGGTGGTTCCCACGGACTCAGCGAGGGAACTCACCACTACCGCCTCTATGGGCAGTGTCCTGGAGCTTGGAACATCCGGTCGGGATGGATACAACTGGGGAGGTGTGATCAGCACTTCGCCCAGGCGGCCTCACCTGCAAAGCGAACAGGGGCCTCATGAGGGAGGGGAAGGGATGGAAGATAGGGATTGATAGGCTAGGAAGAGGGAAGGAGGCGGCCGTGGCCTTACAGTAGGTACCATCCCGGCATTTGCCCGAAGACGAAGTGGGAAACCACGGAAAACCACTTCGAGGATGGCTGAGGTGGGAATCGAACCCCCTCTACTCATTTGGACCACCCGAGGCTGAGTATACCCCGTTCCAGTCCTCATACCACTTTTCAAATTTCGTGGCAGAGCCGGGAATCGAACCCAGGACCTCCGGGGCGGCAGATAACTGTGCTGATCGCTACGCTACGGAGGCGACCTTAATATACTGATTTCTAATTTAATGGAATCTTATGAGCACTTAAAAATGGCGGCTGTGCAATTTTTTAAATCTTGTTTTCATTTCAGTTGTCCTAAGTAAGATCAGTAGGATACATGAAAATAGGCTCTTAGTTCTTCACTTTACTAATTTTTTATGATTAAAATTACGTTATTCTTTATGTAGAGTTTTAGCCATTTTTTCATCGGCCCCATGTGCTGGATGTGTCTGGGTTTCTCTAGTGAATGTAGCAGAGTATCTAAAATGATAAGTTGCTGTTGTTGATTCATATTGGGCTTGCTAGATTATGGTCATTTTATTCTCTGTACATCGGTGTATTGGGAATCTTTCTGATAACCTGTGTCATTGTGTAGTGTGTGTACTTGTAATTGAAGTTGGGATTTGGGTAGGAGACATCCGTGGTCAGTATCATCCCAGAATTCGCCTGATGTATAAGTGAGAAACCATGGAAAAACTTCTTGAAATGCTGAGGTTAGAATCGAACCCACCTCTTCTCAGTTCTGCCTCATTTGCCTCGGGCCAGCCAGGACCTTTGCGGTGACAGCCAAGAACGCTATCCTCTATGTGATGAGTTGGACTTGAACGTAATAACTGGGGTCGCTACTCCGCTACTTTAAAAGTTGTACCATCCCAATATTTACAGGCAGTGAATATGAAATGCAATTAGAAAATACCACGCTGTGAGTGGACATTACCATTGTATTCGACCTCCAACCTAGTGCCGACATGGAGTTCAGTTTACCTAGTTCCTAGGTTGTATCCAAAACTGTATGGCTTGTGTCCCCATGCCATATTATTATTATTATTATTATTATTATTATTATTATTATTATAATTAATAATATAACTACTAATATATTATTATTGTTATTACTAAACCATATATTGCCGACGATGTGTAAATTGTCGAAATTATTGAGAATTTGATCCAATTTCGCCCATGCTTTGCACGATAAAGGCTCTGTTGACAGGTGTACGACGTTATCATTTTCATTGTAGCCTGTGTTAATACCACGAAACATAAGTTGACAATTTAATTCAACTGTTATGAGGTAATTACAAATAAATGGTTGATTCAATACGATAAAATATAGCTAAATTGATGGGCTTCCTGTGATAACTTGTATGACGTTTGTGTGTGATGATAAGTGACCGGATTGTTAGATTTTTAGAATTGTTATTTAAGGTTTAAAAAAATAGTGTTTTTTTTAGTTTTTTAATAGATAGAATAGGTTTTTAAATCGGTTTTTATGTTTAAAGTGTAGCAAAACTTGACATAAACTGTGCAAAACTTAATAATTATTGGCTAATTGTTAGTAGAAAATCATATTGTAACGAGAGTGTAAATATTTTAGATAATGATACGTCCTTTATCAAATTATCATACTTGTAGGCAATATTTGCTCTCAAATATGTTAATTATCTAAATTCAATAAAACCAAGGATGTCAACGGTGATTTTTATACTCTTGCCCGTTTAATTAACTTTGTTTATTTAGAATATAGGGAACTGGGAAACAATAAGAGATACATCCGCGCTTTCATGACAGACAAAACCGAACATAAAGATACGGTGTAAGCTGAAAAGTGCTGAAAGTATTTGGATATTCTGGCAGGTAGGATTTCTCTCAATCAACTAGAGCTAGCAATAAAATCTGTCTTGTGGTTTACTTTTAAAAATTACGGACTAAAAATTAAATTATACATTAATAACGTGAACAAAACTTCAATTAGGTATTTTAGCTACTCGTATATCATTTATGTCTTTTTAGGAACTACAGAATTCATGATTATGGCTCTTTTGAGTGTGATTCGGAAAATTATTAAAGTATTTTCTATTTAGAAGCAAGGAATAAAATAAATAAAAACCTAAGAATCCAATCCTTAGTGATGAGGTGTGCACGAAGGGTGTTTCAATGAAATGGCAGCTCACTTCATCTCCGTTGTCGCATGATGAACTCATGTTTCCTTTCCTGTTAAGGTACTGTACGAACCAGCTCATAGCAACGTCTATCAAACCAGGCTTCACTGAGATAGAATAATTCCATGACGAGTTAGAGTTAATCATTTCTGAGGAACTGTCGTGCGCTCCATCTATAATAAACTTAGAACAAAAAGTAACCTATGCATCTATATACCTGTAGCTATTGATTTGGGCATTGCATCAAATTATAGTAGGCTTTATAGAGATCTGAGCAATCTTTGACAAGTAACAGGAAATTAACATGCACGCCATTTATAATTTGTGAAAAGTAAGCAACAGATTTATACGCCTAAGTTATAGGTTTGCATTGGAGTAGTTGTTTCCTACGCCAGATTTCACACTGATCCGATCATTCAATATCGAGTTGGGTGCATTAATGTATGAAGGAATAACATACGTGCCACCTATAACTTATCAAATGCAAGTCATAGGCTAATATATCAGTAGACAACCATTAGAGGAGTAGTTCATTAGACAATGCTTCATTTCGATCGCTTGATTAGGACACAGCTGCCACATTCAATGTTTCATAACAATTGACTTATATCAGATCACGACACATCGAGCTTCAAACAACTAATTACTCTGCCATGTGTCACTCTCCACGTTTTATTAAGTCACATGGCTACCATGTCAGTATCATAATTATCACCTTCTTAAAAAACACACAATGAACTTACTTATTAGTCCTTTATCATCATACAAACTTTCAGGTTGATTACTGCAATGGATTCGGAGATATTTAATACCAGTGAAATATTTTGCATGGCTGCCATATTAGATTGGTAGCAGTTATTGAAATCTAATAAGCACCGTTTTATTCCAATAGCTCCAGTCAATTTAAACTTATTAGAGGGCACACACGAACAAATGATTACATCATACGCCTGTAGGATGAAAGGATGCTAAAATACATAAAACTCAACTTTTGAGCTACAATAACGAAACTTAGCTGTAAGGTACACACACTGCTACAGTCATCACAGCAAAATGGTTGTCAGACAATTTCCACACAATGACACTCAAGTCTATGGGGCTGATAACCGCGAATTCCCGAACGTAGACTATATGTGGGATGGCAGCAGTTTTTGGGTCCGTGATCAATACAGACATCTAGCTAACACATGGCACCACATCGTATTGAGATACCTAATGCCCAGTTATCATATACTGTAAGTCTAACATTTGATAAACCATACCATCCTCTGACGCTTAGTGCAAGTGAATTGCCGTAATTGAGCGAGACCGATGGTTTAACTGCAGGTGTTAACCACAAAATGGTATGGGGCCTAGACAAATGAATCATTCATGAGTGAGGAGGGACAGTCCATTCCCTGGATACATAGTACTATAGTGTCTTTGTAAAATTGGAAGACCTTTAAATCGATAAACCGTTCCTATGTCGTGCATCCGAATAACTAAAGTTGTCAAGAAATCACAACTATCCTCTCAATTGTGTGAGGAAATCTACATCCTATGCAGGCCTTGCACGTTCGATTGATTGCTTTTTTTTAATGTAAAGTGAAACATGCAACAAGTATCTGCCTTTTATATTTCAGACCGAACAAAGGAATATCGCTAACGTAAACCTTCCTATCTTGCAGAAACTTTGCATACTCCTTGGTCGGATCGCGAGGAAAACACTTGTGGCAGTGTATCATCCCCAAAGTCATATTGGCCATCCCTATGGGAAGAGGGAGGTGAAATTGTATGCTCCTGAATACGAACCGCGAGTGTCCCAGGTCGGTGTGTGTGCTTAGTTCTCATCTCGTCTCCTACCAATCGCACTATTAAACATACTATCCTATCAATTGGTCTACGGTGCCTCCTTGGGGAAGTACAATTTTTGCCTTGTCTAGGGATAGCTCAAATGAATGAAATGCTATAACAGATATTTTCATTGTTATCTAACCAACATAAATGCTAAGCTTTAGTGAGATCAGGGGGTTATTGATCGCGATGTTCCCTAGTAAGTGTAATATCCGCCAGTTTAAGTACCTTCGTTGGTCATTGGGGAATGTGTCTAGACCTTGTTCCAGATCTACGCCAGTGTAGTCTGTGCAACAAAGCTTCAACGTATTTGGACATCAACAATTGATGACTGAAAATGAAAAAGAGTGAATGTGCCAAAATGATACATTTTCAGGAGAGCAAAATACTTTGGAATTCCAAAATATATTCCTAAAATCTTTAATGAAAATGAACATATTCTACTATTCACAAACAACCTTCATTTTACCATTAATTATAAAATGAAAGCACATTTCTTTGAAAAGACCACATGCTCCTCCCGTAAAACCAAGAGAATTATATAAGTGCCCTGGTTAGTAATGCTTCTGATGGTGAAATCAAAGTATTCTTCTTCCCGCTTAATACCTTAATACGCTTAACTTACAATAGTGCCACTTTCACCCCTTTCCAGTTTCACTCTTCAGTTATACTGCACACCAAACGCGAAATGTGGGGTAACATTATTCGTTGTTCGTGACTCATTTTGGGTTTTTACGACATCGTGGTCAAGTAGGTCATTGTAGTTGGATGTATGTAGAATGTGTCTAATAACATGTGTTATAGTGGCGTCTGTATTTATAATTGAGGCAAGGATTGGGATGAAGGTGGCCGTATCCTTAGGTTAGGAACCATCCCGGCATTTGCCTGGAATAGAAATGAGAAACCGAGGAAATCCACTACCGGAATCGGCAAGCTGGGAATCAAAACCACCACTTCTCACATAGCTGAGTGTACCCCGTTCCAGCTATCAGACTAGAATCAAAATTCTTCGCAGAGCCGGGAATCAAACCCAGACCTGTGGGTCGACTGCCAAGAATTCCAGTCACTACACCACGCGTTTGTCGTTCGTATAATTCAAATGATGGATATCTAATTCCATGGACGCTCTACATTTTTGGAATTTAACGGGATAAATAACAAACATTTCATCTAATTTTCCAAAGTTATGGAATACCTCAATCTACTAGGTGTTTCGGAATTGTGGCAACCTGTTATCCAGGTCATATAATATGGATACATCTAATTCAGAAATTGCAAACTTCGCTGGTTCATTGACAAGATATCAAACATTATTTCATGTGGGAATGGAGCTGTGTTCTGAGCAGCTCGGTAGGAATGCTATACGGATAGATCCTCCCAGCCATGCATAGCAGATTCCATGCAGCATGTGAGGATGGATCAAGAGAAAACTGTGCTTGAGTAAGACATTCACTTAGAGACAGGAAGAGGCACTCATATTCTCGGAAAGGGCGTGATTGTGCGGCAGTCAATGTGCTTCGATCCCAGCAGACTAGGTTCCATATCTTCGAGGTACCATGGCTTATGATCACGAGATTTTCCGTCGAGTAAAGCTACAAGCAACCTATCGTTGTAGGAAGGACAATAATAACAAATAAACGTATGCATACAGATCAAGAATTCACTCTTACGTGGGTAAGTCATGTGGCTTTCCCTGTGCGCAACCATGTCGACTATCTACTCGTTACTGCAAAAATAAGTCCGCAGTTCAGCGACGAGAGGTGTCAAAGTTGTAGCGCTGCTACATCTTGAACTAAGAGATCATAAACATCGCTCCATGGGTCCTAAAATCAGGGTCCTTGTCAGCTACCCAATGTGTCACATAAATATCTCAATCATTTCTGCAAAAACCCATCGATGAACTTCGCGATTTCGCATTTAAGCTGATATTTTCCCATCGGAGGAGCCCTGAAAAGAAGTTACGATATTTTTTGGAACAAAGTGTCTACAAAATTAATACACTCTATTTAAATTTAATGTATGCTTGGCTCCTAGTACGTATATGACGAGGTTATCCCTACGTCATGTGCTTTCCAGACATTTGTATCCGTTGAACAGCTGACGACTGGGACGTGTTGATTCACCCCCGGGGACGTGTACCATTATCCTGGAGCACGTTTGTTAAGCCATCACGCTACGACAGGAGGCACATGAAGGATGCGCATCTTACTATGTATCAATGAAAGATAAAACAGTGTGGTATAATAAAACCTACTATTGTATGTAAAATCCATTAGTCTTTTTGAAAACTCCTTTACACCCTCACAGGCCTACATACCATTTGTAAACCAAATACACTGAACATGTAAATTTATTTACCAAAAATCAAGGAATGTAAAGGCGAAACAAATCAACGGTTTGCATCTGGAAGGAATCAAATACTGCAAACGACCTCAAATTAGCAAGGGAAATTGAAGGAAGAGTAAAAGAATCCTGCTACTTTTGAAGCAAGATGACAAATTATGATAAAAGTGAGTTTAAATAGTTTAGCACTAGCAACGAGTATTTTTCCGTCGAAATAAATAAGCCAACAAATACAAATCAAATGTACTCGTATATTTAGGTGTTGGAAATTGTATTTTCGGCGTAGGGATGTGGCGGCCCCATCACCCACTGGGAAACCACTGCAATCAGTCGCCCGAGTATTGTCGGGAAAACCATACCTAAGTGGGTATGGGGGAAATGCCTACCCAAATCCTGACTATCTGGGGCACCCTGTCTCCAGGGGATAACATGGAGGGGTTATAGGACATAACGTACCACAGGACATATTGTACCACTTGCCCGGCTGATTACCTGCGAAGAGTCAGCTAATGGCCTTAAAATATTTCGGAGAGGACATAACGTACCACTTGAAAGAGTGGGAAGTATTTAGGACGCAAAAAAACCTCAATTAATTCTGGCAATAAATACGTGGGCAATATCATAACATAAACTAATATAAAATATGATAAGTTTTTGGATACCCATCACACTTTATCCAGGATTTGGATTGGCAAAATGTTTATAAACATTTTGGCGTGTTTCAAATCAGCTGTGGTTAAGCTCTGGTCATTTTTCGTTTTCTTTACCATGTTTTTCTTATTAAAAAAATAAGAATTGTTTTTTGTGGGTTATATATCCTAGCGAGTAGCAAGTTCGTCATGGGATGTTTCATTCTAGGTGAATAGCCAGTTCGCCATGTAAAGTTTCATTCCAAGTTCGGCGAATTTGAGAGAGCTCTCAAGCAAGATTTCAAGTTTCCATTCTCTTCATACCGCGTCATTATTCTGTCAAGCCGTTCATCATACTTGACATATTTCTTCTTTCTGTTTGAACTTTCAATGTACAATTCGTACTTCATCCGTCTAAGTGCGCACATAAACCGCCCTTATTCGTTGTACACAACACCATGTTACAATACCAAAATGTTTAAACCCGCACAGTGTGATCGCCACTGATGTTTATGTGGTTATGAACCTGTAACTGGAATGCCCGTCTGACATCAAGTGGTACGTTATGTCCTAGCGTAATATTTGGGGATTGCGGGAAAACCGTTCTTAGGTAGATAACGACCTAGGTGGTACGTTATGTCCTCGAAAATCAACTGGTACGTTTTGTCCGTGGTACGTTATGTGCGGACTCCATATGTAGGATGGGAAGGTAATCCAACAAACCACTCTACGTTGGGCTAATTATCCATGTGGAGGTAAAGTGTTTCAGAGAACTACAAGTATACTCGGATTGGATGGATAGTTGCAGAAATGGCTCAAACGAGGCTACACCGACGCTCGAAGGCATAAGGGAATTGAAGAAGGAGAAGAAGAAGGAGAATAATAATAATAATAATAATAAGAAATTGTATTTTAGGGCGTGGCACTCAAACCCGACGATTGCTGCAGTACGAGGAAAAATAGAAGCATTAAATATGTGGTGAATCAGTAGATGAGTAGGTAGAGTAACAAATTAAGATGTATTAGAGCGCGTTGAGGAGAATGGATGTTTGCAACGAGTTTTGAGAAGAGGAATGTAGATAAGTAGGACACGTTAACTTCTATATACAGTGGAACGTGGCTAATTCGAACTTCTATAATTCGAAATCTTCTTTAATTCGAATTTTTCTCTTGGTCCCTAGTATTTTATATAGAATCAATGCTAAAAATCGTGGTTAGTTCGAATTATATTTTGGATAATTCGAAGTTTTTACGTGTAAAAACTCCGAAAAACAAGATGGTTCCCGAAAAATCTGTTCCGCGTGCAGCTCAAGCAACAAACCACATCACAAAACTAAGGCGTTTTTTGAAAGTAGAAATGACGTGATTCTTTTTTCCGTTTATTAAATTTGTTAGATTCTTTTATGATGTCCGAGAGACTTAATTGTAGGAAACGAGTAAAAATCTCAAACTTTTTTGAAAAACAGTAGATTTCTCCACGACTTAACTAGATTGCTGCATTACTACTGTCGTTAAATTGGTGAATAGTATATTTTGGTTTTATTTTATCATTTGAAATTTTTGGATAATTCGAATTTTCTTACTGTCCCTTGAGGTTCGAATTATCCAAGTTCCACTGTAGATGAAAACGTGGAAGACTGGATCTATAGGGGAAGCTAATTGAGACCTGGTTAGCCTAGCGTTTATTATTGACATCAGCTCCTTGTCCTATGCAGGATTGATAAACGCAACGCCTACACTGAAAAATCATTAGTGCCAAAGTTGATGGCATAGTTGAAACTCGGATGTACACCGTGTTCCAATTCAACACGGAACTGTAAAATGGGTTGCCTACCCACCCGCAATTGGCTTGAAATCTGCTCGCAGCGCAGTTCTGAAACAGAAATCGTTCAAACTTATGGTGAAGTCTCTGTAAATATATTTTGAGAGAGCATAATGCTTTGCAATGCTGCATAAGAAGGCGGCAATCAGTGAAATCGAACTCAGCCCCGACGCTAGCGCGCTGCGAGCAGATTTCAAGCCAATTGCGGGTGGGTAGGCAACCCATTTTACAGTTCCGTGTTGAATCGGAACACGCTGTACTCTTAAACCGAACACGGATGCAAAGAATGCATATGTTGAATAAAAGGACGAGTCCTATGATGAGATAGTGTAAATGTTTTGAATTGCCGAACGCGTATCTCTTCCCAGAATAGCTCAGTTGGGAACATTGCACTCCATAACAAGTCAGGTGAAGATGCAGCAGGCAGATTCTACTCCAGAAGGTAAATACCAGCCAGGTAGTCACTTCTCTGCCAATCCTTACATCAAACACATTCACACACATACTTATACCGTACATACACCACCATAACACAGGTAATCGAAATATTTTCTTCACGGGGGTAAAGAAAATACCACGATATACAAGCCCCAAAAAGAAACAACAGCAAATTACATGAACGTTAAGGATTGGTTTCCCAACATAGAGTGACGAACAACGGAAGTAATGGATCATGTGTAAACCATTTGAAATGATTGTGATATACTGTAAGTAATATATGTGAGGTTTACAAGCGATTTTGACCAATTTGAGCTACAGGCTGCCTAAATATCTTATAAATGCTAAAATAATACAGAGCTGTCTCTAGCACAGGATTTTTGGGTACAGAATATGATGTTCATTAAATTGCACCTCTCCTCCTCTCGTCTCTGTCTTTGAGGTGACGTTAGAGCTACATCATGTGCCTTCAGCTTACAATTAAGATACATTGGGGAATATAGCAACTTGCTGTCCTTTGATGGTTGACAATACCAGTCTGTCAATTGATCAATGTATTAGAGGATTATCTAGCCAGCAAGCCATAGAGTTTCCAGCAATCAATGACATAAGCTAATACTCCAGTTCCAATCACAATCCGAGTCCTGTAACTCCCTCACTATTGAGCACATATTACTCATATGTGCACGTTAGTTTGTCACTGAAAACTGCGCTGCCTTCTGTGGTCTTGGGGTATATTCTGAGTTCGATTCCCGGCTCTGCAAGGAAATTTATTTCTGAAAGACGATCTGAAGATTACAGTGACAGTGGTACGAAACAAGAAGTTGTATCAGAAGCCCTTTGGATGTGTGTTGACTTCAAGTGATGACTTGCTTCAAAACTCGTCACATCTATTTGATTATTATAAATTTTGAAATATATTATGTTAGAACTTACTGGGTACAGCAGCCCACCCTTCCTTAAATTTGAATGTTGTGGTTAGTTTGTTTCTGTCCCCAATTGCCGTTATAAATGGATTAACTTGGCGTAAGGTTCATACTGTGCTCGCTCTCGGACGTTGTGAGGACTATTGTCCACTGGAAATGCGTGGGGAATATTAATTAGCCTTTCTTTTTAATGAAGACGCATGATACTAGAGTTAAAACTGAGATAAGTAGTGTGCTGTATTAAATATGAAATGGAAGATAGAAGGAACCTTGTAGCTAGCTTAACGTGAGCGTTAATCTTGCAGGGCCTCCGTTTTACGTGGAATCGGAACCACAGGACATAGCATTTTACTTCAAAAATCTCGCATTCATTGACAGGGATTCGAACCCGGTCCACCTTGCTGAGAGGCAAAAACATCCTGACCGCTGTGCCACCACGCCCCTCAATGTGAAATGGCACTGCGTAAATTAAGAAAATCACATAGCAAGTAATGAGCTCAATTCTACTGATCAGGATGTCGATCTGTTACGACTGAGCCCCTTCTTCGTAATTTCAACAGTCTCTATTTTAATGGTTTGCTCTTTAGTCCGTTAGCACGCTATTTAAATTGGATGGGAACAAAATTGTCTACTCAATCTTAACAACCAGAAAGAAATTACGTAAGCTTAATTATAAACATTGCTCAAATAGGGTTAAGAGAATGCCATGTTTCGTTATTCTAGTGAAGATCATCAGATCTTGGTCACATATGGCATTTACAGGATTTAATATCACTAGCAGCCATACCCGTCATAGACGGATAGATTTACGGCCCTATATAAATTTATGGTTGCAATAGCCCGTCATCTGCCATCCAATGGTCATTGAGGATGGGAGGGATTAACGGATGTTCCCACTTTTCCTTCTTGTATAGCACCGAAAAACCTGAGGCATAATATACCACCAATATCGTTGAGTGCCTTACGAATTGGTTACGTAGGGAATTAATTTGTCCCATATACAAACATAAAATTAAGTAATGAGAAATAATTTTATAAGCAAATTTATGACTATATAATCTGAGCATTATTAAACAAATATTGAAGAAAATAGAAGTTATGATTAAGAATGGGCAACATAAATTCAGTATCGTTATGCTCGACGAAAATTATATGACATTAAAGTAAAGGCATAATTTGACCTACAACATTCTTCACACAAATATAGCTAATGAAATATGAACCTGTATATTTACAGACAGAACAAATAAAATAAGCCATGTCGGTATTTCTGTGACATAAAGAGAAGACGTTGTCTTCCTAAGTTCCAAGAATGTTACAGACCAAATTCCAGTCTCACTTTTTTTTTTTTTTTTTTTTGTCGTGTGGCCTCTTGAGAGGCCAAGTGCAGGTCTTTCTATTCGACGCCCGTGGGCGACCTGCGCGTCGGGATGAGATATGGAATGGATGGATATGAATGAAACTGGGCAAGAATGTGGAAGGAAGCGGCTGTGGCCTGTCAGAAGGTACTGTCCCAGCATTTGCCTGGTGTTGAAAATGGGAAACCACAGAAAACCATTTCAAGGACAGCCGACGGTGGGGCTCGAACCCACGCGTCTACCGAGTCAGCAGTGAGCTTGGCCCCATGGCCTAACGCAGCGCTTTAGCCAGCGTAGCCACTACTGTCGGTAGTCTCACATAAATAATGTAGATTAAAAGCTATTCTCTTCAAAAATAATTTCAGAACAAAATTAATTTCATGCTTGTATTTATACAAGAAAGAAAGTAACTTTTTCTGGAAATTCAAACATAATCAGGGCGCATATATCTTAAATCATCGAACATGTTTGGGTGATACTTTACCAAATCTATATATATAAAGCTCAATGTCTGTCTGTCTGTCTGTCTGTCTGTTATGTATACAAATCCACACCGTTTCACCGATCTGAACCAAAAATTGTATACATACCCTTCGGAACCCTGCGGGTAACCCTGTCCACTTGAAATTTCCGACAGACCACCCCATTCCCTGCATTTAGGCCCTTTGTCCCAAATCTACACCGTTTCACCGATCTCAACCAAAATTTGTATACTTACCCTATGTAACCCTGTGAATAACACTGTCCACTTAAAATTTCGGACAGACCACCCCATTTCCTGCTTTTAGGCCCTTTGGCAAACTTCTACACCGTTTCACCGATCCGAACCAAAATTTGTATACCTACCCTTTGCAACCCTGCAGGTAACCCTGTCCACTTGAAATTTCGGACAGACCACCCCATTCTCTGGATGTAGGCCCTTTGGCCCAAATCTACACCGTTTCACCGATCAGAACCAAAATTTGTATACTTACTCTTTGGTACCCTGCGAGTAACAATGTCTGCTTGAAATTGCGGACAGACCACTCCATTCCCTGCATTTAGGCCCTTTGGCCCAAATCTACACCGTTTCACAGATCTCAACCAAAAGTTGTTATTTACCATCTGGAACCCTGCGAGTAACACTGTCTGCTTGAAATTTCGAACAGACCACTCCATTCCCTGCATTTAGGCCCTTTGGCACAAATCTACACCGTTTCACCGATCAGAACCAAAATCTGTATACTTACCCTTTGGTACCCTGCGAGTAACACTGTTTGCTTGAAATTGCGGACAGACCACTCCATTCCCTGCATTTAGGCCCCTTGGCTCAAATCTACACCGTTTCACCGATCTGAACCAAAATGTGTATACTTACCCTTTGTAACCCTGTGAATATCACTGTCCACCTAAAATTTCGTACAGACCATCCCATTTCCTGCTTTTAGGCCTTTTGCCAAAAATCTATATCGTTTCACCGATCCGGACCAAAATTTTTATACTTACCCTTTCGAACCCTGCGGGTAACCCTGTCCATTTGAAATTGCGGACAGATCACCCCTTTCCCTGCATTTAGGCCCTTTGGCACAAATCTACACCGTTTCACCGATCAGAACCAAAATGTGTATACTTACCCTTTGGTACCCTGCGAGTAACACTGTCTGCTTGAAATTGCGGACAGACCACTCCATTCCCGGAAAGAGGACAGGGTCCGTCCCAAAGGCAATGGAAAAAAGGGGTAAAACCGGACCTGCTCAGGAAACCCTCAGGGTTGCCAGCTCCCGAACTCACCAGCCATGAGCCCTTGAGGATGTAGCACTATCCAGGGTGCACCCGAAGTGGTGGGGCTACACACACCCTGCCTCCTTGAGGGTCTTGAGCAGAAGACATGAGATATTAAGAAAAGAAAAAGAAGGCTGACACCTCGAAGAATGAGGCTATCAGGAATGATTAGGCAAGGGCTAATTAAGGCGGGAAAGTGAAAGAGTTGCTAGGCCTCGGATACCCTGATACCAACGGGGTCGGAAGAGAACAAGAGTTTGACCAAGGGAGGCTGACAGGAAAGAGAACTGAAAGGAGCCCGGCACCAGTAAGTAGAAGCAATGCCGGACTCAGCTGGGGTCCCGTGGTCGCAAACCCACGTCCCACAAGTTGTGAGACATTGGTGGGGGGAGGGGGGGGGGGCAGGTGTGAGAATAGCTTGCTGATTCATCGCGAGGTGACATGAGAGAAATGACCAGACCCCGCCGTGTTACCTGGTATTGCTGACTATGCTGATGTTCATATTGCGTCTTTGCTCAAACCACTGTAGTGTTACGAAAGAATGAGTGATTCACCGGTCAATGTGAATAGGACCGGGAACCCCCACCCGAACGTCTGTCATCATAATATATCGTCATCATCTGCGATATTCTCAGGTTAGTGCAGCTTGGACCCGAGCAGTACTCGATAAGCTCTTTCACTACACGCATCCAGTATAGGCCTAAGCCAGAAAATAACGTTCAGACATTGGAAGACATCGAAGGTAGAAATCTGAATTACCTATATCAGATTTAAAATTACACCATGTTCGTTTAGTAGTCATTTTTCATTACCTTATTATTATCATAAGGACAAATGACCTAGATGTTAAGCCCATTATACCACTAATCACCACACACAATAACTCTTCATCGCCTGTGAATTTTGAAATATTTCTTTCTACCACGGTAGTTTGCAAGTTTCTCGTGTCAATTCAACAGTGGTTTTAATTACCATCCTCATCAAAAGGGCAAATGACCTAGATGTTACGTCCATTATACTACTAAGTAACACCACAGTCTTCATCGCCTGCGATTTTTAAAATGTGTATTTCCATTAGTTTGTAAGTTTGATATACCCGTTCAGTAGTAGTCGTATTGACAGGCTATGCCAAAGGAGAAGATATCTTCATTCCCCGAATTCCTTTGATCCCTACTGATATGCCTTTTGATTTCAAGCTAATGCAATTCCCTGCATGATCCCCTCTCATGATCAGTTATAAGTAGCTTGCTCAAGAGTGGGCACACCTAAACATTTATTTATTTATACACCAGAGGGAAAAACAAGGAATATCGTTATTCTAACGCACTCCATTAATTTCAATGTTAGCTACAAACATGTTAGTATTTATTAAATAACAACTGCGAAGTGAGATGAAACATTTCTCTGAAGTTCAACCATTACATCGTATATTAGGCCGTGTTACTTTGCGAGTCATCTGTCTAGGATACTATTTAATCTACTGTTACTGTATTCATTTATACCAATGATCTGGTTCCTCTTCTTGAGAACCTGTACCGAAACATGTAAGCCGGTCACGTAGAAAATTCACAGCGAGTGTTATGGTATATCGTACATCTCTTTTCTATTTTATTCCTTTCATTCCTTTAAAGTATCAATTTTTCCCATTCGTTGATAAGTTATATGTGCCAGTAGTCGCTTCTATGTTCATCATCACTATGTAGAAGATGTTTTGCGTCAGAAGAAAAGACAACTGGATGCTCAGGAACGTTAACGATATATCGACTGAGAAATCTGGAAGCTTCTCTTGGAGGAATTGCTTCAGACATTTATCGTACAGTTTAAACCTTAACAAGACGAAACTTTTAACCAGATAGCGATCTAAGTGGGAGCTCTTTGGCAAAAAATAATCAAGTCTTTCCCGAAATGTGAGTCCTAAAAATAACTTTTTCTATTATTTTCTAAGTTTCATGTCAGTTATGTAGTAATTTTCAATATCATCCTGATCAGTAGGGCAAATTACCTAGATGTTACGCCCTCAACGTCATTGGGGGCAAATGACATAGATTTTAAGTCCATTATATTTCTAATCACCACCACATATAGTCTTCTACGACTGAGATGTCACGAATTCTGGGACCGCTAACGACATATCTCGACTCGGACTGAAGACAAATATCACGAGAATGATCATTATTTTACAGAGCCTTCCCATAGTGACTTAAGTACACACATTGTCACTGGGTTTGATATTGTAAGAAATGAATACATAAATAAATATAATTTATGACGTTGAGTGTTAAGGAGACTGAAATATTATCATCATTCCACCGGGCGAAGCCGGGTACTACTGCTAGTAATTGATATAACAACAAGTCAGTCAGTCAACGCAATCCCAATTACATAGGCATGCGAAAAATATCCTGGGAAAAATTACATGTGACTAGAATATTTATAATTATTTGCTTTGGACTTTTCGCTTGTCGCAGTAACTGAGATTACATTGTTTTGGCCGACTCAAAAGTTGCAATATTAATTGTCATCAAGGCAACACCGGAAAATAACTTCAAATCTCTCCACACTTTACCAAATGTGATTATTTTGCCAAACAGAACGTTTCCAAGGTAAGAGATTCGTTAAATGCAGCTTAAATGCAAAGACATACTACATCTTCTCTTGGAGTAATGCTAGGGCAGGCTTTTCTTGAAATCGGTCGAACATGTCATTTCTCATTTTTCAGGAAGAATATTTTTCCTGAGATTCACGTTTTTCACTAAGCAGTTTCGGGGATATCCACACTCATAAGAAGGTAAAAAAAACACATTGTCGAACACGTGTCTCTCAAATTTCATTAATGAACATACTTGACTGAAAATGTGTATGGTGGTCCGACGAACATCCCAGCATTTGTGAGGAACAGCGTAGAGTTTGAATTACGAAGTCATGCGAGTAATATTTTGCATTTGTAGCTCAAGCGATTTCAGAAAAATACATTTTGTCAATCAAGTCAAGTGTTCAGTGTTTCTGAATCCTCTGAAGATGTGTCGCTTTATGCACCGTTGTAATCGGTGGCCATTTACGTGGTACGCCACCCTAAATGTTTATGGCTGTTCACTAATTATACAGTTTGATATTTAGTTCTGAGAATTGAATGCGAAATCCAGAAAGCAAATTTTAAGTCATCGTCAAGTAGGTGACTCCTGGGCAATGATGGTTCTCATCGTTTAGCTATAAGAAAACAGTACATGGTTTATAGTTCTTAGTCATGATATAAGATATCAGACTCATAGCGCTAATAGGACTAGGTCTCAATAAGAGAGTATTGAACCTTGAAAATTTACGTGACCACCAATTTGGTTTCGAGCTTGTCCCTGTTTTGAAATGTCTTTCAATAACATTGTCTTATATTCATCCAACAGGGTGCACAATTTCTGGCTTACAGTTGTCATAGGCCATGAGAAATGGGATTTGAAGAAAGTAAATTTACGAAGCCATCATCTTGGTATCGTGCTTGGCATGGTTTCAAAACTCACCTCGTTGATCTTGTTTTAATTCCTCTATCATGGTAACAAAATTTTGTGTTACAGTTATAATGGTTTCAAGAAAATAGAATTTTTTACTTTCGCGCGGCCGCTATCTCGTTTCTTGCTTGTCACGATTTCGAATGTCATATCTTTAAAATCATCTTGTAGAAGTCTATCACGTTACATAATTTCTGGCCTGTATCTTTAATATGACCTGAAAGAAGTACATTGAAATTTACTCATTCGTGCGACCACCTTGATTTTGTGCATGTCATTGTTTTAAAAGTTATATCAAAAACTAAAGTTCAGGTATCATGGTACGAAATACAGTATCTAGCTTATAGCTCTGGTAGAGTCAGATATATTAACCCCTGGTAAATTATTCCATTTGCCCGTCATGTTGGGTTGGTGATAATGAAATTCAATAGGTGTGGCCGAGGTTGGATGGGGTACTAATAGGTCCTTAGCAAGTTCAATTGAAATATGTCAAACAAATATACAGTTTTAAGGAATACCCAAACACAAAGACAGACACATGCACACACAAAAGCAAAAGTAGGTGTCATAAGATTGAATTACATATGATGGAAATAGGTTAAGGACCTATAGGCTATGCCCAAAACAACTTAGTGAGAAAAGGAACTTTGTATACATATGTGTAAAATAGATATTTTCTCTCAGACGTATGCATGGAGATATGGCGTTTTCACTTAGCAAGGCAGAGTGGAAGTAACATAATAAATGTGTGATATACTAGATGTTTTGATAAAGGATTTCCTGGCGCATTCATTTCTTTTTACCGTATATAACGCTGAGGTGTATCTTTCACACAACTCAAACTCCTAAACAAGGTGGAGTTCGGAAATGTGGTTAGTGCAAAAATATTATAAATTGTCTGGGTAATTCAGAAAAAGTCATGAACTGCTTATGAAGCCGGGGATAAGGGGCACAGTGGGTCCTATAATGTGGAATATAGACGATAGCCCGTGCCAGACCTATGTCAGGTCAAGCCCACATATCTCCAAAATAAAATTGCATACTCGAATAAAAATATCGCAATAATGTTGCGAAGACGGGCACGATGTACTGTACCTTCTACTTTATGTTCAGAAATTCTGACGGTGGACTGCAGAGGGTGGGGTGAGAGGTTTATGGGATAATAGTGATCTGACAGGTGATAGGCCTACAAATGGCTTTTCTAAAAGCAGTGGAAATCTGCGGATGGCTATATTACTTTTCATTACACAGGAACGGTTACGCTTGGTCGAAAGTATTGGGAGGGACAGGTTGTTAATTAGTATGAGCGATGTAAGTATTTAAAGATACGTAAACTAGTACTCGTTTGATGGGTAAATCATCCTATTGTTGGCACCCCTCCAGTAATTGGCATTGCTTACTACAACTGGGCATAATAAGGTGTCTGTCATGATTGCTGTCCTGCAAGTTCACTAATTTTGAGCCTCAACACTCCCCATGTAGTACTTCAATTGTTTCTGCCAGTTGGCATTGTTACAATAGAGGCTAATAGCAATCCCGCCAGTTACTGCAAACATTGTTTCTCACTGGACAGTTTCCTTAGCGGTAAGTTAAGAACATTATATGCGTATGACATTAATTTATTAATATATTAAATAACTATGATTGTTTATGAGTATAGGGTACTTTCTTTTGCGAATTGTAGAATACTTTTGCGACAACTCAGACCTCCTAACCTCACTCGACACATCTTTATAGATGTGCCAATTACTGGTATTGAAAAATAAGCATTTTGCCAGTTATTGGCACCAAGTGCCAATTACTGGGTAATTCCATATTTTGTTTTATGATCATAATATGGGTAGACTATACATTCTGTTATGTGTATTTCGTTTTTTAATGTCTTGAGGCACACGAAACCAATTATTGGCATGGGTGCCAATAACTGGAATATGATGTTCCAATAATTGGTCGCATGAGATTGTACTCATTTCTTATATTTTGTTATTGGGCATTAAGCTCTAAAATAAGCAAGCTGTTCAGAAAAGAACATATAGCCTACTTTCTCCTAAATGCATGGGTATTTTTATAACTCTTTGTCCTTTTCAAGGAGTATGATTGAATGTTGGTTGTAGTAGCTTGTTGAAATACAACGTGCTATAGGGATATTAAACATGAATATGAGGTGCCCTTTGCTAGTGCTACCTCTGTACAAAAAATTCGTTCAATTCGGTTTCACCGTGTTTGAATTGATAGGGGGAATCGATTTGCACACATACCTGGCCACCATCTGCAAACTATTGGGCTGATGTTCTTGCAGTTTGGTCAGAATATGTTTCCCACATAAAGATATGGTGTTGCAAAATTTGGTAGAGACTAGATTATTAGGTTGGTCGTAATTACATTTTAGCTTTTAACATTTGGGTGGCCGCGATTACGTTTCCGTCAAGATAGCGGTGATATAAAACATGACACTGAGGTGCCCTTTGATAGTGCTACCTCCTCTGTACCAAATTTCGTTCCATTCGGTTCCACCGTGTTCGAATTAATAGGGGGAATCAATGTTGACATAAAGATGGCCGCCATCCGCAAACTATTAGGCTGATGACCTATTAGTTTGGTCAAAGGATGCTCCCCCCATAAAGGTATGTTGTTGCAAAATTTGGTAGAGATCGGATGATTAAGTTAGTCGTAATTTAACTTAAGCTTTGAACATTTGTGTGGCCGCCATTACATTTCTGTCAATATGGCGGCGATATAAAACATGACACTGAGATGCCCTTTGCTAGTGCTACCTCTGTACCAAATTTCGTTCCATTCGGTTTCACCGTGTTTGAATTAATAGGGGGAATTTATTTTCACACAAAGATGGCCGCCATCCACAAACTATTAGGCTAATGACCTATTCATTTGGTCAAAGGATGCTTCCTCTATAAGGGTATGTTGTTGCAAAATTTGGTAGAGATCGGATGATTAGGTTAATCGTAATTTGTTTTAAGCTTTGAACATTTGTGTGGCCGCCATTACGTTTCCGTCAAAATGGCGGCGATATAAAACATGACACTGAGGTGCCTTTTGTTAGTACTACCTCTGTACCAAATTTCGTTCCATTCGGTTGCACCATGTTCGAATTAATAGGGGGAATCGATTTTCACACAAAGATGGCCGCCATCCGCAAACTATTACGCTGATGACCTATTCATTTGGTCAAAGGGTGCTTCCTCTATAAGGGTATGTTGTTGCAAAATTTGGTAGAGATCGGATGATTAGGTTAATCGTAATTTGATTTAAGCTTTGAACATTTGTGTGGCCGCCATTACGTTTCCATCAAGATGGCGGCGATATAAAACATGACACTGAGGTGCCTTTTGTTAGTACTACCTCTGTACCAAATTTCGTTTCATTCGGTTGCACCGTGTTCGAATTAATAGGGGGAATCGATTTTCACACAAAGATGGCCGCCATCCGCAAACTATTACGCTGATGACCTATTAGTTTGTTCAAAGGATACTCCCCCCATAAAGGTATGTTGTTGCAAAATATGGTAGAGATCGGATGATTAGGTTAATCGTAATTTGATTTAAGCTTTGAACATTTGTGTGGCCGCCATTACGTTTCAATCAAGATGGCGGCGATATAAAACATGACACTGAGGTGCCTTTTGTTAGTACTACCTCTGTGACAAATTTCGTTTCATTCGGTTGCACCGTGTTCAAATTAATAGGGGGAATTGATTTTCACACAAAGATGGCCGCCATCCGCAAACTATTACGCTGATGACCTACTAGTTTGGTCAAAGGATACTCCCCCCATAAAGGTATGTTGTTGCAAAATTTGGTAGAGATCGGATGATTAGGTTAGTCGTAATTTGATTTAAGCTTTGAACATTTGTGTGACCGCCATTATGTTTCCGTCAAGATGGCGGCGATATAAAACATGACACAACATACCTTTATGGAGGGAGCATCCTTTGACCAATCTAATAGGTTATTAGACTAATAGTTTGCGAATGGCGGCCATCTTTATGTCAAAATTGATTCCCCCTATTAATTCGAACACGGTGCAACCGAATGGAACGAAATTTGGTACAGAGGTAGCACTAGCAAAGGGCACCTCAGTGTCATGTTTTATATCGCCGCCATCTTGACTGAAACGTAATGGCGGCCACACAAATGTTCAAAGCTTAAATCAAATTACGATTAACCTAATCATCCGATCTCTACCAAATTTTGCAACTACATACCTTTATGGAGGGAGCATCTTTTGACCAATCTAATAGGTCATTCGCCTAATAGTTTGCGGTTGGCGGCCATCTTTGTGTCAGAATCGATTCCCCCTATTAATTCAAACACGGTGAAACCGAATGGAACGAAATTTGATACAGAGATAGCACTAGCAAAGGGCATCTCAGTGTCATCATTAATATCGCCGCCATATTGACAGAAACGTAATGGCGGCCACACAAATGTTTAAAGCTTAAATCAAATTACGACTAACATAACCATCCGATCTCTACCAAACTTTGCAACAACATACCTTTATGGAGGGAGCATCCTATGACCAATCTAATAGGTCATTAGCCTAATAGTTTGCGGATGGCGGCCATCTTTATATCAAATTCTGATTCCCCCTATTAATTCGAACACGGTGGAACCGAATGAACGAAATTTGGTACATAGGTAGCACTAGCAAAGGGCACCTCAGTGTCATGTTTTATATCACCGCTATCTTGACGGAAACGTAATCGCGGCCACCCAAATGTTAAAAGCTGAAATATAATTACGACCAACCTAATAATCTAGTCTCTACCAAATTTTGCAACACCATATCTTTATGTGGGAAACATATTCTGACCAAACTGCAAGAACATCAGCCCAATAGTTTGCTGATGGTGGCCAAGTATGTGTGCAAATCGATTCCCCCTATCAATTCAAATACGGTGAAACCGAATTGAACGAAATTTGGTACAGAGGTAGCACTAGCAAAGGGCACCTCATATTCATGTTTAATATCCCTATAGCACGTTGTATTTCAACAAGCTACTACAACCAACATTCAATCATACTCCTTGAAAAGGACAAAGAGTTATAACAATACCCATGCATTTAGGAGAAAGTAGGCTATATGTTCTTTACTGAACATCTTGTTTTTTATATTAATGTATTACAATAACTTTTCTTAAAAATGAGCTTAATTTGCATCTGTTCATTAGAATTACCACTACCACCAATATATTATTTCACCTCATATTATACGATGCTGCTGATTTTTCAAACAGACGCTGGAGACTTATTGGTCATCAGTGCTGCTTACTTGGGGTTGGGTAATATAAGTGTATCCAGGCAGTGATTACGTTTGTTTGATTTAAAAATAAAGTAGAATATAGGCTCAGTTGACAATAAATTTTAAATATCGTCTTCTTTCCAGGTGGATTTATGAATGTTCTCGGAAGGGATTTCCAAGAAGAAAAGAAGACATTCAAATTACTTTTAAGGAAGTTATTGAAAAGAATCCCAGAACAATTCCTTTTGAAGGGAACATGCCTGGTCATAGGCCTAAATGGTACCTTGGCTTTCTACGCCGACACCCCAATATTTCTTGTAGAACGCCTGAAGGATTGGCAGCTGCTAGTGCTTGCGTATCAAAAGAAGATGTTGAGGGATGGTTCAGTTCAGTTTAGGATATCCTTCAAGTAGAGAATGTGTTTCATATTCTTTCATATCCCGAAAGATTATTTAATGGTGATGAAACTAACTTCATGTTGTGTCCCAAGAAGAATTTAGTTCTAGCTCCTTCAAGTAGTAAGAATTTGTACGAAGTTGAACTTGGCCAGGACAAGTCAACTCTAACAGTAATGTGCACCTTCTTTTTGCCACGGGGAAGATCTGCCTACCCATGATCATAATTATATCCACTGCAGAGGATTCCACTAGAGATTGTCCGTAAAATTCAGAAAAATGCGGTGCCGAATGCAGCGATAACGGCTAAATGAAATCCGAGCTCTTCTTTGAGTACATAGGGAATGTCCTTATATTGTAGAAAATAACATTCGATTGCCAGTCGTTTCATTTGTATATGGACATAAAACCCATCTCACATACCACCTCAGTGAGCTGTGCAAGGAGATGATGTTGCAGCATTTAAGCCTGTTAAAGGAATGTGAAATGGAGCTGTCCTTTTTTGGGGAACCGAGAATCCCAATATGACTGTCACCAAGGAGGATTTTGCTTCTATTTTGAAAGAATGTTTATGAACTCCAATCTTGAAGCTTCTCTCAAAAATGGCTTTAAGGCTACGGGTCTTTGTCCATAGAATGTTGATGCAGTGGATGTTTCCAAATGTGTTTGGAAACGTGTTTCCACTGCCAGTGCAAATACCACTCCACCACCTTACACTCAGTCTCTTCGGTATGATGAGTTCTGCAAAATTGTAGGAGAGAAGGGCATTGATGATTTTACCAAAACGAAAGAAGTTTTGGGGCAGGAAAAAAATGGGGAGGACTTCGTCATCCTGTACAGACTTTGGGAAAATTTCCACCGGAAGTATTATGGGAAACATGAAATCAGCATCTTGGTCGATGATCCGAATGTTGACAGGGAGTCAGATGAACATGATGTGTTTCTAAACAGTCCCCAGATTGAACCACAAGGTGAAGGAAGTAATAGAATGCACCAAGATTCCCAGGACAGTCCTTCAGAAAGCCCTTTGACTACAGAACAGTACCGTACCCTATAGGCGACTACCTTTTGTTGAATGATAACAATAATGTAACCAACGTTGCATGGTCAGAAACCCCCAAAAGAAAAGGAAAAAGAATCACTGTCAAAATTCCTTTTGTGTTAACATCAGAGAAATGGAAAGAAATATATGAAGCAAAGAAGAACGAAAGAAAGAAAGAAAGAAAGAAAGAAAGAAAGAAAGAAGATGCCCTAAAAGAGAAAAGACAGAGGAAACTTAAAAGAGAAGAAAATAAGTTTTTAAAACAAGCTTCCCTAAACTCTGGCAAGAGGCTCTCTGAGAAAGGAAGTACCAGTAATAAAAATCCCAAAATAGCTAAGGCCAGTTTATTTCCATTGGATGATAATCAACCTTCCACTAGTTACAACAAAAGGCCAGACGTTTCTGAAGGAACTTGTGGTAAAGAAACCTATGGAATATGCTTCAAATGTACTCGCACTGTGGGAGCTTCTAAGAAGGGATTTGAAGGCAATAGTTGCGAACGACTCTACCACCAAAAATGCATTCAAATGGATCATAAAATTCATAATCCAGATGATTCTGATGAAGACCTTTTCGCGTGCTAGTTTGTTTTGCAATCCAGAATGACTATGACTATGATGATGATGATGACTATGATTCATTTCAAATAGCAACACGTCACACTACAAAATAGTCTTCATTCCTTTAAAGTCTACTCTACCACACCTGCATGACAAACAGAATTGCCGCATTGCTGACGATTATGAAGAAGGTTATTCCTCTGCTATGTGTTTCTTTATATCATTTACTCCATTGATGACTATAGTTAGTTGGTTATTGTTGTTTTCAGGGACTCTAATGACCCATTCGATAGAGAAGGGATCCCATTAAAAATTGAAATTGTTATCGATGTGGTCTATTTTGTTTTTATAGCTTTATCTTAAGGCCATATAAAACATCGTCAGTGCCACCAACTACTGAAGTATTACAAATGAAATTTGAACTCTAAGTTGGATATCTCACAAGGGAGTCATGGGAACTGTTCCAAAATTGGCACACATAGAGAACATGATATTTCAGATTTCTTTTCAGTAGCCCATATATTACAATAATACCAACTTAATTCTACGCATCCTGATAGGTTCAATGTTTAAATGCATATAACGTCCATAACTAAAAACAAAAACAAAACAAAAACACATGTGGGACGTGGGACACAGTTTCACTAATATTGAAACCGACTTAAAAATAATTCATCACGAACCGAAAAGCATAGCTCTTGACATAAAGGAAGCAATCGAGATACACCTAGCCAAAAGAAACAACCCCAATAATTTAAATGAACACACTTTCATGGAAAGTTCACCCATCTTCACTCTGCTGAAAAAGGCACCCTGTTGGAAACAAGTCACATCATAGCGATGCAGCCAAGTTAGATAAAAGGGGGAGGGGGGGAGAAAAGGGGGATAATAATAGGAAAATATTATTTGGATCAGGAAGTACGATGTGCCTTTTCTTCAATAAACCTAGGCCGGTATTAATGGCAGTATAAAAGGAGCCGGGATATTCTCAGAGACCGGTGAGCGCTAACATGCCTACTAGTTTATGCGTGGCGAAAATTGATTCCACGGTATTTAATAGTTGAAGACCGTCCTGCATACAGTAACATACACCACAAAATATCTAGCCTTGGCAACCCACTACAGGTACACCAGCACCTGGTATACTCAGCACTTAGGAATGCAGGGAGGGGGAAACAGCCCAGTGAGATCGCAGACAGCCAGTCGAGTGGTAAAAGTGTCCAAGTGAACTGCTCGCTGCCGGACCGCACAAGACTCAAACCAGATAAGTAGCCCGTACAATACAGTACAATCAGAATTGACCATTCACAACAACCACATATTCACTCCAAACAAGCAAATTCCGGAGGTCTATCACCACTTCCAGTATCTCACCAAAACATCACATAGACTACAACCAACAAATACTGACGAATTGCAATACCAATACTGCAACTAAACAAGTGTACATATTGTAAATATTTTCACCCGTATTTTAAGACTTAGATTTTATAGCCTAAGTGTAATGGATCTGATGATGATCGCTTGACGATCGAAACTCGTCATCCTAGTGTATTTATTTATCTCATGTAATTTTTTACAGGATTAGGGTTTAACCCAACTCATTTGGGTACATTCGTGTTGACCGCCCGAAAAGCACCAAACTTTTGTTTACTAAGGCAACACTGAAAAATGGCTTCAAACACCATAACGTCCATACCTACTGCACAAATGGATTTCATCCAAGTTTTTTATGTGCGATGTATGCTTTAATACACATGACTGTGCTTATAAGAGTCACAATGACTGCCAACTCTGTATTAATAATCTAAAGTCTTTTGAACCCCAGATTAAATGTCTCTTAATAGGCCTAAGTGTACGGATTAAACTTAAGACTTAACACACTGTAAGTACATAATATTTTAGACTTAATTTTATGCACGTTTTTAATAGGCAAAATAAGATGTACATAAGAATCTCCAGCATACTATTAAAACAGAACGTGTGCAAATCATTCAATTCGAATTACCAATTTGGCTATACATGTTGTCTGGAGGTAGTGCTTTATCTATTTCTATATCCTGTATTAAAAAAAAGAATCTGAAGGATGTTGTGGTGTTATAGTGGGTATATTTGTGGGGAATAGGAATAGGAAGAAGTACGACTATTAACACACATTTGCTTCACAGTACGCCATCTTACCCTTTATTCCATGGAACACCAAGGTACAAGACATTACACATACACATTACGGCCATCATGGAACATACATAGAGCGTCGTCAGGGAATACTAGCCTACAGTTCTCCACATTCTCCCCACCTTGGTCAACCTCCAGGGGGATGACCAGCTGTACGGGGCGTGTGATTTGGTGTCCGTTGGGTCTTCGAAGGATCACTATCCTGATTTTGGCATCTCGACCCGGTCGTAGTTGTTCGATGACTGCCCTGTCCCATATGATACGTTTACGTTCATCATCTTGTAGGAGTACCAAGTCTCCTACCCGTAGTTCAACTCCTTTTCCAGTAACTTGCCGGACGTGGTGATAATTCCGTAACTGTAACAGGTACTTCTTTGTCCATCTCGCCAACAGATCTCGTGTAGCTTGTTGTTGGAGCCGTAATTCCCTTTTTAGGCTCGTAGGTGGGGGTATTTCTGGACCTGTAGGGATGGTAGTCACGCGTCATTCTAGGTGCAGGAAATGGGCAGGTATCTCAACCCTCATCCTGCAACAAGGGGCGTGAATTTATTGCAGCATCTTCACTGGTAAGGATGGTGTTCAAAGTTTCATGGTCCACTTGTCTGCGTCCTAGGGTCTTCCTTAAGCAGCGCTTTACAATGCCCACCATTCTCTCCCACCATCCTCCCCACCAAGCAGCCCGTGGCGCGATGAACTTCCAGTGGATGCAGTTTGTGGCGAAGTAGTGGACAGTTTTGTCTTCCTTGAAAATCTCCACAGATTTAGCGGGAGTGACATTAAATGGCCGCCGACGGCCTCCTACTGGCTGAAGGTTGTCCGCTCGCACAACACGTTGCCAACATGCCATCTCAGTCTGTGTCGGAGTTCTTTGCAATGAAGTTGTTTCGTATACTTATAGCGTTGAGTTTAATAGTTTTGTTACCATTTTTACTTAGTTATTTTCTTGCTGTAATTTCATCATATTCTTAGTTAGTTCTTTTTAAATGGGATATAGGTAAATGAGTATTGTGCTGTAATTATTTCTATGAAAGACAGGATTTCTCAACGAGGTAGGCCTAGGACTTGTTCACCCTGAGTCGAATTCTTGCCAAGTGACTGAGTTAGCCGTGGTCGTTACGGCATGACTGCTGGCAGTCGCTCACATCTGGGATGCGAGGAGGTTCGAATCCCCCCGCCGGCAACCTTGAAGATGGTCTTCTGTGGTTTCCCATCTTCCTTCAAGGCAAATGCCGGGGTTGGTCCCTAACTATAGGCCACCGCCGCTACCTTCCAACTCCTCGTTCTTACATTCCAACTTTCCTCCCCAACGGTACTTGTAGCTCACCCATTGGGTGTCCGTCTCGAAGCAGGTACAAAAAACTGGCGAGCCGAACATGTCCTCAGACACTCCCGGCACTAAAAGCCATACGCTAAAAAATATATATATATTTATTTATTTCAATTTACTCGGAGTTGACTCAGGATCGATTGATAAAATATTTTGCGTATCAAAGTACCGATTGAATGTCCAAAGTGTAGTACTTCGTATTATTCGAATCAGCTGACTTAAAAATTCAGCAACGCAGCTGTGCTATTACAAGTTCCCGCCATATCCTTTGCGTTCTTTCCTCCCAAATACAGAGTATAGCGCGAGTGCCTGAGGGTTAAATATGATTATTCAGCATGTCCTAGTTTCTTCCGTACCATACTGTTCAGTGATATACAAATCATTACAATGCCTCAAAAGAACTTTTCATTTCTTAGACAGGAATTGATACTGGTACACTGTATGAATATTGTTAGGAGCACACCATTACGATGTTTGCCACTAAAGATTGTCCCTGGTATTCTACGTCGAGAGGTAATTTAGTTCCTGCAGGTGGAGAGAAGCCTTAAAATAAACACATCTTTTGAATCCAGTGCAAGTTTCCTTTTTCAGCACGAAATAATTGAGTGAAGTCTTTGAAGTGTTGTGCTTACAAGTACTTGAGTGATATTTTATTACTTTGGAATGACTGACAAAAATTACCACAACTCATAACTTGGAAGATGTATGCTGTACACGACATGCTTTGTACGATTTCTCAGATTTAGACTCCATGCACTTAGCTCTTGTATCGACTGGCTGAATTTACTGTGATCATACCTCATCGTGGTGTAATGATAAGCATTCTTGGCTGTCAACCCAGAGATTTAGAATCGATTCCCGGCTGTATCAAAATATTTAATTCTGATCTGAGGACTGGAACGGGGTACACAGTCACGTGAGGCGGAACTGAGAAGAGGTGGGTTGGTATCCTACCACTGGTATGCTAGTAGTGGTTTTCCGTAGTTTTCCAATTCTACTCAAGTTAAATACTGATGTCGTACCAAACATAAGACCACGATCACCTTCTCACCAATCCGTGCTCCAATTACAAATGCACACACTAATACAACCACCACAATGACACAGGTTATCATACGTAGCCAAAACCCCTATGGGAATCAATAACAAATAAATATGGTCTCGTTCTACGGAATATTCTAAACACAGCGAAATTCCTGGCGGAGGGCAGTGACAATCTACAGGCAGGTTAATTAATTAGTTTTGTATTGTTATGTTAAGGGGCGGAAGAGCGATGGACCCTGGAAGTGTTTGCTGATGAACATGACATCAAAACATCTAGGCATTTAAATTCCATTTGGTCTTCTCTATTTCATTATCTCAATTTTTGTTTTGTTCCGCGTGGCTTCCAGTAAGACCAAGTGCAGTTCTTTGTAGTTGACGCCCGTGGTGACCTGCACGTCGTAATGAGGATGAAGTGATGATGAATACGTCAAATTCATCCAGTCCACGAGCCACGGGAATTAACCCCAGGTGATTAAAATCCCTAATAGCCCCACCGGGAATCAAACCTAGGACCCTTCGGGCCAAAGCCTAGCACGCTAACCAATTAGCCGTGGAGCCGGACATTATCTCAATGACAATTCATAATCAGAACTGATGAACCTCACCGAACAAGAATACGTAAATTAGTTATCATTTATTTATAAGCCCTCCAGGAAGCATTTTTCTGCACTCCTTGTCTACCAGTTAGGTACACTTTTTTCAGAACCTATTGCTCACATTCCAACAAATTTGAATACATGATTCTTAAGACACTGTTTGATATAGTTGGTGAAATATGAATATACATTTTCCACCTTGCGTTTTAAAAATAAATTACTGTCATAATTAAAGTTTTTAACGAAATGTTTAGAAACATTCTATTATTTCTGGACACTGTTCTGAATACAATCATCATATTTTCCACCGGCTGTGTATTATCCAAGCCTCTTAGTAAGTACTACAAAACCAGACCCTTATCAGTAATAGGGGTTGAGTAAAGTGCACCTAAATAATTAAAATATCAACTTTTGGAAAAACTTAGAAAACTAATACCATGTCAATGGTGTTAAAACTCCCGAGGACCATACTCATCATCTTTCTGGCCTCCTCATCTTCTTTCCTCTTTTTTGTCTGCACTCCTTTTCAACCTAGCTACCTTGGTCATCTCCCGAACAGTTTTCTCCGCGTCCATGACTCGCTGCAAGACTATCTTCTGAAATATATAATGCTCCCCATATTCTTCTCTGATCTGCTGCCAAGCTTCTCCATAACTTGCAGTATCTTAACACTTCCATTTTTAAAGCATATGACAATATATAATACTGCATATTTTTAAGGTTTTATTCCTGTGAAAACCATTTTGGGTACCTTATCCAATATGCAATGGTGGATATTTTCACTGGGGTTCTGGGTACAACCATGTAAACATTTAGCTTGCAGCTTCGAATCACAGAACTCTCGGTATAGACTAGTTGCCTCACTTGCCTGGTTGACGTGTGGCTCGCCTTTGAAATCTAGCTGGGCGGATATGTTTACATACCATGGCACCTGAGGCCAAGGCTTTCCCAGCGCGAGGCACAGTGTTGTCAACTTTCCACCATAACCACTGAGAGCAAGCAGTGAGACTGGACAGAACTGCATGCAGCAGTGCAACACTGGACACCTGACACCTGTGTGAAATGCGAGGAGGTCGCCAGGACCGTACTTTGGAGTCCACGTGGAGTGATAGAGGAAGCATTCTATTGGTCAACAACCGTCAGCTATTGGTCGGTAGCGAACAATGGTTGTTATCTGCGCGTGCTACTGCCTTACGTTTGAGTCGCCGCTCGTTAACCAGGAAAGTGAGGGAACTATACACAGGCTTTATTTCTAACAGAACCGCTTCAGGTGATGAGTGCTTATGTATAAAAGTGTTGCCTATTACCTATAACTTTCGGTACCCACACCGGGAGTCAGCAACCTTTGGGGTAAGTCCATGTGAAGAATTTTCATAACCTGGGCTCTCAGTAACGTGTTGATTGGCGGAAGAGCAACCTTAACATAGGGGGAACGGACATTTATGTAAGGAAAATGCTAATCACTGCTAATCAATTGGAACAATTGCAGGAGAGCACTCGTAATGGAGAATAAAAGCAAACTTAGGATTAAACACAAAATAGAAAACCCTATAATAAGTTAAATTGCTGCCATATGATATAAATTGATGGGTAGAGATCACCTAGGACGCAATGGGACTCACCGGTAGGCGTTGTCTTTCTTTTAATTTCAATTATGGGCTTTTTGACACCGTGGTCGTGTAGCCCCGTGTACTTTGGTGTGTTCAATCTGTCTGATGACCTGTGTCATTGTGATGGCTGAACTACTCGTAGTAGGTAAAATTATTATTGAGACTAGAATGTACAAAGAGGCACCATGTCATTTGCCTGGAGCAGAAGTGAGAAACCATGAAGAACCACTTGTTGGATGGATGCGGTGAGAATCAAACGCACCCTTTTTCAATTCTACCTCACGTAGCTGAGTGTACGCCGTATCAGGCTATTTTATTTAACTTATTTTTTCGTTTCACTTATTTTTTTATTTTTTTGTTTACTTTTTAATTTCTTGGTTAATTTCTTAATAACTTCACAAACTCCCAGTCCCCAAAACAGGGGAAATAACCATAGGAATCGGCTATGCCGGGAATCGTACCCGGGATCCTTTAGGCCAAAGTCGAAAATTCTGAACAATTAGCCATGGGGCCGGACAAACTTTAGACTAGAATTAAACTTCTTGGCAGCTCCGGGAAGCGAACCCGGATCTCAAACATAACGCCACTAGGTGGACCTCACTTCTAGAGGGTAAGAGAATTTGACAAAGGAGACGATGGTTCGATTCCGTTCTAGGCATGGTTGCTGGGGTTGATGCAATTCAAAATGCGAATAGGAGATTTTGGAGGCCCCTAGTACACTGTTAAGGACTAGAAAATTTAACTTTTGTTTTTGTTCGTTTCATTTGAGGGGCTTTGCCATTGTGGCCATCCATCCCCGTGTACTTGGGTGAGTGTGGAATTTTGACTGATAACCTGTGTAATTGTGATGGCTGTATTCGAGTGCTTATTTGTTATTCAGTTGAGGCCTTAAGTTTGGAACCATCCCGGCATTCGCCTGGATTAGATGTGGGAAACTACGGAAAATCACTTACAGGTTAGATGAGGTGGGATTCTAACCCACCTCTTCTCAATTTTTCCTCATGAGGCTGAGTGAATCCTGTTCCAGCCCTCTGACCAGGAATACATTTCTTGACAGAGCTAGGAATCGAACCCCGACCTGAAACACTGAAATGCATATGAGTCTATTATAAAACTCGTAGTATTCTCACTGTAAATACCACGATGGTTGAATGCATAGTTGTTCAAACAGAAAGGTGGGAGCTTGGAACTGTTCCCAAAGAGTCAGTCACTCAGGTGTCACAAAGCACGACACCGTATCCCACGGGATTTTAGGTTACGTATATATTTCATTTTGCTGCATATGTATTTGACTTCCGCTCAGCCTAAATGTGGCCTCTCGAATAAAAAAAAACGTTTCCATGTGCTTTATGTGCTGTGCCTTCCCCTCCCCCGAAGCATTGCCGCAACCATGCAAAACACATCCACACATCTAAATCTACACCCACGAAATTAAAAACAACTCGCGAAAATTTCCCCGTACATAGCCACAAACGCACAGTGGCCTATCTGTGAGCTTTGACGTGTGCAATAACGGACCCCGTAATATTCCACATACACAAGAGTAATAGCTTAATGGGAGGGGTATTTTTTGTTTTGTTTAAAAACGAAATATACGAATATAGATGATTTCTGACCGTGTGTTCCTCACCACATTGGGATGAGAGCTGCAGCCTACACAAATGCGGGTCCGTGAGTCAATTTCATGGAACCTGCCTGCTCATTTCTTACCACCACTTGTATGGCCCTACTGAACTTTAAACGCATGATTCTGGATCGAAATGGGATTCTTCCTTCAATAAAAGATTATTATTTACGAGGGCTGATCATTAAAAATATGATCATAATATTTTTGTGACAACATACCCTTACTCATCCTCCAAACTATGATGGACCTTCTCAAAGTACTCCCCATTAGATGCAATGAATGTGTTCCAGGTTTCTTTACAGTCCTCGAAGACATGCTGTAAATCATTTTGGATAGGTCATTTTAAAACGCTTCCTCCACCTTCACCACTGATTCTCTTAATGGAAATCGCTTTCCACGAAGCTGTTTCTTCAGGGTAGGAAATAGAGAAAAGGCACATTGGGCTACGTCGGGACTATAGGGAGTATTACGATTTCACGTCACATTGATTCGCGCCAAATATTGGGGAACAACCTTTGCGATCTATGTTCCTGCATTATCATAATGCAGCTTTAAGGTTGTTGCTTTCAATGTGGCCTTCAACTTTTGATATGGTCTTGGATAGTTTTTTAACTGTCATCCCTACAGCATACTGCAGTACACCATTTCCTGACATGTCCATAATTCTCCCAGCATAAGCCACCACTTTACCGTTGTTTATTAATTTGAATCTTTATTCATAATGCATTTCTTTGTTTCCTTCTTTATTATTTATTAATTATTTCTTTGTTTCATAATTTATCATTTTAATATTTATTATTTATCATCTATCATCTATCATCTATCATCTATCATCTATCATTTATCATCTATCATCTATCATCTATCATCTATCATCTATCATTTTTCATTTATCATATGTTATTTATTATTTATTATTTATTATTTATTATTTATTATTTATTATTTATTATTTATTATTTATTATTTATTATTTATTATTTATTATTTATTATTTATTATTTATTATTTATTATTTATTATTTATTATTTATTATTTATTATTTATTATTTATTATTTATTATTTATTATTTATTATTTATTATTTATTATTTATTATTTATTATTTATTATTTATTATTTATTATTTATTATTTATTATTTATTATTTATTATTTATTATTTATTATTTATTATTTGAATATTTGAATATTTGAATATTTGATCAGTTGATCAGTTGATCAGTTGATCAGTTGATTAGTTGATTAGTTGATTAGTTGATTAGTTGATTAGTTGATTAGTTGATTAGTTGATTAGTTGATTAGTTGATTAGTTGATTAGTTGATTAGTTGATTAGTAGATTAGTTGATTATATAATTATTTAAGCCTTCGTGGCTTAGGCGGCAGAACGCCGGCCTCTCACTACTGGGTCCGTGGTTCAAATCCCGGTCACTCCATGTGAGATCTGTGCTGGACAAAATGGAGGCAGACAGATTTTTCTCCCGGTAATCCGGTTTTCCCTGTCAAAATTTCATTCCAACAACACTCTCCACTATCATTTCATTTCATCTGTCATTCATTTAATCATTGCCCCAGAGGAGTGCGTCAGGCCTCGGCAGCCGGCACGGTTCATATCCTCGCCGCTAGATGGGGGATTCATTCATTCCATTCCTGACCCGGTCGGAGACTGGAAGCAGGCTGTGGAGTTTCATTTTCATAATATGATTATTTGATTATATGATTAATTGATTAATATTTAATATTTAATATTTAATATTTAATATTTAATATTTAATATTTAATATTTAATATTTAATATTTAATATTTAATATTTAATATTTAATATTTAATATTTAATATTTAATATTTAATATTTAATTATGTATTATGTAAATGAAAATCCACAGCCTGCTTCCAGTCTCCGACCGGGTCAGGAATGGAATGAATGAAGCCCCTATCTAGCGGCGAGGATATGAACTGTGCCGGCTGCCGAGGCCTGACGCACTCCTCTGGGGCAATGATTAAATGAATGATAGATGAAATGAAATGATAGTGGAGAGTGTTGCTGGAATGAAATTTTGACAGGGAAAACGGGAGTACCCGGAGAAAAACCTGTCTGCCTCCGTTCTGTCCAGCACAGATCTCACATGGAGTGACCGGGATTTGAACCACGGACTCAGCGGTGAGAGGCCGGCGTGCTGCCGCCTAAGCCACGGAGGCTCTATGTATTATGTATTATGTATTATTTATTATTTATTGTTTACGTAACCTCAAGATTGCAGCTGTGCAAAATTTTAAAATTAAGTTTTGATTTATTGTGTCGTAATCCTGCGATGGAAGTGAAAGTTTGAATAATGAACCTACGCAATAATTTTCCTTTAATGGTACATAACTCTATGGCCAATACATATTACAATCCAACATGGCAACCATCGAAAATATTTAGACGGTTCTCAATATCTACGAATCTTTTACAACAATCAAACTGAAATTCTTTATGTTCATAGAGGCTAAAGACATAAGTTCACCTATAGGACTTTCAATAACCTGGTCAGCACTAATCCAACATGGCGGCGACGCGAAGTATAAATATTTAAATGGACGTTTCTCGCGATTAAACCATCCAAGTGCAGTGAAACTCGGTACGGTAAATGTTTAGGCTATAAAAATGTTAATCCTCTGGAATATAATTTATTTCGAATGTTTTCATAACCAGAAGATGCCAGCTGTGCGAAATTTAAAAATCTCGTTTTTACTTCTTGTTTCCTAATCATGCGATTGAAGTTTGAATACTACACCTACACAATAATCTTCATGTAATAGTACATAACTCTAAGACCTACATATATAACAAGAAGTTCCGTAACGAACTAAAGAGCCTACTTTTCTTAAAATTTAAGATCTATGCCAATGATTAATCTATATGAATCTATCTAGAATAATGACGAAATTAAGTTGGTAATATCGAAATTTCTAATTAGTTCGAAATACTGTATACCTGGCATACTGTAGCCTAATAGAGAACTACAGTTGGCAGCCCTGGTGACTGAATATATTCTTAGTTAGATCTCTTAAGGTACAGAATACAAAATTTGGTTGAAGTCAAATGGATAGCATGGACGTTACAAGCAGTTAAACATTGGATCTAACAGCGCACGTAAAATCATGTTGGCAACAATGACATACATGTATTGGTCAGAAATAATCTGAAATAATATGATCTATTGTTGTGTCAATTTTGAATAAAATCCATTAGTTAGTATAGAAGTTACATGCATTTTAAAATTGGATCTATCAGCAGGCTTAGAATCATGTTGGTAGCACTGGCGTAGCCCTATATTAGTTACTCCAAATTAATCTGGAATGCCAGGTACTATACGTGTGCAAAGTTTAGAGCTATTGGCTTGCATACTTTCTGATATATTGATATTAGGGTAACAAAAATAGAGACAGTATTTACTAACAGTTGGCAGCCCTGGTTACTGTTAAGAATCGGCATATACATATCTGTTATGGTACACATAGCACACACGAAATTTGGTTGAAATCCAAATGATAGTATAGAAGTTACATGTATTTAAAGTTGGACCTCTCAGCAGGCTTAGAATCATGTTGGTAGCACTGACGTATATAAGTTTCTCCAAATTAATATAGAATGTCAGGTACTATACGTGTGCATAGTTTAAAGCTGTCGGCTAGCATACTTTCTGATATATTGGTATTTGGATAAAATAAATTGAGAACATTTATTAACAGTTGGCAGCCCTGGTGGATCTTAATAATACATTCAGTCATGTCTGTTTATGTACACATAGCACATACGAAATTTGGTTGAAATCCAATTGATAGTGTAGAAGTTATATGCATTTAAAATTTGGACCTATCAGAAGGCGTATATTCATTTTGGCAACACTGCGAAGTATGGGCTCCTGGAAATTAAACTGCAATATTATTATCTATACGTGTGCCAATTTTGAAATAGCTCCTATTCATACCTTCCAAGATATCTAACATGGAGCTCAAATTTCAATTGCGATTTTTCAGCAGTTGGTAGCACTGACATCATTTTCAAATATGGGCGTGAGATATTCAGGTATAGATCTTTACTCCTACCAAATTTTGTTTCGATTGCTGCAGCCGTTTAGGAGTTGATAGGGGGGGGGGACACACACAGCCAGACAGACAGAAGGACAGACAGACACACATTTGCCCGATCTCATAAGTCTACTTTTTCCTCATTTTTTCAAAATGTGAAAAGTAGGCTAAAAATCCAGCATGGCGAGCATCCGAAATATTAGACGGTTCTGAATATCTACGAATCTATTACAATCAAACTGAAATTTTGTATGTTGATAGAGGCAATTAACATAACTAGGATATATGAAAATAGGCTTTAGTTCTTCACGGAACTACTTGTTACTTTTGTGGGAACAATAGCTTGGCCTCCGGGTTCACCTCCTTCTGAAATTGATTGTCACCCCTCTTTAAACATATTGCACCATGTTCTAGCTGTTTTATCAAGAAGGCCTGACTCTTTATAAGATTCCTGTAGCGTTACATAAGGCTTGGCTGACGAATTCTTTAGACGAAGGCAAAATTTCAATGGAGCGCATTGCTGGTCGCTTGTTTCCGTTGGTGATACTGAACATGGCTGCTACGAACACACCACTGGATGAATAAAAGAAACCCTTACCACATTTAAATTAAACAATAAACTAGCAACTCCTCTCAAAATAAGATTAGTTTCACAATGATTCTTGCAAATAAAAATTGATAATCACTTATAGAAATAATAATTAATACTGCCGCTGCTGATGTCAGAGAAGAACCTTGAATAAGAATCGGTTCTGACTGTCGGCCATCCCTGAAATGGTTCTACGTTGTTTCCCATTTTCAACTTCAGGCAAATACCATGAAGTTATCTTCAAATTCCCTTTCCAATTTCTTAACCAGCTCTATTCACCTTAATTCCTTTCATCACTCATTAACCTCTCTCATGACGTTTGCATCAGAAAGAGCAACAAGCCGTGAAAAACACCCACCTCATCTCATCCCTGACACCACAGATACGGTAATAATGAAAATTAAAATCCACAGCCTGCTTCCAGTCTCTGGCCGGGTCAGGAATGGAATGAATGAAGCCCCCAGCTAGTGGCAATGATTAAATGAATGACAGATGAAATGATAGTGGAGAGTGATGCTGGAATGATTTTTTGACAGGGAAAACCAGAGTACCCAGAGAAAAACCTGTCTGCCTCCGTTTTGTCCAGCACAGATCTCACATGGAGTGACCGGGATTTGAACCACGGACCCAGCGGTGAGAGGCCGGCGTGCTGCCGCCTAAGCCACGGGGTACAAATTGACATACACACAGGGTGGTCCGGGTAATTTCCCCAGTAGTTTAACACATTGAAGTGTGCTTTTAGCTTAGTGATAGCATAACGAATGAAAGACACGGTGAAACACTCGCCGAGTTCAAATGGGAACCACAGCACAGTGCGCGGTGCTGTTGTAGGCGGGTTTGAACTACTTGCCCAATATCGGTGCTGACAGTTCTACGGAAAATAATTTTCACAAGCATGAACATAACTTGGATTGGGTACTGGTCCGGCTCTTTGCTTAGTGACAGAGGTCAGGAACGGGGTACACTCAGCCTCGTGAGTCAAAACTGGGAAGAAGCGGGTTTGATACTTACCTCAGCCATCCTGAAAGTGGTTTCCCACTTCTCCTCCAGAAAACTGCGTGGATGGTACCTGAATTAAGGCCACGGCCTCTTCCTATGCAAATCCTACCTCGATTACAAAAGTACACGCTCTAGTACTGTACCGACATCACAGTAACAAAGGTAATCAGATAACTTCTACACACAACCAAGTACACGGGCCTACATGACCACGATGTCGCAAAGCCCCAAAATATTCAACAACGCTTGTTTGCTGAGGGTATCACCAATCTGATTGGTTCGTAAGTCGTTATCTTCCCGCTGAGAATAATATTTTCCCTCTGTATAGAATGCAGGACCTGCTCCGAACATCAATATACACACATCAAAAAAAGTTTTGCATCATCTCGGTTCCAAGAGTTCCGGAACCGTTAAATACAAAGGGAATAGAGATCAACACAAACAACATTTCAGCTCGTTTTATTGCTCATGAGACCCACACATTGCATGTTGTACCATCATACAGCTAGACTTTCAGCATTTGTGGTCCAGATTGCAGTACACACCACTACCTCTAATACCCAGTAGCACGTCCTCTTGCATTGATGCATGCCTGTATTCGCCGTGGCATACTATCCACAAGTTCATCAAGACACTGTTGGTCCAAATTGTCCCACTCCTCAACGACAATTCGGCGTAAATCTCTCAGAGTGGTTGGTGGGTCAAGACGTCCATAAACAGCCCTTTTCAACATATCCCAGGCATGTTCGATAGGGTTCATGTCTGGCGAACATGCTGGCACTGTAGTCGAGCGATGTCGTTATCTTGAAGGAACGCATTCACAAGATGTGCACGATGAGGTCGAGAATTGTCGTCCATGAAGACAAATGCCTCTCCAATATTCTGCCGATATGGTTGCACTATGGGTCGGAGGATGTCATTCAGGTATCGTAAAGCCGTTTCGGAGCCTTCCATGACCACCAGTGGCGTACGTCGGCCCCACATAATGCCACCCCAAAACATCAGGGAACCACCACCTTGCTGCACTCGCTGGACAGTGTGTCTAAGACGTTCAGCCTGACCAGGGTGCCTCCAAACACGTCTCCGACGATTGTCTGGTTGAAGGCATATGCGACACTCATCGGTGAAGAGAACGTGATGCCAATTCCGTGGGGTCCATTCAGCATGTTGTTGGGCCCATCTGTACCGCGCTGCATGGTGTCGGGGTTGCAAAGCTGGACCTCGCCATGGACGTCGGGAGTGAAGTTGCGCATCATGCAGCCTATTGCGCACAGTTTGAGTTGAAACACGACGTCCTGTGGCTGAAAGAAACGCATTATTCAACATGGTGGCATTGCTGTCAGGGTTCCTCCGAGCGGCAATCCGTAAGTAGCGGTCATCCACTACAGTAGTAGCCCTTGGGCGGCCTGAGCGAGGCCTGTCATCGACAGTTCCTGTATCTCTGTACCTCCTCCATGTCCGAACAACATCGCTTTGGTTCACTCTGAGACGCCTGGAAACTTCCCTTGTTGAGAGCCCTTCTTGACACAAAGTAACAATGCGGACGCGATCGAACTGCGGTATTGACCTTCTAGGCATGGTAGAACTACAGACAACATGAGCAGCGTACCTTCGTCCTGGTGGAATGACTGGAACTGATCGGCTGTCGTACCCCCTCCGTCTAATAGGCCCTGCTCATGCATGGTTGTTTACATCTTTGAGCAGTTTTAGTGACATCTATGAACAGTCAAAGGGACTGTATCTTTGATACAATATACACAGTCAACGTCTATATGCCGGAGATCTGGGAACCGAGGTGATGCAAAACTTTTTTTGATGTGTGTATAAGCATAGGGTGAAAATATTATTGGTGGATCTTTCACACGGGTCGACGAATTTCTAGTAGTCCCGTAAGAATCTTGAATATCATAAGTATAAAACGCTACCAGCGGCGGTAACTACGCTCGCTAACGCACAGCGCTAGGCCATGGGGCCAAGCTCTTTGCGGACTCAGTAGACGTGGGTTCGAGCCCCACAGTCAATGGGCCTTGAAATGGTTTTCCGTGGTTTCCCATTTTCAAATCCAGGCAAATGCTGAGACGGTACCTTCTGACAGGCCACGGCTACTTCCCTCCACATCCTTACCCAGTTTCATTCACCTGCAGTCAATTCATCTCTCATTAACTCCTCTCATGAGGTAGGCGACAGGAAGGGCATCCGGCCATTACAACCATCCTCTAAATAGACTTTCATCGCATCTCATCCCCGACCTTGTTGAAAACGGGAATAATAATATCGGGTAGACATACATAAATTATATATAAAACGCTAAGGTTTATGTTTCACACAACTCAAGATCTTAAACCAGAGGGAGTTAGAGGGTGCGGTTTGTGACGAAATCTTACATATCGTCCCACTAGTACAGGAAAAATCTTGCATTTCGTGAAACGTCAACAGAAATATATTTGATTATTTACAAAGTGTGTTTAAACAACTAAACAAGACGATAGCCCCTGTCATAACTGTGTCGCGTCCAACCCGGATAACAGGGAAGCCGGGCAGGTGGTATATACACGGGGTGCCAAATGTAACCTATAATAAAATTAATGGTTTTACGTCCCTTTTAACTGCCGGGGTTTAAGAGACGCCAGGGTGCTGAAGTTTTGCTCCGAAGGGGATATTTAACGTGCCAGTAAATGTACTGGCAAGTCTACCCTCACATATGCGCACCCTCAAATGCCAACTGACTGTGCCAAGATTCGATCCTGCAGCCTTAGGTGCAGCAGGCAAGAACGTTTCCGCTGTGCCACGCAGCCAGTCTCACCAATCGTCACAAGTGAGTATTCAATAGAAAGATAATTACCCGCAGCAGTGGAAAATTGCACACTGATTTTATAAGTAACAAGCTGTACCCGGCATGCGTTGCAACGCCAATCAAAGAAAGTGCTGTCGTTATAATTTTGTTTCTTGAAGTGCTTTTGGATACACATTTTTTTTCAATTTCCGTGAACTGCCTCAAAACTATCGTAAAATGGATTTACTAATTTAGAAACATTTGTGGGAGCATGCACAACAACTCACCAAAGTTTCATCGCAATCGGATGAATGGCATATGAACGGGATTTTGTTTAAACGATTCGTGCGCTGTCACTCATTTGTTAAATCTACGCGTGCGCTACCTACTGTAAAATTGATTTACTAAGTTACAAACCTTCACGTAAGTGTACACAACAACTCATCAAAGTTTCATCGCAATCGATGAATCGTATATGAATGCATACGGGATTTTCTTGAATCATTTCGCGCGTCGTCTCTCATTTGTTGCATCTACTCGTGCGCTACTTATTGTAAAATGGATTTACTAAATCGAAAGCCTTCCCTTGTGTGTACAGAACAACTCAATCAAAGTTTCATCGGAATCGGATGGATACCATATGAACGCATACGGGATTTTGTTTAAACGATTCGCGCGCTGTCACTCATTTCTTGAATCTACTCGTGCGCTACATATTGTAAAATAGATTTACTAAGCTTGAAACCTTCCCTGGAGTGTACTCAACGATTCACCAAAGTTTCATCGCAAACGGATGAATGGTATATGAACGCATACGGGACTTTTTTGAAACGCATCGAGCGTCGTCGCTCATTTGTTGACTCTACTCTTGTGCTGCCTATCATAAAATGAATTTACTAAGACAGAAACCTTCCCCGGAGTGTACACAACATCTCACCTAAGTTTCATTGCTATCGGACGAATGGTATTTGAACGCATACGGGACTTCGTTGAAACTCTTCGCGCGTCGTTGCACAGTTGTTGATTCTACTCGTGTACTACCTAGTGCAGGATGGATTTACTAAGCCAGAAACCTTCCCTGGAGTATACACAACATCTCACTCAGGTTTCATCGCTATTGGACGAATGGTATACAAACGCATATGGGATTTCGTTGAAACGCTTCGCGCGTCGTCCCTCATTTGTTGAATCTACTCTTTCGCTACCTAATGTAAAATGGATTTACTAAGCCAGAAACCTTCCTTGGAGTGTACTCAACAACTCACTCATGTTTCATCGCAATCGGATGAGTGGTATATGAACGCATGCACTTCTTAGAACGGTTGTACAAGTCCTAGTATAGTCTTCCTGAGGGATAACCTTCAGTTGGGTGGTCACATTACGTTGAATGTCCGAAAACCTCTGGTCCTTCAGGGCTTTTCGGTGACCCTGGACCTTGATACTCCATACTTTGACGCTTGTCTCCGAGGTCGTATCTCAGGCACCAGGTCTCGTCACCCGTGACGATGGTTTTCAGGACCATTCCATTCCACGGAACATTCACCCTTCTCACTGCCACCAGTCAAACAGGTGTGCACGTTAGGTTACATAAATTCACCCTTCTCACTGCCGCCCGTCTATGAGGTGTGCGAGGCAGGTTGCATAAATTCACGCTTCTCTCTTGCTTTCAACTTTGAGTTTGACGACCCAAACTGAAGGCTATTCCTAAAGAAGACTATGCCAGGAGTTTCCAGGACTTGTCAGTCGTTCTCAGAAGTGGATACCCATCCACGGGGATTACTCCGAAGGACAGTAACGGCTGTTTCAGGTAAGCCAACGATCCGTTCGTAATATAGCCCATTCAGCGAACTTTTCAGACAGAGGGTGTAGGTCTCTTACCTTCAGTATTCCCGCTGTATTCCGAACTACAGTAAGGTCCTTCTCTGCAGAACGGGACCTCGCCGGCCCTGGCCTCACTGTATACCCCGGAACTCAACAGCACGGAGTTCTTTCATATAGCTTATATAAAAGAAGCGAGTGCCTTTTGTTGCTTTGTCAGAAGTGCAAAGTAGCTAATGTTACTTGAGAGTTAGCTAATGTGGCTTGGGAAGTATTTACAATGGCTTGGGCCTCCGCTAACCTTCTTTGGGTCTCGATAGCACTAGTTTGACATTCCCTAGCTATTCTATCTGCATCACCTTTCGCTTCTCTCCTATTTTCTTCTGTACTTTTCTTAATGTCTCTAACTTTTTCTGGTTTTGGTGGGTGGCTTGGTGTAAGGCTTCTAAGACCTTATCTAATTTGCCCTGGGTCTCTTGCAACGTAGCAAACATTGCCCTAATAGCATCCAGATCTCCTGGCATCTTCTTTCTTGAGAAATAGGGAACATATACCATGACAACAATCAAGAACATCCGAAACAACTACCATTTATACCACTATATTAAAATGAAGGATATTTTACCGTTTATAAGTTACTTAATCTATTTCAATAATATCTTACTCTCTATCTGGCAAATTATCATTTGTAGTCAACGGTCTACGACAAATAAAATAAACTCACAACAGTCCCAAATGACAATATTAATCTAACATGACTTATGGCTTCAAAATAACCATAGAAAACCGGTAAATTAAATAAATAAGACCTAGCCATGACCTCTCTAAGGTTATTCCTTTAGACTAGTATTCTTTCAAACACAATACATGGTTAATTATTCGGGTTAGATTTCTTTCAGAAATTCATTTCTTACCTCGATAAATATCGGTTGACTTTTATTACAAATTTTAAGTCTTCCTCCATCTATCTCACACTCTCGTGTATAATCAACGATGTTCCTGAGACGATTACATCATGTCAAGGATCCATAATGCGTCTCCCTTCTCCTAATCATCCAAATGAGTTGCTTGCCAACAAACTATTGGACTTACCAGTAACTAACATATGGTTAATTCTATACAAACAGACTAGACACTGAATCTGGCTTAAAATCACTAACCAACATATTCACAGTGCTCTATGCACTATACCAGGGGCCAAAATCACTAGCCATCCACGTTGGCAGCACCATTAAAATATCTGTACCCTTATATCTGGATGATCCACCAATATCCTCCGGCTGGAAATAATCTGAGATTGTAGCATCTTGACGACCCGGCTAGAAACGACATGGTGCCACTTGGCGAAAACACTCAGAATAAGGGACAGGTATTTTCTCAAACGGAATGTGCTGCAGTATCTAACTACAGAACAGTAGGGTCATCTAACTACTTAGGATAAAGAAAAATAACTCTATAAAAATTTCGGGCGTAAGGATACGGATTAGGTCCCTCGGGAACTTCCACCCTACAGCACATTCCTCTACCATCTAACTACAAGTATAATGCCAGTTTCCTATAAAACAATCAGGAAATCGTCAACACGAATCCGTCTATTTATTAAAAAAAACAATACACATCTCGTGTCACCGAGCTTTGATTAAATGCTCTGGAAAATAAACCATGAAATAAAATATATGACTAAGCGTCATTAATCCATATACAAGTACAAATTGTTTCGCTAAGAAACCGTAAAAATTGATACGTGTAAGCTTAATTAAGCTTCTATACAGCGAACAACTGCTGTGCCCTAGGTAACGGGAGTTTATAACAAGAAAAATGTTATAAGTTAAAAATTTAAATAATCCCAAAAATAAATGACGTTACCCATGACGTAGATCTCCGTCATTACAAATACTAATCATTACTCTATACAATTAATCTCCCGCACCCTAATATTAATATTTCTTCCTCTAAGAAGCGCAAAATCTCTACACAAAGTTTTAAGGTTTAAATTTAAAATATAAAACACTCCTAAATCTATTTACGAATTTATCTGGAATACATTTAATATAACATTCTATACAATGAAAATAATCACGTCGTAGTTCGTCAATTACTTACTTAGAAATAAAATATTTACAACACGTTCGTTCCTTTCTCCCGACAATACAACATGTAATTGTCCTTCCACATTACTTCTAAATCTCAACGGGCTTCAGAAAAATATTACTTCACTCTATTTAGTCTTATTCGTGTTTTACGTTAACATCTGGGATTCCATAATCCATACAATTAAGTAGAGACTAGTTCAAAAACCTCCTACAACTTATCTGTTCATGTAATAAAAATACTTAATAAAAATACACATTTCCACTCGTTGAATAATTACCATAAATGACAAACATTAGGATAAGAACCATTTAATAGATCTCAGTTTACTCTCAGCTTCAACAAAGATCCATTAAACCCTATAATTTCTAACAGATTTAACTTCATCCAGGATCCGCTGTCCTGTGAATTTCAAGGAGTTTCAACTCTATTGAGACAATTTCAATAACATCCACAATTACTAAACTTCCGTAACAATTCTCTTATAACTTCTCACTTTCATGAAATACATGCGTCTTTCCCTACAGACATTTCCTCAAAAATAGATCAATGGCTATACACTGGCCCATTGTCTCACAACAAATACCTCCGTCTACAACGGGAATAATAAATCTCATCCATCGAGATACTTCGCAAACTTCCATAACATTTCTTTCTCTACACTTTCCAATAATAAACTCTTCTTTCAGTCATCACAATCTTAATGAACATATAATAAAAAATACTGGTTCTCTCCCTGCCTCAATTTAATAGGTAATGTGATAAAATGATAATCTTTAAATAAAATCTTATTTCTTTACTTCACTCACATTTCTCAAAATTCTTTCAACAGACTGTAACATTTCTTCCATTTCATCATTACCTTATTTCTTACTTCAAAATATGCTCTCGTTCGCATCTGTTAATTCCACATTATAATTCTTCACAAATTCTTTCTTTACTGTCTGTTCAAAAATTCTAATACTTTCAAAACACCATTACTTACAAACTTTCTTCACTAAATTCGTTTCATTATTTCTCAGTTCGTGACTTTCTCTAGATCTCTACAATAGATCTCTCGTAATTACATTCTTTGACATATACTTCCTATCACATACTTGGAAAACATTTCCATTATTGCATTTATTGATAAAACATAGATATCGTTCGATTTAATACAGGTTTGAACTTTACAATAACAATTCTGAACAAACTATAAAATCCTGAGCTAAAGAATAAAATCTGAATCAAACTATAAAATCTCCCTTCAAATTTCGAATATCGCAAAAATCGAAAATCGAAATGAAAAATCCCTAAAATTCCGAAGTCGTCGAAAAATACTATCAAACATCCGCATGATGTTTTTACAAATATAACATTGAAAACTGCAATAAACTAATAAACAATATAGAAAAATTACATTCAACAATAGTTGTCGGATATTCAAGATCTACAATTCTACATAGTGGGATATTTAGCGTTGGTCCTTGGACTACCTTGAGCTGGGTTAGAGTTGACATGAAGTGGACTCCCTTTGGTTACCCATTAGAAACGGAATGTTTCTTGCGGCTTAAGACTGCGTGGTGGTCAGCATTCTTGTCCAAATCTCCCTCCGAATATCTCGTGCGGTCAGGTAGTGGGATTCGAACTCGATCATCATCGTGCTGTCTCCTCCTTCCGCCGATGACTCTTCTGATTGAGATGGGATAGCCCTTTCTCTCTTCGGCACCGGGTAATTCCCTGGTCGCCCTCGTACATGAATAACTTGCAGTCTTCTTCCCCCATAGTTCCCTGTAGATCATCATTTGAGATGGTAAAATGACTGATGATTGTAGACATTCTATTACGGGAGAGATGAGATGTTAATCTCCCCCGAGATGTTGATGTTAAGTCATTTCGGATGTTCTTGATGCCATCATAGCGTTGTTCCCATAATTGTTTAAGCGGTCATCACGACGCCTGTAGAATCTTCATGAAATTCCTCCCTCAACTTTTGAATTTTTATCATCTTGAAGCTGTAGCTTTGTCGTATAAATTTAATATTGCTTCCTCGCTGAATATCTATGTTAATATTACATGCACATTACTGAGTGCCTTCGATGAATAATTCTGTCTCTTTCGTTCAACTTGGAGACTAGTTCGTTGTAACTTCCTTCTACTTCGAAGTAGTGGTTGATAAGAGCCTCGCTTCCTCTCGTCTTTTCTCCGCGTCTCTTTTCAAAAAACTGCGTCCTTTTCAATCCATGGCTCTGATTGGTTGCTTATATTAATTGATCAAACTCTTCATTAATAACTTGAGAATTCGGCTGTAATTATATTCAATCGTTCTTAATTATCATTTAACACTCTTCATGATGGTTTAATGTAATAACTTTGTCCTAGTAATTATATATGTTAATTACTCTGTTGGTGTTAATTTTAATAGGAGGCTTCCCATTGGTCATGGTCGCGTGTCGGTCTCGCGTCGGCTCCCTCTTCTTTCTCTTGCCACACGCTTAGTTCCTCTCCCCATTCTTTTTCACTCGGGCGTCAGACACTACATACCATCTAAGCCCGACAAGTACGACATAAAAATTTTATGAGCATGTGGTTCTAAAATGTTCTATCCTGTGAATTTTTGCCCTATATTGGGAAGGAAAATGGCTAAAGGGTTCCTCTTCGTCTAGGGTGCTGAATTGAATACACTGGATTGAAAACATGGACAAAAGTCTAAATCTTTGTTAATGTAGGCAAAAATTGGAATAATTAGATTTTCGACCTCACTGATTACGAATTTGATATTAAATTTAAAAATTCAAAATGGCGGAGCAAATCCTAAAATCATAGGACTATGTAGACACAAATCTGTATTACGAGGCTTCTGACCTCGCTGATTACGAATTTGACGTCGAATTTACAAGTTTAAAATGGTAGACCCAATATGGTGGACAAAATTTCAATATGAAATTTGAGTAAAAAAAATATATTTTGTGTTTCAAGAACTCGATGATTTTTCCCGAAATATGTACTTAACTTAATTGTAAATACCTATTTACTGTACTTGTTGAATGATAATATTAACAATTGTTTTTGTTAATCAACATTTATACTAAAAAATGAAACAAATAATCATAAAATATAATAGAAATTGAGAAATAAGTAATATATCGGGCAGTATTGGGATGAATTTCAAATTCTCAGTTAAACTACAGTGTACTCCCAATAATTAAATTGCAGATAATTCGCCTTGCGGTTAATTCCCAGGTCTCTTAAGAGTATTTTTAAAGCAGTAATTCTTACAGAAACTAATCATCACACAAAGTAAAATAATCTCTCCGTCGTTTGAAAGAATTTTAAAGCAATACGATGCGTGGAGAGAAAGTCATTGAGTTTTGAGAAGATTGAACTGCGTTTCTCTGCGATGTAGCAATAGGTCTATTTGCGCATAGCTGCTAAAATGCTGCACTCTCTGAAATAAACGAACATGTTGCCACACGTGGTATAGCACAGATTTACAATATCTTTGAAGCCCAGACATTACAGGAGGAATGGACTTTCACTCGGAACTTACCCTCCCTAGCAGGGCTGGCATGCGAAATTAAATGCAAGGCTGTGGGGACGAAAATAATTAAATTTCACCGTGAGCGCGGTATTCGGGAGCGAAATTATAATGATTGTCGGCGCGTAATTAAATCAAAGCGAAACTTAATTCGAAGCTAAATTAATTTCGTTACAGACTTTTGATTTCGCTCCCGGCGCGAAATTAAATTCGTTCCAGACTTTTAATTTTGCTTCAGGCATGAAATTAATTTCGTTCCAGGCTTTTAATTTCGCTCCCGGCGTGAAATAAAAATCGTTACAAACTTTAATTTTGTTCCCGAGGCGAAATAAAATATTCCCCAACGGTATTTACAGTACAGTAAGTATGTAAGTATGTAGTTAGTTTTAGTTGTAAGTATGAAGTTAATTTGTTTATTAGATATATGCCATTGATCTATTAGACTGTGGTGTGTGAGTGTGTCTGGTGAGGGTGCATGTGAGTGGGTATGGTGACAGACTGTTTTAGTGGTAGTATTTCTTTGTTGGTGAAACTTAAGTATTTTTTTCGTTAGTAGAATTTTGGTATTTAATTGTTAGTAGAAGGTTAGTATTTTGTAGTAGAATTGCTCTTTACTTATTCTGAAAGGGAGTAGCAGCCTTTCAGAATAAATCAATTCTTTACTAGTCTAATAGACGGTTAAGATATTGATAATATAAGCCAACTAATGGCTACACTGCGTTCTGCTGCACGGCTGAAAGCAACGGGAAACTACAGCCATAATGCTATTCCCGAGGATATGCACCTCTCTCTGCATAATTACATGTGATGATGGCCTCCTCCCGTGTAAAATTTCAATCCGGAGCTAAACTAGTCCCCCGTTCGGATCTCCGGGTGGGGACTACTCGAGAGGGGGGTTAACATCACAGAAGTGACAAAGAGGAAATCTGACATTCTACGGATCGGAGCGTGGAATGTTAGAAGTCTGCTAGGAAGTGAAAAGTTAGAAAACTTAGAAACGGAAATGGATAGGTTGAGGTTGGATTTGGTTGGGATTAGTGAAATGCGCTGGCAGGAAGAGCAGGACTTTTGGTCAGGAGACTATAGGGTCATTAGCACTAAATCAACGGCCAAGCAGGGGTTGGTCTCATATTGAGTAGGAAAATTGGACAGCGGGTGGAATATTATGAGCAATACAGTGAACGGATTATTGTAGAAAAAATCAATACTAAACCTACCTGCACCACAGTGGTACAAGTCTATATGCCTACCAGTCAAGCTGATGATGAGGATGTTGAAAAGGTCTACGAAGAAATAGATGACATTCTGAGGTATATCAAAGGTGATGAAAATGTTAAAGTAATGGGAGATTGGAATGCTGTGGTAGGAAAAGGGCGAGAAGGGAAGATAGTAGGAGATTTCGGATTAGGTGAAAGGAATGATCGAGGAAGCAGGCTGATGGAATTCTGCATTGGTCATAGCTAACACCTTATTCGATAACCACAATAGAAGATTATACACATGGATGAGACCAGGAGATACAGGGCGTTACCAAATCGACTTCATTATGGTCAAGCAGAGGTTTCGAAACCAGATTTTGGATTGTAAAACATATCCTGGTGCTGACATAAACTCTGACCACAATCTGGTTGTAATGAAATGCAGATTAAAGTTGAAGAAACTGAAGAAAAGTCAAAAGCCAAAAAGGTGGGCAATAGACAGACTGAAAGTGAAGGATGTAAACGAAAGATTCAAGAAGAGTATAAAGGAAGGACTAATCAAAACCCCTAAACAAACTTCAATTGCAGACGAATGGGCACTTTTGAAGAATGAAATAACAAAATCCGCAGAAGAAAACATTGGTAGGAAAGGAAGAATAGGTAGAAAACCGTGGATCACTCAGGATATACTAGAATTGATGGATGAAAGGCGGAAACACAAGAATCTAAGAGATGAAAAGGGGAAAGCAGAATACAGACGTCTGAGAAATGAGGTTAACAAGAAATGCAAGGAAGCGAAAGAAGAATGGTTGAAAGAGAAATGTGCAGGTATAGAAAATTGTCTGAATTTAGGAAAAGTAGACACAGCTTATCGAAGGATTAAGAATACTTTTGGGGAAAAGAAGACTAAGTGCTATAATATTAAGGACACAAATGGAAAGCCTCTAACAGATAGGGAAGAAAAGGTTGAGAGATGGAAAGATTACATAGAGTGTTTGTATAAGGGAAAGGAGATTGAGAATCATGTAATGGAAAGGGAGGAGGAAATTGATGAGGATACAAAAGGAGATTTAATATTGAGATCAGAATTTGACAGAGCATTAGAGGACTTAGGCAGGAACAAAGCACCAGGCATAGATGATATACCGATTGAGTTGCTACGCTGCATAGGAGATGAAGGTCTGATCAGGTTATTTCACTTGGTGTGTAGAATTTATGAGACAGGTGAGGTACCCCCTGATTTCAAGAAGAATGTTATCATCCCTATACCAAAGAAAGTGGGAGCTGACAGATGTGAAGATAACCGTACAATCAGCTTGATTACTCATGCTTCAAAGATCCTGTCTAGAATAATTTACAAGAAGATTGAAAGCCAGAGAGAAACGGAGTTGAGTGAAGACCAGTTTGGTTTCAGGAGAAATGTAGGAACAAGGGAAGCTGTACTAAGTCTTAGGCTGATTTTGGAAGGTAGAATAAGGAAAGATAAGAGAACGTTCATGGCATTTGTAGACTTAGAAAAGGCTTTTGATAACGTTGATTGGACTAAATTGTTTGACATTTTGAAATCTATTGGAATAAAGTACAGGGATAGGAGGGTGATATTCAATCTACACAGAAACCAGACAGCAGTCATTCGATCTGAAGGACATGAGAGAGTAGCTGGTATTCAGAAAGGTGTAGGGCAAGACTGCAACTTATCACCCATACTTTTCAATCTTTACATTGAACAAGCAATGAAGGAAATTGGAGAAAAATTTAAAGTGGGAGTGAAGATTCAATGAGAAATAATTTTAGCTCCGAGATTTGCTGATGACATCGTCATCCTGGCCGACAAGCCTGAGGATTTGAATGAGTTTTTGAATGGTATGGATTCCGTCTTACGGAAGGAATTCATGATGAAAATTAATAAATGTAAAACAAAAATACTGGCATGCAGCCGAAATAAATCAGAAACCTCTATGGAGATCAAATTGGCAGGTGAAAAGCTGAAGGAAGTAGGAGACTTCTGTTACTTAGGAAGCAGAATAACCAGTGATGGACGAAGCAAAGAGGATATAAAAAGTAGGTTGGCTCAGGCAAGGAAAGCCTTTCTACAAAAAAGGAATTTGTTGACATCCAATATAGATTTAGGTATTAGGAAGTCATTCTTGAAAGCCTTTGTCTGGAGCGTGGCGCTCTATGGAAGTGAAACTTGGACTATTGGTGCAGCAGAAAAGAGGAGAATTGAAGCATTTGAAATGTGGTGTTACAGGAGAATGATGAAGATCAGATGGGTAGATAGGGTTACAAACGAAGAGGTATTAAGGCGAGTGGGAGAGGAGAGATGTTTCTGGCGACTGCTAATGAAGAGAAGAGATAGGTTAGTAGGACACATACTAAGACACCCAGGAATAGTAAGCTTAGTTATGGAAGGAAGGGTCGAGGACAAGAACTGTAGGGGTAGACCAAGGTTAGAATATGTTAAACAGATAGCCTCGGATGTAGGGTGTGGTAGCTATGTAGAGATGAAACGATTGACTCAGGACAGGGAGGCATGGAGGGCTGCATCAAACCAGTCAAAGGACTGAAGACTCAAATAACAACAACGTCTTCGTGACTGCTCGGGTTCTTAGTCATCCTAGCGAAGCTTGTTCCGAGTCCCCTTCCGACTACTAATTTGCTATTGGCCGGCCGAATTAACTCAGTTAATTCACTCTCTAACCAAACCAGTTTTGTATTCGCTTCCAGCATCGATAAATTTGAACATGGGCTAATTTAGAAAACTTTCCACTACTTGTATAATTTTCTGTCTCGTCTCCCCAAACGCGTACAGTACATTGTACCCCGCCCAGTCATTGGGCAAATTCGTGTTGACCAACTGAAGAGTTACAACTCAGAAAGTAACGTTTGAACAACATACGATTTAAATTGCATTGTACTGTATGGTTCCATACGCCAACATAGTGTATGCCTCTACCGAACATTGAAAAATGAATTCTGTTTCATTGATGACAAATTTAATTGTGTTTTACTCGATAATAAAATGACGAATTTAATTGTAGGTTTGTTCCCACAATGGCAGGCTATATTGACTTTAATTTTGTTGAGTTGTTTTAGCTTGTCTCGTATCACGTGAACATGGTTTTGGAACAAAATATCGAATTTTCCTAGTGGAAACTTATATTCTAAAGAAGAACTCTTCCAGTTAACCCGCGAGGACTGGCGCATGGGTATTTTTGACCCGAAGGTTAGATAATGCTCTAGAATTTCGTTTTGGTCAGCCCTCATTTCCTGTCGCTTACAGTACCCTCCATTCTAGCCTTGAACTTCACCCTGCAAACGTAACATGTCCATTACCTTGTGAATACTCAAGTTATTTTTATATTATTTACGGTCGGGTCAGATTTACCCATGGCGCCAGTCCTCGCGTGACAATTTTTGGCTTATGTTAGTCGTGTAAATCTGTTAAAAATAAGGGGGAAAATCCACCTATTTTGGTACAGCACAATAACATAGCTCACGTTCTTGTTGATCCATATTTAGGGTCTAGGGACACCTTGATCATCAGCTCCTTTGTTTAAAAAAAATTAATGTCTGCTTTGCCACCATTATCAAGGCCAAATATACTGTTACGAAAATTATTGTAAATTTTCTGCGTGTTAAATTTGAAAAAATATAAATAAGCCTCATTTTATATTGGGAATAGTTGATAGGACGACAGGAGGTGAAAAATTACTTCATTAAAATCCAAACGACTACGACAAAAAGGGAGTGACACACTGTGGGTCAGAATGACCCAGCACCAGTCCTCGTGTTATATTTCTTCACGCCAGTTCTAAAGGGTTAATGTCTTCGTGAGTTTCAGCTACGATTTTTACTTGTGGGGAATCACAAACAAAAGGTAGGCTACACTGAAGCAATCCACGTACCACTCGGGAGGCTCTCAAGGACGAGTTAGCTGCGCTGATGCGAATTATCAGTCAGAATGAATTACAGGGAGTGTACCAAGACTTGCTACGTTAGTGCAGCGTGTGTTTGGAAAATGAAGGACATGATTTCCAGCAACTACTCTGAAATCCATGTAAGTGAGTATGATTGTTGAATGCTTTAAGAAGTATAAATGTGTTGAACTAGTTGGGCGCTGCGCTTCTGCTAGCGCCGGTGCCTTGGTCGACAGGCGGTGACTGCGAGGCCCCGTCCTATAGGGAAAGCTCTCACTGTTCATTAGTATAGATAAACCGACCTTTCATTAAAACGGACCACCTTCATACCCTATTAGTCCGTTATAATGAAGCTTAGCAGGACTTCCAAACAGAGACAAAAGAACGAACACCTGCAATTCGCTAAATTAGCTAGAGAAGATGGAAGTGCCTGCTCCCCCTTGGAGGGAAATATAACGGAAATGGTAACTAAATTATCTTCGATATTGACCTGTTTGAGCGACGCAGATCTCATTATAGACATAGCCCGGTGTTTACACTGGCCTCGAGTATCCTGAGTAATTATGAAAATTTGTTGTCTACACATAGGTTTGACCTCATGCAAGGATTGGTGAGGAACACGGTACTGTTGGAAGGATTCATTCTCGTCTTACAGACACATCCCTCTCGTCTTCTAACGATAACTTTATAGCTGAATGAAATTCCAAAATAAATACATTGAAATGAATGCTTCTCCGCCAACAGATGTCACCAGTCTCCTGCGTCATCAAGGAATGTCTACCAACATGTGTGACGAGCACTGAGATAAATATAGCCAGGATTTCGTTTTTTCACGCTTGCCACACTTGAAAGAAGAAACAAGCCTACATTAATGTCAGCAAGGAAGTCGTATGAAATGTGGTGTTACAGGAGAATGATGAAGATCATATGGGCAGATAGGGTTACAAACGAATAGGTATTAAGACGAGTGGGAGAGGAGAGATGTTTCTGGCGACAGCTAATGAAGAGAAGAGATAGGTTGGTAGGACACATACTAAGACACCCAGGAATAGCAAGCTTAGTTATGGAAGGAAGGGTTGAGGACAAGAACTGTAGGGGTAAACCAAGGTTAGAATATGTTAAACAAATTGCCTCGGATGTAGGGTGTGGTAGGTATTTAGAGAAGAAACGATTTGCTCAGGACAGGGAGGCATGGAGCGCTGCATCAAACCAGTCAAAAGACTGAAGACTCGAACAACAACATCAAAATGACCAATTGTTGACTGTTCGGTGTTGATTTTAAATCTTCTCTCTTACTAAAAGAAACATCTACATGATGGAGGAATGGTACTGAATTCACTATAAAATGCCCATGTAGCTTTTCAAAAATATATTTTGTAGGCCTGTGTAATTTGAAAAGTAACGCCACCCATGTGCGTTACACGTAGGATAGTCGTAAATTTAAATTCCCTAGTCTGTCACCCACCGAAATATCTACTGACGAGGTACAAAAGGATGTGAACCGAAGGGGCCATTAGTAAGCTACTTGTATTCGTAACCCCCAACAACATTGATGCATTACTTGTGCCGCGATGTGAGTTTGAAGAATCCCTGTTAGAAAAATACCATTTCCTGTGTATAGTTTCAATGTTTCTGGAGGTTCCAGCTTGTGCCTTGTTTGATGTCCTGAGGCGTCTATTCCGAACCTATTCCTCGGTAATCAACGTTATATACTGTGCCCGTTTAGACCGAAGCCCGGACGACCACATATGCATTCTCACAAAAAAAAAAAAACAGTCAGCACGAGAATCTAAACTTCCCATGGCGCCATGAGGGTTAAAGTGACTACAATAACACAAAAAAATGCTTTACTGATTTTCGGCTCGATGCAACAATAAGGATAGAAGGAGATTTTCTGAAAATAACACAATTCGTAAAATTATCTCATTTTATTAAAATGTTTAAAAGTTGACTGAAGTAATGCCAAAAATAGCACTATGGATGCATAACGGATCATACAATTATATACACAAATTTACAGATTCACCAACACATGAATACTAGGCATTTGAAACGAAAGTCAGATTGTTAGTCCTGTTGACTTCGTTCAAATAAATTATTTACAACTGTAGGTTTGTCAGTGCAAAATGAATTATCCATCCTGATTCCTTACTTTTAAATATTCACACGTTGAAATGAAATATTATCACCCGATGAAAAAAATCACTGTTTTTGTTTTTCAATATAGTAGCAGAAAATTAACTTTTTCCAGGAATCAGTATATCAAAATTGGTTGAAATATAAACACAATATTAATTACATGGACATTCGAGCATGGATTCGAAGAACTTCGATAAACAGAAAAATATTTATTGTACCATCTGTTCTCGATCCATATTTATTCTGAGCTCTTGACTCAATTAGCAATATTATAGTAAAAAATGTATTATTAACAAAATATCAACTTCTATTTTATATGGATTTAACCATTCAATTATTTAAATATCACTTGGAAATATTATTTAGAAAAAATATCACAAAATTTAATATTTGCTGCTATTATCAAAATTACAATTCTTTGACAGAATGTCAAAATGTTAATCATCATATTAATTTACATGAAAAATGAAAATCCACAGCCTGCTTCCAGTCTCCGACCGGGTCAGGAATGGAATGAATGAAGCCCCCATCTTGCGGCGAGGATATTAACTGTGCCGGCTGCCGAGGCCTGACGCACTCCTCTGGGGCAATGATTAAATGAATGACAGAAGAAATGAAATGATAGTGGAGAGTGTTGCTGGAATGAAATGTTGACAGGGAAAACCGGAGAACCCGGAGAAAAACCTGTCTGCCTCCGTTTTGTCCAGCACAGATCTCACATGGAGTGACCGGGATTTGAACCACGGATCCAGCGGTGAGAGGCCGGCGTGCTGCCGCCTAAGCCACGGAGACTTATTAATTTACATAATGTTCATATTTTTAACAGGATCACAAATATCCTCTATTTGTAGTGGTGGTTTAGAAATAACAGTTTTAAATTATTTACAGCATCAGCCCATTCGATTTAAATGTGTCAAAAATCACATGATCATAATTAGCATCTAGACAACTGTAAAGTCTTCTCATAATGAAAGGTAAATGTTAATAACAAAATTCCGGGGCAACAATTACCAGGAAATATTTATAGAACACGTGGGTATACCGTGAATTGACTATGATGGTTCCATAAAATAACCCTTGGTTATAAATTCGACGAAAGTGTGGCTTGCAACAATATTTCAATTCCCAACATTATTTCAAAGTCATCCAACCTACAATATGGTTGATGCTCCATTATAACAACCTCATTCCTGCGACTTAAATTGCACAATCAGAATGGCATATTTAACTATTTCCACACACACACAAATTTCTTCCCAAATTATACATAATAATCATCAAGCCTTTGCTTGTTACTCAAACTGGAAGATTTATAAGCTAGTAAGCTCCTCAATGAGTTTACAGTAATTTTATCATCAGTTTAAACATTAATAATTCCACACCGTGTTTATTTCTAGCCAAACGTTCTATCACAAGATGTTGCTCAAAATGATTTTATATTTATACAAACTCTAGTAAATCCCTATTTTATACATTCTATTTGCTTCCCGTAACATTACTTTCCGTGTCTTCTAAAGATTTAACTGCATAATGCATGTGTAAAATGTTCCCATATAATTATTTTGTTAGTTGAAAGTGGGCTTGCGTTAACCACTAGCCTTCGGAAAAACAAGTATCCGATCTAGCAAACTGTTTTAAATATCAACTTTATAAATTCACTACATGATATGATTATTAGAAAATATAAATCATAATTATTATTATCTCAGAAAATATTGAAAATAATTATTATTATTAAATCAGCATTATTATTATTATTACCACAAATGGAATTAACGTTGCTAAACTGTTCGGCAAATATCATCCTCGACTTCTTAAACATGGAAAAACATCCATTCCTCAACTTAAATTTATTATTAAATTTACAGTTACGACGGCTGATGACCGCGATTAGAAAAAAATATCAAAATCAAATAAATGCTCGTTTTGCTCGTCCATTAATTCAAATCATTGACTTCTCATGTCTGAGTGTAAAAACTGCTCAGATCAAGGCTTCCCATGCCTTGCCAAAAAAATATTTGCAACAGCAAAATATCGAAGAAAAAAATGTGTTGGCAAGACTGTAGAAAAATTGAGAATTCCAGCTAACTAGGCATAAAAATAATGCAAAATGTAGCTTACATTCTTGTAGATCTTGATGTAGGTAATCTGGTCAGAACCAGACTATTCCAGTCTTCTGTCCCCATTTGGACACGTACTTAAATGCTCGTATCGGCCTCCATTATATACCCGCAAGATGTCTAACCAGACATAGCGGTAATCATACTCGTTGCCTGATAATCTTGATGAAAACTGTTTGTAATTACTTCAACAGCTGAAGTAATATTCTTACAATCTTATTCAGCACCGGTACAAGTTCTGATGTTCAAGTCCCTGGGCAGAGTTTCTCACTCTCCAGACAATGCTAGGCATGCTGGTTTCCCAATGTCGGCTAAATGAACTGAACCGTGCAAGAATGGTATGTGAAAAGTACTGACTTATCTTGGTTGGTCAAATAGTTACCTAGACAAAAGCTTGTTCTGGCCATTGGATAAAAATAATCCAGTTTAAATATTAGTGGACAGTGGAAAGAAATATAGACAAAATCTCTCATATGTCCGTGTAGCAGCAATAATTACCATTGTTCTGCCACAAAGTCTATCACCTCAGTGATAACTTATGAAGAATTCTAAGTTCACTAAAATTTCAAACACTTTTGGAAGTCCAGTAACCATGTACTGTCGTAGAATTTCACTAAGTCCCAGCAACCGTGTGCTAGTAAAAACGTAGAGTATTGCAACCATGTGCACGAAGATATTTTCAAAGTATAACGATGTCCTTAACGGCAAAGCGCTTACGAAGTAGTAACGTGATGTTTCAGCGACTAGGCACTGTATCGAAGTAACATATTGAGCTATGGCTCCCAGCCATTTTATACTCTGCGGGCGGACTCCTTGACGTCACTGCTTGAGATCTGCTCAAATTAAAACATCTCATATCTCAGCTTCCGCTCGATCAATTTTCTTGAAATATAGCACGTTCTTCTTCCCTTGTCCGTGTCAGTAATTTGGTGTTAGTCCCATGTGTCTATTCAATCGGAAAATATTTTATACAAATATAGCCTCGACTCGGATAAACTTGCTACGTCACTTAGCGATCTGTTGGCTGCATAAAGCTTCGAAATGCTTCTAAGAACAATGAGAGCGCGCTATTCAAAATCTCAGCTCTGGACTTAGCATCTGGGCCTGTGCTCTCAAATCTGGACAACTGGATTTGGGCACAATACTGCTACATGTAGTGAGAGTGGTTGTATCATTAGTCTATCATTGAGGATAAGGGTACAAGTACCTCTAATGGGAGCTTAGGACATCGTGGCATCAGTCCCGCGTGTCTGATAACCTGTGTACCATCACGGCAATCGCCTGGAGAGAGTCTGGAGATGCTCTGGAAGAAACTACACTAAGGATGGCCTCTATCAGCGCTGGGATGCGAACTACGAATCTCAAGGCTTGCTTCAGCTCCCCGTGGCATTTGTTGTGCTATGTGGTGGGGTTTCAAGTGCAGAGAAATTATACCCAACTTGGAGAAGTGGTTGAGATGCGATTCCCATTTTATTCATAGGAATATTTGAAGATTATTTCTATGTTGTTCGAGAGTTAGGGAACTTGGTCTGAGTTGAAAGTCCGCGGTCAGCGCTACCACTAAGGCGATTAAGTCACCACTGACGAGATATTGTAAACCTAGGATTAGTGAAGAGGGCGGCTGCTAATTCCTCTGACTTTAAGTGGGAGTGGTTGTAGCATTAGCCTATCATTGAAGAGTAGGGTGCAAGGGTTCTCTTACGGGTGCTTGGGGATTCATGGTCATCAGTCCCGTGTGTCCGATAACCTGTGTTATTGTGATGTGTGTAATAGTAATTGTGAAGTCTCCTCTGACTACTACTACTACTACTATTTATTTTGCCTCTAAGTAGGAGTTGTTGTACCATTCGCCTATCATTGAGGAGCAGCACCATAGTCAGTGACAGATAACCTGTATTGTTGTGACGTATACGTAATTGTAATTATTAGGGTCTAGTATAGGGGTAGGTGTCCAAGTAGTTTATCTAAGGTAGACTACTATCCTGGCATTTGCCTGGAGTGATTGAAATAGGCTAAAAGAAAAAATTCTGACCTTGAGTACAATGCACAGCCATTAACTTTCCTTTCAAAGAGTAGGCCTATCGGTATAAACTGTTCTGTTGGACTAAACATCCAGCTGGAGGTGTCATCGACCCTAAGGAAGGAAATGGAAAGGAAAGCAATGTCAGACGTACAAAATTGCAGTCTCATAATCTCTATCCATTGCTAAATTAAAACAGCAATATCTTTTGAAAACATTTCTTTTATTCTCTCTCTCTCTCTCTCCGGCTGGCTGCGTGGCTCAGCGGTAACATTCTCGTCTAGTGTTCCCAAGGTTGCAGGATCGAATCCTGGCGCAGTCAGGTGGCATTTGAGGGTGCGCAATTGCGAGGGATCCGCGTCAGTAGATTTACTGGCACGTTAAAGATCCCTATCGAGGCAAAATTCCGGCTCTCCGGCGTCTCCAAAAGCCGCAGTGGTTAAAAGGAACTTAAAACTGATAACGTTATTATTACTATTATAATTGTTATTATTATCTTCTATTCTCTTGCAATGTAGCCACAAAATTTGGATAACGGTCATTGTTTTGAACATGAGTCATGTTGTTCACTCGTGGCGTATACCGTAATCTTCTAGAACAGGGCTTATAATAGCTTGTATTAATTCTATTGACACTACACAAAGTCACTGTGTTCAAAAACAGACCACACTAGTGGCCATATTTTTGGAAACGATTTGTATTTGCACTGAATTATCACAACATGTTTGTCTTATAGCATCATCATCACTTGTACGAGAGCCTTCTGTGGGCCTTGTCCTCCTAAAGACGTTTCTTCTATTCTTCCCAGTATATTGCTGAGCTCCTTCAATTAGTAATCTTAAGGATCCTAACATCCTCTCTCATACCTTCTTCGCATCTTAGTCCTCAAACATTTGCCAGGTCGTCGTAAACAGGTCAGGCCTGATTTATTCTTCAGATTTCGTAACAATTGAGTCTTAGAGGTTGGGTTATCAACCCATCAATCCTGGAAGGCCGATGTTTTCTGTCAGGGTTGTCCGTCTTAGCTGATGGGTCCCAATTTTTAAACGTCAGGACTCGATTTTCCGCCCTTAAATGCCCCAGCTGTGAACATATAGTATACCCGTTACCCGGCAGCATTGGCGTGGACATGCATACATCGGACTTGGTAGGAATAATTAGCATTTCGTGTGTTTCATTAACACACTTCCACCAGCAGCAAGTTCACCCACCCCTTTAGCCCCCGTGCCTTATAGCAGGTCAACAAAATTTAAAACTCCATTATTAATTGAGAAGCTCAACGTGATCAATAAAACGTTGATTTTCCCTCAACTCCGTGGTATTTAGAAATATTTGCAATAGGCGAAAAAGGAAAAAACAAGAAGTTCCGTGAAGAACTATTCAGCCTACTTTTCATGCCAATGATTATTCTACAGTATATGAACCTATCTAGAATAATGACAGAATTAAGTTGGTAATATCGAAATATCTAATTAGTTCAAAATATACCTGGTATAATGTAGCCTAATAGAGCACTACAGTTGGCAGCCCTGGTGACTGAATATATTCTTAGTTCCATCTCTTAAGGTACAGAATACAAAATTTGGTCTGTCTGTCCTTCTGTCTGTCTGTCTGTCTGGCTGGGTGTGTATCCACCCCCCCCCCCCTATCAACTCCTAAACGGCTGAAGCAATCGAAACTAAATTTAGTATGAGTAAAGATGTATACCGGAATAGGTCATGATCATATTTGAAAATGATGTCAGTGCTACCAACTGCTGAAAAAACGCACTAGAAATTTGAGCTTCATGTTGGATATCTTGGAAGGTATGCATGGGAGCTATTCCAAAATTGACACACATGTAGATAATACTATTGCAGTTTAATTTCCAAGAGGCCATACATGACAGTGTTGCCAAAATAATTTAAGCCTTCTGATAGGTCCAATTTTTAAATGTATATAACTTATACACCATCAATTGGATTTCAACCAAACTTTGTATGTAATATGTGCACATAAACAGATATGACTGAGCGTATTCTTAAGAGCAACCAGGGCTGCCAACTGATAATAATTGCCCTCTCTATTTTTTTTAATCCAAATACCAATATATCAGAAAGTATGCAAGCCCACAGCTTTTAAACTATGCACACGTATAGTACCTGGCATTTTAGATTGAATTGGAGTAACTTATATACGTCAGTTCTACCAACATGATTATAAGCTTGCTGATAGTACAAATTTTTAAATACATGTAACTTCTATACTATCAGTTGGATTTCAACCAAATTTCGTATGTGCTTTATGTAACATAACAGATATGACTATAAGCATTGTTAAGCGCGATTATGGCTGCCAACTGTTAATAAATGCTGTCTATATGTGTTTATCCTAATATCAATATATCAGAAAGTATGCAAGCCATCAGCTCTATACTTTTCACAGGTATAGGACCTGACATTCTAGATCAATTTGGAGTATTTAATATGTCAGTGCTGCCAACATGATTCTATGCCTGCTGATAACTCTAATTTTAAAATTCATGTAACTTCTATACTAACAAATAGATTTCATCCAAAATTGGCACAACAAGATATAATATTTCAAATTATTTCGGTTCAGCACACGCATTACATTGTTGCCAACATGCTTTTAAGCGTGTTGATAGATCTAGTGTCTAACTGCATGTAACGTCCATTGGACTTCAACAAAATTTTGTATTCTGTACCTTAAGAGATGGAACTAAGAATATATTCAGTCACCAGGGCTGCCAACTGTAATGCTCTATTAGGCTACATTATACCAGGTATATTTCGAACTAAATAGATATTTCGATATTACCAACTTAATTTCGTCATTATTCTAGATAGGTTCATATACTGTAGATTACTCATTGGCATGAAACTTTATTTTAAGAAAAGTAGGCTCTTTAGTTCGTCACGGAACTTCTTGTTTAAATTAATTGTTATCATGATATTCCTTAATGTATTTGGTACGCTGTTGACTTCAGGCGGCAATTTCATCAGTGCTCATTATATATTTTGTCATTCTGTGTTAATATTCCAACCAGTTACCATTCATCAGTTCATTTTAGTTAAAATCTTTTTGAAATGATTTTACGAAAGGTCTAGACATTTTCTAAACGAATCAGCACAATCACTCCTCATGAGGAATAGTACACGTTTAAGGAGATATCCAGAATTACCAGAAGTAATGGTGATGGTGCTTTAGCATCCAGGATCCTAAATATATGCCAGAGGTACAAATCTACCAAAACTGGCAATTAACTTCAAGAACTGGTAAAAAAAAACCTGCAGTTAGTCTGAGGTGTGCGAGGGAGATTTGCATATTACCGCAGAGAGATCAAAGGAAATCTATTAAAGAGATCTAGGAAGTTTTACAACATATTGTAATTGGCATTTCTGAAATAAGTCTTGGAAGAAAAATATTCGATAATTGTCTAAGAAAAGGAGGCCAAAAAATGAAGCCATTTCTCAACAAATGCAATTTGAATACCGTGAGAATTGGTGTAAAATTCCTAAACCTTAGACTGATGAAGACTGACCGAGAGTGATTTGGAGCGGTGAGTCAAAGATATCTATCTTCAGAAGTGGCGGATGGAAGTAAGTGGTCCGACAACAAGGGGAACCCTCACCTTAGCTATGAAACTCCCTATTACTGCCATGAACTGGGAGTGCCTGCTCAGAAATTGAGTAGAGTGATTACATATTGTATATAGATACAGACAGGTGAACCTGGAGAAGAAACTCTTACTATCCATTGCAAAATTGGGCCCAAATGTAGTGACGTAGGAAGGAAGCTTTTAGTTTTACGTGACCGTTAATCATGCGATCATGAACCACGGGACCTCCTGTTTACCTGGGATCCGAACCACAGGACATGGCATTTCACTTCGAAAATCTCACATGTATTGACTGGGAATCGAACCCGATCCACCATGGTGAGAGACCAACAGCTTGACCGCTGCGCCACCACGACGCAAAACGTAGTAAGATGCAACATGCCTAACTTCCAAAAGTGCTGTAACCTATCAGTCTCCCGTTGGGCACACAACTGTGACTGTACCTCCTTTCATTTTTTTTTTTAGCGTATGGGTTTTAGTGCCGAGATTGTCCGAGGACATGTTTCGCTCGCCAGTTTTGTAACTGCTTCGAGGCGGACACCCAATGAATGAGCTACACGTACCGTCGCGTGTGGATTGTTGTCTGGGGAGGAAAGTTTGAATGTAAGGACAAGGAGTTGGAAGGTAGCGACTGTGGCCTATAGTTAGGGACCAACCCCGACATTTGCCTGGAAGGAAGATGGGGACACCACAGAAGACCATATTCAAGGTGGCCGGCGGGGAGGATTCGAACCTCCTCGCCTCCCGGATGTGAGCGACTGCCAGCAGTCATGCCGTAACGACCACGGCTAACTCACCCGGTCTCCTTTCACTGAATGATGATAATAATAATAATAATAATAATAATAATCCACCTCCCCTCTAACACATAAATAAATAATCGGGGTTCGTGGGGGTTAAGCACCTGCACGATTATAATAACAGCAATACTCATTCACACCCAACTACACCGGTGACCGCATAAATAACAAAACCTGATATCTGGTAAACATTAACATATATTCTGATATAACACATGAAACACACTCTGCAGGATCCTCGCCGATTACAGACTGACCTAACGTTTCCTATCATATGTACAATGGCACACTTTTTATGACAATCACCTATGGACCCTGGAAGACGATGTTGACTTGTACTTACAGTCCTAATTACATACTTTGGTTTTGAAGTATCAAAATTGTTTCACACGCACTGTTGAATTTTATTGGTGGCTGTAGTTTGCCTACTTTCGTAATCATACGAGATAATTTGTAACTCGCTGATTTGAACTTATTATAGAGCTCTGAATCCGTTTGGCGAATTGCAGAACTTATTCCGCACCTGAATTTACTAATATTTGGCATATTTGGCCAGTATTCGCCGATTAGAAAACTATTGTGATGGCCCTCGAATATTCGTAATCAGACTCAAACTTCCAGTACCTTAAGCTTTTCGAGACAGTAAAGTATTGCTGACTTTCCTGAAACTAGGCAGATTATACTCAGTTGAAGAGTATCCCGACCTGCGGCTCAGTACGAAAATATTAACACGCTAGCCGATCCTGAATGTCCAGATCTCCCTTTATTCCCAAGGATAATCAAGCATAACCAGACTTGATCTCTTCCAACTTATAAGTCCAAACATCCTACCAAAATGAACGAGCAAGGTCCCAGGCCGATCCTCACCACACGAAATCTATCGAAAGAGAAAATAATCGTCTCAGCCACCGTCAACCGTAATATCAATCACGTCATCCCCTCCCCAGGTCTGGTCCACACACCAAAATCATGGATAGTGAGATACAAGCCAATTAGAGCAATATACAATTATTCATAAACACACCTCCAGTACATAGATGCCAAATGTAATCACCCGCTTCGACCTCTAAGTCACCTCTGCCACGGCCATGAGATTAAACCAACCGCTCAGAATAACTCCAACACGGAGAACTGGTGCAGTAAGCTTATCACACAAGACATACTTCCTCAAATGTGCTCAATTCCAGCAAGCCAAATAAATGTCATTACAATGTTACATTAAAACCTGACTTGGAGCCTGCCATAAATCATTATCTTAAAGCTAAGCAAATTATATACGAATCAATCATATCGCATAAATTATTATATAACAGATAAAAGCATCAAATGAAAATATGTGCTCGATTCATCAGAATCGTTAGTCTCGAAAGTGAGGGTTCGATCCCTTGTGAGTTTGGGACGGTCACAGTGTTATGCAGAGTTTTGTGGACAAGAATGTAAAGGGCTTAACCTGACACGTGCCTTAATCCGATTGCAGATATCTGAACAAAATTAAACATGTTAGTGCCAAAAAGATATCCAGGAAACGAAATTCAGATAATTGAGGTCCACTGTCAACAACTGATTTTGGGTCACTAAAAAGTAAAGGCTGCAACTTCTTGAGGACGCTATACCTGCACAATTGATGCCGTGCTTAATCGCATAGGATAATTGACAAGGTACTGACACACATTCCTACAAAGAGAATGCAAAACACACCATATAAGACGTACCGACCATTGCATGTATTTTCAAAATTGCTTGGTTAAAATAATTCTGATTTTACTATGGTACTCCTTGTTTTATTATAATTTGTGAAATTACAAATTGGAAAATATAAATTGTGTGCTTGAAAAATAATAAATATTATATATCTTGCAAAGTTTCTACAACTATGGTCACCATGCATATCATTCCCGTGGAAACAGCATTTAGTCATTGTCATCCAGGATCTGACTTGCTAGAGACTGTATGATTGCTGAGGAATGAACGCAGGATCTGGCTTGCTAGAGACTGTATTATTACATTGGGATGAACCCAGAATCTGGCTTGGTAGGGACTGTAGTGTTACCTTAGAATGAACCCAGGATCTGGCTTGGTAGAGACTGTATTATTACCTTAGAATGAACCCAGGATCTGGCTTGGTGGGGTGTGTATTATCCACACGGGAGTAACTGTTAGTCACCGTGACTCAGATTCAATCCTTACTAATTTGTATCTTTATTCGGCTTATAGTGTGCGATTAGACAGCTTTGATTGAGGAGGTATGTCACAGCACTAGAGAGTGTGTGTTCATTTCTACACTCTACTTTTCCCGTTTCCACGGGCCTAGGACGAGATAAGAAGGGCCCTTTTGTAGCGAATATTCCTTACGTCTTGATGCCCTTGCCGATGCATAGTGTATCAGAGAAGTAAATTAAATAAAATTGTAGATGACGGAAAATGAGCTAGAAGAAGGAAGAAGTGAATGTGGTCTATTTTAAGATTTCATAACAGCATTTCTTTAAGATGGGAAACCACAAATTCAATTCCACGAGAGTAGTCAATGGGGTACGAACTCACACGTCTTTCAAGTATGGAAGAAGTAACACCCCGTGGCTTGGCACGTTTACGTGCAGATCTAAACATTTCGGCTTCTGGAGTGTCAACTTTGGTATTCTTGCCTCCGAACTTGTATTTCTCAGGTCAGAGGATTCTGTGAAATGTAAAATGCTGCGCCACTGAAGTCCAGAGTAATATAAAGTTGAGCCAAGTACGCTTATTGGCAGAGGAATTATTTGTTTTCTTTTGATAACCATTTCGATTGATCTCTTCGGCTCCCTACCGCCTCTCCAAGCCTCTGATATCGATCGTGACACACCAGCGCGGTGCTCAAGTAACGGACAGTCACCACATCGGTTCCTTCTGAATCATTTATGAGCTTTTGGCGAGCCTCATACGATATCAGTGACTGAACACGAAAATGAGAACGTCAGAAGAATCTTATTTCATATTCCCTACCATCCACATTATTCCCATGTATACAGAAATAAATATGGTACAACATTCTAAACATATAGTGTAGTTGTTGTTTTGCATCCATTTGACACGTGGTAAAAAATTGTTAAGTCTTCAAACAAATATCTCTTAATACAACTGTCAAACTAAGTAAATGGAAGAATTATCATATTTTATAAACATAGGTATTGAACCCTTTACCCTCTGATGGATAAATGATTCGATGTTTTATTTCTTCAATTAATAAATATTTCCACCAGCATCATGAAAATAGCCAGACGGAGATGAGGAAATTTCAAGCATTGGTTGGAGACAATGGGGACATACCTGCAGCAGTTTGACAAAAGGCTAAATATTTAGGATTGTGAAAAGAAAGACCTAGCAATGATTCAGAAGGACAGGTGGTGGCTACCTCAAAATAGAAGCGACGCGCAGTGAGACTCGCTCATGGTATGTTCATTGTGATATTCGCGCCTAGAAAAAAGATGATGCAGTAACGTGAGTGGCTGATGAAAATACTAGACACTCCTACGAAGCCAAGGTCTGATAAAAACCGCCAAGTTACAGAAAATGTGGAACCAATGAGAGAAGAATGCTTACCAGCGCGGCAAGTCTAGCTTGGGTACGCGATGGCTAGTATTAACGCGGGAGATCGCCTAGACAAAATCTCTACGATCGATTCTAGGATTAATGGGCATATTCTTGACCTGCGCTATTTTTCGAGTTCAGTGATATTTATTTCATTCCTGTACCACTATTATTTAGAGAAATTTTTATATAATCTCCCCCACTATCAATACCTAGGGCCGGTTCATTTATAAGTGGCGTGAAGAGCCAAGACAGTGCTTATTACTTTTGTACGTCTGAGGACGTAGGCTATTACTTTTGTTCGTCTGAGGACGTAAGTTATTATATTTTGTGTGTCGAGGACACAGGTTATTATAAATGTGTTAAATTCAGTGATAGATAGTCACAGTACTATATTTTGTAGGGGCAGTATCTTCGATAATTCGCCAACAGACAGTTCCGGGGAAAGTAGTACCTGAAACGGCGAATTTAGTAGTCAGATATCAAGTGAATAATAATCTAACTTTTTGAATCAGCACGAGAGATGACATCGCTTATCCTGAAGGAAGTCTGGAACTATCAACACTCCATCCAGATGGCTGAGATGAGCTAAGAAGCATTCAGTTGGGAGATGGCAGCGGATGTCCTTTGACGGGTGACTGGCCGAGGATGAGTACTGAATAATATTCTTATTATCTGATAGATTAACTTATGGTATATGGGACATAATTTGTTTTGTAAATAATTTGCTTGTGTGATTAACGTAGTATATTTAGTTTTGGTCTGACACACCTTTTGCATGGAAGCAGCTCGCATATATGTTATTAGTGGAAGGTTCTTGTTTGTTTGTTGTTTTAAATAACGTAGCTATGTGGACGACCGTGTTTGCATATGTTACGCAATGCGGTTAAAAACGTCTCTCGGAGATATGTTGTGTTTCAGAAGTAGGACTGAAGTAATATAATTATACAGTAGATTGGAGGGTAATTAATCCTTTTTAAGGTTTATTATTGATCAGATTCAGTGAGATTATTGCCTTTGGAGCAATGTGATTTGTGACGAAGAGCAGTCAGCTCTATCGTAGGTTTTATATATATTTTTTAAATTGTTTGTGAGCATCTTTTCAGCCGATTTGTGTGAAAGTACGTCATGTCATTCCCAGAAGTGTGTGAGTGTGTGTATTTTGTGGTCATTACAAGCGGGAATTTCAGCGTAGACTGATTTCTGTCAGCTTGGTGCCAGGTCCATATTGTTACCTTGCGATGGCAATTGTGGATATTTTGATTAATGTCTGACCATATGTTGAGGTGGTTGAGATTTTGTTGCTGTTGGTTCCTTGAGATAACGGCACAGCTGGTCAGTTATTTTTACACACTGGAGTTGGGACAATGACAGGTATTGAGGAAGAGGGGAGCTATTTCACAAGACGGACTGAAGGTTGCTAGCGAGGTCATTAGTGAGGAGCGCTTGTTTGGCTCCGTAATTACTTGAAATACAACACTAAGAACTGATCAATGGTAAAAATTGTTTAAATAAATGGGAGTTGCCTACGAATCACGATAATCTCCGAAGCGTTACCTTAACATGCAGTTTTGTTCATATAAAGTAATCTTAGCCGGTCAGGCTTTTGTTGTTTTTTGGTTTAGTCCATGTTTATATTCCATATCAGTGACCCGTGAAGTCAAGTGCGATGCTGTATTTCCTTGTTTGTGGATTGAGCAATTGGCCGGTGTTGGCAGCTCATTTTGTCAAGTGCGTCATCGCACTAATGAGGGTCTCGAGAGAGATTCCTGTAAATAGTAGATTTTAGTGTGTGTGTCAGCATTACATTTTTAAGGGTTTTTATTAGTGTCATGTTCCATATCAGTAAACGTTGATTTACGAGATGATTGTTCGTAAGCATCGTGGCTGTTAACCCGTTGTAAACGAACAGTCATCCAAAGTACTCATTCCTCGTAGTTAGTCATTACGCGTACATAAAATCCAAAATGCAAGGTAGTGGAACTAGGATTCACATTTTATAAGGGGGAGATCCGTCTGACTCCTCAACTTTGATAGATATTCCTGTCAGGGGAAAAAATTCAGGGAGGATTTTTTTTATTGTTGTTTATATTCTTTTTATGCACTATTAGTCATTAAATCATGTTATTATTTTACATCTTGTCACCTTTCTTTCTTAATTATAGTTTGGGGCGTGGTGGCTCAGCGGTCTAGCTGTATGCCTCTCACCAAGGCGGTCCGGGTTCGATTCCCGGTCAATGCATGTGAGATTTTCGAAGTGAAATGCCATGTCCTGTGGTTCGGATTCCACGTAAAAAGGAGGTCCCGTGGCTCATGATCTCTACATTAACGGTCACGTTAAACTGCAAGCTTCCTTCCTTTCCTTTTTAATTATAGTTTAATCCTATGACCCTTACCTCAGTAGAGCATGTTGTTTGGCGAACGTAAACATCACACTAGGAACTGAGCGCGACCCCTTGATCAAGATTCTTGTATATAAACACTGCTATTCTGAAGGGTTCATAGGAGATAAACTGGCGCGGCCAAGCGTGGTGCGGTTCACTGTGGTGTAACGGCAAAGATTTTGCACATGTCAATGTAAGCGTAGTTGGGTTTTCAAACTGACGCAACAATGAAGGTGTAATGTTGTTGCTGGTTCGCTGCTGGAACACATTTAAGTGGCGTATTTGAGTAAAACTGACATGCCGCAAGTGCAGGCAGATATGACAGTATTTTAATCACCGGGAAGTGATATTTTATTAAAAGTAATTGAGGCGAAGGTGATACCGCCAAATGTGTGAAAGATAAATTAAAATCAGGAGTTTGCAATGTAAAATACGGTTCACGTTTTTGTCTATTGAATTAAAATAAATTAATATACGTGATACCGGGCGCCCAATGATTAAAGTTAAAATTAGATTTGTTTAGAAAGTCAAACTCATGAAAATGTTAGGAGGCTGGTAGTCTTAAATGACAATTAATACTTTGTTAATTAGTCAGTGTTAATATCAGATCAGGATAACAATTTAATGACTAAATATGTGTTTGGGTTTAAATTAAATTGAGTGAAATTAGAACCACTCAAGAGATGCAATCGACTAGTGGGATTAAATGTAAAAATAAATGAACTGAGTTGGATAAAGAAATTAAATGTGCATTGGATTGTATGTGTGTGTCAAAGGGCATTGCTTTATGCAATTTCCCTAATGTCTCATATAAAGTATATAAGATGGCAACGGTGGAACAGATTCAAGAAATCATTGAGAACGCGGCTAGGAGAACACAGGAATTGTTGGACACTAAATTGGCGAAACAAAGTGAATCATTAAACGCTAAATTATCAGAACAAAGTGAATCACTAAACACAAAATTATCTGAACAAATAAACAGTAGTTTGTTAGAACAAAGTCAGTCTATAAACAAATTGTCTGAACAGAGTGAATCGCTAAAAACTAAACTAGCCGAACAAAGTGAAGCAATAAACAATACTAGGTTAGAACAAAGTGAGTCTATAAACAAATTGTCTGAACAGAGTGAATCGCTAAAAGCTAAACTATCCGAACAAAGTGAATCATTGCGGACACAATTAAATAACAGTAGGATTGAACAAAATGAATATCAGGCGGAACAAGCTAGATTACTAAAAAATGAAATCAATGACACTATAAATTCGCAGTTAGAGGCGCAGAATGTTAAAAACACGAACCAATCAGCTTCGTTAACCGCAGAGATGAAAGATCACACTAATCAACAGATGGTATTACTGGCCCTAGATGTTAGTAAAAACAATGAAAAACAATTAGATCAGATTAAGAAAATGGAAAGTATTTTTGATCAAAAACTTAGCATTCTGGATGAAACGGTGTTAGCTAAATTAGAGCAAATTGAACTAGCGTGCACTATGAATACAAGCGAGGTCAAGATAGCTCAGGATAAGTTAGAAGGACGATTTATGGAAATGGAAAAGAGCGGCAAAGTCATTCAACAACAATTATCAGCAGTAGATGAAAATATATCCGGCATAATTAAAGATATGGACCGTCTCGAAATAAAATCAGCGGAGCAATGGAAAAGCCTAGAAGCGGATCAGAGTCAATTAAAGAGTACCATCGACGAAAATAGCGCGAGATTGGAAGAAAGGTTGAGCCAGATAGAAAGCAATCAGGCTGACACTAAAAGCCAGATTGAGGAAAAAGTAAGCACAATTAAGGAGCAGATAAGGAAAGATTGGCGAAAAATGAATATCGATTCTAAAGAGGAAAGATCAACCATCCTTAAGACAGTAGGCGAAAATCATACTCGTATTCAAGCATTAGAGCAAGAAATTAAGAGTAAACTTAAAGATCAAACAGACAGGATCATTAAAGCTGAACTGAATCCATTAGAAAAATCCTCGATATTTAAAACAGGAACAATGAGAGATAGGCAGGACGACTCAAATAGCCCCGGGGAGGAAAGCACAGCAGGGAGTCAAGCTCAGACAGAGAGCCCATTAACAGCAAACACGGAAGGGTTTCACAAAAATATCGAAAGGAGTTCCACGCCACAAGACGGTCATCAGCCCACACAACTTATCCAAGTAATTCGCTCGAACGATTATAAACCGCAGAAATGCACGGAGAATTCAGGGGTGACACCTAAAGCATTTATTAAAGAAATTGAAGACCATTACAATGACACGGGGGTACCTGAAGCACGTAGATTGAGGATGATGGAGAGATTTTTATCAGGAAATGTCCTTACATGGTTTTTAAGCTTCAAATATACATTTGGAACTATGACAGATTTCAAATTAGCGTTTCTGCGCAAGTACTGGTCGCCAGCAATACAACAGAGTCTAAGGATGGAACTTTACTCTAGAAAATACCAAACCACCCAGCAAACGAAATACTCAGATTTCTTTAACATGCAAATGCAAAAATTTCGCGACCTTGATTACCCTTTAAATGAAGCGGATCTGGTGATGACAATAGCGCGCCAATTACCAGTCAACGTGCTGCAAGTACTAGTCGCAGCGAATGTTAGTACGGCCTTACATGCAGAGCAGATATTACGCCAGATAGATGAGACTACATCTCAGAATCATTATAGAGGAGGAAGACAGCTGGAGTTAGTCAATACGACAGAGGTCATAAAACCTAAACAGGCAAACACTAAAACGCAGGGTACTAATACAAGCACCTCCACACCTAGGCGAAACCAGGAAGAAGGAGAAAACAGACTATACCAGCGTAACGAGAATAACTACAACAATAGGTCATATCAAGGCAACAATAGACATCAACAGAGAGGATATCAGCAATGGCGTGAAAATCGAAGAAATGAAAGGCCTTATGGAAGATACGGTGATTACAATGCTAATCAAAGATGGAAAGGAAGGAGATATCAAAATCAAGGAGAGCCACGTAATTATCGAAATGACTGGGATGATAGGCACGCTCAATCACAAAATTACCTAGAGGAATTACACGCTAGTCAAGGTGGAGAGCTAGGAAGATGGGAAAAGGCCATTGGGAACATGAAGAATCCAGACACACATACTGAGGAAGCCGGAAGTCTACTGAGACAAGAGGAATATCAAGGTCATGGGCGACAAAAGGATGATGGGAGTCGCACCGGAGCTTTAAAAAAATGCTAAATTTGGATAAAGAAGACAGTCTACAAACGCAACAGTCGGAAGTTGAAGATGGATGGATAGTAGCGAACATACAAGAATTGATTGCTTTGCCAGAAGACTGCCTGGAAGAGACGGTGAAACCACGGAACGATGCAATTAGGCAATTACCCATTATTTACGCGAGGATTGGTGGAATTAATATAAGATGTTTATTGGATACGGGGTCGCAGATCAGTCTGGTATCGGAGGCCTTGGTTCGAGAGTTGGGACGGAGTCAGAATATTCCTGTAATTCCCGTACCACAGCTCAAAGTGAGGGGTGTTATTCCTGAACGCACCGTCACTTGTAAACGTCAGGCATACTTAGAGCTGAACTTATTGGAACACACTTTTGGGCAAACATTCATTATCATGGCAAAGATGAATTTCAATATAATTCTTGGTGCAAATTTCATTTGTGACTATCAAGCATTGATAGATTTGCACAAGAATACAGTCAGTTTTAGAGAGTATGATCAGCTGAAGAACGTGGGATTGCATATGGATGAAATCACCACCGGAAGAGATGTAAATTCTTGGGCATTGGAAGCAATATCGGAAGAGACGGAAGAGGAGATACGAAAGGCAGAAGATGACATCATAGAAGGAGCTGTTGTGGAACTAGATGAGGAGAGTGAATCCCAGGAGATATGGTCTTTATTAACGGAAGGAGACGACAGTGATGCACAATTTGAAGAGTTACCACAGGAGCGGCTCAATGACATTCAACTTGGGGGTGAACACAGAAAACAATTGGAAGAGATTTTAAGGAAGCACAAAACAGTATTTGATACAGTACCTGGGAAAATATTAAATTTCAAATATTCAATGCAAGTCGAGGATTGGTCACCGTTCAAAAGTAGGTTGTACCCAATTCCTGAAAAATATCGTTGTCAAGTCAAGGTCATTATAGATGAGATGTTACAAGCTGGAGTGATAAGGAAGACACCTACACCTTATCTAAATGCGATTTTGGCAGTCACAAAACCAAACGGATCTATTAGACTTTGTTTAGATGCCAGAAATCTCAACATGAGACTCATTTTTCCTGAGTACGACAGAGCGCCAATTATCAGAGACGTACTAAAAGGCTTTAAAAACAAAAGCATTTATTCATCAGTTGACCTGACGAGCTCGTTCCACCATATTGAATTGGATGAGAAGTCACAGCTTCTAACTGGCTTCTTATTCGATAACCAAACGTTTTGCTTCGTCCGAATGCCCTTTGGAGTCAAAACAGCGGGCTGTGCTTTAATCCGAACCCTGGACCGGAATCTAACCGAGGAAGTTAAGGAGATGGCGTTACGCTACATTGATGACATTCTGCTGGCATCCGACAACATTGAAACTCACATGGAGAATTTAGATAAAGTATTAGGCAACCTGAATGCATCAAATTTCAAAGTAAACCTGAAGAAATCGCATTTCTTCAAGAGCGAGATCTTATATTTGGGTCACTTCATTGACAAGGAGGGAGTGAAGCCAAATCCAGCTAAGATCGAAGCGATAAAGAATTTCCCTACACCAACGAGAGTCAAGCACATTCGGGCATTCTTAGGCGTAACGGGATTCTTTTAGGAAAACTGTCCAGGTTACACGGAGACTGTAGCTCCAATGCAGGAAATGCTAAAGAAGAAGAATAAATGGTTATGGAATGCGGAGTGTGAGAAGGCGTTCCAAGCAACAAAACAGCTATTGGAAAACTGCATTAAATTAGGATATCCAGATTTCAAGCACAAATGTATAATCCAAGCGGATGCTTCACTAATTGGTATAGGTGCTATGCTCTACCAAGAAGATCCAGCTAACCTGCAACATAAAACATATTTGGCATTTGTCAGCCGAAAATTGCGTAAGCACGAGCGCAATTATACTGTAACGGAACTAGAATTGTTGGCCATACTTCATGCGCTTCAACAATGGAAAAGAATAATTTACGGATACACCATTGTTGTTAGGACTGATCACAAGGCATTAACATTCTTGTTTAAGACGTCGATGGCAAGCGAACGTGTGACACGTTGGTCTATATATATTCAGCAGTTTAGCATTGAGATTGAACATTGCCCAGGGAAGATGAACGTGATTCCGGATGCACTCAGAAGGAACCCAGAGCCTGATAATGAAGAAACAGCGATGGTACAACGCTTGGAGTTAACACCGAAGGACCGGGAATTCTTGGAGGAGTTACGTGAGATACAGCGAGAACAGGAAGTGGAACCATGGATGATGCTATTAATCCAATACTTCAGAAAACAGCTACCTACAGGAACACCTGCATATTGAGAAGCGAAAGCCAAAGAAGGAAGATATGTTTATGTCAACAATTTGCTGCACAAATGGGTAGATAATGGCCACACCAAGTTACGCATATTAGTACCGGCATCCTTACAGCGAGGACTGACATGGCATACTCACGAAAGTTACGGTCACGTCGGTGTAGATAAATGCGAAGCGACAATAGGAGAGACATTTACATGGCCACGTATGAGAACAACTATATGTGACGTCATTACGACTTGTGATCCGTGTCAGAGGACAAAGCCCAATAACTATTTAATGAGGCAGTATCCTAGACCATTGCTACCTCAGAAACCATGCGAGCTACTGGCCCTAGATTGTTTCGGTCCAATTCCGAAAGGAAGGCGAGGTTGCCGTCACTTGCTAGTGTGCATTGATGTATTTTCTAAGTTTGTCGTATTATGCCCCATTCAGAAAACTACATCGAAACAAGTACTCAGTCGTATTCGAAATAGAGTTATTCCAATCCTTGGAAAACCAGAATTTATATTGTCAGATCATGGCAGTTATTTCACAAGCGCCGAATTAAAGAAAGGTATGGAGGACATGGGTATAAAACACGTTTTAAGCAGTATCCGACATGCCCAAGCTAATCCAAGTGAGAGAGCAATAAAATGTGTAACATCATACTTGAGAATCTTCATTCCAAATGAACATCACAAATGGGTGGATAAAATTAAGGATGTAGAGACATGCATGAATTCTACCAGGCACGAGTCAACAGGACAGATCCCTATGGTCCTACACAAAAACGAGTATCCAGTCAGAACGTGGAAAAGCATCATTAACTGCCCACAAGATCCCATGATAGCACCTGACCTGCGAATTGAGAGAACGAGAGCCTACATGAGAAAACAAGCAGACCGCAGATTACGGCGAGTGAGAAATAAGAGGTTTCACAGTGATCTAGAAATCAACCAGCTCGTTTTGGTGAAACGACCCGCTACATCGGATCCAGAGAAGAAGATCTTCAGAAAATTCTGCGAAAAGTTCATAGGACCCTATCTATTGTAAGAAACCTTGGAAATAATGCATACAGAGTGAAAGAGTTAAGCACAGGAACAATGTCGGTCTACAACGCTGCCAACCTAAAAAAGTATCGAAGAAGTGAACCATGAGAGCGCCGAAATAATGATGCAGTTTAAATATATGGACGTCCAATATCAACCAAGTGAACGGGGAGCAGTCGAGTACGGCACGTGAAGAAGGAAGTGGAATTGGTGTTGACAAACATTAACGAGACGAGCAGAGTGTTGCCTAAGGCACCAGCGCGTCATGCAAATAGTTGGAGGGGCGAGGTCCAAGCAGGAAAATAAAACGAGTAAATGCCATTCAAGACAGGAGCGGCTAGACCAAGTAATAGAAAAGGGGTGATTCTGAAATAAAACAAATTGGCCTACGGATTTTTTTTTAATTATCGACTTTCTCCGAAGTTCGAAATTTTGTGAGTGGGGGAGTTGTGAACCCTTTACCCTCTGATGGATAAATGATTCGATGTTTTATTTCTTCAATTAATAAATATTTCCACCAGTATCATGAAAATAGCCAGACGGAGATGAGGAAATTCCAAGCATTGGTTGGAGACAATGGGGACATACCTGCAGCAGTTTGACAAAAGGCTAAATACTTAGGATTGTGAAAAGAAAGACCTAGCAATGATTCAGAAGGACAGGTGGTGACTACCTCAAAATAGAAGCGACGCGCAGTGAGACACGCTCATGGTATGTTCATTGTGATATTCGCGCCTAGAAAAAAGATGATGCAGTAACGTGAGTGGCAGATGAAAATACTAGACACTCCTACGAAGCCAAGGTCTGATAAAAACCGCCAAGTTACAGAAAATGTGGAACCAATGAGAGAAGAATGCTTACCAGCGTGGCAAGTCTAGCTTGGGTACGCGATGGCTAGTATTAACGCGGGAGATCGCCTAGACAAAATCTCTACGATCGATTCTAGGATTAATGGGCATATTCTTGACCTGCGCTATTTTTCGAGTTCAGTGATATTTATTTCATTCCTGTACCACTATTATTTTGAGAAATTTTTATATGATCTCCCCCACTATCAATACCTAGGGCCGGTTCATTTATAAGTGGCGTGAAGAGCCAAGACAGTGCTTATTACTTTTGTACGTCTGAGGACGTAGGCTATTACTTTTGTTCGTCTGAGGACGTAAGTTATTATATTTTGTGTGTCGAGGACACAGGTTATTATAAATGTGTTAAATTCAGTGATAGATAGTCACAGTACTATATTTTGTAGGGGCAGTATCTTCGATAATTCGCCAACAGACAGTTCCGGGGAAAGTAGTACCTGAAACGGCGAATTTAGTAGTCAGATATCAAGTGAATAATAATCTAACTTTTTGAATCAGCACGAGAGATGACATCGCTTATCCTGAAGGAAGTCTGGAACTATCAACACTCCATCCAGATGGCTGAGATGAGCTAAGAAGCATTCAGTTGGGAGATGGCAGCGGATGTCCTTTGACGGGTGACTGGCCGAGGATGAGTTCTGAATAATATTCTTATTATCTGATAGATTAACTTATGGTATATGGGACATAATTTGTTTTGCAAATAATTTGCTTGTGTAATTAACGTAGTATATTTAGTTTTGGTCTGACACACCTTTTGCATGGAAGCAGCTCGCATATATGTTATTAGTGGAAGGTTCTTGTTTGTTTGTTGTTTTAAATAACGTAGCTATGTGGACGACCGTGTTTGCATATGTTACGCAATGCGGTTAAAAACGTCTCTCGGAGATATGTTGTGTTTCAGAAGTAGGACTGAAGTAATATAATTATACAGTAGATTGGAGGGTAATTAATCCTTTTTAAGGTTTATTATTGATCAGATTCAGTGAGATTATTGCCTTTGGAGCAATGTGATTTGTGACGAAGAGCAGTCAGCTCTATCGTAGGTTTTATATATTTTTTAAATTGTTTGTGAGCATCTTTTCAGCCGATTTGTGTGAAAGTACGTCATGTCATTCCCAGAAGTGTGTGAGTGTGTGTATTTTGTGGTCATTACAAGCGGGAATTTCAGCGTAGACTGATTTCTGTCAGCTTGGTGCCAGGTCCATATTGTTACCTTGCGAGGGCAATTGTGGATATTTTGATTAATGTCTGACCATATGTTGAGGTGGTTGAGATTTTGTTGCTGTTGGTTCCTTGAGATAACGGCACAGCTGGTCAGTTATTTTTACACACTGGAGTTGGGACAATGACAGGTATTGAGGAAGAGGGGAGCTATTTCACAAGACGGACTGAAGGTTGCTAGCGAGGTCATTAGTGAGGAGCGCTTGTTTGGCTCCGTAATTACTTGAAATACAACACTAAGAACTGATCAATGGTAAAAATTGTTTAAATAAATGGGAGTTGCCTACGAATCACGATAATCTCCGAAGCGTTACCTTAACATGCAGTTTTGTTCATATAAAGTAATCTTAGACGGTCAGGCTTTTGTTGTTTTTGGTTTAGTCCATGTTTATATTCCATATCAGTGACCCGTGAAGTCAAGTGCTATGCTGTATTTCCTTGTTTGTGGATTGAGCAATTGGCCGGTGTTGGCAGCTCATTTTGTCAAGCGCGTCATCGCACTAATGAGGGTCTCGAGAGAGATTCCTGTAAATAGTAGATTTTAGTGTGTGTGTCAGCATTACATTTTTAAGGGTTTTTATTAGTGTCATGTTCCATATCCGTAAACGTTGATTTACGAGATGATTGTTCGTAAGCATCTTGGCTGTTAACCCGTTGTACACGAACAGTCATCCAAAGTACTCATTCCTCGTAGTTAGTCATTACGCGTACATAAAATCCAAAATGCAAGTAGTGGAACTAGGATCCACATTTTATAAGGGGGAGATCCGTCTGACTCCTCAACTTTGATAGATATTCCTGTCAGGGGAAAAATTCAGGGTGGATTTTTTTATTATTGTTGTTTATATTCTTTTTATGCACTATTAGTCATTAAATCATGTTATTATTTTACATCTTGTCACCTTTCTTTCTTAATTATAGTTTAATCCTATGACCCTTACCTCAGTAGAGCATGTTGTTTGGCGAACGTAAACATCACACTAGGAACTGAGCGCGACCCCTTGATCGAGATTCTTGTATATAAACACTGCTATTCTGAAGGGTTCAGTATATGTGGCACCACTGCTCATGTAGGGCCTTGACCCACCAAGTGACACAGCCATTCAGCCTACAGATTTTGGGGAGATGCGTAATCAGCGTGTCGTGTCACCTCGAATGTTAATCTTTGTCTCTGTGACCAGGGCGCTGCCTCACTGTTAGACAGCTTCTCAATTGTCCTCCCGAGGCTGAGTGTAACCCGTTACAGCCCGCACGTCAGTTTCTAAAATCCATGGTGGAGCCGGGAATCGAACCCAGGTCCGGCCCCTAGGTATACTGCTGGCCTTGAAAATTGCAACGCCTAGAAGGCGGTACCTGATTGATCCCCCCGTGCCCTAACGTAGAAATTTGTTGAGCTGGCTAGGACAATGGCATGACTAGCGACCTAGTCCAGTGTTGCAGCATGATAAACTGTATATATGTGGAGATCGGAGAGCTACTGAGACGTAGTTGTGTACTCTGATCAGGTTAGCATGCTGAGTCAAAAATCACGAAAGTCATACGAACATTTGATTGTTCAATAATCGTGCTCTACTGAGATAGTAGACTATACTATAGCAAAATTGGCTCACACGTTGGAAATGCAAACTTTCTGGATTGTATATGGGGTAATGCGTTGCTATTAGGCAAATGTGGGGATGGTTTTGTAACTTACAAATCCAGCACTACATACTGAACTCTGAGTGTGGAGTGAAAAGAGTTTTTTATATGGTATTTAAAAAATTTTTAGAATTTACAATTTGTGGTTATAACGTGTTGGTCATGTTGCCACCAGGTGTAAGTCCCTTTTAGTGGAAGTAAATACTTACTTTCTTAGGCTACTTACTTACTTACTAATTGTTTGAAGAGGGACGTGCTGGAAGCCAACGGCCCCGACCTACCAATGAGTGTGCGCATTGCAAAACGGGACGTACAGTCACGTTAAAAACCCCCGTGCAGGTTTTCTAGTATGGCAGCACATCACTCCGTATCCACAAACTGAGTCTGCTGCTAGAGATGAGCACGGGATAAGGTTGTGCTCTGGGTGTTGCTTAACCTCCAAGGGACAGGTACAGATCCATGGGGGAGTTCTACGTGTGGGCACAAAAGCTGCTGGTCTCTTGGGAGTCCTGGTATTCCCAAACATTAAATTATCTCCAATTAAATTGGGTCTAATGTATTAAGGATTCCATGTTCACGAAATATAATAACATTGAATTTTGATTATTGTGATTTAAGGTGACACAGATGTACAACTTTAGATATCAGGTAAGCATAAAATTTATCTTGAGGCTCAAATCAATTAACAGTCGAGGTATTGTACGTCTCCTAAGCCTCCACGTTGGTCATGAGATGTGACCGCCAGCGACAGGTAACATGAACTCAGGTAGAGCAGCTAGACTGCTAGAGTGAGGAACGAACACAGAGAGAACCAGTCTGCCTGCAATGCCACATGAACTACAGAATGCCCAGGAATAGCAGAAAGGCACCTTGTCCAGGAGCCAATTACAGCGCTGATCACGTTCACCTGCAGCTACGATGGTACATGGAACGTCTTTCTCGAAGGAGCAAATGACATCTCGTCTTCTTCTCCGTTGATTTTAATTACCGCACGCTGCATCACGATAGTAGCATCTATATCTGGCGGTACTGTGGTACATACCTGTTCCCTTGATTCCTTATGCAACGGTACACCAGCCCGTCACCAGGTTCCAAGACCCCCGGTGTGCATCGCTAAACAGTTATTTCCAAAGTGTCTTAAATCCAAAGTTGCAGAATTTCGATGTTTTGTACGAGAAGATACTTCGTGGTTCGTGCAACAAAGTGTTATGTAATGAGTCTAAACGTTTTAGTGTATATAACATGATTAAAACAGTACTTGTGAGAACCCTGACTAATTATTAAGTTAGTGGTTTCCGTTGCGTAAACATGCTTGTCAATTGCTTGGAAGTGAGAACTCTGACTCTGCAAGCCGACCCACCGTGCATTGACCAACTCGTACGTGAGAAGCACTTCTTCTCATTTCTGAAATCCGAAAATGACCAGCCTTGAAAATGAGGCATCTCATTACTCAGGACAAATAGCTAGAATACTGTACATTCGATTTTTCATGAAAGGAATGAACTTCAACTTCGTAATTGTTTTTGGCTATGTCAAAACGGTGGATTTACACGAACATCTTTACAGTGATATCAAAGATGACATCTATAGTATACACGAAGTAACGTTTCAGTTGTCTGTCTGCTTTTAATTAGTTTGTGCGGGATTGGTCCCTGAAGGCCCCAGCGATCGTAATTACATTTTCAGGTGATTGTTATTAATACCTTTCGACCAGAATGGGCTAGGAATCTTCAAAAAATATGTTAGGAAGTCGGGGTAGAGGAAGATTTATATTTCAATGAATGTCATAAGAATTATCATGAATTGGGATGTGTGGCATAGGCCTCCTAACTGACATTACCTTGACATGGCAACACTAATGCCCTTTCGAAGGTGTTTAATGTCACATACCTAAGAAAACAATATAACAACCTCTATCAAAGATGTTATATTAATGTTTCGCCTACACCATGCCATTGCTCATGTAATTCCAAATACACTATGACACGTCATCGATGTCGAAGAAACTTCAGTAAAATGTATAAATTCCTTGAGTATTAATAATGCAAATTCTTGTCTATACAAACCCAAAAAAGGAAGTCTTACACCAGCTGGTTTTCCGTGATTGTAGGTTGCTCACATTCCCAGTGAATGTATGGGATGCGGATTCACACTTTACGACAATCATAACACGATTGTGTAACGAAAAAACAACGACAGATGCAACGCAAACACTATTTCTCGGCAACGTGCACCCGCCTATCGAAAATGAAAACCTAATTATGCCTCTCAGTACGGTGTTACTACACCCCATGCAGTGAAGCATGATCAAACCCGTCGAAGCATGATTTCCACAAGGTGACTGAGGCTGACCTGGCGGATCCAGTCCCACTCTTTAACAGCTGCCCTCAAGAAGTCGACTGAGGTGCAAGGTGGAATCGATCGTCGTCGCACTGTCTGTTTCAGGAAATCCCAAGCATGCTCGAAGGGATTCATGTACGGAGCCACCGCAGGCCAGTCCATCTGATGGATGTGGGCCTATCTGATGAAGAGGTTCACAAGATTGGAGTGTCGGCGCGCGTTGTCATCTTTCAGAACGAATATGTCGCAGACATGTTGTCGGTAGGGTTCAACAATAGGCCCGGGGATCCTGTCCTGGTATTGTGGTCCTGTCATATTACAATCTGCAACGATCTGTGGCGCTCGACGTACAGGCATAATGCCACCCCAAAACAATACTGATCCGCCTCCATGCTGGGCATGCAGGATGGCGTACAGGTTGCGTCAGGCGTTACCTTGCTCTCTCCAAACTTTCATGCGACAACTATCCGACGTCAGACACAAGCAGCATTTGTCCGTGAAGAGGACCCACCGCCATTCTCCCTTGCCCTTCTGTCGCCATGGTGTTGGTGTGTAGGTGCAGGTGCTCGTCAAGGAACTCTATGAGCTTAGTTGGACTCTCTGGATACGATTTATGATTGATTGCGCAGACACAGCCTTACTAGTTGCTTGTGGTAGTTGCATCATGCAGTTCTGTTGCGGTGTCTTTCGGGTTCCTGCGAGCCCGGGTGCGCACGTAACAGTCGTCACCTGCTGTTGTTGACCGTGGACGACCACTGCGAAGACGATCTTCAACACTTTGTTTCACATGATTGCGGCTGTATGTCCAGACTACGTCTCTATTTTGTACACCAACCAGGCCGGAATTTGCCTTCTCAGAGTGTTCTTGCTGACGCAACGTCGCTGTGCACGTCCGGTCAAAAGTGGTAAAGGCCTGTCGGGCCAGGTTTGCATACTGCATTGGACTGGAATGTGCTCTAGTGATATGTCCACAGGTGACAGTAACAGCGCATTGTTCTGGACTGTTCTGGGACTGCACGTATTCCGTCCACATCCACTAACGTCATCCGGGGGGCACTTAATCATGCAAAGACTCGTCGAGCGAGCGTCCTTCCCGATACCATAATTTACAGGTAGTGCAATTATTTTCTTTTGAGGTGTGCATAAGAACTTTATTCGTTGCTGTCGCAGTTCATTCTCTTTAATAGAGGAAGCCGGCAGTTGCCCCATTTACAGCAATACGATCAAAAATGCTTCTTATAGTTCTATCAGACAGCTTTATTCTGCTAATTTTACTGAGTTTTAATCGACATTTCTGTACTCAAAGCAACAAAACCGTGCTGATGTACACTACGAACTGTCCTGAACTTCAGCCAGATTTGATCTTATTTTATCTGTTATATAATAACTAATTTTATTTATTTTCACCTCTAATGTATCATACTGACTTATAATCATAGTGAAAGAAAGTTCGAGGAAGGAAGTCCTATATCCAGTATAATTAACAATCCCGGCAATTCCCATACCGTAACTGGAGAGTGCATGACACCAGATCCATACAGCTCACTCGGTGATGTAATGGTCTCAGCTAGTCTGGGATAAGCTTACATGCAGCTCGCAATGTGATCCTCATGATTGATTAGTTTAGTGCAGTCCATGGCTTTTGGTTTAAGTGTTGAACAGCATATTTTTGCGTACTGTAGATTTTTAAAGCATTAGTCTCCTGGGAGAGTGAGAACAGTATTCCGGGAACAACTTCCTGGTGTGCGAATGTCAACGCGTTTTGACATTAAGAAAAGATTGAATAAAATCAACACTGTGGGTTCAATGTTAACAAGAAACTAGTGTTGACAAACTAACTACCTTAACTTCCAAAATATTTCACGATATACAGTACATGAAAGACTTGAGCGATTCCACAAAGCCTTTAAGGAAACTGGCTAGTAATAAAATGTTTCATATTCTTCTGCAGGGTGGGCTGTTAGTAAACAAAACTTTAACCCGTATAAAGTAAAAGAATTGCAAAGATTAAACCCAAAAATATAATCCACAAAAACATTATTGCGATTGGTTACTTCTGTTCATCATTAGTGGTGATCTGAATCTTGGATTAACACTGTTCTATGATGAGGCGTGGTTCTATTTGCATGGACGTGTAAGTTCGCAAATTAAGTAGTATTGATCACGTGAGCATGCAAGAATTAATTTTGAAACTCTTAATTCAAGACCTCAAAATAGGAGTTTAGTGTGCGGTTAGCGCTAAAAGATTCATAGGCTCAATTTGTTTTAACAGCATCAATGCTGACCAATACATGAAATTAATACTGAACGAGTTTTGTCCTTAACTGACTGAATAGGAAAACTCGTGCGGATATGTGCAGCAAGAACATACATACCGTTCGTAAATCATGAATTCATTGCGTGATGTTTTAGGGGACAGAATAATTTGTATAGGTATACGGCCAGCTCACTCTCCTGATTTAACCCCTTTCGACATCAATTTCTGGAATATTTTTGAAGATAGAGTGAATACATATAACCCCCGTACCATAGAGGAACTAAAATTCTCACCGAAATCATGAAGGTTCAAGAGGCTGAATTGCAAAGAGTGAACCGGAATATCAACACACGCCACAACGCTTGTCTACAGGCTGATGGAATGCATTTACAGAAATGGGGTAAATTCAACTGCCTTGCTATCTTGCTATCCATTCATCAAAGTTTATGGTTTCTCTGTGGGCATACGGGAATGATGTGACGGCAACCACGTTCACATTTACCAACACGTGGCTTACACGAAGGTCAGCAACCAGTATAAGCACTTGTAAATTTGAATGAATGATATTTTCATATTTTTTCTTTAAATATGAAGTAGTCTACCCCATGAAATTTGAAAATATACTTATAAACACATTCACGGTTTTTGATAAAATTCTCATATTGATTTGGCAAACACTCTACATAAAACTACCTATACTTGTTATGCCCAATTAATCTATTGTTATGAGACAATCCCGTTCACCTGGCGTGTAAACTTCGGAGAGACCTGTTGCAATTCCTTCACCCAAGAACAACTTGCGTGTTGTGATGTGGAGGAGAATGGTAAAGATGACATAATCACACATTCAACGAGCCAGGAGAAATGTCAATGCGAATTTAAAACACACGAAGCCCTTCGGATGAAACGAAATCAGCCTATCCACTTACCGTAAAGCCGAACATGTAAACATTAATTTGAAGGAATTGAATAAAAAGTAATGCACTTTGTACATTCTATAGGCTATCCCATACAATTTCACCCAACAACATCGGGTATGAATGCGAGTAGGTGTTTTAATACGAAGTCATTCTCCTCATTCCATTGAGGTTTGGCTCCGAGCTCGAGTCAGGATCTCCGTCTCAGTTAAGAATTTTTATTCTGAACTAAGGGCTGGAAAAAGGTGCACTCAGACTCTTAAAAATAACTGAGAAGAGGTGGGTTCTATAGCCAACTAAGCCATGAAAAAAAAAATCTTCTCAAAGCTAATGCCAAAATAGCACCAAACCTAAGGACATGACTGCCTTCATCCCAAATGTAGCTCAAACTACAATCACAAAATCCCAACCAAAAGAAAATGGGGCTGTGTGAACGATGACCTAAGTATTATGAGGCACAACAACAAACATATTATCTTGGGTAATCTCTCTTCTTCATGACCCCGGCATCTGACCCAACTTATACTAAAACGGGTGAAGGTGGTGATGGTGATAATGCTTCTATTATAGGTTGGAATGTCTGGGCCACCTGCTCCTTCCCCCATGATAGTGAAAATGGATACTACCACCGTTACTTCCATTGCCTATCGGTGTACATCTGGCGGATATTTAGAAGGTAAAATGGACAAAACGTGCCGTTTTGGGTTTCTTACAGAACGCAGGGAATACATTGTAAGAAGGAAAATTCTGGCCTCTTGAAACATGAGAGCAGGCTATGAGAATAATTATGGTGGGATATTAAAGGACACCCTACACGTCGGGTGTCTGGCACAAGTAAGTAGAAGTAATGGCAAACTCAACTGGGACTCGTATACCGTCAATCCACGTCCTACTGGTTGTGACCCCCTGGGGGAGAATCGAAATGCCTCATCCAGCGTGTCTATTCAAATTCTTTGTTTTCCACTTCATTAAGGCTATCATTGTTCCCTTCTGTATCTCCTATGGAATTGTTTAAATATTAGACTCCAGCAAATCTGCCGTGCATGTTGCGGGGTTTTTCAATGGTGTAGCAAATTAGGATGACCAGAAGAGGCCTGACCCCATTAGGATAACGAACTTTGCGCTACGTCTTAGATTTCAAGCACACCGTAGTAATTTGACAGAAGAGGTAACAGTTGCTTCGTCATTATCTCGGCCCTAAGGAGGTTGGAATTTGGAATTTGGCTTTGACGGTCAAGTAAATAAACTCCAGCAAATTATCTTTTGATACAAGATCCTTCTTGATAATCATTTAGCAAAATATTTCCTTGAAAAGTTCAGGCATGATGTAGAGGAAGACAGCCGGCTGGATGTAGGGCAGAGTATATGGAGATAAACCGAGACACGAGTGTCGTTACAGTTTTACAACCCCCACCATTCGAGCCATGCATACATACATGACCTCGAAAGTGGGTTAAGTGCAGTTAGAAAAGTTGGAAGTCGGCGTCTGCTTGGCTGGACGGGACGTGAGGTGTGGAACCATCGAAACTTGTCGCAATGTTTTCACTATACCGTATGGTAACATCCCACTCGCTCTATGCTGACAATAAACTTACAGATAATTTCAGTGCCAACTATTCCTGGAGTCCACCTGGTGATGTAGTGACTGGCATTCTTGGCTCTCACTCTAGAGGTCCAGGTTCTATTCCCTGCTCTGCCAAGGATTATAATTCTGGTCTGAGGGCTGTAACGAAGTTTACTCGGCCTCGTGAGGCTGAACTGTGATGAGGTAGGTTTTTTATTCCTACCTCAGCCATCTTGGAAGTGGTTTCCTTGGTTTCCCACTTCTGCTCGAGACGATTGTTGGGATGGTACCTGAACTAGGGCCACGACCGCCTCCTGATCAAACCCTAGCCTAAATTACACAATAGTGCAACCATCACAATGACACGGATTCCACAGGTCTGCAAAAGAAAATATTCTTGAAAATTGTTTGAATTTTGATAACTAATTTTATTATATGTAGTTTTTGGCGCTGATTTCAGAAATGCTATTGGTTTTTTTTCTATCACGTAAGATTTGTCTGCAAAATGAGGTAATACATTTAGGAAAAATCTAAAAAAGGCCAAACGTATATCAGTATTATTTATATACAATGTTATTAAACCACATTAAACATAGGTTAATCTTAAACATAGACTAAGAAAAGTCGATATGGCTTTATTAAAACCGGTAACGTTTTATTCCTCCTTCAAAACTTCTTTTTGTACGTTTCCTGCTGTGGAGTTGAGGATTTTCTCTTTTTAACATCCAACAGTAGTCAGCCATCTTGTTAACGTCCCAGCTTCCTTGATATCTTCGTTATAATTTGTACGTGTGTTAAAAGAATCCTTAAATGTAAAATTTCCAATGTTTGATTTGTCGGTAAACAAAGGGTGATGGAATTCTTCTACAATTTTCCTGTATTTAGCACAAAAATACCATAAGAATCACTATCAAAATTTGAAACAATATTTTTCATCGGAGACCTGTGTTATCAGATAGATTTCACACACACCTAAGTACACGGGGGTGTATGTCCACGATGTTTCAAAGCCTCGAAAATGATTAACAACAACAGGAGAATTAAATGCCCTACTAGAGTCAGAAATTTAACATAAACGCAGGAGAGACAGGCAAGAATGCTAACCACGACACCACAAGTTGATCTCGATATTCTCCTCTCACGCAAACAATAAAAGGGTACCCACGCCAAAATATGCAACAAAACATTTCCATGTGTCATTGCTAATCATCCAATAAACTATTTATTAATGTATTTATACTTAGTCTTAGGCCTACCACAAATAATACAACGTTTATCTTGTGTACAATAGCATTCTTAATTGTCACTGCGGAAGTTCGGCTTCGATTGGTGGCTCTGCCGAGAAATTTTTGCACACTTCCTCCAAGCAAATGCAAGAGAAGTGCCTTATTTCCAGTCCAAGGACCCCTACCACATTTCCAACCCCAAAAATTACAGATTATCAGACAAATTAAACACACTCCCATGTACACGGGGCTGATGACGAAAGGCGTCCAAAGCCCCTACTACGAATTAACACCAGTAACAACATACTCTTTCGATTTTTTTCCTGTGCTGTGTATCTTCCCAATGAACTTTACCACATATAGGACCGGGTTAATCAGGATCAGATGGGCTGTTAATGGTTTCCCCAGTGTGCCTTTCAGCACTTCGGAATAGTTAATCCTCCATTACAGGTGTGGAGCTGATGGAGGAGTTCCACTACCCGATGCGCGTAGAGCACTGGATCTATACGGAAGGAAGTCGCTGACGAAGCCTGATGAATAACTTATGGCAAGGGATTCTGTATGGTGGGTACAGGTGATGAGCTGTCTGCTGGGCTTCCATCAACATAACTGTCTTATGTGGTGTTCAATAAATACAACGCTCGCAAAAATCAAACAAATAATCGTACACATTCGCACAACCAAAATACATTATCTCATAGCCAGCAATTACCCCCAAGGTTGCACATGACTGCGAAGAACTTGCCCGAGAGGTCAGTTCAAGCCAAAATTCATCATCATTGACTGCCTACCAATAGTAAATAATAGTGTTAAGGTTACGATTTACAATAGAAAACGCTATGCCAAACTCAAAAGAAAATATATAGAGTCTAAAGAGTCAACACTGCATCCGATCAAATTAAATCAAAGTGTAGCCTATGCCGCGTCGTAGCCGTGCACGTTAAATCGTGCACTACGGCTACATGGGCAGCTGCATTAAGGCCGGAAATCGCAGGTTCAAATCTCGGTGCTGACAGCGTCTATCCTGAGGGAGGATTTTCCCCAAGTTATCTTCTTATTTTCCATGGGCAAGATTTCAAATTTAATGTTTGCTCCGCCAAGCCTTCCAGATATTTCAGTTCACATACCCCATTAGTTGGAAGCATTACAACGTACATGTCGCACATGTCACGGAGAATTAGGTCGCTACCGCCCGCACCCTTTTTCATTTTCACTCATTTGCATTCATTCTGTAACTCATCTGATGAGTTTGGCATCAGGAAGATCTTCCGTCCCTAAAAACACACACATCACTCCCAGTTCCACAGAAATGTGAGCAGTATGGGTTAGAAATACGTTATCATAATAATAATAATAATAATAATAATAATAATAATTATTAGAACAAAAATAAAAATAATAAAAATAGTAATAATAATAGTAATAATGATAATAATGCATTTCATCCCAAACTTGAGTTCTGTTGACCTAGCTGAACATCCCTATAGCACAGTAAACACTCTCCTAACTTTTCACCTATTCTCCAAAGTTGATGGCGTGTAATGAAACCGCAGGAAGAAATGAACGTAGCAAGGGAAGGAGAATGAAACTTTAGAAGTTTAAGGAAGTTGTAAAGGGAGCGATCGAAGTAAATTGCTTAACACCTTAGTGTTCGCCATGTCTTACTTTCTCAACTCGTGCACGCCAAGCAGGCATACCGGTATCTAGATTCTTACTTTGAATCAATTAATAAACATTGAACACTGTGTTAAAATGCTCATGGGTTAGATCGAATAGTGTAATACATGGTTGAATTTCGTGAAGCACGTAGTGTGACTGTCCGAAGTCAGAAGTGCGACCAAACCTGCAATTCCCCGACCGGATTTTGTATGTATCTTTCAAGTGTGGATTTTTAGCCTATTTTCATTTATGAGAAAATAGGCTTATGAGATCTAAGATCACATTTTGTCCGTGTGTGTGTATGAGCGTGTGCGTGGGTATGTGAGTATCTGTGTGAGTCCCCCCCCCCCCCATATTAAAATCTAAACGGCTCGAAAGATTTCAATGAACATAGTACTATTTCGTCCGATTCCCACCGTGCCCTTCAAATTTTGTATCGTTTCACCAATCCAACATGGCGACCATCCGAAATGTTTTGATGGTTCTCAATATCTACTAATCTAGGACATCAATCAAACTGAAATTTTGTAAGTTGATAAAGGCTGTTAACGCAAGTTCACCCATGGAATTTTCAGTAACCTGGTAAGCATAAATCCAACAAGGCGGCAACGCAAAATTTTAATATTTAAATTGACGTTTCTCGCGATTCAACCATCCGAGCGCAGTGAATCTTGGTGCGGTAAATGCTTATACAAATTTTAATCCACTGACATCTAATATAATTCAATTGTATTCATAACCTCAAGATAGCGGCTGTGCGAAACTTTAAAATCTCGTTTGTATTTTTTGTGTCCTGATTATGCGATTGAAGTTTGAATAATTAACCTAAGCAATAATCTTCATCTAATCGTATATAACTCTATAGCCTACATTTATAGAAATCCAACATGGCAACCATCCTAAATATTTAGACGGTTCTCAATATCTACGAATCTATTGCAGCAATCAAACTAAAATTTTGTATATTGATAGAGGCAATAGCATAAGTAGGATATATGAAAATAGGCTATTTAGTTCTTAACGGAACTACTTGTTATGTATTATATTGTCATATCACGTTATGTAACTTAGTTTTATATCATTTCATTTAAATAGATGTTCGCAAGGATTCGCGTCAGGAGTCGGTCATTTTATTGTAACATTATACTGTATATTTTGTTCATGGTTGGACATTACGTTGAGCACCGAGACACTGTGAGTTGCTCATTTCTGTTTAAACTAGCCACAACTATAGAACCAGGGGCACACGTGCCTATTCTGGATCTTGACCTCGGTCAAGGACAAGGTAGAGTGCTTGGTACTATGTGGCACCACTCTAATCACTCGTCCAGTTGGCATTTGATGCTTTCCTGGTGATTGGTTGTAGGCCCAGAAGGCGGGAAATATTCATTTGATCACACAGGAGTATTTAAGAGGTGGAACAGTTGGAAAGCTCTCTGATTTGTTGTAGTTGATTCATTGTTTGTCTTCGAGATGATTATTGATTCTCTACGAGCTGCTTATTGATTATTAGGAATAAATTGATTGGACGTGTTCGTCGCGAAGTGTTTGTTGCAGATATTGTTGTTTGTTTGATTCGCTGCCTGAACGTAAAGTTATTCAGAATTAGTTTGCGGAGTTATTCTGACTTAGTCTGTGATGTCGGAACACTCGTTTGTTGATTGTATTGTGTTATACAATCGCGTACAGGAATTGCAATGTATAACATAGTAACTCGCGGGATATAAGTTTTTCTACTGTACATGGAAATGGAAATCTCCAGTAATCAAGCGGATATGCTATCTCATTCAATCGAAATAATTCCATGTTGGTCTGAATATGTGATAACGGTAGTGTGTCACTTGGTCAGCACAACTGACTTGTTAGCGGGTTTAACCCGAGGCTGAATGGGTTTCACAGAGCCAAAGGTGTGGAGGACGTCTGACGGTAGATTACAGAAAATTCTTAAAACACGTGTGAATTCATCTAGAGCAGTGGTTCTTAACCGGTGGTCCGCGAGTGCTTAGGGAGTGGTCCGCGGGAGAAAAGCACCAGCACATATAAAAAAGTGGCAAAAATGGGGATTTCGAAAACGATGTGCGTTGAACGAGAATCGTCCGAGTGTATTCGCGGCGATGACTATCAGGTTTCGAATTGAAATATCTTTAAAATAAGTGTTATTGAGGAAGGGTTTCACAACTGATAAGGTGTATGGGGGGAGGAGGGGGGAGGGGTGGGAAGGGTGAAAAGAGGGGGGGGGGGGGCTCTGTACATGATTCAATTTCAGGCTGAGTGGTCCGCAGACTACGGGTTCACAACCACTGATCTGGAGCTTACTTACCAAAGCAATTATTGCCAGGTCTGATTCATTGGGAAAAGTAATCCCAGAATTAGCAGTGACGTTGTCAACCAATCCAGAGATGTCTTCACAACTGTACGTTTTTCATCTGCACTACTATTATCACTCCAAGGGTTAATGTGACATATGTCTGTGCAATGTATTCCCTACCAGGGAATTGTTACTGCTAGAAGGAGAGCGCAGCTGTTGTGTATACATTACGCCATCTCGCTTTTTTATGGCTGCAGCGAGCGGCTTGCGGGGCAAGGGGGGAGGACTCATGTACAGTCATAGGCTATAATGAGAACACACCTCACAGCGCACGGCCCGGCATTAATCAGGCACACAAATAACGTCCATCGCAGGCGTGTGGCTGGGCGGAGCTCATTAGTTCCGATTTCCGCCACCAGTAACAATTCGCTGGTCGGGTAGTAAGGGCGTGTACGGTGTACGGTGTCTAACCCTCACTACCTGAAACTGTTTTCATGTAGCCTATTATGATAGTTGAATGTGGGAGAGACTTAGAAGAGTTCAAGTAGGAAGTGTGAGTCTTTTAAAAGTAATGTTACAATTAAGTTCACGAAGTGGAGCTTTGTTGTTTAATTTTAAATAAAATCATAACAAATGTTCGCCCAATGTCAGGCAAATAAGAGGTAGGGTGGTTAAAACATCACATCACAATAGACTGTATCACGTAGAAGAGAAGTTTTCCTCGTCCTGATGATGTAGGTCAAGTGGAATATGGATGGAAGTGGGAATAACAAAAGCTGAAAAGAGAAACCACTGATAGCGAATGGTGGTTTTACAAATTACTTCTTTGTGAAGTTGTCCTTACAAAGTTGAGAGTCCCCTATTTTAGAAATACCGCTGAAATGAATATGCTCTACATTGGTAGATTCGCTAAGAAACCTAAATTTCTTGACAGAGCCAGGAGTTGAACCCGTGACCTCTAAGGAGGCGGCCAGCAATGCTAACCACTACGCCCCGAGATGGTCGCAGACTTTGTAAAGAAACAAGAAACTTCAAATGCAGGCTTAAATGCCTGTAAATAATATGCTACGCTATTGTTAGAAATATACACAGTGAGGTTCTATAATATCAATTACATATATACATATTTATATTTCTGGTTGCTGCATCAATTCATTGGTTGATCATTGTCTTCAACGTCCTCATAAAATGCATTGGATTAAAGTTAAAATTTGAATTTTGAACCGAAATTTACAATTCAGTTCTTAGCAACTTGCTGTCGATCAAAATATTATGTGCACTCGAGTTTGAAGGTTGTTTGTGAAGTAACCAATAGACCTACATAAAATCCAATAACATCATCATTTTCGTCGTTCTATTTTACGTTAGTTCATGTAGGTTTGGAATTTTTAATTTATACGTTAATATTTTTTATTTGTGTATTTGTTTATGGAGTGTGGCAAGCACTTGGCTAACAGATATGGTCAACTGGGCCAGCTCGGTGTTGAAAGAAATGTATATTGGCTGTGTTTGATACCAGCTTGAGGGTAAAAACGCGTGAAGTCAGTGTCGATGGTTGGACAGATGTAAATAACAGGGGTGTGTCTCTGGATGGTTGTAGATGTGCTGTAGGTAGCGTACCTTGTAGATCATCTGTGGGTAGATGTCCAGCGTGTAGTATCCATGTGTGGATATTTCCCTAAATAGGGCAATAGGGCGCTAGGCGTCCTAGGGCCCTTAACAATATGGAGCCCATCACTTCCGAGCGAGGCGCACCATGACGCGTGTTGGAGCCCATCTTGGCAACATTGTACAGCTTTCACCGGAGCGGCTAACTGGTGAAGCAAGTCTTAATTCCCCGTACAAATACAAACCGATATAAAATAAGTGAATTAATTAACGTATTTCACAATCATACAGCATACTTTTTTGATGTATAAGGATTACAACGCGACCAAGAACTACATTTTCAAACCATACCGAGCCGAGAAAAAGTCATCTTACAAAAATGATAACACCTTTGTTTCTTGGACACACAACATTTTAAAATTAATAAACCAGTTATACAACATTCCAATGTTTATTGTGTTAAAATTTGGATTCAATCTGATGACGGGTTTGTGAGGTAATAATTCATAAAATATGTGACGCATGGTTGAAACACGCTTAAAAACAGGCACTTTTTGTGTTCCAACTGCGATAAAGATATTAAAATATAAAATTAAAAATTCCAAACCTACTGTACATGAACTAACGTAAAATAGAACGAACAAATGATGATGTTATTGGATTTTATGTAGGTCTATTGGTTACATCACAAACAACCTTCAAACTCGAGTACACATAATACATTGGTCGACAGTAAGCATTCATCTGTTTCTGAAGCAAGTCGACTTTCAATTCCATGTGTGAGAATACGCTTTCAATAAAATTCATTGAAACTTGATATTCTCAAACCTAACTTAACTGATCACTTCTGCTGTGAGCTGCACGGCTCTGCATGGTGTTGATGTCTGATGTTTGGAAATCTCATACCGCGTCTCTGCAGCGTTCGGTTGCTCTGCTGATCATCGTCTGCTGTGACTCATCCATACCCTACCTGCATTATATCAGTCTCACAATCTAGGGTAAAGCTTTGTAAAGTACTGAGAATATTTTCAATAATTATGTTGAGTGATAGCAGCAACGAAGAAATCGTTATTCATTATGTGATAGACCACCACAGGAACTGCATGTACTAGGCCTATGCCATAATAAGACATTCTAAATGATTTATTCAGCATTAAATACTCATCCGGTTGTTCACGAGCCTTTTTAGAAGTAAATTGGAATATGCATCGGTAATTTGGGATTCACATTCAAAGGAAAATATACATTCAATGGAGGTTGTGCAAAAAGAAATTCTTAAGGTAGGGCCTATGTGTATTACGAAACATTAAATACTGTATATTTTGTCTTTACGATACATCAACTTAACTGTTAAGACTATGTTCAACTTAACATCACTGCAGCGAAGAAGGCTGCTTATTTCATTGCAAACATTGAGGAAAATAATAACTTGTAAATTTGTTACTCTAGAATTAATGAATTATCTCTCTTTTCACGTTCCACAGGTTAAATCTCGAAACTATAAATTATTTCACGTTGAAAGGTCAAGGACATCCCAACACTTACATTGACCATTCATAAAAATAATAATAAATTTGTTATAGTTATAGATATAATGTATGTATTGAATCAGCCGTTGTGTTCAATATTAAATTCAAAGATATTGTGTCTAAATTATGTTCCTCTCTTTTGGGCATTATCCATGCTTCGTCAAGGAGTTCCATGTTTACTTCTTGTTAGTTCGTTCTATTTATAACTAGGCATTAGCTATATGGGAAACTAATTAAGTTATAAACTTGTATTATTTTGTAGTTTTTATTCTTTTTTCATTCTCTCCTTTTCTTCTTCTTATTATTTAGACTTACAATTATCTACTTTGTATTTGTGTGTCAAGAAGGTACTGAATTGTGTTTATAACCTGTGTTCTTTCATAAATAAATACATCAATTAATATAAAAAACTGAATAGTGTTCGCTGACTTGCCTGTGCGACAATGCTTGGCCAGTGCCCGCTATGTCAGCCCTAGACGGGGCCTTACTGGGCCCAAGTACCAGCACGGTAACTCGACATACGTCGCAGCGAACACTGAAATTCTGGTCCTAGGCAGAGGCCTGGTATTATGTATCTGTCCTAAGAACGGGTACACGTGGGACACTATGAGGTTTACAGATAAGGGAAGTATTTGATTAAATACACGACTGGCACTACTACAAGTTTATCTGTGCCACTTTCAAAAACCTGTAAATTTCAAAACGAACAGGGCTTTAGTTCCAGGACACCTGACCACCCAGCAGTTGATGTCCAGTAGATAGATCGTTATGTAGAGGGTTGATAGTGAAGTGGCGTTGTGTGCAGAAAATTGTCACACATATTCTCGGAATGCAGTAGATATGGTTTCGAACCCAACGGTGCTCCATTTCCAACTAGACTAATAGACTAGACTAATAGTGTGCAGATATTGCTAATTTAGAGGAGCTGTAAAACTAAACGATCTATTGCAAAGTAACAAATGGTAACAGATTTGAAAATCGATTCTGTAGAGCGATTTCTTAGTATTGTATGACACGCTTCGTGCTGCATTCCTTAGCCCCTTTTGGTGGGCGATTATAATTTGATAGCTGTCGACGATGGTATTCGGCCATAGTGACATTTCAGACTTTGTGGCGAGATAATCTAGGTTTGGATCGGTGACATGCAGCCAGACTAAAATATATATATATATATTTATTATGAGCCTTACAGCAGTAGTCGCATATGATGTGTAACATCTGACGTAGAAGGAACCTCACGCGAAATTGTTGATACACCGGTATTTTATACTATTATTGGCACAAATATTAACCTATTGTGAAATGGAGTGTTTTACAGATATTGTAGTTTATAATACGGAACTCATTTTATTAGATGATTTGTAGCTTCCACCAGCACTAGCCTAAATAAAGAATACGATATGGACCAACTAGATTAATAGACGCGACACCGCCCATAACCTTAAATTCCTTATAAACAGGTCCTCTTCATTCACAGACCAACATGTAATTTCATATGGATTCTGTTAAAATGGGTCATATTGATATGATAAATATCGTTTAAAATGATAATCTGGTAGCAAAAATATCTACCCCGTCCGGGATTTGAACCCAAGATCTCTAGATGCACAGTCATAAGCACTAACCCACGGCTATTTCGACTACTCAGATTTTGTGCACAAGATGGTGACTTATTTCCATTTTCCAATAATACTGCATTATGGAATTAAGTTTCATTTTTATTTTGCTTGTTTCGATAATGTTCTTGCGTGAAATTCAGATTAAAATGCCTTATGAATAGGCCCTCTTATGAGTAAAGTGAATGTATTCAGTAATAGTTCATGAAGGCTTGCTCAATTCTCATATAACCACAACGATTATATTATATTGATGACTGCATTACCGTTATGTGGGTTAATATTTGAATAGCCATTGTGCCGAAACATAATACCGGCAATGCCGACTTCTTACAATGTTTGATATTAAGGCATTTTACCATTTAAATACTGATACGAAGACTTCGAACATATACCATGTCATTTGTTTCAAACACTTGACACCATAGTTCGCATGAGCGTTTTCCGTTTAGTATATCATATACATTCCACATGGTCGAGAGTACGTCATGGTATCAATTTCCGATACCGCGCGCTCATTGTTTCTCGTACCACTGCCAGCTGGGTCTTACCACTAACCGCTGGATCGATCGATCGAGTTGGCAGTGAATCTTATACTTCCGTTCGTTCCACCACTGCCAGCTAGTACACTTCCGTTTGATCGATCGAGCGGGCAGTGCATACTTCCGTTTTCCACCACTGCCAGCTAGTACACTTCCGTTCGATTGATGGAACGGGCAGTGCATACTTCCGTTTCCCACCACTGCCAGCTAGTACACTTCCGTTCGATCGATCGAGCGGGCAGTGCATACTTCCGTTCGATCCACCACTGCTAGCTCGATCGTTCCGATCCACTTCCGTCCCCAATTTTCAAAATCACTCCCACAAAATTATCCAGCAACCAAGCGGAAAGATGTTACATATCAATAATGAAATCACACCTGGTTCTGAAAACATTATATTGTATCAGATATAGGCCTACCTATCAGCTATGCATTCTTAATATTTTCATACTTGGCATTACATTTAAGTGAGAATTTTGCAGATGTAGTGACAGTCAATTGGTGGCGTTTAACAGAGAAAAAATACGAAGAATTTCGTTTAACTGAGCTAAACTTTAATTAAGAATGCTTACAAGGGAAGTATGAGGTAAGACAGGTGGAATCCAATCTTGAAACATTGTGGACGCATTCGTTGTACTATAAGAGGACAATGTGCGGAAAATCAGTCGCCAGATTGAACTGCAATGCTCCGAAATCATGTGGCGAATCTCTCATATAATTCAAAGGAAAGTACCGGATGAGTTAGCCGTGGTCGTTACGGCGTGGCTGCAGGCAGTCGCTCACATCCGGGAGGCGAGGAGGTTAGAATTCCCCCGCCGGCAACCTTGAAGTTGGTCTTCTGTTTTTTTTCCCATCTTCCTTCCAGGCGAATGCCAGGGTTGGTCCCTAACTAAAGGCCACAGCCGCTACCTATCAACTCCCCGTCCTTACACTCAAACTTTCCTCCCCGGACAACACACTACAAGCGACGGTACTTGTAGCTCACCCGATGAGTGTCCGCATAGAATCAGCTACTAACTGGCGAGCCAAACATGTCCTCGGACACTCCCGGCACTCAAAGCTATACGCTAAAAAAATGGAAAGTACAGGCCAGACGTTTGTTTTAGACGAGTGAAAAATATTAATGGAAGCCTGGAGGCGAGTTACTACAGTATCTGTGTTGTTATCAGCTGCCCCAAGCGGTCCGATGATTGACAAAGCAGTTTCACACTTCTGCTGAAGTACAGTCATTGGCAAATATAATGACGTTCTGTTTGTAACTACGTAACGTGTATTTCCGCGTCACACAATACTTCGACGTGGACTGTACTGTCTGCTCAAGTCTGGAATTCCATTACATCAGATCGGTGGTGACAAGTGTGAAGTGATAGGGTGAGAGAGTGAGTGTGTGTAGGCTCACCGGCAAGCTTCAAGGCCAAGGGCAATCGTCTAAAACAAACGTCCGGCCTGTAGCGAGTAACGTACATGTTGGAAGGGACAGCCCTGGCGACCCAAACACTCAAGGCCGGTAGGAAGCAACCGCACTCTCCAGTCAGCATATACACCCCGCCACGAGACTTCTCAGAGTGCCGCAGGGATGTCCAGCTCCACCAGCCGTCATGCCTATGTACCAGGATGTCAAGTACGATTTTGGAGCCTTGCAGGTCAATCTGGTGGCTTATTCTCCGCACGTTGTCCTTTTATAGTACAACGATTGCATCCGCAAGGTTTCAAGATAGGTTTCGACCTGTCTTACCCGATACCGTACTTCCCTTGTCAGGACTTCTGGATTTAAAATATACGATTGGACGAACAATGGATAAGTGTTGCATGACTCCCTATTTTAAAAAATCATATAGTTCAAGATGATTTTTGGGTGATCCTGGAGTAGTAGCTAACATTCTTGTCTGTCACCAAGGAGGTCCAGGTTCGATTTCCGGCTCTACTAAGACATTTTATTCAGGATTGAGGGCTGGAACGGAACGGAGTCACTCCAACTTATGAGATAGAACTAAGAAGTGGTGGTTTCGAATCCCACCTAACCCAGCTTGGAAGTGGCTATCTGTGGTTTCCCACTTCTACTCCAGGGAAATAGCGGGATGGTTCCTAAGTTAAAGCCACGGCCGCCTCCTGCCCAAATTCTAGCCCCACTTGCAAATACAGCCATTACAATAACACAGGTTATCAGACAGACCCTCAAGAACACGGGGCTAAATGACCATGATGTCACAAAGCTCCTAAATGAATCATTATCAACAGCTTGGATGAACTCACTGCATTTGTGTACTAAATAGCTTAAAATGGCGATAGAACATTCCTTAAAATAAAATGTGTGTTTGTCTACCCATTAATGTTCCCGTTTAAACGGGGACGGAGATGAGATACGAATAAAGTCTATGTGGTGGAGTTTTTTACGGCTCAATGTCCATCCTGACCCCAACCTCATGAGAGTAGTTAATGGGAGATGAATTGAACGAAACTGGCCAAAAAGATTGAAGGAAGCGGCCGTGGCCTATTTGAATGTACAGTCCCAGCAGTGCCTGAAGTTGAGAATGAGATACCACGGAAATCCATTTGAAAGACGGCTGATGGTGGGGTTTGAACCTACGTCTACCAAGTCTGCTAGTAGCTTGTCCCCATAGCCTAGCACTGCGCGTTAGTGAGCGTCGGTGTAAAATAAAATATTTCACGAATGTTTGATGCTTTTCAGTCGGTCAACATGATTGTGCCCAAATGAGATGGGTCCTAAAAATATTTACATGAGATTAATAAATTGGCCTACACTTCGATGACTAGTTTCGATCATCAAGCGATCATCACCAGATCAATTACAAATAGGCTACAACATTTTTATGTCTGAAAGTATGGGTGAAAATATTTAAAATATGTACACTTCTTTAGTTGCAGTATTAGCTGAGATAGTTCAACTCGGCAATATTTGTTAGTTATAATCTATGTGATGTGATATTGACGAGGGGGACGTGGTGGCTCAGCATTCTAGCTGTATGCCTCTCACCAAGGTGGATCGGGTTCGATTCCCGGTCAATGCATGTGAGATTTTCGAAGTGAAATGTCATGTCCTGTGGTTCGAATTCCACGTAAAAAGGAGGTCCCGTGGCTCATGATCTCGAGATTAACGGTCACGTTAAACAACAAGCTTCCTTCCTTTGATATTGACGATTTGAAAAAGCTCAACTAATACCGCAACTAAAGAAGTGTACATATTGTAAATATTTTCACCCATACTTTCAGACATAAATATTTTGTAGCCTAAGTGTAATGGATCTGATGATGAAACTGGTCATCCAAGTGTATTTATTAATCTCATGTTAATCGTGTTGACCGACTGAAAAGCAGCAAACTTTTGTTTACTAAGGCAACACTGAAAATGGTTTCAAACATCATAACGAAATATTTCAATTAAAATCATATCTTAGTACTTTTTAATGTAAATTACTGTAACAAAACTTTCAGTTTAGTGCACGTTTGTATCCATGGTCATTATCTCCGATCTTGGCAGAGTTTTGAGTGCATTGACGTTTTAAATAACAGTCCAATACCTCATCAATGATGCTTTTTGCTTGTTTCAGTTATGACATTCGCGGCAAGCACAGTGAGCTAGCTTCCCATTGGCGGGACAAGGAGATCCTGGATGAAAGGGGATACTTCAGGACCATCACAGAGCCAGCCACACTCTCCCTGGATAACGTGGATGAGAGGGATGAAGGTGACTACCGCTGCCGAGTGGACTTCAGGCAGTCGCCAACGCGTAACACCAAAGTCAAGCTCACCATCATCGGTAAGTTTAGCTTCATCCAGGTTCACTCCGCATGTCCGATATTTCCCAATTGTTCAGCTTTAGAAGTGTAATCGAAGTCATTGTTTTTTTTATTGCTGTTGTTGATGTTGATCTAATTATATTCTTAGGGTCTCGCAACATCACGGTCATCAACCCAGTATAAGTGAGTGTATATGGAAACCGTCCAATAACAACTGTTATTGTGGTGTCTTAACTGGTGTGTATATTTGTACTTGGAATTAGGATTGGGAATGGAGGTGACCATAGGCTTAATTTACGTACATCCCCAGCATTTGCATGAAGCAGAAGTAGGAAATATCAGAAAATAACTGCTTCTCAGATTATCCTCACGAGTATACTGTGATTCATTGCTACATTTTCTTTGGAAATTCTCACCAATCTTTCCACATATTTCTCCTTGACTTTGAGAAGCAAACCTCACCCCTCTGCAAACAAACCTCACTTTTTCACTTTGGGGCTTACTCCGAACAGATTAGTGCACAGGTTACCTTGTAAAAACATCTTGAACATCCGAGAAATCTTCACAGATTTCGTGATTTGAAAATGAAATTTCGTACTGGTAGTGATAACATCTGTTATCAACCAGGCGTCCTTTACTCCCGTGAGTGTATTGGTGAGTATACTTAGGCTTTGTCTCTTACTGGACCTCCCAACCATTGCTCCTGGTTCACGAACTAGGACCTGACTGTGAACTGTTACAATGAATAATAATAAATAATAATAATAATATCGTATGGCCTCGGGTGCCTGGTGCAAGCTTTGTTAATTGACACCCAACAATGAATAATAATTAGGGCGTATAATAATTAGTATAACAATAATATTATTAAAAATAATAATGATAATAATACGGTAATAATAATAATAATAATAATAATAATAATAATAATGAAGGAAGGAAGTTTGTAGTTTTACGTGAGCGTTAATCCCGCGATCATGAGCCACGGTACATCCGTTTTACGTGGAATCCTAACCACTGGACATGGCATTTCACTTTGAAAAATCTCATATGCATGGACAGGGAATCAATGAGAGGTCAACAGCTTGACTGCTGCACGTACACCATTAATATTAATGCATCGTAAGAGCAACGTTGGGAACGGTCTAGTATTTTAAGAACGTTAAATTATGCCTTTATCACCAAATAATTTCTTAGAGATTTTCATTGTTTCTACATCAGCTACCACTATTGCGCCGTAAAATATTAAAGGCAGTTCAGATCTACGAATGAACTGTTGACGAACATCATTCATTTTAACATCTTCCAAGGACTGTAAAGAGTTGAAGCTGGAAAGAATTACATATATTAGTCATGATCACTATTATAATGCAGCAATTTTAGGATTATAACTAACTCATGCATTTTCTGGGAGTATTTATATGCATTGCACCCCGCCCAGTCATAGGGCAAATTTGGTGTTGACCGACTGAAGAGCTACAACTGACAGTCTTCCAAGGACGGTTAAAACAGTCTAACTGTGTACAATATTCGTGAAAAAAAAGGGTCTCATTTCTTCGGGAATTTGCGCTGCTACTCACGTGGATAGACTGAAAACTTCCTCATTGAAACATGTACTTGTATTCAGCTCTTCAACTATAGCTGTATCTAATCCTAACAATAAATTGTATCGTTTTAAGTACCCCACGGGGTAGCCGTTCCTGTTAAATCATTCACAACGACCACAATGGGGAGCTGCAGCAAGTCCGGAGTTCTGAGGTTCGAATTCCGGGGCTGACAGCGAATATCATGAGCATGGTTTTTTCACTGTCTTTTTCTTCGCAATCCCATGAAGGAAAAATGCCGGGATATCACCTTATTTGAAGTCTCGGTTCACCTACACCAATGCAGTCACCACAGAACAGCAGGTTATCACACAAATCGAGCACAAACCCAAGTACACGGGGCTAATGACCAGTATGTTCCAATTCCACTACAACGAATTAACAAAAACAGTTCAAGTACCGTAGTTTTATATCACGCATATTTGTGATCTTCGTGGTTACGAATTATAGAGAATTGTTATCAGGTTATCGTATCATGTAGGCAGCTTTCTCCGCTTCCTTGTGTCGTGTCTGTGTGGTGGTTAATATTTAATGTCATGGCTAACACTTCGCTTAAGCCTGCTGCTCTCGCCGCGGCTGCATGCTCTGGTGAAACACCACCTCCCGACCCAGTGCTTAAGTAACCTCAACACTTCACGACATCAAAGCCTTTTGGAACAAGCAGCTCTCATATAGGGGTGTACAGTATCCTGATCAAACCTTAATCTCTGTTCTTTATTCACTACGACCTCAGACTGGGAAAATATATCTTAGAATTCACTATTCTGTACTCACCAGGTTCTCATAATTGGAAAATATTGTTCTAAGGATAAAATTTAAAAGCATGCCGACTGCGGTAACAAAGCTCCCTAAGGCGCAGTCCAAGACTATGGGGCAAAGCTATGTTTGGACTTGGTAGGCGAGTGAGTTCCAGCCATAACTGGTATTCCGTGGTTTCTCATAATTTAACTCCAGGCAAATGTCTTGCATCCTACCCATAAGAGAACTGCATCTGTAGCTAAGATAGATTAAAATTTAGTGAACTAAGAGATGATACCTAAAAAGACGTCATTTACATCTCTGTATATCCATCCACCTGAACAGAACCATGAACAACTATCGTTTGGAAGTTTAAAAAAAGGAGAATATAACCTTGTAGTTTTACTTGACCGTATATCATAGACCATAGGACTACCTTTCTACTTGGAATCCGAACAACTAGACGTAAAACTTCACTTCAAAGATCCCACATGCATTAACCTATAATAAATTGAACTCGGTCCTCCTAGTTGGGAGGCAGGTCCCATAACCGCTGCGCCATAACGTCCCGTCATTTACAAGCAGCCATTTCCTTACCTTAAGATATTGTTCATGAAGTTGATGATGTTTATGTTCAGTGTTACAGGTCACTCCGCCACCCGTGCAATTTCATTTCACTTTTTTTTTCTGTAACTTCACCTTTAACATTAGTATGTTTCTTGTGCGAGCGCGAGCGTACGGATTTGAGTTGTTTGTGAAACAAAAAACATATTTACTATTCTCAAAAGTAATATTACTTCTTAGTAATGATACTTTATTATTTAAAAATCATGTGTTGTTATTCCGCACATTGCGAGAATTTCAAAGGTCATAATTATTTCCTATTTTAAACTATTGATTTTATTTGATACAAAAATACATTCTTGTTAGTAGCTACCTAGTCTGCATATGGATATTTCACATAATTAATGAACACTAAACGTGACTTTATACGAAAGAATTAATACAGTAGTCAGTTAACAATATGAACCGAGGCATTGTATAGCTTTGAGGGTAGGTCACGAGCACAAAATACCAATGGCCAACAATCTGACGAATGCATGTATGAGATATATTTGGACTTACCTAGAATAGTAAATTTAACTACGGAATTAAGTAGGTAACACTAGCCTTTATGATTTGTTCGAAATATACCTAAAATATTGTAGCCCAATAGAGCGCTACAGTTTGTTTGAAATACATTCCTTGTATGGATTCTGAGAGACCCGAAGCCTACGGATAAAATGCCCAGAGAGATATTAGGTACTTGGTAGGACTGCTGCCTCCGATATCGCGTACTATTAAATGAACTGTTAGTTATCCATTACATGTTATGGAAGTTACACGCTGTTAAACACTGAACCTGTCAGCATGCGTAGAATAACGTTGGCACACTGAATTCTGGTGAGGAGCATCTCTGATGTCCTAATGAACGGTCTTTGGAAAATTTGACAAACCACTACCATGATATTAATATTTAGGTATAATATTATTTAGTGTTGTATTCATGTCTTGCTGATAGCACCTCATTCTGTAAGTTTGGACACATTAGAGGTGTGTTGATGTGAGATGCCTTGAGCAACGATGACAGGGCAAGCACTTGTACTATAGTAAGTTAACTTTGCTATATTAGGACCAGTATGTGTATTGCATAAAATGACTAAAATGATTAAATATTGTGTTTTAGTTTGAAATAGTTGGCCTACATTATCACAATGTAGGTCATATATGAGAAGCTCTTTAGTCCATCATATGAAAAATTTACTTAATGTCCAGAGAGTTTTTGCGATGAAGAGCATCAGTAGAATACACAAAAATAATCTAGATAGTTAGTCTGTTATTTTCTAAGGGGCGGAACTACGAGGTTATCTGCCTCTAAAATAGTTTACACAAAAATAGTCTACCGATATATATTCTTCACAAAACTACTTCTTTTTGAATCACAGAGTAATTTTGAAGTAATCGGTTAATATATAAATATGTCTACCCGATTTTTTATCAGCTGTACCACCTCGTAGTGTAGTGGGTAGCGCTCTTGGATTATCACACCTGAGGTTCGGTTTCGAGTCCCATCGCAGGCGAAATATTTGGTTCGTCTAGGAGGGTTGGGACGGGCTACACTTATAGCCTAACTTATATACACACACATCTTCATACACCACAATAACACAGGTTATTATACACATGCTGCACACACCCAAGTATATGGTGCTAAATGACTACGATGTTCAAACTCTAAATTAAACAACAACTCTTATATATTGCTCTTCTGCATAACTCATTATTTGCACCTACAACTCTTCGTCTTATGAGGTACAGGGTAATGTTTGAGTACTTAATTCCTTTAGACAAAGTGGCTAAGGTAAATGGAACACCTTTCTGTGAATTGAACGTTGCTACTCCATGCAGATTAAAAGTTGTTTTCTTGAAAATAAACTGACTGTAGGGAAGGAAGCCAAGACACGCATGCCCTGATTTTTAACGTTCATTCTTCTCGTGTTTATTTCGATGCAAAGTGAAACATTGATCTTGATTTGGTGTCAGCTACCACAGATATTCCCATAAGGATGTATACAAACAGTAGGCTCACGGTAATTCCCAGTGCACTCTCCTGGTGGCATGGGTTACATGTCCCCTGCTGCATTTACAACTCCGAACTTAACTCTTAGTAATTACTTAAATTGCCTACATGATAGTGTCTATGTATCCCAGAATGGTAATAAACTGCTCAAAATGGGGTAATACCGCAAACCTGTCTGATTCATGGCAGGCGATTGGGGAAACTAATTATTAAATACAGTACGGTAGAGTTTCAGCATCATTATTTACCGTACATTTGGAAATGTATATTCAAATAATCTAACATCTCATATCCACTCTTACTCTAACCAAATGTATATATGATATATTTCACAAATTACGTGTGTCTCTATAACGAAAACCACTGGAATTTACTTTCGATTATGTTATATTTTTGACTTTCGCCTCGTATGTTTCTTAGTATCACTACAAGTAGTTAGTTGGTGAACTAACGAGTTACTTTTCTTAAAAATTAAGATTCATCTACCTTGGTCCAATTTTGAATAAATTTTATCTATGGAATTTAATTCGTAACACTGGCATCCAAGATTTGCTTAAAATATACCTACAATATTGAGTCGTAGTAGAACACTCCAGTATGTCTGAAAATGTTTCCTTGGATGGGTTCGTAGATGTTTGGAGTCTATGGCTCAAATAACCAGAGAGCATTATTAGAAAGTTGGTAGACTGCTGCTTCTGAAAATATGCACAATTGTATCTCTTATCCACTCAAACCTATAGAAGTACGTGGAAAATTTTTGTTTTCACAGGTATGTATAACGGCTGGTCCGCAAGCCCCTAGCGATCCAGTTGTATGCATCCCGTCACATGTACTATAATTCTGAAAGGCATCGTTCCTTCTCCCTAAACCGGGGTAATATAACGAGATGAGTGTTTAGGGCTAGAAGACAGCAGGAATCGTGAGCATCACTATTAATTTAGTATGGGTACGTCAAATGATCCCGTACAACGAGCACAGATTCGCAGAACACGTACTTTAAAACAGGAGGTGCACGCACAGACCGATAGCAGGTATTGTATACACTGGGAAGTGCGCGCTGAGGATCAAGCGTCGCAGTAGATCACATGCCAAGGGTGCGGTAGGATGTGTGATAGTTGACAGTGCACGAGGGTTCGAATGTTCAAGTCCCGTGCAATTATGTATTTGTAACATGGAGCTTCCTGGGTTGTGGCAAGTTTTCACAGACTGATTTGTTTATTTGGCCCTTTTAAAGAACGTGTCACAGTGGAGGCCCGGGTTCGATTCCCGGCTCTGCCACGAAATTTAATTCTGTTCTGAGGGCTCAAATGAAGTTCACTCAGCCTCGTGGGGCACACAAACTGAGTAGAAGCGGGTTCGCTTCCTGCCTCAGCCATCCTCGAAGTGGTATTCCCTGGTTTCCCACTTCTCCTCCAGGCGTTTGTTGGGATGGTTCCTTGTGACAGGTCCACGGCCGTCTTTCTTCCCACTCCCTTCGCTGCCATTTCCGCCATTAGACCCAAGTTCGTGGTCGCCTGGGTGATTGGCTTCTCACCATACCCAGTTGTATCTGCCAACAAGGTATGTTCAGCTCCAAGTCACTGTCCTGGAATGCGACGGTAGAAGACTGATCCCTCGCAGAGTCCAAGGGTGAAGCCGAGCTTGGAGGGTAAGCGATAAAAACAAAAGACCGTATGTATCGTTGCATAAGTTATGGGTTGGACGAAGGTGGCTAGGGCACAGGCAACCAGTTAGCCACGTCGTAGACCACAGCTAGGGCATATTGTGCCACATTGGAACAATAACAACATGCGATGGCAGGTCAGTATGTACTGTAGCTGCGCGAACTCCCCTCCTTCGAAGCTATTTACAACACAAAGCTTATTCACTGCCTCGAGATGTATTCCAGAAACGTGTACGGTATGTGGATATGTTACTTATCTATGGAGAAGCTCGACAGAATGCATACCAGGCATAACGCATGTACCAAGAACGCTATCTGGATAGATGACAACCGATAGGCATGTCATTTCGGAGTGTGGAAAGATGCCTGCGGGATACTGCATCCCTGGGAAGGGCACGGCCTGTTCGAGATCATCGCGTGATGTCTGCTCACAATGAAGAGGTTGTGTCTGACGCTATCTGGCGTACCCTCATACTAGCACATGGGCCATTGCACAGGAGACGAACATCAGCCAAGCGCCTGTTATGCAGATATTGCATACCCACTGGTTTCACTCGTACCAACTGCACTAACACCAGGAGCTCCATGGTCATGATTTCGATGCCCGGATGGCATTCTGTCAAAGGATCCTACAGCAGGTGGACACTGATCCTGCTTTTCTAGCTATCATCTTATTTACGCACGAAACACGATTCCACAACAATGGAACCGTTAATCGCCATGATATGCATTACTGGAGTGTGGATAATCCCCATTGGGTGCCACAGACAGCTTTTTAGGTACAGTGGGGCGAGAATGTATTGTGTTACATCATAGGTGATCACCTCATCTGTCCCCATTCCTTTGAAGGCCATCTGACAGGACAATGCTATATGTGGTTTCTTCAAGATGAACTACCTCCGTATTTGGAATTTGTGAAACTCCTTGACCACTTAAGGATGTGGTTTCAACATGATGGAGCTCCACCGCACGCGGCGGCGGTCGTCCGGGACCATCTCCATGCGACGTATCCTGATAAATGGATAGGACGGGGAGGACCTGTCCCCTGGCCCGCCAGATCACCTGATTCTTCGACCCTGGATTTTGTCTGGTGTATGTACAGGAGTCGGCCGGTCCTGGTCACCTGAGACAACTCATCACCAGGGCATGCCGATCCGTTTCGCCAGAGATGTTGCAACGAGCCAGACGGTCCTTACAACATCGCGCGCAGCTCTGTATCGACCACGGAGGTCGTCACTTAGAGGAGTTGCTGCGTTAATCGCCGTGGATAACTGAATCCTGTCACATGTGTCCTAGCCTATATCAACCCAGCTCCATACCAACGGCCCATTTCAGGGCCAAATGAACAAATCAGTCTGTGAAAAACTATTTACAACCTTACCACATACCAGGCAACTGTATGTTCAAAATAAATTGCATGGGATTTGAACCTTCGAACCCTCGAGTACTGTCAACTATCACACACCCTACCGCCTGTTTGCAATGTGAGCTACTACGATGCTTGACCTGCAGCCCGCACTCTCTCAGTCTACACGATAACTGCCCTCACTCTGTGCGTGCACCTCCTGTTTTAAAGTACGTGTTTTGCGTATCTATGCTCGTTTTACGGGTTAATTAGAGGTACCCATACTAAATTAATAGTGGCGCTCACGATCCATGTTGTCATCTAGCCCGTTAACACACATATCGTTACATTACCCCAGTTTAGGGAGAGGGACCGATGTTTTTCAGAATTGCAGAACATGTGATGGGATGCATACAACTAGATCGGAAGAGACTGGCTGTCCACCCAGTGTATACAGGGTGTAATTGATATATGTGAAGTCGTATCTTAATTAGTGTAGATGGAATTAAATCACAAAAATCGTCGGTCAATATCATGGAAAAGGGCTTAGACAGCGTTCCCCTCAGTAGCACAGCTGATTTCTCCCCGCCAGAATCCCCTACACCGATGTGGAATGTTGACCAGAGGCTGAAGTTGAGTGACTTCCTCGCTGTTTTCCAATGGCACAAACCTAGCCTATCAACAGCTCATTCACACCTCCATGGGGAGTGGCCAGTATGACTAGTAAGGTTCAAGGACGCTGCAAGGTGTGCGTTAGTGGCACTAACAATTTAAGAACTTGCCAATTGTTGCAGGGAGCCTCCGTGGCTTAGGCGGCAGCACGCCAGCCTCTCATCACTGGGTCCGTGGTTCAAATCCCGGTCACTCCATGTGAGATCTGTGCTGGACAAAAAGGAGGCAGACAGGTTTTTCTCCGGGTACTCCGGTTTTCCCTGTCAAAATTTCATTCCAGCAACACTCTCCACTATCATTTCATTTCATCTGACAGTCATTTAATCATTGCCCCAGAGGAGTGCGTCAGGCCTCGGCAGCCGGCACAGTTCATATCCTCGCCGCTAGATGGGGGCTTCATTCATTCCATTCCTGACCCGGTCGGAGACTGGAAGCAGGCTGTGGATTTTCATTTTTTCAATTGTTGCAGACTATAGGAAAATATTTAACTGTAACTAAACTTGGTAGTATTATTATCTTGGGGCATTTTCCTTCCATTTGTAGGAAATTTGATTTGTGTCACAATTTTTAAAGCAAGAAAAGGTGAAGAATATGCTGGTTTCCGTAGGTCACTTGAAACATTCTGTGATAAAAATTTGAGGAAAACATTTTTATCGTATGCCTATTCATGAGATCAGGGTAGATTTGAACAATTATTTAGGTTTGAATGTAGAATTAATAATGAAAATAACATTTCACTTCATTGTTAACACTTGTTTTTAGAATGCATGTAAATATATTAGGTCATATTGTACATTTTAAGGATCATTTATATCAGTTTTTGAGGACATATTTCCCTGTATATTTCTCGTAACTTTAGGTCCTAAACATCCGAACCTTAATGACTAGTGATGGTGGATCTGTTAAGGACTCATCCAGCCTTATGGCCTATGACATAACTTATTGGTCTACGGTATAGTAGAATACAAACATTAGAAATTTGAAATCCCAAAGATTTTGTAAATAAATTAATGAAAGGAACCGTTGGTCTAACTTTGTACGAAGACAGTGCAACAACTGTTATAATAATAATAATAATAATAATAATAATAATAATAATAATAATAATAATAATAATAATAATAATAATAATAGGTTTTTAGACACATTATTATTTTTTTTTCTTTCGGTGCAGGTGAGTTTTCGGAATTTCGTGTTCACAGGATTTCTTGTACGTGCCATTAAATCCATTGGCATAAGGCTTTCGTATAGGCTCACCTTCATTTATTACACGACTGAGCCTAGAAAAAAAGCTTAGATAGAAGGATAGCACTATACTACCTGAGCTACACAGTCTCGTTATCATTAAATTAGTATTATTATTATTATTATTATGAAAATGTGCCACCATACTAGTTTTAAATCTTGGAAGTAGTTTTCCATGGTTTCCCACTTCTACCTCAGGCAAATGCCGGGATGGTTCCTACCCCAAGGCCACGACCGCCTTCAGCCCAATCCTCACCTGCATTACAAATACCCACAAGACAACAGAAACCAAAAAACACAGGTTATCAGACAAATTCTACACACACCCAACTACACGGGGGTTATGACCATAATCGCCTAGCCTCTCAAACGAAACAATATCAAGTATTATTTGTCCGTCTTAAATGCTAGTTCTGAACAGACGACGGGATGTCGGAAATTTGTCCCAGTGTAATTCTTTAACGTACCGGACACCAATGACACACCAGGGCTGATGATCGAAATTGTTTTATCCTTTACATCAACATCATTCATTCATTCATTCATTCATTTATTTGCAATTGGGGGTGTGTCCCCCGGTGGCAAATTAGATATACATAACAAATAAATAAGTGTACATAACAATTCACTAACAATTAAACTGGAGTATTTACACAAATAGTCAGTCTTTTCTTAAACACACCTATATGTTTGGGAAAAGGCTCTAAGACTGCGGCAGGTAGAGAGTTCCAATTATCAATGGCACGGTTTACGAAAGAATATTTGCCTTAATTTGTTCGCTGTGGTCGGCCCTTAACTTTGAAAGGGTGATCGCTCCTACCCATGTAAGTAGGTTTTTCCATACGTTTGCTAAGCTCACCCCATGCTGGTTGTTTTATATACGTGTTGTACTTAGCGCAGAGTCTAGATTTCATCCTCCTAGCCTCAAGTGATTCCCACCCAAGTTTCTTTAACATACGGCTCACACTGCTCCTGGGATTAAAGTCACTGAGCACAAATCTAGCGGCCTTTCTTTGTACCATTTCCAACTCATTTATGAGCCCTACTTGATATGGAGCCCAAACCGCGGAGGCGTATTCCAGAATAGGTCTTACAAGTGACAAATATCCTAATTCTTTAGCAGAGGTACTACTTCCTTTTAATACCCTCATTACAAAGTGCAGGGATTTGTAATCTTTAGAAACTACACATCCTATATGACTACTCCATTTCATATCATTTCTTACGTGAACGCCCAAATATTTGCAAGAATCTCCTTCTGCAAGTATTTCCGAGCCAATGTTATATTGAAAATCTTGCCTTCGCACTTTCCCTATTTTTATTAGACTACATTTTCTTGTGTTTATTTTCATTTTATTTTCAATCGCCCACTTATAGACCAGGTTCAGGTCATCTTGAAGTACTGCATTGTCTTGTGAGTCATGTATCTTTCGATATATTACACAATCATCCGCAAACAATCGACAGTCACTGCGAATCCCATTTGGTAAGTCATTTATAAACGCAAAAAATAACAAAGTTCCGATTACGCTGCCCTGAGTGATACCCGACGTTACGGTAATTGCATCCGAGAATCGGCCTTCAACTTTCACTTTCTGGGAACGACCCGTCAAAAATTCTTGGATCCATAAAATTACTCTTCTATCAATCTTCGTCGAAGCTAATTTATGGAGTAGCATGTCATGCGGCATGACATCAAATGCCTTCGCAAAATCTATAACTATGGCGTCGACTGAAACTCCATCGTCTAACGATTCACTAATATCTTGAAAAAGTGATAGCATCTGACTCTCGCATGAGTAACCTTTCCGAAATCCATGTTGCCTATCATTAAACCATGATAATGGTTCCCACTGTTCCCTTAAGTAGTCGCAAATGAGATGCTCCATCTGTTTACAAAGGATGGACGTTAAGACTAACCGGCCTGTAGTTGCCCAATTCAAGTCTGCTCCCTCCCTTAAATATTGGGACTACCGTAGCTCTTTTCCAGTCATCCGGGATTTGCGCATTGTTTATGGACACATTAAACATCACCTCTAAGTATCGTGCCACGGCCCTACCTCCTAGTTTAAGTACTTCACTAACAATATTATCAGGACCCTTCGATATATTGTAACGTAATTTTTGTATTAGCTTTACAATTGCTGACTGGTTTATTTGGAGAAGTGGTGCCCCTGATTCACCGTTAAGGTCCAACACACAGCTATTTGATTTATTGAACACGCTACCATAAAATACATTTAATTCATTAGCAATGGCCTGCTTCTCAGCAATTAATTTACCGTCACCGGACATTATCATCGACAGATTATTTGAATTTCCCTTTCTTCTCCTAACATAACTGTAATTATTTTTCCACCCATCGCCTCCCGAACCAAGTAAACCTTGCATATAATTGTCATGAGCAGCCCTCTTTTTTAAGACGAGCTCTCTTGATAAGGACTTAAATTTCAACATATACTTGTCACTATCATGTCTTTTATTGTATAGTTTCCTAATTTTCCGTTTATGACTCCTGATTTCCCGTGTGTAATACTCAGGATCTGGGTTTTGTTTCAGTAATTCAAATGGAACAAATTTATCAATAGCGCTATTTAAAGTTTTCAAAAAGTTAGTCCACAGGATATTAATGTGATTTCCTTCCGATGCCCATCCTACAAATAGCTCAAGAGTTTAGTGCTTTTCAGTCGGTCAACACGAATGTACCCAAAAGAGATGGGTTATGCCCTAATCCTGAAATAAATTACATGAGATTAATAAAACACTAGGATGACCAGTTTCGATCGTCAAGCGATCATCATCAGATCCAATACACTTAGGCTATAAAATCTATGTTTGAAATACAGGTGAAAATATTTACAATATGTACAATTATTTAGTTGCAGTATTGGTACTGCAACTGTCAGTGTATGCTAAATGCAGTATATATGTTAGGTGAAATGCTAAATGGTGATGGCTATCCGGAGATTGTACTTTAGAGAGATTATATGGTTGTAAACTATGGTTAAACTATAAAATTTTAGGCTAACTACTTATCTGATTGTCTTCCGTACTACAGCTATTCGCAGTTTCCGTGTTCACTTGAACTCGCTGTGCGGTCGACTGCGGTGGTTATCTTAACGACTGGTTTTTCCCTGCCTTCCCCCCCTGTCCCTACGTGCTGTGGGGAGTGATCGCGATGTGTTTATGTGAGGTGTTGCCAACCTAGATAAGATGTATGTTATTGAATGAGGTGGATCTACAACTATTAAAGACCGTGGATTAGTCCTCGCCACGCGTGGAGCATAACCCATTCGAACTAAGCGTTGACGGTCTTATGAGGACGTCCCGGCACCTTTAATACTGCCTCTAATATGGGCCTTGGTTTATTGCAGAAGAAAAGTACATCGTACACCTGATCCAGATAACATTTACCTATTAAAAACCCCCTAATTTCCCCCCCTTTTTTTTTTATCTAGCTTGGCTGTGTCGCTAAATTGTGTTTTGTTTCCGACAGGGTGTGTTTTTTAGTAGCGTGAAGAGGGGTGAGCTCTCCATGAACGTGTGTTCATTTAGATTGTTGGGATTGTTTCGTTTGGCTAGGTGTATCTCGATTGCTTCCTTTATGTCAAGAGCTCTGCCTTTCGATTCGTGATGGATTATTTTAAGGTCCGACTCTATGTTGGTAAAGCTATGCCCTGCGTCACACATATGTTCGCACACGGCTGAATGTGTTCCGTATCTTATCGCATTCCTATGTTCATTATAACGTGTGTCTACTCGCCTTCCACTCTGCCCGATGTAATTAGCTTGACAATCGGTGTCTTGGCACGTTATAGAATATACCCCTGACCTTGAATACGGGTCACGTTTATTTAGATTACTATTTAGGAGGTGCCTAGCGGTTGTGTTTTTCGTCGTGAAAGCTATCTTTATGCCTTGCTTTTTGAATAGGTTAGTGATTTTATATGTATTCGCATTCACATAGTTGAAACGCGCAAATTTTTTCTCATTACTGTCCGGTTTGGGAATCGTTTTATCTTTATTTTTATGTTTGGCTATAATTTGATTTATTTTGCTTGGCGAGAAGTTGTTTTCCTTTGCTATTTGCATAATAGTTCTTATTTCCTTATTATAGTTGTCTTTTGACATGGGTATGTTTAAAGCCCTGTGCACCATTGAATTGAAACCCGCTAGTTTGTGCGTACTGGGGTGATTAGACTGATTGTCGATTGCATGCGAGGTTTGTGTTGCTTTCCGGAATATGGAATATGAAAGGTCGTTGTCTTTACGTTCAATAGTTATATCGAGATAATTTATTTTCCGGTCTATTTCGGATTCCTTAGTGAATTTGATAGAATGGTGAAGGCTATTAATGGATTGGAGAATTGTTTCTTCGCTTGTTAGTTCAGTATCGTAGATGCAAATTACATCATCTACGTATCTTTTCCATATTACTATTCCCTTTGTTGAAGTCTTTTCTAAGAACGCATTTTCTAGTGCATTGATGAAGATGTCAGCGATTAACCCACTTAGTGGCGATCCCATTGCTAGGCCTTCTCTCTGTGTGTATATTTTATTGTCGAATTGAAACACGTTTTGGGTGAGAACGACCCTCAGTAATCTCACAATCTCTTCAATTTCTTTTACCGAATTGTTGGATTTTAAGTTGTTTTCGATAGTGTTGATTGCTTCAATAATCGGAATATTGGTGTACATGTTAGTTACGTCGAAGGATACTAGCCTGAAGCTCGGTTTCATTTGTAGGGTGTTCAATGCTGTTACTAGTTCTGTTGTGTTCTTTACCGAGTTGTTTTTGTCGTTGGAAAGACGGCTTTTTAAGATTTTTAGTAACTCTTTGCTGATTTTGTAATTAGGGGCATTCCTACAATTGACTATTGGTCTCATTGGGCATTCCTTTTTGTGTATTTTTGGTTGTCCCCTCAATGACGGTATTTTCGGGTTCATGTTTATTAGTTTTGATTTTTCAGCTTTGGTCAGTATGTATTCTGTTTCTTTTAGCGCACTTTTTATTTGTTTTTGGAATTTGTTGGTGGGGTCTTTTGTTAATTCCTTGATTTCGTTGTTGTTTAGGAATTCGACTGTTTTTTCAATGTATTCTGTTTTGTTCAAAATTACTGTAGTGTTTCCCTTATCTGCTTTTGTGATGATTAAGTCATGTTCTTTTATTTTTTGTTTCAACGACTTTATTTCTTTGATTTGTTTGTTGTTTTGAATGTTATTGCTATCGCCCTCTCGTTTGAGGATTTTTTTGGCTTCGTTGGTGGCGAGATTTTTGGTTAATTCCCTGTCTTCTGCTGGGAGCTTGTGACTGGCTATCTCAATATCTGTGATTAACTGTTTTATATTGTGGTTCGTGTGTGCGTCTGTGCAGTTGTATTTCAAACCTTTGTCTAACATATTCATTTCACCTTGAGAAAAGGTTACGTTCGTTCTGTTGTTTACTCTGCTGTGGAAATTGAATTCATTGTTATTCGTGTGTTGTTCGTTAGATTGATGGTTCTGTGTTTCTCCTAGTTTTCTTAATTTATTTTCTAGCGTTTCATGCTTCCTCGTTGCTCTGATTTTGATGGTGTCATGTAGGTGTTCGGTGAAGCTGTCCCATTGGGCTGCGTGCCATTCGTACATTCGTGTTGACCGACTGAAAAGCACTAAACTCTTGTTTACTAAGGCAACACTGAAAATATGGCTTCAAACACCACAATGTTCACGGCAACAAATAGCTCATTCAAATACCCCTGAAATTTGCCCTGATCCGCCCTGCGATACTGGAATATGATCTTATTTGCTACATCAGAGTCTAATTTTGTAATGTCACCGTATCTAATATTTAATTCAACCCCAGAATGGTCACTAATTCCTGGTACTTTCAGACAGTTAATATACAGCTCTACAGGCTTTACGAGATAAACATCTAAGGTATTATTGCCTCTAGTTGGGAAGTCAACTACTTGGGAAAATCCCCCCTTCCTTAAGAATTTGTTTGCCGCGCTCTGAGCTTGACCACAGCTAGTTGACTCACCAGACCAGTCTACTTTGGGGAGGTTTAAATCTCCGGCAATTATTATGCCCTTTTTCATAGCATTACCCGTACAAGTTTTATCATACAGTGTTTCGAGGAGATCTTTCGGTGCTCTATACGCCCCTATCACCTGAAGAGGGAATTTGTTCCCTTTATCCGAAATGTGTACACATAACATTTCATGATCCGTATCAGCCCACTTTAAGAAACTAGCTATATTTTTGCGCACACAAATAAATAGCCTCCACCTCGCTTCCCCCGATCTCTTCTGTACATTTCGTAGGTCCCTTGAATTATTTCATTACTATTTATATCCTCATATAACCAAGATTCAGTAGCAATGACAATGTCCGGAGAATACGTCTCTACAAGATTCCAAAATTCAATTAATTTATTTCATAAACTCTGACAATTAACCTACAGTAATCTTAGAGTCTTAACCTGCGCAGCAAATATCCCGAAGTAGCTCCTTCTGTTCCCGTCGGCTGGCAACCTCTGGACCTGCTTCTCCTCACAATGGCCGGCACGAACCGATGACCCTGTCATGTAGGCTCCCTAGGTTGAAAGCGCCCCGTCGATTTAAATGCAGCCCGTCACGTACACTAATCCCAGTTGTGCACAAACCCAGTCCATGCGGTCATTTACAGTCTTAACTCGCCTTAACGGAACATCTCCCCGCCGAACAATGCCACTCATTTTAATTTTTGCATTTCCAAACTTGCTTTTAGCTTTTCGGCCTAGTTCGTAGAGCTCCCCCACGATGTAATCAGGTGTAGCCCTCTTCTTCAAATCATTGGTCCCAACATGGAGCAACAACACTTTAACTTTGTCATAGTCCTCTACATTTGCTTCTTCCACTTGTTGGGCAAGCTGGTCAATTTTAATCCCCGAATAACACCGCACTTTCGCACCTGATTTCGTCGAGATATTCGCACTCCATCGTATCATAGAATCACCCATTATGATAACGTCATCCTCAGTTTGCTCCTGCACGCCCTCTTCTACACTGATCCCAGTAGAAATCCGTTCAGTCACGTCCTTCACCGTTTCCTCTGATTCACGAAGCTTTGTTCTAAGTTCCTGTATTATTTGATCCCTAGCTTTGATTTGCACCTTCAAACAGTCCGGCGTATCACATACTTTACAAAACCAATTCCCGACATCACAATCTTCCTTCTTGACATTAATACAGCCGAAGTGAAACCATTTCTCACATAGTCCACACTGAACACCGTTCTTCAATGTTTTACTGCAAGTCGAACACCTTAATGCTGCCACTGGATCATTTGCCAGATTCACATTTGGAGTAACAGGGCCTGGATTCACTTCAACTCCACCAATAACTAACAACGCAGCTATCACTAGGGCTATAAACCACAAGTTACTAGGCCCCGTACGCACACACAAACACCGGAAATCCCGACTACCCTTCACATACCACAGTCCGATCCTCGCGCGATAACACTCCAGAGAACAACCCATTTCAGCACACCTGAGAGCTCGGAAAATTCACAACCTTTCACTTTGACTGCCAACTGCCAACTGACTTCCACACAAAGTAGGCTACACAATACTACCGGTCTAAATATCCCAAGCCATTATGTGAGGTTCCAACGACACCAACACCATTTGCTTACGTAGGGGTTTACAAGACGAGTAGAGCTATCCTCATATCAGCTGATACCCTCTCCTCCTCAACAGGAAGGTCAACGCTCCGATTACGCAGGAGTTTCCCGCCCCGCCCTAGCCACGCCCCAAACTACCTCGTCCTGCCCCAAGTCCCCCAGACTTGGATTGGACATTTAGCTTGGACAGTTTCTGAAAAACCTACAAACATTGACTTTTTAATATTTAATTTTCAATTTAAAGTTAAGTGACATTTTTTTAACCTTAGAATAGTCTGTTCTGTTACCAATGTAACGGACGTCACATATATCAATTACACCCTGTATATACAGTATATACCAGAGTAACCAAGATTATGCGTATAAGTGTTTTTCAAAATGTATCTGCAATATTAATGTATGATAGTGAGCATAGCTTCAAGTTGTTTATATGAACATATTCTACGATATTGAGTCTTGTGCTTAAATGTTCGGAGAATGTCACTAGGCAGTTGGTAGCCCTGAGGCTCTGTATATAGGCAGATTCTGAGGGATATATTGCACATCGACCTAAAAACAATTGTGGGGGTACTGAGGCAGCCAAATAAAAACCGGGACGTATGGGCGCTTCAGTACAGATTTGTCATAAAATGATCTCAGTATGCTGAATCTCGATCGTTTTATCGACAATGTTTTATATGAAGGTTCTATTGTAATAATGGTAAAAGATCCTTTTTTAAAATAAAGGGAGTTATCCACACCCCCGCCAACGGCCTAGACGTGTTGAAACACCGGATCCCATGAGAACTCCACAGTTAAGCATCATTGGGCGTGGTCGGAACTTGTATGGTATGCCGGTTCTAGGCACTGCGCGCTGTTGGCCAACATAAGGAGGAGCCCTGGCCACCCTACCGCACGTGAACTCCGGCTGGGGGTAGCCCCTTCGGAGGCTCGGACCTGCCTTCGGGCAGAATACCAACTAAATTAAATCCACACCCCCAAATGCATGCAAGTAAATTCTCTCTCATTTAAAGACAAGACGTACAGTAAAGGATATATAGCCTACTTTCTCCTAAATGTATGGGTATAATTATTACTCTTTGTTCTCATCAATGAGTATAATAGAATGTTCTTGTGATGAACGTTAAATGTTGTACTCTGTATAAGACTGCCCGTTTACTCCGTTTCGTTGTAAATCCGCTTTTTCACCGAGAGGAATTGATTGAAACATTGGTAAATTACGCTCATCCACAATCTTGACTGTATAAAATCGTTTATCTTGAGCCTTTTGCCGAGAAAGCCTTTTATGTTACACTGCACATTTGCTGCGTTTAGTCATTGTAACTGTAAAAAATAGTGCTAGCGATGCCTCTTATATGATATATGTCTCTTACAAATTGTATGTTAATTGCGCAATTACATCCTGAGTTATTTGTTTTGAAGTTTTTCTAGTATGCTCAGCCACCACCTTGAATGTGCCGCAGGTGTGTTCTTTTGCCTTTGGCATACAAAGCCTATATACGGTTCCACATTGAGATATTGTATCTCTAAAATACATAGGTAGTCCTTTGTATGTTTTAAAATTTCAAGATGACCGCTGAAAACTCTACTCAGTGTGATATTCTAAAGAATAATGGTAGTGAGATCTCTTTTATGGTACTCTTCTCTTACTAAATTTAGCATTCTGCTATTAGTAGGGGGGTAAGGCCGATTCTGCCCCCCCCCCCCACCATTACTCCCAATGAGAGCCGATAACTCCCGAACCCGTTGTTGGAGATTCACGAATGAAGTGTCGTTGGACTCGGGATGACGGGGGCTTTGCTATGGACCACTCGTTATATTTTAGAAAAAAAAAATTTGTTTTCGAAAATAGGCGATAGTTTGAAAACCAAACATGGTAGAACGTTGTGCTATGGCTCAAACGAATGGTCTTTATGACATTTATTTTCTGTAATAAAAGTTTTTTATTTTTTATGTTTTTTTGAAAACGCTCGAATTTTGGAAATCCTATATTTTGGAAACTAGGAACTCTACCAAAAAATTGTGTGACGTAAATCAATGGTCCCTACCCCCTCTACCCCCAAAATAAATTTCAAGTCTCTAGGATGAAAACCTGTAATAGTGGGGTAACACGGGAGCTGTCCACTAACTTACTGAACCCTCCTCGTATTTGCCCCGAACCTGATATCTCGCTAACCAATCATGGGATTTGAACATACAGGGTGTCCTAGCACTCATAGTGATGCCCCCTACTTTCCTATAGGCTCTTTATTTAATTAAACGACCAAAACTAAAAGGTCATGTGCTTTTAATATCTCGCGAACCAATCATGCTAGAGGTGTTTTCGACAGGTCCAAAGACTCGGGCTGACGTTCTCTTTGCTATAGACCACTCGTTATAATTTTTAATAAAATTGGAATCTCGATTTTGGGGTAAACACGTGTTTTTTGTGATTTTGCCGATATCTCACGAACCAATAACGATAGAGGCATGTACGACAGGTCCAAGGACTTGGGGTGACGTCCTCTTTGCTATGGACCACTCGTTGTAATTTTAAAAAATTTGGGAAACGCGATTTTGGGGGTAAACATGTGTTTTTTGTGATTTTTGCCGATATGTCACGAACCAATAACGCTAGAGACATGTACGAGGTGTCCTAGGACTCGGGGTAACGCCCCCTTTCAAATGTGGTAGATATTTTTTTTTCCACAAAATAATTCACAAAGGGCCTAACGCCATACATGTTGAAAAAACGTTTTCTTTTTCTTTACCTGTTTATAATGTCCATGAAGCGTGGTGGTTGAGAGAGACAATACGGCTGGGTGTGTGTGTGTTTCAACGAACCTGTCGCTGACCAAGGTGGCTGTGTTCAATAGATCAATCGATATTTCGACGGGTCGGTGTATGACAGAGCGAGGGTACGTTTTTTCACACCTTTTACCTTTAACGTGTAAACGGTGATGAGAACTTGGTTCTATGTTGGTCGAAGCGAGTACAGAAAACAAACTTGCCGAGGAGCAGGAGGTGAATGTCATTTGAGCTTATTGGAAGGCGTTGATCTGACTTGACAACAAGTGCAATGGAAAAAATGACAATGACGCTTCAAGGTGAAATAATCTGACCATTGTGGTGGCAGGGAAGAGCGAAAGGCATGTGAACACATGTGTGAAACCACAGGCACGCTAAACCAGTGACATCCTGTCTTGCTTCGTACGTGACAATATGCAAGTTCATGTGAAATTTGATCTACCGCAGGTGTTCACCTTGGGTGTTAGCTGTCCACATGCGCGATAACTGTTAACAAGTTACATCCTGTCTTGCTTCGTACGTGACAAAATGCAAGTTGACGTGAAATTTGATCTACCACAGGTGTTCACCTTGGACGTTAGCTGTCCACGTGCCTGATAAGAGAATGTTCAAAGCATGGGGAAAAAAAGATTATACATGCAACGTAGCATATATAAAGACATGTCGTTATCATTTCCACGCTCACTTAGGTGACTACCTTTGAACACACTGCGTTGCATGAAACCCCTGGTCTTGTTTATCAGTTTTGGTGTTGGTGGAAAATACTTAACCTTGTTGTGGGGTAGGTATATATTTATTCATTTATATATTTATTGATTTTATATAAATACATGCAATTATTTATTGATTAGGTAATTAATGATTTTATTTATTTATTTGTTTGCAGATAACCGGTATAGCCTACCTGTCGTGTGTCTGTGAGAACGATATTAAAGAAAGAGAGAAAAACGGACAACTAGAAAAGGAAATCATTTCCACACTAGCCCACGAGACGGGAATATAGCAAAGCATTACACGTGAAGGTGAGATTTGTTTTTTTTAATATATAACCTGTTTGATTTTGTTTTGTTTATGAAATGCATAAACTATATGGAATGGATATACTTATGGTGGTTTATTTTATTTCTTTTTAGAGTGTTGGAAAACGCTTGACCTTTGTTAATAACCAGGAACGTGTGTGTTTGGGACCATTGTCAAGCAGTCTACAGCTGAAAACTCAGGTGAGAGTGTTCTTTCTAAAATAATGTCATTTGCTACTGCTACCGATAGCCTAACTTGGGAACCTCTAAACAGTTGTTTCAAATCGCGTGTGTGCTCTGGCCGCGTGGCCAATGTTAGAAAAAGTTTGATTCCCAAAGAATTTTTAGAATCTTGTTTTGAAATTTTTAAAATTGAAATTTGTACAGCGCAAAGGTTGCATACGGCTTTAAATGTGAATACAGAACTGGTGTGCGATTTCATATATAAAAAGAAGGACGTAGAGCATAAAGAGACATTTTATATTTGCAGTAAAATGCAAGAGCTATTCATAGCCCATAATTTGGAACAGTGGTATGAAACCCACGTGGTGAATGCCTTGCTATCAAAATTTGATAAACTGCAACAAGGACCGAGTGGTCTAGCCTTAGACAAAATTCACCGTCTACAAATCAACATTTGTCATTTCAACCCGTTAAATGCTGGGTCTAGCTATATTAAAACACCGCCAGCAATAGCTTCGAAAAAGGCTGTGGTGAATATTGAAAATTTTGATGATGAATGTTTTCTGTGGGCTGTGGCTGCGTATTTGCAGCCAGCTCAAGATCGCCATGTTAACAGACCAGCAAAGTACAAGGCCAAGTTTGATGAATTGAAACAAACTTTAAATTTAACTCGAGTGTCGTTCCCTATGGACTTAACCGAGATCCATAGGTTTGAACAAGATAACCAGGACTTTTCGTTCATGGTGTATGGCCTTGATGGTGATGAGATTGTGGGTCCTCTTTATGCCACAAAAGAACCGAAACGACACCTTATTCATCTTTTATATCTGTCTTACGGAGAAGTGAATCACTATTGCCTGATTAAAAGCTTGAGTAGATTGCTAAGCAGTCAAGCATCCAAAGATCAACATAAGAAACATATTTGTGACCATTGCTTGCAATATTTTAAAACCCCCATGCTCTTAGAACGTCATAGGGTAGATTGTGTTTCTCAGGAAGCGGTGAGACTGATATTGCCACAAGGGGACAAGGCTGTGTTAAAGTTTAAGGACATTCATAAGCGTGACACTGTTCCCTATGTGGTATATGCAGATTTCGAAGCTCTCACCACACCCATGGCGGGATGTGAACCAGATCCCACCATCAGCTCAACCACACCCATTCAAAAACATGAACCCTTTGCCATAGGATTTAATGTGGTGTGTGCCTATGACCCCACACAATCCGTTTACAAATACCGCGAGGGGCCAGATTGTGCCAAATGGTTCTTGGATGAACTTGTCAAGTTGGCCGACCATGTACAGGAATTACTGGACCACCCAGTACCCATGAGCCTATCTCCAGAACAGCAGCAGCAGTATGAGCATGCCACGACATGTCATATTTGTGAAAAGCCTATTTTAAGTGGAGAGGAAAAAGTCAGAGACCACTCGCATTTTACAGGGGAGTTTCGTGGAGCTGCGCACAGCAAATGCAACTTGAACTTTCCAGCTCCTCGTTTCATTAGTGTCTTTTTCCACAACCTGGCGAATTATGACATTCAGTTTTTGATTCGTGAATTGGGCCATGTCAACAAGGGCTCGTTTACCATTATCCCCCAAAACCATGAGCGTTTTACGGCCCTGACATGGAGGTTGAGCGACTTTAGCATTCGATTTTTGGATTCCTTTAAGTTTATGGCATCCTCGCTAGACAGCCTTGTGAATGGCTTGAATGAGGAGGAATTAAAAAATACTAGAATGCATTTTAATGATCCTGAGCAATTTCAATTGTGCATTCGGAAAGGTATATTCCCGTATGATTTCTGCAACAGCTGGGACGTGTTAAAGCAAAGAAAACTCCCACTACAAGAGAAATTTTACTCGAAACTAACACGCAGTACTGTTTCCGATGAAGACTATGCCCATGCATGTCAAGTTTGGCGAGTGTTTGGCATGAACACGCTAAGTGAATATGATTTGCATTACCTAAAACTGGATGTATTGCTGCTCACTGATGTGTTTGAAAAATTCCGTGAGTTGTGTCAACACATTTACGGTCTTGACCCGGCTCACTATTATACAAGTCCTGGGCTCTCGTTCGATGCCGCTTTAAAATACACTCAAGTGGAATTGGATTTACTCACTGATGTAGACATGGTTCTATTTTTTGAAAAGGGCATTCGTGGCGACTTTGTGTCACTTAACCAGCGCCATGCCGAAGCAAACAATGTCTACATGCCTGATTATTCACCAGACAAACCAGAATCGTACTTAATGTACTATGACGTGAATAATTTGTACGGTTACGCCATGAGTCAGCCTTTGCCCTATGGAAAGTTTGCTTGGCTGACAGACAAACAAGTGTCAGAATTTGATGTGAACATGGCTAGCCAAGAAACAGGCCGTGGATATGTGCTAGAAGTGGATATTGAATATCCCTCATCCTTGTATGATGAACATGCCGATTTCCCATTCTGCCTTGAGCAAATGGTTCCCCCTGACAGTAAAGTGAAAACTGAGAAACTCATGGGCACACTTTACAACAAAAATCGGTATGTGCTACATATTCAAATGTTGGTGCAATGCCTCGCCCAAGGCTTGGTGTTGAAGAAAATCCACAGGGGTATTTCTTTTGCTCAAAAAGCATGGCTTGAGCCATACATGCGACTCAACACAGAGCACCGACAAATGGCAACACAGCAGTTTGAAATTAATTTTTTTAAATTAATGAACAACTGCATCTATGGCAAGTCTATGGAGAATGTCCGCAAATACCGTGACATTAAATTGGTGAATGTCTGGGAGGGGCGGTGGGGTGCCCGGTGGTACATTGCCAAGCCAAATTTCAAATCGATCAAAATTATCGATGAAGATTTGGCTACTATTGAATTGAGTAAGACCAGCGTGACCATGGATACACCCATTTACTTGGGTCAAGTCATTTTAGACTTTTCTAAATCGGTCATGTATCGATTTCACTATGAGTTTGCCAAACGCCATTTTGAGGACGTTTCTCTTTTGTATATGGATACGGATTCATTCATTTACCACATTCGCCACTGCAACCCCTATGACGTCATGAGGCAACATAGTGACTGGTTCGACACCTCCTGCTATAGTGCTGACAACGTGTTTCAGCTGCCCATAAGAAACAAGAAGAAAATGGGCGTTTTAAAAGATGAATGCGGTGATTCCATTATGACGGAATTCGTAGGTTTGGCTTCAAAAATGTATGCTCATCGCACACTCGACTGTAAGGAAGCCAAAAGAGCAAAAGGTGTAGGTAGGGCAGTGGTAAAATCGCTACGTGTTGATGACTATCTAGCGGTTTACGCACTGGCAAAGCTATGTCTCATACACAGTGCAGAATACAATCCAGCAACCATCATTTGTATCTTGTGGAACAGAGAAAACGCACCCTCGCCTCCATGGATAACAAGCGTGTGTGGGCTGATGACCTGCTCACTAGCCTGCCCTGGGGTTATGATCGCAAGGAGGAGGAGGTGTGATTTCATTGTTTAATCGTTTATGGGGCATAGCTTTATGTAACTTGTTGATTTAGTATTTTGTAAATATTGTTTTTGTCATTGTAAATAGTAGATTTTGTAAATAGTGGCAACCCACTTGGGCCTTTTTCTCTTTAAAAAAGTTGTGTGCAATTTTATTTTTTTAAATTTTTTGATTGGTAAATAGTGTGATTCTTTTAACGCTGTACAAAGTTTTTTTATTGTAAATATGAAATAAGTAAGATTTTTAGTAACTTTAATAACTAGTATTTAATTATTTTTCGTAATGTAAATGATAAACTAAAAAAAGTTCTTTTGGGATGAGTGTGCATGACGAGAATGTGCTTTTGGGAATAAATAAAGTGGTTGTGTTTGTTCCCAAAGACAGGTGTGAATGTATGAGTGGAGAGAGAAAACTGGTGTGTATGATTGACTAGAGCAAACACGGTGAGGTAGGGTGGGTGGGTGGGGAGGAGGTAAATGGTCACTTATATACTCATTTTGTTTTCAATAGTTTTGTTTTTTCTTTGAAATGTGGCAGTCAAAAGACATTATTTTTGTAAAAACAGTCTTACCTGCAGTAGTGGTAGACCTCGACGTTTCTCCAAACACGCAACAGCACATTGCAGTATTATCAAGGTCAAGCACTTGCATCAACATCATTATCAAATCTCAACTTTCGACATACACCAAATGGAAAAATGTGAAAACAGCAAAATGGAAAATCCATGTTTCCATATCACCAAAAACGCAAAACTTAAAACGGACATTTTTAAAAACTGGAAATGGCCAAGTGTGAAATTTGAAAATTCAAAAACTTCAAACGGACATTGTTTAAAATGTGTCTCAACAAACTGGAAAAATCCATATCATCAAAAATGCAAAACTTGAAACGAACATTTTTAAAATCCGTAAATTGCAAAATAACAAATGGCAGTGTGTGAATTCATCATGTGTGAAATGTGTAAAATGAGAAATCAGCCATCAACATCATGATTTTTTAAAATAATAAAAACACAAATCATCGTGCTCTGGTAAACCTTTGTTTTTATTTCATAGTCATAGTGAATTGACAAAAAAAATAGAATACAAACAAATCCCAATTCCTCACTCCTCAATGTTTATGTCCATGCATCATCAACTTTCCTTTCATAGCACTCATGACAATTAGGGCTGCCATCCTTTCACCCACTGAGGCATCACTGGATGTGAAACGTTGTTTAGCTTTCTTCAATAACAATTTATCTGCCACATGTCTTAAACCAGGATGACTATAGCGATAAGAAAGGTCATGTTCCTTGCATGCTTGATCCAAAAGATTAATGGGTACATCACAACGTTGTAAACGTTTTTCGAGATGAGTTCCAGGGCCGCAAAAACGATAACCTGGAAGATGGATTTCTAAAGGTAAGTATTGAATCACTTTGTCAATGACGCCATTGCCAGTACAGGTCTGGCATATCCTTTTCCATCGATGGTAAAAAGGTTTGGTCTTCCTCCTCCTCTGTGGACGATGTTTGTGTTTGTTGTTGTTGATTTATCTCGCCATGACACTCGTGGAATGATTCAACAAAGTCTTTACACGGACTTTTATGACCGTGATACAGTTTCACTAGCTGGCAAGTCGCACACTGACGCATAGACGGTATTTTTGCCATGGCCACTTGCTTATGGTGATCGTAATCCGTACAGGGTTGCAATTCACTCAACACAGGGTCTTGAGTCCATGATTTTGGTACATGTTGCCAGATTTCTTTCACTGCGTTGGCGGCCACATAATAAATGAACGACTTGGGCAGCGCCAAGAGTTCCTCTTTGGTAAAACTGTCTAGTTTCTTTTTGCACACAAAGAACTTGCCGATGGCTTTGTCCGTAGCATTGCCTTTCTCCATGGTATCACGTGCTGTAGATGTTTACACGTCGCTTGTAGAAATCTCACTGACGTCATTCACAGGTAAATCTTGAGTTATAATTTTGTTCAACAACTCCCAGCAGGCATGAGTGGTTAACCAATGAAAGAGATGCCACGCATGCGATAGGGCTGTATGGGTAATGTTGCCACAGGAACAAGTATCCATGAGCGTTTGCAGGGAGGGGCAGCCCCACTCGATACATTGGCAGTAGGACGCCAAAAATGGTTGCAACCATTGACGTTTTTCATTACCTTTCACAAATACCACATTGGCCGAGGACAAGTGTGCTTTCATGACCACGTCCAAATATTTATAGGAAATGGTTCCCTGATTCCAGTCTAGTTGCCTATGATTTTCAATCCACTGGGTTTGTTTACGGTCTTTTTCACACAACAAATCAAAAGCATGGGGTGGTTTAAATAGCAAATGCGTAGCTTGCGATATCCAAAACGTGGTACAATCGATCATGGCCACCTGTTTAAATATAAATTTGTTGTCACCAATTTTAAACCCTTGGCAATCCACAATGAGTGTGCGCAACATGTTGACGCTTGCCTGGACCAAGTTCAACTGACGACTGACTGACGATCAGGTGTGATCATGGCATGGACTTACCTGCCATGCTAGTTTCAAATTGAGCTTAGGGTAGGACAGGGGGGACATGAAAAAAATAAAAATTTAAGAATTACATGATTTTATTATCATAACACGTCTTACAGGCTTTTCTCATTTTAGGATAAGGACGATAGCAACTGATACAACAATATAGTCTCTTGTGTTTGTAACGTCCATAACACCGATGATGTCCCAATGTATCTAAACTAGGCGCTTTTGATGGTGAGCTGCTCACCGATGCACCATGGACACCATAAGGTCCACACGTATCGTAACTTGTTTTTTTTTTCATCACCCAGAGACACAAGTGAGGGATAGCTTGAATGACAGGGTATATTTCCCACTTCCATTCTACACAGGTAGGGGCAGGTGGGTGACCAGCGCTGATGTTCCTGCATGGGTTCATCGCCCTCCTGCCATTGGTCTATGATGATGGGACAAAAGGCACATTTCGCTTCATCTCTTGTTTTTAAATAGTAGAATCCAGCGGCTGCCAAGGCTTGAGGGTTTATGAAAGGCACTGGCCATGTGGCAAAAGTCTTGAAACGTTGTTCCTCAGAGTTTAAATTCATGGATGTAACGTCTCTTGAGGCTTTAAAGCAAGACATGACTGAGCGGCTTGACATGGGTTGAGCTGTTATTTATACACCCGTCACTTGGTTGGACAGTGGATAATAGTTGACTTGTTTGTGATGAATAATCAAACAGTAGGCCGTCGTATTGGCTGGTACATTGTCATGAGTTTCAAAATCTAGTCGAATGTCGATATTGGATGGCTTGACAGACTCTTCCAGGTAAGAACAGTCAAAAACAATCAGTGGCGCTCTTGCCTTAAACGCTTGGGGTAGCAGCATGGGGCCGTTCTCTTTTTGATAATACGACCATCGAAATTTAGAAAACAATTCGTACAGGGGGCCAAACTTATTTTTTGAAAAATCCAAATCCAGTCCTTCATAGGGAAACACAGCTCCGTTGAGGAAAAGACGTGCATTTCTCAATTGCAGGTGATCAAATTGCGTGGCATCTTTGGTTTGTTGATACTTGCGATTCGTTTGAAAACCCACGATCAGGTAGAGAGGTCTCTCTGTATAGCGAGCTGTTTTTACAGACCAACTGTGTGTGTTGGTGGTGGGCAATAGCAGATACTCATGGAGTGCCCAGCTTCTAAATTCCATGGGTAGAGGTATATCTCTCTTTACCATTTTGAGTATGTCCAGTTTTTTGCTATCTTCAAGGGTCACATGAGGCACTTTCCATAGCAAGCGTTGTAGTTGAATTTTTGAATCGATGGGGGCATTGTCGGCTCCCTTGAGTGCATTATTATCACTCCTGTCTCTCACTAGATAAAGCACTTGCCTTGCGTTAACCACAATGCGTTGGTGATCTTCAGCAAAGCCTGAAATCAGTTTAAGAGGTAAATATCCAGTAAAGGTCCCATCGGTGTGTACCATCCAGTCATTGGTCGAGTCAGGACACCAACCTGCCATGCAAAGTGTTTTACCTTCTTCCTCCCTATAAGAGGGGTATAGTTTCATGCCACTGGAAATGCCCACATTTCGAGTGCTATCCACCACGATATCGTTAATGACATACCGCACTTCAGAAAACAGAAAGGCCAAACCATGGTTGGCCAACTTGGATGTGGTGGGTGTAGAGCCATCGGCTTTGGTGAGCCGACCTTCAATCTGAATGACACTTTCATGCGGTAGGGTGTAAATATCTTGGTTGTTGATAACAAATTGAATTTCATCATTGTTATTGAGTCCAGGTGTTTGAGCTTGATAGGAATGGAGATCAATTCTTACCACTCCTGGTTGCTCCACGATGCGGTTCGCTATCTCTAGGATAGAATTCATTATGAGGGTTGACGTGGTAACCCAAATGCTGTAAAATCTGCTTGCCTTGAGATGTTAACGTGTATTCACGTGGCAAACAACTAACACTATTCCTAGACGGTGTTGTTGCTTTATACACAAATTTCATAGTGGCTTTAACACCAACTTGTAAGTCACTGGTGTGGTGGAATCTAGATCAATGAGTTGTTGATCTCTATTGATCAGTCATAATGTTATATTACTAATACTATCGACAGCCACAGAATGAAAAAGCACCACTGGAGGGTTTTCACGAATAATATACCCATTGGGCGATGTCACAATAAAGTCATATAGCGAATGCGATGGTTCTTGATTGGTGTACACTTGGCTAATAATATTACACGTCACCGACACATGATGGTCCTCAATGAATTTCACTTCATGGTCCGATTCATGTTTTTTGTTGGGCTCCAATACACGTGGTTTAAATCCTAGTAATGGGCCAATGGAATCGGGGTGTGTTTTAAAGTCAATGTTGAAGGTAGAGAAAATACTGCAGCGATGAGTGTTGGTATTGCCTACAAGTTCAAACTTGTGCGTTCCGTCGAGAAATGACTTTAAACCATATTGATTGATCAACACCACATAAATGTGTTCATAAATATCATCGATCGTGTATCCACCAGAGTTCAGGGTGAGCACAGAATCATCATAGTAAAACTTGTTGTTCACATTTTCACGTATGTTGTATATTCGATTGTACGTTTCAAGAGAAACAAGTCCTAAACCATAGGGTTTTTCACTCAATTCGATAGGCGGGTAAAAGTCTAGGCTGACTTCAGGTCCACGTCCATGCACTGTAAACGTTTTACTTTCTACCGACATACTGGTGGCGTTTTTGCTTATGCTGCGTCTTATATAAAAAAATTAAACACAAACGTCCACACTGTTGGCTGTTAAACGTTTGCTCTCGTTTCACATTATAATATATCTTGATCCTGTTTCCAAAATAGGTCACTAGTTCCATGGGCGGAGGCAAATTCCCAAAACTGTCAAAGTACCATACAGTGGATCCCTCTTTGACATAAGCTACATAATGCGTCCCTGGTCCTCGGTGATCATCCAAATTGACAACAGCACATTCCTGTTTCCTGGGTCGTGGGGGTAATTGGTTTCGCATAAACACACCTCGAAAATGAGAAAGCTTTAGTTGTTTAGCATAGCTTTCCACTTGTTGCTGCGTCAGGGCATGTCTTGCTATGGCTGAGGTTATTTTTTTTTTTTTAATATTTCGAAATGGTGAAATCCCAAATCCTTGTTGATAAAAGGCTGGCTTTAAATTGGCATTTCTAGCCCCCATGGCAATCGCTTCCATCGTTTCATTGTGTCGCTGACTTTCTTTGAGTTGTTGCTTGCCCTGCTGCGCGGCTTTAATGGTTTTCGCCACTGCACTGGCACCGCCCAAAAGTGAACCCAGAGCAGCCAAACCAGCAAATAATGCAGGTAAAAATCCCGCTCGTTTGGGGACGGGAATCACTCGCCCTTGGTTTGAAACCTGTCGCTGACGTTTTGGAATAACATGTCTCTGTGCTGCTCGAAAGGCTTTCCTTATGGTCAATACATTATTTTTTCTTTTTTTCTTTCGCAAGGGCTTGTCCACGAATGTCGTAAGCCTAGGCTTTGCCAAGGACAAAGTCCTTTTTTTAGTCTTTCTCACTGCATACCTTTGTTTCACCATGATGATAATGACCAACAACCTTTCACAAGAAAGTTTAAGTCACAACTAACGTCAGATGGTTATTTTATGGCTGTATATTCCAATTCCACATAAAGTGGGAAATCGTTTATGGTTTTTCCCGCTTGCTTTTCATCCCATGTCAACATGAGATGAAAGGATAATTCGTCACCTGCATTGACCATTTCATGGTTATGGACCAACATCCTATGACCATTTATCTTTATTTGTAAATGGTTCTCATCAGGTATGGCATATTTGATGTGAATGGTTCCATCATAGTGTAATCGATAGTGGCTTAAACCCGAAGCAAGCACATAGGTCGAGTGCTGATCATGGACTAGCGGTAAATGGTTTCTGTCATTCACAGGTTTTTCATTTGTCAGATACACTAAAAATACAGATGGGATAAATTTATAAAGCCTTTTCATTTCATAGGTCACGTAACGCTTGGTACAAACATCGTCTTCGTCTTGTGGGTCTTCCACGTGAATAATCCGATGGTGATTAGCACTATAGCCATTCACCATAAGCTGGGGCACTTTGTCATAAAACTCACACACTTTGTTATCCACATACTTTTTCGTAGTAACGTCTGTAGACACTTGAGGATGTTTTACATGGGTTAACCGCTTTCCCTTAAAGTCATAATCTCCCTGTTTTGTGCGTGGCACTACTGACCTATCCACATAGTGTTTATTAGCTGGATCTGTTTCTTGTTTAGGATCATGTATGGGAACAGGTCTAGCTTTGGCCATCAACGCACGTCCAAAGACATCCATCGTCAACCTGTAGTACCAGTCTACTGTTTCTATGACAAGGTTCGGTGTCCTGTATATAGACAGCCTGCTAGCCTGTCTAAGCCTTAGTTGAAATGAAGATTATTAAGCAGCAAGAGTCATTCCCCGTGGGGGACATGGTTTCCCATCTCTGTCCCACATCACGTGAACAACGCCATGGTTCACTGTTTCCATCTTCCATTCGCTGCATCATTGTGGGGCCTTCCGGCTGTGGAAAGACTAATCTTTTGCTAACGCTCATTACAGCGCCCAATGGTCTGCGTTTTCAAAATATTTATATTTTTGCAAAATCTCTCTACCAACCCCTCTACGTGTTTCTGGATCAAGTCATGTCTGGATTACAAAAAGAGAATATGGGTTATTTTACATTTTCCATGCAAGAAAATGTGATTTCACCGGATGAAGTAAAGCCTGATTCACTCATGATTTTCGATGATGTATCCACTGAACGTCAAGGCATCATTCAAAGCTATTTCAGCATGGGTCGACTCAAACATATCGATTGTTTCTATCTTGGGCAAACGTATTCTAAAATGTCCTAACAGTTGATTCGTGACATGCCAATGTCATTGTTTTATTTCGTCAGGACGAGAGGAACAGTCGTCACATTTATAATGAACATGTGAATCCGGATATGACCTTTCAAATGTTTACAGAATTGTGTGCCAAGTGCTGGAACACTCAACGTCATGCCTGTTTAGTGATTGACAAACAAAGTGAACTCAACCAAGGACGGTATCGCTTAGGGTTTGATCATTTTATTGCTATTTAAGGCCCTGTCTCATTCTCCATCAAGTCATTTGTCAAGCCACCATGGCGTTAGCAGAGAGTCAATTGAAAAAGCATATTATTAGAGCAAAAAATACCATTCGCCAAAAGTTTCGTCAATTGAAACAATCACGTGCCAATCATGCTTTGTTTATTCAGCAACATTTAGCTCCTCCACTAAAAGCCATGTTGAATCCCTCTTTCAAGCCATCTGAAACGCTACCCACCGTTTCACAAGCCACGCAGACGCTGCACGAGGACCCTGAGGAAGAGGAAGAGGAACAGGAAGATTTGACTAGTGTTAGCGAAGTTGAGGATGAGGAGGAACATGTGTTTACGCCTCAAAAAAAAGGCCGCACCCCTTGCAGAGTTTTTGAGAAAAAAGAAATCCTTGGCCATGGTCGATACACCTTGCCCTTCCTGAGCGTCTCCGTTTTCACAACTCTTGGCCACCCCTCAACATAAAGCTCAACTGAAAACCATTTTAATAAAATATTATGGATCAACATTGGAACCCTATTTCACCGATCTATTTATTGGAAACACTGATACCACGTATGGTGTTCGCTATGAGGATGATAGTTTTAAAATTGGCGATTCATCCATTAAATTTGCTCGTACTAAAGCTGTCATTAAAAACATCAACTATAAATTAACGCCAGGACTGTTAAAGCTGCTCTTTTCTCGGACCCCCTCTCCCCATGATTATACGTCAGAGGATCTTGACAAATATAAATCCATTTTATTGGATACCCATGCCCACAAAAGACAGTACGATCCCGCTCAACAAGTGAATGCCAATATATCTCAAAAATATAAAACCATCATTGCAAAAATGTTTCCCACCAGTCAAAGTACTCGTCGTAAAGCGTCCGCTTCGGGAGTGACATTTAAACCATTAAAACCCCTTGTGGATGTTACCTACTGGCACAATCCCAATAAGCTCGTCCAGCGACTACAGTTGTTGCATGCCTCACGTCAAGCTGGCCATACCGGTCACGATTGGGAAATTCAAGAAATTGAACAAGAACTTCGAAATGCCAAAATTATTGTTTAAGCTCTCACCCATTAAAATGGGTATTGCGCACGAGTTGCATCGCCCAGCTAGGCGTCACTATCCACGACTCAAGGTGATTTCACGAGGTGTGGATGAACTTTGGCAGGCTGACTTGGTTGAAATGATACCCTATGCTAGCGTTAACGACGGTGTACGCTATATGTTGACCGTCATTGATGTCTATTCCAAAATGGCCTTTGTTGAACCTGTGCGTTGCAAGTCTGGCCCGCTAGTTACCAAGGCCTTTCAACATATTATTCAACACTCCAAACGTCAACCTCAGCTGCTACAAACTGACCAGGGGAAAGAATTTTTCAACAAGGACTTCACCAGTTTTCTCAAATCTAAGGATATTCACCATTACACCACGTATAGCAATCTCAAAGCCAGTATGGTCGAGCGGTTCAACCGAACATTGAAAACCCATATGTGGAAAGCGTTTACCGCTCAGGGCACGTATCGCTGGTTGGACATGTTACCAGAGCTAGTATCACGTTACAATGACACCAACCATAGAACGATTGGGACCAAGCCACGCCTCGTGACTAAAAATATTCAGCGATTGGATAAACTGTTTAACCTCATAAAAACAGCCGATCCTAAACGTCACCGACTGAAAATTGGGGATTTTGTTCGTGTGAGCAAATTTAAGTCTGCCTTCAATAAGGGCTACACGCCACAGTGGGGGACTGAACTATTTCGAATTCGTCAAGTCAACTTGGACACTCCAGTCACCTATTTACTCGAGGACCTCAACCACCAACCCATAAAAGGTAGATTTTATCTCCATGAACTTCAGAAAACAGCATCTTCTCAGCATTATCTTGTGGAAAAAGTGTTGAAACAAAAAGGAAATAAACTCTATGTCAAATGGTTAGGGTTTAACTCTACGTTTAATTCTTGGATCAATAAATTACATGTCGTGTGAACCTGTGTACTTTTTATTTATTCACACATGTTGTACACTACCTATAGCTCTATGTGTACAGTCCTCAGCCCCACATATTTCTTTCTCTTTCCACCTGTGTTCTCTCATACATTACCCCTCCCCCTTTCCCTCCCTTCACCTCCCACCACTGCTGTTCGCAGCTCTTGCCTATCTATTGGTTGTGACATCATTCCGACAAGTTGCATCATACTTTTTACTGATTCAGCGATTCCCACGCTTTGAACATTCTCTTATCAGGCACGTGGACAGCTAACGTCCCAGGCGAACACCTGTGCCAGATCAAATTTCACGTCAACTTGCATTTTGTCACGTACGAAGCAAAACAGGATGTGACTTGTTTAGCCTACATGTGGTTTCACACATGTTCACATGCCTTTCGCACTTCCCTGCCACCACAATGGTCAGATTATTTCACCTTCAAGCGTCACCTGTTGTCAAGTCAGATCAACGCCATCCAATAAGCTCAAATGACATTCACCTCCTGCTCCTCGGCAAGTTTGTTTTCTGTACTCGCTTCGACCAACATAGAACGAAGTTCTCATCACTGTTTACACGTTAAAGGTAAAAGGTGTGAAAAAACGTACCCTCGCTCTGTCATACACCGACCCGTCGAAATATCGATTGATCTATTGAACACAGCCACCTTGGTCAGCGACAGGTTCGTTGAAACACACACACACCCAGCCGTATCGTCTCTCTCAACCACCACGCTTCATGGACATTATAAACAGGTAAAGAAAAAGAAAACGTTTTTTCAACATGTATGGCGTTAGGCCCTTTGTGAATTATTTTGTGAAAAAAAAATATCTACCACATTTGAAATGGGGCGTTAGCCCGAGTCCTAGGACACCTCGTACATGTCTCTAGCGTTATTGGTTTGTGAGATATCGGCAAAAATCACAAAAAACACATGTTTACCCCCAAAATCGCGTTTCCCAATTTTTTTTAAATTAAAACGAGTGGTCCATAGCAAAGAGGACGTCACCCCAAGTCCTTGGACCCGTCGTACATGCCTCTAGCGTTATTGGTTCGTGAGATATCGGCAAAATCACAAAAAACATGTGTTTACCCCAAAATCGAGTTTCCAATTTTATTAAAAATTATAACGAGTGGTCTATAGCAAAGAGGACGTCAGCCCGAGTCTTTGGACCTGTCGAACACACCTCTAGCATGATTGGTTCGCGAGATATTAAAAGCACATGACCTTTTAGTTTTGGTCGTTTAATTAAATAAAGAGCCTATAGGAAAGTAGGGGGCATCACTATGAGTGCTAGGACACCCTGTATGTTCAAATCCCATGATTGGTTAGCGAGATATCAGGTTCGGGGCAAATACGAGGAGGGTTCAATAAGTTAGTGGACAGCTCCCGTGTTACCCCACTACTACAGGTTTTCATCCTAGAGACTTGAAATTTATTTTGGGGGTAGAGGGGGTAGGGACCATTGATTTACGTCAAACCATTTTTTTGTAGAATTCCTAGTTTCCAAAATATAGGATTTCCAAAATTCAAGTGTTTTCAAAAACACATAAAAAGTAAAAAAGTTTTATTATAGAAAATAAAGGTCATAAAGACCATTCGTTTGAGCCATGGCACAACGTTCTACCATGTTTGGTTTTCAAACTATCGCCTATTTTCGAAAACAAATTTTTTTTTTTAATATAACGAGTGGTCCATAGCAAAGCCCCCGTCATCCCGAGTCCAACGACACTTCATTCGTGAATCTCCGACAACGGGTTCGGGAGTTATCGGCTCTCATTGGGAGTAGTGGGGGGGGGGCAGAATCGGCCTTACCCCCCTACTGCTATTATATCGTGATGTGTTGATATTCGGTCATAACAATACGCCCAGCCGCCACCATGAACATATTCAGTCGCTGTTCATTTGACTTGGTATTAGAAAGACGTACACAATGTTCCTCATTACTGCTAATGTTTGTTGTTGTATCTTAAAAGTACTTTGAGTTATTCATTATTTTATTCTATATTTTCAAGGTACAAGCCTCGCGCTGTATTCAGTGTGTTATTCTTATGGCTAAGTTAAGCAACGTCCTTTGTATGGCACTTCTTTCTTACTAAGTTTTGTTCTAATTGCACAATTACATTCAGAATTGTCACGCGCCTAACCCAATCACCTACGCGGCCACGGAGAACAAACCCGCCACCACAGTAGACGGGACCATCACAGCCGAGCGACCATTCCACTTACACGCTATTGAAAACCCCGGAAGGAAATCGAAAGAGGGACAAGTAGGACGGATAACGACCGTCCCCAGAGGAGACAGACTGAACCCGAAACCCGCGCGGAGAACGAACAGACGACCCAGAGGTTCGAGGAAAGTTTTACATGTCGAGATCTATTGCTTAAGGTGAAGGAATAAATAAACCTACCGTAGCAAATGAGAACACAATTCATTACGAGGGCCATAATACCAAAAGGGGCAATTTTAATAAAACAATAATAGAAAATACAGGTAAACATAAATATACAAACAATTACAAGGGAGGGAAACGAGGGGCGGATGAAATAAAGGATGAGGATGATGTCATTAAGGGATGGTATAATGCTAAAACAGGAAAATGATTCAAAATAACGACATATTTCAAACACACCAAAATTAGTATCAAAGTTAACACGCGGAGAGATGCCCAAAAGATATTTCCTTAGGTAAGAGACCGCCCAACCAGAAAAGATTTTAGAAGGGGGTTGTTACCAACACAAGGAAAATACCGATAATTCAACAGTCCGTTTGTCCCACCTCTGCTTACCACAAAATATCGTAGTTAGAAGAAATACTATATGTAATTTTTGAAATACAACATCCTGAAACTTGCCCCCAAGAAATACATCCATAAAACAAGGTATGTCACAAGAGAAACAAGAGAAACAAAACGAAACCCTGAAGTACACATAGTTATAAACATTAACCAAAAAAGCACGAACACAACATAATCCAAAGGTGACACACAAACCCCTTAAAACAAATATTGACCAGTTCATCTCAAATTACAACTACAGAGGAAAAGCATCCGAGTGCCAACAAACCAAAGCGTGACATTAAATAAAAGTAATCTCAATAATTTATAAAGTAGGCTAAATCTTCTTTAGGGACGAACGGGCGAGATTCAATCATCTAACAAGAAGCGAAATGCGTATCGAATTCAGTTTCCGGAACACATGAAATCCACACCACATATTGCTACATGAAAGAGTGATCGATACATCTCATTTAATAACGCAACGGAATCACGTTGCTATTAAGGTCATAATAATACGCCCAGCCGCCACCATGAACATATTGAGTCGCTGTTCATTTGACTTGGTATTAGAAAGACTGAAAGCCAAGAACAAGCACAAAAGAACAATTACAATTACATCCCCGCTTCCAGTCGAAACCCATTTATGAATAAAATTTACCCTCCCTCAATAATAAAGAAAATAATAAACCTATACAAGAATGCCAAGGAGGATATGTACTCCTTAATATTATTACCCACAAACAAAACACAAAGCTACCCTAATCTCAATAAATTCAACAACTAGCTAACTCAACCAATACGACGTGGCCACAACCAACAACACAAAACAAGACATAACATTACATAACATAATACATTTACGGATCTTCCTTGTAATTCTAATAAAATGTCACTTACAAGACGTTAAATACACACGCAGTAATAAGAATACGATAAAACAAATACGACATCCAAACGAGAAAACCAAAACGCAAACACAAACCCTGAGAACATAACCCCATTAATACAAACAAAACAAAACGATCTGCACTTACGTGAATATAGAGATAAAACGGCAGGCCCATAAACAAATTAAGATATCAAACATAGATTTAGTGATCTCCACCCATAACCTAAAACCCCAAATTGATGTGCAGGATCTTCTCATACAGGAACGTTAACACGGAAAAGGGAGGACATACAGAAGACACATCTTCACTTCACATATATAAACAGAGAAACAACATGACTTATCTATTTCCATTGGCTATATTCTTGTAGAAAGTAAACATCAATGCCATTACATGCATTAGTCGATCAAACTAAATGACACATCACAATAAGCGTCTTGCCAAGGGACAAAATTCGGATTACTATAACACGACCCAGTGCGTGTGAATCGAGAACAGGTATGTATTTTTTTTAATGAAATCAAATATCATCTTGGCTCCAGGAAACACGTCTTCTCCGCATGGCTACTAGTTGAGACAATCCACAATCTTTTCTTACAGTCGATGCATTATTAGTATCTGACAGTGTTCCTTTTATTTTCATAAAACATGAGTTTACGGAGCGGGGTGTATTTTCGTAGTCTAAGATTTTATGTCAGTTTACGTATTAGTCGACAGATGGCAGTCTTTCAAATATAGACTATTCTTCGTAATATCTTAGTAATAGAAACGGGTCAAGAATGGTGCACTATTACATTAATTATCACGCCCAGCCACCATCTTGAACATTTTGAATCACTGTTATTGTCCTCTGGGCATACGATACTCCATATCGAGTATATAACCTGTTTTCGTTAATGTAATGTAATGTAATGAAGGTAAAAATTAGATAATTTACTCTTATCACTGTAATCCTTTAATCAGGCACTTCGGAGGAATAACAAGGGTAAATATAGATATATGGGTTGAGTGATTAGTAGTTATAATGTGAATTATTATAGTTTTTATCAGGGTGCTTCAAAAAATGTATACACACTTTAAACTATCGTAGTTTTCCCGCTCTACAAGGCTAATGTTATATTTCTTCGCCAGGTGGCAGCATAATCGTCCCTCTATGTTATATTGTCAGTTGGAATTTGTAATATCAACATGGCGGACGTACGTTTGAGTACAGAATCAGTGGTGACTCGTACTCAGAATTGTATTGATGCTGCAGGTCGCCAATTTGAACAGTATTAACATTTGTTATTTATGTTTCATTTACATTGGACTTTCAGCTTTCTAATTTCCTGAAATTTAACTTTGTAGAACGGTAAATAAATTTTCTATGGAAGTTCAAAGTGTGTATACATTTTTTTGAAGTACCCTGTATATATTTTAAATTTTGTATATATATTTTATAAAATTTATTAAAAGTGTAGGTACTGAGGATTATTATATAATTAATATTTTTTATAAATAAGAAATTATAAAATATTACAAAAAGGTTTTTTTTCCACCCCATCTTTCGGGATGTGGAGGCAATTTTAAGGGGAGGGGGGGGGGTTGAATTTTTTTTCTATTTCAAAAAAGGGTCTTCTCCTAGTGAATTCATGATTCACCTTATAAAGTTTATTAAAACATAGAAAGTATTTTATTTTAAATTATGAATTTGCAGGATGGCCGCTGCGTGCTATATTCACTTTGATAAATTTATCACTAAAGCTTCTGACGCCCCCTATACTGTATAATGTTACTCTAATACTAAGCTTCACCTGAATTGTTAAATAGTATCATGAGTTACTAATCTGCATATTTTAACAGTACGCCAAGCCGCCATATTAAATCTATGGAATCACTGGTCTTTCCTGTGGACATACGAAGCGACTTTTTAGCTTCTATTTCATTATTAAATTTCGTTATTATATCTCTAGGAAACCGAAAGTTATTAATTTATCGTACAATTTCAAATTGGCATGTGAGAGCTCTAATATGATGCTTACCTCTTGGCAAGATTCGTCCAAAATAACCAATTTCATTCGGAGTTGGCGATTTTAATTTTCTAGTAGTTCGCAGTCACTATCTTGAATGTTTGGATATTCTCTTCTTTTTCCTTAGCCATGCATGGCCACATATACGGTCCTATATTGTCACTAACTTATGTTACAATAGCGTTGAGAGATATTTATTTTTATATTTCATAATTTTAAGATGGCGGCTGCTTGTAACATACAGTCTCATGTCGTTATCACATTGACAACAGAGGGCCCTTATATAAAACTCTCTAAAAGCCAAATACTGTGAACATTGATTCAGTGGATCTCATGCTATGGGTAGTAATTTTTGCATGATTCACACGGCCGCCATCTGGAAATGGCCTGACGACCTTGTAGATGGCATGACACTGAAGTGGCCTTTGCTAGTGCTACCTCTGCAACAAATTTGATTCAATTCGGTTTCGTCTTGTTTGAATTGGTACGGGGGAGGAGGACCAACATACACACATACACACACAGACAACCAGACGTTTGGCACGTGTAGATCTCGTAAGTCTACTTTCATAAATCGAATGACTCAGGATAGCCTCCGTTAACCACCGTGATCAGATCCTCATAAGAGTCTTCTTACATTTTGAATACGGTCCCACCATTATTCATTCAACAAAACTTCAATATCGCAAGAAAACGATATAAGTGGATTATGCATCATTGTATAGTGTTATATAACGTGAAGTGACCACAACTAGGACACCGATACTTCATGAAGTGACTTGTTGAACTATCCGGCAGATGATTTATGAAAGAAATGATACCATATGACTACGAGAGGAAGTCATTTCTTGAAGCCGCGAGCCTCATAAGGAATTTTACAACTGTTTCACCATAGTAGGGCATGACTATGTTTTTCATGAAGTGATGGATTTCACTATCTGACAACGACATATACACTCCCGCAGTCAATTAACCCTTTTCTCTCTCTTCACCTTTAATTTTCCCGCCCCAACTGCTGTCTACAACACGTACGCAACGACCTTATCCTAGAGATCTGAGTCAGTTCTTGGAAGCTTAAGGGCTGCCAAGCATTTTCACACTGAACTCGTTATTTGTGGTCCCGTATTTATAATTTCGCGGCTGTACGCATCACAGCCCGCGTCCCCACTGCCAACATTTATAAAAGAAATGAAACTACAAACGTCAAATGAATTCTGCTATCAGAAATTTTGCGCCTAATTTTTAATACGGCATTAAAACATTTGCACTATTCTTAAAAACATAACTCTGTGTTCTTTTACTGAAGTAAGTATATCTCCTTCGTTTGTAAAATCAGCTTAGTAGAATAATTTATATGGATTCAGTTTCTTAAGAGGTTACATTGTTTCAACTTGACGTACAACAACGTCAGATAATGTGAACACATACTGGACCGATTAACACAACTTAAATAATTAAAATATTTAAATGGCATTTCCTCGAGATTCAATCAACCGAGCAAACTGAAACCCAACGATTTAATCTACTGGCTCCTAATTCAAATCATTTTTTCTCATAAAAACAAGATGGAGGCTGTGCGAAATATTTAAATTAAGATTATTTGTGTCCTAATCACGCGATCGAAGTGAACGTTTAAATAATTAAACTACGCAATAATATTCATCTAATGGTACATAAGTTTATGGCCAATATAGAGAAAAATTCCACATGGCAATTATCCGAAATAAATAGATGGTTCTCAATATCGCCAAACCTATCACTGCAATCAAACTGAAATTTTGTACCTTGATAGTGGCTATGGATATCAGTTTACCCATGGGACTTTCATTAACCTTATGAACACAAATCCAACTTGGTGGCAATGCGAATTTTATATATTAATATGGAATTTTCTCGCGACCTTAATACCCGAGTGCAGTGAAAGTTAGCACAGTAAATATTCATACCAGGCTTAATATATTAGCGTCTAATATAATTCAATTTCTGTAAGAACTCCAAAATGGCAGCTATGCTTAGGCTTAAAAACTACGTATATACTTCTCGTGTCCCAAACAAGCGATAGAAATGTAGGTTATATAATGAACCACGATTATAATATGTATCTGCTGGCATATCATGCTATAGCATAGGGCCTACATACCGGGTGAACCACGTAAGTTGAGACTGTACGATATCTCAAATACTAAGCTTTGTCTAAAAAAGTGTCTGGGATAAAAGTTGCGTGATATTAAGGGGGAAATAACATGCTATATGTCGTTGTTTATTTGGAGAACGTTTGGATGGCAATTCGATGGTCACGTGACGTTTTTAAAAAGGGAAGCAACATTTGTTATTTTGTTTTCATATTCCTCACACAAACCTTAATAACTATTGTATAAAGCACTAGGCATTTGTTCGTACACCAACGTACATTATAACGTCAAGTAAGAACAAATTACATAAATGCCCTGCTCGGGATGTTTTAAATAACAATTACCATGCTCGTTGGATAGGTTCCGTTAATTGAACTTACATCCACCGACATTTCCTTATGGGGTTACCTGAAAGATCGATTGTATTGTAAAAAACCAAAGACTCGGACAACATGAAGGCGTGAATATGAAATGCTTGTGCCAGTATTGACAGAGGCATGTGTTTACGGACACATCAATCGATCATTCACAGAGTTGGAAAATGCATTGAGGTGGAAGGCCGTCATTTTGAACATTTATTATGCTAAGGTCCGATGCGTATGCAATAACTGGTATTACGCTGTGTACCTACCTGTCATCAATGTTACATTGTCTACTTTACACCAGGGATAGAACCATGCACTTATAAGAATGGTGTATGAAAACTGTTTAGTTTCGTATCAGGAATAAGGAAACACAATAAAAATTGTTGGTTCCTATTTAAAAAACGTCACGTGACCATCAAGTTACCAACCAAACGTTCTCCAAATAAATTGCAACATATAGCATGTTCTTTCCCCCTTAATATCACGCAACGTTTATTCCAGACAGTTCTTCATACGACGCTTAGGTTTTGAGATATTGTACAGTCTCAACTTACGTGGTCCGTCCTACATATCACAATCCAACATGGCATCCATACAACATATTTCACTGGTTCTAAATATCTCAGAAACTACTGAAGTAATCAAGCTGAAAACATGTATGGTATTAGAGGACTGTTACGTAAGGACAAATATGTTTCTTTCCAAATACTGAGAACTACAAGAAATCATGGCATTAAGTGATTTTCAAATATTAAAAATAACTTTTCTAACATCTATTCACCTGAGTGCAATGAAACGTGGCACAGGAAAGCTTTATTGAGAACTTAGTGCAGAGACATCTAATGATGTTTAAATATTTCAAAAATTCAAGATGGCATCGGTTCGAAATTATGAAATCTTATTTTCTATTTCTCGTATCTTATTCAGGCGATTGAAATGATGATCCGTATGATGGGCTATGATAACAATCATTATCCAATGGCACTAAATTCTGTAGGCTACTTTTCGTAAAACATAGAAGCCGTGCATTGGACTTTTCTAAAATTTAACTATCGTGGTTCGTTACAGATTTAGGCCATCTAAATATAATGGTGTTGGTGAAGACATAGGTCGTGAACTAAAGGCTGGTTGGTTGGTTCCTCAATTTAGGGGCTGCGACAACGCGGTCATGTAGCTCCGCATACTTTGGGTGTGTGTAGAGTCACTCTGATAACCGGTGTTAATTGTGCTGGCAGTATTAGTGTGTGTTGTCTGTAATTCAGGTAATGTCTGCAGACGATCAATTGTTAAGTAGTTCCTACTTATGCTACCAAATGCTACCGTCAACGCCACCTAGCAGCGAACTTTGCTACTAGATGCCACCACAACCAGCACCTGGCGAGGAACGTTGGAACTCATAGAGCGTCAATCAAATCTAACGTAGAAATTTAGCTTCACACAATTGTAGTTAGTGGAAGGTTCTTTTACATGCCATAACTCTATGACATGGGCCAGTCGGATTCATTTCCCCTCCGAAGGAAGGCATATTGAGGAGTTTTATTTCTCTTAAAAGTCCGAAGACTTCGGCCGGGTTGGAACCCGCGATCTTGTGCATAGAAGCTCAGCATGCTACCAACTACGCCACCGAAGTCGCCGAACTAAAGACTATTTAGTATATCAAATGGAAAATTCATTTAATTGGCAGGAGATTTTAAATGGAAAAGAGAAGTAGAATATATGAAAATAGGTTATATAATTCTTCACGGAACTACTTGATAATTATCCTCCTTATTTATTCTCGTGAAGAATTATTAAGGATTTATATTTGTCACTACAATCCTCATTTTCATCAAACCTAGCCTTTTAGTATTGTATTCATATTCTAGTTTTGAATTTATGTTCCATTCATACTAGTTGTACACTCTGTATTCACGTTATAATCTGGTTAGATAAAAGGGAGGCCCATTAGACTTAATCTTTCCGGGATAAGTAAATCTAATCGAAGCTAATTATTCTTGCCGGTTTACCACTCCATCTTTTTTCGGTGCCGGAACTGAAATAGTACATGAGGTGTAAATAAAGTAATGTTTAAAATGTCTAAAAATTATAACGTCGACCTCTTTAAATGTAAGTCAAGAGGAGTTGAAGAATATGTAATGGGAGATAATTCTGGAAAGAACCGATGCATAGGCCTAACGAAGTGTAAGTGCATTTTGCTCTCCGGAAAGGTTGGAAGTTGTACTTTCGTTAGTTTGCATTGATGAATACTGTAAAAAAAAGGCCCTTATTTATGTACTTACTAACGCTAAATATCATTTCCATACATGTAGTACAGAATCTCAATTCATAAAATACGCGAATGAGCATGAAACAAGACGGCCCACACTTTCTCGAATGACGCTCTCTTTGGATTTCTAGCCGGGAGTCTTACGAACAGTAAGTGGAGATTGGATGTCTGATCCGTGGCGAGCAAATCCTCTTTTAACAAGACTCGCTGGGCATTCTCACCAAAGTCCGGTGTATTTTTACCCTCGCTTCTGCACAATGTCTTGGCGTCGTAACCGTGCACTGTGATGGGCAGTGATCAGACATGAAATCTCCACGATATTCACTTCTCACGTGATCACAGGCAATGCAAGCCTGGCCATTTATGTCTCTTCCTGCATTTATTTTCAATTAAATACTGTACACATTATCACGCAACTTTATTTCAGTGGTCGTCAATGAAAGTTGACTCTCTGTATTTGCTACACAATGGCACACAATGTTCAATGATGCTGAAAACACGACAATACTGAACATCATTTTTCACACCTTCTACTTTTTATACTTTCACACTGGGACTGAAAATTGGTATGGCCTGTTACATCACGCGCTTATTTGTCATATCGGAGATCTTTCTCAAAACTGCGAAATTGGGATCCAAGTAATGTAAATTAAGCAATCTGTTCTCGGATAGGGGACGTTGGTGGTGGTGGTGTTGGAGATTGTTGTTCCGCAAGAGGAAAATAGTGACTCACTTTGAGTACTGGCTGATTCCACAGTTGGTGTAGTACCTAGATCTGGGTTCGTTACCCGGCTCTGCTAAGAAAATTAATTTTCGTCTGTTTTCTGGAACGTGGTACAATAAGCCTCGTTAGGCCGAAAAGACTGAAAGGGGGTGTGTTTCTCAGACATCTTAGAAGTGGATCACAGGTTCTTCCTCATACTATTCCAGACAAATGCTGCGATGGTTCCAAAATGCCACGGCCGACTCCTTCCCAATCCTCTTCTCAACTGCAACTCGTCCTACTGAAATGACCACGATGTCCATGCCCCTAAATGAAAACCTAGGAGAAGAGATCACACCATGGCACAGTGGTTAACATTATTTGCTGTCACCCCTGATATCCGGGTTCGATTCCCAGCTCTACCATAAAATTCAATACTGGTCTGAGAACTTGTTAGGCATTAGTGAAAAGAAGATATTCGATCCCAACTCAGCCATCCTAGAAGTGGTTTTCCACGATTTCCCAATTATGCTCCAGGCAAATACTTGAATGTTGCGTAAATTTAGACCACGGGTCCTTCCTAGTCTGTTACAAAAACACACACTAATACTTACATCAAACTCACACAGATTATCTGACAAAATCCACTCACATCCAAATACACGGAGCTACAAGACCAAGATGTCGCGATGCCCCTAACTGAATCGTCAACAACAAACCTCACAAAAAATGTCTTTAAAAATAAACTATGTGCTAATTATTACAAATTGTAACAATTCCTTTCCAAACGATAATCGACTTGCTTGGTGGAAGTTATTGAGAACCACTGTTTGATGGATTATTGCTTCACTGGTGTAAGAGTGCAGAGGACGCTAAACCCCGGGCAGAGAATCCACTGGGTGGTCTCACTCGGCTCAGGCTCTGGCGAGTGGTGCTGTGCTGACCTCCTGACGGATCACTATAGCGCCAAGCACTCAACTCACCTGAGCAGGCTCACTAGCCATCTCGTATCCGACAGACATTACTAACTGAATAATAATAACTAGCGATCCTGTGAGAGAAATCTCGCATGTTCATTATCCACCCGCTTGGCTTTACTGTTATGCGGGCTTGTATAAATATGTTTATTTGTTTAAACGCACTTCTTGAACAAATTGTCAATATTTATGAAATCAGAGTGCAATTCGTCATTGCTGCGAGTAATTCTGTTTGAATATTCTATTCAATGCACAATGGGATATGTGCACCCCATGTGTATAGACTACCCGCCCGGTCCTAGTGCTATGCGTGCTGGACGCGGCACAGTTCTTACAGGGGCTATCGTCTTGTTTATTTGTTTAAACACACATTTTAAACAAATAAATATATTTCCGTTGACTTTTCAAGAAATCCATGATTTTTCCTGTACTATCGATACGATTTGGAAGATTTTGGTACAAACCACACCTTCTAACTCCTTCTGGTTCAGGAGCTTGAGTTTTTTGACGGATGAACTTAGAGTATTATACTGTATATATATTGAAGTTATTGGTTTTACGTCCCTTTAAACTACTGCGGCTTTTTAAGACACCGGGGTGCTGGAAATTTACCCAAGTAAATCTACTGAAAAGGCTCCCTCGCATTTGCGCACCCACAAATGACAACTGGCTGTGCCAGGATTCAATACCGCAACCTTGGGCACAGCAGGCGAGAACGTTACCGCCGAGCCTCGCTGCCCGCCATTTACTAACTGATATATTCCGTATTATCAATTTATTATTAATGGCCATTTATTTTATTTTTAGGACGAGTCAGGGAAGGGATTTTGGAAGGAAATTGGCCGTGGACCTATTGGAAGGAATTGTCCCGGCATTTGGCTGGTGGTGAAAATGGGAAACCACCAAAACCATTTTCAGGACGGCCGAGGTGGGATTTGAATCCAGACTCACCGGATGCCAACGAGGCACGAGGTAGCACATTAGTGCTCTCGGCCACCACAGCCGGTGACATATACCTTATAATAGCGACTAAATGCAATCATTCCTTCGTTGTAATGGAAAAAATAATGTGTGCTATTGCTGGGAATGGCTAAAATTATAACAACAAAATTTTTATTCATCAAACAGGCGAATATTTTCAGTCGGGTTTCTCTATAATTTCTCGAGAAATTCACAGCTGATATTAATGAAACTTGCCTTGAAATCAATTATCATTTCTCAGCTCAAAGTTCCCAGCGACATGTTTGTTGAGACGTTTAAAGGCCATAATTCTTCATCGCCATACAGTATCTTTGCAAATGTGGAGGAAAGAATTACCTGACTGGAAATATATTTTTCGTTTTATGGATCGATATTTGTTATCGTAATGTTGGCAGTGGGACAGCATTATGTGGTTCATTATGTCAAAAGAATTATTTCAATTCGTCAAATAATTAGGTGAAATACGGAAGTTTGAGTACAGCATCCGTTAGCGCTATCAATAAAACAGTCCCTACCGCTATTATCAGAGACCTCTTGGGTACAAGACCTCCTGTTGTTCTGCTTGGATAATAACGTACGCAGGTGTACAGAGAGAAAAGATGCTTCGTCCACTCACCAAATGCTGTATTTCACCTCTGGATGAGCCTCTCTTATTTCTCTTATTTCATGTCGGGAATACTCAATAATGGACCCACAGGCTTCAACAATGCTAAATACCTAGCTTTTTCAAGATTCTGATAGAGGCAATACACATTGAGCAAAGGAATTAATCATTTGTATCAGTATCACCTGTAAATTCAAGCAAAATGAATTGTTGTTGTTGCTGTTTTGTATAGGGACGTAGTCATCGCGATGACCATCTCCATGTACTTGGCTGTATTTGGAATTTATATGATTAACTGTGTTAATAAACTGTCTGTAGTTGTGTGCATACTTGTTATTGAGGCTAGGATTTGGAAGGAGGTGACCATGATATTAAGTTCGGAACCATCCCAGCATTTGCTAAAAGTTGAAGTTGGAAATCACAGATACCACTTCCAGGATGGCTGATGTTGAAATCGTACCCACCTCCCTTTAACTTTGCCTCAAGAGGTTGCGTGCGACCTATAAAATAATTCCGAGCAGAATAAAATTTGTCTGTCTCTATAATTCAGCCACTCACCGTCAGCAACTAGCTGCTTATATAGTTGTGCTCACATACCTTACACACCCCAGGGGTGAAATTTTGCTTAGCTGATTTATATTACCCTTCACAAGCTCCGAGCTGGCTGGAAATGGACAGCATGCTTCTGTAGAGCTCCATGCTTACATTCTACCCGGTAGTGCAGAACGCCATCAAATGCAGAAGTATCATCGTCAGGGTTGATCTAATGTGAATAGTAACTGCTATATAACCTTTTACTGTAAGTTACACTGAGTATGCGGTATATGCTAAGCTAGCTTGGAGAATTCCCTACTGCTTCTGGTACTGATTCAGGCAAACCATATGATATAGCGGATTCGTGAGCGCTTGATCGCTCTAGTTAAATTCCTGCATACGCTGATATCGCTCTGAGCAACGTATAAATACCATCCGCTCATTCTGCATTCGAGTGACTACATATATAACATTGTCAGGGTGCACAATTTTCGGACATTGTCTTGGGTAGTAAACAAATGATAACTAACGTCTTTTCTATACCCACTATGTGTACGTTCATTACTCCGTAGTGGCATGATAATATGACACTAGTATACTGTATATCCCATTCAGGGAAGACGATGAAGATAGGATTCTGCTCAAAGAGCTCATACAATTTGTATCCATTGTTAGGAAGGATACAGCACTATAGAATACGTCGCAGATGTTATTGCATTAAGCAAGTACTAAAATATGATGGAAGAAGGATTTGAGTTGACTTTTAGCGTATTAAATTATTCTTCCAAGGAGAATGGGAGAGTCCTGCTTTGAGCTACATTGTCATGAGTTACGGTGTCGGGGGCACATGAGGAGAGGAACACGAATGGAATATCAACAACCCGGGAAAAGAATAATACCACTACCCTTACATTGGTTCCTGCAGCCCTATATTCTCATCTTATTTCTTGAAGGAGAAGCCAAGGATTCACTGCAGGTGCAATAGTGTCGAAGCTCTCCTATCGAATTTCAATACCTCCCAGCGAGAAAACAGGTCGGATAAAAGCAATACGTTCTGTGTTTGTTGTTCGAATGAGGCTAGATCAGTCCTCAATGTGGAATAGTTGACGCCACATGATCAGACTTAAAAACAACCATAAAAATGAGCAATGGCTATCACAACCATTTGATTGAAAATTTGAGATTAGAAGAACTTCGAATGTTTTTCCAAAATGAGCTTTCATCTACCTATAGAATAAAATCATAGCATTAAAGATATTCAATTTATGAAGTTCGGAATACTGAAAAATACATAACGATGCCTACAAATTATATAAATCCAACACACTGCATTATTTATTAATGCGATATTACAACATTGAATCTTAATTTTCTCGTCCACCTTTAGCAAGAACCCTGAATAGCATACAGACTACTCTCGTCATAATACCACCATACTTGTCTTTTTCCCAGCTAGCTGGTACATTCCTGTAGACAGATGATCTAACTGTTTCACCACTTAACTAACCACTGCATACTCTCAGTACATCTCAGTAGCCAAACCGACTTCCCGCTGCCGCACATCCCTGCTTCTCTGTATGAGCGTACGACGTTCTTATAAGCTGTTGAGCTCATTAGAAGCTACAAAGTATTGAAATTGGTCTCTGGATGAAGCTGTGCTTATTGTGAGAAGAATGCTAATTCCATTAACATCAAGTTTATCCGTTACTAGCTTTGCAATAATAGCCTACAGTACATCTCTTCTCAGGTTTTCCTCACGATCTTTAGCGTACCCCGTTTTAGCCCTGAAACCAGAGTTAATGCGTTTAGATGCAAACAGGTGCAAGAGTGATGGCTGAGAAGCACGGCAGCACGGCTACAGTGCAATTCAGCGTGGCCGACGCACTATATCTAATCGAATTCAAGCCATATCGTGGTCCGAGTGTGATGTACTTTCATACCGTTGTTTCCCCAACAGAGGTTCATCGACTGTTGATTGCACTGTACATAAATTGTTTCAAAATGAGGTACTGTCTTTTCAGGACGTGTCCATTGGTAAATATCAATCCCGACCCAAAATCACGTAGTGTATCGCTGCGTTTCTGCGGGGCTATTTTGTATGACTGTTTGAAAAACCGAGATGAAAATTTTACTGATATTAACTGAAATAATAGCAGTATTACTCTTTGTAGGACTGAATATATCTTCCAAATTGATGAAATTTTTGCGCTGAATCTTCAACGTTATGCATCACTGAAAAGGAAACTCAACTTCCTGTATCATGTATGTAAGCTAAAACAGAAAAGGCCATATATCACTCGGAATCGTTACTCAAAAAAACAAGGCCATATCTCTTCACATCAATTTGTTATTGTTGTCGTCGTCCCCACAGTGGTATGTTTATCCTTTGCCTAAGGAGGCAGAGTGAAAACACAATTCAAGTGTTGCTCCTCAAGCCGTAGCCCTCGAATTAATATCTGAGTGATGCTCGCTTGTCTGGTAAGTAATATCAACATCGAATGTAACTTAATTGCTTTTCAGTCGATCAACACGATTGTACCAAAATTATAATGGGCGTTATTCCTTCTACCTGAAAAAATACATAAAATTAATTAACGCACTTCGATGACTACTTTCGATCCTGAAGTGATCATCATCGGATCCTGAACACTCTATATCCACGAATATGTGTGTTAAGATATATACAATATGTTGCTTACAGAAGTATATTGTAACTTGGGAAACTTGTGAGATCTATTAATATTGTGTGATTTTTTGTTTTGATAATGTCTGTGGCTATTGACCTTCACATTTAATTGTTTAGTTTGATAAACTGTAATGGTTAGTTTATGATCAGGTTGCTGTTCTAACTTGAATATGGATTACATTACTTAACTGTTTGCTCGGGAGATTTGGTGTTCAATCTTGGTCGGCTTCCGTCACAATACACTGTCCGATACGATCAGACAGATAATTTTCCTTATGCGACTAGTCCTTCGTTATCTCTCCCCTTCCATTGTCTGACCTTCCGTTCCTAAGTGTCTCTGTTAATCTCGCTTGTAAGATATTTCTGTGTTAGACATGTCTAGATTCCTCCTGACAATGTGTATATTAATATATTCTGGGCATCGTGAAATATTAAAGAACATTCTCGATTCTCGCACGCATAATCTCGCACGCATAATCTAAAGAGTCTCCTTCTTTAAGAGGAAACAGATATTGGGAAAGTCTTGAACTATTTAATAGTGCCGTGATATCGGTCTTGGTTTATTGAAGATTTGGTATACAGTAGGCCTATATCCTATTCCAATATGTTTCCCTTAATGCTGCCCCCCCCCCTTATCTAGCTTGGTTTAACCGTTATGTTGCTTCTCGTTTCTTGAGAGGGATATTTTCTCCTAGCGTGGAGCTATAACAGAAAAGGTCACATAAAACATTAAATGGTGACTCAAAAAACGAGGCCTTCTACAGCCATCACAATAACACCAGTTTTCAGTCAGTTTCAACACTCACCCGAGTACATAGGGCGACATAACCACGGTGTCGCAAAGCCTTTAAATAAATTAGTAATAACAACCATCTTATCTGAACCAATCTCTGTTCTATTTATCTACGTAATCAATAGGTGGAAGTAGAGCCGAGACCATTTTATGCCGGCTCTAGCGAGCATTACACCAAAGAAAAATACACACGCTATTAAGCGGTATCATTACAATGATTAATGGTTTTAAACTGTCACCCAGCTTAAAATTTGATAGGGTTGCGTGCATTGCTGGAGCCACGTGTGGCTTGTAGTATTCTCGTAGCACACCTTTCGACAGCAAAATAATATACTACGATTGTCACCCTCCCATTTGGTCATTAAGATGCCTGGAGAAAGGATTGCCACGAATGAAATTGCTCGGTAAAACTCGAAGTACTCAGTTTCACATCAGTGTGATAAGGCACACCACGAGGCCTCTTCTTTACATGCGTTGTAGATCACCGAGTGTATACGGTCCCGTTGCATACTAGGCTTTGGCCTGAATGGTACCGAGTTTGATTCCCTGCAGGGCCATGGGGATTTTAATATGCTGTGATTAATTTCGATGAGTCGAAGACAGGGTGTTTGTAAGGCCTTCGTGGTAAATAACTGAAAACAGAGTAAACACAGTCAGTAAAACGAAAAGAAACAAATAGTTGCGCGGAGAACGAAATAGCCTATTTTCTCATATCCTACTGGTCACGAGAAATGACAACGAGATTTTAAAAATTTGCACAGCCGCCAATTTTAAGTTCTCATGCAATTCCATTAAATTACATGGCAGTATATTAAGGTTTTTATGAAGATATACCGTCCCAAGTTTCACAGCGCTTGGATGAAAGTCGCCAGAAAAATCCATTTAATTATTAAAATTTTGCGTCGCTGCCGTGTTAGTTTTGTACTCACCGGCTTATTAAACCCCCATTGGTTAATTTACTGTATGTTGAAAGCCTCTACCAACATACAAAATTTCAATTTGATTGCTGTAATAGATTCGTAGATATTGAGAGCCGTCTAAATATTTCGGATGATCACCTTACTGGATAGTTATATATAGTATGTAGGCAATATAATCATGTACCATTGGATGAAGTTTATTACGTAGGTTCATTATTGAAACTTTCACTTCATACGCATGATTAGGTTACAAGAAATAAGAACTTAATTTTAAATTTCGCACAGCCACCATCAAGAAGTTATGTGAACAATTGAACAAAATTAGATATCACTACATTGCAATGTGTATACACATTTGATGTACCAAGTGTTATTGCGCTCGGATGGTTAAATCGCGAGAAAAGTCTATTTAAATGATTCAACGTTGCATGGCAACCATGTTCGTTTTGTACTGTCACCGATATGACGTAGGCTGAGCCCCGAGAAGGATGACGTCACAGGACCGGAACTGAAGAATGAGCACAATAGTTCGAATGGGAAGTTATAGAGCGCTCTGATTACATACCTCCGATGCAACGAGGGAAGGTCGCGGACCTGAGGTCAGTCACTTGACCAGACTCACTTTCGTGAAGCAGTGGGGTCTCCATACCAGTATAGAATACAACTTAGTGCGGGATTACCGAATTCGGAGACGGAGTTCATTGTGTTATTCGAGGACTATCCGGCATGGACCACGTGCGCAGAAACATGTGACAAAAATTATAACGGTAGAATTATAGTTCCGAGTTGTACATGCCTCATACGAAGACTGCATTTGATAACATGCAATGTCATGCTAACGTTGTAAAATCTGTAAAGTGTTATGAGAATTTTAGATGTCGGAAACTCAAGCTTCACATCTGTGGATAGTTTGAAGCAAGGTCACATTGTGTTATGAATTGTCACACGCTGGAGCAAATGCAACCCGGAGAGCATGTAACTGTCTATTTATGAACTTATTATGTAACGACTCATGTGTGGGTGAGGTTAGTGAACCCACGGTCGGAGCGACATACTGTATGGCTGCATGCGTCCGAGACCTATATTGCCGCTTGTGTGATAATTTCGTTACGTGAAGTGTCACAAGTGATCCGATGATCGTTTTGTGAAACGAACAGCACCAGTACCCTATGTGTAGACGGAACTGTCTTTTGATTCGAGAATAAAAATTATGATGGTGATGGACATTACGGTTATCAGCACCGAGCAGTGCAGACTATCTAACGTAAATTCGATTGAGGACACTATGGCCGGTTAAAAATGGAGATCATGGGGATTTCCTGAGATGGATGACTGCGAAGGAGTACTGGATGGACCCTTTCGGAGACCATGGAGGCCACGTGACGCGCCAGGAACCAGGGGGGAAGATGGACACAGGAAGACGAGAAATCAACACCTGGAGATGGACGATCTATGGTAATATGGATCAAAGGACGAAGGTACTGAGATATCCACCTTAAAATGTAGCTTAGAACCTGTAGTCTTTAGCAGTTGGAAACCATATCAAAATTTTATTAAGTACACAAAGGAAGTGGGCAGTGGAATATAATAATCACAATTTATGGATGTCGCACCTTATTAAGAATAGATTTTCGTTGTATTTAATTTGACAGATAAAATAATATAGAAAAAAATGTTTAGGAAGGAATTACAGAATGATATTTGACACGAAGTTTTAACACATCAGAAAAAAAAAACATCTACTGAGATCAGGTTACACATTACCCATGTTAAACTTACAGATATGAGTTGTGTAATCTATAAACGTAATTAACATTGCAGCTAGTACAAGGTAAAATGAACGTGGGTACTGTAGAATTAAGAAAGTCGTGGAATAATAAAAATAATAATTTAAGTATGGAAAATAATGAATATTGAAATAAATGAAGCGTTGAATAATAACGGTTCGATCTATGCAGTCATACCAATGATAATGTTTGATCCAATGTTGAAATTGGAATATAGTAATAAAGGATGAATGGTGATTAAATAGGTTAAATGATCTACAAAGTAAAATCATATAATGTCAATTTTGTACTGAAATATCTGTGTGAATTGAAATCAAACCATAAATCAGTGAAATATATGAGTGAGAAACGACATGTGTTACGAAATAGTACTGCTTGTCATAAAAATTGAATGTTAACTGAGGAAAGAAATGAGTTAAATATAGTTCTTAAACAACGAGTATGAAAGATATGAAAATCCACATCCTGCTTCCAGTCTCCGACCGGGTCAGGAATGGAATGAATGAAGCCCCCATCTAGCGGCGAGGATATGAATTGTGCCGGCTGCCGAAGCCTGTCGCAAGGATTAAATGAATGACAGATGAAATGAAATGATAGTGGAGAGTGTTGCTGGAATGAAATTTTGACAGGGAAAACCGGAGTACCCGGAGAAAAACCTGTCTGCCTCCGATTTGTCCAGTACAGATCTCACATGGAGTGACCGGGATTTGAACCATGGACCCAGCGGTGAGAGGCCGGCGTGCTGCCGCCTAAGCCCCGGAGGCTCATAGTATGAAAGTTTTACATAGAGTAAATCAAATTTGATCCAATTCACTAATGTAAAATGCGCAACGTGTCACTGGGTGTGGAAAGTTTGAATTTATTGTGAAAATTGTTATCTGAGACAAAACAGTGTTAAGATTTCGTATATAAAATGTGAATATAGTTGTAACAGGGGTGAACATCCATAGTGTATATACAGTATAGTATTAGGCATTTTTAGAAGGAAATCCAGTGCGAGGAATAATTTGTTTTCGTTGTTATCATTTTTAAAGCATCTCATGAATGGACATTATAATAAGAGGTGGCTGAGATATAACTGTGGTTAAATGTAAAATCCAATTTAGGGAACAGTTTGGGATTTCCGTTAGTTCATTGTGTCGAAAGTCAGAAGACGTAAAGGTTTTAACCCCGTGATATTTTGATTTTTTACATGATATAATATTTCTTCAACTTCATTGCATTTCAAGCCTTAATTTTCGAGGATCTCTACGTGTAGGGTAGGCATTGTCGCTTTATTTTTATTCTTGTACCATGTGCATTGAGATTAAATGCAGACTGTTTCTTTCAAGGCAATTTTCATTTATTCTTCATACTGAGGCCTGAACTATTTGACAAAATAACTTCGTGTTGGCGATACCCATGTACCCTATCCTATTTCACGCCCTGGGATTGTGAGAATCTCGTCCGCCTGGAGCATTTTTTATTTTAAAACGAATTTATTTATATCGTTCAGGATTTTTGTCACTGTTTTCATCGTTTTACCGTGCTCTTGTCAGCGGTTGAGGTGATGAACCGGGCCGCCCAATTCGAGGCTGGGTATCGGGCACAGAACTTAACAGGTTCATGAATGCCACACCGATGAACTTGTAGTCGTACCCTTTATCACCGCACAAAATGTCAGGGTGATATATGTTACTGTTGCGGATATGTAGAATGCCAGTGAAATATTTCGCTTGGTCGCCATGTTGGATTGGTGAAACGTATTCAAATTTGAAAGGCACTGTCGAGGTCGGACGAGATATTAGTGTGCACTTACCGAGCTTCATTGATATAGCTTTGGCCGTTTAGATTGTATTAGGGACACACACACACGTACGGACGAAAGGTGATCTAATAATCCTATCATTTTCATATGCGATAATATGCTAGAAAGGCAAATTGAAACAAAAGTACGCTCAGATATATTCAGAACCTTATAAATATACTACGGGGCACATTAAAATGTACACTATGTATACCGTGAACGTGATGACCTCCGAGAAAATAGAAATACACAGTTCAAAAAAATTAGCGGAACTTGTTTTGTAACGTCTGGTATGTGAACATTAATTTTGTAGATGGGGTTCCAATGGTTGTACAGCATGCCTTGAGACCTTAGCTACTCAGGGTGTGTCAAATCGAAGTTATACTCCATCTGTAGGCGAAGCCGTGTTCTAAATTGTCAGGTGACCCCTCAAAACAAAGTGAATAGCAGTGCGTCCGTGTGTTGTTGTGAGGTACACAGACTACTGCGGTCATTTGAGTACGTTGTACATAAACCAGCACATGGCATGAGACACCTTAACGAGGTTCAAGTCGCAAGAGCTGACACTTTGATCCAGGAAGGATGGACTATTCGTCGTGTTACTGTGGATCTCATTGTCTCTCCATCAGTTATTCAACGCTTGTGGAATCGCTACAATGAGACAGGCCAGTTCACAAGGAGGGTTGGACAAGGCCGTCGACGCATGACAACCCCATATGATGACCGATATCTGACCATCTGTGCGTTGCGGCGTCGTTCAGCAACTGCCAGAGAACTGCAACAAGACCTCAGGAGGGTCACTGGAGTCACGGTATCCGACCAGACAGTAAGGAACAGGTTAAGAGAAGTGTCCTTACGACTCAGACGTTCTGTTCGAGTGTCCCGTTTAACGCAGCAACATCACGCAGCTCACCTTCTGTTCGCCCGTACCTATGTAACTGACAACTTCGCCAATGGAGACCTGTGTTGTACACAGAGGAGTCCTGATTTCCCCTGACACAGCGTGATGGACGTCAACGTGTATAGAGACGTCGTGGTGGGCAGTACATGCCAAATGTTGTCCAGGAAGCCGACCGATTCGGACAAGGTTCTGTGATGGTGTGGGGTGGCATCAGTATTGATGGCCGTACGGATCTTGTCGTCGTCCATGGTAATCTTACTGCTGCGGGGTACATCGAGCAGATACTGCTACAGCATGCGTTGGCCGCTGCATACGGAGTTGGCCCTGAATTCGTACTCATGCACGACAATTACAGAGTTCATGTAGCGCGCATCACCAGAGTTGTCTTGCGAGAACTGGACATTCCAGAGATGGAATGGCCAGCATTGAGTCCCGACCTTAATCCCATCGAGGATGTGTGGGATAGGCTTGACAGAGGTGTTCGTGGGCGTCCTATTCAAACACAGGCGCTCGAAGACCTCGAACAGGCTCTCATTGAAGAATGGGACTGATACCGCAATGTGACCTCCGCCGACTTATACGGAGCATGCCACGTAGGTGCCAAGCTGTGATAAATGCTCGTGGAGGACATACACCATACTGAAGCTCTCCAACTGTGATAAAATCCACCCTGGAGTACGGTTTTCACTTTGTTTTCGCCACTATTTGGACATTTCCATTTGTGTTCTGAAAATGAACGAGAATCCATCGATATTCTTTTGTATACATCAACTGTAAAGAATAAAGGTTTAGTTGGTAATACACCTGGGTGTGAGGTATTCGTTTGTGGAGTACGGCATCCGTTCAAAAACATGTTCCCCTATTTATTTATTTTTTGAACTGTGTACATGGATTCTGTTTGCTAGTACAAACACATTAATTTACCTACCTTCAGAGGTGTAACTTTTTAACATGTGACAAATATATGGAGAATATTGTGAATTCATTGCAAACGTGAGGGGCACTCAGAGGAAGGGGGTTATGGTAGATGTGAGTCACACGTAATCCTTCAGCTGCAGTATCCATAGTTGGACCTACAAACACCGTGAGGCACAATGGAACGTGTACTGTATTTATGTATCTACGCAGTTACTCAAAGAATAAGTGCAAACTTGGTAAGTGCACAGACTTTTTTTTCAGATCATTTCGTGGCGCAGTGGCTAGTATTCTTCCCAGTCACCCCCGAGTTTCGGGATCAATTCCTGACAATGACAAGGAATGTTCTCATGATCTGTAGGCCGGAACGGAGTACACTCAGTCTTGTAAGGCAAAACTGAGTAGAGGTGAGTTCGATTTCAAACTCAGCCATCCTAGAATTGGTTTCCCGTGGTTTCCCACTTGTATTATGGGAAATTCTGGGATGGCACCAAAATAATGCCACGGCCACCTCCCTCCCCAAACCGAGTCTCAGTTATAACTACAGTAATGCATGCTAGTTGTTATAAGTTAGAGTTCTTTAAAAGAAACAGAAGAGATCTCGAAACTATTACGAGTCATACTCAACCGAAATGTGTTTCAATTCGACAATAAAATATTCTCACTGGTGAAGGGCTTAACAACGGGGTCACGACTAAGCGGGCTTATAGGCAAGATTTTCATATACGCATTGAGAAAGGAGTGCTTAAAAGAGAATAGTATAATGGAAAAGATACGTAGATGTGTGTATGAAGCGGATTTAAGAAACGAAGAAAACGTATTCCAAGCAATCAATAATCTACACCAATAAATTAAATTCACCAAGGAACCCAAAACCGATAGGAAAATAAATTACCTCGACATAACCATCGAGCGTACAGAAGAGATAATGAACTTTCAACATTGTGGTGTTTGAAGCCATATTTTCAGTGTTGCCTTAGTAAACAAGAGTTTAGTGCTTTTCAGTCGGTCAACACGAATGTACCCAAAAGAGATGGGTTATACCCTAATCCTGAAATAAATTACATGTTTTATTAATCTCATGTAATTTATTTCAGGAATAGGGTATAACCCATCTCTTTTGGGTACATTCGTGTTGACCGACTGAAAAGCACTAAACCCTTGAACTTTCAACATTTGAATATACCGAAAACTTGCACAAGTTTCTTATGTAATTGACAATCACCCATGCCATTCTAGCAGACACAAACTAGCCGGATTGAATTCAATTGTACACAGGGCATAATGTATACCAATGTCAAATAAGAACTACAATAGAGAAATTAGAATAATGAAGAAAGTAGTCGAGGAAAATAGTTTCCCACCCAACAAAATAGATCAAATTACTGTATGGCCAGACATAGAAATAACACAAAATCACCTATTTATTCAAGAAACAAGGCATCAACATAGCCTTCACACAAACAACACGACCGGCAAGCATCTGCACAACAGTAATTTAAATAAACAAGACCCATACTCAAAATCAGGTGTATACTACATAACATGCCAGATCACAGGGTATCAGGCAAATTGCATAGGGCATACCGGCAGAAGAATGGATAAACGATACAAGGAACACAGGAATGCGATAACATACAGGACACATTCGACTGTATGTGAACATATGTACGAAGCGGGACACAAATTCACCAACATAGAAACAGACTTATTAATCATATTTCATAAATCAATAGCGGGAATTGAGATACACTTAGTCAAAATAATACATAACCCTAACAACCAAAAAATACACATTGGTGGAGAATTCACCTCTCTTCTCGCTACTACAAATTATCCCCCGTAAGAAACGACAAACTACATAACGGTTTAGCAACACCAGATAAAGGAGGAAACAAGCTATTGGAATAGAATGTACTACGTGCCATTTCTTCAATAAACCAAGATCGATAACACGGCAGTATTAAAGAGTTCAAAATATTCCCAATATCCGTTTAGTTTTTGCGTGGGCTATTCGAGATTGGTCTTTAATATTTGAAGATGTCCAGAATAGATTAACATACATTTCGGCAGGAGGAATCTAGACCTGTCTAACACAGAAATACCTTACAAGTGATACGAACAGAGACACTTATGAATGTGAGATCAGAAAATGAAAGGGGAGAGTTACGAGGGACTAGTCCCATAAGGAAAATTTTCTGTTAGTACATGATGGACAGTATATTGTGGCGCGGAAGCTGAACGAGTGTGAACACCACAACGCCCAAATAACCAGCTAAGTACTTTAATCCATATTCAAGTTTGAACACCAACCTGACCATTAAGTAACCATTACAGATTATCTCACTAAACAATTAAACTTGAATGTCAATAGTCACTAACATTATCAAACAAGCAAATCATATAATACTAACAAACCTGACAAATTACGGAAGTTTACAATGAATAATAATAATAATAATAATGTTATTGGTTCTACGTCCCTCTTATGTAACTACTGTGGCTTTTAGAGACACCGAGGTGCCGGAATTGTTCACCAAAGGAGATTTTTCACGTGCCAGTAAATCTACGACTCCCTTCCACTTGTGCACCCTCAAATGCCAACTGACTGCGCCAGGATTTGATTCTGCACACTTGGGCACCACTGAGCAACGCAGCCAGTCAGTTTAAAATGAACTTCTGTAACTGGAACGGCGTACATATTGTATAAAGGGTGTATTTGATATGATGGAAGTCCTTTACACTGGTGATAGAAGATGGTATTCTAAGCAAATATCTTCATGAAATTCAGTCGGATTTTAATTAGTGTAGGTGGAATTAAATCACAAAAATCGTCGGTCAATGTCTTGGAAACGGGCTTACACTTCGTTCCCCTCAGCAGTACAGCTGACTTCTCCCCGTTGCCCTCCCCTCCAACGCTAAGGAATGTTGACAAGAGTCTGAAGTTGAGTGACCTCCTCGTCTTGTCTGCCAATGGCATTGAAATACACAAACCGAGCCTATGAACAGCTGTTTCACACCTTCATGGGGAGTGGCTACATGACTAGTGATGGTGGATCTGTTTAGGATTTTGCCATCCTCATGGCCTATGCATAGAAAATGGAAATTCTAAAGATTTAGTAAATTAATTTAAGAAACTGTTGGTCTATCTTTGTGTGAAGACAGTGCAACAACCGTAACAAAAATATTAATAATGCTATTATTATTATACCAGGCTACTACTGCTGTACTAATAATAGTAATAATAGAATTTTAGACACACTAACTTCTACGGGGCTACCTGACCACGTTGTCGCAGCCCCTAAACTATGGAACCAACCTAAGTTCCTTTATGTTTTTTATTTGGTATGTCGAGTTGCCAGACTTTTATTTTTAGCAAACTAACACCAGAGCTACACATGCTGACTCTTCTTCTTATTATTATTAGGCTATTATTATTATTATCATCATCATGTTCATGGGGTGCTAGTATTGAGGCAGCTTACCATTAACGGCCGACATGCAAGTCGGGGCGTGATGGCGCAGCGGTCTAGCTGTTGGCGTCTCACCACGGCGGACCGGGTTTGATTCCCGGTCAATGCATGTGAGATTTTCGAAGTGAAATGCCATGTCCTGTGGTTCGGATTCCACATAAAAAGGAGGTCCAGTAGCTCACGATCACGAAATTTACGGTCATGCAAAAACACAAGCTTCCTTACTTCCCACCATCTGCAGCCACATGATGATTTCCCGTAGCATCCCACGAGCCCAAAGTTGGAATGCCTACCCCCGCGGTGTAGGCATGCGCATTTAATCGTACACCAAGATCGCACCAAGTCCGGTAATTGAAGGTCCAAACTCAGCACCGACAGTGGCTATCCTGAGTTTGGACTTCCCCGGATTCTTCCACGCGCTTTCCAAGCACATGCCGGGATAGTATGGTACTTGGAATCCCGGAGCACCAACCTCATTCACGACCCTAATAACTACAGCTACACATACTACTACAGTCACCACAGAAACACAGTTTATCAGACAAATCCAACACTCACCCAACTACACGGTGCTGATAAACAAATGTCCCAAGCCCCTAAAATGAATTAACAACAACCATCACAACAAGCTTTCAAGTCTCTTCCATCATCATTGTTACCAAAAATATTTATTTACTGAACGTCCTAAACAATTGGAACCCTACTTAAAAATAAAAAACATTCAGTAAAGATATAGTCTCTTATAAAGTGTATACTAATACTACTACTACTACTACTACTACTAATAATAATAATAATAATAGTAATAGTAATATGTTGTTGGACACACTACTTTTATTTTTGGCGGGGATGTCGAGATTCTGGAATGTTGTGTTCACAGAATTTCATGTACGTGCCATTACATCCATCGGCATAAGCCTGTCGTATTTCTTCACCTTCATGTATTACATGACTCAGACTAGATCGAACCCTCGAGAAGGATAGCACTCTAATACCTGAGCTCACAGCCTCACTATCATTTAATTATTATTATTGTTTTATACAGTACATATAACACATTGCTGGTACATCACAACATAACTATACGGGCTTCAGGGAACCAAACTATTGCTACTGAAACAGCCACTTCTAAGCTGGAAAGTCGAAATCGCTACCCATGAATTTCCAGACGATTCGGGTTGTTGAGAGAACTACTGCCTTCTGCATTAGTTTGTCAATTTGAGTATCCAGAACCAGTTCTTTAAGGTCTTGGAGCAAGGAATTTCGGATCACGCCCGTATTTGAGACAATGATAGGTATGGTCTTTACCCGTTCTAAATGCCATTGCCTTTTGATAGGGCCAACCGACTCGCTATATTTGATTTAATGTTATTATTATTATTATTAAAAGTAATAAATAACCCCTGGCACTACAGCCCGTGAAGAGCCTAGGCCTACCAAGCGACCGCTACCCAGCCATTTGGCCTGCAGATATTGGGGCGATGCGTGATTAGCGCATCGGGTCCCTTCGGCCGTTAATCTTGGTTTTCGTGATCGGGGCGCTGCCTCACTGTCAGACAGCTACTCAGTTGTCCTCACTAGACTGAGTGCACCCCGTTCCAGCCCTCACGTCAGTTTCTAAAATCCCTGACGGAACCGGGAATCAAACCCGGGGCCTCCGGGTGAGAGGCAGGCGTGCTACCCCAACACCACAAGGCTGGCTATTATTATTATTACTATGTACATGTGGTACCATACTAGTATTAAATCTTGAAAGTAGTATTCCATGGTTTCCCACTTCTACCCCAGACAAATGCTGGGATGGTTCCTAACTTAAGTCCACGGCCGCTTCCTTCCCAATCCTCACCTGAATTACAAAGACCCACATAACTAAAGAAACCACAAAAACACACGTTATCAGACAAATTCTTCCCACACCCAATCACATGGGGCTAAATGACCAAAATCGCCAAGCCTCTCAAACAAAACATCAAGTGTATTCCTTTCGTCTTAAATGCTAGTTCTGAACAGAATACGGGATGTCGGAATTTTGTCACACCGTATTTCATTAAAGTGCCGGACGGCAATGACACTTACAAAGTAGGCTACACAATACTGCCGGTCATAACGTCCCACGACATTGCGTGCAATTTTAACAACAACAACAACAACAACAGCAACAACAACAATACAAATTTTCTTACGAGATGGGTATCGCTCGCTTTCCTCGTAACAGCTAATACCTCCCCTCAACTAGTAAGGTCAACGCTCCGATTACGTAACAACTTCTCCTCCGTGCATAGCCCCACCTCACCCCGCCCCGTTTACCCCAAGCCTGCTGCCTCACCTTCTGTTTGAAGAATTTCGGAAAAGTCTAAAAACATTGACTTTTTAATGATAAATTTTCAATTTAAAGATAGGTGACAATTTTTTTACCCAGGAAGCTTACAATAGTCTCTTCTGTCACCAGTGTAACGGACTTCCATTATATCAATTACACCCTGTATATCCGTGGCTTAGGCGGCAGCACGCCGGCCTCTCACCGCTGGGTCCGTTGTTCAAATCCCGGTCACTCCATGTGAGATCTGTGCTGGACAAAACGGGGGCAGACAGGTTTTTCTCCGGGTACTCCGGTTTTCCCTGTCAAAAATTTCATTCCAGCAACACTCTCCACTACCATTTCATTTCATCTGTCATTCATTTAATCATTGCCCCAGAGGAGTGCGCAGGCCTCGGCAGCCGGCACAGTCCATATCCTCGCCGCTAGATGGGGGCTTCATTCATTCCATTCCTGACCCGGTCGGAGACTGGAAGCAGGCTGTGGATTTTCATTTCATATCATAACTCACATATTTGTAGACATAGATTAACAGCCTGAGTTAAAAGTATCGATGATGATCGCTTGGCGATCGAACTAGTCAAAACCAGTGTATTAATAAATCTCATGTGATTATTCATAGGTGTAGGGAATAATGCCTATTACAATCGTGTTGACCGACTGAAAAAAATTACGAGCCTTACAGTAATCGCATATGATGTGTAACATCTGTCATAGAAGAAACCTCACGTGAAATTGTTGATACACCGGTATTTTATACTATTATTGGCACAAATGTTAATCTATTGAAAAAGGGAGTGTTTTACAGATATTGTAGTTTATAATACGGAACTCATTTTATTAGATGATTTGTAGCTTCCACCAGCACTAGCCTAAATAAAGAATACGATATGGATCAACAAGATTAATAGACTCAACACCGCTCATAACTTTAAATACCTTATAAACAGGTCCTCTTCATTCACAGACCAACACGTAATTTCATATGGATTCTGTTAAAATGAGTCATATTGATATGATAAATATCGTTTAAAATGATAATCTGGTAGCAAAAATATCTACCCCGTCCGGGATTCGAACCCAAGATCTCTAGATTCACAGTCATAAGCACTAAACCCACGGCTATTTCGACTACGCAAATTTTGTGCACAAGATGGTGACTTATTTCTACGTTCCAATAATACTGCATTATGGAATTAAGTTTCATTTATATTTTGCTTGTTTCGATAATGTTCCTGCATGAAATTGAGTTTAAAATGCCTTATGAATAGGCCCTCTTGTGAGTAAAGAGAATGTATTCAGTAATAGTTAATGAAGGCTTGCTCAATTCTCGTATAACCACAATGATTATATTATATTGATGACTGCATTACCGTTATGTGGGTTAATATTTGAATAACCATTGTGCAGAAACATAATACTGGCAATGCCGACTACTTACAATGTTTGATATTAAGGCATTTTACCATTTAAATACTGATACGAAGACTTCGAACATGTACCATGTCATTTGTTTCAATCACTTGACACCAGAGTTCGCATGAGCGTTTTCCGTTCAGTATGTCATATATATTCCACATAGCGGAGAGTACGTCGTGGTATTAATTCCCGACACCACGCACTCATTGTTTCTCGTACCACTGCCAGCTGGGTCTTACCACTGCCCGCTGGATCGATGGATCGGGCGGGCAGTGCATACTTCCGTTTTCCACCACTGCCAGCTAGTACATTTCCGATCGATCGAGCGGGCAGTGCATACTTCCGTTTTCCACCACTGCCAGCTAGTACACTTCCGTTCGATCGATCGAGCGGGCAGTGCATACTGCCGTTTTCCACCACTGCCAGCTAGTACATTTCCGTTCGATTGATCGAGTGGGCAGTGCATACTTCCGTTTTCCACCACTGCCAGCTAGTACACTTCCATTCGATTGATCGAGCGGGCAGTGCATACTTCCGTTCAATCCACCACTGCCTGCTCGATCGTTCCGATCCACTTCCGTCCCCAATTTTCAAAATCACTCCCACAAAACTATCCAGCAACCGAGCGGAAAGATGTTACACATGAAAAGTTTCGATCTTATGAGTCCATCCTTGTTGATGTGTTATATAAAGTATGCAAAGAGTTTTCAGTTTCATTCATAACTTATTAATAAAATAATGACAAATTGCTTTTTTACTCTGTCGTGCTCAAGGATGAACGCACGCACTCCGCTAACTGCTAATATGCGTGCTGCGTGAGTACTGATAAGTCAATGTCACACTGTAAGCTGTAATCCACAAGACCTTCTGTCAACTGAACTTTTCACTCACATAAAGCGAGAACAAATTTCAAATTACTCGAGTAGACTCATGCTTTAATTGCTTTATCTGAACGCATTAACATTCAGTTTGAGCCCGTATGTTTTAAGAGGTTTATGAAAGGTAAGAGTCGTCGATTTTCAAAATATTGTCAATCCGTATGGGAGTGATGTCCACTTCGATTCTGCCTTCTCCATATTTCGGAGGTTCTAGGTTCGATTCCCGGCTCAGCCAGGGAATTTATCATGGTTTGACGGTAGGAGTGGGGTTCACTCAGCCTCAAAATCTGAGAAAACATGCGTTGGATTCCCACTTCAGCTGCCCTAGAGGTGTTTTACTCTCGTTTCCCGTGTCGTAGCTGTGCTCGTTAAATCGTGCACCACGGCTGTGAGGGCAGGAATCGGATCCATGCGGCTGTAGCTAAAATTGACCAGGATATGCTCCAGCGTGTGTGGTCGGAAGTGGACTACCGTATCGATATTTGCCGTGTGGCACGAGGGTGGAACATCGAGAACTTTTAGTAAACAGACTCAAAAAACTTGATGCGCTTCTCTTTAAATTAATACATGTGTCAATGCTGTAAGTTTAATACTTTCAATAATGCATGTGCATGAAATCGCTTAAATCATTCGTGCTCACCCTGTATTTTTATCTTCCTTTGTTGTATTCTGGCTAATAGACGTATATTTTTCAAGACAGGAGGGTATGCACCCAGGGCGCTTATGGCGAATACGAGAGCCGAGCTCACCTTCATCATTAACATACAGCTGACCTACCAGCGCATTACAACACAGTTACACCTGCTATGGCCCACTAAACATGAGGGCACAGCTGATGTGGGCCATTAGGACTGATTCTGCATGTCTACCCTCGAGCTGCATCACTGCGCAGTAACCCGATACGATAGTACGAGTTTTAATCAAGGAACGTGTACAGCAGTGAATTTGGGATGTACCACAGAGGAAATAACAAGTAATAATAATAATAATAATAATAGTAATAATAATAATAACGTCCTTTTATTACCCTGGTATTTGAGACCCCAAACTGCCGGCATTCTTCCCAGCAGGGGATCATTAACGCGTTGGCAAATCAACTGGCACAAGGTTGTCGCAATTAAACACCACTAAAAAATAACACTGATATTTCAAAAGTCAATGCCAGATGTTTGAATTATTGACATGTCTAAATTTTTAAGTTTGAAGTTATTTTGCTATTACATAAATACATTACAGCACATATCATTTCGTTCAAAAATACACATTTCAAACCATTGCCTTCAGTAACACGTAAAACCCTAGCACATTGTTTTAATAGTTCTTTTATAATAATTGAGAATGGAAAAATATGCTATCGATTTATTTATTGGAGTATACTCCCCATGTTGTACCAAATTATGTATCCTATTTGATAATATCTCCTGTTCCAATTGCTTGCAGTTATGTTGCTTCGACGAATAGTTGTGCTAAATAGCTTAGGAAGCCGTGCACATAAACATACATTTACAATAGACAGACCCACCTTAATCCGGTGTATCAGAATGGAACGCACGTACTGTCCGACCCGCTATACGAATATAAAGCCAACTCCCCATAAAGCATGGTAAGCTCTGTCCCAATTGGGCATCTGGTTCCAATATGCGAAATGAGTTACAAACTTATTGGTCTACATATCAATTTCACAGTCTGTATGCTAAGAAGCATGAGGTCAGGGTTCGATTCCCGTCTCTGTCAAGATATTTAAATCTGGTCTGAGGGCTGGAAAGGAGTATACTCAGCCTCCTGAGGTGAAACTGAGAGGAGGTAGGCTCGATTACCATCTCAGCCAACTTGGAAGTGGTTTGCCGTAGTTTCTCACTTCTACTCCAGGCAAATGCCGCGATGGTTCCTAACTTATGGCCACGGCCGTCTCCTTCCCCATCCCCACTTGGCTTACATATGCACACACTAATACATCCATCACAACAAGACAGGTTATCAGACAAATTCCAAAAAGGAAGGGAAATATGTAGTTTTACGTGACCTTAAATCTCGCGGTCAGGAGCCACGGGACCTCTCTTTTACGTGGAAATCAAATCACAGGACATGTCATTTCAATTTGAAAATCTCACGTGCATTGACCGAGAATCGAATTCGATCTGCCGTGGTGAGTGGCCAACAGCTTGACCACTGCGCCAACACGCCCCCAGTCAAATCCCACACACACCCAAGTACACGGGGCTACATGACCACGATATCGCAAAGCCCCTCAATAAATCAACAGCAACATCTTATTCCTGTGGATCTTTCTTAATGTGAATTCAATGTAGGCTATTCATCTTCATCCTGAAGAACGGAAAGTAGCAAGTCTTTGTATGGGAAACAGCTATGTTTTGACCTCTATTATGTAACTAATAACAAAAACAACAAACACTATACAGCCCATGACGGGCTAAGGCCGACGAAGCGACCGCTGCCCAGCCACTTGGCCTGCAGATATTGGGGTGACGCGTGATCAGCGCGTCGGGTCCCCTCGGCCGTTAAACTTGGTATTGGTGATCGGGGCGCTGTCTCACTGTCAGACAGCTACTCAATTGTCCTCACGAGGCTGAGTGCACCCCGTTCCAACCCTGACGTCAATTTTAAAATCCCTGACGGAGCCGGGGATCGAACCCAGGGCCTCCGAGTGAGAGGCAGGCGCGCTACCCCAACACCACGGGGCCGGCATTATGTAACTAATAACGATTATTTAACAAGAGTTTTGCAGTTTCTCTGTAATTCGTTCAAACCAAAAATAACGAGCGTCAGTGTAACTTTAGTTGTGGAAAATGATGCCAGAAATTAACCAAACTAAAATTAGAACAAAACAGTGTCAAGCCACACAATGCATATCTGAGATTTTTGATTAACAAAAGCCTTATGTTTACTAAAGTGAACTTCAGCCACTTGACATAGAGGTAGAAGTATGTTGAGCGATTAGCAGAACGTAATCTATTAACTTAATAATTTTGATGACCTAAGCAACATATTGCGGAAACTTTCGTTATCATCAAAATAATGCCAAGCAAAACTTAACTCACTTCCATTTTCAGAGGAAACTTCACTCGCTCTATGTAGATGATAGTCTCAATCGCTGAGATATTCCTCAGAATCATTGGAAAACATAAGCTCACTCGTCGAGTTCATGATACTCTGGTTCTCGTTGTTGCTCGACAATGTGTTGCTCAGAGAGTTATTGAGAACTGTTGAGGCAACATATAGCGCCATCTGAATGTATTTCTATGAGGATGAACGGTACCAACTAATAGACATTCATAAACCTTAACAGATGGTATTGACAGCTCTGATTCACCAAAGATGGTGCTCGGCACTCTTTTGCCCCGTTCCTTTCGTGTATGGTAAACATTCACCTTCTCTCTAATTTAGTAGGCTATCTGTTGATATTAATAGGTAAGTACAGTTAACACCTGATAAATTATTTTACCATTCACAAGAAATTCCAATTGAGGATAGCGTACAAGAGACTTTAGTTGTCGAAGTCTCGACATAAATACATTTAAGATGCCTACAGCCCATGTAATGTGCAGTAAAAATTAACGCAAGTGGAAAACGCCGTATGGCATCACTGTTTAGGCACAGTAGGTCTACCAGATTTCTTGCTTTCCAATATGGACTTAACGTAGGTATTACATTTCTGAGGATAGTCAGTAACTTATGTGTGTCCAACAAAATCACCACAGATATTCTACTCATTTTAACTGCATGGCAATATCAAAAGATGTGAGTGGGGCATTGAATTTCGATTAAAGTGTGGGATTTGTTCAAAGGAAAACAAATCGTGTTTATAAATTTGAAGATTTGTGAATACGATAAATTTATAAAGGAAGGATACTGTGATAAATAATATATTTTATAAAGAAAACACAGACATGCCTGTGTTTATCACCCTGTTTCGAAACATCCATTGACCTGTCACTTTATGCTATGTCGACTAAGTTATTGAGGAGTCTGATAATCCTTCACATCAGACTAAACATTAGCTCTTTGCTGAAATACGTGTATTGATTAGGATATTTAGTAAAGTTGCTCGTATACTTCATTCATGTCACAAAATCTAATACCAGGTCAATAATACGGCAGAACGACAATAATGTAAATACCAATATTAATCAAATAGCCTTATTCTTACATATTGATCTGTTATTTTAATGCACTTAATACGAGAATATCATGTAACTGATATCAACTAATTTAATAAACTAACTTATTTGTAATGAAGGGCCAGAAGACCTCGCTATTACGACCCATAAAACAACAAAGTAAATGTGATGCTAACCAGCCAGAATTTATTTCAGATTCTTGTATAGGATGGAAATATAACATTTTCTACGCGTGCATGTAGGTAAAGATAAATTTACCAGAAATACGCGACTAGTGTTAGAATGAATCATACGTAAGAAATGTCATCTACCACATGTAAAGAGATCTTGATGATTGTCGTTCCTCTTCCTGCTGCATTTTAATAGCCCAGTTGAGAACAAGGTGGTGTTGTAGTTGCATATACATGCAAACCCTCAAATGTCATTACTTTTCTCAGAGCTATTGTCTTGAGAACACCCCACCATTAAGTGATTTGAATCAGGGTGTAAGCGCTCTCCAGCAGTCACCAATGAAGTGAAAGCTGTCGAATGCGTGAGGTGTAAGTAACAGAGTACGCTCTCTCTCAGCACAAATCTTTTGTTGTACCTTCTTTATATCGGCATTATTCATTGCTTATGAGCCCAGAGAAGAGAGAGAGATGTATTCTAATGGAAAGTAGCCGTCAAAAACCTTTTTATTCCCCGGAGAGGAACGTGCAGTCTAACTAGCTGCGAAGAGCGGATATTGATTCGCTTCATCATGAGCTGCGAGGACTTGCCAAGAACAAATCCAAAGCAACGTTCAAGAAGCAAATACTTCAGCCATGATTTCTTCAGATCCACCCACGCATATAACGTAGTATCGGTAGCAATTTAATCAGTTTAGGGTGCTCGAAACTGCAATATTGTTACGTGCCACCCCCCTAGTGGCACTTTTTGTTAACTGGATTACGGTGGGTTGAAGCACAACACAGATTGTTCCTTTAAATGAAATAATTAACTTTATTGCGGCCAGAAAGATACAGCAGTCATCAGTAAATACAAGCAATTATTACCTTACTCCAGTTTCCTCACGGCGAGAACACTTCCCCTTTCACTTGCCAGTAAGCCGCAGAAGTTAATCCCTCGTAATGAGGTGGCCCCGTGCGTTGGCTGGAAATATCTGCACTCAGCCTGTCACCGTACTACACACTGTTTCACAATGCACCACAATCACTTCTGTCGCACTGGAAAAAAAACCACTCGTTCAAGACACAGTTCCTCTGTAGGCTTCTCACTTCCTCGCTGTCAAGAGAATCAGCTTCACTAGGGGTTTCGCAAGTCACCACACTTCTGTCGCTCAGGATAAACGCTTGCACTAGCTCATAAAAACACAACAACACTGGTTGAGAGGTCGCTCTTATATAGCAGGCCGGTGACTCAATAAATGCTTCTAGACCCATCCAGGGTTCACGGCTTCTCGAGGCTTCCATCGCTGGCTCAGCCACGAATATTCTGGACCATCCCTTTGTCCTAGTAGTCCTGTTACATAAGGCGCACGCAATACACTGAGGGAGAGCAGCCCAGCCCTGTGGCAGTTGTGACTCATGCGGCGAGCGATGAAACAAACTCACAGCCGTAACACCACCCCCTTCCTAAAAGGCTGATCGTCCCGATCAATCATTGGTCCGTCTGTGTCCCTTCGTAGGCTGCCAGGCGATCTCGATGCACGATCTTCATCTTCGCCCTCGGGCTCCGCTGGATCCTGTAGACGACATCGCTGATCCGTTCCACGACTCGGTACGGGCCCTCCCAGGACTTCTGCAGTTTGGGTGACAGGCCTTTCTTCCGTAATGGATTGAAGAGCCAGACCAGGTCGTCCTCGTGGAATCCGCCGGCATCCGCCTGCTGGTCGTATCGGGTCTTCATTCGGTCGGTCTCGATCCGCAGTTTCCTCCTCACGAACGCGTGCACGTCCTCGAGTTGGTCGACCAGTTCTTGACAATACTGGCTTACCGGGACCGGACCATTCCCAGGTCGGCCGAAGGCAAGGTCGACTGGTAGACGGAGTTCCCTCCCAAACAAGGCCCGGGCTGGTGTGCACCCGGTGCTTCATGCATTGCGGCGCGGTAGGCCAGGAGAAATAGAGGAAGATATCTGTCCTAATTCCTCTGGTGCTCGCTGACGACTATTCGGAGATAGTTCTCGATGGTGCGATTGAATCGCTCTACCATCCCGTCGGACTGAGGGTGTAGCGGCGTCGTCCTTGTCTTCCGGATTCCAGCAGCTGGCATAGGTTCTGGAACACCTGCGACTCGAAGTTCCTCCCTTGGTCGGAGTGCAGCTCCAGGGGTACTCCGTACCGGCTGACGAATTCCTTCACCAGGTTCTCTGGGATCGTCGCGGCTTCTTGGTTAGGGAGCGCATACGCCTCTGGCCATTTGGTGAAGTAGTCGCTGACGACCAATATGTAGCGGTTCCCTGCCTCGCTTAACGGGAATGGCCCAGCAACATCGATGGCCACTCTCTCCATGGGGCCGCCCACTTTGTAGGTCTTCAGTGGACCCCGTCGTCTTCGTCCTGGGCTCCTGCTGGCTGCGCAATCGTGGCACCTCGCGCAGTGGTTCTCCACGTCAGTTCGGCATCCGATCCAGTAGAACCGCTCTCTCAGCTTCTCCAGGGTCTTCTTTATCCCTAGGTGTCCACCAGATGATCCTCCATGGACTTCCTTCAGGACTTCCTCCGTCATAGCCTTTGGAACGACGACTTGTTCCCGAGATGTCTTCCCGTCGGTGCTCTCCCAGGTACGGCATATGAGGCCATCCCTCACAACCAGCGAGTCCCACTGCGCCCAGTAGGACTTAAACTTTGGGCTGAAGTCAGTCACAATGTTCCACCCGGGTCTGGGGACACAGGCCCTCTTCCATTCGGCTATCAGTCCCAGGTCATCATCTTCTGCTTGTGCCCGCGTGAAAGATTCGCGGCTCCAGCTCCCTTGAAGTTCCATGGTAGTCCTTCGGCACTGTATCCCGGTGTTCTCCTCCCTTCGGGCACAGAAGGTGCAGTCTTCGGGGCACGGTCTTCGTGACAGGGCGTCGGCGTTAGAATGCAGTTGGCCTTTCCTGTGCTGAATCTCAAAGTTGTATTGTTGAAGCCTCTCCAACCACCGCGCGAGTTGACCCTCGGGCTGCTTGAAGTTCAGGAGCCACCGCAGGGATGCATGGTCAGTCCTGATGAGAAATTCTTGCCCGTACAGGTACTTGTGGAAGTGTTCAATGGTCTTCACGATGGCGAGCAGCTCCTTCCTGGTGACGCAGTAGTTCCTTTCTGGCTTTGACAAGGCCTTGCTGAAGTAGGCCACTACTCTCTCCTCGCCGTCCACTACTTGCGACAGGATCCCCCCTATGCCAAAGTCGCTGGCATCGGTATCGACGGTGAACCTTGTTCCAGGTCTGGGGTAGGCCAGAATAGGCGCGGTGCACAGAGCCTGCTTGAGTTGTTCGAAAGCACTGTGGCATTCTGCTGTCCACGTGAAGAGTTGGTCCTTCTCAGTCAGTCGATGTAGAGGTTTGGCGATGTCGGCGAATCCTCTCACGAAGCGACAGTAATAAGTGCTGAGTCCCAGGAAGCTTCGAAGTTGGGACTTGTCCTTCGGAACTGGCCACTCCCTCACAGCTGCGGTCTTCTCTGGGTCGGTGCGCACCCCTTCCTCGGAGACGATATGCCCAAGGTACTGGACCTGCTTCTGGAAGAGCTGACACTTCTTGGGGCTCAACTTCAGCTGGGCAGCCCATAGTTTCATCAAGATCTCCTTCAGGTTGCTGTAGTGCTCCTCGAAGCTTCTTCCTAGAACGATGACGTCGTCTAGGTAGACCAGGCAGGTCTTCCAATGTAGTCCCCTCAGAATGGACTCCATTAGCCTTTCGAAGGTCGCAGGGGCGTTGCACAGACCGAATGGCATGACGGTGAACTGCCAGAGCCCGCTGCCCAGAGAGAACGCCGTTTTCTCGCGGTCCTTAGGGTGGACCTCCACCTGCCAGTAGCCACTCTTCAAATCCAAGGTGGAGAACCTTCTTGATCCTGATATGGTGTCCAGCGTGTCGTCGATCCGGGGTAGAGGGTAGCTGTCCTTCTTCGTGACGTCGTTCACCCGTCTGTAGTCCACGCAGAACTGGTGGAACCGTCCTTCTTCTTCACAAGCACGACCGGGGAACTCCAAGGACTATGTGATGGCTCGATCACCCCTTGCTCCTTCATCTCTTCTACCATCCGGTCGACTTCGGCTTGCTTGGCGAGCGGGACACGTCGGAATGGGGCCCTAATCGGTGCGCTGTCCCCAACGTCGATTCTGTGCTGGACCAAGCTTGTCCTGCCGAAGTGTTTGCTCCCCACGGAGAAGATATCCTGGAATTTGTGTAGCAGGTCCCGAAGTTGGCGTGATTGTTCCTCGTCTAAATGGTCCTGGGATCCTTGGTACAGCTTCTGTAGTTCTTCTGGCAGGGCGCGTCTTCTTCGGTTGTCCGTCTGCAGGTGTCCGTCCGTCGTGTCTGTGATGTGGGCAATCCAGGTAACGGGCTCGCAGACGCCTAGGTTGGTGTCCCGGTGAACCGTAACATCGTAGTCGTTCAGGTTGGACAGGCGGACGTACGGCCGAGACGTCGTGTTGATGGGAGTCTTGGCAACTAGCAATCCTTTTGTCTGGATGTCCTCATATTTTGGCTCGATGACAGCCGCCACTCCCTCAGCTGTTCCGTCGACAATTGCGGCAGCGCTGTCTTCCGTCCTGGCGGGAACGATGACGTCCTATTTCAGTCTTACTCGTCGTGCGGCGACGGCCTCGTGTGCTGGTTGCAAAGCAACTTCCTCACTTCCGAAGTGCAGAGTGTTGGTACTCAGATCCAAGATGATGTTGTTCTGGTCCAGGAAGTCCAGTCCGATGATCACTTCATTTGATACGTCAGCCTCAAGCACTGGATATTTTATCGCCCGTCGACCAATGACGAACTCCAGTGATGCTTCGCCATGTACCGGTGCGGTCTCTCCGGTCGCGGTTATTAGCTGGAGGTTCCTTTGTGTGGGTTGCATTCTCCACTTCGGGATCACGGTGGGGCTGACGATGGTCCTCGATGCTCCCGTGTCAATTAGCATGGGCCAGCTCACTCCGTTGACGACTCCGTCGACCATCAGGCTGCTATTGTCCCTCCGTACCTTCGTCACACGCACTTGGACTGCCGGGGCATTGAGACTGTCACAAGCCAACCTTTGCCCCCCAAGGCTGGCTGATATTTGCTTTCCTGGGCCGCGCGGATTCCCTACGACTGACTGTCCCGACGGAAACCCTTGGCGGCGGCGATCACCGCAGTCCTTGCTCAGGTGGCCTCTCTTACGGCAGGTCCAGCAGGTCGGTAGTCCTCTTCCGGGCCGCCTCTCCGGAAGTCCTTCGGCTACGTTTTTGTTGGTGGTACTGCGACTCTTGAAGAACCGGCCTAGCGCCTCCATCAATTCGTCGGCCAGGGGCTTGGTCTCGTTGGTTTTTGCTGGTTCGTCGACGTCCACTTGACGCACCCGCGCGTGCATTCTAGATGCCTGTTTTGCCGTATCGAATTCAAGTGCGTGGCTCAGCGCATCTGCCAGGGTCTTATTGCGCGCGAGTCGCAGCGCCTGTTGAGTGTCCGTGTCCCGTAGCCCGTCGGTGAAGATCTGCGTCGCAATCTGTTCCAGAAAGTCGGCCGGCGCTGTTGGACAGGCGAGCCTTACGAGGCGTGCGATGTCCATCTCGAACTCCTGCAGGGTTTCCGCGTTCTTCTGTGCCCGGGTCCGGAGCTGCATCTGGTAGGCCTGCTGAAGATGGCTATCTCCATATCGGGACTTCATATGGGCGATCAGTGAAGCGTAGTCCTGGGATCCAGTCGGGATGGCCTGAAGGACGTTAAGGGCGTCACCTCTCAGCGCTACAATGAGAGCTGTAGCCTTTTCTGTGTTGTTCCAGTTATTTATGGAACAGGCCGCCTCGAACTGACGTAAGTAGGTGCTCCACGGGACCTTTCCGTCGAAGGATGGGGGCGTTACTCTGCTATGTCCCGTTTCTGATATTCCCGGTGTAACGGTGGGCGGGCGATGGCGCAGCTCGGCAACTTCCTCTTGTAGGGCGTTGAATCTCGCTTCCATCCCCGTCGGCGGGCGTTGGCTCAGCTCAGCAATTTCCTTTTGTGAAGCGTTGAATTTCTCTTCCACCCCCGTCAGTGGGCGTTGGCGCAGCTCGGCAACTTCCTTTTGTAAGGCGTTGAATTTCTCCTCCACCCCCATCAGCGGGCGTTGGCGCAGCTCGGCAACTTCCACTTGTAAGGCGTCGAACTTCTTTTCCACTGCCGTGACTTCCTCACGCAGACCCAGTTCTAATTTCTTCAGGTCCTGTGCTAACTTATTCTGCCCGTCTTTCATCTTCTTCTGGCCGTCCTCTATCTTCTTGGTTAAATTCTTCTGGCCATCTTCTAATTCAGCAGTTAGGTCCTCGGCTAACTTCTTCTGGCCGTCCTCCATCTTCTTCTGGCCGTCTCCCATCTTCTTCAGGTCATCCTTCAGGTCCTTGGCTAATTTCTTCTGGCCGTCTTCCGTGCCTCTTAACTTTGCCAGCAATGCTGCCAATTGCGCCTCCATTTTAGTTGTTTGTCTTGTAAAGGGCATGCCCAGGAAAATTAGAGAAAATGACCTGCTCGGGTTTTGAAACCAGGACCGTCAGGTGTTGTGCTTGTGCTTGAGTTCGTAATCCGGCTTCTGACACCAGTTGTTACGTGCCACCCCCCTAGTGGCACTTTTTGATAACTGGATTACGGTGGGTTGAAGCACAACACAGATTGTTCCTTTAAATGAAATAATTAACTTTATTGCGGCCAGAAAGATACAGCAGTCATCAGTAAATACAAGCAATTATTACCTTACTCCAGTTTCCTCACGGCGAGAACACTTCCTCTTTCACTTGTCAGTAAGCCGCAGAAGTTAATCCCTCGTAATGAGGTGGCCCCGTGCGTTGGCTGGAAATATCTGCACTCAGCCTGTCACCGTACTACACACTGTTTCACAATGCACCACAATCACTTCTGTCACACTGAAAAAAAAAACACACTCGTTCAAGACACAGTTCCTCTGTAGGCTTCTCACTTCCTCGCTGTCAAGAGAATCAGCTTCACTAGGGGTTTCGCAAGTCACCACACTTCTGTCGCTCAGGATAAACGCTCGCACTAGCTCATAAAAACACAACAACACTGGTTGAGAGATCGCTCTTATATAGCAGGCCGGTGACTCAATACATGCTTCTAGACCCATCCAGGGTTCACGGCTTCTCGAGGCTTCCATCGCTGGCTCAGTCACGAATATTCTGGACCATCCCTTTGTCCTAGTAGTCCTGTTGCATAAGGCGCACGCAATACACTGAGGGAGAGCAGCCCAGCCCTGGGGCAGTTGTGACTCATGCGGCGAGCGATGAAACAAACTCACAGCCGTGACAATATTGTCGAGTCACTGTGGTGAGCGTTAGAGACAATCGCCTGGAAATCAGATAAATTTTAATACACTCATTCATGGTTGTTCTGGAAAGAGAAGGGACAAGTTGGATTTTTTAAAACGTTTCTTGCCTTGAGGGCAATGAACAATACGCTGTAAATGGTTCAAATGAAATGCATAGAGCACTTGCTTACAACTAAAGACACGTAGCTCAAGCGAGCCCATTCACGCAATCTGGTGGCATGACCCATTGTCCTATAATTGCGTGTGTATTGTGTATGTCTACCCCTTATTACTCCAGTTTTCCAATGGGGTTAGGGATGAGATGCGATGGAAGTCTTTGTGGCGGATGGATTTTACGGCCGGATGCCCTTCCTGACCCCATCCTGATGAGAGGAGTTAATGAGAGATGAAATTAATGATGGTAAATGAAACTGGGCAAGGATGTGGATGGAAGTGGCTGTGGCCTGTCAGAAGGTACCATCCCAGCATTTGCCTGGAGTTGAAAGTGGGGAAACCACGGTAAACCATTTCAAAGACGGCCGACGGTGAGGCTAGAACCCACGCGTCTACCGAGTCAGCAGAGAGCTTGGCCCCATGACCTCGCTTTAGCGAGCGTAGACACCACTCCATTGTCCTATAATTGTAACATTGTAGAAAAGCATTTGGTTCTTGAACATTGCGTTGGATTTCTTCTTGGCAAGTCCTCACAGCTCATGAAGAAGCAATCTACATGCTGTATCTGCTTGTGACCTACCTACAGTATGTGTCCCGTTTTTTAGTGATAATGCCTGCAGCGTGCATTATTTTATTTGTCAATAGCTCTAAGAATTGGCAACCGTTCAGATTGCATATTACAGTGTGTGTCACTCACAATAAATATACTAGTTAAGATTTCGTTGTGCTTCACTTTGGTAATACAAGACCATTATACTGTAACTTGTGTGTAGATTAGCACTATAAACAACTGCCTCCCATAACTCCCTGCCCCATTTGGACGAGCCGCAGGCAATGTTTTGTAATTTGATACTATTATTATTATTCTTTCTTCGTTTTGCCCACTTACGGAGCGCGTTTGAACTTGTTGACTATGGTCGATGGTGTTTCCTTCTTTTACTCCTCCCAAAATCTCCCCATGACTCGCTAAGCCCCTTCTTACGTTCTTCCGTACATTCTTTTCCAGTGGTCTTTTTAGCTTTTTCGCTTAAAGAGTGATTTGTAACTAGAGTTCAAAAATCCTTGCGTTTCATGATGATATCTTATGTGATGTTTATTTCTTTTAAGCCCTGTTTGATTTCTTCTACCCGAATGATTTTGACCTTCTTTGAATTTATTATATCAAGTTTTTTTTTCATATCTGGTGTTGTCCATTCTGCAGATGTGACCATAGAATTTCAATCGTCCCTTACGCACGGTATCAGTGAACTTATTGATTACTGCGTACAAGTCTGTGGTTTTCTTTTTTATCCATATACCATTAACATAAACGGAGCCATATATTTTCCTGAGAATTTTACGTTCTTGGTTTTCGATTTCACCAATTTGATAGTGGCCTCCTAGAGTATAGTTTCGGAGGCGTACAATGCTCCCGGAAGAACAACTGTCTGGTAGTGCCGTAGTTTTGCATTTCGTGAAATCACTCTTTTAATATAATGATTCCATGTTATTCGGTATGCTTTCTGGAGTTTGATGGCTCTTTATAAATTAGATTTTCTGTCCAATCCAGATGGTACAATAATTTCTCCTAAATATTTGAAGGAAGTTATTTGTCCAATTATTCCATAGTTCATCTGTAGTGGGGATCTTGGGATATTCTGGTGTCCATGTACCATAAAATGCGTCTTCTCATATGACATTTGGAGACTTGTCTTTGATGCTAACTTCTCTAAGGCATACTTGGTTTCTTCACTAGTCTTGGTAAAGATAGCTAGATCATCAGCAAAACTAGGCATTTTACTTTGATTTTCTGTCCCAGAGTACCATTGCTTAAGCCATTGATGTAGTTTCCTCACTCCCTGATGACTTTGTCTAACACTAAGTTAAAAAAGCAGTGGGGAGAGGCCTTCCCCTTGTGTAACTCCTGTATGTACTTCGAAAGGCTCTGATAGTTCACCTAGAAACTTCACTTGCGATGTTGTGTCAGTGAGAGTCTGACGGATTAAATCCCTGGACTTCCTGTCCACTCTGAGCTCTTCTAGGGTGTCCAGAACAGTTTGCCTGTCAATAGAATAACACGCCTTCTTAGAATCCACGAAGGTGAGAAATGTGTTGGTACTGCGGCGTATCCTTAATATCGTCTTTTAGACTCCAAATCTGCTCCGAACACGATCTAACTTTCCTAAAGCCTGCTTGGTATTCACCAATCAAATGATCAGTTTGTTGTTCAACTCTGTTTAAGAGCGCTTGAGATAATACCTTCTATATTGGTAAAAGGGATATACCTCTGTAATTGATGGGGCCCGCTTGGTCACCTTGTTTTTGCAACGGATGGATTGTGGCATTCTTCCAGTCCTTCGGAATCATTTCGCTGTCCCCTATTTCTGTTAGGAGCGTATGAATTCCCCTTATGAGGTCATCTCCTCCTATTTTCAACATCTCTGCACTTATGTCATCGTTCTCAGAGACTTTGCTATTTTTGAGCAGTTGGATTATCTCATTGATTTCTTAAGTTGCTGGGGGAAGTGAGTCTGGGTTCGGTACTGTTTTTTTCAAACTGCAGCCTTTCCACTCGAGTATCACAGTTCAGTACATTTTGGAAATAATCAGCCAGCATCTTCCAGTTCTCTTTACTGTTTATTTCTAGTCATCCAATAGGTCGAAGGAAACTTAATGCTAGTGGTTTTTACCCCGACAAGTCCTCGTGGAATTTCTTGTAAAAAAATCGAGTGTTGTTCTTCTAGAAATCCTGTTCTATCCCTGTGAGTCTGATTTTGTTGTAGGCACATTTTGCACGCCAGATTGTTTAAGAGGTCAATTTGTGAGTCTTTAGGAAGTTCTCCCATCTTTCGACTGTTCGATGTCCATTCCATTGATTCCATGCTTTGATTCGGTCATGGACGGCTTCATCACAGGTTGTGTTCCTCCGTCTGTGCTTTTGTTTCCTAGGTGGTTGTCCTAATTTCATGGCCGATGATTGTAATATTTTGCAAAGGTCTGGCCACTCCCTAGGATTTTGTTCCTGTAAGTCTCGTACGAAAACCTCGGCGTTTTTCCTCAAGCAGTCCAGATCAACTCTTGGAAACCGGTAGCCTTTAGGTTTGGATCTGTTTGGTGGAAACCGATCCTTGATGTACGTGAGGTAGTGATCCGAATCTAGCTCTCCCTTCCGTACTGTAACATTCTGAATCTCAAGCATATTCTTTGCGGAAATGGCCACATGATCTATCTGAAATTACCCTAATAATGGGTCAGGTGATCTCCAAGTTTTATTTTTGTGTACTGGTCTCATAAAGTTCATGGACATGAGTCTCAACATGAATGATGTACAAAAGGTTATTAGACGCTCTCCATTGTAATAAGTCCGTGGATGTGCAGGACGGAGACCTACTATTGATCTGTATATCTACTCTCTTCCGACCTATGCATTGAAATCCCCTAATAAGATTTTCACGTGATGTTCGGGGATTTTACTTCTAGTTTACTCTATTAATTCCCAAAAATCGTATTCAGTCCGTGGATTTCTCTTATTGTCTACGTTAGTGGGAGCATGGCCATTTATCAAGCCACATGCATTGTTGCTTGATTTCACTGTAGGCACTGAAATTCTTTCACATGGTGATGTGAAGTCGATAACCGAATCTAAGATAGTTTTCCTCACTGCAAAAGCCGTCCCAAACATTAATAAATTGCCTTTGACTGCTTTACCCTTAACTATCCTTAAGTTTTCAGAGTTGAAATGGTTCTCATCTTGGAATCGTGTTTCCTGAATTGCTGGGATTTGAATATCAAATTTGTCCAGGACGTCAGTCGTTTGAGCTTTCCTGTTTTCAACAGGATATTAATAGACTGTTAATAGTACCCAAGAAGTTCTTTATCTTGGGGCGGAGAGATTTTGAGAAGTTCCAATGCTTCTCTGAAGCATGATTTCGTTCCCGATTCCCCAGAATCCAATGATTGGGAAAGACCGGACGTGCGTCCGGGGCCTGGGGTAGTTGCATTAGTAGTGTGAGATCCTCCATGCCTTAGTTACAAGTTGAATATACAACTGGTGGGGATCTTAAGATTAAGATCACGAAATTACTACTCGATTGTGTAGATCGAGAGGTGCCTCTAGGTGTTCTGTGGCTAAAGTGTGTTTGGTCCGCGAGATCTATTTTATTTCACTCAAGTCTACCGGTTGACTGGTGAGAGCCCCCCCCTCCTAACTGTCACATGGGACGCGCCACGGTGGAGTATCACCTCTCCGCCTGCTACGACAGCGTAGTAGGTTCATGGCTATTATTATTATTATTATTATTATTATTATTATTATTATTATTATTGTAATTATTACTATTAAAATGTTACTGTTTGTTTGTCCGGGATTTGCGTTTGAACAACTGCTCCGATATCGATCAATATTTGGAGATAATTGTTTTTTTTTTCTGAGCACTGAATGAGCTACTGTATGTAACATTTTTTTAAATGTCTTCGCTATCGTATATTAGCACGAATGTAAACTATGTCCTTTGTCTAATAAATACTTAGTAAGCGACCTGTATTCACTTTCGATCCCTGTGAACTGTTTCACCTGCACGATAAGACGTGGACGCAAACTTGTCAGACTAACTTGCAGCACATTACTGAACTTGATGTGGGCACTGGAACGAGATCCCGAAGTAATACTAACTTCCGTCGCGAAAGTGCCCATTTAAATATAGTGCGACGACGTTCTGGTATATTCCATTGCACCAATATCCCTCCTCTCATGGGTAATAGCTCCTATAATAATTCATTTCATTTCACATTCTTCTACAATGAGAGAAATATAAATAACCAAATTAATCAAAACTATAAATATATCCCTCGGGGAGCGTGATGGCGCAGTGGCTAAGCTGCTCGTCTTTCACCCAGACGGCCAGGGTTCGAATCCCGGTGACAGTGGAGTGGAATTTTCAACTGAAAAATCACGTGACGTCAGGAAGGGCATCCGGCCTCAAATCCCCGGCCAAAACCAAAATTAGCCTGGTTGGCTCCGACGACCTCAATTAATTGGGAAAAACCGAAGAGTTTTTATAAATATAACCCTCATAGGCTAATGGCGGTCTCCATCTCCTCCTTTGATTCCTGCCAACATGCAGCTCCTGGACTAGGTGATGTTCCCAGGTATCACTTGCCAGAAAATTTTGATATGCGTCCGGGGTTCTTATTTCCAAAGTACGGACAGCGGTGGCTACGCTCGCCAAAGCGCAGCGTTAGGTCTTGGGGCCAAGCTCTCTGCTGACTCGGTAGGCACGTGGGTTCGAGCCCCACTGCCGTTCATCCTTGAAATGGTTTTCCGTGGTTTCCCATTTTCAACACCATGCATATTTTGGTTCGGTACCTTCTGATAGGCCACGGCCGCTTCCTTCCACATCCTTGCCCAGTTTCATTCATCTTCATCCATTCCATCTCTCATCCCGGTGCGCAGATCGCCCTCAGGCATTGACTAGAAAGTCCTGCACTCGGCCTCTCAGGAGGCCACACGACAACAACAAAAATACCAAAGTCAGTATATTGATTCCCTATTTCCAAGTTGGCACATTTCAAGGATACTTGAATTATTCTGACTTAGAATAAATACGATACACCCTGCCAGATCAGGCTGTATTGCCCATAATAAGTTTTAAACACCAATAATTTACCAGGTAAAATATTTAATATATTTTGTTTCTTGAGGTAATTCAATATGCTCTCTGGTCAAAATAGCTGGTCAAAATGGCCTGACGCTGAATGGGGGACTTGGCTTCCAGGGAGTCCAAAATAATGTTATGACATATCGCTTGAAATGCTGTTATCTAGATTCCCAAGTATGTATGTTACCATCTTTTTATTACATCCTGAGTGTGGGTGTGTAAGGGAAAATACCCACTCAAATATTCGAGCGATGGGTAGGTACAGGGGGCGTTAGAATGTAATATGTCTCCAACGGAGAGTTGAGCGTGTATTGACATTGATATATTCTGTAACATGGTTCTTGACCCAGGCATGCTGGGCTGATATACTAACAATAATAATAAAAATAAAACATTTTCAGGCAAGTAGCACATTGATTTGTGTCCACCTGCACCGTTCGTCGCTGTCTGCAGCAGGGATACGTCTAGTACAGGCGCCCTTCACTGCAACTGACACTTACTGATCACCGCAGGTGCCTACGATTTCATTGCTGCGGAGATCGTTGAAGCAGGTGGAACTGTGAGAACTCAGGACCCCTTTAGAAGTACATAATGTTGATTATGCAGATAAATATTTTATAAACTATAACCACCGGCATTTCTTTGGTGCTCTGTCTCAAACGTCCATTCAATTACTGTGGCTAGGTTCTTTGTTTCCTTCATAGGTTTCATTCTGCCACTTTACGTCAGAATCTTGGGAAACAAAACGATTTGCTCTAAGATTATATGTTCCATACTTCCGTCTTAATGACAATATACAGTATGTTGAATGAAACTTTTGTGGGTCAACACTATATCAGGATTATATATTTCAATTCTGATCCACTGAATTGTAAATATCTGAAAATTTACTGTGCATAATAATAATAATAATAATAATAATAATAATAATAATAATAATAATAATAATAATAATAATAATAATAATAAAAGTAATAGTAATAATAATATAATTAAATAATAATTCCCTTAGAGTATTGTGGTATGAGAGTTGGCAGGCTAAAATGGACCTTTCGATGAATATTTGTTCAGCCAGTAACCGAGCTCCAACTGTGGGTTAGAGATGACCCTGGAATATAGTGTAGATAAAAACAAGGATAGGATAGGAATGTGAATAAGGAGAACCACCGTGCTACAGAACATACCAAACGTATCTCTAAAGACCCTTGTCAAATACTTGCCAGGAAACCGTTACATCCCCCTCCACTTCCATACCTGGAATATATCCTGAAGTCAACCAGATTAAACACATATCATTGAGAATCATGATAACAATGATCTGTGCCATGAAAAGTATCATGTGATTTTGTGTTATGCACAATTATTAGAAACATCTCGAAGCCCATTTAAATTTGGACATGAAATATAAACCATTTTGGATGAGCCTATTGAGTTATCTCAACAAAGATATATATGAGTATAATGTGCAAGTTTTAACAGATAAGTTATTGCTGATTAAAATAAATATTGGCAATGACAAAATAATGACTACATTTGGGTCCTATCACTTCAAAATTTGGAAATATATGTTTCTGTATGAAATCTTGCAAACGTTGAATAATGTTATTATTTAATAATTCATTTTTCAAATTAATTAATTAATTAATTAATTATCAATAATTAACTAATGATTAATAGCTTACTTTGCCGCGAAAGCCCCAATATCTTGTAATAAACATAGCCTTTCTTGTGTCATGAAATCGATTATAACTTTTTCCAAATTTTCACTGTATTCTGAACAGCCAATCACCGGTCAGACCTTTTTCACCTCTTAGACCCCCATTCGAAATTTTGAGCATAAAATAGAAGCAACTGCGTGCCTCAGCTACATAGTATTATTGGAATTGTGTATCACTACCTTAAAGGACAGTATTATTAACAGAAAAGCGCAAGAATGTGTATAACATAGATTTACACTAGTTTAGTCCTTGCCATAATAGCACAGTGATTTCTGGTTATTTTTACATCGTGTGGTGTGATACATGTCACAGAACTGGTCACATAACGAGCACATGCAGAGTTCATTTGAGGTGTGGTATGACATGTTTTTACTTAAGTTATTTTATGGTGGTTCCCACATGTCTTAGTTTCTGATTGACGTTGGTCCAGTTCTGGTTGATCATGGCATCCGTGCTATAGAATTCTAGCGAGATTTCTTCTCTCTTCCCCCTTTTCTCTGCTAGGTGCGCTTCAGCATTTCTTGAAAATGGAAGCTGTAATGTTGTCCTTATTTCTTCAACGAGAAAGAGTTCCCGTGCTAATTCATATGTTAGGCGGGAGCGCGTGTATTTTGAGATGCCCATTAAGGTTTTCAGGAATTGGGATTTAACTCTTTCGATGGTGGCCAGATCTCTCTTCGTTAGTCGGTCCCATATCAGGCGGATCCCGTAAATGAGAATTAGTAGGGTCTTTGCGTCAAATAGATGCATAGCTGTTTTTAAAGATAGCTGCTGTAGATTAATAATGTCGTACATGGCTTTCATGCAAGCCCCTGCTCTGTCTTGGATGTGTAATCTGAATGTCCCGGTAGTCTGTAAAATGAACCCAAGGTATTTAACTGCATTTACTATTTCCACTTTGTCCTCTTTATATTGCAAGACAGTAGTCTACGCGTTATATGGAATTCGCTACTGCACATATAAAGTAGTGCAAGGCCGGGCACATGATGTGACAACACTTTTATACTCTTATGCAGGCATGATTTTAGTCAAAAAACGGGAATCTTCCCATTATTTGTTTGTGGTATATAATTGCATTCCATGACATATAGATCGAACAAAGGTACACAGTTTAATATTGAATGAATGTCACTTGATAATGAGTTAAAATATATATTTTCTCGAATATAAAACATGAGCGGAAGCAATGCGTTAATTGCTATCAAATACCGGGCTCTGGTTTGTTTCAAAAATTAACCATCTCCTGGTAAATCGGCTAGCGTTCTTGGCTGTCGCCCCGAAGGTCCAGGTTCGATCCCTGGCTCTGCCAAGAAATGTAGTTCTGGTCTAAGGTTTCGTTAGGCAATCCTGAGAAGGGGTGGGTTCGATTCCCATCTCAGCCATCCTGGAAGTGGTTTTCCGTGGTTTCCCACTTCGACTCCAGACAAATGCCAGGATAGTTCCTAACGTAATACCACGGCCGCCTCCTTCATAATCCTCGCCTTAATTACAAATACACACACTACTCACCAACACATATTACACTTACACAGGTTATCAGACATTCTACGCACACGCAAGTACACGGGTCTTAATGACCACGATGTCCAAACCCCTCAATTGAAACTACTACAACAACGTCTAAAAAAATATTTGAGACATCATCATCATTATTTTCATTTCCCCTTTTCCAGTTAACACTGGGTGGGGGCATATATGGTTCCTCTCCACTTTGTTCTGTCGTTCCACCATTCCTCTCCCGACACAGTGTTCCAATCCAGGTTCCGTTTTCTAATACTATTCTCCACCGTGTCCATCCAACGCATTCTTGGTCTTCCTCGTCCTCTCTTCCCTGTCATCCGTCGTTCCAGTGCTCGTCTTGGTACCCTTACATCATTCATCCGTTTGACATGTCCAAACCACCTTATCCGTTAATTGGCAATGTATAGGCAATAAGGAAACCGTTCATCACTACCCACCTTTTCTGTGTTAGTTTCTTACACATAAATTGTTTTTGTTGTTAATTAATTTTAGGGGCTTGGGACATGTTGGTCATCCACCCCGTGTGGTTGGGTGTGTAATTTTATTAGGGTCAAGGATGAGGTAGGTGCCCTGGACTTGAAGTGAGGTACTATTCTGGCATTTATCTGGATGTAGTGTGGAACAATCGGAGAAAACCCACAATTAGGATACCCACTGTTAGCGTATGGATTTGAACCTGCAATCTCTGGGCTGGATGCAGCTGCCCCGGCGGTCATGGTGCAAGATTTAATGAGCACATCCATTTTATATTCTAATAACAAATTTTACAATAATCTCAATTTTAGGATTACTATTCGGATCTTTAATTTACTACGACTCGGAGTTACACATACAGATAAGCCGTTTGTTGGGCTCTCAGCCCGGAGGCTGGTTGTATGCACAACTCACCTGTTGTAATAGTTCTTCCACTTAGGGGATTGGACAACGAGGTCATCATCCCCGTGTACTTGGGTGTGTGTATAATTTTTCGTATACCCTGAGTTATTCTGGTATCTGTTGAGGCTTGATTTTGTAAGGAGGAGGCTGTGGCTCTAAGTTAAGGACCATAATTGCATTCGCCTGGATTAGAATTGGAGAAACATAAAAAACACTTCTTGGGTGGCAGAGGTGGGAGCCAGAGTATACCCCGTCCCAACCCTCAGCACATTATTGAACTTCTTGAAAAGGTCAGGGTCCAAACCCCGAGACTGCTCAATGTAGCACTCACGTTAAACTGGGGACAATGACATTAGGAGCTGTAAACTTAACTTGTGGTTCCATAGCTCAGTTAAGGGGATACGAAATCGCCTATCTTACCAATGTTAAATTTGTTTAATTCACGTTCCATTTCCCCAAAATGTAATAAAGGGATGATAATGACATTTATGTCACATTTCAGTCAAACCTTACTTGACATACTAGTGGAGCCTGTTTTTATATTGAACTTCAATGGAGTCAAAAATTTCCCTTTTTTTAAACTGTCAACATTATAATTATTTTCTCTTAAAAATAAAGCCAAAACCTAAACAGTTTTATTTTAAACAAGGAAACTTCTCCATGAAAATATTAACCACTATGATATAAATTTATGATGTAAATTTCACAGATCTGTGATAAATAATCACATAGAAAAAGGAACAAACATTTTGTTTTAAATGGAACTGAGAAAACTGCAGTAAAAACTTTCCACACTTGATGATTATCTCATTGTTAGCGCAAATTTAAATTAATATTACGGAAAATGCTGATGGTTAAACTATAATGCGTTACACATTATTCTGAAGGGCTGATTTCAGAGATCCATAAAATAAGAATGTTGATTTTGACGATTTTAACCGTTCCGTATCCCCTTAAGTGAATCTATCACAATGAGGAGTGCCGATGTTTCATAATGAAGGGTCGCCGGACATCACACTGGCGAGCACCCATTAGCACACCACCGCGCCTCAGCTAGCGAGCAGAAAGTAACTGGGACTTTTATTCCTTTTGGGTTGGCTCTCACTCTCTCGCCAGCCGAGAGGTGTTTGGAGCGGAGTGGTGCCTCAATGCTTGCTTACCCGACCGTGTTCCTCCCCACCCCCGCCCCGCCCTCTCCACACCACATGAGAAGCTTGTTTCCAAAACCTACGAAATAAAAAAGGGAAATAGAAATCGAGGCTGTAGTTGGAAACGTTTCTTGCCAACGAGCACTGGCGTAGCTAGGCGCGTTAAAGCCATTTGAACGTGTAATATCGAGACTCACGAGACGACTGGGTTTGAATCCCACTATACTGGCTGTCCTTAAAATGAGTTTCCATGGCTTTCCATTCTAAATTCCAGGCAAAACCCTTTGATTTTACCTTTTAAGGATCCACGGCCGCTTCCTTCAAATTTCTTGTAAAGTTCGCCTTCCTTCATTTGATTTCCCAGTAACCGTTCAGACGAAGGTAACGTCTGGCAAAGTAATCGGTTCGCACATCAGCCCGGAATGCAAGGTATTCCAATTCGTGACCTAACGGTGATCACATTTTAAACTTTAACACATGTTCTATGAAAAATACATTTCAGTTAGCCAACACGCATTGGCTAGCCAACTGCCTCGAGCGGTTAATTAGTATTGTCAATAAGGCAAAACTTCAGGCGAGTGCGAAAGGCTTCGGCAGCCAGCATAGTTCATATCCTCGCCGTTAGATGGGGGCTTCATTTATTCCATTCCCTGACCCGGTTGGTCGACTGGAAGCAGGCTGTGGATTTTCAATAAGGCAAAACTGTAAAATGGCTTCAGAGCTATCTATGTTGCGGGGTTTAATGCTTTATATTGAACCCGAAATCACATTTGCCATGTGACTTCTATGGCTCATGAGGAGCTTACCATTCTTGAGAGAAGCAGAGACTTCCAAGGAGAAGGCATGTAAAGCGCTCATTTGATTCATATGAGTTGCCGCGCCGTGAATGTATATATTTTTGTGTATTTGATAAGGATGTAATTGTTAACCAATGTTGTACATATTTTTGATGCACAGAAGAATGATTTAATTTTTTATGAAAAGGAAACATGAATATTAAAAACCCACTGAGAATGCCATAAATATTTTACAGTCGCACATTTGACTGATGGCTAGATAGTGCATCCGGCTTCTTGCTGAAACACTCTTATCGCAAGCATGCTCTTGGCTTGACGTGCAACTTAACGCAGGCATGGTCCTGTGACTACGTTAAAATCTTTTTCATCATAATCGAGAAATATACGTCGAATATAGCTTAATCCAACGAACTGAGATACGCTTTTGCGTGCAGCAAAGCTGTTAAGCGAATTTAAAACAATAAGTGAACGCAGATTTTGAATATTTGTAATATTTCTGATAATTTTCCACGCAGGCATCGAACACGCTGCCAACCACATTTTCGAAAGGGCAACGATATTGCTAGGAACAGTGCAATACTGTAACGAACAGATCACGTGTGAATTAAAGTCACCCAGTTTTTAGTGTGCACAGTGGCACAAACTGCTGTTATTAAACTCTGTGAGCGGAAAATCTATGGCCATTATTACTTGCTACCCGCTGATAAGTGTAACTTCAGTGTGCAATTGCTAGTTAGAATCTAACTGTAAAATCAGTGCTAACCAACGAATTCAACAGCATTATGGCATTGCTAATACACATTTTTCATGACGAAGAAATCCAATTATTCCTTCTGCAATGGAATTAGGAATGGAATAAAAACCCACAGGATGGCGGGGTTTAGCGACGGCTGGATCACACTATAAATGGTTCAGCGATGGCTGAATCACACTATGAGGAAGGCACGTGTATAATAGGCATTTCACCATTATGCCTTACTTGCTACCTAAACCAGACAAGTCATTTCACTGAGAAAAAGTGAAGCACGCACGTGAGTCTGGCTGATAGACGAAATATATTTTTATGTACGATCTCGTAATGGGGATTAGATTACTTTAATATGACCTTAAGCCGCACAATCTTAGGTAGGATTATTTATTAACATGTATTCCTAGTGGTGGAGTAACCACAAGTTATGTCGTATCATTTGCAATTGCTTGGGTTAAACGCATTTGCCAACAATTTTTGTAAATAAACCTTTTTCTAGTTCGACAGTACATCGAACCAACACACTCTAACGTGCAGGATTTTGTTACATAATCATGTCTGAATAACTGCATTTTTACTGGAGCAGTAAACTCAACGACCACCTGTTGGCCGTGAAAGAAGTCAATGTCACACTTTATTTATTTTATGTTGACCTTGTAAACGAGATGACAGCGCACTCTTTTCTTGATAAAATTAGTTAGAAGGCTGTGAGCGGAGTGAACACTAGACATTACTACCTGAAAACCTGTTTATGAAATGTGGAGAAGTGAAAGAATAAATTTATAAATTCGACATTCGGACGACTGCCAAACAAGCTATGAATTGTAACTTTGCCAGATGAGCTAAGCAGGCTATCTTGAGTTCCAAGGAAGGGGTCATTTTATAGGACTGTAATCAAAAGACCCAGGTTTATTAATACAAGTTTTCCAGACATTAGACGTCTAATATATGAGTAAATAATGCACTTTTCTATAAGTTCAGAGTACACAGCTGTTATTAAAGCAAGATTAAACCTTATCCTCAAGCTTGGATTGTATAAATTTAGTCAGAACCATGTTATCTTAAAACGCACTACAGCGGTAGGATACGATTACCCTTAGATGCTAGTACAAGTTTTGGTACTTTATGAGCTGGTAACGCACACGACTTTTGTCTCGTAATTACAGCAGGTGATCAATGGATCAGTGGTATTTATCAGCACACAGAGGTGCTATTTGATGTTTTGGAATTGATTTTTCTTCCAATGATGTGTTTGAGATTGGATGCTTGGTACACCAATTGTTTACACTTTACGAATTTAGCATGGTCACTAAACAATACAATGAAACAGATAGGACTGAACTAATCTGATAAATAAGAAGGTAATAATCAAATATCAGGATTTTCAACCTAAAACTGAATATAAACCAAGAGCTAAGAAATCTAATAAAATGTAAATAAACCTATAAACTTAAATGAACCTTGATGACCATAACTTAGACTTGATTCTTCGACACACTTAAATACAAATATAGCTATCCCTATTGAGCGACGACAATCAGTTAATTACGTGTTTAAATGCGGTAGCAAACCTGATAATGCGACGTTAGACATATTTTACTCATGCAGTCGCCGACCTAATTTTTCTCCCCCAGCACAAAACATGACCCAAGTTCACAAGCAGTGAATTTGTGATGTAGGAAGGTAGGAGCAGTGGCGCCCATTGCGCAAGTAATTTAAGAGGGTTACATGTTACTCATTTGTGTTGTGAATTAGAATAGATTTTCATGCGTTCTGTTAGGTTCAGAATGTGCATAGCTTTAGCTTGGAAATAAATTTAGGATGAAACGCTTCTCGTTTACACATTGTTATTATTAACGTACGATAGGTATTAGATTAAATGTTCATAACGTTAAATATTGTAGATGACACCATCATAGCGTAGCTTTAAACTTATTATGCTTTAAATGTAACTGATACCTTGCATTGTAAACAAGTAAATAACTATCTTTGCTGTAGAATCATGCTTGTACTATTATTATTATTATTATTATTGAATCTCCGAAGTAATTGTACAGGAAAGATCTACGTGTCATTCTCTTAGATTGCATTCTTTGATTTTCCATTTTTGCGTACGACTTGGAGAGGCTTAATTTATTAGGATTGTTGCACGGAGACGAATTACATTATTATCAACATTGTTTAGCACGGACTAGCCGTTTTCACCTCTCGGAAGTAGTTAGGGGTCTGCCACTTTATTGAATAAACTGAGTGCAATTTAAATGTAAGCCTTGCCTCTTTATTGTATTTGTTGTGTTTTTATTCCTCTGGGCTGGTAGTTTCACGTCTTATTACACCCGACACCCCCGAGTACGGCTTCTTGAGTGCTTTCCCAGTCCAAGAATGCATTCCTTCCCGTCCTATATGTCTTCCTGGGAGATGGGGGTTACGGAAGGGTCGTTTAAGGTCTATGGCTCCCCGAAATTCTCGTCAAACGGGCACAACATAAATGCCTGAAAGTAAATACAAACTTACAAATTGTACAATGGACTGCTGGTTATACATTACCCACTCTAGATAGTTGGGTTCCCAATACGTGCTGACTGACTGAAGAGTGTATTAATACGAAATTAATCAAATTGGGTCCTTATTGACACAAAAAAATCAATTAAATACCAATGCCATTAAATGTAATCCATGCAAAGCCATTTGAATAAATCACTAGTAGACGTTCCTTGCACTAGTTTCAGCCACATTGTGATCTTCAACAGCATAAACTATGATTTATCTTCAGAAAAAAATCGTAATAAAATTGCGATTAGGTTTAGTGTATTGAGTGGTGTCGTTGTATATCAGCGTGAATCAAATATATTTGTTTTTAATAATAATAATAATAATAATAATAATAATACCGGTAATAATAATTAATGTTCTTTTTGTCATGTGGCCTCCTGAGGGGCAAAGTGCAGGTCTTTGTAGTCGACGCCCGTGGGCGACTTGCTCATGGATGGATGAAATTAGGCAAGGATGTAGAAGGAAGTGACCGTGGTCTGTCAGAAGATACCGTCCCAGCATTTGCCTGGAGTTGAAAATAGGGAAACCACGGAAAACCATTTCAAGGACGGCCAACGGTAGAGCTCGAACCCATGTCTATCGAGTCAGCGGAGAGCTTGGCCCCATGGCCTAACGCTGCGATGTCGGTAATAATAATAGTAGGTAATGACTAATGAGCTTTCTTTAAAAACCAAAATACTCTCTGATGTTCGGTAATCTTATGACTTAATCTCACATATTGCACGAAATTTGGTGTGCATGCTTGAATGAACTACCTTTATTATATTCCAACCGACAGACTCAAAATTGATTTCCCTATTTAAATAATTTTCGAAGTTGCATTAATCCATCACGAGATTGTGATTTCAGATTTAGAAAAACGGACACAAACCTCCATAATTTAACGTAACAAGCAGATTCCACTATTTTAAACAACCTGTATACAGTGAGTTCCAGCTAACCTTTACCAACAAATTTTCTCAAAATCTACTTTTTTCTCAGTTCTTTAATTCATTTCAAATATTCATTTTGAGGTTAAATAACGTACTTCATGGCGTTCAACGTGGTATCACTGATGATGTAATTAGCCTGTGAATATGTTGCTAGATTGTTTATTTTCAGTTTACGTATTTAACACCAGTACAGAACTTCCAAATTATTTTGCAGTAACGGTACTTGTATTGTCATTGTTCAAGCGATAATCAGGTTTCATTGCACTTAAATGGGTCTCAGTAAGCGCAGCGTCTGTAGAAAACGAAGCACAAACTAAGGTAGATGAAGAGGTACTTTAAACTAATATTGTAAGTGATAATGGTATACATTAAATGGAAATAAATTCTAAGGGCGAGAATGTGGATTATTTATGACAATGGAGTGGAGACCATGTGCTCCATACCTCATTACCCAGAAGTAACTCTGAATCAACTAGTTTTAGCAGCATCGCACACAATTCACGCCGTCAGGATATTCCGAGGAGAACTGGTTCTCCATTAAGTAACGTAGGTAGCAGGTGAGGCAGACTTGCACTTAGCACTATATACAAGTTAGCCTGATCGATATTGCTACAACAGCTTTAATTCATGTGCATAGAGCAAAAAGCAAATGTAAACGAATTGGATCAGCCATTACCGTTTGTGATCTTCCACGTCACGCTTACACAGGAAGTGACAATTCGTCAGCTAATACCTTCACATACGAAAATGTATTGTAACACCCAAAAGTTATGTCACACTATTCTGATTCCGCCTCGTTGTGTAGTGGTTAGCACTCTCGGCTATCACCGCGGAGGCCCGGGTTTCATTCCCGGCTCTGCCAAGAAATTTATTTCTGGTCTGAGGGCTGGAACGGGGTCCACTCAGCCTCGCGAGGCAAAACTGAGAAGAGGTGAGTAAGATTCCCAGCTAAGCCATCCTGGATGTGGTTTTCCGTCATTTACCCACTTCTACTCCAGGCAAATGCTGGGATGGTTCCTAACATAACGGCCACTTCCTTCCCAATCTTCACCTGTACTACAAATACACGCATTACTACCCTTTCACGAACTGATTGCCCGTGGTCGAGATGGGAACTATTCTTTGTTTACTTTTGTCACACGCCAGCCTGCTTCATTGACAGGTACAGTTGCGTGAGTAGGATATGACTCAGCTCCGGTAGCCTCAGTCAACGTTTAACTGTCCGTGGTGATATGAGCTCCTGTGACGCTTATTTGACGCAATGCTGCTTGACTTATAAGCAGACTGCACTCTGTCATCGCTGTGTCCTCCGCTTCCCCGCGCGGGGCTCATGCTACAATAAACAACAAACACTGGCGCAGCCACGCTCAGCGGCAATAAAATCTTGAGTGGGTAATAGTACAGACATCACAATAACACAGAATATCAAACAAATTCTACACACACACACACAATCAAGTACACAGTGGTAAAAGAACACGATGTCGCAAAACCCCTAAATGAATTAAGAACAATAACAACACTGTTCTGATGACATTGTCAGCGTATGTGTACCACATAGCTTCGATGGGTTCTGTGTACTTCTAATAGGTGATCTGTTCCTGCATTCTGGAACCTTGATATCATCGCCAGTCAAAATGTACCATTCTACATTCTCACAAAATTAGGAGGCTAGGGAAGTGGCGTGAGTGAGAAAATCATTTGTTTTTGTTTTATTTGAGGGGCAAGGACATCGTGGTCACTTACAACCGTATACTTAGGTGTGTGTGGAATTTTACCTAATAACCTGTGACATTTAGATGGCTGTATTAGTCTTTGTAATTCAGGTGAGGAATGTGAAGGAGGCGGCCGTGGCCTTCAAATAAGAACTAATCTGGCAGTTTCCTGGAGTAGATAAGGGAAACCACGGATCATCACTTCTAGGGTGAGGGATGTGGGAATCAAACCCCAGTTTTGCCTCATGAAACCCTCAGCCCAGACCAGAATTAAATTTCTCGGTAGAGCCAGTAATCGCAGCCGAACCTCTGGTGTGACAGCCAAGAATGCTAGCCACTACATTACGAGGTTCATTCCACCACTCATATGCAAAGAACATCTCTCCTACTTTGGATGATGATGATGATAATTGTTGTTTTAAGGGGCCTAACATCTAGGTTATCGGCCCTCCTACTTTGGGTTGGGTATTATATGCGGGGATATTTCAGTCCTAAGAAGTTATTTTAATTGACCTAAAGGAAACTATGTAAAAGACGGTAGGCCAGAAGACACAGGACAAACTCCGATATGTAGAGCGCAGTCAACGGAAGGTATTACGGTAAATTAAATTTAATTCTAAATGTCCACCTTAATTTCTGAAAATTTTATCACGAGATCCAAGAAAGAGAATCGCGCTCTCGTTCATCTTCGCATCCGTAAGCTCGCTAATCAGTCACTTATGTAGCCTATCCCAAACCGTGTGATTTAAGTAGTGACGCAGGGAAAGTGCTTCCGTACCCAATCGACCTATTTCAGGTCGGATAAATTATGTATGTATTTATTAGCACTTTAATGCAGTAGGAACCAGAGAAAAGCCTTTATTCTCTCATTTTAATCTTATAAACGTTTTCATGTCCTAAAGGTATCTCATTACGAAAAGCGATGCCACTCAGGTATTTTGAACATGGTGATGGTGAGACCTGCTCGGGCTAGGCGGCACGGCCAGCATTAATATTGCAATACGAGCAGCAAAGGCAGGCGGCACGACTTCAGCACATTAATCTCCATAGAACAGGCGCCGTGGCGCAGTAGCGAGCCGAAGGTAATCAGCTAGGCCAGAGGACACAGGACAAACTCCGATATGTAGAGCGCAGTCAACGGAAGGTATTACGGTAAAGTAAATTTAATTCTAAATGTCCGGCATAATTTAGAGGTGTATAACCTTCAACGCTCTATCCTGTCTGGTATAGGTAATAAGAGCCACGGTAGAAGTAGAGTTAGTAGTCGTAAAGTTTGTTGTTGATTCTTTTGGGGATTTGCAAAATCGTAGTCTTGTAGCCCCTTGTACTTGGGTGTGTTAAGAATTTGTCTGATAACTTGTAGTTCTGTGGTGTCTGTACTGGAATGTCTATTTGTAATTGAGATGGCATCCCGGCATTAGTTTGACTGGAGTGAAAGTGGGAAACCACGGAAAACCACTTCCAGGATGGCTGAGGTAGGAATCAAACCCGCCTCTTCTCAGCTTTCCCTCACGAAGATGAGTGAATCTCGTTCCAGCCCTCAGACTAGAATAAAATTTCTTAGCATAGCCGGGAATCGAGTCCGGGCCTTCGCAGTGACAGTCAAGAATGCTAGACACTGCGCAATGAGGCGGAATAGTACGGTAGTCATAATATAGCAACCAAAGCTATCATCCTCTTTTTAAGCCTATTTTCATTTTATGAAAAAAATAGGCTTATGAGATCACCTTTCGTCCGTGTGTGCGTATACGTGTGTATGTGTGTGATGTGTGTTTGCCCCCCCCCCCCCCCCCCCTAATAAATTCTAAACGGCAGGAGCGATATCAATGAAACTCGGTAAGGTCATAGAAACATTTCGGCCGACTCTGACCGTGCCCTTCAAATTTTATTACGTCTTACCAATCCGACATGGCGGCTGTGCGAAATATTTCACCAGCATTCAATATCTCCGAAACTATTACCGATATCACCCTGAAATATTGTACGGTGATAAAAGGCTCTACTACAAGTTCTCCTATGAGACTTTCAAAAACCTGGTGACTACACAACCAACATGGCGGCCAGGCGACGTTGAGACCTTCAAATAGACTTTTCTTGCGATATAACCATCCAAACGTAATGAAACATGGTACAGCAAATGGTTATATAGATTATAATGAACTGGCGTCTGATTTAGTTCAAATGTTAACGTAACCTCAAAATGGTGGCTGTGCGAAATATTTCACTGGCATTCTATATCTCCGAAACTATTACTGATACACCCTGAAATCTTGTATGGTAATAAAGGGCACTGCTACAAATTTATCTGTGTAACTTTTAAAAACCTGTAATGTACAAAACCAACATGGCGGCCAAGTGATTTTGAAACATTTTAATTACTTTTCTCGCCATTTAATCATCTGAGCGCAGTGAAATGTGCTACAATAAATGGCTATAGATAGTTTAATGCACTGGCATCTAATTTAGTTCAATTGTTTACATAACCTTAAGATGGTGGCTTTGCGAAATTTTAAAATTAAGTTTTTATTTCTTGTGTCGTAATCATGCGATAGCAGTGAAAGTTTGAATAATGAAGCTACGCAATAATTTTCCTTTAATAGTACATAACTCTATGGCCTATACATTTAACAATACAAAATGGCGACCATCCGAAATATTTAGACGGTTCTCAATATCTACGAATCGTTTACAGCAATCAAAATGATTTTTTTTATGTTCATAGAGGCTATGAACATAAGTTCACATATACGTGGCACGTGCTCAGATGACGGGAGCAGCTTGGAGGTGAGCATGAATAGTCAGCAAGCCATTGCTCAGATAACGGGAGCAGCTTGGAGCTGAACACTGAATAGTCAGCAAGCCATTGCCCAATTGGTACGTGCTCAGATGACGAGAGCAGCTTGGAGCTGAACACTGAATAGTCAGCAAGCCATTGTCCAATTGGCACGTGCTCAGATGACGAGAGCAGCTTGGAGCTGAACACTGAATAGTCAGCAAGCCATTGCCCAATTGGCACGTGCTCAGATGACGGGAGCAGCTTGGAGGTGAACACTAAATAGTCAGCAAGCCATTGCTCACATGACGGGCGCAGCTTGGAGGTGAGCACTGAATTAATTATGTGTGCCCTTGCTTAATTGGCATGTGATGAAGAGTCAAACCATACCTGAAAAATAAGTATTTATTAATATATGTAAATTTATGAAAATAACATTTGTTACCGTTGAGATAAGATGATGATAATTGTTGGACAAAATACAGGCTCCCATAAGTACTGAGTAACACGGCTCTAACAAAGTCACCATGAAGCCCAAATTAAGCATATGGTCCTCTGAATTTGTTTCAGAAATTGAGTCACGGTGGCATAGTTGGTAGCATGCTGAACTGCTGTGCCCAAGATCGCGGGTTCAAACACAGCCGAAGTCGTCGGATCTTTTAAGAGCGTTCAAACCCTTCAGTATGCCTTCCTTCGGAGAGGAAGTAAAGCCGGCGGTCCCATGTCATGGATTTATGACATGTAAAAGATCCTTCCCCTAACTAAACTTGTGTGAAGCAAAATTTCTAGGTTAGATTTCGTTGAAACGCTCTATCAATGTTCCAAAGTTCACATTACATGTCAGTGACATCTGGTAGCGAAAGTTGAAACTACTTGAAATTGAATGGAACTTGTAGGTCACCCCATGGGTGTTCGCTTGAAGCAGCTACAGCCTCTGGCGAGCCGAACATGTCCTCGGACACTCCCGGCACTAAAGCCATACGCTAAATAAAATAAAGAATGATGAGTCACGAAGTAGCCTAATACTGGTGTTAAGAAGTACAGGCAACCTGCAACTTGAAAAGCAATAATGTTAAAGCGGGAAAGTGTTTCCAACGAAAATAACACTCATATTAATTAAGCATTCAACAAATAAAATTGCCAATAATTAAAACTCAGCGATTTTTCTATGTTTGTGTCGTATCGTGTGTGGAGTTTCTCCTAGGAAAACCAAGCTGGCTCATCAGTAGGCTCTTGGTGTCCGTGCCCCGACCCCCACAGGAGTAGCGAACTGCACGCTACCTCCCTTTTTATGAAGCGCATCTGCACCTCTTTACAGCGAGAGACAAAATTTCAAGGCGCCTTAAACCTGCCTCTGAAGGCTTCCAAAATAGATGGAATAGGCCTATTGGCTTTCACGGCCAGTGAATTAAAACTCAGCCTGTGCGGGTCCAGGAACGGACATCACGAGTCCGCTGATGAGGCAGCTTGGTGTTCCTAGTCGAAACTCCACACAAGACACGGCAGAATCCTAGAAAACTTGCTGAGTTTTAATTCACTGGCTTTGAAAGCCAATATACCATCATTTTGGAAGCCTTCATTGGGAGGTTAAGGATGCTTGAGGTTTTAGCTCACGTAGTTAAGAGGCGCAGGTGCACTTCATAAAAAAGCGCGCAGTTCGCTACTCCTGTCGGGGTCCGGGCACGGACACCAAGAGCCCGCTGATGAGGCAGCTTGGTGTTCCTGGTCGAAACTAGACACAAGACACGGCACAAACCTAGAAAAATTGCTGTGTTTTGAATCACTGGCCGTGAAATATACCATCTTTTTGCTGATAATTGATGGTCAAATTATAGAAATGAAGGGCACTGGGGGAAAAAGACCTGGGTCCACCAAAAATGAGAAGAAGAATATAGGTCTATTGCCACCAGTAGGTGACAGGTATAATGAATGTATCATCCTCTCGAATATTATTTAACATAAACTTAAACTTAACTTTTGAGGACGCACCGTTGATATTTGAGCGTGGTATGAAAGATTGATCATGGTTACCTTAGAACAAGAACTACCACCAGAAGTGTGTTTCTGTAGTTAAATAAAGTTTTCCAATACTCAGGGAAGGTATAGCAAGAAGTGTCGTCAGTTTTGAATCAGAAGAAAGAAGCATTTTTTTATTATTACGTATGATTATTATTGTTATTGTTAAAATAAAACAATAATGGCATTGTTATAGTAATTAGTATTGCATTGTTGTTATTACCTAATTATCTAATTATGTATTACGCTAGTAACTTTCCTGCAATACAAACAGTTACACTTTGATCACGTTATAATATCATCATTTATTTGTATCGAAATCCAAGGAAAAACGATCAGGGTTCATTGGAGGATGGAATAATTTTAACAAATTTCGTAACAATATTGACTGAAACAGTAGTAAAAGTAATGTGCATGTTTGCTCCAAACATGGTTTTGTTCTTTGATATTATCAAAACATTAATTCTATAGATCTGAAATTCTGTTCGATGTGAGTCTTTGAACTTTCAAATTGCATCTTTGACCTTGACCTTTCTTTCCCTGAACCCTTCAAAGCCTGTTTTACGATTCTAACTTTTCTGTCGGTTCATGAGCTTCATTCGACGCACGTGAGTGTATATTCCATCGTGATTTAATTGCTCCCGAGTTGCGAACACGGCTAACATGAAGCTTTTAGGTTAATTGAGAGAGCATTAGCCATTATATGGAACTCGGAGAGTGTCTAGGGAATAATGAGACATAATTAAAATCGTTTCTGAACGCAGTACTAACTGCATGGGTCAGAGTTTGTCACGAACGTAACATGGGTCAAACAAAAATAAAAATACGCCACACAAACTCGCATATAATCAATGCAAGTCATCAACTATTCACGAGACTTGAAGAAGGATTTCTCTGTCTGACCAAACTATGAGCATCTCTATTGACCATCATGGCTAGGTATCTATAAATTAAATTATTTATTATTTATTATATACTATTCACCGAATCAATTTTCCTATTTTAACAGCGATCCTTTAATAATTTTTCTTTTCATTTCCGTCTGGATACAAGTACGTAAAACCCAAGACTCTGGGCATGATCCAGGCTTAGGCCGATGATACTTTAGGGTAATTTGTGTATGTGACAATCTTGAGTCACTAGATTTCTTGGCACATTTAACAAAATCCCCCCAAACTGATGGCTAATGCCATGGAAGTTAATAGTGACCGTATATCCATAATATTATTATTGCATGTTTGGTCACTCATCTATTGAAAAGCACTGGATGCATTTACCTGAAACATGTAATTCGAGTAATGAGCTTAGAACAAGGGTTGTAGAGTGGAGCGGGTGAGTACAGATATATGAGGAATACATTTGTCACAATCTCAATTATAATTAGGTTTGTTATGATATATTTTAACAAATATTGCAAGAAAAGTTATATCCATATATGAGGGGTGTTCAAATTAAAAGGTACGAAACGATTCTGTGGGTACAATTTATTCGTTATTCAAAAGTAATCACCACAGGCCTGTGCACAGGTTTCCCATTGCGTCACTAGCCGCAGGATTCCCTATTCCCAGATGTCTTGTGGTTGTGACAGGAGCCGATCCTTCATGGTGTCCTTCAGTTCGTCGTCCGATTGGAAACGTTTTCTCTTGAGACGAAGGAAGGAAATCACATTAATATCCTGTGGACTAACTTTTTGAAAATTTTAAATAGCGCTGTTGATAAATTTGTCCCATTTAAATTGCTGAAACAAAACCCAGATCCTGAGTATTACACACGAGAAGTTAGGAGTCTAAAACGGAAAATTAGGAAATTATACAATAAAAGACATGATAGTGACAAGTATATGCTCAAATTTAAGTCCTTATCAAGAGAGCTCGTCTTAAAAAAGAGGGCTGCTCATGACAGTTATATGCAAGGTTTACTTGGTTCGGGAGGTGATGGGTGGAAATTTTTTTACAGTTATGTTAGGAGAAGAAAGGGAAATTCAAATAATTTGTCGATGATAATGTCCGGTGACGGTAAATTAATTACTGAGAAACAGGCGATTGCTAATGAATTAAATGTCTTTTACGGTAGTCTGTTCAATAAATCCAATAGCTGTGTGTTGGACCTGAACGACGAATCAGGGGCTCCCCTGTTCCAAATAAACCAGTCAGCAATTGTAAAGCTAATACAAAAACTACGTTTCAATGTATCAAAGGGTCCTGATAATATTGTTAGTGAAGTACTTAAACTAGGAGGTAGGGCCGTGGCACGATACTTGGAGGTGATGTTTAATGTGTCCATAAACAATGCGCAAATCCCAGATGACTGGAAAAGAGCTACGGTAGTCCCAATATTTAAGGGAGGGAGCAGACTTGAATTGGGCAACTACAGGCCGGTTAGCCTTACGTCCGTCGTTTGTAAACAGATGGAGCATCTCATTTGCGACTACTTGAGGGAACAGTGGGAAACATTATCATGGTTTAATGATAGGCAACATGGATTTCGGAAAGGTTACTCATGCGAGAGTCAGATGCTATCACTTTTTCAAGACATTAGCGAATCGTTAGACCATGGAGTTTCAGTCGACGCCGTGGTTTTAGATTTTGCGAAGGCATTTGATGTCGTTCCGCATGACATGCTACTCCATAAATTAGCTTCGACGAAGATTGATAGAAGAGTAATTTTATGGATCCAAGAATTTTTGACGGGTCGTTCCCAGAAAGTGAAAGTCGAAGGCATATTCTCGGATGAAATTACCGTAACGTCGGGTATCCCTAAGGGCAGCGTAATCGGAACTTTGTTATTTTTGGCGTTTATAAATGACTTACCAAATGGGATTCGCAGTGACTGTCGATTGTTTGCGGATGATTGTGTAATATATCGAAAGATACATGACTCACAAGACAATGCATTGCTTCAAGAGGACCTGAACCTGGTCTATAAGTGGGCGATTGTAAATAAAATGAAAATAAACACAAGAAAATGTAGTCTCTTAAAAATAGGGAAAGTGCGAAGGCAGGATTTTCAATATAACATTGGCTCGGAAATACTTGTAGAAGAAGATTCTTGCAAATATTTGGGCGTTCACGTAAGGAATGATATGAAATGGAGTAGTCATGTAGGATGTGTAGTTTCAAAAGCTTACAAATCCCTGCACTTTGTAATGAGGGTATTAAAAGGAAGTAGTACCTCTGCTAAAGAATTAGGCAATTTGTCACTTGTAAGACCTATTCTGGAATATGCCACGGCGGTTTGGGATCCATATCAAGTAGGGCTCATCAATGAGTTGGAAATGGTACAAAGAAAGGCCGCTAGATTTGTGCTCAGTGACTTTAATCCCAGGAGCAGTGTGAGCCGTATGTTAAAGAAACTTGGGTGGGAATCACTGGAGGCTAGGAGGAGGAAATCTAGACTCTGCGCTATGTACAACACGTATACAAATCAACCAGCATGGGGTGAGCTTAGCAAACGATTGGGAAAGCCCACTTACATGGGTAGGAGCGATCATCCTTTCAAAGTTAAGGGCCGACCACAGCGAACAAATTATGGTAAATATTCTTTTGTAAACCGTGCCATTGATAACTGGAACTCTCTACCTGCCGCAGTCTTAGAGCCTTTTCCCAAACATATAGGTGTGTTTAAGAATAGACTGACTATTTGTGTAAATACTCCAGTTTAATTGTTGTATAATTGTTATTGAATTGTTATGTATAATTATTTATTTGTTATGTATATACAATTTGCCACCGGGGGACACACCCCCCATTGCAAATAAATGAATGAATATGAATATGAACCATTAACAGTGATGAGTATTGTGCGACACTCCGTAGCCTACGCAAGTCCATTAAGAACAAATGGCCTAGACTGCTAACGAAGGGAGTGATTCTGCTCCATGATAACGCTCGCCCACACGTCTCTAACGTCTCACAAGGTGTATTGGCCACGTTCATGTGGGAGCAACTTGAGCATCCGCCCTACCATCCCGACTTGCCACCCTGCGACTTCCATCTTTTTGGTCCGTCAAGTAAACACCTCAAGGGAAAACGTTTCCAATCGGACGACAAACTAAAGGACACTGTACATGACTGGCTCCTGTCACAACCACAAAACTTCTGGGAACAGGGAATCCTGCAAAGTGAAGCAATGGGACACCTGTGCACAGGTCTGTGGTGATTACTTTTGAATTACGAATAAATTGTACCCACAGAATCGTTCCGTACCTTTTTCAATTGAACACCCCTTATATCATGTTTTAGGCCATGAACACGTTTCACATATGACTTTTAACGGCGGAGTTATTAACAGCCTGGGTTTTTAACTCCACTTCTCAAGATTTCTTTCGCCTCGTGGCGCAGAGTAATTATATTCTTGGCTGTCACCCCTGAGGTCGGGGTTCGATTCGTGGCTCGGCTATGAAATTTAATCCTGGTCTGAGAGCTAGAATCTGGTACACTCAGCCTCGTGTGACAAAACTGAGATGTGGTAGGTTCGTTTTCCACCTCAGCCATTCTGGAAGTGGTCTTCCGATGTTTCTCACTTCTACCCCAGGTAGACTATATGTCGGGATTATTTCTACCTTTGGCGATGGCTGCCTCCTTCTCAATCTCCACCTGAATTACAAATACACGCACTACAACATACACCGCGATAACACAGGTTATCAAACAAATTCTTCACACACACAAGTACTCGGGTCAAAATGAACACGATGTCCAATCCGCTCGAATGAAGCAACATTTCTAGATTTATCTAATGACGTTTTGGTGCTTCCAATTAATGTAGCCTGCAAAAATGTTTTCCTTCTAGGCATCTCCTTTTGCAAAATGAGATCAACATACTGATATAGACCACTCTATAACTCTGCTCTCCCTCCAATGAGTTGGTGTTGTTGATTATTTTAGGGGCTTTGCGACATCGTGGTCATGTAGCACCGTGTACTTGGGTGTGTTTAGAAGGTGTCTGATAACCCGTGTCACTGTGATATCTGTACTAATGTGTGTATTTGTAATTGAAGTAGAATTAGGGTAGGAAGCGACCGTGGTCTTAAGTTAGGAACCATCCCGGCATTTGACTAGAGTAGGAGTGGGAAACCACGAAAAATCACTTCCAGAATACTGAGGTAGGGATCGAACCCGCCTCTTCTCAGATTTGCCACACGAGGCTGAGTGTACTCCGTTCCAGCCCACAAACCAGAATTAAATTTCTTGGCAAAGCCGGGAATTGAACCCGGGTCTCCGCGGTGGTAGTCAAGTATGCTAGCCACTATGTAACGAGCCGGACTAGTTACGTTATTAATTTCGCCCTGGCCGAACGATCACATGCAGGCGTGGCCGAGACACACCTATTGCCACGTCACTTGCGTGGGGATTTGCTACGTTTAGGTACATAAGTTTTAAAAGCCATTCCTTCAGGGTTGCCTTCGTAAACGCTTTTCAGTTAGTCAACGCATTATTGTGCCCCATAACATTAAAATATTGACCAACTGAAAAGTGATTACCTTATAGATTATCGTTTAAGTAATAATAGCAAACACTACAATTAGTACTAACCATGTAATCTTGTCATATGGTATGTTGAGAGAGATGTCCTGCACACACATCCAGAAAATATGTTGTTAAGATCGATAACCCACCATCTATTAGAGCTTCAATGACGAACTTTCCAATAAGCTAAACCTATATAAGTGGCTACGTATTCCAGGAAGAAAATCAATGACTCTATACATTCAATATTATTATTATTATTGTCACAAAATGAGGATGTATGTTGTGCAATTAACAAGGAACTTTTAAGAGAGGAGTATTGTGAGAGACCTCACTAGCATTAGTCACTATCGTATTTAATATAGAGTGTATCCACCATCTTGAAATTTTAAGTTATTAAAATAGATAACCCACCGTTCATTACAGCTAAAATGATGTAACAATGCTATACGGATAGACTCATATAAGAGTTCTCTGCAAATGGTAGAAGATCACGACTCCATACGTTCAAGATTGTGGGTACGAATAATGTTTAATTGTTGACATAAATTGCTCAAGTTGAAATAGAAAGATTTCAACGAATCTTAGTAAACTTGGTGTCGTATATAAGATTCAGCTTAAGCGTTAGTCTCAAGACTATCAAAACCATGTTAGAAGAGGTAACGCACAATATATAGCGTACAGTGACGACACTTATCACGGTGGTACCGGGTGAGTTAGCCGTGGTCGTTACGGCGTGGCTGCAGGCAGTCGCTCTCATCCGGAAGGCGAGGAGGTTCGAATCCCTCCGCCGCACTGGCAACCTTGAAGATGGTCTTCTGTGGTTTCCCATCTTCCTTCCAGGCAAATGCTGGGGTTGGTCCCTAACTACAGGCCGCAGCTGCTACCTTCCAACTTCTCGTCCTTATACTCAAACTTTCCTCCCCAGACAACACACTACATCACGACTGTACTTGTAGCTCACCCCATGGGTGTCCGCATAGAAGCAGCTACAAACTGGTGAGCCGAACATGTCCTCGGACACTCCCGGCACTAAACGCCATTCGCTAAAATAAATAAAAATAATCACGGTGGTAGACTCGTATAAGTCTATTTCACGGTATGAGGCACAATATTAGTGAAAATGACATGTTCAAGGTATATCTATGAAAGTGTGTGTTATGTAGCACAGCAGAGTTACAGACCTTGGTCTTTTACAAATATGGACCAAGCAGGTGCGTAATGCTTGACTCAGTGCACTGACTGCACATGACGTTAGTAATATTGTTGACAACCCTCATTCTGCGAAATCATACTGCATGATATGGGAAAGATGAACAACTATACCCATGAATTTAAAAGAAAGTTGGCTTTATGCTCTTTAGTGAACACGTAGCTTGACTCGTGAAAAGCAAGAAAACAGCATGGTAGCCGTGTGGTCCGGTCCACTCAATTTTTTAAAATATATATATTACCCCGTCTAGGTAGCGTGTTGCCTCTTCAATTTTGAACCGCATGTGTATTGGCTGATAGGGTACATAATGGTTGAATAGTTTGAAGAATTAAGTATCAGTTTAAAATTGTTATAATTATTATTATTATGATTATCATTATTCATTCTTTCTTTTACTTATTTAAAAATATGCCATCAAATTAATACTTTGTTTAACTGAGTTCAGAGCTATCTTAGGTAATTTATGTGTAAAATAAGCGGATTAGTTCTTCACGGAACGTGTTTTTCCCCTTAAAATTGTCTTTCTAAGCCTGCTCCGTAGTGTTGGGGAAGTGCGAGCCTGCCTCTCACCTGAAGGCCTCAGGTTTCATTCTTGGTTCCGTCAGGAATTTTAGAAATCGACGAGGAGGCTGGGAGTGGGTGCACTCATAGTTGTGACGACAATTGAGCAGCTGTCTGATCAGTGTTCACAGAGGCAGTGCCCCGGCCAAGAAAACCAAGATTAACGCCCAAGAGGACCCGACGTGCTGACGGTGCGTCACCCCATCATCTGTTGGCCAAGAGGCCTGGGCAGCGGTTGCTTGGTAGGCCAAGACCCATTAGGGGCTAAATGCCACGGTTACCTTTCTCTCCCCAAATCTTCCAGATTGTGACTTGTCATCAATATGGATAGCCCAGCTCACTCCATGTGAGATCTGTGCTGGACAAAACGGAGGCAGACAGGTTTTTCTCCGGGTACTCCGGTTTTCCCTGTCACAATATCATTCCAGCAACACTCTCCACTATCATTTTATTTCATCTGTCATTCATTTAATCATTGCCCCCAGAGGAGTGCGACAGGATTCGGCAGCCGGCACACTTCATATCCTCGCCGCTAGATGAGGGCTTCATTCATTCCATTCCTGACCCGGTCGGAGACTGGAAGCAGGCAGTGGATTTTCATGGATAGCCCAGCTAACAGTTTTAGATAGGACATTACGTCCTGGATCATAAACCTATTAATAGTTAAATATCTATATATAAAAATCAATGTTACGTGATTGTATGTATGTATGTATGTATGTATGTATGTATGTATGTCCCCAATGCGTTCATATACCATTCATCCGATTGCGATGGAACTTGGGTGAGTTGTTCTGTGCACACCAGGGAAGGTTTCTAGCTACAAATTATTTATGTAACACAAAAGGGTGATTGACTTAACAGGAACCCTTAAATCCCACAGTAGCCCAATTGCACGATCTATATACTTGTGACACCGCATGAGAATGGCTAGCTGATTCATCGCGAGGTGACATGCTGTCTCAGCAGATCTCTAAAAATGCAATCGCTTCACACCAAACATGTTTTATTTTTATTTTTACCAGCTGGTGTGGGTCAGTGGTAAAGTGCAGTTCTTAAAACTGAACTCAAGCTTGGCTGCTGGTTCGAATACGATCAAGGTGCGCGAATTGCTTCAAGTCCCTTATACGTTCATATTCCATCACCGACTGCGATGAAACTTGGGTGAGTTGTTGTGTGCATTCCAGGGAAGGTTCCTGGCTTAGTAAATCCATTTTACAATATGTAGCGCACGAGTAGATTCAACGAATGAGTGACGGCGCGCGAAATGTTTCATGTCCCTTATGCGTTCATATACCTTTCATCCGATTGCGATAAAACTTTATTGAATTGTTTTGCACACTCCAGGAAAGGTTTTTACAATAGGTAGCACACTAGTAGATTCAACAAATGAGCGAGGGCGAAAATCGTTTCAACAATGTCCCGTATGCATTTATATACCATTCATCCAATTGCGATGAATCTTGGGTGAGTTGTTGTGTACACTCCAATGAAATTTTCTGGCTTAGTAAATCCATTTCACAATAGGTAGCGCACGAGTAGATTCAACAAATGAGTGACGGCGCGCGAATCGATTCAACAAAGTCCTGTATGCGTTCATATGCCATTTATCCGACTGCGATACCATTTAGTTGAGTTATTGTGCACACTGCCACAAAGGTTTCTGAATTCGAAAATCCATTTGGTAGTAGGTAGCATACGAGTAGTTTCAACAAATGAGTGTTGGCCAGCGAATCGTTTCAGGAGAGTCCCATAAGCGTTCATATACAATTCCGCCAATTGCGATGAAACTTTGGTGAGTTGTTGTGCACACTCCTAGCATTGTCTCTGAATAAGTAAATCCATTTAACATTAGATGGCGCACGAGTAGTTTCAACAAATGCTGACATGGTCAGCTGTATGTGGCATGCTCACGCGTCGGTAAGCCTCCGGATTTATTTATATACGCACCAGACAGAAAAATTAAGAATATCGTTCATCCAAATGCACTTCAGTAAATGAAATTGGAATTCAAACACTTACTTTTGTTCTTTCTTTCTAGGGCTGGCTGTGTGGCTCAGCGGTTACGTTCTTGCCTGCTGTGACCAAGGTTGCAGGATCGAATTCTGGCGCAGCCAGTTGGAATTTGATCGTGCGCAAATGCGAGGGGCCCGTGTCAGTAGATTTACTGGATCGTTTAAGATCCCCTTTGGGCCAAAATTCCGTCACCCCGGCGCCTCTAAAAGCCGCAGTTGTTAAAAGAGACGTAAAACCAATAACATTATTATTATCTTCCTTTCTTTCTATCTATCTTAGATTGGCATTGCAACGCATAACGGGTATACCCACTAAATAAATAAATAAATAAATAAATAAATAAATAAATAAATAATTTAATCTCTACTTAGTATAAAACTAAGTTCCTGATTCTTGGATGTTACGGGTAAACTCGAGAACCACTGGATGGATTTTGATGCGGGTTTCACCATTCTGTAAAGGATATCTCGAGGATGATTTCTGTAGAAAAAAAATTATTGATGATCAAAGGAAGCCGAGCAGTAACGATTTCAGTGGAAAAGTCGAAAAAATACCTGGCGTCTGAGCGCTTTGTAAGCTTACGCTGGGCAAAGAGTTAAAAATATATAAATACTATGAGTGAAAGAATTGTTCAGCATGAAAAGTTCTACAAAAAAGTCCGTGAGAGCATATCTCTATCTTCAATACATCGCCCACTATAAGTGTTTTTACGTTTTAATTTCTTCCAACCATGTGCATTCAACTACTGAGACGACAGTTTACGAGCTAGCTGAGGGCGAGTCTATCATCCCTGTTACAGCCTAGGTAGCGGGCGAACCTACTGCCCCAGATACAGCCAGCAGCAAACCCTTGAGCCGTGTTGAGTTAAGACTTCTAAGAAGGGTGGTTGTGTTTGGAGTTTCCCTGGAAGTACAACTCGGGTTATCTTCATTTCGCCTATGAAACACAGTCAAGTTAAGATTGGACGGAAGGGGGATTTGAGTTTCATTCACCTCGCCATTCCCTGGAAGTGCAACTCTCATTTCGCCTGTGAACTTTTCGTTCCACAAAATTCACAGTCAATTTAAGATTGAACGGAAGGGGGATTATATTATATTAAATTATACTGATTGGCGTATCATCTCTACTTAGTATAAAACCAAGTCCCCGATTCTTGGATGTCACGGGTTATCTCGAGAACCACACCATGGATTTTGATGCGGTTTTCACCATTCTGTAAAGGATACCTCAACGAAGGTGTCTGTAGAAAATAATTTATTTATGATCAAAGGAAGCGAAGCAGTAACGATTTCAGAGAAAAAGTCGAAAAAAAATCCTGGCGTCCGTGCGCTTTTTAAGCTTACGCTGGGCAAACCGTTAAAAATCTCAATATACAATGATTGTAATAATTGTTCAGCATGAAAATTTCTACAAAAACGTACGGGAGAGCACATCTCTATATACAATATATCGTCCACTATAAGTGTTGTTAGATTGGACGGAAGGGGGATTTGTGTTTCATGCACCTCGCCATTCTTAAATTACGCCTGACAAGAATTTGTTGCACATGCATCTCTATGATAATATAGTTAATAGTCAAGTCAGTGATTTTAACCCATCATGCCGAGACGTAAAACGGATATAGATTGTAGTTCATTGACATCGTAAAGAAGCGCTTATCGCGTAATGCATTCACAATTGTTCCCGGGCGAAACCGGACGGGTTTTTAGTTAATAAATAAATAAACGAATAAAAAAACGAATTGAATCAGATCACCTTGATGTTGCACTCTTTTAAACAACAATAATCATCATACATAAATAACCAAATAAATAATTAAGCCTGGCTTACTTACAGAATATTTTAAATTATTATCAGTTACTATCCCAGATAATCCTATCAGCCAAATCTATGAAATTTCTAGCTCAATAAACAATCGTTATTCTTAGAAAGTGGTAGGATCATTTACCTGGACACCACATATATCCTGAGGAATGTCACACGCATATGAGTTGGCCTTCTGGTGCACTGCAGCTTGCTATTACATGCTGGAGCACGCAGGGTCGTAACCTCGTAACGGCCGGGAAAGCGATTGCGAGGCTTCGACTTGGATTAAGAGCAAATTCATGGTAAAGTAGCAGTGATCGCTCCCAGTGCTCTCTATAATGGTTTCAGAACGTGAGTCACAGTCCTACTGGTAGAGATCGCTCCAGAAGTGTTATAGGTAGGCACACATGTGTGCAGTGATGTAACAGATACAGAACGTGTATGGTAATGTTTACAATCGTTCTGTTACTTTTACAGATAGTGTGCCAGTGAACTGCTACGGTGAAACCTGTGTATGGTGATGTGTGAGATCGTAGCTGTTGACTGAGACAATCATTGGCACTTGATATACAATTATTTTGAATGTTGGCCTATGCATTACTTGCCATACTCACTCCACCTACAGTATTTGAATAAAATATATGAAATTCTCTTTCAATTCATTGAACCATTTCGGTTTTGGCATATAGATTCCTTTCCCTTCTTCTCTGGTGTCAGGGTACGTATTGAAACTCCGATCCAGAGGTCTTGCGTTCGATTCACGACTCTGCAATTCCAGAATTCCAGAATCCTGAGACAAAACTGAGAAGGCATTGTTTCGATTCCCATATCTGCTGTCTTAGAAGTAGTATTTCGTGGATTCCTATTTCTACTCCCGACAAATGTTGGGATGGTTCTTAGTAATAATGATATTGGTTTTACGTCCCTTTTTGTGCCTTATAGAGAAGCCGGGGTGCCGGAATTTTGCCTTGAAGGGGATCTTTAACCTGCCAGTAAGTCTACTGACATGGCTCCCTCGCATTTGTGCACGATCAAAATCCAGCTGACTGCGCCAGGGTTAAATCCTGCAACCTTGGGAATAGCAGGCAAGAGCGTTACCGCCGAGCCACGAAGCCAGTAAGGGGGATGGTTCTTAAGGTGAAGGCTGCCTTCTCGCAAAACATAGACTGAATTACAAATACACTCACTACTACCGCTATCACAATTATCAAACAGATTCTATAGACTCCCAAGTACACGGGCTACATGACCGCTATATCGCAAAGCCCCCAAGTGAATCAACAACAACAAATTATGTTACAATACCAATCCATTTGCGCTTTATTTCTCACTAAATGACTGCCTATTTTGGTGTGGGGGTACGTGTAGAAACTCAGGTCTTAATGGTTCTGATTGTGAGTTCGATCCCCGGCTCCATCAAGAACTTTAATTCTAATTTGAGGATTGGAACGGGGATTCACTCAGTCCCTTGAGACTAAACCGAGAAGAGATGGGTTCAATTTCCACCTCAGCCATACTAGAAGTCGTTTCTCCGTGACTTCGCACTTGTACTCCAGGGAAATGTCGTGATGTTGCCTAACTTACAGCCACGACCACCTCCTTCCTAGGCCTAGCCTTAATTAAAAACACGTACTAGTACACTACTAATGTTGTTGTTGTTACGTCTCTTTTTACTACTAAGGCTTTTAGAGACGCCAGGGTACCGGAATGTTGCCCTTAAAGGGATCCGTAACGTGCCAGTATACACTCAGTGGCCAAATGTCATGGGTAGGCACGCAATATAATGTTACGAACGAGTTGCTCCTCCGCGAGCCCTCAAAACGGCAGCAATAAGGCGAGGCATCGACTCGACAAGAAATGGGTTCCTGACTCACAATATTCAACTGGGCGGTGATCTGACCCACAGTAGCCCTTCGATAGTCCCGTATGGTTCTGCTGAGGCAGCGTGATGTCCGTTCGTTAAACACCTGTGGTCGCCCCGTGCGGCGGTTTACGCAGATGGTAACAATATCTCTGCGATATTGAAGATCCACTCTCGACACTGTTGACCTCGGAAACCCGAATTCGCGTGTTATCTCCAAAATGCTATGACCCATTCGTCGTGCGCTAGTGATCATCTTGCGTTCAAAGCCTGTTAACTCGCGACGTGTTGCCAACCTCACTACACTCGTGTCTGTGACAGTATGCTCTGCTCCACCGCAGTAAGCCGCAATCCTCAGGAGACATACATGGTACATTTTCTCATGGGACTAATCCTCCCGTGACTTTTGGCAACTCATTGAATAAACTGGCACGAATCTCTCGAATTTGCGCATCCTCTAAATGTCATCTGACTGCCCCAGGATTCGATCCTGCAACCTTGGACAGAGCAGACGAGAACGTTACCACTGCTCCACGCAGCCAGTCACTTACACCACTACAGATACCGTAATAACACCGGTTATCAGACAGCCAATATACACGGGGATGAATTGACCACGATATCCAATCCCCTGAATGAAACAGGGGCGTGTTATTCCAACACGCGAAGGATAATGTTTCACCCTTGTAGAATCAATGCAAGGAACTTTAGGCGAGCTCAAATTATTAAAATATTGTGATATCGACTTAACTCCCGGATGTCCTATATTGCCATAAATAATTTCTAACTTTTTAATTACTTATTCCTCAGAAACTTCTGTATTAGCAGGAACTTACCGATTTTTTTCATGAACAGCCTATTCTTTTTTAGTCCATTTCCTTTCTTTGATACATTATTTTTGAAATTTGAATTTTTTATAAATGTTCTTAAAATTGCATAATTTTAAAAACACTTTCATGAATATTTACATTTGGCTAAAATAAACTAAAGTAAATTTTGAAAAACAGACGTTTAAATTATAACACATAAAAGGGGGAATTACATTTAAACATTTTAACTTCGTATGTTGCAAAGTTCGGAAAGAAAAGGGAAATTGTAGACTATAACTAGAAAACCATTTTAGCGATAAATTGGAATCAATGATTTTAGAACATGATATTACATTAGGATTCCTCTTCTTCCATTTGAAGCACTACCGTCCATTTTGCTGCTGTTGCCCCCTTTGCCCTTGTTTCTAAAAGATTTTATGTATCGATCGTCTAGATATAAAAAATAAAATTTTCATTGGGGGGGGGGTTACTATTAGAACGCACGATTGTGGTACAGTATAAGGAAAGCAGCTACAGGAATGAGACAATAAAAATAATGTAGGCCTACCGTTAGAAACCTGAAAGCCCACTATGGCGGGAAAATAACATTTTGAACATTTGATAGATATTGGGCATTCCGATGTCTCTTAAAGATACTTCCGGTGAGTCGATTACCCTAAATAAGTCTGAGAGTAAATTCTTCATACCTGCTTATACGTTATAACTCAATGCAGTTGCGGTATATTTACGCCAAGAAAATTAGCAAGAATTCAAAATAACTACGTAAGGGAGTTAGTTTGTTATTGCTGCTTTAAGGGGCGGGACAGTGAGGTCATTTGCCCATTAAAGAGCTTATTTCCAAAGTGTCTTAAATCCAAAAGTGTTTATTTACAATATTTGTATATGACAATATATTTTGTACATTTCTCTATCATCTCACACTTTATTGTGTTCCTAAACGGCTTATATCACGTTGTAAAATGATTGTGAACGAGGTCAAGAAGAAAGGTTAACAATTTTAAGTCAGTTTAAGCATGTTAGGCATTACTGAGCTGGATCCTGCAAGTGTGTGTTGTTAGAAAGTGCAAACAATGAACAAGATTTACAAGATGTTTGAATGTTACACTGAATTTATTGCCTTCATAAAAACAATATTGAATGAAAATCCACAGCCTGCTTCCAGTCTCCGACCGGGTCAGGAATGGAATGAATGAAGCCCCCATCTAGCGGCGAGGATATGAAGTGTGCCGGCTGCCGAAGCCTGTCGCACTCCTCTGGGGCAATGATTAAATGAATGACAGATGAAATGAAATGATAGTGGAGAGTGTTGCTGGAATGAAATTGTGACAGGGAAAACCGGAGTACCCGGAGAAAAACCTGTCTGCCTCCGTTTTGTCCAGCACAGATCTCACATGGATTGACCGGGATTTGAACCACGGACCCAGCGGTGAGAGGCCGGCGTGCTGCCGCCTAAGCCACGGAGGCTCTTCATAAAAACAATATTAATGAAAAATAATACAAATCCTGTTTTATAAAGTATCAGACTTGACATTCTCTTACTAAAGCAATCTTTGAATGGTTTCGATATGTATATGTTTTTGGGCTGGGGGTCGAGCCAAAATTTGCGTGATTTGAAAGTGTGACGGGCTACCGCGCAGCTTGCCCCTAAGTGGGCGCGCGCAGATACTACCCGCATCTCATAGCTACAGTGATAAACATATCCATGATTCGATGGTTCTCAGTGTAGCGGAGGAACAACCCTTTCTTTTTTTACCTCCAAAGTGTCTCAACTGAACATCATGTGGTCCTGTGACTTCTTATTCTACAGTAATAGCCAGGGATTTTTTGAAAGTCAGTTGTAAATGTTGACACTAGAGTAATAAATTATGAAAAAATCCACAGCCTGCTTCCAGTCTCCGACCGGGTCAGGAATGGAATGAATGAAACCCCCATCTATCGGCGAGGATATGAACTGTGTCGGCTGCCGAGGCCTGACGCACTCCTCTGGGGCATTGATTAAATGAATGACAGATGAAATGAAATGGTAGTGGAGAGTGATGCCGGAGAAAAACCTGTCTGCCTCCGCTTTCTCCAGCACAGATCTCACATGGAGTGACCGGGATTTGAACCACGGACCCAGCGGTGAGAGGCCAGCGTGCTGCCGCCTAAGCCACGGAGGCTTTGGTAATAAATTATAATGACCTATAATGTTAAGTCTATTATCTGAAAATAAGATAAACGTGTATTCTGGAGCTTGCCACTTCAGGAATTTGAAACACTTTGTAAATAAACTCTCCAATTAGGAGTTCCTGTGGTATAACAACTCTGCATTACTGATGTTATTTATACAATATTTACGTATTTTATACAGCCAAGATTGCAGGTAATTTCTTACATCAGGGAATATTTTATGTCTTCTGTTATTCCTGGACATCTGATAAACAATAATTTGAGACTATTTAGAAGCAATGTGGCATTCTTCACAAAACAATATCATAATAGAATAATTATTTCTGGCTCACAAGAATTGTACAAAACACGAAATAGCACAAAATAGAAATTTGGCCACCACCAGCGATAGTGTACAAAACGTCTACAAATTATAGAGGTAAATACTTCACCAAGATTGAAAATGGATAGCAAAATTGGAAAAGGGATGCTTAGCCTAATAATTTACTCACACGTAGCTTATATGTTGTGAAACGGAAACGTAGATGTACGAATATGAAAGGCCAATTAGGAGATATTGGGTACTGGCTCTTGTATGCTTCTTGGAATAATGATGCTGCTGTTGAAGAGATGTAATTTATGACCACTTAAAGGTTGTTTCAAACATAATTACATGTAATATATCATGTGTCAAATTACGGCTATAAATTGAGTGAGATTTACATTTGCAATTGGACGCTCGATTGTGTATTACTGAAGCCCATTAACTATGGTAAACGTTTTGGCAATCAATTGGCACGCTAATGCAAGTCACAAGGATCAGCGATGGAATCAGACTGAAGGATTAAGTTGGTGATGCCATCAAAACTGTTCTTAGCCGATAGCATACGGTTAAGGCTTCGCTTTCACTTCTTACCCTGCATATACAGGATCCTACAATGCTCCTTTGACGAAAAGGAGACATCACACGGTTTATCTAAAAATTAGTTTGATGGGCTTGGGACATATGCGTCATCATCCCCGTGTACGTGAACCCGTGTTCAATTTGTCCAATAACCTGTGTTTCTGTGGTGACTAGTAGTGTATGTAAATGTAAATATTTTGGTCGGGGATAAGGTAGGTGCCCCGGGATTTCAAATGAGGTACCATCCCAGTATTAGGCTGAAGAGAATGTGAGAAAACCCGGTGGAAAACGACACTCAGGATAGCCACTCTCAGCGGTGGGATTCGAACCTCTGATCTCTGGAATTCCTACAGCTCCCAATTGCAGTCGTGGTGAGCGATTCAATGCGATATCTACGGGGATAATGTTGAGTATAAGTTACTTTAATTAGAAGAATTAAAACATACCGGGCTGCTATGTCCTATATATTGTATTCTGATCCCCGACATTTCACCACATTACAACGAACCCGTGGCGTAGTCATGCTAGTTAATTCACTCATAGGACGCTGCAGAAAATTTGGAGGTTGAAGGTTTGAATCACAGTGCTGACAGCGGCCCTTCTGAGTGTGCATTTTTCCCAGGTATTTTTCACACTCCCTCCATGAAAATGTACGAATGATATCTACAGTAACTCCCAATTCCGAGGCACCTACTCCAATCCTAGGTCCACTTAGTTCTTATAACAAACATTGTAACAGTCAACAGAATAACTAAGTTAATCAGAAAAAAATAACACCCACATGTACACGGTAGTGATGACCATGGTGTCCTTGGCCACAAAAATGAATCAACCAGAAGAACGCTACAATAGGCTTAGTCACGTAATTCAGCCATGACTGACAGGGAGATGGCGTAGTGAATAACAAACTTGGCTTTTACCGTAGAGGTCCGGTTTCAATTCCCGGCTCCCTTGAAATGTAATCCTTGTCTGAGAGATGGAAAAAGATTCGCTCAGCATTGTGAGTCAGAAATGAGGATAAGAGGGTTCGATTCTCACATCAGTCATCCTAGAAGTGGATTTCAGTGGTTTTCGCAATAGTACCTACTTAAGGCCTGGATCACTTCTCTTCAAATACTTCTCTCTATAGCAAATGCACACACTACCACGAACAACACAATAACACAGGTCTGCAGGCAAATTCGACACACACCCAAGTACACGTGGCTAAATGACCTCGATGCCTTAGGCCCTCCAATGAAATAACTAGGCCTACAACAACAAATGAAATTATGGACTAGAGGCAGACAGTAAAGGACATCTCGTGCGACTTCCATTTTAGGCTACTTTGGTTTTTTTTTAAATAAATGCAAAATGACTTATGATATCTACTCAGGTCAAATATCGATGTGCCAGTCTGTGTTTGTGTGTGAATGTGTGTTTTTATGTACAGCCTCTGTCTGAAAAGTTCGGTGAATGGGTCTATATTACGAACGGATTGCTGGTTTACTTGAAACAGCAGTTACTGTCCTTCGAAGTAATCCCCTTGGATAGTTATGCACTTCTTAGAACGGCTGAACACGTCCTTGAAACTCCTGGCTTAGTCTTCTTTAGGGATAGCCTTCAGTTGGGTCGATACATTACGTTGGATGTCCGAAATGTCCGAAAACCTCTGGCCCTTCAGGGCTTTTCGGTGACCATGGACCCTGCCACTCCATAATTTGACGCTTGTCTTCGAGGTCGTACCTCAGGGACCATGTCTCGTCACCCGTGACGATGGTATTCAGGACCATTCCATTCCACGGAACATTCACCCTTCTCACTGCCACCCGTCGAACAGGTGTGCATGTTAGGTTGCATAAATTTACCCTTCTTACTGCCGCTTGTCTATCAGGTGTGCAAGGCAGGTTGCATAAATTCACGCTTCTCTCTCGCTTTCAATTTAGAGTTTTGATGGCCCAAACTGAAGCCTATCCTTAAGAAGCCTATGCCAGGAGTTTGCAGGACTTGTTCAGTCATCCTCAGAAGTGTATAACTATCCACGGGGATTACTTCGAAGGACAGTAACTGCTGTTTCAGGTAAGCCAACAATCCGTTCGTAATATAGACCCATTCACCGAACTTTTCAGACAGAGGTTGTATGTCTGCATGTTTGTCCCCCTATCAATTCAAACGCTATGAAACCGAATTGAAACAAATTTGGTACAGAGGTAGTAGGCCTACTAGCAAAGGGCACCTTAGTGTTATGATTTATATCACTGCTATCATAACGAAAACAAAATGGTGGTCACCCAAATATGCAAAGCTTAAATAAAATAATTACTAAACTAATCATTAGTTCTCTACAAAATTTTGGGTAAACATACCTCGTATAGAAAGAGTCTGGCGCCCAAACTACACGGTCAACAGGCAAACACTTTCAACATAGTGGCCGAGAGAATCATGCAACCTATAAAATCCATGACTAGGGGACCTGTAAAAGGAACCACCCGTCCGGTTTTACTGTTTGGCTGACTCCGTGTTTATTCCTTCAAACACATAGTCAATATTTGGGAAATCAGAGTGCAATTCGTCACTGCAGCGGGTAATTCTCTGTCTTTTGAATGCACGATCGGTTACTTGTGGGTGTCCCAAGTATATAGACCACCCGCCCGTCTTTTCAGTTACGCGGGCACGACGCAACACAGTTCTAGCAGGGGTTTTCGTCTTGTTTATTTGTATATATTTGTAAATATATATTTCCGTTGATTTTCCATGAAATACAAGATTTTTCCTGTACTATTGAGACGATTTGGAAGATTTTGGCACGAACCTCACCTTCTATCTCCCTCTGGTTTAGGAGCTTGAGTTTTGTGGGACATAGGCCCCAGCATTTTTATATATGATGCTTTTTATCGAAGGAATCAACGTTCACAATGCACACATGTTTTTGTAAAGGTCTTGCTTCCATGTCGTCATAAATCCTGTGAAGTCGTTTAGGGTCACTGTGGCTTGGCTATAGACGGCGAACTGTCGACCATGTTGGCATCAGACGTTGGAAGTGTGGCCGAAAACTTAAAAAAAGGGGGCGGCTGACTCACCTGGTATATGCATGGATATTACACAGAGCCGCTATCTTGAAAGAAAAAAAATAAAAATAAAAAAATTATCAACAGGGTAAGACCGTATATATCACCCTCTATGGGCGAGAATATAGAACACTCTCTCCAGTCATTCAAGATTGCGGCTGCGCGAAATATTACAACATTAAAATCTTAAGCTCAGAATCAAATTGGGTAATTAGAACGAATCTTGCCAAGAGGTGAGTAATATGTATAACTGCTCTCACTTGCGTTAGGCAAAAGATTATCACGCTGAATATACCGCGCAGTGGCCATTCTGAAATGTAATGATTTAAAAATAGATAACTTTCCATGATTAAAACTAGAATAACGAATATAAGTGAAAAAGTAGAAACCTATACGGAGAATCGTATAACCGAAACAAAATAACAGTTACTCTAAATTTTCAAGATGGTGGCTGGGCGAAATATCACAACGTAACAGTGAATCATTCAGAATGCAATTGCGCAATTAAACCGAAACTTAGTAAGAAAGAAGTACAATACAAGGAACCTAGCTGAAGCAAGCCTTTAGAATAACACACTGAACACAACGCGTGTTGGCCATCTTGAAAATATAGAATAAATAAATATCTCAAAGCATTCCTAATTTACAACGAAAATTAGTAGTAATGTAGAACCTTGTAAATGGCTACCTGTGAACATGTCAAACGATCAGTGACTCCATACGTTAACGATGGTGGTTGGGCGGACGTAATTTTCTAATGTTCCAATCAATTCCTCTAGACGCACGAGCGAAATTACAACGAAACTTAGTAAACGGGGAGTCTAATATAGGGTACAATTCTTAACGTTGATCACATCAACATACAAATACTCCTTGATGAGGACAAAGAGTTATAACTATAACCCTTAATTTAGAGAATGTACGCTTTACTGAACATCATGTTTGAATATACGATACTAAAAGAAGATTATCTGTTTCTTGGCTTGTAATAACGTTCTTATTGTTAACTAGCAACCCGACCCTGCTTCGCCCGGGAAGGTTATGAATGCATTACTTGATAAGCTCTTTTTTTCAATGTCAATGAACAACGAACAATATCCGTTTTACGTCTCGGCATGATGGGTTAAAATCAGTGACTGGACTATTAATTATTGTTGCATGTGCAACAAATACTTGTCAGACGTAATTTAAGAATAGCGAGGTGCATGAAACACAAATCCCCCTTCCGTCCAATCTTAACTTGACTGTGAATTTTATGGATCGAATAATTCACAGGCGAAATGAAGGAAAGCTGAGTTGCACTTCCAGGGAAATTCCAAACACAACCACTCTTCTCTAAAGTTTTTAACTCAACACGACTCGACATTTTGCTGCTGGCTGTATCTGGGGCAATAAGGCTCGTCCGCTAGCTAAGCTGTAACTGGGGTGATAGACTCGCCCCTAGCTAGCTCATAAACTGTTGCCTCACTAACTGAATGGAGATTGTTGGAAGAAATGAAGACGTAAAAACACTTATAATAAGGGATGTACTGAAGATAGAGATATGCTCTACCGGGCTTTTTTGTAGAACTTTTTATGCTGACCAGTTCTTGCACTCATAGTATATAGATATTTTTAACGGTTTGCCCAGGGTAAGCTTAAAAAGCGTACGGACGCCAGTTCTTTTTTTCGACATTTTCACTGAAATCGTTAGTGCTTGACTTCCTTTGGTCATAAATAAGTTACTTTCTAAAAAAACCTTTCTCGAGATATCCTTTACACAACGGTGAAAACCGCATCAAAATCCACTCAGTGGTTCTCGAGATTACCCTCGACATCCAAGAATCAGGGACTTTGTTTTATACTAAGCAGAGATTAATACGCCAATCAGTATAATTTAATATAATATAATCCCCCTTCCGTCCAATCTTAAATTGACTGTGAATTTTGTGGAACGAAATGTTCACAGGCGAAATGAGAGTTGCACTTCCAGGGAATGGCGAGGTGAATGAAACTCAAATCCCCCTTCCGTCCAATCTTAACTTGACTGTGTTTCACAGGCGAAATGAAGATAACCCGAGTTGTACTTTCAGGGAAACTCCAAACACAACCACCCTTCTCAGAAGTCTTAACTCAACACGGCTCAAGGGTTTGCTGCTGGCTGTATCTGGGGCAATAGGTTCACCCGCTACCTATGCTGTAACAGGGATGATAGACTCGCCCTTAGCTAGCTCGTAAACTGTCGTCTCAGTAGTTGAATGCACATGGTTGGAAGAAATTAAAACGTAAAGACATTTATAGTCGGCGATGTATTGAAGATAGAGATATGCTCTCACGGACTTTTTTGTAGAACTTTTCATGCTGAACAATTCTTTCACCCATAGTATTTATATATTTTTAACTCTTTGCCCAGCGTAAGCTTACAAAGGGCCGGACGCCAGGTTTTTTCGAAATTTCCACTGAAATCGTTACTGCTCGGCTTCCTTCGACCATAAATAAATTATATTCTACAGAAATCATCCTCGAGATATCCTTTACAGAATGGCGAAAACCGCGTCAAAATCCATCCAGTGGTTCTCGAGTTTACCCGTAACATCCAAGAATCGGGGACTTTGTTTTATACTAAGTAGAGATGCATTTATTATTACGCAAAAGTATTTCTATTCCTAATTACTAGAGGACAATACTGTACACAATACAGGAAGTTTCGTTGTTTAATGACTGAAGAGAATAAAAGATGGTGAAAATGTATTTTCCTTATAAATTAATTTGCTTTTAATATGTGAAACATGACTTCAAAAATCGGTGGTTTTTTGTGGTTGTATTGTAAAGGAATACAAAGTTGCCAAAGCATTACAATATTTAACACCCAAAGAAGAATGCAGAAATACCATAATCTGAATCCAGAATATTCCTACAATTTTACTGCTAAAGAAATGAAACAACAGAATAAGAGGAAGGAGGAGAAAACTAGAACAGAGTAGAGGTCGAAGATGTTTTAATTATTATTATTATTATTATTATTATTACTATTATATAGCATTTGGATCAAAATGAACTTTCTTTCTTACTCACTTACCGTACTCTTTGTAACCCGATAACCCAATGTGTTTTTGTAAGTACTGTAGTACGTGCAAGTATGGGCAAGGAAGAGGCTAGCAGGTGGAGCCACACACATGGTGGTGGCGCACATTAGACGCGTTACTGCTACTTTTCAGAGCCACTAGTGACGCTAGTTGCATACATTTGGCGCCATATTGGTTCTCGAAGCCTTATTGAGGATTCAGTTTAGGTCCATGGGATATTGATGCTGGTGGTGGAGATTGTGGAACGCGGAGAGCGAGCGACAAAGAGTGAGAGAGGGGAGTGAAAGAGGAAATCCATGCTTGAAATACTTGAATCAGGTGACAGAAAGTCGCTTGTACACTATGGCGTATTTTATATTCTCTCTACGGTTGCAGTTCATGGGCCATTATAAACAGCTAAGTTATGTAAGACTTAACAATCCCTTCATTGACAGTTCTTTTAGAAATACAACTTTATATCGAGTACGTTGCCATTCTGACTACTAAATACGAGATTAACAGTCACGTTAAACTACAAGCTTCCTTTTGACTACTAAATAAGTATGTTTGTTACGCAATGTTACTAAATTTTAGTGGTTTAGGACATCTTGGTCATCAGCCCCATGTACATGGGTGTTTATTGGATGTGTCTGACAACCTACGTTTCTGTAGTGATCTCAGCAGTAGGTCTGAGGTTGGAGTAGGTGCCCCGAGAATTGTGATGAGGTACAATCCCGGCAGTTGTCTGGAGAGAGTGTGAAGAAACACGGTAAAACCTCACTCAAGATGACTACTGTTAGAGCTATGATTGAAAACTTGGGATATCTGAACCTAGAGCTCCCTATTGCAGTCGTGAATTGTAACAAAGCACTCAGTTGTGAATCACGATTGAAAAATGGTATACGGCAAACAATTCATGGATCACATCGGTTAAAGGCCAGTGTATACACCTTTTAGAAGTACAGAAGTTCACGTAGAAACCATTTGAACTATTTTAAATGAGCTAAAAAAACTTTCTGGGGGAAATTAGCCAAGTGTAATATCAAATTATCTAACAAGGTAAATTAAAAGAAAATTGATAAATTATTTGAACTGTAACTTCACTAATTCACAAAAAGTGTAAGAAAATATTTAACCTGGTTTTTGTAAATTTTGAACACTGGCCCGTAAGGAAACAAATCAGAGAAACTGAAAGCATTTTACACTAAATTGTTAGCCCAAATTTCCAACTAAATTGTTTTTGGCTCAAAGTATTTGTCAATATATCCGTCACCATTGCTGAATGAGTAGCATAACAGCTTGTTTGCGTTGGCCTCGTTTCTACTCATGCATGTATTTCATTCATTCTCTCTTAAAATAGTATAATTTACTGTTCCCTCTAATGTTTTCAAAAATATAAAGTTATTTTTAAGGTACTTGCTCTACTTTGTAAGAAATCGTTAATAAACCGAGTGGCCGAGATTTCTAAATCCAACCACATTAATCACTCTTAGCATACCTTACGGAAACTGTGTTACTTTCTTTAGTATTCTTGACGTATACCTCCTTTTACGCCTGACAGGTATTGTTGCCGTCTGACAAGGCCATTGGGGGCCATCGACCGCTGATAATCTTCCTTACACCCTCATCCTTCGAACCCACACGCTGAGAGGATCGGATGTGTTCACAGACTAGCTCCAGTACGAGACTTACAACTTAGGGAGTATCAGGCGTGGTGAGTGGCTAATGGTTAAAAACCTAACCCAAGGAACACACCCTCAAAACATCAAGTCTATAAAGAAATTGTCCAGGCTGAGGTAAAATTCACTAGAGGTTTATTCAAAAATCACAAATCCCTAACCTACTTCGGAGGGTAAAAATTTCGGCTAAACCGCAAAGCTAAAATGTAATAAAAATAAATAATGATCACCTAAACTGAATTCAACTTAAGCCCTCACGAAGTCCTGTTACAGAATAATTAATTGGCAAGAAAGCTAAGAATGTGACACGTGATTTTTTCCCCTAAGCAAATACAATTAGTTTTTAATAATACGAAGAATCACACACAAAAATTACAGCAAAGCAAGAATACTAATCGTCCACACCAAAGTGGGTATATTTTACATTTAATAGCACCAAATATTAATAATCCAAGATACGGTGGGTCACTCCCAACACATATTTGTACGTTAAATTGTTAGCTAAACCCTAATTGACGTTAATGTTACAGACGACATGCGTCTGCAGCAAAGAAAAATACAAAACTAGGTAGCAACTGTATCTAACACACTAAAATAACAAACAAGTTACACACTAGAATACCATAAATTAAAAAAAGATACGAGCCTTACAGTAGTCGTATATGATGTGTAACATCTGACATGTTATCCTACACGTATAATACACAGCTTGGACATTCTTGAGAAGTTAATTTACGCTCCGTTTTCATGCTGGTACTATGATGAATGTATAGATTGAATTGGAGATATGCTACTGTCACACTTGTAGCGCAGCGGTCAAGCTGTTAGTCTCTCACTAAGGTAGACCACGTTCGATTCCCGGTCAATACATGTGAGATTTTTGAATTGAAATGCCATGTCCTGTGGTTCGCATTCCACGTAAAAGGGAGGTACCGTGAATCATGATCGTGAGATTAACGGTCACACAAAACCACAAGCTTCCTTCCTTCGTTTTACATGAATAATTCATAATAACAAAGTGACACACAACGTCGACTCTACTCTGAAAAACTGTGTGCACACTCCTCAGTAACTATAACATACATTCATTATTCTCAAGGCTCTCATACAATTCGTCATAAACAATCAAAACATGGCTTCCTACAATCATGAAATGACCTAGTCTCACAAATGATGAAAATACAGCTTTTATTCCACTCATATAACAACATTCTGTGATGCATTTAATATTTGATTACTCACCCACAGTTTGACAATAATACCGCTTACTTAAATGTGATTTGTCGTCTTTATTTTATCATACACTCAACAACATTAGTGTCAAGTTTTCACTTCCTACCCCATGTGATATTCAACCTTGAACGTGAAGCTTCATAAACTGCTCAATGACATATGAAAGTTGGTGAAACATTTACCACTGTGCTCGTCAAACCAGTGCCTGCTAAATGCACTGCCTACTGTATTATCATAACATTCTCGCGCTACAGAGCACACACTGCCTTGTTTCCAATACACACATTTTCAATTGTACAAAAATCACGCTGCCAGCTAGTACACTTCCGTTTGATCGATCGAGTGGGCAGTGCATACTTCCGGTGTCTACCACTGCCAGCTAGTACACTTCCGTTTGATCGATCGAGCGGGCAGTGCATACTTCCATTGTCTACCACTGCCAGCTAGTACACTTCCGTTTGATCGATCGAGCGGGCAATGCATACTTCCGTTGTCTACCACTGCCAGCTAGTACACTTCCGTTTGATCCACCACTGCCACCTCGATCGTTCCGATCCTCTTCCGTCCCCAATTTTCAAAATCACTCCCACAAAACTATCCAGTAACAGAGCGGATAGATGTTACACATCAAAAACACTGCTCCAATTATGTATGTTCCCAAAATACGAGAAATACAATAACACTCGCCAGTAATGGCGGGAACACGGGGCTCAACCGCTCGCTACAGCACCTTCGCTGATGAGAAAAACGTCTCCATGGCCGTAAAATCTCTTATAAGACCAATGTGGGTGATCAAGGTCAATCCCAGTATTCACTTGTCTTCTACAGACACTGTAATAACACTGCACTGCCTTAAATTATAATTACTTGTCTAGTACATTTAACAAAATGATGCCTTCATTTTGTGTTAAATGCATGAAGACACTCTATCGATTAACAGCACAAGCAAAAACAAAGTCTAAATGAGACGTGAAAGTTTACTCATACAATAATAGTATAGCACTTAAGGCTATGACCATCAATCCGTAACATCAATTAACCATGTGCCTTGGGTAATGAAACACGCAAGGTTCTGTCACAAACGTCGTCTCACAATAGGTGCTAAGCATTCTGGGACAAGCATTGACCAGCCCAGGTAGCACGGCTCAAGCTCCCCTCTCGAAGAAAAAAAAACATTGAGAGTTACACGCTGCTAGTGTACAGTACATGGCTTCGAAGTTCACATTTATAAAATGAGCTGCTTTAGCAACAATACAGTCCAATCTGGAGGCTCGCATAGTGTACTAATTCTAACTAAAACTAACTCATGATTAATACTAGGGCCAGCCTCTGCCAAGGCTCATGAAGAATTCAAGTCCGGAGCAAAGTGTTCAAAAGGAAAGATATACCAATCGCTCCACGCTCTGAGCTTAAATAAATTTACAATGACACTTTTATTTACTTTCATAGGCTACTGAGCCTCATATTGTCTCATAGGTGCTTTCCAAAGCACTTCAGAAAATCAGCTGCGCACCCTCTGCATATTAACATAACATAACAGACGACACCGAACCCTTACGTGTCGTCAAATAATACGTCAGACACAATTAATACAATCTCTGGCTTCTGAAGCCTCTATTCGCTTCCTAATCATTCCTAAGCTTTCCCAAATAGTAACTGTGGCTTCTAGCTCACAAGAGAAATTTAAAAAAAAATCAACAACAGCGTAAACCTCACGGCTGTCAAACGATACGACCAGGTCATTTATGTTCATATAATATTACACACGGCTTGCCTCAAGCCTTAACAAAAAAAAAGCTCGTGCTTTCAAAGCACCCTAAACGACAGATATTCCTACTGTTTAATTCCAGTGTGATAAATATTTACATAAATGAATGTAGAAATTCTTGTAAGCTCTTCTAAAGCTCACACAGAAATGATTGCGCACGTGTGTTGCTATCCACAATGCCTCTATGCATTTACATAGTCAAGGGTTGACCAAAGATTTGTCAAATATGCAATGACAATAGAAAGATAAGGGCTTAAATATAAGGAACGTTGCCTAAACTGGTTGCTACAATTTCATGCGGTCATTTATCAACTACTGTAGATAAACAGAAACCATGACTTTAACAAGGTGAAATTGTTTTAATAACTCACATGTCAGCGTTCACGAAGAGGTTTGGCCATCAAACCAGGGTCATTAGCAAGACCCGTGTTCGAGTATCGGCCCATTCATACCCATCGCCTCTTCTTATTCATGCTCGTATGGCCTTGAGTTCTGCGTCTCCCTCATGCTTTCAGTGGTCCTACTCCATCACGACCATTGCCTCAAGGTGGATATAGTACTCAACGTGATCAGTCAATCTTGCCATTATGACTCGATAATTTTCACTGTTTCTACTGTAGTACATGAACAAATATAAGAACTGATTTTAAACATGTGCAGATAATGAAAAAATGGCAATGAAGTCTGCCACAGTCTTTAAAACACTCTGGTGGTGTTTGCACACCGAATCTAATACTGGCAATTATCGCGTATAATCGTCACATCGTCGATTTAAACAAATGTTTCAATATGCAGATTTTCAGTTCCTAGACTTTGTTAAATAGATTCTTTACACAGAGATATGAGTTCATGGCTGATGAGAATTTCAATGCCGACCTCGTGGCTTTAAAAAAGTAAAACGCTCACCATACGGTCAGCCCCGTTATACATTTTGTAGTCACACAAACTTTGTAAAATGTCGCCAATTTAACCGATTTACGTACTAATGCATTTAGCACTTGCTCGCAGCGATTATAAATGTTCACGTGATTCTTGTTTCACTAATTCACAGTGCAATTTCACACGGTAATATTATAGGTTTGCCGGTGCGGCAAAACGCGTGCTTGCAAACGCACGTTCACAAAAGAAGTAATGGTTTCCATCCTAAGGATCTGGTTCGAGCAGAAAGACGTAGTCGTGTAGCGACGAAACACCATCCTTCGCATATCTGCGAGGTAAATTATACATTTCCAAGAGCCAAAAATCCGAAAAGAGGCGTTGGCAAGTGCCAAAACACTCAATTTATTTACTCAATATTCATAATGTATAAATCATCACCAGAAATATCTCCTCGTGCTCTAGGAGTACAAATCTACACCACCGAAGTCAAAATTGATGACAGTGGCCAGCTTAAAGCTGCCACTGTGCGTTTCAGTCGTCGTCAGACGTAATGCCAGCTTAACCTTAACTGAAGTGTCATCAGCCATGAACCTTACGGGTTCAGTATATCTTATAATGTCCTATTTCATCTTCTCTATCACCCTTTATCCGAACTTTACTAATCGCTAGAATATCCATGCCCATACTACTTGCTGAATCAGGTAATTCTACATTATTCCTTCCATTGGATCGTGATGGTGCAGTGGTCAAGCTGCTTGCCGCCCACCAAGACAGACCGGATTTGATCCCCAGCTATTGGATGTGAGGTTTTCGAAAAGAAATATCATGTCCAGTGGTTCAGATGGAGGTGCAGTGGCTCAATATCGTGAGATTAAGGGTCAAATAGGCTAAAACTACAATCTTCCTTCAATAGTTGTTCCTACGAATTCCAGTTCTATTTATTGTTTGTTTATAGTGAGTTCCTGATCTATCAGAAGGGAGTGAGACTCTGTAACCCCCATATATCTACGAATTCCTGAAAACATTAGTTATAATGATATCATTATTATTATTACTATTTTTATAACAAACAAAAAAAAACAACGACGACGACGATGAAGATGACGATGATATTGAATTCTGGTTAACGTGGACAATGTATGGTACCATGGATTAACTAATTCACGACCAAATGCTGAGTGTTTTGTACTATGATCGGTGCAGAAGGAGTTATCATAGCCTATTTGGTAGCATAGCACGAGATTGTGTTCATATTGAATCGGTGTTGTTTACTGTTTCATGCAGGGAATTGGGTATTTTATTTGTATTCATTTGCTCCTGAATGTATTTCTATGATGAAAAAAAATATTCAGATCAAAACTATAATGGTTTTTACTCTTCTCGAAAAGACTAATACATCCAGATTTTTAGCATCAGTTTCCTTACAAAATTATTGATATTTTTTAAAGCTTAAAAATGTTACGCTTTACCCGAATACTTCAAATCACTGCCTTAAAGATCTGCACATTATTTATAAATGTCTGTACTCTGTCGATGATTTGAAATGAAAACAGAGAAAACATGTAAACATATTCTATGTAATGCGTAAATTGCATGAATAACAAACACTTTAGTTGTTTCTTCAATATCATCATTCGTGGGACTCTTCATCGTTATTCATAGTCTACGAACTACAACCGACGGGAAGTGAGTGGTTCTTCAAGTCCACTACGTCATTATTATTGTTATTTTTATTCAAATGCCTTTATATGTAAAACTGTTCATAATTAGGTGCATTTTCTTTAAATTAAATCGTTGTTTTATTGTAATTTACCACATTGAACTAATCCATGTCTGTTAATAAATACATTTAAATAGCATCGTGAAAAAGTACAAGAAGTTATCCATAATCTTTTTACAATGCGCGACAGTGAAGAATCGGCAGTAGCCGGAACAGTTTCGGTATTCTCGCTCCCACGCCACCTCGAGCCTTGTTGGATCCGCCAGTTGCCCCGGGTCTGAAAATAAGGTACCATGCCGGTATTTGCCTGGGGGGAGTGAGCTCGGGGAAAACCCTATCAGGTTACCGCTGTCAACTCCGAGATTCAAACCACTGATCTCCGAACTTTCTGCAGCACCTCATCATAGTCACGTACACGATTTAACGCGCACGACTACATCGCAGGAAACATCAAGTGGAAAATAAACGCTGTTCCCTTGCAATAAGAATATCATTTGGGTACTTGTTTCATTTAGGGACGTAACATCCTGGTCATTTCATCTCCTATTACTTGTCTGAAAACATGTGTTATTTTGGTGTCCCTACTTGTTACTGATAATTAGGCGGCCGTGACCTTATGTTACGAACCATCTCAGCCTTTGCGTGGAGTAGAAACCGAAAACCACAAGTAAACCCCTCCTAAGATGTCTAAAGCGGGAATCGAACCTTCATATTCTAAGTTTTACCTTACAATGCTGAGTGTACCCTCCTCCAGCAGTCAGACCAGGATCAAATTTCTTGGCAGAACTGGGAGTTGATCTGTGACCTCAAGGGTGACAGCAAGGAATTCTAGTCATTAGGCCGACACAACGATATGGTCAAACATTTTTTATTGAATTTCATCGTACGTACAAGTGTTATGAATGGTATTTGTTGTACATTATACGGTGAAGTATTATCGCTACTGCTTACTATCACTTCATTATCTTTTATTGTTAAATTGGAAATGTCTCTCATCCAGTGTTGGTGTTATTTTAATGGGCAGAACTTCGATGTCATATGTTTTCAGAGGACAACTCAGCCCATGAGTTAAATCAAATGTAAGAGGACCATATTTATGAAATGAGAAGTACATTTTATTCTTGGTGATATAAGAAGGCAGTTACAGCTTTACTTGTTTGGATATGTGAAGATTTGAAGCCATTTTTTCCTAGTTGCCTGAACAATCGATTTTTAATTTCATTCGGTCAACACGCTTTTGCCCAATTAGATTAGACAGGGAAACAAATATATGTATATATGACACTATTCCTGAAAAATAATATAAGTATTAATTTTACTCACTGATAATGCGGTGAATTTAGGATCACCTAGTCAAATTTAGCAAACAAGGTGTTGACCGACTGAAAAGTATAAATAGACTATTTGTGTGTCGAAACTAAATCATTGCCTCTATTTACTAACTCGGTAAAAAGAAAGTTACTTGTAATGCAATTTTTGTCTCATAGTTTGTCAGCATGTTCTTCAGATCCACCGAGTATTAATGTGCTCATGGTTCTAAAGTTTCCTTTCCTACAGTAAAACACTGCATTCTAGTTTCTTAAAATAAAATTTTAAAATATTACGATTCTAATGTTATTAAAAATCCAGGGCAATGTTTATTTATTATACTTCTATGAAGTTGCGTCGGCCTACATAGAAACTGATCCGCAATAGAAATAAACACAAAGAGCAAGTAATCAGCAGTTAAACAAGTAGTTCCGTGATGAACAAAATAGCCTATTTTCATATATCCCACTGGTCTTTTCCATTAAAACTCTCCTGCCGTTTAAAAGGATTTTCCCTGTGATACACTAAATAGCCTTTGCTTCACGACACGTGTCCTCGCCAATACCTTTACAAGGAGAGCTAGAATATATAGCTTTCAATATCGGTGATTAAGACTCCTACCGCAAGGTGGCATCATTCTGTAACGGACCAAGGGAATTAATCTTCAAAAAAGTGAAATGAATGGCTTCTATGGTTTGCGAAAAGTAAGCTACAGAGTTTAGTGCCATTGGATAGTGATTGTTATCACAGCCCAACTTACGAATCATCCTTGCAATCGCCTGAATAAGATAAAATAAATTTAAAAAAAAGTTTTAAAAATCTCGAACTGTTGTCATCTTGAATATTTGAAAACCATTGAACATCATTAAATGTCTCTACACTAAGCTCTGGATATAGAATCTCTGTGCCAAGTTTTACTCGTAATGCGGGTGATTAGGTCACCCGAAAATTCATTTTAATATTTGAAAATCACTTGGCCTGCATGATGTTTTTGTATTTCTCAGGATTTGGAAAGACACATATATGTACGAATTTACCAGTTATCTAACACCGTAAATGATTTCAGTTTGAATGCTTAAATAGTTTTGGAAATATTGAGAACCGGTGAAATATATGGATACCATGTTGGATTGTTTTATATATATGCTATAGAATGTTATGCTAGCAGATGAATATTATAACCGTGGATCATTACACCAACCTGCCTTTCAATCACTTGTTTAGGACACGAGGAATATATAGGTGATTTAAAAATTTTGTTTTCATAGAAATTGAATTAAGTTAGATGCACATATATTAAGCCTTTAGTGATTATTTACCATACCATGTTACACTGCTCTCGTATTAAGCCGCGAGGAAAATCCATATAAATATTTTAATTCGTCTCCGCCATGTTGGACATGTGTACATCAGGTTATTGAAGGTCCCATTGATGAACTTATGTTTATTGCTGTAACAGATTCTCAGATATTGAGAACCGTTTAAATATTTCGGATGGTGGCCATTTTGTTCTATATGTAGGCCATATAATTATGTACCATTCGATAAAGGTTATTGCGAAGATTCATCATTCAAACGTTCACTTCCAACGTATGATGAGTAAACAAAAAAAAAAAAAAATTGAATTTTAAAATTTCTCTGCCAGCTTGTTTTTATGAAGAAAGTTATTAGACCATATGTTAGTAGATAGAATCTTGTATAAACATTTATCGTACCAAGTTTCACTGAGATCGGTTGATTAAATTTCGAGAAAATACCATTTAAACATTTAAAACTTGTTTGGTCGCCATGTTCGTCTTGTATTTAACATGTTCTTGAGCTTCACATGTCAGGACTTACCTTCGTATTATCCATCATCATTTATAAATTCAGGGTGATATCAGTAATAATTTACGAGCTATAGAATACCGGTTAAATATTTCGCGCAGCCACCATCTTGATTTTATAAAAGAAAAAATATTTCAATTAGATGCCTGTGGATTAAATCTTCTATCGACATTTTGATGATAAACAAAAAATGAGATTTATCATATTTCTCAAAACTTCAAGGAAAGGTTCAACTTAAACATGATGAAATAATTCTAGAATTAAAGAAAATTGCAATACACACACTTATGCCCAAGGTAGTAGTTCCTCACCCTCTCACTGAATACAATACACACAACCATGTCCAAGGCTTGGACTCGAACTTGCAGTAGTTCACAATCTTGCACTGCTTAAAATACACACAACCATATCCAAGACTTGGACTCTAACCGGCAGTAGTTCCTCACCATGGCATCTTTCCCTGAGCTACGCCTGCCGGCTCTGTGAAACTTGAAATCTATGCTCCTCATTTGGTTAGTATTCCACGCAACAATTGAATTGTGAATCCAGATTTGAAGAAGAGAATAAAAGACAACGATATTGTGAAAGGGAAAGTGAGCATGAGCTGGAGGTGAGGGTGAGGGGAGACGCTTCGTGGGGTGCCAAGGACGGAGAGGCCGTGTTAAATGTAGTGAAAAAGTGCAAAGTTTCTTAGCGGAAAAACGAACGACCTGTGACAGAGAAAGTCGGCGCGGCTATTGCAATGGAGGTGTTTCCGAGGTGTTCGAGTGGCTGAGCGTGCAAGTGGGTCCCGGACAGTCGCTGCTTCTAAAGTAGAGACTAGTATTTCTCAATCATTTTAGTACAGCGTTTCCGCTAACCTTGATATTAATATCTCAAAGTATCCTTTGTGGGGAATGAACTCATTTATTCATCTATTTATTAATTAGGTTGTGTATTGATTGATATTTTTATTTATTTATATTAATTAATTAATTTATTCAAATGATACAATTATTCATCCACACCATCCACATTCAGAGACGAAAATAGCCGAATATGGTGAGGTAAAATGCTCCTGGTTCACATCGAGTGTGATGATTCACGTACATGGATGGTAAGCAACAGGCGTGGCTCAAACGTGAGTGTTTCATATCCAGTTGTCTCATAAATTAGTTCTTTACTTGGTTACGTGCCAACTTCTAATAATGCATGCAAATACTTCACACCCGCTGCATAGGTGCGAAAGGGAAGTTATCGAGAAATCTAGCGTGGGATATGGAAGTTTCAAAATACCATATTAAATGCAAAGTCATTCAGACCAGCGGAAGTACACGTAATTGCATAGAAACCCTTGTCGACACAGTTTATTCAAGCCTGTATGGCCCATTAATAGATTAATGGCCTGTAAAATAACCCTCCGCTACGATTGGTAGTGTGTAGCCAAATTTTTAGGTTATATCTGGTTGGTTAGAAACGCTCTAAAATGTTCCAACGTTCGCCTCTAGGTGTCAGTGGCAGTGGTATCTGGTACCAACATTGGATCTACTTGATTTTGAACTTGTTGGGAGCCTACGGGCGTTCAATTAATATACCCTCCTATGGCCATCGGTTGCAATTCAGATATAATTAAATTTCATTTCTTCAATATATCCGTTGATTGAAATTAGGTTCTTTATTCATTCCATGTCGGCAACCATAGGCCATTCTGTGCGTGATGGAGCCTTCCCATATTGAAATCGAGGAAATCACAACTGACTTGGCCGACGTAAAGTGGGATCTTGCTCTAATCAGAGACTCCCTTCAGTGGTTTGCACTGATAAACGAATATGCAATGAGATGAAAACATTCTTTTCTGGTATGTGTGGCCGTCTCACCCTGCCAGTAATGAAACATGAAATACCAAAACTGTTCCTTCGTATCTTCTGTGACTGTGTCACTAACATGGACTGACGTAACTAATATACTGCACAGGTGGCTGAGTCTTTTATTCCCTCTATGTCGCAGGAGTGTTCCAGCAACGTTCATGCCTCCACTGTAGTGCGGCTAGACTGACTTCAGGCGTTTAGCAATGGGACGACGTTAAAACGAAACTTTACCAATGTTGCACCACTCAGATCATTTTTCAATTGCTACCATAGGCACTGTACCCTAAAGGTTTCTACCGAAAACATACAAAGGGTGTTACAATATGTTTGCAATACCTATATTAATAAATCATATACCGATTAGACTATGCAACCAACAAGACTGCAAATGGCCCAGTGTTTTTCTCTTACTTCATTGCTCATGGACAAAATATAAAATGTTATTGGTTTGGAGTCCCTTTCAACTACTGCGGCGTTTAGAGACGCTTATGTGCTGGAAATTTGCCCCGAAGGGGATCTTTAACGTACCAGTAAATCTACTGACACGGCTCCTCCGTATTTGCGCACCCTCAAATGCCAGCTGCCTGCGTCATGATTCGAACCTGCAACCTTGGACACAGCAGGCTCACGGACATTTCGATGATAGTGGTGGATGTTGCATTAAGGGGAGGAACTTTCAGATCATCTGCCCCAAATGAAGGTGAATGAATGTAATTGACCAATGAATTGGAAGGAAATGGCCGTGGCCTATTTGCAAGTACCGTCCCGTCTAGAGTTGAAAATGAGAAATTACGGGGAACCGTTTCAAGGACGGCCAGTGGTGGAATTTGAACCCACTTGTCCCCGGAGTGTGGAGTTAGCCTGGCCCCATGAAATGGCTCGGTAATGGACTGGTTTAATAATAATAATAATAATGTTATTGCATTACGTCCCATTCAACAACTTTGCCTCTCTGAGACGCCGGGGCGCCGGAATTTTGCCCCGAAGGGGATCTTTAACGTGCCAGTAAATCTACTGACACGGCCCCCTTGTATTTGCCTACCCTTAACTGCCAACTAGCCACGCCAGGATTCGATCCTGCAACCTTGAACCCAGCAAGAGAGAACGTTACCGCTGAGTCACGCAGCCAGCCATGGTCTGGTTTGCATGATGACTTTCAAAATACACACATCAAAAAAAGTTTTGCATCACCTCGGTTCCAAGAGTTCCGGAACCTTTAAATACAAAGGGAATAGAGATCAACACAAACAACATTTCAGCTCGTTTTATTGCTCATGAGACCCACACATTGCATGTTGTACCATCATACAGCTAGACTTTCAGCATTTGTGGTCCAGATTGCAGTACACACCACTACCTCTAATACCCAGTAGCACGTCCTCTTGCATTGATGCATGCCTGTATTCGCCGTGGCATACTATCCACAAGTTCATCAAGACACTGTTGGTCCAAATTGTCCCACTCCTCAACGACAATTCGGCGTAAATCTCTCAGAGTGGTTGGTGGGTCAAGACGTCCATAAACAGCCCTTTTCAACATATCCCAGGCATGTTCGATAGGGTTCATGTCTGGCGAACATGCTGGCCACTGTAGTCGAGCGATGTCGTTATCTTGAAGGAACGCATTCACAAGATGTGCACGATGAGGTCGAGAATTGTCGTCCATGAAGACAAATGCCTCTCCAATATTCTGCCGATATGGGTGCACTATGGGTCGGAGGATGTCATTCAGGTATCGTAAAGCCGTTTCGGAGCCTTCCATGACCACCAGTGGCGTACGTCGGCCCCACATAATGCCACCCCAAAACATCAGGGAACCACCACCTTGCTGCACTCGCTGGACAGTGTGTCTAAGACGTTCAGCCTGACCAGGGTGCCTCCAAACACGTCTCCGACGATGTCTGGTTGAAGGCATATGCGACACTCATCGGTGAAGAGAACGTGATGCCAATTCTGTGGGGTCCATTCAGCATGTTGTTGGGCCCATCTGTACCGCGCTGCATGGTGTCGGGGTTGCAAAGCTGGACCTCGCCATGGACGTCGGGAGTGAAGTTGCGCATCATGCAGCCTATTGCGCACAGTTTGAGTTGAAACACGACGTCCTGTGGCTGAACGAAACGCATTATTCAACATGGTGGCATTGCTGTCAGGGTTCCTCCGAGCGGCAATCCGTAAGTAGCGGTCATCCACTACAGTAGTAGCCCTTGGGCGGCCTGAGCGAGGCCTGTCATCGACAGTTCCTGTATCTCTGTACCTCCTCCATGTCCGAACAACATCGCTTTGGTTCACTCTGAGACGCCTGGAAACTTCCCTTGTTGAGAGCCCTTCTTGACACAAAGTAACAATGCGGACGCGATCGAACTGCGGTATTGACCTTCTAGGCATGGTAGAACTACAGACAACATGAGCAGCGTACCTTCGTCCTGGTGGAATGACTGGAACTGATCGGCTGTCGTACCCCCTCCGTCTAATAGGCCCTGCTCATGCATGGTTGTTTACATCTTTGAGCAGTTTTAGTGACATCTATGAACAGTCAAAGGGACTGTATCTTTGATACAATATACACAGTCAACGTCTATATGCCGGAGATCTGGGAACCGAGGTGATGCAAAACTTTTTTTGATGTGTGTACATTAAAGCAGCTCCCACCCAGACGGGTGGTGATATCAGCTTGTAACTTGGTACAGATACTCAACTAGAACACTATTGATTGTCAAGAAACACATCCCATGTTAGAAAGTGGCATTTTCCATACATATATCGACTAAACCCTTTATCAAAGCAACAATTATGTCATTCATATCAAAGACCGTGATAGTAAAATTATGTCAATATCAAGGCATTATAAGTTGTGGTTTATTGAATGTTGTTGTCTAATGAACGGTAGTTATACAAATCTAAAAACCAACATTCTCTTCTTGCAATAGGGCCTGAAATACAAAGTGCCATATGGATCCTACCATACGTTAGGAATGAGTGTCCGCAGTGACCTTGGTTTGTGGTGATACGGCGATTGTTAGCGACATTCCACCTTTTCAGTTAGATGACTCCTGAGTGACCTTTGTAGTGCTTTCAATCTCTAGAGCTGTCAGCTCCACTCGCATCTGTGCCTCAGCAGACATTGCTGCCACCCAAACTGTACACTTGGATAGACCACAGCTACCCTGCTTGCGGCGGAGACTCGTTTCTAACGCAGTCTGTAATTTTCGCAAGAACTGGCCTGATAGCTTGTTGTTGTTGTTGTTGTTGTTGTTGATTCATTTAGGGGCTATGCGACATGGTAAAGTGATCATTTCCATTCTCGTGCCTATTAATATTTCCGGTCTGAAAAGATCGACGTTCCGCCCTTAAAATATCACTCACCATCATTCTCGGCGAATCAAGTTTGCTTTGACCGACCCCGTAGCTAAGTGGATAACGTTCATGACTTTGACCTAACAGGACTCGGGTTAAATTCCCAGTCGGGTCATGGGACTTTAATATCCTACGGATAATTCCCCTGGTTTTGACACTGGGTATTTGTGACACAGTCGTCATCCACATCATCCTCATCAAAATTTGCAGGTGGCCCACGGTGGACCAATCTGACCTTCACCAGGACTCTCAGGAGGCTACACAACATAAGATGAAGTTTGCATTTCCCTTCATAGCTCTGAAATAAAATAAGGCTCTGTAGAATAAAGTATGATCATTTAAGCATTAGCTCAACTTTTGGCCTTCTGTTATTCAGCTGTGTTCCAGTAGTCTTTCCTTTGATGTTTTCGTATTTCTTGATTTTGATCCCATTTGCAATGAAAGTGCAAGTTATATGTGGTTTCAGTCGAATCTGACCAAGAAGCATACACTAATTACGAAGGTATATCAAGAAATTTTCAGAATTAAATGAAGCAAAAATTAGAATTTTTGAAATACATATTCAGGAAATTTCCGTTGGAAAACAGATTCTTCAAGTTGCATGCGTTACCATATAAATTCAGTTTGCTTATGGCATCTCCCTTGCAAATTCATTTCCAGTTCTCGTAGCAATATCTTCAGATGGACTGTGCTTCATTATGCTCATTCAAAGAGCGCGTTTGAACTTGTTAATTGACCTGATGGTTTTCACCATCTTATCCTCCTAACATCTCTTCATGAATGCACTGTGTTGCATCTTGCGTTCTGTGGACCACTTCAGACGATTTAATACATATATATTTCGGGTTAAAATATTTCAAAATTGTAGAATAATAAATAAATAAATTGGTATTCTTTACTCTGGACTCCTGAAACTCACCAGGCAATTGAGCAAGTACAAGCCCCATTGCCAGTCCTACTCCTCATGACTAATGCTATTATTATTATTATTATTATTATTATTAATAGTCTAATAATAATCAACATCATAATCTGACTTCCTCTTCAGGGTCTGATGAAGATTGGTATTGTCCCAGAATGATAAAGGATTATAATATATATGGTCGTTTGGTTAGCAAATAAAAGGTGGTACATAATAAAGCCCGCAGTAATAGCGAAGCGTGGATGTCCGATTGGCCCGGCGCCTAACCTCGTGAAGACAATGGCACAGCCGGAGTGGTGTTTGCCATTCGCTTCTGTTCAATTTCGCGTATGGCAGTAGTAGGTAACAATAATATTAACTAATTTAGCTGCCGCCATCTCGCTTGTTTGATGAAGACTTGCATTGTTGTTGGGCGAGGGCTCATTGACACAACTAGTCAAACGGAAGCAATTTGACATTACACGCTTCAGATCATTAATTCCGTAAAGACTGATAAATGATGCAATATTCCCATTTTTTGACCCGGCTCTGTTTCTCTACAGATATAGGTCACTCATTTTTACACACTAAAATGTTGACGTCACAATAGAATGCCCGATGCACAGTAATCGTTTTCATAACACAATTTTTATTTAAATTGAAGGCGTGAACCGCCAGACCAGATATCCAACCAGGATTACATTTTGTATTTTCACAGATCGAAGTTCTCTTTAAATTAGACACATAAGCTAGAGGTAACTAACATGAGGGTAGTACGAATGATTGTTTGGACAAATAGATGGGAGTAATGCCAGTAAAGTACTCGTAATGAAGAGATAAAGTGTCACGGGACAAATACCGGGTGAGTTAGCCGTGGTGGTTACGGCATGACTGATGGCAGTCGCTCACATCCGGGAGGCGAGGAGGTTCGAATCCCCCCGCCGGCAACCTTGAAGATGGTCTTCTGTGGTTTCCCATCTTCCTTCCAGGCAAATGCCGGGGTTGGTCCCTAACTATAGGCCACAGCCGCTACCTTCCAACTCCTCGTCCTTACATTCCAACTTTCCTCCTTCCCTCCCCAACGGTACTTGTAGCTCACCCATTGGGTGTCCGTCTCGAAGCAGCTACAAAACTGGCGAGCCGAACATGTCCTCGGACACTCCCGGCACTAAAAGCCATACGCTAAAAAAAAAAGGGACAAATGTGACAAGGGTTTGAACCCTCATTTTCAGGACATGTATGTATATTTTTCTGTGATGATGTGATTTAATTTGTAATGATTTTCTCGAGTGTTTATTCGTATGTTACGTATTTATTGTTTTAATTAATTAGATTTAAGATATACGTTTATAGCAAGATCCAAGTCAGGTTTTAACATATTCAATGGTAATTATTTAGCATGCTGGAATAGTGCAGTTCTGGTGAGACTACGCCAAATGTGTTAACGACTTCCTGGAAATATTTCTATTGCCAGCGCTCGGGATTTGGCCCGATGAGTTAAGGGAAGTTCAGTGCGTGTAAGGAAGCAAGCAAGCTTGCAACGCTGTCGCGAGTGAGGTGACATTTGACAAGTACACTAATTTGTGATTGGTTAAAAATCAAACAGTGGAGTTTTCTATGCTACGGTAGTCATGGGATGCATGGTGGGAGTTAAGATGTTTTACTTACGGTTGACGGTCTGTGTGGCATTCGATTTTGAATCTCTGCGGAGATAGTTCTGTCTTGTTTTGGGGAACTCTTCGGAGTTACTTCTGTTTTGGAATATGTACTTAGGGAGCTACATGCTAACTTGGCAATGCTCAAGGGGAATTTGTGTTATAGGGGCTTATAATGCAATCTCGCGTTTCACTCGGAACTGTGCAGTCTGGAAAAGTAGAATTTCTTACGGAGTTCTATACCTATTCATTAGTGGATACTACTTATCCACTAGATTCGAATAGCTATAAACAGTTTTGCGGGTCCATGCCTGTACGCAAATTCGTGGGAAAGATATACTTGGCAGCACTAGCGAATTATGCTTGAAAATGCAATAACTTCAGTCAACGGAGTGGAAGTCGTAACTAACAAGTCGGTTCCGACTTGCCACAACATAAATCCACGTAATAATATCTTATGCGTGCGATTGTCAAATTCAGTCTACGGTGAGCCAATCAAACCAGTAATTAAAGTCAGGCTGCGAGTGAAATTGTTAAAGTAAAAAATAGGAAGGAAGCTTGTAGTTTAACGTGACCGTTAATCTTGAGATCATGAGCCACGGGACCTCCTTTTTACGTGGAATCCGAACCACAGGACATGGCATTTCACTTCGAAAATCTCACATGCATTGACCGGGAATCGAACCCGGACCGCCTAGTAAAACGTAGGACTAGCTCAATGGGAAAATCAACCCCAGAGTTAATAGGAATCATCAGCTACCAGAGATCATCAAGAGTGAGTACTATACTGTATATCTTCAAATTTCACCGAGGGTCCATGAGTGTGTCATTATGTGTCACCAAGCTGAATATGATAGGGAACCAATAGTCAGTCTGTAAAGGGCAAGGATCTTGCAAATTGTTTTATATGTGTTTATATCAGAATATAGTATGTTTTTACCAGATATTAGTTCTTATCAATTCTGGCGGTCACCGGTGTAGTTGGCTGTGAATGTTTATTGCTGCTAGTGCTGGGCGGGGAATGTTCTCCGCAGCACCTACATTCTGCTGCGAGAGGTAGCATCAGCAGTTACGTTGGCAGCAAGGCTGTCGCTTGTATCAAATTGTACAACTGAAATTACAGCTTAATGTGCTGTCCACTTAGAGATTCCTGTTCCTTGACCTAATTTGAGTGTTGATTTTGTAGGAATACGCAGCATTATATCAGAGATTTCATCAAGTTTTTCGTCTGTTAAAAACTTAGGCCTGCTTGTTCCCTGTACACCGTGAACATAGCCGGTCACACGAAATTTACTTATCAAATCCCGAGAGGTAACCCGGTTTGACACTTTGACTTAGGAAACCGCGCTTGAAATTTTAGTTTAACATTTTCTGTAAACTGATCGCCTTCGCAAAAAACGTATTCTGCCAAAAAAGTTCTGTCTTCATAGTAAACATTACCGCTTGTATATTGTTGCACTCTTCCACTAATCTATCTGAACACTTGCTTACTGCAATACACACTGACGATTTCGACAGCCCACAGCCCACACATGTGACCAGAGCAAAGTCAAACGAATAGACTAGAGGTAAAGATGAGAACAGGCAGAACGAGCTTCAGTCATATTTCAAAAGAAACAGGTTTGATCAGGGAAACACAAGTGACAATTTTAATCAGAGGAGGGAGGAGAACAATCATAGGAGAGGTGAGAACAATAGACGGAACATTATCAGAGGAGAGATAATTTCCAAGGGCGGGAAATTTTTCAGAGAGGGCAACAGGAGAGTACAGTTCAGAGAGCTAGCGAGGCAGTAACGAGACCAGAGCAAGCTGAGAGACCAAGTCCGAGTAATTTAAACTCTCAGTGGGTTGTGTAAATAGGTCAGGTAGACAGCCCGAAGGTAAGTACAATAGGCAGTGTGTAATTAAAGAGCAGAAGGAACGTTTCACGCCTATGATGAAAGAAGATTTATTGGCTGACCAAGAGGAGTTTCAGGTAAAAGGTAAGAACGAGGGATATTCATCAATTATTGCAATATGCATTTTAGGAAGAGAAGATTAGACTCTGGTCGACTCAGGTAGTGAGAGGACTTGCAATATTGAGGTAGTGTATGAAGAAATTATTAGGGATATACATAGGTTGGAAGAGATACCTGTGAAGACCATGCGTATTGTTGTTACCACTGTAGGAAGCAAGAGTCAGAAAGTGAGTAAGCAGATATTATTGTCTATTACGTTAAAAGGTGAGGTGAATAATCAATGCTGTCTGGTTATACCTAATTTGATATACGAGGTAGTTCTTGGCACTGACTGGCTGAATAAGCATTAGTTTGTTATGGATTTCGATAACGGAGTTTTATGTCTGGAGAGAGCCATTAAGAATCAGGAGATTAGGATGAGATGTGAGCTAGTTGAGGACATGAGTGAGGCTTGTGTTACTAAGATTTTGGAGGGGATGTCAGCAGGGGAGTATGACGAGGAGGTACATTTGGTAGATGTATGCCACATTTCGGTGGAGGAACTTTAGGAAGCCGTTGACAAAAGTAAGTTGTGTGATGTGAGTAAGGAGGATTTATTTGAGATATTAGTAAGTAATAAAGAGGTATTTAGTGACAAGCCTGGATATACGCACGTGTACACTCATCGATTTGAACTGGTTGATAGTTCACCGTTTTCTGGTCCCAGATATGCAATTCTTTCATATATGCTGCCGCCGTAGAGAGTGAAATCATCCGTATGTTGGACCAAGGCATTATTGAGCCTTCCACGAGCATGTATTTTAACCCACTTGTTGTTGTTGTTGTCGGCGATGTTGGGAAGAGTGATGGCTCAGTCAGACTGTGTATTGATGCTCGCCAGTTAAATTCTAAGATGGTAGGGGATTCTCAGAGGCCAGAATGTATAGAAGTTCTTGTTCAGAAGTTCAACGGTAGGAAATGGTTTTCAACCATGGACCTTAGCGCCAGCTTTTGGCAAGTCCTTTTATGAGTAGAAGATAGGAAGCCGACTGCATACAGTTATAAGCGTGGCCTTTTTCAGCATTGTGTTGGACCATTTGGGTGCAAGACTAGTAGTTCAGCACGAATCAGGGCATTAAATTTAGCGTTAGGAAGGGACACACACGATTATGTAACAATGTATATAGACGAACTTATCATTGCACCAAATATAAAGAGGAGCACCTAGGAGGGTTAAAAACTGGCTAGCCCGCAAATGTAATAAAAATAGAAAAATAAATAATCCTTCCCCAAACTGAAGTTAAGTTAAAACCCTCTCAAAAATCCTAATTACAAAATCCGATTGAAATTTAAAATCAAACTACGAGTGTGGCAATTACAAAGGTTCAGTTAAAATACTAATAATGACATCACCGAATTTACTGCAAAGCAAAACATTTATAATGTTCACAAGGCTAGGTTTATTTACATTTATTACATGTTATGTTGGTGTCACATTCGACATTTATCAATACGATAAACAAGTAGCTAAGTCCTGATTTTACGTTAATTACGGATGAGATGCATCCATATCAAAGAAATAAACAAATCTAGTTTAGCAACCAATTGCTAAACTCAACAATAAAATCACACTATCAAATACACTCAAGGGCACAATAAAATAAAGCAACAACAATGAATTGTACACTCTTATATTCTAAGCAATCCTACCTACGCCAATCGGGATACTCTTTGTATCCGACAGTCATCTAAGTGCATGTGGTTACGGTGGCAAAAGCACAATGAAAACTACGTCTGACATTGCATTGATCGCAGAGGCCCACAAGTTACTAACTACTGTGGCTACAGCGAACTTATGTTGTCTCAAAGTATAGTATCATCTCGTCCTAATAAATGGTCTGTTCCAACAATACGTCGTTCCGCTGTGTCGGTCAAACACATAAAATGGTAAAGCAAATTTAGAATAATTTCATCATTGATTATTATTATTATTATTATTTAGATTAATTAAGGTTTCATGATTTATTTTATAAGTTTAGTTCATGTTTATTCCCTCACCGTGTAGTTTAAATACCTAATGACCATTTAAGAGACAAGTCACAGAACAGTAACATACACTTCAAAGCTGTCACTACCATAAAGCAACAGGCTACCCCCTCACGGGTAGTACATTAACACTGGCTAATAAAAAGCACAACAGTGGTGCTGAGGCACGCTAAAACCCTCGGCTAGTGTGATCCAAAAATAACGATCACCATCATCTTCGCCGGCGTACCTCAATAATGCGGGTGAACTCAGTCAATCCTGTCATACGTCTCTAAAAGACACAACAACAACAAGGTTGCAAAATTTATACATGGTCTGGTCCGATCTTAAACTCTGGGGAAACCTACTCCTCTGCTTCACAAACGCATGAAAACTATTACAAATGTGTCGTGAACATAAACGACATCCCTAAACTATGACGTATAAGTCATTAAAAAAACAATACTCACAGTGATCAGCTTTGTTCTCCTATTGTATCAATAAACTAACATTATAATGAGCATTCTTTGAAACAATCAGTCGTGTGTCTGATTCATAGTCGTCTCACAAATAAAAGGCGCTGAGCACTCTGGGTAACGGTGCTTCCTCACCACCTGGCGTGACCTTCTGTCCACTAGCCAAACGCACGTATAAATGCCACAGTAGCGAGCGCAGATATTGCTGCTACAAATTAGAATGAATTATAAGTTTGAGCCTTCCAAGACATGGAAGTCCTATCGGTGGCTCTCAATGAATGTTCGCACCACTTGTCCCTTCACTGCACACTATCAACTTAGACCTATAATCAGCACATTAAAACACAAAGTAAAAACCAAATAGCCCTAAAAGAAAGACATTCCAGTGCACTCCAAGTGCTTTGGAACGTTTAAATCTTAGAATTGGCACACCTCGTGCTTCACATCAGAGTTCCTTCCAGTTCTATAGTCTCCTCTACATTACTCTTGCAATCTTGTATAAAAATATGCGTGTCAAACTCGACACTAAACCCAAAATACAATGGCACAACACCTGTGCACGGTGTGTCGTGAAATGATGCGATGAGTAGTTTAACAACCACGGCTTTAAAAGACAAGTGCAAGCTTCCTACTAGTTTCCAATACACTAGGAATAATTCTGTGGCTTCTGAGCTCACCTGAAGAAAATAAATCATAAGGAATAATTGACAGTGCAGACTTGACTCCTGTCAACCGATACGCTAAGTAATGAAAAAAAACAAGATGTTCAGTAAAGAACATATAGCCTACTTTCTCCTAAATGCATGGGTATTGTTATAACTCTTTGTCCTTTTCAAGGAGTATGATTGAATGTTGGTTGTAGTAGCTTGTTGAAATACAACGTGCTATAGGGATATTGAACATGAATATGAGGTGCCCTTTGCTAGTGCTACCTCTGTACAAAAAATTCGTTCAATTCGGTTTCACCGTGTTTGAATTGATAGGGGGAATCGATTTGCACACATACCTGGCCACCATCTGCAAACTATTGGGCTGATGTTCTTGCAGTTTGGTCAGAATATGTTTCCCACATAAAGATATGGTGTTGCAAAATTTGGTAGAGACTAGATTATTAGGTTGGTCGTAATTACATTTTAGCTTTTAACATTTGGGTGGCCACGATTACGTTTCCGTCAAGATAGCGGTGATATAAAACATGACACTGAGGTGCCCTTTGATAGTGCTACCTCTGTACCAAATTTCGTTCATTCGGTTCCACCGTGTTCGAATTAAGAGGGGGAATCAATTTTGACATAAAGATGGCCGCCATCCGCAAACTATTAGGCTAATGACCTATTAGATTGGCCAAAGGATGCTCCCTCTATAAAGGTATGTTGTTGCAAAGTTTGGTAGAGATCGGATGGTTATGTTAGTCGTAATTTGATTTAAGCTTTAAACATTTGTGTGGCCGCCATTACGTTTCTGTCAATATGGCGGCGATATTAATCATGACACTGAGATGCCCTTTGCTAGTGCTATCTCTGTACCAAATTTCGTTCCATTCGGTTTCACCGTGTTTGAATTAATAGGGGGAATCGATTCTGACACAAAGATGGCCGCCATCCGCAAACCATTAGGCGAATGACCTATTAGATTGGTCAAAGGATGCTCCCTCCATAAAGGTATGTAGTTGCAAAATTTGGTAGAGATCGGATGAACAGGTTAATCGTAATTTGATTTAAGCATTGAACATTCGTGTGGCCGCCATTACGTTTCAGTCAAGATGGCGGCGATATAAAACATGACACTGAGGTGCCCTTTGCTAGTGCTACCTCTGTACCAAATTTCGTTCCATTCAGTTCCACCGTGTTCGAATTAATAGGGGGAATCAATGTTGACATAAAGATGGCCGCCATCCGCAAACTATTAGGCTGATGACCTATTAGTTTGGTCAAAGGATGCTCCCCCCATAAAGGTATGTTGTTGCAAAATTTGGTAGAGATCGGATGATTAGGTTAGTCGTAATTTGATTTATGCTTTGAACATTTGTGTGGCCGCCATTACGTTTCCGTCAAGATGGCGGCGATATAAAACATGACACTGAGGTGCCTTTTGTTAGTACTACCTCTGTACCAAATTTCGTTCCATTCGGTTGCACCGTGTTCGAATTAATAGGGGGAATCGATTTTCACACAAAGATGGCCGCCATCCGCAAACTATTACGCTGATGACCTATTAGATTGGTCAAAGGATGCTCCCTCCATACAGGTATGTAGTTGCAAAATTTGGTAGAGATCGGATGATTAGGTTAATCGTAATTTGATTTAAGCTTTGAACATTCGTGTGGCCGCCATTACGTTTCAGTCAAGATGGCGGCGATATAAAACATGACACTGAGGTGCCATTTGCCAGTGCTACCTCTGTACCAAATTTCGTTCCATTCGGTTCCACCGTGTTCGAATTAATAGGGGGAATCAATTTTGACATAAAGGTGGCCGCCATCCGCAAACTATTAGGCTAATAACCTATTAGATTGGTCAAAGGATGCTCCCTCCATAAAGGTATGTTGTTGCAAAGTTTGGTAGAGATCGGATGGTTATGTTAGTCGTAATTTAACTTAAGCTTTGAATATTTGTGTGGCCGCCATTACGTTTCTGTCAATATGGCGGCGATATAAAACATGACACTGAGATGCCCTTTGCTAGTGCTACCTCTGTACCAAATTTCGTTCCATTCGGTTTCACCGTGTTTGAATTAATAGGGGGAATTGATTTTCACACAAAGATGGCCGCCATCCGCAAACTATTAGGCTAATGACCTATTCATTTGGTCAAAGGATGCTTCCTCTATAAGGGTATGTTGTTGCAAAATTTGGTAGAGATCGGATGATTAGGTTAATCGTAATTTGATTTAAGCTTTGAACATTTGTGTGGCCGCCATTACGTTTCCGTCAAGATGGCGGCGATATCAAACATGACACTGAGGTGCCTTTTGTTAGTACTACCTCCGTACCAAATTTCGTTCCATTCGGTTGCACCGTGTTCGAATTAATAGGGGGAATCGATTTTCACACAAAGATGGCCGCCATCCGCAAACTATTACGCTGATGACCTATTAATTTGGTCAAAGGATGCTCCCCCCATAAAGGTATGTTGTTGCAAAACTTGGTAGTGATCGGATGATTAGGTTAGTCGTAATTTGATTTAAGCTTTGAACATTTGTGTGGCCGCCATTACGTTTCCGTCAAGATGGCGGCGATATAAAACATGACACTGAGGTGTCCTTTGCTAGTGCTACCTTTGTACCAAATTTCGTTCAATTCGCATTCACCGTGTTCGAATTGATAGGGGGGGACAGACATTCAGAGTACACACACTCACACACACACAGACACGCACACACACAGACACACACACAGACTCACACACACACACATACACACACACAGACTCACACACACACATACACACACAGAGACAGACACACTTTTTTCGCCCTGTGTTGATCTCATAAGTCTACTTTAATTTTTTTCAAAAATCGAAAGTAGGCTAATAAGGAGGTGTGTTTTGAATGCTCCTGCATTCCCGAAAAGAAATCAATATTCAAGTGGGCTCATATAGGATATCTCAAAAATTGATTTCACATTCTCAGTCCAGAAAATGCAAATTATTATGGCTGTAGAAGTTTGTAGGTGCCTCTCCTACATCGTTGTCATATAATGGACAGCACGTGGCATTCCCGCGCCACTGTATGTTTCACAAGTATGTGATTAGGACCAAGGCTAGTCAAAATCTATGACAATGTAGAGATTAGTTTAAAGCTAGGCATGGCCTACCTATTTGGTTGCTCAAATACTGCGGTTCTAACATAATCAACTGAAGCAAATACCTTTAACAAAATTGGTTAAAACTCACATGGTTAGCGATCTGGATATTATGGTACCTGCGAACGAGGATCCTTCCTCAATCCTCCGTTCGATGCTTGGTCTTTCCAATTTCTATGGCTCTTTCTTCCTCAACTTGTGGGATTAAATCGGCGGGAACTCTCTCAACATAATGGTCTACTCCATACTGGACATCTCAGAAATAGTTATGTGTGCCCCCATGTGGTGAAGATTAAATACTTCCATAGTTGAAGTAAGTTGTAGCAATGCTTTTACTTTTATACTGTACTATAATTTTCTCACTGGCCCTAAACAGTGTAGATCTGTATCAAGAATGGCCCTCATGTCTGCCACAGGATTTATAACACGCGTGTGGTGTTAACTCACACATTCTAAGTACTCCAAAATATCGAGGAAAATCCTCTGAATTACACAGAAACTTTACACAAAAAGAATGTGCATTTATATATCACAGGCTTTTTATACATAAATATAAGCCTTTGATGATTTTATACAGACTACAACTTCACTCACTCCTCGTGGCTTGCCACATTGAAAACTATACTGGCCTCGTGGTCGGGTCAGCTTTTCAACGATTCACAGAAGAAATACTATTTGCCCACGAATCAGCCTTTTTCACATGCCAAACTGTTGGCCGTAATAAACGATGCACACTTGTGGTGTTGGCCAATAATTATGACTTCAATTCCCACTATTGTACCACGATATTTAGCCGTTGAACTGACAACGTGCGGAAAACGGCTGCCTACAAGTCAAGCAGACCAGGTTGTGGAAGTACCACTGCAACCGTGCAGCGACTATTTAAGGGTGATTCGCATATCTGCGATGTAAATTTGGCATCCCACATTGCCATAAATTCCAAAAATGACGGTAAACGTCTCCAAATATTCGTAAAGCTTCAGTAAATTCACGTAACGAAATAATGAATGTGAGTGAAACAAATCCTCCTGACTCAAAATGCACCGCAGATGTCAAAACAGAGAGTTAGAGCTAGCTCAAAGCTCTCGCGTCTTTTACAGCGTGTCATTGGGTGGAGTACCAACTTCTTCCCAAAGAATAGGCCTATATCACCAACATGAGCCATCCGGGCTCAGTATATCTTGTGTTATGTGACAGAACATGTAATGTATCCTCTTATATCAGCAGCTTTGCTGTGGTAATATACTAGCCTTTAATCTTCTATAACAGGTGCCTAATGCCCTTATCTTTTACAAATGAAATTTTATTAAACCATATTTTTTTTAAGAAATCCATTACACTGTTATATACTTTGTAACAGATAGGGGCTTTCTGACACCGTGGGCATGTAGTCTGTTGTCCTTGGGTGGAATTGGTCTGATAACCAGAGTCCTTGTGATGGCTGTATGTATTTGTAATGCAGGTGAGGATTGGATAGGAGGCGACCACGGCCTTACGATAGGAACTACCTCGGCATTTCCTGGAGTATAAGTGTAAAACCACGGAAAATCACTTCCAGGACTGCTGAGGTGAGAATCTTTCTCAGTTATGTCTCATCGTGCTGAGTGTACCCCGATCCAGCCCTCAGACCAGAATTACATTTCTTAGTAGAGCGAGGAATCGAACCTGAACGTCAGGGGTGAAAGCAACTTCGCCATGAGGTAATCATGTGAAAATGTTCTTCAGTACTGTTTTCATTATAGGTTATGTTGGGTGTTGTTATCTTGCTGACGGCGTGAAGGTTGGCGAACATGGAATGACGTCACAGTGACAGATGACGATCAGGTCATGACGCCAACATTCATGTTATATTATTAATGTCACTTCCAGTGTCTGCTATCATGGTGACTTTGAAGCATGCGTTACAACAATGGATACAACACTGATCAATCCATCAGTAAATTATTATCCCAAAAATCTACATATTTGTAGCGATGTGTGACAAATATTAAGGTTGTATCGTTAGTCACTCATTTAAGGTGACGTGGACTGTACATAAAATATCCTAATATGTACACACAATTTAAAATATACAGTCGTACTAAACACTTTGTCAATAAATCCATAAACCCATAAACCCACTAGACATTCTTTTCTTAAATTTTGTAGCCAAAATGACTTTTAAAAATGCCGCGAGAGACGGCAGGTCAGGACATTTAGACTGACAGGGAATAAAAGATGTATCACCATGCCCAAATATTGTTAAAATAAAATAGGCAGTCAATCAGCCTACATAGCGCTTTTTATCTGATATTCCATATGCCACTTTGAGAAATATTATAAAAGTAATATAATATATATTAAGTGGAAACTAATCTGTATTCTGTTCATGATGCTTCCCTTCCCTTCACGAGGGGATATCAAATTTACAGAGTAGCCTACATCATTTTAAATGAGCGGTAGCCAGAGAGTGCAATGCAGTAATATCCTCGCTATTTCTATGGGGCTATGGTGTTATGTGAACTCATCTGTGTGGAAACAGAAACACTATTATAACCAAGCGGAAACTAATTTTGATGCGAAGAGCTTATCTCGACTTACTTTGATGAACACGTGTTAGTAGGGCGTTAGATCTGACGCGAGGTAATCCCATAATAGCATGTCGAGATAGTGAGTGGTCTGGTTGGATACTATAGGACAACCCTGACAGGTGTGTGGTGACAGCAGCTTCCAGCCCTAGATCTCACTTATGTTGTATTACACAGGTGCTCGACTTTAGCAAACTAACGCAATACCACCCATTTCCTGAGGAAATAACCTGCTTCTACCAGGTGACTTTCAGAAATCAGTGATCGATTTGTCGTTTAAGTGTCCTCTGTCGAATGTGCATAAATATGAAGAAACATTTCATCAACTTTATTCATGGTAGACTCATGGTAGACTCTTGTGCCTTGGCTTATAAAGTCTCTTCCTTTTTGCATTACCCAGTCCGATATATTTTGGGCTTTCAACTCAACCTTACAAAAGTGGAAGAATGCACATTTTATCCCGCTCCCACGAAATATGATAAAAGTTATCCTATATATTAAAATAATTGAAAAGAAATTTCACATTTTATTAAAACTGAAATATCTTGATAAAATGCGTATATGCTTACCATATTGGTTTGCTAAAAGGTGATCCGTATTGAATATTGTCAAATACAGTATGTATGGTATATAATCCACCTATATCTTGATAAGTAATAGTTTTACGAAGACGTTAGTTGGCTTGAGAAATGACGCAGGTTATGATGCATTATCTATTGAGCCCAAACTTATTTGATTATGTCATCTGTGTATTAAAATAATTGCGAATATTCATTTCACCAAGGTCATTCATCTGGCGAAGCAGTGTGCTGGCTGTAGTGAAGGGATGAGCGAGTCAAGTGTTCCTCTACACGCATGCGCCCAGAAACCAGATGGCCTGCCCTGCTGCAAAATACAAGCCCTTTACCGGCTGACATTTTTTTAAGGATTCGTTCTTGGAGGTTTTCCGAGGTAAACTCAATTACAGATGATATAACAAGTAGTTAGGTGAAGAAATATATAGCCTACTTTTCTTAAAATTGCACATACAAACTTCGGATGAAATCCATTTTTAGGTATGGAAATTACATGCAGTTAAACATTAAACCTATCCGCACGCGTTTAATCATGTTGGCAACACTACTATGCACGGGTTGTTAAAAATTAATTTGAAAAACTCTGAGCTACATATGTGCCAATTTCGGAGGAAATCTATTTGTTAGTATGCGTGTTACATTCAATTGAACATTGAACCTGTCAGCACGCGTTAAATCATGTTGGCAGCACAGTTGAATATGGCCTCCTGAAAATAATCCGAAATATTATGGTATATTTGTGTACCAATTTTGAAGTAGTTCCTATGAATACCTTCTGAGATATCAAACTTAGAGTTGGAAAGTAGGCTAAAAATGAAAGCCAACTGTAACTCTGCCCATGTCACTAGCATAAAGACATGCGAAGAGCAACTGCAGTATGGAAAGAAGTGCTGTAGGATTGTTGAAATGAATGTTGCGGAGTAATAAAAATATTAATAATAACCCCGTGGGGGTTTCTGCCTGTTCCCCTATCGGGCGCGTCCCAGGTGGCGGATAGGGAGGCTCGCCGGACTTGTCCGGAGGGTTTGAGGGAAATAAAATACCTCTCGCGGACCAAAAACAGGCACAGCTTGACAACATCTTCAGCAACCTCTGAAGCTCACTACTTCAGTTGTAACCATGACACCGACATAGATCGATGTCCCCACTACTTTCAACTTGTTAGCATGATGGAAACAACCTACAATATAACTACCCCAGGCCCTAGTAGACATACTAGTTATTTTTCTCGGTCATCGGATTCTGGGGGACCGAGGACATCATGCGGGAATGTATCGGAGCTTCCCAAATCTCTTCGCCCAAAATGCAAAACTTTCATTGGTAGCTTAAACATCAACACACTTCGGAAAACTGGCAAGTTAAAACAATTAACAGACATGTTGGATAACTTCAACATCCAAATTTTAGCACTACAGGAAACCAGATACACGGATGAAAATCATTTTGAATCAGGAAATTATAGAATTTATAAAGGCAAGCCAGCAATCTCCCTCCATATGAAGCCACTACAATTTGGCACTGGATTTGCTGTCAGAAAAAACATTATAAACTCAGTGCTTAACTTTTCCTCGCCTTCTGAAAGAATTTCAACACTATCCGTTAAATCAGGAAACAAAGCTTATACGCTTATTAATGCGCATGGACCCACCAACAACTACAATCGTAAAGATCCACAAAAGGTGGAAGACTTCTGGGAACTGCTGGAAGAAACTACAGCCATCATTCCAAATCATCACATAAAAATCCTATTGGGAGATTTTAATGCCCAAATTGGTAGAGAAAGGAAATTCAGGACCATTGTAGGACTATATCCAGCACACAATAGAACTAATAAAAATGGAGAAAGATTACTTGATTTTTGCAAAACTTTTGATCTCAAACTAATGTCAACACATTTCCTGGCACTTCCACACAAGAAAAAGACCTGGAGATCCCCTAATTTTCACTTAGGAGAATTTCAAATAGATCATGTGGCTATTTCCAAAAAGAATCAAAAAGAAATTATGAATGTCAAAGTCAAGAAAGGAGTCATTGACTCTGACCACCATCTATCCTTAATCAAGGTAAAATTTCAACCGAACAGATCCAAACCAAAAATAACAAAAAATCTGCGCGTCGATCCAGAATTTCTTAAACAGAACGCCAGTACTTTCCAAGAAAGTATCCCTACTCACGATTCTTCTGGCTGGTTAGAACTCAAAGATATACTTTCGAAAGCTTCTCAAAACATTGGCACACCGCCCAGGAAACGCAAGCATAGGTGGTGGAACGAAACCTGTGACAAGGCTATAAACTTCAGAATTAAAGCCTGGCAGAATTGGAATTCTCACAAAACGGAAGAAAATTGGCACGAATTCACCAAAGTACAGAAACAAACCTCTAAAATCATCAGATCTGAAAAACGCAAGTACGATCACTACAGATTGGCTGAAATTGAACAAGATTTTACTAAAAACAATACACGAAACTTCTACAAAACCTTCAGAGAAGAATTATCAAATTATCAGGCACCCAGCCTTTGCTTCAAACGCCCGGATGGGACATTGGAAACAAATAATCAAGAAAATTGCAAACTTCTAGCAGATTATTTCAAGGATCTTTTAAACTGTGAATCCCCTAAAGAACAACTCATCTTTGAAAAACAAACATCCAACCAAGATTCAGAACCCCCAACATTGGAAGAAATTAAAGAAATAATCCATGGACTCAAAAATAATAAAGCCCCAGGGGAAGATGGTATAATTGCCGAAATGCTGAAGATAGGTGGTGAGAACGTAGCCCGGAAAATCCACTCAATTCTTGAGAACATCTGGATCACCGAAGAAATACCTGAGGATTGGAAATGTGCGCTAATCCATCCACTGCACAAGAAAGGGGATAAAACCAACATCAATAATTATAGAGGAATTTCCTTGATACCAGTTATTTATAAAATTTTCTCCAAAGCCCTGCTCACTAGACTTGAGAAACAAACAGACCGTCTGATTGGAGAATACCAGGCAGGTTTCCGAAAAGGAAGATCATGTACGGAACAAATTCTCAATCTCAAAACTATCCTACAAATGCGCAAAACCAGACAGACAGTCATTACCTTTGTAGATTTCAGAAAAGCATATGACTCTATAGATCGTCAAACACTTTTCAATACTCTAGAAGAATTTCAAGTTGATAGAAAAACAAGAGAATTAATCAGACAAACACTAACTGGCACTACGTCAAAAGTTAAATTCCTCGGCGAAATATCTGAGCCTTTTGCAATTAACACTGGGGTCCGCCAAGGAGACGGATTATCTCCGTTACTGTTCAGCCTCGTACTTGAGAAGATAATCAGGACCTGGGAAAAGGAAACTAAGGGAATAACCCTTGGAAGACTACTCAAAGATAGAATTCATGTACATTGTTTGGCCTTTGCTGATGACATAGCAATCCTTTCTAATAACAGACAAGAAGCAATTCATTCCATTGAAAAATTACATGAAATTGCCATCAAAACGGGACTTCAAATTTCTTATGAGAAAACTCAGTACATGGAAGGAGCCTCACGATACTTAGACGGACAACCTATGAGAACTAAATTCGGCAAAATCTTTCAAGTGAACGAATTCAAATATCTGGGAGAAATTATTCAGCCCTCTGGTTTAAACCGTGAAGCAAATAAAGAGAGAATTTCCAAATTACAGAAAGCTTACAGAATCACTTGGAATAGGTATAACAAAAAATCAATATCTCGGAAAGCAAAACTTAGACATTATAATACAGTAATCAAACCGGAGGCGTTATATGCATCAGAAACCTTAATCATTGGTGGCAAATCTTTAACCAAAGAGATTGAAAAACAAGAAAGGAAAATTTTACGAAAAATTTTTGGCCCAGTTTTTATAGAGGGAATCTGGAGGAAAAAGTCATCCCAGGAAATATATCGCCAATGTGAAAAAATGTCTCATACTTTTCGGAAAAGACGATTGAAATTTTACGGGCACATTATCAGAATGAACAATGGCAGATTGACTAAAAGAATTCTCAACTTGGCCCTCTCACTAAAAACCAAGAACAGCTGGCTACGTGAAATTGAAACAGATCTCCAGGAAATCAACATTTCAGACAATATTATACAGGACAGATGCAAATTCAGAACCCTAATCGACAATCACCAATTTGAAGACAAACCCAACACCAGGGCCACCATAACTTGGACAGAAGACCGAAGAAAGGCGCTCAGCGAGAGGATGAAGAGATTTTGGAAGGAAAAGAAGGCCAACACATCAGCTAAACAGGTTCAACCGTGCTCCTGAGTCGGGCATAACGATGCAAGAAGAATAATAATAATAATGATAATAATATTTCTTTAATTCGCTTCTCCTCCAATCTCGGTTTCATCCATGTACTCTGCGAAGGATCATTCCTCTACCGTGACAAGGTAAGCGTCAGCACTTTGGCAGCAAATTCAACTGGGGATCGTGACAGGACGATCGCCCAAGCGACCGCCAATTTGTGTCTAAATATGGGAAGGGTTTATGGAAGGAAGTCGTTAGTAAGTTAGTTATTGTTGTTTTAAGGGGCGGAACTTCGAGGTCATCTGTCCCTAAGTCGGTCGTAGACCTGTTAAAAGGAACCGTCCCGGCATTTGCCTGTGGGTAAAAATGGGAAACCACTGAAAACCATTTTCAGGATGGCCGAGGAGAGATTTGAACCCACGCTCTCCCGATATCAGCGATATACAAGGTAGCGCACTCAGCCACCGTACACGGTATAATAATGATAATTATGATTATAACAAAAATAATAATAATAATAATAATACGATCTTTAAGTCCTAATTAACAACAGCGGCTTTTAGAGACGTCGGAGTGTTGACATTTTTCTTTCAATGGGACCTTTTAATAGACATGTGTCTCCCACATGAAATTACCATGATATGCCAATTAACTGCACCGGGCTTCGAACTTGCCATTTTGGAAAGAGGAAGAAACTTACTGGTGTACCACGCAGCTAGCCCTAAAGATTCTAAGCTATCTACAGAATATCAGGTTTCGGAAAGTATTGCAACAAGTCTTCTCAACAAGTATAGGCTACAGAGGACGGAATTCTCGGCCGCACCCCTATTTCGCATCGGGGATGACACAAACAAAAACCCTTGTTGAGTCATGCAGGCCATCGACACGCTGGGCTACTAGCCTGTTCTTTTCCTGGAAGTTGTTGGACGTAAGATGAGCTTACGGGAGACATGTCTCTGTAGAAAAGCTCTGGGGGGAGCGAGGAGATGCTGGCTGGCCGCTAGAAGGTATAAAATGGGGCCTGCGAGGTAAGGGACGGAGAGTTCACTTGGAATTGAGTTAACAGTCGAGTGCCTGAGAGTAGTGAGCAGGGGTGACAGTTGTGCAGCTGAGAAGGTAAGTTAGTACGTTTGTGTACAAAGTGCTGTGCTATGGAACGTTGTGTGGTGGGTGCAAGCGGTCAGTGCTGAGGGCCTGGAGTTCGCAACGTGTGGTCAGATACGGAGACTGCAAGCGGGACTCGAGCGGGAGCTGCACGACAGAGCACCCACCTATTGGAGACTGTGTTGGACTATGCGCAGCCTGCTGCGTGAGAACTGTCTAAATAGTTGTACAGTGATTAGTAACATACTCCACCAGTTGTGTTTTATTTAGTGCGCGCACTCTGGGTCCCGTCACAATACTTTGTCTGCTAAAAGAACTGAAATTCGGTCAGGAGGAACTCGAGGCTATTTTTAAAATTAATCAGGACGAGGATAAATCAGAGATTAAACAAGTGGAAACCAGCCTGTAACGATCCTGGAGGAAGGTTGTAAGGTGACATGGCCGAGTAGAACAACCGATTGCAACCCTTCAGATCGTGGAGTCCAGAATTCGGGACGCAGAGCGAGTCGGAGTTGAGTAACGAGAAGGCGTGATAGCCCTAGAAACTGTACTGAGACCTAACAACACAGATGATGGGAACAGTGTCACGACTGTGAAGAGCCCGCGTGTCAATTAAACTACATCGTGACAGGTCTGCGGGTACGGGTTGGATACCGTGGTGTGAACGGGTGGATGCCTGAGGACGAAGCCACCCAGCTCATCGCGGGATTTAACGGACGTGTGGTGAATGTCTTACATGACGTCCGAACGGAGACGAGAAGTAACGGAATCGTCGCGACGCTGAACGAGCGTCATGGGGACTACCAGATGACAGTCACTTACCACCTACAACTGGAAGGGAGGAACCGGCATGAAAGTAAGTCACCTCAAGAGCTCACATTGGTTGGCATGCCTCCCGGGCATGTACAGCGAGAGGCGGCGTACACGTTTGCATATGGGCATCCCGACGCCGCGGTACCACAGTATCCGATGATCAGTGGAATGCATGGCCCATGGGTGGCGATGACCATCACGTTCGGAATTTCGGCGACGAATGGGACAGCTTGGGTGACGCCATCAATGAAGATTGACGCTGCCAGGGACGGAAAGATGCTGGGCGCTAGCCTCCCGACACCGAAGCGGCGTAAACCAACACCGGGACGCTGCAGCAGCAGAATAATCACCTGTTGGCTGCTGGGATAACCGAACATCTAACAAGAAGCTGTCAGCAAGGAGCAGCCTTCCAGCTAGTGAAGCAAGTGAGAGCCAACCGAAACAGGAGCTCGTCAGCACCATCATTACCGCCGCCTCGCACCTTGGACTGCCTTTCGATGAACTACTTAAATGCGAGTAAATTAAGGAGGGAGCAGTGTGATGTGTTGTCGTGCGCCGGATGACCAACTCTTGGCAGGGGGTGGTACGGAAGTTCCACCAGCTGGCTAGAAGAGTTTCCCGTCTTCATCGCCGCAGGGATGACCTCGCAAACAAAGCCTCTGTTGAGTTATGCAGGTCATTGACACGCTGGTCTACTGTGTTCTGTTTCTGGAAGCAGCTGGACGTAGGACAAACCTCCGAGAGACAGGTAATCGGCCAATAGCTCTGGGGTAGGCCAGAAACTGAGAGGCCAGTTAGTAGATATAAAAGGGGCCCGCGAAGACAGGGGCGAGGAGTTCAGAGCAGTAGAGTTCTATTGAGAGTAGGATGAATTTCCTGAGGAGTTGACAGCCAAAAGCAGTGAGAGGACTTGGCAGTTGAGTCATTAGTGACTGACAGCTAAGAATAGCAGTGTGACAGTGTGTACAGTGGAGCAAGCCAATGCGCCTGTGTACTACCCTACCAGGAAATTATTACCGCTATACGTGGAGCGAGGCTGTTGTGTATACATTACGTCATCTCGCCTCGTTAAGGCTGCAGCGAGCGGTTGCGGAGCAAGAGGGGGGACGCATGTTCAGTCATACAATGAGAACACACCGCACAGCGCACGACCCAGCACGAATCATGCACACAAATGACATGCGATGAGGTTTCGCTGGCGACGACTGCACGTCTATCGCAGGCGAATGGCTGGGCGGAGCGCATTAGTTCCGATTTCAGCCACCGGTAACAATTCGCTGTTTGGGTAGTAAGTGAGTGCTGCGCCACTGAATGTTGTGAATGTGGGTGTAAACGGACAGTTGTGAAGGTCCTGAATTCGCAACTTGTGGGCAGACACGGAGACTGCAAGTGAGACTCAGTGAGAGCTGTACGATGGTATGTCACTGAGGTGGAGACTGTGAACTGTGGAATGAAGACTTGGCAGCCTGCTGCGTGAGAAATGAGTAAATAGTTGTACAGTAGACTTAACAAAATTTGGTGGTTAGTAAAGCACGCTACCAGAAGTGTTTTTATTTCGTGAGCGTCAGCCTCGTTGCGTAGTGGCTAGCATTCTTGGCTGTCACAGCGGAGACCCGGGTTTGATTCCCGGCTCTGCCAAGAAATTAAGTTCTGATCTGAGGGCTGGGATGGGATCCAGTCAGCCTCGTGACGCAAAACTAAGAAGAGGTGGATTCGATTCCCACATCAACGAACTTGGAAGTGAATTTCCGTGGTTTCCCACTTGTACTCCAGGCGAATGCCGGGTTGGTTCCTAACTCAAATCCACGGTCTTTTCCTTCCCAATCCTCACCTGAATTACAAATACAAATGAGTGAACAAAGGTCTATAGGGAAGGATGGCTGATACAGATGTATTAATCGATGTAGGCCTTGTACATGATCTATACCCACCCATACCTATCTCTGTCTTGATTTGGATGACCAATAGGGAATCCCTCATTCTGAGGGTAAACATTGGAATGTATTTCGTGTTTTATAATAGACGACTCCTGGATGAGGCACAGCGAAGTCAAATTTAAATTATACAAAATGTCCAAAGAATGGTAATACAGGCCAGCGTTTGTAAAAGCTGAGGACCTGGCATTTTCAGTGGTAAACTTCCCTTGTCCCGTGGATATCGCAGCCTTGCCGTGTGATATAAGATGCGCACCATGACTGCAAGGGGAAAATGGAAGTTCGGCGATTGAATGTTCAAATACCGATGTTGACAGTGATTATACTGGATTGGTTACGAAGCACATACCCCAATCCTAGACCCAAATTCTTATCATCACCACAGAAAAATAGGTTATCCGACTAATTCAACACTTACACGGGATTGATAAAAATGAAATACCAACAGCAAATACAAGAAAAGTCAGAACCTCAGAAACAATCCTGTTCTTGAATTTTGATTTCCTTGTTGAGAATAGTGTGCTCCTTCGCCAGTACAACACAAATCCTTTAATTTAATAGGCCTTTACTGCTATAAGTGAATATACCTAATGTGCTCATGATTGATCAGACAAATAAGGTTTATACAGTCATTATGCTGCATAGGAAAGTAAATTCAGATGTTGTGTTGCTCTCTTTAGAAATGCTAAAAAATTTAACCCTCTTATTATTCAAATCACAAGCAGTCCACATACTTGCTTACAGCCGAGAAAGCTCAATTACAGTACGTGAATTATACATTTTTGTAAAATGAGTAACTTTGAAGCCTATTTTACATCGAAAGTTCAGAGAAGACCATTGTTCAAGGAATCTAAAAAAGGCATGCCCGAATTAGAATCAGAACAAAACTGAGGAAGTTGATTAACGTGACGTTGTTTTCAGATCCCGGGCCATCCAAATTGATGATTGGTTCCTCTTAAATCAGAAACACCTCTACTTGCACAATGGAATATGTAAATACAGTATAATACTAATTATGATAATAATGGTGTGTGAATTCTAGGGAGGCTTGTTGAAGGTCATTCGAGTTGACGGCCATAGGGGACCTGTATGCAAGGATGAAGATGAAATAAGTAATTAAATCGTTGTGGTGTTTGAAGCCATATTTTCAGTGTTGCCTTAGTAAACAAGAGTTTAGTGCTTTTCAGTCGGTCAACACGAATGTACCCAAAAGAGATGGGTTATGCCCTAATCCTGAAATAAATTACATGAGATTAATAAAACACTAGGATGACCAGTTTCGATCGTCAAGCGATCATCATCAGATCCATTACACTTAGGCTACAAAATCTATGTTTGAAATACAGGTGAAAATATTTACAATATGTACAATTATTTAGTTGCAGTATTGGTACTGCAACTGTCAGTGTATGCTAAATGCAGTATATATGTTAGGTGAAATGCTAAATGGTGATAGCTATCCGGAGATTGTACTTTAGAGAGATTATATGGTTAAACTATAAAATTTTTGGCTAACTACTTATCTGATTGTCTTCCGTATTACAGCTACTCGGATAGCTATCACCATTTAGCATTTCACCTAACATATATACTGCATTTAGCATACACTGACAGTTGCAGTACCAATACTGCAACTAAATAATTGTACATATTGTAAATATGTTCACCTGTATTTCAAACATAGATTTTGTAGCCTAAGTGTAATGGATCTGATGATGATCGCTTGACGATCGAAACTGGTCATCCTAGTGTTTTATTAATCTCATGTAATTTATTTCAGGATTAGGGCATAACCCATCTCTTTTGGGTACATTCGTGTTGACCGACTGAAAAGCACTAAACTCTTGTAATTAAATCGTCACAAACACCCAGTCCCTGATTCAGAAACCACTTTGCCATGAAGCCGGACTGTATTTTAATTATACCTCGAAATTCATGCAAATACATATTTTCATTTAATGAGAATATTTCTCTAGACACCCCTCATATTGCAGCCAAATTAGAAAATTTTGCTTAAACCACAGTTTCTGATTTATAAGAAGTGTGTGCACAAATTCCAATTCTCGTCCATCTTATGCCTCACGATCAAGCACTAAATGGGAAGAAAACTGATAACTCGTTCCACAAAGACGTATTTAAGATAGTTTGAAATGTGAATACTGGTAGGTGTGAGTCATTCCAGATTTACTAAATACGCCTCACTATTTGGAATAAGCGGAGTCTACAACTGATAACGAATCATTCCGAGGATTTTTAGACATTTCTAAGGTTTATCTTTTTGATGTGCACATGCTTGATTAGAAGTAAGAAATCTGTTGACCACAAACATTGAGAAAAAGCAATAACAGAGAACCCTATACAAGGAAGAATTTGCTACGTGGGCTATATCATAAATTGTATGCGACCATCTGATTAAAGAGAACCCACAATAATATACCTACTTTGGCATATCGGAAGAGCATATTGCGGCTGTATCATATGTGATAAATTATCAGGCAATCTGCAGCAGTAACTTTTAACTTGTTTCATCAATAATATTTTGTTACCGCTTTATGAATATTTATTACAAACATTCAGTATAACAAATTGCCAGGTAATTCATGTGCAGAGCTTGTTGACGTTGTTGAAATGAATGAGTGTTTGTTAAATAACAAAGGCCATGAACAGTATCATGCTCGAAAGCATTATAGAGGTAATGTTGTTCTTTTGACGACAGTTTGTGTACCAAATGAGATTTCCTTAACTACTAGGTCGTGTTGTGTACATGCTTTAGAAGCCATCATGTTGCTAATCAGAAAGTTGAAATTCCTGGCGCGACCAGGATTCGACCTGGGACTTTCCGATTTCCACTTCAATGCTTTTTCCAATTGGGCTACCGTCAATGGACATTTAATATCTCCTTGGCGGCTACTGCTGTCGTCACATCAGCCCTGTATCGGTATGGCTGTGGTGCGTATTATAAATAGTTATCATTGTTATTGTTGTCTTAAGGGGCAGAACAGCCAGGTCATCTGCCCTTATAAGATATAGACCTAGTGTTTTTATCAGACATTTTAGTTCTCTGGTTAACAACTTGCTGGCTTCTACGTCATATACACTACAGGACGTAATAGCTGAAAATCTCATTTGGTATTCAAGTGGACGTGAAAATAAAATATGTCGAATATGGCTACAGTGGGCTTGAGCGATACAGTGGAAGTACCTACCGTTGTCAAACAGCAAGAAAGTGTTTGTTTGCGGCAACTCAGTTCAAAAATTCATCGGGCTGAAAATATTGAAAACCGCCCTTATCCGTATTATTCTTCGATGTCATATTTAATGTTTGGCAACTGACCTAATTGCCCGAGGTCATCATTTTAAAATGAAACCCGGTTCCTCCTGGGGAAAATACGTCCAATGTAAAACAATTTATTCAGTTGCAAATCAAGAGCGAGTTTGTAAAAGGATAAAAGGTATACTTTTCCATTTGAACCCCTCGCACTGTAAGGGAATTGAATTCACTTGAACTCAGCTTGGGGAAATAGACGACTTAGACTTTACTAATCCTAAAACATGGCAATGAATATCGGCATCCATCCAACCAACCCAGGCAGGATTAAAGTGGTGATGAGCTTGACAGGTAAAACCACTCAATGTGCTCTTTGTAAGTGGGAGTGCAATGGCAGTCTCATTAAGAGGATATAGTCTACAATTCCACACCGAGGTCGCTTTAGACTCAGGCAAGTTACAACATAAAACTCAATGCTTTTCTGCAAACCACTGAAGGTTGCAAAGTTTCTAGACGTTCAATTCTCCTTACTGAATGCACGTTGTTTTCCAAGCAGCACTTAGAAATTACCAAACAATCTTAATCAATCCAGTCTTTTGAATGTTGCTTACTTTGACATTTTAAATTATAATAAGCGATGAGGATGAATTTCCAAATAACGATTGATTAATATTGTATGTTATCTACGAAATTAATTTAAAAGTTATGTCATAGTGCGGAGAGAGAGAGAGATAAAGTTTATTCCATATAAATGCTTCTTAAAGTGAGTGGACTTGTTACAGACCTAGTAATAGAAGCCTAATAATAACTGTGATACGCTATGATCCAACACGTTACAGCTCTTTCTTTCTTTCTTTCTTTCATTCATTTGCAACCGTTTGTCTCATTCCTCCTTAAATTAAATTAATGGGCTCAGTGGATCTACGGTATAATAATAATAATAATAATAATAATAATAATAATAATAATACTTTATTCTTCGGCTTTTCCCAATTAATTGGGGTCACCGGAGCCAACCAGGCTCATTTTTTTGGTTTTGGCCGGGGATTTTAAGGCCGGATGCCCTTCCTGACGCCACGTGATTTTTCAGGTGAAATTTCCAGCCCGCTGTCACCGGGATTCGAACCCCGGCCGTCCGGGTGAAAGACTAGCAGCTAAGCCACTGCGCCATCACGCTCCCCAATAATAATAATAATAATAATAATAATAATAATAATAATTATTATTATTATTATTATTATTATTATAAAATAATATCATATGTCCTCGGGTGCCCGGTGCAAGCTTTGTTATTTGACACCCAAAGGGTAGCTTGCATGTCGAATTTCGTTGTTCCTTGAAGCGCTATGAAAGCCAAGGGGGTTAGATATCTAAGCTCCTTGAACACTATAGCGCTTTCTAGAAGAGAAATGAGGAACTTTGTGTTGGCGGAAACTCCCGAGATTAATTTTGCCAGTATGAACACGGCCAACTTAATTCAAATGGGTTCTTTGACATGCCAACATCGTATGAAATGGTGTCATAATTTTTGCCGCCTTTCAAAAATCACTTAAAACAGCCCGGAGCGAACCTGCAAGCTTGGGGTTAGTAGACCGACACGTTAACCACTCACCCACCGTGGCAATCTTTCAATCGGCGGTGGGAATATATTATCTACGGTGTGCGCACGGTACAAATTTTAGGATCATATGAGGAAATCCTGGAGATTCAATGAATGAATACTTTTTTGCACATACTCAGGGATAATTTAAGTATAACACAGATTTATTATTCGGAACGAATAATACAACTACAATAACATGGATAACAAATAAATAAAAGTACGATAAAGCAAATCAAATTTGAACGCGACAAGGTAAAAGGTTAAACAAAATTGGATCGAACCCGATCCTTTAACTATGGAGCCCGTCATCTCTCGTATAATCCATGTGATTTGATGAGACTCAGGGTTCCTCATATTAGGCTAGTCAATGTCTCTGATCTGTCTACTTACTCAAATATCTCACAAGAAATTGGAGTGTCCTACGCACTCGTTTACGTTAATTCTACAGTATATGGCCCTTGCCCGTTCTCAATGTCATAGACATTTAAATACATATGTGAATGGTAACAGTCACAAAATAACAGGGTGACTATCAGATGAGCAAGTATTATTAAATTATGTTTATAGAGAGCAGTGGCGGCTCGTGGCTGTCTAGACTGGGGGTTCAATAGAAGAGAGCGCTCACTTCAAATGGTGGACCCTTATTCTTCTACTAAGATAAACAGTATACAGGTGGTACCTCAAATTTCGAACAGATAGTTATGAACATTACAATGAGCGATTTCAAACACAGTGAGCTCAAATCATTCGCCTCAAACAGAACTCAAATCCTGGATCAGCATAATTAGTGATCTCGATCTCTCACTCAAACACACGCACAAAGACGCACCTCTATGACAGGTTCCATCTGGTAATGAGCCTGGTTAAGATCATGCATAATATCTATTCTTACAGCAATCGAAAGTGCAAGCAGAGCATATAATGAGTGTATTAGAAATGTTAATAGATTTACTCCCCCTATGCAGACTGCTTGTATGTAAAATCCATCCTACGTTCCTTAATAGAGGCAAGCCTGTCTATCACTGCTTAATTAAAATCCACAATGTCCCTGACAAACCGTATTTCAATGGATAGCATAGCCAGTGCTGTCAGTCTGTTCTCTGCCTTCGAACTGCGTAAGAAGGTCTTAATTCTCTTCAGAGTTAAAAATCACCTTTCTGCTTCTGATGTAGTCAAAGGAACAGTAAAAATAATTTTCAAGAGTTTGGCACATTCACTGAAGGTATTTGCTAACCTATTTTCTAGGAGAAACTGCATGAGGTGAATAGCGCCTGAAACGGCCCGGAAATCTTCTCGCATATACAGAATCTCTAATTCAGTTCTAAGTTTTGCTTTGTTGAGGAATGGATATGACTCACAGCCTTTGTGAAGAATAGAATGTGGAAACTGCTTCTCATACTTGTCAAAACTCTCTGACCAGAAAAGATTTCCTGCAAGAAGGTGATTAGTGAACTCGAACCGTTCTCTGGCGTGAATTATTACTATATTAGATATCTCTTAGTAGCAACAATTTTTGGAACTAGTTGCTGTATTCTTTGTCACTTAGCCGGTGGAGGTAAGGCGTCATGTTCAAAAGCAAATCAAATTCAAGCTGATCAATCATGTGTGATTTTGAACTCCATGTTTCTTTATTTTCTGAGACAAATGGCCAAGGTCTGTGACACCTACTTTTGTCCAGTTTTCTTCTCCATCCCCATTTGGGAAACACAAACACGGGAAACAGAAAACTCTAAAAGAATATTCTGCTCTAATATTACACCCACAAATCCATTCTGCTCTCTTGTATATGTCCGATTTAAATTTCCGAACAATCCTCTTATATTTATTAGCCTACTTACGATTTTTTCCAAAAAATGAAAGTAGACTTATGAGATCAACACAGGTCAAAAATTACGTCGTCTGTGTGTCTGCGAGTGTGTGTGTATATGTGTGTGTGGGATTTTTATGTCTGTCCCCCTTTTCAATTCAAACACGGTGAAACCGAATTGAACGAAATTTGGTACAGAGGTAGCACTAGCGAAGGGCACCTCATATTCATGTTTTATATCGCCGCCATCTTAACGGAAACGTAATGGCGGCCACCCGAATGTTCAAAGCTTAAATCAAATTACGACTAACGCAATCTGCTCTCTTCCAAATTTTGCAACAACATGCATTTATGTGGGAAGCGTCTTTTGACCAAATTACAAGGTCTTCAGCCCAATAGTTTCGAGATGGTGGATGTATGAATCATGCAAGTGTTATAGCCCAACCGTAACTTACGATTCAACAAGGCCTGCCCTCAACAATTCAGCTTATCGTACAATCTGTCCTCAAAGAGGTCACCGGTAGGATGTTAGCATATTCCAATAGAATATGTAACCGTAGAATTGACTAACAGGTCAGTCTTACCGTGCCATATCGTTGTGGGCCCACGCCGTCCCATTGTCAAAATGGCCGCTATTTTAGCTCGTAAATACGTATATTTCCGTAACTTCCTAAGTTATATCGTTTCAGGAATGCACTGAGCAAAATAATACATATTTAGTATCAAATGGTTTATAAAAACGCCAGAAAATGCTAATTAAATATGATACATTTATACTAAACCAGTCGTTTATCAAGTATTATCGTAGCGCATCCGTGGCGTAATTGTAGCAACTTGGGCTCATAGTCTGGGTGTTTGTGGATCAAATCCATGCAGTTTCAATTTATTTGCTTCGTTTTATTGGTATTTATTGATTTATAACTACTCAGACGTTATAATATTAAGCATATTGTACATCGTTTGACGAGGATTTCGGGGAGCCATAGACCTCAAATGACCCTTCCGAAACCCCCATCTCCCAGGAAGACATACAGGACGGGAAGGAATGCATTCATGGACTGGGAAAGCACTAAAGAAACTGTACTCGGGTGAGTCGGGTGTAATGAGAGGTGAAACAACTAGTCCAGAGGAATACAAACTAAAAAAACACAATAAAGAGGCAAGGCTTACATTTAAATCGCACTCAGTTTATTCAAAAAAGTGGCAGACCCCTAACTACTTCAGAGAGGTGAAAACGGCTAATCCGTGCTAAACAATGGTGATAATAATTAAACTCGTCTCCGTGCGAAAATCCTAATAACTTAAGCCTCTCGAAGTCCTACGCAAAAAATGGAAAGTCACAAAAAATGCAACATAAGAGAATGACACGTAGTTCTTCCCTATACAATTACTTCGGAGATTCAATAATAATAATAATACAAGCATGACTCTACAGCAAATAAAGTTATTTACTTGTTTACAATGCAAGGTGTTCGTTACATTTACAGCACAATAAATTTACAGCTACGCTATGATGGTGTAATCTCAAACATGTATCATTATAATAATTTAATCTAATACCTATCGTACGTTAATAGTAACAATGATGTAAACGAGAAGCGTTTCATCCAAAATTTATTTCCAAGCAAAATCTATGCACATAATGAACTTAACAGAACGCATGAAAATCTATTCTAATTTACAACACAAATAAGTAACATGTAACCCTTTTAATACTGCGCAATGGGCGCCACTGTTCCTGCCTACCTACATCACAGTTTCATTGTTTGTGAAGTTGGGTCATGATTTGTGTGGGGAGAGAAAAATTTAGGTCGGCGACTGCATGAGTAAAACATGTCTAATGCCGCATTATCATGTTATGCTACCGTGTTTAAACACGTAACTAACTAACAGGCTTTTTATACACAAATATAAGCCTTTGGTGATTTTATACAGACTACAACTTCACTCACTCCTCGTGCCTTGCCACATTGAAAACTATACTGGCCTCGTGGTCGGGTCAGCTTTTCAACGATTCACAGAAGAAATACTATTTGCCCACGAATCAGCCTTTTTCACATGCCAAACTGTTGGCCGTAATAAACGATGCACACTTGTGGTGTTGGCCAATAATTATGACTTCAATTCCCACTATTGTACCACGATATTTAGCCGTTGAACTGACAACGTGCGAAAAACGGCTGCCTACAAGTCAAGCAGACCAGGTTGTGGAAGTACCACTGCAACCGTGCAGCGACTATTTAAGGGTGATTCGCATATCTGCGATGTAAATTTGGCATCCCACATTGCCATAAATTCCAAAAATGGCGGTAAACATCTCCAAATATTCGTAAAGCTTCAGTAAATTCACGTAACGAAATAATGAATGTGAGTGAAACAAATCCTCCTGACTCAAAATGCACCGCAGATGTCAAAACAGAGAGTTAGAGCTAGCTCAAAGCTCTCGCGTCTTTTACAGCGTGTCATTGGGTGGAGTACCAACTTCTTCCCAAAGAATAGGCCTATATCACCAACATGAGCCATCCGGGCTCAGTATAGCTATTGCATTTAGACGTGTCGAAGAATCAAATCTAAATATTGGTCATCAAGGTTCCTTTAAATTTATTGGTTTATTTACGTTTTATTAGACTTCCTAATTCCATGTTTATGTTCATTATTAAGTGGAAAATCCTGATATTTGATTATTATTTTCTTATTTATCAGATTAGTTCAGTCCTATCAGTTTCATTGTATTCGTAAAGTGTGAAAAATTGGTGAAAAATCATCCAATATCAAACTCATCATTGGAAGAAAAATCAATTCCAAACTTCAACTAGCACCTCTGTGTGCTGACCAATATCACTGATCCATCGATCATCTGCTGCAATAACGAGACAAAAGTCGTTCACGTCATCAGCTCATATAGTACCAAAACTTGTACTGGGCAACTAAGGGTAATCATATCCTACCTCTGTAGTGCATTCCAACATAACAATGGTTTTACTAAATTTATACAGTTCCAGCTTGTGGACAAGATTTTATTCTGCTGTAATGACAGCTGTGCATTCTGAACATATAGAAAGTGTGCATTATGTGCTCATATATCAGACATCTACAGTCTGGGAAAACTTGTATTAATACACCAGGGTCTTTCGTTTACAGTCCTAAAATGACCCCTCACTTCGAACTCAAGATAGCCTGCGTGGCTCATCTTACAAAATTAAAGTTCATAGCTTGTATCATAGTCGTCTGAATGTCGAATTTAATAAAGTTACACTCCCACTTCTCCACATATCGTAAACAGGTTTTATGCAGTATTGGCTAGTGTTCACTCCACTCACAGCCTTCTAAATAATATCTCAAGAAAAGAGTGTGCTGTAGTCGCGTTTACAAGGTCAATAATTTAAAAAAATGTGGTATTGGCTTGTTTCACGGCCAACAGGTGATTGCTGGGTTTACTGTCCCAGTAAGGATGCAGGTATTCAGACAAGAATATTTAACAAAAATACCAACACGTTAAAGAGTGTGGATTCGATGCACTGTCGAACTAGAAAAAGTTTATTTACAAAAATGTTGGCAAAAGCGTTTGTCCCAAGCTTTTGCAAATGATACGACAAAGATTTGTGGTTACCTCACAACTAGGAAAACATGTTAATTAAGGGCCCTACCTAAGAATGTGCGGCGTAAGGTCTTACTAAATCTAATCCCCATAACGAGATCGTACATAAAAAGGTGTTTCGGCTTCTAGCCAGTCTTACATGTGTGCTTCACATTTCCTTCGTTAAATGACTTGCCTGGTTTAGGTTGCAAGTAAGCCATGGTGGTAAGATGCCTAGGATACACGGTCCTTCCTTCATAGTATTATCCAGCCATCACTGAACCCCGCCATCATGAGGTTTTTATTCCATTTCCAACTCCATCATAATGGGAATAATTAGCATTTCTTCGGCATGTAGAATGTGCGTAATTAATGGCATGGTGATGTCGTATTTTTAGGTTTGCACTGAATCTAATATTAAATTATAAGTTGCAATTTCTCACTGAAGCTACACTTGCATTAGCGGGTAAGCAATAATGGCCATGGATTTTTCCTCCGCTCACAGATTTTAATTCTAGCAGCTTTTGCTATTATACTCACTCAAAACTAGGTGAATTAAATCACACGTGATTCGTTCATTAACATGTTGCACGGTACTTTTTACCTGGTAATATGGTAACGCTTAAGCTACACTTTGGAAAAACGTGCTAGGCGGCGTGTTCAATGTCAGCGTGGACAAAAATACCACAATACCGCAAATATTCAGAATTTGCCTTCACGAATCATTTCAAATTCACTCAGCAGCCTTGCTGCGTGCTAAAGCACATCACTGTTCGTCGGATTAAGTTTATTTCACCAGATATTCGTCGATTTTGACGATCACAAATTTTCACGTTATGTCAGGACCATTCCTGCAGTAAGAGTGGTTAGCAAGAAGCCGGATGCGCTATCTAGCTATCAGTCAAATGTGCGGCTGTGTAATGTCTATGGCATTCTCTGCGGGTTTAACATTTATGTTTCCTTCACATTATAAATCAAATCTTCCTCCGGTGCATCAAAAATATGTACAATAACAGTTAATAAATACATTCTCATGAAATATAAAAAATTATGTACATCAGCGGCGCGGCAACTCATACTAAATCAAATGAGCGCTACTCATGCCTTCTCCTTGGAAGTCTTCGCTTCTCTCAAGGAAGGTAAATTCCTCATGAGCCATAGAGGTCACATGGCAGATGTGATTTCGGGCTCAATATATAGTGTGTATTTGAAATCGAAAATATTATATATAGATATACTTATAACACCACATATTTCAATATTCGAATACAGCGATAAATATTCGTTGGCCTTGATCCGCGGTAGAGACAATTGTTGTTGTTTTTGTTGCTGATTCTTTCGGGGTTTTGCGGCATCATGGCCATTCAGCCCTGTGTACTTGGGTGAGTGTTGAATTTTGTCTGATAACCTGCGTTATTGGGACGGCTGTATTAGTATGTGTGTATATATAATTCAGGTGAGGATTCAGTCAATCAACGTTTAATATCCGTATAGCACGTTGAATTTCAACAAGCCACTATCACCAACATTCAATTATACTCCATGAAAAAGAAAAAGAGTTCTAACCATACCCATGCATTTAGGAGAAAGTATACTATATGTTCTTTACTGAACATCTTGTTTTTAGTCTGGTTTGATAAATCAAGATCCGGCATTCATCTTAATTTTTTGCTCTAACGTAAGAGAGAAAAAGTTAGTTCTCACTATTTAAAACCATATTGTTTCTTCCTACCCGTTGGGTTATCACACATGCACACACGGAAATAAATAATAGAAAAATAATCACAGTCACTAATTTTACGCAGTTAATAGGCACAAGGAAACACTGAAAGTAATTTACGATCCCGCTCTAGATAGTGTGAGTAACCTAAACCTGAGAAATTAGTGGAACTACTGTAGCAAGTTGGGTAACTCTGGAGCGTAACAAGACACATTTTATGCTATTTCGTGGGTATTATTTCAATCTAACGGAATCGCTTAATTAATTACCCTTCAAATGCAACAAATAGCTAGGTAGTTTACTTTATAACGATAAATTCAAGGATAATTTAAGGGCGTATATAAATTGACGAATGTGGCAGTCATCAAGCACCATTCCAAAAGCGCCCATAATGGCTACTTTCACGGTATGTTCACATTGGCCACATTATTTTACAAACACGTCAAGAGTTGGCTGAGTGTGTACTTTCTCCGCTACCTTGAAGGGCTTGTGCTGGGCTTGTGAAAGATTTCAGAAATCTTCTTGCGCATGCGTGTAGGATAGATTCACGTTTGGCTTTTATCCACTGTTTCCTTCTTTGAACCCCGCGTTACGGCCCTTCCCGAGGCTCTACGTTACTCGCCTATTCTCTGCAGGAAGGATTGGTGAAGACTAGGGGTTCAAACCAGAAAATGCGCCGGCTCATCATCCTCGCACTCGTTACCTCCATTTGAACTCCGCGCTGTTATCTGACAAATATATCCGTTAAGTATAGGGACAAAATGCTAAATATATTGTCAAATTATGTGGGGGATCAATGCGCCATTACGTCATAGCAGGAACCGCCACTGGCAGAAAGATAATTTAACTCAGGACTGTAGCCTGTTGTATCATACTGTACACGTATTCATCTTATAATACAATAACTATTAAATTTGGTACTGCCTGAATGTACGTAGTACGGCGATATAACTTGTTTGACATAGCAAACACAATAATATGGGAGATATAACACTCTCTCTGAACTGCTTTGGTAGAAAGACATTCTAGTCTGCCTATTTACAAATGTTCTTAGAATAATGTTTGCGTGTCAACTCCTGGACACAAAATATAATAAAATGCACAACACCTTCTAACTCTGGCGTTATTTAAACTGATACGTCGTAATACAGAGTTCGATGCTAAACTGGTAACATGAATAATACCCTAAATTAGTTCTCTCTCAGAACTTTGCGGCTTCAGAGATCCACAATTGTTAAAGAAATCCACTTATAAGTGTGGTGATTAATCCTCAATAGCACCAAATGATACGCTATTAAAACAGTGGAGTAAGTAACAAAATAACAGAACAGGGTGTCTCAAAATTATATACACGGATGTCAGTTCATCCTATTATACTCAATCTAAGCTGATAGGAAAAATATAGCTCAACAGCTATGACAAGATTAATGATCTGCAAGACTTGACGTTATAATACGCCCCAAAAGAAATGCACCAATGGAATAAATCCAAATACACGGTGTCTCACCAATATAAAAACGTTCTGAAAATAAAGACACATGATGAATCCAAACTACTAGCCCTACCTCATTGGTTGTCTTGTAATTCGGTTGATTTCTAGACTACGACTACCAAAATAAACCTCGCACAAGAAAAGGAAATACAGAACTCACAGGACCATTGGTAAAGCACCTCATTCCAGGCTTGGAATTGAGGGGTATACAACTTCTGATGGCAGAAGGAATAAATGCTTCCTAGGCCATCCATCCTTGGCCTTATCTTCCTTCTATTCATTTACTGCGTCCTTTTGGTCTCCTTCCAAGTAGTTTCCTCTTCATGGTGGCTGGTATAATCATGGGATCCTTAGGGTTTCCATGTCCCTCGTGGGTTTTAGGTTCCAATCCATGGTGTAGATTTATCTCAGGACATCTCTCTCACATGGATAGCTTAAGCATGATGTCACACACGTGGTCGTCTCAAAATTATATACACGGATATCAGTTCATCCTATTATACTCAATCTAAGCTGATCATAACGTCAAGTCTTGCAGATCATTAATCTTGTCATACATGTTAGTCGCTCAATTACATGTTGGGTAAAATTTCCACACGTGTTGCAAAGAATTTAAGTGAAATTATGACGGTATAGTTAAATCTCTCGCTGGCTTTAAACACAGTTGCAGACAATGTTTCAAAAATGGCTCTCACTGGTCTGCTCACAGACTTTAACGATACTCATGTGGTATCAGCACACTGAAACTATAACTTGTACAATTCACTTAATATCACGGCAATCGAAAATATTACAATTCGCGCACAACTCGTGGCGATACGTTGCTCAACAGTGGCGTAAGTTTCACTTATGCAATTCAATACTCACAGTTTATTCGAGATTAATTTTCCACCTCGTGGACTTAGTGATTTTCAGCAGCGTGGTGAAATATAATGTTCCACGTGCTGAGTACAAAAATATGGAAAATCGTAGTTTCCCAAATATATTCACTGTTCTGTATAATTCACTTTCAACTAGGCGTTTCACTGATTGATAGCACACACTGAAATGCTTAATAATATTCGATGCTTCGAGATACAATTTTTCATCACTCTATGCGTGGTCTTGGTAACGTGGGTACGACAGACCCTAACTTGTCACGTCCTACATGGACGGATCCAAAACTCGGTTTGACGAACGTCGGATCAGCGTTCCTGGCTTCAAGGAAGTACTCTAGACGTTGAACGACTAATTACGTCCAGTTCGCATATCTGCGATGGAGATACCTTTACCGTAAATATTCAAATTGGTAAATTCATACAGAATTACGAAATGATAAATCCTGAGACTCGTGGAAGCAAAATATGTAATAAAATATGCTCAGGAAAAATAATAGTATGATTCTTCAAAGTCAAGAGAACATCTGATATCATGACAAAGCTCGTGCTGGCTTCTGGGTGCGTTCTGTGCTGTGGCAAAGCACTCACACACCCCTTCAAAGAAAATATCACCGGGGATGAGCTCACACGGGCTCAATACAGTATATGAAATGTTGCACAAAAAGCAATAGCATCACAATAAAGCAACAATCATCGTCATGATTGGAAAATTTACTGATCATCATCAGATTATTCCTACAGTTGGTCTTTCTAATAATTTAACAAAACACACAACACAACTACAAAACCCAAAGTTTATCTACAAATACTGTACATGGTTAAACTGGATATGTTTGCAAGGTAGGAACCTTATCAATAAAACAATATCACTGTACACTTCATTACAACAATGGTGGCATTCACACTCATACATAACACCCTTCTAAAATATGAATCCTTATTGGAACAATGCCCAAAATCTACCTTGAATTTAAGTGAATTCAGGTTTCCGATCGGAACATGTTGAGCACGTCGAAATTCACCAAATATCGAGTAAAACCAACGTTGGCACTCGGGCGACCTCTGAGGTGTCGTCTTAATTTAGATCATGTCACGATCACCCTAATATCCACTAAGGATCAAAATCAAGTATATCAAGTACATCCCTTGATTATTATTATTATTATTATTATTATTATTATTATTATTATTATTATAAAGAAACATCCTATTTCATTATTTATCTTCAATTTTATTTTCCCCATAGCTCACCAGATCTCACCTACCAGCTGACATAGGCTAAGTGGGTACACGTGAACTCATCCCCACGGATGACCTTTGGACCAACCTCTTCTGTGTACGCTGTCATACAAAATCAAATGAGACAACAAACATGTGTGCTGAAACGGCGAATAAACATCAGGGTCTATTCCCCGGAATACCTATCACGGAGTCGACCGCTACTAGGTTCGAAACTCCCCTCTCGAAAACCTCGGGATCTCCCGGAAAACAATTTCGTCTCGGAGGTGGCCTCACATGGGTCCGAACTCAATACACTAACAAACCTCAGGAATCCATCCTGTCATATACCTCCAAAATAATTAGGAAAACACAGCACACACACATAAACAACATAATATGACACTTTGACCACGCCCCTCTGGAAGGTTTGACCTACCTTAGTACCTGCTTCGCTGGTCCAAGTGTACTGGTAGAACATTTATACGTACCCACTTGTCGCATACTCCACTTTTTCGATGTCTGTCTGAATGACGAGACAATCAAAATTCAAATCATAAATGTGCTTCTCACCCTCAGGTAGAGCTCTAACCATCCTCATATTAATATTATTATCATTATGCATTCCAACGTTAATTAATTAACTTATTACGATTTATTCTTCCCAAACTTCAGGATCGTCTCTAATGTCCCAATTATTAGTAATATCCTTATTTATATTTCATCGTGACATTAATCATTATTATTATTATTGTCAGGTTTATGGGTAATTATGTTACCCGTGTACATTCCTAACTTAAAAGGCATTATACGAAAGGCATAAAACGTAATTAACATATCCAGTTAACCCTTCCAACACAAATCATACTACCTCCCCTCCTCCTTAACACCTGAGTTAAAATTAAACACCAGAGTTAAACAAAATAAATAATTCTCTCTGCATCATACATTCTTACGACACTTTAGTAATATTAACAATATTCAACTGGTTCCAGGACATGGCTTGTGATAAAGGTTCACCCCATGGTGATATTTACACCTCCAGTACAGCTGCTAATTGAATATCTCCATTCCTGACCTTCTCGTTGAATTTCGGCTACATCGCCACACACTTATCACTATTAGAATGGGCCATCATATTACTTGCCCTTACTTATTACACACTTTACATAAAACAATAAAAAAAACGCTCCTAATTTTCCCTCATACTTTTCATATACCGCGAATGTTTGTACCAGACTCGGTTCGAACACGTATTCCCGCACAACCAAAAATATTATATTGTCCGTAACAACTCGACCGACACTGTTCATCTGAAAACACTTGTAATCTGTATTTATTAATGTCTCTAACCTGCCTATTTCACAGTATAATTGCAGTTCCAATTTATGCAGATATCCTTATTGAATGCCTATCACACTTACGATTTCACGCATGTGCTTATCATAACTCCGGTCATCTCCCTTGTCTTGAACACGAGCTTAATTATCGCCCAAAGTTCAGTTCTCTCATTTACTGACATACCCTGTACGGGACTATATGTCTATCGCATCGTGTCTAGCCCTTGCTGTTTTATCAAATTCACCTACTGATTGTACTAATAAATTTCTGGACCAAAGTGTCACAGATTCCGCGTCTAATAACTTTGTAAAACTGAGGTGCTGTGGTTTGCCTTCGCTGACTATTTATTGGTGTGGGTAAGATCTTACCCCCTCCTTGTCGGTTTGATGGCTCCCTTATTTTTCGGCTCTCGCCTTCGAAATTTTCTCTACTGGTAGAATACATTCTTCTTAGCCTAAAACTCCGATGATGTTTTTCGATTCGATCGGCTAGATTCCCATTAATCGAATGTCTTGGGTTGATAATTTTGCGCCCTCTGCTCGATTTTCGGCGTCATCCCCTTCTTATTGGCTGTCTCATTTGCACTGTCGTTACCTAACAGTTTGCGTTATAATTTCTTTATTCGGCCCTTCTTATGGCTCGTTTTCTCCTCATAAATTCGCATTGATTTTAGTGGTTAAAATTTTGCTTTCGAGGTACCTTACCAACTCCAAATGAAGAATCAAGGAATGGGGTACAGAGTGGATGGGTCAGGAAATAAACTGGCAAGATGAATGGTGTGTTATTGAATTAAGGGTGTACGAAGGGAGGAGGATAGTGTGTGTGTAACGAAGTGTATGGAAGGGTTACGTATTCAGACAATCAGCGAAGAGGATATTAACAGGAGAACTTTTAATTTAATTTGTGAAATACGACTACCCATGAGAATAAAACCGACAATTATCAAGAAGGTAACAGGTAAATGAGAGGGATAATTTTGTGGTTAATGGGGACCTATAAAGCAAGGGACGGAGAGCACGTTATAGCCTAGGTGCAGCTCATCTTGCATTGAAACTAAGACAGTGTGTGGGACATACTAACAGATTAGAATGTGAGAATAAACTACACACATTGATAAATTTACTAAATAGGGAAATTAGTGAAACTATTCATGGTTTTGAGGGGAGTAACTAGTAGGATATGGAAAGAAAAACAAATCATAGGTACATGTCAGACAGAACCATGTAATCCTAAACAATAAACCTGAGTTGAAGTTTGGGATAGTACCAATTTAAACATGATAACAAGCCTAAAAGCTGCAATTTACGACGTCGTTTCTATAACACGTAACACTATACTGTATCACAACACCAATATAAAGAAATATTCTCACTTACTTTCAAACTGTTTAACACATTTTAATGGCATTTCATTTATTTTATTTTAATCTTCCATTGCTTCTTTTTTTTTTTCAAAAGATTTTAGGATTCCTTTAATAACAACGTATGCTTGGAAATTATTCAACAATCACACTAAGTAATCCTCTCTCCCCACTCTCTGGTAACCCAAAATTGGGATCAAACGGTATCAGAATTATAAATCTAGCCATGTTTATGTATGAACTGGTCAGGCATAAAGCTAATCTTAGATTATTCTGCCTTCTACACCGGCGGAAATAAATATCCCTAACACCAAGAAGGGGTTGTGCTACATTAACGAAAGTTGATAGGCGTGTTTATACACCTGAAAGATGACGTTGATTCAAATTTTCCGCAAACCACATTAGCGTGGCGCTAGTAGTGGCAACTTCAGTGGTGTCAAGCGAGAGCTCATTGGAGGATGGAGTAGAGGTCTGTTGTGTTTTCCGATGAAAGACGATTCTGCCTTGGAGGCAGTGATGGCCGAGTGTTAATGAATGGATTCGACCTCTCAAGAAAACTATGGTGTCGCCTCAACAGACTGAGAACTGGGCATGGACGCTGGAATTTCTTGCGCCATAAGTGGGGCTGGATGGATTCTCCAATGTGTGAATGCAGTGAAGAGGAGCAGACCACGGCCCATGTCATCCTGCACTGCCCTCTAATGCCTACTCCGGAAGCCCCAACGACCTGTTTCATCTTTCAGAAAGTGCTGTAGTGTGGTTGAAAAACTTGGACCTGGACTTACGAATTTATTGTTATAATCACCATACGATTAAATAAATAAATAATAAATTAAATATGTTACCTCGCCAAGTAGTCTATATTGACGAAATTTCCGTTTATTACATTCCTTATTTTGCAGTGTTGGGATATTTTCCCGCTATTTTATTTGTTTTCTGATCTTTTCACAGTTCAAAAAACCACATATTTTTCCCTTTCCTTGCGTTTTAATGACTTGTAGCGCCAGCCCTCACTGGCAATCATGACTGTTTACTTGACTGTGCTGTTTCAATCTGTTGATGAAGGGATGCCGACTTATAAGAAATTTGGGTTTGTCCCTCATCCTGCTGCTTTCGTGATATACACACAGTAGAAGGTCCATACTGCATAAAACCAAACTTTTGGACATATTATAGAGGCAAGAGGATGGTGAAATGCTTATTCACGTGAATGAAGCGTTTACCGTTTTAGTAAAATTCGTATTTTTCTGACGCATGAACGGAAACACCACAGCTTCGTGAGCCTCTTCAGGAGTTTGTGCGCATTGTAGCTTCCAAGCTAACTGGATTCTACGGTGGGTGGTTAAATCCATTTTTAAAGGTATGGAGCATTCGCCCGAAGCAAAGAATAGCGTCACCAGAACTGTCACACATTCTCACTGCTTCCTCTCCGCTCCCCTTCTCAAAATCCTTGCATACCCGCTGGCCAACGTTCCTGGCAGGAGGCTCTACATAGTGTTGCAAGGCCTTGTACGGCCAAGTTTTGTATTATTCCCGTATTTTTTATAGCTGTACACGTTGATTTACGACAATAATACTCACACGTCATTCACTGAAAGAATTGCATTTCAGTCAATCAACACATACATAAGGGTACATAAGGGTAGTTCTGGTAAGGGGGGGGGGGGGGTAAAAAGGTAGTTCTCAAAATGGGGCTATAAAAGTTGTACTTCTGTAAAGGGGGGTATAAATGTGTACTTCTGTAAAGGGGGGGTAAAAAAATGTGTACCTCTCGAAAGGGGGGTATAAAGTGAGTACGTCTGTAAAAGGGGTATTAAATGTGTACCTCTCCAAAGGGGGGTATAAAGTGTGTACTTCTGCAAATGGGGGTATAAAATGTGTACTTCTCGAAAAGGGGGTATAAAGTTTGTACTTCTGTAAATGGGGGTATAAAATGTGTACTTCTCGAAAGGGGGTTAAAAGTGTGTACTTCTCTAAAGGGGATATAAAATGTGTACTTCTCGAAATGGGGGTATGAAAGTAGTACTTCTGTAAAGGGGGGTATAAAACACATTGAATTTCCAATTACGTTATAATTTGCTATGGGGAAAATAAACCATCATATTATACATTAGCATGCAGTATTTGAATTAAAAACAATATGTCAGGGGGCGTGGTGGCGCAGGGGTCAAGCTGTTGGCCTCTCACCAAGGTGGACCAGGTTCGATTCCCAGTCAATGCATGTGAGATTTTCGAAGTGAAATGCCATGTCCTGTGGTTTGGATTCCACGTAAAAGGAAGCCCCGTGGCTCATGATCACATGATTAACGGTCACGTAAAACAAAAAGCTTCCTTCCTTTCAAAAACAATATGTGTTTTGTATGTATTGTGTCCGTTAAAATAGGGCCTTCCAAGTGAGGACATTTTTCGGGGAGTGGTCAGTCCTCTACTTAACCCGCTAATATTTGCCTTGGGTAAGACTAAGCTGAGATCATACGGCTGACTACAACATCATCACATGCAGGTACGCTTACACACAATAAAAATTATTTACTATGCAAGTACTAACAATTCAAATCGAACAATATCCCTTGAAGAATGGACATCCAAAAATCCCAAAAAATTTACTGTAAGCAAGGATCTAAAGAAATCCTGTCTCAAGGACACAATTTACACAAGTCAGAATATTGAAATGTAGGCCTACATGAAATACTAATAAATCAACGAATGTTTAAATCAACCGAAGACTGCTTAAATGTCTAGTGTGAGACTGGGATGCACATAAATAACCATTACGTATTCAGATCTTCCCACCCATGTAGTCAAGACTGGATAGGTATCAATTGCCTATGTTCTCTAGGTGTAAGTAAATACCACAAAATAATAAAAGAAAAACATTGTGCCTCTAGCTTGTTCAGGGAGCCAGGGAATGTTCTCCGCAGCGCCTACGTGTTGCAGCGAGAGATTGCATCAGCAGTTTAGTTGGCAGCACGGTGTCCAGGACAGGGTAGCAGTACAGTGTAGGTCACACGTCACTGATTATTTCGACAGCCCACAGCCCACACGTGTGGCCTGCACTGTACTGCTACCCTGTCCAGGACATCGTGCTGCCAACTAAACTGCTGATGCAATCTCTCGCAGCAACACGTAGGCGCTGTGGAGAACATTCCCTGGCGCCCTGTATTATCAACTGTCTGCATAATAGTATCATTGCCTCGTACCCTTAAATAACACAGTATTCACGTTACGAGAACACAAAATGATCCCAATGCGATATCTAGGACTGACCTCTCAAGGTTTAAATCATCACATCCAAATTATTGTAGCATAGCATATCCCTTCTAACACAATCGTAGTATAAAATAATAGTCACTAATCAAACTCAAAGTAAACAAATATATTTACAAGAGCCTGGGCTTGAACGTATAACCCCTCACTAAGGAATACACTCAAACTGTCTTTAACAGGATATCTCAAAAGCTTAAATATGATACCCAGTAGCAAGAATATGAATGGAAGGGGAGAGGGTTTTTACCCTCTCTGCCACTCCTTGATTTAATTAAGAGTTAATTACTGTGATGTACAGTACAGTAGCTGCGTAATAATTGTATGGGATGGAGGTGATAGACCCACTCCACCACTTTTTAATTTAATGAAGAGTGCATTCATGTGAAGTATTGTGTTGTACAATAGATGCATAATGGAAGCAGGAGATGGTGGCTAATCAATGAATTGTGAATACGGGTGGAGTGGTGAATACATACCCTCTCCTCCTCTACTTCATTTAATTGTGAGTGCGCTAAAGCGACGTGCAGTAGCTACTCAATGAATCGTGAATATACACCCTCTCCTCTTCTACTTCATATAATTACGAGTGCGCTAAAGCGACGTGCAGTAGCTACTCAATGAATGGTGAATATACACCCTCTCCTCTTCTACTTCATATAATTATGAGTGCGCTAAAGCGACGTGCAGTAGCTACTCAATGAATCGTGAATATACACCCTCTCCTCTTCTACTTCATATAATTACGAGTGCGCTAAAGCGACGTGCAGTAGCTACTCAATGAATCGTGAATATACACCCTCTCCTTCTCTACTTCATATAATTGTGAGTGCGCTAAAGCGACGTGCAGTAGCTACTCAATGAATGGTGAATATATACCCTCTCCTTCTCTACTTCATATAATTGTGAGTGCGCTAAAGCGACGTGCAGTAGCTACTAAATGGATGGTAAATATATACCCTCTCCTCCACTACTTCATATAATTGTGAGTGCGCGAAAGCGACGTCCTCCACTACTTCATATAATTGTGAGTGCGTTAAAGCGACGTGCAGTAGCTACTCAATGAATGGTGAATATATACCCTCTCATCCACTACATCATATAATTATGAATGCGCTAAAGCGATGTGCAGTAGCTACTCAATGAATGGTGAATATATACCCTCTCCTTCTCTACTTCATATAATTGTGAGTGCGCTAAAGCGACGTGCAGTAGCTACTCAATGAATGGTGAATACATACCCTCTCCTCCTCTACTTCATATAATTGTGAGTGCGCTAAAGCGACGTGCAGTAGCTACTCAATGAATGGTGAATATATACCCTCTCCTCCTCTACTTCATATAATTGTGACTGCGCTAAAGCGATGTGCAGTAGCTACTCAATGAATGGTGAATACATACCCTCTCCTCCTCTACTTCATATAATTGTGAGTGCGCTAAAGCGACGTGCAGTAGCTACTCAATGAATGGTGAATATATACCCTCTCCTCCACTACTTCATATAATTGTGACTGCACTAAAGCGATGTGCAGTAGCTACTCAATGAATGGTGAATACATACCCTCTCCTCCTCTACATCATATTATTGTGAGTGCGCTAAAGCGACGTGCAGTAGCTACTCAATGAATGGTGAATACATACCCTCTCCTCCACTACTTCATATAATTGTGACTGCGCTAAAGCGATGTGCAGTAGCTACTCAATGAATGGTGAATATATACCCTCTCCTCCACTACTTCATATAATTGTGACTGCGCTAAAGCGATGTGCAGTAGCTACTCAATGAATGGTGAATACATACCCACTCCTCCACTACTTCATATAACTGTGAGTGCGCTAAAGCGACGTGCAGTAGCTACTCAATGAATGGTGAATATATACCATCTCCTCCACTACTTCATATAATTGTGAGTGCGCTAAAGCGATGTGCAGTAGCTACTCAATGAATGGTGAATACATACCCTCTCCTCCTCTACATCATATTATTGTGAGTGCGCTAAAGCGACGTGCAGTAGCTACTCAATGAATGGTGAATATACACCCTCTCCTCCTCTACATCATATAATTGTGAGTGCGCTAAAGCGACGTGCAGTAGCTACTCAATGAATGGTGAATATATACCCTCTCCTCCTCTACATCATATAATTGTGAGTGCGCTAAAGCGACGTGCAGTAGCTACTCAATGAATGGTGAATATATACCCTCTCCTCCACTACTTCATATAATTGTGACTGCGCTAAAGCGATGTGCAGTAGCTACTCAATGAATGGTGAATACATACCCACTCCTCCACTACTTCATACACACATCAAAAAAAGTTTTGCATCACCTCGGTTCCAAGAGTTCCGGAACCGTTAAATACAAAGGGAATAGAGATCAACACAAACAACATTTCAGCTCGTTTTATTGCTCATGAGACCCACACATTGCATGTTGTACCATCATACAGCTAGACTTTCAGCATTTGTGGTCCAGATTGCAGTACACACCACTACCTCTAATACCCAGTGGCACGTCCTCTTGCATTGATGCATGCCTGTATTCGTCGTGGCATACTATCCACAAGTTCATCAAGACACTGTTGGTCCAAATTGTCCCACTCCTCAACGACAATTCGGCGTAAATCTCTCAGAGTGGTTGGTGGGTCAAGACGTCCATAAACAGCCCTTTTCAACATATCCCAGGCATGTTCGATAGGGTTCATGTCTGGCGAACATGCTGGCCACTGTAGTCGAGCGATGTCGTTATCTTGAAGGAACGCATTCACAAGATGTGCACGATGAGGTCGAGAATTGTCGTCCATGAAGACAAATGCCTCTCCAATATTCTGCCGATATGGGTGCACTATGGGTCGGAGGATGTCATTCAGGTATCGTAAAGCCGTTTCGGAGCCTTCCATGACCACCAGTGGCGTACGTCGGCCCCACATAATGCCACCCCAAAACATCAGGGAACCACCACCTTGCTGCACTCGCTGGACAGTGTGTCTAAGACGTTCAGCCTGACCAGGGTGCCTCCAAACACGTCTCCGACGATTGTCTGGTTGAAGGCATATGCGACACTCATCGGTGAAGAGAACGTGATGCCAATTCTTTGGGGTCCATTCAGCATGTTGTTGGGCCCATCTGTACCGCGCTGCATGGTGTCGGGGTTGCAAAGCTGGACCTCGCCATGGACGTCGGGAGTGAAGTTGCGCATCATGCAGCCTATTGCGCACAGTTTGAGTTGAAACACGACGTCCTGTGGCTGAACGAAACGCATTATTCAACATGGTGGCATTGCTGTCAGGGTTCCTCCGAGCGGCAATCCGTAAGTAGCGGTCATCCACTACAGTAGTAGCCCTTGGGCGGCCTGAGCGAGGCCTGTCATCGACAGTTCCTGTATCTCTGTACCTCCTCCATGTCCGAACAACATCGCTTTGGTTCACTCTGAGACGCCTGGAAACTTCCCTTGTTGAGAGCCCTTCTTGACACAAAGTAACAATGCGGACGCGATCGAACTGCGGTATTGACCTTCTAGGCATGGTAGAACTACAGACAACATGAGCAGCGTACCTTCGTCCTGGTGGAATGACTGGAACTGATCGGCTGTCGTACCCCCTCCGTCTAATAGGCCCTGCTCATGCATGGTTGTTTACATCTTTGAGCAGTTTTAGTGACATCTATGAACAGTCAAAGGGACTGTATCTTTGATACAATATACACAGTCAACGTCTATATGCCGGAGATCTGGGAACCGAGGTGATGCAAAACTTTTTTTGATGTGTGTATAATTGTGACTGCGCTAAAGCGATGTGCAGTAGCTACTCAATGAATGGTGAATACATACCCACTCCTCCACTACTTCATATAACTGTGAGTGCGCTAAAGCGAGGTGCAGTAGCTACTCAATGAATCGTGAATATACACCCTTTCCTCTTCTACTTCATATAATTATGAGTGCGCTAAAGCGATGTGCAGTAGCTACTCAATGAATGGTGAATACATACCCTCTCCTCCACTACTTCATATAACTGTGAGTGCGCTAAAGCGACGTGCAGAAGCTAATCAATGAATTGAGAATGTGGGAGTAAGGGTGTGAATCTACCCTCTCCTCTACTACCTGGTTTAATGAGGAATGTGCTTAAGTTGTTACTCGTACCATAGCCGCTAAAAGATTATTTTCCAATTCCATTCTTCTTGCTGTTCTGTTCTGGCAGATAACCTTTGAGGGGTGGTAGTGTAGCTATTATTTCACTTTTGCCCACAGCTGTAGCGTATAATCCCGAGTGAGGATCAATAGTGCCAATATGATCCCTGGGCTATGAATCTCTAGGGTAAGGACCATGACGTGTGGTGTTCGTGGATTCTGTGGGGCGATCGAGCGTGGGAATCGGCGCCATATGCCCATGCCAAGAGAGTATTAATTATTGCTAGAGCTAGCGTATAATAGTAGCGCATTTCCCGGTGGCCACAGGGCGTTGGTGTGTGACAAGGTGGAAAAGCAAATATCTCGATGAGACTCCGCACCCAATACTGTGATGCAGAGTGGAGTAGTAGCTAGTGGACACTAGTGGTACAGTACCCACCTGCAAATCCCAAGATTGCAGGTTTGATTCCCGGCCAACGAAGTCAGAATCTAGATGAGTGGTGAAAATCTATGGAATACCACGTCGTACAATGACGGGCCATAATTTTCCATACTATAGAATTTGTTGGTTGCAAAGTAACTTTACGGTAGTTGATTTTCAGCCCGTTAAGAGTCCTGTCTTTTACTGTCGGATGGTAGTGTTAAGCAAAACGTCGATATAAGAGAGTAGATTTCCGCAGTGCCTCCATTTCAAAAGATATGCGCCACAGTAGCTAAGGCCATGCAATTATTATAATAATAATGATTCCTTTCGGCCAGCTATGGGCCACGTTACTTCAACTGTTTCCGTCTTTGAGCTTTAATCTTTTCCCAGTAGTCCTTCATCCTCCTTTTGTCAGCCGTCCACTTCTTGCCTGTTCTCAGTTTTGGTTTTTCTGGGAATCGCTGGTGTACTCTAAGTTTCTTCTGGAGAGGAAGACGTTCTTGAATGTCCTCAAGCGAAATCCCTACTTCTATAAGATCTTTTTCGTTCTCAGAGAACCATGGTCCCTTGGTTTTCTTGTCTACAAATTATGAAAATATGCAGTTAGTCAGTCTATGTGAGCTCATGCGTGCTATTTGGCCAAAGAAACTAATTCTCCTTTTTCGCATCAAGTCCGTTATCCTTTCCACACGCATGTAGAGCTCGTTGTTATGTCTGACTGGTCCTAGGATCTTTCTCAGGATTTTTCGTTTTTTGGCCTCTAACGTTTCAACTAAACCTTTCTTATTCATTGCAAGGCATTCTGCTTCGAACAGTGCTTCTGGACGAATAACTAAACAATAATGCCTAATCTAGGCATTGATGGACACTGATAGTTTATTGTAAACATCTCTGGTTTGCTGGTACGCAGTTTTCATCTTGATGTAAATGCTTCTTTCTCAGAGTTGTTTGGTTTTATCCATTTGCCTAAATACTTAAATTTTTCTGCCTGCTTGATTATTCGTTGTTCCTCATATAACTCTCATGTTAGTTTTAAATTCCGTTTTCTCAAAGGCCATCTGATGCCTGCCTTTGCCGCTTGAGTTTTAAGTTTGATGATTTGTTTTGTAGCAGTATCTATGGAATCAGAAAAAAATAGCTAGATCATCTGCCAAAGCTAGGCAGTCAATTGTCAGATCCATTTTCTTATAACCTATTCTGAGTCCGTTGTCGACCTCTTCATTACACATCTCCTTGCGCCACTGCCGAATTGCTTTTTCTAATAAGCAGTTGAAAAGTAGAGGCGATAATCAATCTCCTTGTCTAACACCTGTCTTGATTTCGAACGTGTTCGAAATCTCTCCCTTGGATTATTATTATTATTATTATTAATATCAAAATTTAGTCTAATGATTTTAAGTGGGTCAAAACGCTTGTTCGCAATTGTAATGGGCGTTTCCCCTACCCTGAAAATAATTACATGAGATTAACGAATGCACTTGGATGACCAGTTTCGTTCGTCGAGTGATCATTATCAGATCCTTTACACTTAGGCTATTAAGTATGTGTCTACAAGTACGGGTGATGGTGTAAGATATACAATTTGTAGACTTATTTGGTTCCAGTAGTAATTAACTACCACAACTAGTCAATATTTTGTTAGTTTGTAATTATTCGTTAGGATACTTATAGTGGCGATTAACCTTGAAGTTTACTTGCTTTGCATGATTATGTGATTGTTATTAAATGGTCTGGTTGGTGTGGGGTTGTGAACTTACCTGCTTGGGCGATGTGTAGCCTGGTCTGGCACGGCTCCTCTCACTGCTGCTTGCACTGAACTGTTCGATTTATTTTACTAATTGACTATTCCAAAAATTTGAGTACTCCTGTTACAATTGTGTACTCTCGTGTTGACCGACTGAAAAGCATTAAACGTTTACTATGGCAACACTGAAAAATGGCTTTCAACACGACAATATTATTGTTATCATTATTATTACTATTAATTAATTAATTATTAATAATTATTTGTAATAATAAAATATTAATTTGTTTTTAATAATGTTCTGTTCCAAAAGAGTGCACACAGATCCTGAATCAGACTGAAAAAGAAAATCAATGGATACTAACAATTATTGCATATTATTCATACGCCAAGTTTATCAGCAATTTTAGAACGTTATATAGGCCTACCGTGATAATTTTGAGGCTATGCAGTAAACATATTATTGTGATCTATACTGTAAGCAGGAGGAAAGGCGACTTTTGAGCGCTGCACTGCTTCTTTTTTGAAAGTAATGGAGGGATGAAAATTAAGCTGTCATCCCTAAGGTTCAAATTTGGGCTGTACATATCATTCGAACAATCGATTATTTCGACTACTGCGAATATTCGCCAATTACAAATTTGAAAAAAAAAACGAATGTTCGAAATATTGGAATGTCCAAACAATGCGGATGGTCGAATATCTTGGTTGTTCGAATAATTTGAACATTCAAAGAACTTGAGTATTTCAAATAGTCGATTAATAAAATAAATCGAACAGTTCAATTATTTAAGAAAAGTTTGGTGCTTTTCAGTCGGTCAACAAGAATGTACCCAAAAGAGTTGGGTTATACCCTAATCATGAAAAAATTAATCTCATGTATTTTTTCAGGATTAGGGTATAACCCAATTCTTTTGGGTAAATTCGCGTTGACCGACTGAAAATTACCAAACTTTTGTTTACTAAGGCAACACTGAAAAAATGGCTTCAAACCCCATATTGTCAAATATTTAAATTATTCGAAGATGATAACTACCCAAAAATTACAATAATATATTTGTGTAAAGAAAGATTTTCAGTGGACAAGCTGTCCAAAGCAGGGGCGAGTACGAGGTATCAGATGGGGTTTAAACCCTTCCCCATTCAGACTAATAGATCCTTTTGAAGAAATATAATTTTTATAAGGCATCACTTGTTGAGTTCCTTCTTTTTTCTTTCTTTCTTTCTTTCTTTCTTTTCTTTCCCTGTATGCTTCCATTTCACTACGTATCTATGTTAATTATAATTATTAGAACATACGAATGATTCGACATGTTCGTGAAATCATCTCATTATTAACTGAATAGACCAATTATTTCACTAATGCGAATATTTCAAAATATCAGTATTCAAAATTCTTTGAACAATTTGAATAATTCGATTCCTGGCTATGACAAGAAATTTAATTCTGGTCTGAGGGCTGGAACAAAGTACACTCGCCTTCGAGAGGCAGAACACAGAAGATTACTTCCTCAGCCACCTTCTAAGTGGTTACCCACGATTTTTCCACTGAACTCAAGTCAACTGTCTGGATGGTACCTAACTGAAGTCACGACCGCCTGCTTCTCAATCTTAATCCCAATTACAAACGTACGCACTAGTAAAGCCTTCCTAATTACCTGGATAGTCAGAACGATGACACACAGTACAAAGGGCTGCATGACCACGGTGTCCCAGAACTCCTAAATGTACCAAAACAGGAAGAAAATGAGCCTGAAATTTCAATTCTTCCTTTTTGTGTTTGGTACTGCCCCCGTAATTGAATTATATAGAGACCACGGTGGCTATATTTGAAATTATAAGGAAAGTTATGGCTGTCATAGTTATGACGTGGGTAGTCATGACGTAAGCACGGATGACGCGAATGTTATGCCAGCAAGCTACTTGAGCTGAGATTCTCAGTGACGTCAGCATTTAGTCGAGAATGTTCCAAGATTTACGACGCAGTCGCAGGAAACGAGGAATTCTGCTGAGGAAGAAACTATGCTATTGGAGGAGAGGCTTGAACCAATGAACGATAGTTTAAAGGAAGACGGAGATTGCTGAAACTATGGTATTTTTATTACTTTTGGAATGCAGAATTGTGGAAATCCATTTGCAGTAAAAGCATTGATTTGGAATTTTGGTGAAATTTATTTTCTGTTTTTGAATTTTGAAAATCCGTCATGTATTAACGAAGTTGGAACTTCTAGCGATGACGCAGTACCACGCTTTGGAAGGGATGGAAACGCCCCTCGAGAAGTTAATAAAAGGGCTTGCGCAGAAGAGAGGAGCCTCTTTCGTTCTCTGATCATTCTGAGATCTCATTCTCAGATCATCGAAGTCTATTGTGAAAGTTCTTTTCTTATACATTCATTATAGTGAGACGTCGAAGTGAACAGCAGTGAAAAGAATCGTCTTTATAACGCGTGGCGAGGCCACTATATTAACGAGATCCAAGTCAAACTAGGTGAAGTTGAAACGGACCTTAGAAAGCTTCTACAAGTTTAGCTTCGAACAGTTAGCGGTCACCGATAAGCTAATTGTATTGTGCAGTGCTACATGCAGTAATAGAGAAAAGCTGAACAATTTCGACCGATTAGTTTAAAAGATATTAGCAGTTTTATACGACTGACAAAAGTGATTATCTCGCCACTAGAGAAGCACTTTTGTATAGCCAGAATCAACGCAACGGCTGACGCTGCGAGTGGAATAGAAAGACTTCAGATTGCTTGGTTACAGAACGATACAGTATAATGGAGCATTTGAATACGGCAGTTTGTTCTTCTGACACTACAACCGAAGAGCAGATGGAAGGCTAAAAGGGCTTATTGCAATTGGGAGATACTTCAATGGAGTAAGATAGCGACATGGAACTTCGCTAATTGCTATTCCACACAAGCGAACATGCGGTGAATACCATCTACACCCATGTTTCGTAATTAAAGGCTGAATACCATCGAACAGCCATAGAAACAATCTCATACTCTGAATATGAATAATTTCTTCGGAAATTTCTACAAAACTTCATGACGATTGTCTACTGGAACTTCAGGGAATTTTTCAAGAGAGGTCAGGGAAGTCCCGACTCACAAAGAAGATTATTGCCGGAAGGATGTCTATTCGTCTTCGAGGAGCAGAGCGATTTCCGGAGAAGGAAGCAGTTCGATTCTCCGAGGGTGCTATTTCCTATTTCGAGGATGGAGCTCAACTTTAACGTGGTGAAATGGATCCATCAGCAGTCTTCTTTGGGGAATTTTCCTCTGGAACGTCAATCGGCAGATAAGGTAGTCGTGAACGTTTATTGTATTTGAGTTTACTAATGATGTTTGAGCAACTATTTTTCCCATATTTTTATCCTCATGTATTTTGCCCTATTTTCTTGTTGAGATTCTTATTCTCAGTACACCTTGATGAGTTATGCCGTTTTCGACGTTTTATTAAGACATTGTTATGTCATGGGCATAGTTAATGATTTTGAATCAGTTGAGACTGATATTTAGAATATTTCAGTAATTAATATTTTTGTAGTCACGATTTGGCTGTAAGTTAATGATTTTTATGGCAGATTTAAATTCAGACAGCGTGTCATTTTATTAAAGTAATTCAACCCCAGTTTAATTACTTTGAACAATTTTCTGTCATCATCAAGAAGGAAGAACATTTAAATGATTTTAGAGCGTTAAAATCTCTTACGTTGTCGACGATCTTGGAAATACTAGTCGTTATTTGTATTGATTGCAACACAGACATTTATCGTCAGTTATGAATGAACATTGCATCATAGACACTTTTGTGAAAGAGTAACTTTAATAAGGAATTATTGAATGCATTAAAGTCAAGTACTTTTGTTAGGAGTTTTTCTCAATTAGAGATTTATAGAGCGATGTTTGCATTCCCCAGTCTAAATGGATTCTATTCGACTACTTTGCATTTTAGTCGCACTTTCTTTGAAGATAGTATTTTCATACTACAATTTTTTTTAAGATGTTAATCTTAAATTTTGATAGACCAGACAGGCGTATGTAAGCGTATTCACTATTAAATTTGTTTGTGATTGGCAAGTTTTGACTTCATTTCGGTTCATGAATGAAATCCACGAAGGTTAAAGAAAGACAGTTTTGAAACAATTAATGATTATAAAAATTTTTAAGTGGAACTATGAATGTATAATCGCTAGTGCAGCGCGTGTTGAAAGTCGCTGAGGTATAATGCCCTTGAATATGAAGGAGGTTCCCACAGGAATTAATGTTAAAGAATTATTTGTGGAAGTTTTGTAAGTTATGTGGAAGTTTTTAATGCCATATAGATTAATATATGATGATTTTGGGCATAATTTTAATGCAGATTGTGCATTAACTTGTTAGCGAAGGATTTTCCGCTGGAGTAAGATTGTCATAGTTCGTTGAAAATTAATCAAGTGAGTTACTGTTATAATTAACACGAGTTTTGAATGAATTTGAGATAAGATTTTGAATGAAGGTTGCCGTCACAAATCATTATTAAAACCTTTATTAAACCAGATTGTGACATTAACATGTATAACTAACCTTCATTGGTCGATTATATTAAACAGGATTATAAAATTACCAACCGAATGAACATGTGGTTAATGTATTTATTAAATTAATAATTTAAACAATTTAAATGTTAATATTGTAAATAATTGCTGTAAATATTTTTGAAAATAATGTGAAACGAGAGTGATGTTAAAGGCGTGCTTATAATATTTTTATTGTCTTTGACAAATATTATAAACAATTTCTAATTGTTATAAATAATTTATGTGATTTTGTTATAAACATTTAAGAGCTAATTAAACATTTGGATTGAAGTTAACAAGTTTAAGAAATTAACATAATGATCCAATAGGATGTGAGCAAAGTACTTGAAAGATTTGCGTAAATATAATGTGAGTTGTCTTGTAGACATTTAAAAGCTTGAGAGCGCAGGCTGTATTCTTACGTAACGTAGCATGTGAGAAGGGAGTGCATTTGACCAGTATGCAACAGGCTGAGGGTAGCCCGCAGCTGTGCCAACATATGGTTCTCAGAGAGTGAGGTCGTACACACTTTGGCCTTGCGACTATAAATACCATTCTCATGTTTATTAAAAGGAAACCAAATGCTCTATATATGTCACACCCTGACGTCCTTTTCCAATCCAATAGTGTTATGAATATTACGTTATTTGAAGCTCTTGGGAGCTAAAATGTTTTATATCATGTTGTATGATAATTTTCGCAAGTCCTACTGGAGGACGTAGTCAGATTGACTTGGGCTACTGATAGCCACGTTAATTTTGTTGTGTTAGTAAAATCATACCCTTTATTAGAAATAAAGCTTTTGTACAGTTCAAAGTTCTCGTCTTCGTTTTGGTTCATTTTTAAATGTCATGGTGGAGGTTATTGTGTGAACAGACTTTTAGTGATCCTGTTGTCAACTCAAACCCCGAGATAATTAAGAGGTAAGTAACGGTAAGTATGAACCCCCGTCTATTTTGGTGTGTTCCACAATGATTTCCTGTGAACTTCTGTGCTCTTATCTCGATAGTATCTGTCAGTGCCATTTTCATTGATGTAACTATGCCGGTGCGATTGATAATTGGCAATCCGATTGAGGGGGCGGATATCTGACAGCCTACTATCCAGGTAAACGGGGACAGAAAGATTGGCGCCCAACGTGGGGATGAGTCAACAGAAAGATTCGCACCTAAAACGTTGGGGCTCGATTCAACAAAACTGGATTACCAGGTTGAACGCCAGAAAGAGTGGCAAACCTAAAACGTGAGGTTCGATTAGACTCAAATAAAGAGGTTGATTCTTTGTTAGATGTCTAGGCCAATTGTAGTATTTGAGAGTGTGATTATATAGGAATTAAATGTTGTATTGTATTAGGAAAATTACACTCAGAAAAGATCAGATCTTATACAACTTGAGAAAGGTTAAATGGGCAGGAAACTTAGAAAAATCGCCTATAATCTGGAATCTTATTTTATTTGACCGGCTTATGACATTTCAGTCATATTAAAGATAAATTTAAATTATTTGGATTGTAAATGTAAATTATTTATGTTAGGATATTTTAAAATGAGCCAAAGAAATTTGAACATGTGCTGGAGTTTGTTTCAACATGAAGTATCTTCGAAAGTTAATTATAAGGTAGTTATAAGTTAGATTTAAGACAGAAAATTGATCAAAATTATATATGGTGAAAAGTGTTGCTCAAATGTTGTTATTTTGCTCTTTTGATGTATGTCCCTACAGCAATCCATTTTTGAATAATATTGTAATGGCAGATGAAAGTTTGAGGTTGATGCTAGAGGAGATGTCTGCTAACTTGAAAGCTAGCATGAATAATAGTATGAAGCAGATGCTGAATGAAAGCATGAAGGAGAACGTTAGTCATTTGAATGCAAGAATGGAGGAGAATGCTAGTAATTTGAAAGCTAGCATGGGTGAAAGTTTGAAGGTTCTTCAGACTAGTGCTGCTAATTTGGAGGATAATATGTCGCGTTTACAGATTAATACTCTAGGAATTGAAAATACTGTAATTGACATCCGCACAGATGTATCTAATGTGCATAAAAATGTTGATGATGTTAAATTTGATGTGTCTAAGGTACAGAAAGACCTTACAATGTTAAATCTAGATGTAGCTAATGTCCGAGGGGATATTTCTTGTGCTAGAGCCGAAGTAGTTGTTGTCAAAAACGATGTAGCGACTGTCCAAGACAAGGTCGAGGAAGTCCAAAAAGAAATTCAAAAAGCTAGAACTGATGTATCCAATGTTCAGGTAGACATTAATAACATTCATGCGGATATAACTGAGGTGCAAAGTGACATAACTAAGATTCAGGTAGAGGTCAACACAGTTTTCGTAGATATCACTAAAGTCCAAACTGATGTAAATAAAGTCAGGGAAGAAATCGAAAACTCAAAAACTCTTTGTACGCGTAATATAACTGCATTAGCGACTAGGTTAGTCGATGAATCAGTTAGAACAACAACGTCTTTAGCAGAGTTGAAGTATGACGTAGAGGTCATGAGAACACAGGTATTAGACCACAATAGAGTATTAAAAGAGGATATCGAAGTAGACATAGCCGAAATGTTAACAGCAAACGTAGCGGTATGGAAAGACGAGTGGAATAAGTCAAGTGGGGAACATGTAACCCAAATTCAGGAAAGGATTGAAAGAAAACTTGCCAGTACGCAGATAGAAATTAACAATGAGGTAGTACAGATTAGGAAAGATTTAAGCGTCAGGATAAATTCGCTATCCGAAAAACAAGTTGACGATAGAACACAACTAGATCAGGACATGCAAACTTTAAAATCTACATTAGAGGATCAAATTCATAAAGTTGTCTCTGACGTAAATGAAACGACGAGTAAACTGAAAAATTTGAAGTTAGGAGAGGCTAGTTTAATGGAGAACTACAAAGAAGAGATAATCAAGAAAGTCTTAACAGAAATCACCGACAAGGATACAGAAGGCTTAGCTTGCGAATTGAATAGGAATTATACTAGAAGACATAACCTAGAGCCAGAAGAGAGAGACGTGACTCCTGAAGAACGTGTATCCAGATTCAGAGAGGAGGATGACGAGAGGAATATGGAACCTGAGTGGAACTATCGAGATAGTGGGAAAAACTATCCGGATTCATATCCGAGGAACGTGACGGTCATCAGGAATTTCGAAGACAAACCACAAAAATTCAGTAACACTGATAGTTTGACACCTATAGAGTATGTAAGGAATCTCAAAGATTATTTCATCGAAGCTCACATTCCCAGAGAGAGAGAGATGAAGATAGTAGAGAGATATCTGATTGGAGGACCCCTTGAATGGTTTCGCGCATTTAGATACACATTCAGTAACTTTGACGAGTTTGCAGAGGCATTAATCAAACGATTTTGGTCCATAGAAGCGCAGAATTCGTTAAGAGCGGAGGTGTATTCAAGAAAATACTCAGGTACTCTTCCAACGAGGTACGCTGATTTCTTTACGAGTCAGTTGTCCCGCTTGAGATTTTTGCAACCCCCATTGTCCACGGAGCAACTAATAGATGCGATTTCTCGTATGCTGCCAGTTGAGGTGAGAAGACTTATAATTTCGTCCAACATCAGGGATTTATCCAGCATGGATGAATTACTGAGAAGGTTAGACTACACAAGTCCAATGCCTAACGTAGTCCAGAAAGGTCAAAGGCAGGAATTTAAAGAAATCAATACGGTATACATGGACCAAGTCCAACAAACTGACAAGCCAGAGCAGGAGAAAACTGACAATGTAGGTCCTCACAGGAATAATCAGTTTAGAAATTACAGATCACAAGGTTACCGACCGTATCAACAGAGAAGAGGTTGGAACTACAACCGAGGAAACTACAATGGAAGAGGCAGGTATTACAACAATAATGGGTATAACCGTAACTATAATAGGAATAACCAAAACCAAAATAGAAACCAGAATACTCAAAGTCAGGTTATGACACCTGATCAGTATCAGCAAAGAGAGAAGGAAAGCCAGCAATACTTAAAAGAATTAAGGGATAAAGAAGCTGACAATCAAAAGAAAAGGCAGGATGTTGTAATCGATCCTGGTCCTTCTACGAGCCAGCAGAACTTTGAAAATAGAAATACTGGTCAGAAGAGAAAGTAGAGAGGAAAGAATACATTAACCACATACAACCCAGAGTAGAAGAAATATATGATTAAGGAACATAGAGGAAATATCATACTAGAGTAAGCCAGTAATAATTCAATTTCGTGTTCAAAGAGAGTTGAGATACTTGTAACATTGAGTTTAAAAACAATTTGCAACTGTTTTTAAAACGTGGTGAGAGGAGAATGCCCCCGTAATTGAATTATATAGAGACCACGGTGGCTATATTTGAAATTATAAGGAAAGTTATGGCTGTCATAGTTATGACGTGGGTAGTCATGACGTAAGCACGGATGACGCGAATGTTATGCCAGCAAGCTACTTGAGCTGAGATTCTCAGTGACGTCAGCATTTAGTCGAGAATGTTCCAAGATTTACGACGCAGTCGCAGGAAACGAGGAATTCTGCTGAGGAAGAAACTATGCTATTGGAGGAGAGGCTTGAACCAATGAACGATAGTTTAAAGGAAGACGGAGATTGCTGAAACTATGGTATTTTTATTACTTTTGGAATGCAGAATTGTGGAAATCCATTTGCAGTAAAAGCATTGATTTGGAATTTTGGTGAAATTTATTTTCTGTTTTTGAATTTTGAAAATCCGTCATGTATTAACGAAGTTGGAACTTCTAGCGATGACGCAGTACCACGCTTTGGAAGGGATGGAAACGCCCCTCGAGAAGTTAATAAAAGGGCTTGCGCAGAAGAGAGGAGCCTCTTTCGTTCTCTGATCATTCTGAGATCTCATTCTCAGATCATCGAAGTCTATTGTGAAAGTTCTTTTCTTATACATTCATTATAGTGAGACGTCGAAGTGAACAGCAGTGAAGAGAATCGTCTTTATACCGCGTGGCGAGGCCACTATATTAACGAGATCCAAGTCAAACTAGGTGAAGTTGAAACGGACCTTAGAAAGCTTCTACAAGTTTAGCTTCGAACAGTTAGCGGTCACCGATAAGCTAATTGTATTGTGCAGTGCTACATGCAGTAATAGAGAAAAGCTGAACAATTTCGACCGATTAGTTTAAAATATATTAGCAGTTTTATACGACTGACAAAAGTGATTATCTCGCCACTAGAGAAGCACTTTTGTATAGCCAGAATCAACGCAACGGCTGACGCTGCGAGTGGAATAGAAAGACTTCAGATTGCTTGGTTACAGAACGATACAGTATAATGGAGCATTTGAATACGGCAGTTTGTTCTTCTGACACTACAACCGAAGAGCAGATGGAAGGCTAAAAGGGCTTATTGCAATTGGGAGATACTTCAATGGAGTAAGATAGCGACATGGAACTTCGCTAATTGCTATTCCACACAAGCGAACATGCGGTGAATACCATCTACACCCATGTTTCGTAATTAAAGGCTGAATACCATCGAACAGCCATAGAAACAATCTCATACTCTGAATATGAATAATTTCTTCGGAAATTTCTACAAAACTTCATGACGATTGTCTACTGGAACTTCAGGGAATTTTTCAAGAGAGGTCAGGGAAGTCCCGACTCACAAAGAAGATTATTGCCGGAAGGATGTCTATTCGTCTTCGAGGAGCAGAGCGATTTCCGGAGAAGGAAGCAGTTCGATTCTCCGAGGGTGCTATTTCCTATTTCGAGGATGGAGCTCAACTTTAACGTGGTGAAATGGATCCATCAGCAGTCTTCTTTGGGGAATTTTCCTCTGGAACGTCAATCGGCAGATAAGGTAGTCGTGAACGTTTATTGTATTTGAGTTTACTAATGATGTTTGAGCAACTATTTTTCCCATATTTTTATCCTCATGTATTTTGCCCTATTTTCTTGTTGAGATTCTTATTCTCAGTACACCTTGATGAGTTATGCCGTTTTCGACGTTTTATTAAGACATTGTTATGTCATGGGCATAGTTAATGATTTTGAATCAGTTGAGACTGATATTTAGAATATTTCAGTAATTAATATTTTTGTAGTCACGATTTGGCTGTAAGTTAATGATTTTTATGGCAGATTTAAATTCAGACAGCGTGTCATTTTATTAAAGTAATTCAACCCCAGTTTAATTACTTTGAACAATTTTCTGTCATCATCAAGAAGGAAGAACATTTAAATGATTTTAGAGCGTTAAAATCTCTTACGTTGTCGACGATCTTGGAAATACTAGTCGTTATTTGTATTGATTGCAACACAGACATTTATCGTCAGTTATGAATGAACATTGCATCATAGACACTTTTGTGAAAGAGTAACTTTAATAAGGAATTATTGAATGCATTAAAGTCAAGTACTTTTGTTAGGAGTTTTTCTCAATTAGAGATTTATAGAACGATGTTTGCATTCCCCAGTCTAAATGGATTCTATTCGACTACTTTGCATTTTAGTCGCACTTTCTTTGAAGATAGTATTTTCATACTACAATTTTTTTTAAAGATGTTAATCTTAAATTTTGATAGACCAGACAGGCGTATGTAAGCGTATTCACTATTAAATTTGTTTGTGATTGGCAAGTTTTGACTTCATTTCGGTTCATGAATGAAATCCACGAAGGTTAAAGAAAGACAGTTTTGAAACAATTAATGATTATAAAAATTTTTAAGTGGAACTATGAATGTATAATCGCTAGTGCAGCGCGTGTTGAAAGTCGCTGAGGTATAATGCCCTTGAATATGAAGGAGGTTCCCACAGGAATTAATGTTAAAGAATTATTTGTGGAAGTTTTGTAAGTTATGTGGAAGTTTTTAATGCCATATAGATTAATATATGATGATTTTGGGCATAATTTTAATGCAGATTGCGCATTAACTTGTTAGCGAAGGATTTTCCGCTGGAGTAAGATTGTCATAGTTCGTTGAAAATTAATCAAGTGAGTTACTGTTATAATTAACACGAGTTTTGAAAGAATTTGAGATAAGATTTTGAATGAAGGTTGCCGTCACAAATCATTATTAAAACCTTTATTAAACCAGATTGTGACATTAACATGTATAACTAACCTTCATTGGTCGATTATATTAAACAGGATTATAAAATTACCAACCGAATGAACATGTGGTTAATGTATTTATTAAATTAATAATTTAAACAATTTAAATGTTAATATTGTAAATAATTGCTGTAAATATTTTTGAAAATAATGTGAAACGAGAGTGATGTTAAAGGCGTGCTTATAATATTTTTATTGTCTTTGACAAATATTATAAACAATTTCTAATTGTTATAAATAATTTATGTGATTTTGTTATAAACATTTAAGAGCTAATTAAACATTTGGATTGAAGTTAACAAGTTTAAGAAATTAACATAATGATCCAATAGGATGTGAGCAAAGTACTTGAAAGATTTGCGTAAATATAATGTGAGTTGTCTTGTAGACATTTAAAAGCTTGAGAGCGCAGGCTGTATTCTTACGTAACGTAGCATGTGAGAAGGGAGTGCATTTGACCAGTATGCAACAGGCTGAGGGTAGCCCGCAGCTGTGCCAACATATGGTTCTCAGAGAGTGAGGTCGTACACACTTTGGCCTTGCGACTATAAATACCATTCTCATGTTTATTAAAAGGAAACCAAATGCTCTATATATGTCACACCCTGACGTCCTTTTCCAATCCAATAGTGTTATGAATATTACGTTATTTGAAGCTCTTGGGAGCTAAAATGTTTTATATCATGTTGTATGATAATTTTTGCAAGTCCTACTGGAGGACGTAGTCAGATTGACTTGGGCTACTGATAGCCACGTTAATTTTGTTGTGTTAGTAAAATCATACCCTTTATTAGAAATAAAGCTTTTGTACAGTTCAAAGTTCTCGTCTTCGTTTTGGTTCATTTTTAAATGTCATGGTGGAGGTTATTGTGTGAACAGACTATTAGTGATCCTGTTGTCAACTCAAACCCCGAGATAATTAAGAGGTAAGTAACGGTAAGTATGAACCCCCGTCTATTTTGGTGTGTTCCACAATGATTTCCTGTGAACTTCTGTGCTCTTATCTCGATAGTATCTGTCAGTGCCATTTTCATTGATGTAACTATGCCGGTGCGATTGATAATTGGCAATCCGATTGAGGGGGCGGATATCTGACAGCCTACTATCCAGGTAAACGGGGACAGTACGTTCTACGTTGATGTTCAAGACGCTCTTGGAAGTAAATATCTCTATCGTTTATTTATCGTCTCACCGAAACGTCACATGCATTTTGGTCGGTTCTCAATGAAGGCGTCTGTGATGGTATTTCCTCTCTAAATTAGCATGGACTATCACTAGAGAGAGAATGAGGAACCTTGAACTTGCAGTTAAGTACACTCTCGGCATATGTCTGGAAGGTGTCGGAAATTGTCTGAGCATAACCAAGGAAGAGGAAGCTTGTAGTTTTTCGTGACCATACGTGACCACGGTACCACCTTTAAACATCAAATCTGTATCACAGGACGTGGCTGTCCTCTTCGATAATCTCGCATGTATTATCCGGACGAAAGCCTTGGTGAAAGGCAGGCAGCTAGACCACAGCGCCATCTGGCCCGTGGAGAAGAACTACACTCAGGATGGCCAAGGCCAGTGGTGGCTTTCCAGCCTAAGGTTTTGGAACTTGCAACTTCACATTACAAACACATTACCCATGATTTAAAAGTGCATTCAAGATAGTTTTACAGCTGTTACTCTCCTCTGGGAGTGATAGAGCATAATGGAGGAAGATTGATTCCCAGTCCATTTGGATCACATTATGGCCTAACTAGCTGAAGCCAAATGGGCCCCACTCTTTTCTGAGGGCACATTTACGTTCTGGTAACCTTGATCGAACTGGCAAAACATGTTTTGTTCCAAACGGATTAATCCTGATATTCTGGGTGGATACCATCTGTGACAGCAGCTAATGGACAAGCAGTGTTCGTGATTTTTATTCTGAGAGGCGAAACGTACTGATCATCTGCCCCTTCTCTAACAGACGAGCAATCCCGGCTGGAGAATGGACAGACCAAACAATCCCAAACGAGAGTTCTAACTAAAATGTTCGTGAAACAATCAAAATAAACTGCCCAAACCTAATTCAATTAAATCCTGATGAACTGAGATACGGTAGGCCTATCGTATGGCTGGCTATAAATTCTCCTCGAAATGTAAGAACAATGTATTTTAATCACTTTACTTAGAATCCACACCTAAGTCACTGCGCCTTGACACTCACAGATTTGTAAACATCAAATAGAACTGTAAACATTATCAACAAATCCCCACACATTTGATGGACTCTGAACTTGTGCCCTTTGCATGTTTCCAGGTCTTTATGCAGGGTGCCTGACGTGACTCGCGTTCATTGAAGAGCTCACTCGCAGCCTGGCTGCTAATTGATTACGTACAGCGTACTACAGCTGGAATCTTCCCTCAACTCTCCCACTTCTTTTCTACCTGCAATTTCAACTCACTTCTTGTTAATTTGGGTGTATCCTTCTAATTAAATTTATTTCAATTTGGAGTGCTATTAGCAGCTTCTTCTCTTCAAACACAACCTTTAATTTGGCACTCCAACCTGAGCGGTAAATTAAACAACTGTTTGTAGGTTATTTGCTTAAGAGACGAATACCACAAATGAAAGGGAAATGTTATTTAAGAAAAGAGATGGCAGGTAGATACACTACTTAATTATGAACGCCGGCCGTGAAAGCCTAAGCTGTTATATCAGATACACTACTTGTTCACAAGCTCTGTAGAAAACTTTATTAGTTGTAATTTATTGTCTGTTTCCATGGAGCACTCTAGGCCAGCGTATCACAACCGGTGGTCCGCGGATTCCTGGCTATTCGCGAAGAATGCCGATTTCAATTCTCATATTCCCCGTTTCTCGATAAAACATATCTGAGAGTGTTCTAGGAAGAGAGACGTCCAAAGTCCCGGCTCTGCCATTGTAATTCTGGTGTGAGGGCAGGAACGAGGTACATCCAGCCTCGTAAGGAAAAACTGAGAAGAGGAGGGTTCGATTCCCGCTTCAGTTATCCTGGAAGCGGTATCCCGTGGTTTCTCACTTCAATTCCAGGCAAATGTCGGGATGGATTCTAACACACGGCAACGGGCACGGCCACGGCCACCTCCTTTCCAATCATATTCCCAATTTACAAATAGTACAGCCATCACAATAACCCAGGTTATGACACAAATTACACACATATGCACACTGACGTACACGATATCGCAAAGCCCATGAAATAAGCAACAACATATTTTCTTCGGTGACGGGGATATGATCTAGACGTTCTTATAAACTACTTCCCTGTGCTCTATGAATCCGTCCATAAAGGGTTGTGAAAGTCAGTAGCATATAGCCTAAACGTGTAACAACATTCCTACGAAGAACATATCTTGGAATCTTGTTCTCTCTAAAAATAACATAGTAGCCTGCAGCTATTGGGGAAGATATATTGGTTTCAAAAACAAGTAAAATATTCGATATGTAAAATTCTTTTAACGTAGGCATAACTCTATTCCCGTCTCCAGAAGCTGATGGATGAGATACAATACATGGATACGGACGTGGGAGACTAGCTAGCGTCCCGGTAAAGTGTATTGCAGAGCATTCCCTTACGGTCAGCTCAAATAACTGTGTAAAACATACAGCTAGGACTCTCTTCGTGTAACTATACGTAAGGTGCAACACCATGGGCTCACATGTATTACTGCCAGGGTAGGTGACCACAAGGCTCCTGCCGTGTCTGGCAATGATTCCTCTTAATTGCGGCGCACTCCTCTCTTTGATATTACTTGTCGACCCTCCTCTTCAGATACTTACAATGCGAGGCCTAGAGGGTTTTTCATTTTCCTGACTGGCTGCGTGGCCCAGCGGCAATGTCGATGTTGTTGGTATTTCATTTGAGGGACTTGGACATCGTGGTCATTACGCCCCGTGTACTTGGGTGTGTGTGAAATTTAGTCTGTCAACCTGTGTTAAGTGATGACTGTATTAGTATGTGTATTTGTTATTCAGGTGAGGATTGGGAAGGAGGTGGCTGTGGCCTTACGTTAGGAACATTCCCGGCATTTGCCTGGAGTAGAAGTGGGAAACCACGGGAAACCACTTCCAAGATAGCTGAGGTGGGAATTGAACCTACCTCTTTTCAGTATTGCCTCATGATGCTGAGTGTACCCCGTTGAAGCCATCACACATGAGAATTACAACTATCTGTTGCGTTTAACATCATAAATTATTTCCTAGACCATTTAAGTAGGCACAAAATTTATCAATTTTCAACATATGGCATCTTAAAATACTCCAATACAGCAATGGTATCACTGGCCCATGCTATCATTTCATATTTCAACATTTAACGAAAACACAGTCATATCAAAACACTTGTTGCCTAATCTTGTATTTATACCACTCATTATGAACATCATTAGCCTGTACGGCGTTCCCTCCAATACATATATGATGGTGCTATAAAATTATTAAACCGAATATGCCTTTCAATGATGTTAATGCCCTTCAAATACTTCATGCTTTAATGCTTTGTACGGTATAACTATGGTACTGTATTTCTAACTGTCATTAATATCTCAATGTTTATGTTTATAATTCATGACTTCAATTCACAGTGACCTTCAATAAGGATTGAATATGCAACATTAATATTCTTAAAATTATTTACCAAATACTTCAATTTTATTACCCTAGCGTGAACATTTTCTAGGGATACGAATTGTTTTATTCTTATACTATTACTTCAGTCATCTGCCGATAACCTAGATTTTAGGCGCCTTAAAACAACAATTATCATGATCATCATCATCTACTGTTCCTTTCTAACACACCAGGAGGCTCAAAATTGCAATCGGAAAGAGCTCCTATTTTCTCATTATTTCTAATTATTTAATGAATTTGTGGTGACTTCACCAAACACATTCTAATAAAAAAGTAGACAATAAAAACTGTATGAAAATATTAAGTTCCTAATTCAAATACCTATCGTAATGTGCGAGTAAATCATTACCGAAAATAAATAATATTCTTATTATATTTCTGTGATCGTTTGAGGTCTCGTAGAAGGTTAGATACTCATGTGATGGTTTAGGGTTCTCAAGAGACATACATGCGTTTTCATTTGATACTGTTTTCCTTTTCAGTGTCCAGTCTAGTCTGCAAGCCTGTGTTTGCCAACAAGTCGCCTCCAAAATCCCCTATTAGCATTAGCAATTTGCACTTTCACCTTCTCTGCTTCTACACCTCAAACTTTGAAATCATTCAAAATTCAATCTAACCATCGCCCCTTAGGTCTACCTCTGCTTCTCTCTACTGTCGAAGTCATCAACCTCTCAGGTAATCGCTCCCACCCTATTTCCTTCACATGACCCCACCATCTGAGTAGGCTCATACGAACAGATTCATCTAGCGTGCTCATTTCTAACTTAGACTTTCTCTCTTCATTACCGAGTACATTCCTAACTTTGTTCCAATCTATTTTATCCCAGCAATCATTCGTGAATATTGTGAATATATTGCACTACCATCAGCCGCATATTGAAGTCGCCTTTTTTCATCTGATCGTCTTTCGAATCACAGTGCCCCATAGGTCCAGGATCGTAGCCGTGTTGATATCTTCCTCCCAGATCTACGTCTCCACTGCTACCAATACGCCCCTGGGTTTGGCCTTCTCATCTCCAGCACGACGCCCGTGGTATCGGTATTTCCATTCCATCCAGTTGGTCATCTCTCCACGATATTCGCTCATTTTAAAGATTAACACTCCATTTTATTAATAAATAAAAGTTCTCTCGCAAAATACGCTTCGAAATGATGTGGATGCAATGATTTTTATGGATTTTCTCGCACCACTAAATTTGAATATGTTGTTACGCCATTGCTGCTGTGAAATTGACAATGTTGGACTCCGCTTCTTCCTGAATTTTCAGCCTGTTTACACGCACCGTGTAATGACCACATGCAATTTTATATGGTTGACAGTTACCGGCAGCTAGCTCTGCACTTGCCCATCACCCCTCCTCCTGCAGCGTAAATCATTTGCCACGCTAAGCGACACTTGCTCACACTTCCTAGTGCCTGTAGTATGTTCTAACCTGCTGCACTCTTACAGACAGTCTAAGAAGTAAGCCACAAGCGCGTGACGTCATGGTCTTGGCTCTCCCCACCTGCCACTAGCTACGTGTGCGAGCTAGCTGTGTATAGTGCGAAGTGGTAGCTTGCTAGCCAGGCAAGTGCTTTTAGTGCCTCACGACCCAGCCTCACCCTGTTACATCGTCTATGCCAGGGGTGATCAACCTGTAGTACGCGTACCCCTTACGGGTACGCGGCAGGCCATCCTTCTACTCGATCCACATGCGCAGTGAGCTTCGTGCCGTGACTACTGTGTGAGTTATTTACGGCGCGTGTATTTGAACTCCACTAAGAATTGCATCTTTACTTTACCGAGCACAATTCTAATTTATCATCAGTACTCAATGACTTTGGTTGGCTTTTAAAATTGGCCTATTTAAGTGATATTTTTGAAAAACTGAACATTTGGAATAAGTGTATGCAAGGTAGTGTTTCTAATATGTTCTATGTTGAAATGAAAACTAATGCAATGATTGCAAAAATCACCCTTTGGGAAAAGGAACAGAGAAACAACTATATTATGTTTTATTAAAATATATTTCGTTATAAAATTACAAAGGTTAAACCATACTAACTAAATACCTTTAACATTTTTAGCCTACTTTTCACATTTTGCAAAAATGAGGAAAAAGTAGACTTATGAGATCGGCCAAATGTGTGTCTGTCTGTCTGTCTGTCTGTCTGTCCTTCTGTCTCTCTATCTGTCTGTCTGTGTGTGTCTCCCCCCCCCTATCAACTCCTAAACGGCTGCAGCAATTGAAACAAAATTTGGTAGGAGTAAAGATCTGTACCTGAATATCTCACGGCCATATTTGAAAATGATGCCAGTGCTACCAACTGCTGAAAAATCGCAATTGAAATTTGAGCTCCATGTTGGAAATCTTGGAAGGTATGAATAGGAGCTATTTCAAAATTGGTACACGTATAGATAACAATATTGTAGTTTAATTTCCAGGAGGCCATACTGCACCCTTCAATAAAGCATGGTTTTCTCAAGATTCATCAACGGGGTCGTGTTCAGTCCTGACTGCATTATACAGCAAAGTTCGCTTAAAAACAACATGCTCTAATGAATAGAAAGGACCATGACAGAGGCTATACTAGAAATAAAATGAATAACAAGTAGAATAAAAGAAATTTAATGACTGAAAATTATGTGCATAATAATAATAATAATAAATAAAAGAAATCCTCCCTGACTTTCACCCCCTTAAGAAAGAAATATATTACTGAGTGGTAAGACTCGCTCCGCCAACAAAACAATGTGAATACAGCTTCACACAAACTGATAAATCATAACATAAACTTTGAGCGGTCAGAACTCGCTCGTCACAACATATGGATACAGGTCCATTTTTCCTGGTCAAGAAGTTATATAATGCGTGATGTACTGCTCGTTAATAAAAAAACGAGAACTGATGCCAGTCCGTTTACAACTGAAACAGTCATGTTGCTCACGGAGTTGCATCTTTTAAATCACACTACGGCTATGGGACCCACCCTTAATTAATACACTATAATTACTACTGACACATGCAAGATCTAATAATACAAAAAGGTGACGAATCTCCCAGAGATTCTAGCTGGTGCCAGAGCACACGGAATAAAAGAGCATGCCAGAAATAGGCCAAAAACGCTCACATCACTAATTGGGAACACAGCCTCGCACACCTAATGCCACACGGGGTCATTGAACGCGTAAAATAATCACACAAGAATTTAAAGCAACAGCAACAGAATACACGCCTAACGGCTGAAAACTATGTTTACATTTTTATAAAACGCCAGACAAACAGGAGTTTTGGGAGCTTCCTTACACTATGGACAACACCCATTTAATCAATCAAATACTCATTATAACCGATCAGGTTTTGTGAATTTAAAACAACGTCTTAATTTGAAGTACAGGAGCCAGGCCTGTTACTAATGACAAGTCGCGTTATCTGATTTGAGCGCGCCCCTCTTGTATGAATCATCGCTGCGTCAACTATCTCTCTCAGTCCCTCAAGCTAGGTGCAAGTTCCACCTGGAACGCAAACATATCTCACTCATCCGCTTGGATGGCAAGAAAACACAAAATAAACCACGAGTTCAGCCTCGCGAGGATATGAACTGGGCTGATGCGGAGCAAGTCAGAATAATCACAATGATATATTCTCGCTAAGACATCATAAAATCACACTACGCACCAATAGCTTGGACTGACTCTCTCTCATAAACATACGAACTGGGTCGGCTCAAAACAGATCAACAATATTGCGTCCATAGACACATTAAAAATACACAACAAAAACTCGGGTGCAAAGTGCCATCCCGTTCAGATCTGCTGAAAAAGCAACTATCAAAATAATTCTGATCCGTCATAAAATTCTGCTCAAAAATAATCTTTACCCTCCAAATTCTATTTTAAATCTCAAATTAATACAGTTCCATTTTTGTTATAAGGCAGACTTCCGAATTACAATGCTTGACCGCGATTTACGCAAGCGAATGCGAGCACGAGCTGCGCGTCGCCCCGTATTGTTGAACCAAACACAAATCACAATATTTACAAATTACACAACGCTCGGCTTGTCCCATATTTAATGTGTCAGTAAACAAGAAGTAATGATCTACATTACCAAACAAGCAAACAAATATCTACAAAAATATGTCCCATAATACCATAGTTGATTTAATAAATAAATAAATTCATTTGTACTCAATTCTTTTAAAACAGCGTCAAGGAAACATCTGTAGCCATCCCTCCTTTAAGATGCTTAGCTCGTCATCGACATCTTCTGGCAAATGTCCTGCTGGTTCAAAGATCCGGTCTCGTTCCTAGACGTCATCTCGTGCTGAATTAAATAAAGTTTTGTCAGATACACTCACGATATATTTCCTATTAAATTCACCGATCAAGTACTAAATTCCTTGACAGTCTATTGGTGAATTATATTCGATGAACTGGTTCTATCTTGTAGTACTGGGACTACAAATAAATCACTGAAGTTACACTTATAACTTGACGAAAATGTTCCATGTTCAAATACATGAAAAATATGCAGAGAATGCCTCGTGTCCTCGGAGACCTTACGTCCTCAAATGCTCAAATAAAAATCAACGTTACGTCCTCAGACGCACAAATGAAAGTGTGTTCTCTCGAAGCTTTCTGGATCATTATAAATGAAACTGACTAGGGTAGGTGTGGAAGGGGATTTATGGAAAAATATTCCATAATAATTATCAGACTAGCATGCGATCGGTATCAATGAGTTCGTAGCAGTGTGGGGTTACGATTATGCTGTAGCTGGCTCGAATCGATCGTGGAATTAATCCGTAGATAACTCCCGCGTTAATTTACCAGGGTGCGTTACCAAGCCGAGTTGCCGCTAAAACAGGGCGTCTTGATATTATTGGTCCAGACTCTTGTAGATCTTTTCGCGCTTTTACTTGTATTTCTGCCACAGGGAGTGGTTAACATGAAGATTGACCAATTACTTCGTAGCATTCGATTTTCTTCTTGGCGCCAACACTCATAGCAACAGGCCATATTGTGAGTACCCAAGCCGTCTCCGCGCTAAAGTTGAACCTGTTCTATGTGTCATGAATATTATGCTACTTCCTAAAATACCACAGGAGCTTAAACCATTGTGTCCTCTCGGCCACTGATTTCTCAATATTTCCCAACACCGTCTGGCTCTCATATCTGCTGTCTGTAGAAATGTATCAAAAGATGATGAATAATTTATTAGAATCCTTTATATAGCCTGAGGATAAAGGGTTCACAATCCTCCTGCATGGAAAAAATCGGACGTAGCATATAGTCGATTTTTTTAAAAACACATAACATCTGTAATCCATTTCTGCCAATCCTAGAGAATTCTCCCTCTCATCAGTCTAGTCTAGCCGCCACTGTCGTTGAAGTGTCAACACGCACTCGTGTTTACATATAGCTCCCTCATTCATTCAGACATTCCAAGCCTGCCTGCTTTTCTGATCGCCTAAGGCTAGTCTCTCTCCCGTCCAGTATCCTTATCTCTCTCGCTCGATCGCTCGCTGTGTCATGATCGTCAGAGCTCATTAGTGTTTGACCACAACAGGCTGCTCCCAACTTCCTCGTTCAACAGACGTACTCACTGACCCCCGTATAGTTGGATGTGCAAAATTACTTCCATATATTTAATTTGCAGCATTATTTCTGCGTTCCCAAGGTTCGCTAGTAAAATACACTTTTAAATTCGCCGCATTGTAGACAAACATTGTACCTGTACTCAATTCTTTTACTCTGTATGCGTTGTTACCAAGATTACGTACAATACAGAAGGGTCCAATAAATTTTGGACTGAACTTGTTGAATACCTCATTTTCTGGATCAGATGTCGCTGGATTCCGTACTAATACAAGCTCGTTGACTAATAGTTCTCTGTGATACCTCTTATTTCTGACACAACGTAATCTGCGATCCGCCTGGTTTCTCATATGGACTCTCGTTCTCTCAATTCTCAACACATGACCAACCATGGGATCTTGTGGGCAATTGATGATGTTGCTCCACGATCTTACTGGATATTCGTTCATGTGCAAGACCATGGGAATCTGGCCTGTCGATTCATGTCTAGATGTGTTCATACAGGTCTCTACGTCTTTGATCCTGTCTGCCCACTTGTGATGTTCATTGGGAATAAAGATCCTTAAGTATTTAGTAACGCATTTTATTGCGCGTTCGCTGGGTGGCGAACGCTACTAAACATGTGTTTTACATCCAAGTCGTCCATACCTTTCTTGAATTCGGCGCTCGTAAAATAGCTTCCATGGTCCGACAATATAAACTCTGGTTTTCCAAGGATTGGAATAACTCTATTTCGAATACGACTGAGTACTTGTTTCGATGTAGTTATCTGAATGGGGGCACAATACAACAAACTTAGAAAACACATCAATACACACTAGTAAGTGACGGCAACCGCGCCTACCTTTCGGGATCGGACCGAAACAATCCAGGGCCACAAGCTCGCAGGGTTTCTGAGGTAGCAATGGTCTAGGATACTGCCTCATTAAGTAATTATTCGGCTTCGTCCTCTGACAGGTATCGCAAGTCTTTATTTCGTCACAGATGGTAGTCCTCATTCGCGGCCATGTAAACGTTTCTCCTATGGTCGCCTGTGCCTTGTCAATTCCCACGTGACCGAAGCTTTCATGTATGTGCCAAGTAAGTCCTCTTTGTAATGATGCAGGTGCCATGATACGTAATTTGGTGTGTTCTTCATCTATCCATTTATGCAGTAAATTGTTGAGGTAGACATATCTTCCTTCTCTGGCTTTTGCTTCTCTGTAGGCTGGGGTTCCTGCTGGTAATTCCTTCTTAAAGTACTGGATCATTTGGTACATCCATGGTTCTGCTTCCTGCTCTCGTCGTATCTCCCGTAATTCCTCCAAGAATGCATGGTCCTTTGCTGTTAATTCAATATGCTGTACTATCGCTGTTTCTTCGGTATCGGGCTCGGAGTTCCTGCTTAATACATCCGGAATTACATTCATTTTTCCTGGGCAGTGTTCAATTTCGATGTTAAATTATTGTGTATAGAGACCAACGTGTCACACGCTCGCTAGCCATAGATGTCTTGAACAAGAACGTTAGTGCTTTGTGGTCTGTTCTAATAACAATGGGGTAACCAAATAACATTCGTTTCCATTGTTGCAAAGCATGAAGGATTGCCAACAATTCGAGTTCCGTGACCGTATAGTTGCGCTCGTGTTTACGAAATCTGCGGCTCACAAATGCTAAATAATCACGATGTTGAAGGTTAGCTGGATCTTCCTGGTATAACATCGCTCCTATACCAACCATGGAAGCATCCGCTTGGATAATAAATTTCCGTTGAAAGTCTGGGTAACCTAGTTTGATACAATTTTCCAGTAACAATTTAGTCTCTTGAAATGATTTCTCACACTCAGCGTTCCAAAGCCATTTGTTGTTCTTCTTCAGCATCTCCTGCATGGGTGCTACGGTTTCAGTATATCCTGGGCAGTTTTCCTTAAAGAAGCCCGTCACGCCAAGGAAAGCTCTGATATGTTTCACTCTCGTTGGTGTAGGGAAATTCTTTATTGCCTCTATCTTCGCAGGGTTTGGTCTCACTCCCTCCTGGTCAATGATGTGCCCCAAGTACAAAATCTCCTTCTTGAAGAAATGGTATTTCTTCAAGTTGACTTTAATGTTTGCAGTTCTAAGGTTGTCCAAAAGCTTATCCAAATTTTCCATATGTGTCTCGATGTTATCTGAAGCCAAGAGTATATCGTCAATATATCGTACCGTCATTTCCTTCACTTCTTCGGTCAGGTTCCGATCCAAGGCTCGAATTAATGCGCATCCAGCTGTTTTAACGCCGAAGGGCATACGGACGAAGCAATATGTCTGATTATCGAACAAGAAGCCAGTAAGAAGCTGTGACTTCTCATCCAGTTCGATATGGTGAAACGAACTCGTCAGATCTACGGACGAATAGATACTCTTGTTCTTAAATCCTTTTAAGACGTCTCTGATGATTGGCGCTCGGTCATACTCGGGAAAAATAAGGCGCATGTTTAGATTTCTGGCGTCTAGACAAAGTCTAATGGATCCATTTGGTTTTGTGACTGCCAAAATCGCATTTAAATAAGGTGTAGGTGTCTTCTTAATCACTCCAGCTTGAAACATATCATCAATAATCCTTTTGACCTGCTCCCGATGTTTTTCTGGTATAGGGTACAATTTACTTCGAAATGGGGACCAATCCTCAACCTGCATAGAATACTGATAGTTTATTATCTTCCCTGGAACTGTGTCAAACACTGCCTTGTGTCTTCTTAAGATCTCCTCAAGTTTCTTCCTATGTTCAACCCCTAGTTGGATGTCACTGAGCTGCTCCTGTAATAGTTCTTCAAACTGAGTATCGCTGTCTTCTCCTTCTGCTAATAAAGCCCATATCTCCTGAGAGTCACTCTCTTCATTTAATTCCACAACAGCCACATCTATAAGGTCATCTTCCGCCTTCGTATCTCCTCTTCTGTCTCCTCTGCTATTGCCTCCAATGCCCATGAACTCACGTCTTTCCCTGTAGTGATTTCATCCATGTGTAAGCCCACATCCTTCAGTTTATCAAACTCCTTAAAACTGACTGTATTATTGTGCAAATCTATGACTGCCTGGTAGTCACAAATGAAATTTGCACCCAGAATAATGTTAAAATTCATTTTAGCCATTATGATGAAAGTCTGTCCAAATATATGGTCTAATATATCCAATTCTATAAATGCCTGACGTTTGCAAGTGACGGTGCGTTCGGGAATAATGCCCCTCACCTTGAGTTGCGGTACTGGAATCACAGGACTATTTTGACTCCGTCCCAACTCTCGAACCAAAGCCTCCGATACAAGACTGATTTGTGACCCCATGTCAACTAAACATCTCACGTTAATTTCACCAATCTTGGCATAAATAATAGGTAGTTGTGTGATATCATCGTTCCGTGGTTTTCCAATCTCCTCCAGGCAATCTTCCGGCAAAGCTATCCACTCTTGTATGTGTGCCACGACCCATCCTTCTTCACAATCCGGCTGTTGCTTTCTCAGGGTGAGTCCTTTTTCAATTATTGTTTTTTTTTACAACCCCCGCGACTACCATCATCCTTCTGTCGCGTATTTCCCAGACGTTCTTCCTGCTTCAATAAACTCTCGGCCCCCTCAATGTGAGTGTCTTGATTTGACCTCCTATTAATTGCATGTTCCCAATGTTTTTGTTCGTCCCCTCCATTAGCGTGTAATTCTTCCAGGTAACGCTGCGATTCGGCGTGCCTGTCGTTCCATTCATTCCTATAATTTTGATAGTCCCCTTGGTTCTGGTATCTCCTTTCACGCCACTGTCGATTCTCATTGTTGTTTTTCGTACCGTCTGTAGGGTCCCTCAATTGTCCTAATATTTCTCCATTATTGGTATCCTCGCTGTTGATGCCTATTGTTGCCCTGGGTCTGCCTATCATTATTATTTTCATGTCACTGGTATGACCTATTTTCGTCGCCCTCCTGACCTCGTCTCGGTGTTGTTGACACACTTGTATTTGTGGCCTGCGACCTGGTGTGTACTTGAGTGGGTTTAACCACCTCCGTTGTGTTTACAAGTTCCAGCTGTCGTCCCCCTCTCTGCTGCAAGTGAGATGTTCTCTCGTCAATCTGACGTAAGATTTGTTCGGCTCGAACCGCTGTGTCCACGTTTGCTGCCACTAATACCTGCTGAACATTGACTGGCAACTGCCGTGCAATCGTCATAACCAGATCCGATTCTTCTAAAGGATGATCCAGATCCCGAAATTTCAACAATTGTAACGAAAAGAAATCTGAGTATTTCGTCTGCTGAGTTGACTGATATTTTCTCGAATAAAGTTCCATTCTAAGGCTTTGTTGTAGAGAAGCCGACCAATACTTTCTAAGAAAAGCATCCTTGAACTCATCCATCCCTCCGAAAGTATACTTGAAGCTCAAGAACCACGTAAGTACATTTCCCGAAAGAAATCGTTCCTTCAGTCTTAAACGGCGCGCGGGCGGTATATTATTATCATTAAAGTAGTTATCCATCTCCTTAAGATATGCCTTCGGTGTGACCCCAGAATTTTCTGTGAATTTATTTGGTTTAAATTCATTTGATCGAATTACTTGTACGACTTGAGGGTGCTGATTGCCATGTTGAGGAGTAGAGGTTCCTCCAACGTTGTTGTGAAATCCCTCTGTGTTAGTCGTTAATGGGCTGCCTGTCAGTCCGTGGCTACTCACCGCGCTAATTGCCCCCTGGCTTGCTGAGTCAACTTCCTTATCTTTAGCGTGCTCTGTCTGAAATAACGTGTTCTGTCCTAGTGAACGCAACTCTGCTTTTATGATTCTGTCCGACTGTTCTTTCATTTTACACTTGATTTCTTCCTCAAGTGATTTAATGCGTGTATGGTTATCACCTACGGTCTTTATGATCGTTAACCGGTCTTCTTTAGAATCGCTGCTCATCTTACGCCAATCCTTTCTAATGCTATCTTTAATCGCTCCCAGTTTTTCTTCCATCTGCTGTTTCGTGTCATCCTGATTCGATTCTATCTTCTAAATCCTGACTTCTAGACGTAGATTATTCTCATCTATCGTACTCTACAAATTATCCTGGTCCGATTCTATGTTTCGCCATCGCTCTGCTGATTGTATTTCTAATTTATCCATGTCCTTTATCAGGCCCGTAATACTTTCATTTACTGCTGACAATTGTCCCTGGATAAACGTAGAATCCTCCTCCATTTTATCAAACCGCTTTTCAAGACCATCCTGTGCCGTTTTAACCTCACTGTTATTTACCGTGCATGCTAATTCTATCTGAGCTAGTTTTGCTAATACAGTTTCGTCCAAATCATTTAATTTAGGGTTGAAGGTGTCCTCTAATTTTTGTATCTGACCTAGCTGTTTGTCGTTATTCTTACTTATATCAAGCGCGAATTGAACCATCTGCTGTGTAGTGTACTCTTTCATCTCTGCAGATAATGTGGCTAACTGACTCGTATTTCTACTTTCTTGCGCTTCTAATTGTTTGTTTATACACACATCAAAAAAAGTTTTGCATCACCTCGGTTCCCAGATCTCCGGCATATAGACGTTGACTGTGTATATTGTATCAAAGATACAGTCCCTTTGACTGTTCATAGATGTCACTAAAACTGCTCAAAGATGTAAACAACCATGCATGAGCAGGGCCTATTAGACGGAGGGGGTACGACAGCCGATCAGTTCCAGTCATTCCACCAGGACGAAGGTACGCTGCTCATGTTGTCTGTAGTTCTACCATGCCTAGAAGGTCAATACCGCAGTTCGATCGCGTCCGCATTGTTACTTTGTGTCAAGAAGGGCTCTCAACAAGGGAAGTTTCCAGGCGTCTCAGAGTGAACCAAAGCGATGTTGTTCGAACATGGAGGAGGTACAGAGATACAGGAACTGTCGATGACAGGCCTCGCTCAGGCCGCCCAAGGGCTACTACTGTAGTGGATGACCGCTACTTACGGATTGCCGCTCGGAGGAACCCTGACAGCAATGCCACCATGTTGAATAATGCGTTTCGTTCAGCCACAGGACGTCGTGTTTCAACTCAAACTGTGCGCAATAGGCTGCATGATGCGCAACTTCACTCCCGACGTCCATGGCGAGGTCCAGCTTTGCAACCCCGACACCATGCAGCGCGGTACAGATGGGCCCAACAACATGCTGAATGGACCCCACAGAATTGGCATCACGTTCTCTTCACCGATGAGTGTCGCATATGCCATCAACCAGACAATCGTCGGAGACGTGTTTGGAGGCACCCTGGTCAGGCTGAACGTCTTAGACACACTGTCCAGCGAGTGCAGCAAGGTGGTGGTTCCCTGATGTTTTGGGGTGGCATTATGTGGGGCCGACGTACGCCACTGGTGGTCATGGAAGGCTCCGAAACGGCTTTACGATACCTGAATGACATCCTCCGACCCATAGTGCACCCATATCGGCAGAATATTGGAGAGGCATTTGTCTTCATGGACGACAATTCTCGACCTCATCGTGCACATCTTGTGAATGCGTTCCTTCAAGATAACGACATCGCTCGACTACAGTGGCCAGCATGTTCGCCAGACATGAACCCTATCGAACATGCCTGGGATATGTTGAAAAGGGCTGTTTATGGACGTCTTGACCCACCAACCACTCTGAGAGATTTACGCCGAATTGTCGTTGAGGAGTGGGACAATTTGGACCAACAGTGTCTTGATGAACTTGTGGATAGTATGCCACGACGAATACAGGCATGCATCAATGCAAGAGGACGTGCTACTGGGTATTAGAGGTAGTGGTGTGTACTGCAATCTGGACCACAAATGCTGAAAGTCTAGCTGTATGATGGTACAACATGCAATGTGTGGGTCTCATGAGCAATAAAACGAGCTGAAATGTTGTTTGTGTTGATCTCTATTCCCTTTGTATTTAAAGGTTCCGGAACTCTTGGAACCGAGGTGATGCAAAACTTTTTTTGATGTGTGTATTTTCATTTACTTGCGCTTGTAATGAGTTACCCTGTTCAATTAATTTAATTTCTAATGACTCATTCTGTTCAGATAATTATGCCTTCTGTTCATATAATTGTGATTTTATAGTGTCATTCATTTGAGTCTGGAATGACTCATTCTGTTCAGATAATTGTGCCTTCTGTTCATATAATTGTGTTTTTATAGTGTCATTCATTTGAGCCTGGAATGACTCATTCTGTTCGTTTAGTTGTGTTTTAAACTCGTCTGACTGTTCGGATAACTTAATGTCTAACTTTTCACTCTGTTCCTTTAATAGTTTCTGGGTTCGTGCCGTGGCACTTTCAATGATCGCCTGGACCTCCGCTATTGTTGCCATTATCACACACAAAAATATATTTCACTGAGAAAACAGGAGGATGGCATGTAAATGTCTCCCTGACACACACATATATAATTATTGACATACATTTACTTCATTTCACCACTTTTAGTTCATTTAAACTTATTACCTTTACTCCCGCAAATCAATCATCACTGAATGGTTCTAATTTTACTTAATAAATTTTTAACCCCGCACATATTCAGTCATGAAATTACTATCCAGATCTGATGTTAACACTGACTAATTGACAAAGTATTAATTGTCATTTAAGGCTATCAGCCTCCTACCATATTCATGAGTTTGACTTTCTAAACAAATCTAATTTTGCATTTAATCAATGGGCGTCCGATTTCACGTACATTACTTTATTAATTACATCAATAGACAAAACGTGAATCGTATTTAACTTGCAAACTCGTGATTCTACTGTATATTCCATTTTCTTGGCGGTATTTCTCTTCGCCGTATTACGTTAACAAAATATCACTTCCGGTGATTTCAAACAGTCCCATATATCAGTGTAATACCACATTTTCGCGACAGCTTGATCTACTAGATCTATGCTGACTATCCAATGTGTTCCAGCGGTAACTAGCAACGAACTAGCCCCAACTTGGCACGCCAGCTTGTCTATGCACCCTTCAATAAAGCATGGTTTTCTCAAGATTCATCCACGGGGTCATGTTCAGTCCTGACTGCATTATACAGCAAAGTTCGCTTAAAAACAACATGCTCTAATGAATAGAAAGGACCATGACAGAGGCTATACTAGAAATAAAATGAATAACAAGTAGAATAAAAGAAATTTAATGACTGAAAATTATGTGCATAATAATAATAATAAATAAAAGAAATCCTCCCTGACATTCACCCCCTTAAGAAAGAAATATATTACTGAGCGGTAAGACTCGCTCCACCAACAAAACAATGTGAATACAGCTTCACACAAACTGATAAATCATAACATAAACTTTGAGCGGTCAGAACTCGCTCGTCACAACATATGGATACAAGTCCATTTTTCCTGGTCAAGAAGTTATATAATGCGTGGTGTACTGCTCGTTAATTTAAAAAAATGAGTACTGATGCGAGTCCATTTACAACTGAAACAGTCATGTTGCTCACGGAGTTGCATCTTTTAAATCACACTACGGCTATGGGACCCACCCTTAATTAATACACTATAATTACTACTGACACATGCAAGATCTAATAATACAAAAAGGTGACGAATCTCCCAGAGATTCTAGCTGGTGCCAGAGCACACGAAATAAAAAGAGCATGCCAGAAATAGGCCAAAAACGCTCGCATCACTAATTGGGAACACAGCCTTGCACACCTAATGTCACACGGGATCATTGAACGCGTAAAATAAACACACAAGAATTTAAAGCAACAGCAACAAAATACACGCCTAACGGCTGAAAACTATGTTTACATTTTTATAAAACGCCAGATAAACAGGAGTTTCGGGAGCTACCTTACAATATGGACAACACCCATTTAATCAATCAAATACTCATTATAACCGATCAGGTTTTGTGAATTTAAAACAACGTCTTAATTTGAAGTACAGGAGCCAGGCCTGTTACTAATGACAAGTCGCGTTATCTGATTTGAGCGCGCCCCTCTTGTATGAATCATCGCTGCGTCAACTATCTCTCTCAGTCCCTCAAGCTAGGTGCAAGTTCCACCTGGAACGCAAACATATCTCACTCATCCGCTTGGATGGCAAGAAAACACAAAATAAACCACGAGTTCAGCCTCGCGAGGATATGAACTGGGCTGATGCGGAGCAAGTCAGAATAATCACAATGATATATTCTCGCTAACACATCATAAAATCACACTACGCACCAAAAGCTTGGACTGACTCTCTCTCATAAACATACGAACTGGGTCGGCTCAAAACAGATCAACAATATTGCGTCCATAGACACATTAAAAAATACACAACAAAAACTCGGGTGCAAAGTGCCATCCCGTTCAGATCTGCTGAAAAAGCAACCATCAAAATAATCCTGATCCGTCATAAAATTCTGCTCAAAAATAATCTTTACCCTCCAAATTCTATTTTAAATCTCAAATTAATACAGTTCCATTTTTTTTATAAGGCAGACTTCCGAATTACAATGCTTGACCGCGATTTACGCAAGCGAATGCGAGCACGAGCTGCGCGTCGCCCCGTATTGTTGAACCAAACACAAATCACAATATTTACAAATTACACAACGCTCGGCTTGTCCCATATTTAATGTGTCAGTAAACAAGAAGTAATAATCTACATTACCAAACAAGCAAACAAATATCTACAAAAATATGTCCCATAATACCATAGTTGATTTAATAAATAAATAAATTCATTTGTACTCAATCCTTTTAAAACTGAGTCAAGGAAACATCTGCAGCCATCCCTCCTTTAAGATGCATAGCTCGTCATCGACATCTTCTGGCAAGTGTCCTGCTGGTTCCAAGATCCGGTCTCGTTCCTAGACGTCATCTCGTGCTGAATTAAATAAAGTTTTGTCAGATACACTCACGATATATTTCCTATTAAATTCACCGATCAAGTACTAAATTCCTTGACAGTCTATTGGTGAATTATATTCGATGAACTGGTCCTATCTGGTAGTACTGGGACTACAAATAAATCACTGAAGTTACACTTATAACTTGTCGAAAATGTTCCATGTTCAAATACATGAAAAATATGCAGAGAATGCCTCGTGTCCTCGGAGACCTTACGTCCTCAAATGCTCAAATAAAAATCAACGTTACGTCCTCAGACGCACAAATGAAAGTGTGTTCTCTCGAAGCTTTCCGGATCATTATAAATGAAACTGACTAGGGTAGGAGTGTAAGGGGATTTATGGAAAAATATTCCATAATAATTATCAGACTAGCATGCGATCGGTATCAATGAGTTCGTAGCAGTGTGGAGGTTACGATTATGCTGTAGCTGGCTCGAATCGATCGTGGAATTAATCCGTAGATAACTCCCGCGTTAATTTACCAGGGTGCGTTACCAAGCCGAGTTGCCGCTAAATCAGGGCGTCTTGATATTATTGGTCCAGACTCTTGTAAATCTTTGCGCGCTTTTACTTGTATTTCTGCCACAGGGAATGGTTAACATGAAGACTGACCAATTACTTCGTAGCAATCGATTTTCTTCATGGCGCCAACACTCATAGCAACAGGCCATATTGTGCGTACCCAAGCCGTCTCCGCGCTAAAAGTTGCACATGTTCTATGTGTCATGAATATTATGCTACTTCCTAAAATACCACAGGAGCTTAAACCATTGTGTCCTCGCGGCCACTGATTTCTCAATATTTCCCAACACAGTCTGGCTCTCATATCTGCTGTCTGTAGAAATGTATCAAAAGATGATTAATAATTTATTAGAATCCTTTATACAGCATGTGGATAAAGGGTACAATACATCGCAGTGTTGCCAAAATGAATATAAGCCTGCTGATAGGTCCAAATTTTAAATGCATATAACTTATACACTATCAATTGGATTTCAACCAAATTACGTATGTGCTATACGTACATAAACAGATATGACTGAACGTATTCTTAAGATCCACCAGGGCTGCCAACTCTTAATAAATGCTATCAATTTTTTTTATCCAAATACCAATATATCAGAAAGTATGCAAGTCGACAGCTTTAAACTATGCACACGTATAGTACCTGACATTCTATATTAATTTGGAGTAACTTATATACGTCAGTGCTACCAACATGATTCTAAGCCTGCTGAGAGGTCCAAATTTAAATACATGTAACTTCTATACTATCATTTGGATTTCAACCAAATTTCGTGTGTGCTATGTGTACCATGACAGATATGTATATGCCGATTCTTAGGAGTAACCAAGGCTGCCAACTGTTAATAAATACTGTATCTATTTTTGTTACCCTAATATCAATATATCAGAAATTATGCAAGCCAATAGCTCTAAACTTTGCACACGTATAGTACCTGGCATTCTAGATTAATTTGGAGTAACTAATATACGTCAGTGCTGCCGACATGATTCTAAGCCTGCTGATAGGTCCAATCTTAAAATGCAAGTAACTTCTATACTAACTAATGGATTTCATTCAAAATTTACACAACAATAGATCATATTATTTCAGATTATTTCTGACCAATACATGTATGTCATTGTAGCCAACATGATTTTACGCGCGCTGTTAGATCCAATGTTTAACTGCATGTAACGTCCATGCTATCCATTGGACTTCAACCAAATTGTGTATTCTGTACCTTAAGAGATGGAACTAAGAATATATTCAGTCACCAGGGCTACCAACTCTAGTTCTCTATTAGGCTACATTATGCCAGGTATACAGTATTTCGAACTAATTAGAAAGTTCGATATTATCAACTTAATTTCGTCATTATTCTAGATAGATCCATATAGATTAATCATTGGCATGAATCTTAAATTTTAAGAAAAGTAGGCTCTTTAGTTCGTCACGGAACTTCTTGTTAATAACCATTATGACTACCTAAGAAAGGTTAGTAGGGGGTACGCAGGATGTTCAATTTTTTTAAAGGGGTACGATGGTTGAAAAAGGTTGAGAACCCCTGGTCTATGCTGTTACTCGTCTGTTCAGGAGTGCACGGCCAGCCTGTCCCGGTAGGGTTTTTCAAAGCCGTTATTATTATTGTTTTTATTAGACTATTATATATTATTGTTGTATATTAAACAATAAAATGTTATTGGGTACCAATAGGCTACGTCTCATACTGTTCCCGAGTAGGCTACATTGTAGATGAATTCTCAAAAATTAAATGGATTCATTGATAGCAAAATTAGGTCATTTACACTTAGGCATACCTAGACTTGATAAATGATTAAATAATTTTGATGTTGTTCCTCTCATTTATTCGAAGCGTACCACAAGCTTTCACTTCTCTTTGAAGCTTATAATTTGCTCTAAACGACCTGTCTTGTTATGCCGATGGTTACTTCACATCTGATGGTGGGGTCCAGCATACCTTCTTATGGCCAATAACAATTATTCCCATTGTATTTTTGCTTCTAACACGAGAATACACGAGTATATGGATCGCGTGGAATTCTAGATCAATTTAGGATATTCCTAACGTTTGCAGTGAAACCCCTTCTTAATTATTGTTTTGGAACGTGAGCTAGGGTCTTAGGTACTCCGCAGTGTTTGCAGCATACAGAGTCCTGGCTACGACCATGGAGATCTCACACAAGAGCAACCTTTGCTTCCACCTATGTGTGCTAGGCTACTCCCTGTCATGTCTACTACTGGATCAGTCGTTCTCCATAAAATATGGTGAATAGATGGTTTCTGGACTTTCGCAATCAACCTGCAAGTTTATTTTGTGTTTTCCATTCACCCACTTCAGTCTTAAGTGTCGGCTATTTATATTCCCTTGGTTTCTAACTAGTAAATAACCGTCTTCATCGTTTTCACCATCCTCATCATAATCAACACAAATTACGCATTTGATAGTCACCATGCATTCAAGAAATTCTAGCATGCTCTGTATATGTGTGGCACAGTCCCCCTACATGATGATTACTATACTTTGGAAGTTCAATCATTGAAAATTGGGAAATTAATTTTGAGATTTACCTATGCCCTGAACTTAGAATGCAGTGAAAATCAAATGTCTTAAATACGACATGTGGATTATTTATAAATAATCATTTGGATTAACTCACGAGGGCTACTTGTAGCATTGGCATTTGAGAATATTTATCGGAAGCTATTCTAACAACTCTACTGTATGTAGTGATTTGCTCTCAGAGTTCTTATATCAATGTTCGAATTGCAGAATAATAATGTAAAAGAAATGGAACTCGAGTAGCCCACTGGCCTGGTGCAAGTCCTCAAAATGAACACCGCTTGGATTATTTACGTATCATCGATACCATTTCAGTACCTCAAACCGGAATTCAATTCCTTGGCAGGGCTGGGAATCAAACCCGGACCACGGCCAAGAATATTAGCCACTACACCACAAGGTGTCATTGTGAGCGCAATTGATTCCACGATACCATGCAACTTCTACACTGCACGGTCTATAGCAGTACACATTTCTTCGTACTTTTTGGCATTATATAGTTCCTGGTAAGTTCGGGAGACAGTTCGCATACCATACCCCTAAAGCCGAATAGTTCCAAAAACTAACAAATAGAACAGTTTTAGGCGCTCCACCGAAAGAAGTAACGACAAGCTGGCAGAAAGACAGACAACATATTTTGTAATTTTCAGAGCATATTGTTTTACAATGAATAGCACTCTTGTTCTCCATAATGTTGAAATGATGAAAAGTATCCTAAAACTTCAAAAGTTAGCGATGTTGAAAATAAGAATAAAAGATATAAATTACCTTAGGATTCGACGGAATATTGTTCATTTTAACATTCCGATAAATTTACTGTCGCATGTTTCTCGAATTCACATATTTCTGAACAGCATCAATCTATTCAGTTGGTGAATTCAAAATCTTGTTATTGAAATACAGCTTTATAGTCCTAATGTTGTTCTTTTGGTTCCATCCATAATCATTCCGGTTGCTATGGGGTAGGGGATGTGGTGAGACAGTTTCCTAGCGGGAATGATATTAGGGATAGATGCCCTTCATGGCACCAATCTCATGAGAGGAGTTAATGACAAATTAAATTATTGAGGTATGGTATGGAGTGGTTGTGTGTGGTCTTTCGTGTTCGGAATAGTCTGGATATGCACGTTAACATGTGTAGCTACCTCCGCTGATTTGTACGCGAACAAATTTTAAAATGTATTAACTCTCCTGTTTCCAAACCTGCCCTCTATTTTTTGTCACATGCATGATAACCAATATACCTAATTCCATTTTTAGCCTACTTTCGATTTTTGCAAAAAATGAAAGTAGACTTATGAGATCACTACAGGGCCAAAAATTGAGTGTATGTCTGTGTGTGAGTGTGTGTGTGTACTCTGAATGTCTGCCCCCCCCCCTATCAATTCGAACACGGTGCATCCGAATTGAACGAAATTTGGCACCTCAGTGTCTTAATTTATATCGCCGCCATCTCGACGGAAACGTTAAGGCGGCCACCCAAATGTTCAAAGCTTCAATCAAATTACGACTAACCTAATCATCCAATCCCTACGAAATTGTACAACAACATATATTCATACGGCGAGCTTCTTTTGACTAAACTACAAGGCCATCAGCCCAATAGTATTAACTCTCCTGTTTCCATACCGGCCCTTTATTTTTTGTCACATGCATGATAACCAAATAGATTCCCCATATCAATTCAAACACGGTGATACCAAATTGAATGAAATTTTTCACAGAGGTAGCACTAGTAAAGGGCACCTCATATTCTGGTTTAATATCCGTATATCACGTTGTATTTCAACAAGATACTACAATCAACATTCAAATATTCTCCTTGAAAAGGACAAAGAGTTATAACAATACCCATGCATTTAGGAGAAAGTAGGCTATATGTTCTTTACTGAACATCTTGTAAGGTTTATTATATCTCGCTGCACCTGCTGCATCACTCAAACAGAATGCAAATTCCTGTATCTTTGTTGCAGATCTCGTTAATGAACGAACAAATATCATGTTTTATACGTCATCGGTGGGTTTCATTAATGTGTGACCTCCCACTATGCTATTTTTAGCCTACTTTTCACATTTTGCAAAAATGAGGAAAAAGTAGACTTATGAGATCGGGCAAATGTGTGTCTGTCTGTCCTTCTGTCTGTCTGTCTGTCTGGCTGTGTGTGTGTGCCCCCCCCCCCCCCCACCTATCAACTCCTAAACGGCTGAAGCAATCGAAACAAAATTTGGTAGAAGAAAAGACCAATACCTGAATATATCACGGCCATGTTTGAAAATGATGTCAGTGCTACCAACTGCTGAAAAATCGCAATTGAAATTTGAGCTCCATGTTGGATATCTCGGAAGGTATGAATGGGAGCTATTTTAAAATTGGCACACGTATATATAATAATATTGCAGTTTAATTTCCAGGAGGCCATACATGGCAGTGTTGCCAAAATGATTATAAGCCTGCTGATAGGTCCAAATTTTAAATGCATATAACTTCTACACTATCGATTGGATTCCAACCAAATTTCGTATGTGCTATGTGTATATAAACAGATATGACTGAGCGTATTCTTAATAGCCACCAGGTCTGCCAACTGTTAATAAATGCTCTCAATGTTTCTTTTATCCAAATGCCCATATATCAGAAAGTATGCAAGCCGACAACTTTAAATTATGCACACGTATAGTACCTGACATTCTACATTAATTTGGACTAACTTATATACGTCAGTGCTACCAACATGATTCTAAGCCTGCTGAGAGGTCTAAATTTAAATGCATGTAACGTCTATACTATCATTTGGATTCCAACCAAATTTCGTGTGTGCTATGTGTACCATAACAGATATGACTATGCCGATTCATAAGAGTAACCAGGGCTGCCAACTGTTAATAAATACTGTCTCTATTTTTGTTACCCTAATATCAATATATCAGAAAGTATGCAAGCCAATAGCTCTAAACTTTGCACACCTACAGTATAGTACCTGGCATTCTAGATTAATTTGGAGTAACTAATATACGTCAGTGCTGCCAACATGATTCTAAGCCTGCTGATAGGTCCAATTTTAAAATGCAAGTAACTTCTATACTAACTAATGGATTTCATTCAAAATTGACGCAACAATATAACATATTATTTCAGATTATTTCTGACCAATACATGTATGTCATTGTTGCCAACATGATTTTACGCGCGCTGTTAGATCCAATGTTTAACTGCATGTAACGTCCATGATATCCATTGGAATTCAACCAAATTTTGTATTCTGTATCTTAAGGGATGGAACTAAGAATATATTCAGTCACCAGGGCTGCCAACTGTAGTTCTCTATTAGGCTACATTATGCCACGTATACAGTATTTCAAACTAATTAGAAATGTTGATATTACCAACTTAATTTCGTCATTATTATAGATAGATCCATATAGATTAATCATTGGCATGAATCTTAAATTTTAAGAAAAGTAGGCTCTTTAGTTCGTCACGGAACTTCTTGTTGTCCTCCTTATGCACAAAAGACATCATGAGCATGGCAGACTACACGCATATGACAAAATGATGGCTCTAGTGCGCCTATACTCCATCCATGCAATCTTCGAAGTGCCAGTGTGAAACCACGTCGTCTGCGCACAGGAGTGAATCGACTGACTGGTCCAATGAAGCGCGATGCCACTGAATAATTAGCGCAGGAGGGTGACGCGACCTTGGCTTCTACCAACTCTCGCAATGGCTGGGCTGCCAAGCTCCAACCATCGCATTCTCTATTTACTTCCTCCGAGTGACATCATGCGCAAACCTACTTAACAGATTCCGTGGATGAGGAATAGTGTTCAGGCTCTGCGCTCGTAATAAATGTACTGCTGTACCCAGTCAAATGGACAGTGCTTGTGTGACTAAGCGCTGCAGTGCTAGTGTGCTGTCGTGCAGCAATACTGAGAAATTGTCAGGGTAGGGCTGCGCTTCGCCGGCACGAGTAAATTAGTCACTAACATAGTACAGTACAGCTGCATAGAAGAGACCCCTTTTGTTCCAAAAACCGTGCTATGGTTGGCTTTTAGTAAATCGTTGGAAAAGCACAAGAAAAGCTTAACTCTAAATTTCAGAATAATTTGCACGATCATTTTGTCGGAAAACTCAACAAAAAAAATGAAAAGCGTTTTTCTCTGAATCGACGTATTTTGAAGAAAAGGTTTTTAAACAAAAATTGTAGAGGACATTGTCACATACAATTTATCTCATTGAGGTCATGTCATACGTTTTGAAATGCAGAAGCTAGGTGGCGCCCAAGTTTCCAAAAAAGTGTTTATTCACTTTTCGTCCTAGAAAAAATGTTTTGTTCACAAAAGAGCGAACTAGAAATTTGTTCCCCTCAAAATTGTCTACAACATTTTTTGAAACTTTTTTTCCTCCGACTTACCGTTCCAAAGTTATAGTTTGCCGAAGTGTGAAAATTGTCCGACACCGGTACCGGTCTAAACTATGCCCACCGCTCTCTCCGCAGTAACAATAGTAGCCTTGACTACGCAGCGTTGCATTTGCTGCGCTACAATGATTGTATATTGAGTTTGAAATTGTTGCAATATACTTTATCTTAATGAAGGTCGTGTACCAAAATCTGTGTAGTCCATCACATGGGAAATCTATTTATTTGCCAGGAGAATTTTGAAGTGAAATAGACCTGTATAACATATGAAAATAGGCTATTTAATTTCTCACGGATCTACTTGCTAGTCAAACGTTCTGCTGTTGTTGAAATGGAACTCATCAATTTTAGATGCACAGACGATTGGTGAAGGAAAATTCAGATAAGTTACATTGCGCACGATAGTTATTCAAAGTAAAAGACACGTCTGGCACTGTCTGTTGCTTCATGGTGACTATATTCAAGTGAACCTGGAAGGCTTCCTACCAGGTGGAGACTAGAAATGTACAGTACCGGTCAAAAGTTTAGGACCTAATAAGGAAATCATGATATGTTACCTAAAACCTAAACTTGTGGCGCTAGATCTCTGCGATTATTTTACTGAGCTCTTACATCTGATAGAATAAATACGTCCTGATTTCTTTCAATTGGGACTAGTAATGTAGAAGTTATGATTTTTTAACTATTGGAAGGTCACACCAAGAAATCACCATTTTCAGAGGTGAAATGTAATGTATATTCCAACTGGTTGCGGGTATTACCATCAATTTTCTTTTTTAGACTTAGCAAAAGTTGGGGATCATTTTGGTATAAATATACAAATTCCGAAAAAAAGGAAGGCCCTGTTTTTTGTGGGTTCATACTTTTTCACGCCAGCGCTATAATGGTCGATTTTCCCGTGTTCTTATCACGCTTGTCGTAAGGCTTCCTTGCTAGCTACCCTCTTCTAACTTGTCGTATCAAAGAGTTCCACTTTCATTCAATAGATGGCATCCAAGCGCAGATTCTGGCTTGTGGGATTTCACCATGAGTTAATTTTGTTGTCAGCAGTGCATAGTAACATTTTAGTACTGGCTTGAAAAAGCATAAACCCGCAAATAAAGAAGGACCTGCATTTTTTCGGAATTTGTATATTTATACCAAAATGATCCCCAACTATTGCTAAGTATAAAAAAGAAAATAGAGGGCAATGCCTGCAACGAATTGGAATATACAATACATTATACCTCTGAAAATGGTGGTTTCTTGGTGTGACCTTCCAAGAGTTAAAAAATCATAACTTCTACAATACTTGGCGCAATTGAACTAAAATCAGGACGTACGTATTCTAACAGATGTTAGAGCTCAGTAAAAATATCGCAGAACTCTAGTGTCACAAGTTTAGGTTTTAGGTGACACATAATGATTTACTTATGTGATCCTAAACTTTTGACCGGTATTGTATATTGCTTTCGTGGCCATGGAACTGCGACTGGCATTGGAAGAGCATTTAAAATTATAGTCGAATACATGCCAAGAATCGAATCGATGATTCCCATTCCACAGATACTATTGCTAAATGGAGTTTTCCATTATTCAATTGAAGGGAAAGAGTTGCTTTCTGCCAGTCGTATTCCAACATTTAAAATATGGATTTATTTGCTCTTCCCCGAGGCTTTGATTGCTGGAGGATATTGTTTAAACAGTCACAAATGGGAAACGTTTTAACACAATAAGCCGGGATTCGAAACGTTCTCTCCAACTGTATGAATATGGGAAATTCTAAACCATTAAAGGGCTTCATAATTTCATGAATGTAACACCAGATATAGATTTTCAGCTGAATTCATTACACATCTGAATTGTAATAGTTTAATGAATAAATGACGAATGTGATATATACCATATATACCGGGTGTTCTTTCTAAGAGTCATCAGTGTTTATGGAGTCATTACTGCGTGTAGGTAGAGTCAGCCTGCTCATCGGATATGTCACGTGGCGCCCAGTTTCATTAGAAACGTAGTTTTAGTTCACGTTGCAAACGGGCGCCCTGTAGTAGCTTGTTGAAATTCAACGTGCTATACGGATATTAAACGTTGGTTAATTGAATCATCACCTGAATTATATATACACACACTAATACAGCCATCACAATAACACAGGTTATCTGACCAAATTCAACACTCACCAAAGTTCACGGTGCTTAATAACCGTGATGTCCATGAATCTGAAATACAACAAGAACAGCTTCCTACCCAAATCCTTCCTAGTATAAAAGTACACACACTAGTAAGCCTACAGACATCACAGCGACATAGGTTATCAGACAACTTCCATACACACCCAAGTAAACGGGTCTACAAGACCATGATGCCACAAAATCCCTAAAGAATCAACAACAACGAAAAACAACAATAGTCTCTACCGCGGGTCAAGATCAACGAATATGTATCGCTGTATACGAGTGTTTAAATATGTGGTGTTATATGTATATATGTATGTATGTCTACCCCATATTATTCCCGTTTTCCAACGGGGTCGGGGATGAGATGCGATAGAAGTCTTTGGGCGATGTTTTACAGCCGGATGCCCTTCCTGACGCCAACCTCATGAGAGGAGTTAATAAGAGACGAAATTAATTATGGTGAATGAAACTGGGCAAGGATGTGGAAGGAAGCGGCCGTGGCCTGTCAGAAGGTACCGTCCCAGCATTTGCCTGATGTTGAAAATGGGAAACTACAGAAAACCATTTCAAGGACGGCCGACGGTGGGGATCGAACCCACGCGTCTACCGAGTCAGCAGAGAGCTTGGCCCCATGACCCAATGCTGCGCTTTAGCCAGCGTAGCCACTACTGTCGGTTGTTATATGTATATATATACATATATATATAATATTTTCGATTGCAAATACACACTATATATCCTTAACATTATATCGTGTGAGTAGTTATAAACCAATAAATACAAAAAAAACTTTAAAAAAATTAACCAGCAGGTATTTGATCCAGGAACCCACAGCCTATGAGCCCAAGTCGCTACAATTACGCCACGGATGCGCTACGACAATACTTGATAAACAACTGGGTTAGTATAAATGTATCATATTTCGTGTTGAAATCAACGATTTCATTAGCGTTTTCTGGCGTTTTTATAAACCATTTGATACTATATATGTATTATTTTGTTCAGTGCATTCCTAAAAGGATATAAACTTAGGAAATTACGGAAATACATGTATTTACGAGCAACAATAGTGGCCATTTTGACAACGGGACGGCAGGGTCCACAACGATATGGCACGGTAAGCCTGACCTGTTAGTCACTTCTACGGATACATATTCAATTATAGTATGCAAATATTCTACCGGTCACCTCTTTGAGGACAGATAAAAAAACTATGTACGATAAGCTGAATTGTTGAGGGCAGGCCTTGTTTAATCATAAGTTACGGTTAGGCTATAACACTTGCATGATTCATACATCCACCATCTTGAAACTATTTGGTTGATGACCTTCTAAATTAGGTAAAAGACGCTTCGCACTTGAAGGTATATAGTTGCAAAATTTGGTAGAGATCGGATGATTAGGTTAGTCATAATTTGATTTAAGCTTTGAACATTTGGGTGACCGCCATTACGTTTCCGTCAAGATGGCGGCGATATAAAACATGAATATGAGGTGGTCTTTGCTAATGCTACCTCTGTACCATATTTAGTTCAATTCGGTTTCACCGTGTTTGAATTGATAGGGGGAATCGATTTGTACACATACATGGCCGCCATCTGCAACTTGCAATGCTGCAATGCAATGAATATATGACTTTTCAACTCCCAAACCTTAGAGGAATTTTCTGTTCAATCGTGAACGGAATGCTTTGTGAGAACATAAATTGTAAATATAACATGTATATACCAGTTTATCCGGAACTTGTTTATCCTAAAGATGTTGCCACAAGATGTGAGAAAACTCACTGTGAGGTTGTAATACTGTAGTATGTAGTTCAGAATGTAATTCATATCCTATCATACGTGGATATCATTTCAGAAAGTCAATAATGATGGATATTGCTATGTATTAATTGGCCGCTTTATATATAAATAAACCAAAAATAGCACATTTAATCATAAATTGTCCACTGATTATTATTATACCATGGTTGTAATAGCAATTATTTTTAAGAATACATATATTGGGAATACATTATACTATACAAGCCTACAGTCCTAGTTCTACGGACTAAAATAGTCGGCATTATGTATTAACTACTATGCGTTATTTCGTACTTCCAAGACACAATTTATAGCAAAAGATATTCGTAGGAACCTCAGAGGTCATAGAATATCCGGTGAATTAGTCGCATCATTTCCAGCTTCCAAATAGGCTACTTCTTGAACATCTATCATATCGGAATAAGTTCAAGACTGCGTCATAAATTACATTGCAGTTGTTCCAAACTTCTGATTACAGCAGTTGACAAGTAAGAAAGGATGACACATTGTACCGCCTGCTATGAAAGTTTGTGCTAAACGGTACGGCATCTCACTGGCCATCGTCGATGGTGATTGATGACACTCGGCAAGATTTCATCACGAATAAGTGGAAGTTTCCACTACAAATCTGTGGTCCTACTTAAGAGACTTTATCCCGTCTGTTACAACCGAAGACCATTGAAAGTTGTAGCTTCACTACAAGTCTTATCTGAAACGTTTGTTCCACACAGGAGCATGGTTTCTCTATATTTTAATTACATACTTTAATGGACAAATTAAGCTAAATGAAAAAAACATATTGAAGAGATTTGGGTCAAATCTAAAATCATCTAAATGTCTATTCTGACAGACTGTTTCCAATGTTTATGTAATAGTCAATACATCACACGTAATTTATTAACAAGACATATTAACCTTTAATGTCGATTTGATTTCCAAGACAGCGTCATATAAAGAAGTAGTATTAAAGCCGAATTTCTGCTGAAATATAAGGTGCGTTCAAAAAGTAACGAACCTGAGGCTGTAATACGCAAACCGGTGACGACATCGGCTAATCGTGGCGTATGTAACGAGGTGTGGTTCCGACCAGATCGTGGAAGGTCACAGCCCGTCGCTAGAGGGCACGCGTGCACGTCACGTGACGATACAAAGCGAGCAGCAGCATGCATCAATCGTCCAACGCTGCCAGTCGCATTGCAAACAGTGACATGGAGGCGTCAAACGAAGAGCAAAGAGGTGTTATTCGGTTTCTGACAGTGGAAAGAGTAGGGGGAACGGACATTCATCACCGAATGTCACAAGTGTACGGCGAGCACTACATGTCCCTTGCAAGGGTCAAGGCGTGGCACAAGCGCTTCAGGGAAGAACGGGTGTCGTTAGCCGATGATGCCCGGTCTGGGGCACCCCCCTGCATTACCGATGACAACGTCCAGCTGGTTGATGCACTCATTACCCAGGACCCCCAAGTGACAGTGAACGCTATAGCCGCCGTGGTCGGATTGAGCGTCGGAAGTGTGCACAACATCATGAAGAAACGACTGCACTTGCGCAAAGTGTGTGCCCAATGGGTGCCCCACAGTCTTCAACCACACCAGGAAGCATGCCGAATGGCCTACTGTCTTGGTCTTGGTCGGACGATTGATGCATGCTGCTGCTCGCTTTGTATCGTCACGTGACGTGCATGCGTGCCTTCTAGCGACGGGCTGTGACCTCCACGCTCTGGTCGGAACCACACCTCATTACACACGCCACGATTAGCCGATGTCGTCACCAGTTAGCACATTCCAGCCTCCGGCTCGTTACTTTTTGAACGCAACTTATATAAGAATAAGTGTGGAGTTATGACGCGATCTACGCACTGTTATTTTATGTTCAAAATGGAAATTTACCCAGGAGTCAAGATTATAGCAACTTATACCGACACCTCATTTTTCTCTTCCAAAAGAGTGCTAATTTATACACAATGAGGTAGACGGGATGAAACTAATGAGCAGAAATACAGTTTCTGTGTATATAAGTAGGCCTAGCTAGCTGTGGGTAGGAAGGAGAAGAGTGAGTGGACGAAACACCAGATTTAGGAGATTGGGTGACATTAAAATATCTAAGGCAAATTCACTACGAAGAGATAGGAGCAACGAGAAGACGTTGAATACGAGCTCTGAGTGGGATTACATTTAAAGGGAGCATTTTATTACACCGGTGTTCATACAAGGATTTTTAATCATTTGTATTCCCAATTTTGAGTTGGAGAGTTTTTGTAGAGTTTGGTTAGAGAGTGGCACGGCTACTGGATTTTCAGCACGGGATCGATCGATATAGCGTTGGTTGAGTACGTAAAGTTTTGACGTCAGTGTTGAGGGAGGCATATAAAAAGTGAAGAAATACAATGGCTGAGAAAAAAATTACGAGCCTTACAGTAGTCGCATATGATGTGTAACATCTGACATAGAAGAAACCTCACGTGAAATTGTTGATACACCGGTATTTTATACTATTATTGGCACAAATATTAATCTTATGTAAAAGGGAGTGTTCTACAGATATTTTAGTTTATAATACGGAACTCATTTTATTAGATGATTTGTAGCTTCCACCAGCACTAGCCTGAAAAAGAATACGATATGGATCAACTAGATTAATAGGCGCGACACCGCTCATAACCTTAAATTCCTTATAAACAGGTCCTCTTGATTCACAGACCAACACGTAATTTCATATGGATTCTGTTAAAATGAGTCATATTGATATGATACATATCGTTTAAAATGATAATCAGGTAGCAAAAATATCAACCCCGTCCGGGATTCGAACCCAAGATCTCTAGATTCGCAGTCATAAGCACTAACCCCACGGCTATTTTGACTACGGAAATTTTGTGCACAAGATGGTAACTTATTTCCACGTTCCAATAATACTGCATTACGGAATTAAGTTTCATTTATATTTTGCTTGTTTCGATAATGTTCCTGCGTGAAATTGAGTTTAAAATGCCTTATGAATAGGCCCTCTTGTGAGTAAAGAGAATGTATTCAGCAATAGTTCATGAAGGCTTTCTCAATTCTCGTATACCCACAACGATTATATTATATTGATGACTGCATTACCGTTATGTGGGTTAATATTTGAATAGCCATTGTGCAGAAACATAATACAGGCAATGCCGACTACTTACAATGTTTGATATTAGGGCATTTTACCATTTAAATACTGATACGAAGACTTCGAACATGTACCATGTCATTTGTTTCAATCACTTGACACCGGAGTTTGCATGAGGGTTTTCCGTTCAGCATGTCATATACATTCCACATGGCCGATAGTACGTCATGGTATCAATTTCTGACACCACGCGCTCATTGTTTCTCGTACCACTGCCAGCTGGGTTTTACCACTGCTCGCTGAATCGATCGATCGAGCGGGCAGTGCATACTTCCGTTCGATCTACCACTGCCAGCTCGATCGTTCCGATCCACTTCCGTCCCCAATTTTCAAAATCACTCCCACAAAACTATCCAGCAACCGAGCGGAAAGATGTTACACATCAAAAATTCAAGCACCAAGAAGGAATTTTCAGTTTGTCGCACACTTCGGCATACATTTACTGTACATCATAGGACGACAGGCATACAATTAGTGAAGAAACGGGATTATTTGAACTATCTCACCACCAAAGGCAATGTACGTGCCTGAATCTGAGGCCCATAAAAGGACTCACATAGGCTACTCAAATTTCTGTAGTAGGCTGATGCTCCTCCTTGAGAAAACCTCGTTGACCATTCGACATGATTCTCCGGGTAGACGTCCTTGCAAATTTGAAGAAATATTACAAGAAACTCATTTAAAGAAGAATAAACATCAAGGGAAGGAAGATTAAGAGATATGTAGAAAGCAAAATTGGATTCAAGATATTAATTTTAGGATGGAATGTGAATTAATTAAGAATTATTTCTCTACCTTTATTAAGATGAGTTGAGTGGGAAAATACCCCAACATTTGCTTTGTCTGAAGTCAGATTTGTGATCTGCTGGATGTAATAAGGATGATACCAAAATTTGTAGGAAATTGGACTGTATTTGGCAACGTTATGAAGTCAAGTAAGCCTCCGTGGCTTAGGCGGCAGCACGCCGGCCTCTCACCGCTGGATCCGTGGTTCAAATCCCGGTCACTCCATGTGAGATCTGTGCTGGACAAAACGGAGGCAGACAGGTTTTTCTCCGGGTACTCCGGTTTTCCCTGTCAACATTTCATTCCAGCAACACACTCCACTATCATTTCATTTCATCTGTCATTCATCTAATCATTGCCCCAGAGGAGTGCGTCAGGCCTCGGCAGCCGGCACAGTTCATATCCTCGCCGCTAGATGGGGGCTTCATTCATTCCATTCCTGACCCGGTCGGAGACTGGAAGCAGGCTGTGGATTTTCATGAAGTCAAGTATTAAACGAGCGTGTATATGGAATATTGCGGTACAATTGGAGATTGAGAAAAGCTTTGTCTGATGTAGATTTTATTTATATCAGAAATTCGCAAGTGAGGCGGCTTGTCGACCCACGGCTGAAGCTTTGAAGATGAGGTGGCAGGGGGGGGGGGGGGGGCATGTCAATCATCAAGTTTTTTTGTTTCTTTGGGCTGGCTAGTCGAGTCACACGGGCGGGGAGAGTGGGAGGTTTTGACGCGTGGCAAACTCGTGATCTGATATCACGACTGCAATATTTTGATTGGTCAAGAGCATACCATGTGATACGAACAGGTAATTGATTTACCGAAGAGAACAATTGTATTTATAATTACAATGGAGAAGTAATATGCATCACAAAGTACCAGGTTCGACTCAGAAAATTATTCGGTATTTTTCCATATTTTCAAAATATTAGAAGAGGACTTTTAAAACAGAAACGATCTCTTTCGAGGGATTGAGAGGGAATTTCTAGCGGCCAATATGATAACCCACGCCACAGGTAAGACAGAGGAGAGGACTTGATTTGACAATGTCATAGGTGACGGATGCGTTTGGCGACCACGCAAATCTGAAGTGCGCAAATTATAGAGGACGGCAGCATCGAGAGATATTCCGGTGTTATGTTAGAACGCCGAAGAACTATAGGCCTAGTACAATTGATATAAGACATTTAACGACGATAATAGTTACAACGATTGAGCTTCAATTGTTACAACAATTGAACATTACTTTTCGAGTAAGCAAGTAAAATTCGGTACAGCGATTATTGGGAAGTTATGCTATACTTCGCCAAGCAACAATAAAATACTACGTTCTACGAAAAGGCAATCTATTAAAGAATTATCTTCGTAAATATTCTACGAAAGTCTACATCACATTATTTTTTAGACTTTGCAGAAATCTACAGATATTTTTCAAAATGTATTAATAACATGAAAAACTTGCAATGGAGTTCAGAAATTACGAGTTGAGGGGGAAGATTACTCAACAGTACGAGAGTTTGGTGATGCATTGTTAAACGCATGGATTGGGAATCTGGATAATTGAACTCGCAAGAATGGAGGATTGTTATTACTGTGAAACACGGAAATAAGTACGATCAGAGAGAGGAGAGACTTAGTGTATATTTATTAAGCAGAATTCTGTAAAATGAATGTGTATAATCCTTATACTACTTAATTGCCGAAGCTATTAACATTTTATTATTGAAACGTAAGTAGTAGTTGAACATGATGGTTAATTGATATCGTATAGTTTTATTTGATGACATTCTGCACAAGTCATATGATAATTGATGAAGATTTATTCCACAATTAGAGGTTGGTGGTGTGCAATGAGAGAAGGTACGTGAATTTAAGGGTATTTCCGCAAGCGTCGTAACAAGTATAATGTAATGATTTATACCACATATGTTTGAAAGTGAAGCCTATATATTTGAGTAAGGCTCAAGTAAAGTTAAGAGTGTTGTAAAAACAGCTGTTTATTTCATTTAAATTGGTAACCGATGTATTTTGGGCTGTAATAGAAAATGGATATATTTCGCAAGAATTAATTGAATTATTAATATTATTGATTAACACATTAATACAATGCTAAGCTTAACCGCAATGGAAGCCAGAATATGACGATTTGAAACCAGATATGTATAGGTAGCGTATTAAAAATGTATTTTTCCAGGAAATGTAGAAGAAGGATTCTCTGAGGAGAATGATGAACATTCGTTTGGAATGAAGAAGAGAAGTGGAAGTACAAAGAATGGAGCACTATAAATAATTGTACAAAAGTTTATAAATATTAGTTCTAGTGTTTATAGTATTTTATATTTTAGATGATCAGCTGATTGTGTTAGAAACATCGACGAAATAAGGAATGTGAATTTAACCCTTAGCTGACCGACGGTACTTACAAGTGCCACCTATTTCTTTGTCCCATAGCCCCTGATGTTTAACGACTAGCGCCTCTGTAGACCTTTAGTACATTAGAGGAATGCTAATTTCATAAATAAAAGTGTTTTTTTGCCGTTGGCTAACCTGCCGTTGATAAGGCAGGCGATAGAAACTTCCGTTTCCATGGTTACAACATGCTTTGAAAATGTGATATTTTTATTGATGTTTATGTGACTTATAACTGCACGAGACTTTGTGAATGAGTGATTCGCCTTGAAGTGGGCCTTTCTACTTGTGTTTTACATACGTTATAACTGAATTGGGAGGTTAATTTTTCTGAGGATGGACTTTGACTGAACTGGACTCCTGAGTGCCGACGGTCTACTAGAAGGCCTACTGTGTATATCAACATAACCTTCCTATCAGCTGTGTTGTCCTGCTAACTCTAGACAATTTATTGGATTTTTTAGTGTTTTCTTTCGGTATGGCAAATGTTTTTACGATGATGATGATGATGATAATTGTTGTTTTAAGGGGCCTAACATCTAGGTTATCGGCCCCTAATAATTTGGGTGATCGTGAAGATGATGTAAAATATAACTAAAACTAACTACTTACTTATATACTAGAAGAAGACATGGAAAACAAAAGGAGAATGAGGCAAATAAAGGACAGGAGGAAAAGAAAAGCCCTCAACCCTCGAAGAATGCGGATTGAGGGACATGGAAGGAAGGAGAGCCATGAAAGTCAGATAGGAAAGTGAAAGAGGAGAGGGTCCGCCCCAGAGGTAATGGATAAAAGGGGAAAACCGGACCTAGCTTTGGAATCCCTCAGGGTCCCCAACTCCCGAACTCATCAGCCGTGAGCCGCTGAGGATGTAGAAACATCTAGGGTGCACCAGAAGTGGTGGGGCTACATATAATCTGCCTCCTTGAGGGCCTTGAGCAGAAGGCAGGAGATAACATGAAAAGAGGGCTGACCCCTCGCAGAAGGAGGGTATCAGAAAAGATGAGACAAGGGCCAATTAAGGCGGGAGAGGAAGAGACTCCCTAGGCCTTGGATACCCTAATACCGTCGGGGTCGGAAGAGAACAAGAGTTGACCAAGTGAGGTCAACAAGAAATAAGACGGAGAGGATCAACTAAGTGGAAGCAATGCCGGATTCAGCTGGGGCCCCGTGGTCGCCAACCCACGACCCACTAGATGTGAGCCCCTGGGGGTGGCAGATGTTTTGAGTGATTACCAACTTTTAGAACTTCTAGACACAGAAATTGAAGTGGATAATCACAGTGACACTGATATTCAGGAAGGTGATGACGAATTTGACCAGAATCTGTTGCCACTTGCTAATAAACCGGCACCTGACATTTTCAATTTGGTTATTAATGCTGACATCACTAAAATTAGACGGATAGTAGGAGAAAATGAGGCAGGAATGTGGTAAGGGAAGAATAATATGTTTTGGCAATTATTTTACTTCTCTTGAGCTGTTAGAGAAGCTGAAGGCTGAAAACACTCTAGCATATGGTACAATAAAACAGGAAAGGTATTCCACAGAATATGACAAAAAAATGTCTCGTGGAGAGAGTGATTTTGGGATTTCAAATACTGGCCTAGGATTCTCCAAATGAAAAGACACGAAGACTTTTCATCCAACTACCATGGCACGGAACAAGCCTTCCCTTCTAGGAGACTAAAGGATGGCACAAAGAAAGGTGTGACTTGTCCAGTTATTGCTGTTGACTACAACTCACACATGGGAGGTGTAGATATGGCAGACAGACTTAGAACAGTGTATGGACTTGATCGAAGGTGTAAGAATTGGTGGCAGAGGCTCTTTTGGGGGGCTATTGGAAATATCATTCATCAATTTATATGTGGTTTTCTGTGAAATGAATGGGAAACTTTCACTGAAACAGTTTCACAGGGATGTTGCTCTTGGATTATTGGCTTTCACTGAACCAAAGAAGACAACTCCTAAGAGGAATGCAAACTTATAAGTAACAAGAGACGAGGGAAGAACTTCTCTGTCCCTAAAGGTGTCAGGCTGGGGAACAAGAGCATCCACTGGCCTGTCTTCACAGATGTACGGGGTAGATGTGAATTTTGCAGTCTTCGTCCCTACAGTAAATGTAGTCACTGTAATGTACATTTATGCGGCAATGAACGAAATAACTGCTTCACTGCCTAGCATGATGTAAATGCTTAGCGGCATGAAACAGTGTTAGTCCCAGTAGCTATCAGGGCAGCCAAGTTCTGTGAGTTTTGGAGTGTCTGTGCTGACAGTATGGAATGCAGTAGGCTATATCCTGCTCTATTTCTGAATGTATTAATGCATTATGTTTTACATGCTTTCTATTATAATATTATATTTTTGAAGAGGGAAATCAGTTCCTACAGAGCAATATTTTATGACATGCTTCACCATACATTGCAGTTTGTTATAGTAAATAAATTACAAGCATAATTAATTATATTTGAGTTACTATTCATCACTATTATTTCTCAGGTAAGTCAGATGCAGTCTGGCTGTTTTTACTGAAAACGTGTTCTACAAAATGCAAAAAGTAATTTGATAATTTTCTGGGAGGAAGTTTCTCATTATGTAATAGAGTTAAGTCCAAATGTTGAATCGACCTACGTAGGGACCAACGGTACTCTGAAGTACCATGTCTCAAAAACACTGATTTTGAAAACTTAATTTTAAAAAAGTATGATATTCTCTTTAGGTACCTCCTTTCTTGCCAATTTTCATTAGCCAACTATGGAAAAAATCGTTTAGCACATCCTTGGTCAGCTAAGGGGTTTATAGTATTTTATATTTTAGATGATCAGCTGATTGTGTTAGAAACATCGACGAAATAAGGAATGTGAATTTAAATACATAGGAAGGACATGATGTTCCTTAATTTATTATTTTTTATTATTCGTAAAATCAATATTTCTTGCTATTTTATTTTATTTTGATACTCCTAGAAATGGTAGGCAACCACATGAATCATATGATAACAAAACAGCGAGGGCACAGACCAAATTTAAGTTTTTATCATTATTAATATTTTATTATTCAAGATTATTTAATTATTTACTTATTTAGTTCTTTCTTTAGGTAGGTTTAGGGGAGTTAATATTATTTGTACTTGTTTTCTGTTAATAAACTTGCGAGCACGCTGTATTTTGCTCGTCCTTTTCTAGAAATTCCCTCTTATATTTACCGTAGTTAGCAAGATGATGAACGATGGAGATAGGCGTCCACTTTTCCATCCATAGTTTCTCGAGATTCAGGAATCTCATGTTCGAGCAAAGTTAGATTTATTGTTTTTAGGCAATTCCATTGTTCACCATCACTTTCCTTCTTTAAAAATATATGTGAAAATGAGCTACTTGTCATCCTTACGCTGAGGTCGTTTTTGCCGCGGACTTCAGTGCTTCTGAGATCCTTCTTCCATCTGTGGATTGACAAGTATCGAGGAGGCTTAGGCTCATTTTCGGGTGCAGTACATCAAAGTTACCATTGATGGTTTCGTGCAATTTTAACAATTTATTCATAGTATGTGAAGTCTATTGTCGGTCAGTGTATTTTATCCTCGACTTCCACCCATGCTGGATGTCCGTAGGTGACCTTGGCGTAAAGAAGAGTTCTATATCAGCGTTGAGTCCTCTTGTGGTGCCTTGACGTATTCTGAGGAGCCAAGGTACTTTGGGAAGTGAAGGTACATGTGAAGTGAAATGTGGCTTGAAGGTGAAATGCTAATGCAAATAATCAGCCACAATATTTGATGGTGTGTTAATGAGTGTGGTTTCAGCCCTGGAGCTTTAGGCGTAGGTTTCTGGGCTTCCAGTTTGGCACCTGGGGCCACTCATTAGGGCGAAAGAGCGTGGTGTGGGTATTTGTTGGTTGAAGACAGAGATGTCAGAGGTTACACCGGCCTACGAAGGGCTGTGTATGGTTAATAGTACATAGGATCGAGGATGGCCTCGGCAAACTATAAGATCTGTAATGGGGGTGGAGGTTCTGTAATATCGGTGACAAGGAAAATATTCAGTATAGTAGCGTTGGACTCCTTCTATGAAATTACTGGAGCGCAATTTATTTTTATCAACATGGATACATGCTATTCTGTGGCGATATAGGGAGTTTGTCAGGCAAATTAATCTGTGCGGAAGATTACAATAGCACAGTAGATATTCAAGGCAGCATGCCGAACAGTGTAAAGGAGTTTTGTAGGTCCAAGTTTAAAATAACGTAGGACGATGTTATTTGATGTTGGTGGGAACAATGGACGAGAGACGAAGAAGTAGGCCATACGTTAGAGTAGTTGTTGTTCAGAAAGATGGAGATAGATACGCCTGACCTAGAGTTATTCTAGAAGTTTGGACAGAACTGCAATCAAACAAATAGTGCGATATAAGTTTATGGAAGAAGGAAGTTTGTCTGGCTTGGGGAAAAGGAGCATTGTAGCGTTCATCTAAGCTTGCGGATAAAATCCATTGCAAAGGATAAAATCGTATACTTGAGCCAACAAGACATCTCCGCTGAAATAGCCCCTACAAGATTCCTGACTTCACTGATCAACGAATCAGTACATGCGGATCTCTCTCATAGGAGTTACATTGCGACGTGCGGTGTAATCTCCTTTTAAGTTAGTCTGAACGAGTGTGACCGGAGCGTAGGATTTATGATATCCACCTCGCTACTGTGTATGTGGTGCTCGTTAGGGATGTAATGTATTCAAAAGAGCGTACGATATACTGCCGACATGGCCTTGAAATGCATAACACAGAACACACTTGCAATGCACTAAATTACACACATGGTATGTAAACTCGCAGTTTTGTGATCAACAACCGAGAATGACAGTCATAATGCTGTCAGCCAGGGCAGAGGTTTACCAGCACTTTCCAAGAACATATCACCAGAGGTCAAAATGGATTTATTACTTTCGGTATTCTCATATACATCCTATCATGACAATTAGCCTTCTTCTTATTATTATTAGTATTATGATTATATTGTTGTTATATTATTATTATAATTTCTATTATTATTATTATTATTATTATTATTATTATTTCAAGATACTGATGTATGTAACTCATCGATGGATTTATGATATCCACTTGACTTCGAAACAGCCTTGTACAGGGTGTAATTTATATACTTGAAGTCCGTCAAACAGGTGCTAGATTAAGCCATTCTAATCAAATGATGTACATAACATTTTGGTAGCCTATATCTTCCAATGTAAAATTAAGTTATAAAACAAGTCAATGTTTTAAATGATAGGCCCCTCCTGTAAATATACTTTTGTACGTATTGTGTAGCTGAGTGTGACAGGCTTGTGCTTCATTGAGCGTATTAACCTGAAGAGCTTCAGTCGTCTCCTTGTGGTTTGACATTGGACTAAGTAGCAAATGTATATCTTCTGTTTCCTCGAGCGTACGGCGTAAACAACAACATATCACAACGTGATTTATGTTTTAGGGCTCATCAGCGGAACAAGTTGTTGCGTAGTATTAATAGGTCATCAGAATATACAGAGCTGTTGAGGGAGAAGCACTTGCCTCGGGATTCACAAGTGCAAAGAGCTCCTGTGGTATGTTCTATTGCGGAGAGGGGTGTGCTTACCTTGCCACAGACCCTTCATAAACATCGAATCACATTTATAGATTCGTTTTCATCAACACCAGTAAACATAGGGGGATTTTCAAGAGATGTATTTATTTGGAATAGTCTTAACTATCCCCAGGTCAACAGGTTGATTCGGAAGAAGTAAGGAGCGCGATTCCTTACACTAAAAATTCCCCTCGACACAAAGTAGTGGCATCTACGATGCCATCGATAACACTAAATGTTTAACAAAGCAGACATATTTATTTTCCATAAATGAAGGGAAATCCTGGAGGATACAGGATGGAGAGAAAACTAATTAACCCACTATCCCAACTTAGCCAATGGAAATTAAACGTTAACTGGATAGCTCCCCGTTCGTAGGTCCTGAGCCGATTGTGGTCATCCTGTTTAAATATTTCCCCAAGATTTTCCACACTCATTCCCCAAGTATCTTCTTTCATATCTCGGGGCACCTTCACTAATCCTAGACCCTATAGACGCTCATAATTACAGCTGCACATATTACTACAGTCACTTCAAGATCGTGGGTCTGGTAAAAATATATAAAAAACACTATATAAGGAAAGAAAACAGCGTCAGAGTTAATTGCGACAAATTCGTATTTATAGTATTATAAGCCTCCTAATATTCAGCTTTACTGAGTGGCTCAAGTATATACCGCAATTCCTACGTGTCTAAAGTAATTTTTAGTGTAGTCGATGACGACATTGATGACGTGTGGACGTTGAAGTTCGTTTGTTTGTCAGTCAATTTATACTTTTCAGTCGGTCAACACACTATTTGCCCAATATGATTGGGTGGGGGTACAATACATATTTCACAAGTCGTGAAAAATGTTACATGTATTACTTATTATTCACATAAATCAGCGGCTTCCGCGTTTCGACCGTCAGGTGGTAATCATCAGATCCTGATCACAAGGGTTGAAGTTTCGATTTATATACCAAATTTAGAATTGTGGTTTTCTTATACTTTGTATATCTTGTCTTGTAAATGTCAGTATTTAAGATTCGCAGTGAATCGCCGTATTTGAAAAAGAGAGGTGGCCTATTCGATAATGTTATGTTAGAGGTTTGCGTCTAAGTGGGAATATTATGCACTTGTAAATAGTTAAACGACCCAACATAATATGATAAACTTAGAGCTGGATGAACACGCAGACGGTCTCCGCATACGCACAGCCAAAACCCCTGCACCCCGTCGCAGTTTGTCGAAATGATTTCTCCTGGCAACCATACAATACGCTTACTTTATTTGGGAAATCGGAAGGAATCTGAGGTTGGAACGACTTTTGCAAATTGATGTATATTATTGATCCTGGAATTTTCACATTCCTGCTATAAGTAATTTAACTCTCCTGCCACAGCTTAGACAATAGGTCCATATGTGCTTGCAACCGGTCTTGAGAGATAGGAACCTACAATACTGCCTGCCTGAGGCGTTGGTTTGTTGAGAATAAGCACAGCGTGCATCCATCTCAATAACATGCTTTCCTAATGATTCCTTCCCATATGCATTCATTGCTCATCTAATTCTGGACTTACTTTGCTTAGCAACGCGAATAGTTGGGATCCTTCTAGAAACATGTGTCCATTCAGATTCATCGTTCTTTCTGTGGACTCATTAATGTCGAAAGCTCTACCCTTTTCTTCGTGGTGCAACATCATTAGGTCTATCTCTATGTTGGTGAAGCGATGGTTGTCATACTTGATTCATGCATGTGATTTTTACTATTTTTAATGCTTAATTACCATTCTAAATCTTACCAAACAAGTGTTTTGTATTAGCATTTTAAGAAATTCCTTTAATTAATAAACACAACTATCAAGTGATAGTTGCAATAAATAATACACACGCGTACCAATCTCTGGCAATCTATACTACAGCTTGATAAGGATAAAGAGTTATAACTATAATCATACATTTAAGAGAAAATAGGCTACATGTTCTCTACAGAAAAACTTGTTTAATTCTTAACAGGTGATTAAAATTTGGTAGGTCGGATAACTCACAAGTCAGTGAGATTGACAAATAAAACGTCCCTGTCTAATTTTTTGACCACCTAAAAAAAATTAAACGTTGATATTAGGCTAATAAAATGCTTCTTGTGCCAATAAAATTTCCTGTTGTCATGTCTAGAAATATCAGTGTTTGAACTTCGCTTTGTTACTAAACGGGATATCTGTTTTTGTTGAAGTATGTGTGTATGCGTCAGACTGGAAAGGATATCAGGGGAGTTTACAGGTCATGTAGCTTGTTGACTTATACAGCGTGTAATTGATATAATGGCACTGGTGATAGAAGAGACTATTCTAAGCTTCCTATGTAAAAAAATTGTCACCTATCTTTAAATTGAAAATTAATCATTAAAAAGTCAATGTTTTTAGATTTTTCAGAAACTCTTCAAACAGAAGGTGGAGTGAAAGTAGGGGGCAAACGGGGCGGGGCGGAGTGGGGCGAGGTGGGACAACGCGCGGAGGGAAGTTGTTACGTGATCGGAGCATTGACCTTAACGGGTGAGGGCTGGTATCAGCTGTTATGAGGAAGCGATACACGTTTTCGTAAGAAAATTTGTATTGCTGTTGTTGTTGTTTTGGAAATTATACGCAATGTCTTGGGACGTTAGGACCGGTAGTATTGTGTGGCCTACTTTGTAAGAGTAAGTATAAAATAATTTCGATAATCAGCCCTGGTGTGTTATTGGTTGATGAAATACAGTGGGACAAAATTCCGACATCCCGTAGTCTGTTCAGAACTAGCATTTAAGACGGAAGTAAAATACCTGATGTTTTGTTTGAGAGGCTTGGCGATGATTTTGGTCATTTAGCCCCATTTAGTTGGGTGTGGGTAGAATTTGTCTGATAACCTGTGTTTTTGTGGTTTCTGTAGTAATGTGGGTATTTGTAATTCAGGTGAGGATTGGGAAGAAGGCGGCCGTGGCCTTAAGTTAGGAACCATACCGGCATTTGCCTGCGGTAGAAGTGGAAAACTATGGAAAACTACTTCCAAGATTTAATACTAGTACGGTACCACATGTACATAATAATAATAAAAATAATAACAATAAAGCAAATATAGCGAGTTGGTCGGTCCTATCAAAATGCAATGGCATGTAGAACGGGTAAAGACCATATCTATCATTGTCTCAAGTACGGACGGAATCCCAAGTACCTTGCTTCAAGGCCTTAAAGAACTGCTTGAAAAGCTTGTTTTGATGGTAGTTGTTAATTCATTTTAGTGGCTTAGGAAATTTATTTATCAGCCCCGTGAAATTGGGAGAGTGTTGAATTTGTCTGATGAACTGTATTTCTGTGGTGACTGTAGTTGTATGTGTAGCTACAGTTATTAGGGTTGTGAATGAGGTTGGTGCCCCGTGACTCCAAGTACCATATTATCCCGGCATGTGCTTGGAAAGCGCGTGGACGAATCCGGGGAATTCCAAACTCAGGATAGCCACTGTCGGTGCTGAGTTCAGACCTCCAATCACCGGACTTGCTGTGATCGTGGTGCACGATTAAACGCTCATGCCTACACCGCGAGGGTAGGAAAGAAAGCAGCCGTGGTCTTATGAAGGGACATCCCAACTTTGGCCTCGTGGGATGCCACGGGAAATTATCTTTTGGCTGCCAATGGTGGGAAGTAAGGAAGCTTGTGATTTTACATCACCGTAATGTCGTGATCATGAGCTACTGGACCTCTTTTTTGTGTGGAATCCGAACCACAGGACATGGCATTTCACTTAGAAAATCTCACATGCATTGACCGGGAGTCAAACTCGGTCCGCCGCCGTGAGAGACCAACAGCTAGACCTCTGCGCCATCACGCCCCGACTTGCATATGGGCCGGTAATGGTAAGCTGTCTCAACACTAGCACAACATGTAGATGATGATAAAAATAATTATTATAATAATTATAGTCTAATAATAATAAGAGTCAGCATGTGTTGGTCTGGTGGTAGAGTGCTAACCTTCCCGAGTCTGGCAACTCGACATACCAGAAAAAACATAAAAGAAGTTAGTGTGTCTAAAAGTCTATTATTACTATTATCAGTAGTAGTAGCCTACTATAATAATAATAATAATAATAATAATAATAATAATAATAATAATAACTTATTATTAATTTTCTATTACAGTTGTTGCACTGTCTTCACACAAAGATTGACCAACAGTTCCTGAAATTAATTTACCAAATCTTTAGGATTCCCATTTTCTATGCATAGGCCATGAGGCTGGCAAAATCCTCAACAGATCCACCATCACTAATCATGTAGCCACTCCCCATGAAGGTGTGAATCAGCTGTTCATAGGCTCGGTTTGAGTATTTCAATACCATTGGCAGATAAGACGAGGAGGTCACTCAACTTCAGACTCTTGTCAACATTCCTCAGCGATGGAGGGGAGGGCGTCGAGAAGTCAGCTGTGCTGCTGAGGGGAACTCAGTCTAAGCCCTTTTCCAAGACATTGACCGACGTTTTTTGTGATTTAATTCCACCTACACTAATGAAGATACGGCTAAATTTCTTGAAGATATTTGCTTAGAATAGTCTCTTCTATCACCAGTGTAACGGACTTCCATTATATCAATTACACCCTGTATAGGATTCATTGTCACAAACTGACCTTTTTTGATTTTTGCTTTACCATTTTTATGTTAATTGTTGCTATTGTAAATCCTAAAGTGATATCAGACGAGATAGAATGGCACCATATCCTTTGACAATAATGTGATACCGCTCGTCAGTTTAGAAGCGTTGGACGCAATGATATACTGACGTTTAGTTGCCACATGCTACACGAAATGTTGTCCGCCTTACTAGAACTTTAATCTGTAGCATGTATTGCTTTCCCACCGAGAAACGCAGATTTCATATCACGCAAAAAATGCATTTAAAGTGTCCGTAATAAAGTAACTATGTATTTAGCAATTTTTGATTCAGACAGATGTCTCTATATAATTTAGCATACATTTGAAAGATGACTTTGATAATATAACAGTGTAGTATGTGTCGTGATGAGCGTAAACTATAACGTTGATATGTTTGGAAGCTTTCGAAGAAAGTTGGCCAGAAACTTTGTGTGAGGAGCGGCACACTACCCCGTCTACATTCAGAGCGGTGCCAGCTCCTCTCCATCTCAGCATAGAACCAAGCCTGGGAGGAATATTCAACCTGACCCTCATGAAAACGCGGTGGCAATCTGGATGGGACAGTTTTACTTTATATCTAACACGTGAGCAGCAAACTCCATTGTATGTCTTGTTAGAGAAAATCTGAACCACTGCTTTAGGAGTTGCTGATTGTTGCATTGTCCAAAGTAAAGTGAGATGATTGTTCTTCTCCAAACATTGATGTCTTCCCCTCTTCGAGGTAAGGAGTGTCAAAAGCAAATGTATTGTAATGCAAAAAGTTATTTATTACACTTGAGTACCCGGTGCATGTGCTTCAGAAGAGCTTAAGATCTTGTTTGTTTCACTTGACAAGTTTTCGTTACGTCTCCTTTCAATGTGCTCTCACATACAGGACCTTATTAAGACTTCATTAATTAAGCTGAGAGAGAAAAGGATCAAGTCTAAAATTAACGACCTTTCTTGCTTGGAACTTGCTTTCGGCTACATTCTTTTTTAATCAGTCTACCTCCTTTTGTCCTGCACAATGATGACTTGAAAATGTGATCCCCTCGATAACCATTCAAGATGACTCATGAGGTAAAAAATGAACAAGGCGTTACTTAGAAACTTCAGTAATTAAGTTCATAGTTAACATTAGATTTTAACGAAACTTAATTCACACACTCACCAAGTTCTGCAGTATTTTAACAAGGCACGGTTGATGACGTTTGTGTATTATTGAATTTACGATTCGAAAGAAGGTATGTCAATTCCGGGTCAGTGACTAATGCCCTACCCTCCTATTGCCAATACTTACAGTCAGATCTCATAATGGACCTATTCTCACTGAATGTCACCGTCTTGGTAATATTTTTACTGTATCATCCTTACTGAAAATGTACCAGCAGCTATACTCCTTTGTGCAGACCAGCACTTGCCTAGATATAAAAGAGGGCTATGGTCCGAATCCTGACCTAGGGATCTCTCGTTGATCACGATAAATTTGCATTTTATCAGATATAAATGCTGTCTCGGTACACCGTCTTCATTCCCCCTGGCCATATATACATAGACAGCACCTAATACGATCATCACTTGATATTCATTGAGGAACTGGCAGACAGAAGATGCAATCCACATTGTATGAAATTAAATGACGGTCATGCTAAAATGAGAAGATATACAAACTCTCGTAGGAAGGGCCAGTCGATTCACTAAAAAAATTTCAGTTTTGTTCTTGGCTATGCTAACATCTGTCATTGTTGTTGACATAAACGAGGTTAAATTCTACAAAACTTATTACAATGACGAAGAAGAGGAAGGAAATGGATTCTTATAATAATTCTGGCTTTAGGGTGTCAGAATTGTGCCTCGAAGGAAATCATCAACGTGCCAGCTAACCTACTGACTCACTCACATTTACGCACCTTCAAATGCGGGTTGTATGCACCAGAGTTCGTTATCCAAACCGTAGACACAGCAGGAGGACACTTAACCGCTACGCCACGCAGCCAGGCAGCGAGGGAGATGAAGAATGATAATAACAAAAAGAGTAAGGTGAAGATGATAATTATAATGAATATGGAGTTAAAATTATGAGTCAATTACATTCTAAAATTTCTTTAAGAAAAACACAAAACGTTTGTGGACTACGGTCTGGCTTACTAAAAGCTGACGTTCTCTTTTGTTCTTTGACTCCTATCTATGAAGGATGGTTTCATTTCAAGCTAATTATTTATTCCTGACTGGCGTACAATCGTTGTGAGATCTCTCAGGTAGTGTTATTTTCCAAGGGAGACTTAGTCCTGGATGTATCTAACCATCGCCGTCTATAATTCTCAAGCCGTTCTGTTGGTAGAATTGGCAACACTGAGTAGAGTCGTTAAGTTCTATAAACACGTTAAGACCACATGCTAAGATTTATTCATATCGTTTATTTTGATATGACAGCATCTAAAAGCAGTTCGTACTAACTATTTCAACACCCGTGAAATTCCTCGTGGTAAATCAGACTTGCTGAAAGTTGTAGAAGTGAGTATTTCTGGTATTAAGTTGCATGTTTAACCAATAACTGCTAATGAATTTAACCAACAAATTCTTCACTAATATTTCATTAGACTATTTCTGATGCCTAGGAAGTGTTGTGTGCCTGGTTGTAAGTCAAATTATGGCAGCACTATTAAAATAACTGGTTATATCACTACGTTTTGATCACTACAGCGAGGTGGACTTTCAGTGCCTAGTAATTTAGTTTTGGTATATATCTTCATGTGGCCTCTGTAATCCAGTTCATTATGAACTGTAATCATTTGGCAAGTGACTTTAGGTAGATTCTATTAGAACGCTACCTATTTTTAAATTAATTGACCAGTGGAGCATTATTTTAGTCAACATTAAGCTTGGAAGCCTATTGTGACTATGATGATTGCAACTGTTGACAAAAAGTGAAGAATTTATTATCAAAGGCAGCTTCTAAGTTCCTATGAATAGACTTAAATATTTCTTCTGAGCGCGTCAATGGCGGCAGTGAGCATAGCAGCAAGAAAAGGAAGCTTCCGACATTGGGACACTGAGGTACAGTACAGCCTTCTATTATTACCTTATCGGGAATCGACAGTACATAGCATGATAATATGTGTCCTTTATTTGCGATATGTGTGTGTAGATTTAGCGGACGTTATGTTCTGTTGTATTTTCGGAAACATTTGGCGTCAAAATCTATGGGTTGACACAGTATTAGCAATGACCATGTGCTTGCGCTAGGCCTCCCAGATGACAGACGGGCGGTGTTGCCAAACCTTATGACACGGCTTGAGTAGAAGGCGATGATCTAACTTGTCATCATTGTCCTTGCCTTAAAATATGTCATATGTATGCGACCATCTCACTTGTGGTTTATCATTACATAAAGAATTTTTTATATACCATTTAATGGTATATAGTAGCAACTACAGCTACTCTAGTAGACTCTGCCTCTCATCCTATCTTACAAGAGAAATATTAATATTTTATAGCCAATGATTCTCCACAACTTTATTTAAAAATGTACCTATGACCATACGTATGCTATACTGTTGAGAACTTAAAAACCCTACCATCCTTAACCCAGCTGGACTAAATTCTCATTGAACTGTAAGAATTTCTCATTTTATATGACCATAGGGTTTCCGTAGATTGTTTCAACGCAATCTAAACACCAACCCGTGATATGAATAGAGTCCATACAAAGTGCAGTAACATAGTCGAAATATGGGAAATATAGATCTCTATGTAACCACTGATACACCGCCGTCGTAACCCGTGGAAGGGAGGGTAAAATTAGCAGCCTATGGTATAAAGATTTATCATCCAAAGACCTAGCGGGGAGGAAATAGTATCAGAATATGTTGGCCTACTATCACACAAGTTTACATTGAGGTGTTCTGTTGTAAACTTCCATCTGCCAACATTACAAGCATAAGCATACGAAAGGCTTCCGCATAGCAAGAATAATCTGCCAGGAAGAAAGTATAAAAATACGTAAGGACTTTTGCAGTGGCCTGAAATAATACATTCGGGAGCATGAAGAATGCTTAGGCCAATATTGTTTCATTCCTGGTACTTTGCTGTATTGTCATGTTTTATGAATTATTCCATTAATGTTCAATAGGGTGTATTTTTATGAACTTTAATATGTCAAGAAAATGTTTTAATTTAGTTCTATGCAGACGAAATGAAAATTTGCATGTAAATTATATCTGCAAAAACTCCATATCAATGTTACGTAGGAGTTGGAGGTGTGTGATAATTCAGACCAGTTATAACTGTAAAAATATATCTAAACTGTAAAAATATATCTAAGAACTGAACTTGATTATATCCTATTTCTCAAATCTATGGGTGCAGTTCGTGCGCGGTACATGCAAATGTTTGAAAGGGCCACCATGGCTTAGATATATCATAGTCAACGGCAATTGAGAGCTAATGCATGTTCAATTGAACTTCCCCCCGGGGCCTTCGTGGCCTGTATGGAGTTGGCTTTGCTTTTTACACATCGGACGCTGAAATACTCAAGATCAAGAAACGGAGGTATTTAGAGCGTGAGAGTTGAAAATTAGACAGTCATTGGGACTCATATTTGGGCTAGTACAAGAGTTGAGTTTATGTCCCTTAACATAGCAATGGACCATCGAGTTCAGACCGTGCCTGCGTTTTCCTTAGCTCTCCAATGAAGAAGACTCCAGTTGGCTACCAATACAGAGTGTATTTGATATGATGGAAGTCCATTACACTGGTGATAGAAGAGACTATTCTAAGCAAATATCTTCATGAAATTTAGTCGTATCTTAATGAGTGTAGGTGGAATTAAATCACAAAAATTGTCGGTCAATGTCTTGGAAAAGGGCTTAGGCTGCGTTCCCCTCAGCAGCACAGCTGACTTCTCCCCGTCGCCATCCCCTCCTACGCTGACGAATGTTGACAAGAGTCTGAAATCGAGTGACCTACTCGCATTGTCTGCCAATGGCATTGAAATTCACAAACCGAGCCTATGAACAGCTGATTCACACCTTCATGGGGAGTGGCTACATGATTAGTGATAGTGGATCTCTCTAGGATTTTGCCAGCCTCATGGACTATGCACAGAAAATAAACAACTGTAATAAAAATATTAATAATACTAATAATAGTAATAATAGGCTTTTAGACACACTAACTTCTTTTATGTTCTTTTTGGTATGTCGAGTTGCCAGACTTTTATGTACGTAGGATTTCTTGTATGTGCCATGAAATCCATGGACATGATCGTATTAGATTCCATCCATTTACTAGATGACTGAACGTAGATCGCACCCTCGGGAAGGTTAGCACTGTACTACCTAAGCTACACAGCCTCGTTATCATTTAATTATTAGTATTGTATTATACAGTTCTTATAGCACATTGCTGGTACATCACAACATATCTATGCGGGCTTCAGGGAACCAAAGTATAGTTACTGTACTGAAAAAGCCAATTCTAAGCTGGAAAATCGAAATCGCTACCCAAGATCTTCCGGACGAGTCGGGTTGTTGAGAGAACTACTGCCTTCTGCATTAGTTTCTACAGTTGAGTATCCAGATCCAGTTCTTTATGGTCTTGGAGCAAAGTACTTGGGATCGCACCCGAACTTCAGACAATGATAGGTATGGTCTTTACCCGTTCTACTGCCATTGCCTTTTGGTAGGGCCGACCAACTCGCTATATTTGCTTTATTGTTATTATTATTATTATTATTATTATTATTATTATTATTATAACACTGTATTATAACAATATATTCGTATTTTATTTTCATTTTCGTGTATTTTCATATGTATGTACATGGTTATTTGACCAATAAATCAACACTCCCTCTCCAGGTTATGGCCACCCCAGGGCTGGAGATGGGATGGGACAATTCACAATTAAGTACATGTGGTACCGTACTAGTATTAAATCTTGGAAGTATTTTTCCATGGGTTCCCACTTCTACGCAAGGCAAATACCGGGATGGTTCCTAACTTAAGGCCACGGCCGCCTTCTTCCCAATAACCATAACCGCTGGCAGTGCAGCCCATGAAGTGCCTAGGCCTACCAAGCGACCGCTGTCCAGCCATTTGGCCTGCAAATATTAGGGTGACGCGTGGTCAGTGCATCGGGTCCCCTCGGCCATTAATCTTGATTTTCCTGACTGGGGCACTGCCTCGCTGTCAGACAGCTACTCAATTGCCCTCAAGAGGCTTAGTGTACCCCGTTCCAGCCCTCACGTCAGTTTCTAATATCCCTGATGGAGCCGGGAATTGAACCCAGGGCCTTCGGGTGAGAGGCAGTTGCGCTGCCCCAACACCATGGGACCGGCGCCTTCTTCCGAACCCTCACCTGAATTACAAATACACACATTACTACAGAAACCACAAAAACACAGGTTATCACACAAATTCTACCCACACCCAGCTACATGGGGCTAAATGACCAAAATCGCCAAGCCTCTCAAACAAACATCAAGTATTTTACTTCCGTCTTAAATGCCTAGTTCTGAGCACTCGACGCGATGTCGGAATTTTGTCACACTGTATTTCATTAAGTGAATGTTTTTAGTATTTTCAGAAACTAGTCAACAGAAGGTCCGACACGAACGCCAGGGCTGAGTATCGAAATTATTTTATACATAAACATCAATCAAAAAATTCCACACTTACAAAGTAGGCTACACAATACTACCGGTCATAACGTCCCAAGCCATTGCGTGCGTTGTCAACAACAACAACAACATCAGCAATACACATTTTCTTACGAGACGGTACCGCTTATCCTCATATCAGCGGATAGCCTACCACCCCTCAAGTCAACCGGTAAGGTCAATGCTCCGGTTACGTAACAACTTCCCCTCTGCGCGTCGTCACACTTCGCTCCGACTCGTTTCCCCCAGCCTGCCGCACCACTTTCTGCTTGATTAGTTTCTGAAAAAACTAAAAACATTAACTTTTTAATGATTAATTTTCTATTTCAAGATAGGTGACAATTTTTTTTACCTAGGAAGCTTAGAATAGTCTCCTCTATCACCAGTGTAACGGTCTTCCATCATATCAATTACACCCTGTATATTCTTATTTACAAGTATCAACAAATCTGGTTACTTGACGGACGTGACTGCACGCCGTGAAGCTGTACAGGTTTGTGAGCTCAGAGACAGATAACAATTCCGTTTATAGTATACTAACAGCTAACACACTCAGAATGTTATCTATAGAGGTGAGTGATATTTCAGAACCTAATGACTAGGGCCCGGATTTTGATGAAAAGTCATCTTTTTTTCTGAGTACACGCAGACGATGCTTAGTGGTAATTAAGTGTTTTCTACAATAAATATGTTAGATATATGGTTTTTTTAGTCATCAAAATGCATTTATCCTACATTTTCCAGAATAAAGCCATTTTCTAACATTTAGGTGCATTTTAGGTCATTTCCATGTGTTATACGTTTATAGGTAATTTTTTTATTTTTATAGAATATGTTTAAATGCTCATTTTAAATTGAATTGTTTTATTATTTTTTTCTAAACATGTCAGCCTTAATATTCCTGGACTAACCCATATACTGTATTTCTGCAGTACTTATCTGTTTTCATTATCCGTTTCTTATCTACGTAGCTGATTCAATTTTTCTTGACGATGCATTTGTGTGTACAGTTTGCGTCACCGATTTCTTCACGTGCACGTGAGTATTGCGTCAGTCTGAGAAAAGAAACGGGGTAATCCCCTCAGCGCCATGTGGTTTGTGTGGGTTTATCTTTATTACAAGTGTTGACAGCTCTGACGCAGCTCTGGCCGGGTCTGGCCTCTCATCGTTCACTCAGTTACCCGGCAACTAAAGGACTTATATTAAGGTGTGTTTGTGTTGTAAGTGTGTGACGTTTTGTTGTGCAGTGCAATTGAAATGCCAAAACAAAGGCAGTCAACTGCAAGCCGTTTAAAACAGTGTCAGAATTCGGTGAAAACATATTCTCAACTCATGGAAATATTTTGTTCTGTAAAGTGTGTGAAATTAAAGTCGCTGCAGATCGGTTCACCGTACAACATGTCGGGCGCGATAAACATTTGCGAGGTCTTGAAAGTGTGGAAAAAAGGAAAGTGTCTCAATTACTGTTAAAGGAAACTGCTTCGACATCAAATAACAAGTCATCTTACTTTTATAAAGAATAATGTGTAGTGTTTTAGAGCTAATATTCCACTAGGAAAACTAAGCAATCCTAAATTAAGTGATTTCCTCGTACGCCACACTGGTATACTATTCCAGACAAATCAACATTGCGTAAAACTACCAATCAAAATGTTACGAAGACACGTTAAACCGAATACGTGAATGTGTGAATGGGAAAAGTTTCCGTATCAATTGACGAGACTACAGATTCAGAGGGACGTTATGTAGGAAATGTAGTGATAGGGACCGTAGAAACAAACAGTCTCTCACAAACTTTTCTGCTAACCTCAGAGGTTTTGGAAGCGGTTAACCACACTCAGATATGCAAACTGTTCGATACATCCATGTGTTTAATATGGCCTAGGGGAATACAACATCAGAATGTGCTCCTCTTCCTAACAGATGCAGCACCTTACCTGCTAAAGGCAGCAACATCTATCAAATAATTTTACTATAAGATGGTGCATGTTACTTGTCTGGCCCATGCTTTTCATCGAATTGCCGAAGAGGTCCGATCAAAATTTTCAGAAGTAGATAGACTAGTTTCCACAGTAAAGAAAGTCTTTGTCAAAGCACCATCCCGCACTGAACATTTCAAAGACAAGGCCCCTGATGTAGCTTTGCTTCTCCCCCCGCGCCAGTTTTAACACACTGGGACCTGTTTTCTGATCCTCAAATGGAAGGTAAATTGGCTTGCATAAAATCAAAATTTTCATTTTTGCCACAAACCATAACCTGCCTAGAAGAAAGTGGCATGGTATTGGCCAATTGAATAGAGTTAGTCAGGAATGATGAAGGTTGTATAAAACTTGTAAAAGGTGAGATTGGGGACACAGTCAGACAGAAAATAAAATTTGTACTGGACAAGAATAAAAGGTATCAGATAGTGTGTCAAATAGTCAGTATTTTGTCGGGAGAAGACGTCAGAATTGGCCTTTTTGAAGAGGATTTAACAGCCAGTGACATTGTGCTTTTCAAATATGCTCCTATTAAATCAGTGGAGAGAAGTTTCTCGAAATATAAAACAGTATTAGCTGACAACCGCCGTTCCTCTACCTTTGATAACTTGAGAATGACGTGTATTGCAACGCTAACCAAGGTATGTTAGTAGGCAATATATTTTTTCACTTTGTAGTAGAAATGAAAATCACGCATTGTTAATCTATTGATTAATAGTTTAGTAGTAATTCACTAATTCTACTAAGAATGTTTGTTATTCGAACCATTATTTGTACTAAACAATCATGAAATTGATCATTTTAGTTTTTTTTAATTGATCATCATTAGTCATTTTTTAAAATGAGGTCATTTTAAGAGAAATTTAGGGGCATTTTATAGGTCATTTTTCGATAATTTGAAGGTCATCAACATCCGGGCCCTAGTAATGACACACAGAACTTGTTAGTAATATAACATCTTACACATTCATTTCAACAGCACCGGGTGAGTTAGCCGTGGTGGTTACGGCATGACTGATGGCAGTCGCTCACATCCGGGAGGCGAGGAGGTTCGAATCCCCCCGCCGGCAACCTTGAAGATGGTCTTCTGTGGTTTCCCATCTTCCTTCCAGGCAAATGCCGGGGTTGGTCCCTAACTATAGGCCACAGCCGCTACCTTCCAACTCCTCGTCCTTACAATCCAACTTTCCTCCTTCCCTCCCCAACGGAACTTGTAGCTCACCCATTGGGTGTCCGTCTCGAAGCAGCTACAAAACTGGCGAGCCGAACATGTCCTCGGACACTCCCGGCACTAAAAGCCATACGCTAAAAAAAAATTCAACAGAGGGTCATTGTTCAAAATATATTGGTTTATGGCTAGCTTACCAACCATGGCAGAGTGCACTCGGAATGTTATATATAGGGGCGAGTGAATCACCTTAATTGCAATATTTGAGAACCTATGGTACTCACGTCTTGTGACTGACAGTAATAATTATAATAATAAGAATTCAGTTTAAACATGCTTATTCAGAAAGAATATGCTTGAGGAATAACAGTCCTTTGTTCTGTACTGCCAAGCTGTGCACATAAATCAGAAACTCGTTACAACATGAACAGTACATTGGTTAATGGCCGTAAATGTGGGGTGAAATTTCAGTGGCGTAGGACAGGGAATGCGACTGGTGTGGTCTGAACCAGGCGGCACTTTTCTGGCCTCCATTTCTAGGTATTTGGACCTCTATGAGTAGTATTTAAAAACGGAACATTTCTGCTGGGAATATTTTTGAAATATGCTAATAGTAATGCTAGTTTCGAGGGGATCATTTCGAAATGAAAATTAATTAAAATTTACTAGGTGTACTGTACAATGAGCAAGCTGGTGCTAAGCAATCAAGATTAAGCAGGACCTAACTAGTATGATTGATTTTCATATCGTAGTAAACACTATAAATTCTAGAGATGTTGATTATTTCTAACTGGCAACCCGACCCGGCTTCGCCCTGGAAAGGTTATGAATGCATTACGTGATAAGCGCTTTTTTCCAATGTAAATGAACAACGACCAATATCCGTTTTACGTCTCGGCATGATGGGTTAAAATCACTGACTGGACTATTAATTATATTATCCTGGAGATGCATGTGCAACAAATTCTTGTCAGACGTAATTTAAGAATGGCGAGGTGCATGAAACACAAATCCCCCTTCCGCCCAATCTTAACTTGACTGTGAATTTTGCTTAACGAAAAGTTCACAGGCGAAATGAAGAAAAGCCGAGTTGCACTTCCAGGCAAACTCCAAACACAACCACTTTTCTCTAAAGTTTTAAACTCAACACGACTCGACAGTTTGCTGCTGGCTGTGTCTGGGGCAATAAGCTCGTCCGCTAGCTAAGCTGTAACTGGGGTGATAGAATCGCCCCTAGCTAGCTCGTAAACTGTCGCCTCAGCAACTGAATGGAGATAGTTGGAAGAAATGAAAACGTAAAAACACTTATAGTTGGCGATGTATTGATGATAGAGCTATGCTCTCCCGGGCTTTTTTGTAGAACTTTTCATGCTGAACAGTCTTACACTCATAGTATATAGATATTTTTAACGGTTTTCCCAGCGTAAAATTAAAAAGCGCACGGACGCCAGTTTTTTTGTTTGACCATTTCACTGAAATCGTTAGTGCTTCACTTCATTTGGTCATAAATAAATTATTTTCTAAAGAAACCTTCCTCGAGATATCCTTTACAGAATGGTGAAAACCGCATCAAAATCTATTCAGTGGTTCTCGAGATTACCCGTGACATCCAAGAATCGGGGACTTGGTTTTATACTAAGTAGAGGCTGGCTGCGTGGCTCAGGGGTAACGTTCTCGCTTTCTGAACCCAAGGTTGCAGGTTCGTATCCTGGCGCAGTCAGCTGGCATTTGAGGGTGCGCAAATGCGAGGGAGCCGTGTCCGTAGATTTACTGGCACGTTAAAGATCCCCTTCGGGGCAAAATTCTGGCACCCCGGCGTCTCTAAAAGCCAGTGTAGTTAAAAGGGACTTAAAACCAATAACATTATTATTATTATTATACTAAGTAGAGATTATATGCCAATCAGTATAATTTAATATAATATAATCCCCCTTCCGTCCAATCTTAAATTGACTGAAATTTGCGGAACGAAAAGTTCACAGGCGAAATGAGAGTTGTACTTCCAGGGAATGGCGAGGTGAATGAAACTCAAATCCCCTTTCCGTCCAATCTTAACTTGACTGTGTTTCACAGGCGAAAAGAAGAAAACCCGAGTTGCACTTTCAGTTAACAAAAAAACACAACCACCCTTCTCAGAAGCCTCAACTCAACACGACTCAACGGTTTGCTGCTGGCTGTATCTGGGGCAATAGGTTCACCCGCTAGCTAGGCTGTAACAGGGATGATGGAATCGCCCTTAGCTAGCTCGTAAACTGTCGCCTCAGTAGTTGAATGGACATGGTTGAAAGAAATTAAAACGTAAAAACACTTATAGTGGGCGATATATTGAAGATAGACATATGCTCTCGCGGACTGTTTTGTAGAACTTTTCATGCTGAACAATTCTTACACTCATAGTATTTAGATATTTTTAACGGTTTGTCCAGCGTAAGCTTACAAAGCGATTGGACCGCAGGTTCTTTTTCGACTTTTCCACTGAAATCCTTACTGCTGGGCTTCCTTTGATCGTAAATAAATTATTTTCTACAGAAATCATCCTCGAGATATCCTTTACAGAATTCTGAATGCCGCATCAAAATCCATCCAGTGGTTCTCGTGTTTACCGGTAACATCCAAGAATCGGGGTCTTTGTTTTATACTAAGTAGAGATGAACTAAAGAAGGCTGTAATTATATTTGCTACAGTTAACTGTTTTGCTACCTTCAATACGTGTGTTGTGAGTGTTAAGTCTTGGATACATTTAAATTTGCTTTCTTGTTTGTTTACTGTTGTCATCTGTCACCCTGGAAGTCCGAGTTCGATTCCTGGCCCCGCCATGAAATTTTATTCTGGTCTGCGGGCTTGAACGGTGTACACTCAGCCCCGTGAGGCAAAACTGAGAAGAGGTGGATTCAATTCCCACCTCAGCCATCTTGGAAGTGTTTTTCCATGGTTTCCCACTCCTTCTCCATGTAAATGCTGGGATGGTTCCTAACTTAAGGCCACGGCTGTCTCCGGAAAATCCTCCTTTGAATTACAAATACATATGCTAATACAGTCGTCACAATAAGACAGGTTATCAGAGCAATTCCGCATACACTTATGCATGGAGCTACATGACCACGATGTCGCAAAGACCCTAAATAAATCAACTTTACAACAACAACAACAACAACAACAACAACAAGTAACGTTAGAGGCGTTTTGTTTGTAATGTATCGGCTTCTTAAACTCGCCTGCGATTCGACATCAGAAATTGTAAACTGTGGACTCCCTTCGTCTTCTCAGCGATCATGATGAACTAATGACGACACAACCTCTGAAGTTTCAGAAATTAATCCTTTGCGAATTGGCAAATCAAGTTTCTTTCTTATTTCTAATTTCATCGTGAAAGCAGAGCAGATCGGATCCAGTGCCACATGCAAGTTGCATATGCGAAGCACTTGAGAGCTGTATTGCAGTTGGTGCTCATGAACGTCGTAATCATTTCCCGATACTTTAGACTCACTCGATAGTTACGACTTGAGCTCATGAAGTGCAAATTGACTAAGCCCATCATTTGTACCGCCTGCACTTTGGGCGTGCAGAGCGGACTGAAGTTTTCATAAGTGGGTGCGATTTATAGCTTCAACAGTATCAGCAGTTACTGAGTTTCATTAATCATCGCATATTCAATGAATAAGCGCGATATTTCATTAAAATACTAACAGGATTTAGTTTGGCAAAGATTCTCTAAGTTATTCTTTATTGTTTTAATTAGGTAAATTTAAATATGCACGAGATGATCTTCCCACACAGAATATTCTTACAAATACTACATAGGTCGATGCTCGGGGCCATTCATCAACGAGTAGTTCCGTGAAGAACAAAATAGCCTATTTTTATATACTACTGGTAACCTTTCATCTCAAAACTCTCTCGTCAATTAAGTAGATTTTCCAGGTATTGGTATATAGCCTAACCAAATTCTGGTAAGGTGCAGGGTAACAATTTCAGTCATGCCATTTTAGACGATAGAGGAATATCACCTTACTATGGCATAAATCCTACCTGAGACCAAAACCTCCATCGTTGCTCAATATATAGGCTACAGTATCTCATTGGCACACCTCCAGTTAACAAATGTGCCTTTCAATTCTCCAGAAATGTCATTTTAAATATTAAAAATTCCCGCAATCGCCAAATCCTTTTGTGCTTATCAAGTTTTTGAAAGTCCCGTATGGATATTTACTGAACAGTCCTCCACCATTCAATATTTCGGTTAGATTGCTGTGATATGTTTCGTAAATACTGAGTACTGGTGAAATATTTCACGTGGCCACCATATCGGATTGGTTTAAATATCAGATAAAAACTTGCAATATATTCCATTAGATGAGACTTACTATCGTCGTTCGATCTACAAATTTTCAAATGATTGCCCCCCCCCCCCCTACAAACAGAGAAACACACAGAAAAGAGATGAAAATAGGCTAAAATGGCTGGTGCGTTATTTTATTTTAATTATAATCATTATCATCGTCATCGCAAAAGCTGCGGCCAAGTTAACTTGTTCACGACTATGTTAATGGACAAGCAGTAATTTTGAGTAAAATCATAATTCCAAGTGAAAAGTATTGTGAGTATTTCAAGTATTGATAATTTCTTAGGCCTATTAACCTTTATAGAAAATAGTTTTCACCCTCATCGGCCACACGTTTCACTGATACTCAGGTCGTTGATTAATGTAGCCTATATATTGTTATTCAGTCAGTTACCAATTAGATGGTGGTTTAACTGTATGGTACGTACAGTACAGATAGTACTCGTAATATTTTACTTTGAGAGAATAGGAAGTCTTTGTATATACGCATGATCTATTTATTTATATATTTATTTATTTATTTATTATAATTCCAACTGTCGCAATGTTTAACTGATACTAGTGGCCACCGTGGTTGATTGCCTTAAATGTAAGCCACAGAGTTATGATATTAGTGATAACTTATCATTATGGGTTTCGAGGCGTTACTCATGGAAACTACTGAGGGAGTTTCAAACGTGAAATGCACGTCTGTGTAATTAGGACACTTGGCGCGAGAATTTCTCCGCACCGTTGCATATGGTTGAAGAGCCTCTCACAGATATAGATGCATGCTCCTATCCCATCAATCGTGGCACACCTCTTGATGCTTGCAATAAACACGCAAACGCAACACTACACGCTTGTCTAAAACCATCTTAAATTTCAACGTACTGAAGTTAACAAGGGAATAATTTCAAGTTTGTTTAAAGATCAATTCCACAGAACTCTATTGTTATCAAAGCAGCTCGTCCATTCTACATTTCCTACTTTGCTCTGTAACATTAGACCACGGAGACTGAACCTTAGCTACCGTATTGTATGGATGAAATGGTTTTAAAGTCCTTTTTACCGACGATAGGGAATTACCAATTCCCTCTCAAGTGTATTACTAAATGCGAGTAATGTGTGGCATTTTATGTGGTTTTGATTTCGTGGAAACACACTGTATACTATGGTATGGATAGAATCTCTGATAACCCGTGCTCGCGTTATCCTTCACAATGTTTGTAACATAACAAAATAACATCTAGGAATCAAGAACAGGTAAGTATGGAAAAAGTGTCACATTGAGGATTGCCGTTATGAGCAAATCTAGAATCATAAAATGACTTTCCTTTTTGTATTATGCGCTTATAATACCGTGGACAGTTAAATGATAATTTTCATTTTTTGACCAGATTGAAAGAACTCTTTATTACGGTCCTTGATAAGAGATGTAATATATCTGCCTTTTAAAACCGTTATGGTCGACCAAGACCTTTATAAATAACTCTCCAGCAATAACTGGTATCATGAATTTCAGAGAACACTACAGAATACATATTTCAACGGTATTGAAATACACCATTTCAAACAGGCACAAGAGTTTCAACTTACTGGCTTTGATGTTGTTGACTAATATAGGGGTTTTGTGATATCGTGATCATGTAGCCCCATGTACTTGGTTGTGTGCAATATATGTCTAATAACCCTAACATTGTGTTTATTTGTAATCAGTGTTAAGATTGAGTAAGAGGCAGCCATGGCCTTAAATTACGTACTATCTGGGCATTTGCTTGAAATCCAGATAGGAACCCACGGAGAATCACTTCTAGGATGGCTGAGATGAGAATCGAACTCGCCTCTTCTCTATTTTGCCTTAGGAAGTTGAGTGTACCTCGTTAGAGACATTTCTTTAAAATAAGAGTGTGCTAGTCTCTCTGGCTGAGTCGTGTAAACAGAAGTGTTCATCCTTATGATTGCTTATCCTCACGTGGCCTCACACATACCATTCACGAAAAAAGGACAATTCTTGATACCAGTTATTGCTGGAGAGTTATCAAGGATCGTAATAAAGAGTTATTTCAATCTGGTTAAAAAATGAAAATTATCATTTAACTGTCCACGGTATTATAAGCGTATAATACAAAATGGAAAGGCATTTTTTGATTCCAGATTTGCTCATAACGGAAATCCTCAATGTGACACTTTTTCCATACTTACCTGTTCTTGATTCCTAGATGTTATTTTGTTATGTTACAAACATTGTGAAGGATAACGCGAGCACGGGTTATCAGAATGAATAAACAGTATTTAGCCGAAACTCGATAAACAATAACAATAATTAACAAAAATAATAATAACAATAATAATAATAATCATAATTTTAATAATAATAATAAGAAGAAGAATATAAATTGAAATTATTTTCAGTCAGTCAACACGATTGAACCCAAAAAATAATGGGTGTTATTACCTAACCCGGAAAATAATTACAAGAGGTTAAATACACTTGGATGACTAGGCTATTAATAACCTGAGTGTAAAGGATTCGATGATCATCGCTTGACGATTAAAACTAGTCATCCAAGTGTACTTTTTTCAGGTTTAGGGAATAACAGACATTACAATTTGGGTACAATCGTGTTGACCGACTGAAAAGCATTTTAATTTCATTTACTAAGGAAACACTGTAAAATGGCTACCAACAGGATGTATAATAATAATTATAATTATAATAATGATAATAATAATAATAATTCTCTAAGTAGGTACATTGAATCCAATGACGACATATCCCACGAATCGGTGGGGGATCCAGCCAATCATAATAATGATAGTCATCATCATCATCTTGTACAGTTCCCAGCCCCAGACAGGGTCTATTTGGAACATAGCCTCGCCACTTAGTCCTTTCTTCCCACCTCCTCTCCGCTGTCACTCTGGTCCAGTCCTCGCCTCTCTTCTTGACACATTCCTCCACTCCTTTCAGCCATCTATCTTTTGGTCTTCCCCTTGGTCGTTTCTTCTGCATCTACATCTCATGTATCCTCTTGGACATCTTCTTCACTTTCATTCTCTTTAAGTGTCCATACCACCTCAGTCATGATGTCTCAATCCTACCTTGCAAGGGCTCCTCTTTCAGTATTTCCCTGACCTTTTCATTCCTCACCCTGTCTCTTCTTGTTACTCCGATCCTAATTCGCAGCAACTTCATTTCACTTTCCTGTATTCTGCTTATGTCTCTTTTCTTCATTATCCACGTTTCTGATGCATAGGTCAGTATCGGGATATAGTAGCTTCTGTATAACACTTCCTTGCTTTTTTTGTGGGACATCTTTATTCCACACTAAGCTCCTAATGCTCCTCAGAAATGCTTCTGCCTGTCTGCCACGTTCCGTAATCTCTTTGTCATTTCTCCCATTTTCCTCCAGTATACTTCCCAAGTACTTGAGACTTTCCACCTTCTTCAGCTATCCACCTCCAATGATAGTATTATTATTAATAATAATATTGGTAACAACAATAATAATGATAATAATGCTAACAATAATAATAACGATAAGTATTAAGTTCTTGGCAAAGCCGAGAATCGAAACAAACTGAGGTGACAGCTAATAATGCAAGACCATCCCCAGGTCTTGTGTTAGATTCACATATTCAATTTTGATATGATTGTAGTGATCAGACTAAAACCTTATAGCAAATGACAATTGCATGGGAAATCACTGAACAGATATTTGAGTACATTTTCATATGCTATGGTTGGTTTCTTAAATTGACTGGAGGTCGAGTATCGTTGTGCCTGCATGTTCTCAGAGAATGAGTAGTGTATATTGCACATGAGAATAAACAGCAATGATACGAAACATCGAAATCAATAACCGAAGTGTTTGAGGGCTTTGAAGGGGATTGGGTGGAAAGAGATGTTTATGTGGCAGTCGAGATCAGTGAGCCATGTTCTAAACATACTCATCCATATTGTCAGCCATTCAGTGCACACGGCACCTCATCCGCGGTAAGTAGCCTTATTCCAGCCATAGCACGTCCCATGCCCTCATTGGTCGCTACAAAGTTGTGATACAATTGTCACTTGGACAATTTAATGCCACATGATATACATGATGGTTACAGCAACAAACAAACAAACACAACGAGAACTCACAAATAGTTATATGATTTGTATGGACGCTGCCACCTCATGCACAAATATAAAACAGAGCTCTGTAAAAGACTAAAAGTTATATCGATCCTCTTTATACTCCGTGGCTTTGCCGTGTGCGTTAAAATACTCATCTAAACAGCAACAGCAAGTCCGGAGATTGGAGGTTCAAATCCAGGCACAGACAGTGGTTATCCTGAGTGAGATTATTCCCCGTGTTTTTCCACACACCCTTCTGGCAAATGCAAGAATATTACCTTATTTTAAGTCTAGGACCACTCACCCCAGCCCAACCATAATAATTGCAACTACACACACTACTACAGTCACCACAGAAACACTAGTTATCAGAAATATCAACATACACCCAAGTACATGCGGTTGAAGACCAAACATGCCTCAGCCTGTAATAAGAGTTAACTACAACAGGTCCTCTTTATCTCAGAATTCCTTAGTCATACATATACGATTTCTTCATATAGACGAAATATGTTGTTGTTGCGGTTGTTGATTCGTCATGAGCTTTGCGACATCGTGGTTATATATCCCCGTGTATTTAAGTGTGACTGGAATCCATCTGGTAACCTGTATCATTTTGATGGCTGTGATAGTGTCTGTATATTTTTTATTGGAGGCTAGGATTTGGAGGATGTTTGTGCCAATTAACGAGGAGCTATTCCGGCATTTGCCTCGAGTAGAAGAACAAATTACAGAGAAATGCTTCTAGGTTGGTTGAGATGGGAGTCGAACCCGTCTCCTCTCAGTTTTACTTCACGAATCTGAGTGTAGCTGGTTCCAATCCTCAGCCCAGAATTAAATTCCTTGGCAGAGTCGAGAATCAAACCCCGAAACCTCAGAAGGTTACTTATCAAGAATACTGTGATGACATATGGGGAAAGAATTTCGAATCCATAACTCAATCATCAGACACTTAGGCTAAGTCATTTCAGACGACTGTCATAGAAGTGTTTCTCCTTGAAATCACATCCTTCTGTTATTAGTGAATTATTTAAAGAATGAGGCTTTGTGTTAATCAGCCCCGTGTGCTCGGGTCTATGGAAAATTTGTCCGATAAACTGTGTTATTGTTGTGTCTCTGAGTTGTGTGGGTTTTGTGGTTAAAATTCGGAAGGAGGCAGTCTTGGTCTTGCGTAAGGAACATTCATATAATTGACCTGGAGTGGAAATTATAAACCAAATAAAACCACCTCTAGAATGGTTAAGGTGTGATAAGAATGTTAATCATTACTCCTATATCCTAGACATGAGCAAGGTCCTACCCATTAGCTGTTTCTTTAGGGTCAGGAGCCCTTGCTATTCCGCCCCTTAAAAAATAATAATATCCATCATCATCATTATCATCAATAATATCGTCATCAACCTGAACGTCATCTTGAACATCAACAACATCATAATCATCATCATCAACAACAACAGCATCAGCAACAACAGCATCCTCAACATCATCATAAGCATCATCATCAACAACAGCATCAGCAGCAACAGCATCATCAGCAACAACAGCATCCTCAACATCTTCATAATCATCATCATCATCATCATCAACAACAGCAGCATCAGCAGCAACAGCATCATCAGCAACAACAGCATCCTCAACATCATCATAATCATCATCATCATCATCAACAGCAGCATCAGCAGCAACAGCATCATCAGCAACAACAGCATCCTCAACATCATCATAATCATCATCATCATCATCAACAACAGCATCCTCAACATCATCATAAGCATCATCATCAACAACAGCAGCATCAGCAACAACAGCATCATCAGCAACAACAGCATCCTCAACATCATCATAATCATCATCATCAACAACAGCAGCATCAGCAACAACAGCCTCATCAGCAACAACAGCATCCTCAACATCATCATAATCATCATCATCAACAACAGCAGCATCAGCAGCAACAGCATCATCATCAACAACAGCATCCTCAACATCATCATAATCATCATCATCAACAACAGCATCCTCAACATCATCATAAGCATCATCATCAACAACAGCAGCATCATCAACAACAGCATCCTCAACATCATCATAATCATCATCATCAACAACAGCATCCTCAACATCATCATCATCATCATCATCATCAACAACAGCATCCTCAACATCATCATAAGCATCATCATCAACAACAGCAACCTCAACATCATCATAATCATCACATCAACAACATCATCCTCAACATCATCATAAGCATCGTCATCATCAACAACAGCATCCTCAACATCATCATCATCAACAGCAGCATCCTCAACATCATCATAATCATCATCATCAACAACAACAGCATTAGCAACAACAGCATCCTCAACATCATCATAATCATCATCATCAACAACAGCATCCTCAACATCATCATAATCATCATCATCAACAACAGCATCCTCAACATCATCATAAGCATCATCATCAACAACAGCAACCTCAACATCATCATAATCATCATCATCAACAACATCATCCTCAACATCATCATAAGCATCGTCATCATCAACAACAGCATCCTCAACATCATCATCATCAACAGCAGCATCCTCAACATCATCATAATCATCATCATCAACAACAACAGCATCAGCAACAACAGCATCCTCAACATCATCATAATCATCATCATCAACAACAGCATCCTCAACATCATCATAAGCATCATCAACAACAGCAGCATCATCAACAACAGCATCCTCAACATCATCATAAGCATCATCATCAACAACAGCAGCATCAGCAGCAACAGCAGCATCCTCAACATCATCATAAACATCATCATAATCATCATCATCATCGTCAACAACAGCATCCTCAACATCATCATAATCATCATCATCATCATCATCATCAACAACAGCATCCTCAACATCATCATAATCATCATCATCAGCAACAACAGCATCCTCAACATCATCATAATCATCATCATCATCAACAACAGCAACCTCAACATCATCATAATCATCATCATCAACAACAGCATCCTCAACATCATCATAAGCATCATCATCAACAACATCATCATCAGCAACAACAGCATCCTCAACATCATCATAATCATCATCATCAACAACATCATCATCAGCAACAACAGCATCCTCAACATCATCATAATCATCATCATCAGCAACAACAGCATCCTCAACATCATCATTATCATCGTCAACAACAGCATCCTCAACATCATCATAATCATAATCATCATCATCATCATCATCATCATCATCATCATCATCATCAACAACAGCATCCTCAACATCATCATAATCATCATCAGCAGCAACAACAGCATCCTCAACATCATCATAATCATCATCATCATCAACAACAGCATCCTCAACATCATCATAAGCATCATCATCAACAACATCATCATCAGCAACAACAGCATCCTCAACATCATCATAATCATCATCATCAACAACACCATCATCATCAGCAACAACAGCATCCTCAACATCATCATAATCATCATCAGCAACAACAGCATCCTCAACATCATCATAATCATCGTCACCATCATCAACAACAGCATCATCATCATCATAATAATCCTCAACATCATCATCATTATCATCAACAGCATCATCATCAACTTCATCATCATACTTGTTTCCTTATATGCTGCAGTAGTTAAATGGGACGTTAAATCTTACTAAATTGTCTTTGTTTGTCGGCACATCATGTCTCTGCAGTCTAGTTAGCTCGCTGGCTGACTGTTCCTACCTGAGTTCAATTTTCTTGGCGGGCCCAGCGCCCCTGTTCTCTTGTCTTGTCAAACACACTGCCTGTCTTCATGACAACTCAGTCCTTATCAGTGGTTACTTGTCTTTCATTCCAAGCAGTGCATTGTCTCAAAATTGAACAAAGAAACACTTCGTCACTACCAAAGACATAAAATAAATAAATACATAAATAAGTAAATAAATAAATAAATAAATAAATACATAAATAAATAAATAAATGAAAAATCAATTATTAAATAAATCAATAAATAAATAAATCAATTAATAAATAAAGCAATCAATGAATTAAATGAATTAGTAAATAAATACTAGAAACGTCCCCGTGACTGAAAAGCTCATTGAAGGCCTTGGCCTGCCCATCAACCGCTACGCATGCATACGGTCTGCAGGTTGCGGGATGACCGTGGTCAGCTTGACGTGTCTCCCCCCCCTTTTTTTCGCGTGGCCTCCTGAGAGGCCGAGTGCAGGTCTTTCTAGGTGACGCCCGTGGGCGACCTGCGCGTCGGAATGAGAGATGAATGAAATTGGGCAAGGATGTGGAAGGAAGCGGCCGTGGCCTGTAAGTAGGCACCGTCCCAGCATTTGCCTGGTATTGAAAATGGGAAACCACGGTAAACCATTTCAAGGACGGCCGACGGTGGGGCTCGAACCCACGCGTCTACCGAGTCAGCAGAGAGCTCGGCCCCATGGCCTAAACCAGCGTAGCCACTACTGTCGGTGACGTGTCCCCTGAACTGTTATCTTACGTTTCTTGACCAGGAACATTGCCTCTCGGATGAGACAGCTACTCAATTGTCCTTACGAGGTTGAATGAATCCCGTTTCAGCCCTCTCGTCAGTTATAAAATCCCCGATGGAACCGAGAATGGAATCCGGGACCTCCTAGCTCGAAGGCATCATGGGCATGGAAACATACTGTGACTAATTAATAGTATTAACACTAGAGTACCGGGTGAGTTGGCCGTGGTCATTACGGCATGGCTGCTGGCAGTCGCTCACATCCGGGAGGCGAGGAGGTTCGAATCCTCCTGCCAGCAACCTTGAAGATGGTAGTCTGTGGTTTCCCATCTTCCTTCCCGGCAAATGCCGGGGTTGGTCCTTGACTATAGGCCACAAGCCGCTACCTTCCAACTCCTCGTCCTTACATTCAAACTTTCCTCCCCAGACAACACTCCACACGCGATGGTACTTGTAGCTCACCCCATGGGTGTCCCCATAAATGCAGTTACAAACTGGCGAGCCATACACTAAACAAAATAAATCAAATAAATTATAAAATTAAAAAAGCACTAGAGTTCTCTTCAATCTAGTCACTTGAATAATAATAATGACAAAAATAATAAATATATATTTTGAAACCAAATTATTAACTTTGGAACGAAGTGCCATATTATTCGTACATATATTCTTAAGAAATATAGCGATAGTAATCGCTATACGCAAAAAGAATGTTTCATTATGTAAGAATGTCGTTTGCACGTCCTGAAACACGGAGTTCGCACTTGTAAAACATACATGATGGTTGTAATTAGCATCATAGTAATTTCATTTGCCCCAGCTTACGTCAACATGAACCTCACAGTGTCTGAAATTGCATTACTGCCATATTGTTGGTCATACAGGTTTCCAGGATCAAAACGTGTTTGTCTACTATTAAGTTTGAAGGTCACATGACTGAATAATATTTCAATCTCTATATTGTTTACTGGTATAAATATAGAATACAACAACTCCAAGGCTAGCCTGCATATTTAAAGTTTGTTTTTCGTGACATTTCCAGCAGTTTAAAATGTTATTTTACCATCCATGCTATCTTAAAGTCTGTGACAATGTTCCTCATGGTCTTTGAGATTTCCTCACTATCGTCATTCCAAATCCATTTGTCTATCGGACCATAAAGGAAAAAACAAAGAGTTGATACTAGATCCGTCATCGCTTAGTAGAATTAGTGCCGGCCTCCTTACTGCATGTTCATAGACGCATTGCCCTCTCTTACAAATAGCCGCTAATATGAGCAGCCTGTGTTGCCCGCGTGAGCGGGTGTAGGACCTGTAGCCACGCTACTCATTGCCATAGCATTGCCATAGCATATCCTACCCTCAACAGAATGGCTAAGCTGTCATGTTGTGTTCACAGGTTACCCGTGCTCATCTTTAACTAAACCACAAGGTGGTCTGCCACCTTTCTACATAAATGCACACCTAGTCTAAATCACAAGTAAGCTTCAACCCCGCCAGAAGTGATTTTTCTAATTTTTTCATTAATCTGAATATTTAACTCTATCGTTAATTAGTGATTAACAGTGGTCAGTTAAGCTTACATACAGACACTGGCAGAAATTTGTCAGAAGCCTCATACTGAGGTGATCTGGTATATACAGTTCGTATATACAACTTTGGATGATTATATACCGGAGCATTTTGTTCATAGTACAAGTTCATTTGATTAACTAGCTCAAAAATCAATTCAATAAAACATGGGAAATTAATATTCAATTACACAAATTCACAAGAATGTTTAACGTTTAGTATCGATTAATTGTAACCACTTCTGCAGGGACCGAATCTCTCTGTGACTATTTACAGCAATTTTATTCTGTGAAATTAATATTCGCGACATCTAGAACTGAATGCTATGCCACAAATTCTACATACAAGATGTAAATTAAGATTGTGCTTCCTCACAACGATGTCCCACTTCGATAATTCTCGAAATGTATACAGCGAACGCCATCTATAATATACGAACACAACATTAAAGAATTATGTAACTAAATATAGTACTGGTTCTGTGTATAACCTTATTGCGATCGGATCAGTAGACATTCAGTTATTAAATTTTATAAGTTGACGCGAGCCCCACCTAAAATACACAAATACTACATTAGAAATATATTTGCAAGCATATTTCACTCATAGCATTGTCTAAGTGCACCACGTTTCGGAGAGATCGAATCGTTCCGTGACAAATTACGGGCCTGCAGAAATTCATTTTTTGGGATTCGACATGTGGCCCATCTATTCTTATAATTTACGGTATCGATTGAAACAGGGATTTCAACAACCACTAGCACTAAGCTGTCATCACTCGGGAAGGGATATGCTGCAGTAGAGGGAATCAAAGGGACTAATGAAGTTAGGCCCAACTACTTGAGAATTTAATTGGTTACAGTGAACAAAATACCTATCGGACACATACATTTCCAGGCTTCGCCGAGCTGGCTAAGTGGATTCAAGAAATCATAGAAATTTGGAAGTCAGAAAATCTTCGCGTTTCCTTTCCGTACGACCGGACATGACATTTCCCCTCGAATATCTGACATGCATTAATCATGAATCGAAACCAATCATCTTTGGTGAGAGACAGGCAGTTTGAAAGTTGAACCATCACGTCCCGTCAGTGATGAGTATGAGTGGATAACTGTTTCCTCATTATTATATTTGCCTTAAGGCACCTCAGGGAACATTGGAGACTCAAGTTGAAAAGGGATTGTTCCATTAAAAAATATTGTAATTGCTGAATCAAAATCTGGGGAATCAATAAGAGTTCTTATCAGAATTTCATTCGAAACGTATATTTTCTTTTCTCAAAAATTGCACCCAGATCCACGATAGTACACTGTATAGTGTAACTAATGATAAATAATCCGACTGGAGTCGCATTGATTTCCCAAGAAACGGAGTCCTATGGACAAAGTATATTCAAACTGGTGTCAGAACCCAACGTAGCTGTTGTGAACAGGCATTGGAATTAACATCTTACATCGAGGCAGGATTCCAGAAGAAGTTAAGGACATCAGTCAGTTTTGTCGACCTAACAGTGGCATACGATACGGCCTGGTTGGACGGATTATTTCTTTAACTTAAAAGACATATACCGTGCCCAAAACTAATATCACTCCTGAAGAATATGATGACAAGACGGTATTTCAAGGTCACCATAGGACAAAGGGCAAGCAAGTCATTTTCAGTAAAATATGGTCTTCAAGGTTCAGTATTAGCTCCATTGCGATTCAACGTATACACCAGTGACATGCCTGGCACCATCAGCAACAATTTCTTCTATGCTGACGACATAGCTATTGCTGTACAAACCTCCCTCCACGCTTGAAGAAGGAGAAAGCGCTCTCTCCAGTGATTTGCAATTAATGCATGCGTATTATACAAAATGGAGACTTAGTCCCAATCCCAATAAGACAGAAGTGTGTGCATTTCATCTGTGCAACTGCATTGCCCACCAAGAGCTGAAAGTGAACTTCTGCCAGCAAAGAGTTAAGCACAATTTCATTCCTAAGTATCTTGGCATCACCTTGGACCGTTCCTTAACCTTCAAGAAACACTTGGAAAACACTGGCCAAAAACTCAAATCGCGGAACAATATCGCAAAGAAATTGGCTGGCACATCATGGGGTGCTGATGCAACTTCACTACGCACGACTGCCCCCTCCATGGTTTATCCTGTAGCAGAGTATTGTGCCCCAGTGTGTCACGGTAGTGATCATACTAAAAAGATCGTTATTCATCTGAATGAAAGTATGAGGGTCATAACAGGTACACAGAGATCCACCCCAACTCCCTGGTTACACACTATCAGTAACATATCACCTCCAGAACTAAGACGACAGGAAGCAACAGTACGTGAGTGGAGGAAGCTACATCAACAAAATCACCCACTGGATCTCGCAATTCATGAATTTCTTAACGATCTTCCCTCCACTCGTCTTAGATCAAGGAACGCAATATGCCATAACATATCTGACATTAATTCCACGGAACAATGGCGCCAAAACTGGAAGTCTGCTCCTGTGAAACATCAAGGTATTCTAGATCCTACTATAAGACTTCCGGGATTTAACCTGAGGAGAAACCAGTGGGTAAAGTTAAATCGCATAATAACAGGTCACACCTGATGTAACGCCATATTACATACATAGGGACTTCATGATTCTCCTGCCTGTGAGTGCGGAGCTCCTCTTCAAACCGTAGATCATATTGTTCAAGAATGTCCGCTGAGGAAGTATGCTGGATCACCACAATATGTTATTTCTGCTGCACCTCCCTTTCTGGACTGGCTTCAACAACTGTATATCTCGTTATGAATGCAAACGCAACCAATGTTCTTGTGATGAATATATTGTACATATGATATACTTATTTATATACCGTATCTACATATATTATATTGTAATTCACCTAGTTGCAAGCCATACTTACTTCGTTGGCCACACGAACCGAAGTCGGTACATTGCCTCACCCTTTAGCCTCTTCCATGGGTCTCTGTTGCTAGCCATGTTCTCGTTAACTCCCAGTGTCTCCAGGTCTTTCTTGACTCCATCCATCCACCTCAGTTTTGGTCTACCCAGGGGTCTCGTACCTTGTGGCTTCCCTTCTAGCACTGTCTTTACCATTTTCCCTTCTCTTCTCAGGACATGTCCCAGCCATTCAATTCTTCTGCTCTTTATTACAGCTGTCACATCGGGTTCATTAAACAGCGTGTGTATTTCAATATTTTTTCTTCTTCTAAAGATTCCATTTTCAGATACTGGCCCAAAAACTTTTCTTAATACCTTGTTTTCAAAAGTTATGATTTTTCTCTCCATTTTCTTGCTCAGTGTCCATGTTTCCGCCCCATACATTAATACTGGTCGCACGATTGTCTTGTAAATGCGGAGTTTCGTTGTTTTCGTTAACAGTCTGCTGGTAAATAGTTTATTCATTGAAAAGATATACCTCTCTGCAGATTTTAGCCGGTTCATTACTTCCTCCTCCATGTTGTTGTTGGCATTGACTGTACTCCCTAGGTATTTGAAAGACCTAGTCTTCCTAAATTCCATATCTTCTATTGCCAGTACTCCCTCTGTTTCCTCTTCATTGTTTCTGGTTACAATCATACACTCTGTCTTATCTTGATTGATCCTCAGACACACTCTTTGTACTTCTTCTATTAGAACTTTAGCTGTTATTTTTAGTTCCTCTCCCTCCTCCGCTAAAACCACAATGTCATCGGCAAACGCTAAGAGTTTCACTTCACCACCTACAATCGTACCTCTTACAATCGAAGATGCTCTTTTTAGTGCTTTTTCCAAAACCAAGTTAAACAGGCTGGGCGATATGCAATCACCCTGTTTGACACCCGTCTCCACAGTAAAACATTCTTCAACTCTCACTTTATATTCCGTTTTCTCAATGCACATTCTTGTCAGCCCGATCTGTATCGAAGGTATTCCCGATTCTTCCATTATCCTCCAGATGCTTTCTCTGTTGACACTATCATAGGCCTTTTTGAAGTCAATAAATAGGCAGTATACCTTCTTATCAAATTCCCACGTCTTTTCAATTATCTGTCTGAGTATGAATATTTGGTCTGTTGTTGACATGCCTTTCCGGAAACCGGCCTGGTGTTCTTCAAGATTTTCCTCTGTATGGTAGTAGCCTATGTAAAAGAATGCGCGCAAGAATCTTGTATGCCCCTGTAATTCTCACACTTGGTTCTTTTTCCTTTCTTATATATTGGGCATATTACTGCTTGTTGCCATTCATTGGGCATCTTTTCATTTCTCCATACTTGCAGTAACAATCGATACAGTGCTTTTCTGCATGCTTCTCCACCTTGTTTTAGCAGTTCTATTGCCATGCCGTCGGTTCCTGGAGCTTTGCTGTTCTTCATTTGCTTTAGAGCTTCATCCATTTCCTTCATTGTAGGCTCCTCCACATTTGGTTGGGGTCCTTCATATGCCTTTGTTTCCTCAGTCACTCCTTTTCCCTCAGGGACATTCAACAATTCTTCAAAATAGTCCTTCCATAACTTCAAGCCCTCTTCTTGACCAGCCACCAAATCACCTTCATTGTTTTCCATTGCTACGATTCTTGGTCTGTACCCCGTCTTGAAATACCTTGCATACCTATAGAATTCCCTTACATTGTTCTTGTTTCTGTCTTCTTCAGCTTTTTCCAGTTGCTTGTTGATGAACTGCCTCTTTTCTTTACGTGTTACTTTCCTTGTTTCCCTCGCTGCCTCCACGTATTCTTCTCTGGATTGTGGGGTGGCGTTATCTAGCATCCTCTGTTTGTACTTCTTTCTCTTTTTAATCGCCTCTTTGCACTCCTCACTGAACCATATCTTGTCCTGTCCTTTATTTTCTTTCCTCTTTAGGTGTTCCTTTGCAGTCTCAGTCACAATGGATTTGAATATTTCCCAGCTGTTATCTTCCCCTTCCTCTTTCCTTTCTCCTTCTTCTATCTCCTCCAGAACTTGAAAACTATTTTGTAGCTTTAGCCGGTACTCACTTCGTATTTCCTCATTTTCCAGTAAGCTTACGTCTATTTTGCCTTTTAGTGTGCCTGCTTTCGTCATCTTCTCTCGTGATATTCTTTGTTTCACTTTAATTAATACCAGATTGTGATCACTTCCCACTTCTGCTCCTCGTACTGCTCTGACATCCTCGATTCCACTTGCATGTCTTGAATCCACCAAAACGTGGTCATTCTGGTTGGTATATCGCCCTCCTGGAGCTTTCCACGTTCGTAGGTGAATCTTCTTGTGTGGGAACATTGTGCTGGCGATCTTCATGTCCTTTGCAGTTGCAAATGTTACCAGCCTTAATCCATTATCATTAGACTCTTTGTGAAGGGTGTGCGGCCCGCTCACACCTCTATTTGCAGTTTTAACACCAACTTTTGCGTTTGCGTCCCCTATCACCATTTTCATGTCGTATTGCGGCATCCCGTCGTATACTTGTTCAACCATTTCATAAAAGCAGTCCTTTTCCTCGTCGTCCTTTTCTTCTGTAGGGGCATGTACTGCGAGGATGGACATGCTCTGAAACCTTCCCTTCATTCTCACGTAGCATAGCCTTTCGCTGATTGCTTCATATTTTACCACAACGTACACTATTTTATTGTTGACTGCTATTCCTGTTCCAAGTTGCCGTTTTGTTCCTCCAGTCCCACTGTGAAATAGTTGCTAGCCATAGGATGAATAAATAATAAATAAATAAATGGAATAAATCTCTTGCGGGACTTTGATCTGCCTAGGTAATGTAAAAAACAAATAGCTAAACTATGTGTTTCGGTATGTATTAAACATTACCAGAGACAATTAAGTCATACACCAAATCAATTGTTATGAATTAATTTTATTTCCTCCGTCGTACAGTTAAACACCATTATAGTAAGCTACTGTTTGTAATTATGTAACATAAAATCAGCCACCAATTTGATTTTGAAAAGAACTGTGTTAGATTGTACGACTATATAATAATTATCTCTAAATGCAGATTTGTTGCAACAAGCTGCTCTTGATCGATTAGGTCGGCATTTCATTCCGCCCCCATTTTCATTTTGTGCTCATCACGTTTCAGGAAGTCTCATATATGATTGAAATTCTTAGTTCTCTGTCTCGATAACAACCAGGCTAATTGCCATTACAGTTTTTTAGATATTGAAGACCAATGAAATTGTTCGCACCACTGTACAAGAAGTATAACTTTAAATTTCCCGCCAAATCAATACTTTACTTACAGAAAAATTCTACGGGTACATGTTTCGGAAACCTATCTTGTTTCCTTCTTCAGCCCACATTTGGTATAAAACATCACATAACAACATCGAAATCCTCATCAAACAACACAATTCATCAGTTAAAATAATAGAACATATTAAAAATTACAAGTTGAGAAACACACTAATTAAAACATCAACAACACTACTCTTAAATGTAGCATGCAATGCTCCACGCATATTCTGTCACTTTTCCTTTGTTGGACTTGTGTCATTAGACACATTAAAATGTTGCTTATGGACAAACACTTGTTTGTTGAAGTATCTTCAAGGTCATAAAATACGTATAACCATTCTATGGCAATTCCTGTGTTAGGTAATGGACCTCACTTTTTAAAGTGTAGGCTTGTTTAAAAATCAAATATTTTTTGTCCAGTATTTACCTTTACACACGACTTGTTGTTAAGATAAGACACCACTGTATGTTAAATGGGCGACACTTCGATATTAGAAGTGTACAGTTGGGATCAGATGAAGTAATTCTAGGTCACATCCAAGTTTTAATCAAAGCAGTCTCGACAGTAAATATTATAAGGGGCACATGCACATGGACCAAACACGACCTTCTAAGACAATAACCCTATCGATGGCCTAAAAATAGCATACAATGTAACTCCTCTGTTAATGGAGGGAATAAGACCTACGTTAGGGTGCCGACCAAGAAAACAAATTAAAGTAAATCTGTAAGGTTTCAGCTACCACTCCCTCTTATACAGTGACATGACCACCGCGCGGCGTAGCGGCTAGCGTTCTTCGACCCGGTGGTCCGGGCTTGATTCCCAGCTCTGCGGAGAAATTTAAATTCTGGCATGAGGGTTGGAACGGGGTAGACTCAGCCTCGTTAGGTGAAACTGAGACGAGGAGGGTTTGATTCCTACCTCAGACATCCTGGAAATGGTTTTGCGTGGTTTCCCCACTTCTACTCCAGGCAAATTCTGGGATGGTTCCTAACGTAAGGCCACGGCCATCTCCTTCCCAATCCTCTCCTGAATTACAAATTCACTCACTAATACAGCCATAACATTAAACAATAATTACACACACAACCAAGTGTATGGGGGGTAAATGACCACGATGTCCAAGCCCCTCAAATGAAATAACATTACTCAACAAGATCTTCAATAGACAGGGACATAAAACGTATTTTCATTAATCCTGTGAAGAGGAAATACGTGGTTTATTTATTAGCCCATTGATGTGGTGAAATCAAGCCAAAATTTCTCCAGAGATGTGAACAGTGTAGTTACCTCAATGCTAATTTCTCACGTAGGTGATAGAAAATTGGACTATGATAGCTCTTGTGCCTCATGTTACCCGCGTGCTAGTTGGTTTGCAGTATTCTAACAACGAGTTTATAATCTTCCTTCTCCTTCCTCCGATAATATACCTTAAACAAGATGAGAATATTACTAAGGAAATGCAGAGATACAAGAGAAATGCAATTTGAAGCGCTCGTTGAACTGTAATAGCATCGCTCGTGCACATAAAATCTCGGAGATGTCACAAAGTCTCAGAAGAGTTGACTGTTATTATGTTTAGCTTGAAGCTGGGCGATAAGGATTTATTGCACCCAACCTCTCTTACGGTATTAGCGCGGAGGTAAAAATGTCCCTCGACATAGATGAGCTGCTGTGGGGCACGATAACGTAATACCAAATAATCAAAACGACGGTAGACCTATAAATATTGAGGATGAAGTGTAATTCTTCCATCGCTGTGAGATATTATATTACAACCATCCAGTAGCGGTTTATGGAATATACAGGGTACTTACAAAGCACAGGTGTTGGCTTATTTCAAATATTCAGGCCTATGCAAAATAAATCAGATATTAGTAATATACAAGGTATGTACATTAAGTAGTGAATCTGATTATTATAGTGTACCAGTTTTTATTCCAATACCATTTCAATAATTCAACAACAGCCCCTTCAATGTAACTGCCTTGGGAAGCCACACAGCCCTGGAGGCGCTTCTTCCATTCCTCATAGCAGTGCTGAAACTCGGTTACTGGAATCGCCTTCAGCTGGTCGGTTACAGCCGTTTGAATGGTGTCCAGTGTCTCCAAAACCCTTGGGGTGTGGTTTCAATCTAGGGAAGAGGAGAGATCGCAATGACTCAAATCAGGCGAATAAGGAAGCTGAGGCGCCACAGGAACGTTCTTACTGGCCAAATACCAATTCACTGAACTCGCTGTGTGACAAGGCACATTGTCGTAATGGAACACCCAGTTGCTTGGTCTCACACGCATGACCCTATTGCAAAGTCTTTCAAGAACCTCTCGCACCTGGCTCACCTCCAAGTCCCGCCTCACCAGTGTGGCCCGATCACACACTACGCTACCAGTCTCATTAGTTAATTTTATACAAGACGTAAGTTAAAATAATTACGATGTTCTAATGATGACAGAACCCTAACGATACCATTAATTACTAGTATATAAAGTAATAATTAATATATTAGTTTAAAATATGAAGGAACAATCATGGTAGATGAGTTGTGTCTTACGTTAATGATTTCTGGCGAACATTTTTCACCTCAGCTCATTCCTGTCTGTTAGGTAGTCAGCCGGAAGACTGGTTGGATCCTCAATAAGTACCGCCGTTAGGTTATGTGGGTAGATACCCACAAAATCCCAAGGCAGACCTATATTGAGGCATTCTAGGCAAGATGAGGAGTGAGGTAGTTTACCATTGCTTTCCTCACTGAGTCAGAACAGCAGTACTAACCCTATGAGTAGAACCTTTCACAGCATCCACAGGCTCTGACTGTGCCCTGAATGTCATAACTAAGCACCACCCATACCTCAGTAGTTTCCAAATAATCACAACGATGAGTGAGACAGAGACATCGGTGAAAAGCCACATTATACTCTAGCGCAGTGTGTCCCAAACATTTTTGTGTCTGTACCACTTTAAGGGATGAGAATCTCTCGCGTACCACCTAATGGTTGGGAGATATAGTAACTATAACCACCACCACCACCACCACCATCACTACCTGCACCACCACTACGTAGTAGAGCAAAAGAAGGATTGTAAATTGTGTTTGTTAGAGTTAGACTGTTGGAGTTAAAGTTCAAATAATAAAAAGTGTGTCCAGTTGTTTTATTACTTATTACAATAAGTATTCAATTCAACCATTCAGAAATGACACTGTACAAATAATATAATAAAAGAATATGTAATAATTAAACATAAAATCCAAAGTCCAACTAACAAATTCAATGTGTAGGGTGAGCTTGAAGATTAGAAGCCAACTTAGGAATGTCTGGTGTAAGATTGCCGAGTCTCAAACGAAGGTGGTTTTCCACTGTGAGGAGCCTATTCCGTTATTTATTCTTGAGATAAACAAGTGAAGAAAATGCAGTCTCACACAATTACGAAGTAGTGAAAGGCAGTAAAAATCTAACTGCTTTGTCAGCTATGTCTGCATAGTCTGCACGTCTCTCAACCCAAAAATTCACAAGAGCCATTTTTGAAAAAGTAGTTCTGAATCATAATTCAATTCATAAAACTGCTCCTTATCTTTGGCCTTAAAGTCCTCCGGCAGCATATCAATGTTTTTATACTTCTAATTTTATAATTTATATTTTTATATTTTTCGTAACATCACCGCGTACCACTGCAGCAGTACGAGCGTACCACCAGTGGTACGCGTACCACAGTTTGGGAAACGCTGCTCTAGCCTGTGCCAACAGACAAATGCAACTCATTCCTACTATAATCAAAACCAAGTCGACATGGCACTCAACGACAGCTCCTCCATGGTCTACCTCCTGCCCGGTCATACTGCTCTGAGTCACGATACATAAACATAGCTGAGCCGATGATCGTAGCCAGAATGTAGTCACTTGTCACTCGACACAAGTCTTCAAGTCAAGAAACGACTACTGAAGGGGAGCGGTAGGTCCGTGGCAAAGTTAATACATTAGTATCGAGTGTGCTGCAGGACCTTGAGTTAGTTATGACTAGTCTATAGTAACACTAACCAACAGTGGAAAATGCTTCCGAAACAAAAACAGCCATTTCTAGTTTATGCGAGCATGGGAAATACAAATATGGCATTTAAAATGCTGAGTTAGCTCTATGTTCTAAGAAATAACGACATTTCATTAAATGATAGAAAATTTGAGGGACTTTCGGAAAATATTAGAGATTTTTTAAAGTAAATTGTAGGTTGGAAATCCTTAGTGCAGGTATCCTGAGCCATTGTGAGCCATATTTTGTCTATTGTTTGTGAATAACCTTAGTTTTCTCCTTCTTATGCGACAGCAGGGATATGTCTTCACATTACAACAGAATGGTCTGGCCCTCTAGGGAAACTTTGTGCCCTGGGGAAGAAAACGTACGTCACAGTCCTCTGGCTGATAGAAAAAAAAATCATTTTCTCCCTTTACACACCAAACTTGGGCTTATGAGGAACTTTGAAAAAGGGACGGATAGGAATGGAGAAACTTCCAAGTACCTGAGAGCAAAATGCCCACTTCTCAGTGAAGCTAAAATGACAGAAGGGATCTTTGTTGGTCCGCATATCCGTGACCTTTTTAAGGATGAAAATTTTGATCGAGCGCTCCAGGGTAATGAAGAAGCTACTTGGGAAGCCTTTAGAGGTGTTGCACAAGGTCTTTTTGGGGGAAACAAACGAGATGAAAACTATGTAGAAATTGTAAATAACCTCCCAGAGAAGTATAATATATTAGGCTGCAATATGTCACTCAAAATTTATCTTCTCGTTTCTATCCGGACTTCTTTCCTCCGAAATGTGCTGCAGTTTTTACTACAGTAATGTATCTAAAAAACTACAGCTAATAAACAAATTCTAAGGGCATATTCGGGTTTCGTGACCCGAATTTAGTAAAAAATTCGTATTTTTGTAAAAGAAGCAAATAAAAAGTTGTTTTTGTCGGCTAGTGTAATTAACACATAAAATAAAATTTTCTACTTATTTGACCTAGCTGATCTATCAAACAAGCTGATGATATTATGAGAAAGTGGAACTAATCGGAGCGCCAGTCTCCTTCAGTAATATTACAGGGGGTTAGGGTGCGGTATATCGTGCTTCATAAGTTCAGGGGGCAGACGTAGCTTTCACTCCCCAATGCTGCGAGTTTGCTGCAAAGTATTTGTTAAGACTGTGCCAATCAGTTCACTCCAATTAAATTAAATAGCCTATGTGATTCTACGAAAGAATGAGATAATTTCGAAGAAATTCGTACTCTAGTTTCCAATAATTGATGGGTTCAGTAGAACAACGGCCCATCCCAACTATAGTATGATTAGTGAAAAATTATAGGCTATATGATTTGTTTTCAAATATCGATCTTTTTAATTAAGGTCGTAAGGGATAAGTTATCATTGCCTTTTTTAAATATCGATGAGTGTTCTCTTTAGCAAAAGATCGTAAGGGATAATATTATTTATGAAATATTGATGGTGCTTTGATAAAACCCACAGTTATGTAATTTTATACGAGAGGCAAAAGAAGGTTTTCATTCTGTGGCAATAGTTTGTTTTCTACTGATTCTTCATTGCAGAAATCATTACGGTTAGCCGAAGTACAATTAAAAGTAGTATACAAGAAGAAAGAGGGAGTCGTGGTTTATGGCCTCGTTAACGACACTTTGCCTAAACCGAAGTTTAATATAATGTTGGTTACGCCAAATTTTGTTTTGCGAGTACTAATCATTAAGACCCAGAGTCAACGTTGTACATAGAATCCAATGCAGACAAAACCTAATTTCTTTAATTTTTTAGGGTTAAGACCACATGGAAAAACAACAACTGATATACTAGCATAAGGTGTACAATATTCATTTCTCGCATGGAATTCCAAAACAAAGTAACCAAATTGCAAATTTGCACGGAATTAAATGAATTATGTAACTGAGGTCTGTCGCTATGAATTGGATGCTGATGATAATTACTTGCTCACAGCCACTTCCACACTGGAAGAAGAAATGGAAAAACAATTAAAGAAAAAGGATATTAAAGGACAGAGAAAAGGAATTCCCCAAACCCTTGAAGAATGAGGATTGAGGAACTTGGAAAGAGAGACTGGAAGGGGAAGGGGGATATGGTGCACTACAAAGTCACCTATAAAGAACAAACATTATACACAGCTTCAGAATCCCTGGGGGTTACTAACTTCCGAGCTCTCCAACCTGTGAGACTTACCTGCTCAGGTAGGTGGGATTTCCCAAACGTTTGCTTAGTTCTCCCCACGCTGGCCGATTAGTGTCAGTGTTAAACACAGTGTATAGTCTGGATTTCGTCCTTCCATCTTCCAGAGATTCCCAGCCTAGTATCTCTACTCCTAGGATTAAAATCGTTTAACACAAACCTAGCAGCCTTCCTTTGTACCATTTCCAGCCCTATTGATGTGCCCTATTTGATGTGGGTCCCAAACCGCTGAGCCCTATTCCAAGATTGGCCTCACCAGGGTCAAGTGTCCTAATTATTTTGCAGTGGAACTACTGCCTTTTGTTACCCTCAGTACAAAAGAAAGTGATTTGTACGCTTTGGAGACGACACAACCCACATGGGTAATCCATTTCAGATCATTCCTTACATGGATGTCCAAGTATTTCTGAGCCGATATTATATTGAATTCCATGCCTTCGCCCTCTCCCTATTGACATGAAACTACATTTACTTTTACAGTACTTATCATCATTTTTTTGTGAACCGCTCATATATGGACCAGATTGTGGTCAGTTTGTAACTCAACGTTGTCATGTGACCTATGAATTTTTCGGTATATTACGCAATCATCCGCAAGCAATAGACAATCATTTCGAAATGGAGGAAGTACCTGTCATAGCTGAGTTCCCATGATCACAATCCCTCGTTGCGAGCCTCTAAGGGAAATACTTCATGTTATGCATGACTCTATGCAATTGTTCATTATTGCCATTTTTAGCCTACTTTTCACATTTTGCAAAAATGAGGAAAAAGTAGACTTATGAGATCGGGCAAATGTGTGTGTGTGTGTCTGTCTGTCTGTCCTTCTGTCTGTCTGTCTGTCTGTCTGTCCTTCTGTCTGTCTGTCTGTCTGTCTGTCTGTCTGTCTGTCTGGCTGTGTGTGTATCCCCCCCTATCAACTCCTAAACGGCTGCAGCAATCGAAACAAAATTTGGTAGGAATAAAGATCTATACCTGAATATCTCATGGCCATATTTGAAAATGATGTCAGTGCTACCAACTGCTAAAAAATCGAAACTGAAATTTGAGCTCCATGTTGGATATCTTGGAAGGTATGAATGGGAGCTATTTCAAAATTGGCACATGTATAGATGTCAATATTGCAGTTTAATTTCCAGGAGGTCATACTTGACAGTGTTGCCAAAATGATTATAAGCCTGCTGAGAGGTCCAAATTTTAAATGCATATAACTTCTACACTATCAATTGGATTTCAACCAAATTTCGTATGTACTATGTGTACATATACAGATATGACTGAGCGTATTCTTAAGAGCCACCAAGGGTGCCAGCTGTTACTAAATGCTCTCAATTTTTTAATCCAAATACCCATATATCCGAAAGTATGCAAGCCGTCAGCTTTAAACTATGCAGACGTATACCTGACATTCAATATTAATTTGGAGTAACTCATATACGTCAGTGCTACCAACATGATTCTAAGCCTGCTGAGAAGTCCAACTTTAAATACATGTAACTTCTATGCTATCATTTGGATTTCAACCAAATTTCGTGTGTGCTATGTGTACCATAACAGATATGACTATGCTGATTCTTAAGAGTAACCAGGGCTGCCAACTATTAATAAATACTGTCTCTATTTTTGTTACCCTAATATCAATATATCATAAAGTACGCAAGCCAATACCTCTAAACTTTGCACACGTATAGTAACTGGCATTCTAGATAAATTTGGAGTAACTAATATAGGCCTTCGCCAGTGCTGCCAACATGATTCTAAGCCTGCTGATAGGTCCAATTTTAAAATGCATGTAACTTCTATACTAACTAATGGATTTCATTCAAAATCGACACAACAATAAATCATATTATTTCAGATTCAAGAGTTTAGTGCTTTTCAGTCGGTCAACACGAATGTACCCAAAAGAGATGGGTTATGCCCTAATCCTGAAATAAATTACATGAGATTAATAAAACACTAGGATGACCAGTTTCGATCGTCAAGCGATCATCATCAGATCCATTACACTTAGGCTGCAAAATCTATGTTTGAAATACAGGTGAAAATATTTACAATATGTACAATTATTTAGTTGCAGTATTGGTACTGCAACTGAAGCCTCCGTGGCTTAGGCGGCAGCACGCCGGCCTCTCACCGCTGGGTCCGTGGTTCAAATCCCGGTCACTCCATGTGAGATCTGTGCTGGACAAAACGGAGGCAGACAGGTTTTTCTCCGGGTACTCCGGTTTTCCCTGTCTAACTTTCATTCCAGCAACACTCTCCACTATCATTTCATTTCATCTGTCATTCATTTAATCATTGCCCCAGAGGAGTGCGTCAGGCCTCGGCAGCCGGCACAGTTCATATCCTCGCCGCTAGATGGGGGCTTCATTCATTCCATTCCTGACCCGGTCGGAGACTGGAAGCAGGCTGTGGATTTTCATTGGTACTGCAACTGTCAGTGTATGCTAAATGCAGTATATATGTTAGGTGAAATGCTAAATGGTGATAGCTATCCGTAGATTGTACTTTAGAGAGATTATATGGTTGTAAACTATGGTTAAACTATAACATTTTTGGCTAACTACTTATCTGATTGTCTTCCGTATAACAGCTACTCGCTGTATTTCAAACATAGATTTTGCAGTATTTTGCAGCCTAAGTGTAATGGATCTGATGATGATCGCTTGACGATCGAAACTGGTGATCCTAGTGTTTTATTAATCTCATGTAATTTATTTCAGGATTAGGGCATAACCCATCTCTTTTGGGTACATTCGTGTTGACCGACTGAAAAGCACTAAACTCTTGTTTACTAAGGCAACACTGAAAATATGGCTTCAAACACCACAATGTTATTTCAGATTATTTCTGACCAATACATGTATGTCATTGTTGCCAACATGATTTTACGCACGCTGTTTGATCCAATGTTTAACTGCATGTAACGTCCATGCTATCCATTGGACTTCAACCAAATTTTGTATTCTGTATCTTAAGAGATGGAACAAAGAATATATTCAGTCACCAGGGCTGCCAACTGTAGTTCTCTATTAGGCTACAGTATGCCAGGTATACAGTATTTCGAACTAATTAGAGATTTCGATATTACCAACTTAATTTCGTCATAATTCAAGATAGATCCATATCGATTAATTATTGGTATGAGTCTTACATTTTAAGAAAAGTAGGCTCTTTAGTTCGTCACGGAACTTCTTGTTACAACTGATTCGGGTCCATATAAACCACGAGGACCCTGAAAATAAACCTCAGAAATTATTCAAGCGTGAGGAAACAATCGTAATAAAACACAGAAAACCAAATACTGACTTTACTTTATCAGTGAATATGAAGGTCCCTAAAGTGTCATTAAAATAATTTGCACACGTAGTTCCGTGACGAACTAAACACCTAATTTTATATATTCTACTGATATTCTCCATTTGAAAAATGTCTTGCCTATAACCTAGATAGATTTTCTATGCGATGTACTAAATAGCTTTTGGCATATGACCTACATTGTGATAAAGTACAGAGCAACAGCTTTCAGCTCAAAAGTCAATATGCAAACGTTGTAGTCATTTCAGACAACAAAAATAAAAATTATATTTAAAGAAAACAAAATTGTCCTACTATGGTACTGGTGAATGTCATGCCTAAACTCAAAGCTGTCATCGTACCTCATGATAACTCACATAAACACACTTCCATCACTAGAAAATACTGTTTGTGTCCAAAGTTACACGATGAGGCTTATCTACAATACCTGCTTGTGTACAAGAATATTTTGTTCATGGTACTGGTTTATCAACTTACCGGGAGACCAGTTCAATAAGACATGAGTACTATATCTTCATTTTCAGGAATGAGCTTGCGCTGTACCATAATTTACAATAGAAAATTAGGTTTGATGACCTTGATGTTCAACCGTTTCAAAATAATATCCACCACCACCACTGCAATGGAAAATTAAGTGCTAGACTATATGTTTCAATATCCTCGTGCGAGATTGCATATTTTTGTAACGCGTTATATGAGTTAAATTTAAGGAAAGTCACATGCATGGCTTCTATAACTTACAAAAAAATCTAGAGAACTCAGTGCCATTAAATAACGATTGTTATAGTGGCAATTTATACGAAGCCTATCTTTGATCGCTTGAATAGGAAACGAGCAAAAAATAATTTCGAACTTATGCTTTGTTGAACTTTTGACAATAACTCATCTACAGTAGATGTCTGCATACTTCTCGTAATTTGTGAATAATGATCCACTTGTGTCAAGGTTCACTGCTCTAGGATGATTAGACAGCCACGAACGTCATTTCTAATCATTTCTAGAAATTAATCAGACGGTTTCATCTCAGGCAATTTTCTAATTTGTTCTTCCGTAGTAGAAAAAAAGTCTTGCAACCCAACCTAGCTTCATATATTCTCAGGAAGATATACGTTGAAGTCTTCATTTACACGCTGGCCCGTGGTGCTGGAGTAGCTCACCTGTCTCTCGCCTGGAGGCCCCGGGTCAATTCCCGGCTCCATCAGGGATTTATGAAACTAATGTGAGGGCTGGAGTGGGGTACACTCAGCCTCGTGAGGACAATTGAGGAACTGTCTAGAGTGAGGCAGCGGCCCAGTCACGAAAACCAAGATTAACGGCCAAGAGAAACCAGCGCGCTGACCACTCGTCACCACACAATCTGCAGGCCAAATAGCTGGCCAGCGGTCGCTTGGTAGGCCTCGGCCCTGCATGGGCTGTAGTGTCACGGGGTTTTTCAGTCACATAAAGTCGTTGAAGTCGTTGATTACGGTATCAAGAAGTTAAAATTCTTTAGTTGTTCTATGTTGTTATTCAAGGAACGAAACAACGACTGTAGTCATCCGATACCAATTCTGTTGAAACCGTAAATTTGTGGGATAATCCTCTGAAATATTTTGAACGAAATGTAATAGATAGATTTATTTTGTCTGGCAAGATTAGGGCCATTGGGCCCTCTCTTCCATCTAACTCGATTATTCAATTAATACATAATGAACAATACAAATACGACCCAAATCTGACAATAAAAAGTGTTGATACAATATAAAATACATATAAAACAGATTAGCTTGGTATAAGTCTATATTTCATTTGAATAGAATAGGCTCAAAATAAGAAAGATTGGAGTAATTGCTCTGTTGCTGAGCATATTCACTGCCTACTACCAGCAACACAGTGCATTGGTGGAAAAGAAAGCAAATCAGCTGGATGTTATTCCTTTCTCTGATCACTCTGTGCGTACCAGCTGAACTAGAGTCATCTGTAACAATCAGTATATTGATTCTATAACCTCGGTGGCACTGAACAGGAGCTTCCAGGTGGGACAAGAGTAGAGAAAACGCAGTGCTGACTTTGTAACCTAACACTGTATCAACTGGAGGAGGTTCATGGTCAACGACTGATAATCATATAGCTGGTGTTTTACACATTAAAAACGGCTGGACCTTGGGATTTTCCCCAATCTCGTTTACCACTACCAATATGTAAATACTTCGCAATATATTTGTTGATGAGCACTAGTACCACCCTGATATTAACGACCCTCTCGTAGTGTAGTGGCTTGCATACTTGGCTGTCACCCCGGGGTCGAGTCTCAGCTCTGCCAAGAAATTATAATTCTGGTCTGAGTGTTGGAATGTGGATCACTCAGCCTCTTGAGGCAAACCTGAGATGTGGGCTCAATTTCCACCTCAGCCACACTCGAAGTGGTTCCCCGTAGTTTCCCACTTCTCCTCCAGGCAAATGCCGGGATGGCTCCTGCATAATCCTCAGCCAAATTACAAGTACACATAACTTACTACAGCTGCCACAAAAATACAGTATAGCTTATCTGGCATATTCCAGAGGAGTGTGTCAGGCCTCGGCAGCCGGCACAGTTCATATCCTCGCCGCTAGATGGGGGCTTCATTCATTCCATTCCTGACCCGGTCGGAGACTGGAAGCAGGCTGTGGATTTTCATTTTCATCTCGCATATTCCACACACACCCAAGTACACGGGGCTGAGATGATCACAATGGCCAAACTCCCAGATGCAACAGCAATAACTTTAATAATGACAACATCGGATGTGAGGCAAATAATACACAATGCAGTACTCGATGTTGTTGGACATCATGGTCATTAAGCCCCGTGTACTTGGGAGTGTGTGTGTGTATGTATAGAATTTGTCTGATAACCTGTGTTATTGTGGTCTATGTAGTAGTATGCGTAGACTATTTGTAATTTTGGGGAGGATTGGGAAGGAGGCAGCCGTGGCCTTAAGTTAGGAACCATCCCGGCATTTGAAGTGGGAAACCACGGAAAACCACTTCCAGGATTACTGAAGTTTTGTCTCACGTGGCTGAGACACAATACAGTACAGGTTATATATGCCTCCTCCTTAATTCCCATTTCACCGGGATCAGGGATGAGATATGATTAACTTCTATGTGACGTATTTTTATGGCCGGATGACGCTCGTGGTGCCTATCTGATGAGAGAAGTTAACAAGGGATTTAATGAATGGAGATGAACGAAAATTGGCAAGAATTTGGGAGGAAGTGGCCTTTGTCTGTTTGAAAATATTGTTCCTGCATTTTACAGGAGTTGAAAATGGGAAACCACGAAAAATATTTTCAATGATGGCCAGTGGTTGGGCCGAACGCAAGATAGCTTGGCACCAAGGCTTTGTACTACGTCTTAGCGAAAGTAGCTACCATAGGCGCTACAGTACAGTATATCTCCCCTTTAAATGGCTACTCTACTGCCCCGTGGCGTAGCAGTGCTCGTTCAATCGTGCACAATGACCGCACTGGCAGCTGCAGCAAGTCCAGGCGTCGTAGTTTTGAATCCCGGCGCTGACAGCGACTATCTTGAGTGTAGTTTTCCCAGGATTTCTCCACTCCAGACAAATGCCGGGATAGTGGGAAACCACGGAAATCCACTTCCAGGGTTGCTGAAGTGCGAATGGAACCCACCTCTTCTGAGTTCAAGTATCGGGATACCTACCTCTTCTCTGCCCTGATACAGTTACACACACTACTACAGTCAGCACAAAACTACAGGTTATAAAACATATTCAACACACACCCAACTACACGAGGCTAATGACTAAGATATCAAAGCCCCTGAAATGAATTAACAACAACAATAGGTCTCACTGTAATGCCTTGTCATTGTGTTTTTGTGCGGGATTGGTCACCTAAGATTTCCCCATTGGAATGCCTTCTGATCCTTGCAGATATTTTCATGTTTTATTTATTTTAAAAAAATGGTAATTAAACGTAGACCGTTGTCCGGAGGCATAATTAATCTCCAAAATAACGATACTAACCTAAGTTATGTTATACAACTGAAGCCCCCAGAATGACAGACCATTATTCGATAAGATCAGTGGCGCAAATGTTGTGAAAAATAGGAAGACACTTTTGGAGAAACGTGCCGTAGGTATAGGCGTTGTTTTATCTGTAAAGTGCTACTTTCATGATTTTCAGATGACACGCTTTCCATCTGGACACGCTTGCTTTTTATTATTTGCGATTTTCAATACGCATATTAACCAAAAATCACGGCCTAATTTTTAAAATAATTTCATCGCTGAATATATACAGCCGAAATTCTACCGCACTGATGGCAGAACTTAGTACAGTTGCATTTAGGGTATGAAAGTTCACATTCTTATCTCAGGATTAAATGAAGGTTATACCATTTTATGAGCCCCTTACTCCCGTTCATAAAAGAGCAAATGTTCAGAATATATTTGAGAGGGACCCTGTATACAAGTCTTGAAGTAAGACGCCGATTGAGCGCAACTAGTTTAGAATGTTTCAGTTAATACCGCAACTTTATCACTAGCGTCATTCAAACGCAATATGTTTGATTTTGCGGGGACTTGTGATGGTAAATGTTAGTGCATTTTGGTTTAATAATAATAATAATAATAATAATGTTATTGGTTTTACGTCCCTTTTAACTACTGAGGCTTTTAGAGACGACGGGGTGCTGGAATTTTGCCCCAAAGGAGATCTTTAACATTTCAGTAAATCTACTGACACAGTTCCCTCGCATTTGTGCACCCTCAAATCCCAACTGTTTGTGCCAGGATTCGATCCTGCAACCTTGGGGACAGCAGGCGAGAACGTTACCGCTTAGCCACGCAGCCAGACGCATTTTTGTGTGCAAGATAGGCTATATTTCTAACAATAGCCAAGTAATACACGAATTTGAGGCTGTATTGTAAATAAACTGAAGATATTTATATTAATCAACATATTCTGACCAACGACAATGTAGCCATGTGGGTTTCAGAGCACTCAATGCTTGTATTTAATACTGTTGCTTTAGTTTATTCCTCAAATCTGCATCTGTCAGCTTTCATTTACCAATTGCCAACTGTCTCACAGCGTACAATTCATGCAATTCACACTTGCCATACCATAAACTCTTTTAAACATTGAATTAAACTGCCATTACCAGCTATTTGAATTCAGTGTAATCGAATAATCCAGTGCACATAGATTTAACTGTGCTTATATTTAAAGCTTCAATAGAGAGAGGGAATTAAAGAATAATTATTAAGGTAAACGCGCTGTAAGAATTCCATTTGCTACTGGAATTATTTTTATGTCTGTAACCTTATTAAGGCAAAGAGAGGAGCTAGTCGACTACTCGAGTTCTACAATTACTATTTTTCGAGGGGAATATTGTATATGAAAAGTGTAAAGGTCAATACTGCGACTACATCTCATGAAATGTCCTAATCATAAATACAGTACCTACTGCCTCAATTTCTTCGAAACTGTTTCCACGAATGAACAGGTTCCGAGAGGCACTGTCTTTCATTAATTTTTCACACACACAGTACGTTATATTAAAATAGAAACCTCTCTCATTCTTACGTACACATTTGTGGTTAGTGTACGCTATCAAACAACGTTTGTTTCACTATTTTAGCCAATTTTCATTTATGAAAAAATAGGCTTATGAGATCACCTTTTGTCCGTGTGTGTGTATGTGTGTGTGGGTGTGTGCGTCGGTGTGTGTGTGTACCCCCCTCCTCTAATAACATCTAAACGGCTGGAGCGATTTCATTTAAACTCGGTAAGGTCATAGCACTATGCCGGTCAACCCCGACCGTGTCCTTCACGTTTTATTACGTCTCACCAGTCCAACATGGCGGCTGGGCGAATTATTTCACCGGAATTCTATATATCCGAAACTATTACTCATATCACCCTGGCATTTTGTGCGGTGATATAGATAACAACTAGACGTTGACCTATGTAACTTTCAAAAACCTGTTAACTACAAAACGAACATAGCAGCCAAGCGAATTTGAAACATTTAAATATACTTTTCTCGTGATTTAACAATCCGAACACAGTGAAACTTGGTACAGCAAATGAATATAAAAATTGCAATGTTTCGACACTTAATTTAGTTCAATTGTTTACATAACCTCAAGATGGCGGCTTTGCGGTGCGAATTTTTAAAATTAAGTTTTTATTTCCTGCGTCCTAATCATGCGATCGAAGTGAAAGTTTGAAATAATGAACATTCACAATAACCTTCATGTAATGTTATATAACATATATACAAATTCAACATGGCGGCCATGCAAAATATTTCGACGGTACTCAATATGTATTAAGCTATGACAGCAATCAAACTGAAATGTTGAATATGTAGGCTATAGAAGCTATAAACATAAGTTCACGCATGGGACGTTCAATAACCTGGTGAGCACAAATCCAACATGGCGGTGACGTGAAATTTAAATATTAAATTGGACGTTTCTCGCGATTTAACCATCCGAGCACATTGAAATTTGGTACGGTATATGCTTATATATGTTTTAACCCAATGACATCTAATTCATTTAAATTACTGTATTTTCATAACCACCAGATGGTGGCTGAGTGAAATTTTAAAATCTCGTTGTTATTTCTTGTGCCCTAATCATGCGATTAAAGTTTGAATAAAACACCTACACAATAATCTTCATGCAATAGTATATAACTATAAAGCCTATATATAAAAATCCAACATGGTGGCCATCCAAAATATTTAGACGGTTCTCAATATCTACGAATCTATTACACTAATCAAACTGAATTTTTGTATGTTGATAGAGGCAATTAATATAAGTAGGATATATGAAAATATGCTGTTTAGTTCATCGCGGAACTACTTGTTCAGTTAGCGATCTGTTAGGGTTTGTGATGTGTATAATGCTTCAGGTTGAAGGGTGCTATGGTGTTTTAATTTTGCGTTCCGAGTAATTGATTTGTTGTTGTATCTGTTCAATTATTAGGTATACTGCTCATTATTATTGTAATTATTATTATTATTATTACTATTATTATTATGCCAAAGTATCATGAAATATTTCATAGAACAATGTTTATTAGTGTTAACCTTTTACTACGTCTCTTATTTAGTGTTCTCCCACTGGGCTTGCATGGTATTAAGGTCCGGTGAATACCCAGACCTTTAAATTGACTTACGCTGAATAGTCCCAAACTATGCCTGGTTATGAAACTTCTTGGTAGAGTCGTTAGGTGTACGGAACGAAGCAGTAACATTTTTTTTTCTTTTATACAGTACATATAACACATTGCTGGTGCATCACAACATAACTATACGGGATTCAGGGAACCAAAGTATAGTTACTGGAACAGCTAGTTCTAAGCGGGACAGCCAAAATCTTGCCGGAGACACTTGTGGGGTCAGCACTCACAAGTGTGTGGGATTCTTACCCCCTAAACACCGACAGCAGTGGCTACCTCGCTAAAGCGCAGCGTTAGGTCATGGGGTCAAGTTATCTGCCGACTCGGTAGACGCGTGGGTTCGAGCCCCACCGTTGGCCGTCCTTGAAATGGTTTTCCGTGATTTCCCATTTTCAACACCAGGCAAATGCTGGGACGTTACCTTCTGACAGGCCACGGCCACTTCCCTCCACATCCTTGCCCAGTTTCATTCATCTTCATCCATTCCATCTCTCATCCCGACGCGCAGGTCGCCCACGGAGGGTGGCCACACGACAAAAAAAAAAAACACTAAACACCACATACCCTTCTCCCACGACGTGTGTCTACGCCCCCGAACCGCTCTCGCATTACTTTAGGACAGTGTCGTTCGTGAAGCCTCTTCTTCATCTTCTGCTTCTGCTTCTTTCAATTCTGCTTTACTATCGCTCATAAGCATCTAGATCCCTCTTCTTTTGACGCAAAGTACTTTTCCACAAACAAACACTGCTACCTTATCCCAGGATACCTGATTTTGCAGCATAACATGCACGATGCTGTCTGGAGTCAGTTTTCCCTGCTCAGCTACCAAGAATCTTCTTTAAGGCTGTCATTGGTCACAAAGAAGAAAAAGGATGAAGTACGTCATCGACGTCACAGTAAATGCACACCGGACTACTCGCTCGCTCTATTCTGTGGAGGAATTTTCGGAAGTATCCATGACTTGTTAAGAACTGTGTGAGGTACGAGGATAATAGTTCACATTGCCATGATTCCGCTAGACCTAGTCAGCTAGGAATTGCATACGTTTTTTTTTTTTGTCCATTTCCCTTGGAAATCATCTTTTCATCTCTGTGGCCAGCGGTCCAATTACAATATTATAAAGACATTTAGAAATAGGATATCAAATTCATTTACAGAGTAGGAAGAGGAGTCACATATACCACTAAAAGGTGCAACCTTGAAATAAGAGTAGTGGTGATGATAGTTAGTTTAAAAAAGGTTGTTAAACATTGGAATAGGTGGAGAATTGAAAAGCAAAGTAAGTTTATAGTTTTTGAGACCATTAATCTCGCGTTCATGAGCCACGGGACCTCCTTTTTACGAGGAATCCGAGCCATAGGACATGGCATTTCACTTGAAAAAAGCTCATTATACATTGACCTGGAAATGAACCCGGTCGGCCTTGGTGAGAGAAAACAGCTTGCCCGATGCACCATCACGCCCCAATTGAAAAGCATAATGATGATGGTGCAAATACCAGACAAGCTGTAATTTGATATTTTCGAGCTCAAGACTTGTAACATACACACAGCATCATTTTTAGTCGGACAAAGCGTTAATAGAGGTGATAACTTGTAACACATGCGAGGATGTAAGCAAGTCGAAGATAGTGAATACTCAGAGTTGGTTCGTCAAACTGCCAACTAGGGGTAATTTGTGCTTCAAACGCAATTAATCACTGCAAGTTGGCATATGTCAGTATACAGGGTCTTTCATATAAAATAAGAACGGCGAGCGGCGGATTTGTTATTCGCTGCTACAGTGCCCTTGACCGAGCTTGTGGCGCGCCACGGCCCCCTGCTGTAGTATTGAAAGCGCGCGCATAGTATATACTTGACCTTGCAATAAACGTGCAGGTGTTCAGTCGCCAGTCTGAACCTAAGATGCTAACATGGTGAGACAGTTATCATTACAACATCGTATTTTTGTATGTAAAACTTATTTTAAGTACGAGTCAGCTCGGCGGGTGCCTGATACATGTGTTTAGCAATTTCCTGATGAAGTGCTACCTTCTCTAGCACAGATACACGTAATTGAAAATAAGTTTGAAACTACTGACTCAGTGCTCAATGAATGACATAAAATAAAAGATCAGAAATATTACAGTGGCAGAACTCACTCGCGTCAGCCAGAATGTGGTTACCAGATACAATGCCTGTATAACCCAGGAAGGACGACACTTCCAGAATCTTTTATAAGGTAATATTTCATATAGGATTGTACACACGATGAAAGCTGGGGGCCGTGGCACGTCACAAGCTCGGCCAAGGCCATCGCAACTGCGGATAACAAAACCGCCGCATGGCGTTCTTATGTTATATGAAAGATCCTGTATATTTTGGGGCAAGAATTACCATTGGAAAGCTACTAATGGCATGAAACTACATTACTTGTCTCATCTCCAATTGAAATGGACGGTTCACATATATTACTATTTTTAGACTATTACTATATTTTTTAATAATAGTAATAATAATAATAATAATACAGTGTGCCCAGGAATGTACCCCGCAGTGCCTACAAGCTGCTGCGAGAGATTACGTCACCAGTTACGTTGGCAGCACGGCTGTCGCTTGTATCATAACAAACAATCAGTAAACTTTATTCTCACCACAGCCATTCATAACAGTTACTGATGCTAGAAGTGCTGATGACACACATGCTCGCTTATTGCAAAACACACTGACGAATTCGACAGCCCACAGCCCACACATGTAGCCTTCACCCTATCAAGGACACCGTGCTACCAACTAAACTGATGACGCAACCACTCGCAGCTGCACGTAGCCGCTGCGGAGAACATTCCCGGGCACCTTGTATTAATAATAAAAATCAACCGGGTTGAAAAATTTAAGTATTTTGGTGATTGGATAGAACCTAACATTTCCGAAAAAGAAGCCTTAACGTTGCGGATGAATAAAATTGAAATGGCCAATCGTCTAACAAAAAAAAAGATCTATATTCTTAAATGCAAAATGAAATATTACTGCACTGTCATCCGGCCAGATACTTTATATGAATGATGAGAAATTGGAAACCAAGGAAAGGAAGATTTTTAGGAAAATCTTAGGTCCGGTTGAAGAGAATGGTGAGTTTAGAAGACGGCATAACTTTGATTTATATACACATGTGGAGAAAAATTACTGTCGCGATGCGGAAAGACGGAATACGCCTTATGGGCATGTGACCCGAATGACGTCAACAATATTAACATATCGCATTTTCCTGTTTCTCCAAGAAAAATAGACAAATGACAGTTGAAATGACGTGGTCTTTAGTTGGCTGAAAAGAAACAAGAACAATAATAATAATAATAATAATAATAGTAATAAAAATATTACTATTAGGATATGAGCTCAACTATAATTTTTCATAACCTAATCTGACCTTTTAATTTAGAGTATTATCTGTAGTAACATTTGCTCACAATCTGACATCTATTTAGCAGTATTTCTCTATGTATTTACATTTATAACTGGAGTTGTATCACGCCCATGACCTAATCAGACAAGGTTATCACATGTTTATTCAGATATTCAAGTATTGTAGCATTGCAAAGAAGGTCAACCAGAAGGCGGCACCCAAGTTAGTTACTTATCTTAGCTAATTGATATGATTCTTCATCTCAGTTGACTCTGCGAGTCCGTGCTGTCAAGATGTTATCTTGTTTAACACTCTTACTCAGTGTTCTAACATTGAGTTCAACAGTCAACCACGACGTTGCAGGTATTGTGTTTCTATCCCTTGTTATTCCATTCGCGCCCACTTCTGTAGCCTGGGGGTACGTTTTGTAACCCAGAATCCAGAGGCCCTGGGTTCCATTCCCAGAGCTGTTAAATAAGAAATATGGTCCGCCTCATTACGTAGTGGCGTGCACTCTTGACTGTCACCGAGGAGGACCGGGTTTGATTCCATGCTCGGCCATGGAACTTGAGGGTTGAGGGCTGTAAAGTAATGGGGTACACTTAGCCTCGCGAATATAAAACAGAGTTTTTTTTTCATGCGAAACTCATGCTTCACGCCAAAGAGATCGAGCGTGTTCGACACTTTAAGTACCTTGGGTGCAATGTGAATGAACAATGGGAACTTGGTCAAAAGAATTGAACATTCAAGTACAACTTTCATTCAAATGAAAAAGCTCCTTAGTAAGCGCAGTCTTATTCTAGATCTTAGAAAGCGAATGGTCAAAGGATATGTATTTCCCATACTAATAATAACCCCTGACACTACAGCCCATGAAGGGCCTAGGTTTACCAAGCGACCGCTGCCAAGCCACTTGGCCTGTAGAAATAGGGGTGACACTCACTGTCGACCAAAGTATTATGTGCACTCGAGTTTGAAATCCAACAACATCATCATTTTCATCGTTCTATTTTACGTTAGTTCATGTAGGTTTGGAATTTTTAATTTATATTTTAATATTTTTTATCGCAGTTGGAACACAAAATGTGCCTGATTTTAAGCGTGTTTCAACCATGCGTCACATTTAAGAATTATTATCTCAAAACCCCGTCATCAGATCGAATGCAAATTTTAACACAATATACATTGGAATGTTGTATAACTGGTTTATTAATTTCAAAATTTTGTGTGTCCAAGAAACAAAGTTGTTACCATTTTTGTAAGGTAACTTTTTCTCGGCTCGAGGTGGTTGGAAAATATAGTTCTTGGTCGCGTTGTAATCCTTATACATCAAGAAGTTATGATGTATGACTGTGAAATACGTAAATTAATTCACTTATTTTATATCGGTTTGTATTTGTTCGTGGAAATAAGGCATGATTCACCTGCTAGCCGCTACGGGGTAAGCTGTACAGCGTTGCTGAGATGGAGCCCATCACTGCCGAGCGAGGCGAGGTCTTATTTCCCCGTTCAAATACAAACCGATATAATATAAGTGAATTAATTTTACGTATTTTAAAGTCATACAGCATAACTTTTTGATGTATAAGGATTACAACGCGATCAAGGACTACATATTCCAACCACCCCAAGCCGAGAAAATGTTACCTTACAAAAATGATAACAACTTTGTTTCTGGGACACACAAAATTTTAAAATTAATAAACCTGTTGTACGACATTCCAGTGTATACTTTGTTAAAATTTGGATTCAATATGATGACGGGTTTTTGAGATAATAATTCTCAAATGTGACGCATGGTTGAAACTCGCTTAAAAACGGGCACTTTTTGTGTTCCAACTGCGATAAAAAATATTAAAATAAAAACTAAAAATTCCAAACCTACATGAACTCACGTAAAATAGAACGATGAAAATGATGATGTTATTGGATTTTATGTATGTCTATTGGTTACGTCACAAACAACCTTCGAACTCGAGTACACATAATACTTTGGTCGACAGTAGTCAGCGCATCGCGTCCCGTCGGCCGTTAATCTTGGTTTTCGTGACCGGGGTGCTGTCTCACTGTCAGACAGCTACTCAATTGTCCTCACACGGCTGAGTGCACCCCGTTCCAGCCCTCACGTCAGTTTCTAAAATCCCTGACGGAGCCGGGAATCGAACCCGGGGCCTCCGGGTGAGAGTCAGGCGCGCTACCCCAACACGACGGGGCCGGCATTTCCCATACTATTGTATGGAATGGAAGGGTGGACCCTAACCCAGGCCCTGTGCAAAAAGCTGGAAGCCATCGAGATGTGGGTGTATCGGCGGATGTTACGTATCTCGTGGTCCGAAAGAATGAGGAATACTGAGGTGATGGGAATATTAAACAAGAAGACTGAAGTGCTCCTTTCCATCAAGAAGCGGAAACTGAAATATTTGAGACACGTGATGCGGAATTAAAAATACAGGATGCCACAGTTAGTGATTCAAGGGAAAGATATCAGGGCAACGGAGACTGGCCGAAGGAGAATCTCATGACTGAAGAACCTCAGGAACTGATTTGAGATGAACACAACGACCCTTTTCCGTGTGGCAGACTCGAAGAATAGAATAGCCATGATGACCACCAACATTCGATATAAGACGGAACGGCAAGAAGAAGATATTGATGCATATTTATGTGAAAAATACATATTTTTCATATTCAGTGATTTTAATGCAATATTTGTATAAATTTTATTCTTAGGAGCAAAAGTTAATAGAATTATCGTCTTCGGTGATTAAAAAATGGCAACAGAGGACAAGTTATGTACAGTCTTTGAGCAATGAAAGATTTCTTAAGTACTGTATGTGGCTGTAACAATAGCAAGCATCTCTTTTAGTCAGGTACCAGTGCTTATAAAAATAGACCTGGACCTTGAGTTGTGCAAGTTCTCAAGAAATCAAAGTTTTGAGGAAATATGTAAAGTAAAAGTACAATCTGACATGTCTCCTGCTGAAGTGAATTTTAAATATGTGTAGAGCGAAGCTTCAGTCAATAAAAATCACTTTTGCGGGACAAAAAGGAGAATTTTTAATTTTGAAAATTTGAAACATTTTGTGGTATGTTGTTATAGTAGCATAAATAATCAATGCATGAATAACAAGTAAATCGTAAGTGAACTGAAAAATTTGAACAATTTTATCTATGAATGCAGTATTTTTAGCCTATTTTCATTTATGGAAATAGTAGGCTTATGAGATAACCTTTTGTCCGCATGTATTTGTGTGTGCCCCTCCCCCTCCTCCCCCCCCCCCACCTCCAAATAAAATGAACGGCTGGAGTGATTTCCGTGAAACTCAGTAAGGACATAGTACTATTTTTCCTGACCCCGACAGGGATCTTCAGATCTTATTACGTCTCACCAATCCAACATGGCGGTTGTGCGAAGTATTTCACCGGGATGCTATTTCCCCGAAACTATTACTGATATCACCCTGAAATTTTGTACGGTGATAAAGGACTCTACTAGACGTTTACCTATGTGACTTTCAAAAACCTGTTAATTACAAAACTAACATGGTGACCAAGCAAATTTGACACATTTAAATAGACTCTTCTCATGATTTAACCATCCGAGCGCATTGAAACATGGTAGGCCTACAGAAGATTGTTATACACATTGCAATGCACTGGCATCTAATAGATTCAATTGTTACCATGACCTCAAGATGGCGGCTGTGCGAAATTTTAAAATTAAATTTATATTTCTTGTGCCCTGTTCATGCGACCAAAGTCAACGTTTAAATAATGAACCTATGCAATAATCGTCATCTAATAGTACATAGCTCCATGGCCTACATATATCTAACATGTTGACCACCCGAAATATTTAGACAGTTCTCAATATCTACGAATCTATTACAGCAATCAAATTGAAATTTTGTATATTGATGGAGGCAATTAACATACGTACGATATATGAACATAGGCTATATAGTTATTCACGGATCTACTTTTTTTTTCATCCTCCGAAGAGATTCATGAGTGGCTGCAAATTCCAATATTTAAATCCACGGGATATTAGCCTATTAGTTTACCTTATACAATATGTTGCTATTTACTTCAGGAAATTAAATGAAAATTCAAGAATGAGCCGTTCCGTTGTGTCAAACACGCCCCGAGATGATTTAGCATTTTCGAGCCACGCCAGCAATCCATATGCATTTTTAACTAGTATGCTCTGGAATTTTAGCCCGTACATGTTAACCCCATAGCCCTAGATTTTCCTATTATTCACTAAATCAGTTTCCTAAGATCTTAAATAACTAAAATAATTTTAAAAACGTATAATTTCAGTGTCTGCAGAACGGTGAACAGGTATAGTCTGCACGAGCCAAGACATAAAACGTTAAAACTCCCGTTACTCAAAATAAATAATTATATTAATAAATTATTTATTTAGAGTTAATACATAATAAATAATAAATAATAAATAATAAATAATAAATAATAAATAATAAATAATAAATAATAAATAATAAATAATAAATAATAAATAATAAATAATAAATAATAAATAATAAATAATAAATAATAAATAATAAATAATAAATAATAAATAATAAATAATAAATAATAAATAATAAATAATAAATAATAAATAATAAATAATAAATAATAAATAATAAATAATAAATAATAATAAATAATAAATAATAAATAATAAATAATAAATAATAAATAATAAATAATAAATAATAAATAATACATCTGGACAGCTTTGAAGCAGGTGACCTGCGAGCAGCAACGAAGAAACGCGAATTAAAGGGATGTACGAAACTGAGTCAACCGGGATTATTAAGCCATTATGTATTCCCGCATTCAATTTCATTTCGCTAAGAAATCATTCGGTGACTGCAAAGAAGAACCTCAATGTTCTGAGAGCTGTACGACCCAGGGTAAACTAGGACAACGCTTATATGTCCGTTATCCACCTAAGGAAAATGCACATAATACGTTTACATACATCACAGAAGAGTGCATAAGTTCTTCTTGGACCTGTTTCATGAAAAGATATTTCCTATTTATGGGAGCATAAATGAAACTGAAGGCGTTTCCTGTGTTGAACCACAGTCTATCTTGGTGCGAAGCAAACTGCTTGGCCACTGCGCCACCACGCCCACCCTCCGGACTAGAATACGATTCCGTATGTAAAAGGAAATTCCCCTGAGGCATCTCTTAAACTCTCCACGATTATGGTATATCCCCGTAATCATTGTATTCCTTGCAGTCGTGAAATTCCGATGAAGATGAAATAGGTTAATAGCTTAATGTTCATTTGGAGTGTATAAAGCCGGGTTTGTGCTTCGTCATTCCCCCGCACTCCGCACATTCATCCCCTGTATCTCTTCTCTATGCTCGCTATTCATACCTTCTCATTGAAGCCCACAAAGGTCCACCCCTCCCCCAGCTACCCACACACACGAACAAAAAGCTCACAGGCCTACAACTGAAATGTGGATTTTTTTTACCAACAGAGGAAAATTCAAATGAGTAAATCATTCATAGCAAAAAGCGAGTGCTGCTGAAATTGGTCCAGAAGCTCTTACGAGGAACTAAACAAATCCAATACTTCTAACGCAGAAACGCAATCTGTGCGGTTGGTAAATTGTGGAGCATTAGAAGTAGAAGAGGAGACTTATTCCTGATTGGAACACAGTGATTTCTCTGGTTATGCATCGAATTAGACAAATCAACCAATTAGTTCTTTGTTCAGTTGATAAGGGTATTTTAATAAACCGAGAGTACTGAATACAAACACTACATTTGTCTTATCGAATTCACATAATTCTTGCTAAATTAGGTACTCCTCGTTGTTGTTGTTGTTTCATTTGAGAGGCTTGGGCATTGTGGTCATTTAACCCCGCGTACTTGGGTAAGTGTAGAATTATTCTGAGAACCTGTGTTATTGTGGCGTCTGTAGTAGTGTGCGCGTTTGTAATTCAGGTAGGGATTGGGAAGGAGGCAGCCATGGCCTTAAATTAGGAACCACTCTGGCATTTGCCAGGAGTAGAAGTGGGAAGCCACAGAAAATCACTTCCAGGATGGCTGAGGTGGAAATGGAACCCACCTCTTCACATATTTGCGTCGAGGCTGAATGTACCCTGTTCCAACCCTCAGACCTGAATTAAATTTCTTGTCAGAGCCGGGAATTGAACTCAGACTTCCGAGGCGACAGCCAAGATTGCTAGCCGCTGCAACACGTGGTGGTTGGGTACTCCTGAATACGACGTATGATATCAAAGTTCATTAGGTTTACATTTCTTTTGGAAATCCTATTATATAATGTACTCCTAGCAGAATAGATTCTTTTGCATGTGCAGCATGTTCCGATTCAACACGGAACTGTAAAATGGGTTGCCTACCCACCCGCAATTGGCTTGAAATCTGCTCGCAGCGCGCTAGCGACGGGGCTGAGTTCGATTTCACTGATTACCGCCTTCTTATGCAGCATTGCAAGGCATTTTGCTCTTTCAAAATATATTTACACAGGCTTCGCAATACGTTTGAACGATTTCTGTTTCAGAACTTGTTATTTTACGCTTCCCATAGTGGCTTTTGCAGAGCATTTCTATGAAATAAAATGTCATTTTACAACATAGTTTATTACAACACAATCTATTTTTGTGTTGTATTTTATTAATAATACAATTTATTGCTTTTTAACCCAATACCACAAAACGAGATACAAATTGGAAATGATTTGTTAAAAAATTGTAATCACTAATCAGTCTTCGATGCGACTAAAAGACTTAATTTATTACAGACGTTACGTCTACTGCAAATGGACATTTACATACGGTGTTCGAAGTGGCGTCCATCAATTTCCAAGCAGAGGGCCACTTGTCGCAGTAAGTTCTCTCTAACTTTCGACAACATCTGAGAAGTAATTTCCGCAAAGGCTTCGGTAATGACGAGCTCCATTTCTTCGGATGTTTGTAGTGATCTTAAAATTGCTCTCGACCTGATGTACCCCCAAATGAAGAAATCTAGGACGGTCAGATCAGGTGAACGTGGTGGAAATTCTATAAAGCCACCAATTCCTATCCACCGGCCAGGAAACAAACGTTTTAAAACTTCTCCCGCCAGTCTGGAGGAGTGCGCTGCATAACCATCTTGTGGAAAATGCATGTTGTAATTGTGTTGTAATAAACTATGTTGTAAAATAAAATTTTATATCATAGAAATGCTCTGCAAAATCCATTAACAGAAGCGTAAAATTACAAGTTCTGAAACAGAAATCGTTCAAACTTATTGTGAAGCCTGTGTAAATAAATGTTGAAACTACTTTGCAATGCTGCATAAGTAGGCGGCAATCAGTGAAATCGAACTCAGCCCCGTCGCTAGCGCGCTGCGAGCAGATTTCAAGCCGATTGCGGGTGGGTAGGCAACCCATTTTACAGTTCCGTGTTGAATCGGAACAGGCTGTACATGATGATGATGATAATTGTTGTTTTAAGGGGCCTAACATCTAGGTTATCGGCTGTACATGAGCTTAGTGCAACAAATCCCGAGTTTGAGAAATGTATTTAAAATGTGTGAGTTCTTTTACCTGTATACTGGTGTTGGCTTTCGCGGCCTGTTGGGTGATCTTCAGAACGGCTATTAGGCCATGTAAATCGATTCTAGAACGATTTCCGACAAATCTATGCAAATGCAAGTCACATTTGTTGGTGAAATATCAAGATATCAAGAAACGATTTACATTATGTCCATTAACTCACTAGAGAAACCAATGCCATTCTTAAAATCCTACTCCATCCCACGGTTTAGCCGTACTCGTTAAATCGAACACCTCGGCCGCAAGGGCGAGGTTCGAATCCTGACACTGACAGCGGCTATCTGGAGTGTGTTTTTCCCCAGATTTTTCTACACTTCCTCCAGGCAAATGCTGGAGCCTTATTTCAAGTCCCGGAGCACCTATCTCATCCCTGTCCCTAATATAGTTACACACACTACTACAGTCATCACATCAATATAGGTTATCAGACGGTTTCAACACACAGCCAACTACATTGGGCTGATGACCAAAATATCCCAAACCATTATAATGTATTAACAACAAAATAATCGTACCAACAATGTTGCTCTGTAAACGAATCTTATACAGCGTCATCTTCATTTATCGTGCCTCCGCAGCTCAGGCGGGATCAGAGGGGTTCAGCACACATCCAACTACACTGGGATGACGACCAAGATATCCCAAGCCATTCAAATGTATAAACAACAAAAGAAACGTACCTACAATGTTGCTCTGTAAACGAATCTTATACAGCGTCATCCATTTTTCGTGTCTCCGCAGCTCCGGTCGGATCCCGCTCAGCCGATACAAATTGCGTTGCGAGACCTTGAATAAACCAGTTATCACAAGACCGCTCCCTTCTCCACCTACGAACGTTGCTCTGGGAAGCAAGAAGCGACAGCTCATTGGCCAAGTGGAACCCCACATCAGCTGAGGATATACGAAATATGAACTTGAATAATTGAAAAAGGGATGTGTGTTCACCAGTGTTATAATCAGATGTCCAACCTGAAACGTAATATTCGAATTTCCTGCAAAACTGTCATGAGGCTTAGCGGTTAGTTCCCAGTCAAATGTCCAAATCATTGCTGCCATGCTTCAATTGATACCTAAGCCAGACGTATTTCCGATTATCGTTTTCCGTTCCCGACCATTTTCTCAAATCACTTACTCAAAGCCGAAACTACCGGAGGCTTATTTTGCAGAATTGACATTTATATAGGTAGTAAGTATTTCGAACTCATTTTACAATCCGAAGTTCTGAAAGTAAAATTTCAGAAATCAAGTAATTGATCAATCTTTTGAGCGGGTGCTGGAATTTCAATAATCTAGATCAGATATAAACAAGTTAGAAAGAGTCAAGAGTATTACGGAAGAATGGAACCCGAATTTTGTCCCGAAGCCATCTTTTTCTAAGTTAAATTCATGTACATTCTGGGTTTGTACTTATATCCGAAACTTCAACGCAATAAAGCTAACTTTGTGTGTCAACAACGTTATAAAGAACCGGGTATACAGATCAATCCTCAAGTAAATTACGAGTGTTGTAAACACGTGCTTGCCTGTAGAGAGCTTGTTAGAAAGACTAAGAGATATTCATCATCTAGATCTGAAAAATATATCCATGATTCAATGTTCCTCAGTGTATCGGAGAAACGTGTTGATCGCTTATCCTCCCAGCTCGGCTTTAGACACAAACTCTGCGAGGGATCATTCCTCTATCGTCGCAAGGGCGCTGTCTGGGAGCTGAACACACTTTGTCAGCTATGTAACTGGGGATGGAGACAGGCCAATAGTGACCACCAACTTGGATCTAATTAAGGAAGGGTCAGAGAAAAGATCTTGGTAGAAAGTCTGACGTGGACCTGTTGAAAGGAACAGTTTTACCATTTGCCTGGTGGTGAATATGGGAAACCACGAAAACAATTTTCAGGATGGATGGGGGGGGGGGGGGGGGATTCGGAAACACGCGGTCCCGATGCTAGCGAGGTACAATGTAGCACATTAGCGCTCTCAGCCACCGTGGCCAGTCGATAATAATGATAATGATTATAAAATTATAATAATAATGATGAGTTAGAAATCTCATTAGCATTAAATTACATTATTATATTCTTTGATAGGAAAACCTTGTTGGACTTGCATAAAAATTGGCTTTCTGTTTGTGTGCTGCGCAATCTGAAAGTAAGAATGGAGATGAATTGGTGGAGATAAGTTCTCATTTTGTGGACGAGTGGGCACGGCCACGGCTGCTGTCATTGTGAGGACACTTTTAGAATGGTATAATTCACTAGTATTTGCTAGTTTCCGTAGAATTCAGGAGGAGCCGCCGCACCGATCTCCAGTTTAGATTAAACTCTGAGGAGGCGAGCAGCCCATTGGGAGGCCGCTTGACGGAAGATAAAGCAGTAGTAGAAAGAGAAAAACTCGTGGGACAGCCAGTTAACGTCCTCTCTGCGTTTCCTGTTCGTAATTGAAAATTCTTACTCCCAAAATTCGTACACTGTTTTGCCTTTCCATATGCGTGGCTTCTAGCATGATATACCACAATTACACTTTTTCATTATGTAATAATGTTTCATATCCTGATATTTTCCTTACTTAAGAGGATATGGAGTTAACGTTTGATTTAACTGCGGTGTTTTATTACATACGAAAAGTTGTAACCTCGCATGGTAATTTCCCTTTACATTCTTAGACATTTCATTTAATTTCATAAAGTTTTTGGCAGGAAACTGTGACTTTAAATGATAAGCGTCATTCCAAATTGCTTGTTGACGTTTCTTCTGGATGTGTTAAGGGCTCGATCATTTTTAGCTCAGACATTAATATCGCCATACTTACGATCGTATCAGATCCTAAGTAATAATCTTTTCTGACCCAAATACCATACACACTCCATAATTTTCATTGTAAATCCGATAATAACATAATATAGACAAGAACAACATAATGAGAGGTGTTTCTGAAAGCGGAACAACATCAATCCGGAAGTATTTTTTCTTAAGGGGGCGTTAGTCAAAGTTCATGTCAAAATTATACAATTTGCTCTGTCTCATAAAATAAAATAAACTTATTTCATTCGTGCAGCTTCATACTTCACTTTAAATTCATTTTCTACTTATTATAATTTTAGTACAAGACTAGAATTTTCTCTCCAAGTAACAGCACAATTGGCAATGACATGTGAAACTTTAGTTATATTATATGTGTACACACAATAATTTGAACTTTTAAAATTAAATGAGATCTAAACATTTGATTTCTTTTTATAAAAACAACCGTGGCACTACAGGCCATGAAGAGCCTAGACCTACCAAGCGACTGCTGCCCAGCCACTTGGCCTGCAGATTATAGGGTGAGGCGTGGTCAGCTCGTCGGGTCCCTTTGGCCATTATTCTTGGTCTACATGCTGCCTTAAATTTGGACAACTACTCAATTGTCCTCACGAGGCTGAGTGCACCCCGTCCCAGACCTTGCGTCAGTTTCTAAGATCCCTGGTGGAGCCAGGAATCGAACTCGGGGCCTCCGGGTGCAAGGCAGGTGTACTACCCCAACACCACGGGGCCGACTTTTTTGAAATGAAAAATGTTTTTAATGTATATATTATTATTAAAATTACAAATGCAAACAATGTTAACAGTATGTTGGTTATGGAATGGGCTCAGCAGCATAAATAGTTTCAAAAATTATGCACCGGGGTAGTTAAAATCTCCCTCAAATTTAATAATTGTTCAGATATGAATTTATGAACACAGGACTCTCTAAATGTATTACTACACGCATGTATTATAAGCAGCTAAAGATTCATGAAAATCAAGTGTATGATTCCAAAGATATTATCAAACTCTGCGCTGAGCCCGCTGTGGTAGTTAACGCCCCCTCAATGTCACACCACTATCGCCTGTACACTCCAGCACAATAGTATCCACGGTATTTAAACATCCTAAAATGATAACAACTAGCGTTTTATTTAATTGCTGTTATTTTCTTTCACGAAGGAAACGTAGAGGGGACTGGATGACTAATATAAAAACCTCAATAATAAATTGGTGCCGAAGTTAGCGTCCTAGATTGCTTTTATATATAAAAAATGCCTTGCTCGTAATATTTAAGTTGTACCTTCGGAATTTTCATACCAAACAGGAATCCAAGGATATAAGGACATACAATCACCCACTGTGGAGACAAAAGCATGAAATTATCTGTTATAAAAAAATGTCATTCGAGCTTTAGAACCCACAAGGAGAGATTTAAATTCATCCGAGACAGTTGAGAGTAAAGAAGGTAATCTTTGATCATACGGAATTTATAACTGTGTTCAAGGGTGTGCTCATAGAAAATTCTTAAACTCAGTGGTATTGATTGATTTGATTAATTGATTGATTGATTGACTGAATTATATTCGTTGCTAATTTTGAATTGAATTTTAAAATTGACGAAAATGATTGAATTATCACAGGGTACCTCAATTAGTTACCGATTATTGGTTTTGGCAGGAATTCTATCAATAATGATGCATATTATACTGCCGAAATATTTATTCTAAAATTATATTTATTACAGTGAATATTGTAAAAATTAAATGGCCTTAAGATTAATTCTTACAATAACTCTGATTTTCTCGAAATATTTAAATAATTTGATTTTCTTGAATCAATGAAGGTGAATGCATGTAATTTATTTGATAATACTCCTTTTGATATGGGCAGATGACCTAGATATTTCGTCTCTTAAAAAGATGATTATCAGAGGGTGATTATACTGATATCGGTTGTTGAAGAAATCGTAAACATATCCATTGCTGAAACAGATGATACACCCGTTGAAAGATAACTTCAAACTTCTCGTAAATATTCACAAGGTTAAGTAAATTAAAATGAACAACAACCGTACATTTGAAATAAGAAAAGTGACAGTAACTGTTTAAAGTATTAAACTCGGACAACAGCACTCACCGACTCACTCACTAACACAGATAATAACAACTCGCCTATATGAGTGGTCAAAACTTACAATAAATACTTGATATAATACAAGATTAAATATATCAATATTACAATAATATGAAATATGCTTACAATCAATAAATGATTCTACCAATTGAACACCACGTACAGTTACAAGGTCCTCGTGGTTTGCTTGCAATCAAGAGAGCTTGGGACACAATGATAACCTTCATCAATCCCTACCCTACGAGATTTACAATCAAATATAAATGCGTATACAAAATCTACTCCGTCCAGATCGTTGCTTTAATTGTTCAGTTTACACTGGTTCCACTCAAACACGTGAATGTACGGCTAACAAAGTTACGGGTTTTAGCCTGTAATATTTCGCTCACATGTTACTCTTCTGATGCAATACTACATAATTCTCACTGAATAATGGCTTCTGTAATACACGTGGTCAACGTTCATTATATCACTCATGAAATATATATTTTACCAGTTCGACTCCCATTAGCTGTAGTCTATATAAATCGAACAAATTCCCATAATTTCACCACTGTGAAAATTATCACTCAACGTTTTGAATAATACTTGCACACTCTAGCAGATAACCATCGGATACTAATAAAATGAAAACGTCGTTCAAATGACTGAAAGTTTGTAAATCTTAATCTGAATTAGAGTTTGAATTTAATACGAATGACATTACAAATGAGTGATTAAGGCCTTCTTCTTTTCGTTAGCAATTTTTATAGACCATTTGACTAAAGCAATATGTATCTTCCCTATGTAATACAAAAATGTTTAAATTATACGCAAATTAAAGAACCAATGACATCACAACTGGCTCGCACAGTTATGTCCATCACCTTATATATTTACAATACACCATACATTTTTCCAGCTCTTAAAATGTACAACAATGTCGGCTTGTTTTTAGTTCATTCCTTGCGTTGACGTACATATCTGCAGGGGTAAGTTAGGGAATTCGCTTTACAAAAGTGATAGATCTCTTAGCCCAGCCAGATAACTTCTCCAAAGCACTCCTCATAATCCATTCCTCACGTCGTATCTCATATTATGTCCTCGCAAACTAGAATATTTTATAGAGTGTAATTGATATACATGTACCCCTTTAAACTGGCAATAGAAGATGGTATTGTAAGCAAACATCTTCATGAAATTTAGTCGTATCCTAATAAGTGAAGGTGAAATTAAATCACAAAAATCGTCGGTCAATGTTTTGGAAAAGCAAATAGGCTGGATTCCCCGCCGCAACACAGCTGATTTCTCCCCGTCGGCTCCCCTCCAACGCTGTGGCATGTGGACCAGATTGTATTTTGTAGCTTTTCGGTCGGTCAACACGATTGTGCCCAATGAATGGGCAGGGTACAAGATATAAATATGTAAGTACACTCCTGGAAAAAATACATGTATTAGTTCATTATTACAATTAAATGGTGCAGAGTCTGAAAGTCAGTGAACTCCACACTGTCTGCCAATAGCAAGGAAATACACAACTGGAGCCAATTAGCAATATTCATTCCATCACGAGAAGTGGGCTGCATAACTGAGGGTGGTAGATCTCTATAGAATTCAGCCATTCTTATGGCTGATGACACAACATAAATAAATTATTAGTCTACGGTATAGTAGGCTACATAACCTGCATTAAGGAAATTGAAGTCCTAAAGACATGGTAAATTAATGAAAGGAACCTTTATGATGTAACTTTCTGGGAAGACAGGCATCGACTGTACAGTAATAATAGTTATAATAATAATAATAATAATAGCTTTTAGACACACAATTTTTATGTTTTTCGGGTATGTCGAATTGCTGGATTTTTGTGTTCGCGGAATTTCTTGTACGAGCCATTAAATCCATTGGCATAAGGCTGTCGTATTTTATGGCTTGCTGCGTGGATCACCGGTAATGTTCTCGCCGGCTGTGCCCAAGGATTCAGGATCGAATCCTGGTACAGCCAGTTTGCATTTGAGGGGACGCAAATGCGAGGGACCCGTGTCAGTAGATTTTCTGGCACGTCAGCGAACCCTTTCGGGACAAACGTTCGGCACCCCGGGTCTCTAAAAGCGGCAATTGTTAAAATTGACGTAAAACCAATAACATTATTAGACCTGCATTATTTTGCTTACCTCCATTCATTACAAGACTGAGCCTAGATCGATCCCTCGAGATGGATATTACACTACTACCTGAACTACACAGCCTCGCTATCTTTAATTACTAGTCTATAATTATTAATATTATTATTATTATCATGTGCTGGCCGCGTGGCTCAGCGGTAACGTTCTCGCTTGCTGAGCCCAAGGTTGCAGGTTCGTATCCTGGCGCTGTCAGCTGGCATTTGAGGGTGCGCAAATGCGAGGGAGCCGTGTCAGTAGATTTACTGGCACGTTAAAGATCCCCTTAGGGGCGAAATTCCGTCACCCCGGCGTCTCTAAAAGCCATGGGACGTAAAACCAATAACATTATTATTATTATTATTATTATTATTATTATTATTATCATGTACTGTACATGTGGTACTAGTATTAATACAGCCTACTATTACCGGCTATTATATAATTTGTTAAAAATATTAACATGTGTGTAGATTTTCGTGAAAATACTGGTAATAGAAAGCCCGTCAGAAATTAGATTTTGTAATAAATGCGTTCTTTCCAAACCAACGGCGTGGCCGTGGGCGTTTAATCGTACGCCACGACCACAGCAAGTCCAGATATTGGAGGTCCGAATCCCTGCACTGACAACGGCCATCCATAGTGGTTTTACCCCGGATTTACCACACTCTCTCTAAGCATATGCCGGGATAGTACCTTACTTCAAGTCTCAGGCCACCTGTCCCATTTCTAATAATTACATTTACACATACTACTAGACTACAGCCACCACAGAAACACCGGTTATCAGACAAATTCTACACACACCCAAGTACACGGGACTAATTGACCACAATGGCCATGCCTCTCAAATAAAACAACATCAAGGATTTTACGTCCGTCTTACATGCTAGTTCTGAACAGACGATGGAATGCCGGAATTTTGTCCCACTGTATTTCTGTAACGTGCCGGAAGCCAACGACACACCAGGGCTAATTTTCGAAATTATGTTATCCTTTTCATCAATATCAATCAATGACTTCCACACTTACAAAGTAAGTTACACTATACTACCAGTCCTAATGTCCCAAGCCATTGTGTGCGATTTCAACAACAACAACAACAACAACAACAACACCAGCAACAACGGCAATACAAATTTGCTTACGCAGGGACTTAACGAGACGAGTACCGCTATCCTCATTCCAGCAGATACTCTCTCCTCCTCATAGGTAAGGGCAATGCTCCGATTACATAAAACTTCCTCGTACCGTCCCGCCCCGCCCCAAACCTCCCAGACTTCTTTTTCAACTTCTGCTAGAAAAGTTCCTGTAAAGCCTAAAAACATTGACTTTTTAATTTATAATTTAAAATTTAAAGATAGGTGGCATATATTTTACCTAGGAAGCTTAGAATAGTATCTTCTATCACCAGTGTAACGGACTTCATGTACGCGTAGATCAATTTCATCCTGAATATCTCAAACCTTAAAGGCAGATGAACTACAGTAAATGCCCCCGCCCCCGATCTATAGTCACAATCACTGCTACTCCATATCACAAAATTCAGGCCTACTTGGTGGGTAAATAAGTACATTATCTGACAGAAACGTCCATCTTGTCAATCGATGTGAGGGATGCACACCGGACCAGCTTTGGACCCTGATGTTGGACATATGGGACAACCTCGCGGACAATGCGGCATATTTCCGGAAGCTGACCGTCTTCATGCCCTGCCGGATGTGAGTCTGCATCATGATGTTTCAATGCCATACTAATTTCAGCCATAAAACAGTTCTTGTGCGGAATACGAGTAGGAATATACGTACACCAACGTTGCACTCATCGAGAGGTGCTACCACACTTAAGGCCGTTGGAACCGACTGTGGTGATGGGCACATCAAAAGATTACACCGATAGCGAGAGGGAACCCATAAATTCCGCCAAACAAGTATGCAAGCTTCCACACAGCTACTGGAGGCACAATAGCCCCTGTGACAGCTGCAACACACCTCACACGCTTACCCCACCGCACCGGTCATATTGCAACAATCGTCTCGAAGGCTGCGCACTCAGTATTGGTGTTATGCATGATATGACTCACTTGTGTATTGATAATTTTCCGTTATAAACCGTCAGGGCGAACGAGTTTCCACGACTTACGGTGTGACTGTACGATCGAGGATGCCAGTAAAGCAACTTAGATAATTTCCATGCGAAGGATTATGTTACTTCGGCTGTACATCTGCGTACACCTAAGCTTAATAAGTCGCCAAATTATAATACGGAGTAAAATAAGCCATAAACTCCGTCACAATGCGTATTGGGCCGCTTGACGTTGATCTGCGGATCATTCATCCATAAAAGTTTTTACATGAAAGCAGAGCTGCAGCGTTATGTGATTCATAACTATGCGATCCCTTGCCATTCATATAAAATCCTAATGAATGGACTTGAATTTTCCTTTCGAAAATTTGACGTGCATTAACCAGGATTCATACATGGTCCACCTTAGTGAGAAGTAAGCATGTAGGCCTCCAACACTTTCACGACCCATGGAATACAGTATTTGAATGTAGAATGGTAAGATAAAAATTATTGTATAATTCTTTGGTTGCTTTGTACAGTACATTTCTCCAAAAATAATAGCGTAATTTAGAAATATTGATGCTAGAATGATCAATGCTTGGACCATTAAACAATGGAAAAAATTAAGGAAGATGTACTTTTGTACGATTTATTGTGAAATAAATTTAATTATCCACGTAAAATTCATTCAAAATTCCAACCCTAAATGTGTAAGGCAATTGTTATTCGCGATTCCACAGTTAGTGTTGACCGTCCGCTATTAACCAACCAGAATATTCTGTGGTAATTTAATCATCTTGAATTGCTTCTCGTTGCACTATAATGGTGTGTTGAATATCTTAATATAGATAGTCGACTGTGGAAGTCAAAGCAACAACACCGTCAAACGTTGCGTGTCAGACTGGAGCCAATTACTGCTTACTACCTTGAAGACATGACAGAGAGGAAATTACTTTCGATCGTTTCATGTTTTTGCAATTTCCTTCTTGAACAGTGCGCTTAGGCACAGTGTAATTTAAAGAGTCAGGGTGTAATAGGTGTAATATTCAGTATATTGGCACTGTTCGTGAAATGGAAGCCACACCTCAAATCGGAGATTAGAAGTAAAGGACCCCGCATGAGATGCTACATTGGGGGTGTTATCATTCCCTTCCCTCAGACAAGTAGAGATACTCGGCAGTCAAGGAAGGGAGTTCTGGAGGGCAGCACAATGATGAACAAATTATTGAAGTAGTTTTGAAATTGTCAGTGCAAAAAGAATTTTGTCATATGTGTAAACATATCATTGTTATTGTTGTTGATTACTAAGGGGCATGTAGCTCCGTGTACTTGGGTATGTGTGGAAGTTGTCTGATATTCTGTGCCAAAGTAATGTCTGTATTTGTAATCGAGGTAGAATTTGTATAGGAAGCGGCTGTGGCCCTAAGTTAGGTACTGTACCCGATTTCAGCAGTGTCGTGAATGCCACAATCCAAGATAACAGCGAATCAAATACCAACGGCAGTACCCCGGCTAATAATACTTACCGTAATAACCGGCATCACACACTCTGCAAATCGTGGACACATATCAGGCGATATTATCAACACGCAATGGTTAATCCTCCACAGGATCAGCGACAACACACATCTGAGCGCAAGACTCTCATTCACACGGGCGTAACAGGGACAAAGGAATGGATAAAAATGGTTCAAGCCGCTACAATAACCATTGCATGACCCTACCCTCCCACTATCTAAAAATCATAACGCACGAGTATACTGAAAATGGTATAAGCATACGCAAATGCGTGCCCAAATTTTATTCAAAAAGGTAGACACCGCAAAGATGGATGTAAGCAAATCGAAGATCCATAACCAAATGTCATTACAATTGATGTCTTATGGCACAAACTCTAACATAACGTCAGTTAAATTACATAAATAACGACTTAAAGATCAACAATAAATAATATGGCAACATATCGCTATGCCTTTTCTATCAGGATCAATAAAAATAAATTTATGAAGAAAAGGAAAAGAAAAAAACCTTAATAGAATTAAATAGTGACAGCCTCTCACTATTTACAGTATCAATATTTTTACTCTATACATAGATCCTGAGTTTTATTCTTTATTGGATTACCGAAATATCTTTTAATTCAAAATACAAAACTTAAGAAATACCTAATATTATCATATACGTGTTGTTCTAGAACACTATCTACACCAATGTTCCTCCACTAATCTATATAGACCTTTGATTCATCAACACTCACTGACAGGGATCAACATCGAGGTTATCGGGCAAAATATGGTTTAGCATTCCGACCAATGAAGATGAGAGTGCTATCCACTGAACCCCTGTTTTTATCCAATCTTCAAAAACAATAACAATCATCATAAACTGAATTAATATCAACGTCCTGAATACTAAACTTTTGGAGCACCCGGTATCGACAACCCAGCTGATCTGCAAGAACGCGACAGCCTACCAGAATAGAAAGAAATACTTTCATCCAACACAGTAAAATAATCTAACAGCATTCGAAAATAAACTCCACAAACCCCAATACCTCAACGTTCCAACGAACGGCAACCCCAGCTCAAAGCTGACTAACAAGACTGCAATCCAAAACACACACTAAACGCAGTCCAAAAAAAAAACTATTGACAGAGGAAAGGTTCCCAGGACACAACATCCCTTACAGGGGTCGACCTTCGAAATACCAAAAAAAAAATTGGTATTATCGCACACCTCTTCAATGTAAACACCACCATCCATCACTATCAAAAATGACCATCTCGCCTTCAAGTTATAAGTAATTCAATGACGTTGATACTAATTTTAAATACGCTGTACAAGCGATATCAGTTACAAATCGACTGACAATTTCCTAGTGCGTGTTAACCAAGCATGAACTATTTCTAACTATAATCCGATTCAAGTTACATTGATTGTGAGTGTCAACTCAAAAACATTTGCCACTTATGTGTGCACTATATTCATTAAATATTTAAATAAATACTTATATATATATACACTGTGTCACTCTATAACAACAGTCGAGAAATCGCTCGAATCATCATTACATTTTATAATTCACAATTGTTTTCGAAAGAACTCTTCGTCTGAACGATCAGAGTAGCAACTTACTTTAATTCAACGAGAAATTTTCTAAAAGTCAAAACTGTAAATTAATTATACTTCCAAAGGAAGAAAAAATTTTTTTTGGGGGAAAATCTCAAGTCAGGATTGAAGTCCCAAATTTCTCAAAATCCAAAATTAATCAGAATTTTCTGAAAATCCGAGGAAAGATTTAATTCAAATTCCAATATCAAAATGGAATACATTTTCAAAGTGAAAATTTCAAAATCCAAAATAAAAATTCAAAATTCAGAAAATGATTCAAAATTTAGAAAACGATTCAAATGGTAAAGTCGGATAATTGTGCAAAATCACAATATGAAAAGAATCATCGAAGATCAAAAATAGCTAAATCCAGAATTTCAAAATTCAAAATTTAAGAAAATCTGATTTGCGAAAGCAAATTTTCAAAACTAACTCCTCTGAGGCTGCGAAGTGGCAACAGCGCGAAATAAGAAAAAAAATGCAAAGAACAAAATTGCGCAAGAAACTGTTCATCTCGAAACACTCTTAAATCCAAGAATAATTAATTGAGAAAACCCAAGAGGTCGAAAATTCAAATCTGAGAAAAATCTTACAATGGTTAAATGCCAGCGGTAATCATCGAAGCGAGGACTCCACAAATCCAGGCACGATCAACAAGAAGTTAACTCGCCCGCAAAGATCCCCAAACAAGCTGGAACTGAGGCTAACTAGCCTACTACAAGCGCACCATGACTTGCTTCGATGAATAAAATCACTGACCACCAGGACTAAACCAACTACATCACAAAATTTCAACTGAAATTAAATGATCACACTAAGCATCTACAAGAACACAGAACTAAAAACTGGGGCTACAAATATAGAAGGACTGGTCTTACTTTCAGCTGAATCGGAGACGAACAACGTGAAGAGCAATACACGTTCAGAACAGTTGCTGGTTTCCATATCACTCGGCTGACATCTGGGTAGCCTCGCAACTGCTCGTTCCCTGCTATCGGCCATCCGAGTTCTTGAGAGGGTCTTGATTTCCTCGGCGTTCGGTTCGCCCCCTGACAGACACCTCGTTCGATCCCTGGTCTTCATCCCGGCGTTTTCTTCTTCTCGTCCCTCCGGAAAATCTTGTAGTCTCCTTCCATACATGTGTTGGCCAAAATTCATAATGTTCTCTAGTAGATTGTGCATTTTTGAAATGGCTGCGTGAACTTTGCTTTTCCGCATATCGTTCTAAGTGACTCCACTCATAGGAATTCTCGCTTTCATGATGCAGGCCACATTTCCCTCAGCATAATTTAACAATATACCATGACTTCCTCTGACAAATCACATTTTCCTTCCGGCCACGTGTCCATAATGTTCTCCATTTTATTGCTCACCACTTCCTCCTCGAACATATCGTTCCGAAGTAACGTGTCGCAAGGAGTTTCCTTACAAACATACACTTACAGTACTTTTCACGAAGTCTATTCACAATTCCCTTTTCTCCACGAATACGTTACACAATGCTGACTGACAATTCATCGTCTCCCCATGCCACCGGTCTTACCGTGGAATATTCCAGAACCCACTCAAAATCACACATAGACTTTCGTGCTTCGCAGTACATTAGCACATTTAGACACGATGTTTCACACGTTCATATCACTTCCTTAATCATCACACACGAACAACCACTCCCGTCACGCGTTTTACGCAGCTCTCTGCTCGCCTCTCTGTCTCAATTGACTCTCCTCGCGTCACCTCACACACTCACGTCATCCTTCTCTCACCTTCTCGAACCATCTGCTCCCTTCCTCAATGCTGCCAACCCACACTCGGACATTAATATCCACATACAGGCTTCGGGCGTTAATATCCAAAGAAGACATTTCCTGATTATAACTTAATTTCCTCAATTTATTTCCCATGGTCAATGCTTCCAAATGCATTAATTAGCCTACTAGTCAAGATAAAACATTCCATTTCTGACTTCGCTCACCGGATCTTCCAATCCCATTCTCTTTCTTCAAGTACCGGTCGTGGTCTATCTCGAAGGATGATCCAATCAAATCCGCCCTTTCTAGGAGGAAATTACATTCAGCTAACAAGCTTCTTGTTGGACAATACTTCAGGACTATGAAGCTTGTGTAATAGACCTGTTCCAAAATTCATTATTCCAATAGTAATTAAATGCTCCCTTTTCTAAGGCTGCCTTTCATATCTTCTCCTGGTATCTCTTATACGAATTCGGGGACAGTACCATCCAGGTATTTGCCTGGATTAGAAGTGGGAAACCACGGAAGAAAACTTCCAGTATGGCTGAGGTAGGAATCAAACCCGCCTCTTCTCAGTTTTGTTCCTTGAAGTTGAGTGTACCCAATTCTAGCCCTCAGATCAGAATTAAATTTCTTGGCAGAGCCGAAAATTGGACCCGGGCCTCCGTGGTGACAGCCAATAATGCTAGCCACTACGCAACAAGGCAGTGTAAACATATGAAATCCGCATAAGTATTCGGGTTGTTTCTAAAATGTGGTGCAAAATCTTCAGATGATAGAATGAATACAAAGTGGACGAGCTCATTCCACCTAGCATAAAGACAGCATCAAATACAGTAGGTTCGCATATTATATTCAATCGTGAAAAGTTTGCATGGAACATATAAATCTAACAAACCCCAAACCCAGCAGCGTAGCCTAGAGTGATAGTTGACGCTCCATCCAATGGAAAACTGCCATCGTGGAGATCTACGTTCAATTCCTAGCACTGACAACGCCCTTCCTGATTGTGAACCTTCTCCGATTATTCGAATCCGCTTCAGGCAAATACTGGGAAGGTTTAATATTTCAAATTCCTGGACAGCTATCACAATTCTAGAGTCGAATAGATACAGTTACAGACCCCAACGCAAGTAATCGCAATAAAATCGATTATCAGACAAATAAAATATGTTCACAAGTGCATGTGGCTGACAGCCCATATGTCCCAAGACTCAAAATGAAGATACACAAAGAACGTAGGCTTACTACAACGTACAAACGGTTATTGCATCGCAAAATGGATGTGTAATTTTGGGGAACAGATCTGCTCTGTAAAACTCTCTGCATAGTAGGCTGGATAGTCTTCCTGATAATCTGTGTTATTGTGGAGTCTGAATTAGTGCATTATTTGTAATTAAGGGCATGATTTGGATGGAGACGGCCATGCCATTAATAAGTAACCACCTAGCGTTTGCCTGGAGTAGAAATGGAAACATCAGAAAATCACGTCTAGGATAACCGAGATGGGAATCACGTCTTCTCAGTTTTGCCTCACGAGGTTGAGTGTACCCTGATTCAGCCCTCTGGCCAGAATTACATTTCTTGACAAAGCCGGGAATCGAACTTAGACCACTGACGTGAAAGCCAAGAATGCCAGCCGGTACACCAGTAGGTGATCTGATGTGATAGTACATACTGTAATTCTCTTCAGCTTAGATTTGATAACCTGGTGCAATGGGCTAATTATATGAGTGAAAAGATCATACTATGGCCGGAACCAGGGTTCGCTCGCTAAATAAAAACACAACTGGTAGTGAACGTTACTAATAACCAAGTATTATTACTCAGCTATTTACACAGCTCTCACGCAGCAGTCTGCAGAGTCCACAGTCCACAGTTTACAGTCTCCGGTTGGTGACGTCCCATCGTGCGGTACCGGCTTGAGACCCGCCTGTAGCCTCCACATCTGTTTTCGCGTCGAACTCAAGGCTCCGAGCACTGTTCGCTAGCACCCACGCACCAACCGAACACACACTCTCATGTAGTTCTCTCACTTTCCTCATTAACGACTGGCTCGATTTTGAAACCTATTTGGACGGCTATATTTACATTCCATGTCTGCGGGGAGCCAGGGTTTTTCCAGCTCTAGGCACAGCATTGTCAACTCTCCACGAAATCCACTGAAAGCATGCAGCGAGACTAAATATAACTATGTTCAAATATTCAACACTGGAGACCTGACAAGCGAGCCGGCAGCCGGGACTGGACTTTGAACTCCACATGGAGTCATGGAGCAAGCATGCTGTTGGTGAAGAACCATTAGCTAATGATCAGCAGCAATAAATGGTTATTTTCGGCACGTGCTACTACCAAGAGTTTGAATCGCCGATCGTGAACGAGGAAAGTGAAAGAACTATACACAGACGTAATGGCTTCCCATCTCCACTGCACACCTATCACAGCTGTTACCGCTGTCAGTCACTAATAACTGAACTGCACTCTTCAGTCAAATCCTCAGTGAACACTCAACTCTCCTGGATTCTCAGTGAACTTGATTTTACTCTGCCATAGATGCCAACTCTGAACTCTCGAGTTGGCTCCCAACAATAATGTGATTGGTTTTACGACCCTCTTAATTACTGTGGCTTTAATAGACGCCGGGGTGGCGGAATTTTGCTCCAAAGGGGTCTTTAACATGCCAGTAAATCTAGTAACACGGCTCCCTCGTATTTTCGCACCATTAAATGCCCAATGACTGCGCCAGGATTCGATCCTGCATCCTTGGAAACAGCAGGCGAGAACGTTACCGCTCATGGCCGGCTATACGGAAGGCCGCGCTGCACTTCTCTGACCTGGGATGGCCATAGCAGCCGGCCAGCTATTGAAGCATGTGCTTCGCCACGAAAACAAATTGAAATAACGAAATAATATATTTGTTTATCATCTAGGCTTACAGGATGGAGCCCCGTCGTATATCGGTGATTATTTCCCGACGTTTCGGCTGACATTGCAGCAGCCTTAATCATGGGTAGGTACGAGTTGGTGTCCGTACTCAAACTAACGGTCATGCCAGACAGAGGTGCTTGCTTGGCCTGCATTGTCGTCACGCTGCTCTCTGATTGGTCCGCGCCGCTGGCAGTTGCGCGCTAGGAGCACTTTCCAGGTGTTGCTCAGTTTGAAACCATCTTCGCGATTGAAATTATTGGGATGCTTCACGACCTCTATTGCCTCTCTAATTAACCTGTTTTTATATCCGGGAATTTTAGGAACAGTTTCGACCTTATCAAATTCGATGGCCATGATTAAGGCTGCTGCAATGTCAGCCGAAACGTCGGGAAATAATCACCGATATACGACGCGGCTCCATCCTGTAAGCCTAGATGATAAACTAGACACCGGCCGCGAAAGCCTACGATCTAAATTAATATATTTGTTCTTTTCAACATTAAAGTAAAAGGATTGTCAAGCGTTGAGTAGGGCTTACTTGGAGTAACAAACCCAATTTACTTTCAATGTTTGTTTGACATTTGCAAAATATACAACAGGTTGGCCTCTAACAAAGAACAGCAAGATTTCTGTGATTACTATGGCAAGTTACTCGTTCATTCCTCAACTTCCTGTAATTATTTAACCAATGTTACTAATTGTAGAGACAATACTTGTGATTATTGTCATGACATTACATCCACAGGTTCTCTCGGCAATTTCTGACAATTCAATATCTGATAAAATACCAAGTAGGCTAAGATGTTGAATTATCCTGCGTTGATTGTTGCATTTATATTTTAAAAATTGTTCCTCAAACTTATCAGAAATTAGTGCCTGCGTAATTCCAACAACATGTTTACACACTGATAAAATAAAAACTGCAGGGACTGAAAGTCCGCCCCTATTTATTTGATTGAAGTAGCTGTCATTTATAGGCTATTTTCTCTATTTATAAGCAAAGCTAAACATTCTTCACATTTTATTCTTCAACAGTGCTTGAACGATATGTAACCACAGGCATTTATAGCACCTGACTCATCGATTGTAGGTTTTCACCTACTTGTCTTGTAAAATACTGTAATAATGAATTTCGAAATATTTCAGAGCCAGAATGAAGAACATCAGCGTGTGGAATTACGCCTCCATTGGAATGAATTTTGACCATAAAATCATTGTTTACCATTATAACTTACTTGACCTTATTTTAGGTATGCTTGACACTCATCTAATTTACACAAAATACAATAGTTTTCACTAGTACTTACAAACCAGTCTGTTTTATTCTCCACCAATTTATTTTGTGTGTCACAAACAAAGGACTTGAAAGTCGTAATTTGGCTTCCTCAGCAAGGGTCTTCTCACATTTCTCTTTATCCGTTATTTTTCTTCTTCTCTTCTGGAGATTTCCTTATCTTGGAGGAGCACTAACTGAAATACGATGGTAAGTTTGAGAATACCTTTGGAACCGTACGAATTAACAATACAGGCTTCTTCCGTGAGAATTATTTATTATTCCCATCACCATCCTTGTATTTTACAACATAACTTACGTCTTCAGGAAGAAAGTGTTTAATACATACGAAGGAATATTTCGTAGGTACCCAATTGGCTCGAGGAATAGCACGTTCCCATATGTCTTTCAATTGTGGATTTTTAAGAAATTCAAACACTGTCACAAATCCTTCAGTTTTTATCGATGAACGATAATAGACTTACAATTCGCCACAACACAAGCCTATGGAGTAGGAAATATAAGGCGGTTCTGGGGCAGGGGCTAATGCGCAAGATGGCCGCCGCGCGCAACCAGCCTTATGTTATTCTTATGGAGAGGTCATTCAGAGCTGGCACAGGGGCTAATGGGCAATATGGCTGCCATACTCTGAGACCGTGAATAATGTCACAGGGGGAGGTCGGCCGTGTAGTCGCTAAATGGAATATATATTGTTTTTATTATTATTATTATTATTATTAATAATAATAATAATTTTATCAGGTAATTATTGATTGATAGCTTGCCACGGTGGGTGAGTGGTTATCGTGTCGGACTACCAACCCCAAGCTTGCAGGTTCGCTCTTGGTCGTGTTAAGTGATTTTTGAAAGGCGGCAAAAATTAAGACACGCATGTCATACAATGTTGGCATGTAAAACAACCCAGGAGAGGTCTGCTATGTAGTTGCTAAATGGAATATTTATTATTATTATTATTATTATTATTTATTATTATTACTATTATTATTAGGTAATTATTGATTGATCATGTACAATCAAGACCAGCCTTATTTTGCCCCACTTTATGGTGTAGTGGTTAGCATTCTTGGCTGTTACTGTGGAGGCTCGGGTTCGAGTCCTGGCTCTGTCAAGATTTTAAATTCTAGGTAAGGGTTGGAATGGGGTACACTCAACCTTGTTGGGCAAAACTGACAGGAGATGGCTTTTGATTCATACCGCTGCCATTCTGCCTAACCCAACTTCATCTAACCTAACCTAACCTAACCTTACCTAACCTAACCAGATCCCACCTTACCTTACCTAACCTAACCTAACCTAACTTAACTTCAAAGTCAGAAGGTACAATACATTTATTGTTTTTATACCCTCATAAATTAGATATAGAGAATGTCCACCACGATTTAGATCCTCGAGCACACTTTTCTGACATATATCATTAAAACGTGTAGAAAGGAATGTCTGATAATTTTCACTAACACATAATACAAGTTCACCGTACATTGTGTCCACTTTTTGAATGTTAATGATACGGAAAAGAGTATGCATTGGTAATTCAGTGAGCTTTTTTTCTCTCCAATCAACAGTTCTACCCACATAGCATTGTGAATATTTATTGTAGTAGCCTATAAAGAAACAAAAAAAATCATATCTATTACAGTTTAGCTATAAGTGACCAGAACCACTATAACATTTTATTCTAATAAGGAGATTTCCATAATGATAAGAAAAAAAAGCTTACCATAATAATGGATTGTGTGTAAGTAAACGTCATTTGCTGCTTGATGCCACTACTAAACTGTTGCTCATACAACTGACAAGTGAGTTCATGTTTCGCTGACGTAATCGTATGTTCCCACGCACTTCCTGTGTGTTGCACGCGCTATAGTGGATAAATTTGAAACTAGATGAGATGATTTGCTGATGTAAACGTATGTTCCCCGCACGCACACGCAGGCCCCTGTGGACGGGTCCTTGTGGACGAGTCCCTGTGGACGGGTCCCTGTGAAAGGGTCATTGATGATGGGTCATTGTTGACGGGTCATTGTTGACGGGTCCTTGTTGACGGGTCCTTGCTGACGAGCCCCTGTGGACGGGTCCTTGTTGACGAGTCCTTTTTTTACTAATCCCTTTAGACCGGTTCCTTTTGACTGGCTCATGACCCCTAATGCTATAATGAAATTAAACGTTGTTCCACATGATACGCAAGCAAAGAGCCGATCGCTACTATGAATTAACATGTTTGTTTTTGTTTTGTTTTTACGCATGTGCACTTGGAGTTTTTGTAAGAGGGCGGGCTTTTTGAATACAGATTTATAGACGAGTTATTTTTTTTAATTACCAAAAGATCCAAAACTAATAGGTAATTAGCTTTTTAACATCTCATGAACCAATACGGCTATGGGACTTGTATTAGAGGTCGTTGGACTTGAGGTGACATTTTGTTTTGAATGTATTATTTATTTATTTATTTTTGTTAAAAGGGCCTAACTACACTTTTGTTAATATCTCGCTAACTAATAATCAGAGAGGATCAAGTGAGGTGTCATGGGACTCAGGATGGTCAACCCTTTTCCATGACCAACGAATTTACCCAAAAGATTCAAAACAGCAAGGTCATTGACCTAAGATTTTATAAACTAATAATTGAATATTAACATGTGAGGTCTCAGAGGACTTAGAATGGTCAACCCTTTCCCATGGCCAATGCATTTACCAAAAATACCCAATACATCAAGGTCATTGACCTGAGATTTTATAAACTAATCATCGGGTACGAACATGTGAGATGTTTACCATGTGTGATGAAACATAGCTAGGTAGAGAAAGAATTAGTGTAGGCTACATGTATGGTGACTGACAAGTCTTTCACCATTGAAACTTGTTTTCAGATCAAACTGCAGTATAGAGAGAGTATAGGTTGCAGGTATGGGTTAATAAATGAGAAACGGTGTACGCAAACTCTGATTTATCAAGAATTAAGAGTAGACTATCTTTATTTGATTGGTTAAAGAGGATAGCTAAAACACAAAAATGCTCAGTGGTTACCGAGACAAAATGATCGCTACACACAACAAGCTTTAAATACTTGAGGCTAATAATCAATACACACACACACACTCGCTTGTTCTAAACTAAACTGTGTTGCTGTCAGTGCTCAGACAGTAGGCTGATGACGAAATGCATTGCTAACAGAAATATAATCATTTCCGGTTGTCTAATGTTATCAGCTATCCATTTATTTATTTTTGTGTTGCAGTGGTAAGCACTTTTAGCTCTTGTATTGGTAGTCTTAACTCGATTTCCAGGTCTGAGGCCTAGAACGAGTCGAACTAAGAAACAAGGGCATGGTGGTGCAGTGGTTAAGCTGTTAGCCTTTCACCAGAGGGTTCGAATTCAGGTTAATATGCATGTCATAAACATATAAAAAAAAAAAACAGAGATAACGTTTAAAACTGATTACATTTGTGACTTTTCAAATTATTACTTGGATTACAAATACAAAGGTGAACTGGGTTTGATATACAGTTAATGCTGTCTATCACACACTCGACTGTAAGAAAGCCAAAAGAGCAAAAGGCTTAGGTAGAGCAGTGGTAAAATTGCTATATGTAGAGAACTACCTGGCAAAGCTATATCGCATAAACAGTGCAGGATACAATCCAGCAATCAAATTTGTATATTGTGGAACAGAAAAATACACTTATGTGAGAAAATGCAAGTTCATGTGTAATATGACCTAACACACAAGTGTTCACCTGTGCACGTGCACAATAGGAGCTAACAAGTCACATTCTGTTTAGTTCGTACGTAACGGTAGGTTAGGGCTAATGCACACACCCTAGTACACGAGGCACATGCCATTTGAGAGCAGGTCAAGGGATCTAACTTGGTGGATGGATGTGTTCTAACGAGTCATTTGTAGTTGAAAGAGAATAATACTTGTTCTTAAGATGTTAAAACTGAGGAGATGGTATGTACAGTAAGACGTCTTGTTATTTCCTGTGTAATATTACAGACATGGCAGAGAGCACACAGTTCTGTTGCTATGACTACGCTGCAGTAATTTGAAACCCTGCGTGTTCATTAAGACAATGGGTGATGATTATACAAAGTTAGCAGTCATTGGATATTACACAGGTGTTCCTTCCGGTGTCATGTTGCTGACATGGCAGAGAGCGCACAGTTCTATTGCTACGACTAACGCTGCAGTAATTTGAAACCCAAGGTGTTGATCAAGACAATGGGTGATGATTATGCAAAGTCAGCAGTAATTGGATACCACACATCAACATTGACTAAATCATAAACGTGTTGTCATTACCAGCAGAAACCTCATTTAAAGATTTTAGATTTTACATTTTAAATTTAAGATTTTTCTTATTTTTAGATTTTACTTTTTTACATTTTCCTAAAAGAGTAAACAACAAGGTCACATACCTAACCTCATTAAACCTAACTTTACCAAACCTAACTTAAGCTAATCCAAAGGCTAATGCACATACCCAAAGCATATAAGGTACATGCAACTATCCTTATGCTAGTCTTACAGGTTACTGTACAACATGATCACTACCCAAACGGATTTTCTTTTTCATTTTGTTGTTTACACATATGTCAATTATCCAATTTCCCATTTTCAGTTTTTTAATGTTAGTTTTTAGTTTTTTCAATTTCATAATATGGAAAACATGGATTTTTGCATTTTGTTGTTTACACACTTATTAATTTCACAATATCCCATTTTCAGTTCATAAAATGTCAGTTTAAAGTTTTTCAATTTCATGATATAGAAACATGGATTTTCCAATTTGTTGTTTTCACATTTGTCAATTTACCAAATTCACATTTACAGTTTTTTAAATTTCAGTTTAGTGTTTTTGTTCTATTTGTTAATATGGAAACATGGATTTTTTTACAATTTGTGTTTTACATGTCATGCAACTATTCTTATGCTAGTCTTATAGGTTACTGTACAACATGATCACTATCCCCCCACTGGATTTTTTTTTTCATTTTTGTTGTTTACACATATGCCAATTTTCCAATTTACCATTTTCAGTTTTTTTTTATTATCAGTTTTAAGTTTTTCAATTTCATAATATGGAAACATGGATTTTGCATTTTGTTGTTTACACATTTATCAATTTCACAATTTCCCATTTACAGTTCTTAAAATGTCAGTTTAAAGTTTTTCAATTTCATGATATAGAAACATGGATTTTCCAATTTGTTGTTTTCACATTTATTAATTTACCAAATTCCCATTTACAATTTTTAAAATTTCAGTTTAATGTTGTTGTTTTTTTCTATTTGTTAATATGGAAACATGGATTTTTCCAATTTGTGTTTTACATGTTCCTTTTGCATTAGGAGTGGAGAGAGGTGCGTAGTAATTAAAAATGTGCAAGCATTGTCCATTGTTGACAGGTCATTGTTGACGAGTCCTTTTCATACAACAGAAAAGTGAGTTCATGTTTCGCATGCATTACCTAAAATATAATACCATGCAAGTGTTTAACATTTTACAACTAACCTGTTAGTATGATTTGCACACTACAAAGGTTATATCTGTTCTGGTTATAGAATTATTTAGCGTTGGCTTTTATATTTAATATGTACAGTTTAAAGTGATAGAAAAGTGGTAGAAATGTGGTAGCAAAGTGGTAGACAAGTGGTAGACAATTGGTGACAAAGTGGTAGAAAAGTGGTAGCAAAGTGGTAGAAAAGTGGTAGAAAAGTGGCAGAAAAGTGGTAGCAAAGTGGTAGAAAAGTGGTAGCAAACTAAAAAAGTGGTAACAAAGTGGTAGAAAAGTGGTAGCAAAGTGGTAGAAAAGTGGTAGAAAAGTGGCAGAAAAGTGGTAGCAAAGTGGTAGAAAAGTGGTAGCAAACTAGAAAAGTGGTAGCAAAGTGGTAGAAAATATTACATGTATTGTTAAGAAATAGTTTAAGCGGTTACATGGATTCATTATACAATAATTTTAGCATGACAAAGCTCATTTTCTATATCCAATAGTTCTTCCTCATATTTAGTATGACCAGTTTAGACATTTATCAATTTCACAATTTCCCATTTACAGTTCTTAAAATGTCAGTTTAAAGGTTTTCAATTTCATGATATAGAAGCATGGATTTTCCAATTTTTTTTTTCATTTATCAATTTACCAAATTCCCATTAACAGTTTTTAAAATTTCAGTTTAATGTTTTTTTTCTATATGTCAATATGGAAACATGGATTTTTCCAATTTGTGTTTTACATGTTCATTTTGCATTAGGAGTGGAGAGAAGTGGGTAGTAATTAAAAATGTGCAAGCAGTGTCCATTGTTGACAGGTCATTGTTGACGAGTCCTTTTCATACAACAGACAAGTGAGTTCATGTTTCACAAGCATTACCTAAAATGTAATACCATGCAAGTGTTTAACATTTTACAAATTAGCTTATGTGTTAGTTTATGTGTGGGGTCTTATGTTGTGCATTTTGTGTTGGCTTATTTAACAAGTTATTTTGTCAATGCATTTAGTGGATTTTTCTCTTGGTCTTGGAATGTATATCAGTTCATTTTATCACAACATAATGCTTACTGCCATGTTTGTAAGCAACAACAACACACTAAACTTTCAAAAAAATCTAAAGTACTCTAAGGTACTCTCAACTCGTACTCTTACCTCTATCCCATGCCAAGTCAAGAACATTATTTTTTTTTCAAAAAAAAGGTGAATGGCGAAAGTAGACTATATGTTGAAACCAAAAAAAAAATCATATAAAGTCATATGTTAACTCTAACACCTACGTTTATCCCATTCTTAGTCGAAAAATATTATATTTTTTTAAATTTTTCTAAAAAATATTTGGAAAGTAGGCTATATTTTTGAAAACTAATCATTCTATAAAGTCATATATAGACTCAACCAATGGCTTTTATATCCTTAATCGTTAGAACAAAATATGGAATTTTTGACACTTTTTCCAAAAATGATCATTTTTTAAATGGACTACATTTTGGAAACTAGGAATCTTACAAAAAAGTGTGTTTGACATAAATGACAGGTATTTACCCCCTATACCCACAAACCAAGTCCCAGATCTCTGGGATAAAATCCAAAAATGTTTAATTGTGAAAGTAGGCGATATTTTGAAAACGTATCATTCTAAAAAGTCATATATAGACTCAAACAAATGTTCTTTAAGTTATTTAACGTTAAAACAAAACTTAACATTTTTTTCATTTTTCCGAAAAAAGTCCAATTTTCAAAATTGTCTATATTTTGGAAACTAAGAATTTTACAAAAATGTTTGTTTAACGTAAATGAAAGGTCTTTACCCCCTCTACCCCAAAAATAAATTTCAGGACCCTAGGACAAAAACTGTGCAGTAGTGTGTTTTGAATGGTTCTACAGCCTCCACCTCCACATTCCTCCACACAAGATGGCGGCCGTAGCTTAACTTAACCTAGCCTAACCTAACAATATGGCGGCCGTAGCTTAACTTAACCTAGCCTAACCTAACAAAATGGCGGCTGTAGCTTAACTTAACCTAGCCTAACCTAACAAGATGGGTGCCGTAGCCGTAGCCACCTGACCTACGAGGTGTGATCAAAAAGTTCCAAAAATGTGGCTGCGACTTAACCAAACCTAGCCTATCCTAACTTAACCTACAAGGTGTGGACAAAAAGTTTCAAAATGGCGGCCGTAGCTTTACTTAACCTAACCTAACCTAACATAACCTAAACCTACGAGGTGCGATCAAAAAATTTCAAAATAGTGGTCAGAGCTTAACTGAACCTAGCCTAACCTAACCTAAACCTACGAGGTGTGATCATAAAGTCCCAAGATGGCGGTCGTAGCATAACTCAACCTAACCTAACCCTACGAGGTGTGATCAAAAAGTTCCAAAATGGCTGCCGTAGCTTAACTGATTGATCCCTGTTGATTGACCCCTTTTGATTGATCTCTGTTGATGTATCCCTTTGGACTGGTCCCTGTTGACTAGCCCCCTTTGGACGGGTCCTTTTTGAAGGGAGTCATTTTTTTACGGGTCCCCGAGGACGGGTCCTTGTTGACGGGTCCCTGTGGGCGGGTCCTTTGGACTGATCCCTATGGACTGGCACTTGCATTTTATCCAAATTATGTCAAAGGGGACCCGCCACAGGGACCCGTCAACAAGGACCCGTCCTCCGGGACCCGTAAAAAAAATGATTCCCTTCAAAAGGAACCGGCCAAAGGGGGCTCGTCAACAGGGACCAGTCCAAAGGGATACATCAACAGAGATCAATCAAAAGGGGTCAATCAACAGGGATCAATCAGTTAAGCTACGGCAGCCATTTTGGAACTGTTTGATCACACCTCGTAGGGTTAGGTTAGGTTGAGTTAAGCTACGACCGCCATCTTGGGACTTTATGATCACACCTCGTAGGTTTAGGTTAGGTTAGGCTCGGTTCAGTTAAGCTATGACCACTATTTTGAAATTTTTTGATCGCACCTCGTAGGTTTAGGTTATGTTAGGTTAGGTTAGGTTAAGTAAAGCTACGGCCGCCATTTTGAAACTTTTTGACCTCACCTTGTAGGTTAAGTTAGGCTAGGCTAGGTTTGGTTAAGTCGCAGCCACATTTTTGGAACTTTTTGATCACACCTCGTAGGTCAGGTTAGGTTAGGTTAGGCTACGGCAGCCATCTTGTTAGGTTAGGCTAGGTTAAGTTAAGCTACAGCCGCCATTTTGTTAGATTAGGCTAGGTTAAGTTAAGCTACGGCCGCCATCTTGTTAGGTTAGGCTAGGTTAAGTTAAGCTACGGCCGCCATCTTGTGTGGAGGAATGCGGAGGTGGAGGCTGTACAACCATCCAAAACACACTACTGCACAGTTTTTGTCCTAGGGTCCTGAAATTTATTTTTAAGGTAGAGGGGGTAAAGACTTTTCATTTACGTTAAACAAACATTTTTGTAAAATTCTTAGTTTCCAAAATATAGACAATTTTGAAAATTGGACTTTTTTCGGAAAAATGAAAAAAAAATTAAGTTTTGTTTTAACGTTAAATAACTTAAAGAACATTTGTTTGAGTCTATATATGACATTTTAGAATGATACGTTTTGAAAATATCGCCTACTTTCACAATTAAACATTTTTGGATTTTATCCCAGAGATCTGGGACTTGGTTTGTGGGTAGAGGGGGTAAATACCTGTCATTTATGTCAAACACACTTTTTTGTAAAATTCCTAGTTTCCAAAATATAGTCCATTTTAAAAAATGAACATTTTTGGAAAAATGTCAAAAATTCCATATTTTGTTCTAACGATTAAGGATATAAAAGTCATTCGTTGAGTCTATATATGACTTTATAGAATGATTAGTTTTCAAAAATATAGCCTACTTTCCAAATATCTTTTAGAAAAAATTAAAAAAATATAATATTTTTCGCCTAAGAATGGGATAAACGTAGGTGTTAACATATGACTTTATATGATTTTTTTAGTTGAAACATATAGAGTACCTTAGAGTACTTTAGATTTTTTGAAAGTTTAGTGTGTTGTTGTTGCTTACAAACATGGCAGTAAGCATTATGTTGTGATAAAATGAACTGATATACATTCCAAAACCAAGAGAAAAATCCACTAAATGCATTGACAAAATAACTTGTTAAATAAGCCAACACAAAATGCCCAACATAAGACCCCACACATAAACTAACACATAAGCTAATTTGTAAAATGTTAAACACTTGCATGATATTACATTTTAGGTAATGCATGTGAAACATGAACTCACTTGTCAGTTGTATGAAAAGGACTCGTCAACAATGACCTGTCAACAATGGACACTGCTTGCACATTTTTAATTACAACCCACCTCTCTCCACTCCTAATGCAAAATGAACATGTAAAACACAATTTGGAAAAATCCATGTTTCCATATTGACAAATAGAAATAAAACATTAAACTGAAATTTTAAAAACTGTTAATGGGAATTTGGTAAATTGATAAATGAAAAAAAAAATTGGAAAATCCATGTTTCTATATCATGAAATTGAAAAACATTAAACTGACATTTTAAGAACTGTAAACGGGAAATTGTGAAATTGATAAATGTGTAAACAACAAAATGCAAAATCCATGTTTCCATATTATGAAATTGAAAAACTTAAAACTGATATTAAAAAAAACTGAAAATGGTAAATTGGAAAATTGGCATATGTGTAAACAACAAAAATGAAAAAAAAATCCAGTGGGGGGATAGTGATCATGTTGTACAGTAACCTATAAGACTAGCATAAGAATAGTTGCATGACATGTAAAACACAAATTGTAAAAAAAATCCATGTTTCCATATTAACAAATAGAACAAAACACACTAAACTGAAATTTAAAAAACTGTAAATGTAAATTTGGTAAATTGACAAATGTGAAAACAACAAATTGGAAAATCCATGGTTCTATATCATGAAATTGAAAAACTTTAAACTGACATTTTAAGAACTGAAAATGGGATATTGTGAAATTAATAAGTGTGTAAACAACAAAATGCAATAATCCATGTTTTCCATATTATGAAATTGAAAAAACTAAAAACTAACATTAAAAAACTGAAAATGGGAAATTGGAAAATTGACATATGTGTAAACAACAAAATGAAAAAAAATCCGTTTGTGTAGTGATCATGTTGTACAGTAACCTGTAAGACTAGCATACGGATAGTTGCATGTACCTTATATGCTTTGGGTATGTGCATTAGCCTTTGGATTAGCTTAAGTTAGGTTTGGTAAAGTTAGGTTTAATGAGGTTAGGTATGTGACCTTGTTGTTTCCTCTTTTAGGAAAATGTAAAGAAGTAAAATCTAAAAATCAGAAAAATCTTAAATTTAAAATGTAAAATCTAAAATTTTTAAATGAGGTTTCTGCTGGTAATGACAACACGTTTATGATTTAGTCAATGTTGATGTGTGGTATCCAATTACTGCTGACTTTGCATAATCATCCCCCATTGTCTTGATCAACACCTTGGGTTTCAAATTACTGCAGCGTTAGTCGTAGCAATAGAACTGTGCGCTCTCTGCCATGTCAGCAACATGACACCGGAAGGAACACCTGTGTAATATCCAATGACTGCTAACTTTGTATAATCATCACCCATTGTCTTAATGAACACGTCGGGTTTCAAATTACTGCAGCGTAGTCATAGCAACAGAACTGTGTGCTCTCTGCCATGTCTGTAATATTGCACAGGAAATAACAAGACGTCTTACTGTACATACCATCTCCTCAGTTTTAACATCTTAAGAACAAGTATTATTCTCTTTCAACAACAAATGACTCGTTAGAACGCTTCCATCCACCAAGTTAGATCCCTTGACCTGCTCTCAAATGGCATGTGCCTCGTGTACTAGGGTGTGTGCATTAGCCCTAACCTAACGTTACGTACGAACTAAACAGAATGTGACTTGTTAGCTCTTATTGTGCACGTGCACAGGTGAACACTTGTGTGTTAGGTCATATTACTCATGAACTTGCATTTTCTCACGTATGTGCATTTCTCTGTTCCACAAGATACAAATTTGATTGCTGGATTGTATCCTGCACTGTTTATGCGATATAGCTTTGCCAGGTAGTTCTCTACATATAGCAATTTTACCACTGCTCTACCTAAGCCTTTTGCTCTTTTGGCTTCCTTACAGTCGAGTGTGTGATAGACAGCATTAACTGTATATCAAACCCAGTTCACCTTTGTATTTGTAATCCAAGTAATAATTTGAAAAGTCACAAATGTAATCAGTTTTAAACGTTATCTCTGTTTTGTTTTGTTTAATATGTTTATGACATGCATATTAACCTGAATTCGAACCCTCCGGTGAAAGGCTAACAGCTTAACCACTGCATCACCATGCCCTTGTTCATTAGTTCGACTCGTTCTAGGCCTCAGACCTGGAAATCGAGTTAAGACTACCAATACAAGAGCTAAAAGTGCTTACCACTGCAACACAAAAATAAATAAATGGATAGCTGGTAACATTAGACAACCGGAAATGATTATATTTCTGTTAGCAATGCATTTCGTCATCAGCCTACTGTCTGAGCACTGACAGCAACACAGTTTAGTTTAGAACAAGCGAGTGTGTGTGTGTGTGTGTATTGATTATTAGCCTCAAGTATTTAAAGCTTGTTGTGTGTAGCGATCATTTTGTCTCGGTAACCACTGAGCATTTTTGTGTTTTAGCTATCCTCTTTAACCAATCAAATAAAGATAGTCTACTCTTAATTCTTGATAAATCAGAGTTTGCGTACACCGTTTCTCATTTATTAACCCATACCTGCAACCTATACTCTCTCTATACTGCAGTTTGATCTGAAAACAAGTTTCAATGGTAAAAGACTTGTCAGTCACCATACATGTAGCCTACACTAATTCTTTCTCTACCTAGCTATGTTTCATCACACATGGTAAACATCTCACATGTTCGTACCCGATGATTAGTTTATAAAATCTCAGGTCAATGACCTTGATGTATTGGGTATTTTTGGTAAATGCATTGGCCATGGGAAAGGGTTGACCATTCTAAGTCCTCTGAGACCTCACATGTTAATATTCAATTATTAGTTTATAAAATCTTAGGTCAACGACCTTGCTGTTTTGAATCTTTTGGGTAAATTCGTTGGTCATGGAAAAGGGTTGACCATCCTGAGTCCCATGAGACCTCACTTGACCCTCTCTGATTATTAGTTAGCGAGATATTAACAAAAGTGTAGTTAGGCCCTTTTAACAAAAATAAGTAAATAAATAATACATTCAAAACAAAATGTCACCTCAAGTCCAACGACCTCTAATGCAAGTCCCATAGCCTTATTGGTTCATGGGATGTTAAAAAGCTAATTACCTATTAGTTTTGGATCTTTTGGTATTTAAAAAAAATTAACCAAAAATCTGTATTCACAAAGCCCGCCCTCTTATAAAAACCCCAAGTGCACATGCGTAAAATCAAAACAAAAACAAACATGTTAATTCATAGTAGCGATCGGCTCTTTGCTTGCGTATCATGTGGAACAACGCTTAATTTCATTATAGCATTAGGGGTCATGAGCCAGTCAAAAGGAACCGGTCTAAAGGGATTAGTCAAAAAAGGACCCGTCAACAAGGACCCGTCCACAGGGGCTCGTCAACAAGGACCCGTCAACAATGACCCGTTCACAGGGACCCGTCCACAGGTACTTGTCCACAAGGACCCGTCCACAGGGGCCTGCGTGTGCGTGCGGGGAACATACGATTACATCAGCAAATCATCGCATCTAGTTTCAAATTTAGCCACTACGGCGCGTGCAACACACAGGAAGTGCGTGGGAACATACGATTACGTCAGCGAAACATGAACTCACTTGTCTGTTGTATGAGCATCAGTTTAGTAGTGGCATCAAGCAGCAAAAGACGTTTACTTACACACAATCCATTATTATGGTAAGTTTTTTTTCTTATCATTATGGAAATCTCCTTATTAGAATAAAATGTTATAGTGGTTCTGGTCACTTATAGCTAAACTGTAATAGATATGATTTTTTTGTTTATTTATAGGCTACTACAATATATATTCACAATGCTATGGGGGTAGAACTGTATATTAGAGAGAGAAAAAGCTCACTGAATTACCAATGCATACTCTTTTCCGTATCATTAACATTCAAAAAGTGGACACAATGTATGGTGAACTTGTATTATGTGTTAGTGAAAATTATCAGACATTCCTTTCTACACGTTTTAATGATATATGTCAGAGAAGTGTGCTCGAGGATCTAAATCGTGGTGGACATTCTCTATATCTAATTTATGAGGGTATAAAAAACAATAAATGTATTGTACCTTCTGACTTTGAAGTTAAGTTAGGTTAGGTTAGGTTAGGTAAGGTAAGGTGGGATCTGGTTAGGTTAGGTAAGGTTAGGTTAGGTTAGGTTAGATGAAGTTGGGTTAGGCAGAATGGCAGCGGTATGAATCAAAAGCCAGCTCCTGTCAGTTTTGCCTCACAAGGTTGAGTGTACCCCATTCCAACCCTCACCTAGAATTTAAAATCTTGACAGAGCCAGGACTCGAACCCGAGCCTCCACAGTAACAGCCAAGAATGCTAACCACTACACCATAAAGTGGGGCAATATAAGGCTGGTCTTGATTGTACATGATCAATCAATAATTACCTAATAATAATAGTAATAATAATAAATAATAAATAATAATAATAATAAATATTCCATTTAGCAACTACATAGCAGACCTCTCCTGGGTTCTTTTACACGCCAACATTGTATGACATGCGTGTCTTAATTTTTGCCGCCTTTCAAAAATCACTTACCACGACCAAGAGCGAACCTGCAAGCTTGGGGTTGGTAGTCCGACACGATAACCACTCACCCACCATGGCAAGCTATCAATCAATAATTACCTACTAAAATTATTATTATTAATAATAATAATATTAATAATAATTATAATAAAAACAATAAATATTCCATTTAGCGACTACACGGCCGACCTCCCCCTGTGACATTATTCACGGTCTCAGAGTATGGCAGCCATATTGCCCATTAGCCCCCGTGCCAGCTCTGAATGACCTCTCCCTAAGAATAACATAGGGCTGGTTGCGCGCGGCGGCCATCTTGCGCATTAGCCCCTGCCCCAGAACCGCCTTATATTTCTTACTCTCTGGCATTGTAGCTAGCCACTATACAGTATTAATCATTGGTATAATTTAATTTACCTAGAGTATTTTGAAGAAAACACGAGCGCGTGACACATTATCCATGCAACTCAGTGTGCTAGGCAGAGCAGACTGGCCATTCACGGCGAGGTTGCCAATTTTCGCTCGCCGCGGCCTTCCGTATAGCCGGCCATGTTACCGATGCGCCACGTAGCCAGTCAGACTTCCAACAAATTGACTGATTGGGCACTCGCTTTGCCTTATATAGCGCGAGAGGCCTTCGAGAGGCTTCTACCGCCATCTCGCGGCATTTTGCTGTCAGACAATGACCCATAGGCCTGAAACACTCCCAAGTGTTCCCCTCTCTCTCTCTTACGCACCGGTGTCACCTTCACTCTCCGATAACGTCTCCTAGGCTACTCTCGTCACTCCGCCCACCGACCATTATGCTTTGCGGCCTTGGGTGAGGCATGGTGCCATGTCATATTGCTCCCTCTCCCAGGCCACTCGTCCGGTGTGCCACATCTCACAATACATTTATTTTTCTAGAGTAGGCCTAGTTCTCGTGATAGATGACTTTTATGTCAAACTCTGAAACGAATTCCTGCTACTCAGTGTCTAGTGATTTTCACAGCGAAAGATGATAAAACTAACCTGTGGAATAATCCAACTTTCTTGTGTGTTTTTTCTAATAAATAATGCGTTTATGAATTATCAAGCACGTGCGTCTAACAACAATTACAGTCACAATATTGTTAGCCATCTTCAGCAGGCCTACCAGATGCAGCTCCGGACCCGGGTACAGAAGAACGCGGAAACCCTGCAGGAGTTCGAGATGGACATCGCACGCCTCGTAAGGCTCGCCTATCCAACAGCGCCGGCCGACTTCCTGGAACAGATTGCGACGCAGACCTTCACCGACGGGCTTCGGGACTCGGACACTCAACAGGCGCTGCGTCTCGCGCGCAATAAGACCTTGGCAGATGCGCTGAGCCACGCACTTGAGTTCGAGACGGCAAAACAGGCATCCAGAATGCACGCGCGGGTGCGTCAAGTGGACGTCGACGAACCAGTAAAAACCAACGAGACCAAGCCCCTGGCCGACGAATTGATGGAGGCGCTAAGCCGTTTCTTCAAGAATCGCAGCACCACCAACAAAAACGTAGCCGAAGGACATCCGGAGAGGCGGCCCGGAAGAGGACTACCGACTTGCTGGACCTGCCGTAAGAGAGGCCACCTAAGCAAGGACTGCGGTGATCGCCGCCGCCAAGGGTTTCCGTCGGGACAGTCAGTCGTAGGGAAACCGCGCGGCCCAGGAAAACGAGTATTAGCCAGCCTTGGGGGGCAAAGGTTGGCTTGTGACAGTCGTCAAGCCCCGGCAGTCCAAGTGCGTGTGACTAAGTTACGGAGGGACAATAGCAGCCTGATGGTCGACGGAGTCGTCAACGGAGAGAGCTGGCCCATGCTAATCGACACGGGAGCGTCGAGGACCATCGTCAATCCCACCGTGATCCCGAAGTGGAGAGTGCAACGCAAACAAAGGAACCTCCAGCTAATAACCGCGACAGGAGAGACCGCACCGGTACATGGCGAAGCATCACTGGAGTTCGTCATTGGTCGACGGGCGACAAAGCATCCAGTGCTTGTGGCTGACGTATCAAATGAAGTGATCATCGGACTGGACTTCCTGGACCAGAACAACATCATCTTGGATCTGAGTACCAACACTCTGCACTTCGTAGGTGAGGAACTTGCTTTGCAACCTGCGCACGAGTCCATCACCGCACGACGAGTAAGGCTGAGAGAAGACGTCATCGTTCCCGCCAGGACGGAGGTCAGCGCTGCCGTAATTGTCGACGGAACTGCTGAGGGAGTGGCGGCTGTCATCGAACCAAAATATGAGGACATCCAGACAAAAGGATTGCTAGTAGCCAAGACTCTCATCAACACGACGTCTCGGCCGTACGTCCGCCTGTCCAACCTGAACGACTACGATATTACGGTTCACCGGGACACCAACCTAGGAGTCTGCGAGCCCGTTACCTGGATTGCCCGCATCACAGATACGACGGACGGACACCTGCAGACGGACAACCGAGGAAGACGCGCCCTGCCAGAAGAACTACAGAAGCTGTACCAAGGATCCCAGGACCATTTAGACGAAGAGCAATCATGCCAACTTCAGGACCTGCTACGCGAATTCCAGGATGTCTTCTCCGTGGGGAGCAAAGACTTCGGCAGGACAAGCTTGGTCCAGCACAGAATCGACGTTGGTGACAGCGCACCGATTAGGGCCCCATTCCGACGTGTCCCGCTCGCCAAGCAAGCCGAAGTCGACCGGATGGTAGAAGAGATGAAGGAGCAAGGGGTGATCGAGCCATCACATAGTCCTTGGAGTTCTCCGGTCGTGCTAGTGAAGAAGAAGGACGGTTCCACCAGGTTCTGCGTGGACTACAGGCGGGTGAACGACGTCACGAAGAAGGACAGCTACCCTCTACCCCGGATCGACGACACGCTGGACACCATATCAGGATCAAGATGGTTCTCCACCTTGGATTTGAAGAGTGGCTACTGGCAGGTGCAACGCCCCTGAGACCTTCGAAAGGCTAATGGAGTCCATTCTGAGGGGACTACACTGGAAGACCTGCCTGGTATACCTAGACGACGTCATCGTTCTGGGGAGGAGCTTCGAGGAGCACTACAGCAACCTGAAGGAGATCTTGTTGAAGCTACGGGCTGCCCAGCTGAAGTTGAGCCCCAAGAAGTGTCAGCTCTTCCAGAAGCGGGTCCAGTACCTTGGGCATACCGTCTCCGAGGAAGGGGTGCGCACCGACCCAGAGAAGACCGCAGCTGTGAGGGAGTGGCCAGTTCCGAAGGACAAGTCCCAACTACGAAGCTTCCTGGGACTCTGCACTTATTATCGCCGCTTCGTGAGAGGATTCGCCGACATCGCCAAACCTTTACATCGACTGACTGAGAAGGACCAACTCTTCACGTGGACAGCAGAATGCCACAGTGCCTTCGAACAACTCAAGCAGGCTCTGTGCACCGCACCTATTCTGGCCTACCCCAGACCTGGAACAAGGTTCATCGTCGATACCGATGCCAGTGACTTTGGCATAGGGGGAATCCTGTCGCAAGTAGTGGACGGCGAGGAGAGAGTAGTGGCCTACTTCAGCAAGGCCCTGTCAAAGCCAGAAAGGAACTACTGCGTCACCAGGAAGGAGCTGCTCGCCATCTTGAAGACCATTGAACACTTCCACAAGTACCTGTACGGGCAAGAATTTCTCATCAGGACCGACCATGCATCCCTGCGGTGGCTCCTGAACTTCAAGCAGCCCGAGGGTCAACTCGCGCGGTGGTTAGAGAGGCTTCAACAGTACAACTTTGAGATTCAGCACAGGAAAGGCCAACTGCATTCTAACGCCGACGCCCTGTCACGAAGACCGTGCCCCGAAGACTGCACCTTCTGTGCCCGAAGGGAGGAGAACACCGGGATACAGTGCCGACGGACTACTGTGGAACTTCAGGGGAACTGGAGCCGCGAATCTTTCACGCGGGCACAAGCAGAAGATGATGACCTGGGACTGATAGCCGAATGGAAGAGGTCCTGTGTCCCCAGACCCGGGTGGAACATTGTGAGTGACTGCAGCCCAAAGTTTAAGTCCTACTGGGCACAGTGGGACTCGCTGATTGTAAGGGATGGCCTCATCTGCCGCGCCTGGGAGAGCACCGACGGGAAGACATCTCGGGAACAAGTCGTCGTTCCAAAGGCTATGACGGAGGAAGTCCTGAAGGAAGTTCATGGAGGATCATCTGGTGGAAACCTAGGGATAAAGAAGACCCTGGAGAAGCTGAGAGAGCGGTTCTACTGGATCGGATGCCGAACAGACGTGGAGAACCACTGCGCGGGGTGCCACGATTGCGCAGCCAGCAAGGGCCCAGGACGAAGACGACGGGGTCCACTGAAGACCTACAACGTGGGCGGCCCCATGGAGAGAGTGGCCATCGATGTTGCTGGGCCATTCCCGTTAAGCGAGGCAGGGAACCACTACATATTAGTCGTCAGCGACTACTTTACCAAATGGCCGGAGGCGTATGCGCTCCCTAACCAAGAAGCCGCGACGATTGCAGAGACCCTGGTGAAGGAATTCGTTAGCCGGTACGGAGTACCCCTGGAGCTGCACTCCGACCAAGGGAGGAACTTCGAGTCGCAGGTGTTCCAGAACCTATGCCAGCTGCTCGGAATCCGGAAGACAAGGACAACGCCGCTACACCCTCAGTCCGACGGGATGGTAGAGCGATTCAATCGCACCATCGAGAACCATCTCCGAATAGTCGTCAGCGAGCACCAGAGGGATTGGGACAAACATCTTCCACTATTTCTCCTGGCCTACCGCGCCGCCGTGCATGAAGCCACCGGGTGCACACCAGCCCGGGCCATGTTTGGGAGGCAGCTCCGTCTACCCGTCGATCTTGCCTTCGGCCGACCTGGGAATGATCCCATCCCGGTAAGCCAGTATTGTCAAGAACTGGTCGACCAACTGGAGGACGTGCACGCGTTCGCGAGGAGGAAACTGCAGATCGAGACCGACCGAATGAAGACCCGATACGACCAGCAGACGGATGCCGGAGGATTCCACGAGGACGACCTGGTCTGGCTCTTCAACCCATTACGGAAGAAAGGCCTGTCACCCAAACTGCAGAAGTCCTGGGAGGGCCCGTACCGAGTCGTGAAACGGATCAACGATGTCGTCTACAGGATCCAGCGGAGCCCGAGGGCGAAGATGAAGATCGTGCATCGAGATCGCCTGGCAGCCTACGGAGGGACACAGACGGACCAATGATTGATCGGGACGATCAGCCTTTTTAGGAAGGGGGTGGTGTTACGGCTGTGAGTTTGTGTAATCACTCGCCGCATGAGTCACAACTGCCCCAGGGCTGGGCTGTGTCCTGCCTCCTGTATTGCGCGCGCCTTATGCAACAGGGCTACTAAGACAAAGGGATAGTCCAGAATATTCGTGACTAGACCAGCGATGGAAACCTCGAGAAGCCGTGGACCCTGGATGGATCTAGAAGCATTTATTGAGTCACCGGCCTGCTATATAAGAGTGACCCGTCAAGCAGTGGGGATTGTTGTGTTTTACGAGCTAGTGCGAGCGATTATCTTGTGCGACAGAAGTGTGGTGACGAAGTGCTGTGCGAGTTACGAAATCCAGTGACATTGTTTCTCCAGCTTGTGGACAGCGAAATAGCCTGCAGCAAGTGATCGTAAGTAATTGTGGTCGGAGAACATAAAGGAGAGGAGCAGGTAGTTTCTGTCAAGGCCACCGTACTCATTAGGACGGATTAACTTCTGTGATCTGTTGACAAGTGGAAGGGCCAAGAGCGCTCAAGGAAGAGACTTGAGGAATCTGGAATAAGGCTCCTAATTGCTTGTATTTGCTGACTAGTGTAATTTTCTGGCCACAATAAAGTTAATTATTTCTTTAAGCAGTAATTGGTGTTGTGCTTTGTACCCCCACCGTAATCCAGTTAACAAAAGTGCCACTAGGGGGTGGCACGTAACAATATAATGACATATAATATGTAGCTTAGAGAGCACACAGTCATGTCAATTTCCCACTCATACATTTCTCTAAATTATCCCGGAATGATCCAATCTCCTCGAAACCTGGTGCAGAGGGCCAATGCTATGTATGAAATGTTCTTGGTTATAATTTTGAAGGGTAGTTCTGTTGAGTTATACATGGCACTTGTAAAAAGATAGGCTACACTTGTTTCTTAGTTTGTAATGTTCCCATCGCTATGAAAATTGGCGAATTGATCCATGTCAATGAACAAGGATCACAGTTCATGACTCCTTACAGTTGTGATCGTCAATAATAGATGGCGCGCATGCTTATTTTGAAAAATATATTGTTTATTCTTAGCAAAGACCGACATGAGCTATTGCATTGAATATTTTCGTGAAATATTAGGCCTTCACCTTACGTCCCATACCACATTTGCATTTGGCTGGGAGAAATGTTTCACTGTTATTGGGACGATGTAGAAAAACAGTCATATGCTGACTATCCTAGGTAGCCTAATTCACATACTTCATGATGATGTAGGAGCACATAGAACTACCGGGACGAGAAGCACAAACATGTTATCTGATGAGTATAAATCTAACTCCTCGGTCTTCGTTATGCAGGCCACTGTCACATAGGTAGCCTACATATTCCATGTCATGTTGCTCGTTCTCTCATGCACGACTCATCACTCAGCCCGACACCAACAGAGCTAAACGTCAGCTATGGTTTGTATTCAGAGATCTTCTTCTGTGGTGAGAACAACTTAATTAAGGGACTTGGAAATCGTGGTATCAGTTCCGTGTACTTGAAAGTGTACGAAATATGGCTGATAAGCTGTTTTGATGGCTGTACTAGCGTGTGTATTTGCATTTGGGGCTGTGATTGGGAAACATTAGGCCATCACCTTACGTCCCACACCATACTGGCATTTGACTGGACGAGAAGTGAGATTAATTCTTGTTGACCGACAGAAAAGCACCAAACTTTTGTTTACTAAGGCAACACTGAAAAATGGCTTCAAACCCCACAATGTCAATTGTTTTCATAAAATCAAGATGTCGGCTATGCAATATTTTAAAATTATTTTTTAATCTTTTGTGTCCTAATCATGGGCTCGATGTGAACGTTTGTATAATGCACCTACGCAATTATATTCACCTTTCTGCACCGTCCCTGTCACTAATATCACAATTTATTGGAATAGAACAGAATCAAGCCGACCTATGCGACCAGTCTCAAATACGCACCCCACGGGCATGAATAAATAAATAAATTAATTAATTAATAAATGAATAAATACATAAATAAATATTAAATAAATATATCTCACGTGCTTGACACCTTTGATCCTTTCTTCACTGTCCCTTTCATAATTACCATCACCATCATTCATTCTTCACATTTTGTACAGAACGTGTCCAGTCCTCAAGTAAAACTCCGTGATACTCTTTGTGGCCAGGTTCACAGAAGGTTAATGGTAATAAAAATAGTTTACGGTGAAACCAAGACGCCTATTTATATGTGTGGTACATTGCAGCAGGGGCAGATATAGGGGAGGGCGAGGAGGGCGACCACCCTGGGTCCTGCGGTCCGGGGGCCCCGCACCATGGATTTTTAGCCTACTTTTCACATTTTGAAAAATGAGGTAAATTAGACTTATGAGATCGATTCGGGAAAATTTGTGTCTGTCTGTCCTTCTGTCTGTCTGTCTGTCTGTCTGTGTGTGTGTGTGTCCCCGTATCAACTCCTAAACGGCTTCAGCAATCGAAACCAAATTTGGTATGAGTAAAGATCTATACCTGAATATCTCAAGGCTATATTTGAAAATGATGTGAGTGCTTATTCCGAAATTGGCACACATATAGATAATAATATGTCAGTTTAATTCCCAGGAGGTCATACATGACAGTGTTGCCAAAACAATTCTAATCCTGCTGATAGGTCCAATATTAAATGCATGTAACTTCTACAATATCAATTGGATTTCAACCAAATTTCGTATGTACTATATGTACCATAACAGATATGACTATGAGTATTCTTAAGATCCGCCAGGGCTGCCAACTGTTGATAAATGCTCCCTCTATTTTCTAATCTTAATACAAATATATCAACAATTATGCTAGCCAACAGTTCGAAACTTTGCACACGTATAGTTCCTGACACTCTACTTTAGTTTGGAGTACCTAATATTCGTCAGTGCTGCCTATATGATTCTAAGTCTGCTGACTATCCATTAGATTTCAACCAAATTTCATAGGTGCTATATGTACCATAACAGATTTGATTATGCGTATTCTTAAGAGCAACCAGGGCTGCCAACTGTTAAATAATGCTGTCTCCATTTTTTACCCCAATATCAACATTTCATAAAGTATCCAAGCCAACAGCTCTAAACTTTGCACACATAAACTACCTGACATTCTAGACTTATTTGGAGTAACTAATAGCCTATATGTCAGTGCTGCCATAATTATTCTAAGCCTTCTGATAGGTCTAATTTTGAAATACATGCAACTTCTATGGGGCCTGCTAACAAACGGATTTCATCCAAAATTGGCACAACAATAGATCATAATATCTCAGATTAATTCTGAGCAACACATGCTTGACATTGTTGCCAACATGTTTTTACGCCCACTTCTAGATCCAATGTCTAACTATATGTAACGTGCATTCTATCCATTGGACTTCAACCAAATTTTGTATGTGCATTTTGTGTCTTAAGAGGTGGAACTAAGAATATATTCAGTCACCAGGGCTGCCAAATGTGGTGCTCTATTAGGCCACACTGTGTCAGGTAAATTTCGGTATTAGCAACTTAATTTCGTTATTATTCTAGATAGGCCTATATATATTAATCATTGGCATGAATCTTAAATTTTAAGAAAAGTAGGCTCTTTAGTTCGTCACGGAACTTCTTGTTTTAAATTCAATTAATTAATGAATTAATTATACTTTTCACACTAATTTATAATTCATATTCCTTTTTTCAGTGCAGCTATGACCTCCCGTGACCGTTTAGCAAGTTTAGATTTCAGTGAAATAATAGAAGACTTCAGCTGGGAAAAATGTCGGAAAGTAATATTTTAATATTTCATAGTTTACATAATCTTCTTCAAGGGGACTTAAACGTTTCTTTCATATTATTAAAAAAAATGTACTGTAGTGTATTCAAAATATTGAACTATTCCTTATTTTATTATTATTACCATATTATTTTCTATTTGATTTGATATTTTTTAATTTCCTATTGTTGTGGGCCCCACCTTATCATATAAATAAAATAAAATATTTATTGCAGCTAATAGCCAAAGGAATGATACAGACAAAAAGAAACATACATAGGAGTAAACTATTCATTACAACAGAAGGACGTCAGAGATTCAAGTCTATATGTACAGTACATCGCATGATATCTCTCGCAACATTTGCCGCAACGTTCACATACACAGTCTTCGTCTGGCTGGTGAAACTTCTTTAACTTGCACAGCTTATGGTGAAAGCCATGCATGGCAAAGCGTGTAACAGTATGTCTTAGTTCGTAGCCTCCCCGTTTCCAATCATTGCAGGTCATTGCGTCAGTGATGTAGAAATCCCACCATATGTCTTTCTTCTTCGATTTCAGGTTCTCCATGAGTTGCACGTATGCTGGTGTAGACGGTAGCGACAGTTGGAGGCGGAGCTCTTCTACATAATATAATTCACGTGTTAATTCATAGATTAGTCTTGAAGGCGTGTATTTTGAAACACACAGAACTTTCTTTAAGAAAGTCGCTTTTAGTTTTTCCAACTTTTCCAGGTGTTTCAATTTGAGGTGTATCCGGACATTCTCTAATCCATATGTTACAACGGGTGTAACCTTGAGCTGGAAGAGTTTCAAGGCTGTTTTGACGTAGAGTTTTCTCAACTGTCTGATATCATTTATGGCCCTCGTAGCCGCAGTGATCCTATCGTTAACGTGAAGCGTAAAGACGTTGCCCGTTGTCTGAAGTATCACGCCTAGATATTTAAAGTTAGAAACGCTCTTCAGGGGTTTTCTGTGATTGTGAAAAACTGCTGGTTTTCCCTCTTTGCAGAAAGTCATTGACACAGTCTTGTTTTCGTTTAGGCTTATCATATCGCCCAGGGCCCCGCAAGGCCTGGATCCGCCACTGCATTGCAATAATAGAAACATGTCTTCTCCATACCGAAACCGTAAAACGTTATTCACACTGATACGTTATGACTTAGCTATACATATTATGGAAAATTCAGGCAAAGTAGGTATAGTTCTCGACTGTTGTGGTGGGTTTAAATGGTAAGGTATTAATTTTAGAGGAGAAATTTGTATTTCAATTTGGTGATAGGCTGTGTATTGATCAAAGAACGAGACGCAAGAAATTTTCATCAAGGCACTTGAATGACCTTACGAGGGGAAGAAATCCTGCGGTGGTGGTGATGATAGAGTGAGAAATACTCCGCTAACGAGTAAGAGAAACGAAGAGGGAGAAACGCTATAGAGAAAGGAAAAAGAAAACAACAAACCATCAACTGGTTGAGAAAATTGCATTGTGTTCCATTAGTGGAGTGTTGACATGGCCGATAAACTGCGGTATCTCCAGGAGCCTTTAAACCACACAAAGGAATGGCCTTCTATTTTTTTGCCTGACACCGTTTTGAAAACACTCAGAGAGGAATCTTAATGTAATTAAATCGCTTGAACGAATCTTTTCTCTTACTATCAATCTTAATGCAGAGAATTCACACCACTCAGACGCATGAATTCCGTTTGAAATCGACCTTTGTAGACAACTTCATTACTTTAAAAAGTATACAAAATTAATTTGATGACATTTTAGTTATTTTTTAATAAAATGTGGTCAGAACTGTGTATGCCCAACTGTGAAGATGATTCCTATAAGAATACGAAATTTCTTCCTCCAAATACATTTCCCAAAACAATCGACTCATTAAGTGTAAATTCACAAGTTAACCATCTGACAAATATTCACTCACTCTATTTTAGCACCCTATGTATTGTCAGCAATCTCAACTATTGCAATGGACATATTTTTAAACACTTCTTTCAAAACACGAAATGTTTTAGTCAAAATCGCTGATTTGTTTTTTGGCTTTCATAAGAATGAAATAACCTATATTCACTCCGAGGATAGGGGTGTGTCTGATATATCTCTGTCTCTTGTGTGTAACCTCCTATCAATTGGGATTTAGCCATCGGAAAGTACCTGAAGCCATCTTTGGGACTTTGGCGACTGAAATCTCTTTTCACCTATCCTGACTTGAAGTGTTTCGTCAGCTAATTTTTAGCCTATTTTCATCATATGAAGATATAGGCTTAGAGGATCACCTATTCTCCGTGTGTGTGTATGTGTGAGCGCGTATATGTGAGTGTGTCCCTAATAAAATCCAAACAACTGCAGCGATTTTAATGAAACTCGGTGAGGACTTAGTACTAGTTTCTTGTGATTTACTTCTTAATATCCAGAACCTCATTATAGTGTAAATGTCGACCCTTTATACTGAAGCGTCTTACACGAAACTCTGTTTATGCTATACTTCATGACAATCATTACATAGGTCGTAGAATTATTATTCTTAAGTTTAAAAGTTTTACGGTCTCACAATAATGCTTTTATAATGATGGGCAGGTATCCAATTCAGGTAAGACCACATGCCATCAAGTCGAGTTTCCAGGTCATTGATCGTGAGTAACCATTTTAATTTATGAACGTTTTGAGTTCAATTTCATCAACACTCAAAATATTTGTGGATGCACATCATTGATGTGTGTGAAGCATGTTTAGTGTTTATCCTACATTAGATTCCAAATTGACAATTGTATTGGTTTATGAGTTAGAAAATATAAATCTACTAAAAAAATCAATCTGATAACCCTGTTATTTCGTAAACAAAGATCCCTATGTAACATTCCTGTCGTAATACGCTTATGGAAATTTCTAAGCTGCAACCCGATGTACTGATTTCATTACTCTATTCGTAATCGCGGTTTCGTTCGTGAATTTATGGAGCCGATTTTCTGCGTTGATTAGAACCTACCTTCTCAACGAGTCTTGTCATTATTGCTCTAATGAATCCAGTGTGAGCAACCTGTACAGATAGCAGTACATATCATTAAGACACCAATAATTGTTATTACTTTAGAGGGCAGTGGTCAGTCTACTTGCCCCTCACCAAGGCACACCGGGTTAGATTTATGTTTAATGCATGTGTGACTTTGCAGGTGCAATGTCACGTCCTTTGGTTCAGTCTCCGCGTAAAAAGGCCAGTCTGTGGCTAAAGATCAGACGGTTAAGGGTCACGTTATATTCCTTACTGTCGTTCCCGATCCCATAAATAAATTGTATTAACAGAAGAATTGTTCCTACAGTACATAAAGAGCATAAGAAGTGACTCCAAAGTTCTCTTCGAGAATAACATTAGAATGAAGAACTTCTATGAATAATTAAAGAAAATCCACTATCTTAGATAATGAGATGTTTCTGGAATAATTTTCTTTATTCGCTTATTCTTACGTTGGTATTTCCAATTCAAGATATGAAGAGTTACTCAAGTCAATTTGTGTTTACTGAAGAATATTGTTTTAGTGTTGAAGTTACGAATGTGTTGTGCCTCATTTTCCGTCGGTGGACGTGTCTTGTGGAGCATCTCGTGTACTATGTTTTGTATGTTCATATCTGTGCATTCAATATATTGTTGCAATCCATAACTGGCATTCAGTTCGTATGCTGAGATGGCTCATACCACCTACCATCCTTTATGCACTGTGACCGATCATAATAACGATCAGTACCTTTTCATCAATTTAACTCTGTTTTTCTACCTTAACTTGGATGGTCTTACAGATTTTGTACTCCTATTGAGCTGATCAGTATCAAATTTCAAAGAAACTGGCATTATATAGACACCTCAATCTATTTTGCCAGCATTACGACGCAGTGTGCCATTAGGCCCTTCAGTTGGTATAGTACCAAGACGATGATTAGCATAAGCTGCAAGGCCCTTAATTAACACGAGGAGTACCAGTATACCATGAGCCCAATACTACAATGGGATCGAAGTTCAATGTGTGTCAGTCGGTCAACCCGATTGTACCACGACTGAAAAGCATTGAATTCCGATCATTGAGGCAACACGATAACTACAATGGGACGAAACGCTGGGGAAATTGATTGAGGTAACTAGACAGTCCCAAATTCTTTGATATTTGAATTGGTATTCTACCTTCTTCATTGATCTACTTTGGCCTGGATGTAAAGTAATTTAATCTTAAACTTAATTGAAAAATATATGAAAGCTGATTCTGTAAGTTGTGTGATTTATTGGTATGGCTGCTGATAGGTTGATAGGCTAAGGAAACTAATTAAGAGAGGAAAGAACAGGAAGTCTGGTATGGCTATAATTAGCTCGCAATGGCTTAAAATGTTACGGGGGCGAAGAGAATAAACAGAGGCTGAGCCCTATCATGGAAACTGAGCGACAATACGCTAAGTTGCGTCACTCACGCCGCACCATAAGTATTTTGAAGGATGCGTTACCACGTGAGCGGACAGGTTAATTGTTCAACAGTTGAAGTCAAGTCAAGAAGGATGTATTTGACAATCTTCAGAGGAGGTCACATGTTCGGCTGAGAAGTTGTATGAGGTGGGAGCCAGTGCTGGAAGGACACTCTTATAATTTTTCATTTCATTTTTATAATGGACACTTTGATTTCGGTCCCGGTCTGGTGAACCATAGCTTGTTGCAATGTACTGATTGCCATGCGTAGCCGTGAGATTATACTTGGATAATAAATTGTAGTTAATTTATTTTAGGGGATAGGGCCATCTTTGCTATCAACCCCGTGTATTGACGTGTGTGTTGAATTTGTTCGGTTTGTGATGACTGTAGTGGTGTGTGTAACTGTAATACGGACAGGGCTGAGGTAGGTGTCCCAGGACTTGGAGTTAGGTACTATCCCGGCATTTGCAACTTGAATAATAACAAGCACGTGTAAAGCAATATAAGAAGGCAGATAATTAGACTTCCTGAAGATACGAACAATCTCAATTAAAGTTGTCATTTGAGATCTTACTGAGAAGACCTCGTGCAGTATGCAAACTCAGTGATGGTACAGTGTAGGTACTAATGAGTTATGCATTTTTGACGACACTTATGACAGCGTTGTTGGCTTGTTTATCTGCGTGCGGTGTGGTTAAATTTCAGTATCTGAAGTAGGAAGCACTGGACCTCCTCACCATGTCAATTACTGAAAGCGCATACTTGATCTTCGCCATACTGACGTTAGTGATTGTTGTCAGATTCATTGGTTCTTTATCACCTTTGAAAGAGTCTGATCAAATACTTATTGAAGATGAGTTTAGGCGGTTTTGCAAAACATCTAAAGCAAAAGTAAATAGATTTTGTTACTATTTAGGTGGCTTAGACGAATCAGCAACAGGGTTCTTAGGAGGAATGTCAATGCCTGTCTCCTGGTCTATGCCAACTGAGAAATCATGCGGGAGGTTGAAGAACAAAGACTCTCAGATATGTGATCTTCGTGATCATAAAATAATCGAAGGGAAGACTGTGGATCTTAAAAAGTTAATAGTACGTGATTTGAAGAAAAGCCTTAATGATTGCGATGAAAGTTGTGAAGGCTGCATTGAAAAAACAGATTTTATCAAGAGGATAGAAGAGCTCAAACTACATCATATGTACCAAGAAATATGAAAAACACTCGGCATCTAAAAGATATTGGGAACTTCAGTTGCATGAAGAATTAACGATGATGCCTTTACAAACCTTCAGAGGTATTGTGTCTTGGACATTAATGTGTGAAGCCTTTCACAATGCTGTGAACGTGATTTTATTTATGTCTGGCAATTCTCAGGTGTGAGCAATGTGATACATTGTGTGAAGGGTCCACAGCATGAGTACTACAAATCTGTATTGTTTACAATTTTCCCCATTAAGGCCAGGAAGTGGTAACATAATCATAATGAAATGAAACTGCATACGTGATAAAATGAATTGTACTCATAAGTGGGTAGGTAACAACAACTGGGTATTCATGTAGATTGTATTTCTTAGTCATTATTTATGGATTAAATTCCTTATGTTTAATATGATAAAAAGGACTTAATGTTTACAAGTGAGAACAAAAATAAATATAATTTATTCAAGAAAAAATTAGTATTATTACAGCTGACGGTTTTTGGAATTTGTTCGATAACTGCACCAGGCATTTGAAAGGGATGGTTCCCATCGCTTTAACAATATCAGTGATGGGCTAGTTCGGAACCGGTGTTCTTACTGTTTAGCCTATATTTCCATTCCGGAAATAATTAACAACCAGGTCAGACTGTCAACCGTGAAATCAGCGTAAGTGAGTAGGCCTACAGGACAGCCGCATTAAGGCCAAGACCCACGAAATGCTAAGCTACGCAACGTTATGTGCCACCCGATGGATTCATTTCCATTTCTCACCAAATAAGTGTAACGGCAAGCCTTTCAATTATATTTCTTGGTTATAAGGAATTAAAACAGCTGTTTAATGCTTATGTTCAATACAAATCATTTTAATGCAAGTGCCTGATCTTTAGTCAATGTATGATGTTAGGTTACTGAAGCAAGCCACACTGCCTCACGGTCCCTATATCTACAGTTTCAGTTAATATTAATTGTCGTCACTTTGATCGCTGGCGAGCTATTTTACTATGGCAAGTGGCAATGGTAAGGTAAGTGTGATACTTATGGAATGAATGCCTTACTGGAATAAAATGTAACTGAAAGCACGAAATGGGTGAAATTGCAGTCAAGGCATATTTTGACAATCTTGGAGAAAGCCATCAGAACTTTCTTTGGTTGGTTTCCGATATACATGTATTTGAAAATGAGCCCGAGCCTTCTCGGTAGGCCTACTTGTCAATCCACAGATGGAAAAAGGATCGCAGAAGCACTGAAGTCCCCGGCAAAAATGACTTACATGTTAGTGTAACGCTAAAGAGTAGCTCAATTTCACATATACTGTATTTTTAAAGATGGAGAGTGATGGTGAACAATGGAATTACCTAAATCACAGAAATCTAACTTTGCACGAACATGAGATTCCTGAATCTCGGGAAACTATGGGTGGAAAAGTGGGCGCCTATCTCCACCGTTAATCATCTTGCTAACTACGGTAAATATAAGATGAAATTTCTAGAAATGGACGAGCAAAACACTGCGTGCTTGTAAGTTTATTAACAGAAAATAAGTGCAAATAATATTAACTCTCCTAAACCTACCTAAAAATAACTAAATAAATAAATAAATAAATAAATAATCTTGAATAATAAAAAAATATTAATAATAAAAACTTAAATTTGGTCTGTGACCTCGCTGTTTTGTTATCAGCTGATACATGTGGTTTCCTACCATTTCCAGGAGTATCAAAATAAAATAAAATTGCAAGAAATATTGATTTTACGAATAATAATAAAATAAACTAATTAAGGGACATCCTGTCCTTCCTATGCATTTAAATTCATATTCATGTTTTTAATCTATACAATAACTCCTTATTTTGTAGAAGTTTCTAACACAATCAGCTGACCATCTAAAATATAAAATACTATGAACACTAGAACTAATATTTATTAATTCTGTACTAGTACATTATGCAACGAGCCTATAATGGCTATAATTAAGACACGAGTATATTTTATAAAACGAGCGTATGCGAGTTTTATAATTTCCATACGAGTGTCTTAATTACCATTATAGGCGAGTTGCATACGACTGTTTATGTTCGACGATAATTATAATTTTATTATATGTTTTAACATAAATATTCATAAATATCTGTTCAGTCACTAGAATGTTGTGATCAGGTGCTGCGGTGGGTAGTATATCTCTGTTTTCCAAGCTCTCTGGACAACTGACGCATGCGCTCTGTGTGCTTCAATACCATATGTTCAGATTGTGCACCAGTATTCAGTAAAACTGTCACCGAAGTCCTTTCAAAACCACGTTCTGTGTAGAAATTGGTTTTGGGGATATTAAGGTACTGTGCTATTTCTTGTCTCATATTCACCAGCTTATTTACGCGAACATATGGACGGGGCACTTTCGGTAATTTATATAGACATGTTGGATTTTGAGCGCATGCGCGAAGGTATCCTTATCTAATTGGTCACACAACTGTTTCTTGAGCTCTGATTGGTGGGAGAAACTGTTTCATAATGAAAATAGTGTTATAATGAGCCTCATTATGATACAGTTTTCTGACACATAATAGTTAGGGTCGAATATAAAATTATTTTTAACGCTACATTCTTTATACTTCCACTTCTCTTCTTCATTCCGAACGAATATTCATCATTCTCCTCAGAGAATCCTTCTTCAACATTTCGTCGCAAAATACATTTTAAATACGCCACCCATTCATATCTGGCTTAAAATCGTCATATTCTGGCTTCAATTGCCCATGCGGTTAAGCTTAGCATTGTAGTAATGTCTTAATCAGTAATATTAATAATTCGATTAACTCTTCCGAATTATATACACTTTCTAATACACCCCTAAATACATTGGTTACCAATTTAAATAAATAAAACAGCTGTTTTCACAACACTCTTAACCTTACTTGAGCCTTATTCAAAAATGTAGGCTTCACTTTCAAACTTATATGGTATAAATCATCTTATTATACTTGTTACGACGCATCCGTAACTACACCTCGCATTCTTGCGGAAATATCCTATAATTCACGTAGGTTCTATCATTGAACACTACCAACCTCTAATTGTGGAATATATCTTCATCAATTATCATATAACTTGTGCAGAATATCATCAAATAAAAATATACGATATCAGATAACCATCATGTTCCACTACTTCTTACATCTCCATAATAAAATGTTAATAACCTTTGCAATTAAGTAGCATAAAAATATACATTTTTTACAGAATTTTGCTTAATAAACATACAGTAAGTCTCTCCTCTCTCTGATCGTACAGTACTTATCTTTGTTATTCACAGTAATAACAATACAGTAAACTCCCGATTAACCGCGGAATTGACTGGCGCGGATACCGCGGATAATCGAATTTCGCGGATAAGCCGCAAAATTTCTGGTAATGGTGAAACAAAGGTCGAAGGCACTATAAACAACACATAAGTGCTTTAAATAAGTATGTTTTACAATAAAAGGACGTACATGATAACAAAACTCAGTCGATGTTATGTGTGTTATTAAAAAGTCTTGTTTACTGTTTAACAAAAAAGAATCGGTCATTTGCTTTTGCTTTTTCGTAGTGAAACACTTTTTCATTATTTATGATTTGAGTTTTCTCAACACCATCTTTTCACAAACTGTTGCGTCGTCTTGCTCTTCAAGGTATTGAAGAATCCTATCAATGTGTCCTAATGCTGCATCATGAGTAACGGACCTCTGCATCTGCGTTTCCTCATTGTCTTCCGATTCAACCGATTCACGTTTTGTACTGTACATTATTAAGTGTACTGTACTGTATTAGCGATTTACGATTTTTAATACGTTTAAGAATTTAGTAACTTTATTTCAATTTTTGAGAAATAATTTTCGGTTTCAAAACATTCCTTTTTTATAAAAAAAATGTTCTCCTACAGGCACCGCGGATAATCCGCAAAGCGGATAATCGAGAGTTTACTGTACTTCAACACGACAAGTTAGTGTTTTCTAGAAAAACAAACCTGTTAGGGATCAAATATAGCATGGTTTTATTGATGACTACTTTAGTTTCAAGTTCACTAGAATGAATGAAATCTAGTCATGACATTTAACATAATTTAAAATGATTTTATAATGACTCCTTCGTCGCAAATTGTAACTGCAATTTAAATAAAATAACTGGATCAACATTCAAGCTAACTTCTCCTAATAACTACCATGTCCCAACTGTATTATAAAATACTGAGATCAATAGAGCATTCCTACTTCTCTCTAATACGAACTTCAAATTCAAAATTAATAAGAACTGAAGATAGACCAATTAAATAAGTCAAACTTGACATCATCGTGCCATTCTTCAATATGACCTCAATGCCGAAATTAATTTTCGAACAGAATCGAAAATATAAAATATCAATCTGGTTCTCAGTCGATAAAATTCCTACAAACTCTTCCTAAAATTCTACAAAAACCTACAAAAATCTCCAAACAGATTTAATAATCATAAAAGCGCAAAATTAAGTTACGCCAAACATCGTAAAAATATGAATCCAACCTATATCACTGAAATAAGCTTTAATATAACTATAAAAAGTTACGAAATGCTAATAAAATTGGTCAATCGTGAAATTTCTACAAGTTGCAAATATCTACAAGAGTAACTGGAAAATCTTCAATCTACCTTTGCCGCAAAGATGATAGGTGTTCCTCATACCCGGTTGAGTATGATACTTCATGCATTGGATGCTGCATTGCTGATCCCATTTCAGCATTTGCCTGGATCTGGTCCTTGGAACAGCTCTCGTTCTGGGACTGCCTGGACTAACTGGTTTTCTGCTCGGTCTTGGATTGTCGACTCCATTTCTCAACTCTGCTACATTTATCAGGTCTCTCCATCGTCGATTCTAGAAGTTCTCTCGTAAATGGCATAATTTCGAATCATTTAGGTCACTTTCTCAATTTCGTCGAGTTCAATTATCCAGCTTCCCAAACCAGGCGTTTAAGAATGCATCACCAAACACTTGTACTGTTGAATAATCTTCCTCTTCAACTCGTAATTTCTGAACTCCATTGCAAGTTTTTCATAATATTACTAAATTTCGAAAATTAATCGTAGATTTTTGCAAAGTCTATAAAATAGTGTGATGTAGAATTTGTGGAATATTTATGTAGATTATTATTTAATAGAGTGCTTATTCGTAGAACGTAGAATTGTATTGTTTCTTGGCGAAGTATAGCATAACTTCTCAATAATCGCTGTACTGAATCTTACATGCTTACTCGAAAAGTAATGTTTAATTGTTGTTACAATTGTAGTATAATGGTTGTAACTATTATCGTCGATAAATGTCGTATAACAGTATTTTAATATAGTTCCTCGGCGTTCTAACATATCAACGGAATACCTCTCGATGTTACCGTCAACTATCTATAATTCGCGCACTTCAGATTTCCGTCATCTATGATACAGTAAAATGAAGTCCTCTCCTCTGTTTTTCCAATGGCGTGGGTTATCAGATTCGCCACTCGAAATTCCCTGTCAATGTTCCGAATGAGATATTTTCTGTTTTAAAAGTCCTCTTCTGATATTTTGAAAATATGGACAAATACCGAATATTTTTCTGAATTGAACCTGGTACTTCTTGATGCATATTACTTATCCAGGGTAATTATAACTACAATTATTGTTCGCTATCACGAGTTCGCCACGCGTCAACTCCTTCCACTCTCTCCGTACGTGCGACTCGACTAGCCAGCCCAAACAGACAAAAAATACTTGCTGAATGACAGGTCGTCCCCCTCGCCGTCTTTTAATTATTACACCTAATTTAATTAGGTTCGACAAGATGCCTAGCCTGCGAATTTCTGATATAAATAAAATCTACATCAGACAAAGCTTTTCTTAATCTCCATACCGCAATATTTCATATAGGCCTACACGCTAGTTCGATACTCTACTTCATAACTTTGCCTAGTACTGTCCAATTTCCTTCAAATTTTGGAATCACCCTTATTACATTCAGTAGATCACAAATATGACATCAGAACCGGGTGAGTTAGCCGTGGTTGTTACGGCATGACTGCTGGCAGTCGCTCACATCCGGGAGGCGAGGAGGTTCGAATCCCCCCGCCGGCAACCTTGAAGATGGTCTTCTTTGGTTTCCCATCTTCCTTCCAGGCAAATGCCGGGGTTGGTCCCTAACTATAGGCCACAGCCGCTGCCTTCCAACTCCTCGTCCTAACCTTCCAACTTTCCTCCCCAACGGTACTTGTAGCTCACCCATTGGGTGACCGTCTCGAAGCAGCTACAAAACTGGCGAGCCGAACATGTCCTCGGACACTCCCGGCACTAAAAGCCATACGCTCAAAAAATGACTTCAGACAAAGCAAATATTGGGGTCAGAGTGCATGATTTATTTTTGAGAAGTACATATTGAACCCTTGTAATGAAGGGGAATGAGACTCATTTCAGGGACGTGTTGCGGTCCATACCGTTGTTGTTAAAATTATTTCCTTCTTATCATAACAAGAAACATAGGTAAAAATATCACACAGAAAGAAAAGTTAAGCCAAGATTTAACTAACATGAATTTAATTTCAGATTTAAAAAATAATAACAATCAACAAATAAACAACTGCCAATTACACCCGCAACATAACTAAATGAGAATAAACAAAATATCTCTGACGAGATTAAAGATAAGTTTCCAGGCCAACAATGGTCCTGTTCTCATTTCAATCATGTGTGGCGATGTGACGAGGATACTGTAAAGAACAAGTACTTTTTATACGCGACCCGCGACCATAAGCTACAGCACACAAGCTACGGGTCCGTATAATAGAGGTAGACAATGGTACTGGGAATAATACAACTAAACAAATGTTTACAAATACCTGACACTCGCTAACCTAACAAAATTAAAACAGAGATTCCCGCTCGGAACATTGATCAGGAGTCAAAGACACAAAATTTGCCTTATCAGGACTTCAATCAAACAAAAATAAGTACGAATGCGCGTGACTAACTAACTGACATCACCCGATGACTGTTGTCACCTTACAAGGACACAACACAGGGTGTCACGCAAAATCAAACAAATTACATGGAAACCAAACACATTGCTCAGTAGCAATCATATACAAAAACACAAGAATTAATTTTAAAACGAAACACGAGAATACTTGTCGTGCATGAGCAACAATCCTTTAAACTACCAATATTTTAACTAAACAGGCGCTCGCAATGACTAGGTCATAAGAAACCCTGTCCCCTCAACTCATTAGCGTGTCTTATCTGGATCTGCCGCAGGTAGATGTCTCGGCCAGCCAATGTCAATAACCTGGGGCGTGAACGAAAATATTCCAATGCAGCGCTAAGGCCTACATCAAGAACGTAGATTCTTCTCTGCCCAACAGTAAAATAAATGTGTGTGTCATTAATATCTCTGGCTAGCCTACCGCATAGCGCCAAGAATCGAAGCAAATTATGTGTGTCACAAATACCAACAGATCCAATTAATTCCCACGGAATTAAAGATCCACCTCGGGGTCGCTCAGAGTCTCACAATGAGCATCATCTGACGCCCATACAGCAGCAGACAAGGAAATCCCTAGCAAATTCCTCCGCGCAGAAAATCACACATTTTACACAAGACACATTTACACACATACGCACCACCAGGTTTGACAATCCCTGAAAAAAAATACATCAAAATTCCACCCACACGCAGCGCGTCAGATCTCAGATTCGACCGAAGAAAAAAATACTGAAAATTTTAATTTACAAAACACGACTAGAGAACAAACCGTTCCCTTCAAATCATGCAAAGGCAAACACCAGAATTAATCAAAATAAAGATTTTTACGCCTGTTTAATTAAAACAGCTAACAAAAAATCAAGGTTCCTCCCATTCTATTCTTAAATCAGATCTATAACATCACACTTGTCACACGACCTGTAACTCATGTTCGCAAAACAAACTATACACTCACGTACACGCGGCACTTGGATTAACATTACCCTGCATATTTACATAATACAAATCATACAAAAATATAGCCACGCAACATTATACATTTAAAATATGAGTGTCGGTACAAACCCTAATAGCAACTTTTAAAAAATCGCAACAATGCGAACAAAAAATCTACATTAAACTATGTACAAATCCCAGTCCAAAATCTAGCTACATGCTTGAAATAATTCAATGCGGTACTTTTTCTTTCAGCCACTCGATTCAGCTCACGTCACATGACATGGTCCCACAGGGTCTCTCTACTCCTCCATCAGCATCTCGACAGCAGATACCATGGCCACCATCCCAAAGCAGGTCCTCGTGGTCGACATCTTGGCCTTCATGAAAATGAAATGTTCACATACAATTTTGGTACAACAACCTACTAAATTGTAACATGAGTTACTCACTTCGCTCACAGTTCTTTAACAATTTTTATTCGTCGACCCTCCCTAATTAAATATAACCCTATTTACACACGCACTTGCACACGCACTCTTCATAATGACAGAATAAATTAGTTACAGTTAGACTCACGGTCTAGTTCATAATTTGCAAGTCCAAAGACTTAACAACTTGTGCAGTACTTTGCCTATAATTACGTCGTAATAAAACAGTGAATCGTCGGGCAGCACTTCGTTTCCTCAGAGACCCCGAAAAAGTGTGTCTCTAACTGGCATCTTGGACACCTTTATACAAGACAGACAAAGTTTCAGTGGGGGAGGGGGAACAATAACATTATTATAAATCGAAGCAGGTGAGCTATCGGCTCGGGCGAGGTATCATTCTTCATCATTTTTCATGCAGGTTACATTTCTGCCAAGCGGATCCAGGAACCGGCTATGAATACCACGCTTGCCTCACTGGCCCCTCCGCTCTGGCCAAATTGCAACACCTCCAAGCGTGCCTTCTCAACAGCACCAAATGCGTCTTCAAATATGATGAATAAAATTAATATGAAACATTATTATACAGCATGTATCATAAGGGTTCATTTGCCACCTGCTGAACTGAAAGTCTGGCTCAAGACATTGAGTCGATTTTCAGTAACTCAATAAGTTAAAAATCATCCAGTAATATCTCTAGTTTTTAAAGTGTCCCACTTCCGACTGTTCAGTGACATGCCTCGTCTCACTAATCACTTCTCTTATTGACTCATCGCGCTGCGGACTCCACACAGCTGTCAGCCCGTCACATCTGGTATCTCCCTCTCCTTCTCATACAAGCACGGCGACCTCTCGCTCCCGTCTTGTTTGTCAACACGCTGCCTGACTCAGTCGTACCTCACGTACAGTAGGGGCTACATTTTGTTGTGCTGTGCCCGTTTAGACCGGAGTCCGCACGACCACATATGCATTTTACCAATAATCAGTCAGCACGAGAATCAAAATATCCCGGAGCGCCAGATGGGTTAAAGCAAATCGCAAAAACGACATCAAATTTATAAAAATGCTTTGCTGATTTTTGGCTCAATGCAACAATAAGGATAGAAGGAGATTTAATTGGGTGAAACACATCTGGTAAAATTATCTCAGTTTATTTAAAGTTAAAATCTAACTGCAAGAATAATGCTCAAAGCAGCATCATCCACGTGTGGCGATCCACACTCTTATATACACACAATATACAGAAATCTTCCAAACACATCTGACAATCTTTTTGAAAACACAAGTCCGATTGTTAGTCCTGTGGACTGTGTTCCAAAATTATTAATATTATTCCAGCTCAAAATGAATTGTCCATACTGGAAATAACGTAGATCACTGTTTGACTATTTACATGATATTAACACTCGTAGAATAAATGTTTATAGAATTTCTTAAACTTTCATTTGTTTTCCAGTTTTCCAAAATATATCGTTGAAACTATTATTATCATCGTAGCAACACAAATTATTAACACATATTAACAACATCTGAAAAATATTTGACCATTGAGCATAGCATCGAAGAACTGTGCGAAGCACAACAACAATTAATTGTTCTTCTGACATTAAACATTTCGAGAAGTGACTCGATTATGAACTTCAAGTTCCAAACAAAATATATGATTTCTGAATCATTAACTTGATCAATAAATGGTTGAACCATTCAACTATTAGATTTTCCACTTGGGAACAATATTATAAAAAATATTTATATTTATGGCCATTTCTAGCAACTTTCACAACTTGCAATTCTTCGACAGAATGCGGAAATTAGAATTGTAGTCTTATAATGAATTCATTTAGTTCATGGCACTAGGATTGAAAATATCCTTCAAATTATTCGTGGTTAAAGAATTATTTTAAATTGGCAGTGGCCCATTCTACTATTTGTGTAAGAACACAATATTATAACAACAACAACAACGGCAAAGGTCTTCCTCTGAAGAAGAATAAACTACTATCATGACAAATCCGGGTTCTAGCAAAATCAAAGTCTAAATGGAATTCGTAAACGAGGTTGAAATAAGAACTGATGGTTTCAAAGAAATAACCTTCGGGTTATTCATACGACGAAATGTGTGGCTCCAATACTCCTACTATAAACCTGAGCCATCGAACCTGCTATTTGATTGATGCTCGAAAAAACCTTCATTCCTGCGACTTAAACCTGCGCACCTGGGAATGGCATTTCAACTACTCCACACACATAAATTATCTTCCCCAAAATTTATACAATAAATCAAGCCTCTGCTTGTTATCAACACTGGAAGATTAATAAACTTACAAGTTTATTTTATTTTACCATTCAGTTCAACCCGTGAATTTACCATACTCATGAAAAGCTTCATTTCACTTTCGAAGTGTATTTACGTCATGATTTTATATAAATACAACAATATCCTATTTGATACAAATATCATTTGCTTCCCGTTCCATGCCTCTCCGTGTTATATGAAACATATACTTTGCTCATAGCAAATATCAACTGTTCAACCAGAACTGAAATGTAGGTTGAATGCGGGCTTGCGCTAACCACTCTCCTTCGTAAAATCTCCTGTTCCAAACTAGAAATGTTTCAACTACTTCATAGGCTCTTTCTCAATACATATGATTATTATAAAATATAATATCCAAGAATTATTTAGAAAAATTATGAAAATTATTATTATTATTATTAGTGGATTATTATTATTATTATTATTTCAAATATGTTTAATTATCATCTCATCATGTGAGAATCCACATGTTCGAACCTTCGAATATGGAAAAAATATCCATTCCTCAACAAAAATAAATTTAACTTTTACAGTTACATCGGCTGATTACCGTGATTTCCCAAAAATATGAAAAATTCAAATAAATGCTCAAAATGCTCGGTCATCGATCCTAAACTGTTCTGAGTGCTGAAAATGCTCAGAATAAATCTAACAAGTCTTGCGTAAATCATTACAAGCTTTAAATATGACGAAAAAAATGTGTTGGTCATCTGCAGAAAAATAGTTTGTTCCAATTAGCTAGGCATAAAATAATTCAAATGTGGCTTACATTTCTTGATGTTCTTGAAGTGTAGTAAACCTGGTCTATACCAGATTTATCCGTAAACATGCCCTAGCGGACAAGCACGTATAATCCTTGTATCGGCCGCCATTGTAGACCCACAAATCGTCTAGTCAGACATAGTGGTGGTATCCTTCGACGTTTTAATAAACTGTGGTTCCATTTTAATATGTGCTTCTAACAAAGCCATAACAGTTTGTTTGAAAAGGGTCAGATCTAAGCGATCTCTTCTTAAATGTGTCAGTTGTAACTTAACTCACTGTAATCTCATCAGTACAAGAAAAACATTGACAGTCTAAGCAGTTAACGGCTGTTCTGAAGATCGTTCCCTGGGCATGGTTTATTAAAATCACCATCTGCCATGCGCTAGACAACCTGCAGTTTCCCTTGCGTAGACTAATGAACACCACCGTTATAGACTATTCTTCAATGTACTGACGGATCGAAGTGGTTAAATAGTTACAAAATATGAAAACTGACTTTAAATGGATTTAAACATCCAAGTATTAATTTACTATTGGACTGTGACAAATACTATTTTCTAGACCAAGTCTAGCATATGTCCTTTAGGAAATATAAATATTTCCACCAATGTCTGTAGAAATACAATCACCTCAGTGATTCTCCTCACCAGAAACTTACTAAGTTCCAACTCGTTTTCGCAGCACTTCTCGTGACTATCACGATTTGAAAAGTACTTCTTCGTAGAGGCGGCAACCATGTGCCTTGGCTCAGCGTAGACGCAACTTGTTCGCCAAGTGCTTGTGATGAAGTGAGCTAACTAAGCCTACTCCAGCTTGCTTTTATACAAAAACGGTCAGGGTCACGCGTCATCGCCTGATATCTAGAAATCCTCATATCTCTTGAATCCCTGGTCCGATTTACTTGATACTAATTGCATTCTCATTCATTTGGCCGTGCCAGTAATCTGATCCCAGTCTCAAGTCTCTGCTCCATAGTTAACTATTTAATCAATAAATAGTCTCCACCTCTGCTGTTACTTGCTACGTCATTTACCATCCAACTATCGGTAATTTCCTTCGAAAGGCTTCGAGAAGCAATGTAGCGCGATATTCAAATGTCCGAACTTTCAAAAGCTGCTACAGCCTTTCCCTTGATATCTAGGTGTCTGAAACTTGGAATACCCATTCCTAGATTTGGGCACAGTGCTTCTTCAAATTTCTAACAAGTTTGCTGCTTCATCATTTCCATCCTGCTCCCATGGTTCCATTCTATGGTATAATTTCCATCTTCTTCTCCCGCTCACGTCTTCTTCTCCTCCCGTCTTCTTCTTCTCCTCCCGTCTTCTTCTTCTCCTCCCGTCTTCTTCTTCTCCTCCTCACGTCTTCTTCTTCTCCTCCCGTCTTCTTCTTTACCACATTTCGAGGCCCTTGTTGGTTTCGCCTCGCGAATCCCTCCTGCTATTTTTCTGTTCGTTCTTGTCTGCTACTCTCTCCTCTTCTTCATGCAGCTGCTCCAAATACCTCTGAGTCTCTATATGCATGGCCTGCAAGGTTGGATTTGTTCCATCTCCCACGTTGTAAGTGTCGGGATTTTTGCGGTTCTCCATGGCTCTTCCCCACTTTCCTCGCTCTGTCTCTTTCTTTCTATGTATTTCTTCTATCTGTCTCTGCGACTCTCGGTAACGTGCCTCCCAATCAGTCCTGTCATCCTATGGTTCTGATTCCACGTTATCCCGTCGGTCCTTCCAAAATCGCGTTCCACCATTCCTTTGATACGGTCTTTCCTGCCTTCTGTTCTCCTGCCAATTCGAATAGCCCCTCTGGTAGGGTCTCTGATTGTTATGAAAGTTTCTATTGTTATTATGGTTGTGCCCATATCGTTCCCTGTTGTCTTGGTACTCTTGCCTCCGCGGCGTGAATTTTGTGTTCGTCGCCTGGGACCTAGTGTTCGTACTACTATTGTTCGTGCTCTTAACTACTTCTGTGGTGTTTACTTGCTCTAGTCGCTGCTGTCTCCCCTGAGGTGTGATTAAACTAGTCTCATCAAGATGTCTGAGAATTTCTTCCGCTTGCAGTGCCGTTTTCACGTTGGCCGTCACTAGAAATTGCTGGATATTCATGGGCAATTGCTTCCCTATCGTTAAGACTAGATTTCCTTCAGACGGCGGTTCATCAAGGTCCCTGAGTCTTACCATTTGTTGTGAAAAGAACTCAGAAAACTTTGTAGGATGTTTGTTGTGGTACTTTCGTGTGAGTATAGATCCATTCTCAACCCCTGCTTTAAGGACTGACTCCAGAACTTCCTTAAGAACGCCTCCTTGAATTGTTCCATATTCTCGAAAGTATACTTAAAACTCTGGAACCAAATTAAGCTTGAGCCCTGCAAAAATCTTTCTACCTTTCTTAATTGTTTCATGGGGCTAATCCGCTGATCATTGTAATATTCCTCCAGTTCCCGCAGAAAAGCTTTCGGTGTGGTCCCCATTCCGTCACTGAACTTAGAAGGTGTAAAGTCGTTTCCCCGAATGACTTGTATTATTTGTGGATTAATTGTGTTTTGCACAGGAGTCTATGTTCCGCCTCTGTGCTCGCGAATCGCCTCTGCGTTTACTCCTGTCTTCGGACTCTGTTCACTCCTCGTGCCACCAGCTAAGTTCGATAGCCCTAGGCTCTTCACGCTCTCCGGCCTCCCCCGTATTTTCTCAGACGAAAATAGTTTAGCTTGCTCCATTGTTCGTTGCTTGCTTTTAATGATCATGTCAGCTTGCTCCTGGATCTTGATTTTAATGCTTTCCTCAAGTGCCTGAATCCGATTTTGATTTTCTCCCAGCTTCCTAATTATCACTAATCTTTCGTCTTACGTATCTTCGCTCATTTGTTTCCAGTCCTTCCTTATTCTGTCCTTCATTAATTTTATTCTTTCTTCATTCATCTCTTGGTTTCCTGTCTGACCTGATTCTATTTTCGCCAGACGTTCCTCGATCTGCAATTTTTTATTTCCATCCGTTCCTCACGTTGCACCTTATTCTCTTCCATCCGTTCCTCCATTTGCATTTTAGTCTCCGCTATACATCTCTTTACCCGATGCTGGTCCACCTCCAACTGTGCCAACCTATCATCTGTCTTGATTTCCAGCCTATCCATTTCCTTTACAAGACCCAATACATTCTTATCGACCGTTTCAATCTGTTCTTGTATGTTGACCGTCTTGGCCTCCATTTGATTAAACCTCCCCCGTAGCTCATCCTGCGCGATTTTAATTCCCGGCGTATTATTTACACACGCCTTTTCAATCTGCTCTAGCTTAGCAACCACCATCTCATCCATCTCGAGAAGTTTCTTGTCAAATTTACTCTCAATAACCTGAATCTGTCCTAATTGCTTATTATTATTATGGTACATTTCATTAGCTAGTTTATCTAATTGTTTCTTGGTACTGTCATTAATATCTGCCGTAATTTTATTTAACTGATCTGTTTGTGCTACCGACTGTTCCGCAAACCTAGTGTTCAATTGTTCTGTATTGTTACTGTTTAATTCGGTTTTAAATACCGACAATTGTTCGTTAGTAGCGCCTTTCTAAACATTTAATTGTGCCGTAATACTATTGTTCAATGTCACTATTTGTTCATTAGTAGTGTCTTTCTGAACATTTAATTGTGTCGTAATATTATTGTTCAGTGTTGCTATTTGCTCATTAGTAGCGTCTTTCATTTCCGCCTTCATCTCTAACAACTGTTCTGTGATTCTTGCTGACGCAAGTTCAATGAGAGCGCTTATCTCGCCGATCGTTGCTATGGCAATACACAAATAATACTCTTGAGAAATAGGGACCATGCACATAGTGACGTCCGCTGCACACCCACACATGTTGACATTTACTCTTTAAAATACCCAATTCATTTATTTTTACGTTAATACACAACAGCAATCTATGTATCTTTGAGTATTATGAATTTACTTTCAAATTTAAATCACCCTCATTGATCTGATTTTAAATTCCTAACCTGCCTGAATTTACATTAATTTTTTTTAAATTAACCAAATGTCAATTAAAATTTTTAAGGCATCACCTCTCAGGCATTTAAATATTCCGAGTTCATTGGCTAAAACAATTTCTAATGTAATTTAACAGGACGCCCGAAACACTTCACAAATCAATCAAAATATCAAATACAACAGTGTTTCGTATTTGTTATTATTATTAAATGAACTCATTGATTTTACTTGGTCACAAATAGCGGTAAGACTTCGCTTAAATTTACTGAATTTACATTTTAAACCACCGGCGTTACCTGGCATCATCTTTCAGAAAATGAATATAAGGTAACAATGCACCATGGTGGCTAGCCATTCTACAAAGCAACAACAACAAACCCCACGTTGGGCAGACATTTTGTACTCTATGAACCCTTGTAAAGAAGCGGAATTAGACTATTTTCAGGGACGTGTTGCGGTCCGTACCGTTGTTGTTAAAATTATTTGCTTCTTATCATAACAAGAAACATAGGTAAAAATATCACACAGAAAGAAAAGTTAAGCCAAGAATTAACTAACATGAATTTAATTTCAGATCAAAAAAATAACACTCAACAAACAAACAACTCCCAATTACACCTGCAACTTAACTAAATGAAAATAAACAAAATCTCTCTGACGAGATTAAAGATAAGTTTCCAGGCCAACAATGGTCCTGTTCTCATTTCAATCATGTGTGGCGATGTGACGAGGATACTGTAAAGAACAAGTACTTTTTATACGCGACCCGCGACCATAGGCTACAGCACACAAGCTGAGCGTCCGTATAATAGAGGTAGACAATGGTACTGGGCATACTACAACTAAACAAATGTTTACAAATACCCGACACTCGCTAACCTAACAAAATTAAAACAGAGATTCCCGCTCGGAACCTTGATCAGGTGTCAAAGACACAAAATTTGCCTGATCAGGACTTCAATCAAACAAAAACAAGTACGAATGCGCGTGACTAACTAACTGACATCACCCAATGACCGTTGTCACCTTACAAGGACACACAACAGGGTGTCACACAAAATCAAACAAATTGCATGGAAACCAAACACATTGCTCAGTAGCAATCATATACAAAAACACAAGAATTAATTTTAAAACGAAACACGAGATTACTTGTCGTGCATGAGCAGTAATCCCTTTAAACTACCAATATTTTAACTAAACAGGCGCTCGCAATGACTAGGTCATAAGAAACCCTGTCCCCTCAACTCATTAGCGTGTCTTATCTGGATCTGTCGCTGGTGGATGTCTCGGCCAGCCAATGTCAATAACCTGGGGCGTGAACGGAAATATCCCTATGCAGCGCTAAGGCCTACATCAAGAACGTAGATTCTTCTCTGCCCAACAGTAAAATAAATGTGTGTGTCATTAATAGCTCAGGCTTGCCTACCGCATAGCGCCAAGAATCGAAGCAAATTATGTGTGTCACAAATACCAACAGATCCAATTAATTCCCATGGAATTAAAGATCCACCTCGGGGTCGCTCAGAGTCTCACAATGAGCATCATCTGACGCCCATACAGCAGCAGACAAGGAAATCCCTAGCAAATTCCTCCGCGCAGAAAATCTCACATTTGACACAAGACACATTAACACACACACGCACCACCAGGTGTGACAATCCCTGAAAAAAAAAACACATCAAAATTCCACCCACACGCAGCGCGTCATATCTCTGATTCGACCGAAGAATGAAATACTGAAACTTTAATTTACAAAACACGACTAGAGAACAGACCGTTCCCTTCTAATCATGCAAAGGCAAACACCAGAATTAATCAAAATAAAGATTTTTTACGCCTGTTTAATTAAAACAGCTAACACAAAAATCAAGGTTTCTCCCATTCTATTCTTAAATCAGATCTATAACGTCACACTTATCACACGACCTGTAACTCATGTTTGCAAAGCAAATTATACACTCAAGTACACGCGGCACTTAGATTAACATTACCCTGAATATTTACATAATACAAATAACACAAAAAATATAGCCACGCAACTTTCTACATATAAAATATGAGTGTCGGTACAAACCCTATCAGCAATTTAAAAAAAAAGGAATCGCAAGAATGCGAACAAAAATCTACATTAAACTATGTACAAATCCCAGACCAAAATCTAGCTACATGCTTGAAATAATTCAATGCGGTACTTATTCTTTCAGCCACTCGATTCAACTCACGTCACATGACATGGTCCCACAGGGTCTCTCTACTCCTCCATCAGCATCTCGACAGCAGATACCATGGTCACCATCCCAAAGCAGGTCCTCGTGGTTGACTTCTTGGCCTTCTCGGAAATGAAATGTTCACACACAAGTTTGGTACAACAACCTACTAAATTGTAACGTGAGTTACTCACTTCGCTCACAGTTCTTTTACAATTTGTATTCGTCGACTCTCCCTAATTTAATATAACCCTATTTACACACGCACTTGCACACGCACTCTTCGTAATGACTGAATAAAATAGTTACAGTTAGACTCACGGTCAAGTTCAAAATTTACAAGTCCAAAGACTTAACAACTTGTGCAGTACTTTGCCTATAATTACGTCGTAATAAAATCAGTGAATCGTCGGGCAGCACTTCGTCTCCTCAGTGACCTCGAAAAAGTGTGTCTCTGACTGGCATCTTGGACACCTTTATACAAGACAGACAAAGTTTCGGTGGGGGGAACAATAACATTATTATAAATCGAAGCAGGTGAGCTATCGGGTCGGGCAAGGTATCATTCTTCATAATTTTTCATGCAGGTTACATTTCTGCCAAGCGGATCCCAAATCGGTCGGCCAATTAATCAAATTACAGTTCGCGGGCTTTTTCAACCCACGTGCAGATTCCGCGCCACTCCAGGCGTCTCTCTGTGATTCGCTAGATTCAAGCGTAGCACGTTGGATATTACCACCTCTCCGTGCCTTTAGACGCCAGCCTGACAAAGACTTCAGGCCAAACGTAAAGTGCATGCACCCCATTTCCAGGAACTGGCTATGAATACCACGCTTGCCTCACTGGCCCCTTTGCTCTGACCAAATTGCAACACCTCCAAGTGTGCCTTCTCAACAGCACCAAGTGCGTCTTCAAATATGATGAATAAAATTAATATGAAACATTATTATACAGCATGTATCATAAGGGTTCAATATGGAATTCAGGTAATGACTTTATTTTCAGGCCAAAAGCTCAAACGGTTCCAAAGTATCAAGTATGGTCACTTACTGAAACGAAAACACACTATTAGGTGGTGCAGTTTCCACGGGTGGCAATGCCAGAACTGAATCTGGCGCAAGGGCAATCATTGATATGGAGAATACTGTCTTGGAATACATTACCCCAAGCCTGGTCGCCCAAGTCACTTATCATCCGTGTTAGCCAGGGGAGTTTCTGTAGACTACGTCTTGCAGAGCAGCTCTGTGTGAGGCAAGCATTATCCTGTTATAAAGGCACATCAACTTCCTGTTGCAAGAACGGTAAAAGAAGGGGCCGAGCAACTGTTGTGCACGTACTTAACGCGGGTCAGCGTTCTCTCCACAAAAACACGAGTTGTAGATTACTAGTGGGGTGGGGTCAGTGTGTCTTGAGGGCACTCACCATGCACAGCACTTCTTTAAAGTTAGAATCTGCTTTTATAACTGAATACCAAACGCGGTATTTCATTCTGGAGATGCTTCTCCACTCATCTGGTGAACTTATTGCCATGTACATTTATGCTTACCAGGGTTATTTTACAGTCTCATTAACATAAATAACGTACCGCTAAAGGTAGGTAAAGGTGGTATAATAAAGCTTGTTTACGGCTGAGCTTACCGTTTCTTCATCCAGTCTCATAAAATGTTTATGGTATAATTATGTACAGTACTTCTTAGCACAGAAAAATAAGGCTAACGTAATTTCTTCTGTTGTGTTATATATTCACTAATGGTGTGACCGATCTTAAGGAATTGAATGGAAAGGAAGAACATCGTCAGATAAGCGGTCAAGTTCGACTAAGATACATACGACTGCTAACTTTAATTATTCTGCATGTCCCAGACGGTCTATAATGTTCTCTGAAGCAGGAATGATGGATTTATATAAGCAACAATTATCATAGCAACACTGAGACTGCTCATTATACCAATTGTAAACTTACCTTTCGTAAGAATAAAATATCTGTACAGATATGTTGCCAATTATATGAACTAATAATTATTTGCATTTTAAACATTATTTCATAGCCTTCATTGCAACCACCATGGCCTCGAATAATTTAGAGGTATGTACTAGAGGAGTTCAGTCGTACTGTCATGGGTTCGTTTCCTGACACAAACTATATAGTATTCCCGTCTTAATGTTGGAACCGAATGCACTCAGCCACTTCAGGGCAACTGAGATTAGCTAGTGTTGCATCCCATGTTACCCAACCTACTCAAGGATTTCAGTGGTATCTTATATTTAGTATACTGCACGGTATGGGTTCCCGCTGTCTCCCTGAAATACTAACAACAATTTTGTTGTAGTTTCCAATTAGGAGCTTGGACATCATTATCATTCAGTCCCATGTAAAAGTGTGTGTGTAGAATTCTCTCACACAAGCTGTGTTACTGTCGTTTTGTAGGTGTGGGTATATTTGTAATTGAGGTGAGGATAGGGAAGGAGGCCCCAGTGTCCCTAAGCTAGGAACCATCCTGCCATTCGCCTGGAGTAGAAGTGGCAAACTAACGGAAAACCACTTCTAGTATGGCTGAGGTAGGAATCAAACCCACTACTTCTCCAGTTTACCCTCCGAGGCTAATGGAACCCGTTCCAGCCCTCAGAAGTGAATTGAGTTCCTTGAAAGAGCCGGTAATCAAACACGGGCCCCAGGGTTGATAGCCAAGAATGCCACGAATGCGAATTACTCTGAACTGAAGCAAATGTTCATGTTTGATGGAGTCTTATACGTTAATAATGTTTCGGACAATAGAGAGAACAGCATAATTATGTCAAATGATATGTTTAAGTTTAATATTTATGTTTCATTTTGCAGCAAATATGTAGAACAGGGGGCTATAAATTCAAACACGACAAAACAGAATTCAACCAAATTTGGTACACAGGTAGCACCAGCAAAGGACACCCCATTGTCTAACTTTATATTGCCACCATCCTAACGGAAACCCAAATTTTCAAAGCTTACATCAAATCACGACTAAACTTCTCATCATGTAGGAAGCGTCTTGCGCCCAAACTACAAGGTCATCAGGTAAACAATTTCAAGATGGAGGCCGTGCGAATTATATTCCATAGCATATGATCCAATGAATCAATGTTCACAGTACATAGTATTCACATGGTTTTATATGAGGACTATCTTTTTCCAATGTGTTAAGTACATGGGAGAGCATATTGAGCGCAACCGCCATCTTAAATTATTAAATATAAAATTAAATAACTCTCAACACTTTAGAGCTACAGTAACCAAAATTAGTGACAAGGTAGGACCGTATATGTGGCACTGTATGGCCAAGGCAAATGAACAGACTGTCCATATATTAAGGATGGTTGGTGGCTGTGCGAACTATTAGTACATTAGAATCAACAACTCCGAATGAAAGTGGGTAATTAAGACGAATATTACCAAGATGTGAGTATCATTTAAGAGCTCTCACTTCCATTATTAAAAGGGTTCTCATACTTAATATAGCGCACATCGGCCGTTTGATATTTGAAAATAAGTTAATAACTTTCGGTAGCCTATCCTAGATCTTTAATAAAAAATAGTAAAAAAATAGAACCGAATTGGTCGCTTCGTATGCCTAAGGAAAAAGAAAATTGACTCCACAGAGTCAAGATGGCGGCCAGTTGTACCCTACTAATAAAGTATACAAATTAGTAACTGAAGTTGTTATTACACAATTAAGACGAAACCTGGCAGAAGAGGTTTATTGTTTAAAAGGCATCAGTAGCGTTAGTGATACACGTATCACACTGAATATGGCACGTAGCGGCTATCCTGAAATTTAATAATTTTAAAGCAAATAACGTTCTTTGTATTAGAACTACAATACGAAAATTAATAATAAGGTAGAAACCAATATGGAAATGTCCAAAGCAATTTAACTGCGACTTTAAATTTTCAAGATGGCTGCTCGGCGTAACATTAAAACGTAATAGTGAATCATTCAGAATGTAACTATGCTATGAAAGCAAAACTTACTAAGAAAGGAGTACAATATAAGGGACCTTGCTGAAATAAGCCATATGAAAAACACACTGAATTCAACGTACGGCGGCCACCTTGAGAATATAGAATATGATCATGCATCACTCAAAGTAATTTTAAATTTCATCAACGATAATTAGCAGTAACATAGAACCATGTAGGTGGCATCCTCTGACCAAGTCAAAAGTACAGTGGTTCTATACACTCACATTGGCCGCAGGGCGTATTCTTAAAACTTGAATATATTTAATTCACGATACAGCCTAATAGCACAATTACCGCGAAATTTGGTGGGAGGTAAGTAATATACAGAAAAGCTAACTACCAATACTCATAGGGATATCATACTTAATATAGCGTGCAGTGGCCATCTTGAAATTATACAATATACTGAGCCCGAGTTCACATCTGCAATGTGACATCGGTAGCTCATGAAGAGTATGACTTCTGTGAATGAACCGAGGACTCCCAAAGAGAAAGTATGAGTGACTCTAATTTGAAGCACCACAAGTTACCGCGCCGCCAATGTTAATTTTTTTTATTTCTTGGAGACTGAATTGATTAGAAGAGGTTTGTACATATTTCGAAGCACTGGAGAATTATATGATTTTTGTTAGTAAAAGGAAATGAAGATGTAATCCCGCAGAGAATGCGAAGAATGTTTATAGTTGCACCCTTGACTGGTGACTCGTTCGGAACATCCGGCATTTTGATGAGCACACTTCTATAGCAGGCGAGGTCCTGTGCAGACGTAGTCTATAATTGTTGTCTGAATCCACGAATACCAAGTTCGATAATTACCATCGTGTGCGTAATAACGTGCTAATGCGCGCAGTAGAGCTACCAGATCTAGTAAGAACTGTGATTTAAAGTGAATTAATAATATTTGTGAAATTGGTATTTTTCCGTCAACCCGGAAACGAACCTAGTTAGGAGCACATGGTTGCTGATCGAGTGAAAACTGTTCAGATTGCTAAAACGTTATAATTCTTGGTGTAACACTAACCGGCATTTATGAGGAGAATTTTTCTTGAGAAAATCGCTCCAGTTTAAAGCAACAAGTGTGTTTTTAAATGACACAAAAGTTTTGAGTGAGCCTGGTGGCACAAGCTGCTATGTCGAGTCTGTGAGCGGATGAATACATGGACATTCTTTGCAACAACCCGCTATATGAGTGTAGAATCTGTGAATTCAGTTAATCAAAGTTACAACTCATTTAAACTCAGTGAAAACCGCGAATATTTCACCATCATGGAGCTAACTTTATTGGTTCAACGCCACGTGGACACGCTGATTATTCCAGCTATAATGGAGATTACTATGGAATAAAATCCCGATATGGAGGGGAATAGCGACGGATGACGCTTATTGATGGAAGGACGGAGTCTTGGCTACTATAACCATGCCGCAGAACTTTCCGAGGAGACCAAGCAATGCATACACGCTGGAGACGTGTAAGGAAGTCATGTGAGTCCGACTGAAAGTCGATTCTTTTATGTACGATCATGACAGGGAGGATTAGATATAGAAGACCTTACATAGCAGATTCTTAGGTAGGGTTTATCTCTTTATTTCACGTAGTTATTTAGTACTACACTATACCGTATCATTTGCCAGAGCCCGGGACAAACGATCTTGCCATTATCATTGTAAATACATTTTTGAGAGCTCGAGAACAGTGCGCCGAAGGGCCCGTTTACGTAAAAGCATTCCGTTATATAATCATGCCACCAATGCATTCCACTGGCTACAGTTAGTCCTTGTATACAGATGTTTTTCAAGGCCGTAGCCCGGCAAGTGCCATTTATACTGACCTACTGGTCGCGAACGCCACGCACTCTTCAATAAGTGAATGGATTTAGAAGGCAGTGAACTGTATGTTAGCAGCCACCGCATGAAACCTGTTTTGAAGCTGCACAAACACATGGGAGTGTTTCTTTTTATATATATCAATTGACAATCTGACGACTATGAACCAATGCTGTAATTATTAAGATGAGTCAAGCAGGATATATTGGGTTCGATGTGAGGGGTCATTTTGTAACTGTAAGGAAGACCAAGGTTTATTATAACACATGTTTCTTGACTGCATAAGTTTCTGATACAATCGCAGTCCATGCACACTTTAAGCACGTTTAAGAGTACAATTAAAATCCACAGCTGATTTGTACAGCAGATTATAACCTTGTCCACAGGCTGGAATTGTATAAGGCTAGTGAAAACCATTGTTACATTTATTAAACACTACAGAGGTAGGATCTGATTACCCTTAGTTGCAAGGTACGCTTTTTTGGTACTATTTGAGCCAGTAACGTGTACGATTTTTGTCTCGTTGACTGAGCAAATGGCCCACGGGCCGAGTGTTATTGGGAAGCACTTATATGTGCACATGAAGTCTGACGTTGGTTTGATTTACACCAATTTTTCACACTTTTTGAGTTTAACCTGGTCACTAAACCAATACAGAGAAACTGGTAGGAATAAAAATGACTTTAATAAATAAGATTATAATAATCAAATAGCATGATTTTTATCTAAACTGAAACCTAAATGAAGTGTTTGGAAATATTTGCAAACATGAATAAACCCACTAAACGTAATGAAGCCTAGATGGCCAATGCTTCGATTTTGCTATTCTTCGACATCTTAAATACAATTTATAGCATTTCCTAGTATGAGACGACGATCAAGTTAACTACGTGTTTAAACACGGTAATTAATCTGATAATGCAACATTAGACATGAATTGCTCATGCCGTCGCCGACATAATTTCCTCTCCCATACATTCATGACCCAACTTCACAAAGAGTGGAGCTGTGAGTAGGCAGGTCAGTGGCGCCAATTGCGCAAATTTAAAGAGTGATTTGTAATAAATTTGTGTTGTTCCCTAGGATAGCTTTTCCCGTTTAATCTGTTAGGTTTAGAATGTGCTTAGAGTTTGCTTGGTAATACATTTTGGATGAAACGCGTCTCGTTTGCATCATTGCTACTGTTAACGTACGGTTGGTATTAGCTTAATTTACTGTAACGTTAAATGTTAGAGATGGGACCATCATAGCATAGTTGTCAAACTTATTGTGCAGTAAATGTAACGAACTATTTGCATTGTAAACAAGTAAATATCATTCTTTGTTGTAAATTCAGGCTTGTATTGTCATTATTATTGCAATCTCCGAAGTTATTGTGTAGGGATGAATTTCGTGCCATTCTCTTAGCCTTATTTGTTGATTTCTTCATTTGTAGTAGGACTTCGAGAAGCTTAATTTTTAGGATTTTTCGTATGGAGACGAATATATTTATATATGAACTGATTGAGGGTATTAAAAGGAAGTAGTACCTCTGATAAAGAATTAGGCTATTTGTCACTTGTAAGACCTATTCTGGAATATGCCTCGGCGGTTTGGGATCCATATCAAGTAGGGCTCATCAATGAGTTGGATATGGTACAGAGAAAGGCCGCTAGATTTGTGGTCAGTGACTTTAATCCAAGGAGCAGTGTGAGCCGTATGTTAAAGAAACTTGGGTGGGAATCACTGGAGGCTAGGAGGATGAAATCTAGACTCTGCGCTATGTACAACACGTATACAAATCAACCAGCATGGGATGAGCTTAGCAAACGATTGGGAAAGCCCACTTACATGGGTAGGAGCGATCATCCTTTCAAAGTTAAGGGCCGACCACAGCGAACAAATTATGGTAAATATTCTTTTGTAAACCGTGCCATTGATAACTGGAACTCTCTACCTGCCGCAGACTTAGAGCCTTTTCCCAAACATATAGGTGTGTTTAAGAAAAGACTGACTATTTTTGTAAATACTCCAGTTTAATTGTTGTATAATTGTTATTGAATTGTTATGTATAATTATTTATTTGTTATGTATATCCAATTTGCCACCGGGGACACACCCCCCATTGCAAATAAATGAATGAATGAATGAATGATTAGCACGGATTAGCCGTTTTTAACCTCTCTGAAGTAGGTTAGGGGTCTGCCACTTTTTGAATAAATCGAGTGCTATTTGAATGTATGCCTGGCCTCTTTATTGTATTTTTGTGTTTGTATTCCTCTGGACTGGTAGTTTTGATCTCTCATTATACCCGACACCCTCGAGTACAGTTTCCTTGTGCATTCCCAGTCCAAGAATGCATTCCTCCCCATCCTATATGTCTTCTCGTTGGAGGAGGGTTTCGGAAGGGTCATATAAGGTCTGTGGCTCCCTGAAATCCTCGTCAAAAGGGCACAATACAGACAAATAACTCTATATATTTTGCAGATTCAATATCTCAAATTAGCACTATGTAGAAATGTACTGTATTTGGGCTTTGTATACAAAAGGAGACTCCCGCCATATGGTGAAGAGGGTGTGCTGAACATACTCCTAAAACTTCAAAATAAACAACTCAGGATCCTTTTGCGCAATTAACACGAAACTTTGTAAGAGGAGAGAATCAGATAACGTACCTCGCTGGCATTAGTCATAAGACTAGCACACTGCATATAGCACGCAGCCGCCAATTTGAATATATAAGATATTAATAACCACAATAAATCTTGTATTAGAGTTACAGTACAATGACGACACGCAGCAAATATGTAGTGTCACATAACAGGCTTTCTCTGCAGATGGCGCAAGATAAATTATTCCATACATTCAAGATGGTGGATGGGCATACTTTTCTAATGTTTCGTTCAATTCCTCTGGACGAAAAATCGCAATTATAACGAAACTTAATAAACGTAGCGTCTTATATTGGGCACATTTCTTAACGTTCATCACAAGAACATTCTATTATACTTCTTGATAAGGACAAAGAGGTATATCTACACCCTTACATTCAATAACTTCATAAAATATACAGTACATGAGTCATATGTTTCTCTTTTGTTTCCAGTCCCACCGCAGAAGCCAACTATCTTTGATGACCGAGGCAAGGAAGTCCCGTCTATCGCAGGCCCGTACGAGGAGGGAGGGGACATGAAACTGACCTGCATTGTATCTGGAGGTATGAAACGTGTAATGATGTTCAATTTAAAGGTTAATTGTTTCCTTGTATTAACCTTTTATTACCTAGCCCATGTCATAAAGCGAGTGTACGGTAGTTTATTTATTCACCACTAGATTGTTTCTAGACAAGAGTTAGAGGGACCAGCCTCGGGACCTCCTTTTTACGTGGAATCCGAACCACAGGACATGGCATTTCACTTCCAAAATCTCGCATGCATTGACCGGGAATCAAACCCGTTCCACCTTGGTGAGAGGCATACAGCTTGACCGCTGCGCCACCACGCCCCTTATCTCTGGTTGACAAAGGCTATTATTATAATATATAATACCCTGATAAAAGGAAACCTATTAATATATTAAAGAAATTTTTTAATTAATCCAGAATAACTTGACAAAGAAAATGCTATTGAAATGAAACTAATAAGACTAATAATATTAGAGGAACATAAAAATAACTAAAGTGACAACTTGATTATCAAGTTATCAAGTAGATTGTTGAGCTCACCAGGTGATTGGTTGTTAATGTTGTTGTTGTTCCTGCTGTCGTTTTTGTTTCCTTCCATAGAACCCATGGATCGGATCAGATGTTGTTCCTTCTTCTTCCGGATTCAGATACATCGGGTAGTGTGGACTGCCACAGGGTTCTTCATTGTGATATTATATCGTAGATCTCGAAAAATATATAAGTCAGCGACATTTCGAACGAGTTCCTTAGTGAACGATTTGACGAGTGTTACAGTAGTCGGTTCTTTATTTTGATAGCGAGGTATATATTTCATTTCTCAATTCTCTCCCATATTGCCTTCCACCAATAATCTTGTCGATCCAGCGTAGTGGATAGCCTCTCCCCCAAGTCTTGTCATTGGTAAATGTATTTAGGGAATATCACAGTTGAAAATTCTAAGAATTCTTCCAGTCATGAATTTCAGAACAGGCAATGGTCTCTGGCAAGAAATAGAGTATTGTGGAAATAAGTCCAAATCCTCATAAATTTGACGTCACAGGTGACAACTAACTCATTACCTGTTTCTTGGTAAACGCTTCCTAATGGAAACGTAAGCTCTTGTTCTTATTTCTGGGAAGAATTGCACCATGGGGCGAGCTGATTCCATACTGTCCGTGTATAAGTGCTCATTAGGTACACGACTTCCTTGAAAATCCTCTTCAAATTACCAATAATACAAGGAACATGTATTGTAAATCTTTAAGTAGTTTTATAATTCCAAGCAGGTGTTGGTGGTCTCAACAAGTATCATTACTCATTTCTCCAGAAATTCTTTCTAATGGCTGATAACAATTTCAAGAAATCTAGACTCAACATGTCTGACACCAAGTAGAACTAATGATATTTTAAATGCTTCCATTTCAATCCAACACACATTATGAAATGTAAAACATTAAAATGAACTTTAATGAAGTTAATAATAACAATAATAATATACAGAACATTAATAATAATGGTAACAATTAGAATAGTAATGATATTATTAATAATAATATAATTAATTGTTCATGAAATAGACTCCTTCTGTATGGTCTGATAGTTACAGTATGGCATCTTTCAGTAATGAGTCACAGGAGTTCAGTTTAAGATAAGGCAAATGCACTGCTTCTAAAATTTACAAAATACAAACTAGAAAGTTCACAAGTAGACAAAGATTGTTGTGGTGGTTCATTAGACGAAGCTTCACCTACATCACTTGAGTAGGATACGAAAATTAAAAATATGATTATTTTTGATTTCGCACTGCTATAACATATACTTGAATTGTTGGATACGGCTGAACAAATTAGACGGCTTTCATTCCAGCAACACTCTCCACTATCATTTCATTTCATCTGTCATTCATTTAATCATTGCCCCATAGAGGAGCGTCAGGCCTCGGCAGCCGGCACAGTTCATATCCTCGCCGCTAGATGGGGGCTTCATTCATTCCATTCCTGACCCGGTCGGAGACTGGAAGCAGGCTGTGGATTTTCATTTTCATTCAATCCTTGTGCCATAATCTACTATGCTTGGATGATTTGATCGTCAGAGAACTCATTTTTATAAATTGATTATTCACGTAGCCAATATTCTGTTTTTGTGCTTATCAGGTTTCCAAAAATGTGTAGGCCTACTTAATAGTCTTCCATCACCCTGGAAAATTTCGGTTTGATTGTTGCAATAGTTTCGGAGATAATGAGTAATGGTGAGATATTTTGCACTGTCAGCATGTTGGATTACTTTAAATGAAAGCCATATATTTATACAGGGTGTAATTGATATAATGGAAGTCCGTTACACTGGTGATATAAGAGACTATTCTAAGCTCCCTAGGTAAACATTTTCTCACCTATCTTTAAATTGAAAATTAATCATTTAAAAGTCAATGTTTTTAGGTTCTTCAGAAACTCTTCAAGCAGAACGTGGGGCGGCAGTCTAGGGGGATGGTTCCTAATTTAAGGCCACGGACGCCTTCTTCCCAATCCTCACCTGAATTACAAATACCCAAATTACTACAGAAACCACAGAAACACAGATTATCAGACAAATTCTACCCACACCCAACTACATGGGGCTAATGACCAAAATATCCAAGCCTCTCAAACAAAACATCAAGTATTTTACTTCCGTCTTACATGATTCTGAACAGACTGCGGTAGGTCAGAATTTTGTCCCACTGTGCCGGACTCCAATGACACACCAGGGCTCATTATCGAAATTATTTTATAATTTACATGAACATCAATCAATGAGTACCACACTTACAAAGTAGGTTACACAATACTACCGGTCCTAACGTCCCAAGCCATTGCCTGCAATTTCAACAACAACAACAACAAGAATAACAGCAATACAAATTTTCTTACGAGACGGATAGCTCTATCCTCATAACAGCTGATACCACCCCTCAACCGGTAAGATCAATGCTCCGATTACGTAACAACTTCTCCTTCACGCGTCGTCCCACCTCGCCGTGCCTTATTTTCCCCGGACTGCTTTTCCACCTTCTGCTTGAGGAGTATCTGAAAAACCCAAAAACATTGACTTTTTAATGATTAATTTTCAATTTAAATATAGGTGACAAGATTTTTACCTAGGAAGCTTAGAACAGTCTCTTCTATCACCAGTGTGACAAACGTCCTTTATATCAATTACACCCTGTATAAATAAAAAGACACTCACTCGCTCACTCTCCTCCTTCTCCAAGAGCTAAAAAGCTGAAATTTGCAAACTTTAAACTCATATCGCCAATATTCAGGAGGATACAATCATGTGCATCTGTGACACAGCGGCATGTTACAACCAAATAATTTATGCAATTTCCATTCACTCGAAAATATTCAAAACCATTCGTTAATGGGTTTGAGAAGAGAGCTGTTTCTCCCTTTTCTCGTTCTTGTTTCGTCATAGACTGGAGAAGCAGTATTGATCTTGGTTCGTTGGAATTTTAATTATACATCCTAAGTAGTTAGTTGTTGAAACTTTAGCCTCTATTCCCAGTGCTTAAAGAAACAATGCGGGGCGGGAATTTAGGAGGCAATTAGAATCGGATATTTATCTTCGTTGAATGACTCACAGTTCGTTGCTTCGCTCTTGTTTGGACAGTATCCCCTCTGCTCTCGGCATTCTACTCTTGCGTGGACGTACAGTATCTAATCTTTGTCCCTCTGATGAATGTTTCCAACTCACTGCTATACTGAACATAGGGACTCCTGTCATTATACGAAGTAAAACTAATGGCATACAGTATTTGTGCGACAAATGTTCCAAGAACTTCTAAACTATTTCAACAGTATTTTAAGAGGAATTGCTTGAATCTTAATTTAATGCAAATTGAAATACAACTTATTGAGGATGAAGGCATCCTTTGAAGGTTGACCCCCTCCCCACATTTGCTCCATGAGACATTGTCCTTCCTTCACTTCCTATTGAACCCTCCATTATAGCCGTGCGCGTTAAATCATGCACCACGGCCGTGCGCCGTTGCTGCAGAAAGTCTGGAGGTCGCAGTTTCGAATCCCGGTGCTGACAGCGCCTACCATGAGTGTGGGTTTTCCCAGTGTTTTCCACAATCCCTCCAGACAAAAGCCGGAATAGTACTTTATTTTAAGTCACGGGGTACCTACCCCATCCCTATCCCGAGTACAATAATTACGCACAATACTACAGTCAAAACAAGCCTCCGTGGCTTAGGCGGCAGCACGCCGGCCTCTCACCGCTGGATCCGTGGTTCAAATCCCGGTCACTCCATGTGAGATCTGTGCTGGACAAAACGGAGGCAGACAGGTTTTTCTCCGGGTACTCCGGTTTTCCCTGTCAAAATTCCATTCCAGCAACACTCTCCACTATCATTTCATTTCATCTGTCATTCATTTAATCATTGCCCCAGAGGAGTGCGTCAGGCCTCGGCAGCCGGCACATTTCATATCCTCGCCGCTAGATGGGGGCTTCATTCATTCCATTCCTGACCCGGTCGGAGACTGGAAGCAGGCTGTGGATTTTCATTTTCATTTTCACTACAGTCAAAACACGAATACAACTTCCTATACGCTTTCTCAGTGTGAAGGCTTTGTCATCGTCTTTTTGCCTTCTACGAGTAGTTGGTGGATAATCGGAGCCTTCAAATTTTGCCTCCCTAAACCGGAGTTTACTTGTGGTAGGATGAATAGTTTCTATAGACATTTTGGAAGCCATTTTTCAGTGGTAACTCCGTAATCTAGAAAAGGAATTGCTTTTCTGTCGGTGAGCACGTTAATATAATGGCACATCAAGAGTTTAGTGCTTTTCAGTCGGTCAACACGAATGTACCCAAAAGAGATGGGTTATGCCCTAATCCTGAAATAAATTACATGAGATTTATTAATCTCATGTAATTTATTTCAGGATTAGGGCATAACCCATCTCTTTTGGGTACATTCGTGTTGACCGACTGAAAAGCACTAAACTCTTGTTTACTAAGGCAACACTGAAAATATGGCTTCAAACACCACAATAATGGCACATATCTTCTCACTTCAGATAACCTGCAAAATATTAAATGGGGGTTAATTCGATGATATATTTTGTTCGTGAGGCACTTTAAGTTTGTTAATTATTTCAATGTTGAGCACCTCGTGGCGTAGCGGCTAGCATTCTTGGTGGTTATTCCAGAGGTATGGGTTTGACTCCCGGCTCTGCCAAGAAATTTAGTTCCGGTATATAGGCTTGAACGGGGTGGACTCAACCTCGTCATACAAAACTGAGAAGGGATGGATTCGATCCCACCCCAACCTTCCTAGAATAATTTTCAGTCTCAAACCTCACCTCATTTACAAACACACTCCCTAATACAAACACAGGTTATCAGACAAATTCCACACATATCCAGCTGTACGGGAATGGAATTACCATTAGTCCCTACATGAAAACAACAAGTACCGTAAATGCTTTACCATCAAAATAAATATTACTGCAGGCTGCAAGCTCAGTGGGAAATATGCCAGTTTCAATATACTTCAATTTTAGTCCCAGGACACCTTTGTTTAACCTTCCAAAAATATCACTGTGAAATTTTATGATACGTTTTGCTCGTGGGGATGCCCCTCTTGCCTTTTCGAGAAGTCTGTAGAGAGTGTATAATTACACAATATTATTTGTAGATAATCAGGAGTGAGTTGATAAATGTTATTTAGTTGGGCACATTAACGTGTTGACCAACTGAAAAGCAATTATTTTGAAGTAGTTCCTACAGATCACCTGCGTGAGGTCACAGATCTCTGTAGAGCTTTGATCAGTGGTGCCTTGTACAAATACGTTCAATATATTGGCAAGGTTTTGTAGTGCTATGCAATAGCAATAGCAAGCGGAGAAACACTATAAATAACTGTATCTCGGAACTCCCAACCCCATTTGGATGAGCCGACGCTGTCTTTGATATCAGCTATTGCAATTTTTCTATAAATCTTAGAGGAACATAATGACTGTAGCAGAATCATGAGTCCGATGGAAATATATTTAAAGGCCTTGCTGACACTGGGGTCACTTATTGATATAAATATGGCCTACATTGCATGGGTATATGTAATTAGCAAGCTGCGGGGTTTTAATACGTAAACAGTGCAATAAGATTAGTATCGCACGGAGTTGAGATGACGCACGACCTATAAACTGCCAGCCCGTCCACGACTGGAAACGACGAACCATGCGATCAGTCCATTTATCCGCTGTACGTCACATGTGATCATAGATACACCGGAAGGTCGCAGGAAGAGTTTCCACGTGCCCTATAGGACGGTGCGTTCTAAATTCATTGCACACGTACTAAGACTCCGGAGTCTGTTAATTACGCCAAGACTTAAGTTTAGTCTGAGTCCACCTCCTGATGTAGCGGCTAGCATTCTTGGTTGTCACCACGGAGGACAGGGTTCGATTCTCAGCTCTGACAAGAAATTTAATTCTGGCATAAGTGCTGGAACAGGGTTCACTCAGCCTCGTGGGGCAAAACTGAGAAGTGTGTTCGAATCCCACCTCAGTCATACTGAAAGTGGTTTTCGGTTGTTTCTCACGTATACTCCAAGCAAATGCCGGAATAGTTCCTAACTTAAGGCCACGACCGTCTCCTTTCCAATCCCCACCTGAATTTCAAATACACACTACCAGACACCACAATAACATAGCATCTACAAATTTTACACACACCCAAGTAGGCCTACACGTGGCGAAATGACCACGATGTTTATGCTCCGCAATTTTTTTTAGCGTATGGCTTTTAGTGCCGGGAGTGTCCGAGGACATGTTCGGCTCGCCAGTTTTTGTAGCTGCTTCGAGACGGACACCCAATGGGTGAGCTACAAGTACCGTTGGGGAGGAAATTTGGAATGGAAGGTCGAGGAGTGGGAAGGTAGCGACTGTGGCCTATAGTTAGGGACCAACCCCGGCATTTGCCTGGAAGGAAGATGGGAAACCACAGAAGACCATCTTCAAGGTTGCCGGCGGGGGGATTCGAACCTCCTCACCTCCCGGTTGCGAGCGACTGCCAGCAGCCATGCCGTAACGACCACGGCTAACTCACCCGGTATGCTCCTCAAATGAAACAATATGATGATGATGATTATGATAATTGTTGTTTCGAGGGGCCTAACATCTAGTTTATCGGCCCCCAATGGTTTGGGTGGTAGTAGTGAAAATGTAAATGAAATGAGACATAACCTAAAACTAAATGACTGTACATACTTCCATACTAGAAGAGGAAATGGAAAACAAAATAAGAATAAGGGAAACAAAAGATAGGAGGAAAGGAAATGCCCTCAACCCTCGAAAAATGAGAATTACGGGACTTGATAGAAAGGAGAGCCAGGAAAGGCAGATAGGAAAGGTAAAGAGGAGAGGGACCGCCCCAAAGGTAGTGGAAGATGGAGAAAAACCAGACCCAGCTCAGGAAGCCCTCTGGGTGCCAACTTCCGAACTCACTATACGTGAGACCTTGAGGGTGTAGCACAATCCAGAGTATACCAGAAGTGGTGGGACTACACACACCCTACCTCCTCGAAGGCCTTGAGCAGAGGGCAGGAGAAAAAAATGGAAAGAAAACCAGAGGTGTGACCCCTCGAAGAATGAGGGATATGGAAAGTTGAGAAAGGCGGGAAAGTAAAAGACTCCCTAGACCTCGGATACCCTAATACCGTTGGGATCGGAAGAGAGCAAGAGTTGGCCAAGGGAGGCCGAAAGAGAAGTCGACAGTGAGGAGCCCGGCACAAGTAAGTGGAAGTAATGCCGAACTCAGCTGGGGTCCCGTGGTCGCCAACCCACGTCCCATTATTCGTCGGCCCCTGGGGGGAAAATAAAACAATAACATCAACAGTAGTATAGTAGAAGTTTTGAAGAACAAATACAGCCAGGTGTTGAAATCCTCGAACAATTATCGCTGCCACTTATTATTCCCGTTTCTACAGGTTCCAGGATGAGATGCAATGAGTTTCTAATTGGCGGACGTTTTTATGACTGACGTCAACCATACGAGAGATGTTAATAAAAGATGAAATGAATGTACGATTATGTGAGTGATATTGGCTAAGGAGTAGAAAGGAAGAGGCCCGGCATTGGCAGGAGTTGGACATGGGAAACAACAGAAACCCTTGTTAAGGGCAGCAGAAGTTGGGGTTCGATCCCACTTGTCTACCACATCCGGAACAGCATGGCTCCATGGTCTTGTGATGCACCTTAGCACGCATAGCTACCGCGGTCTGTAACGCAGGCCTACAGTAGTAATAGTCTCTAGTTATACAGTGCCATAAAAGAAAGGGAAGACCATTGTGTTGCTGAACTTGCAAGACTGGACTCCATTTGATACAGATGGTCTCATATGATGGAACCAGGAACCTCTGACATTTGGGTGAGCGATCAAGGCTCCGGTCTCTGCATCCTTTTCTGGGTTTCTGGGGTTCCATCCCACTTGTCTACCACGTCCGGAGCAGCATGTTTCCATGATCTTGCGATGCACCTTAGCACGTGTAGCTACCACGGTCTGTAACGCAGGCCTACAGTAGTAATATTCTCCAGTTATACCGTAAAAGAGAAGGAAGACCATTGTGTTGCTGGCGAGCTTGTAAGACAGGACTCCATTTGATACAGATGCCCTCACATGCTGGAACCGGCTGGCTGCATGGCTGAACGGCAACGTTCTCGCTTGCTGGACCCAAGGTTGCTGGTTCGTATCCTGGCGCAGTCAGCTGGCCTTTGAAGGTGCGCAAATTAGAAGGAGCCATGTCAGTAGATTTACTGGCACGTTAAAGATCCCCTTCGGGACAAAATTACGGCACCCTGGCGTCTCTAAAAGCCAGAGTAGTTAAAAGGGACGTAAAACCAATAACATTATTATATTTACATGCTGGAACCAGGAACCTCTAACATTTTGGTGAGCAAGCAAGGCTCAGGTCTCTGGATCCATTTTCTCACACACTGAGTTTCTTGATCAGCCTTTTTTATCTGGATCTAAACAACCTGTAGAAAATTATAGAATTAAAACACAATATGTGCTATTCAGATCTAAACAGTCCGCTTTCCACAACTGCAAGGGGTTAGTCAAGGAAACCCGCGAAGTTCGTACTGTACCCGATACCTAGTTTAGGCTATCGGCTACGCCAGCAGACATTAAGCTGTAGTTGAGGTTTTGGGAAAAGCTCTTAAAAGATAGCGCACCGATCGCGTCAAGAAGAATGTCAAGATGACGTAGGAGGTCAAGAATCAAGGAGGCATTGATAGCTGTAAGAAGATGGAATTATGGATAGAGATGTGAAACTTTATTGAGATATATATGGAATTATAGCAATTAAACATCTTAGAAGAGGATATATAACATGCATGATATGTGGAAATAATTTTATGGAAGTCAGATAACCCTTAAGTTATTTTATAACGGAGTAGCCGAGATGATCTGGGTTCGAGACTATGACCGTGACGCGAGAGCACAGTGGTGGGGGACTACACCACGTGCCTGCGCCGAGCACATAAGAATGAAGACAGTGTCAGCACATTCAGTTGAGCTCAGTCAGACGAGCAGGTAGGAGCAGCTCTATAGCGCAAGTGAGACGCTCAGTGAAGGTTACGTAACATACAGAAACTGTCACGGCTAAGTGTAGGCGACAGTTCCTGCATCGCCGAGCAGCGAAGGCCAGGCGGGTCATTGATCCAGGCGGGCTGGCCGAGGAAGCGATTACAGACGGCCGGGATATGTCAGAACCGCACTGCAAGTAGTTGAAGGCTTTATTTCAAGCGTCATTTCAACGCAGTTTGAACATTGCTTTTACGAATAACTTTATGACTATGCTTTTATATAACGCATTCGAAGCTACTTTAACTATTTCAAGTAAACGGAATGTTGTTAGCATAGGCACTGATGAACATTAGATCGTGCATTAATAAGATTTATTTCTTATGCAGTTTTCATGAATTACCTAATACAGACAACTACAGGGTGTTTCGTAATCTTGAACACTCTCACGTAAAATTTTATTTTACGAAAGTGGAACTTAGCAGTCATTTGAGATTGAACTTGCAATACTCGAACTGAACATTTAACGGGACAGTGGCGTAACTTAGAAGAGGAGTAGGGGGTCCGCTGTTTCCATGAACTTTTTCGAGAAGGAGTTGGACAATATCCGCTATGGGTAATCCGAAGTTCAACATGTCCGAGTAGACGCAAATAGAGACAAGATGGCACCGCAGAGCGATGGATTCGATTCCTGACGAGAGGAGTCCACCAGCTGATTCACTTGGGATTTCGAAGGCAATCGTCATTTCATGGATGAAATGATATTCACGCCGATCTTTCGAGAAATTCTTTATGTAGGGAAAATCGACGATCTTGGAAATTTAATTACAGCTGATTATGAAAGGTACTGTAAGAGTCATAACTACCTGATATGATTATTTTCATGAATACTGGGCACACATGTATATTTTTCTAATAGGAGTGATATGATTATTAAGACATGGTTTGAATTTATATACTTCGAATTTGCTAGAATATGGAGTGACCATATGATATGGCAGGCATCATTATACGAAATTCTCTCCATTGGTTGGCTTTATTAAGCAGATGTTTGATCTTTTAGACATTTTTCCAGCTAGGATGTTTTTCATAAATAGTTTTTTTTGTGTAACGAGTATTTCGAACTCGTGATCTGCAATTGATTATCTAAAATTACTTCGTCAGTTCATTGCATACTAGCGAGTGTGTATTATTCATCAGTAGGGATTTTTTCCATTGGATTGTTTGGAGATGTTAAGAAGTTATTCACTTTAGTGAATGAACATCGTTTTTATATGACAACTAGAAACTTGTTCATTCCTATCTGGTACATTCACTCATATAGCCTACGAGATGGGGTCCTTCGTATTTATACGATTGTATGGTGGCTACTCATCTTACCCATCGTTCAGGGAACTATCATCCAAGTCGACGGGGCGAGGTCTTTCGTATTTATACGACTGTACGGTGGTTACACATCTTACTCGCCATTGAGGGACTCATTTTTATCATCCGAGTGTACACGAGATGTAAGTGAATCAAACAAGGAACTACTAGTCACATATCAGTCGAAATTTTGTTAAATAAAGTAACGATAAATGTCAACAGGATTGCATTTAGTAATTCTTGTTTGCCAATCCAATATTTTGTTGCTATACTCTTTTGAGAGTAATTTCAGTTTAACAGTTGTTACAGCTGATGCTTTTGATGGTTTTTATAATTGTGTTTGATACCTTTGAGAAGGATTTAAAGTAATTGAATCTTATAAGATTAATCATTAATGGTCAAGATTTATTTTAAGGCAGATCAGTATTGCAGATTTTGATATGAGAGATTATAGCACATTGGTGTTTTTCTGCGATGTGAATTATAAGAATTGTAAGAGAATTTATGCTATTTGAAAGCAGATCTTAAATTACTGAAGTAATATTTTTCCAATTGTTTAAGAAGTTGTCTAGATGTGATCAGAGTAATTACAGTTATTGGAGATTATGTGCGTTGATAATTTGAAGCCAGTTATATATTTTTTGTAGATCATGCAACATGGTTAAGTGGAGTTTGTGGTAGGCATTTTGTGGAAGTTGCCACGTGATAGTAGCAATGTTGCTAATGTATTTTGAGGCAGACATGAGGTCGTCGTACCCAGTCTAGCTTAATTGTTGAGATTCATGCTGTATGTGCTGAATATTTATGAAGTTTTGTGGAATAATTATTGTATTCAAATGTGATATTTGAAGTATTGAAGAAATGTAATGTCGTTGTGGATAGTTTGATCCAACGTGATGTCGTGGAGGCAATAATATTTTTTGGCATGATAAATTAAATACGAGATATAACTTGGAAGTAATAAAACTGTAAGACAACGTTCTATAAACCTTATTAAACAATTTGTTAGGAAAGTAAACAAATAAATGAAGTTGATAATAGAAGATTTTCTGAAATTAATAATTAGCGAAATAATAATCTGAGATTTAAGCATATTAACGATCTGACCTAATGAAATAAAAATCAGAATGACTAGATGAAATAATGAAAATCTAAATAACCAGAAGATTGAAATTTAAATAAGTTGATAAATTGAATTTTGAAATAAATCGATGAATTAAATAATGGATGAATTAAAGATTGGATAAATTAAACTGATTGAAATAAATTAATAGACGATTGTGATGATGATGAATAACTGAATTAGAAGGTGATAATTAATTAAAGAAGCTGATGATTAATGAATTTACATGGAATTAAATAAATTTAATTGAGAGATAATTTGAAGGAATTGCAACTTGAGTTGAGAATTTAAATGATGTAATGGTGATGAATTAACGATTCTGACAGGAATATGTATAATTTTGAAGTGAGAATTAATGTGAGAAATATTTAATTTTGATGATGACGATAATGATGACCAATGAGAATAAGAATTTTCTGTAATTCACAGATAAGAGATTATTAATGACGATGTAAATAGTGTAAATTAATTATTCGATGTTTAGAAGCATTTGATTAACATGTTCAACATTCAAATTATGCCATGCAAACCATAATTTACGTGATATTTAATATGTGTGATTATTATATGTGTATGTTTAGATAGATTAATAACATTTTAAAATCCACATTGATGTTAAATTAAAGAGAAATTAGGTCTCAGGTTTCACAAATGTCAGTGACGGAAGACATAGTGCTACAGTGATCCTGAGAACCCAAGAGAACTTTATAAATTTTTCTTGTTATGTGGATAAAAATAATTTTGGATTAGAAAAGAGATGGTTCGATTTTTGGACAATGACAATTTAACTTTGGAATTCGACCATACTCTTAGGTAGGAATTATATTTAAAATGTCTGTCTGACTATCAAAGTAAAATAAATTTGTTTTTATCTTAGTTGTGATCTGATGATGGTGTGATGTTCCTTTTTCTTTCCTTGTCTTGAGTAAGGCTTATCCGGAAAGGAAGTGGTTTGCTAGGAATTCAGTTGATGGCGCCCATTTATATTTGCATTATTTTTATTAAACTTAAGCCCGTAACGACCCTAGAGATACTTTGTCTCGTGATACCCACTGCTTTTTCGATAACTCAGCTGAATTTCCGACACATTCCTTATTTGACTAGAGGTTCATTTAACTCCGTTCTGTCCTGGAACTCCAGGAATGCGATGTTATAGCAGATGGGTCATCGCATCCCCAGGACGAACGGGTACAGTACCAACTACTGTAATAGCCTACTACCGGTTGACACAAAGACTTAGTCAAACTATTGAAACATACAGTACACATCCAGTAAAAGTTATTTTCATTATACGAGGTACGTTCAGAAAGTAAGCTCCGTTTGGTAATAAAATTGAATTGTGTACAGATACAGAAAAAATATTTATTGCACAACATTCTACACCTCTTAAACTACTTTTCCACATAACTGCCGAACTTTTGCAGGCATTTGTCATAGCGTGGCACAAGTTTTTGGATATCTTCTTCATAAAAGTTTGCCGCCGACCGTAAACGAGAGTGAAGACTCCCCTGTAAGATATCCTACCGTTTTGCCACCACTGTTAGGCAAATTGCGTGCTTACCAGGAGAACTGCGTATGTTTAGGAGTTCTCCTGACCTCATACGCAATTTGCCTAACAGTGGTGGCTAAACGGTAGGATATCTTACTGGGGAGTCTTCACTCTCGTTTACGGTCGGCGGCAAACTTCTATGAGGAAGGTATCCAAAAACTTGTGCCACGTTATGACAAATGCCTGCAAAAGTTCGGCAGTTATGTGGAAAAGTAGTTTAAGAGGTGTAGAATGTTGTGCAATAAATATTTTTTCTGTATCTGTACACAATTCAATTTTATTACCAAACGGAGCTTACTTTCTGGACGTGCCTCGTAGATTGCCTTGCCTTTCAGAGTTCAGTCGGCAAGTCCCTCACAATAAACTAGGCGTCTCAACGATTCCCGGTTTTCAGTTCCGTTTGCAGCATCTCCATCATCTATAACTGTCGCCTAAAGGACTTAAAAATGAATCCAGACATCGTCCTTTATGTCTGCTAAAACTTCCCGTAGTCGCTTAAGGCTGTTATTGTTTTAACTCATTTTGGGGCTTTGCAACATCGTGGTCATATAGCCCCGTGTGTGGGGAACCTGTCTGATTACCTGTGGGATTATGATGACTAAACTAGTGTGTGAATTTGTAACAGGGGTTAGGATTTGGGTAGGCTGCGATCGTGGCCTTAATTTTGGAACCATCTCAGCATTCACCTGGAGTAAAAGTGAGAAACCACGGAAAACAACTTTTAGGATGACTTAGACAGAAATCTAACCCACCCCTTCTTAGTTCTTCCTCACGAGGCTGAGTGCATCCGGTTAAGTCCTCAGACCGGAATTTAATTCCTTGACAGAACGGGGAATCGAGCCCTGAAATCCACGGTGGCAGCCAAGAATATTAGTCACTACGCCAAGAGATGAATCATCATTTTATGTCCAGGCCTCCACTTGCAGCTATTCAACTGTTCCTCATGTGCTGCATATTTTCTGCAGTAAACAAAGTAACTCCATTTACTGAGTTTCTTAACAACGTCTCTGACTGAGGTCCCAGCTACCTAGCAGTGTGTTGTGACGGAGCCGTTAAATAAAGTAATACGATCCATATTTTACTCCGGTTTATATCATCTCGTAAACTTGGCAGGACTATCCCTTTTTGTAACAGTTTTTTTTGTGTGTGTGTGTGTGTGTGTGTGTGTTATTTTTGGTCATCTAATGTCTGGTACAGTTCACCGACGGTGTCCTTGGAGACTTTCTTCCAAGTTTCAATCTTTTGCATTCTTGTTCATACACGAGGCTCATCCTGATATTAGGTATCCCTATTGTTTAGCCTATTTTCGACTTTTGCAAAAAATATTATATTACATATAGTCTAGGCCTATTTATAACACCACTTATTTCAACACACCACTACCGCGATCAAAATTCGTTGTCCTTGATCCGCGGTAGAGTCTATTGTTGTTGTTTTTGTTGTTGATTCTTTAGGGGTTTCGCGGCATCATGGTCTTGTAGCCACGTGTACTTGGGTGTGTATAGAAGTTGTCTGAAAACCTGTGTCACTGTGATGTCTGTAGGCTTACTAGTATGTGTACTTTTATTGTACTTTTATACGAGGAAGGATTTGGGTAGGAAGCTGTTGTTGTTGTTTCATTTTGAGATGCATGGACATCATGGTCATTTAGCCCCGTGTACTTGGGTGAGTGTTGAATCTTGTCCGATAACCTGTGTTATTGTGATGGCTGTATTAGTGTGTGTGTCCATATATAATTCAAATGAGGATTCAATCAATCAACGTATACTATCCGTATAGCACGTTGTATTTTTACAAGCTACTACAACCAACATTCAATTATACTCCTTGAAATAGACAAAGAGTTATAACTATACCCATGCATTTAGGAGAAAGTAGGCTTTATGTTCTTTACTGAACATCTTGTTTCAATCAAAATAAAACAAAGTTACATGAAAATCTTTGTTGGCACCGGATACAACAATGTTTGAGTTATTCTTCGACATAACTTTCATCCGTTTTGAGACACCTGTCATATCGTGGGATCGACGTTTGTCATAGAAGTGTGCCACCTGGGATTGGAGCCAGCGTGTGTCATTTGTCTTCAGCTCTTCATGATAATGATACCGCTACAGAAAATAATGTCAGTGCTGGTTGTATGAGCTGTATTTTGTCGGGCGTCAGATTTTTGGGCACGCACTAGGCACACAGTTTCTTGAACAGCAGCTGCTTAGTGACAATTTCATGGAAAAAGGAACGCGATATCTGTTGAAAATGGCTACTGAGTTACATACTCATGTAACGATGGTTATCCATAATGCACTGCAGCACCAGCTCCACATAAACTTCATCTCGAGACCGGCCCTTGCAGGCAGTGGGAGACAGAATATGATTCGCAATTTTGAGCCACTGCTGCTGGCTACTGACACCAGTCAGGACTTGTCCGGCCGGTATATGATTGCTGTCATAGATTTGTCACATATGCTCATATTTTCTGCCTAAATACGTTCACTATGAATGGAAAAGCTGTAGGGAAGCCTAAATTATGGATTGTCCTCGTACTTTTCGGTCACATGATTGTAAAGAACTGGATATTTTTCAACTTCAATTATTATATTCCCCGCATAAATCATATTTTTAAACCAACAAAAGACATCGGGACGCAACAGAACTGAAGAGGATTGCTATTAATGTTGTTGACATATCAGTCGGTCAACGCGTTAATGTGACCGATTAAGTTGTCGGGGAAAAACAATTATTATCTAGCACACTTTCCAGCGTGGATAATTAAAACTTTTTACACTTCTCAAGGTAAGCCTCCGTGGATTGGGCGGCAGCATGCCGGCCTCTCACCGCTGGGTCCGTGGTTCAAATCCCGGCCACTCCACGTGAGATCTGTGCTGGACAAAACTGAGGCAGACAGGTTTTTCTCCGGGGACTCCGGTTTTCCCTGTCCAAATTTCATTCCAGCAACACTCTCCACTATCATTTCATTTCATCTGTCATTCATTTAATCATTGCCCCAGAGGAGTTTGTCAGGCCTCGGCAGCCGGCACAGTTCATATCCTCACCGCTAGATGGGGGCTTCATTCATTCCATTCCTGACCCGGTCGGAGACTGGAAGCAGGCTGTGGATTTTCAATAGGTTGCCCAGCCAGGTTCTTCACTGACATTTAAATGCTTGCTTACAATTAGAAAAATATTTCGTCCATCCAGCTAACGAAGACATACTTTAAAGCGCTTCACGGCTAGAGTACAGTGTCTTCATTCCAAATTGATATAAGTTATATAGGCTTACGATTCCTTTCCTTCGTGCATTAGGGACTCCAGTTGTTTGAGTGTTGTGATATGGTGATGTATTCAAGCTATTTGTGATCAATTCACACACTTGAGCTAAAAGCACGACAAATACAACTAAAGCTGATATTCATAATGCTTCCAAGAATATGTGGCATACGTCGTACGCCAGAGTGTGATGGGGACAAATTGTTATTTACTTTATTTTTATAGAGGCAGTCTAGCACAATCAGTCAAAACGTGTATCTGTTTAGTTTCAATTTACGTCACCGTAAGGTAATATAAATTATTTCCGAGAGGAAGTTGCTGTTGTTGATGCTACATTTGAGGGGCTTGGGCATAGTGGACATTCAGCCCGTGTGCTTCGTGTGTGTGCAATTTTGTCTGATAACCTGTGTGATGGCTTTATTAGTGTCTGTATTTGTAATTCATATGAGGATTGGGAAAGAGGCAGCTGTGGCCTGAAGTTGGTAAACATCCCGGCACTTGCCTGGAGTAGAAGTGGAAAACCACAAAATCCCACTTCCTGGATGGCTGAGGTGGGAATCGAACCCACCTCGTCACAGCTTTACCTAACGAGGCTCTCAGAGAGAATGAAACGCTGCTACATCTTGATGAAAACATAAGTGATTTAGGCCCCATATGGAAGAAAGCTGACATACATATCCTGTTATTTTCAACCTACTTTCTTCTCATGTGTATTTTACTGCAAAGTAAAACATCGATCTTGTAACGCTTCACTGTTTAGTAAGCATGGCTATGGAGGAACGTGCATGAGCGTTGACGTTTGACGAGTGTTGATGGACTTTGATGCTGCCAGTGCTTTATATCCAGCTTGGCTATTCTAAATAAATGACATCATGAATTCCATTTGTACTTTTCTTTGCCTTTAGTGAGTGGCAGAGATGAATGAATTGGAAATTATGTCCATAATAATTACAGGTACACCAATTAACTGGAATTGTTCGCATAGTGGAAAACGCCCCATCTCTCATAACGAAATATGTAATTTCAATTATATACAGCAACTAAATGTAACCATTCCGATGTGTGGTATCATGGATTAATAGATTTAGCATCAAAAATTCCATAATTCAAGAGCACTCCGCTATAGTCAATCGTAATTTAATTGTCTAGAACAATCAGTTCGTTCGCCCATGTAGGGATTAATTCAGCATTTGTTGTACGCATGATTGGCATGGGGAATGAACATTTCCTTGCTAGCAATTAAATATACGGATTTGAACTGAAAGTTGAAGGGATCTGCAGCAAAAACACTCTCAGATTAGCTATAGTCAATCCATAGAATCGAACCTAGTACTATACCTCTGTACAATGATAATTCCCAGTGTGCTATTAGACGAGTATATTGAACTACGGAAATTCAGTAGAGGTTGATTCTATTTGACTTGGATCAAACTATAATTTCCACTAAAATCTAAGAGTAGGTGTGCCATAGCCTAGGTGTCGGGCCGGTTACGGCCATGACGCATGTGACCGGTTCTGCTATAAACCGCACATTACTGTATGTAACTGTGCCGATGCGACCTTTTCGGGGTGTGACTGCTGCCACTAGGAATCACATACTATGTAACTGTGCCAGATTCGACCGTGCTGGGTGTGACTGGTGCCGCTAGGAATCACATACTATGTAACTGTGCCGGGTGCGACCGTGCCACTAGGAATCACATACTATGTAACTGTGCCGATGCGACCTTTCCGGGTGTGACTGCTGCCACTAGGAATCACATAATATGTAACTGTGCCAGATGCGACCGTGCCGGGTGCGACCGTGCCACTAGGAATCACATACTATGTAACCTTGCCGGGTGCGACCGTGCCACTAGGAATCACATACTATGTAACTGTGCCAGATGCGACCGTGCTGGGTGTGACCGGTGCCACTAGGAATCACATACTATGTAACTGTGCCAGATGCGACCGTGCCGGGTGTGACCGCTGCCACTAGGAATCACATACTATGTAACTGTGCCAGATGCGACCGTGCCGGGTGTGACCGCTGCCACTAGGAATCACATACTATGTAACTGTGCCAGATTCGACCGTGCTGGGTGTGACCGTGCCACTAGGAATCACATACTATGTAACTGTGCCAGATGCGACCGTGCTGGGTGTGACCGCTGCCACTAGGAATCACATACTATGTAACTGTGCCAGATTCGATCGTGCTGGGTGTGACCGCTGCCACTAGGAATCACATACTATGTAACTGTGCCAGATGCGACCGTGCCGGGTGCGACCGTGCCACTAGGAATCACATACTATGTAACTGTGCCAGATGCGACCGTGCTGGGTGTGACCGGTGCCGCTAGGAATCACATACTATGTAACTGAGCCAGATGCGACCGTGCCGAGTGCGACCGTGCCACTAGGAATCACATACTATGTAACTGTGCCAGATTCGATCGTGCTGGGTGTGACTGCTGCCACTCGGAATCACATACTATGTAACTGTGCCAGATGCGACCGTGCCGGGTGCGACCGTGCCACTAGGAATCACATACTATGTAACTGTGCCAGATGCGACCGTGCTGGGTGTGACCGGTGCCGCTAGGAATCACATACTATGTAACTGTGCCAGATGCGACCGTGCCGGGTGCGACCGTGCCACTAGGAATCACATAATATGTAACTGTGCCAGATGCGACCGTGCCGGGTGCGACCGTGCTAGGTGTGACCGGTGCCGCTAGGAATCACATACTATGTAACTGTGCCAGATTCGATCGTGCTGGGTGTGACCGCTGCCACTAGGAATCACATACTATGTAACTGTGCCAGATTCGATCGTGCTGGGTGTGACCGTGCCACTAGGAATCACATACTATGTAACCTTGCCGGGTGCGACCGTGCCACTAGGAATCACATACTATGTAACTGTGCCAGATGCGACCGTGCTGGGTGTGACCGCTGCCACTAGGAATCACATACTATGTAACTGTGCCAGATGCGACCGCGCCGGGTGTGACCGCTGCCACTAGGAATCACATACTATGTAACCTTGCCGGGTGCGACCGTGCCACTAGGAATCACATAATATGTAACTGTGCCAGATGCGACCCTGCCGGGTGCGACCGTGCCACTAGGAATCACATACTATGTAACCTTGCCGGGTGCGACCGTGCCACTAGGAATCACATACTATGTAACCTTTCCGGGTGTGACTGCTGCCACTAGGAATCACATACTATGTAACTGTGCCAGATTCGATCGTGCTGGGTGTGACTGCTGCCACTAGGAATCACATACTATGTAACCTTTCCGGGTGTGACTGCTGCCGCTAGGAATCACATACTCTGTAACTGTGCCAGATTTGACCGTGCCGGGTGCGACCGTGCCACTAGGAATCACATACTATGTAACTGTGCCAGATGCTACCGTGCCGGGTGCGACCGTGCCACTAGGAATCACATACTATGTAACCTTGCCGGGTGCGACCGTGCCGCTAGGAATCACATACTATGTAACTGTGCCAAGATTCGATCGTGCTGGGTTTGACCGCTGCCACTAGGAATCACATACTATGTAACTGTGCCTGATGCGACCTTGCCGGGTGCGACCGTGCCGCTAGGAATCACATACTATGTAACCTTGCCGGGTGCGACCGTGCCACTAGGAATCACATACTATGTAACTGTGCCAGATGCGACCGTGCTGGGTGTGACCGCTGCCACTAGGAATCACATACTATGTAACTGTGCCAGATGCGACCGTGCTGGGTGTGACCGCTGCCACTAGGACTCACATACTATGTAACTGTGCCAGATGCGACCGTGCCGGGTGTGACCGCTGCCACTAGGAATCACATACTATGTAACCTTGCCGGGTGCGACCGTGCCACTAGGAATCACATAATATGTAACTGTGCCAGATGCGACCGTGCCGGGTGCGACCGTGCCACTAGGAATCACATACTATGTAACCTTGCCGGGTGCGACCGTGCCACTAGGAATCACATACTATGTAACCTTGCCGGGTGCGACCGTGCCGCTAGGAATCACATACTATGTAACTGTGCCAGATTCGATCGTGCTGGGTGTGACCGTGCCACTAGGAATCACATACTATGTAACCTTGCCGGGTGCGACCGTGCCACTAGGAATCACATACTATGTAACCTTTCCGGGTGTGACTGCTGCCACTAGGAATCACATACTATGTAACTTTGCCAGATTCGATCGTGCTGGGTGTGACTGCTGCCACTAGGAATCACATACTATGTAACCTTTCCGGGTGTGACTGCTGCCGCTAGGAATCACATACTATGTAACTGTGCCAGATTCGACCGTGCCGGGTGCGACCGTGCCACCAGGAATCACATACTATGTAACTGTGCCAGATGCGACCGTGCCGGGTGCGACCGTGCCACTAGGAATCACATACTATGTAACCTTGCCGGGTGCGACCGTGCCGCTAGGAATCACATACTATGTAACTGTGCCAGATTCGATCGTGCTGGGTGTGACCGCTGCCACTAGGAATCACATACTATGTAACTGTGCCAGATGCGACCTTGCCGGGTGCGACCGTGCCGCTAGGAATCACATACTATGTAACCTTGCCGGGTGCGACCGTGCCACTAGGAATCACATACTATGTAACTGTGCCAGATGCGACCGTGCTGGGTGTGACCGCTGCCACTAGGAATCACATACTATGTAACTGTGCCAGATGAGACCGTGCTGGGTGTGACCGCTGCCACTAGGAATCACATACTATGTAACTGTGCCAGATGCGACCGTGCCGGGTGTGACCGCTGCCACTAGGAATCACATACTATGTAACCTTGCCGGGTGCGACCGTGCCACTAGGAATCACATAATATGTAACTGTGCCAGATGCGACCGTGCCGGGTGCGACCGTGCCACTAGGAATCACATACTATATAACCTTGCCGGGTGCGACCGTGCCACTAGGAATCACATACTATGTAACCTTGCCGGGTGAGACCGTGCCGCTAGGAATCACATACTATGTAACCTTGCCGGGTGCGACCGTGCCGCTAGGAATCACATACTATGTAACCTTTCCGGGTGCGACCGTGCCGCTAGGATTCACATACTATGTAACCTTTCCGGGTGTGACTGCTGCCACTAGCAATCACATACTATGTAACCTTTCCGGGTGCGACCGGTGCCGCTAGGAATCACATACTATGTAACCTTTCCGGGTGTGACTGCTGCCACTAGGAATCACATACTATGTAACCTTTCCAGGTGCGACCGTGCCGCTAGGAATCACATACCATGTAACCTTGCCGGGTGCGACCGTGCCGCTAGGAATCACATACTATGTAACCTTTCCGGGTGCGACCGTGCCGCTAGGAATCACATACTATGTAACCTTTCCGGGTGTGACTGCTGCCACTAGGAATCACATACTATGTAACCTTTCCGGGTGCGACCGTGCCGCTAGGAATCACATACTATGTAACTGTGCCAGATTCGATCGTGCTGGGTGTGACCGTGCCGCTAGGAATCACATACTATGTAACTGTGCCAGATGCGACCGTGCCACTAGGAATCACATACTATGTAACCTTGCCGGGTGCGACCGTGCCGCTAGGAATCACATACTATGTAACCTTGCCGGGTGCGACCGTGTCGCTAGGAATCACATACTATGTAACCTTTCCGGGTGCGACCGTGCCGCTAGGATTCACATACTATGTAACCTTTCCGGGTGTGACTGCTGCCACTAGGAATCACATACTATGTAACCTTTCCGGGTGCGACCGGTGCCGCTAGGAATCACATACTATATAACCTTTCCGGGTGTGACTGCTGCCACTAGGAATCACATACTATGTAACCTTTCCGGGTGCGACCGTGCCGCTAGGAATCACATACTATGTAACCTTGCCGGGTGCGACCGTGCCGCTAGGAATCACATACTATGTAACCTTGCCGGGTGCGACCGTGCCGCTAGGAATCACATACTATGTAACCTTGCCGGGTGCGACCGTGCCACTAGGAATCACATACTATGTAACCTTGCCGGGTGCGACCGTGCCACTAGGAATCACATACTATGTAACCTTTCCGGGTGTGACTGCTGCCACTAGGAATCACATACTATGTAACTGTGCCAGATGCGACCGTGCCGGGTGCGACCGTGCCACTAGGAATCACATACTATGTAACTGTGCCAGATGCGACCGTGCCGAGTGCGACCTTTCCGGGTGTGACCGGTGCCACTAAGAATCACATACTATGTACTGTGCCAGATGCGACCGTGTCGCTAGGAATCACATACTATGTAACCTTGCCGGGTGCGACCGTGCCACTAGGAATCACATACTATGTAACCTTGCCGGGTGCGACCGTGCTGCTAGGAATCACATACTATGTAACTGTGCCAGATGCGACCGTGCCGAGTGCGACCTTTCCGGGTGTGACCGGTGCCACTAGGAATCACATACTATGTAACTGTGCCAGATGCGACCGTGCCACTATGAATCACATAATACGTAACCTTGCCGGGTGCGACCGTGCCACTAGGAATCGCATACTATGTTTTCTTGCCGGATGCGACCGTGCCGGGTGCGACCGTGCCACTAGGAATCACATACTATGTAACCTTGCCGGATGCAACCGTGCCACTAGGAACCGCATACTATGTAAACGTGCCGGATGCGACCGTGCCACTAGGAATCACATACTATGTAACCTTGCCGGATGCGACCGTGCCACTAGGAACCGCATACTATGTAACCGTGCCGGAAGCGACCGGTGCCGCTAAGAACCGCATACTATGTAACCGTGTCGGATGCGACCGTGCCACTAGGAACCGCATACTATGTAACCTTGCCGGATGCGACCGTGCCACTAGGAACCGCATACTATGTAACCGAACCGGATGCGACCGGTGCCGCTAGGAACCGCATACTATGTAATCGTGCCGGATGCGACCGTGCCACTAGGAACCGCATACTATGTAACCGTGCCGGATGCGACTGGTGCCGCTAAGAACTGCATACTATGTAACCGTGCCGGATGCGACCGTGCCACTAGGAACCGCATACTATGTAACCGTGCCGGATGCGACCGGTGCCGCTAAGAACCGCATACTATGTGTAATCATGCCAGATGGAAACGTAACGCATGTGACCGTTGCCGCTAGAAACCGCATACCATGCAACCCTGTCGTGTGTAATCGGTGGCGCAAGCGACCGTATAATCTGTATTCGTGCTGGATGCTACCGTGTTGCATGTGACCAGTGCCGCTAGTGACCGCATGATCTCTAACCGTGCAAGACACGACCGTGCCATATTTTACCGGTACCGCTAGCGACCGCATAATCAATAACCGTGCCAGATGCGACAGTCCACGTGTGACTGGTGCCGCAAGCAGTCGCATAACCTATAACCGTGCCAGATACGACTTGCAAACCGTCCGCACAGTTTTGCAGAACACCTGGACGTGCCCATATCAATGACCGGCAAAACAGGATTCCACAACAGTGAGGTCATTTGCGTATGTGTTAACTGTCACTAAGTTTTCGGTTGTGATCTGTTAATAATGTGGTCTTTGAAAACAGGAAACCCATCTGTATAACAAAAACCTTGGACTATAATTTCAGGGACTATAATTTGAAGTTCAAAAAATTACATTAAATTCAACATTAATATTTTGCTTCTCAGCTATGAGAGTTCATATTAAGATCATCCGAAATCTATTTAATTTAATTTCTGCTATTTGCTGCCGATTTTGCCGAAAAAATTAACCTAATACTGCTACAAACTCAAACAGAACCTGAAGTACATGGTGGGGGGCGTGGTGGATCAGCGGTCTAGCTGTATGCCTCTCACCAAGGCGGTCCGGGTTCGATTCCCGATCAATGCATGTGAGATTTTCGAAGTGAAATGCCATGTCCTGTGGTTCGGATTCCACGTAAAAAGGAGGTCCCGTGGCTCATGATCTCGAGATTAACGGTCACGTTAAACTACAAGCTTCCTTTTTGAAGTACATGGTGAAGCAATGGATGGATAACGCATCGTTCACCAGCTGCGATACCGGACCAATAAGGCTGTGGACGTCTGGGATTCGAAGCTTAACACCTCCACAGGGTTGAGGAGTCCGAACGCCTTCCTGAAAAACAGATTTGTTCTTCGTCCTGGTAAATTTCGGTTGCTTACAAGTAGTGGTTTTTGGTGTGTTCAGATGCCACTGCCACCACACAAGATGGTGTTGGCGCGATATCTCTCGAACCCCTGGTTGGATTTTAACAAATGAGGTGTTGTTGAACTCGGGCTGATACCCTCTTTCCTATGGACAACATATTTCCACCCCAAAATAAAACCTACCCCTACTAGGGGGTGAAATGGTAATTTTTTAGAAAATCTTGCTTTCCAAGTGCAACATGTGAGAGTTTGAATGCCAATATGGAATTAAACGTTGTTCTACACAAGCGACAAGTGTTCGGTGGAAAGCCACTATGAATTAACATGCTTGTTTTTTGTTTTTTACGCATGCCCACTCATGGCTTTTGTAAGAGGGTGGGGGGAGCGGATCCCTGTGGACAGGTTATTGTTGACGGGTCATTGTTGGCGGGTCATTGTTGACAGGTCATTGTTGACAAGTCATTGATGCCAGGTCATTGTTGACGAGTCCTTGTGGACGAGTCCTTGTGGACGAGTCCTTGTGAAGGAGTCCTTGTTGACAGGCCCTTGTGGACGAGTCCTTGTGGACGAGTCATTGTTGACAGGTCATTGTGGACGAGTCCTTGTTGACGAGTCCTTGTTGACAGGTCCTTGTGGACGAGTTCTTGTGGACAAGTCCTTGTTGATGAGTCCTTGTTGATGAGTCCCTTTTGGACTGATCCCTTTGGACCGATCCCTTTGGACTGGTTCCTACGGACTAGCCCATGAATTTATTTAAATTATGTCAAAGGGCCTAACTACATTTTGCGTGTAAAGCAGTGTGTTGAATTGACGTTGTTCACCAGTCCCCCACTACTATAATGTGATAACGATATGAAAGGAAAGTGACGAAATACATGTGAACACGTGTGAGATGTCATTATTACCGTCCTCCTTGTGAAACAAGTCACATTCTGTTTTGGTTCATACGTGAGAAAATGCAAGGTCATGTGTAATATGACCTAACACACAAGTGTTCACCTGTGCTCGTGCACGATAAGAGCTAACAAGTCACAACCTGTTTTGACAGTGGTGGGAGGTGAAGGGGAGTAGACGGGGAGAGTTGGTGTAAGAGAGAACACAGGTGAAGAGAGAAAGAAATATGTATTGCTCATAATACATGTGGAGCTGAGGACTGTGCATAGGGCTGTAGGTTAAGTACAACATGAGTGAATAAATAAATACAAGGCACAGAGGTTCACACAATTTATTAATCCAAGAATTAAAGGCTGAGCTAAATCCCAACCATTTTACATATAGTCTATTTCCTTTTTGTTTCAACACTTTTTCCACAAGGTAATGTTTAGGAAACGCTGTCTTTTGGAGTTCTTGAAGATAAAACCTGCCTTTTATGGGTTGATGGTTCAGGTCCTCGAGAAAATAGGTGACTGGACTGTTCAGGTTGACTTGACGAATTCGAAATAGTTCAGTCTCCCAATTTGGTGTGTAGCCCTTGTCGAAGACGGACTTGAATTTGCTCACACGAACATGGTCCCCAATGTTAAGGCGATGACGTTTAGTGTCTGCTGTTTTAATGGGGTTAAACAGTTTATCCAGTTGTGGAATATTTTTGGTTACAAGTCGTGGCTTGGTCCCAATGGTTCTGTGTTTGGTGTCATTGTAACGTGACACTAGCTCAGGTAACAAGTCCAACCAGCGATAAGTGCCCTGAGCGGTAAAAGCTTTCCACATATGAGTTTTTAATGTTTGGTTGAACCGCTCGACCACGCTGGCTTTGAGATTGCTGTACATGGTGTAATGGTGAATATCCTTAGATTTCAGAAAACTGGAGAAATCCTTGTTGAAAAATTCTTTTCCCTGATCGGTTTGTAGCAGCTGAGGTTGACGTTTGGATTGTTGAATAATATGTTGAAAGGCCTTGGTGACTAGTGGACCAGACTTGCGACGCACAGGTTCAACAAAGCCATTTTGGAATAAACATCAATGACCGCCAACATATAGCGTACACCATCGTTAACGCTAGCATAGGGATTCATTTCAACCAAGTCTGCTTGCCAGAGTTCATCCACACCTTGTGAAATCACCTTGAGTCGCTGATAGTGACGTCTAGCTGGACGATGCAACTCGTGAGCAATACCCATTTTAATGGGTGAGGGCTTAAACAATAATTTTGGCATTTTGAAGTTCCTCCTCAATTTCTTGAATTTCCCAATTGTGACCAGTGTGGCCGGCTTGACGTGAAGCATGCAACAGCAGTAGTCGCTGGACGAGTTTATTGGGATTGTGCCAGTAGGTAACCTCCACAAGGGGTTTTAATGGTTTAAATGTCACCCCCGAAGCGGACACTTTACGACGACCACTTTGACTAGTGGGGAACATTTTTGCAATGATGGTTTTATATTTTGAGATATATTAGCATTCACTTGTTGAGTGGGATCATACTCTCTTTTGTGGGCATGGGTGTCCAATAAAATGGAATTAAATTTACCAAGGTCCTCTGGCGTATAATCTTGGGATGAGGGAGACAGAGAGAATAGTAGCTTTAAAAGTCCTGGTGTTAATTTATAGTTGATCTTTTTAATGACAGCTTTAGTACGACTAAATTTAATCGATGAATCACCAATTTTAAAACTATCATCCTCATAGCGAACGCCATATGTGGTACCTGTGTTTCCAATAAATAGATTGGTGAAATAGGGTTCCAGTGTTGATCCATAATATTTTATTAAAATGTTTTTCAGTTGAGCTTTATATTGAAGGGTGGCCAAGAGTTGTGAAAATGGAGACGATCTGGAAGGGCAAGGTGTTTCGACCATGACCAAGGATTTCTTTTTTCTTAAAAACTCTGCAAGGGGTGATGCCTTTTTTTTGAGGCGTAAACACTTGTTCCTCATCATCCTCAACTTCGCTAACACTAGTTAAATCTTCCTGTTCCTCTTCCTCTTCCTCTTTCTCAGGGTCCTCATGGTGCGTCTGAGTGGCTTGTGAAACGGTGGGTAGCGTTTCAGATGGCTTGAAAGAGGGTTTCAACATAGCTTTTAGCGGAGGTGCTAAATGTTGTTGAATAAACAATGCATGATCTGCACGTGATCGTTTCAATTGACGGAACTTTTGGCGAATAGTATTTTTTGCTCTAATAATATGCTTTTTCAATAGACTCTGTGCTAACGCCATGGTGTCGTGACAAATGACTTGAGAGGGAATGATACAGTGCCTTAAATAGTAATAAAATGATCAAACCCTAAGCGATACCGCCCTTGGTTGAGTTCACTTTGTTTGTCAATCACTAAACAGGCATGACGTTGTGTGTTCCAGCACTTGCCACACAATTCTGTAAACATTTGAAAGGTCATATCCGGATTCACATGTTCATTATAAATGTGACGACTGTTCCTCTCGTCCTGGCGAAATAAAACAATGACATTGGCATTGTCACGAATCAACTGTTTGGACATTTTAGAATACGTTTGTCCAAGATAGAAGCAATCGATATATTTGTGTCGACCCATGCTGAAATAGCTTTGAATGATGCCTTGTCGTTCAGTGGATACATCATCGAAAATCATGAGTGAATCAGGCTTTACCTCATCCGGTGAAATAACATTTTCTTGCGTGGAAAATGTAAAATACCCCATATTCTCATTTTGTAATCCAGACATGACTTGATCCAGAAACACGTAGAGGGGTTGGTAGAGAGATTTTGCGAAAATATAAATATTTTGAAAACACAGACCATTGGGCGCTGTAATAAGTGTCATCAAAAAATTTGGTCTTTCCACAGCCGGAAGGTCCCACAATGATGCAGCGAATGGAAGATGGAAACAGTGAACCATGGCGTTGTTCACGTGATGTGGGACAGAGATGGGAAACCATGTCCCCCACGGGGAATGACTCTTGCTGCTTAATAATCATCATTTCAACTAAGGCTTAGAGAGGCTAGCAGGCTGTCTATATACATCGCACCGAGCCTTGTTATAGAAACAGTAGACTCATACTACAGGTTGACGATGGATGTCTTTGGACGTGCGTTGCTGGTCAAAACTAGGTCTGTTCCCATACATAATCCTAAACAAGAAACAGATCCTGCTAATAAACACTATGTGGATAGGTCAGTAGTGCCACGCACAAAACAAGGAGTTTATGACTTTAAAGGAAAGCGGTTAACCCATGTAAAACATCCTCAAGTGTCTACAGACGTTACTACAAAAAAGTATGTGGATAACAAGGTGTATGAGTTTTATGATAAAGTGCCTCAGCTTACAGTGGATGGCTATAGCGCTAATCACCATCGTATTATTCACGTGGAAGACCCGCAAGAAGATGATGATGTATGTACCAAGCGTTACGTGACCTATGAAATGAAAAGGCTTTATAAATTTAACCCATATGTATTTTTAGTGCATCTGACAAATGAAAAACCTGTGAATGAGAGAAACCATATACCGCTAGTTCCTGACCAGCACTTGACCTATGTGCTTGCTTCGGGTTTAAGCCACTATCGATTACACTATGATGGAACCATTCACATCAAATATGACATACCTGATGAGAACCATTTACAAATAGAGATAAATGGTCATAGGATGTTGGTCCATAACCATGAAATGGTCAATGCAGGAGACGAATTATCCTTCCATCTCATGTTGACATGGGATGAAAAGCAAGCTGGAAAAACCATAAACGATTTCCCACTTTATGTGGAATTGGAATATACAGTCATGGAATAACAATCTGACGTTAGTTGTGACTTAAACTTTCTTGTGAAAGGTTGTTGGTCATCATCATCATCATGGTGAAACAAATATATGTGGTGAGAAAGACTAAAAATATGACCCTATCCTTGGCAAAGCCTGGGCTTATGACATTCGTGGACAAGCCCTTGCAAAAGGAAAATAGAATAAATAATGTGTCGACCATAAGGAAAGCTCTTCGAGCAGCACAGAGACATGTTATTCCAAAACGTCAGCGACAGGGTTCAAAACAAGGGCGAGTGATTCCCGTTCCAAAACGAGCGGGATTTTTACCTGCATTATTCGCTGGTCTGGCTGCTCTAGGTTCACTTTTAGGCGGCGCCAGTGCAGTGGCAAAAACTATTAAAGCCGCGCAACAGGGCAAGCAACAACTCAAAGAAAGTCAGCGACACAATGAAACGATGGAAGCCATTGCTATGGGGGCTAGAAATGCCAATTTGAAGCCAGCCTTTTATCAACAAGGATTTGGAATTTCACCTTTTCGAAATAAAATAAAAACATCTTTAACCTCATCCATAGCAAGACATACCCTGACGAATCAACAAGTGGAAAGTTATGCTAAACAACTGAAACTTTCACATTTTCGAGGTGTGTTTATGCGAAACCAATTACCCCCACGACCCTGGAAACAAGAATGTCTGTTGTCAATTTGGATGATCACCGACGACCTGGAACACATTATGTATCTTATGTCAAAGAGGGATCCACTGTATGGTACTTTGACAGTTTTGGGAATTTGCCCCCGCCCATGGAACTAGTGACCTATTTTGGAAACAGGATCAAGATATATTATAATGTGAAACGTGAGCAAAAGTTTAACAGCCAACAGTGTGGACGTTTGTGTTTAATTTTTTTATATAAGACGCAGCATAAGCAAAAACGTCAACAGTATGTCGGTGGAAAGTAAGACGTTTACACTGCATGGACATGGACCTGAAGTGAGCCTAGACTTTTACCCACCTATCGAATTGAGTGAAATACCTTATGGTTTAGGACTTGTTTCACTTGAAACGTACAATAGAATATACAGCATACGTGAAAATGTGAACAACAAGTTTTACTATGATGATTCTGTGCTCACCCTGAACTCAGGTGGATACACGATAGATGACATTTATGAACACATTTATGTGGTGTTGATCAATGAATATGGTTTAAAGTCATTTCTCGATGGAACGCGCAAATTTGAACTTGTTGGAAATACCAACACTCATCGCTGCAGTATTTTTTCTACATTCAAAATTGACTTTAAAACACACCTCGATTCCATTGGTCCATTACTAGGATTTAAACCACGCGTGTTGGAGCCCAACAAAAAACATGAATCAGACCATGAAGTGAAATTCATTGAGTACCATCAGGTGTCGGTGATGCGTAATATTATTAGCCAAGTGTACACCAATCAAGAACCATCGCATTCGCTTTATGACTTTATTGTTACATCACCCAATGGTTATATTATTCGTGAAAAGCCTCCAGTGGTGCCTTTTCATTCTGTGGCTGTCGATGGTATTAGTAATATAACATTAAGACTGATCAATAGAGAGCAACAACTCATTGATCTAGATTCTACCACACCAGTGACTTACAAGTTGGTGCTAAAGCCACTGTGAAGTTTGTGTATAAAGCAACAACACCGTCTAGGAATGGTGTTAGTTGTTTACCACGTGAATACACGTTAACATATCAGGACAAGCAGATTTTACAGCATTTGGGTTACCACGTCAAACCCCGTGATGAATTCCATCCTAGAGGTAGCGAACCACATCGAGGAGCAGCCAGGAGTGGTAAGAATTGATCTCCATTCTTATCAAGCTCAAATACCTGGACTCAATAACAATGATAAAATTCAATTTGTTATCAACAACCAAGATATTTACACTCTACCGCATGAAAGTGTTATTCAGATTGAAGGTCGGCTCACCAAAGCCGATGATACTACACCCACCACATCCAAGTTAGCCAACCATGCTTTCGCGTTTCTGTTTTCTGAAGTGCGTTACGTGATTCACGATATCGTGGTGGATAGCACTCGAAATGTGGGTATTTCCAGTGTCATGAAACTATATCCCTCTTCTAGTGAGGAAGAAGCTAAAACACTTTGCATGGCGGGTTGGTGCCCTGACTCGATCAATGGCTGGATGGTACTCACCGATGGCGCCTTTACTGGATATTTACATCTTAAACTGATTTTCGGCTTTGCTGAAGATCACCAGCGCATTGTGGTCAACGCAAGGCAAGTGCTTTATCTGGTGAGGGACAGGAGTGATAATAATGCACTCAAGGGAGCCGACAATGCCCCCGTTGATTCAAAAATTCAACTACAACGCTTGCTATGGAAAGTGCCTCATGTGACCCTTAACGATAGCAAAAAGCTGGACATACTCAAAATGGTAAAGAGAGATATACCTCTACCCATGGAATTTAGAAGCTGGGAATTCCATGAGTACCCGCTATTGCCCACCACCAACACACATAGTTGGTCTATAAAAACAGCCCGCTATACAGAGAGACCTCTCTACATGATCGTGGGTTTTCAAACGAATCGCAAGTATCAACAAATCAAAGATGCCACGCAATTTGATCACCTGCAATTCAGAAATGCACGTCTTTTCCTCAACGGTGCTGTGTTTCCCTATGAAGGACTGGATTTAGATTTTTCAAAAAATAAGTTTGGCCCCCTGTACGACTTGTTTTCTAAATTTAGATGGTCGTATTATTAAAGAGAGAATTGTCCTATGTTGTCACCCAAAGCTTTTAAGACAAGGGCGCCACTGAGTGTCTTCGACTGTTCCTACTTGGAAGAGTGTGTCAAGCCATCCAATATTGACATTCGACTAGATTTTGAAACGCATGACAATGTACCAGCCAATACCACGGCCTACTGTTTGATTAAACATCACAAACAAGTCAACAATTATCCACTGTTTAACCAAGTGACAAGTGTATAAATAGCAGGTCAACCCACATCAAACCGCTCAGTCATGTCTTGCTTTCAAGCCTCAAGAGAAATTACATCCATGAATTTAAAATCTGAGGAACAACGTTTCAAGACCTTTGCGACGTGGCCGGTGCCTTTTATAAACCCTCAAGCCTTAGCGGCCGCTGGATTCTACTATTTAAAAACAAGAGATGAAGTGAAATGTGTGTTTTGTCCCATCATTTTAGACCAATGGCAAGAGAGCGATGAACCCATGCAGGAACATCAGCGCTGGTCACCTGCCTGCCCCTACCTGTGCAGAATGGAGGTGGGTAATATATCCTGTCATTCAAGTTACCCCTCACTCGTGCCTCTAATTGATGAAAAAAGTTATGATACATGTGGACTTTATGGTGTCAACAGTGCTTCAGTGAGCAGCTCACAGTAAAAAACACCCAGTTTAGAGACATTGGGATATCATCGGTGTTATGGACACAATAAACACAAAAGACTTTTTTGTTGCATGAGTTGGTACCGCCCCTATCCTAATATGAAAAAAGAATGTAAAACTTGTTATGCTAATAAAATAATGTAATAAAAAATTGGTTGTTGTTGTTATATTATTATTTCTTATGCCCGCCCCCCCCCCTGTCATATCCTAACCTCCATAGTGACAACTCAATGTTTTTATTTTCTTTTACTAGAATGGAATGTAAGTAAATGACATGGGTACACCTTACTGAACAATCGACAATCTGTGGTCAGTTGGACTTGATCCAGACAAGAGTGAACATGTTGCGTACACTAATCGTCGACTGTCAAGGGTTTAAAATTGGAGATAACAAATTTATATTTAAAGAAGTGGCCATTATCGATTGTTCCACTTTTTGGATATCGCAAGCTACCCATTTGGTGTTTAAACCACCTTATGCGTTTGATTTGTTGTGTGATAAAGACCGTAAACAAACCCAGTGGATTGAAACTCATATGCAACTAGAGTGGAATCAAGGAACCATTTCATATAAGCACCTGGACATGGTCATGAAAGCCCACTTGTCTTCTGCCCATGTAGTATTTGTGAAAGGTAGTGAAAAACGACAATGGCTACAACCATTTTTGGCGTCTTACTGTCAATGTATAGATTTAATGGACATGGGGCTGTCCCTCGCTGCAAACACTCATGGACCGCTGCCCCTGTGACAACATAACCCATAAAGCCATGGCACAGGTGTGGAAATTGTTTCATTGGCTAACCACCAATGCCTGCTGGGAGTTGTTAAATAAAATTAAAACTCTAGGTTTACCTGTGAATGACACCAGTGAGATTTCTACAAGCGACGTGTAAACATCAACGTGATAGCATGGAGAAAGGGGATGCTACAGATAAAACCATTGGCAAATTCTTTGTGTGCAAAAAGAAACTAGACAGTTTTACCAAAATCGTTCATTTATTATGTCGCAGCAAATGCCGTGAAAGAAATCTGGCAACATGTACCAAAATCATGGACTCAAGACCCTGTGTTAAGTGAATTGCAACCATGTACGGATTATGATCACCATAAGCAAGTGGCTATGGCAAAAATACCCTCTATGCGACAGTGTGCTACTTGCCAGCTGGTCAAACTGTATCACGGTCATAAAAGTCCATGTAAAGACTTTGTTTCTTCATTCCATGGGTGTGATGGAGAAAAAAGCAGCAACAACAAACATCATCCACAGAGGAGGAAGATGAAACCTTTTCTCCACCTATGGAAAAGGATATGCCAAACCTGTACTGGCAATGGCGTCATTGACAAAGTCATTCAATACTTGACTTTCGAAATCTACCTACCTGGTTATTATTTGTGTGGTCCTGGAACTTGTCTTGAAGAACCTTTTCAGCGTGGTGATATACCTATTAATCCTTTTGGATCGAGCATGCACCTTTCTTATCGCCATAGGCATTCTGCATTAAGACGTGTAGCGGATAAAGTATCGTTGAAAAGCTAAACAACGTTTGACATCCTGAGATGTCTCAGTGGGAGAAAGGTTGACAGCCCTCATTGTGATTAGTGCTATAAAAGGAAAGTTAATGATGAGTGGACATGAACATTGAAAAGGATTGAGGAATTGGTATTTCTTTGTATTCTATTTTGTAAAGCTCTATTTGTTGTGAAATAAAAACAAGGTTTACATGATCACTATATCTTTTAATTCTAAAAATTGTGATAGCCATTTCATTTTTTCACACATGGATATTTACAATTTCCACTTTTCATTTTTTACATTCCCCTTGTTTAGTTTACACATTCTGTACATTTGTGTTGTTGTTGTGAAATAAAAAACAAGGTTTACCAGATCACAATTTCTTTTAATTTTAAAATGGTGATAGCCATTTCACTTTTTCACAGATGGATATTTACAATTTCCGCTTTACATTTTTTACATTCCCCTTGTTTAGTTCACACATTGTGTACATTTTTTTATTTTTTTTGTAATATACAAAAGCAAACATTTTACACTAAAATGTATTACTTATCTTATTTTTACTAAACTACAGTAGCCTAACATTATACATTCTACTTAAAGTTTTTACAAAAAATATTACAATATAAAACACACTACAAATGTTACAATATAGTGATCGTTAGACTTAAGTAAAGTAATAGTCGTCAATGCGACTGTTTCCCCAAGCAAGAGTATCAAATGTGTTGGGTATAATGAATCGTTTGTTGTCTTCATTACTTAAAGCAACTTTGTTCAGCAAATTGGTATGTAGCTGATGATTTTTACTTCTAAATACACACATTTTCTTATATAATACAGGTGGGTTACTAACTATACAGTTTTTATAATCACTTATATCTAACTCTTTACTAACAACATTCTTTTTCACTCCTTTTAATTTTTTTACTACTACATCATTAATTGTCATATAGCTGTATGATTCAGATTTTGTGCCTACAAAGGTGTCTATAATAACACCAGCACATTCATCCTTAAATTTCCCAAGAACCTTTTTGTTTACTAGAGGTAAATGGTAAATATTATCCTCGGGATAGTCACTTGTATCAAACCTATTTAGCTCAGTTTTGATATCCTCATAAAAATCATCAGTTTTAAACTCATTAATAAAAGAATCTGTGTCTGTGTAGAATAATTTAGCATTATCAAGATAGGTTTTCTTTACATAACCATAGTGAAATTCATACATAAGTGTTTTTGACAATTCCAGAATGGTGTAACCCACATATATGGGTTTGTTGTAAGTTACTTTAAGACGATTCATTTGTATTACAACTAAATCCTCATGAATAATTGAACAGCTATGAAAGTTAGGCTTGCTTATTAAATTGCTCGCACCATACCTTTTACCATCATTCTCCCACTTTGTTATCAGCTTTACATCAACTCGTTTATCAACATTCTCCATAGTCTTTCCAAAAACACTATTATTCATGAGTTTATAAAAATCTTTTTTCAAACGCGTTTGTTGACTGTGTTCTTAAATTATTGTTTAGATCAATATACGGTTTGAGCCATGCTGACTGATGAAATTGCAATACGCGATGAATTTTAGTTAATTTCAATCCATGCTGTAGACACTGTTTCAAGTTTTGATAATGTATTACATATTTACATTTATCATTTACATTAGCAATTAACATTTTTGTTCGTGATGTGATGTATGGAGATTTCATATTCTCAGGACAAAATGGTAAATCATTATGATCATCATGTAACTCTTTAGGGTACTCAAGATTTGCCTCTAAAGTATATCCTATATCATCGTTATCATTAAGAGTGTTAACATGTAAGACATAAATTTCAGGTTGTGTCAGCCAGCGAAAATCTTTCAGTGGTAGATATTGACTCATAGCCCAACCGTATTGGTTATTTGCATCAAGATAGAAAATATACTTTGACTCTTCACAAGGGTTGTAGCTAGGCATGTATTTATTATTCGCTTTAGACTATCGCCCACTACATTGGCTTAATCTACCTCGAATTGATGATTTTATAAAATTGATCATGTCTATATCAGTCATTAATTCTAAATTTACTTTCGTTTTTTTTTTCAACATTGAACTGAAACTTAACCCAGGAGCAGTGAAATACTGACAAGGATCAAGGTCATAAGTTTTCATACAAACATTCCGAAAATGTTCAAAAACATCTGCTAATAATAACACATCTGTCTTCAATTATATGTCTGAAAATTCACCTAAAGTTTGAATGTCAAACTGTGTCCATACACGTTGTGCATGTAAATATTCCTGATCACTAATATGACTTGTGTTTAAGGAACTGTAAAATGCATCTTTTGGTGGTAAAGAACACTCCTCAAGACGTTCCACACAGTTAATATATTCATAAGGGAATATATCCTTTTGACGAATCAAATTAAAATCATCTTCTTTAGGAAAGACACGTTGAATTTCATGAAACTGATCTGATTTTAAATTACTAGCCAGCTTATCAAGACTACTTGGCATAAAGCGGAATGGATCTAAAAATCTCAGTTTTATAGTTTTTTCAGTGTCAATTTTGATATATTTTGTGAACGATATGTATTGTTCCTTATTATTTGCAATCACATCAATTTTCACATCTGAAGCTCCAAATTCTTTAACAATAAAGTGGTTATCTTATTTGCTACCGTTATGTAGAATGACCGGAATGAATTTACTTACTCTATAATTTAAATTACATTCTCGGTGAGCAGCACCACGATATTTTCCTGTTAAATGGTCATGATCGCGAACCCTGTCTGTATATAAACATTCACCACATATAAAACAATTAGTTTCAGTTTCAAAATTCATTTGCTCTGATGAAGTTAGTGGCTCCATTGGAATGATCGTATTTAAAATAGAGGATATACGGATGGCATCTTTCTCAAGTGTTTCCATAAAAACTTTAGGTGCATCAGGTCCTCTATAGAGCTCAAACTTATTTAAAGAGTCATCATAACTACATTTAATATAATATTCAAAGCTAAAAGGTTCATGAATGTGAGTAGTGTTGGTGAAAGTTTGGGCTGGATTCGATGAACATGTATTAAATGGTTTTAGCAAAGCCTCAAAGTCAGCATATATAACAAATGGTACTCGAAGCTGTTTCTCATAATCCTTAAATTTTAGAATGTTATTTTTAGGAGTCGGTAATACCGTACACACATGATTGCATCCCCATTTTTGATGTTGAATTAGTTGGTCCTCTTTTCTAATATATAGCAAACAGCCATCACACAACCACTTCTTAAGTTTATTTTTTGATAGCTGACTACTGACGAGTCTACTTAAATGTTTTATCCAACAATAGTGGGCGTTTTCACCTTTAGTTATGTACAGTAAGTTTACATGAGCATTCCTTTTTTCCTGAGTATAATATAGAGGACCTACTATTCTCTTATTTTCAATTCCATAAACATTAATACTTACATTGTTCAACTCTTCGCAACCTTTAATGTCCTTTATCGCCATAGGAAATTCTATTTCTTTTAAATCCATCACTGAGGAATAGTGAGGGTAAGATGTTCTAATCGTGTCCCTCACTGCTGGATGGAGAGCTGAGGTTACAGCCCACGCAAAACATGCGTCATCATTATTCAAAACGTTTACACAAGCATGCTTACGTTTGATCCATCCTGGTAAATCAATGTATGATGATGCTCGAAGGGGGTTATATTTATTCAGGTTGGTTTCTAAATAAAGTACTTCAACCAACGCCCAGCCTGACTCCCTTTCCTGGAACTCTTCACTCTTCACAATGATAGCACTTGAAATATTTTGGTATATATCACTAATATTAGTTGATTCGCTAACAATTATGTTTTTTGTATTAAAAGATTTGATATCTGTAATTTCACCTTCACTCCCAGTTTTTACATAGAGTCCAAATAGTTCAAAATTCATTTTAATTGTTTTATGATCTAATAAAACATTTTCTACCAAGCCAAACACAGTAGGTTGAACATTTTTTAAAAATGATTCAATACTTGGAGTTTTTTTTTACTATAAAGTCTATAACTAGCAATTCGACTTTTAAATGCACTACCAATTTGTTGAATATTTCCAGAATTTCTTTCATGGCAAGCGTTATTTTTATGTTGAATACTGCGTAAATGTCCATGAATGATTGGAGAAGGTATATCAATATTACATACATCACAATGTGTTATCGAAGGTTCACCATTCTTCTTTCTTTTTGTTGCACAACTATTTTCACAATCTTGAGAACGTTTACGCTTTTGAGCATCACATTCGTTTAAAGGTTCCGTACTAGTTGATGGTTTTACAGATTTCAATTCCGTTGTTCACCATGCACTTCAACCATGTGGGATTGATATCGCTTTACAGCAGAAAAACCAAGTTCGCAAACTGAACACAAAAATGGTGCTGAACTAACATGCATTAAATTTACATGTCGTGTAAGACTATCCTGTCTGTTAAATGTCATAGCACAATGACTGCATACAAACATTTTGTGATTATGTTTAGTACTTGCATGACGTTGAAGGCTGTCAGGTATTGAGAACTGTTTCTTACAGTCACCACACTTGAACATAATGATTATCAAATCACTTTCGAAATTACCTATAAAAGAAAGAAATCATAAATGTTAATAAAAGATAAAACAAAGTGCAATATAAATAGTTTAATTACATTCCAGTCAATGGTTATAGCAGGGTATTTAAATCGATCATCTGTGAACTCCTAGCAAATCTAACTTCATGTAGTTCTAACTGGGGGTTACTATATACCACTGTCACTGACACCTAGCGGTGAACATTGGAACTTGAGAGAGAGGTAGAAACCATCGGTCGCCAGTTAAGTGAGCTAGGTGTGACGTCATAGCCAGTCTTAAAGCAAGTCTAAACTTGTAGAACATGTCACGTGATAGAAACCAGCGGTCGCCAGTTAAGTGAGCTATGTGTGACGTAATAGCCAGTCTTAAAGCAAGTCTAAACTTGTAGAACATGCCAAGTGATAGAAACCAACAGCCAGCAGTTAAGTGAGCTAAGTGTGACGTCATAGCCAGTCTTAAAACAAGTCTAAACTTGTAGAACATGTCACGTGACAAGGTTAAGTTAGGTAAAGTTAGGTTATGTTAGGTGAACTGAGGGTAAGTCTTTAAATATTCCCTCTGTCACTGACACCTAGCAATGAACATTCAGACTTAATAGAGCGGTAATCAAAATCTAACCTATAAAATTAGCTTTACACACCATAGTCAAGTAGTTCCAACTTTTGACTGCCAATATACCATTTTCACTGACATGTAGTGGTGAACATTGGAAAACATCACTCTAACTGTTTAAAAGTTATTAGAGGGACACTTACCTTTTTATAATTTATCAACTGCTGCCACTGAATGAACAGATTGTAGGAATCTGGTAACCTACAGGTACCCAATTATCTGTAAACAAATCAATGAATCAATCAATCAATAAATACATTCCAATCAATAACATCAACATCTATTAGTAATAGACTACAATCCATTAATAATAAGTACTTACCTTGCAAAATAATTTAATGATTTTCTACCAAAAAGGCTTTTTTACAACTCTTGAGCAGTAATAGAGCACTGGTCACTCAAAGCGAGTAATAAAGACTGACAGTAGGGAAATATATGACAACTCTCTTATATAAACTCTCATCGCTCGTGTCAGCAGTTTTTTGCAGATCATTGCAATTCCTTTCCCAATACAGCTAAGAATCCAAAGTACACTAGGAACACCTGTGTGGTATCCAATTACTGATGACTTTACATGATCATCACCCAAATTACTGCAGCGTCAGAAAGATGACACCGGAAGGAACACCTGTGTAATATCCAATAACTGCTAACTTTGCATGATCGTCACCCATTGTCTTCATGAACACTTGCGGTTTCAAATTACTGCAGCGTTAGTCATAGCAACAGATCTGCGCGCTCTCTGCCATGTCTGTAATATGACACAGTAAATAACAAGACGTCTTACTGCACGTACCATCTCCACAGTTTTAATATCTTGAGAACATGTATTATTCTCTTTCAACTACAAATGACACATCCATCCACCAAGTTAGATCCCTTGTATGTTCACATGTATTTCGTCACTTTCCTTTCATATCGTTATCACATTATAGTAGTGGGGGACTGGTGAACAACGTCAGTTCAACACACTGCTTTACACGCAAAATGTAGTTAGGCCCTTTGACATAATTTAAATAAATTCATGGGCTAGTCCGTAGGAACCAGTCCAAAGGGACTGGTCCAAATGGATCAGTCCAAAGGGACTCATCAACAAGGACTCGTCCACAAGAACTCGTCCACAAGGACCTGTCAACAAGGACTCGTCCACAAGGACCTGTCAACAAGGACTCGTCCACAATGACCTGTCAACAATGACCTGTCAACAAGGACTCATCCACAAGGGCCTGTCAACAAGGACTCGTCCACAAGGACTTGTCCACAAGGACCTGTCAACAATGACCTGTCATCAATGACTTGTCAACAATGACTTGTCAACAATGACCCGCCAACAATGACCCGTCAACAATAACCCGTCCACAGGGATCCGCTCCCCCACCCTCTTACAAAAGCCATGAGTGGGCATGCGTAAAAACAAAAAACAAGCATGTTAATTCATAGTGGCTTTCCACCGAACACATGTCTCTTGTGTAGAACAAGGTTTAATTCCATATTGGCATTCAAACTCTCACATGTTGCACTTGGAAAGCAAGATTTTCTAAAAAATTAAAATTTCACCCCCTAGTAGGGGTAGGTTTTATTTTGGGGTGGAAATATGTTGTCCATAGGAAAGAGGGTATCAGCCCGAGTTCAACAACACCTCATTTGTTAAAATCCAACCAGGGGTTCGAGAGATATCGCGCCAACGCCATCTTGTGTGGTGGCAGTGGCATCTGAATACACCAAAAACCATTACTCTTACACTTCACTGTTGTTTATAAAGTAAATTGCAAGGCCCAAGTTTCAGTTGGCATTGTCACTGGGTAGAAGCGATCTGTGTGTTTAAATTAGGTATCATCCCGGAATTTGTCCGGCGTAGAATTGGATAACCAAGGAGAAACTACTCCTAGGATGACTGAGGTGCGAACCGATCCCACCTCTACTTTGTTCTGCTTCAAGAGGCTGAGTGTACCCCCATTCCAGTCCTCAGTCTAGAATTAAATTTCTTAACTGGAACAAAACTCGGACTTCAAGAAGGACAGTCATACATGTTAGCGACTACCCCACTAGGTGGTCTACTTCAGAAGTACTAACTAATTATCTTATACATATAATTACTCATATTAACTTAATTAACTTTAATCTGAAGATGTCTGCGTGACCAACAAAATATGTCATCCTCCTAATTATGTTAAGTAGTTGAGCGTACAAAGTGTGTATATTGTTTCAGGTTTCACGTAGAACATATAAACAAAGCCCAAGATCATTGGGCTTCCCTATAGGCGATCTATGAGAATCTTTAAACAGAATCTATAAAGGCAACTGAAAAATATGGCTTCTATTTTGCTTTATAAAATATTTTAGACAGATCTCTAAATATCGCGCCAGGTAATATAAATTACCCAATATGAGGACATGTTCAAAAGAACATGAATAAGATATGTTAATTTTCAGAAATTTACATTTGTACCATTAACAATTCATAACTATACTAGAAACTTTGGGGTAGACGATTTCAATAATTAATTTTCCCCGTAAAACAACAATCATCTCCACCACCATCACACTAGAAAAATTACGCACATTAAAGTTTAATTTTGACAACCTCCGTAGAGATAGCTTATAGGTAGAGGTGTTAGAAAGTGTTGTTATTTTTTTGAAGATTTGTTGATTTAAAATTCAAAAGGTGGTGTTTTGTGTTTTTATTATTTTTTCGGGGGATGACATGTTAAAATTTGGAAAGCGATAAGGTTTGTACAATAAGTGCATTTAAAAATATAAACAATTAATAAAACAAAGTAAAAAAACAAAACAGCAGGGTAAAACGTTAAACATGGCTATGGAAGAATGAGATAATACTTATATGGAAGTCACATTTTTATTTTACATTCACCATCTCGAAGCACATTTCAGTGAATACCTTTTTCAGTTTTATCCAAATACTGCGGTGAAATCACTGGAAGTAGATCATGGTTAAAGTCTCAGCATTTGCAGCTGTCAATTTTCGCCTCCTATCACTTACTATGAGACTGTATTTCGAAAATGACCTTTCAGAATCCACATTTGAACAAGTATACCACACACACTTTAATGCAGCTGTTGCATAGTCTCGGTGAGCAGGCCTTAATCCCATGAGGATCTCTGGAACATTCACATTATCTTCATGACGCAGTTGGTTCTTGATTGCAGTCAGGTAAATGCTGTGAGCCTCTAAAAACTGTTGAGACTCCATCTTCGTAAGAAATGGGGCATTCTTCTTAAATTGGAGCAGTTCTGTGGGAGATACGTTCTTAGGTGCATGCCGAGGATCAAACAATGCCCCGATGGCTTCTACAGTCTTCCTGGCTGGATCCGTGGTCCTTAAAGTCCTGACTTTCACTAGAGCTGACTGGGCAACACACGTAAGCTTGGTCTTAACCTTTATCTGCATCTTTTGAGGAAGCTGTTCCAAGTTCTGGAGGATCGTATGATTGAACATTCCACCATCGCCTAATAGCTTGAGCTTTACCTCAAGGTCATCTAGCTTCCCAGCCAGTAAGTGAATTGTTGGGTACTTAGATCCCTCCAAGAAATTAAGCAAGTCCATAAGAGAGGCACCAACAACAGAAACATACAATGCTTGTAATTGTATAAATTGTATTGTTGAAGTCGATGCTTGTTGGAAAAATTTGACCCCAGAATTTGAATCTTCCAATGTTTTGAAAAATTCTACCAGATCTTCCACATGCGTGGCCATATACATTGCAGCCTTAAACCATGAATTCCATCTTGTACATACAGGCATTGGGAAAGCTAGAATTTCATTCTCTTTTTCTGTGTTTTCATATTTCTCCCTTAGAAATGCAACGTAATTGCTTTTTCTTTTTCGCGTATTTAAAAAGGCATTCTTTGTCTTTACTATAGACATGTTCAATTCGTCCAGCTCGTTTTCAAATACGCAGCCCATAAGATTGACTTTATGAGCCCAGCACTGGACATGACTTAATTCTTCAATCAATCCTTGAAGAGTAGTTACACATTTTGTCATGTAGCGTGCTGAGTCCGTAACTACTGCCACTACACGCTCCCGTTCAATTTCATAGGAATTCAAGGTGTCTAATATCGCATTGGAGCAATTTACGCTATTGGCAGAATCTAGAACAACAGAGGCAGCCAGATGGGTGTTCATTTCAGTTGATGGTACTGATGGACGAAAAAGAATGTTGAAAACACACCTACCATTCTTGTCAGTTGTTTCGTCACATAGCAGAAACACGTCTTTGTTTTTTATATCTTCCCTAATTTCTTCCCTCCATCTTTCGCCAATCATGGGGATGTATTTCTGACGAATCTGATTTGCTGATGGTAAATCTCCACTTCCGCGAACGTACTTATTAAACCAAGTACGGATAGCAGGATTGTCTAGTTTCTCTACTGGTATATTAGCTTTCACAAACGCAGTAGTAGTGTCCAAAATAAACTCTTCTTTCATATCCTTCACACGACTAGCATTTGATAATGTTTCTTTCAAGGTGGCCACTCTAGGAACACTAACTTCAAGACGCGAATTTTCTCGGCGTTTTGAATGCTTCTCCGATTTGCAATGTTTGTCTAATGCATCTTTCCTGCGATAATCTAACCGACAATCACAATATTTGCACATAAGAATGCCACAAGAAATTATAAATCCTTCATTCTTATATTCTTTAAGTCTGTCTGTGGCAGAAACAGCTACCTTCGGCATTTTTAAACTCAACTGAGCGATGCCCAGTAACAAACACTGTTATCACACGGTTGACTGTAGTCACACGCCAGTATAAATTCGTAACCACACGCAAAATTTATTTCTGAATTCGTGTCATAATATTTAAATTACGTCGCGTCTCATCTTCCTGTACTGCTAAGTTCGGAACTAATACGACGAACACGTGGTCGCCAACTGATTCACGCAAATAACACACTAGCTTCGATGATAACGCAAAATTTGCGCACTTCTTTATTAAATTATATAGAATTCTCTACTATAATTTACACTCGCTACCGATGTAACAGGAGGCAAACGTAGTTTACATTATGAACAACTATGACATAACCTTTTGGAGGTAGTCGGCCAAACTATTCACGCCGCGATATAACAGCTGTTTACCACAGCGCTAAAATCCAACGAGTAACGAGAATATCGACAGTATATCGTAATATGACGTATATCGTAGTATTACCCCTCGCGAAACTATACAATCGATCATTCTCTCGAATTGAACACCAACCAAATTCGATTATCGGCTTGTGGACAAAATTGTTCGGATTGGTGTGGGGAAAAAATATGAAAATTTGTTTTTATTTCGCAGATTGCGGTATTTGTGGTGTTATTCACAAAATTCGCGTTATTTCGCGATTTAATTTCACTCCTGGGCGGCACGAAACATGTAAATACGTGAAAATAAAACATCCTAACCTCTAAATATGACTTTTCGTTTTATCGCGAATTAACAAAAACTAACACCTCTACTTATAGGCTATCTGTGACGAGTCACAAGAGTTCATTTTAGTCATATGCACGGTTTGTCTGTCACCTGTAATTATTGCTACATTCACATTAGGACAACACAATAAAAGATCTATTGTCTGCTAACACGCTGGTTATTATAGGAATTTGTCTCTGAGGAACTGACGTGCATACCACCTCTAATTTACCAAAGACATATAAGTACCTGTAGGTACTTAGGTTTCAAGAAATCGGATGATTCCTTGACGCGTTAGAGGGATTTATATATCATGAAAATTGGGTATATATGCGCATTTTCTATAATTTACAAAAGGGACCCAATACAATAACATACCTGTACGCTTAGTTTATATTGAGGGTTTACTATGGCAGATTTTATAGTGATCGTATCATTCAATGACGATTTAGATTAAATTACGCATAGTATAAACGAGTTGGCTTGCACGTGATCAGCAGAGTTAAATTTATATACAGCGTTTTAGAATATAGGCCTAGTAATGGTCAACTATACCACGTTTGATTGATATGCGATCATTCATTGACGAGTCATATTTCCGAAATTGACCTGCACACACTCTATAATTTATTAGGCCTACATAAGCAAAATATAAATATTAGGTTTATAAACACTGTAGCAAGCGTTCATTACACAATGTTTCACTTCTATCGCAAGAGATGAAAACATGATTTTAAAAGTTTGCACAGCCACCTACTTGAACATTTCGAAACAATTGAATTACATTATACGCCTCTATATATTGAACTTTAAATAAAGATTTACTAGGCTATATCAAATTTAACTCCAGTCGAATGATTAAAAATACACGTATACATACCCTACTTAAAATTCGGGAAGCCACCATTTTGGTTCTGTGCTTATCATGTATTAAAACTGACATATGTGAACTAGATATGTCTTCTATCGCCACACACAATTTCAGGTTGATTGCAGCAATCGTTTCGGTGATTTTGAATACCGGTGATTTTTTTTAGCGTATGGCTTTTAGTGCCGGGAGTGTCCGAAGACATGTTCGGCTCGCCAGTTTCTTGTAGCTGCTTCGAGACGGACACCCAATGGGTGAGCTACGAGTACCGTTGGAAAGGGAAGTAGGAATGGAAGAACGAGGAGTTGGAAGGTAGCGGCTGTGGCCTATAGTTAGGGACCAACCCCGGCATTTGCCTGGAAGGAAGATGGGAAACCACAGAAGACCATCTTCAAGGTTGCCGGCGGGGGGATTCGAACCTCCTTGCCTCCCGGATGTGAGCGACTGCCAACAGTCTTGCCGTAACGACCACGGCTAACTCACCCGGTACCGGTGAAATAACTCACGTGGATGCCATGTAGGATGGGTGATACTTATTAAAATTTGAAAGTCACATTCTGAATTAGATGAGGTAAAAGTAAGGCATTATCAAGTTTAATTATAATTGCTCTAGCCAATTACAGTAAAATTTATTAGGGAACCCGCACATACGATGAAAATAGGCTTAAAATAACATTGGCGACAAAAGCCTGGTCAAGCATTGCTGATATTTGTAAATATCAGTTTTGCTTTTTTTGAGGACCGATGTGTTGTTTTTATTTAATTTGGGGGTTAGAATACCATGGCTATCAACCCCGTGTTGTAGGGTGTGTTTGGATTTTCCTGATAACCTGTGTTATTGTGATGATTGTAGCAATGTGTTTAATTGTAAATGTTAAGGTCTAGGAGTAACGTAGGTATCCTAGAATATGCCAGAAGTTAGAAAACGGCATTTACTGGATTGACTAAGGAAAAGCCCGGGCATGAAACACACTCAGAATGGCCACAGTCGAGCTTGGATTTGAACCTCGGATTTCGAAATGTCTGCCATGAAACGATCAGGTACGTTGGTAGGTTTTGAGGACCAAGGTACATGAGGAAAAATCTTAGTTGAATGTTCTTTTCCCTTACGTACCTTCCATAATTTTAGACTGACATAAACAAGGTAACTACATTTTCTCTTCCCTCGGCACAAGCCTCTGTCACTATTGATGAACCCATCTCCTGAGTTCATGAGTTTGAGCTATAAGGACGGTGGCCGGGGAATGAAATAAACCGCATTGCACAATGCGATCATGATAAACTCGTAAAGTCCGGATGACTGACAGAAAGAAACGGGTTTCTTACTAGTTCCTGAAAGAAATTATTCCTTTGAAATTGTATTAAAGTTAGCGGAACTCGGCACGTGAAGGAGGCCCAGTCACGCACATCTCTTGCGGCGATGGATCCGCCTGTGTATTGCTCCCAGACAGCTCCCAAGTTCACACAACGAACATCACCACATCTCTATCTGTCCAAAGACACTTATTATTTTCTATCGGCATTGGTCATTTAAACTTTTTGGAATGAGCCCCTCGTTGTAGTGATTTATTTGGCTACTTATGAACACAGATGAAATAATCATCACAAGTGATTTGAAGAGCGTATTTCCAAACTTACGTAAATCCAAAATTGACGGTTTTTCGTTTTTTTTCATAAGCAAGTTTATAGTTTCTATCAACCTCTAGCAAAGGTTTTAAGTCGGAATATGCCGTATATCATATAATAACAGAGATCTAAAAACTAAGTTTATTTGCAAAGAGACGTAACTCCAACGTATATTTATTTCCAATGTGTCTTATATCCATGTTGACCAATCCGATGGTTCTGTGGACATCACGTGATATCACGTGATGAATCATGTTCATGGCTAACTTTGAAGAATATGTAGAGCATCAGTTTGTGTTTGTTGTTTTTAAGCCACTTAAATGTTCATAAATGTCACTCAAAGCGTATGTCAGTATATGATTTATTTCCAAAACGTCCTAAGTAGAACTTACAGGAGACCATTTCCATTGACAGGAGATTGTTGAAACACAGTTTCAGGATGTGCATAAATGTAATAAATGAAATTACGTTACCGGTATATTGATAATCATGTCTGGATTTAATTATAAGAAGAAACAAAAACGCGATTTTTGAAGTTTTGCTTCTTCTTATTTTCTTCTTCTTAGTCGTTTACCCTCCAGGTTGGTGGAACCCACGGACTCAGCGAGGGAACTCACCACTACCGCCTCTACGGGCAGTGTCCTAGAGCTGAGAACATCTAATCGGAGTGGATACAACTGGTGAGGTGTGATTGTCACCTCGCCCAGGCGGCCTCACCTGCAAAGCGAACAGGGGCCTCATGAGGGAAGGTAAGGGATGGTCAGGATGGATAGGCAAGAAAGAGGGAAGGAGGCGGCCGTGACCTTGAAGAAGGTACCATCCCGGCATTTGCCCGAAGACGAAGTGGGAAACCACGGAAAACCACTTCGAGGATGGCTGAGGTGGGAATCGAACCCCCTCTACTCATTTGGAACACCCGAGGCTGAGTAGACCCCGGTCCAGTCCTCATACCACTTTTCAAATTTCGTGGTAGAGCCGGGAATCGAACCCAGGACCTCCGGGGCGGCAGCTAACCATGCTGACCGCTACGCTACGGAGGCGACATTTGAAGATTTGCATTTTATGGATTTACGACACTTTCGAAATAAGCTCTTCATTTGTATTTGATTCGGTTAGTTCACAGCAAATGATCAGCTAGGGGATCTATACCTACACAGTGAAGGGAATTATTTATTTATTTGTTATTGCAAATACGCAGGCTATATGGCTCATTAAAATATTCACGTATTCAGAAACATCTATAAGTAAATACAATATTAATAAAAACACATAAAATAACTGCAATTAACAAAAAACAACCAGAAATAAACCATACTTTGATATCAAATTAAAAATGTATCATACATATTAAATAACAAATAGTTCCGTGAAGCCTATTTTCATATATCCTACTGGTAGTTTCCATTAAAATCTCCCCCGGCTATTGAAAGTATTTTCCATGTGATGTAGGCCTATACTAAATAGCTTTCAACACACGACGCATGCCTCCACCAACATCATTGCATTGAAAAAGTATGTGCTAGAATATATAAAATTCAGAATCAGTTAATTAGACTCCACCTGCAGGAGGGCATTTTTCTGGAACACATCACGAGAGTTTAATTTAAGAAAAGTCAAATACACGGCTTGTGTGATTTACGAAATGTAAGCTACATAACTTAGTGCCATTAGATAAGGATTATTATAATTTTAATTTTATTAATGCAGCCAATGGCCATGTTCTTTTCTTTTCAGGACGGGTCTGCGGGAAGGGATATTAGAAGGAAATCGGTCGTGGACCTATTGAAAGGAACCGTCCCGGCATTTGCCTGGTGGTGAAAATCGGAAACCACGAAAACCATTTTCAGGACGTCCGAGGTGGGATTCGAACCCACGCTCTCCCGATGCCAACGAGGCACGAGGTAACGCATTAGCGCTCTCGGCCACCGCGGCCGGTATTAGTTTAATAACCTAAAATAAGGATCCTCTCTTCCATCGCTTGAATAGGGTACGTGAAATAAAGGAAAAATAAGGTTTTAAAATTTGAAGTGATGCCATCTTCAATTTTTGAAAACAATTCAACATGAGAAATCTCTATACTAAGCTATGAATAAAAAATGGCTGTTCTTAGCATCAGAGCTCTCGAGTGATTAAATAACTAGAAAAATCATTTCAAATATTTGAAAATCACTTGGCCGCCACGTAGCTTTTGTATTTCTCAGGATTTGGAAAGTCACATATATGGAATATATGGACTTAGTTAATAGTCCTATATCACCATACAAACATACAGTTTGATTGCTTAAATAGTTTCGGAGATATTGGGAACCGGTGGAATATATTGTATGGACGCCATGCAGGATTGTTTCATATAGGCCTATGGGCTATATAATTTTATGCCATCAGATGAATATTCTAATTATAGTTCAGTATACCAACCTACATTTCTATTGCTTGATTAGGAAACGAGAAATAACAAAAAAGAGATTTAAAAAGAATTGCACGGCCACAATTTTTAAGTTCTCGTAAATTCCATTAAAATTAGACGTCAGCATATTAAGACATATTGAGTTTCACACTGCTCGGATGAAAATTCGCGAGAAAAATCCAATTAAATATTTAAATTTCGCGTCACCGCCATGTTGGATTGTGCTAACCAGGTTACTAAAAATTCCATAGATGAACTTATGTTACTAGCCAATATCAAGAAACAAAGTTTCAGTTTGATTGCTGTAGTAGATTCGTAGATATTGAGAACCGTCTATATATTTCAAATGGTTGCCATGTTCGATTGTTATATATTTAGGCCATTGAGTTGTGTACCATTAGATGAAGCTCATTGCTTTGGTTCATTATTCAAACTTTCACTTTGATCGCCTGATTAGGACACAAGAAATAAAAACTTAATTTTAAAACTTCACACAGGCGCCATCTTTGTGTTACGAAAACAATAGTAACTTTGATGCCAATAGATTAAGTATTGTGTGAACATTTGCCGTATCAAGTTTCACTGAACTCGGATGAATAATTCGCGAGTATATAGGATGATTAAATCGTGAGAAAATACCATTTAAATGTTCTTAATTTGCTTGGCCAGCATGTTGGTCTTATAACAGGTTTTTGAAAATTACATAGGTGATCGGGTCGCCTCCGTAGCGTAGCGGTCAGCATGGTTAGCTGCCGCCCCGGAGGTCCTGGGTTCGATTCCCGGCTCTGCCACGAAATTTGAAAAGTGGTATGAGGACTGGAACGGGGTCTACTCAGCCTCGGGTGGTCCAAATGAGTAGAGGGGGTTCGATTCCCACCTCAGCCATCCTCGAAGTGGTTTTCCGTGGTTTCCCACTTCGTCTTCGGGCAAATGCCGGGATGGTACCTACTGTAAGGCCACGGCCGCCTCCTTCCATATTCCTAGCCTATCCATCCCAATCTTCCATCCCTTCCCATCCCTGATGAGGCCCCTGTTCGCTTTGCTGGTGAGGCCGCCTGGGCGAAGTGCTGATCACACCTCCCCAGTTGTATCCATCCCGACCAGATGTTCCAAGCTCAAGGACACTGCCCATAGAGGCAGTAGTGGTGAGTTCCCTCGCTGAGTCCGTGGGAACCACCAAGGGTAAATTGACTAAATTAAAAAAAACATAGGTGATCGAATAGTAGTACCCTTTATTACTATAAAAAAAAATTGCAGGGTGATGTCAGTTACTGTTGCAGAGATATACAATGTCCGTGAAATTGTTTACGCGGCCGCCATGTTGGATTGGTGAAACAATGAAACAAACGGTCGAGGACGGACGAGATAGTAGTATGAACTTACCGAATTTCATTGAATTCGCTTCGGATGTTTAGATTTTGTTAGGGACACACACAAATACACACGTACATACGCCCACACACTAAATGTATTGTTATTGTTTTAAGGGGCAGAACATCGAGGTCATCTGCCCCTACACACAAAAGGACAAAAAGTGGTCACGTAAGCCTATTTCTTTCATAAATGAAAATAGGATTAAAACTGAGTAATGTAGTTACTTCTTAGTCGATTTATGTAGTCTCAGTGTGCGTATTGATACTCGGAGTCCAAAGGACTTGTCTCCGATTCCCGGTTTTGCCAGGAAATCCAATTTGGTCCGTATTTATTTGTTTATTATTGAATGGGGTGCAACAAAATATGTTTACTCGTATTTTCAGAGCCGTCGATCACTCAGAGTAATTAATCTTGTATGTTGACGAAAAAAATTAATTATTGTTTCAGAAGTGATTTTTCTCCATTCACTATTGACGTCTGTCATTTAACATTGATTTAGTAACATAATATAATTAAGATTTGGGTTTTACGTCACTTTTAACTACTGTGACTCTTAGAGACGTCGGGTTGCCGGAATCTTGCCCCGAAGGGTATCCTTAACATGCCAGTAAATCTACTGACATGGCTCCCTCGCATTTGGGTACCCTCAAATGCCAGCTGACTGCGCAAGGATGTGACCCTGTAATCTTCGGCACAGCAGGCAATAACGTTACCGCTGAGCTACGCAGCCAGTCGATTTAGTGACAATATAGCCCCCCAATAGAGAGCCTCTGTGGCTTAACCAGCAGCACGCCGGCCTCTCACCGCTGGGTCCGTTGTTCAAATCCCGGTCACTCCATGTGATATCTGTGCTGGAGAAAACGGAGACAGACAGGTTTTTCTCCGGGTACTCCGGTTTTCCCTGTCACAATTTCATTCCAGCAACACTCTACACTCTCATTTCATTTCATCTGTCATTAATTTAATCATTGCCCCAGAGGAGTGCGACAGTCTTCGGCAGCCGGCACACTTCCTATCCATGCCGCTAGATGGTGGCTTCATTCATTCCATTCCTGACCCGGTCGGAGACTGGAAGCAGGCTGTGGATGTTCATGTTCATAGACCCCCGATAGGAATTCAACAATTAAGTCTTCATCATCACTGATCAGAAAAATAAGGAATTCCAAACGATTGGATGATAATTAAGTCAAACATGATTCCAGTAAGAATGAGAATTCCTCCGTGTCCTGTTTTTGTGAGCTGAAGACTGGAACGGAGTACACTGTTTCCCATTGCGTGATTCGCCCTGCAAGCGTTTACGACACTTGTGGAATTTATAGCCTCAACAAGCTGTTATCACCAAGATGAGACAAGGCCAACACCTACAATACGGTAATGACGTGCTTCCCGAACATGCTGACTAAGAATGAGTTGACCACGGACCCAGTGTCGCCAACCCAATTGATTCTTAATCATTTCTACTGACTTACTGTTTAATTCAAATCAAATGAATGCATGCCTACCCTTTATCAATCCCGTTCCTACGGGATCTAGAGTGAGATGGGATGAATTCCGATGTATCAGATTATATTAAGACTGGATGCCCATCTCACACGCCAAACTCTTGTGAGGAGCTAATGAGAGTTGAAGATGAATGAAACTGTGGAAGAAATTGCAAGGAATTGGCCGTTGTGCCGTCCAGGAATTTGCCAAGCAAGCCAACAACGTGGCATTCGATCCCACTCGTTCACCCATTGGGAAATAGCCTAGCACAGTGTCATGGCGCCCTAATGCACAAAGCTACCTTGATCGGTAATTCAATCAAATCTCCTGGTACAGTATTTAACATGTTGCCAAACGAACCGATCTTGCGGAAAATTTCCATCGTGTACAGTATAATGTGAGCCGTCTATTACATTGAAAACGTCATGGTCTAGCTACTTAAAAATCACCAAAGTTTGTCAGTCACCGAAGTTTACCATTAGCGTATACAGGTGTTCATGACGAATGTGATAAAAGAATGTGTTTGGTTTTTGTCTGCATGTTTGTCTATTTGCCTGTTTGTACGTTTGCAATTCGAGAATGACTGGGTGGGTCAACGTAAAATTTGGTGTCTATATCCAACACAGGCTCGGTACCGATCGTTTTTATAATTTATCAAAGTATACCTTAGTAAATGGGCGATATAGGGGAACTCCCTTCAAAAGATTCTTTCCCTTTGGTCAGACTCAGACTTGACAAAGCTGATTTAAAGTTATTCGATACGAAACATACATCGCTGTCCAAGAGATCCCGGAAAGCATGTTTTAGGGCCACAGTGATTTTGACTACACTGCCCCCGCTTTGGAAAATATCACAATGTTGAGATATGAATGACGTGTCGAAATCGCTAACAGATCCACTTTTGATTTCATTCGCGAGCCTGCAATAGTATTCTCCTTATCTAGTGGCAGAAAGAGACTCGGAAGGAGATGGGTACACATCACCCGGGCGAATCCAGGAACGATGATTATTATTATAGGCTATACCGGGTGAATCAGCTGTCCCTACCGACAGCGGTGGCTACGCTCGCTGAAGCGCAGCGTCAAGTCATGGGGCCAAGCTCTCTGCTGACTCGGTAGACGCGTGGGTTCGAGTTCCAACGTCGGCCGTCCTTGAAATGGTTTTCCATGGTTTCCTCATTTTCAACGCCAAGAAAATGCTAACAGGCCACGGCCGTTTCCTTCCTCATCCTTGTCCAACTTCATCCATTCATCTCATCTTTCATTCCAACGCGCAGGTCGCCCACGGGCGTCGACTATTAAGACCTGCACTCGGCCTCTCAGGAGGCCAGACGAAAAAAAAAGCTGCCTCTAACAATATCGTTTTAAGCTGCCCAACTAGCGCGTGTTGTCAGGAAGGTCGATATTTCTCGGCTTCATCCCGTATGGCACTAAAGCATTCCAAGCATATCCCACAAACGATACTGAACACTATTATTTTTCCCTCGTTTTAGTCTGTAGTCACAAACCCACTCGTCTACCTATTCGGAAATAGACTAGTACCTTGGCGTGGCACCCTAATGCACATAGCAAGCTATAGTCTGTGATCACATCGAGGCAAAATTAATAGTATTCAGTATCGTTTGCAGGATATTCTTACAGTGCATTAGTGCCATACGGCAGGCTGTTCCAGCCGAGCAACTCGCCAGTGAGCATCGGAGTACTCGCCGCCTTGCGTGAGTAAACTTACAACATGCAATACAGCTCTGCTGTGGGGGCTGCCGTCACTGCGCGGTGGAAGCGCATGGACTTGTGTTATGCCCTTCGGCCAGTGACGTATTGGCTATCACCCCCAGTCCCTCTCCAACCGTGCCCCAAGCATCACTGCTGAGAACTCGCGTGTACGCATACTCAAACTCGAAGATTTGGAACAGCCTGCCGTACGGGATGCAAGCAGAGAAATATCGACTTTACTGATAGCAACGCTAGTTGGGCTGCATAAATCAATATCATTAGGGGAAGCTTATTCAACTGGTATATTCGTAGATTTGCCATTCTGAGGACAAAATTAAGGGACAGGTGAAGTTTCTGGACAAGATTATGAAACAAAGTAGCAAAGAATGAAGTCTCGGAGCAGTTCTTGCAATATTTTCCGCAAGGAGTGTGTATTATAGATTGCTCAGCCCATATAAATGCGCTGCTTAGTCAATATCTGGAGTTCAGAAGGGACAGCCACGTGATTAGTTCTTTACAGCATGGCTGGGCTTAAGAAACGTAAGCTGCCTAATCACGTTAGCAGAACCCAAACATATTCCACTTAGGTAAACTCATGTTTTCTGCTTTATACATATGGGATTCTTACATTTATTAAATGTAAACTATATTTGCTCATACATCACAGGGCTGATATTCCAATAATTAAAGAAATGATACTGTGCATCAAAGCCAGGCACAAACGACTTTGGGTCCTACAGCACATAGCTTATGAGCTAGGAGGTAGGCCTACCGATCACCAGATAATCATAGTTGACACTCTTGGCAAGGAGTTATGAAAAAGAATATTTGGATGCGGATATGAGCAGAGTCATGTTTGCATAGAGGCTCCGTCAACCAGGTCAGTGTTCCCGTGACGTTAAATCGCGCACGACGACCACGCGGCCACCTGCATCAAATCCTGAGATCGTAGGTTCGAATCCCAGCGCAGACTTCGTCTATCCTAAGTGTGGTTTTCCCCAGGGTTTTCCACACTCCCTCCAGGTAAATGCCGGGATAGTACCGAATTTAAAGTCCCGGGGCACCTATTTCCTGTCCCTAATATAGCCTTACGTACTACTACACTCCCCCTATAAATACAGGTTGTCAGACACATTCAATGCACACCCAACTACATGCGGCTGATGACCAAGATGTCCCAAGCCCTTAAATTGAATTAACAACAACAACCAACTGGTCAGTTGTGTAGATACAGTGGTAGATTCAATCGTAACACTGAGTACGTGCCGTGGTGTTCTATTTACTTTGTAGGACAGAGGAATGCATTGGAATGACTGGACGTAACACTCAACATTCAGCACAAGTATGCACTTTGGACATTTGTTTCTTGTTCTGATAGGCTACATACTTTCACCTGGAGATATTTTTATTTCATTTTAACACCCTGTGTAAGGTTCTAGTGGCAAGACGATTAACACTACAAATCTGAAGATACGAGGGTCGAGTCATAAGTCATGCCAACGTTTTTTTCTTGCAAACAGGAGACAACACGGAAAATCTACGATATGTATTTGGAAATATCATGCACGTATGCACAGTGCCAGAAGATAAATTCTGACGTCAGGAGATGCTCGTAGGTAAGTGACAGAACACAGGCCATTGGCAAACATTGTTTTATTATGGTATAGACAGCAAATACACAAGACTACGTACAAAGGACAGGTCTCCACTGGTTACAGACCTTCAAAATAATCACCCAAGGTGTCTACTGAGCGTTGCCAGTGGTGGAGCAGGCGCTGAATACCATTCGCTGCAAGTGTATCGCTAACGTGTAACAACTCCCTCCGAAGTGCTGTTACGATGTCTTCTTTGTTAGCAAACCGTCGTCCACGTTGTGGCTTCTTGACTTTGGGGATTAGATCATAGTCACATGGGCTCAGATCAGGCGAATAAGGCGGATGTGGAAGAACCTCCCATCCCCACCGCTGTAAGCGACGCTGAACGATGGCTGCTGTGTGAGCTGTCGCGTTATCGTGTAGGATTATGGCGTCGTCCAAACGATCAGGACGTTTGGTTCGCACTGCACGGCGCAATTGGTACAACAAAAAGGAATTGTAATACACTGCATTGACAGTGTGCCCCTCACGCACTGGATGACACACAAGGACACCTTGAGCATCGTATGCCTGGATGACCATAACCTTATTAGGCGACGGATTTTGTCGAACCTTGTGTCTCCGTGGAGACCCCTGACGACGCCATTCACTTGACTGCCTCTTCAGCTCAGGTTCATAAGCTCGTGCCCATGTTTCATCGACTGCTATAATGCGATTCAACATGGCTTGTCCTTCCTGCTGAAACCTTTCACGATTGATGCGGCAATGTTTCGTAACGAGTCCACTTCAGTAACTCCGTTAAGTGATGTTGTGCCCGTTTGGACCGAGATCCAACGACCACATTTTGTAAAATACCGACATCAGATTAGCACGAGAAAATATATCTCAGGGTCTATCTAGGTGAATACTTGGGTCTAATCTGGCATCCCTGATCTCGGTAATTCACAAGTAAGGTAAGGTGAGAAATTATTTTAAATTAGCACATTCCTTAAAATCTCAATTTATGTATAGATAAAAAATATGATTTGAATGGCAAAAACCTCAACAAAAATAAAACAAATCACACATGAGAAATCAACAGTCCCTAAGATTATTACTAGAATGTCGCAGATATGATAATCAGAAAATTAATCAGTCCATTCTGATATCAAAAAAAAAAAACAAAAAAAATATGTACACTGGTAATCACTGTTCAATAAAGAGTTCTGAGTGATCCCTAATATTTACATGTTCGTAATTCACTTTTCGAAAGATTGCATTTGATTGTTCAAGTGTTCGTTGCAAAACATTTCCCCCCCCCAAAAATAGTCACTTGATTCATTCGGTGTTATTCCAAAATTAGACTTATTTGGAAAAATTATCATATCACTGATTCGTTGTTTCATAACAATATCAATACTCGACTGACATAAAGTCAAATGTTAATAATTGTTCATAAAGATTTTCAATTTCAAAAACAAAATTTGTTCAAAAAACTTTTCATAATATTTTGAAAAATTAACTTCCTTCTTTTCTCACTTTCATTTGTTTAAATGTCACACAAAAAATTAAATCATTTTCATATGTTATTAAAATTACAAAAAAATGTTGTAAACAATATAAATTGTTGCTATCCACCATCAGCGGATTAAATCATTAACTCTTCACCAAATTTTTATATCATCAACATTTTCTATCACCAAAATTTTCATATAATCTAAAAAAAAAGATCAAAAAGTTTTATTATTATTATTAATTAATAAATTTCAAAATTTCTCTTCACTTTATTTATAACAAGTTTTCTCAACCTCTCGCAGGATGTATATTTTATTTGCTCATTTCCACTGTTATTAAAAATTCATTAATTATTTATTTTAATTCATTTGCACTTTTTATCTTATTATTTTTTTCTTGGTCAGGTTCAACAAATCTAAATTCATGTTCTTCAATTATATATTTAGGCATACCATCGGAACTTCGAGTTGATCCAGAAAAAAAAATATTATTTAATATTTGGATTGACAGAATTGTGAAATCTGACAAGAATATGGGGCGGTCCACATTGCCTAATCCTTCTTTTACAATTTAGCCCACATGCTCTTTCAAAAACATACGCACATCCTTGTGTGCCCACAAGTACGGGAACAAAAGCCCTCTTGTATGACCCCCAAGGTCTCCACAACTTTAAGTGTCGCCAAACGCAAACTAAAATCATCACCAAAATATTCTGCACACAACATCATATTATTCTTTCTTTTTTATCATATATATTTTTAGCCTACTTTTCACAATTTGCAAAAATGAGGATGTGTCTGTCTGTCTGTCTGTCTGTCCTTCTGTCTGTCTGGCTGTGTGTCCCCTCCCCCTCCTATCAACTCCTAAACGGCTGGAGCAATCGAAACAAAATTTGGTAGGAGTAAAGATCTATACCTGAATATCTCACGGCGATATTTGAAAATGATGTCAGTGATACCAACTGCTGAAAAATCGCAATTGAAATTTGAGCTCCATGTTGGATATCGTGGAAGGTATGAATGGGAGCTATTTCAAAATTTGCACACGTATAGATAATAATATTGCAGTTTAATTTCCAGGAGGCTATACATGGCAGTGTTGCCAAAATGATTCTAAGCCTGCTGATAAGTCCAAATTTTAAATGCATATAACTTCTACACTATCAATTGGATTTCAACCAAATTTCATATGTGCTATCTGTACATAAACAGATATAACTGAGCATATTCTTAAGAGCCACAAGGGCTGCCAACTGTTAATAAATGCTGTCAATTTTTTAAATCCAAATACCCATACATCAGAAATTATGCAAGCCGACAGCTTTAAACTATGCACACGTATAGTACCTGATATTCCATATTAATTTGGAGTAACTTATATACGTCAGTGCTACCAACATGATTCTAAGCCTGCTGAGAGGTCCAACTTTAAATACATATAACTTCTATACTATCATTTGGATTTCAACCAAATTTCGTGTGTGCTATGTGTACCATGACTGATATGACTATGCGTATTCTTAACAGCAACCAGGGCTGCCAATTGTTAATAAATTCTGTCTCTATTTTTGTTACCCAAATATCAATATATCAGAAAGTATGCAAGCCAATAGCTCTAAACATTGCACACGTATAGTACCTGGCAGTCTAGATTAATTTGGAATTACTAATATAGGCCTACGCCAGTGCTGCCAACATGATTCTAAGCCTGCAGATAAGTCCAATTTTAAAATGCATGTAATTTCTATACTAATTAATGGATTTCATTCAAAATTGACACAACAATAGATCATATTCTTCTTCTTCTTTTACTTCGGCTTTTCCCAATTAATTGGGGTCACCGGAGCCAACCAGGCTCATTTTGGTTTTGGCCGGGGATTTAAGGCCGGATGCCCTTCCTGACACCACGTGATTTTTCAGGTGAAAATTCCACCCCACTGTCACCGGGATTCGAATCCCGGTCGTCCGGGTGAAAGACGAGCAGCTAAGCCACTGCGCCATCACGCTCCCCTACAACAATAGATCATATTATTTCAGATTATTTCTGACCAATACATGTATGTCATTGTTGCCTACATGATTTTACGCGCGCTGTTAGATCCAATGTTTAACTGCATGTAACGTCCATGCGATCCATTGGACTTCAACCAAATTTTGTATTCTGTACCTTAAGAGATGGAGCTAAGAATATATTCAGTCACCAGGGCTGCCAACTGTAGTTCTCTATTAGGCTATAGTATGCCATGTATACAGTATTTCGAACCAATTAGAAATTTCGATATTACCAACTTAATTTCGTAATTATTCTAGATTGATGCATATAGATTAATCATTGGCATGAATCTTAAATTTTAAGTAAAGTAGGCTCTTTAGTTCGTCACGGAACTTCTTGTTTTCTCTTGTAATATTCTGTCAATTACTAGACTGTGCTCTTCAGTGTTATTTTACCAATAAAATAAATTCTGGTCAATCTCTCCTTGCCTCCCATTTACATAAATTCTCCCTGATTTGATACATTAAATACCTGCCGTTTCCTTTCTTTTGATCTGAATATTTTTTAAGTGCTTTTGAAAAAATAATTCTGAGCTCAAAAATCTTACTACTTCATTCTCTTCATCCATAAACTCATTTAAATTTATTTAAACTTCCAAACTTTTATTCAAAAATAAACAAAGTTATTTAATTTAAGTCCATCCAACTAATTAAATTCATCCACAAATTATTATTATTATTACAAAAAAAATGTAGGCATCATCAATGTCATAAATGATTATTATCGCCCTATTTCTTTAATAAATAAATATTTAAATCTCATCTGTAAATGATTATTATTAACATCTCCTATTATTTTAATGCACTAATTATTTAATCACAATAAACAATTAACAATTAATTTAATTTAGTTCCTAATGTTCGGTATTATCACTCCCTAATTATTTATAACTTTAAATAGCATCGTTATTATTTATAATATTATTAACTTATTCACTTCACACTTGATTATTATTATTATTATTATTATTATTATTATTAAATAAATCAAATTATTTAAATAATCCAAGTCGCAATTACTTCTGCTCTCATAATAAGAATTAAAGAAAAATACTTCTATCCCTTGGAATAATCGGAATATTTCATGTCGGAACATGAACTAATGCCTGTCCTGACAAATCGTAGATCGAAAAATAAATTGTCAGACAGCAGTTCCTTTTGTCATCCAGACAAATACAATCGAAAATCTAGCTACGGTGTAAAATGTGTGTTGATTTCTGATCGTGACTGTTCAAAAATATGGAATTCTCTAATACTACAGGTTTGTGGATAGTACATGAATAGTTGTCTTACTTCATTCTTGATGTGTAGGAAGAGCGTGTCCTGCGGTGGACACTATTCCAACAGTGTCTTCCCATGGCCATCTGCTGTATACGTATACCTCGTTTGTCTCCATGTCCTACCAATCCTACGAGTAGTTTAACAGCGCAGGTAGATATTCGCAGTCACTCGTTCTAAATAACTCCCGCTATCACCAGTACCGTGTAACATGACGAAAAGTTGCTCAGTCATAGACTGGTACAGTACTCTTGTAGATTTAAGAATAAATCTCATATTCAAATAATGCGGTTTCGTTTGCACGCTAAGATAGGAACACCTATTAGCTGCATAAACGAACTGATGAAATAAATAACTTCTCCTGATGAAATTCAAAGTGCCTGATGTATAGCCACCACAAGAACATCGTTCTGTAGGCTAACTTCTGTGAATGGTTTCGACATTTCCATCACCTGACTGTAGAATATGTGACCTGAAAGACAGTGGATATTCTAAGTCAATTCGCTGCCAAAAGTTAAGTTTGTTCACTCGAACAAAAACTAAGTCTGGCTGACCACTGGTACAGCGACTAAGTCCTTCGACCGTCATAATCTCGACGTGTATACTGTCAGTCCACGTTACGTAGTTCCGCACATGAGCAAATGCTCCGTTGTAATGATGTACAGTAACTATCTTGAGAATCGTGCCCTTTATATAGTCCAGCGAGTAATTGTTCCAGAAACTTCCATCTCGTATATCGGCTTCCACTGGACCGATTTTAACGCTTGATAGCCCAAATTCCTTCTCTTGTAATTGCCAGTAAAGTGTGCTAATTTCCTAGCGTCCATCTTCTCCTAAAGGTAATTCCAGAAAAAAAAATCCTCGTGACGTATGCGGGCTCATCGTCACAAACTCACGTCACTCGCCCCTGCGATGCATGCTTCCCTCAGCACTCTTGAGTCTCCTCCACGCGCTATTCAAACCATCCATTCCCTCAATCTCTTCAATTAATAACTCTTCTTTCCAAAATAATAATGTCAACAATGTCACGGACGTGTGAACGATCCGGGTATATCGTGGCACCCAATTTGCACACATTTTACGCAACTGTAGGTCCTTGTGTAAAATTCGCCATATGGTTGACGCTGGTATTGCTGTATGTTCTTGCAATTCCGCTATAGTCCAGCGCCTGTCCTCCTGTAATCACTGATCGATCACCATTATCCGTACATCTTTGTTCATGGACACTGGACAGCCTGGGCGAGGCAAATTGGCAGTTGATACTCGACCCGTTTGAACGTCTCCACCCACCTCGCCACTGTTCTATAGGGCATGGCATGCAGACCTACTGTCGACCAAAATATTATGTGCACTCGAGTTAGAAGGTTGTTTGTGAAGTAACCAATAGACCTACATAAAATACAATAACATCATCATTTTTGTAGTTCAATTTTACGTTAGTTCATGTAGGTTTAGAATATTTAATTTATATTTTAATATTTGTTATCGCAGTTGGAACACAAAAAATGCCTGTTTTTATGCGTGTTTCAACCATGCGTCACATTTAGGATTTATTATCTCAAAACCCTGTCATCAGATCGAATCCAAATTTTGTCACAATATACATTGGAATGTTTTATAACTAGTGTATTCATTTCGAAATTTTGTGTGTCCAAGAAACAAAGTTGTTATCATTTTTGTAAGGTAACATTTTCTCAGGTCGGGGTGATTGGAAAATGTAGTTCTTGGTCGCGTTGTAATTCTTATACATCAAAAGGATATGCTGTATGACTGTGTAATCTGAAAATTAATCAACTTATTTTATATCGGTTTGTATTTGTAAGTGGAAATAAGACATTGTCCCGCAGCTAGCCTATACGTAGAAAGCTGTACAGCGTTGCCGAGATGCAGCCCATCACTTCCGAGTGAGGCGCGCCATGACGCGAGATGGGCTCCATCCTTGCAACGATGTACAGCTTTCACCGTATCGGCTAACTGCGGGACCATAGCTTATTTCCTCGTAGAAATACAAACCTATATAAAATAAGTGAATTAATTTACGTATTTCACAGTCATACAGCATAACCTTTTGATGTATAAGGATTACAACGCGACCAAGAACGACATTTTCCAACCACTCGGAGCCGAGAAAATGTTACCTTACAAAAATGATAACAACTTTGTTTCTTGGACACACACAATTTTGATATTAATACACCAGTTATAAAACATTCCAATGTATATTGTGTTAAAATTTGGATTCGATCTGATGACGAGTCTTTGAGATAGTAAATCGTATATGGGACGCCTGGTTGAACCACGCTTAAAAATGGGCACTTTTTGTGTTCCAACTGCGATAAAAAATATTAAAGTATAAATTAAAAATTCCAAACCTACATCAACTAACGTACAATAGAACGACGAAAATGATGATATTATTGGATTTTATGTAGGTCTATTGGTTACCTAACAAACAACCTTCAAACTGTAGTGCACATAATATTTTGGTCGACAGTAATGCTTCCCGCAGTTCTGTATGCCATTGGCGTGCATTTCTGCCGCAGAGAACTGCGATTTTAATATACGATCGTTGCTCCTGCTTGTTGACTTCCATTCTGTGACGCTCTCACTAACACACTGAACTTGGGGGCATGCTCAGATCCACACTGTTGTTTACATACACCATCTAGTGGCATCCTACGCAAGTACATACCATACGTTTCCAAATGCATATCGTAGATTTTCCGTGTTGTCTCCTGTTAGCGAGAAAAAAAAGGGTTGCCATGACTTATGACTCGACCTCCGTATAATACACGAAATTAGATTTTCTAGAATTAAATTAGACATAATTCATTATTTCCCCTTGCAGGGCTCCAATGATATATTGATAAGAGTAATCCTTCAAGAGTGAATACTACGCTTAAGGCTTATGCTTGTTGGAGTCTCGAAATGACAACACTGTTCCCTATGTTTGAGAGTCCACGTCAAACTGTATCTCTGTGCCGATGATTAGGCTATATGCCCCTTAGTGAAATAACAACAAGCGAGTGACTCAAACATTAATATGTTGTAACGCGAACAAGGTTGAAATCAGGGGTGGTTTGAAGATTAGTTATCAGCAATTTATTCTCTACCTGAAGTTGGAGCAGATCTGTATCACCTATTGACTGAAGTGTTCTTCTGCAGTAAGTTGGGGAAATATGCCTACTTGTTTTTGTTAAAGTACTTCATTAAAGCCGTTTCATTCAGTTCCTTAATTGTGTAAACTAATTACTGTACATAAGGGTATCGATAAGCGAGTACTGACACCGGAAGCTACAGTCACAAACGCGCAGCGTTAGGCCATGGAGCCAAGCTCTCTGTGGACTCGGTAGACATAGGCTCGAGCCCCACCGTCGGCCGTCCTTGAAATGGTTTTCCGTGGTTCCCCATTTTCAACTCCGGGAAAATGCTAGGATGGTACCTTATGACAGACCACAGCCACTTCCTACCACATCCTTAACCAGTTTTATTCATCTTCATTCATTTCATCTCACATTACCGACGGTAGTGGCTGCGCGGGCTAAAGCGCTGCGTTAGGTCAAGGGGCCAAGCTCTCTGCTGACTCGGTAGACGCGTGGGTTCGAGCCCCACCGTCGGCTGTCCTTGAAATGGTTTTCCGTGGTTTCCCATTTTCAACACCAGGCAAATGCTGGGACAGTACCTTCTGACAGGCCACGGCCGCTTCCTTCCACATCCTTGCCCAGTTTCATTCATCTTCATCCATTCCATCTCTCATCCCGACGCGCAGGTCGCCCACGGGCGTCGACTAGAAAGACCTGCACTCGGCCTCTCAGGAGGCTACACGACAAAAAAAAAATATCTCACATTAACTCCTCTCATGGCATCAGGAAGGGCATTCGGCCGTAAATACCATCCGCCACATAGAATTTCATCACATCTCATCCCCGACCCCGTTGAAAACTGGAATAATACGGGGTAGACATACATTGATAAGCGAGTGTTACAGACCACTTCGTGGTGCAGTTGCCAGCATTCTTGTCTGCCACCCTTTAGGTACGGGTTCGATTTCGGGCTCTACCACGGAATATAATTCTTATCGCAAGGCAGGAATGAGGCAAATTGAGGAGAAGTGGGTTCAAGTTTCACCGAAGACATCAAGAAGTGATTTTCCGTAGTTTCTTAGTTCAACTCCAGACAGTTGCGGTACAGTTCCTACCTTATGCTCACGGCCACCTACCTTCTCAATCCCAATCGTAGCCTCAATTGCAAATACATACACTACTGAAGGCAACCCAATAACACTGGTTATCAGAGAGAAAACACACACCCAAGTGCGCAGGGAAACATGACCACGATGTCTCAAAGTCCCTTAGTGAAATAACAATAAGTGAGCTCCCCATGTATTAATATGTTGTGTGGTGTACGAGGTTTAAATCAGAGGTTTTTGAAGACCAGTTATTAGCAATGTATTCTCTACCTGAAAAGTAATTTATTCCGACAGTTAAAGTGGTGCTGCAATTAAACGGTGGACCAAGGCTACCTTCGTGATGCAGTGGTAAGAATGCTATGGGTAAAACCAACAAGATTTTTGTTTGACCTAACACGGGAAGTTTCACAATTTAATATTCAATCTCAGAGTGGTGGCAGAGGGTATCGATTCATATCGAACGTTACCATGAGAATAGGCAGCATCGCCCACAGTCTCTAACGCAAGAGAAAAATATTTTGCAAAGACAGAATGAATAATCGATTGACTATAATCGGTAAAGACTACCAAAATATTAAAATACAGGGTGAGGCAAATTAAAGTGGCCGGGGAATAGAGTTCTAGTTTACAAAGAAACACACCAACGGAATGGAGATAGTTGAAAATGACCAACATTTATCTCTTGGCATCTTTGAGGCCTGGTCAGGATGTTGCGGAAGGCAGATGGCAGCTGGAATTGCTAAGATCGTATCAGAAATGTTCTGCTACAGTTCTTGAAGACTATGAGGGTTGCTGCGATACACCTGAGCCTTGAGGGTTCCCAACAAAAATAATCGCACACGGACAGATCAGGTGACCTGGGTGGCCAGCAAGGGCCGACCTCAGCTAATAGCTCTGTGAGGAGTGAAGATTGTGTGAATGTGATTCATGGTTTGGCGGGATGTATGGGCAGTTGCACCATCCTGTAGAAAGCAACAGTAGGTCTTTTCCTCGTCAGTTAATGCTGTCAAAAATGGATTGAAAATGTTGGACTTGCAACGCTCCGAATTCACCGTCTGATGAAAGAAAATGGGAACAATAATGCGGCGTGCAGACACTGCACACCAAACACAAACCTTCTGATCATGCAATGATGTATGGTGGAAGTGATGCGGATTCTCTGTTGCGCAGTGGGCCTACCTGTCATTCCGTGAGTTAACATAATCACTCAGGTGAAACCAGGCTTCACAAGAAATAAAGAAAAGATCCATGTCCAAGCCACACATTGTTATCTCAGTGAACAGTCAATCACCAAACTGGAGGCGCTGAGGAGCATCTGTCGGTTTTAACCCTAGAACACAAACCCTAATTTGGTAGTACATAAACTCAAACCCTCGTAAAATTTACGACTATTTATTTCCATGATGAATAAAATGTAATTGCACACAAAATATAATATAAGAAGCACGTATTAACAGGTAAGTTATTTTACAGTTAACTCTAGGTTTTCAAGTTCCTGGTGTCTCATTTACAGCAGTTAGTTCAAAGATTTGCTCTATATTCCTTGCAATATGCGTGGTGACATTCGCTACAGTATGTTGTCTCACTCGCCTTTTCTGAGCAGGACAGATGTGTCAAACAGTTCTTACCAGTATGTATATGACAAGTTCTGCGGTTCTAAATACTTATTTCATTCAGAATAGTGCTGTAATTTAACTTTTTTACAGAGTTTACCTTGCTAAGTTTAGCATACGTAATCACAAATCGTCGTAAATTTTACGATGCAAGGGTCTTCAATTTGAAATCAACAGACTCACTCTAACAATGCACGCACACTGACGAAGCTCGCGATATTGTAGGAAGCTACTGAGTAGAACAGCAACGTGGCGAGAAAAGCCTAGCAGATAGAGCCATGTTGCAAAGTATCCGTCGTAAAAATTACGAGGATTTGTGTTCTAGGGTAAATGCATGGACAACATACACTTTGTAGGGAAGCATTGTCGGATCCAGGTGGAGAGGAGTATTCATCCGCATGTTCGACGTGATATGCCGGTCTGTTGCGACAGGCGTCGGATTGATTGGTTAGGGCTCCACTCTGGTTAACTGCATCCACATTTTCTGGTGTGCGGACACGTTTCGGAATGTTTTTTGCCTAGTTCAAAACATACCCTGTCATCAAGACCTGGAAATGCACATTGAGGAATCTAGGAATCAAATCATTTGCCATTGGAGCTGGGACCCGAAGAATCGAAATCAGGTGCCTTGCCTTCGCAGATGACATTGCTATCTTAGCCAACAACTCTAAGGATGCTGTCATAGCTGTCCAAGCCCTGCACGAGATAGCGGTGAAGTCTGGATTACTGATATCTTACGATAATACCAAGTACTTTGAGAATCGGCACTCCGGAAACACCCCTTTGACGACCATACATGGAACGATTGGAAGAGTCAATCGCTTTCGTTATCTTGGTGAATGGGTCCACCCCAGTGGTAGAGATGGCACCTCCATCTTAGCAAGGCGTAACAAACTCAACGCAGCATACCAACTATCCCACAATTTGTACAACAAGAAATGCATTTCGAGGAATGCTAAGGCTTGTCACTACAGAACTGCTGTCAGACCACAGTTTCTGTACGCCTCAGAGACCCTCTTGATGATCAGAAAAGGCACCATGGATGACCTGGAGAAAGCCAATAGGCGTATCCTCAGGAAGATTCACGGCCCGAGATTGCTCCCAGATGGAACCTACCGTTTGAAATCTAATTCTGACCTGTATCAAGAGTTAGAATCAGCCAATACCAGTATGCGGAGGCTAAAGTTCCACGGGCACCTACAACGAATGAGCAGCAACAGGCATACCAAGAAGATCTTCTCCTTGGTTAAAAGCTACAAGACTGGAAGCCTGTGGCTTAATGGACTTGGATTCGGCTGGAATTGCTGACCTTGATGTAGAAGATTGTTCTAAATTTTGTGCTATGGTAGAGTCTTGGACCCCACCACCTAGAGTTCCTAAATGTCGGAAATCCCTTTCACAGGAGAGAAAGGAGAAATTATCAGCAGGGCTCAAGATATATTGGGAACGGAAAAGTGCATCGAAGTAGAACTAGTCATAAGTGCTCCGTAGTGGGCTTAAATCAATAATAATAATACCCTGCGTGACGCCATTTTGGGACCAACCGTTGCAAGGCACTTTGGTGGCACCTTAACCTGATTCAATTCATGATCAAACAACTGACCACACTCTTTCCACGAAATTGTTTTAACGCATCTTTCCACAAGGAACACCGTCTGCTGCACTCTGAGTACCATCTTCACCTATGCACACTGACACAGCCCGCACTACTGTAATATCTGAACCGGTTTCGACTGCGCGTGTGCGTGGTGTAGCCTCTCGTCCGGGCCACTTTTATTTGCAACATCTGCTACAGTATAAGCACGTTTGCGAAATATCTCATTTCCTGTGATGTGTTTCTTCGTAACCTGGAACTCTATTCCCCGGACCACTTTTATTTGCTCCACCCTGTAGCAGGCCTACATGGAAATAGTCCAGGTAGCATGAGGTACGGTATAAACATGAATAACTCTGGTAAATATGGCTTTGCACAGAATATCTGTTTTGTTCGTAAAGGTTTCACTGCACGAAAGAGCAATTGCTCTACATTGCAATATAAAGTTACTCCCGGCAATGATAAGCGTATAATAGAGCACTACCAATCAATTTTAGAAATGAGTAGTAAACATCAATGCAGTCACATAAAAATCATTCATCCAAATATGCAATATGCATCAAATAAGAGGAGGGTATCATGTATATTTTTGGCATTTTTCCGCTAATGTATTTTGAATATCAATCACCTACAGCTGCATGGGTATAACAATACTTTGAGTTGGACACAGCTAGGTACGGAAAGGAATGGATCATCGGTAAAGTTGCTTTAGGTATATTTGATGCAAGTAGGCCTGCATATTTATAAATTATTGTAATTTGGCAATCGACCTGTTTAATTGAATGTCTTCTAACCGAGGAACCGATAGTGCAGCAGTAATTCGAGGAATCTATTGCACTGTTGCTAATTATGCTAGTTTTAATACTGGCAGCTGTTTATGAATGCATCAGACGAGCTCAGGGATAATGAGACTGATAGCAATAAGCCACTGATTGCGGTGTAATTGAAACTGTGCGCTTCACCCACTAAAATACTCAATACGAAGGATGAGTGTAGTTCGTTCATGTTAGTAGATAGTACTAAAGGAATAATTACAATTGAACTCTCATATTGTAGGTTAATTGGTATATTCAATATAGGATGTAACCATATCTCTTTATAAAATCCCAACCTATATTATATTATATTATATTATATTATATTATATTATATTATATTATATTATATTATATTATATTATATTATATTATATTATATTATATTATATTATATTATATTTAATCAAATAGCACTTTTAAATCAATACTTAAATTCTAGCTAAATAACTTGTTACCCTCTGCTGGCATTTGTTTCATCCTCTCTGATATCAGGTTTCTGAGTTGATCGATATCACGTGGCTACTTTCTTTTTCTGTATGGTTCATCCCTGAAGATCAGTTTTTAAAGTTTGCCTTTAAAGAAATCCCTATTATGTTGTGGGGTTTGAAGCCATTTTTTCAGTGTTGCCTTAGTAAACAAGAGTTTAGTGCTTTTCAGTCGGTCAACACGAATGCACCCAAAAGAGCTGGGTTATGCCCTAACCCTGGAATAAATTACATGAGATTAATAAATACACTAGGATGATCTGTTTCGATCGTCAAGCGATCATCATCAGATCCATTACACTTAAGCTGTAAAATCTATGTTTGAAAATACAGGTGAAAATATTTACACTATGTACAATTATTTAGTTGCAGTATTGGTACTGCAACTGTCGGTGTATGCTGAATGCAGTATACAGGGTGTATTTGATATGATGGAAGTCCTTTACACTGGTGATAGAAGATGGTATTCTAAGCAAATATCTTCATGAAATTAAGTCGGATCTTAATTAGTGTAGGTGGAATTAAATCACAAAAATCGTCGGTCAATATCTTGGAAACGGGCTTTCACTTCGTTCCCCTCAGCAGCAGAGCTGACTTCTCCCCGTCTCCCTCCCCTCCTACGCTGAGGAATGTTGACCAGAGTCTGCAGTTGAGTGACCTCCTCGCCTTGTCTGCCAATGACATTGAAATACACAAACCGAGCCTATGAACAGCTGATTCACACCTTCATGGGGAGTGGCTACATGACTAGTGATGGTGGATCTGTCTAGGATTTTTCCAGCTTCATGAACTATGCATAGAAAATAGAAATCCTAAAGATTTAGTAAATTAATTTAAGGAACTGTTGGTCTATCTTTGTGTGAAGATAGTGCAACAACTGTAATAAACTTATTAATAATACTAATAATAGTAATAGTAGGCTTTTAGACACACTAACTTCTTTTATGTTTCTTTTTGGTATGTCGAGTTGCCAGACTTTAATGTACGTAGGATTTCTTCTATGTGCCATGAAATCCATGGAGATGATCTTATTAGATCCCATTCATTTACTACATGACTGAACGTAGATCGCACCCTCGGGATGGTTAGCACTCTACCACCAGAACTACACATGCTGACTCTTATTATTATTATTATTATTAGACTATTATTATTATTATTATTATTATTATTATTATTATTATTATTATTATAACACTGTATTATAACAATGAATTTGTATTTTATTTTCATTTTCGTGTATTTTCATATGTATTTACATTGTTGATGGACCAATAAATCAATCCTCCGTGCCCCCCCCCCCCCCCCTCTCCAGTTAATGGCCACCCGAGGGCTGGAGATGGGATGGGACAATTCACAATATGAACATGTGGTACCATACTAGTATAAAATCTTGGAAGTAGGTTTCCATGGGTTCCCACTTCTACCCCAGGCAAATGTCGGAATTGTTCCTAACTTAAGACCACGGCCGCCTTCTTCTCAATAATCATAACCGCTGGCAGTGCAGCCCATGAAGGGCCTAGGCCTACCAAGCGACCGCTGTCCAGCCATTTGGCCTGCAGATATTAGGGTGACGCGTGGTCAGTGCATCGGGTCCCCTCGGCCATTAATCTTGATTTTCCTGACTCGGGCACTGCCTCACTGTCAGACAGCTACTTAATTGCCCTCACGAGGCTTAGTGCACTGCGTTACAGCCCTCACGTCAGTTTCTAATATCCCTGATGGAGCCAGGAATCGAACCCAGGGCCTCCAGGTGAGAGGCAGTTGCACTGCCCCAACACCACAGGGCCGGCGCCTTCTTCCGAATCCTCACCTGAATTACAAATACCCACATTACTACAGAAACCACAAAACACAGGTTATCACACAAATTCTACCCACACCCAGCTACATGGGGCTAAATGACCAAAATCGCCAAGCCTCTCAAACAAAACATCAAGTTTTTTACTTCCGTCCTAAATGCCTAGTTCTGAACAGACTGCGGGATGTCGGAATTTTGTCACACTGCATTTCATTAAGAGAATGTTTTTAGTATTTTCAGAAACTAGTCAACAGAAGGTCCGACACAATACTACCGGTCCTGACGTCCCAAGCCATTGCGTGCGTCGTCAACAACAACAACAAGAACAACGGCAATGCACATTTTCTTACGAGACGGTAGAGCTCATCCTCATAACAGCTGATAGCCTACCACCCCTCAAGTCAACCGGTAAGGTCAATGCTCCGATTACGTAACAACTTCCCCTTCGCGCGTCGTCACATCTGGCTCCACCTCGTTTCCCCAGCCAGCCGCACGACTTTCTGCCTGATAAGTTTCTGAAATAACTAAAAACATTGACTTTTTAATGATTAATTATCAATTTCAAGATAGGTGACAAATTTTTTACCTAGGAAGCTTAGAATAGTCTCTTCTATCACCATTGTAACAGACTTCCATCATATCAAATACACCCTGTATATGATGTTAAGTGAAATGCTAAATGATGTTAGATATCCGGAGTTTGTATATTTGGGGTGATTATATGGTTGTAAAGAATCAACTATGGTTAAACTGTAATGTTACAGGCTACTACTTATCTGCTTATACTGCTGCTACTACTTATCTACTTGCTGGAGCTACGCGCAGTTTCGTGTTCACTGTTACTCCAGGTGTGGTCGACTGAGATGGGCTGTTATCTCAACAACACTGGTTTTTCCCTTTTCTCCCCCCCCCCCCCCCTGTTCATATGTGTTGTACGAAGTCAGTGCGATGAGTTTATGTGAGGTGTTGCCAAAACTAGATAGACGTATGTTATTGAATGAGGTGGGTCTACAACTATTAAAGATCGTGGAACATTCGCCGCCACGCGTGGACCATAAGCCATTCAAACTAAGCGCTGCCCGGTCTTTTGAGGACGTCCCGGCACCTTTAATACTGCCGCGAATACGGGTCTTGGTTTATTGAAGAAGTAAAGTACATCGTACACCTGATCCAGATAAATTTTACCTATTAAAACCCCATAATCCCCCCCCCAGGGTGTGTTTTTTGTGGAGTGAAGAGGGGTGAGCTCTCCATAAACGTGTGTTCATTTAGATTGTTGGGATTGTTTCGTTTGGCTAGGACGCTAGGTGTATCTCGATTGCTTCTTTTATGGATTTTCGAAGTGAAATGCCATGTCCTGTGGTTCGGATTCCACGTAAAAAGGAGGTCCCGTGGCTCATGATCTCAAGATTAACGGTCACGTTAAACTACAAGCTTCCTTCCTTCCTTCCTTTTGCTTCTTTTATGTCTAGAGCTCTGCCTTTCGATTCGTGATGAATTATTTTTAGGTCCGTCTCGATGTTAGTAAAGCTGTGCCCCACGTCACACACATGTTCGCATACGGCTGAATGTGTTCCGTATCTTATCGCGTTCCTATGTTCATTATAACGCGTGTCTACTCGTCTTCCACTCTGTCCGATGTAATGGATCTGATGATGATCGCCTGAAGATCGAAACTGGTCATCGTAGTGTATTTATTAATTTCTTGTAATTTATTCCAGGATTAGGGCATAATCCTGCTCTTTTGGGTACATTTGTGTTGACCGACTGAAAAGCACTAAACTCTTGTCCCTATTATGTGTTTCATGAATGTCAATGTTGGCTTCCTTTAGATCATTCAATGTCCGTGTAAACCATGCTGGTTGTACTTTTAGCTTTAAAGTTTTATTAAAAATGTATTTTCTCAGCCTGCCATTCTTCATTCTATTTAAATCCCCAATAAACGACAATCGTCTTTTGCGCATTGTGTATATTATATTATTCTCTACATGAGTGTATATTTCTTTGTTATACCAAGAATGATTCTAACCAGTCTTCTTTCTATGGTCATGATATTGTTAATTACACCCTCTGCATTAGTTTTAGTGTTTCTGCTCCAAAGAGAGCTTCAGGCCTCACCATTGTACTGTATTGTTTATTTTGGTGTCCCATGATAATGCTTTTTTTAGTACCGTATATATTTCTGGTGATCAGAAATGCTACGTTAATTTTATTTTGTTCTTACCTCTAAGCTATTCTGTTAATTGTTGTTAATAGATATTCATTCACCTAAATATTTAAACGAGTTTGATTTGACGGACTTTGTTTTGATTTATAATTATTATATCACGACAATCTTGAACGTTCGTTATACAACGAAAATTCAGACTTTGGGAAGGAGATTTGTAAACCTAATTTCTGCTTGCTCCATTTAGTTCTCTGTTTGGGTTTTGGCACTCCCAGGTGTGCCCGTGATCAGATCAATGTCATCCGCGAAAGCCAAGGAATCAGTAGATATGTTATTTTTTGGTGTCCCAATTTAATACCTATCGTGCCGGATTTTCACCATTCCATAATCACCTTCTCCAGAGCACAGTTAAAAACCGAAGGTGATAGTCCATTTTCCTGCTTGACACCTGATTTTATGACGAAAGTTGTGGAGATTTCTGACAACGTTGTCATGTAGCCCCATGTACATGGGTGTGTGTGTGGAACTCGTCTGATAACATGTGTTATTGAGTTAGCTCTGTGTGTGCATTTGCAAACTGGGGATAGGACTGCGAAGGAGGTGTCCGTGGCCTTAATCTGAGAGCCATCCCAGCATTTGCCTGAAGTTGAAGTGGGAAACCATGGAAAACCACTTCCAAGATGGCTGAAAGACTGAGTGTACACCATTCCAGCCCTCAGACCAAAATGAAATATCTTGGTAAAGCCGGGAATCGAACCCAAGCCTCCGGTGTGACAGCCAAGAATGCTAGCCACTACGCAACGAGGCGGACACCTAAAAAGCACACACTCTGCGCATTAAGTAGTGGATCTATTAATTTCTCAGGAACAAGAAATAATTAAGATTGTACTGCCAAACAATAAACTACATTATATGACAGGACCATTACAGCATCGTCAGTAATTACGTGACAGAGGCCTCGTGTGGTAAGGTACACTTGGGATAGCGTGACGTCAAGTCTAACTTGCGGGACACACGGTGGAGTTAATGAAATGACGCACCGAGCCCCTATAATCTGATACCTGCTGAATTATTAGTAAGGGACCTACCATGTCCATCACACGCCACACAACTGACATCATGTGGCGGGCTGCTGACATTTCTCAGACTGCAAATGGACGTGGGAGTAACAGGAGACAAAAGTCACATCTCCGTGTGAGTCACTGGCGTGGACATTTAAATACAGTAGTAGCCTAGTTAATTATGAACTATGGATAGCAAACACAACACGAAATTGTCATCAATCGTTAATGCAACAATCTTTGACTGGAATGACCTCCCTTAAGTAATCGAAAGTTAATGTGTTCAGTTAGTCAACACGATTGTACCCAATTGTATTGGGTGGTTCCCTAATCCCGAAAATAACTTCTACGTGAGATTAATAAATACATGTAAATTTCTTTCAGGATTAGTGAACCCCCCCCCAATAAAATTGTGTACAATCGTGTGGATCGTCTGAAAATCATTACATTTATATTACTAAGGCAACACTCAAAATGGCTTACAACACAATAATCTCCCTAAACTTCCCGAAGAATGGAAATATTTTAAAGGGTAGTTGTTAATATTGATGTATTTAGGGGCTTTGTGACATGTAACCCCGAGTATTTGGAAGTGTGTGTGTATTTATATAATTGGAGCAAGGATTTTGGTAGGAAGCGACTGTAGCTTTAAGTTAGGTCCCGTCCCAGCGTTCGTCTTGCGTTGAAATGAGAAACCACGGCAAACCACTTCTAGGATGGCTGAGGTGGGAATCGAACGCACCTGTTCACAATTTTGCCTCCCGAAGCTGAGTGCAGCCCGTTCCGGCCTTCAGACCAGAGTAAAATTTCTTGGCAAAGCCGGGAATCGAACACAGACTTCTGGGAAGAAAGTAAAAAATGCTAGCCACTGGTCTTTCAACTTAAAATAAATGCACCTAATAATGAACAGTTTTATATGTCACGGAAAGTAATATTATTATTATTAATAATAATAATAATAATAATAATCCGTGCCCAGATGAATAGATTTTGGGAGAAGGAAAATAACATCATTAGCTAAATACGTTCTACTGCCCTCCACAGATTGGCATAACGATGGAAAATAACGATAATACCAAATTTGCAATTCATTATGATGTTCACGATTAATCCAACCCCCTCCCCCTCTCCCATCTCGAACGTAGTGCAACACTCAGGTCAAAAACTCACCAGCCGTCACTACTTAGCGCTACGGTTGAAAGCTTAGCCACAGTTTCCCTACTCCCACTACAATCGAGAACATTGAGGTCAGAGGAGTAAATTTTCATTGTATTCACCACACACTATGAAAATAAGGAAGTCTTTATTGTGTTGCAAAGAAATCATGGACTGTTGGGATAAAGAAAGCAAGCACTAAGCTCACTTTTAACTCGCTATAGCCGATTTTCGGCTTGCAGATGCAGTGCTTGTGCTAAAGCAATAAACATTGCAAGTGACGTTTAGAAAGCAATGGATTTATTACTTTACGCCACGCCGGAGTAAGTTATTGCTGTCATTTGAAGACAGAAATGTTCATTTCTGACGCGCGCATATTGCTTTTATACTGTTGTTTATGGAGCGACTTTCTAGCGTCTGTTCTGAGCTCTGCAGGATCTGAGTTTGCAGAAAATAACGTACTTCTGATCAAAGGAATTATACCGTTTTCTGTAAGACATGGAGACTATAATTACTTCAGCGTAACATGACTTCCAGGATTTCATCGACGGCGCTACAAGACCACGATGTCGTAAAGCTTCTATATAAGCAACAACAACAACTTAGTTTATCATAGAGGTGACACTGGAGCCACCTATATGCCAAAGTCCCAAATTGACTTAGGACTACTGTAGGTGTGCCTTCTGGAAGGGTAGGAGATTCGGATTTTGATTCCGACTGTGGTCTCATGTTTCAGACGTGATTCTGTTCAAGGAACATAGGTAGCTCTGATGTCTGCGAGATCATGGTGTTATGATATTCTGAAAGGCATCACTCAGCGCCTTCACCATCTTATATTTGGAAATGAACCCTGATCTTGACGAGGCCAGAAGTGCTGTAAGTGGCAAATGGTGCCTGCCTGGAAAGCCAAAAATTCACGTTTGAATCAGGAATGTGGTCTCAGATTCAAATCATGCTCGAATTCATTATCTGTGGATACTCAGTAGTAACTATTCCTCAATGAACTTTATATGAATAAATCAAATAGGCTATACCCTTACAAACGATCCTGGTTTTATATCTATTCCAACATTGCGTGTGAGATTTCATTCAGTAATCACCAAAGATTAAAAAAGACGTAGCCGTGCGCGTAAAATCACTTGCCATGGCCGCGATGGGGAACTCCAGAAAATAAGAAACTTGGAGGTTGGAAGCTCGGCGCTGACAGCATAAATATTTGAAGCTTTTGGAGTTCTACAGTAATAGTAGCTCGTTATCTCCCCAGGGACTAATAACTAGTAGGATGTGTGCTTGCGACCACAAGCCCTTACATGACCTTTGACATTTATTTCGCATTCATGCTTCCTGATAAAGTCTGAATGAAAAGCCGTGTATACAATAATGTCACCGCTATAATACGGACATTCGCTTTTTATGAATAACGGTCACATTTTCTGGATGGAATGTTCATCCTAACCAGAACACATCTACTCACTGTCAGTAGGCCTACTACAGTGAGTCCGGGAATGTTCTGCGCAGCGCCTACATGCGTCTGGGAGAGCTAGCTACAGCAGTTACGTTGGTAGCACGGCTGTCGCTTGCAACATCTCTACTTAGTATAAAACGAAGTCCCCGATTCTTGCATATTACGGGTAAACTCGAGAACCACTGGATGGATTTTGATGCGGTTTTCACCATTCTGTAAAGGATATATCGAGTATGATTTCTGTAGAAAATAATTTATTTATGATCAAAGGAAGCCGAGCAGTAACGATTTTAGTGGAAAAGTCGATAAATTACGTGGTGTCGAGCGCTTTGTAAGGTTACACTAGGCAAACCGTTAAAAATATCTAAATACTATGAGTGTAAGAATTGTTCAGCATGAATAGTTCTACAAAAAAGTCCGCGAGAGCATATGTCTATCTTCCATACATCGATCACTGTAAGAGAACAACTGAAGCTTGTCTCTTACAGCTCTATGTGCTGTCGACTTACAGATTCCTGTTTGTTGAGCTAATTTTCGTGTTGATTTACTTGGACTACGCAGCATTATATCGGAGATTTCATCAAGTTCTTCGTCTGTTAAAAGCGTAGGCCTGCCTGTTCCCGGTACATCGTGAACTGAGCCAGTCACACGAAATTGACTTACCAAATCCCGAACAGTATCACGGTTTGGACACTTTGAATTAGGAAACCGCGCCTGAAATCTTAATTTTACATTTTCTGTAAACCGATCGCCTTCGTGAACAACGTATTCCACCAAAAAAAAAAAAAACTCTCTCTTCAGTAGTAAACATTACCGCCTATATACTCTTGCACTCTTCCAATAATAATAAGCTATCTGAACGCTCGCTGACTGTAATACACGCTGAAGACATGCAGGCTGGCACGCTTATCGCGATACACATCGACAGCTCACACGGGGAAGTCCCGCTTTGAAGGACACAGTGCAGTGCAGTGCAGCCAACTAAAACTCATGACTCAACCACTCACAGCTGCACGTACCCACTGCGGAGAACATTCTCGGGCGCCCTGTATAATAACACTAGTTAGCGGGAAATGAAAAATGGACACCTCTAATGAAATAGAAACTCCAGATTATCGTGGGGCACAGTTGAAGGATTTTCAACACAATTATTTAAAGATCCGTGTTGTGAAGGGAGTAAGAGCCACCACGTACTGAGTATCAAAACTCTAAGTCAATGACAACTTTATTTGACTTGCTGATTGAGTGGTCTGTTGTTTCGAGTAATCATTGTAGAGATGCCAAGATGCCATCAACGAGCACAATTTGTCCAGTTAATGGAATTTCAGCGAGGTCACATGAGGGTCCGCAATAGGCTTGATGATCCTTCAGAAGAGTTGCCCGGCACGGCATGACTGCTGTGTATCATTGTTGATGCAGGTGGTCTACGGAAGGTGCACACACACGTCATTCAATTTCCGGATTGCAGTGGCATACAGAATATGCCTGGGCTGCCTCATCAGACGAGGAGCCATTGCTGATTGTATGACGACATCAGCACAAATTATGATCGATGTCACCCCCTAGGGTCAGTTAGGACGATCATGAACCGTTTGCTGGAAACTGGGCTACGGTTCAGGGTAGCGCTCACCATTCGTCTCCTTACAGCTCATCACCGTGCAGTACTCCTCCGATGGTGTCGCGAAAGACGCAACCGGAGAGATGAATGGCGCAGATTATTCCCTGTTTTCACTGATGGTCGTGTGCGAGTGCGCTGTCGACCAGGAGAGCGGGAACTACCATAGCGTGCACGACAATGACACACAGGACTGACTCCTGGCATCAAGGTGTGTGATGTCATACCCTACAATGACCGTGCACCTCTGATGTTTGTTGAGGTAACACTGAACTTACTGAACAGGACTTGATCCAGACCTTTCTGCTACCGTTCCTACAACGTCGGCGAGATGTTCTCTTCCAATATAACTAGTCCCGTGCATATACTTTTCGCGTTACCGAGTATCCTACACTCTCCAGAATGTTCGACAAAATCTCTGGCCAGCATGATCACCAGATCCGGCCCCCATTGAGCATATGTGAAACTTGATGGAAGGGTGTTTAGTCTGATCCTATGATAAATTGTCACAATATGAGAGGAACATATCTCCCGAGATAAAATCCAACACATCGATGGTCTTCCCTATGCAGGACTGCAGTACTGACTTGTAGCTATAGGGGGCTATTCAGTTGTTGTCTAAGAGAATATGTCCATGTTCTCTTCCAACATAATCTGTGATTAAGATCATACTCAATGCACTACCTGTATAATACAGTAATTCATCGAAACTCCATACATGTAGGACCATTATTTCAGGTTGTTCACTTTCATTTTCCACTTATGTATTTATTAGGGAATAGCAATTTGATTTAGTTGTAGATATTTAAACTTATTGTAGTCATGTACTTTATTACCTGAAGAGCATTGTCAGGACAATTTCCATCTACTGAGTGATATTATACCTTTGGCCGAAAAATTACCACGGCAAAGAAACTGGTTCTTTTCCTACGAAATGAAATGATTTAATGGGAGACGTATAGAACAAAAAACCAAAAAAATCTATTGCACCAATAATGATCATGATAAGAAACGTTTATACCTAGTGTAAGTTTTGTTGCACTCTTTGCAAAACTGATCGCCCTACAAGTATCCAAGGTTCGTAGTGATACTGGTATATCGGCTGGCTGCGTAGCGCAGTGGAAAGGTTCTCACCAGCTGAACCTAAAGTTGCGAGATCAAATCCCGGTGCAATCAGTTGTCATTTGAGGGTGCTTGAATTGGAGAGACCGATGTCAGTCGAGTTGTTAGTGCGTTAATGATAACTTTCAGGGCAAAATTCCGTCTCTAAATCCAAAGTTGCTCACAACCCATAGCATTATTATTATTATTATTATTATTATTATTATTATTATAACGGAATTAAAGTTTCCCCTGTTGTGTGCAGTTCGTTACCAAAGCATTGTTTTACTTTTACAATCTCCATAACGTCTTCTTAACCTCCCACACGTTTTGGAAAGTGTCTTAACGTACCAGTAATGATGTCAAGTTATTTTCAGCTGTGGCATCGCGATTGCCGGAGTTTCTTGGATGAACTGATGCCGCTGTGGGTTAAGTGATTAAGGTATAAGGGCACGGTGGGGTAAGATTTCGTTAGCGAGGACAGCTCCTCTGGGACACCGCCAGCTTCAAGGCAATAATAGCGTACTGATAGCGCTCCTGCTCTCCTAGCCTCCTCTTGATATTTCTCTCTTGTAAGGCCGTGCTTTTTCCACGCTTAAGCATATGGTACAGATTACTTTAAAATGTTCTTATACGCTTCTCTCATGAATACTTTCTCTTTCATATGAGGCAGGTTAACTTGGCAGGACAGTTACTAGAGTCGTGCACAACCAGTTGGAAAGCAACGAAACGACTGAAAACCTGACTCGGAGGACAATTTGCAAATCAAATACGTTTTGCTTGTTTAATATATCGATTGCAAAGGATGGGAGATAGATTGCAGTCTTTCCTCACATCGTTCTAAGTACCTGCCTTCTTTTCACTTCCTTCAACTTCAATAACTGCAGTCTGATCTCTGTATAGATTGTAGGTCACCTTATTACCCTTGTAGGCCTACTTCATTTAAGTCCTTTTATAAATGCCAAACAGTTTACTCCAATCAACATCATCAAATTCCTTTTTTTAAGTCTACAATTCCCATAAAGTTTTGCTACATTTTCTAATTCTTCCTTCCAAGATCAACCTAAAACTTAGTACAGCTTCCCTTGTTCCTACGTTTCTCTTGAAAGTGAACGTGTCTTCACCCAACTTGGCTTCCATTCTCCAATTAACTATTCTTGTCAGGGAGGGGCGTGGTGGCTCAGTGGTCGAACTGTTGGCCTCTCACCAAGGCAGACCGGGTTCGATTCCCGGTCAATGCATGTGAGATTTTCGATGTGAAATGCCATGCCCTGTGGTTCGGATTCCACGTAAAAAGGAGGTCCCGTGGCTCATGATCGCGAGATTAACGGTCACGTTAAACTACAAGCTTGCTTCTTGTCAGGATTTTTGAAGAATGAATGATCAAGCTTATTTTTATTATAGTCATTACATCTGTCAGCTCTTGCATTCTTGAATATAGGAAAATTGACAGTCTTCTTAAAATCAGTGCGCCCATCACCCGTCTCCAAAATTCTACAGAAGTAGTGAAGTTATCTGATCATACCTTCATTCCCTAGGCAACGTATCAACTCAATCGGTACATAATCTATTCCAGGTGCTTTGTTCCTACATACGCCTTCCAGTGACCTACAAATTCTGATCTCAATATAAAATCTACTATATCATCATTCATTTTCTCTTCCCTTGTTTCTTCTCAAGCTCCTTACCCCTATACCAACTCTCATGGTATGCTTTCCAATTTTCAAATTTTCTTCTCTATCTATTAGAGGTTTTCCATCTGAGTCCCTAATAATAAATCAATTAGCCGTTATTTCCCCCGAAAATGTTCTTAACCTGCATATCTATAATAATCTGGAACCAATTTCCTATCTTCAAACAATTTTCTGGCCTTACACATTTCTCCTTAAACCATCCTTGTTTTTCCCCCCTGAATGTTTTGTTTCCATCATTTTTCAGACTTCTGATTCACCCTTTCATTTCTGGCATATTTGTGCTTTAACTTTGAAACAATTAAATTTAGTATATCCTGGATGATCAAATGTTCTCCTATTGTATCATTTCTACCATTACTTCCCTCTTTATAGTTTGTTAGTTCATTCCTCAGAAATGCCCATTCTCCTGCATTAGAAGTCCGGTCTAGGGTCTTCTTTGATCCTTCCACTTTGAATCTTTCGTTCACATTAATTTCCTCTTAGAGTTTCTCCACTGCCCACCTTTTTCTTCTGAGTTTTGTTGATTTATTTCAGGTTAAATTTGTATTTCATAACAACTAGATTGTGGTGAGAGTTTATAACAGCCCCAGGAAAAGTTTTGAATCCAATAAAGTGTACTAAGCACAATATCAGCGCGTTTATCAAAACCATAAATTATTTTGTTTTCACAAGTTTAAAGAAAATTGTTTTCTAGTGAAGATTTTTAAAAGAAGTCAACTTGAATGCAATCGTCATGCATTTATACGAACCGATCGCTTACCCACCGCTTTATAGCGGAGTACATGTGCCTAGGATGTCAAGGAGAAGAAACAATCCAATTGGTTGGGTAAGACTTGAAGAAAGTAGATAGTTTTAACTACTTAGGTTCAACAGTGTCCAGTGATGGCAATTCAGACATGGCAATAGCCCGCAAAGTGCAGGTAGAATGGATGAACTGGAAACGGATGCCAGGTGTATTGTGTGATAGAAAGATAAACCTGAAGACTAATGGAATGGTGTATAAGTCAGTAGTGAGATCTGCAAAGATTTATGGAGCAGAGACATGGGCACCAACTAAGGCACATTGTAAGGCAATGGATGTGGCTGAAATGAAAATGTTGAGAAGAATTTGTGGCGTTACCAGAGCCGATATGATTAGAAAAGAGAGACTAAGAGGCAATGTTAGAGTGACTGAGATTTCAAAGAAGGTTCAAGAGAGATGACTACAGTGGTATGGACATGTCATGAGAAGGGACGACACTTATGTTGGCAAGAGAATGACAGTAATACTAGTGGAAGGTGACAGAGGAAGGGGAAGACCAAGAAGAGGAAGGAGGGACTGCATACGAGATGACGTAGAAACATCTAAGGGAAGAGGACGTATGCGACCGAGGGAAATGGAGAAGACTTGCCAGGAACGTCGACCCCACTTGAGTGGGAAGGGACTAAAGAAAAGAAGAAGAAGATGTTGTGCTGGGTCTGGTGGTCCCATGTTATTGTCATATATCTTACTTTTAATTATTGTAGTTTTGAATGGTATGTATTACTAGTCATAAAAGACAAATACACATAATAGAGATAAGATTATATTCTACACACCAAGTTACACTCTAAATTAAAAAAATAGAACAGCCAAATTTCAGGAACATAAACAATAAATTTAGGCTTAAATATAAAATCCGTAATTCAACAAAATGAAAAGTTTAGAAGCCATTTTTCAGTGTTCCCTGTGCAAATTACCGCGTGCAAGGATGTTTAGGCAGACGCACTCAGTGAGGTGTAGGCAGGCTTAGCGCGCACCTGTGCAAACTACCGCGTGCAAGGATGTTCAGGCAGACGCACTCAGTCAAGTGTAGGCAAGCATAGCACGCACCCGTTCAAATTAGAGCGTTCAAGGATGTTCAGGCAGACGCACTCAATAATGAGTCAGTGGGGTGTATGCAAGCTAAGCGCGCACCTGTGCAAACTACCGTGTGAAAGGATGTTCAGGCAGACGTACTCAATAGCGAGTCAGTGAGGTGTAAGCAAGCTTAGCCTGCTCCTGTGCAAACTACAGCGTGCAAGGATGTCAGGCAGACGCACTCAAAAGCGAGTCAGTAAGGTGTAGGCAAACTTAGCGCGCTCCTGTGCAAACTACCGCGTGCAAGGATGTTCAGGCAGACGCACTCAATAGCGAGTCAGTCACGTGTAGGCAAGCTTAGCGCGCACCTGTGCAAACTGCAGCGTGCAAGAATAAGCAGGCTGGCGCACTTGTTAGCGAGTCAGTCTGTTGTATGCAAGCTTAGCGCGCACCTGTGCAAACTACCGCGTGCAAGGATGTTCAAGCAGACGCACTCAATAGCGAGTCAGTGAGGTGTAAGAAAGCTTAGCGCGCTCCTGTGCAAACTACCGCGTGTACGGATGTTCAGGAAGACGCACTCAATAGCGAGTCTGTGAGGTGTATGCAAGCTTAGCACGCACTTGTGCAAACTGCCACGTGCAAGGATGTTCAGGCAGACGACCTCAATAGTGAAACAGTCAGGTGTAGTCAAGCTTAGCGCGTGCCTGTGCAATGCACGTGCAGTGAAATTGGATAAGTACCCATATACATTGGAGAAATCTTTCATTTTATTATATATATTTTTTTCTATTCAGCGTATAAACGTGCATAATATTGGTACTTAGTACACAACCCTACATGAAACAAAATAACCTCATATAACGAAATTCAAACTGCAAGTCGTAATATAAACATTAACAACACTCATTATACAAAGTATAATTGAGACCTTAAATAATAATAATAACGATATTAGTTTTAAGTCCCTTTTAACTACAGTACTGTGGCTTTTAGAGACACTGGGGTGCTCAAATTCTACCCCGAAGGGGATCTTTAACGTGCCAGCATATCTAGAGACGGATCCCTCGCATTTGCGCATCTTCAAATACCAGCTAACTGCGCCAGGATTCGATCCTTTAACCTTGGGATCAGCAGCTGAGAACGTAAGCGCTGAGCCATGCAGCTACCAACTAACAAGTGCAGTAGTTTCAGGATCATCGGGATTGCACAAATACTCCTGTCAATATACATATCAATTCCCTATCACCTCCTTTCTCCTCGATGACGTACGAATGTTAACAATTCTCCTGTCGCTCATGGGATGGATGTCATCCCTTATTTTCCTCCTAACGGGATATTTTATTATTTAATGGAACACTTTTTATTTTGCAAGTATTGATCTGGGTCTGTCCTTTTATTTCTATCAGTGTCAGTACTATTGGACGAGAAGGTCTCCTTCAACCTGTCGCTTCGTATTCCCATTGAAATGTAACTCATTTTCTTTCTCTTCTTCAATATTCTACATTTGTGTCTCTGACTGTCTTTCTTTCTCTTTCTACTTCCATCTTTTCCTCTTTCTGTCAAGCATGCACAATAATTCATTACGTCAATAAATCAGTCAACCCATCAATCAAAGCACCACGACGTTTTCTCAGTTAATAATGCTATTTATGCATGGCCAAACAGAGATGTTGGAGACACACGTCCCGCTTGGAGTAATGCCCAGCCTGGGTAGTTCTGCTACTAAGGTTAGACTACTGCATTATTTTATTCTCTGAGTGGTATTATTTAAATTATTCATTGCCACATTTCACGTAGGAAAGTAATATCTTATTCACTAATGGCAACAAAATATATCGCTTCTCATAGGCTAGTTTCCCTTGTAATTCAGAGAAGTGATAATCGTATTCCCAAAAGCAACCCTCAATTTTCCCAAATGTGTGGGGAACGTTAGATTATATGATAGATTATATGATAGAGCATGATAGACTGTAAGGGAAGATGTATGCTACAGCGATACCGCAACAATACGAGTGTTAGCGGGCCTCTTCAGACTAGTGTTCCTCAGATTAGTTTATTACATTCAGTTGCCTATTGAGTGAATATTTATTTATTTATTTATTCTGTTCTAGTAGCCATTTAGCCTTTATATCATACGACCGGTACGCTATTCATAAGCCACCGTTAAGGTACTTTGTATTCCTCGTTCAGTTAATGATATACTGTACTTAATATGTAAGACGGTTTTATTTGTGACATGAATCTGGTGAAACTTTCAGGAAGCAAGACAGTCATATCAATATCTGAATGACGCAGTTTGTTATGAATAGCATTTTGCGGTTCAGTTTATTCAGATCCAGAGGACATTTTTGAGAGAGAATGCATATCTAAAGAAGAGTTAACATTTATATGCTTCACTTACTTTTCAATTGAAAACTAGATGTGAGTACCTTCAATCATATGGGGTTTGTTTCTCAAATTACTTGCACTCCTAAATCATACAGGTATTGCAATAGTTGTGTCCAAATACATATTCTGCTCTATGCTCGATTCTTCCCATGTTGTGGTTGATGTCATGATTGATTTCGATACCCCTTCTAGCTCTGTTATTCCGAAGGGATTTTTGTGATCTCACATCTTCCCTTCTGACTGACAAAATTATCCGTGGTGTTGAAGTTTCGATTAAATACCTATTGGATCACGTCAATTGAAGAAACCACTCAAATTGTTACCAAACACTTGAAACCTCCTATGAGAATCATACTTTACAAAAGTGATATGCTCTAAAACAGCAGATGAAAGCCAATGATGATACGGGGGTCTTGAAGGTAGATAAAGATAATGATACCGTGGTGATGAACACCATTGATTATACCAGGAAACTGGAGAACCTACTTAGTTATCCTTCATATAAACTACTCAAGCATGATCCCAGCGACGCCACTGATAGAGAAACAGTCTTGGTTCTTAGAGCCAACTCGATCTCAGGTGGTCTTTTCACTATCTCAAACGGCAGGCTTTTACAGTTCCCCGTTTATATTCATTTCTTAAGATCGCATGTCACTGGTATTCTTCCCAGTCTGCTTTTATCTCTCGTCAGTTCATATATAGTATTTCTATTCATCTGGATCCCTTTCGGGGATATTTCAATCCATTAAATATATCTATGAGCAATTATATGGTGCTGTCATGCGATCGCCGTTATCGCCATCCATTTTTTTCTTTTTTTTAAGCGTATGGCTTTTAGTGCCGGGAGTGTCCGAGGACATGTTCGGCTCGCCAGTTTTGTAGCTGCTTCGAGACGGACACCCAATGGGTGAGCTACAAGTACCGTTGGGGAGGAAAGTTGGAATGGAAGGACGAGGAGTTGGAAGGTAGCGGCTGTGGCCTATAGTTAGGGACCAACCCCGGCATTTGCCTGGAAGGAAGATGGGAAACCACAGAAGACCATCTTCAAGGTTGCCGGCGGGGGGATTCGAACCTCCTCGCCTCCCGGATGTGAGCGACTGCCAGCAATCAGGCCGTAACGACCACGGCTAACTAACCCGGTGCCATCCATTAATAATTCTATCAAACAGGATTAGTTTATTGAAGTCTGTTTTCGTTCAGTTCTGCAACCTTAAAGTTTCCAACACACTGATCTAACTCGATGAAACGTTTCTGGTGTGGTCTGATAGCAAACACGCGTTATTTTTAAAGAATCACTTGAAGAATGTTCATCATAATATCAGGTTAACTATGGAAACAGGACGTGGAGGTTGCTTGCTTGCCTTTTTCGGATGCATGCTTTCCATGAAACCTGACAGCAGTCTATCTAGAGCATGTAGTTTGCGTTAACCCATCTTGTCAGTAGCATGCTACCATAGCAAGGCTTTTGTGTGATGAGAAATTAGACGATAAACTTAGAATTAACAGCAGAAATTCTAAGAGAATGGCTACTCGGAGAAACAAATTATTGCGGTACTGCATCCTAATCCGAAAAACAGGGAACTCAAAGAACATCAATGAAAGTAACAGCTATCATTTAATCTAATCATGGTTCCATCTATAGTTGGATTACCAACTTCCTATGTGACATAGGAAGCTATGGAGTAACGAACAATGTTCCGATAAAACCTTCTATCTAATGTCACTTATTGGATGGGGGTAATATGCCATTGATATCTTCCTTTTCCAGTTTGCGTACACCAGTACACTAAAATGCGTAACATAAATGCACATAGCATAAAAAACAAGTTCGATGATATCCAGATAACTTTAGACAGAATCAAAGGGGTAGATGTCCTAGCAATCTCAGAAAATTGGTTAACAGAACAAACAAAAATGTTTTTCAATATTAAGAAATATGTTGCATATCACATAGTTAGAAAGCAAACTGGAGGGGGAGTATCTTTGTATATTTCAAACAAATGTACCAGTACCCTTGTAAAGGAAATAAATTCCACCCACAGCATACTGCATATTACTGTGAGAAAAGGCCATTAAGAATACAATATAATCACTGCTTATAACCCTCATAAAAGCAACATTCCACACTTTCTAACTGATCTCGAAGTAATTATTAGTTCTTACTCAACGAATCCTGTTATAATACTAGGTGATATGAATATCGATCTATTATTTGGTGACAGATATACTAGTAGTTATAATAACCTAGTCAAATCATACGGCCGATAACCTAGATGTTAGGCCCCTTAAAACAACAACAACAACAACAACATCAAATCATACGGTCTAGTCTTATGTAATACAAAATATCCAACTCGTGTAACACAAACTAGCTCTACTCTAATTGATCATGTATTGGTGAACGGCTGTGACAAAATATGTATTGTCTATAATATTGATAATGATTTGAGCGATCACCATTTACTAATCTGTGAAATGAGAAACAAAAACATAAACAGGAACTCAATATGTGATGATAGGCCAATAGAAAAGGATAAAATAAACTACAAAAAATTAATAAATATTTAGTAACTCAAGAATTTGTATGCAATGAAACTAACATCAATGACTACTACAATAAATTCTGTGATTTTATTAATAAAGGAATAGAAGCCTGTACTATGAAATATACGAATAAGGAGCCAAGTGCCCCACCAATAAAACCCTGGATCACACAAGATCTTTTAGCACTAATACACAGGAAACATAAGACATATACAAAAACCAAAGTTATAAAAACATCTGCAGAAAGTTTAGAAGAATATAAAATTATTAGCAACCAAGTTACAAAACTTAAGAGAAACCTACAAAGAAACTACTTTGACCAAGAAATTCAAAATGCAAATAATCAGAGGGAAGTGTGGAGTGTTGTTAATGAGATGTTAAATAGGCCAAAGAAGGGGGAAAGTGAAATTGTCAAACTTATAGTCGACGACACAAATATCGAAAAAAAGGAAAATATATGTGATGAAATTAATAAATATTATGTCAATATTGCTAACAGTATATGGGAAAATCAAGGAAACGGTTCTACCTCGGACATTACAAGCCATAAAAATACTACTAGCACTAAGACAATCTTCATGTTACCTACTGATGCTAATGAAATACAATCAATTATAAACTCCCTGAAACACAAAAACAATATAAGTGTGGACAACACTACTAATGTCATGCTACAATTGTGTCTTGAGAGCCTTACACCATATCTTGTCAAAATAATAAATCTTTCACTGATGACTGGTATATTCCCCGATTCCTGTAAAGTCTCTAGGGTGGTCCCGATCTACAAAAAAGGAGACAAAACCCACCCATCAAATTACAGACCCATTAATATTATTTCTGCTATCAGCAAGGTTCTAGAAAGCGTTGTTAAACGAAGACTTATGAATTTCTTTATGAAAAATGATTACTTTGCAAACTGCCAATATGGATTTATTCCAAATAGAGGAGCTGATAGTGCTATATTTGAAGTAGTAACTGATGTAGAAAAGTCATAAGAGGAAAACAAACTAGCTTCTGGTGTACTAATTGACCTTCAAAAAGCCTTCGATCTGGTTAACCATAAGATTCTCCTTAATAAACAAGAATTTGCAGGCATCAGAAGAGTGGCACATGATTGGTTCAAGAACTACCTCAGAAACAGAAAACAATATGTTGCAGTCGATAATGTAAAAGGATCTCAAATGAGAATTGACACAGGAGTACCTCAAAGTTCTGTCTTAGGACCAATTCTTTTCTTGGCCTATATTAATGATATAGTGTTATTAGAATTGAAAGGCAAGCTTAAACTATTTGCAGATGATATTTTTATACTCTATCTGGGAACATCTGAACAGGAAATTATGCTAAATATGAATTATGACCTCAATAGGCTGGTGGATTGGTTGAGAGCACACACAATGGTTATCAATATCACTAAAACAAAATATTTATTCTTCCATAAACCATCATACAAGATTGAGACCACAAACATTGTCAACGTAGCCCACAAAGAAATATAAAGGGTTAAATCGGCAACATACTTAGGTATCACACTAGATAGTACACTAACCTGGGAAAATCATGTAGAAAATGTAAAACTAAAAATCAGCCCTATAATTTGTATTATTTTCAGATTAAGATATAGCTGTCTTACTAGCCAACAATTGAAAAATATATACTTTGCTCTGATACATTCACATCTAATGTACATGAATTTCATATGGGGGTATTGTATGAAGGAGCTGATAAAAGAACTTGAGATACTCCAGAAACGTGCTATAAAATCTATCTTTGGATTTCCTTGGCTCACACCCTCAAATGAATTATACTCAAGAACTAAAATTATGCCACTGCAAAAACCAATAGCTATGTCAGCAACAGTATTTGTATACAAATTCATTCATCATTATGCAACAAGAGGAGTAAATCGAATATTCACCAGCTATTCCCAATCCATTAAATTTGGAACTAAAGGAATTATGTCCTCTATAATAAAGGAATACAACTCGCTACCATTAGGCATAAGGGAAAGTTTATCTACAAAAACATTTAAGAGGAAAACAAAAGACTTCCTATTAAGGAATGAATAGCCCATGTCCAATAGCCTTAAGCAATGCAAGGTATCATACCGAATCATCTCTGTAAAGTTAGTCACTAGCAATCTAATATAAGTTACTATTAAACTAAACAATATAATGTTACAAAAATTATATATATGCCATGCTGTAACTATGTTACTTGATGGTCTCCAACACGAGCTCAGGCTCATTGGGACCTATGTAAATAAATAAATAAATAAATAAATAACTTAAACAATGATACACGAAGTTGTCTCTAACAGTATTAGCAATATTCTATTAATCTCGAAATATATCCCTCAAAGCATTATTACGGGATTAAATAGTCGTTAACCTTCATCTTCAATATCGTTTTACTGATTTACATTTCGTGCTTGTCCCGTTATGTGTCTCCATTAAGGAATGCAAAAACTAACTAGTTTACTTTCAAGTGTAGAAAGGATGTTTTTGTTTACTTTCGATGGGGTCTATAATGTCACAATTTTGTCTAAATTTATGTGGTGCAATATTTCTGTGTCCGTTTCTACGTTCGTAAGGACGTGGTCTCTGTCGAAAATGCAATCTCATTTCCTGAATTGTTTTCCGTGTTCTGTCGCAATTTAATATTCATTGTACGAGTATTTCGTTGTTGCCACTTGATCTCACGTAATTTACGAAGCTTAGTGTCTGGCAGGTCATCGCACATACCGTTGATTAGAAATGACGGTTCTCTTTCTTAGTTAGTAGATTTCTGTGCTAAAGTCATGGATTGTTTCAGGAACACGTTTTTATTCAATATATATTTCCGTTGATACTATTGAAACGAACGTTCAGTATTTGTAATCAATTTTAGAGGAACTGCGTGCGGGCTCGTGAAGAATTCTGAAATCAGTAGTTGAGTACTACTGAGTACTGGTTCAACAGCATGCACACAAGGAAATACGTGTATATTAAACACGGCGTGTAGATTATGTCTATACGTTGTCAACTAGTTGCGTCTCACATGATTCACCTTGCTTATACCACGCAAACACACTCGTCCAAAGGTTCGCCGTGACAAAATTGAACTCATATATTCCCACTTACCGGGATGTTGCGGATCTCTCTAAGTACAGGTTAAAATCACACTGCCTGCCAATAAAAACATGGAAGCTGGTGATAGATACTGAATTCAATATCCGCAAGGAATAGAGTTACCTCTTTCAGCTTCAGAATCACAGAGCCTCTCCGACCGAAACCTTGATTTAGGTGGCTTTTTCCTTCCACAGAGAACGTGGATCACGTAATACAGTAAGTTAACATTCAGTGCTCAAGTGAGATAACAGATAACTTAACAGCAAGAAGATAAACTAGATTTAATCATCGCTTATGTAGTATGTAATACAATGAAACGTAACATTCAACTAATTCAGCCTGAGTGTGACTGCATCGCTGCTCCGTGTGAAGCTTGCATGAAATCTGCAGCTACTACCATAGTGTTTACTGACGTTTGCCACTTGCCAGCCATGACATACACAGCAGATAACAGTTTTAGAGAATAAATGTCAACATGGCTATTTCGTAAATTGGTCATTTTTAATCAGATGCAGTTCCATACCATCTCTTTTCTTTATGTTACAATTTTTCCTTACACGCTATATTATATCCTACACGTACTCTACAATCTTGAACATATTTTTTATGCGTTTAATAAGGTAGATAATGCGATATTCACTGACTTAGCAAATGTCATGGGATAGTCACTTAATAGCATGTGGGGCCTCTGGCAACTCAACCACAGAACATCCAAACTCTCTTCCAGAACAGCTAGGGGGCCCAATCCATACCAGGAACATGCACCCCAGACCATAACAGAGACATCACTTCCCAGGACCACACCTTCGAGGCAGGCAGAATGCATCGATTCATGTGGTCTGCGCCACACACGGTGCCTCCCATTGGCATGGTACAATTGAAATCCTGATTCGTCCAACCATTGTTCCAGCGTCCATCCCCTGTGATTGGCGACAAATGCATGCCGTTGTGTCCGATGACATTGGGTTAACAGTGACAGCCGTGTGCGGCGCCGGCTCCCATACCCCATGTAACCCATGTTCCTATGGATTGTCCACTGGGTGACGTGTCTAACACGGCCTGTTTTTAATTGAGCCGTGATTTGTTTTACTGTTGCCCTTCTGTCACTATTGACAATCTGTATCAGATATCACCGGTCACGGTCATCGAGGGTGGCTGGACGGCCGGTGACACCCACATTCAACCATTCACGAGACACCCTAGACATGGTGGACCGTGTGAAGCTGAATTCTCACATCACTGCCGAAATCGCACTTCGCATCCGTCGGGCACCGACCACCATACCACGTTCGAACAGTGTCAGCTCACGACGACGTTGCATGTTAGGCTACACCTGTCACGTGCACAACCACTTCTCACAAGGTCTCCCAGACAACTGCCGCTGGCACAGAGGGCGTGTGGTGCGCAGACATCGCGCCTACGCATCAGTACTTCACCATCCCATGACCTTTGCTCAGTCAGTGCAATTCACGTGGACATGACCATGTATCGTCATTCATTCTGGTACTCATGAGCAAGCAATGTGTGACTGATGACAACTGAATAAGATACCGACCATATTCCATTCCCTACAGTTTGTAGAATATTTCTTGCTATACATTTCCTATTTTTATGAGAACCTCCAAAATCTGTTCATTGTTTTTCTTCCTCGGTATTCCAGCTGCTAATTTGACACCGTGAAGTCCTATTAGCAGATATTTTACTCTCAAGCTCCTTATGGAGTAGTAACATGGATATTAGGGAATAGTTGATCTTTAGATCGTAGTGGTTCGAGGGTAGAGTCTAATTTCTCTCCTAGGCTTTCAAGATGAAGCCACGTCGTTTTTCGGTCAGTGTGAGAGAAAACACGGATACAGAGCCATGATAATGGCTGCTGTGATGACCGTCAAACGTTGATAAATATTCATCGACATGAGACGCGGCTGATGACATATAATTGTGATTTTTCAAATTGTTATTTAACACTATGCTCGAACTGAAGTCAGCTTGTAGTCTAAAATAATACTTACCATTTTTTGGGATGCAACAACATTCTGTTAATTCCAACTTCATTTACAGGCGGCTCGTGGTTATTATGCCATCATTACCCAATCAACAAAAAGCGTAATTAATTGCTAATAATAATGGATGAAAATTATTTCAGCTCCAATCCAAATCGCTAATTTCATTAATGAGTTTGTAATGTAATAAAAGCCAGGTGGGCTACCGACATGGGCGAATGAGGAGCAATATCCATCAAGCACGTCCATAACGCACTTAATAACAGACGAATTATCCTGATTGTTAAGATATATTTTGAGTTTCAGATTAATTGAGCTTCGTGGTGTTAATATTTGACGCACAAACACAAAGGTAATCCCTCATAGGGTTAGAATATTTCCATATGATACGTGACGCTAACTACGTTTATACGTCTGTGGGAGAAGGGAAGATTGCTTGAGAAAAATTAAGGGTTGCCATACTTTCAAAAGTCAATTTCTCGTTTACTTTCTGGTATACATAAACTGATAGTAGGCCTAAGTAATAGTATGGATCACAGCTCGTGTTACGTTCTAGAATACTGAAGTTTCAACAGTTTTCATCACAAATATAGACTGAAAGCAATTGTCCTGGGCCTTAAATAATCTCACAAGTATCCCATTGTCTGCTTGCTCTTGGGAATAATGACCGGTTGAAAGTGTTAAATATTTAAGAAAAATGGGACATTTTACATACGGTACTTCTTTGTAGCATAGCACGTCATAGCTTTCACATACCACTAAAAATTTCAGACATGATAAAATATGACACTATTTTAGGATATTATTCATCAGAAACGGCAAACCCGTTCTGTCAGCCCTGGGCGGCAAGTATCCGTTCCTAAATGACTGAACGAGACAAAGGACATAAGTTATGGCAACAATGTAATACATCAACGTTACGTGATTGTAAGACGTGATGGCACACATAGGCACAACCCTGGTATCTTAAGGTCGTGCTCACAAGAGAGGCAGTCCGTGCACAGAGAGCACTTGTGAAAGAGTTGTGAATCGACCAACGTGCCGTGCAGAATGAATTTTACCGGATGTGAACAGCGTTCGTATATCGAAATAGCTTTTTCTCCTACGAAGGAAAGCCATAAAATACTACAGAGAAAATGCGGATGCTGTCGTGAATAATACTCCTCCATGTTGAACTGTCACGAGGGATGGAAGCAACATTTCAGTGAGAATGTGAAGCAACCTGCTACGGCTACGGGCAGGCCAACATCTGAGTGTGCTGACGGATGTGTTGCAAGTAGCAACTGACCTGTTTAGTGCTCCTTAAAGACTAGGTATACTCATCCACAATTTAGGTTCTTTGCTGTGTTCCAATCCCTTTGTGATCTACAGGATAAAACGTATATATCTACGTTTCCTGCTGCTCCCCACATCAGCTGTCAAGTATAATACAAATAAAAACATCTGGATCTGTTTTGTACTAATATAATAAATTGAAATCACTAATTGCACACCACCATCCACGTGGTTTGATCGGGGGGCATTTCAATGGCACAGGACCACCCAACATAACTATAGGAACACGTTTTCATTCAGATGATACTGAAAGATTGCATTTTCATTTGAGCTCCTCCTGTCCTTAGTTAGTGACCCGCGAGCAGACGCAAGGAGAAACGAAGGTTTGGTGGACTGTGTGATGTCCAAGAAGGATCCAGCATTGTGGGTGAGTGTACCCACCCTTAACAGAGCATTGCATCTGCTAGAGACCGAATGACAATGGACGCTGGTGGAATAAAACAGTGAAAGCGCCATCCACAATCAATTGCAAGAAAATCTTCACCTGCATAAAGCTGCATCGAAATAGGTGGCACATACTCTCACGGAAGCTCAAAAGTGGACATGACCTCTTAGCATGCCATCAGAAGGAAGAAGAGCTGGGTTCTAACTGGAAGGAATTGGGTTTGATTCTCAACCAGAAACGCAATACCAGCCCGTCCATTTCAATGTTGCCAACATGATTGTATGCGTGCTGACAGGTTCAATGTTTCACTGCATATAACAAGTAACAAAGAAATAGCTTTGAACCAAATTTCATATGTGCAACCATGCCAAGTCTCACGAAATGTAAATTTATGAGCAGTTGGTACCCGAGGTGACTCTAAAAATATGCAGATTTTCATTTCGTACTGCATGTCAATGTAATTCTACGAGTACTGATATGTTCTGCATGCAAAATCCAAAACTAACGAATGGTTCGAACTAATTTTTTTATGTGCGACTTATGCCTTAAGATACATAACCGCACTTATTAGCAGAGTCACCAAGACTACCAACTATGTTTAAATGATATGAAGGCTTTTGAACTCTAGAATCAATATTTCAGAATATGAAGAATCACTCCAAATATGTATTGAAGATTTTTGCCTTACAGGGTGTTAGGTTTGAAATTAGTTCCAGGCACAAATTAAGTAAATCCATCATACGTTTATGCACACGTATTGGCTCAGTGTCCACCTGCATGCAACTACCATACTAATGTATATATTTATACCATATTTTGCACGTGCAATGTATACCATATGGGATATAACTATAGTTATTTACGGAGTCTTCGTGACTACTAGTATCTCAGTTAGCAATAAGAACATTGGACCCTAAACTTGACATCGTAGAATATGTTGATACAAACAGTTGGAAACTCTGCCCACTATTATGTTTAATATTTAGATATGATTTGAGCAGCACGCATAACCTATATCAGAGTTCCTATAATAATTCTAAGTATATTTACAACGTGTAACTGGATGTAACTTTCATGGCATTTAGTGCATATCCACCCACTTTTTATACAGTGTATGCCATAAGAGATATAACTATGCACATTTTATGAGGCATCATTCTTACCATCTACCTAATAACTCTCCCTGGGCATTTGAGACGTAAATTATCACTATCTCAGAATCAATGTAAGGAATTAACTTCAAATATACTGTAGTGCTCTCCTATGCCTAAATGTACCAGGTACGATTTTCGTAAATCTTAAATGCCAGAGTTACTAACTAAATTCCGCAGCTAACATTTTTATTTTTATAGGTTTAAATAGATTAATGTATGGTTTTGGATCTTAAATTTACGGAAAGTGGGTTCTTTATTTCGTCAAAGAACTACTTATTCCTTATGTTGCAATTTGGGTCATTTATGAGTTGCCCAAAATTAATCTGAAATATTATGATTTACAGTACTGTATATGCGTGCCAATTATGGATGAAATCCAATTGATAGTATAGAAGTTAATACAGTTAAACATTGTATCCATTAGGACGCGAAGAATCAAGTTTGTAGCTCTGTCGTATATGAGCTCCTTCAAATAACTTGTAATATAATGTTCTATACGTGTGCCAATCTTGGAATGGTTCCCATGCATACCTTCTGAGATATTCGACTTAAGAGTTCAAATTTCAATTATTATTTTTAAGCAGTTAGTAGCACTGGTGTCATTTTCAATTTGGCTTTAAGATGTCCTGGTGTAGATCTTCACTCATACAAAGTTGGTTTCGATAGCTATAGCTGTTTAGGAATTGGTAGGTTTGGTCAGACAGACATACAGACAGACAGAGGGACAGACTATATGGCATACAGAAGGACAGACAAACACACATCTGACCAGGTGATCTCTTTAAGTCTAAGTTTTCATAATTTTTTGCTAAATGTGAAAAGTAGGCTAAAAATAGTGGTTGATTGCAGCAAAAGTTTTAGAGATATTGAATACCGGTGAATTATTTCACACGGCCACCATATTAAATGATGACACTTTTAAAAATTTGGAAAAGACAATCGTGGTTGGGCGCTGTAGTAGTGGGTCCTTACTAAGTTTCATTGAAGTCGCTCCAGCCGTTTTGAAATTATTCTTTATTTTCATGTGTTGAAAATAGGCTAAAACCCACGACTTGGGGCCTAATGAATCAAAGGAATCTCATCTGTACACTTATTCACAAAGCCGGAGAAGTGGCAAATTATTGAAGAGCCTATGCAAGAAAGTAATACATGTAATGCCCACATTTCATTCCTCATATAATTTACCCAGTAAGATGGCGTGAGAAAAAATATGATCTCTTAAATTATAATTATTGGAACCTATGTAACAGCGAGCAGATATGCTCGTCTACTGCAGTATATTTCTCTAATGGCTACCGTAACCATGGAGTTAGAAGTCAGGTACTGTATTTTTTCCTTATGTAGTTGTTGAGAAATATTGTATTCAAAGAACTCTTGCACCACCACAGCGCGGGCAGCTGCAGCAAGTCCAGAGATCGTAGGTGTGAATTCCTGCACTGACAGCGGCCATTCAAGGTGTGGTATTTCCCCGTTTTTCCGATACTCCCTCCAGGGAAATACTGGGATAGTACCTTATTTCAAGTCCCAGGGCACGTACCCCATCCCTGTCCCTAATACAGTTACACACTCTATTATAGTCATCAAATAAAATGCAGGTTCCCTAACAATTTAACATACACCCAACTACACGGGGCTAATGACAAAGATGTCACATTCCCCTTCAATCATTTAACAACAACAACAACTACTACTACAACAAAAACAAATATCTCTAGTTTTAGATCTGGTTAAAATGGGGCGCATGCCATTTTTATTTCGTCTTTTTCTTACTGTGGCTTCACCATCTGCCTGCATGTCCTTCAGCGCTTCAATTAATGGAAAAATATTTTGTTGGTGGGAAGTGATCTTGCTCATTTTTTCACGGAACGATTCACAAAGGCTCGTGGCTCGGCGCGTGGAGGATGTGAAGTGGGAACAGCGTCAAACAAGTGGAGTTCTCTCATGAATGATGGCTATGGTTTGGTTGTTTATTGGGAAATGTTTGCGTCTCATTTTATCTGCGTTCGCACCAAGCGTGACGATTCAAGACCTCTAGCACTTAAAGTAGATGTATGATAAGGGATTTCGCTTAGGAAAATAAATAAAAATTCAACAGCTTCAAGGGGTTTAGGAAACTACACCTCATTAGTTGAAGATGAACCTCGTTCTGATTATGGTCTCTATCTCCAGCTGCTTGACTTCGTGCATACAGTACAGCTGGAAGATTCAAGCCACCCTTAACCAGGGGGTATCATGATAGCACTCTTGTGATCCAGATCAGAGAAAGGGTAATACATATTTTTGTCTCTCTCAGAGCAGCACTATATTTGAGAGGTTCCAACCAACCTTCGAGTCTCCCACACAGGTGACCGACATATACTCACTGAGGAAACTGACGGGAGATGATAACTATGTAGGGAAGTATGTATTATAGCACGAAAGATAATCATTGTAGTTTGAAGGGCAGACCAGTGACGTCATCTGCTCATAAGGCTAGAAATAGGTCCCGGACAAGGTGCAAACATTTCACTATCTCAAATAAACGTCAATTTGGTCTGGACGAGGATCTGCTGTAGGTCTTACAGTAGGAGAGAGTGGGGAAGGGAAATCTTGATCAGAGAAGCTACAACATTAGTGGCACTAATATAGGCTATGTATATATCCCTACCACCCATTATTCCCATTTCCAACGGGGTCGGGGATGCGATGCGATGAAATTCTCTGCGGCGGATGGTTTTTACGGCCGGATGCCCTTCCTGCCGCCAAACTCATGAGGGGAGTTAATGAGAGATGAAATGAATGAAGGTGAATTGAACTGGGCAAGGATGTGGAAGGAAGCGGACGTGGCCTGTCAGAAGGTGCCGCCCCTTGAGTTGAAAATGGGAAACCACGGGAAACCATTTCAAGCATGGCCGATGGGTGGTGGGGCTCGAACCCACGTCCACGTCTTCCAAGTCCGCAGGTAGCTGGGCCCCATGGCATAGCACTGCGCTTTAGAGAGCGTAGCTACCGCCGTCGGTAACATTAGTAGCACTAATAAAGCTTATTATTAACGATAGCGGTAGGTACGATCGCTAAGACGCATCGCTAGGCCATGGGGCAAGCTATATGTGGACTTGGTAGACGAGTGGGTTCACCCCCAGCCTTCGGCCGTTGATGAAGTGGTTTTCAGTAATTTCCCATTTTCAACTCAAGGGGCGGCACCTTTTAATAGGCCACGGCCATCTCCTTCCAACACCTTCCTCAGTTAAATTAATTTTCATTTTATATCATTCTGCATTAACTTCACTCATGAGGTTGCGTCAGGAAGGGTATTCAACCATTAAGAGGGAGCGAAACTTGGGTCGTGAATCGTCTTTTAATTCCAGAAATGGCCACCTGAGAGGTAAGCGCTATTGTCGCGTTATCTGCATTACCGACCATGCTACAGAGTAGAGCGCGTACGGTGGCAGGTGAGAGAGAGAGCGTTTTGGACATAAAAAGACAAAGACACTAACTGCGATGTCGCCAGACTGCTCTTCCCGCAGTGTTGCTAATTGCTATGAAGTAAGTCAGTAAGCAATCAACCTCCACTCAGCCGACTTCTCAGTTTTCTTCCCTCAGTCTTTCGGCAGGACTTGCGCAACCTGCCAAGCGCATGTTGTGATGCTGTCAATCGTCGCTTCGTCCGTAATTCTCTCAACGTCTGCTATTCGGAACGTATTGTTTTTTTCTTGCAACATAAGATTTCACGTGCGCCCACAATTGGGCAATTGGGCAATGTCCACGCTGGGCCGCGACGATAGAGAGCGATCTTGGGGCCCACGGTATTGACTGCCACCCCACATTTGAGTTCTTTCCGTTAAATCCTAATATTCATGTTTTTTCTTAAAATAAATTAAAATTTCAATATTTGGTTATGTGAAATTATATAGGAAAGGGAAGCTATTCAACGTATTGATTTTTCACCAACCAGGCCTTTTGCGGGGACATAATCTCATTTTATATTCATTCGTGAATTTTTTACTTTTAAATTTCGTAGCGTGCTTACATTTTCTAAGTTGCCTTTAGCACTGTAACGCTTGAAATTTGACCTGCTGCCATTAGACTATGTACTTAGGTAAATAACAGTTCTTTAGAAATAACTAAAAAATGGACCCAACGTTTTTGCTCTACAACGGCCCAAGAATCACCAGTGGTTTAAAGTTTACTCACTTTACCTTTCAAGAGTTTGCTTGGACTTAACATAGCAATTAAGAAGCCGTGGTTTTCTCTTTCGGGCCCCAGGGCTGTAGCCCCATTTGCCCCTCCTTCTCGTCGGACCTGTGTACACGTTGTCTTGCTATTTCATCAATTTCGTACGTACAAAGAGCGGATTTATGAAGTAACAATTCCACTCTGGTTTGCGATGGGTTGTGGGGAATATCATTAGAGACAGCTACTCGATAATGTAAGCCTTTCTGTTATTCGAGGTCGGAGCTTTGTTAATTTGCACTGAGAGAATGCTCACATTGTCCATAATAACTGAATGTGGACGGAGGTCTGGCAGTAATTATTCAGTAAACCTTTGTTTTAATCGAGCGTGTCTCTTCTGAACGGCAATTTCAGATTTCTCAGAGTTCGATACTAACCCTCCTTTGGTCGTGTAGATTACTATTGTAATCAAGGTTCATTTGTTGTATATCTACGAACATAATACACTAGATTTTGGTACATTCTGTTCAGTACCTTTCCAAGAAGTTCTTCCCATTACAATCACCGTGAAATATTACATCAATGGCCACTATATAGCGTGCCAGTGGTGTACCAAATAGTCAATTGTATTCCACGCGACTATTTGCGGAACTACGCTTCAACTCATGGGTAGAGCCCTCCGCGGATAAACAAAGCGTTATCCGCATCCGTCCCGCATCCGCATGACTGTTATCCGCATCCGCACGACTGTTATCCGCCTCCGCCCCGCATCCGCACGTTTGTTATCCGAATCTACTGGCATTACTATAATATTTTTAATTAGATTAAGCATAACGCATTAAAGCAACACATTTACACATTTGAGAAGAAAGTCGTTCCTTTAGGCTTTGTAGGTCAAGTGCTATGTTTAAAATTAATGTTATACAGCCAGAATTGCAACCCGTTTCAGTTCAGAGTGTTAATTATGCTTAATGACTTAATTTGAATGAGATTAGCTTAAATAATCATCTTACATTTCTCATGAAAATAACATAACGGAAAACATATGCCATCCTTTAGACATCCGGGTTCTAGTAATGAAATTCAACAAGTTCGGATTTTATTCTAAAAGCTATCCGCAAATTTACTCCAAACATTATCCGCAGCTTATCCGCTATCCGCACAGCCTTGCAAACTATATATGCATGGCGAAAAATTTTGCGGATATCCGCATCCGCGTAGGGCTTTACTCATGGGCGCCCGTAGGGGAGGGGAAAGAAGGGGCCATGGGCCCCGCCTGGAATCCCGAGAATATTTCGACTGTTCATTGTCACACCAGTTTATTTTATAAACTGATTTAGATGTAGGGATAATCCAACAGTTTTATTTAACTTAAAGAAAGCTGTGTTGTTCACGGTAAAATTATTTTTTAAAATCCGTGGATGTATCAGGATCGCCATCTACCGATAAACTTCTGAACCAAGAATCAGCTGTTCAACACACATTGGTTTGAGAGTATGGCTCCAACAAACAAAGCAAAAATTGCTGCTTTAGCTGCAATTATGTTGTACAGTGGTAAAAAGGAAGAAATGCTAGGACGTTCTGGACTCGGGAATGGATAAAATGAAGAGGAGTAGAGGAATGCTGTCCTTGGTCGAAAATGAGTTGAGGTTAGAAGATCTGAATTCATATAGGAATTTTCTAAGAATGGAGGAAAGCAGTTTTAAGAAACTCCTAGATCTTGTTGGTCCCAAAATTATTCGACAGGACACTAACATGAGGCAAGCCATTTCTCCTGAAATGAGACTGAAAGTGAGCTCGAAGCCCGTTTATCTTCGCCTTCACATCAGCCTGGCTTGTGTTCCGGTCGAATTTGTGAAACATTGATTGAGATTTCTACCTCCCTTCTTTCATTTCTATTGTGGTATATGGGCGTTTTAACCTCATACAAACACTGATATCTCTGCTACTCGTCCAGTAAAACACTAACAGCTTCCTTAGTTCTGCCATTTTCGAAGGGTTTGTTTACAGGCGAGCTTCAGAATCTTCTCACCACGTAGCGCCAGCATCATCTTCATGTCAGCTTCCCTGATTGGTTCGTTTCGTAAAATTAATTTTACGGAATAGAACATGTCCTATTTTATGGAAAGTTTTATCAAAGGTTTTATAAAACTTGAATTTGACCGTGAGCAACAGAAATTTTATAAAATTAAATTATTATACAATTAATTTGAAGAAAAGTTTTACCGTGAGCAACGGGCATTATTTGAAAATATCTCCAGTTATTTAGAAAATCGGCGAAATAGATTAACATTACCATTTAAATGAACTGCTTGATTTTTATTTTACTTGTTCTTAAGAAATGAACATTATGACGATGATTCACAAAAGAAAAAAAAACTCCTCCCATTCATGCCATGTAGATATGTACCCGACGGTTTTAGAGCAGCCAAATAATTAATAACACGAAGCAAGTAAGAAATGAAAATAAATTGCCGGGCGGAGGCACGTATCATCATCAGCTAGTGATAGGTAGGTAAAGAAATGAAAAATACAACTTGCCTCACTCCCTTCGGAAAGAAATCCTGTGGGTGCCCATGCTTGTATAGCATTGTATAGAATTGGGAAACTGAATATATTAAGGAACACTTAATTATAGAAAAATACTCGTCTGTTAGCAAATATTTCATGTTTTACTCAATACGGGAAACTGACAAATTTCTTTCAAAAGTTAAAATTAGATACGTTTTTCATGTTGTGTCAAAATATTTGGTATTTCATGTATTTGTCATGGAGGAAAGAAAGAGAGGAGTTGCTCAGAGCTCGTGTCAGTGAAGCAAAGCGATGAGTCCAAAGTGGGCGTAACCTAGTGTTCTGTGACTTATATGCGGCAGAGCATTGTGCATGGTTATTTCGGAGTTTTTTCCTAATAATGGCGTGGAGTGCCTATGGTGGTACGAATCGACAAAACAGAACATACCAGAAAGCATAAAAATATAGTAGGCCTATTATTTACCATACTTGAAAGTTACAATATCAATTGAAGCTGAACCGTTGTAAGTTGCATCCATGCAATTCTGTTGCAGTTTGAGTTTATTAATATTATATTATATCTCAGGACAGGGAAGCATGGAGAGCTGCATCAAACGAGTCGAAAGACTGAAGACTCAAACAACAAAACATTATATTGCACTAGCCAGCGCAGCGAAGGCATCTCCTTCCGATTCTTTCCTCAATGGTATTTGTCTATGGTTAGTATATTCATCATCCATCCATCCTTCTTATAAAATCGAAAATCAAAATTTTAAAACAAAAAAAGAACAAATGAAATACCCATTAAAAATTGGCCTACGATTGTAATCCACGCGACTACTGACGTTGCATTTCGAGCCGACCGTCCTTACCAAAACTTCCAGTCCACCGGAAACGTCGCTCATTTTCCAGGACATTGACCTTGTATAGTTTTGACTTTATTACGCTTCATCAAGGTAATAAATGCAGTAACTTATGTCCCTGATTCACCGATCTCGTACGTTACGGTACCGGTACCCTCAAAAATACAGTTCTCGCCGCTATGATGTCACTCTTTCTATGAGTAGCTTTTTCTCGTCATGAGTTTCCTCATATTTTTAGTGCTACGCTTAACTTATCTTATACTGTAGGTTCATAATTAGTTAAAATATAAGAAACTTCCAGAGTATTATTGTAGGACAATACTGTCAAATCACAATAGATATGATTTTTATACAGGGTACTTTTTCGGTCTAGAGACATAGCCGCGCAGTGGCAAAATGCATGCGTAGCCGGGTGACTCATTGCGAGAGATATAGCGCTGCTATGTTACTAGATGGACAGGGGTAGATGACCACGCAGTTCCGCCCCTTAAAGAACAACAATAACGAACTTGCTAGATGGATAAAAAAGAAGGACCCTGTACTTTTAATTAATAAGTGTATGATAAAAAATGATTCACAATAAATTATACTTAAACTCGTTGAATTAATAACACTGTATACAGAAGATTAACCTACTGATTAACAGTTCGTTTAAAAAACGAAAGAAAACACAGTAGAATCCTATTCAATGAACACAATACATCAGCTGTAAGTCTTGTTCTCAGCACTAAAAATAACCCGTCACTCTGCCTTACCGACCCATTACGCCTGTCACCTTGCGGCTAAGTAGCGAACTTCCACGGCAGCGGCATTACGACTGAAAGTGTAGGGCATTAAAAACCGCTTCTTTTATAGAAACACGCAGCAGAAAAGCAAGATTCATCTCTATAGAAGCATTCTTAAACAAATACCCTGTGCAACCATGTAACGTTTCATCACTTTTGATATTCACATTGATTTTTAATTTCTGAAGTAAAATCTGTGAAAAAAAAGGCCTTGCCTCATGGGAAAATTGCTTCTCAGTTTCAATGATACAAAATTTTATTATCAATGAAATCTCATTTGAAAAGTTTAATATGTGCTATTGAAGGTTTTTACGTGATTTGAAAGTGAAGTTTTGTTTAATTTCAGCCATTGACCTATTTAAAACGTAGATTTTAACTCTCTCTCAATGCTATAAGCAGAGCCTGCCACGAGCGGCCGGCCGGCTGACTTTAGCGCCCTCTTAAGTCCACTTGCTACAAGGGAACTCATCGCATCTCATTTCCATCCCGCAGAAAAGGGAATAATAATAGGCAGGCAGACATACGAGAACATATTATAATTATAAATACACGCTCCGTGGCTTAGATGGCAGCACGCTGGCCTCTCACCACTGGGTCCGTGGTTCAAATCCCGGTTACTCCATGTGAGATTTGTGCTGGACAAAGCGGAGGCAGACAGGTTTTTCTCCGGGTACTCCAGTTTTCCCTGTCACAATTTCATTCCAGCAACACTCTTCACTTCATTTCATTTTGTCTGTCATTCGTTTAATCATTGCCTCAGGGGAGTGCGACAGGCTTCGGCAGCCGGCGCAATTCATATCCTCGCCGCTAGGTAGGGCCTTCATTCACTCCATTCCCTGGTCCTGTAGATCGACTGGAAGCAGGCTGTGGATTTTCATTTTCATTATTATAAATAATGCTTTAAATAAGAAAAATCATATTATGGTACTTTCTTTTGACTATTTGAGTGCTATCCTAAAAGCAGGGGAATGGCAGTTATGATCAGTAACACTATCAGTGACACATCAGAAGGAACACAGGGTATCCCTCAAGGCAGTATTATCTCACCTACACTATATAACCTGTTCGTAAATGACATGAATGAAGCCATTAAGGTTAGTAAGATGAATATTAATTTATGCTGATGATACCACTATGTATATACCACAGACCAAGACTCTAAAACAGCTCTCTATAGACTTCAAGAAGATTTCAATAATATTACAAAGTTGTGTCACGACAATTATTTGTATATAAATACAACCAAATCTAAAATAATTCACATCAGAGTTGATCACTTTACACAAGCAAAATATAAACTGACACACCAAAGCATATCATGCATACACCAAATCATCCTTGCAGGTTGCAAGTGTAACACCTTTATAATTAGTACTTCGACACAAAAATAACTAGGAATGATCCTAGATGAACACTTAAAAATGTACATACACGCAGTAAACATGATTTAAAAAAAAACTAAGAGCAAACCTTTACACCTTCTACAATCTCCAATTCTATGAAGTTAAAAGTCCTTACAACACCGTTTATAGTGCTCTGATTGAATTCAAATTAAGAAATGCCATATCAGCTTGGGGAAATCAAAACAGAACTTTAATTAATAATCTGCAAGATAACCAAAACAGGTTCTTTAAATATTTCACTGGTATCCCTTATTTTAATACTAAAGAGTTGTTTCAAATTACTGTACTGAATCTCTAATACCATGGTGCAAGATTCGGGCATGAGGACTCTCATAACATACACACACACAAGAGCCATAAAAAATAATAAATATGAAAAACCTTTATGTGTAAATAGTCGTGGTTTCAATAGACAAAATTATATTGTACCGTCATTATTTAATGGACTACCACCTGGATTGTCCAACATGAACAGCAAGCAACTAGCTATACTTCACATTGAAAATCATTACCCAAAACATTAATTTATAACATAAACTTTTGCATGTACTCTTGTATTGAAATACAATCTGTATATATGTTATAAATAATAATTAATATGTCTCACAGATAATCTTTACTGGTTTTACCGTCATACTCGTGAGACATATCACAAATGGAATAGCAATAGTAATTAATACATAAATTCAAAATTCAAAATTATTATTGAATATGTTGTTTGAACGTTTTCCGTCTCACTGACACATTTGTACACCTAACAGGTGAAATGTTTGTCTGAATTATGCACTTCGTGTTTGGTAGCTTATACTGATTTGCGAACATTGTCATTTCGATCAATATATTCCGCAGCTACCTTCACATTCCTCATTCAAATTATATAGAGGGTTTGCAAATGTCACCATAACCAGAATGATATAACGTAATACGTCAAATTCATCAGAAATATGTTTCTGGGGAACCATCGTATTTTTAGAGCAGTATTTTATTCTCCATAGGAGAAAGGCAAGCTTAGTTTTGGCACGTGACTCTTTATTCAATAGGACGCAGTGTAAATACCACCCTCGTTGGGCTAACAAAGACAAAACATACGCTGAAATTACTGCACTGCATAATAATGCTTCCCACATAATATGTGTGTGTACATTATTTAACCTTCCCACTGGAATTTCAGAAGTGCTTTATTCGTGCGGGATCAACTGAATACATTTGGATGTAGGGATCATTCAAATCGCAACTCATAAATCTGTTGTATTAATTACGCATGCAGATACCTTAAAGCGTTATGTCTGGAGTGCTTCTGAAAATATTATGCAGATAATTTTGACTTAGCATAATTTTCTCTCTAGAAATCACCCCACACCCTTCACAATGAATCATTCTATCGTATCATAGGTCTAGAATAGGAGTCTTCATGGGAAGCAGCTGCCTTGTAGTTCAACGTGGATCTTAATTTCACTAGCTGAATCTATCACTTATATATTCATACGTGGAATGCCAAACACAGGACATGTTTTTATCGGTTCAAGTATATATCGTGATACGTATGTGTCTAGGGCAGGCTGTTCCAAATTCATGAGTTTGAGTATGCGTACACGCGAGTACTCAGCAGTAATGCTCTGAGCACTGTTTGAGAGGGACGGGGGTGATAGCCAATACGTCACTGAGCGAAGGTCGTAGCACAAGTCTATGCGTTCCTGCCAGTCTTGATGTATCCACCGCGAAGTGACGGCAGCCCCCCACAGCAGAGCTGTATTGCATGTTGCAGGTTTACTCACGAAAGGCGGCGAGTACTCTGCTGCTCACGAGCGAGCCGCTCGGCTGGAACAGCCTGGTCTAGGGGAATGTTTTAGTGTGGTCGATGACGTCACTGACGACGCGTGGACGTTAATGTTCGTTTGTTTGATGCTATGGCTTGAATTGTCCCCATTTGGTCAGCTGTGTGCGGTTTCAAACAGTGCGTCGTTAGATGCCGAAGTATTGGCATGTGTTCAAGTGTGGTGGTGAGATAGGAATGCACATACATTACTTTAAGTTGTGCAATTTAATTGAAAACCTGCACTGTACTCTTCGAAAGCCATGGTGAGACAAAGCCATTGGTCGCTATTTAGATAGACAACTATCTGGGCGAAACCATTGGTCTCTACTATGTTAGACGACTGTCTGGACGAAACCATTGGTCTCTACTAGGTTAGACGACTGTCTGGACGAAACCATTGGTCGCTACTAGGTTAGACGTCTGTCAGGACGTAACCATTGTTCGCTACTACGTTAGATGACTCCCTGGGCAAAACCATTAGTCTCTACTAGGTTAGACGACTGACTGGACGAAACCATTGGTCGTTACTAGGTAAGACGACTGTCTGGACGTAACCATTGTTCGCTAATAGGTTAGACGACTCTCTGGGCGAAACTATTAGTCTCTACTAGGTTAGACGACTGTATGGACGAAACCATTGTTCGCTACTCGGTTAGACGACTGTCTGGACGTAACCATTGTTTGCTACTGGGTTAGACGACTGTCTGGGCAAAACCATTAGTCTCTACTACGTTAGACGACTGTCTGGACGAAACCATTGGTCGCTATTAGGTTAGACCACTGTCTGGACGTAACCATTGTTCGCTACTGGGTTAGACGACTCTCTGGGCAAAACCATTAGTCTCTACTACGTTAGACGACTGTCTGGACGAAACCATTGGTCGCTACTAGGTTAGACGACTCTCTGGACGAAACCATTGGTCGCTAAATGGTTAGACGACTGTCTGGACAAACATTGCTGCTTTTACTGAAAGCAAGGGGGACTGGGGCGTAAGCCTCAGGTTAGGTTCGTATATGTATGTATGTATGTATGTATGTATGTAAAGTCTTTAACACATGGAATTTAACATTTAGTGTATTCCATGACGTCATAGATGCCACCATTTTGTGTCTAGGGTAATTTTGTAGTGTGCTGTATCGCGAGCTATACTACTCCCTTTCTTCCTTTCGGAAACGTCACATGTATTCACGAGAATTGAACACCTACACCAAGAGTTCTTAATTTTATTTGCCAAGACCCACAATTAGCCACGTGATCAACGCGCTGACCCATGGATCTGTTGCAAATTCAAACAATGCTAATTTAAGAATGTCTTTGTAAGTAAGCGTATGGGTTATTTTTGTTTTTGTCGTTATTGTTATGTTTCCATATTACTAATAAGAACTTTGAAAATGTGATCATAATTCTCCAACTGCTAATTTTCAACAAATTATTCACAATAATTGAGTACGATCCTTCACCTACCACTAGGTCTATTGATGGCAGCGCTTCAACCCGTGGTCGTGTCCCTGAAAGGCAAAATCTCGAAAATGCTCAGGATGTAGTCGGTTCATAATTTTAGTCTTCATTATTGAAAGTGTTGAAATGTAGTTGGAAAGAAGAGTGACACTTCTATAACATCGTTGCCAGAAATAAGTTGTTCTGTTTTGAGTTTTATCCAAAGTGGACATAGTGATTTATTTTAATTTTAGAAACTTCGTCACTCAGCTCTTGCTCTTTGATAACCTATGTTGCTCGGACCTGACAGGGTGTCCCATCCCATTAGACTGAGAATCCCCGACATGGACAGTTCACTATCACACCGCAACTAGAGTTCTGAAGTTAGATAGATACAACAATGGTTTCCCCGATTATTTACACTGTACATTCGCTCGGTTGACAGCTACGTTATTAGTAACGCCGGTGACGCATGTCACGCCGTACAGTTACGTTATAATTCACAGTGATTGTAAGTGAATTAATGTTTGTGAAAATGTTACAGGAATGTATTGTCGGCATAAACATTATTAATCAATATAGGCTAATAAATATATGGTCAGCATCAGCCTCTTGTACCTTCAACTAGGCAAGTAGTGTGTGTGGCCTGATCTTCGAATCACAGAGGGGAGACAAACACACTAAACAGGGGAAGACAGCTTCAAGCGGTGTGACGTGTCGAAACGAAGGGTAATTAGCATACCAGTTCGTGTGACGTCAGGTAAGAACCGTGTAATACCATGTTGCCTAGATCAACGGCGCTGTGCGTACGGACCTGGAAGGGTCAGTCCGCAGGTACTGCTCGGGTCTAAGCCGCGTGAACCTGACAAGTGAGAGGAATGTGTATCGCGGACTAGGAGAAGTCGTGTTGACGAGTGATAAGGTTTCTCGGTCAGTGCATAGTACAGAACCAAATACATTGGTCGCTGACTCACTCTCTCATTCGTAACACCACAGTGGTTTGAGCAACGACCCTATGTTAGCAGTAATGGAATAGAAAGGAATACCAGATATCACGGCGGGCTGTTAACAAACCCTTCTCTTCTCGTCTGACCCTTCCCTGCTCTTTCCCCTCACCCCGCAAGTTCATAGAGCTTGGACCCGAGCAGTAGAGCTCTCGATGCTAACAAGTTATATACACTTGCTGCACGGATATTATGTATGTTCGGTTCGACATACGAGTGCAAAAAATCCTTTTTTATTATGAAAATGGCTAAGTCCAAATCTCGAAGAACCTTGACAGATCACTACCTATTATGCAGCCTTCGATTACAACTTTCCCAGGCACTACGTCATAACGAAACAGAAAGTACCGGAAAATGTCCCCGTGATTGTATTGTTCTGTATGGCTTTTTCAAATCTGCAGAAAAATAGCACTAGGTTCAGTTCTATTTACGTTATAGCATGACTGTCCTTCACATTAACTACTTTTATGATGTTTGAAGCCATTTTCAGTGTAGCCTTAGTAAACGATGGTTTAATGCTTTTCAGTCGGTCAGCACGATTGTACCCAAATGAGATGGGTTATTCCCTAATCTTGACAAAAAATTACATGGGATTAATAAATACACTTGGATGAGCAGTTTCCATCGTCAAGCGTCCATCATCAGATCCATTACACTTGGGCTATACATTTTTATTCTGAAAGTAAGGGTGAAAATATTTACAATATGTACACTTATTTAGTTGCAGTATTAGTTGAGATAATTCAACTCGTCAATACTTGTTAGTTACAGTCTACGTGATATTTTGTTTAAATACTGAAAGTGGTGATTGACTTCCAAACTTGCAGTTAAATGGTTAATTCAGGTTGTATAGTACTGATATTGTAATGGATCTGATGACGATCACTTGACGATCGAATCTGATCATCTAAGTGTATTTATTAATCTCATGTTTCAGGATTAGAGAATAACCGATCTCATTTGGGTACAACGACTGAAAAGCATCAAACATTCGTTAACTACTTTTGTTACGTATATTTGATAGGAGAGGGCCGAAATGCCATTGGTTATAATCTGTGATCCCTTGTGTACTTGCAACACACGACATCCAAGGCATTCAGTTCGTTGTGTTACTAACACCAGATATGTTTCCTGTCTTTCCTACATTGCTGCATCCCACATGCCTCAAAGTAAATCTTCGTCTTCTGCGACAGCCGTACAAAGCGCGCTGACGTTATACGCTAAACTCGTCTCTGGTGCGAGCATGTACAGTGGTGTGAGCTGACGTCACACGCTACACTCCTCTCCATTGTGAGCATGTACAGTGGTGTGGGCTGACGTCACACGCTACGCTCGTCTCCACTGCAAGCATGTACAGTGGTGTGGGCTGACATCACACGCTACACTCCTCTCCACTGTGAGCATGTACAGTAGTGTGGGCTGACGTTACACGCTAAACTCTTCTCCGCTGCGAGCATGTAGAGTGGTGTGGGCTGACGTCACACGCTACACTCGTCTCCACTGCGAGCATGTACAGTGGTGTGGGCTGACATCACACGCTACACTCCTCTCCACTGTGAGCATGTTCAGTAGTGTGGGCTGACGTTACACGCTAAACTCTTCTCCGCTGCGAGCATGTAGAGTGGTGTGGGCTGACGTCACACGCTACACTCGTCTCCACTGCGAGCATGTACAGTGGTGTGGGCTGACGTCACACGCTAAACTCGTCTCCGCTGCGAGCATGTACAGTGGTGTGGACTGACGTCACACGCTAAACTCGTCTCCGCTGCGAGCATGTACAGTGGTGTGGGCTGACGTCACACGCTACACTCGTCTCCACTGCGAGCATGTACAGTGGTGTGGGCTGACGTCACACGCTACACTCGTCTCCACTGCGAGCATGTACAGTGGTGTGAGCTGACGTCACACGCTACACTCGTCTCCACTGTGATCATGTACAGTGGTGTGGGCTGACGTCACACGCTACACTCCTCTCCACTGCGAGCATGTACAGTAGTGTGGGCTGACGTCACACGCTACACTCGTCTCCACTGCGAGCATGTACAGTGGTGTGAGCTGACGTCACACGCTACACTCGTCTCCACTGTGATCATGTACAGTGGTGTGGGCTGACGTCACACGCTACACTCGTCTCCGCTGGGAGCATGTACAGTGGTGTGAGCTGACGTCACACGCTACACTCGTCTCCACTGCTAGCATGTAAAATGGTGTGGGCTGACGTCACACGCTACACTCCTCTCCACAGCGAGCATGTACGGTGGTGTGGGCTGACGTCACACGCTACACTCGTCTCCGCTGCGAGCATGTACAGTGGTGTGAGCTGACGTCACACGCTACACTCGTCTCCACTGCGAGCATGTACAGTGGTGTGAGCTGACGTCACACGCTACACTCCTCTCCACTGCGAGCATGTACAGTGGTGTGGGCTGACGTCACACGCTACACTCCTCTCCACTGCGAGCATGTACAGTGGTGTGGGCTGACGTCACACGCTACACTCATCTCCGCTGCGAGCATGTACAGTGGTGTGAGCTGACGTCACACGCTACACTCCTCTCCACTGCGAGCATGTACAGTGGTGTGGGCTGACGTCACACGCTACACTCGTCTCCGCTGGGAGCATGTACAGTGGTGTGAGCTGACGTCACACGCTACACTCGTCCCCACTGTGAGCATGTACAGTGGTGTGGGCTGACGTCACACGCTACACTCGTCTCCGCTGGGAGCATGTACAGTGGTGTGAGCTGACGTCACACGCTACACTCCTCTCCACTGTGAGCATGTTCAGCGGTGTGAGCTGACGTCACACGCTACACTCGTCCCCACTGTGAGCATGTACAGTGGTGTGGGCTGACGTCACACGCTACACTCGTCTCCACTGCGAGCATGTACAGTGGTGTGGGCTGACGTCACACGCTACACTCGTCTCCACTTTGAGCATGTACAGTGGTGTGAGCTGACGTCACACGCTACACTCGTCCCCACTGTGAGCATGTACAGTGGTGTGGGCTGACGTCACACGCTACACTCGTCTCCGCTGTGAGCATGTACAGTGGTGTGGGCTGACGTCACACGCTACACTCGTCTCCACTGCGAGCATGTACAGTGGTGTGGGCTGACATCACACGCTACACTCCTCTCCACTGTGAGCATGTACAGTAGTGTGGGCTGACGTTACACGCTAAACTCGTCTCCGCTGCGAGCATGTACAGTGGTGTGGGCTGACGTCACACTCTACAGTCGTCTCCACTGCGAGCATGTACAGTGGTGTGGGCTGACGTCACACGCTAAACTCGTCTCCGCTGCGAGCATGTACAGTGGTGTGGGCTGACGTCACACGCTACACTCGTCTCCACTGCGAGCATGTACAGTGGTGTGAGCTGACGTCACACGCTACACTCGTCTCCACTGTGATCATGTACAGTGGTGTGGGCTGATGTCACACGCTACACTCCTCTCCACTGCGAGCATGTACAGTAGTGTGGGCTGACGTCACACGCTACACTCCTCTCCACTGCGAGCATGTACAGTGGTGAGAGCTGACGTCACACGCTACACTCGTCTCCACTGTGATCATGTACAGTTGTGTGGGCTGACGTCACACGCTACACTCCTCTCCACTGCGAGCATGTACAGTGGTGTGGGCTGACGTCACACGCTACACTCATCTCCGCTGCGAGCATGTACAGTGGTGTGAGCTGACGTCACACGCTACACTCCTCTCCACTGCGAGCATGTACAGTGGTGTGGGCTGACGTCACACGCTACACTCTTCTCCGCTGGGAGCATGTACAGTGGTGTGAGCTGACGTCACACGCTACACTCGTCCCCACTGTGAGCATGTACAGTGGTGTGGGCTAACGTCACACGCTACACTCGTCTCCGCTGGGAGCATGTACAGTGGTGTGAGCTGACGTCACACGCTACACTCCTCTCCACTGTGAGCATGTACAGTGGTGTGAGCTGACGTCACACGCTACACTCGACCCCAATGTGAGCATGTACAGTGGTGTGGGCTGACGTCACACGCTACACTCGTCTCCACTGCGAGCATGTACAGTGGTGTGGGCTGACGTCACACGCTACACTCGTCTCCACTGTGAGCATGTACAGTGGTGAGAGCTGACGTCACACGCTACACTCGTCCCCACTGTGAGCATGTACAGTGGTGTGGGCTGACGTCACACGCTACACTCGTCTCCGCTGTGAGCATGTACAGTGGTGTGGGCTGACGTCACACGCTACACTCGTCTCCACTGCGAGCATATACAGTGGTGTGAGCTGACGTCAAACGCTACACTCGTCTCCACTGCGAGCATGTACAGTGGTGTGGGCTGACGTCACACGCTACACTCGTCTCCGCTGCGAGCATGTACAGTGGTGTGGGCTGAGGTCACACGCTACACTCGTCTCCGCTGCGAGCATGTACAGTGGTGTGGGCTGATGTTACACGCTACACTCGTCTCCGCTGCGAGCATGTACAGTGGTGTGGGCTGACGTCACACGCTACACTCGTCTCCGCTTTGAGCATGTACAGTGGTGTAGGCTGACGTCACACGCTACACTCGTCTCCACTGCGAGCATGTACAGTGGTGTGGGCTGACGTCACACGCTACACTCGTCTCCACTTTGAGCATGTACAGTGGTGTGGGCTGATGTTACACGCTACACTCGTCTCCACTGCGAGCATGTACAGTGGTGTGACCTGACGTCACACGCTACACTCGTCTCCGCTGCGAGCATGTACAGTGGGGTGGGCTGACGTCACACGCTACACTCGTCTACACTGCGAGCATGTACAGTGGTGTGGGATGACGTCACACGCTACACTCGTCTCCACTGCGAGCATGTACAGTGGTGTGACCTGACGTCACACGCTACACTCGTCTCCGCTGCGAGCATGTACAGTGGTGTGGGCTGACGTCACACGCTACACTCGTCTCCACTGCGAGCATGTACAGTGGTGTGAGCTGACGTCACACGCTACACTCTTCTCGGCTGCGAGCATGTACAGTGGTGTGGGCTGACGTCAAACGCTACACTCGTCTCCACTGCAAGCATGTACAGTGGTGTGGGCTGACGTCACACGCTACACTCGTCTCCACTGCGAGCATGTACAGTGGTGTTAGCTGACGTCAAACGCTACACTCGTCTCCACTGCGAGCATATACAGTGGTGTGAGCTGACGTCAAACGCTACACTCGTCTCCACTGCGAGCATGTACAGTGGTGTGGGCTGACGTCACACGCTACACTCGTCTCCACTGCGAGCAAGTACAGTGGTGTGGGCTGACGTCACACGCTACACTCCTCTCCAATGCGAGCATGTACAGTGGTGTGCGCTGACGTCACACGCTACACTCGTCTCCACTGCGAGCATGTAGAGTGGTGTGAGCTGACGTCACACGCTACACTCCTCTCCACTGCGAGCATGTACAGTGGTGTGAGCTGACGTCACACGCTACACTAGTCTCCGCTGCGAGCATATACAATGGTGTGAGCTGACGTCACACGCTACACTCGTCTCACCTGCGAGCATATACAGTGGTGTGAGCTGTCGTCACACGCTACACTCCTCTCCACTGCGAGCATGTACAGTGGTGTGAGCAGACATCACACGCTACACTCGTCTCACCTGCGAGCATGTACAGTTGTGTGAGCTGACGTCACACGCTACACTCCTCTCCACTGCGAGCATGTACAGTGGTGTGAGCTGACGTCACACGCTACACTCGTCTCACCTGCGAGCATGTACACTGGTGTGAGCTGACGTCACACGCTACACTCCTCTACACTGCGAGCATGTACAGTGGTGTGAGCTGACGTCACAGGCTACACTCGTCTCCGCTGTGAGCATGTACAGTGGTGTTGGCTGACGTCACACGCTACACTCCTCTCCGCTGTGAGCATGTACAGCGGTGTGAGCTGACGTCACACGCTGCAATCGTCTCCGCTGCGAGCATGTACAGTGGTGTGAGCTGACGTCACACGCTGCAATCGTCTCCGCTGCGAGCATGTACAGTGGTGTGAGCTGACGTCACACGCTACACTCGTCTCCACTGCGAGCATGTACAGTGGTGTGAGCTGACGTCACACGCTACACTCCTCTCCACTGCGAGCATGTACAGTGGTGTGGGCTGACGTCACACGCTACACTCGTCTCCGTTGTGAGCATGTACAGTGGTGTGACCTGACGTCACACGCTACACTCCCCTCCACTGCGATCATGTACAGTGGTGTGGGCTGACGTCACACGCTACACTCGTCTCCGCTGCGAGCATGTACAGTGGTGTGAGCTGACGTCACACGCTACACTCCTCTCCACAGCGAGCATGTACAGTGGTGTGGGCTGACGTCACACGATACACTCGTCTCCGCTGTGAACATGTACAGTGGTGTGGGCTGACTTCACACGCTACACTCCTCTCCACTGCGAGCATATACAGTGGTGTGAGCTGACGTCACACGCTACACTCCTCTCCACTGCGAGCATGTACAGAGGTGTGAGCTGACGTCACACGCTACACTCGTCTCCGCTGCGAGCATGTACAGTGGTGTGAGCTGACGTCACACGCTACACTCGTCTCCACTGCGAGCAAGTACAGTGCTGTGGGCTGACGTCACACGCTACACTCGTCTCCGCTGTGAGCATGTACAGTGGTGTGGGCTGACGTCACACGCTACACTCCTCTCCACTGCGAGCATGTACAGTGGTGTGGGCTGACGTCACACGCTACACTCGTCCCCACTGTGAGCATGTACAGTGGTGTGGGCTGACGTCACACGCTACACTCGTCTCCACAGCGAGCATGTACAGTGGTGTGAGCTGACGTCGCACGCTACACTCGTCTCCACTGTGAGCATGTACAGTGGTGTGAGCTGACGTCACACGCTACACTCGTCTCCACTGCGAGCATGTACAGTGGTGTGGGCTGACGTCACACGCTACACTCGTCTCCGCTGCGAGCATGTACAGTGGTGTGAGCTGACGTCACACGCTACACTCCTTTCCACTGCGAGCATGTAAAGTGGTGTGGGCTGACGTCACACGCTACACTCGTCCCCACTGTGAGCTTGTACAGTGGTGTGGGCTGACGTCACACGCTACACTCCTCTACACTGCGAGCATGTACAGTGGTGTGAGCTGACGTCACACGCTACACTCGTCCCCACTGTGAGCATGTACAGTGGTGTGGGCTGACGTCACACGCTACACTCGTCTCCGCTGCGAGCATATACAGTGGTGTGAGCCGACGTCACACGCTACACTCGTCTCCGCTTTGAGCATGTACAGTGGTGTGAGCTGACGTCACACGCTACACTCCTCTCCGCTGCGAGCATGTACAGTGGTGTGAGCTGACGTCACACGCTACACTCCTCTCCACTGCGAGCATGTACAGTGGTGTGGGCTGACGTCACACGCTACACTCCTCTCCACTGCGAGCATGTACAGTGGTGTGAGCTGACGTCACACGCTACACTCCTCTCCGCTGCGAGCATGTACAGTGGTGTGAGCTGACGTCACACGCTACACTCCTCTCCACTGCGAGCATGTATAGTGGTGTGAGCTGACGTCACACGCTACACTCCTCCCCACTGTGAGCATGTACAGTGGTGTGGGCCGACGTCACACGCTACACTCCTCTCCGCTGCGAGCATGTATAGTGGTGTGAGCTGACGTCACACGCTACACTCCTCTCCACTGCGAGCATGTACAGTGGTGTGAGCTGACGTCACACGCTACACTCCTCTCCGCTGCGAGCATGTACAGTGGTGTGAGCTGACGTCACACTCTACACTCGTCTCCGCTGCGAGCATGTACAGTGGTGTGAGGTGACGTCACACGCTACACTCGTCTCCGCTGCGAGCATGTACAGCGGTGTGGGCTGACGTTACACGCTACACTCGTCTCCACTGCGAGCATGTAAAGTGGTGTGGGCTGACGTCACACGCTACACTCCTCTCCGCTGCGAGCATGTACAGTGGTGTGAGCTGACGTCACACTCTACACACGTCTCCGCTGCGAGCATGTACAGTGGTGTGAGCTGACGTCACACGCTACACTAGTTTCCACTGCGAGCATGTACAGCGGTGAGGGCTGACGTCACACGCTACACTCTTCTACACTGCGAGCATATACAGTGGTGTGAGCTGACGTCACACGCTACACTCGTCTCCGCTGCGAGCATGTACCGCGGTGTGGGCTGACGTCACACGCTACACTCTTCTCCACTGCGAGCATATACAGTGGTGTGAGCTGACGTCACACGCTACACTCCTCTCCGCTGTGGGCATGTACAGTGGTGTGAGCTGACGTCACACGCTACACTCCTCTGCGCTGTGAGCATGTACAGTGGTGTGAGCTGACGTCACACGCTACACTCGTCTCCACTGCGAGCATGTACAGTGGTGCGGGCTGACGTCACAGGCTACACTCGTCTCCACTGCGAGCATGTACAGTGGTGTGAGCTGACGTCACACGCTACAATCCTCTCCACTGCGAGCATGTACAGTGGTGTGAGCTGACGTCACACGCTACACTCGTCTCCACTGCGAGCATGTACAGTGGTGTGGGCTGACGTCACACGCTTCACTCGTCTCCACTGCGAGCATGTACAGTGGTGTGAGCTGACGTCACACGATACACTCGTCTCCACTGCGAGCATGTACAGTGGTGTGGGCTGACGTCACACGCTACACTCGTCCCCACTGTGAGCATGTACAGTGGTGTGGGCTGACGTCACACGCTACACTCGTCTCCACTGCGAGCATGTACACTGGTGTGAGCTGATGTCACACGTTACACTCCTCTCCACTGCGAGCATGTACTGTGGTGTGAGCTGACGTCACACGCTACACTCGTCTCCACTGCGAGCATGTACAGTGGTGTGAGCTGACGTCACAGGCTACTCTCCTCTCCACTGTGAGCATGTACAGTGGTGTGGGCTGACGTCACACCCTACACTCGTCCCCACTGCGAGCATGTACAGTGGTGTGAGCTGACGTCACACGCTACACTCGTCTCCACTGCGAGCATGTACAGTGGTGTGGGCTGACGTCACACGCTCAATCGTCTCCGCTGCGCGCATGTACAGTGGTGTGAGCTGACGTCACACGCTACATTCGTCTCCGCTGCGAGAATGTACAGTGGTGTGGGCTGACGTCACACGCTACACTAGTCTCCACTGCGAGCATGTACAGTGGTGCGGGCTGACGTCACACGCTACACTCGTCTCCACTGCGAGCATGTACAGTGGTGTGAGCTGACGTCACACGCTAAACTCGTCTCCACTGCGAGCATGTACAGTGGTGTGGGCTGACGTCACACGCTACACTTTTCTCCGCTGGGAGCATGTACAGTGGTGTGAGCTGACTTCAGACGCTACACTCGTCTCCACTGCGAGCATGTACAGTGGTGTGGGCTGACGTCACACGCTACAATCCTTTCCGCTGCGAGCATGTACAGTGGTGTGAGCTGACGTCACACGCTACACTCGTCTCCACTGCGAGCATGTACAGTGGTGTTGGCTGACGTCACACGCTATACTCGTCTCCGCTGTGAGCATATACAGTAGTGTGGGCTGACGTCACACGCTACACTCGTCTCCACTGCGAGCATGTACAGTGGTGTGGGCTGACGTCACACGCTACACTCGTCTCCGCTGCGAGCATGTACAGTGGTGTGGGCTGATGTTACACGCTACACTCGTCTCCGGTGCGAGCATGTACAGTGGTGTGGGCTGACGTCACTCGCTACACTCGTCTCCACTTTGAGCATGTACAGTGGTGTGGGCTGATGTTACACGCTACACTCGTCTCCACTGCGAGCATGTACAGTGGTGTGACCTGACGTCACACGCTACACTCGTCTCCGCTGCGAGCATGTTCAGTGGTGTGGGCTGACGTCACACGCTACACTCCTTTCCGCTGCGAGCATGTACAGTGGTGTGAGCTGACGTCACACGCTACACTCGTCTCCACTGCGAGCATGTACAGTGGTGTTGGCTGACGTCACACGCTACACTCGTCTCCGCTGTGAGCATATACAGTAGTGTGGGCTGACGTCACACGCTACACTCCTCTCCACTGCGAGCATGTACAGTGGTGTGGGCTGACGTCACACGCTACACTCGTCTCCGCTGGGAGCATTTTCAGTGGTGTGAGCTGACGTCACACGCTACACTCGTCCCCACTGTGAGCATGTACAGTGGTGTGGGCTGACGTCACACGCTACTTTCGTCTCCGCTGGGAGCATGTACAGTGGTGTGAGCTGACGTCACACGCTACACTCCTCTCCAATGTGAGCATGTTCAGTGGTGTGAGCTGACGTCACACGCTACACTCGTCCCCACTGTGAGCATGTACAGTGGTGTGGGCTGACGTCACACGCTACACTCGTCTCCACTGCGAGCATGTACAGTGGTGTGGGCTGATGTCACACGCTACACTCGTCTCCACTGTGAGCATGTACAGTGGTGTGGGCTGACGTCACACGCTACACTCGTCTCCGCTGGGAGCATGGACAGTGGTGTGGGCTGACGTCACACGCTACACTCGTCTCCACTGCGAGCATGTACAGTGGTGTGGGCTGACATCACACGCTACACTCCTCTCCACTGTGAGCATGTACAGTAGTGTGGGCTGACGTTACACGCTAAACTCGTCTTCGCTGCGAGCATGTACAGTGGTGTGGGCTGACGTCACACTCTACACTCGTCTCCACTGCGAGCATGTACAGTGGTGTGGGATGACGTCACACGCTAAACTCGTCTCCGCTGCGAGCATGTACAGTGGTGTGGGCTGACGTCACACGCTACACTCGTCTCCACTGCGAGCATGTACAGTGGTGTGAGCTGACGTCACACGCTACACTCGTCTCCACTGTGATCATGTACAGTGGTGTGGGCTGATGTCACACGCTACACTCCTCTCCACTGCGAGCATGTACAGTAGTGTGGGCTGATGTCACACGCTACACTCGTCTCCACTGCGAGCATGTACAGTGGTGAGAGCTGACGTCACACGCTACACTCGTCTCCACTGTGATCATGTACAGTTGTGTGGGCTGACGTCAAACGCTACACTCCTCTCCACTGCGAGCATGTACAGTGGTGTGGGCTGACGTCACACGCTACACTCATCTCCGCTGCGAGCATGTACAGTGGTGTGAGCTGACGTCACACGCTTCACTCCTCTCCACTGCGAGCATGTACAGTGGTGTGGGCTGACGTCACACGCTACACTCGTCTCCGCTGGGAGCATGTACAGTGGTGTGAGCTGACGTCACACGCTACACTCGTCCCCACTGTGAGCATGTACATTGGTGTGGGCTGACGTCACACGCTACACTCGTCTCCGCTGGGAGCATGTACAGTGGTGTGAGCTGACGTCACACGCTACACTCGTCTCCACTGTGAGCATGTACAGTGGTGAGAGCTGACGTCACACGCTACACTCGTCCCCACTGTGAGCATGTACAGTGGTGTGGGCTGACGTCACACGCTACACTCGTCTCCACTGTGAGCATGTACAGTGGTGTGGGCTGACGTCACACGCTACACTCGTCTCCACTGCGAGCATATACAGTGGTGTGAGCTGACGTCAAACGCTACACTCGTCTCCACTGCGAGCATGTACAGTGGTGTGGGCTGACGTCACACGCTACACTCGTCTCCGCTGCGAGCATGTACAGTGGTGTGGGCTGACGTCACACGCTACACTCGACTCCGCTGCGAGCATGTACAGTGGTGTGGGCTGATGTTACACGCTACACTCGTCTCCGCTGCGAGCATGTACAGTGGTGTGGGCTGACGTCACACGCTACACTCGTCTCCACTTTGAGCATGTACAGAGGTGTGGGCTGATGTTACACGCTACACTCGTCTCCACTGCGAGCATGTACAGTGGTGTGACCTGACGTCACACGCTACACTCGTCTCCGCTGCGAGCATGTACATTGGTGTGGGCTGACGTCACACGCTACACTCGTCTCCACTGCGAGCATGTACAGTGGTGTGGGCTGACGTCACACGCTACACTCGTCTCCACTGCGAGCATGTACAGTGGTGTGACCTGACGTCACACGCTTTACTCGTCTCCGCTGCGAGCATGTACAGTGGTGTGGGCTGACGTCACACGCTACACTCGTCTCCACTGCGAGCATGTACAATGGTGTGAGCTGACGTCACACGCTACACTCGTCTCCGCTGCGAGCATGTACAGTGGTGTGGGCTGACGTCACACGCTACACTCGTCTCCACTGCAAGCATGTACAGTGGTGTGGGCTGACGTCACACGCTACACTCGTCTCCACTGCGAGCATGTACAGTGGTGTGAGCTGACGTCACACGCTACACTCGTCTCCGCTGCGAGCATGTACAGTGGTGTGGGCTGACGTCACACGCTACACTCGTCTCCGCTGCGAGCATGTACAGTGATGTGGGCTGACATCACACGCTACACTCGTCTCCCTTGCGAGCATGTACAGTGGTGGGGGCTGACATCACACGCTACACTCGTCTCCACTGCGAGCAAGTACAGTGGTGTGGGCTGACGTCACACGCTACACTCCTCTCCAATGCGAGCATGTACAGTGGTGTGCGCTGACGTCACACGCTACACTCGTCTCCACTGCGAGCATGTAGAGTGGTGTGAGCTGACGTCACACGCTACACTCCTCTCCACTGCGAGCATGTACAGTGGTGTGAGCTGACGTCACACGCTACACTAGTCTCCGCTGCGAGCATATACAGTGGTGTGAGCTGACGTCACACGCTATACCCCTCTCCACTGCGAGCATGTACAGTGGTGTGAGCTGACGTCACACGCTACACTCGTCTCACCTACGAGCATGTACAGTGGTGTGAGCTGACGTCACACGCTACACTCCTCTACACTGCGAGCATGTACAGTGGTGTGAGCTGACGTCACAGGCTACACTCGTCTCCGCTGTGAGCATGTACAGTGGTGTTGGCTGACGTCACACGCTACACTCCTCTCCGCTGTGAGCATGTACAGCGGTGTGAGCTGACGTCACACGCTGCAATCGTCTCCGCTGCGAGCATGTACAGTGGTGTGAGCTGACGTCACACGCTGCAATCGTCTCCGCTGCGAGCATGTACAGTGGTGTGAGCTGATGTCACACGCTACACTCGTCTCCACTGCGAGCATGTACAGTGGTGTGAGCTGACGTCACACGCTACACTCCTCTCCACAGCGAGCATGTACAGTGGTGTGGGCTGACGTCACACGCTACACTCGTCTCCGTTGTGAGCATGTACAGTGGTGTGACCTGACGTCACACGCTACACTCCTCTCCACTGCGATCATGTACAGTGGTGTGGGCTGACGTCAAACGCTACACTCGTCTCCGCTGCGAGCATGTACAGTGGTGTGAGCTGACGTCACACGCTACACTCCTCTCCACTGCGAGCATGTACAGTGGTGTGGGCTGACGTCACACGCTACACTCGTCTCCGCTGTGAACATGTACAGTGGTGTGGGCTGACTTCACACGCTACACTCGTCTCCACTGCGAGCATGTACAGTGGTGTGAGCTGACGTCACACGCTAAACTCGTCTCCACTGCGAGCATGTACAGTGGTGTGAGCTGACGTCACACGCTACTATCGTCTCCACTGTGAGCATGTACATTGGTGTGGGCTGACGTCACACGCTACACTCCTCTCCGCTGCGAGCATGTACAGTGGTGTGAGCTGACGTCACACTCTACACTCGTCTCCGCTGCGAGCATGTACAGTGGTCTGAGCTGACGTCACACGCTACACTCGTCTCCGCTGCGAGCATGTACAGCGGTGTGGGCTGACGTCACACGCTACACTCGTCTCCACTGCGTGCATGTAAAGTGGTGTGGGCTGACGTCACACGCTACACTCCTCTCCGCTGCGAGCATGTACAGTGGTGTGAGCCGACGTCACACTCTAAACTCGTCTCCACTGCGAGCATGTACAGTGGTGTGAGCTGACGTCACACGCTACACTCGTCTCCACTGCGAGCATGTACAGCGGTGTGGGCTGACGTCACACGCTACACTCTTCTACACTGCGAGCATATACAGTGGTGTGAGCTGACGTCACACGCTACACTCGTCTCCGCTGCGAGCATGTACAGCGGTGTGGGCTGACGTCACACGCTACACTCTTCTCCACTGCGAGCATATACAGTGGTGTGAGCTGACGTCACACGCTACACTCATCTCCACTGCGAGCATGTACAGTGGTGTGGGCTGACGTCACACGCTACACTCGTCTCCGCTGTGAGCATGTACATTGGTGTGAGCTGACGTCACACGCTACACTCCTCTGCACTGTGAGCATGTACAGTGGTGTGAACTGACGTCACACGCTACACTCGTCTCCACTGCGAGCATGTACAGTGGTGCGGGCTGACGTCACACGCTACACTCGTCTCCACTGCGAGCATGTACAGTGGTGTGAGCTGACTTCACACGCTACGCTCGTCTCCACTGCGAGCATATACAGTGGTGTGGGCTGACGTCACACGCTACACTCCTCTCCACTGCGAGCATGTACAGTGGTGTGAGCTGACGTCACACGCTACACTCGTCTCCACTGCGAGCATGTACAGTGGTGTGAGCTGACTTCACACGCTACGCTCGTCTCCACTGCGAGCATGTACAGTGGTGTGGGCTGACGTCACACGCTACACTCCTCTCCACTGCGAGCATGTACAGTGGTGTGAGCTGACGTCACACGCTACACTCGTCTCCACTGTGAGCATGTACAGTGGTGTGAGCTGACTTCACACGCTACGCTCGTCTCCACTGCGAGCATGTACATTGGTGCGGGCTGACCTCACACGCTACACTCGTCTCCACTGTGAGCATGTACAGTGGTGTGGGCTGACTTCACACGCTACGCTCGTCTCCACTGCGAGCATGTACAGTGGTGTGAGCTGACGTCACACGCTACACTAGTCTCCACTGCGAGCATGTACAGTGGTGCGGGCTGATGTCACACGCTACACTCGTCTCCACTGCGAGCATGTACAGTGGTGTGAGCTGACGTCACACGCTACAATCCTCTCCACTGCGAGCATGTACAGTGGTGTGAGCTGACGTCACACGCTACACTCGTCTCCACTGCGAGCATGTACAGTGGTGTGGCCTGACGTCACACGCTCACTCGTCTCCGCTGCGCGCATGTACAGTGGTGTGGGCTGACGTCACACGCTACACTCCTTTCCGCTGCGAGCATGTACAGTGGTGTGGGCTGACGTCACACGCTACACTCGTCTCCACTGCGAGCTTGTACAGCGGTGTGGGCTGACGTCACACGCTACACTCTTCTACACTGCGAGCATATACAGTGGTGTGAGCTGACGTCACACGCTACACTCGTCTCCGCTGCGAGCATGTACAGCGGTGTGGGCTGACGTCACACGCTACACTCTTCTCCACTGCGAGCATATACAGTGGTGTGAGCTGACGTCACACGCTACACTCATCTCCACTGCGAGCATGTACAGTGGTGTGGGCTGACGTCACACCCTACACTCGTCTCCGCTGTGAGCATGTACAGTGGTGTGAGCTGACGTCACACGCTACACTCCTCTCCGCTGTGAGCATGTACAGTGGTGTGAGCTGACGTCACACGCTACACTCCTCTGCGCTGTGAGCATGTACAGTGGTGTGAGCTGACGTCACACGCTACACTCGTGTCCACTGCGAGCATGTACAGTGGTGCGGGCTGACGTCACACGCTACACTCGTCTCCACTGCGAGCATGTACAGTGGTGTGGGCTGACGTCACACGCTACACTCCTCTCCGCTGCGAGCATGTATAGTGGTGCGGGCTGACGTCACACGCTACACTCGTCTCCACTGCGAGCATGTACAGTGGTGTGAGCTGACGTCACACGCTACACTCCTCTGCGCTGTGAGCATGTACAGTGGTGTGAGCTGACGTCACACGCTACACTCGTCTCCGCTGTGAGCATGTACAGTGGTGTGAGCTGACTTCACACGCTACGCTCGTCTCCACTGCGAGCATGTAGAGTGGTGTGGGCTGACGTCACACGCTACACTCCTCTCCACTGCGAGCAAGTACAGTGGTGTGAGCTGACGTCACACGCTACACTCGTCTCCACTGTGAGCATGTACAGTGGTGTGAGCTGACTTCACACGCTACGCTCGTCTCCACTGCGAGCATGTACAGTGGTGCGGGCTGACGTCACACGCTACACTCGTCTCCACTCCGAGCATGTACAGTGGTGTGGGCTGACGTCACACGCTACACTCGTCTCCACTGGGAGCATGTACAGTGGTGTGGGCTGACGTCACACGCTACACTCGTCTCCACTGCGAGCATGTACAGTGGTGTGGGCTGACGTCACACGCTACACTCGTCTCCACTGCGAGCATGTACAGTGGTGCGGGCTGACGTCACACGCTACGCTCGTCTCCACTGCGAGCATGTACAGTGGTGTGGGCTGACGTCACACGCTACGCTCGTCTCCACTGCGAGCATGTACAGTGGTGTGGGCTGACGTCACACGCTACACTCCTCTCCACTGCGAGCAAGTACAGTGGTGTGAGCTGACGTCACACGCTACACTCGTCTCCACTGTGAGCATGTACAGTGGTGTGAGCTGACTTCACACGCTACGCTCGTCTCCACTGCGAGCATGTACAGTGGTGCGGGCTGACGTCACACGCTACACTCGTCTTCACTGCGAGCATGTACAGTGGTGTGGGCTGACGTCACACGCTACACTCGTCTCCACTGGGAGCATGTACAGTGGTGTGGGCTGACGTCACACGCTACACTCGTCTCCACTGCGAGCATGTACAGTGGTGTGGGCTGACGTCACACGCTACACTCGTCTCCACTGCGAGCATGTACAGTGGTGCGGGCTGACGTCACACGCTACGCTCGCCTCCACTGCGAGCATGTACAGTGGTGCGGGCTGACGTCACACGCTACACTCGTCTCCGCTGGGAGCATGTACAGTGGTGTGGGCTGACGTCACACGCTACACTCCTCTCCACTGCGAGCATGTACAGTGGTGTGAGCTGACTTCACACGCTACGCTCGTCTCCACTGCGAGCATGTACAGTGGTGTGAGCTGACGTCACACGCTACACTCGTCTCCACTGCGAGCATGTACAGTGGTGCGGGCTGACGTCACATGATACACTCGTCTCCACTGCGAGCATGTACAGTGGTGTGAGCTGACGTCACACGCTACAATCCTCTCCACTGCGAGCATGTACAGTGGTGTGAGCTGACGTCACACGCTACACTCGTCTCCACTGCGAGCATGTACAGTGGTGTGGGCTGACGTCACACGCTTCACTCGTCTCCACTGCGAGCATGTACAGTGGTGTGAGCTGACGTCACTCGCTACACTCGTCTCCACTGCGAGCATGTACAGTGGTGTGGGCTGACGTCACACGCTACACTCGTCCCCACTGTGAGCATGTACAGTGGTGTGGGCTGACGTCACACGCTACACTCGTCTCCACTGCGAGCATGTACACTGGTGTGAGCTGATGTCACACGTTACACTCCTCTCCACTGCGAGCATGTACTGTGGTGTGAGCTGACGTCACACGCTACACTCGTCTCCACTGCGAGCATGTACAGTGGTGTGAGCTGACGTCACACGCTACACTCCTCTCCACTGTGAGCATGTACAGTGGTGTGGGCTGACGTCACACCCTACACTCGTCTCCACTGCGAGCATGTACAGTGGTGTGAGCTGACGTCACACGCTACACTCGTCTCCACTGCGAGCATGTACAGTGGTGTGGCCTGACGTCACACGCTCACTCGTCTCCGCTGCGCGCATGTACAGTGGTGTGAGCTAACGTCACACGCTACACTCGTCTCCGCTGCGCGCATGTACAGTGGTGTGGGCTGACGTCACACGCTACACTAGTCTCCACTGCGAGCATGTACAGTGGTGCGGGCTGACGTCACACGCTACACTCGTCTCCACTGCGAGCATGTACACTGGTGTGAGCTGACGTCACACGCTAAACTCGTCTCCACTGCGAGCATGTACAGTGGTGTGGGCTGACGTCACACGCTACACTTTTCTCCGCTGGGAGCATGTACAGTGGTGTGAGCTGACTTCAGACGCTACACTCGTCTCCAATGCGAGCATGTACAGTGGTGTGAGCTGACGTCACACGCTAAACTCGTCTCCACTGCGAGCATGTACAGTGGTGTGAGCTGACGTCACACGCTACACTCGTCTCCACTGTGAGCATGTACAGTGGTGTGGGCTGACGTCACACGCTACACTCCTTTCCGCTGCGAGCATGTACAGTGGTGTGAGCTGACGTCACACGCTACACTCGTCTCCACTGCGAGCATGTACAGTGGTGTTGGCTGACGTCACACGCTACACTCGTCTCCGCTGTGAGCATATACAGTAGTGTGGGCTGACGTCACACGCTACACTCCTCTCCGCTGCGAGCATGTACAGTGGTGTGAGCTGACCTCACACTCTACACTGGTCTCCGCTGCGAGCATCTACAGTGGTGTGAGCTGACGTCACACGCTACACTCGTCTCCGCTGCGAGCATGTACAGTGGTGTGGGCTGACGTCACACGCTACACCCTTCTCCACTGCGATCATATACAGTGGTGTGAGCTGACGTCACACGCTACACTCGTCTCCACTGCGAGCATATACAGTGGTGTGAGCTGACGTCACACGCTAAACTCGTCTCCACTGCGAGCATATACAGTGGTGTGGGCTGACGTCACACGCTACACTCGTCTCCACTGCGATCATGTACAGTGGTGTGAGCTGACGTCACACGCTACACTCGTCTCCACTGCGAGCATGTACAGTGGTGTGAGCTGACGTCCCACGCTAAACTCGTCTCCACTGCGAGCATGTACAGTGGTGTGAGCTGACGTCACACGCTAAACTCGTCTCCACTGCGAGCATGTACAGTGGTGTGGGCTGACGTCACACGCTACACTTTTCTCCGCTGGGAGCATGTACAGTGGTGTGAGCTGACTTCAGACGCTACACTCGTCTCCACTACGAGCATGTACAGTGGTGTGAGCTGACGTCACAGGCTAAACTCGTCTCCACTGCGAGCATGTACAGTGGTGTGAGCTGACGTCACACGCTACACTCGTCTCCACTGTGAGCATGTACAGTGGTGTGGGCTGACGTCACACGCTACACTCCTTTCCGCTGCGAGCATGTACAGTGGTGTGAGCTGACGTCACACGCTACACTCGTCTCCACTGCGAGCATGTACAGTGGTGTTGGCTGACGTCACACGCTACACTCGTCTCCGCTGTGAGCATATACAGTAGTGTGGGCTGACGTCACACGCTACACTCCTCTCCGCTGCGAGCATGTACAGTGGTGTGAGCTGACGTCACACTCTACTCTCGTCTCCGCTGCGAGCATGTACAGTGGTGTGGGCTGACGTCACACGCTACACCCTTCTCCACTGCGAGCATATACAGTGGTGTGAGCTGACGTCACACGCTACACTCGTCTCCACTGCGAGCATGTACAGTGGTGTGGGCTGACGTCACACGCTACACTCGTCTCCGCTGTGAGCATGTACAGTGGTGTGAGCTGACGTCACACGCTACACTCCTCTCCGCTGTGAGCATGTACAGTGGTGTGAGCTGACGTCACACGCTACACTCCTCTGCGCTGTGAGCATGTACATTGGTGTGAGCTGACGTCACACGCTACACTCGTGTCCACTGCGAGCATGTACAGTGGTGCGGGCTGACGTCACACGCTACACTCGTCTCCACTGCGAGCATGTACAGTGGTGTGGGCTGACTTCACACGCTACACTCCTCTCCGCTGCGAGCATGTATAGTGGTGCGGGCTGACTTCACACGCTACACTCGTCTCCACTGCGAGCATGTACAGTGGTGTGAGCTGACGTCACACGCTACACTCGTCTCCACTGCGAGCATGTACAGTGGTGTGAGCTGACTTCACACGCTACGCTCGTCTCCACTGCGAGCATGTACAGTGGTGTGGGCTGACGTCACACGCTACACTCCTCTCCACTGCGAGCATGTACAGTGGTGTGAGCTGACGTCACACGCTACACTCGTCTCCACTGTGAGCATGTACAGTGGTGTGAGCTGACTTCACACGCTACGCTCGTCTCCACTGCGAGCAAGTACAGTGGTGCGGGCTGACGTCACACGCTACACTCGTCTCCACTGCGAGCATGTACAGTGGTGTGGGCTGACGTCACACGCTACACTCGTCTCCACTGGGAGCATGTACAGTGGTGTGGGCTGACGTCACACGCTACACTCGTCTCCACTGCGAGCATGTACAGTGGTGTGGGCTGACGTCACACGCTACACTCGTCTCCACTGCGAGCATGTACAGTGGTGCGGGCTGACGTCACACGCTACGCTCGTCTCCACTGCGAGCATGTACAGTGGTGCGGGCTGACGTCACACGCTACACTCGTCTCCGCTGGGAGCATGTACAGTGGTGTGGGCTGACGTCACACGCTACACTCGTCTCCACTGCGAGCATATACAGTGGTGTGAGCTGACTTCACACGCTACGCTCGTCTCCACTGCGAGCATGTACAGTGGTATGAGCTGACGTCACACGTTACACTCGTCTCCACTGCGAGCATGTACAGTGGTGCGGGCTGACGTCACACGCTACACTCGTCTCCACTGCGAGCATGTACAGTGGTGTGAGCTGACGTCACACGCTACAATCCTCTCCACTGCGAGCATGTACAGTGGTGTGAGCTGACGTCACACGCTACACTCGTCTCCACTGCGAGCATGTACAGTGGTGTGGGCTGACGTCACACGCTTCACTCGTCTCCACTGCGAGCATGTACAGTGGTGTGAGCTGACGTCACACGCTACACTCGTCTCCACTGCGAGCATGTACAGTGGTGTGGGCTGACGTCACACGCTACACTCGTCCCCACTGTGAGCATGTACAGTGGTGTGGGCTGACGTCACACGCTACACTCGTCTCCACTGCGAGCATGTACACTGGTGTGAGCTGATGTCACACGTTACACTCCTCTCCACTGTGAGCATGTACAGTGGTGTGGGCTGACGTCACACCCTACACTCGTCTCCACTGCGAGCATGTACAGTGGTGTGAGCTGACGTCACACGCTACACTCGTCTCCACTGCGAGCATGTACAGTGGTGTGGCCTGACGTCACACGCTCACTCGTCTCCGCTGCGCGCATGTACAGTGGTGTGAGCTAACGTCACACGCTACACTCGTCTCCGCTGCGCGCATGTACAGTGGTGTGGGCTGACGTCACACGCTACACTAGTCTCCACTGCGAGCATGTACAGTGGTGCGGGCTGACGTCACACGCTACACTCGTCTCCACTGCGAGCATGTACACTGGTGTGAGCTGACGTCACACGCTAAACTCGTCTCCACTGCGAGCATGTACAGTGGTGTGGGCTGACGTCACACGCTACACTTTTCTCCGCTGGGAGCATGTACAGTGGTGTGAGCTGACTTCAGACGCTACACTCGTCTCCAATGCGAGCATGTACAGTGGTGTGAGCTGACGTCACACGCTAAACTCGTCTCCACTGCGAGCATGTACAGTGGTGTGAGCTGACGTCACACGCTACACTCGTCTCCACTGTGAGCATGTACAGTGGTGTGGGCTGACGTCACACGCTACACACCTTTCCGCTGCGAGCATGTACAGTGGTGTGAGCTGACGTCACACGCTACACTCGTCTCCACTGCGAGCATGTACAGTGGTGTTGGCTGACGTCACACGCTACACTCGTCTCCGCTGTGAGCATATACAGTAGTGTGGGCTGACGTCACACGCTACACTCCTCTCCGCTGCGAGCATGTACAGTGGTGTGAGCTGACCTCACACTCTACACTCGTCTCCGCTGCGAGCATGTACAGTGGTGTGAGCTGACGTCACACGCTACACTCTTCTCCGCTGCGAGCATGTACAGTGGTGTGGGCTGACGTCACACGCTACACCCTTCTCCACTGCGATCATATACAGTGGTGTGAGCTGACGTCACACGCTACACTCGTCTCCACTGCGAGCATGTACAGTGGTGTGAGCTGACGTCACACGCTAAACTCGTCTCCACTGCGAGCATATACAGTGGTGTGGGCTGACGTCACACGCTACACTCGTCTCCACTGCGATCATGTACAGTGGTGTGAGCTGACGTCACACGCTACACTCGTCTCCACTGCGAGCATGTACAGTGGTGTGAGCTGACGTCACACGCTAAACTCGTCTCCACTGCGAGCATGTACAGTGGTGTGAGCTGACGTCACACGCTAAACTCGTCTCCACTGCGAGCATGTACAGTGGTGTGGGCTGACGTCACACGCTACACTTTTCTCCGCTGGGAGCATGTACAGTGGTGTGAGCTGACTTCAGACGCTACACTCGTCTCCACTACGAGCATGTACAGTGGTGTGAGCTGACGTCACACGCTAAACTCGTCTCCACTGCGAGCATGTACAGTGGTGTGAGCTGACGTCACACGCTACACTCGTCTCCACTGTGAGCATGTACAGTGGTGTGGGCTGACGTCACACGCTACACTCCTTTCCGCTGCGAGCATGTACAGTGGTGTGAGCTGACGTCACACGCTACACTCGTCTCCACTGCGAGCATGTACAGTGGTGTTGGCTGACGTCACACGCTACACTCGTCTCCGCTGTGAGCATATACAGTAGTGTGGGCTGACGTCACACGCTACACTCCTTTCCGCTGCGAGCATGTACAGTGGTGTGAGCTGACGTCACACTCTACTCTCGTCTCCGCTGCGAGCATGTACAGTGGTGTGGGCTGACGTCACACGCTACAACCTTCTCCACTGCGAGCATATACAGTAGTGTGGGCTGACGTCACACGCTACACTCCTCTCCGCTGCGAGCATGTACATTGGTGTGAGCTGACGTCACACTCTACACTCGTCTCCGCTGCGAGCATGTACAGTGGTGTGAGCTGACGTCACACGCTACACTCGTCTCCGCTGCGAGCATGTACAGTGGTGTGGGCTGACGTCACACGCTACACCCTTCTCCACTGCGAGCATATACAGTGGTGTGAGCTGACGTCACACGCTACACTCGTCTCCACTGCGAGCATGTACAGTGGTGTGGGCTGACGTCACACGCTACACTCGTCTCCGCTGTGAGCATGTAGAGTGGTGTGAGCTGACGTCACACGCTACACTCCTCTCCGCTGTGAGCATGTACAGTGGTGTGGGCTGACGTCTCACGCTACACTCCTCTCCGCTGTGAGCATGTACAGTGGTGTGAGCTGACGTCACACGCTACACTCGTCTCCACTGCGAGCATGTACAGTGGTGCGGGCTGACGTCACACGCTACACTCGTCTCCACTGCGAGCATGTACAGTGTTGTGAGCTGACTTCACACGCTACACTCGTCTCCACTGCGAGCATGTACAGTGGTGTGAGCTGACGTCACACGCTACACTCCTCTCCACTGTGAGCATGTACAGTGGTGTGAGCTGACGTCACACGCTACACTCGTCTTCACTGCGAGCATGTACAGTGGTGTGGGCTGACGTCACACGCTTCACTCGTCTCCACTGCGAGCATGTACAGTGGCGTGAGCTGACGTCACACGCTACACTCCTCTCCACTGCGACGGTATTAGGGTATCCGAGGCCTAGGGAGTCTCTTCCTTTCCCGCCTTAATTGGCCCTTGTCTCATCTTTCCTGACACCCTCCTTCTGTGAGGGGTCAGCCTTCTTTTTCTTTTCCTTTTACCTCCTGCCTTGTGCTCAAGGCCCTTAAGGAGGCAGGGTGTATGTAGCCCCACCACTTCTGGTGCACCCTAGACAATGCTACACCCTCAGGGGCTCACGGCTGGTGAGTTCGGGAGTTGGCGACCCCGAGGGATTCCTGAGCTGGGTCCGTTTTTTCACCTTTTGTCCCTTACCTTCGGGGCGGACCCTCTCCTCTTTCACTTTCCTATCTGCCTTTCATGGTTCTCCATCCTTCCAAGTCCCTCAATCCGCCTTCTTCGAGGGTTGAGGGCATTTCTTTTCCTCCTGTCCTTTATTTGCCTTATTCTCCTTTAGTTTTCCATTTCTTCTTCTAGTGTGTAGGTTAGTAGTTAGTTTTAGTTTTAAGTTCGCTTTTCATTTTCATCTTCACGATCACCCTAATCATCAGGGGCCGATAACCTAGATGTTAGGCCCCTTAAAACAACAATTATCATCATCATCATCTCCACTGCGAGCATGTACAGTGGTGTGAGCTGCCGTCACACGCTACACTCGTCTCCACTGCGAGCATGTACAGTGGTGTTGGCTGACGTCACACGCTACACTCGTCTCCACTGCGAGCAAGTACAGTGGTGTGAGCTGACGTCACACGCTACACTCCTCTCCACTGTGAGCATGTACAGTGGTGTGGGCTGACGTCACACCCTACACTCGTCTCCACTGCGAGCATGTACAGTGGTGTGAGCTGACGTCACACGCTACACTCGTCTCCACTGCGAGCATGTACAGTGGTGTGGGCTGACGTCACACGCTACACTCGTCTCCACTGCGAGCATGTACAGTGGTGTGAGCTGACCTCACACGCTACACTCGTCTCCACTGTGAGCATGTACAGTGGTGTGGGCTGACGTCACACGCTACACTCGTCTCCACTGCGAGCATGTACAGTGGTGCGGGCTGACGTCACACGCTACGCTCGTCTCCACTGCGAGCATGTACAGTGGTGTGGGCTGACGTCACACGCTACACTCGTCTCCACTGCGAGCATGTACAGTGGTGTGGGCTGACGTCACACGCTACACTCGTCTCCACTGCGAGCATGTACAGTGGTGCGGGCTGACGTCACACGCTACGCTCGTCTCCACTGCGAGCATGTACAGTGGTGCGGGCTGACGTCACACGCTACACTCGTCTCCGCTGGGAGCATGTACAGTGGTGTGGGCTGACGTCACACGCTACACTCGTCTCCACTGCGAGCATGTACAGTGGTGTGAGCTGACTTCACACGCTACGCTCGTCTCCACTGCGAGCATGTACAGTGGTGTGAGCTGACGTCACACGCTACACTTGTCTCCACTGCGAGCATGTACAGTGGTGCGGGCTGACGTCACACGCTACACTCGTCTCCACTGCGAGCATGTACAGTGGTGTGAGCTGACGTCACACGCTACAATCCTCTCCACTGCGAGCATGTACAGTGGTGTGAGCTGACGTCACACGCTACACTCGTCTCCACTGCGAGCATGTACAGTGGTGTGGGCTGACGTCACACGCTTCACTCGTCTCCACTGCGAGCATGTACAGTGGTGTGAGCTGACGTCACACGCTACACTCGTCTCCACTGCGAGCATGTACAGTGGTGTGGGCTGACGTCACACGCTACACTCGTCCCCACTGTGAGCATGTACAGTGGTGTGGGCTGACGTCACTCGCTACACTCGTCTCCACTGCGAGCATGTACACTGGTGTGAGCTGATGTCACACGTTACACTCCTCTCCACTGCGAACATGTACTGTGGTGTGAGCTGACGTCACTCGCTACACTCGTCTCCACTGCGAGCATGTACAGTGGTGTGAGCTGACGTCACACGCTACACTCCTCTCCACTGTGAGCATGTACAGTGGTGTGGGCTGACGTCACACCCTACACTCGTCTCCACTGCGAGCATGTACAGTGGTCTGAGCTGACGTCACACGCTACACTCGTCTCCACTGCGAGCATGTACAGTGGTGTGGCCTGACGTCACACGCTCACTCGTCTCCGCTGCGCGCATGTACAGTGGTGTGAGCTGACGTCACACGCTACACTCGTCTCCGCTGCGCGCATGTACAGTGGTGTGGGCTGACGTCACACGCTACACTAGTCTCCACTGCGAGCATGTACAGTGGTGCGGGCTGACGTCACACGCTACACTCGTCTCCACTGCGAGCATGTACAGTGGTGTGAGCTGACGTCACACGCTAAACTCGTCTCCACTGCGAGCATGTACAGTGGTGTGGGCTGACGTCACACGCTACACTTTTCTCCGCTGGGAGCATGTACAGTGGTGTGAGCTGACTTCAGACGCTACACTCGTCGCCACTGCGAGCATGTACAGTGGTGTGAGCTGACGTCACACGTTAAACTCGTCTCCACTGCGAGCATGTACAGTGGTGTGAGCTGACGTCACACGCTACACTCGTCTCCACTGTGAGCATGTACAGTCGTGTGGGCTGACGTCACACGCTACACTCCTTTCCGCTGCGAGCATGTACAGTGGTGTGAGCTGACGTCACACGCTACACTCGGCTCCACTGCGAGCATGTACAGTGGTGTTGGCTGACGTCACACGCTACACTCGTCTCCGCTGTGAGCATATACAGTAGTGTGGGCTGACGTCACACGCTACACTCCTCTCCGCTGCGAGCATGTACAGTGGTGTGAGCTGACCTCACACTCTACACTCGTCTCCGCTGCGAGCATGTACAGTGGTGTGAGCTGACGTCACACGCTACACTCGTCTCCGCTGCGAGCATGTACAGTGGTGTGGGCTGACGTCACACGCTACACCCTTCTCCACTGCGATCATATACAGTGGTGTGAGCTGACGTCACACGCTACACTCGTCTCCACTGCGAGCATGTTCAGTGGTGTGAGCTGACGTCACACGCTAAACTCGTCTCCACTGCGAGCATGTACAGTGGTGTTGGCTGACGTCACACGCTACACTCGTCTCCGCTGTGAGCATATACAGTAGTGTGGGCTGACGTCACACGCTACACTCCTCTCCGCTGCGAGCATGTACAGTGGTGTGAGCTGACGTCACACTCTACTCTCGTCTCCGCTGCGAGCATGTACAGTGGTGTGGGCTGACGTCACACGCTACACCCTTCTCCACTGCGAGCATATACAGTAGTGTGGGCTGACGTCACACGCTACACTCCTCTCCGCTGCGAGCATGTACAGTGGTGTGAGCTGACGTCACACTCTACACTCGTCTCCGCTGCGAGCATGTACAGTGGTGTGAGCTGACGTCACACGCTACACCCTTCTCCACTGCGAGCATATACAGTGGTGTGAGCTGACGTCACACGCTACACTCGTCTCCACTGCGAGAATGTACAGTGGTGTGGGCTGACGTCACACGCTACACTTTTCTCCGCTGGGAGCATGTACAGTGGTGTGAGCTGACTTCAGACGCTACACACGTCTCCAATGCGAGCATGTACAGTGGTGTGAGCTGACGTCACACGCTAAACTCGTCTCCACTGCGAGCATGTACAGTGGTGTGAGCTGACGTCACACGCTACACTCGTCTCCACTGTGAGCATGTACAGTGGTGTGGGCTGACGTCACACGCTACACTCCTTTCCGCTGCGAGCATGTACAGTGGTGTGAGCTGACGTCACACGCTACACTCGTCTCCACTGCGAGCATGTACCGTGGTGTTGGCTGACGTCACACGCTACACTCGTCTCCGCTGTGAGCATATACAGTAGTGTGGGCTGACGTCACACGCTACACTCCTCTCCGCTGCGAGCATGTACAGTGGTGTGAGCTGACGTCACACTCTACTCTCGTCTCCGCTGCGAGCATTTACAGTGGTGTGGGCTGACGTCACACGCTACACCCTTCTCCACTGCGAGCATATACAGTAGTGTGGGCTGACGTCACACGCTACACTCCTTTCCGCTGCGAGCATGTACAGTGGTGTGAGCTGACGTCACATTCTACACTCGTCTCCGCTGCGAGCATGTACAGTGGTGTGAGCTGACGTCACACGCTACACTCGTCTCCGCTGCGAGCATGTACAGTGGTGTGGGCTGACGTCACACGCTACACCCTTCTCCACTGCGAGCATATACAGTGGTGTGAGCTGACGTCACACGCTACACTCGTCTCCACTGCGAGCATGTACAGTGGTGTGGGCTGACGTCACACGCTACACTCGTCTCCGCTGTGAGCATGTACAGTGGTGTGAGCTGACGTCACACGCTACACTCCTCTCCGCTGTGATCATGTACAGTGGTGTGGGCTGACGTCTCACGCTACACTCCTCTCCGCTGTGAGCATGTACAGTGGTGTGAGCTGACGTCACACGCTACACTCGTCTCCACTGCGAGCATGTACAGTGGTGCGGGCTGACGTCACACGCTACACTCGTCTCCACTGCGAGCATGTACAGTGTTGTGAGCTGACTTCACACGCTACACTCGTCTCCACTGCGAGCATGTACAGTGGTGTGAGCTGACGTCACGCGCTACACTCCTCTCCACTGTGAGCATGTACAGTGGTGTGAGCTGACGTCACACGCTACACTCGTCTTCACTGCGAGCATGTACAGTGGTGTGGGCTGACGTCACACGCTTCACTCGTCTCCACTGCGAGCATGTACAGTGGCGTGAGCTGTCGTCACACGCTACACTCCTCTCCACTGCGAGCATGTACAGTGGTGTGGGCTGACGTCACACGCTACACTCGTCTCCACTGTGAGCATGTACAGTGGTGTGGGCTGACGTCTCACGCTACACTCCTCTCCACTGCGAGCATGTACAGTGGTGTGAGCTGACGTCACACGCTACACTCGTCTCCACTGCGATTATGTACAGTGGTATGAGCTGACTTCACACGCTACGCTCGTCTCCACTGCGAGCATGTACAGTGGTGTGGGCTGACGTCACACGCTACACTCCTCTCCACTGCGAGCATGTACAGTGGTGTGAGCTGACGTCACACGCTACACTCGTCTCCACTGTGAGCATGTACAGTGGTGTGAGCTGACTTCACACGCTACGCTCGTCTCCACTGCGAGCATGTACAGTGGTGCGGGCTGACGTCACACGCTACACTCGTCTCCACTGCGAACATGTACAGTCGTGTGGGCTGACGTCACACGCTTCACTCGTCTCCACTGGGAGCATGTACAGTGGTGTGGGCTGACGTCACACGCTACGCTCGTCTCCACTGCGAGCATGTACAGTGGTGCGGGCTGACGTCACACGCTACACTCGTCTCCACTGCGAGCATGTACACTGGTGTGGGCTGACGTCACACGCTACACTCGTCTCCACTGCGTGCATGTACAGTGGTGTGGGCTGACGTCACACGCTACACTCGTCTCCACTGCGAGCATGTACAGTGGTGCGGGCTGACGTCACACGCTACGCTCGTCTCCACTGCGAGCATGTACAGTGGTGTGGGCTGACGTCACACGCTACGCTCGTCTCCACTGCGAGCATGTACAGTGGTGTGGGCTGACGTCACACGCTACACTCCTCTCCACTGCGAGCAAGTACAGTGGTGTGAGCTGACGTCACACGCTACACTCGTCTCCACTGTGAGCATGTACAGTGGTGTGAGCTGACTTCACACGCTACGCTCGTCTCCACTGCGAGCATGTACAGTGGTGCGGGCTGACGTCACACGCTACACTCGTCTTCACTGCGAGCATGTACAGTGGTGTGGGCTGACGTCACACGCTACACTCGTCTCCACTGGGAGCATGTACAGTGGTGTGGGCTGACGTCACACGCTACACTCGTCTCCACTGCGAGCATGTACAGTGGTGTGGGCTGACGTCACACGCTACACTCGTCTCCACTGCGAGCATGTACAGTGGTGCGGGCTGACGTCACACGCTACACTCGTCTCCGCTGGGAGCATGTACAGTGGTGTGGGCTGACGTCACACGCTACACTCCTCTCCACTGCGAGCATGTACAGTGGTGTGAGCTGACTTCACACGCTACGCTCGTCTCCACTGCGAGCATGTACAGTGGTGTGAGCTGACGTCACACGCTACACTCGTCTCCACTGCGAGCATGTACAGTGGTGCGGGCTGACGTCACATGATACACTCGTCTCCACTGCGAGCATGTACAGTGGTGTGAGCTGACGTCACACGATACAATCCTCTCCACTGCGAGCATGTACAATGGTGTGAGCTGACGTCACACGCTACACTCGTCTCCACTGCGAGCATGTACAGTGGTGTGGGCTGACGTCACACGCTTCACTCGTCTCCACTGCGAGCATGTACAGTGGTGTGAGCTGACGTCACTCGCTACACTCGTCTCCACTGCGAGCATGTACAGTGGTGTGGGCTGACGTCACACGCTACACTCGTCCCCACTGTGAGCATGTACAGTGGTGTGGGCTGACGTCACACGCTACACTCGTCTCCACTGCGAGCATGTACACTGGTGTGAGCTGATGTCACACGTTACACTCCTCTCCACTGCGAGCATGTACTGTGGTGTGAGCTGACGTCACACGCTACACTCGTCTCCACTGCGAGCATGTACAGTGGTGTGAGCTGACGTCACACGCTACACTCCTCTCCACTGTGAGCATGTACAGTGGTGTGGGCTGACGTCACACCCTACACTCGTCTCCACTGCGAGCATGTACAGCGGTGTGAGCTGACGTCACACGCTACACTCGTCTCCACTGCGAGCATGTACAGTGGTGTGGCCTGACGTCACACGCTCACTCGTCTCCGCTGCGCGCATGTACAGTGGTGTGAGCTAACGTCACACGCTACACTCGTCTCCGCTGCGCGCATGTACAGTGGTGTGGGCTGACGTCACACGCTACACTAGTCTCCACTGCGAGCATGTACAGTGGTGCGGGCTGACGTCACACGCTACACTCGTCTCCACTGCGAGCATGTACACTGGTGTGAGCTGACGTCACACGCTAAACTCGTCTCCACTGCGAGCATGTACAGTGGTGTGGGCTGACGTCACACGCTACACTTTTCTCCGCTGGGAGCATGTACAGTGGTGTGAGCTGACTTCAGACGCTACACTCGTCTCCAATGCGAGCATGTACAGCGGTGTGAGCTGACGTCACACGCTAATCTCGTCTCCACTGCGAGCATGTACAGTGGTGTGAGCTGACGTCACACGCTACACTCGTCTCCACTGTGAGCATGTACAGTGGTGTGGGCTGACGTCACACGCTACACTCCTTTCCGCTGCGAGCATGTACAGTGGTGTGAGCTGACGTCACACGCTACACTCGTCTCCACTGCGAGCATGTACAGTGGTGTTGGCTGACGTCACACGCTACACTCGTCTCCGCTGTGAGCATATACAGTAGTGTGAGCTGACGTCACACGCTACACTCCTCTCCGCTGCGAGCATGTACAGTGGTGTGAGCTGACCTCACACTCTACACTCGTCTCCGCTGCGAGCATGTACAGTGGTGTGAGCTGACGTCACACGCTACACTCGTCTCCGCTGCGAGCATGTACAGTGGTGTGGGCTGACGTCACACGCTACACCCTTCTCCACTGCGATCATATACAGTGGTGTGAGCTGACGTCACACGCTACACTCGTCTCCACTGCGAGCATATACAGTGGTGTGAGCTGACGTCACACGCTAAACTCGTCTCCACTGCGAGCATATACAGTGGTGTGGGCTGACGTCACACGCTACACTCGTCTCCACTGCGATCATGTACAGTGGTGTGAGCTGACGTCACACGCTACACTCGTCTCCACTGCGAGCATGTACAGTGGTGTGAGCTGACGTCCCACGCTAAACTCGTCTCCACTGCGAGCATGTACAGTGGTGTGAGCTGACGTCACACGCTAAACTCGTCTCCACTGCGACCATGTACAGTGGTGTGGGCTGACGTCACACGCTACACTTTTCTCCGCTGGGAGCATGTACAGTGGTGTGAGCTGACTTCAGACGCTACACTCGTCTCCACTACGAGCATGTACAGTGGTGTGAGCTGACGTCACAGGCTAAACTCGTCTCCACTGCGAGCATGTACAGTGGTGTGAGCTGACGTCACACGCTACACTCGTCTCCACTGTGAGCATGTACAGTGGTGTGGGCTGACGTCACACGCTACACTCCTTTCCGCTGCGAGCATGTACAGTGGTGTGAGCTGACGTCACACGCTACACTCGTCTCCACTGCGAGCATGTACAGTGGTGTTGGCTGACGTCACACGCTACACTCGTCTCCGCTGTGAGCATATACAGTAGTGTGGGCTGACGTCACACGCTACACTCCTCTCCGCTGCGAGCATGTACAGTGGTGTGAGCTGACGTCACACTCTACTCTCGTCTCCGCTGCGAGCATGTACAGTGGTGTGGGCTGACGTCACACGCTACACCCTTCTCCACTGCGAGCATATACAGTGGTGTGAGCTGACGTCACACGCTACACTCGTCTCCACTGCGAGCATGTACAGTGGTGTGGGCTGACGTCACACGCTACACTCGTCTCCGCTGTGAGCATGTACAGTGGTGTGAGCTGACGTCACACGCTACACTCCTCTCCGCTGTGAGCATGTACAGTGGTGTGAGCTGACGTCACACGCTACACTCCTCTGCGCTGTGAGCATGTACATCGGTGTGAGCTGACGTCACACGCTACACTCGTGTCCACTGCGAGCATGTACAGTGGTGCGGGCTGACGTCACACGCTACACTCATCTCCACTGCGAGCATGTACAGTGGTGTGGGCTGACGTCACACGCTACACTCCTCTCCGCTGCGAGCATGTATAGTGGTGCGGGCTGACGTCACACGCTACACTCGTCTCCACTGCGAGCATGTACAGTGGTGTGAGCTGACGTCACACGCTACACTCGTCTCCACTGCGAGCATGTACAGTGGTGTGAGCTGACTTCACACGCTACGCTCGTCTCCACTGCGAGCATGTATAGTGGTGTGGGCTGACGTCACACGCTACACTCCTCTCCACTGCGAGCATGTACAGTGGTGTGAGCTGACCTCCCACGCTACACTCGTCTCCACTGCGAGCATGTACAGTGGTGTGAGCTGACGTCACACGCTACACTCGTCTCCACTGCGAGCATGTACAGTGGTGTGGGCTGACGTCACACGCTTCACTCGTCTCCACTGCGAGCATGTACAGTGGTGTGAGCTGACGTCACACGCTACACTCGTCTCCACTGCGAGCATGTACAGTGGTGTGGGCTGACGTCACACGCTACACTCGTCCCCACTGTGAGCATGTACAGTGGTGTGGGCTGACGTCACACGCTACACTCGTCTCCACTGCGAGCATGTACACTGGTGTGAGCTGATGTCACACGTTACACTCCTCTCCACTGCGAGCATGTACTGTGGTGTGAGCTGACGTCACACGCTACACTCGTCTCCACTGCGAGCATGTACAGTGGTGTGAGCTGACGTCACACGCTACACTCCTCTCCACTGTGAGCATGTACAGTGGTGTGGGCTGACGTCACACCCTACACTCGTCTCCACTGCGAGCATGTACAGTGGTGTGGGCTGACGTCACACGCTACACTTGTCTCCACTGCGAACATGTACAGTGGTGCGGGCTGACGTCACACGCTACACTCGTCTCCACTGCGAGCATGTACACTGGTATGAGCTGACGTCACACGCTAAACTCGTCTGCACTGCGAGCATGTACAGTGGTGTGGGCTGACGTCACACGCTACACTTTTCTCCGCTGGGAGCATGTACAGTGGTGTGAGCTGACTTCAGACGCTACACTCGTCTCCAATGCGAGCATGTACAGTGGTGTGAGCTGACGTCACACGCTAAACTCGTCTCCACTGCGAGCATGTACAGTGGTGTGAGCTGACGTCACACGCTACACTCGTCTCCACTGTGAGCATGAACAGTGGTGTGGGCTGACGTCACACGCTACACTCCTTTCCGCTGCGAGCATGTACAGTGGTGTGAGCTGACGTCACACGCTACACTCGTCTCCACTGCGAGCATGTACAGTGGTGTTGGCTGACGTCACACGCTACACTGGTCTCCGCTGTGAGCATATACAGTAGTGTGGGCTGACGTCACACGCTACACTCCTCTCCACTGCGAGCATGTACAGTGGTGTGAGCTGACCTCACACTCTACACTCGTCTCCGCTGCGAGCATGTACAGTGGTGTGAGCTGACGTCACACGCTACACTCGTCTCCGCTGCGAGCATGTACAGTGGTGTGGGCTGACGTCACACGCTATACCCTTCTCCACTGCGATCATATACAGTGGTGTGAGCTGACGTCACACGCTACACTCGTCTCCACTGCGAGCATATACAGTGGTGTGAGCTGACGTCACACGCTAAACTCGTCTCCACTGCGAGCATATACAGTGGTGTGGGCTGACGTCACACGCTACACTCGTCTCCACTGCGATCATGTACAGTGGTGTGAGCTGACGTCACACGCTACACTCGTCTCCACTGCGAGCATGTACAGTGGTGTGAGCTGACGTCCCACGCTAAACTCGTCTCCACTGCGAGCATGTACAGTGGTGTGAGCTGACGTCACACGCTAAACTCGTCTCCACTGCGAGCATGTACAGTGGTGTGGGCTGACGTCACACGCTACACTTTTCTCCGCTGGGAGCATGTACAGTGGTGTGAGCTGACTTCAGACGCTACACTCGTCTCCACTACGAGCATGTACAGTGGTGTGAGCTGACGTCACAGGCTAAACTCGTCTCCACTGCGAGCATGTACAGTGGTGTGAGCTGACGTCACACGCTACACTCGTCTCCACTGTGAGCATGTACAGTGGTGTGGGCTGACGTCACACGCTACACTCCTTTCCGCTGCGAGCATGTACAGTGGTGTGAGCTGACGTCACACGCTACACTCGTCTCCACTGCGAGCATGTACAGTGGTCTTGGCTGACGTCACACGCTACACTCGTCTCCGCTGTGAGCATATACAGTAGTGTGGGCTGACGTCACACGCTACACTCCTCTCCGCTGCGAGCATGTACAGTGGTGTGAGCTGACGTCACACTCTACTCTCGTCTCCGCTGCGAGCATGTACAGTGGTTTGGGCTGACGTCACACGCTACACCCTTCTCCACTGCGAGCATATACAGTGGTGTGAGCTGACGTCACACGCTACACTCGTCTCCACTGCGAGCATGTACAGTGGTGTGGGCTGACGTCACACGCTACACTCGTCTCCGCTGTGAGCATGTACAGTGGTGTGAGCTGACGTCACACGCTACACTCCTCTCCGCTGTGAGCATGTACAGTGGTGTGAGCTGACGTCACACGCTACACTCCTCTGCGCTGTGAGCATGTACATTGGTGTGAGCTGACGTCACACGCTACACTCGTGTCCACTGCGAGCATGTACAGTGGTGCGGGCTGACGTCACACGCTACACTCGTCTCCACTGCGAGCATGTACAGTGGTGTGGGCTGACGTCACACGCTACACTCCTCTCCACTGCGAGCATGTACAGTGGTGTGAGCTGACGTCACACGCTACACTCGTCTCCACTGTGAGCATGTACAGTGGTGTGAGCTGACTTCACACGCTACGCTCGTCTCCACTGCGAGCATGTATAGTGGTGCGGGCTGACGTCACACGCTACACTCGTCTCCACTGCGAGCATGTACAGTGGTGTGAGCTGACGTCACACGCTACACTCGTCTCCACTGCGAGCATGTACAGTGGTGTGAGCTGACTTCACACGCTACGCTCGTCTCCACTGCGAGCATGTACAGTGGTGTGGGCTGACGTCACACGCTACACTCCTCTCCACTGCGAGCATGTACAGTGGTGTGAGCTGACGTCACACGCTACACTCGTCTCCACTGTGAGCATGTACAGTGGTGTGAGCTGACTTCACACGCTACGCTCGTCTCCACTGCGAGCATGTACAGTGGTGCGGGCTGACATCACACGCTACACTCGTCTCCACTGCGAGCATGTACAGTGGTGTGGGCTGACGTCACACGCTACACTCGTCTCCACTGGGAGCATGTACAGTGGTGTGGGCTGACGTCACACGCTACACTCGTCTCCACTGCGAGCATGTACAGTGGTGTGGGCTGACGTCACACGCTACACTCGTCTCCACTGCGAGCATGTACAGTGGTGCGGGCTGACGTCACACGCTACGCTCGTCCCCACTGCGAGCATGTACAGTGGTGCGGGCTGACGTCACACGCTACACTCGTCTCCGCTGGGAGCATGTACAGTGGTGAGGGCTGACGTCACACGCTACACTCGTCTCCACTGCGAACATATACAGTGGTGTGAGCTGACTTCACACGCTACGCTCGTCTCCACTGCGAGCATGTACAGTGGTGTGAGCTGACGTCACACGCTACACTCGTCTCCACTGCGAGCATGTACAGTGGTGCGGGCTGACGTCACACGCTACACTCGTCTCCACTGCGAGCATGTACAGTGGTGTGAGCTGACGTCACACGCTACAATCCTCTCCACTGCGAGCATGTACAGTGGTGTGAGCTGACGTCACACGCTACACTCGTCTCCACTGCGAGCATGTACAGTGGTGTGGGCTGACGTCACACGCTTCACTCGTCTCCACTGCGAGCATGTACAGTGGTGTGAGCTGACGTCACACGCTACACTCGTCTCCACTGCGAGCATGTACAGTGGTGTGGGCTGACGTCACACGCTACACTCGTCCCCACTGTGAGCATGTACAGTGGTGTGGGCTGACGTCACACGCTACACTCGTCTCCACTGCGAGCATGTACACTGGTGTGAGCTGATGTCACACGTTACACTCCTCTCCACTGCGAGCATGTACTGTGGTGTGAGCTGACGTCACACGCTACACTCGTCTCCACTGCGAGCATGTACAGTGGTGTGAGCTGACGTCACACGCTACACTCCTCTCCACTGTGAGCATGTACAGTGGTGTGGGCTGACGTCACACCCTACACTCGTCTCCACTGCGAGCATGTACAGTGGTGTGAGCTGACCTCACACGCTACACTCGTCTCCACTGCGAGCATGTACAGTGGTGTGGCCTGACGTCACACGCTCACTCGTCTCCGCTGCGCGCATGTACAGTGGTGTGAGCTAACGTCACACGCTACACTCGTCTCCGCTGCGCGCATGTACAGTGGTGTGGGCTGACGTCACACGCTACACTAGTCTCCACTGCGAGCATGTACAGTGGTGCGGGCTGACGTCACACGCTACACTCGTCTCCACTGCGAGCATGTACACTGGTGTGAGCTGACGTCACACGCTAAACTCGTCTCCACTGCGAGCATGTACAGTGGTGTGGGCTGACGTCACACGCTACACTTTTCTCCGCTGGGAGCATGTACAGTGGTGTGAGCTGACTTCAGACGCTACACTCGTCTCCAATGCGAGCATGTACAGTGGTGTGAGCTGACGTCACACGCTAAACTCGTCTCCACTGCGAGCATGTACAGTGGTGTGAGCTGACGTCACACGCTACACTCGTCTCCACTGTGAGCATGTACAGTGGTGTGGGCTGACGTCACACGCTACACACCTTTCCGCTGCGAGCATGTACAGTGGTGTGAGCTGACGTCACACGCTACACTCGTCTCCACTGCGAGCATGTACAGTGGTGTTGGCTGACGTCACACGCTACACTCGTCTCCGCTGTGAGCATATACAGTAGTGTGGGCTGACGTCACACGCTACACTCCTCTCCGCTGCGAGCATGTACAGTGGTGTGAGCTGACCTCACACTCTACACTCGTCTCCGCTGCGAGCATGTACAGTGGTGTGAGCTGACGTCACACGCTACACTCGTCTCCGCTGCGAGCATGTACAGTGGTGTGGGCTGACGTCACACGCTACACCCTTCTCCACTGCGATCATATACAGTGGTGTGAGCTGACGTCACACGCTACACTCGTCTCCACTGCGAGCATGTACAGTGGTGTGAGCTGACGTCACACGCTAAACTCGTCTCCACTGCGAGCATATACAGTGGTGTGGGCTGACGTCACACGCTACACTCGTCTCCACTGCGATCATGTACAGTGGTGTGAGCTGACGTCACACGCTACACTCGTCTCCACTGCGAGCATGTACAGTGGTGTGAGCTGACGTCACACGCTAAACTCGTCTCCACTGCGAGCATGTTCAGTGGTGTGAGCTGACGTCACACGCTACACTCGTCTCCACTGTGAGCATGTACAGTGGTGTGGGCTGACGTCACACGCCACACTCCTTTCCGCTGCGAGCATGTACAGTGGTGTGAGCTGACGTCACACGCTACACTCGTCTCCACTGCGAGCATGTACAGTGGTGTTGGCTGACGTCACACGCTACACTCGTCTCCGCTGTGAGCATATACAGTAGTGTGGGCTGACGTCACACGCTACACTCCTTTCCGCTGCGAGCATGTACAGTGGTGTGAGCTGACGTCACACTCTACTCTCGTCTCCGCTGCGAGCATGTACAGTGGTGTGGGCTGACGTCACACGCTACAACCTTCTCCACTGCGAGCATATACAGTAGTGTGGGCTGATGTCACACGCTACACTCCTCTCCGCTGCGAGCATGTACAGTGGTGTGAGCTGACGTCACACTCTACACTCGTCTCCGCTGCGAGCATGTACAGTGGTGTGAGCTGACGTCACACGCTACACTCGTCTCCGCTGCGAGCATGTACAGTGGTGTGGGCTGACGTCACACGCTACAACCTTCTCCACTGCGAGCATATACGGTGGTGTGAGCTGACGTCACACGCTACACTCGTCTCCACTGCGAGCATGTACAGTGGTGTGGGATGACGTCACACGCTACACTCGTCTCCGCTGTGAGCATGTAGAGTGGTGTGAGCTGACGTCACACGCTACACTCCTCTCCGCTGTGAGCATGTACAGTGGTGTGGGCTGACGTCTCACGCTACACTCCTCTCCGCTGTGAGCATGTACAGTGGTGTGAGCTGACGTCACACGCTACACTCGTCTCCACTGCGAGCATGTACAGTGGTGCGGGCTGACGTCACACGCTACACTCGTCTCCACTGCGAGCATGTACAGTGTTGTGAGCTGACTTCACACGCTACACTCGTCTCCACTGCGAGCATGTACAGTGGTGTGAGCTGACGTCACACGCTACACTCCTCTCCACTGTGAGCATGTACAGTGGTGTGAGCTGACGTCACACGCTACACTCGTCTTCACTGCGAGCATGTACAGTGGTGTGGGCTGACGTCACACGCTTCACTCGTCTCCACTGCGAGCATGTACAGTGGCGTGAGCTGACGTCACACGCTACACTCCTCTCCACTGCGAGCATGTACAGTGGTGTGAGCTGCCGTCACACGCTACACTCGTCTCCACTGCGAGCATGTACAGTGGTGTTCGCTGACGTCACACGCTACACTCGTCTCCACTGCGAGCAAGTACAGTGGTGTGAGCTGACGTCACACGCTACACTCCTCTCCACTGTGAGCATGTACAGTGGTGTGGGCTGACGTCACACCCTACACTCGTCTCCACTGCGAGCATGTACAGTGGTGTGAGCTGACGTCACACGCTACACTCGTCTCCACTGCGAGCATGTACAGTGGTGTGGGCTGACGTCACACGCTACACTCGTCTCCACTGCGAGCATGTACAGTGGTGTGAGCTGACCTCACACGCTACACTCGTCTCCACTGTGAGCATGTACAGTGGTGTGGGCTGACGTCACACGCTACACTCGTCTCCACTGCGAGCATGTACAGTGGTGCGGGCTGACGTCACACGCTACGCTCGTCTCCACTGCGAGCATGTACAGTGGTGTGGGCTGACGTCACACGCTACACTCGTCTCCACTGCGAGCATGTACAGTGGTGTGGGCTGACGTCACACGCTACACTCGTCTCCACTGCGAGCATGTACAGTGGTGCGGGCTGACGTCACACGCTACGCTCGTCTCCACTGCGAGCATGTACAGTGGTGCGGGCTGACGTCACACGCTACACTCGTCTCCGCTGGGAGCATGTACAGTGGTGTGGGCTGACGTCACACGCTACACTCGTCTCCACTGCGAGCATGTACAGTGGTGTGAGCTGACTTCACACGCTACGCTCGTCTCCACTGCGAGCATGTACAGTGGTGTGAGCTGACGTCACACGCTACACTTGTCTCCACTGCGAGCATGTACAGTGGTGCGGGCTGACGTCACACGCTACACTCGTCTCCACTGCGAGCATGTACAGTGGTGTGAGCTGACGTCACACGCTACAATCCTCTCCACTGCGAGCATGTACAGTGGTGTGAGCTGACGTCACACGCTACACTCGTCTCCACTGCGAGCATGTACAGTGGTGTGGGCTGACGTCACACGCTTCACTCGTCTCCACTGCGAGCATGTACAGTGGTGTGAGCTGACGTCACACGCTACACTCGTCTCCACTGCGAGCATGTACAGTGGTGTGGGCTGACGTCACACGCTACACTCGTCCCCACTGTGAGCATGTACAGTGGTGTGGGCTGACGTCACTCGCTACACTCGTCTCCACTGCGAGCATGTACACTGGTGTGAGCTGATGTCACACGTTACACTCCTCTCCACTGCGAACATGTACTGTGGTGTGAGCTGACGTCACTCGCTACACTCGTCTCCACTGCGAGCATGTCCAGTGGTGTGAGCTGACGTCACACGCTACACTCCTCTCCACTGTGAGCATGTACAGTGGTGTGGACTGACGTCACACCCTACACTCGTCTCCACTGCGAGCATGTACAGTGGTCTGAGCTGACGTCACACGCTACACTCGTCTCCACTGCGAGCATGTACAGTGGTGTGGCCTGACGTCACACGCTCACTCGTCTCCGCTGCGCGCATGTACAGTGGTGTGAGCTGACGTCACACGCTACACTCGTCTCCGCTGCGCGCATGTACAGTGGTGTGGGCTGACGTCACACGCTACACTAGTCTCCACTGCGAGCATGTACAGTGGTGCGGGCTGACGTCACACGCTACACTCGTCTCCACTGCGAGCATGTACAGTGGTGTGAGCTGACGTCACACGCTAAACTCGTCTCCACTGCGAGCATGTACAGTGGTGTGGGCTGACGTCACACGCTACACTTTTCTCCGCTGGGAGCATGTACAGTGGTGTGAGCTGACTTCAGACGCTACACTCGTCTCCACTGCGAGCATGTACAGTGGTGTGAGCTGACGTCACACGCTAAACTCGTCTCCACTGCGAGCATGTACAGTGGTGTGAGCTGACGTCACACGCTACACTCGTCTCCACTGTGAGCATGTACAGTCGTGTGGGCTGACGTCACACGCTACACTCCTTTCCGCTGCGAGCATGTACAGTGGTGTGAGCTGACGTCACACGCTACACTCGTCTCCACTGCGAGCATGTACAGTGGTGTTGGCTGACGTCACACGCTACACTCGTCTCCGCTGTGAGCATATACAGTAGTGTGGGCTGACGTCACACGCTACACTCCTCTCCGCTGCGAGCATGTACAGTGGTGTGAGCTGACCTCACACTCTCCACTCGTCTCCGCTGCGAGCATGTACAGTGGTGTGAGCTGACGTCACACGCTACACTCGTCTCCGCTGCGAGCATGTACAGTGGTGTGGGCTGACGTCACACGCTACACCCTTCTCCACTGCGATCATATACAGTGGTGTGAGCTGACGTCACACGCTACACTCGTCTCCACTGCGAGCATGTACAGTGGTGTGAGCTGACGTCACACGCTACACTCGTCTCCACTGCGAGCATGTACAGTGGTGTTGGCTGACGTCACACGCTACACTCGTCTCCGCTGTGAGCATATACAGTAGTGTGGGCTGACGTCACACGCTACACTCCTCTCCGCTGCGAGCATGTACAGTGGTGTGAGCTGACGTCACACTCTACTCTCGTCTCCGCTGCGAGCATGTACAGTGGTGTGGGCTGACGTCACACGCTACACCCTTCTCCACTGCGAGCATATACAGTAGTGTGGGCTGACGTCACACGCTACACTCCTCTCCGCTGCGAGCATGTACAGTGGTGTGAGCTGACGTCACACTCTACACTCGTCTCCGCTGCGAGCATGTACAGTGGTGTGAGCTGACGTCACACGCTACACCCTTCTCCACTGCGAGCATATACAGTGGTGTGAGCTGACGTCACACGCTACACTCGTCTCCACTGCTAGAATGTACAGTGGTGTGGGCTGACGTCACACGCTACACTCGTCTCCGCTGTGAGCATGTACAGTGGTGTGAGCTGACGTCACACGCTATACTCCTCTCCGCTGTGAGCATGTACAGTGGTGTGGGCTGACGTCTCACGCTACACTCCTCTCCGCTGTGAGCATGTACAGTGGTGTGAGCTGACGTCACACGCTACACTCGTCTCCACTGCGAGCATGTACAGTGTTGTGGGCTGACTTCACACGCTACACTCGTCTCCACTGCGAGCATGTACAGTGGTGTGAGCTGACGTCACACGCTACACTCCTCTCCACTGTGAGCATGTACAGTGGTGTGAGCTGACGTCACACGCTACACTCGTCTTCACTGCGAGCATGTACAGTGGTGTGGGCTGACGTCACACGCTTCACTCGTCTCCACTGCGAGCATGTACAGTGGCGTGAGCTGTCGTCACACCCTACACTCCTCTCCACTGCGAGCATGTACAGTGGTGTGAGCTGACGTCACACGCTACACTCGTCTCCACTGCGAGCATGTACAGTGGTGTTGGCTGACGTCACACGCTACACTCGTCTCCACTGCGAGCAAGTACAGTGGTGTGAGCTGACGTCACACGCTACACTCCTCTCCACTGTGAGCATGTACAGTGGTGTGGGCTGACGTCACACCCTACACTCGTCTCCACTGCGAGCATGTACAGTGGTGTGAGCTGACGTCACACGCTACACTCGTCTCCACTGCGAGCATGTACAGTGGTGTGGGCTGACGTCACACGCTACACTCGTCTCCACTGCGAGCATGTACAGTGGTGTGGGCTGACGTTACACGCTACACTCGTCTCCACTGCAAGCATGTACAGTGGTGTGAGCTGACCTCACACGCTACACTCGTCTTCACTGTGAGCATGTACAGTGGTGTGGGCTGACGTCACAGGCTACACTCGTCTCCACTGCGAGCATGTACAGTGGTGTAAGCTGACGTCACACGCTAAACTCGTCTCGACTGCGAGCATGTACAGTGGTGTGAGCTGACGTCACACGCTACACTCGTCTCCACTGTGAGCATGTACAGTGGTGTGGGCTGACGTCACACGCTACACTCCTCTCCACTGCGAGCATGTACTGTGGTGTGAGCTGACGTCACACGCTACACTCGTCTCCACTGCGAGCATGTACAGTGGTGTGAGCTGACGTCACACGCTACACTCCTCTCCACTGTGAGCATGTACAGTGGTGTGGGCTGACGTCGCACCCTACACTCCTCTCCACTGCGAGCATGTACAGTGGTGTGAGCTGACGTCACACGCTACACTCGTCTCCACTGCGAGCATGTACAGTGGTGTGGGCTGACGTCACACGCTCACTCGTCTCCGCTGCGCGCATGTACAGTGGTGTGAGCTGACGTCACACGCTACACTCGTCTCCGCTGCGCGCATGTACAGTGGTGTGGGCTGACGTCACACGCTACACTAGTCTCCACTGCGAGCATGTACAGTGGTGCGGTCTGACGTCACACGCTACACTCGTCTCCACTGCGAGCATGTACAGTGGTGTGAGCTGACGTCACACGCTAAACTCGTCTCCACTGCGAGCATGTACAGTGGTGAGGGCTGACGTCACACGCTACACTTTTCTCCGCTGGGAGCATGTACAGTGGTGTGAGCTGACTTCTGACGCTACACTCTTCTCCACTGCGAGCATGTACAGTGGTGTGAGCTGACGTCACACGCTAAACTCGTCTCCACTGCGAGCATGTACAGTGGTGTGAGCTGACGTCACACGCTACACTCGTCTCCACTGTGAGCATGTACAGTGGTGTGGGCTGACGTCACACGCTACACTCCTTTCCGCTGCGAGCATGTACATTGGTGTGAGCTGACGTCACACGCTACACTCGTCTCCACTGCGAGCATGTACAGTGGTGTTGGCTGACGTCACACGCTACACTCGTCTCCGCTGTGAGCATATACAGTAGTGTGGGCTGACGTCACACGCTACACTCCTCTCCGCTGCGAGCATGTACAGTGGTGTGAGCTGACGTCACACTCTACACTCGTCTCCGCTGCGAGCATGTACAGTGGTGTGAGCTGACGTCACACGCTACACTCGTCTCCGCTGCGAGCATGTACAGTGGTGTGGGCTGACGTCACACGCTACACCCTTCTCCACTGCGATCATATACAGTGGTGTGAGCTGACGTCACACGCTACACTCGTCTCCACTGCGAGCATGTACAGTGGTGTGAGCTGACGTCACACGCTAAACTCGTCTCCACTGCGAGCATATACAGTGGTGTGGGCTGACGTCACACGCTACACTCGTCTCCAACTCGATCATGTACAGTGGTGTGAGCTGACGTCACACGCTACACTCGTCTCCACTGCGAGCATATACAGTGGTGTGAGCTGACGTCACACGCTAAACTCGTCTCCACTGCGATCATGTACAGTGGTGTGAGCTGACGTCACACGCTAAACTCGTCTCCACTGCGAGCATGTACAGTGGTGTGGGCTGACGTCACACGCTACACTTTTCTCCGCTGGGAGCATGTACAGTGGTGTGAGCTGTCTTCAGACGCTACACTCGTCTCCACTACGAGCATGTACAGTGGTGTGAGCTGACGTCACACGATAAACTCGTCTCCACTGCGAGCATGTACAGTGGTGTGAGCTGACGTCACACGCTAAACTCGTCTCCACTGCGAGCATGTACAGTGGTGTGGGCTGACGTCATACGCTACACTTTTCTCCGCTGGGAGCATGTACAGTGGTGTGAGCTGACTTCAGACGCTACACTCGTCTCCACTACGAGCATGTACAGTGGTGTGAGCTGACGTCACACGCTAAACTCGTCTCCACTGCGAGCATGTACAGTGGTGTGAGCTGACGTCACACGCTACACTCGTCTCCACTGTGAGCATGTACAGTGGTGTGGGCTGACGTCACACGCTACACTCCTTTCCGCTGCGAGCATGTACAGTGGTGTGAGCTGACGTCACACGCTACACTCGTCTCCACTGCGAGCATGTACCGTGGTGTTGGCTGACGTCACACGCTACACTCGTCTCCGCTGTGAGCATATACAGTAGTGTGGGCTGACGTCACACGCTACACTCCTCTCCGCTGCGAGCATGTACAGTGGTGTGAGCTGACGTCACACTCTACTCTCGTCTCCGCTGCGAGCATTTACAGTGGTGTGGGCTGACGTCACACGCTACACCCTTCTCCACTGCGAGCATATACAGTAGTGTGGGCTGACGTCACACGCTACACTCCTCTCCGCTGCGAGCATGTACAGTGGTGTGAGCTGACGTCACACTCTACACTCGTCTCCGCTGCGAGCATGTACAGTGGTGTGAGCTGACGTCACACGCTACACTCGTCTCCGCTGCGAGCATGTACAGTGGTGTGGGCTGACGTCACACGCTACACCCTTCTCCACTGCGAGCATATACAGTGGTGTGAGCTGACGTCACACGCTACACTCGTCTCCACTGCGAGCATGTACAGTGGTGTGGGCTGACGTCACACGCTACACTCGTCTCCGCTGTGAGCATGTACAGTGGTGTGAGCTGACGTCACACGCTACACTCCTCTCCGCTGTGATCATGTACAGTGGTGTGGGCTGACGTCTCACGCTACACTCCTCTCCGCTGTGAGCATGTACAGTGGTGTGAGCTGACGTCACACGCTACACTCGTCTCCACTGCGAGCATGTACAGTGGTGCGGGCTGACGTCACACGCTACACTCGTCTCCACTGCGAGCATGTACAGTGTTGTGAGCTGACTTCACACGCTACACTCGTCTCCACTGCGAGCATGTACAGTGGTGTGAGCTGACGTCACACGCTACACTCCTCTCCACTGTGAGCATGTACAGTGGTGTGAGCTGACGTCACACGCTACACTCGTCTTCACTGCGAGCATGTACAGTGGTGTGGGCTGACGTCACACGCTTCACTCGTCTCCACTGCGAGCATGTACAGTGGCGTGAGCTGTCGTCACACGCTACACTCCTCTCCATTGCGAGCATGTACAGTGGTGTGGGCTGACGTCACACGCTACACTCGTCTCCACTGCGAGCATGTACAGTGGTGTGGGCTGACGTCACACGCTACACTCGTCTCCACTGCGAGCATGTACAGTGGTGCGGGCTGACGTCACACGCTACGCTCGTCTCCACTGCGAGCATGTACAGTGGTGTGGGCTGACGTCACACGCTACACTCGTCTCCACTGCCAGCATGTACAGTGGTGTGGGCTGACGTCACACGCTACACTCGTCTCCACTGCGAGCATGTACAGTGGTGCGGGCTGACGTCACACGCTACGCTCGTCTCCACTGCGAGCATGTACAGTGGTGCGGGCTGACGTCACACGCTACACTCGTCTCCGCTGGGAGCATGAACAGTGGTGTGGGCTGACGTCACACGCTACACTCGTCTCCACTGCGAGCATGTACAGTGGTGTGAGCTGACTTCACACGCTACGCTCGTCTCCACTGCGAGCATGTACAGTGGTGTGAGCTGACGTCACACGCTACACTTGTCCCCACTGCGAGCATGTACAGTGGTGCGGGCTGACGTCACACGCTACACTCGTCTCCACTGCGAGCATGTACAGTGGTGTGAGCTGACGTCACACGCTACAATCCTCTCCACTGCGAGCATGTACAGTGGTGTGAGCTGACGTCACACGCTACACTCGTCTCCACTGCGAGCATGTTCAGTGGTGTGGGCTGACGTCACACGCTTCACTCGTCTCCACTGCGAGCATGTACAGTGGTGTGAGCTGACGTCACACGCTACACTCGTCTCCACTGCGAGCATGTACAGTGGTGTGGGCTGACGTCACACGCTACACTCGTCCCCACTGTGAGCATGTACAGTGGTGTGGGCTGACGTCACTCGCTACACTCGTCTCCACTGCGAGCATGTACACTGGTGTGAGCTGATGTCACACGTTACACTCCTCTCCACTGCGAACATGTACTGTGGTGTGAGCTGACGTCACTCGCTACACTCGTCTCCACTGCGAGCATGTACAGTGGTGTGAGCTGACGTCACACGCTACACTCCTCTCCACTGTGAGCATGTACAGTGGTGTGGGCTGACGTCACACCCTACACTCGTCTCCACTGCGAGCATGTACAGTGGTCTGAGCTGACGTCACACGCTACACTCGTCTCCACTGCGAGCATGTACAGTGGTGTGGCCTGACGTCACACGCTCACTCGTCTCCGCTGCGCGCATGTACAGTGGTGTGAGCTGACGTCACACGCTACACTCGTCTCCGCTGCGCGCATGTACAGTGGTGTGGGCTGACGTCACACGCTACACTAGTCTCCACTGCGAGCATGTACAGTGGTGCGGGCTGACGTCACACGCTACACTCGTCTCCACTGCGAGCATGTACAGTGGTGTGAGCTGACGTCACACGCTAAACTCGTCTCCACTGCGAGCATGTACAGTGGTGTGGGCTGACGTCACACGCTACACTTTTCTCCGCTGGGAGCATGTACAGTGGTGTGAGCTGACTTCAGACGCTACACTCGTCTCCACTGCGAGCATGTACAGTGGTGTGAGCTGACGTCACACGCTAAACTCGTCTCCACTGCGAGCATGTACAGTGGTGTGAGCTGACGTCACACGCTACACTCGTCTCCACTGTGAGCATGTACAGTCGTGTGGGCTGACGTCACACGCTACACTCCTTTCCGCTGCGAGCATGTACAGTGGTGTGAGCTGACGTCACACGCTACACTCGTCTCCACTGCGAGCATGTACAGTGGTGTTGGCTGACGTCACACGCTACACTCGTCTCCGCTGTGAGCATATACAGTAGTGTGGGCTGACGTCACACGCTACACTCCTCTCCGCTGCGAGCATGTACAGTGGTGTGAGCTGACCTCACACTCTACACTCGTCTCCGCTGCGAGCATATACAGTGGTGTGAGCTGACGTCACACGCTACACTCGTCTCCGCTGCGAGCATGTACAGTGGTGTGGGCTGACGTCACACGCTACACCCTTCTCCACTGCGATCATATACAGTGGTGTGAGCTGACGTCACACGCTACACTCGTCTCCACTGCGAGCATGTACAGTGGTGTGAGCTGACGTCACACGCTACACTCGTCTCCACTGCGAGCATGTGCAGTGGTGTTGGCTGACGTCACACGCTACACTCGTCTCCGCTGTGAGCATATACAGTAGTGTGGGCTGACGTCACACGCTACACTCCTCTCCGCTGCGAGCATGTACAGTGGTGTGAGCTGACGTCACACTCTACTCTCGTCTCCGCTGCGAGCATGTAAAGTGGTGTGGGCTGACGTCACACGCTACACCCTTCTCCACTGCGAGCATATACAGTAGTGTGGGCTGACGTCACACGCTACACTCCTCTCCGCTGCGAGCATGTACAGTGGTGTGAGCTGACGTCACACTCTACACTCGTCTCCGCTGCGAGCATGTACAGTGGTGTGAGCTGACGTCACACGCTACACCCTTCTCCACTGCGAGCATATACAGTGGTGTGAGCTGACGTCACACGCTACACTCGTCTCCACTGCGAGAATGTACAGTGGTGTGGGCTGACGTCACACGCTACACTCGTCTCCGTTGTGAGCATGTACAGTGGTGTGAGCTGACGTCACACGCTATACTCCTCTCCGCTGTGAGCATGTACAGTGGTGTGGGCTGACGTCTCACGCTACACTCCTCTCCGCTGTGAGCATGTACAGTGGTGTGAGCTGACGTCACACGCTACACTCGTCTCCACTGCGAGCATGTACAGTGGTACGGGCTGACGTCACACGCTACACTCGTCTCCACTGCGAGCATGTACAGTGTTGTGAGCTGACTTCACACGCTACACTCGTCTCCACTGCGAGCATGTACAGTGGTGTGAGCTGACGTCACACGCTACACTCCTCTCCACTGTGAGCATGTACAGTGGTGTGAGCTGACGTCACACGCTACACTCGTCTTCACTGCGAGCATGTACAGTGGTGTGGGCTGACGTCACACGCTTCACTCGTCTCCACTGCGAGCATGTACAGTGGCGTGAGCTGTCGTCACACCCTACACTCCTCTCCACTGCGAGCATGTACAGTGGTGTGAGCTGCCGTCACACGCTACACTCGTCTCCACTGCGAGCATGTACAGTGGTGTTGGCTGACGTCACACGCTACACTCGTCTCCACTGCGAGCAAGTACAGTGGTGTGAGCTGACGTCACACGCTACACTCCTCTCCACTGTGAGCATGTACAGTGGTGTGGGCTGACGTCACACCCTACACTCGTCTCCACTGCGAGCATGTACAGTGGTGTGAGCTGACGTCACACGCTACACTCGTCTCCACTGCGAGCATGTACAGTGGTGTGGGCTGACGTCACACGCTACACTCGTCTCCACTGCGAGCATGTACAGTGGTGTGGGCTGACGTTACACGCTACACTCGTCTCCACTGCTAGCATGTACAGTGGTGTGAGCTGACCTCACACGCTACACTCGTCTCCACTGTGAGCATGTACAGTGGTGTGGGCTGACGTCACAGGCTACACTCGTCTCCACTGCGAGCATGTACAGTGGTGTGAGCTGACGTCACACGCTAAACTCGTCTCCACTGCGAGCATGTACAGTGGTGTGAGCTGACGTCACACGCTACACTCGTCTCCACTGTGAGCATGTACAGTGGTGTGGGCTGACGTCACACGCTACACTCCTCTCCACTGCGAGCATGTACTGTGGTGTGAGCTGACGTCACACGCTACACTCGTCTCCACTGCGAGCATGTACAGTGGTGTGAGCTGACGTCACACGCTACACTCCTCTCCACTGTGAGCATGTACAGTGGTGTGGGCTGACGTCGCACCCTACACTCGTCTCCACTGCGAGCATGTACAGTGGTGTGAGCTGACGTCACACGCTACACTCGTCTCCACTGCGAGCATGTACAGTGGTGTGGGCTGACGTCACACGCTCACTCGTCTCCGCTGCGCGCATGTACAGTGGTGTGAGCTGACGTCACACGCTACACTCGTCTCCGCTGCGCGCATGTAGAGTGGTGTGGGCTGACGTCACACGCTACACTAGTCTCCACTGCGAGCATGTACAGTGGTGCGGTCTGACGTCACACGCTACACTCGTCTCCACTGCGAGCATGTACAGTGGTGTGAGCTGACGTCACACGCTAAACTCGTCTCCACTGCGAGCATGTACAGTGGTGAGGGCTGACTTCACACGCTACACTTTTCTCCGCTGGGAGCATGTACAGTGGTGTGAGCTGACTTCTGACGCTACACTCGTCTCCACTGCGAGCATGTACAGTGGTGTGAGCTGACGTCACACGCTAAACTCGTCTCCACTGCGAGCATGTACAGTGGTGTGAGCTGACGTCACACGCTACACTCGTCTCCACTGTGAGCATGTACAGTGGTGTGGGCTGACGTCACACGCTACACTCCTTTCCGCTGCGAGCATGTACATTGGTGTGAGTTGACGTCACACGCTACACTCGTCTCCACTGCGAGCATGTACAGTGATGTTGGCTGACGTCACACGCTACACTCGTCTCCGCTGTGAGCATATACAGTAGTGTGGGCTGACGTCACACGCTACACTCCTCTCCGCTGCGAGCATGTACAGTGGTGTGAGCTGACGTCACACTCTACACTCGTCTCCGCTGCGAGCATGTACAGTGGTGTGAGCTGACGTCACACGCTACACTCGTCTCCGCTGCGAGCATGTACAGTGGTGTGGGCTGACGTCACACGCTACACCCTTCTCCACTGCGATCATATACAGTGGTGTGAGCTGACGTCACACGCTACACTCGTCTCCACTGCGAGCATGTACAGTGGTGTGAGCTGACGTCACACGCTAAACTCGTCTCCACTGCGAGCATATACAGTGGTGTGGGCTGACGTCACACGCTACACTCGTCTCCACCTCGATCATGTACAGTGGTGTGAGCTGACGTCACACGCTACACTCGTCTCCACTGCGAGCATATACAGTGGTGTGAGCTGACGTCACACGCTAAACTCGTCTCCACTGCGATCATGTACAGTGGTGTGAGCTGACGTCACACGCTAAACTCGTCTCCACTGCGAGCATGTACAGTGGTGTGGGCTGACGTCACACGCTACACTTTTCTCCGCTGGGAGCATGTACAGTGGTGTGAGCTGTCTTCAGACGCTACACTCGTCTCCACTACGAGCATGTACAGTGGTGTGAGCTGACGTCACACGCTAAACTCGTCTCCACTGCGAGCATGTACAGTGGTGTGAGCTGACGTCACACGCTAAACTCGTCTCCACTGCGAGCATGTACAGTGGTGTGGGCTGACGTCATACGCTACACTTTTCTCCGCTGGGAGCATGTACAGTGGTGTGAGCTGACTTCAGACGCTACACTCGTCTCCACTACGAGCATGTACAGTGGTGTGAGCTGACGTCACACGCTAAACTCGTCTCCACTGCGAGCATGTACAGTGGTGTGAGCTGACGTCACACGCTACACTCGTCTCCACTGTGAGCATGTACAGTGGTGTGGGCTGACGTCACACGCTACACTCCTTTCCGCTGCGAGCATGTACAGTGGTGTGAGCTGACGTCACACGCTACACTCGTCTCCACTGCGAGCATGTACCGTGGTGTTGGCTGACGTCACACGCTACACTCGTCTCCGCTGTGAGCATATACAGTAGTGTGGGCTGACGTCACACGCTACACTCCTCTCCGCTGCGAGCATGTACAGTGGTGTGAGCTGACGTCACACTCTACTCTCGTCTCCACTGCGAGCATGTACAGTGGTGTGGGCTGACGTCACACGCTACACCCTTCTCCACTGCGAGCATATACAGTAGTGTGGGCTGACGTCACACGCTACACTCCTCTCCGCTGCGAGCATGTACAGTGGTGTGAGCTGACGTCACACTCTACACTCGTCTCCGCTGCGAGCATGTACAGTGGTGTGAGCTGACGTCACACGCTACACTCGTCTCCGCTGCGAGCATGTACAGTGGTGTGGGCTGACGTCACACGCTACACCCTTCTCCACTGCGAGCATATACAGTGGTGTGAGCTGACGTCACACGCTACACTCGTCTCCACTGCGAGCATGTACAGTGGTGTGGGCTGACGTCACACGCTACACTCGTCTCCGCTGTGAGCATGTACAGTGGTGTGAGCTGACGTCACACGCTACACTCCTCTCCGCTGTGATCATGTACAGTGGAGTGGGCTGACGTCTCACGCTACACTCCTCTCCGCTGTGAGCATGTACAGTGGTGTGAGCTGACGTCACACGCTACACTCGTCTCCACTGCGAGCATGTACAGTGGTGCGGGCTGACGTCACACGCTACACTCGTCTCCACTGCGAGCATGTACAGTGTTGTGAGCTGACTTCACACGCTACACTCGTCTCCACTGCGAGCATGTACAGTGGTGTGAGCTGACGTCACACGCTACACTCCTCTCCACTGTGAGCATGTACAGTGGTGTGAGCTGACGTCACACGCTACACTCGTCTTCACTGCGAGCATGTACAGTGGTGTGGGCTGACGTCACACGCTTCACTCGTCTCCACTGCGAGCATGTACAGTGGCGTGAGCTGTCGTCACACGCTACACTCCTCTCCACTGCGAGCATGTACAGTGGTGTGAGCTGCCGTCACACGCTACACTCGTCTCCACTGCGAGCATGTACAGTGGTGTTGGCTGACGTCACACGCTACACTCGTCTCCACTGCGAGCAAGTACAGTGGTGTGAGCTGACGTCACACGCTACACTCCTCTCCACTGTGAGCATGTACAGTGGTGTGGGCTGACGTCACACCCTACACTCGTCTCCACTGCGAGCATGTACAGTGGTGTGAGCTGACGTCACACGCTACACTCGTCTCCACTGCGAGCATGTACAGTGGTGTGGGCTGACGTCACACGCTACACTCGTCTCCACTGCGAGCATGTACAGTGGTGTGGGCTGACGTTACACGTTACACTCGTCTCCACTGCTAGCATGTACAGTGGTGTGAGCTGACCTCACACGCTACACTCGTCTCCACTGTGAGCATGTACAGTGGTGTGGGCTGACGTCACAGGCTACACTCGTCTCCACTGCGAGCATGTACAGTGGTGTGAGCTGACGTCACACGCTACACTCGTCTCCACTGCGAGCATGTACAGTGGTGTGGGCTGACGTCACACGCTACACTCGTCCCCACTGTGAGCATGTACAGTGGTGTGGGCTGACGTCACTCGCTACACTCGTCTCCACTGCGAGCATGTACACTGGTGTGAGCTGTCACACGTTACACTCCTCTCCACTGCGAACATGTACTGTGGTGTGAGCTGACGTCACACGCTACACTCGTCTCCACTGCGAGCATGTACAGTGGTGTGAGCTGACGTCACACGCTACACTCCTCTCCACTGTGAGCATGTACAGTGGTGTGGGCTGACGTCACACCCTACACTCGTCTCCACTGTGAGCATGTACAGTGGTGTGAGCTGACGTCACACGCTACACTCGTCTCCACTGCGAGCATGTACAGTGGTGTGGCCTGACGTCACACGCTCACTCGTCTCCGCTGCGCGCATGTACAGTGGTGTGAGCTGACGTCACACGCTACACTCGTCTCCGCTGCGCGCATGTACAGTGGTTTGGGCTGACGTCACACGCTACACTAGTCTCCACTGCGAGCATGTACAGTGGTGTGAGCTGCCGTCACACGCTACACTCGTCTCCACTGCGAGCATGTACAGTGGTGTGAGCTGACGTCACACGCTAAACTCGTCTCCACTGCGAGCATGTACAGTGGTGTGAGCTGACGTCACACGCTACACTCGTCTCCACTGTGAGCATGTACAGTCGTGTGGGCTGACGTCAAACGCTACACTCCTTTCCGCTGCGAGCATGTACAGTGGTGTGAGCTGACGTCACACGCTACACTCGTCTCCACTGCGAGCATGTACAGTGGTGTTGGCTGACGTCACACGCTACACTCGTCTCCGCTGTGAGCATATACAGTAGTGTGGGCTGACGTCACACGCTACACTCCTCTCCGCTGCGAGCATGTACAGTGGTGTGAGCTGACCTCACACTCTACACTCGTCTCCGCTGCGAGCATGTACAGTGGTGTGAGCTGACGTCACACGCTACACTCGTCTCCGCTGCGAGCATGTACAGTGGTGTGGGCTGACGTCACACGCTACACCCTTCTCCACTGCGATAATATACAGTGGTGTGAGCTGACGTCACACGCTACACTCGTCTCCACTGCGAGCATGTACAGTGGTGTGAGCTGACGTCACACGCTAAACTCGTCTCCACTGCGAGCATATACAGTGGTGTGGGCTGACGTCACACGCTACACTCGTCTCCACTGCGATCATGTACAGTGGTGTGAGCTGACCTCACACGCTACACTCGTCTCCACTGCGAGCATGTACAGTGGTGTGAGCTGACGTCACACGCTAAACTCGTTTCCACTGCGAGCATGTACAGTGGTGTGAGCTGACGTCACACGCTAAACTCGTCTCCACTGCGAGCATGTACAGTGGTGTGGGCTGACGTCACACGCTACACTTTTCTCCGCTGGGAGCATGTACAGTGGTGTGAGCTGACTTCAGACGCTACACTCGTCTCCACTACGAGCATGTACAGTGGTGTGAGCTGACGTCACACGCTAAACTCGTCTCCACTGCGAGCATGTACAGTGGTGTGAGCTGACGTCACACGCTACACTCGTCTCCACTGTGAGCATGTACAGTGGTGTGGGCTGACGTCACACGCTACACTCCTTTCCGCTGCGAGCATGTACAGTGGTGTGAGCTGACGTCACACGCTACACTCGTCTCCACTGCGAGCATGTACAGTGGTGTTGGCTGACGTCACACGCTACACTCGTCTCCGGTGTGAGCATATACAGTAGTGTGGGCTGACGTCACACGCTACACTCCTCTCCGCTGCGAGCATGTACAGTGGTGTGAGCTGACGTCACACTCTACTCTCGTCTCCGCTGCGAGCATGTACAGTGGTGTGGGCTGACGTCACACGCTACACCCTTCTCCACTGCGAGCATATACAGTAGTGTGGGCTGACGTCACACGCTACACTCCTCTCCGCTGCGAGCATGTACAGTGGTGTGAGCTGACGTCACACTCTACACTCGTCTCCGCTGCGAGCATGTACAGTGGTGTGAGCTGACGTCACACGCTACACCCTTCTCCACTGCGAGCATATACAGTGGTGTGAGCTGACGTCACACGCTACACTCGTCTCCACTGCGAGAATGTACAGTGGTGTGGGCTGACGTCACACGCTACACTCGTCTCCGCTGTGAGCATGTACAGTGGTGTGAGCTGACGTCACACGCTACACTCCTCTCCGCTGTGAGCATGTACAGTGGTGTGGGCTGACGTCTCACGCTACACTCCTCTCCGCTGTGAGCATGTACAGTGGTGTGAGCTGACGTCACACGCTACACTCGTCTCCACTGCGAGCATGTACAGTGGTGCGGGCTGACGTCACACGCTACACTCGTCTCCACTGCGAGCATGTACAGTGTTGTGAGCTGACTTCACACGCTACACTCGTCTCCACTGCGAGCATGTACAGTGGTGTGAGCTGACGTCACACGCTACACTCCTCTCCACTGTGAGCATGTACAGTGGTGTGAGCTGACGTCACACGCTACACTCGTCTTCACTGCGAGCATGTACAGTGGTGTGGGCTGACGTCACACGCTTCACTCGTCTCCACTGCGAGCATGTACAGTGGCGTGAGCTGTCGTCACACCCTACACTCCTCTCCACTGCGAGCATGTACAGTGGTGTGAGCTGCCGTCACACGCTACACTCGTCTCCACTGCGAGCATGTACAGTGGTGTTGGCTGACGTCACACGCTACACTCGTCTCCACTGCGAGCAAGTACAGTGGTGTGAGCTGACGTCACACGCTACACTCCTCTCCACTGTGAGCATGTACAGTGGTGTGGGCTGACGTCACACCCTACACTCGTCTCCACTGCGAGCATGTACAGTGGTGTGAGCTGACGTCACACGCTACACTCGTCTCCACTGCGAGCATGTACAGTGGTGTGGGCTGACGTCACACGCTACACTCGTCTCCACTGCGAGCATGTACAGTGGTGTGGGCTGACGTTACACGCTACACTCGTCTCCACTGCTAGCATGTACAGTGGTGTGAGCTGACCTCACACGCTACACTCGTCTCCACTGTGAGCATGTACAGTGGTGTGGGCTGACGTCACAGGCTACACTCGTCTCCACTGCGAGCATGTACAGTGGTGTGAGCTGACGTCACACGCTAAACTCGTCTCCACTGCGAGCATGTACAGTGGTGTGAGCTGACGTCACACGCTACACTCGTCTCCACTGTGAGCATGTACAGTGGTGTGGGCTGACGTCACACGCTACACTCCTCTCCACTGCGAGCATGTACTGTGGTGTGAGCTGACGTCACACGCTACACTCGTCTCCACTGCGAGCATGTACAGTGGTGTGAGCTGACGTCACACGCTACACTCCTCTCCACTGTGAGCATGTACAGTGGTGTGGGCTGACGTCGCACCCTACACTCGTCTCCACTGCGAGCATGTACAGTGGTGTGAGCTGACGTCACACGCTACACTCGTCTCCACTGCGAGCATGTACAGTGGTGTGGGCTGACGTCACACGCTCACTCGTCTCCGCTGCGTGCATGTACAGTGGTGTGAGCTGACGTCACACGCTACACTCGTCTCCGCTGCTCGCATGTACAGTGGTGTGGGCTGACGTCACACGCTACACTAGTCTCCACTGCGAGCATGTACAGTGGTGCGGTCTGACGTCACACGCTACACTCGTCTCCACTGCGAGCATGTACAGTGGTGTGAGCTGACGTCACACGCTAAACTCGTCTCCACTGCGAGCATGTACAGTGGTGAGGGCTGACGTCACACGCTACACTTTTCTCCGCTGGGAGCATGTACAGTGGTGTGAGCTGACTTCTGACGCTACACTCGTCTCCACTGCGAGCATGTACAGTGGTGTGAGCTGACGTCACACGCTAAACTCGTCTCCACTGCGAGCATGTACAGTGGTGTGAGCTGACGTCACAAGCTACACTCGTCTCCACTGTGAGCATGTACAGTGGTGTGGGCTGACGTCACACGCTACACTCCTTTCCGCTGCGAGCATGTACATTGGTGTGAGCTGACGTCACACGCTACACTCGTCTCCACTGCGAGCATGTACAGTGGTGTTGGCTGACGTCACACGCTACACTCGTCTCCGCTGTGAGCATATACAGTAGTGTGGGCTGACGTCACACGCTACACTCCTCTCCGCTGCGAGCATGTACAGTGGAGTGAGCTGACGTCACACTCTACACTCGTCTCCGCTGCGAGCATGTACAGTGGTGTGAGCTGACGTCACACGCTACACTCGTCTCCGCTGCGAGCATGTACAGTGGTGTGGGCTGACGTCACACGCTACACCCTTCTCCACTGCGATCATATACCGTGGTGTGAGCTGACGTCACACGCTACACTCTTCTCCACTGCGAGCATGTTCAGTGGTGTGAGCTGACGTCACACGCTAAACTCGTCTCCACTGCGAGCATATACAGTGGTGTGGGCTGACGTCACACGCTACACTCGTCTCCACCTTGATCATGTACAGTGGTGTGAGCTGACGTCACACGCTACACTCGTCTCCACTGCGAGCATATACAGTGGTGTGAGCTGACGTCACACGCTAAACTCGTCTCCACTGCGAGCATGTACAGTGGTGTGAGCTGACGTCACACGCTAAACTCGTCTCCACTGCGAGCATGTACAGTGGTGTAGGCTGACGTCACACGCTACACTTTTCTCCGCTGGGAGCATGTACAGTGGTGTGAGCTGACTTCAGACGCTACACTCGTCTCCACTACGAGCATGTACAGTGGTGTGAGCTGACGTCACACGCTAAACTCGTCTCCACTGCGAGCATGTACATTGGTGTGAGCTGACGTCACACGCTAAACTCGTCTCCACTGCGAGCATGTACAGTGGTGTGGGCTGACGTCATACGCTACACTTTTCTCCGCTGGGAGCAGGTACAGTGGTGTGAGCTGACTTCAGACGCTACACTCGTCTCCACTACGAGCATGTACAGTGGTGTGAGCTGACGTCACACGCTAAACTCGTCTCCACTGCGAGCATGTACAGTGGTGTGGGCTGACGTTACACGTTACACTCGTCTCCACTGTTAGCATGTACAGTGGTGTGAGCTGACCTCACACGCTACACTCGTCTCCACTGTGAGCATGTACAGTGGTGTGGGCTGACGTCACAGGCTACACTCGTCTCCACTGCGAGCATGTACAGTGGTGTGAGCTGACGTCACACGCTACACTCGTCTCCACTGCGAGCATGTACAGTGGTGTGGGCTGACGTCACACGCTACACTCGTCCCCACTGTGAGCATGTACAGTGGTGTGGGCTGACGTCACTCGCTACACTCGTCTCCACTGCGAGCATGTACACTGGTGTGAGCTGTCACACGTTACACTCCTCTCCACTGCGAACATGTACTGTGGTGTGAGCTGACGTCACACGCTACACTCGTCTCCACTGCGAGCATGTACAGTGGTGTGAGCTGACGTCACACGCTACACTCCTCTCCACTGTGAGCATGTACAGTGGTGTGGGCTGACGTCACACCCTACACTCGTCTCCACTGTGAGCATGTACAGTGGTGTGAGCTGACGTCACACGCTACACTCGTCTCCACTGCGAGCATGTACAGTGGTGTGGCCTGACGTCACACGCTCACTCGTCTCCGCTGCGCGCATGTACAGTGGTGTGAGCTGACGTCACACGCTACACTCGTCTCCGCTGCGCGCATGTACAGTGGTTTGGGCTGACGTCACACGCTACACTAGTCTCCACTGCGAGCATGTACAGTGGTGTGAGCTGCCGTCACACGCTACACTCGTCTCCACTGCGAGCATGTACAGTGGTGTGAGCTGACGTCACACGCTAAACTCGTCTCCACTGCGAGCATGTACAGTGGTGTGAGCTGACGTCACACGCTACACTCGTCTCCACTGTGAGCATGTACAGTCGTGTGGGCTGACGTCACACGCTACACTCCTTTCCGCTGCGAGCATGTACAGTGGTGTGAGCTGACGTCACACGCTACACTCGTCTCCACTGCGAGCATGTACAGTGGTGTTGGCTGACGTCACACGCTACACTCGTCTCCGCTGTGAGCATATACAGTAGTGTGGGCTGACGTCACACGCTACACTCCTCTCCGCTGCGAGCATGTACAGTGGTGTGAGCTGACCTCACACTCTACACTCGTCTCCGCTGCGAGCATGTACAGTGGTGTGAGCTGACGTCACACGCTACACTCGTCTCCGCTGCGAGCATGTACAGTGGTGTGGGCTGACGTCACACGCTACACCCTTCTCCACTGCGATAATATACAGTGGTGTGAGCTGACGTCACACGCTACACTCGTCTCCACTGCGAGCATGTACAGTGGTGTGAGCTGACGTCACACGCTAAACTCGTCTCCACTGCGAGCATATACAGTGGTGTGGGATGACGTCACACGCTACACTCGTCTCCACTGCGATCATGTACAGTGGTGTGAGCTGACCTCACACGCTACACTCGTCTCCACTGCGAGCATGTACAGTGGTGTGAGCTGACGTCACACGCTAAACTCGTTTCCACTGCGAGCATGTACAGTGGTGTGAGCTGACGTCACACGCTAAACTCGTCTCCACTGCGAGCATGTACAGTGGTGTGGGCTGACGTCACACGCTACACTTTTCTCCGCTGGGAGCATGTACAGTGGTGTGAGCTGACTTCAGACGCTACACTCGTCTCCACTACGAGCATGTACAGTGGTGTGAGCTGACGTCACACGCTAAACTCGTCTCCACTGCGAGCATGTACAGTGGTGTGAGCTGACGTCACACGCTACACTCGTCTCCACTGTGAGCATGTACAGTGGTGTGGGATGACGTCACACGCTACACTCCTTTCCGCTGCGAGCATGTACAGTGGTGTGAGCTGACGTCACACGCTACACTCGTCTCCACTGCGAGCATGTACAGTGGTGTTGGCTGACGTCACACGCTACACTCGTCTCCGGTGTGAGCATATACAGTAGTGTGGGCTGACGTCACACGCTACACTCCTCTCCGCTGCGAGCATGTACAGTGGTGTGAGCTGACGTCACACTCTACTCTCGTCTCCGCTGCGAGCATGTACAGTGGTGTGGGCTGACGTCACACGCTACACCCTTCTCCACTGCGAGCATATACAGTAGTGTGGGCTGACGTCACACGCTACACTCCTCTCCGCTGCGAGCATGTACAGTGGTGTGAGCTGACGTCACACTCTACACTCGTCTCCGCTGCGAGCATGTACAGTGGTGTGAGCTGACGTCACACGCTACACCCTTCTCCACTGCGAGCATATACAGTGGTGTGAGCTGACGTCACACGCTACACTCGTCTCCACTGCGAGAATGTACAGTGGTGTGGGCTGACGTCACACGCTACACTCGTCTCCGCTGTGAGCATGTACAGTGGTGTGAGCTGACGTCACACGCTACACTCCTCTCCGCTGTGAGCATGTACAGTGGTGTGGGCTGACGTCTCACGCTACACTCCTCTCCGCTGTGAGCATATACAGTGGCGTGAGCTGTCGTCACACCCTACACTCCTCTCCACTGCGAGCATGTACAGTGTTGTGAGCTGCCGTCACACGCTACACTCGTCTCCACTGCGAGCATGTACAGTGGTGTTGGCTTACGTCACACGCTACACTCGTCTCCACTGCGAGCAAGTACAGTGGTGTGAGCTGACGTCACACGCTACACTCCTCTCCACTGTGAGCATGTACAGTGGTGTGGGCTGACGTCACACCCTACACTCGTCTCCACTGCGAGCATGTACAGTGGTGTGAGCTGACGTCACACGCTACACTCGTCTCCAATGCGAGCATGTACAGTGGTGTGGGCTGACGTCACACCCTACACTCGTCTCCACTGCGAGCATGTACAGTGGTGTGGGCTGACGTTACACGCTACACTCGTCTCCACTGCTAGCATGTACAGTGGTGTGAGCTGACCTCACACGCTACACTCGTCTCCACTGTGAGCATGTACAGTGGTGTGGGCTGACGTCACAGGCTACACTCGTCTCCACTGCGAGCATGTACAGTGGTGTGAGCTGACGTCACACGCTAAACTCGTCTCCACTGCGAGCATGTACAGTGGTGTGAGCTGACGTCACACGCTCCACTCGTCTCCACTGTGAGCATGTACAGTGGTGTGGGCTGACGTCACACGCTACACTCCTCTCCACTGCGAGCATGTACTGTGGTGTGAGCTGACGTCACACGCTACACTCGTCTCCACTGCGAGCATGTACAGTGGTGTGAGCTGACGTCACACGCTACACTCCTCTCCACTGTGAGCATGTACAGTGGTGTGGGCTGACGTCGCATCCTACACTCGTCTCCACTGCGAGCATGTACAGTGGTGTGAGCTGACGTCATACGCTACACTCGTCTCCACTGCGAGCATGTACAGTGGTGTGAGCTGACGTCACACGCTCACTCGTCTCCGCTGCGCGCATGTACTGTGGTGTGAGCTGACGTCACACGCTACACTCGTCTCCGCTGCGCGCATGTACAGTGGTGTGGGCTGACGTCACACGCTACACTAGTCTCCACTGCGAGCATGTACAGTGGTGCGGTCTGACGTCACACGCTACACTCGTCTCCACTGCGAGCATGTACAGTGGTGTGAGCTGACGTCACACGCTAAACTCGTCTCCACTGCGAGCATGTACAGTGGTGAGGGCTGACGTCACACGCTACACTTTTCTCCGCTGGGAGCATGTACAGTGGTGTGAGCTGACTTCTGACGCTACACTCGTCTCCACTGCGAGCATGTACAGTGGTGTGAGCTGACGTCACACGCTAAACTCGTCTCCACTGCGAGCATGTACAGTGGTGTGAGCTGACGTCACAAGCTACACTCGTCTCCACTGTGAGCATGTACAGTGGTGTGGGCTGACGTCACACGCTACACTCCTTTCCGCTGCGAGCATGTACATTGGTGTGAGCTGACGTCACACGCTACACTCGTCTCCACTGCGAGCATGTACAGTGGTGTTGGCTGACGTCACACGCTACACTCGTCTCCGCTGTGAGCATATACAGTAGTGTGGGCTGACGTCACACGCTACACTCCTCTCCGCTGCGAGCATGTACAGTGGAGTGAGCTGACGTCACACTCTACACTCGTCTCCGCTGCGAGCATGTACAGTGGTGTGAGCTGACGTCACACGCTACACTCGTCTCCGCTGCGAGCATGTACAGTGGTGTGGGCTGACGTCACACGCTACACCCTTCTCCACTGCGATCATATACCGTGGTGTGAGCTGACGTCACACGCTACACTCGTCTCCACTGCGAGCATGTTCAGTGGTGTGAGCTGACGTCACACGCTAAACTCGTCTCCACTGCGAGCATATACAGTGGTGTGGGCTGACGTCACACGCTACACTCGTCTCCACCTTGATCATGTACAGTGGTGTGAGCTGACGTCACACGCTACACTCGTCTCCACTGCGAGCATATACAGTGGTGTGAGCTGACGTCACACGCTAAACTCGTCTCCACTGCGAGCATGTACAGTGGTGTGAGCTGACGTCACACGCTAAACTCGTCTCCACTGCGAGCATGTACAGTGGTGTGGGCTGACGTCACACGCTACACTTTTCTCCGCTGGGAGCATGTACAGTGGTGTGAGCTGACTTCAGACGCTACACTCGTCTCCACTACGAGCATGTACAGTGGTGTGAGCTGACGTCACACGCTAAACTCGTCTCCACTGCGAGCATGTACATTGGTGTGAGCTGACGTCACACGCTAAACTCGTCTCCACTGCGAGCATGTACAGTGGTGTGGGCTGACGTCATACGCTACACTTTTCTCCGCTGGGAGCAGGTACAGTGGTGTGAGCTGACTTCAGACGCTACACTCGTCTCCACTACGAGCATGTACAGTGGTGTGAGCTGACGTCACACGCTAAACTCGTCTCCACTGCGAGCATGTACAGTGGTGTGAGCTGACGTCACACGCTACACTCGTCTCCACTGTGAGCATGTACAGTGGTGTGGGCTGACGTCACACGCTACACTCCTTTCCGCTGCGAGCATGTACAGTGGTGTGAGCTGACGTCACACGCTACACTCGTCTCCACTGCGAGCATGTACCGTGGTGTTGGCTGACGTCACACGCTACACTCGTCTCCGCTGTGAGCATATACAGTAGTGTGGGCTGACGTCACACGCTACACTCCTCTCCGCTGCGAGCATGTACAGTGGTGTGCGCTGACGTCACACTCTACTCTCGTCTCCGCTGCGAGCATGTACAGTGGTGTGGGCTGACGTCACACGCTACACCCTTCTCCACTGCGAACATATACAGTAGTGTGGGCTGACGTCACACGCTACACTCCTCTCCGCTGCGAGCATGTACAGTGGTGTGAGCTGACGTCACACTCTACACTCGTCTCCGCTGCGAGCATGTACAGTGGTGTGAGCTGACGTCACACGCTACAATCGTCTCCGCTGCGAGCATGTACAGTGGTGTGGGCTGACGTCACACGCTACACCCTTCTCCACTGCGAGCATATACAGTGGTGTGAGCTGACGTCACACGCTACACTCGTCTCCACTGCGAGCATGTACAGTGGTGTGGGCTGACGTCTCACGCTACACTCGTCTCCGCTGTGAGCATGTACAGTGGTGTGAGCTGACGTCACACGCTACACTCCTCTCCGCTGTGAGCATGTACAGTGGTGTGGGCTGACGTCTCACGCTACACTCCTCTCCGCTGTGAGCATGTACAGTGGTGTGAGCTGACGTCACACGCTACACTTGTCTCCACTGCGAGCATGTACAGTGGTGCGGGCTGACGTCACACGCTACACTCGTCTCCACTGCGAGCATGTACAGTGTTGTGAGCTGACTTCACACGCTACACTCGTCTCCACTGCGAGCATGTACAGTGGTGTGAGCTGACGGCACACGCTACACTCCTCTCCACTGTGAGCATGTACAGTGGTGTGAGCTGACGTCACACGCTACACTCGTCTTCACTGCGAGCATGTACAGTGGTGTGGGCTGACGTCACACGCTACACTCGTCTCCACTGCGAGCATGTACAGTGGCGTGAGCTGTCGTCACACGCTACACTCCTCTCCACTGCGAGCATGTACAGTGGTGTGAGCTGCCGTCACACGCTACACTCGTCTCCACTGCGAGCATGTACAGTGGTGTTGGCTGACGTCACACGCTACACTCGTCTCCACTGCGAGCAAGTACAGTGGTGTGAGCTGACGTCACACGCTACACTCCTCTCCACTGTGAGCATGTACAGTGGTGTGGGCTGACGTCACACCCTACACTCGTCTCCACTGCGAGCATGTACAGTGGTGTGAGCTGACGTCACACGCTACACTCGTCTCCACTGCGAGCATGTACAGTGGTGTGGGCTGACGTCACACGCTACACTCGTCTCCACTGCGAGCATGTACAGTGGTGTGGGCTGACGTTACACGCTACACTCGTCTCCACTGCTAGCATGTACAGTGGTGTGAGCTGACCTCACACGCTACACTCGTCTCCACTGTGAGCATGTACAGTGGTGTGGGCTGACGTCACAGGCTACACTAGTCTCCACTGCGATCATGTTCAGTGGTGTGAGCTGACGTCACACGCTAAACTCGTCTCCACTGCGAGCATGTACAGTGGTGTGAGCTGACGTCACACGCTACACTCGTCTCCACTGTGAGCATGTACAGTGGTGTGGGCTGACGTCACACGCTACACTCCTCTCCGCTGCGAGCATGTACAGTGGTGTGAGCTGACGTCACACTCTACACTCGTCTCCGCTGCGAGCATGTACAGTGGTGTGAGCTGACGTCACACGCTACACTCGTCTCCGCTGCGAGCATGTACAGCGGTGTGGGCTGACGTCACACGCTACACTCGTCTCCACTGCGAGCATGTAAAGTGGTGTGGGCTGACGTCACACGCTACACTCCTCTCCGCTGCGAGCATGTACAGTGGTGTGAGCTGACGTCACACTCTACACTCGTCTCCGCTGCGAGCATGTACAGTGGTGTGAGCTGACGTCACACGCTACACTCGTCTCCACTGCGAGCATGTACAGCGGTGTGGGCTGACGTCACACGCTACACTCTTCTACACTGCGAGCATATACAGTGGTGTGAGCTGACGTCACACGCTACACTCGTCTCCGCTGCGAGCATGTACAGCGGTGGGGGCTGACGTCACACGCTACACTCTTCTCCACTGCGAGCATATACAGTGGTGTGAGCTGACGTCACACGCTACACTCATCTCCACTGCGAGCATGTACAGTGGTGTGGGCTGACGTCACACGCTACACTCGTCTCCGCTGTGAGCATGTACAGTGGTGTGAGCTGACGTTACACGCTACACTCCTCTCCGCTGTGAGCATGTACAGTGGTGTGAGCTGACGTCACACGCTACACTCCTCTGCGCTGTGAGCATGTACAGTGGTGTGAGCTGACGTCACACGCTACACTAGTCTCCGCTGTGAGCATGTACAGTGGTGTGAGCTGACGTTACACGCTACACTCCTCTCCGCTGTGAGCATGTACAGTGGTGTGAGCTGACGTCACACGCTACACTCCTCTGCGCTGTGAGCATGTACAGTGGTGTGAGCTGACGTCACACGCTACACTCCTCTGCGCTGTGAGCATGTACAGTGGTGTGAGCTGACGTCACACGCTACACTCATCTCCACTGCGAGCATGTACAGTGGTGTGGGCTGACGTCACACGCTACACTCGTCTCCGCTGCGAGCATGTACAGCGGTGTGGGCTGACGTCACACGCTACACTCTTCTCCACTGCGAGCATATACAGTGGTGTGAGCTGACGTCACACGCTACACTCATCTCCACTGCGAGCATGTAAAGTGGTGTGGGCTGACGTCACACGCTACACTCGTCTCCGCTGTGAGCATGTACAGTGGTGTGAGCTGACGTTACACGCTACACTCCTCTCCGCTGTGAGCATGTACAGTGGTGTGAGCTGACGTCACACGCTACCATCCTCTGCGCTGTGAGCATGTACAGTGGTGTGAGCTGACGTCACACGCTACACTCGTCTCCACTGCGAGCATGTACAGCGGTGTGGGCTGACGTCACACGCTACACTCTTCTACACTGCGAGCATATACAGTGGTGTGGGCTGACGTCACACGCTACACTCGTCTCCGCTGCGAGCATTTACAGCGGTGTGGGCTGACGTCACACGCTATACTCTTCTCCACTGCGAGCATATACAGTGGTGTGAGCTGACGTCACACGCTACACTCATCTCCACTGCGAGCATGTACAGTGGTGTGGGCTGACGTCACACGCTACACTCGTCTCCGCTGGGAGCATGTACAGTGGTGTGAGCTGACGTTACACGCTACACTCCTCTCCGCTGTGAGCATGTACAGTGGTGTGAGCTGACGTCACACGCTACACTCCTCTGCGCTGTGAGCATGTACAGTGGTGTGAGCTGACGTCACACGCTACACTCGTCTCCACTGCGAGCATGTACAGTGGTGCGGGCTGACGTCACACGCTACACTCGTCTCCACTGCGAGCATGTACAGTGGTTTGAGCTGACGTCACACGCTACAATCCTCTCCACTGCGAGCATGTACAGTGGTGTGAGCTGACGTCACACGCTACACTCGTCTCCACTGCGAACATGTACAGTGGTGTGGGCTGACGTCACACGCTTCACTCGTCTCCACTGCGAGCATGTACAGTGGTGTGAGCTGACGTCACACGCTTCACTCGTCTCCACTGCGAGCATGTACAGTGGTGTGGGCTGACGTCACACGCTACACTCGTCTCCACTGCGAGCATGTACACTGGTGTGAGCTGATGTCACACGTTACACTCCTCTCCACTGCGAGCATGTACTGTGGTGTGAGCTGACGTCACACGCTACACTCGTCTCCACTGCGAGCATGTACAGTGGTGTGAGCTGACGTCACACGCTACACTCGTCTCCACTGCGAGCATGTACAGTGGTGTGGGCTGACGTCACACGCTCACTCGTCTCCGCTGCGCGCATGTACAGTGGTGTGAGCTGACGTCACACGCTACACTCGTCTCCGCTGCGCGCATGTACAGTGGTGTGGGCTGACGTCACACGCTACACTAGTCTCCACTGCGAGCATGTACAGTGGTGCGGTCTGACGTCACACGCTACACTCGTCTCCACTGCGAGCATGTACAGTGGTGTGAGCTGACGTCACACGCTAAACTCGTCTCCACTGCGAGCATGTACAGTGGTGTGGGCTGACGTCACACGCTACACTTTTCTCCGCTGGGAACATGTACAGTGGTGTGAGCTGACTTCTGACGCTACACTCGTCTCCACTGCGAGCATGTACAGTGGTGTGAGCTGACGTCACACGCTAAACTCGTCTCCACTGCGAGCATGTACAGTGGTGTGAGCTGACGTCACACGCTACACTCGTCTCCACTGTGAGCATGTACAGTGGTGTGGGCTGACGTCACACGCTACACTCCTTTCCGCTGCGAGCATGTACATTGGTGTGAGCAGACGTCACACGCTATACTCGTCTCCACTGCGAGCATGTACAGTGGTGTGAGCTGACGTCACACGCTAAACTCGTCTCCACTGCGAGCATGTACAGTGGTGTGGGCTGACGTCACACGCTACACTTTTCTCCGCTGGGAGCATGTACAGTGGTGTGAGCTGACTTCAGACGCTACACTCGTCTCCACTACGAGCATGTACAGTGGTGTGAGCTGACGTCACACGCTAAACTCGTCTCCACTGCGAGCATGTACAGTGGTGTGAGCTGACGTCACACGCTAAACTCGTCTCCACTGCGAGCATGTACAGTGGTGTGGGCTGACGTCACACGCTACACTTTTCTCCGCTGGGAGCATGTACAGTGGTGTGAGCTGACTTCAGACGCTACACTCGTCTCCACTACGAGCATGTACAGTGGTGTGAGCTGACGTCACACGCTAAACTCGTCTCCACTGCGAGCATGTACAGTGGTGTGAGCTGACGTCACACGCTACACTCGTCTCCACTGTGAGCATGTACAGTGGTGTGGGCTGACGTCACACGCTACACTCCTTTCCGCTGCGAGCATGTACAGTGGTGTGAGCTGACGTCACACGCTACACTCGTCTCCACTGCGAGCATGTACAGTGGTGTTGGCTGACGTCACACGCTACACTCGTCTCCGCTGTGAGCATATACAGTAGTGTGGGCTGACGTCACACGCTACACTCCTCTCCGCTGCGAGCATGTACAGTGGTGTGAGCTGACGTCACACTCTACTCTCGTCTCCGCTGCGAGCATGTACAGTGGTGTGGGCTGACGTCAAACGCTACACCCTTCTCCACTGCGAGCATATACAGTAGTGTGGGCTGACGTCACACGCTACACTCCTCTCCGCTGCGAGCATGTACAGTGGTGTGAGCTGACGTCACATTCTACACTCGTCTCCGCTGCGAGCATGTACAGTGGTGTGAGCTGACGTCACACGCTACACTCGTCTCCGCTGCGAGCATGTACAGTGGTGTGGGCTGACGTCACACGCTACACCCTTCTCCACTGCGAGCATATACAGTGGTGTGAGCTGACGTCACACTCTACACTCGTCTCCACTGCGAGCGTGTACAGTGGTGTGGGCTGACGTCACACGCTACACTCGTCTCCGCTGTGAGCATGTACAGTGGTGTGAGCTGACGTCACACGCTACACTCCTCTCCGCTGTGAGCATGTACAGTGGTGTGGGCTGACGTCTCACGCTACACTCCTCTCCGCTGTGAGCATGTACAGTGGTGTGAGCTGACGTCACACGCTACACTCGTCTCCACTGCGAGCATGTACAGTGGTGCGGGCTGACGTCACACGCTACACTCGTCTCCACTGCGAGCATGTACAGTGTTGTGAGCTGACTTCACACGCTACACTCGTCTCCACTGCGAGCATGTACAGTTGTGTGAGCTGACGTCACACGCTACACTCCTCTCCACTGTGAGCATGTACAGTGGTGTGAGCTGACGTCACACGCTACACTCATCTTCACTGCGAGCATGTACAGTGGTGTGGGCTGACGTCACACGCTTCACTCGTCTCCACTGCGAGCATGTACAGTGGCGTGAGCTGTCGTCACACGCTACACTCCTCTCCACTGCGAGCATGTACAGTGGTGTGAGCTGCCGTCACACGCTACACTCGTCTCCACTGCGAGCATGTACAGTGGTGTTGGCTGACGTCACACGCTACACTCGTCTCCACTGCGAGCAAGTACAGTGGTGTGAGCTGATGTCACACGCTACACTCCTCTCCACTGTGAGCATGTACAGTGGTGTGGGCTGACGTCACACCCTACACTCGTCTCCACTGCGAGCATGTACAGTGGTGTGAGCTGACGTCACACGCTACACTCGTCTCCACTGCGAGCATGTACAGTGGTGTGGGCTGACGTCACACGCTACACTCGTCTCCACTGCGAGCATGTACAGTGGTGTGGGCTGACGTTACACGCTACACTCGTCTCCACTGCTAGCATGTACAGTGGTGTGAGCTGACCTCACACGCTACACTCGTCTCCACTGTGAGCATGTACAGTGGTGTGGGCTGACGTCACAGGCTACACTCGTCTCCACTGCGAGCATGTACAGTGGTGTGAGCTGACGTCACACGCTAAACTCGTCTCCACTGCGAGCATGTACAGTGGTGTGAACTGACGTCACACGCTACACTCGTCTCCACTGTGAGCATGTACAGTGGTGTGGGCTGACGTCACACGCTACACTCCTCTCCGCTGCGAGCATGTACAGTGGTGTGAGCTGACGTCACACTCTACACTCGTCTCCGCTGCGAGCATGTACAGTGGTGTGAGCTGACGTCACACGCTACACTCGTCTCCGCTGCGAGCATGTACAGCGGTGTGGGCTGACGTCACACGCTACACTCGTCTCCACTGCGAGCATGTAAAGTGGTGTGGGCTGACGTCACACGCTACACTCCTCTCCGCTGCGAGCATGTACAGTGGTGTGAGCTGACGTCACACTCTACACTCGTCTCCGCTGCGGGCATGTACAGTGGTGTGAGCTGACGTCACACGCTACACTCGTCTCCACTGCGAGCATGTACAGCGGTGTGGGCTGACGTCACACGCTACACTCTTCTACACTGCGAGCATATACAGTGGTGTGAGCTGACGTCACACGCTACACTCGTCTCCGCTGCGAGCATGTACAGCGGTGTGGGCTGACGTCACACGCTACACTCTTCTCCACTGCGAGCATATACAGTGGTGTGAGCTGACGTCACACGCTACACTCATCTCCACTGCGAGCATGTACACTGGTGTGGGCTGACGTCACACGCTACACTCGTCTCCGCTGTGAGCATGTACAGTGGTGTGAGCTGACGTTACACGCTACACTCCTCTCCGCTGTGAGCATGTACAGTGGTGTGAGCTAACGTCACACGCTACACTCCTCTGCGCTGTGAGCATGTACAGTGGTGTGAGCTGACGTCACACGCTACACTCGTCTCCACTGCGAGCATGTAGAGTGGTGCGGGCTGACGTCACACGCTACACTCGTCTCCACTGCGAGCTTGTACAGTGGTGTGAGCTGACGTCACACGCTACAATCCTCTCCACTGCGAGCATGTACAGTGGTGTGAGCTGACGTCACACGCTACACTCGTCTCCACTGCGAACATGTACAGTGGTGTGGGCTGACGTCACACGCTTCACTCGTCTCCACTGCGAGCATGTACAGTGGTGTGAGCTGACGTCACACGCTACACTCGTCTCCACTGCGAGCATGTACAGTGGTGTGGGCTGACGTCACACTCTACACTCGTCCCCACTGTGAGCATGTACAGTGGTGTGGGCTGACGTCACACGCTAAACTCGTCTCCACTGCGAGCATGTACACTGGTGTGAGCTGATGTCACACGTTACACTCCTCTCCACTGCGAGCATGTACTGTGGTGTGAGCTGACGTCACACGCTACACTCGTCTCCACTGCGAGCATGTACAGTGGTGTGAGCTGACGTCACACGCTACACTCCTCTCCACTGTGAGCATGTACAGTGGTGTGGGCTGACGTCCCACCCTACACTCGTCTCCACTGCGAGCATGTACAGTGGTGTGAGCTGACGTCACACGCTACACTCGTCTCCACTGCGAGCATGTACAGTGGTGTGGGCTAACGTCACACGCTCACTCGTCTCCGCTGCGCGCATGTACAGTGGTGTGAGCTGACGTCACACGCTACACTCGTCTCCGCTGCGCGCATGTACAGTGGTGTGGGCTGACGTCACACGCTACACTAGTCTCCACTGCGAGCATGTACAGTGGTGCGGTCTGACGTCACACGCTACACTCGTCTCCACTGCGAGCATGTACAGTGGTGTGAGCTGACGTCACACGCTAAACTCGTCTCCACTGCGAGCATGTACAGTGGTGTGGGCTGACGTCACACGCTACACTTTTCTCCGCTGGGAACATGTACAGTGGTGTGAGCTGACTTCTGACGCTACACTCGTCTCCACTGCGAGCATGTACAGTGGTGTGAGCTGACGTCACACGCTAAACTCGTCTCCACTGCGAGCATGTACAGTGGTGTGAGCTGACGTCACACGCTACACTCGTCTCCACTGTGAGCATGTACAGTGGTGTGGGCTGACGTCACACGCTACACTCCTTTCCGCTGCGAGCATGTACATTGGTGTGAGCTGACGTCACACGCTAAACTCGTCTCCACTGCGAGCATGTACAGTGGTGTGAGCTGACGTCACACGCTAAACTCGTCTCCACTGCGAGCATGTACAGTTGTGTGGGCTGACGTCACACGCTACACTTTTCTCCGCTGGGAGCATGTACAGTGGTGTGAGCTGACTTCAGACGCTACACTCGTCTCCACTACGAGCATGTACAGTGGTGTGAGCTGACGTCACACGCTAAACTCGTCTCCACTGCGAGCATGTACAGTGGTGTGAGCTGACGTCACACGCTAAACTCGTCTCCACTGCGAGCATGTACAGTGGTGTGGGCTGACGTCACACGCTACACTTTTCTCCGCTGGGAGCATGTACAGTGGTGTGAGCTGACTTCAGACGCTACACTCGTCTCCACTACGAGCATGTACAGTGGTGTGAGCTGACGTCACACGCTAAACTCGTCTCCACTGCGAGCATGTACAGTGGTGTGAGCTGACGTCACACGCTACACTCGTCTCCACTGTGAGCATGTACAGTGGTGTGGGCTGACGTCACACGCTACACTCCTTTCCGCTGCGAGCATGTACAGTGGTGTGAGCTGACGTCACACGCTACACTCGTCTCCACTGCGAGCATGTACAGTGGTGTTGGCTGACGTCACACGCTACACTCGTCTCCGCTGTGAGCATATACAGTAGTGTGGGCTGACGTCACACGCTACACTCCTCTCCGCTGCGAGCATGTACAGTGGTGTGAGCTGACGTCACACTCTACTCTCGTCTCCGCTGCGAGCATGTACAGTGGTGTGGGCTGACGTCACACGCTACACCCTTCTCCACTGCGAGCATATACAGTAGTGTGGGCTGACGTCACACGCTACACTCCTCTCCGCTGCGAGCATGTACAGTGGTGTGAGCTGACGTCACACTCTACACTCGTCTCCGCTGCGAGCATGTACAGTGGTGTGAGCTGACGTCACACGCTACACTCGTCTCCGCTGCGAGCATGTACAGTGGTGTGGGCTGACGTCACACGCTACACCCTTCTCCACTGCGAGCATATACAGTGGTGTGAGCTGACGTCACACGCTACACTCGTCTCCACTGCGAGCATGTACAGTGGTGTGAGCTGACGTCACACGCTACACTCGTCTCCACTGCGAGCATGTACAGTGGTGTGAGCTGACGTCACACGCTACACTCGTCTCCACTGCGAGCATGTACAGTGGTGTGGGCTGACGTCACACGCTACACTCGTCTCCACTGCGAGCATGTACAGTGGTGTGGGCTGACGTTACACGCTACACTCGTCTCCACTGCTAGCATGTACAGTGGTGTGAGCTGACCTCACACGCTACACTCGTCTCCACTGTGAGCATGTACAGTGGTGTGGGCTGACGTCACAGGCTACACTCGTCTCCACTGCGAGCATGTACAGTGGTGTGAGCTGACGTCACACGCTAAACTCGTCTCCACTGCGAGCATGTACAGTGGTGTGAACTGACGTCACACGCTACACTCGTCTCCACTGTGAGCATGTACAGTGGTGTGGGCTGACGTCACACGCTACACTCCTCTCCGCTGCGAGCATGTACAGTGGTGTGAGCTGACGTCACACTCTACACTCGTCTCCGCTGCGAGCATGTACAGTGGTGTGAGCTGACGTCACACGCTACACTCGTCTCCGCTGCGAGCATGTACAGCGGTGTGGGCTGACGTCACACGCTACACTCGTCTCCACTGCGAGCATGTAAAGTGGTGTGGGCTGACGTCACACGCTACACTCCTCTCCGCTGCGAGCATGTACAGTGGTGTGAGCTGACGTCACACTCTACACTCGTCTCCGCTGCGAGCATGTACAGTGGTGTGAGCTGACGTCACACGCTACACTCGTCTCCACTGCGAGAATGTACAGCGGTGTGGGCTGACGTCACACGCTACACTCTTCTACACTGCGAGCATATACAGTGGTGTGAGCTGACGTCACACGCTACACTCGTCTCCGCTGCGAGCATGTACAGCGGTGTGGGCTGACGTCACACGCTACACTCTTCTCCACTGCGAGCATATACAGTGGTGTGAGCTGACGTCACACGCTACACTCATCTCCACTGCGAGCATGTACACTGGTGTGGGCTGACGTCACACGCTACACTCGTCTCCGCTGTGAGCATGTACAGTGGTGTGAGCTGACGTTACACGCTACACTCCTCTCCGCTGTGAGCATGTACAGTGGTGTGAGCTGACGTCACACGCTACACTCCTCTGCGCTGTGAGCATGTACAGTGGTGTGAGCTGACGTCACACGCTACACTCGTCTCCACTGCGAGCATGTAGAGTGGTGCGGGCTGACGTCACACGCTACACTCGTCTCCACTGCGAGCATGTACAGTGGTGTGAGCTGACGTCACACGCTACAATCCTCTCCACTGCGAGCATGTACAGTGGTGTGAGCTGACGTCACACGCTACACTCGTCTCCACTGCGAACATGTACAGTGGTGTGGGCTGACGTCACACGCTTCACTCGTCTCCACTGCGAGCATGTACAGTGGTGTGAGCTGACGTCACACGCTAAACTCGTCTCCACTGCGAGCATGTACAGTGGTGTGGGCTGACGTCACACGCTACACTTTTCTCCGCTGGGAACATGTACAGTGGTGTGAGCTGACTTCTGACGCTACACACGTCTCCACTGCGAGCATGTACAGTGGTGTGAGCTGACGTCACACGCTAAACTCGTCTCCACTGCGAGCATGTACAGTGGTGTGGGCTGACGTCACACGCTACACTTTTCTCCGCTGGGAGCATGTACAGTGGTGTGAGCTGACTTCAGACGCTACACTCGTCTCCACTACGAGCATGTACAGTGGTGTGAGCTGACGTCACACGCTAAACTCGTCTCCACTGCGAGCATGTACAGTGGTGTGAGCTGACGTCACACGCTACACTCGTCTCCACTGTGAGCATATACAGTGGTGTGGGCTGACGTCACACGCTACACTCCTTTCCGCTGCGAGCATGTACAGTGGTGTGAGCTGACGTCACACGCTACACTCGTCTCCACTGCGAGCATGTACAGTGGTGTTGGCTGACGTCACACGCTACACTCGTCTCCGCTGTGAGCATATACAGTAGTGTGGGCTGACGTCACACGCTACACTCCTCTCCGCTGCGAGCATGTACAGTGGTGTGAGCTGACGTCACACTCTACCCTCGTCTCCGCTGCGAGCATGTACAGTGGTGTGGGCTGACGTCACACGCTACACCCTTCTCCACTGCGAGCATATACAGTAGTGTGGGCTGACGTCACACGCTACACTCCTCTCCGCTGCGAGCATGTACAGTGGTGTGAGCTGACGTCACACTCTACACTCGTCTCCGCTGCGAGCATGTACAGTGGTGTGAGCTGACGTCACACGCTACACTCGTCGCCGCTGCGAGCATGTACAGTGGTGTGGGCTGACGTCACACGCTACACCCTTCTCCACTGCGAGCATATACAGTGGTGTGAGCTGACGTCACACGCTACACTCGTCTCCGCTGTGAGCATGTACAGTGGTGTGAGCTGACGTCACACGCTACACTCCTCTCCGCTGTGAGCATGTACAGTGGTGTGGGCTGACGTCTCACGCTACACTCCTCTCCGCTGTGAGCATGTACAGTGGTGTGAGCTGACGTCACACGCTACACTCGTCTCCACTGCGAGCATGTACAGTGGTGCGGGCTGACGTCACACGCTACACTCGTCTCCACTGCGAGCATGTACAGTGTTGTGAGCTGACTTCACACGCTACACTCGTCTCCACTGCGAGCATGTACAGTGGTGTGAGCTGACGTCACACGCTACACTCCTCTCCACTGTGAGCATGTACAGTGGTGTGAGCTGACGTCACACGCTACACTCATCTTCACTGCGAGCATGTACAGTGGTGTGGGCTGACGTCACACGCTTCACTCGTCTCCACTGCGAGCATGTACAGTGGCGTGAGCTGTCGTCACACGCTACACTCCTCTCCACTGCGAGCATGAACAGTGGTGTGAGCTGCCGTCACACGCTACACTCGTCTCCACTGCGAGCATGTACAGTGGTGTTGGCTGACGTCACACGCTACACTCGTCTCCACTGCGAGCAAGTACAGTGGTGTGAGCTGACGTCACACGCTACACTCCTCTCCACTGTGAGCATGTACAGTGGTGTGGGCTGACGTCACACCCTACACTCGTCTCCACTGCGAGCATGTACAGTGGTGTAAGCTGACGTCACACGCTACACTCGTCTCCACTGCGAGCATGTACAGTGGTGTGGGCTGACGTCACACGCTACACTCGTCTCCACTGCGAGCATGTACAGTGGTGTGGGCTGACGTTACACGCTACACTCGTCTCCACTGCTAGCATGTACAGTGGTGTGAGCTGACCTCACACGCTACACTCGTCTCCACTGTGAGCATGTACAGTGGTGTGGGCTGACGTCACAGGTTACACTCGTCTCCACTGCGAGCATGTACAGTGGTGTGAGCTGACGTCACACGCTAAACTCGTCTCCACTGCGAGCATGTACAGTGGTGTGAGCTGACGTCACACGCTACACTCGTCTCCTTGTGAGCATGTACAGTGGTGTGGGCTGACGTCACACGCTACACTCCTCTCCGCTGCGAGCATGTACAGTGGTGTGAGCTGACGTCACACTCTACACTCGTCTCCGCTGCGAGCATGTACAGTGGTGTGAGCTGACGTCACACGCTACACTCGTCTCCGCTGCGAGCATGTACAGCGGTGTGGGCTGACGTCACACGCTACACTCGTCTCCACTGCGAGCATGTAAAGTGGTGTGGGCTGACGTCACACGCTACACTCCTCTCCGCTGCGAGCATGTACAGTGGTGTGAGCTGACGTCACACTCTACACTCGTCTCCGCTGCGAGCATGTACAGTGGTGTGAGCTGACGTCACACGCTACACTCGTCTCCACTGCGAGCATGTACAGCGGTGTGGGCTGACGTCACACGCTACACTCTTCTACACTGCGAGCATATACAGTGGTGTGAGCTGACGTCACACGCTACACTCGTCTCCGCTGCGAGCATGTACAGCGGTGTGGGCTGACGTCACACGCTACACTCTTCTCCACTGCGAGCATATACAGTGGTGTGAGCTGACGTCACACGCTACACTCATCTCCACTGCGAGCATGTACAGTGGTGTGGGCTGACGTCACACGCTACACTCGTCTCCGCTGTGAGCATGTACAGTGGTGTGAGCTGACGTCACACGCTACACTCCTCTCCGCTGTGAGCATGTACAGTGGTGTGAGCTGACGTCACACGCTACACTCATCTGCGCTGTGAGCATGTACAGTGGTGTGAGCTGACGTCACACGCTACACTCGTCTCCACTGCGAGCATGTACAGTGGTGCGGGCTGACGTCACTCGCTACACTCGTCTCCACTGCGAGCATGTACAGTGGTGCGGGCTGACGTCACACGCTACACTCGTCTCCACTGCGAGCATGTACAGTGGTGTGAGCTGACGTCACACGCTACAATCCTCTCCACTGCGAGCATGTACAGTGGTGTGAGCTGACGTCACACGCTACACTCGTCTCCACTGCGAACATGTACAGTGGTGTGGGCTGACGTCACACGCTTCACTCGTCTCCACTGCGAGCATGTACAGTGGTGTGAGCTGACGTCACACGCTACACTCGTCTCCACTGCGAGCATGTACAGTGGTGTGGGCTGACGTCACACGCTACACTCGTCCCCACTGTGAGCATGTACAGTGGTGTGGGCTGACGTCACACGCTACACTCGTCTCCACTGCGAGCATGTACACTGGTGTGAGCTGATGTCACACGTTACACTCCTCTCCACTGCGAGCATGTACTGTGGTGTGAGCTGACGTCACACGCTACACTCGTCTCCACTGCGAGCATGTACAGTGGTGTGAGCTGACGTCACACGCTACACTCCTCTCCACTGTGAGCATGTACAGTGGTGTGGGCTGACGTCGCACCCTACACTCGTCTCCACTGCGAGCATGTACAGTGGTGTGAGCTGACCTCACACGCTACACTCGTCTCCACTGCGAGCATGTACAGTGGTGTGGGCTGACGTCACACGCTCACTCGTCTCCGCTGCGCGCATGTACGGTGGTGTGAGCTGACGTCACACGCTACACTCGTCTCCGCTGCGCGCATGTACAGTGGTGTGGGCTGACGTCACACGCTACACTAGTCTCCACTGCGAGCATGTACAGTGGTGCGGTCTGACGTCACACGCTACACTCGTCTCCACTGCGAGCATGTACAGTGGTGTGAGCTGACGTCACACGCTAAACTCGTCTCCACTGCGAGCATGTACAGTGGTGTGGGCTGACGTCACACGCTACACTTTTCTCCGCTGGGAGCATGTACAGTGGTGTGAGCTGACTTCTGACGCTACACTCGTCTCCACTGCGAGCATGTACAGTGGTGTGAGCTGACGTCACACGCTAAACTCGTCTCCACTGCGAGCATGTACAGTGGTGTGAGCTGACGTCACACGCTACACTCGTCTCCACTGTGAGCATGTACAGTGGTGTGGGCTGACGTCACACGCTACACTCCTTTCCGCTGCGAGCATGTACATTGGTGTGAGCTGACGTCACACGCTACACTCGTCTCCACTGCGAGCATGTACAGTGGTGTTGGCTGACGTCACACGCTACACTCGTCTCCGCTGTGAGCATATACAGTAGTGTGGGCTGACGTCAAACGCTACACTCCTCTCCGCAGCGAGCATGTACAGTGGTGTGAGCTGACGTCACACTCTACACTCGTCTCCGCTGCGAGCATGTACAGTGGTGTGAGCTGACGTCACACGCTACACTCGTCTCCGCTGCGAGCATGTACAGTGGTGTGGGCTGACGTCACACGCTACACCCTTCTCCACTGCGATCATATACAGTGGTGTGAGCTGACGTCACACGCTACACTCGTCTCTACTGCGAGCATGTACAGTGGTGTGAGCTGACGTCACACGCTAAACTCGTCTCCACTGCGAGCATATACTGTGGTGTGGGCTGACGTCACACGCTACACTCGTCTCCACCTCGATCATGTACAGTGGTGTGAGCTGACGTCACACGCTACACTCGTCTCCACTGCGAGCATGTACAGTGGTGTGAGCTGACGTCACACGCTAAACTCGTCTCCACTGCGAGCATGTACAGTGGTGTGAGCTGACGTCACACGCTAAACTCGTCTCCACTGCGAGCATGTACAGTGGTGTGGGCTGACGTCACACGCTACACTTTTCTCCGCTGGGAGCATGTACAGTGGTGTGAGCTGACTTCTGACGCTACACTCGTCTCCACTGCGAGCATGTACAGTGGTGTGAGCTGACGTCACACGCTAAACTCGTCTCCACTGCGAGCATGTACAGTGGTGTGAGCTGACGTCACACGCTACACTCTTCTCCACTGTGAGCATGTACAGTGGTGTGGGCTGACGTCACACGCTACACTCCTTTCCGCTGCGAGCATGTACATTGGTGTGAGCTGACGTCACACGCTACACTCGTCTCCACTGCGAGCATGTACAGTGGTGTTGGCTGACGTCACACGCTACACTCGTCTCCGCTGTGAGCATATACAGTAGTGTGGGCTGACGTCACACGCTACACTCCTCTCCGCTGCGAGCATGTACAGTGGTGTGGGTTGACGTCACACGCTACACTCCTTTCCGCTGCGAGCATGTACATTGGTGTGAGCTGACGTCACACGCTAAACTCGTCTCCACTGCGAGCATGTACAGTGGTGTGAGCTGACGTCACACGCTAAACTCGTCTCCACTGCGAGCATGTACAGTGGTGTGGGCTGACGTCACACGCTACACTTTTCTCCGCTGGGAGCATGTACAGTGGTGTGAGCTGACTTCAGACGCTACACTCGTCTCCACTACGAGCATGTACAGTGGTTTGAGCTGACGTCACACGCTAAACTCGTCTCCACTGCGAGCATGTACAGTGGTGTGAGCTGACGTCACACGCTAAACTCGTCTCCACTGCGAGCATGTACAGTGGTGTGGGCTGACGTCACACGCTACACTTTTCTCCGCTGGGAGCATGTACAGTGGTGTGAGCTGACTTCAGACGCTACACTCGTCTCCACTACGAGCATGTACAGTGGTGTGAGCTGACGTCACACGCTAAACTCGTCTCCACTGCGAGCATGTACAGTGGTGTGAGCTGACGTCACACGCTACACTCGTCTCCACTGTGAGCATATACAGTGGTGTGGGCTGACGTCACACGCTACACTCCTTTCCGCTGCGAGCATGTACAGTGGTGTGAGCTGACGTCACACGCTACACTCGTCTCCACTGCGAGCATGTACAGTGGTGTTGGCTGACGTCACACGCTACACTCGTCTCCGCTGTGAGCATATACAGTAGTGTGGGCTGACGTCACACGCTACACTCCTCTCCGCTGCGAGCATGTACAGTGGTGTGAGCTGACGTCACACTCTACCCTCGTCTCCGCTGCGAGCATGTACAGTGGTGTGGGCTGACGTCACACGCTACACCCTTCTCCACTGCGAGCATATACAGTAGTGTGGGCTGACGTCACACGCTACACTCCTCTCCGCTGCGAGCATGTACAGTGGTGTGAGCTGACGTCACACTCTACACTCGTCTCCGCTGCGAGCATGTACAGTGGTGTGAGCTGACGTCACACGCTACACTCGTCGCCGCTGCGAGCATGTACAGTGGTGTGGGCTGACGTCACACGCTACACCCTTCTCCACTGCGAGCATATACAGTGGTGTGAGCTGACGTCACACGCTACACTCGTCTCCACTGCGAGCATGTACAGTGGTGTGGGCTGACGTCACACGCTACACTCGTCTCCGCTGTGAGCATGTACAGTGGTGTGAGCTGACGTCACACGCTACACTCCTCTCCGCTGTGAGCATGTACAGTGGTGTGGGCTGACGTCTCACGCTACACTCCTCTCCGCTGTGAGCATGTACAGTGGTGTGAGCTGACGTCACACGCTACACTCGTCTCCACTGCGAGCATGTACAGTGGTGCGGGCTGACGTCACACGCTACACTCGTCTCCACTGCGAGCATGTACAGTGTTGTGAGCTGACTTCACACGCTACACTCGTCTCCACTGCGAGCATGTACAGTGGTGTGAGCTGACGTCACACGCTACACTCCTCTCCACTGTGAGCATGTACAGTGGTGTGAGCTGACGTCACACGCTACACTCATCTTCACTGCGAGCATGTACAGTGGTGTGGGCTGACGTCACACGCTTCACTCGTCTCCACTGCGAGCATGTACAGTGGCGTGAGCTGTCGTCACACGCTACACTCCTCTCCACTGCGAGCATGTACAGTGGTGTTGGCTGACGTCACACGCTACACTCGTCTCCACTGCGAGCAAGTACAGTGGTGTGAGCTGACGTCACACGCTACACTCCTCTCCACTGTGAGCATGTACAGTGGTGTGGGCTGACGTCACACCCTACACTCGTCTCCACTGCGAGCATGTACAGTGGTGTAAGCTGACGTCACACGCTACACTCGTCTCCACTGCGAGCATGTACAGTGGTGTGGGCTGACGTCACACGCTACACTCGTCTCCACTGCGAGCATGTACAGTGGTGTGGGCTGACGTTACACGCTACACTCGTCTCCACTGCTAGCATGTACAGTGGTGTGAGCTGACCTCACACGCTACACTCGTCTCCACTGTGAGCATGTACAGTGGTGTGGGCTGACGTCACAGGTTACACTCGTCTCCACTGCGAGCATGTACAGTGGTGTGAGCTGACGTCACACGCTAAACTCGTCTCCACTGCGAGCATGTACAGTGGTGTGAGCTGACGTCACACGCTACACTCGTCTCCTTGTGAGCATGTACAGTGGTGTGGGCTGACGTCACACGCTACACTCCTCTCCGCTGCGAGCATGTACAGTGGTGTGAGCTGACGTCACACTCTACACTCGTCTCCGCTGCGAGCATGTACAGTGGTGTGAGCTGACGTCACACGCTACACTCGTCTCCGCTGCGAGCATGTACAGCGGTGTGGGCTGACGTCACACGCTACACTCGTCTCCACTGCGAGCATGTAAAGTGGTGTGGGCTGACGTCACACGCTACACTCCTCTCCGCTGCGAGCATGTACAGTGGTGTGAGCTGACGTCACACTCTACACTCGTCTCCGCTGCGAGCATGTACAGTGGTGTGAGCTGACGTCACACGCTACACTCGTCTCCACTGCGAGCATGTACAGCGGTGTGGGCTGACGTCACACGCTACACTCTTCTACACTGCGAGCATATACAGTGGTGTGAGCTGACGTCACACGCTACACTCGTCTCCGCTGCGAGCATGTACAGCGGTGTGGGCTGACGTCACACGCTACACTCTTCTCCACTGCGAGCATATACAGTGGTGTGAGCTGACGTCACACGCTACACTCATCTCCACTGCGAGCATGTACAGTGGTGTGGGCTGACGTCACACGCTACACTCGTCTCCGCTGTGAGCATGTACAGTGGTGTGAGCTGACGTCACACGCTACACTCCTCTCCGCTGTGAGCATGTACAGTGGTGTGAGCTGACGTCACACGCTACACTCATCTGCGCTGTGAGCATGTACAGTGGTGTGAGCTGACGTCACACGCTACACTCGTCTCCACTGCGAGCATGTACAGTGGTGCGGGCTGACGTCACTCGCTACACTCGTCTCCACTGCGAGCATGTACAGTGGTGCGGGCTGACGTCACACGCTACACTCGTCTCCACTGCGAGCATGTACAGTGGTGTGAGCTGACGTCACACGCTACAATCCTCTCCACTGCGAGCATGTACAGTGGTGTGAGCTGACGTCACACGCTACACTCGTCTCCACTGCGAACATGTACAGTGGTGTGGGCTGACGTCACACGCTTCACTCGTCTCCACTGCGAGCATGTACAGTGGTGTGAGCTGACGTCACACGCTACACTCGTCTCCACTGCGAGCATGTACAGTGGTGTGGGCTGACGTCACACGCTACACTCGTCCCCACTGTGAGCATGTACAGTGGTGTGGGCTGACGTCACACGCTACACTCGTCTCCACTGCGAGCATGTACACTGGTGTGAGCTGATGTCACACGTTACACTCCTCTCCACTGCGAGCATGTACTGTGGTGTGAGCTGACGTCACACGCTACACTCGTCTCCACTGCGAGCATGTACAGTGGTGTGAGCTGACGTCACACGCTACACTCCTCTCCACTGTGAGCATGTACAGTGGTGTGGGCTGACGTCGCACCCTACACTCGTCTCCACTGCGAGCATGTACAGTGGTGTGAGCTGACCTCACACGCTACACTCGTCTCCACTGCGAGCATGTACAGTGGTGTGGGCTGACGTCACACGCTCACTCGTCTCCGCTGCGCGCATGTACGGTGGTGTGAGCTGACGTCACACGCTACACTCGTCTCCGCTGCGCGCATGTACAGTGGTGTGGGCTGACGTCACACGCTACACTAGTCTCCACTGCGAGCATGTACAGTGGTGCGGTCTGACGTCACACGCTACACTCGTCTCCACTGCGAGCATGTACAGTGGTGTGAGCTGACGTCACACGCTAAACTCGTCTCCACTGCGAGCATGTACAGTGGTGTGGGCTGACGTCACACGCTACACTTTTCTCCGCTGGGAGCATGTACAGTGGTGTGAGCTGACTTCTGACGCTACACTCGTCTCCACTGCGAGCATGTACAGTGGTGTGAGCTGACGTCACACGCTAAACTCGTCTCCACTGCGAGCATGTACAGTGGTGTGAGCTGACGTCACACGCTACACTCGTCTCCACTGTGAGCATGTACAGTGGTGTGGGCTGACGTCACACGCTACACTCCTTTCCGCTGCGAGCATGTACATTGGTGTGAGCTGACGTCACACGCTACACTCGTCTCCACTGCGAGCATGTACAGTGGTGTTGGCTGACGTCACACGCTACACTCGTCTCCGCTGTGAGCATATACAGTAGTGTGGGCTGACGTCAAACGCTACACTCCTCTCCGCAGCGAGCATGTACAGTGGTGTGAGCTGACGTCACACTCTACACTCGTCTCCGCTGCGAGCATGTACAGTGGTGTGAGCTGACGTCACACGCTACACTCGTCTCCGCTGCGAGCATGTACAGTGGTGTGGGCTGACGTCACACGCTACACCCTTCTCCACTGCGATCATATACAGTGGTGTGAGCTGACGTCACACGCTACACTCGTCTCTACTGCGAGCATGTACAGTGGTGTGAGCTGACGTCACACGCTAAACTCGTCTCCACTGCGAGCATATACTGTGGTGTGGGCTGACGTCACACGCTACACTCGTCTCCACCTCGATCATGTACAGTGGTGTGAGCTGACGTCACACGCTACACTCGTCTCCACTGCGAGCATGTACAGTGGTGTGAGCTGACGTCACACGCTAAACTCGTCTCCACTGCGAGCATGTACAGTGGTGTGAGCTGACGTCACACGCTAAACTCGTCTCCACTGCGAGCATGTACAGTGGTGTGGGCTGACGTCACACGCTACACTTTTCTCCGCTGGGAGCATGTACAGTGGTGTGAGCTGACTTCTGACGCTACACTCGTCTCCACTGCGAGCATGTACAGTGGTGTGAGCTGACGTCACACGCTAAACTCGTCTCCACTGCGAGCATGTACAGTGGTGTGAGCTGACGTCACACGCTACACTCTTCTCCACTGTGAGCATGTACAGTGGTGTGGGCTGACGTCACACGCTACACTCCTTTCCGCTGCGAGCATGTACATTGGTGTGAGCTGACGTCACACGCTACACTCGTCTCCACTGCGAGCATGTACAGTGGTGTTGGCTGACGTCACACGCTACACTCGTCTCCGCTGTGAGCATATACAGTAGTGTGGGCTGACGTCACACGCTAAACTCGTCTCCACTGCGAGCATGTACAGTGGTGTGAGCTGACGTCACACGCTACACTCCTCTCCGCTGTGAGCATGTACAGTGGTGTGGGCTGACGTCTCACGCTACACTCCTCTCCGCTGTGAGCATGTACAGTGGTGTGAGCTGACGTCACACGCTACACTCGTCTCCACTGCGAGCATGTACAGTGGTGCGGGCTGACGTCACACGCTACACTCGTCTCAACTGCGAGCATGTACAGTGTTGTGAGCTGACTTCACACGCTACACTCGTCTCCACTGCGAGCATGTACAGTAGTGTGAGCTGACGTCACACGCTACACTCCTCTCCACTGTGAGCATGTACAGTGGTGTGAGCTGACGTCACACGCTACACTCGTCTTCACTGCGAGCATGTACAGTGGTGTGGGCTGACGTCACACGCTTCACTCCTCTCCACTGCGAGCATGTACAGTGGCGTGAGCTGACGTCACACGCTACACTCCTCTCCACTGCGAGCATGTACAGTGGTGTGAGCTGCCGTCACACGCTACACTCGTCTCCACTGCGAGCATGTACAGTGGTGTTGGCTGACGTCACACGCTACACTCGTCTCCACTGCGAGCAAGTACAGTGGTGTGAGCTGACGTCACACGCTACACTCCTCTCCACTGTGAGCATGTACAGTGGTGTGGGCTGACGTCACACCCTACACTCGTCTCCACTGCGAGCATGTACAGTGGTGTGAGCTGACGTCACACGCTACACTCGTCTCCACTGCGAGCATGTACAGTGGTGTGGGCTGACGTCACACGCCACACTCGTCTCCGCTGCGAGCATGTACAGTGGTGTGAGCTGACGTCACACGCTACACTCGTCTCCGCTGCGCGCATGTACAGTGGTGTGGGCTGACGTCACACGCTACACTCGTCTCCACTGCGAGCATGTACAGTGGTGTGACCTGACGTCACACGCTACACTCGTCTCCACTGCGAGCATGTACAGTGGTGTGGGCTGACGTCACACGCTACACTCGTCTCCGCTGTGAGCATGTACAGTGGTGTGAGCTGACGTCACACGGTACACTCCTCTCCGCTGTGAGCATGTACAGTGGTGTGGGCTGACGTCTCACGCTACACTCCTCTCCGCTGTGAGCATGTACAGTGGTGTGAGCTGACGTCACACGCTACACTCGTCTCCACTGCGAGCATGTACAATGGTGCGGGCTGACGTCACACGCTACACTCGTCTCCACTGCGAGCATGTACAGTGTTGTGAGCTGACTTCACACGCTACACTCGTCTCCACTGCGAGCATGTACAGTGGTGTGAGCTGACGTCACACGCTACACTCCTCTCCACTGTGAGCATGTACAGTGGTGTGAGCTGACGTCACACGCTACACTCATCTTCACTGCGAGCATGTACAGTGGTGTGGGCTGACGTCACACGCTTCACTCGTCTCCACTGCGAGCATGTACAGTGGCGTGAGCTGTCGTCACAGGCTACACTCCTCTCCACTGCGAGCATGTACAGTGGTGTGAGCTGCCGTCACACGCTACACTCGTCTCCACTGCGAGCATGTACAGTGGTGTTGTCTGACGTCACACGCTACACTCGTCTCCACTGCGAGCAAGTACAGTGGTGTGAGCTGACGTCACACGCTACACTCCTCTCCACTGTGAGCATGTACAGTGGTGTGGGCTGACGTCACACCCTACACTCGTCTCCACTGCGAGCATGTACAGTGGTGTGAGCTGACGTCACACGCTACACTCGTCTCCACTGCGAGCATGTACAGTGGTGTGGGCTGACGTCACACGCTACACTCGTCTCCACTGCGAGCATGTACAGTGGTGTGGGCTGACGTTACACGCTACACTCGTCTCCACTGCTAGCATGTACAGTGGTGTGAGCTGACCTCACACGCTACACTCGTCTCCACTGTGAGCATGTACAGTGGTGTGGGCTGACGTCACAGGCTACACTCGTCTCCACTGCGAGCATGTACAGTGGTGTGAGCTGACGTCACACGCTAAACTCGTCTCCACTGCGAGCATGTACAGTGGTGTGAGCTGACGTCACACGCTACACTCGTCTCCACTGTGAGCATGTACAGTGGTGTGGGCTGACGTCACACGCTACACTCCTCTCCGCTGCGAGCATGTACAGTGGTGTGAGCTGACGTCACACTCTACACTCGTCTCCGCTGCGAGCATGTACAGTGGTGTGAGCTGACGTCACACGCTACACTCGTCTCCGCTGCGAGCATGTACAGCGGTGTGGGCTGACGTCACACGCTACACTCGTCTCCACTGCGAGCATGTAAAGTGGTGTGGGCTGACGTCACACGCTACACTCCTCTCCGCTGCGAGCATGTACAGTGGTGTGAGCTGACGTCACACTCTACACTCGTCTCCACTGCGAGCATGTACAGTGGTGTGAGCTGACGTCACACGCTACACTCGTCTCCACTGCGAGCATGTACAGCGGTGTGGGCTGACGTCACACGCTACACTCTTCTACACTGCGAGCATATACAGTGGTGTGAGCTGACGTCACACGCTACACTCGTCTCCGCTGCGAGCATGTACAGCGGTGTGGGCTGACGTCACACGCTACACTCTTCTCCACTGCGAACATATACAGTGGTGTGAGCTGACGTCACACGCTACACTCATCTCCACTGCGAGCATGTACAGTGGTGTGGGCTGACGTCACACGCTACACTCGTCTCCGCTGTGAGCATGTACAGTGGTGTGAGCTGACGTCACACGCTACACTCCTCTCCGCTGTGAGCATGTACAGTGGTGTGAGCTGACGTCACACGCTACACTCCTCTGTGCTGTGAGCATGTACAGTGGTGTGAGCTGACGTCACACGCTACACTCGTCTCCACTGCGAGCATGTACAGTGGTGCGGGCTGACGTCACACGCTACACTCGTCTCCACTGCGAGCATGTACAGTGGTGTGAGCTGACTTCACACGCTACGCTCGTCTCCACTGCGAGCATGTACAGTGGTGTGGGCTGACGTCACACGCTACACTCCTCTCCACTGCGAGCATGTACAGTGGTGTGAGCTGACGTCACACGCTACACTCGTCTCCACTGCGAGCATGTACAGTGGTGTGAGCTGACTTCACACGCTACGCTCGTCTCCACTGCGAGCATGTACAGTGGTGTGGGCTGACGTCACACGCTACACTCCTCTCCACTGCGAGCATGTACAGTGGTGTGAGCTGACGTCACACGCTACACTCGTCTCCACTGTGAGCATGTACAGTGGTGTGAGCTGACTTCACACGCTACGCTCGTCTCCACTGCGAGCATGTACACAGGTGCGGGCTGACGTCACACGCTACACTCGTCTCCACTGCGAGCATGTACAGTGGTGTGAGCTGACTTCATACGCTACGCTCGTCTCCACTGCGAGCATGTACAGTGGTGTGAGCTGACGTCACTCGCTACACTCGTCTCCACTGCGAGCATGTACAGTGGTGCGGGCTGACGTCACACGCTACACTCGTCTCCACTGCGAGCATGTACAGTGGTGTGAGCTGACGTCACACGCTACAATCCTCTCCACTGCGAGCATGTACAGTGGTGTGAGCTGACGTCACACGCTACACTCGTCTCCACTGCGAACATGTACAGTGGTGTGGGCTGACGTCACACGCTTCACTCGTCTCCACTGCGAGCATGTACAGTGGTGTGAGCTGACGTCACACGCTACACTCGTCTCCACTGCGAGCATGTACAGTGGTGTGGGCTGACGTCACACGCTACACTCGTCCCCACTGTGAGCATGTACAGTGGTGTGGGCTGACGTCACACGCTACACTCGTCTCCACTGCGAGCATGTACACTGGTGTGAGCTGATGTCACACGTTACACTCCTCTCCACTGCGAGCATGTACTGTGGTGTGAGCTGACGTCACACGCTACACTCGTCTCCACTGCGAGCATGTACAGTGGTGTGAGCTGACGTCACACGCTACACTCCTCTCCACTGTGAGCATGTACAGTGGTGTGGGCTGACGTCGCACCCTACACTCGTCTCCACTGCGAGCATGTACAGTGGTGTGAGCTGACGTCACACGCTACACTCGTCTCCACTGCGAGCATGTACAGTGGTGTGGGCTGACGTCACACGCTCACTCGTCTCCGCTGCGCGCATGTACGGTGGTGTGAGCTGACGTCACACGCTACACTCGTCTCCGCTGCGCGCATGTACAGTGGTGTGGGCTGACGTCACACGCTACACTAGTCTCCACTGCGAGCATGTACAGTGGTGCGGTCTGACGTCACACGCTACACTCGTCTCCACTGCGAGCATGTACAGTGGTGTGAGCTGACGTCACACGCTAAACTCGTCTCCACTGCGAGCATGTACAGTGGTGTGGGCTGACGTCACACGCTACACTTTTCTCCGCTGGGAGCATGTACAGTGGTGTGAGCTGACTTCTGACGCTACACTCGTCTCCACTGCGAGCATGTACAGTGGTGTGAGCTGACGTCACACGCTAAACTCGTCTCCACTGCGAGCATGTACAGTGGTGTGAGCTGACGTCACACGCTACACTCGTCTCCACTGTGAGCATGTACAGTGGTGTGGGCTGACGTCACACGCTACACTCCTTTCCGCTGCGAGCATGTACATTGGTGTGAGCTGACGTCACACGCTACACTCGTCTCCACTGCGAGCATGTACAGTGGTGTTGGCTGACGTCACACGCTACACTCGTCTCCGCTGTGAGCATATACAGTAGTGTGGGCTGACGTCACACGCTACACTCCTCTCCGCAGCGAGCATGTACAGTGGTGTGAGCTGACGTCACACTCTACACTCGTCTCCGCTGCGAGCATGTACAGTGGTGTGAGCTGACGTCACACGCTACACTCGTCTCCGCTGCGAGCATGTACAGTGGTGTGGGCTGACGTCACACGCTACACCCTTCTCCACTGCGATCATATACAGTGGTGTGAGCTGACGTCACACGCTACACTCGTCTCCACTGCGAGCATGTACAGTGGTGTGAGCTGACGTCACACGCTAAACTCGTCTCCACTGCGAGCATATACAGTGGTGTGGGCTGACGTCACACGCTACACTCGTCTCCACCTCGATCATGTACAGTGGTGTGAGCTGACGTCACACGCTACACTCGTCTCCACTGCGAGCATGTACAGTGGTGTGAGCTGACGTCACACGCTAAACTCGTCTCCACTGCGAGCATGTACAGTGGTGTGAGCTGACGTCACACGCTAAACTCGTCTCCACTGCGAGCATGTACAGTGGTGTAGGCTGACGTCACACGCTACACTTTTCTCCGCTGGGAGCATGTACAGTGGTGTGAGCTGACTTCTGACGCTACACTCGTCTCCACTGCGAGCATGTACAGTGGTGTGAGCTGACGTCACACGCTAAACTCGTCTCCACTGCGAGCATGTACAGTGGTGTGAGCTGACGTCACACGCTACACTCGTCTCCACTGTGAGCATGTACAGTGGTGTGGGCTGACGTCACACGCTACACTCCTTTCCGCTGCGAGCATGTACATTGGTGTGAGCTGACGTCACACGCTACACTCGTCTCCACTGCGAGCATGTACAGTGGTGTTGGCTGACGTCACACGCTACACTCGTCTCCGCTGTGAGCATATACAGTAGTGTGGGCTGACGTCACACGCTACACTCCTCTCCGCTGCGAGCATGTACAGTGGTGTGAGCTGACGTCACACTCTACACTCGTCTCCGCTGCGAGCATGTACAGTGGTGTGAGCTGACGTCACACGCTACACTCGTCTCCGCTGCGAGCATGTACAGTGGTGTGGGCTGACGTCACACGCTACACCCTTCTCCACTGCGATCATATACAGTGGTGTGAGCTGACGTCACACGCTACACTCGTCTCCACTGCGAGCATGTACAGTGGTGTGAGCTGACGTCACACGCTAAACTCGTCTCCACTGCGAGCATATACAGTGGTGTGGGCTGACGTCACACGCTACACTCGTCTCCACCTCGATCATGTACAGTGGTGTGAGCTGACGTCACACGCTACACTCGTCTCCACTGCGAGCATGTACAGTGGTGTGAGCTGACGTCACACGCTAAACTCGTCTCCACTGCGAGCATGTACAGTGTTGTGAGCTGACTTCACACGCTACACTCTTCTCTACTGCGAGCATGTACAGTGGTGTGAGCTGACGTCACACGCTACACTCGTCTCCGCTGCGCGCATGTACAGTGGTGTGGGCTGACGTCACACGCTACACTCGTCTCCACTGCGAGCATGTACATTGGTGTGACCTGACGTCACACGCTACACTTGTCTCCGCTGCGAGCATGTACAGTGGTGTGGGCTGACGTCACACGCTTCACTCGTCTCCGCTGCGAGCATGTACAGTGGTGTGGGCTGACGTCACATGCTACACCCCTCTCCGCTGCGAGCATGTACAGTGGTGTGGGCTGACGTCACACGCTACACTCCTCTCCGCTGCGAGCATGTACAGTGGTGTGAGCTGACGTCACACGCTACACTCCTCTCCGCTGCGAGCATGTACAGTGGTGTGGGCTGACGTCACACGCTACACTCGTCTCCACTGCGAGCATGTACAGTGGTGTGAGCTGACGTCACACGCTACACTCGTCTCGGCTGCGAGTATGTACAGTGGTGTGAGCTGACGTCACACGCTACACTCCTCTCCACTGTGAGCATGTACAGATGTGTGGGCTGACATCACACGCTACACTCGTCTCCACTGCGAGCATGTACAGTGGTGTGGGCTGACGTCACACGCTACACTCCTCTCCGCTGCGAGCATGTACAGTGGTGTGAGCTGACGTCACATGTTACACTCCTCTCCGCTGCGAGCATGTACAGTGGTGTGAGCTGACGTCACACGCTACACTCGTCTCCGCTGCGAGCATGTACAGTGGTGTGGGCTGACGTCACATGCTACACTCCTCTCCGCTGCGAGCATGTACAGTGGTGTGGGCTGACGTCACACGCTACACTCGTCTCCGCTGCGAGCATGTACAGTGGTGTGGGCTGACGTCACATGCTACACTCCTCTCCGCTGCGAGCATGTAGCGCGGTGTGAGCTGACGTCACACGCTACACTTGTCTCCGCTGCGAGCATGTACAGTGGTATGGGCTGACGTCACATGCTACACCCCTCTCCGCTGCGAGCATGTACAGTGGTGTGGGCTGACGTCACACGCTACACTCCTCTCCGCTGCGAGCATGTACAGTGGTGTGAGCTGACGTCACACGCTACACTCGTCTCCGCTGCGAGCATGTACAGTGGTGTGGGCTGACGTCACACGCTACACTCGTCTCCGCTGCGAGCATGTACAGTGGTGTGAGCTGACGTCACACGCTACACTCCTCTCCACTGCGAGCATGTACAGTGGTGTGGGCTGACGTCACACGCTACACTCTTCTCCACTGCGAGCATGTACAGTGGTGTGGGCTGACGTCACACGCTACACTCGTCTCCACTGCGAGCATGTACAGTGGTGTGAGCTGACGTCACACGCTACACTCGTCCCGCTGCGAGCATGTACAGTGGTGTGGGCTGACGTCACATGCTACACTCCTCTCCGCTGCGAGCATGTACAGTGGTGTGAGCTGACGTCACACGCTACACTCGTCTCCACTGTGAGCATGTACATTGGTGTGGGCTGACGTCACACGCAACACTTGTCTCCGCTGCGAGCATGTACAGTGGTGTGGCCTGACGTCACATGCTACACCCCTCTCCGCTGCGAGCATGTACAGTGGTGTGGGCTGACGTCACATGCTACACCCCTCTCCGCTGCGAGCATGTACAGTGGTGTGGGCTGACGTCACACGCTACACTCCTCTCCGCTGCGAGCATGTACAGTGGAGTGAGCTGACGTCACACGCTACACTTGTCTCCGCTGCGAGCATGTACAGTGGTGTGGGCTGACGTCACATGCTACACCCCTCTCCGCTGCGAGCATGTACAGTGGTGTGGGCTGACGTCACACGCTACACTCCTCTCCGCTGCGAGCATGTACAGTGGAGTGAGCTGACGTCACACGCTACACTCGTCTCCGCTGCGAGCATGTACAGTGGTGTGAGCTGACGTCACACGCTACACTTGTCTCCGCTGCGAGCATGTACAGTGGTGTGGGCTGACGTCACATGCTACACCCCTCTCCGCTGCGAGCATGTACAGTGGTGTGGGCTGACGTCACACGCTACACTCCTCTCCGCTGCGAGCATGTACAGTGGTGTGAGCTGACGTCACACGCTACACTCGTCTCCGCTGCGAGCATGTACAGTGGTGTGGGCTGACGTCACACGCTACACTCCTCTCCGCTGCGAGCATGTACAGTGGTGTGGGCTGACGTCACACGCTACACTCGTCTCCACTGCGAGCATGTACAGTGGTGTGAGCTGACGTCACACGCTACACTCGTCTCCACTGCGAGCATGTACAGTGGTGTGGGCTGACGTCACACGCTACACTCGTCTCCGCTGCGAGCATGTACAGTGGTGTGGGCTGACGTCACATGCTACACTCCTCTCCGCTGCGAGCATGTACAGTGGTGTGGGCTGACGTCACACGCTACACTCGTCTCCGCTGCGAGCATGTACAGTGGTGTGAGCTGACGTCACACGCTACACTCGTCTCCGCTGCGAGCATGTACAGTGGTGTGGGCTGACGTCACATGCTACACTCCTCTCCGCTGCGAGCATGTACAGTGGTGTGGGCTGACGTCACACGCTACACTCGTCTCCGCTGCGAGCATGTACAGTGGTGTGAGCTGACGTCACACGCTACACTCGTCTCCACTGCGAGCATGTACAGTGGTGTGAGCTGATGTTACACGCTACACTCGTCTCCACTGCGAGCATGTACAGTGGTGTGGGCTGACGTCACACGCTACACTCGTCTCCACTGCGAGCATGTACAGTGGTGTGAGCTGACGTCACACGCTACACTCGTCTCCGCTGCGAGCATGTACAGTGGTGTGGGCTGACGTCACATGCTACACTCCTCTCCGCTGCGAGCATGTACAGTGGTGTGGGCTGACGTCACACGCCACACTCGTCTCCGCTGCGAGCATGTACAGTGGTGTGAGCTGACGTCACACGCTACACTCCTCTCCGCTGCGAGCATGTACAGTGGTGTGGGCTGACGTCACACGCTACACTCGTCTCCACTGCGAGCATGTACAGTGGTGTGAGCTGACGTCACACGCTACACTCATCTCCACTGCGAGCATGTACAGTGGTGTGGGCTGACGTCACACGCTACACTCGTCTCCACTGCGAGCATGTACAGTGGTGTGAGCTGACGTCACACGCTACACTCGTCTCCACTGCGAGCATGTACAGTGGTGTGGGCTGACGTCACACGCTACACTCGTCTCCGCTGCGAGCATGTACAGTGGTGAGAGCTGATGTTACACGCTACACTCGTCTCCGCTGCGAGCATGTACAGTGGTGTGAGCTGACGTCACACTCTACACTCGTCTCCAGTGCGAGCATGTACAGTGGTGTGGGCTGACGTCACACGCTACACTCGTCTCCGCTGCGAGCATGTACAGTGGTGTGAGCTGATGTTACACGCTACACTCGTCTCCACTGCGAGCATGTACAGTGGTGTGGGCTGACGTCACACGTTACACTCGTCTCCACTGCGAGCATGTACACTGGTGTGGGCTGACGTCACATGCTACACTCCTCTCCGCTGCGAGCATGTACAGTGGTGTGGGCTGACGTCACATGCTACACTCCTCTCCGCTGCGAGCATGTACAGTGGTGTGAGCTGACGTCACACGCTACACTCCTCTCCGCTGCGAGCATGTACAGTGGTGTGGGCTGACGTCACACGCTACACTCGTCTCCGCTGCGAGCATGTACAGTGGTGTGAGCTGATGTTACACGCTACACTCGTCTCCACTGCGAGCATGTACAGTGGTGTGGGCTGACGTCACACGTTACACTCGTCTCCACTGCGAGCATGTACAGTGGTGTGGGCTGACGTCACATGCTACACTCCTCTCCGCTGCGAGCATGTACAGTGGTGTGGGCTGACGTCACACGCTACACTCGTCTCCACTGCGAGCATGTACAGTGGTGTGAGCTGATGTTACACGCTACACTCGTCTCCGCTGCGAGCATGTACAGTGGTGTGAGCTGACGTCACACGCTACACTCGTCTCCACTGCGAGCATGTACAGTGGTGTGGGCTGACGTCACACGCTACACTCGTCTCCGCTGCGAGCATGTACAGTGGTGTGGGCTGACGTCACACGCTACACTCGTCTCCGTTGCGAGCATGTACAGTGGTGTGGGCTGACGTCACACGCTACACTCGTCTCCGCTGCGAGCATGTACAGTGGTGTGGGCTGACGTCACATGCTACACTCCTCTCCGCTGCGAGCATGTACAGTGGTGTGGGCTGACGTCACACGCTACACTCGTCTCCGCTGCGAGCATGTACAGTGGTGTGAGCTGACGTCACACGCTACACTCGTCTCCACTGCGAGCATGTACAGTGGTGTGAGCTGATGTTACACGCGACACTCGTCTCCACTGCGAGCATGTACAGTGGTGTGGGCTGACGTCACACGCTACACTCGTCTCCACTGCGAGCATGTACAGTGGTGTGAGCTGACGTCACACGCTACACTCGTCTCCGCTGCGAGCATGTACAGTGGTGTGGGCTGACGTCACATGCTACACTCCTCTCCGCTGCGAGCATGTACAGTGGTGTGGGCTGAGGTCACACGCCACACTCGTCTCCGCTGCGAGCGTGTACAGTGGTGTGAGCTGACGTCACACGCTACACTCCTCTCCGCTGCGAGCATGTACAGTGGTGTGGGCTGACGTCACACGCTACACTCGTCTCCACTGCGAGCATGTACAGTGGTGTGAGCTGACGTCACACGCTACACTCATCTCCACTGCGAGCATGTACAGTGGTGTGAGCTGACTTCTGACGCTACACTCGTCTCCACTGCGAGCATGTACAGTGGTGTGAGCTGATGTTACACGCTACACTCGTCTCCACTGCGAGCATGTACAGTGGTGTGGGCTGACGTCACACGTTACACTCGTCTCCACTGCGAGCATGTACAGTGGTGTGGGCTGACGTCACATGCTACACTCCTCACCGCTGCGAGCATGTACAGTGGTGTGGGCTGACGTTACACGCTACACTCGTCTCCACTGCGAGCATGTACAGTGGTGTGAGCTGATGTTACACGCTACACTCGTCTCCGCTGCGAGCATGTACAGTGGTGTGAGCTGACGTCACACGCTACACTCGTCTCCACTGCGAGCATGTACAGTGGTGTGGGCTGACGTCACACGCTACACTCGTCTCCGCTGCGAGCATGTACAGTGGTGTGAGCTGTCGTCACACGCTACACTCCTCTCCGTTGCGAGCATGTACAGTGGTGTGGGCTGACGTCACACGCTACACTCGTCTCCGCTGCGAGCATGTACAGTGGTATGAGCTGATGTTACACGTTACACTCGTCTCCGCTGCGAGCATGTACAGTGGTGTGGGCTGACGTCACACGCTACACTCGTCTCCGCTGCGAGCATGTACAGTGGTGTGAGCTGACATCACACCATCTCCGCCTCTCCTCCCCTGCACTAAACTCTCAACATGCGTCACATCCATTACATCGCAACTCAACAATAAATGTATAATTTGTTTAGCCCTACAGCTTCGAAATAATGCATTTCAGCTGTCTTAACATCGTAATAAGAATGCTCACGTGGTTGCCCATTTTCAACTTGGCTACGTCTTCTGACGGAACAGAATGAATATATATAAGCTAATCACAAACTGTTAATAATATTAGGCGTTTACATACTTGTGGACGATTAGCTGAAGTTTGGGACGTTTCCTTCACATGTCCTAACAGCTACATTTCTAAGTTCATTATCGTGGATCGCTTGAGTGTTGCAGCGTTAATCTTAGTTAATATAATGTATACAGTATCTCTTTAATTGACAATATGCATGGTCATAGCCATGTTTAGGTTTGGATGTCTTTATGTCTCCAGGAATGAACACCAAAAAGTCCTGGTCGAGTTGTGGCGCACTGTGTTGTAAGTGGCTAAGCTCGTCTGCCTGGACAGCGTAGGTTTCGGTTTCGAAACCCAACTTCACTCTCATATTCAAGCCTTACTCAACATATATGATTGATTCCAGGGGAGGCTATGCCTGAAGTCTCGTAAGATACACGAGGCTAGTCTGAATTCCAATTACCCCATATATTATTCTGAATAGTAATTAAGTCACCAGTGATTCAGCATGTTGAAACATCGAATAAAGTGAGATATACGAAGTTAAGCAAGATTGGGTGTGGTCAGAACTTGGATAGGTAACCCATTCTGCGGAATCACGTAATCTTGGTTTGGGAAGAGAAGGAATTGGCCTCCCTGACCCAAATAAACACCGACTCAGGAACTCCTCTTGGAGTTTCAGCCTTGGTAATAATTACAAAAATTAATCTAATTCCCTGAAGACACTGCGTTGTGGTTAGTTGTCTTGTACATCGAACTTGTGAACAGGGGATATGAGAATATGCCCATACCAGGTCATCGTGGCAGGTAGCACACTACAGTATACGAGAGGTAGGCCTATTGCCTAATTGACATACCGAATTCATTAAGGGAAATGAGTAGTATTTTGAGGTGTGTGCCTATCAACGGCCCCGACCTGAGTCGACTGTTACTTTCACTTAATTGTGCAGAACTCCCCGCCTTTTTCTGTTCTGCGCGACCCCTCTTGTTATATTCGTGGTCATTGTTGGTCTTAGAGCTCCTTCATTACGAAGGGCTGTGTATATTCACTTCCTATCCTTCCGCATCCATTCCCATTATTTCGCTTACACGATCATTCAGAATTTACCTTCTTCCTCCGTCAGTCATGGGAATAATGACCAAGATGTTTTTATCCGCTAAATGGAATTAATAACTCATAAATACACACGCGTAGGCTGTCTCAACATAATTCCCTACCAAAAAGTGAGAAAAACAGATAGATTCGATCACTATGCTCACAGCCATCATAGGAGATTGGGCTAATGTCCTGTTATTCCTCTGCCAATGAATTGTAATTAATTTTTTTGTTATATGTGAATTAGTCTTTGAGAAACAGTTTTACCGTACGTTCAGTATTATACCTACTAGAGCTGATGACCTCGATGTTCTGCCCCTTCAAACAACAAACATCATTATTAAATATAACTTCTACGCATGGTGTAGAATTCTCGTGATATTTGACACTCACTTACCGATAATCAAGTAGCCTATTGAATAAATCAGTAGCATATTGTGTTATTGTTAATTCGTTATTAGAGACGTGGAATATCTCTGTTATCAGCCCCGTGTACTTGGGTGTGTGTTTATTTTGTCTGATAGCCTATGCTTCTGTGGTGACTGTAGTAGTGTATTTAACCTAAAGTCGGAGATGGGGTAGATGTCCCGGAACTTGAAATACTAACCCCTCATTTGCCTGAAGGTAGTGTGGATAACCCTGGAGAAAAAAACCCTCTCAGGATAACTGTTGTCAGCTTCGTGATTAAAACCTCCAATCTACAGTATTGCTGCAGCTCTCCATCACAGTTGTGGTGTGCGATTTAATGCACTCTGCTACAGACATACAGGGTGTCCCACCTAACTTTGCGACCTCAAATATTAACGAAATGAAACAAGATTTGAAAAATCTACTTGCGCAGGAATGTAGCCACGTCAGGGAGTCACACAATGGGAGGATATGCACAATCCAGGAAATTATAACAATATCACTTTCAACGCAAAGTTACCTTTTTTAAATGGAACATACATGTTTTTTCTAACAAAATCAAGAGTAAACATACAATTAATGATAACAGAATTGGTTTCACATCTCTAAACCCCGTAACTTCTGAAATAACTAAAGATGTAGAGGATGGCAATGGAGACACTGTTTGTCAAGTTTAACAAATGTGTAGAACTGTACACATAGTTCAAAATGTACATTTACCGACTTCCTAAACAAACTTGTGGCCTATAGCTTAAAGAAACGTCATGTTTTTAAATTACATCCAGCACGGAAGAGACATTCACAAGTGAGCAGTAAAATCTTAACTGATGAAACTGTGTCACTTCAGCGGATGTTCAATGTGACCACCGTTTGCATCAATGCACTTCTGTAGACGGTGAACAACAGAGCGTTGTACTGATCCCAGTGCGTCCACAGATATTTCCGCACACGCCTAAGTAATACGCTGTTGCATATTCGCTATTGTAGTTGGGACTTCCTGATAGACTATCTTGCAATGCGCTCCAGAGAAAGTAGTCTAATGGCGTCAAGTCGAGGAACCGTGCTGGCCATCTCACAGGACCACCACTTCCTATCCACCGATTTGGAAACTTCTCATCCATTACATCTCTGGCAACACGTGCGAAATGTGCGGGGCACCCATCATGCTGGAACCACATTGATACACGAGTTTCCAATCCCACGTCCTCCATGAGAAGGGGTAACGTGTCTTGAAGAAATGATGCATATCGCTGTTCGTTTAGTGTTTCCTGATAAAAATAGGGACCTACAATACGGTTGCCAGTGATACCGCACCAAACATTGATACTCCACTGTCGTTGGTTAGTAACCAACAACTTTAGTTATTTCAGAAGGATCGAGGTTCAGAGAAGTGAAACCAATTCTGTTATCAATAATTGTATGTTCACTATTGATTTTGCTAGAAAAACATGTATGTTCCATTTAAAAAAGGTAACTTGGCGTTAAAAGTGGTATTGTTTTAATTTTCTGGATTGTGCATATCCTCCCATTGTGTGACCCCCTGACGTGGCTACATTCCTGTGCAAGTAGATTTTTCACATCTTTTTTCATTTCGATAATATTTGAGGTCGCAGAGTTAGGTGGGACACCCTGCATATTCCTTCCTTTAAAATAGAGCTCTTATGCCCAGGGGACATTCTTAATAGCCAGTCACCTTTACCGACCAGTTTCAATTTGACTTTATTAAACAGTGATCACATAACTGTATAGCTTCCTCGGTGCGACTGTGGCAGAGTGTCCGGACAATTATACCAACATCGCGGGACTGGTTCCTGGGCAATAAAGTCAGAGTTTTTAAGAACGGAAAATTCCATGGCACTCAAGTCGTGCGATGTTGGCTCATAAAAGAATTCTCGTATCAGACTTGGTGAATAAAAGACTAAGTTAACTAAATCCCAGTCACAGGTCAGCAAACTGATTTGAGGTCTCTTTGATAGACTGGAGATTCAACGGAGAGCCGATGGCCTAAAGATCTTCATAGCACGGCCTCAGGCAGCCGAGATCATTATGATTATTATAATTGATATTATTATTACTAGTTACAACAAATCAATGCTGTTTCAATTTGCAAATCACCAATTTGTATATCAGGTCCCTTTGCTGCTTTTCATCTCGTAATGAACTGAAACTCAGATACAATTTTGTCTCTCAGCGCGTCTACGAGAGGCAATTAATTACTTGGGACGTCCCTAGATAGAGAGAATAAGTGAGTTAAAATAGCTGGTTGTTTCCTCTTATTGATATTAGGCAGGGATCCATGATTACATTTTTAAATACCCAACTAGTGTTATAATCGTAACATGTAGCACCTGACATTTGAAACTAGAACCATTATCTAGCAAAATTTCCTATTCCCATGATTGTTTCGTTCCATTCAAGAAGGTGGAGTACAACACTATGAATTTCCCACTCGTAGTCTAGTACCCTACAGAAATCCGTGGTTGTTTTTTATCAATCTTTGCTATTGTGTCATTGGCTAATTACATATTACCTCAAATACAGTATTAATTTCCTCAGAACATCTAGACTCTCTCAGGTCTTGTGTGTATCAGGATATTGTTGTTGTTGCTGTTAATGGATTTTAGGGACTTTTGACATCTCGGTCATCCCCCCATGTGGTTGGATGTAGGTTCAACTTGTTATATAACCTGTACTTCTGTGATGACTGTAGTAGTGTGTGTAACTGCGGTAGCGACAGAAATGAGCTAGGTGCCCCAGGACTTGAAGTAAGCTATTATCCCTGCATTTCCCCGCCGAGGGAATATGAAAAAAACGGGAAAAACCACACTCAGGACAGCAGTTGTCAGCACCAGGATTCGAACCTGCGGTGTCTGGACTTGCTGCGACTGCCCTTGCAGCCGTGGCGCATGATTTAATGAGTATGGCTACACTGCGGCTTGTATCACGAAGTAACGGCCTTACCATCAAACTTGCAGCTTTGTGAGATTCAATCTCAGTCGTAATGATTGGACGGGACACTCTTTGAAGTCGTTTCAGGTTTAGCCATTGCAAATCACAAACCTCACGGCAACAGACAGATACATGTCAAAGTATCCCATTGGTTACAGTGATTAAAAAAAAGGATAGGTATTGACTTGATAGCGAGGTATATATATTTTTAAGGGAATTCAGTGTTCTGTAACGTCATTACAATGGTATCTACTTGGAAAGCTGACAAAAATAATACCGCAGGTCTCTTGTCCATCCTTTGCTTGATCAGGATGAATTCAATGGTCTTAGAAATGAAATGTAGCCTATTTTAGTGATAATTTAGATCTTTCTTCTCGCAATTTCAGATGGTTGGTTGGTTGGTTGGTTCCTTAGTTTAGGGGCTGCGACAACGCGGCCATATAGCCCCGTGTACTTTGGGTGTGTGTAGAATACGTCTGATAACACCTGTTAATTGTAATGGCTGTATTAGTGTGTGTTATCTTTGATTCGGGTAGAAGGACTACAGACGATGCATTTTTCAAGTAGTTCCTACTTTTACTACCAAATGCTACCGTCCACGACACTTGGCTGCGGACTTGGCTACTAGATGCCATCGCAGCCAGCACCTGGCACCGAACGTTGGAACTAATATAGCGTTATCAAACTAACCCACACATTTTAGTTTCCACGAGTGTAGTTAGTGGAAGATTATTTTTCATGTTATAAATCTGTGATATGGAACCGCTGGCTTTACTTCCCCTCCGAAGGAAGGCATACTGAGGGATTTTTAACGCTCTTGAAACATCCGACGACTTCGGTTGGGTTTGAACCCGTGATCTTGGGCATAGAAACTCAGCATGCTACCAACAACGCCATCGAAGCCGCTGCGGGTTTTGATGAAAACGGCGAAACACAACTTACGACCGATCTCGAAAGTAGTAGCGTTCACTTCCAATGATGTACAGAACAGGTCTTGACGAAAGCTGTGCACACAACATAAAACTAGCATAATGACCACTGATCATTATTTACCTTAAAACTTTACTTGTATAAATTAGGTACGTCAGAGAATCCTAACTGGATAACTCCATTTTGTCGCATTATGCTAGAGACTTTATCTGGAGTAAGGTTGATTGAATGTAAATTGTTAAAATTTTGAAACAGGTTGTAATAAAGTACAGGGATTGAGTCTGATCTTCAGTCTATACAGAAATATGATGGCAGTTATTAGAGTTGAAGGTCGTGAGAGAGAGGCTGGCATTCAGAATGGTGTATGGCAAGGCTGCAACTTATCGTCCATACTTTTCAATACATACATTGAACAAGCAATGAACGAAATGCGGGAGAAAAGATTCAAGGCGAACTTTTTACAGCTCTGAGATCTGCTGATGACATTGCCATCTTAGACCATTTATCGGAAGATTTGAATTAATAGTATGGATCCAGTCTTGAGAAAATAATTCATCATGAAATGCGGTAAATGGAAACAAGAGTAATGCTACCTCCTGTAGACAAAGGACATGTATGATGCACCCATCCCGAAGGTCCTGGGTTCGATTATTGGCTCTGCCAGGGAAGGAAACTCCAGACTGTGGGGTTGTAGCGAGGTTGAGTTATCCTCGTGAGCTGGGATTGATTCCCTAGCAATCAAAGTTGTGTGTTTAATGTTGCTTCCCGTTTCTCTTCCAGGCAAATGACATGATGGCGCCAAGCTCGGTGCCACTTTACAATCCCAACCATAATTGCAGCTACATACATTAGTTCAGGCACCACAGCAATGCAGAGACCCAAGTTCACGGGGCTGATGGCAATGATGTTAAATGACCACTTCGTGGTGTGGAGGGTAGCATTCTTGGCTGTCCAGGTTCCCTTCCCCGCTCTGTCAAGAAATTTAATTCTGGGCTGAGGACTAGAACGGGGTACACTCAGCCTCATGAGGCAACACTGAGAAGAAGCGGGTTCAATTCCTACCTCAGGCATCCCGGAAGTGGTGTCAATGGTTTCTCTTCTCCACTCCAGGCAAATGCGAGGATAGTTTCTAACTCAAGGCCACGGCCACCTACTTCTTAATCCTCACCAAAATTAAAAATTCACTCATTTATACAGCCATCACAATAAGACAGGTTATCAGACAAACTTCCTCGCACACAAGTACACGAGGCTAAATCACCATAATGTCGAATCCCCTCAAATGAAACAAACAACATAAATTATCTTAAAAGCTCTTAAATTAAACCGTAACTAAAACTGGATAAATTCCTGGAAGTTCTGAATCCAAGAGAAGGGAGACAAGGCCCAGCTACTCCCGCTGTCGAAAGCTCCGGTGAGTGCGGCAAGATGTTGCGCGATGCTGGAAGTGAAATGCTCGAGGGACCACAGGCCTCGACGCATACAGTTAGAGATGAGTGTCCCGAGAGATGCTGCGGCCCCATTAGCTTTCAGCTCATTCAAGGCATCGGTTTCATTCATGAAACCTTGATACAGAGCAAACCTAGAAGTGCTGTACACCCTACGTATTGACGCAGAAAAAACATCAAACCCTACATCAATATATGAACTTCCCGATCGATTTGAGTTGACAACTAACGCGAAACATACAGCAAATAATAATAATAAGATGTTCAGTACAGATCATATAACCTGCTTTCTCCTAAGTATGCGATGTTGTCCTATATTCTATTACTAGATTTCTTGATTTCAATGGATTTTCTCTGAGATATCTGGTGCCCCGCATTATTAGTCTATTATTATTGTGTGTATGTCTACCCCTTGTTATTCGCATTTTACAACGAGGTCGAGGATGAGATGAAAGTATATGTGGTGGGTGGCTTTTACGGCCTGATGCCTCTCCTGACTACAAACTCATGAGAGATGAAATGAATGGAGATGAATTAAACTGGGCAAAGAGATGGAAGGAAGCGGCAGTGGCCTATTAAAAGGTACCGTTCCGGCTTTTGCCTGGAGTTGATAATGGGGAAACCACGGAAAACATTTATTGGCCGGCCAACGGTGGGATTCAAACCCACGTCTACCAAATCCGCAGATAGCTTGACCCAAAAGGCCTAGCGATGGTCGTTGGCGAGCGTATCTATCGCTGTCGGTAATAATATTATTATTGTTATTATTAATATTATTATTATCACTATCGATTTTTTGCCCTTTGGGAGAGCGTGTGAACTTGAGCCAATCACAGCTTCACTTCCTTTTCCTCTTCTATTTTCTTCCCAAGACCTCTTCAATAATTCACTGTGTTTTTTCATCCTTTCCTCAGTCCATTTTTTCCCTATTGTTTCATTTCTTGAGACTTGTTCAAATGTCTTGTTTCTGATTTTATTTCTGAATTGATTTCTGTCCTAAATATCGTCTTAAGAGATTTTGAATCGTTCCATGTCTTCCTCTGCTTCTCTCATCCGACTGGTCTTTAATTTACATGTATTAATGATGTTAAACATTTTCTTGCTGAGGCTGTATTCATCCATCCTCCTCAGGTGTCCATAGAACTGTAGGCGTCTTATCCTAAATTTCTCTGTGATGGTGTCTGTGTTCCCGTAGGGTTCCTTTGTAGGTCGCCTGATCCTGGTTCCGTCTCGGAGAACAGCGCCGTGTATCTTTCTAAGAAGTTTCCGTTCTTGATTCTCGATGTCATGAATTCTTGTCATCCCTCCAATTAATGTTGTTTCTGCCACATACAGGGCTTCTGGAAAACCAACCGTGTTGTAGCGTCGTAGTTTTGCATTACGAGACACTACTTTTTTGTTGTAATGATTCCATGTCACTTTGTATGTCTTTTGCAGTTTGAATATTCTTTCTGTGTTGGAGATTGTGTTCAGTCCTGTGGGTTGGATGGTTTCTCCCAAGTACTTGAAGTGAGTGACTGTGAGATTTGTCCACACTGTGTCTGCAATGTGAATTTTCCTGTTGATTTTGCGTCCATGTACTGAGTTTTTTCATAGGAAATCTCGAGTACAGTTATATGGGAAATTTCATGGAGTTTACTAGTGCTATTTTTTGCTTCATCTTTGTTGTTCGTTAATATAGCTAGGTCATCCGCAAAGGCCAAGCCTTTCACAATGATTCTTTTTCCTTTCTGTTTTCTAATTTGAATACCTTTGCATGCCTTTGCATGCCTTTGCATGCCTTTCCTGTTCTCTGATTATTTTGTCCAATACGATATTGAACAAGATTGGCGACAAACCATCTCCTTGTTGGATTCCTGTGTGGATTTCGAATGAGTTTGAGATTTCTCCCATGAATTTCACTTACGAAGTGGTTCCAGATACTGTAGTATTTCCGGGATGATGGCCCTGGTCTTCCCATCGACTCCTAATTCTTCCATGATATTAAATAATGTTTGCCTGTCAACAGAATCGTAGGCTTTTTTGAAATCCACAAATGTGACTGTAGTGTATCGGCATTGTCTGATGTGTAACCAGGCTTTGAGGTTCCAAATCTCTTCAATACAGGATCTTCGTTTCCTGAACCCAGCCTGATACTCGCCAATCTGTTGGTCTACTTGTAACATTAATAGTATTATTATTAATATTATTATTATTATTATTATTATTATTGATGTTGACGTTGTTGTTGTTTCAAGGAAGCTTTTGATTTGAAGAGTTGACTGTTAGTCTCACCATCATGAGCCACGGGCCCTCCATTTGTTTTACGTGGAATCGGAATCATAGACTATGATATTTCACTTCAAAAACAAGATGTTCAGGAAATAACATATAGCCTACTTTCTCCTAAATGCATGGGTATTGATATAACTCATTGTCCTTTTCAAGGAGTATAATTGAATTCTGGTTGTTGTAGCTTGTTGAAATACAATGTGTTATACGGATATTACACATGAACAAGAATATGAGGTGTCCTTTGCTAGTGCTACCTCTGTACAAAATGTCATTCAATTCGGTTTCACCGTGTTTGAACTTATATTTTGAATCGATTTGCACACATACATGGGCACTATCTGCAAACTATAGGGCAGATGACCTTGTAGTTCAGTCAAAAGATGCTTCCCACAAAAGGGTATGTTGTTGCAAAATTTGGTAGAGATCAAATTATTAGGTTGGTCGTAATTTGATTCGAGCTTTTAACATTTGGGTGGCCGCCATTCTGTTTCCGTCATGATGGTGGCGATATAAAACATGACACTGAGGTGTCCTTTGCTAGTGCTACCTCTGTACCAAATTTCGTTCAATTTGGTTTTACCGTGTTTGAATTGATAGAGGGAATCGATTTGCACATATGCATGGCCGCCATATTCAAACTATTTGACTGATGACCTTGTAGCTTGGTCAAAGAACGCTTCTCACATAAAGGTATGATAACAAGAGTTTAGTGCTTTTCAGTCGGTCAACACGTATGTACCCAAAAGAGATGGGTTTTACCCTAATCCTGAAATAAATTACATGAGATTAATAAAACACTAGGATGACCAGTTTCGATCGTCAAGCGATCATCATCAGATCCATTACACTTAGGCTACAAAATCCATGTTTGAAATACAGGTGAAAATATTTACAATATGTACAATTATTTAGTTGCAGTATTGGTACTGCAACTGTCAGTGTATGCTAAATGCAGTATATATGTTAGGTGAAATGCTAAATGGTGATAGCTATCCGGAGATGGTACTTTAGAGTGATTATATGGTTGTAAACTATGGTTAAACTATAAAATTTTAGGCTAACTACTTATCTGATTGTCTTCCGTACTACAGCTACTCGCAGTTTTCGTGCTCACTGCTCACGGTCGACCGCACAGTGAGTTCCAGTGAGCACGAAAACTGCGAGTAGCTGTAGTACGGAAGACTATCAGATAAGTAGTTAGCCTAAAATTTTATAGTTTAACCATAGTTTACAACCATATAATCTCTCTAAAGTACCATCTCCGGATAGCTATCACCATTTAGCATTTCACCTAACATATATACTGCATTTAGCATACACTGACAGTTGCAGTACCAATACTGCAACTAAATAATTGTACATATTGTAAATATTTTCACCTGTATTTCAAACATGGATTTTGTAGCCTAAGTGTAATGGATCTGATGATGATCGCTTGACGATCGAAACTGGTCATCCTAGTGTTTTATTAATCTCATGTAATTTATTTCAGGATTGGGGTATAACCCATCTCTTTTGGGTACATTCGTGTTGACCGACTGAAAAGCACTAAACTCTTGTTTACTAAGGCAACACTGAAAATATGGCTTCAAACACCACAATAAAGGTATGATGTTGAAAAATTTAGTAGAGATAAGATGATTTGGTTGGTCGTAATTTGATATAAGTTTTGAACATTTGAGTGGTCACCATTACGTTTCCGTCAAGATGGCGGCGATATAAAACATGACACTGAGGTGCCCTTTGCTGGTGCAACCTCTGTACCAAATTTCGTTCAATTCTGTTTCACAGTGTTCGAATTGATAGAGGGAGACAGACATTCAGAGTACACACTCACAGACACACACACTCACAAACACACAATTTTTCGCCCTGTGTTGATCTCATAAGTCTACTTTCATTTTTTGCAAAAATCGAAAGTAGGCTAATATCCCATATATTAACCGGGAATCGAACCCAATCCACCTTGGAGACATGAGAGTAACTTGAGTACTGCGCCATCAGGCCACCTGTTATTATTTATTGTGTAATCCATTTAGATTAATATGTGTGACTCTACTCATATTTACCGTAGTTAGACAGGGGAACTAAAATGAAACTCAGTCGTAATGTGATGCCAAGCCATTGAGTGTCTGGAACCTACATAGCTATGAAATCTCCAACACACAGGTCTGTTCTTACCGCAACACAATCGAAAGAGGATTTACATCATATAAAGTTTGGCCGAAGGCCCTCCTCTCTTCGGAGAATATAAACTATCCCTAGACAGTTAACATACATGAATACTTCAACTGTTTTTTTCCGCCTCTTGAAGCCCTAACTGTATTTGCTCCTGTTTTGCTTCCTTCTCTCTTACCCCCACTTCCTTGCCCTCATGCACCCTTCTATTTTGAAAGCTTCTGTACTCTATATTCCCAACTTTTCTTCCTCTGATACCACACGAAATCCATAGCCTCTCCATTTTTATTTGTTCCATCCGCATTTTGAAGCGAATAGAAAGTTCAGAAGCTCGCCCCGAGAGGGCTGTTATAAGTCTTCTCATATAAGTGTGCGGTACTTTGTTAAAACACGTCAAGTCATACTTTTGTTAAATATTTTGTGTCTTGCTACTTTTCGAATTCACATATATTTAAATAAAAATGCTTGAACAATAAGTTCTTTAACCTGTTACTATTAACGTCGCTAGGGACCGAATTGTTATTGATGGGGTTGCTATTGCTCAGGCTGGTTTATTGATGTGGCTATAAGAATCATAAATATATATTACAATTGTGTGACAACGCAAATACGTCTTTGTTGTTGTTGATTCATTTAGGACCTTTGCGACATCGTGGTCATGTAGGTCTACTTGGGTGGGTGTGGAATTTGTCTGATAACATGTGTTATTGTGATCGCTGTATTAGTGTGTGCATTTGTAATTCAGATGAGGATTGGGAACGTGGCGGCCGTGGCCTTAAGTAAGGAACCGTTCCAGCATTCTCCTGGAGTAGAAGTGGCGAAACTATGGAAAACCACCTCCATGATGGCTGTGGTGGGAATCGAACCCGCCTCTTCTAACTTTTGCCTCACGGGGCTGAGTATGCCCCGTTTCAGCCTACAGACTAGAATCAAATTTATTGGCAGAGATGGGAATCGAACCCGGGCCTCTGTGGTGACAGCTAAGACTGCTAGCCGCTAAACAACGAGACGAACTCAAAGAATTCACTATTTCAATTTTATACAATAACGGATAACATTATCAACAATCTTTCAAACTTCATGCAGTGATCATTAAAATTTGAGTCAAAATAACTTATTTTAGTTAAGAAACATATTGATTCTTGCCGAATCCTGTTTCAAGAGTGATTAATTTAAAAATGACGTGGTTTTGAATCAGATAGTATGGTCCATGCTAAGCTATTTCGAGTGAGGCACTGCGAGCTACACGAGCGAATTGAACAGCTGCTTGTTGTGGGAAGAAACTCGTATTTGTGTAATACTGTAGCTATAATGAGGACTCAACAAAAATGAAATAGATACTTTGTATAGTTTCAGCAATTATTCCTTACCGTCTGTACAGCAGGTTCCATAATTATATGAAACACAAAAGCCAGTGTGAAAGTAAAGTATTTTCGTAAATCGGCTCTGCGTCATATGGGACATCTGACAGGTTAGTCAGAGCCACAAGGATTGGCAAATCATGTAATGGGCTTCAATTTCTGAGAGTCTCCCTTCTGGAGTTCCACTTTCACTTGTGAATAATGGACGTTCTAACATTTAATGACGTGAAATCTCCCTTATTTAATGAGTTTACTTGTACTGATACCCCTGCCTCGTTGCGTAATGGGTAGCACTCTTGGCTGTCTCTTAAGATGATCCCCATCATCTGAGAATCTTGTGAATACACTCACTTTCACCAAACGTCATTGTGTTTAAATTCAGTCGTTATTAAGTCAGTTAATTATTTGGTGTGAAATACCACCCGTGGATAATGGTGAATGTCCTTTGTGCTAGGCAAATGAATTTGCAACAGGTAATTTGCTCCAAGCTCAGAAATCCAATAAGAGTGCTCCACATTCATGCTGGTTTCTATATCGTCTCTAAATTTAGTCGTTGGCTTCAGTTGACAGGGTTGCTAATTAACTCGTGGAAACACCGTCATGCGGTGCACTTTGTGACTCAAAGGTTACTCTATGGGTGTTAAATTTATTTATGGGGATTATACACCATTTTGAAATGTCTTCTCACATGATGCTTGACTATACGCGTATGTTCTCTAGTCATGTAGTAACATAACAACTTGAAGTAAATAGCTGTCTACATAGATGCTGGGCTGATACCATTTTCTGGTTATGCTCGGAGCAACATATTTCCCTTGAGATCAAACATCACCGTAATAGGCAATTTTCGCTACTCGCGCTGAAACAGGAAAGCGCCCGTTTAGCTTTCCAATGAACGAGAATCCTTAAGAGGTGGAAACTTAATTTACCCCCACGCCCACCCCCACCCTTAGCGTTAGACATTGACACCTTCATTCACGTTATGAACAACTCCCATTGAGTCAATTGCCAATTCCGAATCTTCTGCCATCCGCCTCTTTCAGTGATTAGAATGTTTGTATTCTATCTAATATGAGATACTGTATCTCCAGTGTCCAAAAACTGGTTTTCAAAGGAATGTAGATGACTTTAGTGTAAGAGGCACTGGGCCTGAGATTCCGTCAAAAGAAGAAAAGAATCGAGAAGTAAACTTACGAAATCTGTGTGTATGCATGAATGTGTGTGAATGTCTATCCCCCTCACGCCACCAATTCCTAAATGAGGAAACCGAATTTGAATCAAATTTGGTATAGAATTAGCACTGGTAAGGGACAACTCAGTGTCATGTTTTACTTTGACGAAATACAATTGGTGGCCACCCAAATGTTCAAAGCTTAAATCAAACTACGACTAAACTAATAATCTGATTCTCTGCCAAATTTTGGAATAAACATACCAGCCTGTGAAAAGTGGCTAGGCCAAAATACATGGTCATCAGTCAAGAGTTTCAAGATGGCGGCCGTGCAAATCGTGAAATACATAACTTATGATCTAATGAATGAATGCTCACTGTACTTGGCATCCAGGCAGTTTCATTTAAGCACCCTCTGCTACCAACGTGATGCCTATTTGAGAGTGAATATTACAGGCAACCACCATCTTCAAATTATAAAACATAAAAATAAATAACTATCAACTCCTAAGAAAATTAGTGACTGTATATGTAATGTGTCTTGTATGGCCTAGGCATAAGAACAAACTCTCCAAACATTCAAGTTGGCGGCTGCGCGAGCTATTAGAGCATTAAAATCGATAGGCTAGTTCAGAACGAAATTAAGACGAATCTTGGCAAAATGTGAGTATCATATAAGGGATATGACTTGCGTTAGTCAAAAGGTTATCAAACTGAATAAAGCGGATGATGGACATATTGAGATTTCAAAATAAATCAAAAACCCTCAGTATCCTAGAGCTATAATAATGATATTTTGTAATGAAATCGAGTGAATATAACAAAATAGAAGTCGATTCGTATACCCAAAGCAAAAGAACAGTGACTCCATACGTCCAAGACGGAGGCTATGCTTCCTATTAAAATACACAAATTATTAATTCAGGACATAATTGCATATTTAAGGCGAAACATGATAGCAGATAAATATTATGCTTCATAAGATGCGTCAGTAGCGTTAGTGATAAATTTATCACATTGAATTTTGGGCGTAGTAGTCATTATGAAATTTCAAAATTAAAAATTTTAAAAACGTTCTGCTACAAAAAAGAAAATTACTGATATGTGGTATCACATGCCCAAACCAAAATAACAGCGTCTCCAAATATTCAAGTTGGGATTTATGTGTGCTATTAAAACGTAATAATGTATCATTCAGAATGTAATTGAGCAACTGTACACAATGTGCCACTTTCTTGTTGTTAGCTTATTTTCATTTACGAAAAAATAGGCTTATTGGATCACCTTTTGTCCGTGTGTGTGTGTGTGTGTGTGTGTGTGTGTGTGTGCATAAGTATGTGTTTGTGTGTGCGACCCCTAATAACTTCTGAAAGGCTCGACCGATTTCAATGAAATTCAGTAAGGTCACAGCACCGTTTCGGCCGAACCCGACCGTGCCCTTCAAATTGTATTTCGTCTCTCCAATCAAACATGGCGGCTGTGCAAAATATTTAACTGGCATTCTATATTTCTGAAAATATTACCGATAACACGCTGGAATTTTGTACGGTGATAAAAAAGACTACTGGAAGTTCACCTATGAGACTTTCAGAAACCTGTTAGCTACAAAACCAACATTGCGGCCAAGGGAAGTTGAAATTTTAAATAGACTTTTCTCGCGACGTAACCATCCAAACGCAATGAAACTTGGTACAGTAAATGTTCATACACATTGTAATGCACTGGCATGTAATTTAGTTCAATTGTGTACATAACCTCAAGATGGCGGCTGTGCGAAATATGTCACTGGGGTTCTATATCTCCGAAACTGTTACTGATATTACCCTGAAATTATGTACGGTGATAGATAGCACTACTACATGTTCATCTATGTAATATTTAAAAACCCTGTAATGTACAAAACGAACATGGCAGCCATGCGAAATTGAAACATTTTAATATACTTTTCTCGCGATTTAATCATCTGAGCGCAGTGAAATATGGTACAGTAAATTTTATACACGTTGTAATGCACTGGCATCTAATTCAGTTCAATTGTTTATGTATCCTCAAGATGCGAAATTTTAAAATTAAGTTTTTATTTCTTGTGTCATAATCATGCGATCGAAATGCAAGTTCGAATAATGAACCTACGCAACAATTTTCATTTAATGGTACATAACTCTATGGCCTATACATATAACAATCCAACATGGCGACCATCCAAAATATTTAGACGGTTCTCAATATCTACGAATCTATTGCAGCAATCAAACTGATTTTTTTATCTTCATAGAGGCTATGAACATATGTTCATCTATGGGACTTTCAATAACCTGGTGAGCCCAAATCCAACATAGCGGCGACGCAAAATATAAATATTTAAATGGACGTTTCTCGTGATTTAACCATCCGAGTGCAGTAAAACCTGGTACGGTAAATGCTTATAAAAATTTTAATCCACAGGTATCTGATTTATTTCAATTGTTTTCATAACCAGAAGATGGCAGCTATGCGAAATTTTAAAATCTCTTTTTTATTTATCGTGTCCTAATTATGCGATTGAAGTTTGAATAGTACACCTACACAATAATTTTCATGTAATGGTACATTACTCTAAGACCTACATTTATAAAAATGCAACCTGGTGACCATCCGAAATATTTAGATGGTTCTCAGTATCTATGAATCGGTAACAGCAATCAAACTGAAATTTTGTATGTTGATAGAGGCAATTAACATAAGTGGGATATATGAAAAAAAAAGCTTTAGTTCTTCACGGAACTACTTGTCTTTTTGGTGTGTAACATCTTTCCGCTAGGTTGCTGGATAGCTTCGTGGGAGTGATTTTGAAAATTGGGGACGGAAGTGAATCGGGCGGAAGTGCATCAAACGGAAGTGGATCGGACGGAAGTGAAGACGCACTGCCAGAAAAATGGGACGGAAGTGAATCGGGCGGAAGTGGATCGAACGGAAGTGGATCGGACGGAAGTGAAGGCGCACTGCCAGCTGGATGTACAATTGAAAATGTGTGTATTGGAAACAAGGCAGTGTGTGCTCTGTAGCGCGAGAATGTTATGGCAATACAGAAGGCAGTGCATTTAGCAGGCACTGGTTTGACGAGCACAGTGGCAAATGCTTCACCGACTTTCATTTGTCATTGAGCAGTTTATGAAGCTTCACGTTCAAGGATGAATATCACATGGGGTAGGACAAAGACGACAAATGACATTTAAGTAAGCGGCATTATTGTCAAGCTGTGAGTGAGTAGTCAAATATTAAATGCATAACAGAATGTTGTTATATGAGTGGAATAAAAGCTGCATTTTCATCATATGTGAGACTAGGTCATTTCATGATTGTAGGAAGCCTTGTTTTGATTGTTTACGACGAACTGTATGAGAGCCTTGAGAATAATGAATGTTATAGTTACATAGGAATGTGCTCACAGTATTTGAGAGTACTGTCGACGTTGTGTGTCACTTTGTTATTATGAATTATTAATGTAAAAGGAAGGAAGGAAGCTTGTAGTTTTGCGTGTCCGTTAATCTCACGATCATGATCCACGGTACCTCCCTTTTACGTGGAATGCGAACCACAGGACATGGCATTTCAATTTGAAAATCTCACATGTATTGACCGGGAATCAAACCCGGTCTACCTTGGTGAGAGACTAACAGCTTGACCGCTGCGCCACAAATGTGACAGTAGCATATCTCCAATTCAATCTATACATTCATCATAGTACCAGTATGAAAATGGAGTGTAAATTAACATTTTAAGAATGCCCAAGCTGTGTAGTATACGAGTAGGATAACATGTCAGATGTTACACATCATATGCGACTACTGTAAGGCTCGTATCTTTTTTTAAAATATGATCACTTATAATTTGGAGACTATCAAATTACACCATTTGGACGGTGTAGGTTCCTCTGTATTGTTATGTTTAGTAGCGTAGCTCTAAATGCCATATTGTATTGGAAGGTGTTTTGGTTATCGATTCATTGTCTATTGTTGGGTAATATAGGCTTGTAAGCCAATGCTCCCATTGATCGTTGTTGTTTCTTTTTGTGGTCTGCGACATCGTGGTCATTTTAGCCCTGAATATTGGAGTTTGTGGGAAATATGTCTGATAGCGTGTACCTTTGTGATGGCTATACTGGTGAGAGTACATGCCATTATTGGGAAAGAGGAGGCCGTGGGATTAAGTTGCGTACCATCCCTGAAGTAGAAGGAGGAAACCTTGGAAATCTACTTGTAGTATGGCTGAGGTAGAAATAATACTCATCACGTCTCAGTTCTGCCTCACTAGTTTGGTGTACCCCATTTCAGCCCTTGAACCTTAACAACATTTCTTCGCAGAGCCGGGAATCTAATTGAAAAGCTTTGGAACTGACGACTCAATGCAAACCCCTAGACCTAATATGGTAGTTTTTACTCTGACGCCAAAACTAGTGGAAAAAATTCTGTGAAATGCACGGTACAATTGCATTTTCAATTCCTATGTAAAGAACTCTTAGGAAATACGGCCGATCATAAACTTGTTACATGCCAAACTTCACTAAAAGTTGTGTGCAGTTGTATGCCCTGGAGAAGTGACTTCTTGTTGAGAGCTGGGAACTGGATTATCCTCAGGAAGTGATAAACATGATTTTCCGAAGTATGACACAATGTTAAGAAATACATAATCGGAAGAAAGAAGATCGATTGAAAACAATGTGTGTTGGAATAGACAGGATTCCCTAAGAATAGTTCCTCACTAAGTTCGAAGAGTAGATGTCTATTGGAAGAATAGCTTACGGGCAACTGGTGTGTACCCAATATATACTAAGCGTACTATTTGTATAGCGAAATATCAACCCATGTTCTCTGGAGATATGCAAGACTTCCTTCATGACAATTCAAAAGGTGCATTAGGCTCGCAATTAATGAAATTCGTGACACTATACGTCCGCGGCAAATAGTTTCATGTGCCGAGTAATGGTTTTAAATACCATTCATAAGAATCAGTTCGCCATAAAGAGTATTGACTAGTACTTCCAGTTTGAAAGTTCACAGAACATAATGCTCTGAACAAATCGTCACTAAATCAGGATAATGGCAAATACCTATGTGAATCCTATTTAAATTTTGTTTCATTGCATTCATTGTCCCAGATTTGCGTCTGACTACAAATATATCGTCAATAATAATTTTAGACACCTTTATAAAAACCTACGTTCAGATTCGATAGGTCTAGTACCACATTCTTGCTTATTGAACAAACGAGGTTCCAAACGGTACCTCTGGTACAAGGTGTGATCAACACGGCACCTCGGCCAGTCTTCATTCCCGAGGAAATCTTCAGATGGAAGAAGTCTCTCACCAGTATGTGGTATGGCTTAGATTGAGGGTAAAAGACAAGGGCACCGGGAGGTTTAAAACTGTATTGAACTCTATTATCTTAAAATGTAGAATATCAACAGAAAGTGCTTGTTGAGTAGTACTCAGAAAATTTCGTGGCTGCTTTTAAATTTTAGCACACTACGAACAAGTCGAGTATAACTTCTGAACCTTCATGGGATGTGCTGAAAATTGAGCTGATATACTGTATGTACCACTATTATTTGAGCAAGGAATTCTCTGAGTACCTGTGGTAAAACGTGATAGCACTTTCGCTGCATTCGAGCGTTAGGCAATTCGTACCGTCAGTGTACGAGCAGGGCTCAAGTTCTATGAGTGGATGCCTATTTACCAAAGAGTAGCTTTTGTGTTGGACACACGAGGGAATGGTTCGAGGTCAGAAATCCAATTTTGAAATAGAAATTACATATTCGTGAAAGTTTTATCAGGCTGAAACAGGTATGGGGGGAGGGGGTAAGTTTTGCTAGTCCATTTTAAGGGCACAGTCTGGAGCTTACAATAAATAATTTAATTGTCTTGGCGAAACGTCTTGAATTGAAACGATTAAGTGTTTTCTTTCTCGTCACGTAATTCTGTTCACTTCAACAGCCTATTTTTATGTAATCCACTTGACTTTTCCTTTAAAATTCTCCTGCCTATTAAAAACGATTTTCCAAGTGATAACTCAATTTTCTATCTAATAAGAAAGCCCTGATTTTTAAAATTTTGAATCGCATATTAATGATGATCTGAGTAGACACTATACAGAATTTCACTGCTTTAGCTTCAACTGTGACAGCTAAATAAATGCTCTTCTTAGTATCTGGATAATACAAATGTCCCATGCGTTTTAGGTTTACCTTTTTCGGTCTCATAATTTGCCATCATGTTCTTTATGTGCACAATTTCTGAAATTTCCCTCGGTTTTAATATAGGCAGGCTACGTAGGTGTGTGGTGATGAACTTTCAAAATAAGAGTACTGCAATTCTTGGCATTAATGTAGTCATTCTCAACAGGTATGTAGTGATGAACCTCTTACATAAGAACACTGCATTTATTGGTTTGAACAAAATGAAATAATATAAGGTACTATAATTACACTCACAATGAAATACAGTGCAATTTCTATTATTCGTTTTTAAGTAAACTTGGATGTAAAATTTTACAAGTCTAGTATAATAACTGCTCCTCTAGAACAATTTTATAGAAATAAATATACAAGAAAACTGAAGAGCGAAAAATACCAATGAACAAGTAGTTCTGTGAGGAACTAAACAGCATTTTTTCACATATCCCACTGGTCTATTCCTTTAAAAGTCTCCTGCATATTACTGTACAAAAACATGTGATTTACTAAATATTGATTGGTTTAGGACCTACTGTATATCTTCACCAACACCATTACAATGAGAAGTTATGTGCTTGAATATATAGCTTACAATATCGGTGATCAAGACTCCTCCCGCGAGATGGCATCTTCTGTAACAAACCACGGCAGTTCATTTTTAGAAATGGTTTCTATGATTTACAAAAAGTAAGCTACAGAATGTAGTGCAACAAGTTAAGGATTGTTATCATAGCCCATCATACGAAACATCTTTTCAATCGCCTGAATAAGACACGGGAAATAAAAAGTAAGGTTTTAAAATTTCGAACTGATGCAACTCCAATTCTTGAAAACAATTGAACATCATTAAATTTCTCTACACAAAGCTCTGAATTAAAATTAGCTGTGCCAAGTTTCATTGCACTTGGGTGATTAGATCGTCAGAAAAAATATATTTAACATTTCAAAATCAGTCGGCTGCCATGATATTTTTTGTGTTTTTCAGGATTTGGAAAGTTAAATATACTGTATGCACTTATTTAACTGTCCTCAAACACCACACAAAATTTCAGTTTGATTGCCTAAACAGTTTCGGAGTTATTGAGAACCGGTGAAGTGAATCGTATGGACGCCATTTTCGATTGTTTTACATATATGCTATATAATTTTGGCTCATTGTAGCAACCAACATTTCTATCGCCTTTTTAGGACACGAAAAATATATACGTGATTTTAAAAAATTCGCACAGCCGCCATTTTTTATTTCTCATAAAAAATGAATGAAAATAGACGTCAATATATTAAGTATTATGATGGTTTACCGTGGCAAGTTTCACTTTGCTAGGATAATTACTGTACGTTGCGAAAAAAATGTATATAAATCTTTAAATTTCACATTGTGGTCATGTTGGATCTGTGCTCATATGTGAAATTACGTTAATAGCCTTTATCGAAATACAGAGTTTCAGTTTGATTGCTGTGATAGATTCGAAGATATTGAGAACCGTCTAAATATTTTGGATAATCGCAATGTTGGATTGTTCTCTAGACCTGTGTAGGCCTAAGAGCGATGGACAATAAAATGAAGGTTATTGCGTAGGTTCATTATTCAAACTTTCACTTTGATCAATTGATTATGACGATAATAAATAAAAACTTGATTTATAATTTCAAACAGACGCGAAAACCACTTGAACAATAGAACTGAATTACATGCCAGAAGAGTAAATCTTGTATAAGCATTTATAGTGCCAAGCTTCACTGCGCTCAGTTGATTAAATCTCGAGAAAACGCCATCTATATATTTTAAATTCGCTTGGCCACCATGTTAGTTTTTCACTTCACATGTTTTCATGCGTCACGCAGCTGAATGTACCTTGGTATTGTCTATCACCATTCCAACTCTTAGGGTGATATCAGTAAGAGTTTCGGAGAAACAGAATGCCCGTGAATAAATTCGCGCAACTGCCATGTTGGATTAGTAAAACGTATTTAAATTCAAAAGGCATGGTCGGAGTCAGACTAAATAGTCCTATATCTTTACTGAGTTTCATTGAAAACGCTCCAGCCGTGTAGATTTTATTAGGGGGATACACACACAGATCACACACACTGACAAACGGTGATCTCATAATCCTATTTTTTCATATGATGAAAATATTCTAAAAATATTTGCTTGGCCTACGATATGGCTGGAAAGGCTCTAGGAAAATTGTTTACTTTGGTATTTACCTTTTTTTTTTAGAAATCTGATGACAAGTTTTTACGAGTTGCATTTTAAGTGATTCCGTTGTAAACTGCTTTTCCATTGCCATTTTAAAGGGCATAATTTTATGTAAGACAGGTTAGATATCCCAAGTAGAAGCAATTTGTCTTTGTCATTTTATCGACAATATTTATTTGTGACATATTGATAGGAGTAGTTAGAATTCGCTACCTCGTTCTATATTGACGGCAAGTTAGTCAAAGTGAGTGACGTTTATTTCCGTTTTAACCGGCAGGTCGCAGGCTACGGCGACATCTGTGTGCCAATGCGGGAACCACACTGTAGAGATTCTCATTTGTCTTCATCGCGCGTCTCGAAAACAAAGTTGTCGATACTCCAAAAGCCCGAACCAAACTTTATTTTACTTCGAATTGTTCCCTTTTCTCCTCTCTTTCTTACTTTTTCTCGTGTGCACGTACTGCAGAGGAGTTGAGGGGCTCCACGATGAAGATATAAGGCAAAACTGCATCCCTAATCTTACTTTATACTCAAATATGTAAGGTGGACTTTGAATTGAAAGCTCTATCGGTTGATATGATATATTGGGCGATACAGTGACGTATCAGACTTACGTCTTGCACCTATAAATGACCAAAGAAGAAGAGAAGGGCTGAAATAAATAAATAAATAAATAAATAAATAAATAAATAAACCACTGAATCAGTCAATATACGAGGGCAAGTCGATAAGTATCTGCAATTGTGTTCTTAGTGTCGTTAGGTTGGCTGTATGGCGTTGTGTGCTAACCAGCCGCTAGATTGCCCCGTTGCTCACGCCTGTGGTAGGTTCCAGCGTTATCGAATTATACAGCTTGCGCTGTTGAGACGTAAAGATGGCCACGCCAGTCTCTGTTAACACCAAGGAAGAACACCGTTCCATAATCCGTATTTTGTGGTCTGAGGGCGTGCCGGAAGCGGAAGTTCACAGAAGAATTATAAAAGGAATTGATAATGTTCGTTGAGTCACGCTACAAGACTGCAATTTGGACCTGCAGCACGTGCGGAGTTCGGAGGTTTGTATCCCGGCACGTTAAGTGGCCATCTTGAGTGTGGGGTTTCCCCAGGTTCCTCCATACTCGTTCCAGGCAATACATTGTCGCTGTATTGTGCTGAAAGTTATCCAGCACCCTATACTTGTTTCCTTGTGAATATTGTCTGATAGTCCGAGTACATGCCTCCGTATTTTGGAAGGCTATGAGAAATGAGAGCCTTAATGCAGGCTACACACATAACACTTTAGTGTAGCGGGTTGCTGGATATCAGGCTGTACTAAATTGATTTCAGATACTGTACTTATTGACTTGCCTACGTATAATAAAATAATAACCGGGTGAGTTAGCCGTGGTGGTTACGGCATGACTGATGGCAGTCGCTCACATCCGGGAGGCGAGGAGGTTCGAATCCCCCCGCCGGCAACCTTGAAGATGGTCTTCTGTGGTTTCCCATCTTCCTTCCAGGCAAATGCCGGGGTTGGTCCCTAACTATAGGCCACAGCCGCTACCTTCCAACTCCTGAGTCCTTACATTCCAACTTCCCTCCTTCCTTATTGGAAATATCTGTTCCCGAAGGAAACAGATGTAAAATTGTCCGATTGAGCTATGTACATTAACAAATTCACAAAGAAATTTGATAAAATGGTCCGGCTAGCTCAAAAGAGTTGCCAGCGTTTCGCCCCAGTGTACCAATGGGCTCTTCAGTTGGTTATGGTACACCTCACCAAGACGCGTGGCTAGTACATACTGAGAAGGCCGCTGCAAGGCACTAAATGTCGCCACGAGCAGCGCCAATGTACTACGGAAGCCAAAACGTCCTTTCAAAAATAATGTTAGCTTACCTTGCTAATCCATATTGGAAATATCTGTTCCCGAAGGAAACAGGATGTAAAATTGTCCGATTGAGCTATGTACATTAACAAATTCACAAAGAAATTTGATAAAATCGATAACATCGAACGTTGGAACTTGACAGAGCGTTTCTAACCAAATTACCTACAAATTTTGGCTACACACTACCAATTATAGTGGTACGTTATCTTCCCTCCTTCCCTCCCCAACGGTACTTGTAGCTCACCCATTGGGTGTCCGTCTAGAAGCAGCTACAAAACTGGCGAGCCGAACATGTCCTCGGACACTCCCGGCACTAAAATCCATACGCTAAAAAAAAAAAAAAAAAAATACATAAATAAATGAATTACAGGGTTAATGCTACCTACTACACAAAATTTCACGTGGCTATTTCACATAATACTTTACATACACCACACTGTGTTTGATATTTTGTTGAGGTGAACCACGGGTTTGCAGTGATTGACCGACTTAAGGGCTCAGGACACGGGGTAATTTTATCAATATATAATGTATCTTACTTTTTTATTTTACTTTACATATTAGTATATTTTAATCATATATAATATGGGTAAATATATTTGAATTGCATCCAATGGCCAAAGCAGGGCATATCCACAACAAGTTCAATTTCTAGTACAGTACTGTAGTTCCATCTTGCGCTATCAGACGCAACTGTCATTGACACCCAACATCGAACGTTGGAACTTGACAGAGCGTTTCTAACCAAATAACCTACAAATTTTGGCTACACACTACCAATTATAGTGGTACGTTATCTTACATGCCACAAATCTATGCCATGGGCCCGCCGGCTTCACTTCCCCTCCAAAGGAAGACACAATGATGGGCTTAAACGCTCTTTAAGAAAATACGACTTAAGCCGGGTTTGAAATCGCGATCTTGAGAACAGTAGTTCAGCATGCTACCGACTGCGACACCGAAGCCTTGTTTATAGTATAGGTTATGACATCGCCTTTTGTTCATGTGTGTATACAGTATGTGTGTGGTTACCTAATGGAACCTGAATGACAGGAGCGATTTCAACTAAACTCGGTAACTGCTTACTACTACCTCGTCTAACTTTGATGCTGCTTTTCAAATTTAATTACGTTTCATTAATCCAACATGGCGGTCACGCGAATTATTTTATTGGCACTTGATATCATCGAAACTAATACCGCTATCGACCTGAAATGTTGTACAGTGGTCTATACGTCCACTTATGTACTTTTTTGAAAACCTTCAAACCACAAAGCCAACATGGCGCCCAAACAAAATTCAATATTTAAATAGACTTTTCTCGCGATGTAATCATCGAGTGCGTTAAATTTAGCACTAATATCTGATTCAAGTAAACTTTTCTGATGAATTCAAGATAATAGCTATGCGATTTTTCTCTTCTTGTGACATAATCAAGTGATCGAAGCTTAGGTTTGTATAATGAGCCAACGCAACTGTATTCATCTACTTGTATATAATGACCTTTTACTCTCTTGCAGAGCATACGGCCTTGACAAAACAGCTCTAGCATATCTTATTTCTAGCCAGGGTCTTGAGTTCACCAACGGTCTTCCCCTCTTGTTTCGCCTCCTATAATACACATCGTCTCTAGGACTTTTGCGGTCTTTCTCTCTTCCACAATCCTTTGTGATTCCACAATAAAGCCCGTCTATTCACTGCATTTGCAAAGCTCAAACATAAATCAACAATAAAAACAACAACAAAAACAGCTCATTTGTTACTCTATCTTCCCATGTTATCTTCATCAATCACCTGTAACACCACATTTCAAATGCTTCTATTCTCCTTTTCTGCTCCATTAATTGTCGAAAATTTACTTCCATAGAACGCCACGCGCCTACGCTGCCTTTTTGACTCCCAAGTAGTAGATGATTATTACTTCCTTAGGCTTTTCACATGCCAATTCCATTTCAGTGAGTTTTTTTAAATTTCATCCGGTTGCATTCCGTTATTTTTGTTTTACATTTATTGATTATGATTGGGAAGTAGGTAGCAGTGGCCGTAAGTTAGTAACCATCCCGGCATTTGCCTGCATTTGCATTGCTAATATATGTGGAAGTTGGGAAACCATAGAATACCACTTCTAAGATGACTTAGGTGATGATCGAACCCATCTCTTCTTAAATCTTCCTCACAGACTGAGTGCACCCCTTTCCAGCCTTTTGAACAGGATTAAATATCTTGGCACAAGCAGAAATAGAACCCGAAACACAGGGGTGACAGCGAAGAATACTGGCTCCTACACCATGAGTGGTCTGAACTATGCTGTGAAGAGGTGTGTGCCTGTAATGCGCACTGATGGGTAGACCTATGCAAGGTGGAGGAGTGATCGAAGAGACGTGAAAGGAGTAGCCGTGACGATATTATGTTGTTTATACTGAAATCGTGCCCTTGACAATGAAGTACGGATGTGCCGACAATAACAGAGTCCGGCTTGCTTGTTGCCCGATTGTGTACATAATTATGAAGTAGCTGGCGTTGCCATATATACTGTAAATCAGAATCAACGATTATCTCGGAAACGGTGAACGCTACAGATTTGTAATTAGAAATTTAATCATCCTTTCGCTAACATACAGTATAATCTAGTGCTTTATTTTTGTATAGTCGGTACCTATCAAACAGTATACACATGAATTAAGGGATATTGGAACTGAGGTCTTGTCAAGCATATAACAAAAATATGATATTGCTGCGACATCTTAATCATGTAGCCCCGTGTGTGTAATTAGTGTGATAACCCGTGTTGTTGCGATGGCTGTACTAGTGTGTGTATATGTAAATTGAGGATAGAATTGGCAAAGAGGCTGCCATGGTTTTCAGTTAGGTACCATCCCAGCATTTGCATGGCGTAGAAGTGCGAAACCACGGAACACCACTTCCAGGATGACTCTGGTGGGAATTGATCGTTCCTCTTCTCAGTTTCCCCTTACGAGGCTGAGTGCACCCCTTTCCAGCCTTCACACGAGAATAAACACTTCTTGGTAGAGCCGGCAATTAAACCCGGACCTCCGGGACGACAGCCAAGAACGCTATCCGCTACACCACGAGGTGGTCTTTAGATGATCTAAAATCTCCTATTCCTTTGGTGGAAAAAATTTCGTTAGGAAGGACGTAGCAGACGACTTTTTCTTACTTCCCCTATCCCTGTTCCTAATGGTCTGGGCAGCCATTTAAAATACCAGGCAGTCGAAATAAGTTTGCTGAATCATATCATTATAGTGTATATACAATAAAGCATCATAAGAACTATTTAATTCAAATGTTTTCCAAATATTTCACACACATCACATTTTGTTTGATTTCAGTTAAATTTTCCATGTTTGTTCAGAAATAGATCATGAACAAAGTAACAAAGTAATAAATCAGTTTTAATTGTTCTGAGGCAAGGAGAGAAACTACAACATTAAACAGTATATACATTAACGTGTCGCACCCTTGGAAGTTGATTACCACAAGTCAGAGAACACACTTATAAGCTATACAAGCCTTGCAGTGAAATGTAAATAAAATACTGTGTAACCAACTTTTCTCAGTGATGCTTGAATCTCTGGTGTAGAAACATTTTCTACTGTCACAATATGTTACCACAATACACAACAGGACAGTTAAGAATCAGGAATTCAGTGTTGCATTGCATTTGCTGCCATGTACGGAGTTAAGAAGACGATGAAGTTGAGGGAATATTTCATCATGTGGTACGTTGCGTAGTGACTAGCATTTTTGAATGTCACCACGGGCGCTCGGGTTCGATTCCCGGTTCTGCCAAGAAATTTAAATCTGATCTGAGGGCTGGAATAGGTACACTCAGCCTCGTGAAGTAAAACTGAGAATTGGCGGGTTCGATTTTTACCTCAGCCATCCTGGAAGTGGTTTTCCGTGGCTTCCTACTTCTACTCCAGGCAAATGCCGGGATGGTACCTAATATAAGGCCACAGCCAATTCCTACCAAAAATACTACCGCAATTACAAATACACACACTAGCACAGATATCTCAGTCACACAGGTTATCAAACATATTCCACACACACACACCCAAGTACACGGGGCTACATTACCGCGATGTCGCAAATCCCCTAAAATAATCAACAACAACATGACTGTATTATTAAAGATTATTACAGCTAATTCTTTGAGATTGACATAACCTTCCGTAATGGTTCTAAAAAGTTTCAAAGTGTGTAATAGCAAAGAACAGAAGTTTAAATTGCAATGCCAATGCGTGTGGATAGTATTCATTTTGTGATTCTTGCATACATAGGGTATTTTGTGATGAATACGAATACCTTGAGTAGCCTATTAATATTGAACAATGAATTACAATGAAATTTGGTGGTTAGATTTCTAAGCGTACAATATTTTAGAATATTCTGTTCAGAAATATGGAAGTTTGAAATATCAGTACAAAATTTCAGGACGATTTGCTATGTCGTTATAAATATGGTGGTAATATTATTTCCATCTCTTTCACTCCTTTGTGGCAGTCGTCTACTGCAGCTAGTGAGAGAAATGAAAATAAATAAAAGTGACCTTTTCCTACTTTCCATTGCTCCCTGCTGGTGTGCCACGAGGGCAGCTTAAGGGCTGGGTGATGAAGATGTCTTAAGCTTATCCGCTTTTCTCCCCTGTAGCCAGCATCTGCTCCTCTCCTGCAGTCTTTCACGTCTCTCCGCGCTACTTTCTGCAGGTTTATCTCTCTCCTGCACAGAAAAGCACTGGTATTAAACCCCTGGTAAGCTGCTTTCATACAGGCCTCCAAACAGTCATTCAGTAGCACTGATGAGGAAAAAAAACAGGAAAAAGTAAACTGGGAAGGAAGGAGGTAAGGTAAAGGTGAGTCACTAAATCTTAAGTATTGTAATCGATTCAAAATAATGTCCTACAGTAGGGTGTCGAGTTATGCATCAGGAGGTCTAACGCATTCTTACACCTGAGTGGCAAGGTGCAGAGATGGTGACCATTGGCTATATATGGTTTAGTCTGAACACATACCTATAGGCAACAGTGCGTCCGTAAATACCTTAAGGAGCACCTATGGCCATAATATTCCTCACGATATTGAGACGTTGTTAATTCATTTAGGGGATTTCGACATCACTATCATCTAGCCCCGTGTACTTGCGTGCGTGTATACGATTCGTCTGATAACCTGTGTTATTGTGGTGTCGGTAGTAGTGTTTGTATTTGTATTTGAAACCCCAGTATGATTACGTGGGTTTTGAGCTCCCCCGTTTTCATTTGTCCTTACGAGGCTGAGTGTATCATACTGAAACCATCATACACTAGCTGAAATTGTAGAATACTCTAAAACAATGGTTCCCAACCTTTTCGAGCTGACGCCCCCCTTTTCAGATACGGGTGCCCATCGCCCCCCCCCCCCCTTTCCACTCGTCGCTTCTATAACCTCTTCGATAAACTGACGCGGAGGATATTGACCTAACCTAATATCACTATATAATGGAGTAATTATTTCTGAAATAATTATATGAAGTACGCGCTTTATATCTATTACATACTAATTTCATTTTAGCACAATACAAAGAACACACTTTTACAATAAATCCTTAAATTAGTCAACAAATATCAGTGATAGGTTTGACACCGTTTTCTCTTGGTAAGATTCGGTATGTTTGGTTTGATATTTGACAGAGCACAGCGGAGATCACTTGCAACATCAAGCCGACAGCGCTTGAAAATCCTGACTCGCATAAATATTTCGTTGAAAATGGGACATTTACACGCAATGCAACTTCGGCTATTTCAGTTTACCCATATGTCAACCAGTCATAATATTTTGGAATCAACTTTTAACTTTGATTCACACTTCAAATCTATGGCTTCTTCTTGAATTTGAGCTGGCAGTGCTTCAATGTCAATGGCAAACGGACCATTCATCCGACGAGATATCAGGAAAGTAGAAGTTGAATTCTAGTGCCAGGGAATCCAAATGTGACTGAATTTGCACCTTAAGAGTATTACTATCACGTTCATTTTCCGGCAAAATTTCATTAAGGCGAAGAAAGGATGAGAAGTTGTTCAACTGGAGCCGGCGTTTCCATAACTGTACTTTTTCCATGAAAGCTCTGATGGCATCATAAGCAAGTATAATATTTGAGTTTTTGCCTTGGTGCTTTAAGTTCAAACCGTTCAAAGCTTCAAATAAATCACAAAGATATGCCAATGAGACGATAAAATTGGCGTTGAATTTGCTCCTTAAAACACAGCAAATTCCTTATTTCACCTCCAACCTCGCGGCTCCGCAGAGGTTTGTGCCGATGGTTGGCAATTGTCAGTGCTTCTGAACGATTGTCTTGGCAAGACAATCACTTGGAGAGATTCGAAAAATGTTTATTATACAAAATTGTAATATTCGAGTTTAAAAAACTTAATTCAAAAATTACTTCATGCCCCCCTTGATAAAGCCCCACGCCCTCCAGGTTGGGAACCCCTGCGTCTAAAGGTTAAAATAATTCACCCATATTAACAAATTCAATAAAACTCGTGAACATTAGAGTGTTCCTTAAAACTACGATCATATAAGTATAATTTCCAATCGTTTTATAAATGTATTTGACGTTACAGCCAACACTATCATTAGCCCATTGGGGATTGTGCATCAATTTTGTTCGATAGTAGATGTCATGTCTGCATTAAGTTGTGTAATTGGAATTATGTTGGCTAGAATTCGGTGAATTATGACGTGGAAAGGTGCCATATGAAGATTTGCATTAAATGAGTGAAGAAACATTCGAGGAGAAATCTATCCCATCCATCCCTTCATTGCCAAACATACCTGGGTAGACTGGAATTCCAGCAAATTTCATACAAGCCGCGTTTAAACTGGTTGTTCATTCCAAATTGATTACTAATACTCACAGAATTTATCTAGTCTTTGAAACTTTCTCTGCGAGTAATCTCTCTCTCACTCCCCGCCGTAAGTTATTTACTTGAGGTATTGCAAGATCAATTTGAAGGTCATGAAGTACATTGTCTCCTTCATGGACTCACAAGTAGTGGGACGTGTTTTGGCGATTCACGACTGGTATTCCTTCCATCTACTTGTTCCAGGCCCCTCTCAGTCATATTTCCTGTCGACCTCCCATGGTCTACTCTTGTTCTCTTCCGACTCTGATCGTAGTAGGGTATACGAGGTCTCGGGTGTACTTAATTTTCCCGCCTTAATTGGTACTTTGCTTTTCTTATTTCTCATACACTTGTTTTTGGAGGTGTTCGAACTATTTTTCCTATTGCCCAATTTATGCTGCCTACTGTTAATGATCCTAAATGGGGTAGAGTTTGTGTAGCCCCACCACTCACGGGGTATCCTGGATAGCGCTACGTCCTCAAAGGCTTAAGGCTGGTGAGCTTGGCAGTTGCTGACCTAAAGGGATTCCTGATCTGGTTCCGTTTTATTCCCTGTACCCATTTACTGTTAGGCGAGCCCTCTCTTCCTACAGATTCCTATCCACTTTTCATGGATCTACGTGTTGCCAAGTCCCCCAATCTTCATTCTTCTGGGATTCAGGACATTTATTTTTAGCACCTTTCCTTCTTCTACTGTATTTTGATGTAAATTAGTGTTCATTTCCATTATTTTCCTTATATTAGAGCATATTACCTGAATGTTACTCCCTCAAAAATTACAATCCAGATTGTTTGTAACTTAAAGTACCTTGTCAGGTAAAATTTGAATACGTCTTTAACTGAAGGTCATGTCCGTGTTGGAAATTAATGCCAAAGAATTATACTTCGTTTACACTTTGATCGAGTTGTCAACGTTTCAAAAAGGATTCGTGAAGTTTGACTCCTATGCTCACAATAATTGCCATCACTTCAACAAGGCTGCAATGGGAAATGTTTCACCGACAGGCCTGTAAATCGATCAACATGAATATTGCCAGATATGAAGAACTTCAGTATAAGTGCCAGCCCAGTGGTGTTGGGGTAGCGTGCCTGCCACCAGCTCCGTCAGGGATTTTAGAAACTGACGTGAGGGCTGGAACGGGGTGCACTCCGCCTCGTGAGGACAATTGAGTAGCTGTCTGACAGTGAGACAGTGCCCCGGTCACGGAGACCAAAACTGAAGGCCGAGGGAACCTGATGCACTGACCACGGGTCACCCCATAATCTGCAGTCCAAATAGCTGGGTAGTGCTTGGTAGGTCTTTATGGACTGTAACGCCATGGGGTTTGAGTTTTGTAATGAAGAGCTATTAGCTTGGTTCACACATTGTCTTCCAAAAGTGTTTAAATGTTGAATCCAAAGTGCTAGCCGCACAAATTTCCTAAATTTTAGTGGTCTAGCCACGGGAGCAAACGTGTGGTAAACGTTTACTAAGATAATAATAATAATAATAATAATAATAATAATAATAATAATAATAATTGAATGTCATTGATTTAACGTTCCGTTTAACTGCTCTAACTTTCAAGACACCAAGGTGTAGGAATTTTGTCCTGGAGGGTGTTGTTAGCGTGCTGGCAAATCTAATGACTCGAGGTTGCCGTATTTAAGAACAAGAACGTACCCTTAATTCCAATCGAACTGAGCCAGAATTTCACCCCTTATCTTTGGTAATAGCAACTACGCCACTCAGATGGACCATGTACGAAGAGCTAAATATGGGCGTATTTGTTTTAATAAAGTCAAGATGGCTGTCGGAAAGATTTCAAAAAATATGCAATGAATCGATCGTGGCCAACTTAGTTAAATTGAAAACTAGTATGAAGTTAATAATCTGGTACGTAATTCTGTAATTAACGTTTCGTTATGGTGCGTATAGTGTGCCTAGAAAAGTAATTAGACTGTATTAATTAACGTTTGATTGGGTTCTAAATGGTCAGATAATTAGTATTACCCAGTGAGGGCTAAAGTAACCTGTACAAAGGATCTACTGTAGGTCTAGATCATAATTAGATAATGGAAAATATAAGTTACGACTAACACAACATCTGTATTTAAATATAAATATAAAAAAGATCCCATGCAATTAGTTCCCTATTCCTCGCATTTTGGTCATTACTTCGTCAGCTGTTGCAAGAGAGTTAGTTGATAACCAGGTGGAAGAGAAAATGTGAAATGAATTCATAGGTTTGAAATATATAACTGTGTACCCCGTTGCGGTTCACAGCGCACAAATTTGAATCATGAGCTGTATATAGAGGAACAGGTGCTGGCAGATAACATGAACCACCGATAAACTGCATATGGATAGCTTCACGTCCAATAACAGATGCATAGTCAAGTCGACCTCCTCATTTGAATATATCGTTGTTTCATTTTAGGGCTTTCAGACGTGAACATTTCCTCCGTATACTTGTGAGTGTACGGAGTATGTCTGATAAGCTGTGATAGTTATATAAGGTAACTGTAACAATGGATGTAACAGTCTAGACTGGGGGTACAAGCCTCCACTTTTATACCTTAGTACCCTGCCGATAATGTCTTATAGTAAGCATGCAAAGACATGCTAAAAGTGACTACTGTAAGCACCGTAATATGAACCTCCCTCACTAACTTTACTCGCAAAGCATATCTTAAACCACTCGACTCTGTCGGTGTGTTGAGGCGAATAATAATAATGATAATAATAATCATTATAATAATACTTGTAGTGATAATAATGGTAATGATAAAAAACATATACAGGGTGTATCTTAATTATACCGACAAAGAAAATCAGGGACGCTCTGCGTGTTATGTAAAAGACGATGCCGCAATCGGAATGGCGGAGAAAATTTTTCCCTCCGAGAAAATGAGGTTACTTTGTTACTTCCGGGCGTGCGATTCAAATCGACGAACTCGCCGTATTTTCTGGGCCAGGCAGCAAGACGCTGGCCACTGCTGTGCTTCAGGCAAGGGAAGGGAGTGTGATAGAAGGAGACAGAGATATGCTGGCGGGCATGCGGCAAGCCGAGGCGATCGAGGAAACTTGCGCATGCCCGCCAGCATATCTCTGTCACCTTCTATCACACTCCCTTCCCTTGCTTGAAGCACAGCGGTGGCCAGCGGCTTGCTCTCTAGCTCAGCAAATACTGCGAGTTCGTAGATTTGAATCGCGCGCCCGGAAGTAACAAAGTAACCTCATTTTCTCGGAGGGAAAAATTTTCTCCGCCAATCCGATTGCAGCATCGTCTTTTACATAACACGCAGAGCGTCCCTGATCTTTTTGTCGGTATAATTAAGATACACCCTGTATATATATAAAACTCTAAGATGTATGTTTCACAAAACTCAAGCTAATACTACATAGGCCTCTAGGTTTCTATCTTATCACTAATGTTCGTTATTGTAGCTCTAAGTTATGGAATGTTATTTACTATTAAATAATGAAATTTCAAGATGTCCTCTGCGCGTTAAATTCAGTGTGGTAAATTTATTACTAACTCCAATGCCACCGCTTATATAATACTCCTCTTCTACCCAGTTTTCCATTAATTGTGCAATAACAACCTGAGTTACTAATCTGTATATAATAAATAGCCTATGCCTAGACAACATCTCAAATCTATTGAGGTACTGTTCTTTTACTTTGAGCATAGAGAACGACTTAAAAGTTTATATGTTATTACTAAATGTCGTTATTAATTTATTTTGAAATTTAAATAAGGCCACTGTGCGTTGTCTTCAGTGTGATAATCTTTAGACTAACGCACTTAAGACCTCTTATATGATACTCACCCTTTGGCAAAATTCTTCTTAATTACCAAATTTCATTCTGAGTTGTTGATTTTAACGTTCTAATATTATGTGCAGCTGCCATCTTATATGTATGGAGAGTATGTTCTTTTGCCTTGGCCGTACAAGACCACATATACGGTCCTACATGTCACTCATTTTCGTTACTGTCTAGATAACTATTTATTTTTGTATTTTATAATTTCAAGATGACGGCGACGCGCAATATGCACTCTCATATACTCATCACGTTGGTAACTAGGAATCTTCATACATAACTATCTGAATGCAATGTACTGTGAGCATTGATTCGTTGGATCATAGGTTATGGTTTATATTGCTTGCATGATTCGCATAGAAGTTTTCTTGAAATTAGTGGGCTGATGGTCTTATAGTTTGGTCACAGGACACTTCGCACATTGAGGTATGGTTTTCTACAATTTGATAGAGATGCGATGATAAGGTTAGTCGTAATTTGTTTCAAGCTTTGAACATTTGGGTGGCCGCCATTCTGTTTCGGTTAAGATGGTTGTTAGTTATTGTTGTTTTAAGGGGCGGAACAGCGATGCGATAAAAAAAAAACATGGCACTGCGGTGTATTTTGCTAGTGCTACCTCTGTACCAAATTTAGTACAATTCGGTTTCGTTGTGTTTGAATTAATAGGGGCGATAGGCAAACACACATACATACATGCACTAACATAGACAGTCACACGGACATTTTTGCCCCTGTACATCTCATAAGTTACCTTCCATTTTTTTTTTACAAAAATCGAAAGTATGCTAAAATAAAGGCAACAACACTTATGGATCACGAGTGAAAATATTTACACTTTACATACTGTATTTGTTTTTATAACTAATTAATAATTCTTTTTGGACAAAGTGGGGAGTGAAGTGAAGCGGATATAAGCACAGGAACTTACAAAAATCAGCCAAGTCTACACAATCACACTCTCGACTCAGTTATAATTTAGTGTTTTTTCCAGTGATTAACCTAACAAAACAATACATATGCTTATTACATAAGTAGGAAATTTGAATAGTAACGGTTACTAATAAAATACTTCAGAACGCAACCACTTGAAAAGCTCACTACGGTAGAAGTTAACAATCTATAGGGTTTCCATACCGAAACGCATTAATAATAATAATAATAATAATAATAATAATAATAATAATAATAATAATAATAATAATAATAATAATAATAATCCCTGGCACTACAGCCCATGAAGGGCCTAGGCCTACCAAGCGACCGCTGCCCAGCCATTTAGCCTGTAGATATTGGGGTGACACGTGATCAGCGCATCGGGTCCCCTCGGCCGTTAATCTTGGTTTTCGTGATCGGGGCACTGCCTCACTGTCAGACAGCTACTCAATTGTCTTCACCCCGTTCCAGCCCTCACGTCAGTTTCTAAAATCCCTGATGGAGCCGGGAATCGAAGCCGGGGCCTCTGGGTGAGAGGCAGGCGCGCTACCCCAACACCACGGGGCCGGCGTAACGCATTAAAGTATTAACAACAAAAACCGCAACATTACAGAAGTGTCATAGAAAAACGGAATAAAATAAACCAACTCAGCAATTTTTGTAGGCTTATGCCATGTCTAGTGCGGGGTTTTGCTAAGGAACGCCAAGACAGGCTCATGACTGGCCTTTGGTGTCCGTGCCCGTCCCCCAAAGGAGTAGCGAACTGCGTGCTACCTTCCTTCATATGAAGCGCACCTGCGCTTCATTAATGCAAGGGCTAAACGCTGAAAGAGCTTTTCATCTCCCTATAAATGCTTAATAAAAGATGGTATATCAGCTTTCATGGCCATGGAATTAAGCACGCAGTTCGCTACTCCTGTGGGAATCTGGGCACGGACACCAAGAGCCTGCTGATGAGCATAGCTCGTTGTTCCTAGGCGAAACCCCGCACAAGACATTGTCATAAAACTAGAATAATTGCTGAATTTTAATTTGCTTGCCGTGAAACCCAATATACCATATTATTTTTGGATTAAAAATAATTGGTTAAATAATCGGTCTTGTTATCAAGTTTTATTAAAAAATTGCGTGGTTTAATATTGTAAATACTGTTGTACACAAGTGTAATATACAGTACATATCCACCGAACCTAACTTAAGCCTAAGTTAGTAAGATCTGACGATGTTCGCTCGACGAACGAAAATAGTTATCCAATTAATTCCCCAATTTATGTGAGAATTGTTTAAATAACTCATGTATTTATTTGAGCCACTGTAATTGTAACTCCCCGCCCAATCCAATCGGACACACTCGTGTTGACCGACTGAAGAGCGTCTACTGGAAGATTACTAGAGCAACCATCCCAACCCTGGGCATTAGTAATCAGTTACATACGCGACTGCTACTACTACTACTTAAGATAATAATAATAACTAGCGAACCCGTGCGATAAATCTCGCATGTTCATAAACCACACTTCACCCATTAGGTCTTTAATGAGAGACTTATGGAGAAAGGTTGTTACGGCCAATATGTGAACAGAACAGCAATGATGTCGCGTGTTTTCATACAGCAACAGTATTTGCAAATCGCAAACTTCTAACAAAAATTTATATTTATGAAATTAGAATGCAATTCCTCACTGCTTATGTGTGCTGAGACCATTGATTGACAGCTTAGCTGTAACACTCACTGGTTATTCGATATTTATTAAATTATACGATTTGAGTACTCATTCTTTTGATTTACTGTTTCTGAAATCCATGCAAAATGATAAAGGAAAGGCCTCAGAATGTTAAAATGACATGAAACAGGCGTCACAGCGGCCAAAATGTGAAGTGGACAGCAATTATGGAGAGTATTTTCCTACAGGAGCAGAATCTGCATATCGCACACTTCGTACATTTTTTAAGTATTTTTTTAAAGAAATTATACATATTTATGAAATTAGAGTGCTATTCGTCACTGCTAATGTCTATCATTTGAAAGCTCATTTGTCACGATCGGTCGCTTGTGAGCTCCGCAGGAGGGTTCTCTACAACTGAAATAATATATACTAGTGGACCCGTGAGAGAAATCTCGCATGTTCATAAACCACACTTTGCCTAATAGCTTTATAATGAGAGACTTAAGGAGAAAGGTTATGTTTTTATTTCAACCAAATGATTATAGAACACTATTTACATTTCAGGATAAAGGAAAGACCTCAGAATGTTAATAAGACATGAAACATGCGTCACAGTGGCCTGTGGACAGCAATTATGGAGCGTATTTTCCTACAGCAACGGTGTTTGCAAATCGCACACTTCGTACATATTTTTAAAGTCATATTTTAAAGAAATTATAGATATTTATGAAATTATAGTGCAATAAGTCACTGCTAATGTTTATTCTCTTTCATTTGAATGCTCATTTGTCATGATCGGTCGCTCGTGAGCGCCGCAGGAGGGATGATGATGATACTAATATGAGTTGTATGATCCATTTACCTGCTACGGCATTTAGAAAAACCGGGGTGCCCGAATTTCATCGACGAGGAGATCTTTAACGTGGCATTATATCTACTGACACGGCTAACTCGTATTCAAGCACCATCTAATGCCAGCTGACTGCGGCGGGATACGGTCCTTCAACCTTCGGTGCAGCAGATCAGAAGGTTACGGTTGGGCCACACAGCCAACCGTAATGTACTACTATTAGCACTTATAATCTGACAAATACCTTACAAGTATAATGTTGTATAAAGTTTCGGAGTAGGTAGTTTGTCAACTTCACTGGTATAGTCTCTATTTTCATTTAAATCACGTCTGTCTACGTTAATTCGTTAGTCTAAAATCATTGCAGTTTTTTAGCATAAGCTGTAAAATGTAACTGACCTTGGAAGGCTTCACTGGGCGTTGCTTGACGTATCTTCTTATGAGAGAACATGCTAGACTTCTATTTATTTCTTGCGGCTTAGCTGTGAGCATTGAATCGCTTTCCACGACTGCGACGAGGAACTACAGCAAGTCCTGAGTTCGGCACAGGCAGTGTCGATCCTGAGTGTGGTTTCCACAGGTCTTTCTACACGTCCTCCAGGTAAATGCTGGGAAAGCACCTACTCCATCCCCGACCTTAACAACCTACACACACTACTACAGTGACCACAGAAACACGTCAACATACACCCAAGTACACAGGACTGATTGCCTGAGATATCTCACACCTTAAAATGAAACAATAATATTCCTTTATTTCCATTGAAAATGGAAGCAAGGTTTCTCCGAAACGTATGGTTTAAATTAAAAATACACACGGCATTAGCCCAAAAGCATGAATTATTTGTATAATAATCCGGGCCGCGAAAGCCTTAATATGCAAATATTCCTTTATTTAAGTCCTCAAAGTTATCTGTCGTCAGAAAATATTGGCTGTTATTGTTTGACATAATTGCCTCTTTCTCGCAGTTAAAGGTCTATACGATGTGTAGTTGCATGAATCTAACATTCAGTAGTCTATAAATATGACACATTCACGATGTGTGCATGTCAGCAGCCCACTGCTTTACACGAACACAATCACAGTAATTTAATTACGCTTTCTGATAATGCATAGCATGTCGTATGGTAATTAAGTGAGACTGCACATAAATAATGCTTTTACCGTGTCAGTTTAAGGAACCTCATGAGATAGGAAGTACAGTTTTACATGCATTCTTCGTGTCAACGTCAGTGATAAATGTTATCACATAATCAATCATTTATTTCTGGCATTTTCTGCGTTATAATCGCAACAAATTAAATATTTTGTTCTAACAGTACATAAGCTGCTCATCTATCAAAACTGTACCCTCATTCGTACATTCTATCCCTTTAGATTTGGTTTTAACTAATTGTAGCTTGTTACTCTGAATCAATTGTAGTTCATAGGCTGCTCGGTTACGTAAAATAATCATGCAAATATGAAGTGTAGTGAGTTTCCACTTATCAATAACATGTGAGCCATTAATCGCATTTCTGCATATGAGATCAATATGTACCATGCTCTGAAGTAGTGCCTATAGCACATTTTGATTAGTTGGATTTTGGGTTCAATAAACTGATCTACACTACCTTCAAGCAAGGTGTTGTGGCTAAAGATTTATTTACAGCTACCACATCGAAAATGGCCGGCCCCGTGGTGTTGGGGTAACGCGCCTGGCTCTCACCCGGAGGCCCCGGGTTCGATTTCCGCCTCCGTCAGGGATTTTAGAAACTGACGTGAGGGTTAGAACGGGGTTCACTCAGCCTCGTGAAGACAATTGAGTAGCTGTCTGACAGTGAGGAAGCACCCCGGTCACGAAAACCAACATTAACGGCTGAGGGCACCCGATGCGCTGACCACGCGTCACCCCAATATCTGCAGGCCAAATGGCTGCGCAGCGGTCGCTTGGTAGGCCTAGGCCTTCATGGGCTCTAGTGCCAGGGGGTTACATCGAAAATGAGTGTGTATTGAAGGGTAGAATAATACTATTCCCTTAATGGTGTTAAGGTGCAAGAGGAATTGAGACATAATGTACTAGTAATCGATAGTGATATTTGTAGTGTTTAAATCACTTTAGCCCTAATTTATTATAATTATTATTATAACTACTACTATCTAAAGCTGGTCAGTTACGTACAATAATCATGCAAATATGAAGTATAGTGTATTTCCACTCATATCTAATCACTCATTAATAATATGTGAGCCATAAATCGCGTTTCTGCATATAACATCTACAGTATATTTAACATCCTCTGTAGTAGCGCATGGGCTGTGTTAATAATAATGTATTATTATTACTATTATGGTATAACAATTATTGGTTAAATTTATTGCAATGCGTTTCAAAACGAGGAATGAATCTTGAATTCCAATCATCTCTTCGTTGAATGTTACCATATTATGTAAGTATCGAAGAGAACGTAAACATGAAACTATCTTAAACTCTCTCAAATAGTTTTACTTTATTTCCATTTATCTGAAGCTTACATTACTATTCTTAATAAAGAAGGATGGTGTTCCATACACTCGTCATGTACTGCATGTGTTCTTTTCCAGCTGGTAAAGAAAACGACATGCATTATGTCTAATCGCAATGTAATAATTTACTTCCATTCCCAGTAAGTTGAAATTGTCCATGTACAGTGTTGGAATACTTCTACTTCTCTTGTCCTTAATATAATTTAAATCTCTTCCCCTATCCATTTTATCGATCTAACTCGGTATACCCAGGTGGTTTCCACGTTGCTAGAGATCTTCTCCTGTTCTTATAGCCGCAGCGACCTCTCCTTTTCTCTTTCTCCTTCTTGCAGGTTGAAATATGGTTCACGTCCCGTTACATTTGCTACGTTCTGCTTTTTAATCCTGGAGGTCGTTTCCTTGCGGTAAGGAAATGTCTGCAGAATGAAACACATACTGGCACAAGAGCTAAGTAATTTTTCTTTTAGAATAAGCCCTTGAAAAAATGAGCCTTGTGTTTTCCTTGTCTTCTTTCTACTACTTCTTCAACTTCATCCTTGGTTATATAGAACTTTAAAGTATACAGTAAACAATGGAATAACCTTTTATCATTGTTAGATTAACTTGACTCGACAGCCAGCCTTAAGCTGCTCTTTCTTTTGGGAGAGAACAGTAAGTATGGTACTTTTCGCAGTTCAATGCAGTACGATGAAATATAATTGGGGAATTCAGAGTGAAAAGAGAATAGAATTCCTCTGCCGAGATAACTTCGTGTGCTATTGAGAAAGACATTACTTTAAAGATTTTATAAGCCAGAACAAATACAAGTACTGTATACTGTATTCATATACATAGTTTTCATTATAGTCTACACATATTCTCATTTATATACAGTCTATTTACTCAAGTTACCCATAATTTTGCCACTGGTATACAACACAATGTATTGCTACTTGGCAGATAAGATATGACGAAGGTTCGAATCACTATGAGGTACATCCTCAAGTTCTTTATAGAAAGGGGAACAAACTGAATATATTTAGTATTTAACTGCCGCACAGGTCATATGGCACTGTAATTTATATTCGACACCACATATGAACAAGTATAATTGGAAATCAAGCTTCCTTCCACTGCAATATCTTGATTTGAGTGGGATTTTGGAAGAAATACGTATCATTAACGATCGATGCTCTGTAACAATATAGATAGCCACGCTGTGAAAACGAGGTATGTTTCTCGCGTGCGAAACAGAAGCTACTTTTTAGGCATGTTTGATCCAGTTCGCTGCTGCAATGTCATGTGACCTCGGCAGGGCTGCTTGTTTCTGTGATCGGGCGAGGGGACATGGTTGTGATGGTGGTGATTGCAGTTTTAAGGCGCGAAACACCTAGGTTATCTGCCCCTAATGATGTGGATCATAATGAAAATGAATGAATATGAATACTACTACTACAAATATTACTAACTACTGACTTGCTTACCAGAGGAAGAAATGGAAACATAAGAAGAATAAGGAAACAGTGAGAAAGATAAGACGTGTCCTCAACACTTGAAGAATGAAGATGGAGGGACTTGGGAGAAAGTAGGGTCATCGGAGGCAGATAGGAAAATAAGACAGAAGACAGAATGTCGCCCCCCAAAACCACTGGGGAAAGGAAAAGGCGGAACCCAGCTTTGGCATTCCTTGGGGTTGCCAACTCGCAAGCACTTTCCAGGGTGCACCATGCGTGGTAGGGCTACACACATATTCTCCCCTTAAGCGTCTCAAACAGTGGGCAGGGGATCCCGTGAAAAAAAAAGATCTGACCCATCAAAGAATGAGGATATCAGATACCCTAATACCGTCGCGGTCGGAAGAGAACAAGTGTTGAACAAAGAAGGTCGGTGGGAAAGGGGGGAGGGGGGGGGGGGTGATTGCCTTGCCACAGATGTAGAGGAGGAACTGAACAGTGGCTGGAAGACCGATGCACGCTAGTAAGGGCTCTTCACGCGAGGTTTAGTTTCTGGCCGAACTGCTGTAAATCAAGCGGGATAATACGCATCGATTTGCGGACCAACCATATAAATAACACTGCAGCACCGAAAGGGTCGTTGTCATTATTGCTTCATTTGTTCAGTCAAAACAAAGTTCGTAGTTTTTCCATGATTTTCGACTACGATACAACGGTCCATACCCAACCTGCCATTGGATAATCAAAACTGAGATCACTGACATCTCCACGATTGTCCAGTAGATCATTCTTCCAGGCTCCCTTCACCCAAAGATTGGAAGTGAGTTGTGTTGTGCTTGGACGATAGTAGTGTAGTCAGAAATCATGGCTGCCCACATTGTTGAAGGCTCTGGTTGGAATCCTATTGGTGGACTCATAATACCTTACTCTACGAATTTGACTAATTGAAAAGGAATTATTCACTACAGTGACGTTAAATATTTTCTCCTGTTTAGTGGTGTTTAACCAACAAAATTTTAGCTTAGCCATTAGGCCTCTTAAAATTATAATTTTCCTTTTCAACTCCTCCTCCTCCTCATCATCATCATCATATTCATCCTTATCACGAAAGTCTGTTAAGCACGGAGTAACGTTCGTATTTTGTAGAATAACTTTGTGGTGTTTGGCGCAAAAGCCACATTCTACAGGGTTAATGAAAGCTAATGCGCTAACAGAATTAGTGGTCAGTACTGGTGGCATCGCCGATGGTCCGGCCAACAGCAGCGGAACCAAAGGAGAGCCTTGACAATATGTAGCAATAACCTAGTTTGAAGATTGTGTCTTAGAGCAACTGTTGGAAATATTCATCATTCATATCTAAGTGCAATTTGCAGCGGCACAGAACGGTTTGCAAATCTCGTTACAGGCCTTCTTGCGTAACACAGCCTCTTGCGCGGCTCCGGTTGGCTGACCCCTTGGCGACACAGCCATCATTGCCTGGTAAACGGAGCTGGGTACAGTCGCTAATATTCTCGGTTTAATTGAACCTATAGCGTGTGTACATGCGTCAATTTTATTTACATCAGATTACACACGTTTTTACGAAGTTATATAATCTGAACATTGTGTTTATTTTGGCTGACCCCGACCGTGCCCTTCAATTTATTTTACATCTCACTAATCCAACATGCCGGTTGTGCGAAATATTTCACCAGCATTAAATATCTCCGAAACTATTAGCGATATCACCCTGAAATTTTGCACGGTCATAAAGGGAACTACTAGACGTTCCCCTATGTGACTTTCGAAACCCTGGTAAATAGAAAGCCAACGTGGCGGCCAAGCGAAGTTGTGACTTTAAATAGACGTTTCCCGCGATATAACCAACCAAACGCAATGAAACTTGGTACAGTATATTTTTAAACACATTGTAATGCACCGACATCTAACTTCGTTCAATTGTTAACATAAACTCAAGATGGCGGCTGTGCCATGTATTTCACTGGCATTCTATATCTCCGAAACTATTACTGATATCACCCTGAAATTATGTACGCAGATAAAGGGCAGTACTGGAAGTTCATCTATGAGACTTTCAAAAACCTGTTAACTACAAAACGAACATGGCGGCCAAGCAAAATTGAAAGTTTTAATTAGACTTTTCTCGCAATTCAATTATCCAAACGCAACGAAACTTGGTACAGCAAATGTTTAGACACATTGTAATGCACTGGTATCTAATTTAGTTCAATTGTTTACATAACCTCAAGATGGCGGCTGTGCAAATTTTAAAATTAAGTTTTTATTTCTTGTGTCGTAATCATGCAATCGATGTGAAGGTTTGCATAATGAAGCTACGCAATAATTTCCCTTTAATGGTACGTAGAGCAATCCAGCATGGCAACCATCTGAAATATTTAGACGGTTCTTAATATCTACGAATCTATTACAACAATCAAATTGTTTTTTATGTTCATAGGGGCTATGAACATAAGTTCACCTATAGGACTTTCAATAACCTGGTGATCACAAATCCAACATGGCGGTGACGTGAAGTATTAATATTTAAATGGACGTTTCTCGCAATTTAACCATTCGAGTGCAGTGAAATTTGGTACAGTAAATGCTTATACAAATGTTAATCCACTGGCATCTAATTTATTTTAATTATTTCCATAACCACAAGACGGCAGCTGTGCGAAATTTTAAAATCTCGTTTTTACTTCTTGTGTACTAATCATGCGATTGAAGTTTGAATACTACATGTACACAATAATCTTCATGTAACAGTACATAACTCTAAGACCTACACATATAAAAATCCAACATGGCGACCATCCGAAATACTTAGTTGGTTCTCAATATCTACGAATCTATTACAGGAATCAAACTGAAATTTTGTATGTTGATAGTGGCAAATAACATAAGTAGGATATATGAAAATAGGCTTTAGTTCTTCCCGGAACTACTTGTTGTACATAATAGAGTGTTATTTTTTGATAAATATCTCATGTAATGATTTTCATGTTAGGGCATATTATTACTTGTTTTCCCGCCTTATGTAATTGGGCACAGAATTTTTGTTGATCGACTGGAAAGATTTCTTTATTAGAACTAGGCTAAACTGAAAAAATGGCTTATATCACTTCAATTTATGTAAATGTTGCAACGTCAGACTTTCAACTGTCAACTTCAGACCTGCTGCGTAAAGTAGGCGTGTTGTCACTCTTACTCAGCTTCTGTGAGATAGGAACTAAATTGAAGCCTTTCCTCTTGACCTCTCTTACAGCAGCCATATAAAGAAATACACCCCTGAATTGAACTATCGTAGACCACGTATTTCCACGTAGAATCCAGATGCATTCAATAATCATATTTTGCGTTTCATGATTCCGATTTGCTTTGAATTTTTTAAACAGATTCTTTAACTTTTCTAACGATATACCGGTGCTGTAGTTAGATTTCTTGTAGTGGGTGCTCGCCATAGAGTGAGGTAAAGAGATTCCAGATTGCCGCATTCAAACATATAGGCTGCATGAAACTTTGCCGGCATTCTTACAGCTTGCTCAGTTTCTAGTGGTACTGTGAACCGGCTGGTACTGGATCGAATACAGAACTGCATTAAACATTGTTGAACTCGACTAAATGTAGCCTACTAACATTGATTTGTTTTTAAATACTCACCATCAATTACAATTTTTTCTGGAGCTGCAGGAAATTTCTTTAGCTCATCGTGGACTTATCCAACTTGCTGGAACTCGACAATCTGTGATGAATATACATTTTATACTAGGATTGCTGCTGGTGTAAAGATGAAATGTACTTTACTTTAACTAAATGTTGAGTGACGTGAAAGCGTCTATTAACAATAAAGGGAGCAGTCAAGTTTCTCGACATTTTTTTCTTCATCTTCACGGTAAAGTGCTGATATTATGGAATTTCCGGTTGATTGAGTGACAGATGCGAGGAACCGCACAGTAACAATATATCTCTGGTTTGGAACATTACATAAATATTCTCCTTTCCTTGCCGACTCGTCAGGAGAAGGGAAATCTAAAGCTCTCTCAGCTGAGGACTTAAAACAATATGCCTGTACACTATTTAACCATTACGAAAAATATGTTTTAATCCCTGGTAACCCTAAAACACGGGTATGTACTGTATATCTGCCCCATAATAATCACGTTCTACGGGGCCTGGATTAAGATCTGATGGGTGGTTTTCAAGGCCACGTGCAACATCATTAGAGGAGCTTATGAGAGATGAAATAAAGATGAATGAAATCAGGCCTGTAAGTGGCCTATTAGAAGGTACCGTCCCAACATTTGCCTGGAGTTGAGTTCAACGGACGACTGTCGGTGGGCTTCGAACCCACTCACCTACAGAGTCCGGATATAGCTTGGCCTTGTGCTGAGTCCTAACGAGCGTAGCTACCGTGGTGCACTTCTTACAATACGAGCCTTTTTCCCAAATATTACATAACCTTCTTTTTGTGTCTGGTTAATTCTGAAGGCAGCCTGGAATTTTCAATAATTTCCTATACAAAATGTTGCCATAAATTATGCCCCTAATTTACTTATTGTTTCATATTTTGTAATTTCCCATTAGTATGCTGAAGATAATTGTTTACTCTACCCACAGGAACTATCAGGTCTCAGTATGGTCACCATTTGTCATTAAGCAATCCACAAGTCTCTGATCATACGTCAATCGCAGTACGGATGGTCTGTTACCTCCAAGTAGTGCTTCGGACTATGAATCCTAGGAAACATATTAATAATAATAATAATAATAATAATAATGTTAATGGTTTTGCAACCCTTTTAACTAGTGTTGCTTTTAGAGACGCCAGAAAGCATATTCTTCCAGACTTAAGTCCTGTTGTTCGCATCGCAGGAACATAGGGCTTCGACAAACATCGCCATCGGACTCGGTTTCGTTCCATTGCCTTCACTTCTCCCCACGTTATCCCGCTTCTGCAGCTTCCCTCTCCACTGTCCTCCTCCAAGTTTCCCTCGGACTTACTCTTCTGCGATATTCCTGAGGATTCCGACTCAGGGCTTGCCTCTCTAATGCCGTCTGGGTTTTGCGCAGTGTATGTCCGACCAACTTCCACTTTCTTGCCTTTAACTGTAAATCCACAGGCATCTCGTTTGTAAGATTCCATAGTTCTTCATTGGATATTACATTTGGCCAAAACACTCCCAAGATTCTTCGTATGCATCGTTTTATAAAGGTCTGGATTTTCTTTGTGATTGCTATATGGGTCTCACACCCATATAGCAACACTGATTTCACATAGCTATTGATTATTCGGAGTATAGTTCGTGTGGAAATCCCATTGATTATCCAGATAGGAGACAACTGGATAAAGGCTGCATTTGGTTTCTTGATCCTACTGCTCACATCCTCCTCTGCTCCTCCAGTTTTACAAACTATGCTACCAAGACACGTAAATTATTTAACATCCTCTACGCTTTTCCCTTTATTTGAAACTTCCTATGCTTGTTACGTTTAGTCTTTGTGATTTGGTCTATCGTGAATTTACAGTTGACCCTAGCCTTCTCGCCTGTTCCTGTAGATCTTCCAGTTTGGCATTCATGTGCCGAAAGCTTTGTGAGAGGAGACACACATCATCAGCAAAATCAATATCTTCTGGTTGATCTGTTAAATTCCAACTTACTCCTCTTCTTTTACCTTCATTTGTTTTCTTCATCACTTCATCTATCACAATTAGGAATATTGATGGAGAGAGAACTCACCCCTGTTTTACACCTGTTCTTACGTCAATAGATGGTGTCAATTTCCCTTGGTGCATTACTTTGCACGAGTATCCGTTATACAATTCGTGCACAACTCTGATGACCTTTCTCGAAATATCATAATTTGCAATTATTTTCCACGTGTTTCTTCTATCCACTGAATCGAAAGCCTTTTCAAAGTCTCTAAACACTAGATATAGACTGGCCATAAATTCCATGCCCTGTTCAAGGATAATGCGCAGTGTATTAATCTGATCAACACACGATCGGTTTCTGCGAAACCCAGCTTGTTCACTTCTTAGGTGGATTTCAAGGTAGTCCCTCATTCTGTTTAAGATGATTCGTGACAACACTTTGCTAGGAATAGATAACAGCATTATTTCTCTCCAATTATTACAATTTGTCGAGTCGCCCTTCTTCGGAAGTTTGACTAAAGTGCCGGTCTTCCATTCTTCTGTTATTTCTTCCCGGTTCCAATTTTCTTCAAACAGGGGGTACAGTAAATCCACTGTTGTTGTTAGATCTTCTTTCAAGAACTCTGGTGGGATGTTATCTGTTCCCGGCGCTTTGCCACTTTTCGTGCTTTAGAGCAGCTCTGATCTCTTCTCTACTACGCGCTCCAGTCTTGATTCTACCAAGAGCCTCGTATTCATTTCGGTTTCCATCTTCCTCTGAATTATCATCTATACCTCCCTGGTGTTCTCCGTCCTGTTGTTCTTCTTCCTCTGATCGTACCTCTCTATTCAGCACTTCTGCAAAATGTTCACGCCATCTTTCCAATAGCTCATCTTCAGTAGTTAGCAACGCTCCAGTTTTACTTCTCTCTGGACGATCTATAGGTCCCTTCCTCTTTCCTAGCAGTCTTGTGGTCTGGTAAATTTCCTTCATGTTTCCTTCTCTGGCAGCCCTCTCCGCCCTTGATGGCAGATGACTTGCCCACTTCCTTTGGTTTGATCTTGTACTCCTTTCCACCTCCCGGTCTACTCTCATGTACTCTGCATGAAGCTCCATCTTTTGTCTCCTAGTTTTTATGGTATTCATCTTTGCTTTTAGTTTCTTCCTATCTCCCACGTTTTCCCAGGTGTCCTGACTCATCCAATCCTTCCTTTTGTAATCTCTGAATCACACTACTTTCTCTGCAGATTCTAGGATTTCTCCTTTGATTTTCTGTCATTCTTCTTCTACTACATATTCCTTTGTATTTAGTATTTCGTATCTATTCCGCAATTTTAATCTAAATTCATTTTTGACGTTGGGGTCCTTTAATTCTTGAACATCAAACCGCTTCCTTGGATCATCAAATTTCTTATTTGCAGTTATGATTTTCAGGTACACCTTGGCTACCATCAAATGGTGATCACTGCCTATATCAGCTCCCCTTTCGTTTCTGACATCTAACAACGATCTTTTCTATCTCCCACTTATGGCAAAGTGGTCAATCTGACTTTGCGTCCTGTGATCAGGTGATACCCATGAGATTTCATGACATTTTCTATGTGGGAACACCGTTCCTCCTATAGTCAACTCATTGTTCGCACAGAACTCCTTAAGTAGTCCTCCATTTTCATTCTCCTATCCAACTCCATGTCTCCCCATTATATTTCCTATACCAAGGTTTTCTGTGTCCACTTTTGCATTTAGGTCTCCCATAACAATGACAATATCTTGTTTCACCCCATTCAATGTTGCCTGCAACTCTGTATAGAAGTAATTTTGTTGTCCATGTCTGCTTGTTCAGTTGGGGCATAACATTGGATGATAGTTACATTTCGTATCCGTCCTTTGAACCGCGCTGTGATGATTCTGTCAGATATTGGTCTCCATTCCAGCAGACTCTTCTTTGCTGTTTTATTTAGAATTAGGCCTACACCATTCACATGGTCGTCCTCGGCATTTGGTTTGCCTGAATACAGAAAAGTCATCCCCTCTGATAGTCTATTTTCTCCAAATTCATTCCAGCGTATCTCGCACATTCCCTTTATGCCTAGTTTATAGTTGATAAATTCTGCTACAGCTTGACGTAACATTCCACGCTCGTTAACTGTCTGTACATTCAAATATCCAATCCTCGTGGTCCATTTCAATCCAAAGGTTGTCAAGTTGATGTCCGTCCAGCTTTTTCTTCTTGAAATGTCTTTAACAATATATTTTAAGAGATGCAAGTGGTTGGTCCACAGTCCCCGAGTGCTTTAGTGGGGCTGCCACCTTTCGACCTAAGCACATGCCATTATAGCTAGATGATCTGCTATGCCTCTTGAAAATTCTTTACAGGGAGATTAGAGACAGGTCTCCCTAACCCTCCTCCTTTCTTCGGGCTAGGGACCGGCAACGACAACCATTGAGCTACTCAATCCCCCCATGGTTGCCGCAGGCGGAGTTATATTCTTTCAGACCACTACAAATTGTCCAGGGTATGAAGTTAGTGCTGCTAGTGGGTGAATCGTTGTGACTAATGCAATTGGGAACATGCATCAGGCCTTCCAAATGGGTACAGGGTTCACTGAGACTCTTATTTACAGTGCCTTTCTACGGCCAAGGTAAGCTCTGTGGCCCAAAGTCTCCGGTCACCCATTGCCGTTCGATCCAAAAACGCCAAACAAGTAGACAATAGCATGCTGGAACTTCTATTGTTAGAAGTATAGCGTTTAATCTTTGCGGAAACCTCTACATTATATCATATACCTCCAGTCGTATTTGGATGAGCCACCACTGAGGGGCTCCAGAATGTGAAGGATAAATTATTGAAACGAGAGAAAAGTTCTATTCATAAGGTGAGTGCTTGTGCACTGGCTCAGAGAGGAAAGCAATAGCAAACTACTTCACTCCTCACTTAGCCTAGTATGCTTCATTATAGCGCTGACTGGGACTTTTGGATTCCAACCACACAACCTATGGCGGTGTTTATTGGAGACCTAATCAACCTGCTGGCTTACAACCTATCAGGCTGTTATTGTTAATATTAATATTATTATGATTATGCTGGAATATAAACGCGGACTGATCTTGGAAGAATTTTAATAAATTGTGGCTCGGAATTCTGGTGAAATAACTGCGCTTACACTGACATCCACCTGGATTAAAGAATACTGTTCATTTTAATCGTGTTCATGCAAAAATAAACGGGATGTATTGGGTCACCTAATGTGACCATCAGTCATTAAACATAAGCTACTGTATATTTTTTCCATGAAATTGTAAAACTGTCCTGAAAGTTTAATGCAGATTGGGACTGGTATTTGGATTGTATTGATTTCCAAATTCACTGGGCACTACGGCTAAATACTGTATAAGCATAACATACAGCTTAATTATTAATGCGATTGCCAAACAGAGTGCAACCCTAAACACGGCAGACAAAATCACATTGACAAACGAAATTAGAATGTGATTGTGTATAGAGCCCCCAAGGTCACACAACTGTTGGTTGGTGGCCGTCCGTCAGCAACTGAGACAGGTGTCATTTCAATTTGATTGTGTATAGAGCTCTAAGGGTCTCATAACTATTGGTTGGTGGCCGAGGGACAACACCTGAGAAACGTGTAATTTCAATTTGGTTGCGTATAGAGTCCCCAGAGTCTCACAACTATTCGTTAATGGCCTCACCTATAGGGGATCTACGTGGTATTAAAACTTGGTCATCGACACGTCTTTCCCAAAGAGCAGTATTCGTCTCATGTCATAGCTGCTCTGATTAGATGAGGCCTGTGGGCAGTTGAGCATACGCCCTACAGATCCACGGGATGACTCTGTATGGGACGGCTGATTATCCCGTGAATCTTATCTCAGTTAAACCTCCCCATTATACTAACTTTTCCTTTGTTGTTTCATTTGCTGGCGCGGACATCATAATCATCAGCCCAATGAGCTTGTGTACTTGTGTACAGTTTGTCTGATAATCTGTGTTATTTTGGTGTCTGTAGTATTGCGTATATTTGTAATTGAGGTTAAAGTTGGGACGGAGGCAGCCGTTGCCTTAAGTTAGGGACAATCGCGACATTTTTCTGAAGTAGAACTGTGATAACAGGGAAAATCATTTCTAGGAATCACTTCTGGGAATCGAATCCACCTCTTCTCAGATTTACTTAACGGAGCTGAGTGTACCTCAATTTCTTGGCAGGGTTGGGAATCGTTCCCGAACCTCAGGGGTGCCAGTCAAGAATGCTAGCCATTACACCATTAGTTGGTCTACATTTGGTAGGCACCTGTACATTTACCCATTCACACAATGTCACATAATCTTCAAATATTGAATTTGTATTATTTATTTCAATTTCAGGAAGACCATTGCCCAGCGTCCGCTGGTGGAGGGGAGAGATGCTGATTGATTCCCAGGATACAATCAGTGCTTTCCCAAATGTCAAACACAATCAGCTGATAGTTCGGAATCTAGAACGCAGTGACCTACATGCCATATTCACCTGCCAGGCTTCCAATAACAACATCAGCCAACCTGTGTCTGCCAGCGTATCCATCGAGATGCATTGTAAGTACCACCTTAATATATTTTAAATTAGTTTTCTTCTTCTGAATAAAAAGTTGTCATTCGCTCTTGGATTTGTTGAGCTTTTAATCAATAGCAGTCACTGTAGTAGAGTCCGGCTCCGTGGCGAATTGTCTAACGTGATAGGCTATATCTCTAAGGAACCCGGGTTCGATCTCGGTTGGGCCATCGGGTATTTTAATCTCCTGGGTTTGATTCCCATGGGCCGGGAACTGGGTGTATGTGACGTCTTCATCATCGCTTCATCCTCATTAGGACGTTTACCGCGTCCATGGAAGTCTGCTGGAAAACCTGCACTCGGCCTCCCACCAGGCCACACGACTTAAAAAAAACTGTGGTAAAAACTGGTAAATATGTAAAAACTCTCCTGGTATACAAATACAGGTAAAGGTTAATGTACTCAGAGATTTCTGGTTGAAATTCAGCCGTTGGCAGTTTCATCTTGACCCATGTAAAGAGTGACTCAGTGAATGCATTCATGAAGTAATTAAAGGGAATTTCTCTGTTATTTTGTGGACAACTTTGGGTTTGTGAAGCAAGACTACGATTACTGTTTTCCGTATATATTCTTCCATTCATTTATTAATTTATTTATGTTTTTATTCATTTGTTTATTTTCTGTCGTAATTAAGTGAGCTAGGTGAGGAAAGGTATATAATCAGACAACATGCTTATCAAGGCCCAGCGGGCTAGTGCCTGTAGTATGTTCTATCCTGCTGCACCCTTACGAACAGTCTAAAAAGTAAGCCACAAGTGCGTGACGTCTCTTCCCACCTGCCGCTAGCTACGTGTGTGAGTGAGCTGTGTATAGCATGGTGTGATACCCTGCGAGCCGGGCTAGTGCTTTTAGGGCCGCATAACCCAGCCGAACACTGTCAGCCCTGTCCGTGCTGGAACTCGTCTGTTCAGGCGCGCGTGGCCAGCCTGTCCCGGCAAGGTTTCTTAAAGCCGTTCTTCTCTTCTGTTCATATTATTATTATTATTATTATTATTATAAGACTATTATTATTATTATTATTATTATTATTAACAATAAAATGTTATTGGGTACCAATAGACTACGTCTCATACTGTTCCCGACTACATTGAAGATGAATTCTCTATTATTGAATGGATTCATAGGTAGCAAAATTGGTCATTTATACTTTGGCATACCCAAACTTGATAAGTGATTAAAAAATGTTGATGTTGTTCATCCCCCTTATTCGAAACGTACCACAAGCTTTCACTTCTCTTTGAAGCCTATCGCTTGATCTAAACGACCTGTCTTGTAATGCCGATGCTTACTTCACATCTGATGGTGGGGTCCAGCATAAATCTCGTATCCTTCTTATGACCAATAACAATTATTATGCCCATTGTATTTTTGCCTCTAACACCAGGAAAACACGAAAACATAGATCGCGCAACATTTCTGAAATGTAACAGCTTCATCTTAGACCTATTTCGGTGATTCCTAACGTTTGTAGTGAATCCCCTTCTTAATTATGTTTTTTTGAACCTGAGGTAGGGTATCAGGCACTCCACAGTGTTTGCAGCACACAGAGTCCTGGCTACGCCCATGGAGGTCTCACAGAAGATCAACCTTTGCTTCCACGTATTTGTGCTAGGCTACTCCCTTTCATGTCTACTTCTGGATTAGTCGAACTCCATAAAATATGGTGATTAGATAGTTTCTGTATTTTCGCAATCAACCTGCAAATTCATTTTGTGTTTTCCATAGATCCGCTTTAGTCTTAAGTGCCGGCTATTTATATTCCCTTGGTTCCTAACTAGTAAATCACCGTCTTCTTCGTTATCACCATCTCCATCATCATCACCGTCCTGACAACCTCCTTCGTTGTACAAACACAAATTACGCAGTATGTCACCATGCCTTCATGCAATTCTTACACTCTCTGTATGCTATGTGGCACAGTCACATATGCAATGTTGGAATAACTCATGAGGGCTACTTGTAGCATAGGCCTTTGAGAAAATTTTACTGAAGCTATTCTAACAACTCTACGAAGTGATTTGCTTTCAGAGTTCCCATATCAATGTTCAGATTGCAGAATAAGAATGTAGAAAAAAGGAAACTCATGCCCACTGGCCTGATGCAAGTCCTCGAAATGAACACAGCTTGGATGTCTTACGTATCATCGATACCATTTCGGTACCTCAAACCGAAATTAATTTTTTTGGCAGGGCAGGGAATCAAACCCTGACCTGACAGCCAAGAATGTTAGCCGTTCCACCACTAATTGGTCTCTTCCATTGTCAGCGCAATCAATTGCACGATACTATGTAATTTCTACACTGCGCGAACTATAATAGTACACATTTCTTAGTATTTTTTGGCATTATATAGCCCCTGGTAAGTTAGGAAGACGGTTCGAATACCATAACCCAAGAGCCGAATAATTCCAAAAACTAACAGACAAAACAGTTTTAAGCACTCCACCGAAAGAAATACCAACAATCTGGTAGAAAGACAGACAACATACTGTGTTTTGTAATTTTAAGACCAAAAATGTTTTAAAACTTCAAACGTTAGAAGGATTTCATGTCAATATGCTTATTTTGCCGTATATCTTATTCGTAGGTAAATTCCATGAGGTATTGTTTCAGGCGATGTTGAAAATAAGAATATAAATTACCTTAGAATGCGACGGAATATTTTTCATTTTAAAATCCGGATAGATTTACACAAGGCATGCTTCTCGAACTCACATATCCTTGAACAGCATCAATCAAGGCAGTTGGTGAATTCAGAATCTTGTTATTGAAATACAGGTTTATAGTCCTAATGTAGTACTTTTGGTTCTACCCATAATTATTCCGGTTGCTATAAGGTAGGGGATGTGGTGAGACAGTTTCCTTGTGGGAATGATTTTATGGATAGATGCCCCTCATGACGCATATCATATGAGAGGGGTCATTGACATATTAAATTAATGATTTAAGATATGAAGTGGCTGTGTGTGGTCTCTCGAGTTCGGAGTAGTCTGACCATGCATGTTAACGTGTTGAGCTACCTCGGCTGGTTTGTGACATTATGTCAACAAATTAAAACATGTATTTTAACTCTCCTGATTCAATACCGACCCCTGTTACTGTCACAAGCATAATTACTAATATGCATAATTCCATTTTTAGCCTACTTTTCACATTTTACAAAAATGAGGAAAAAGTAGACTTATGAGATCGGGCAAATGTGTGTGTGTCTGTCTGTCTGTCTGTCTGTCCTTCTGTCTGTCTGTCTGTCTGTCTGTCCTTCTGTCTGTCTGTCTGGCTGGCTGTGTGTGTGTGTGTGTGTGTGTCCCCCCCCCTATCAACTCCTAAATGGCTGGAGCAATCGAAACAAAATTTGGTAGGAGTAAAGATCTATACCTGAATATCTCACGGCCATATTTGAAAATAATGTCAATGCTACCAACTGCTGAAAAATCGCAATTGAAATTTGAGCTCCATGTTAAATATCTTGGAAGGTATAAATGGGAGCTATTTCAAAATTGGCACACATAAAGATAATAATATTGCAGTTTAATTTCCACGATGCCATACTGTGCCCGTTTAGACCTGAGTCCGCACGACCACATATGCATTTTACCAATAATCAGTCAGCACGAGAGTCAAAATATCCCGGAGCGCCAGATGGGTTAAAGCTAATCGCAAAAACATCAAATGAAAAAAATGCTTTACTGATTTTTGGCTCAATGCAACAATAAGGATAGAAGGAGATTCAACTGGGCATAACACATCATGTAAAATTATCTCATTTTATTTTGAATTTAAAATTGACTGCAAAAATGCTCAAAGTAGCATCACTCACGTGTGGCGACCCACACTCCTATTTACACAATGTACAGAATTTTTCCAAACACATTTGACAATTATCTTTGGAAACACATGTCTGATTATTAGTCCTGTAGACTGTGTTCCAAAATTATATTCATTTATTCATGATTAAATCCAGTTCAAATTTAATTGTCTCTACTGGAAATATCGTAGTTCACTGTTTGAATTTTTACATAATATTAACACTCGTAGAATAAATGTTCATAGAATTTTTAACTTTCACTTATTTTTCCAGTTTCAAAAAAATTATTGTCAAAAAATATTATTATTTCTGAATCAACACAAATTATTTACACATATTAATAACATCTGAAAAGTATTTGACCTTGAGCATAGCATCGAAGAACTTGTGCGAAGCACAACAAAAATTAATTGTTCTTCTGACATTAAACATTTCGAGAAGTGACTCGATTATGAACTTCAAGTTCCTAACAAAATATATGATTTCTGAATCATCAACTTGATCACTAAATTGTTGAACCATTCAACTATTTGACTTTCCACTTGGAATCATTATTAAGAAAAATATTTATATTTGTGGCCCTTTTAGTAACTTTCACAACTTGCAATTCTTCGACAGAATGCGGAAATGAGAATTGTAGCTTCATAATAAATTCATTTAGTTCATGGCACTAGGATTGAAAATATCCTTTAAATTATTCGTGGTTATAGAATTATTTTTAATTGGCAGTGGCCCATTCTATTATTTTCATAAGAACACAATATTACAACAACAACGGCAAAGGTCTTCCTCTGAAGAAGAATAAACTACTATCATGACAAATCCGGGTTCTAGCAAAATCAAAGTCTAAATGGAATCCGTAAACAAGGTTGAAATAAGAACTGATGGTTTCTAAGAAATAACCTTCGGGTCATTCATACGACGAAATGTGTAGTTCCAATACTCCTTCTATAAACCTGAGCCATCGAACCTGCTATTTGATTGATGCTCGAAAAAATCTCCTCATTCCTGCGACTTAAACATGCGCACCTGGGAATGGCATTTCAACTACTCCACACACATAAATTTTCTTCCCAAAATTTATACAATAAATCAAGCCTCTGCTTGTTATCAACACTGGAAGATTAATAAACTTACAAGTTTATTTTATTTTACCATTCAGTTCAACCCGTGAATTTACCATACTTATGAAAATCTTTATTTCACTTTCGAGCGTATTTACGTCATGATTTTATATAAATACAAAAATATCCTATTTGATACAAATATCATTTGCTTCCCGTTTCATGCCTCTCCGTGTTATCTGAAAAATATACTTTACTCATTGCAAATATTAACTGTTCAACCAGAACTGAAATGTTGGTTGAATGCGGGCTTGCGCTAACCACTCTCCTTCGGAAAATCTCCTGTTCCAGACTAGAAATGATTAAACTATTTCATAGGCTCTCTCTCAATACATATGATTATTAGAAAATATAATATCCAAAAATTATTTAGAAAAATTATGAAAATTATTATTATTATTATCAGTGGATTATTATTATTATTATTATTATTATTAGTTATATTATTTTAAATATATTTAATTATCATCTCATTATGTGAGAATCCACATGTTCGAACTTTCGAATATGGAAAAAAAATCCATTCCTCAACAAAAATAATTATTAACTTTTACAGTTACATCGGCTGATTACCGTGATTTCCCAAAAATATGAAATATTCAAATAAATGCTCGATATGCTCGGTCATCGATCCTAAACTGTTCTGAGTGCTGAAAATACTCAGAATAACTCTAATATGTCTTGCGTAAATCATTGCAAGATTTAAATACGAAGAAAAATAAATGTGTTGGTCATCTGCCGAAAAATAGTTTGTTCCAATTAGCTAGGCATAATATAATTCAAAATGTGGCTTACATTTCTTGATGGTCTTGAAGCGTAGTGAACCTGGTTTGTACCAGATTTATCCATAGACATGCCCTATCGGACAAGCATGTATAATCCTTGTATCGGCCGCCATTATATACCCACAATCCGTCTAACAAGACATAGTGGTAATATCTCTTGACGTTTGAAGTAACTGTTGATCCATATTAATGTTGGCTTCTGTTAACTCCATAACAGTTTGCTTAAATGGGATCAGATATAAGTGATCTATTCTCAGATATGTCAGTTGTAACATAACTCACGGTAATCTTTTCAGTACAAGAAAACACTGACAGTCTAACCAATCAACGGCTGTTCTGAAGATCGTTCCCTGGGCATGGTTTCACACCATCTACCATGCGCGAAGCAACATGTAGTTTCCCTGCGTTGGCTAATGAACACCACCGTGATAGACTGGTCTTCAATATACTGATAGATCGGAGTGGTTATCAAGTTACAAATATGAAAACTGACTGAATTGGACTAAAATATCCAAGTATTAGGTTATTACTGGACTGTGACAAAGTATTAAGTCTAGACAAAGTCTAGCATATGTCCATGTGAAAATAAAAATATTTCACCAGTGTCTGTAGAAAATATCAATCACCTCAGTGATTCTCCTCGCCGGAAACTTACTAAGTTCCACTCGTAGCGCAGCACTTTTGTGACTATCACAACTTTGAAAATAAATTCTGTGTAGATCCGGCAACCATGTGCCTTGGCTCAGCGTAGTGGCACCTTGCTAGGCAAGTGCTTGTGTCGAAGTGAGCTATTGATGCCTGTGCCGGCCGGCTTTTATTCAAAACTGTCAGGGTCACGCGTCATCACGCTGAAATCTGGAAATCCTCATATCTCTGGTATCCCTGGTCCGATTTACTTGATACTAAATGCATTCTCTTTCATTTGGCCGTGCCAGTAATCTGATCCAAGTCTCAAGTCTCTACTCCATGGCTAACTATTTAATCAATAAATAGCCTCGACCTCTGCTATTACTCGCTACGTCACTTGACATGCTCTTAGCGGTATATTCTTTCCAATTGCTTCGAGAAGCAATGTAGCGCGATATTCAAATATCTCAACTTTCAAAAGCGGCTGTAGCCTTTCCCTTGATATCTAGGTGTCTGAATCTTGGAATACCCATTCCTAGAGTTGGGCACAATACATAGCAGTGTTGCCAAAATGATTATAAGCCTGCTGATAGGTCCAATTTTTTAATGCATATAACTTCTACACTATTGATTGGAATTCAACCAAATTTCGTATATGCTATGTGTATATAAACAGATATGACTGAGCGTATTCTTAAGAGCCTCCATGGCTGCCAACTGTTAATAAATGCTCTCAATTTTTTATCAAAATACCCATATATCAGAAAGTATGCAAGCCGACAGCTTTAAACTATGCACACGTATAGTACCTGACATTCTATATTAATTTGGAGTAACTTATATGCGTCAGTGCTACCAACATGATTCTAAGCCTGCTGAGAAGTCCAACTTTAAATACATGTAACTTCTATACTATCATTTGGATTTCAACCAAATTTCGTGTGTGCTATGTGTACCATAACAGATATGACTATGCCGATTCTTAAGAGTAACCAGGGCTGCCAACTGTTAAAAAATGCTGTCTCTATTTTTGTTACCCTAATATCAATATATCAGAAAGTATGCAAGCCAATAGCTCTAAACTTTGCACACGTATAGTACCTGGCATTCTAGATTAATTTGGAGTAACTAATATAGGCCTACGCCAGTGCTGCCAACATGATTCTAAGCCTGCTGATTGGTCCAATTTTAAAATGCATGTAACTTCTATACTAACTAATGGATTTCTTTCAAAATTGACACAACAATAGATCACATTATTTCAGATTATTTCTGACCAATACATGCATGTCATTGTTGCCAACATGATTTTACGCACGCTGTTAGATCCAATGTTTAACTGCATGTAACGTCCATGCTATCCATTGGACTTCAACCAATTTTTGTATTCTGTACCTTAAGAGACGGAACTAAGAATATATTCAGTCCCCAGGGCTGCCAACTGTAGTTCTCTATTAGGCTACATTATGCCAGGTATACAGTATTTCGAACTAATTAGAAATGTCGATATTACCAACTTAATTTCATCATTATTCTAGATAGATTCATATAGATTAATCATTGGCATGAATCTTAAATTTTAAGAAAAGTAGGCTCTTTAGTTCGTCACGGAACTTCTTGTTAGAATTATTATATCTCGCTGAATCTGCTGCATCACCCAAAAAGTATGCAAATTCCTGTATCCTTGTTGCAGATCTGGTTCATGTACGTCCACATATCATGCTTTATACGTCTTCGGTGTGCTTCATTAATGTGTGACTCTCCCACTATCCTATTTTTGTCCTCCCCATGCGCAGAAGCACGGCTGACCACACGGATGTGACAAAATGTTGGCTCTAATGCGTCTAGTATCCAGGCTCTGCGCTCAGTACTGAACGTACTGCAGGACCTGGTCAAATGGACAGTGTTTGTGTGACTAAACGCTGCAGTGCTAGTGTGCTGTCGTGCTGCATTGTTCAGAAATGTGCAGGGTAGGGCTGCGCTTCGCCGGGACGAATTAATTTCTCGCTGGCACTGCTTCATCTTGCCCATTGCACGGCCCTGATGCCTATACTCTTTATTTACACATTTAACTGGCAACTTCCATTTCAATCTAAGTTTAAAAAAATAAGATCCTCAGGTTTTCAGACTCATGTGGGTTGTTTACCTGTCCGTCTGCAGTTCACGCCATGGTTTTTGGCCAGTCAGTCCTGGTTTCACAGTCATATAGAGGACAGTCTTCGAGCCTCATGCATGTGCAATTGATACGTGAGTTTACAGTGGCGCGGAAAACAACTAACAACCCTCTTCATTTTCCTTGTACAGAGTGGTTGACCAGTACCTTATTTTTTGAGAAAGGAACCCCAACTAACGCGTATATCATAGTCATCCTAAAATTATTAGTACCTGCTCCTTTACAGCCTTAGTACATTTTTACCGTTGAGTTCATGCTCACGAATATAGTATAAAACATTAGTGGCACTGCTATTTCAATTACCTCAAAAATCATGCATGATTAAAACGATCACAGCTCCGAATAACACCGCCTTACGTTTGGACAGGATGTGTCTACGAATAGATTCAATGCAGGCCAACAATTCACCATGGCTCTTAGTACCTAAGGTGGCTAAAACAAGCATTGCTGAAGTAGCGTCAGGAAAGCTTCGTGCTACCAGGTTCGTACCTCGAGCTAGAACATACTTCTTTGCTTAATATCGTTTATAGTGGATGTATTATGGACGCATATCTACCTGTTCCAACGAGTGACTTTTTATTTGGTCCTGAAAATATCCATTTTTATCCGATGGTACGTAGCCAAGTTAGACGACGACATAATGATCTGTAAAACGAAAGCATGGTACTCTGTATATTCAGGGTAGCAAGTGTTCCAAATGCTGACCACCTAGGTTCAAAGGTAAACTCAGACTCATTCAGGCCACCGCGCGCGTCAAGTCAAAGCCCTCTGTAACACAGGGTTTTCCTCATTCTTACGCTGTGTCAAGTCAAAGCCCTCTGTTTCCCCGGGATGTTACCGTTCCTCATTTTTACGTTTGACAAATATAAGAAAAGTATTAATTGATCCACTTATGAGAAATACCGTAATGTATTGGGTTCATTAGACTGGATCACACTAAAGATATACTAAACTGAAGTTATCAGAAAAGAAAGCTACTGGTCGAATGAGCGCCTGCTGAATTAATTTCCAGGTAGGGTTATTTTTATACAAACAAAATAATGTGTGTTGGCATGCTTGTGGAATTGATTTTCAAATCTCTACCATCTACTCGAGACCAACGTAAGTCATCTTGGAAGTGGTTTTCCGTGGTATCCTACTTTCACTCCAGATAAAATGCCGCGAGAATATCACTCAATTCCTAATTCGCATTGCTCCATGACATAATGTTGTTTCCGCTACCCATGATGCTCTGGTGGCTAGGGCATGCGATCGAGCTGGAGGTGGCTGTAGGTTTCAAAGCCATCACAACAAAAGAAAAGAAATGAACATATTTTTCATATGCCTGACGACTAAAGAAAAGTTTTTGAACCGTAAGCACCCGCGGCTGAAATTATATCGCGTTGGACTGTGGATTGATGGAGTTGGGATTCGATACCTGCTTGGCGGAGAGTTTTTAAATTTGTTTTCGTTACGTTTCATCATCTGTGTCGACCGCGTTACCAATGTATTACGACAGAAATGATACAAGAGGACACAGTTAATTATTGAGGAGGTGGCACTAATAATATAGCGAGCAGATACATTTTCAGGTTGGCTTCCATGAACGTTACGTAGTGTTCAAATCCGGTATTACATAAAAAATCTTTATATGTACACGTCAAATAGAGTTGTCTTCTTTTTGTTAGAATTTAATAACAAAATGATGCCAAGATAATTTCTTAGGAATACATATGCTTAGATGCGAGCACTGGCAATCAGAATCTCCTTCTATATGTTGTTGTATTCGTTTCATTTGAGGGACTAGAACATCGCGGTCATTGAGCCACGTGTACTTGGGTGTGTGTGTGTGTGTGTAGAATTTCTCTGATAACCAGTGTTATAGCGGTGTCTGTATTCATGAGTGTATTAGCAGTTAAAGTGAGGATTGCGAAGGAGGCGACCGTGGCCTTAAGTTATAAACCGTCCCACCATTAGCGTGGAGTAGAAGTGGAAAGCTACAGAAAACCACTTCCAAGGTGGCTGACGGGGGAATCAAAACCACCTCTTCTCAGTTTTGGTCCACGTGGCTTAGTGTACACCGTTCCAGCCCTTAGACTAGCATTTCGCTTCTTGGCAGAGCCGGGAATTGGACCCGGGCCTCCGGAGCGACGCTAAGATACGTTATGTTAATATCCATATCAGATTTTTTAACATTCTGATATTACGGGTCACGTGGCATAACCTGCTGATTCGATCATATTCTATTTATAAATCAGCAAATTTCAACGTACTCTTCACAGGAATACACCGTAAATTAATACACATGGCAATATGACTTGGTAGGTGTGGCTTATTATTACATTTTTTTTAGTCGTTTACCCTCCAGGTTGGTGGAACCCACGGACTCAGCGAGGGAACTCACCACTACCGCCTCTACGGGCAGTGTCCTAGAGCTGGGAACATCGAATCGGAAGGGATACAACTGGTGAGGTGGGATTGGCACCTCGCCCAGGCGGCCTCACCTGCAAAGCGAACAGGGGCCTCATGAGGGAAGGTAAGGGATGGTGAGGATGGATAGGCAAGGAAGAGGAAAGGAGGTGGCCGTGGCCTTGAAGAAGGTACCATCCCGGCATTTGCCCGAAGACGAAGTGGGAAACCACGGAAAACCACTTCGAGGATGGCTGAGGGAGAATCGAACCCCCTCTACTCATTTGGGCCACCCGAGGCTGAGTAGACCCCGTTCCAGTCCTCGTATCACTTTTCAAATTTCGTGGCAGAGCCAGGAATCGAACCCAGGACCTCCGGGGCGGCAGCTAACCATGCTGACCGCTACGCTACGGAGGCGACTTAATATTACATCCCAAATAAAATAGAGCACGGGCCGTCAAAAACGTATGACTACTGCTGGATTTGAAGAAATATTCAACTCGTTCTCACTCGCCAAGTCCGGCCGGAACTTACTGAATCAGCCAAAACTTCAACGTGTATATCGCGCGCTGCATCTTTACTAGTTACAGTGGTCATCCCACCTTGAAAGTTAATGTCCATGTCAAAGTCTTCAATCATGATTTATGGTGTTGATTTAACGTTCTAGTATTACATATCACGTAGAGTACCCATTAATTCAATCGTATTACGTGTACGTGTATTCTTTCAAGGAGCAATTAATCACATGATAGTAGAATGGTCCTTTGTATTTGGCGCGGAAATCTTCATGGTCATTATTTCTTTGCTAGACCCATGGCTCAATTACATTACTGTCACACAGGCAGAGCGCAGAGCAATATCGACCATCGGGAGAAATGTAATGTTACTTGGGTTTTATAATAATAAGGGGCTGGTAAACCACTCTCTATACTGTATATCAATGCTACCAACGGCAAGCAATAGGGGATACCAAATCATCAACCTATCAATCAATAACTTAAAAACAAGAAACCCAATTTTGATTCAACTTTGTAGGTATTCTTTAGTACATAGCACCTACAGTACAGTGGCCAAATAAATTCTGAAACTTTCCTAGGCTGCAATATTAATGATCGCAAATAAGAGATGATATCAACATTACCGCAATTCTTGAAACACTCTTGAACGACTGACCCAAATTTGACAAGACATTGTACGAATGAAGTATGAAAATGAAAATCCACAGCCTGCTTCCAGTCGACCAACCGGGTAATGGAATGGAATGAATGAAGCCCCCATCTAGCGGCGAGGATATGAACTGTTCCTACTGCCGAAGTCTGTCGCACTTCCCTGAGGCAATGATTAAATGAATGACATATGAAATGAAATGATAGTTGAGAGTGTTGCTGGAATGAAAGTGTGACGGGAAAACCGGAGTAACCGGAGAAAAGCCTGTCTGCCTCCGCTTTGTCTAGCACAAATCTCACATGGAGTGACCGGTATTTGAACCACGGACCCCGTGGTGAGAGGCCGGCGTGCTGCCGCATAAGCCACGGAGGCTCTACTGTACGAATAAAGTATATCAGATGAAATTGTACTCTTTATAAATATGTCATTGCAGCCAAGATTTAGGACATACATCCTTCAGTCAGTCTTCAACAATACACTAAATTCTGACCCAAATTTAGGCTGAAGAAAATTCTAATAAAAGAACAAATAATGCTTTCTCTTATTTAAGGTATTACTACCAAGTGTACGTTTGATGTGGTTAGTTCATTTAGGCACTTGGAGCATTTTATGCATCAGCCCGGGGAAAGAAAACACACTACTGCGATTGTTTAGCGGTGCGCGTTAGTTGAACAATGCTGCATTTTGACAGGCATGCAAGAGATTGGCTAAGATGTGAAGTGTATAATGCATTTGTTTGTCTTAAGTGACAGCGAGCGAACACGTTGGAGTGTTATAATTGTAGGAATAAAGTACAATTTCAAAAGAAATTAAACCTTCTACACTTTTCGAAGGGAAAAGTGTGTTAAAAATAAGCACAAGAATACTTACCGTAAGTCTTATTATCGGTTAATTGTGACCACTCCGGTACAGATCGCAGCTTTCTGTGACGAGTCACAAGAGTTGATTTTAGGGAAAGACATATGCACACCACATAAAATTTATGAAATTATACAGCCTTTTCAGTAAGATAATGATTATTATGTATGTGAAAGGGTACATTGAGCTTGCAGGAAAAATTTGCCACCTTGGTAAACGAAGGAGAGAACGTATTTACTATGTCAATTGATTATAAATCCTTGGACTCTGTATCACATGCTCAAGTCATGGAGAATTCGGAGAATGTTAGAGTGAGAGGAGTTACCCTTAAGAGAACATTCACTGTAAAGGAAATGTTCGCTGAGAGGGGAGTGCCCTAAGGGAGTACGTTTGACCCCCTGCTGTATCTGACCACTGTAAACGATATTGCAAATTGTTTGTCAACGTGCAAATATTACAAGTCTATGCAGATCTATGGTATGAAATTGTTCTCACATGGACGTGTCAAGCTCCACTATAATCATGGAGACGATCATCGTAAAAATTGTATGCATCGAATAGACTGCTAGCACTAGCAGTGGACAAACTAAATCAGGTCCTCCTGAGTTTTTCAACAAGCATTGGGAAAAACTGTTAGGGTGGTACATTGTCTCTAGTCTGAAGGCGTTAACTTAAATGCTTTACCCCATAAATGACAGCAAAACACACCACTATCGTCACCATGATAACACAGGTTATCAGATAAATTCCATACACACACAAGTGCACGGAACTGGGCCTTAAATTCATTCAAAACAATAATAAAATCATTGCAGCTGCAAGAACAGTAAAATAAAGACTAAGGAATATAACGTGTTCATATTCCGGATACCCATAGAGCCGCTTAATGTCTATGCTATACAACCGACAGCAGTGGCTACGCTGGCTAAAGCGCAGTGTTAGGTCATGGGGCCAAGTTCTCTGCTGACTCGGTAGACGCGTGGGCTCGAGCCCCACCGTCGGCCGTCCTTAAAATGGTTTTCCGTGGTTTCCCATTTTCAACACCAGGCAAATTCTGGGACGGTACCTTCTGAAAGGCCACGGCCGCTTCCTTCCACATCCTTGCCCAGTTTCATTCATATTCATCCATTCCATCTCTCATCCCGACGCGTAGGTCGCCCACGGGCGTCGACTAGAAAGACCTGGACTCGGCCTCTCAGGAGGTCACACGAAAAAAAAGTTTGAATGTCTCCCACATCCACCGAATAAAACTATAAAAATTAAACAGCCAAGCCATGCTAGTTCTTTCAATGCTTCAATTTCATTCCAGTGGAATACAGGCATATTGACTGGTGAATTTTACAATCCAATGTTAACAATGTGGAGTGCATTACGAGATTACAAGCCAGCATTTACTTTGAATTTAATTAATTCAATTATCTCATTCATCGTTCCAACCACTCCCACCATGTCACACACAAAAGCAGCTAATGTCACCAAATATCCACACATAATTGAGGTCTGTGATAATCTGAATGACCTATAAATGACGTGTGCATTGTCTGTCAATATTGTGAGATGAAAGAGTGCTGCTACGTGTTCCGCATTTAGATAAAACACATTCATGGAAATCCCTGGGTTTTGTGAAGTTAAAAAAAATACACTTGGCACATGCGACATTACTGTACATTGTAAAGAAAAACATAGCGATATACAAAAGGTACAGTAGGATTGTGAAGGCTGAAGTGCAATCTAAAATTTGATTTCAGCTCTAAAGCTTTCCAAACGAAAACAGGGTGGTGTTGGCTGTTTTCATAAACAGGACAGTATGGCTACATGCATCGTCAGGAAGAAGTAAATTATATGTTGCAGCAAACTCATTCATTATAAGGATAATCGTCGGTATGCTTGCGAAAATAGGGAACCCAAATCTATAATAGGCTAGTCCTGTACTATCAAAGACTATCAATGTTGGAAATTCAATATGCAGGATATTATCTTTTCTTTTCTTTTCGATTATATGGACTAAAACTGATTTACGATGAATCTAATATCATTATACTGAATGTGCTGAATATTTGGTCTGTCCATTGTTGGGTAAGATTAACAGCAATTCAGGGCATGGTAATCAGGCAGAAATACATTGAAATGATCGTCGAATAGCTGCAACGAATAGAAGTTCTGAGCTTTAATATGAAGTAGTTGATGATGAGGGAATCTGTACTAAAAATAATAGCGGCATGCTTGGAACAGAAGTTTGCAAAGATAAGAACGTCTTTATTGGTAGAATGATACAGTTACTGTATGTTTGTATTAAAATATAACAGTACATGAAACATATTATTCAGTTATAGGTCTCCCTCCTTAGACATTTTATTTCTCTTAACCGTGATGCGTAGTCCTTGATAATTTGCGTCTTTCTGTACAGCGTGTTCCGATTCAACACGGAACTGTAAAATGGGTTGCCTACCCACCCGCGATCGGCTTGAAATCTGCTCGCAGCGTGCTAGCGACGGGGCTGAGTTCGATTTCACTGATTGCTGCCTTCTTATGCAGCATTGCAAAGTATTTTGCTCTTCCAAATATATTCGCACAGGCTTCACAAAAAGTTTGGACGATTCCTGTTTCAGAACTTGATATTTTACGCTTCTGTTAATGGTTTTTGCTCAGCATTTCAATGAAATAAAATTTTATTTCACAACATAGTTTATTACAACACAATGTATTTTTGTGTTGTATTTTATTTATAACACAATTAATTGCTTTTTAACCCGATACCACAAAACGAGATACAATTTGGAAACGATTTGTTACAAAAATGTAATCAGTCTTCGATGGGACTTAAAAAGTTAATTTATCACAGACGTTACATATACTGCAAATGGACATTTACATAAGCTGTTCGAAGTGGCGTCCATCATTTTCCAAGCAGAGGGTTCTCATCGCATGAAGTTCTCTCTTGCGTTCTACAACATTTGAGGAGTGATTTCCGCAAAGGCTTCAGTAATGACGAGCTCCATTTCTTCGGGTGTTTGTGGTGATTTTAAAAATACTATCGACCTGGCGTAGAAATTCAGGACGGTCAGATCAGGTGAACGTGGTGGTAATTCTATAAAGCCGCCAATTCCAATCCACCGGCCAGGAAACAAACGGTTTAAAACTTCTGTCGCCCATCTGTAGGAGTGCGCTGGATGACCATCTTGTTGAAAAAGCCTGTTGTTCAAATTTACCAATGTAAAATCATCCAAGATATCCTGGAGTATGAAGTAAGACTAAACTGCCTGTGTTCGTCGTTCTATCATTTTTAATTGTTACATGTAAATAGTTCTAGAATAGAAATCGTTGAAACTTATTCTTAATTAAACTCAATTTTGTAACCAATCATTTCGAAATTTTATCTCGTTTTGTGGTATTGGGTTAAAAAGCAATACATTGTCATGTAATTAAAATACAACACAAAATACATTGTGTTGTAATAAACTATGTTGTAAAATAAAATTTTATTTCATAGAAATGCTCTGTAAAAGATATTAACAGAAGTGTAAAAAAGCAAGTTCTGAAACAGAAATCATTCAAACTTATTGTGAAGCCTGTGTAAATATATTTTGAAACAGCAAAACACTTTGCAATGCTGCATAAGAAGGCGGCAATCAGTGAAATCGAACTCAGCCCCGTCGCTAGCGTGCTGCGAGCAAATTTCACGCCAATTGCGGGTGGGTAGGCAACCCATTTTACAGTTCCGTGTTGAATCTGAACAGGCTGTGCACAATAATACTACAGTATCTCCCACCACTCGTCTCGCCCATCGATATGGTTCTTGGAGAAGCTAGTCATCAGAGAAGACCAGTGCCATTCCATGGAATGATTGCCACTACAGGGAATGCTGTTGTTTCATTTTAGTTCAATAGCTTGAAAAATCGTGATCGTTAGCCCCATGCACGTGGCGGTGTGTGGAATTTATCTGATGACCTGTATTATTTTTATGGTAATAGGCGTGCGTGCAACTGCAATTACAATGAATCAAAGACTAGAGTAGGTGCCCCAAGGTTTTAAATAATGTACATCCTGGCATAGTGATGGTACAAATTAAACGGGAAAGCCACAGCCTACACTGCAGGGTTACTGTATAATTTCAGAAAGGTGGCATCTGAATTGACGACAGATCCTTAACAATGATTTAATAACAAGGAACGAGGAAGGGTTGAAGCAGAGGAATCTCTTCATAGTGCACCAGGTAAACTATCTATTGACATTGTGGAACATACAGTATGAGTTTGTACGCCAAAGAATCAGGTGTTCAGTATGCGTCAAATAATTTAACAAGTAGTTCCGTTAAGAACTAAGGCCTATTTTCATATATCCTACTTATGTTAAGCACCACTATCAACACACAAAATTTCAGTTTGATGCTGTAATAGATTCGTAGATATTGAGAACCAACTAAATATTTTGGATGGTCGCCATGTTGGATTTTTATATATGTAGGTCTTAGAGTTATGTTCCGTTACTTGAAGATTATTGTGTACGTGTAGTATTCAAACTTCAGTCGCATGATTAGGACATAAGAAGTAAAAACGAGATTTTAAAATTTCGCACAGCTGCCATGTTGTGGTTATGGAAACAATTGAAATGAATAAGATGCCAGTGGATTAACATTTGTATAAGCATTGACTGTACCAATATTCACTGCACTCGTATGGTTAAATTGCGAGAAACGTCCATGTGAATATTTATACTTCGCGTCGCCGACATTTTGGATTTGTGATCACCAAGTTATTGAAAGTCCTATAGGTGAACTTATGTTCATAGCACCTATGAACCTTTAAAAAATTCAGTTTGATTGCTGTAATAGATTCGTAGAAATTGAGAACCTTCTAAATATTTCGGATGTTCGCCATGTTGAATTGTTATAGCCTATGTATAGGCCATAGAGTTATGTACCATTAAAGGAAAATTATTGCTTAGGTTCATTATTCAAACTTTCACTTAGATGGCATGATTACGACACAAGAAATAAAAACTTAATTTTAAAATTCGCACGGCCGCCATCTTGAGGTTATGTAAACAATTGAACTAAATTAGATACCAGTGCTTTACAATGTGCATAAACATTTGCTGTACCAAGTTTCATTGCGTTTGGATCATTAAATCATGAGAAAAGTCTATTTAAAATTTTCAACTTCGCTTGGCCGCCATGTTAGTTTTGTAGTTAACAGTTTTTTGAAAATCTCATAAATGAACTTCCAGTAGTGCCCTTTATCTCCGTACAAAATTTCAGGGTGATATCCGTAATAGTTTCGGAGATACAGAATGCCGGTGAAATATTTCCCACAACTGCCATCTTGAGGTTATGTAAACAATTGAACGAAGTTAGATGTCGGTGCATTACAATGTGTATTAACATATACTGTACCATGTTTCATTGCGTTTGGTTGGGTAAATCGCGAGAAACGTCTATTTAAAGTCGCAACTTCGCTTGGCCGCCATGTTGGTTTTGTTGTTACCAGGTTTTTAGAAGTCACATAGATGAACTTCTATTCGTTTCCTTTATTACCGTACTAAGTTTGAGGGTGATATCGGTAATAGTTTCGGAGATATTGAATGATGGTGAAATATTTCGCACAGCCGCCATGTTAGATTGGTGAGACGTTTAAAAAATTGAAGGGCACAGTCGGAGTTGGCCAAAATGGTGCTATGACCTTACTGAGTTTCATTGAAATCGCTCCAGCCGTTTAGAAGTTATTAGGGGGGACACACGCACACACATCACACAGACACACACACATCACACACACATACGCACACACAAACACACGGAAGAAAGGTGATCTCATCTAAAAATGCTATGAAAGGAATATGCAGTTATTCGTATGGTTTAGGGCATGTTTGCCCTCTCTTGATGAATGCAGTACATTTGCGTTTGTCTGTTGGCACAGGCTAGAGTAAAATGTAGCTTTTCACCGATGTCTCAGTCTCACTCACGGCTGTAATTATATGGAAGCTACTGAGGTATGGGTGGTGCTGAGTAATGACATTCAGGGCACCGTCAGTGCCTGTGGATGCTGTGAAAGGTTCTACTCATAGGGTTAGTACTGCAGTACTGACTCAGTGAGGTAAGCGATGGCAAACTACCTCACTCCTCTTATTGCCTCAATATAGTGCTGCCTTGGGTTTTTGTGGGTATCTACCCACATAACCTAACGATGGTGCCTTTTGAGGATCCAACCAGCCTTCGGGCTGACTACCTAACACACGCGTATGTTTTAAACGTAGAGAAGGCACGTGATCGGAAGACAAGGGAATACCTTTCAAGGGTCTATGGAATCAATGAGAAATATTTGGGGGTAATAAGAGAAATGTATGTGAGCTATACCAAGATTCCTTTGCGAGTTCATCGTGTTGCAAGGCAGTTGCTGTATTGTGGGAAGGTTGTAACCTTCTGCCATTACTGCTCATATTGTACAAGGATCATGTATTACAAGGGAATAACTGGTGGGAGAGCATTCAATTCTCTTCAAATCATGTAAGCAGTTGGCATTTATTCCTGACCTAATTTTACTGACAGACTCAGTCAAAGCTGACAGTTTAGCTCCTTGAAACGTTAGCACACTGTAGGAATAATATCATGAAAAACAGCGTCACAAATGCTGTCGCTAAAGAAGAAACACAAGAAGATTGAAAGCCTTGATGGAGCCAGTAAATGGAGGCATGTAGACCATTTCAATGTTGCACCTTGGTTTCTCTCAGGGTGAAAGAGATAGATCCAATAGGTAGCAAAGCCAATTCTGTTAAATCCCAGGTACGTTACACTGTATTCTGCAAGTGAGAATTTAGTACTGAAACGAGACTGTGCCTCCCTCATGCAACACTCGCCGAGTAGGGAAGGGTTATAATATGCATAAGCTGGAAGTTTTGAGAATGATTGGAACAATGGAAGTTTGGTACTCCTAGTGAAGGGAGAAAAGTAAAGTAAGATTGAACACGATATATGAAATTTTGAATAGGTTATAAAACATTTAATATGATGCGAATAGATTCAGAGGGTATAAACAATCGTCGTTAACTTAGTTATTCAGTTCTGAACTATTTTAGTGTGAGATTATAGTGGAACTAGGGTCAGCTGCTGCTGAAAAGTGCCACCATCCACCCTGCATGGACAGGAAACCAAGACTTTGGCAAGACCAGTGGATAACGCTTCAAGACAGTAGCATGCTAGGAATAATGTCTGCCCCGACTGTAAGGTGCTATCATCCATCCAACCTGGGCAGGAAACCAAGACTATAGCAAGTGCAGTGGATAACGCTTCATGACAGTAACATGCCAGGAATAATGTCTGCCCCTGCTGTAAGGTGCTACCATCCATCCAACCTGGGCAGGAACCCAAGACTTGAGCTAGTGCAGTGGATAACGCTTCATGACAGTAACATGCTAGGAATAATGTCTGCCCCAGCTGTACGGTGATACCATCCATCCAACCTGGGCAGGAAACCAAGACTTTAGCAAGACCAGTGAATACCGCTTCATGACAGTAACATGCTAGGAATAGGGTCTGTCCCGGCTGTAAGGTGCTGCCATCCATCCAACCTAGGCAGGAAACCAAGACTCTAGCAACTGCAGTGGATAACGCTTCATGACAGTAATATGCTAGGAATAATGTCTGCCCCGTCTGTAAGGTGCTACCATCCATCCAACCTGGGCAGGAAACCAAGACCTTAGCAAGACCAGTGGATAACTCCTCATGAAAGTAACATGCTAGGAATAATGTCTGCCCCGTCTGTAAGGTGTGACCATCCATCCGACCTGGGCAGAAAACCAAGTCTTTAGCAAGACCAGTGGATAACGCTTCATTGCAGTAATATGCTAGGCATAATGTCCGCCCCGTCTGTAAGGAGCTAACATCCATCCAACCTGGGCAGGAAACCAAGACTTTAGCAAGTGCAGTGGATAACGCTTCATGACAGTAATATGCTAGGAATAATGTCAGGCCCGGCTGTAAGGTGCTACCATCCATCCAACCTGGGCAACAAACCAATACTTTAGCAAGTGCAGTGGATAACGCTTCATGACAGTAACATGCTAGGAATATTGTCTGCCCCAGCTGTAAGGTGATACCATCCATCCAACCTGGGCAGGAAACCAAGTCTTTAGCAAGACCAGTGGATAACGCTTCATTGCAGTAATATGCTAGGCATAATGTCCGCCCCGTCTGTAAGGAGCTAACATCCATCCAACCTGGGCAGGAAACCAAGACTTTAGCAAGTGCAGTGGATAACGCTTCATGACAGTAACATGCTAGGAATAATGTCAGGCCCGGCTGTAAGGTGCTACCATCCATCCAACCTGGGCAGGAAACCAAGACTTTAGCAAGTGCAGTGGATAACGCTTCATGACAGTAACATGCTAGGAATATTGTCTGCACCGGCTGTAAGGTGTGACCATCCATCCAACCTGGGCAGGAAACCAAGACCTTAGCAAGACCAGTGGATAACGCTTCATGACAGTAACATGCTAGGAATAATGTCTGCCCCGGCTGTAAGGTGTGACCGTCCATCCAACCTGGGCAGGAAACCAAGACTTTAGCAAGTGCAGTATATAACGCTTCATGACAGTAACATGCTAGGAATATTGTCTGCCCCAGCTGTAAGGTGATACCATCCATCCAACCTGGGCAGGAAACCAAGACTTTAGCAAGTGCACTGGATAACGCTTCATGACAGTAACATGCTAGGAATAATGTCTGCCCCAGCTGTACGGTGATACCATCCATCCAACCTGGGCAGGAAACCAAGACCTTAGCAAGACCAGAGAATACCGCTTCATGACAGTAACATGCTAGGAATAGGGTCTGTCCCGGCTGTAAGGTGCTGCCATCCATCCAACCTGGGCAGGGAACCAAGAGTTTAGCAAGTGCAGTGGATAACGCTTCATGACAGTAACTTGCTAGGAATAATGTCTGCCCAGGCTGTAAGGAGCTACCATTCATCCAACCTGGGCAGGAAACCAATACTTTAGCAAGTGCAGTGGATAACGCTTCATGACAGTAATATGCTAGGAATAATGTCCGCCCCGTCTGTAAGGAGCTAACATCCATCCAACCTGGGCAGGAAACCAAGACTTTAGCAAGTGCAGTGGATAACGCTTCATGACAGTAACATGCTAGGAATAATGTCAGGCCCGGCTGTAAGGTGCTACCATCCATCCAACCTGGGCAGGAAACCAAGACTTTAGCAAGTGCAGTGGATAACGCTTCATGACAGTAACATGCTAGGAATATTGTCTGCACCGGCTGTAAGGTGTGACCATCCATCCAACCTGGGCAGGAAACCAAGACCTTAGCAAGACCAGTGGATAACGCTTCATGACAGTAACATGCTAGGAATAATGTCTGCCCCGGCTGTAAGGTGTGACCGTCCATCCAACCTGGGCAGGAAACCAAGACTTTAGCAAGTGCAGTATATAACGCTTCATGACAGTAACATGCTAGGAATATTGTCTGCCCCAGCTGTAAGGTGATACCATCCATCCAACCTGGGCAGGAAACCAAGACTTTAGCAAGTGCACTGGATAACGCTTCATGACAGTAACATGCTAGGAATAATGTCTGCCCTGGCTGTAAGGTGTGACCATCCATCCAACCTGGGCAGGAAACCAAGACCTTAGCAAGTGCAGTGGATAACGCTTCATGACAGTAATATGCTAGGAATAATGTCTGCCCCGTCTGTAAGGTGCTCCCATTCATCCAACCTGGGCAACAAACCAAGACTTGAGCAAGTGCCGTGGATAACGCCTCATGACAGTAATATGCTAGGAATAATGTCTGCCCAGGCTGTAAGGAGCTACCATTCATCCAACCTGGGCAGGAAACCAAGACTTTAGCAAGTGCAGTGGATAACGCTTCATGACAGTAATATGCTAGGAATAATGTCTGCCCCGTCTGTAAGGTGCTACCATTCATCCAACCTGGGCAGCAAACCAAGACTTTAGCAAGTGCAGTGGATAACGCCTCTTGACAGTAATATGCTAGGAATAATGTCTGCCCCGTCTGTAAGGTGCTACCATCCATCCAACCTGGGCAGGAAACCAAGACTTTAGCAAGTGCAGTGGATAACGCTTCATGACAGTAACATGATAGGAATAATGTCTGCCCCGTCTGTAAGGTGCTACCATCCATCCAACCTGGGCAGGAAACCAAGACTTTGGCCAAAGCATACAGCCAACATGTCAAAGGACATGAGAAAAGTACAACTCATGAATTGAAAATAAAAAATTGATTTGGCGATAACAAATATGTTGTTGATTGTTTGAAGATATTTTTAAAGTTACTGCAAAGTATACTTATGCTGTTTATTTCTGCATTCCCAATTCTGGCGTTTCCTAAAATATATGGAGGAGATACAGAAGATTTACAACACCATTTAAGTAAATGAGGCAATCTAAATTCCTATATCAATAAACTCTGTCTGCAGTATGTATAGCCCAATTTATATCTGATTCAGCATTAGTATATGTTACTCAAGAATTCATGGAAACCACAGGGAGCAACTTAAACACGGATGGTGTGGTTATTCTTGGTTTCGGCATTCAATGGCGATAAAACGTCATTATCATACACGATGAAGTCTGTTGTAACTGTTGTTTTACTTAAGGGTATTAAGCATCATGGTTGTCAGCTGCATAAGCATGGGTAATTCTGTCCGATAGCCTGCGATATTATGTATTATTGTGTGTATATGTATGTGAGGTCTGGATATTGAAAAAAGCAGACGTGGTAGAATGATAAGGGGATGCAATACAATCATGTAGATAGTTAGTTATTGTTATTTTAAGGTCCTAAACGGACTGGTCACCTGTCCCTGCAATACATTTATTATTTATTTATGTATTTATTTATTGATGTGTAACATATTTCCACTCGGTTGCTGGATATTTTTGAGGGAGTGATTTTGAAAAATTGGACGGAAGTGGATCGGAACGATCGAGGTGGCACCAGCTGGCAGTGGTAAAATCCAGCTGGCAGTGGTAAGAAAAACAATGAGCGCGCGGTGTCGAAAATTGTACTCTCGGCCATGTGGAATGTATATGACATACTGAACGGTAAACGCTCATGCTTACTCTGGTGTCAAGTGATTGAAACAAAGCACATGTTACATGTTCGAAGTCTTCGTATCAGTATTTAAATGGTAAAATGCCTTAATATCAAACATTGTAAGTAGTCGGCATTGCCGGTATTATGTTTCTGCACAATGGCTATTCAAATATTAACCTACATAACGGCAATGCAGTCATCAAGATAATATAATAGTTGTGTTTATAAGAGAATTGAGCAAGCCTTCATGAACTATTGCTGAATACATTCTCTTTACTCACAAGAGGGCCTATTCATAAGGCATTTAAAACTCAATTTCACGCAGGAACATTATTGAAACAAGCAGAATATAAATGAACTATGAATCTAGAGATCTCGGGTTCGAATCCCGGACGGGGTAGATAATTTTGCTACCAGATTATCATTTTAAACGATATTTATCATATCAAAATTACTCATTGTAGCAGAATCCATATGAAATTACGTGTTGTTCTGTGATTCAAGAGGATCTCTTTATAAGGAATTTAAGGTTATGAGCGGTGTCGCGTCTATTAATCTAGTTGATCCATATCGTATTCTTTATATAGGCTAGTGCTGGTGGAAGCTACAAATCATCTAATAAAATGAGTTCCGTATTACAAACTACAATATCTGTAAAACACTCCCTTTTACAGTAGATTAATATTTGTGCCAATAATAGTATAAAATACCGGCGTATCAACAATTTTACGTGAGGTTTTGTGATGGTTATTATTCTCCTGATGGGAGTGAATCTGCACCACACCAAGTTCCACAGTTGGACAACTATAAGTAATGGCCATTCACCTGAAGTACTGTGGTGAAACCACTATAGACATTTATACCTGGTGGGCGCCATCGTGTCCAATTACCATTAGGACATCGAAATATACCTAGCATCACACTTACCATTATTTACCTCAGCTATATAGACTCTCTTTAACTCAGCTCGTGGGGAATCATCCATCTTCTAACCAAATGATATATACTAAGCGAGGACAGGTTCGGTATTATAGCTAATTCTATCTACAATGAATTGAACACGGAAACTGAATTTAATGAAATTGAATTTAATTATAATAAAAAGATCACCTTTAAAACACATGCTAATGGAAGACGTAGACTTTACTATTAACGTGGGGGCTAAATCAAGACGAAGCGGAGACATATTACTTTAACGTATTGCAGAATTAAAATGAATTTACAGTTACTTTGCCCAAAGAAAGATTGATTAATTTTGAAAGAAAAACCGAGAGATATGTCATAATGTCATCTACGCTCACCAGTCGGAAATTCATGGTCGGAAATGCTCAACCTCGAGCAAATCTGTTGTCTTCTGTACGAGATCGCCAACATCTTCTTGAAAATTCTTGATATGTAAAATTATAGCGTTGCGTGAGATGAAGTACTAGCTTCAAGAATCCCATTTATGACAACAGCCAAAGACACAACTGTTATCATCAATATGCGTGAACGAGATATGTTCCCAGCATACTGCAACTGTAATAGTTTATGAGCTCAGTGATGCTCAAAAGTAGACTAGACTGACCATCAACATGATAATCGAGTCTGATTAAAGAAAAAGAATCAAATGGAGTGACTCTCCGCCCCGGGTAAAGTCTTATAAAACTTCTCGAAATCCCTCTCTCCGTCACCCATCACACGTGTTCGTAGGCCAATCTCTTCTTGCGATGCTGTCCCCAAGTCCCCCACTCCATCAAATTGGGTTGTCGTCAACGTTCTGATTTGCTCAGGGGTAGCGTGGCCCCGATTCTGGGAATTACAGGTCTTATAGCCAAATAAGGATATGCTGTACGTCGAAAGCCTAGTTTCCCGTGTCCTCAGTAAGCTTGACCTCACATGAAACAAGTTCGTGGAAAAGCGTCTCAGAGAGGCGTCAGTCCTTGTCTGCTCCAATTCTGGAAAAGCGCCCCGCTGTTCCTATGGTCGAGAATAATTTGAGTTGCGACATCTACTCTGCCTCGCTAAATGACTTAAAATCTCGGCTTCCTGCTCAATCTTGCCCTCGCGTTAAATTTATAGTATACGTATATCGACAATCTTCCATTAGCTCCAATTGAATATAAACATAATAAAATACCCTCTCCTTCCATATAAATTGATATCAAAAATAATTACACTGAAAAGTTAAAATTAAAATTACGTGGGTGGTTATTATGTATCCCAACGTTCATGTAGGTTGATTAAAATATCATATCACAGCACCAACTATGGAAATATCCCATTCGCCCCATTTTATCTTGCGAATTTGCTAGGTAAAATCGATATGATAAACTAAAGACACATCATCCAAAAAACAAGTAATACATATATATACTGTATACATAACCCTTCGCAAAAAAAACATATAAATCACCCTTAAATACAAATTCTCCTCTCCTTGGTCCTTCATATCAGTGTTTGTTCATTGATCTGCCACATCGTGCCTATACAAGTTTTTTTTAACAGTTTGCGGTATATGCCGCTAGTTATAAAAAATATGTTGATACACCCTAAAAAAAACACCGCACACGAGATACGTCTTGTGCTGCCTTCATACTGTCGCATGATAGGTTTATTCTCCGTTTTCTGCGGTTTCCTTCACTCCCTACGTGAAAAATTGATTGAGACTTCTTGGAAATTCACTCAATACAAGTGTTATAAATCTCACTTCTCCAGAATTCAAATCATTATGCTTTATACCAACACGAGATCACACTGTAACTTCACGTTACGACACTTTCACACGTCCGGTGAAACGTTTCTGACCCCATGCCATATTCTCTGTAAAGAATTTACATACAAGGTACTACTGAAAGAAAATACTAAATATAGAAGTATCTATAATCCGATTAATATTTCTGTGCATTTTACATCAACAAAGTATCCCTTTAAATATATCTCGTGTCACATTACCTGTTGCATACACTTCAGAAATACCCGTATCTCAGTGCTGGGATCCCAATTAGTCCATCTCTTTAAATGTTTACTTATCCCTGAATGCAGGTCAACAGCCGTACGCTAAATATGACCTATATTATGTACACCGTTACCTTTGCTCCTGTGGCTTAGGCGGCAGCGCGCCGGCCTCTCACCGCTGGGTCCGTGGTTCAAATCCCGGTCACTCCATGTGAGATCTGTGCTGGACAGAACGGAGGCGGACAGGTTTTTCTCCGGGTACTCCGGTTTTCCCTGTCAAAATTTCATTCCAGCAACACTCTCTACTATCATTTCATTTCATCTGTCATTCATTTAATCATTGCCCCAGAGGAGTGCGTCAGGCCTCGGCAGCCGGCACAGTTCATATCCTCGCCGCTAGATGGGGGCTTCATTCATTCCATTCCTGACCCGGTCGGAGACTGGAAGCAGGCTGTGGATTTTCATTGCACATTGAAATGGTCTACATGCCTCCATTTACTGGCTCCATCAAGGCTTTCAATCTTCTTGTGTTTCTTCTTTAGCGACAGCATTTGTGACGCTGTTTCTCATTATATTATTCCTACAGTGTGCTAACGTTTCAAGGAGCTAAACTGTCAGCTTTGACTGAGTCTGTCAGTAAAATTAGGTCAGGAATAAATGCCAACTGCTTACATGATTTGAACAGAATTGAATGCTCTCCCACCAGTTATTCCCTTGTAATACATGATCCTTGTACAATATGAGCAGTAATGGCAGAAGGTTACAACCTTCCCACAATACAGCAACTGCCTTGCAACACGATGAACTCGCAAAGGAATCTTGGTATAGCTCACATACATTTCTTTTATTACCCCCAAATATTTCTCATTGATTCCATAGACCCTTGAAAGGTATTCCCTTGTCTTCCGATCACGTGCCTTCTCTACGTTTAAAACATACGTGTGTGTTAGGTAGTCAGCCCGAAGGCTGGTTGGATCCTCAAAAGGCACCATCGTTAGGTTATGTGGGTAGATACCCACAAAAACCCAAGGCAGCACTATATTGAGGCAATAAGAGGAGTGAGGTAGTTTGCCATCGCTTACCTCACTGAGTCAGTACTGCAGTACTAACCCTATGAGTAGAACCTTTCACAGCATCCACAGGCACTGACGGTGCCCTGAATGTCATTACTCAGCACCACCCATACCTCAGTAGCTTCCATATAATTACAGCCGTGAGTGAGACTGAGACATCGGTGAAAAGCTACATTTTACTCTAGCCTGTGCCAACAGACAAACGCAAATGTACTGCATTCATCAAGAGAGGGCAAACATGCCCTAAACCATACGAATAACTGCATATTCCTTTCATAGCATTTTTAGATGCCCCTGCTGTAAGGTGCTACCATCCATCCAACCTGGGCAGGAAACCAAGACTTGAGCAAGTGCAGTGGATAACGCTTCATGACAGTAACATGCTAGGAATAATGTCTGCCCCAGCTGTACGGTGATACCATCCATCCAACCTGGGCAGGAAACCAAGACCTTAGCAAGACCAGAGAATACCGCTTCATGACAGTAACATGCTAGGAATAGGGTCTGTCCCGGCTGTAAGGTGCTGCCATCCATCCAACCTGGGCAGGGAACCAAGAGTTTAGCAAGTGCAGTGGATAACGCTTCATGACAGTAACTTGCTAGGAATAATGTCTGCCCCGTCTGTAAGGTGCTACCATCCATCCAACCTGGGCAGGAAACCAAGACTCTAGCAAGTGCAGTGGATAACGCTTCATGACAGTAATATGCTAGGAATAATGTCTGCCCCGTCTGTAAGGTGCTACCATCCATCCAACCTGGGCAGGAAACCAAGACCTTAGCAAGACCAGTGGATAACTCCTCATGACAGTAACATGCTAGGAATAATGTCTGCCCCGTCTGTAAGGTGTGACCATCCATCCAACCTGGGCAGGAAACCAAGTCTTTAGCAAGACCAGTGGATAACGCTTCATGACAGTAATATGCTAGGCATAATGTCTGCCCCGTCTGTAAGGAGCTAACATCCATCCAACCTGGGCAGGAAACCAAGACTTTAGCAAGTGCAGTGGATAACGCTTCATGACAGTAACATGCTAGGAATAATGTCAGGCCCGGCTGTAAGGTGCTACCATCCATCCAACCTGGGGAGGAAACCAAGACTTTAGCAAGTGCAGTGGGTAACGCTTCATGACAGTAACATGCTAGGAATAATGTCTGCACCGGCTGTAAGGTGTGACCATCCATTCAATCTGGGCAGGAAACCAAGACCTTAGCAAGACCAGTGGATAACGCTTCATGACAGTAACATGCTAGGAATAATGTCTGCCCCGGCTGTAAGGTGTGACCGTCCATCCAACCTGGGCAGGAAACCAAGACTTTAGCAAGTGCAGTGGATAACGCTTCATGACAGTAACATGCTAGGAATATTGTCTGCCCCAGCTGTAAGGTGATACCATCCATCCAACCTGGGCAGGAAACCAAGACTTTAGCAAGTACAGTGGATAACGCTTCATGACTGTAACATGCTCGTTTAACGTATGTGTGAAACAATTGGCCTTGCCAATTCTCTCCTCAAAAATCCTCTTGTTGTCTAGCAACACCTTATAAAGTTGAACACTACGTTCTTCTCCTAACTCATCTCCAAATGCTGCAACCCGCAAGGAATCTTCTAAAGACCTGTACGTTTGCACATTACCCACAAAAATTAATGGTACAAGTTCTATACCCATAGACACCTGACCGACCTCCTTGGCACTACTGGCCGACACCACCGTACTCAACGTACACACCTCTGACGTCACTCCACACTGCTTACCTGGGTTGTTAAACGGTATAATTATTTCCTTTTTGTTCCAATTCACCTTAACACACTCTTGTTCATAGCATAATTGAGCTGAATATCTACTAAGCCAATCTGAACCAACGATCAATTCGCATACTAGGTTCGGTATAATTAAACAGGCCAGCCTCTCAATGTGACAGTCAATTTCTAACTCAACCAGTACTTGTTTAGAAATTAAATGGGACCTCTTCCCAACAGCAGTAATAACATAAGTAGATTTAATGGGCATCTCCTCAAAAATGGTACCTCTCTCCTTCATTTTAGAATAAAACATGGCACTCAAAGAACTCCGTGCGCATCCTGAATCAAATAATGCCAAAACGGACGCCCCAGACAAATAGACTTTGGCCACAGGATATAAAATTTTACACTCACTTACTTCCTGAACATCTGTTAACTCCCTAAGTAAATCACTTTTCACATCTAGGCCAAATTTATTACAATATACATAAGAGTACCGGTTGGCGACACAACCTACCGTACTGCCACGCTACATAAATGTTCTACTTGTGATTATTACTTCCCTCCTTCCTTCGCACTCCCGACTTTACCTCTTTCTCTTTTTATCGTCACACTCTCTTCTCTCCTTACTATTATTGTTTCCCTTTCCTCTGAACTACACCTATCAATGGTGACCTTACAGTTCGCTTCACCTCCTCCTGTCCCGTCCATCTCGGCTATTATTTCCATCCACCCCTCACTATGTTCTTTCTCCCTTTCTTTCAGTCTGGCTTCCATCTCCTCTAAGAAATTACCATTATTCTGCACTTTCTTTCTACCCCTATGATTTCTATCTTCCTGCCTCCCCTCAACGCCTATGCTACCACCTTGCACCATTTCTTCTACTAAATCACTTTTATTCTGTTTTTTCTCTTACTGCTCGAGTTCCTGATTTCAGCTTTCTGCCCTTCATGTTCTTTAACTCTCTATTTCTGATTGTGGCCTAACATACGCTTCTCCACTTTCGCTAATCTCATACTAACTTCCTCAATACTTGCTTTAAAGCTGTCCCTAATTTGCAAATTCTCGTCATGTATTACTCTTTGCATCCTAATTTCCTGATTGCTTAATGCTTTCCTTACTTTACCTATCTCCAATCCTATTCTTTCTCTAGTCTTTTTATCTTCTTTCTTATTATGTTCCAGAATATCTGCCCTTACTTCCTGCACACTCTCTACCACCTGTTGGCTAATCATGTCTACCTTATCTTCTATAATTTATATCTTCTTCTCAACTTCTTCCACTATCGTTTCTCTGAACTCCGACCAATTTTCCTTCATTTTCTCACACTCCCTACGCACCTCCTCGTTACTTTCCACTAACTTGACTACACTTTTGTTTAATTGCTCAATTTTATTATTAGTTTCCACCCTACACTTATCTAATTTAATGTTAATTGCTCTATTATCATTCTCCATTTGAACATTGGTCGCTTCCAATTTAGAATTAGTCGCTTCCAATTTAGAATTAGTCGCTTCCATGTTAGAATTAGTAGCATCCAATTTATTATTGATTTAAATATTATTCACCCTCATCTTCTCTTTAATTTCTTTCTTAGTAGCTTCCAATTTATTGTTAGTAGAATCCAATTTATTATTGATTTCAATATTATTAGTTTTCATAGTATTATTAATTCCTTTCTTAGTAGCATCTATATCATTTTTAATTTGCATGAGTAAGGCCATAATCCCCTCATTACAACTCTGAACACTTTCCTTATCAGCTCCTCTCTTTGGAAATACCTCCGTTATTTCCATTGAGCTCGTTCCCTCCGGACTGCCCTCATTAATAGCTTCCACATTCCTCTCTTTCTCCTCACCACACGTAACCTGACCGCTTCTAAGATATTTTCCTCTTCACCCGACATTATGACACAGCACACAGAATATATATATCCCCCAAAAACACACACTGCACAGAAATAAAAAACCTTTCCTCTCTCTATAAATACCACTGGTTTTCTTCCCCACGTTGGGCGCCAAATGTGATGGTTATTATTCTCCTGATGGAAGTGAATCTGCACCACAACAAGTTCCACAGTTGGACAATTATAAGTAATGGTCATTCATCTGAAGTACTGTGGTGAAACCACTATAGACATTTGTACCTGGTGGGCGCCATCGTGTCCAAATACCATTAGGACAGCGAAATATACCTATAATCAGACTTACCAGTATTTCGTTCGTTCGTTTGAGTCTTCAGTCTTTTGACTGGTTTGATGCAGCTCTCCATGCCTCCCTGTCCTGAGCTAATCGTTTCATCTCTACATAGCTACCACACCCTACATCCGAGGCAATCTGTTTAACATATTCTAACCTTGGTCTACCCCTACAGTTCTTGTCCTCGACCCTTCCTTCCATAACTAAGCTTGCTATTCCTGGGTGTCTTAGTATGTGCCCTACTAACCTATCTCTTCTCTTCATTAGCAGTCGCCAGAAACATCTCTCCTCTCCCACTCGTCTTAATACCTCTTCGTTTGTAACCCTATCTACCCATCTGATCTTCATCATTCTCCTGTAACACCACATTTCAAATGCTTCAATTCTCCTCTTTTCTGCTGCACCAATAGTTCAAGTTTCACTTCCATAGAGCGCCACGCTCCAGACAAAGGCTTTCAAAAATGACTTCCTAATACCTAAATCTATATTCGATGTCAACAGATTCCTTTTTGTAGAAATGCTTTCCTTGCCTGAGCCAACCTACTTTTTATATCGTCTTTGCTTCGTCCATCACTGGTTAGTTTGCTTCCTAAGTAACAGAAGTCTCCAACTTACTTCAGCTTTTCACCTGCCAAGTTGATGTCCATAGAGGTTTCTGATTTATTTCGGCTGCATTCTAGTATTTTTGTTTTACAATTATTAATTTTCATCATGTATTCTTTCCGTAAGACGGAGTCCATACCATTCAAAAACTCATTCAAATCCTGAGACTTGTCGGCCAAGATGACGATGTCATCAGCAAATCGCAGAGTTGAAATTATTTCTCCTTGAATCTTCACTCCCACTTTTAATTTTTCTCTAATTTCCTTCATTGCTTGTTCAATGTAAAGATTGAAAAGTATGGGTGATAAGTTGCAGCCTTGCCTAACACCTTTCTGAATATCAGCTTCTCTCTCATGTTCTTCAGCTCGAATGACTTCTGTCTGGTTTCTATATAGATTGTAGATCACCCTCCTATCCCTGTACTTTATTCCAATAGATTTCAAAATGTCAAACAATTTAGTCCAATCAACGTTATCAAAAGCCTTTTCTAAGTCTACAAATGCCACGAACGTTCTCTTATCTCTCCTTATTCTACCTTCCAAAATCAGCCTAAAACTTAGTACAGCTTCCCTTGTTCCAACATTTCTCCTGAAACCAAACTGGTCTTCACCCAACTCCCTTCCTATCTGGCTTTCAATCCTCTTGTAAATTATTCTTGACAGGATCTTTGAAGCATGAGTAATCAAGCTGATTGTACGGTAATCTTCACATCTCTCAGCTCCCACTTTCTTTGGTATAGGGATGATTACATTCTTCTTGAAATCAGGGGGTACCTCACCTGTCTCATAAATCCTACACACCAAGTGAAATAACCTGATCAGACCTTCATGTCCTATGCAGCGTAGCAACTCAATCGGTGTATCATCTATGCCTGGTGCTTTGTTCCTGCTTAAGTCTTCCAAAGCTCTATCAAATTCTGATCTCAATATTAAATCTCCTTTCGCATCCTCATCAATTTCCTCCTCCCTTTCCATTACACGATTCTCAATCTCCTTTCCCTTATACAAACTCTCTATGTAAGCTTTCCATCTCTCAACCTTTTCTTCCCTATCTGTTGGAGGCTTTCCGTTTGTGTCCTTAATATTACAGCACTTAGTCTACGTTTCCCCAAATGTATTCTTAATCCTTCGATATGTTGTGTCTACTTTTCCTAATTTCAGACAATTTTCTATACCTGCACATTTCTCTTTTAACCATTCTTCTTTCGCTTCCTTGCACTTCTTGTTGACCTCATTTCTCAGACGTCTGTATTCTGCTTTCCCCTTTTCATCTCTTACATTCTTGTGTTTCCGCCTTTCATCCATCAATTCTAGTATATCCTGAGTGATCCACGGTTTTCTACCTATTCTTTCTTTCCTACCAATGTTTTCTTCTGCGGATTTTGTTATTTCATTCTTCAAAAGTGCCCATTCGTCTGCAATTGAAGTTTGTTTAGGGTTTTTCATTAGTCCTTCTTTTATACCCTTCTTGAATCTTTCGTTTACATCCTTTATATTCAGTCTGTCTATTGCCCACCTTTTTGGTTTTGACTTTTCTTCAGTTTCTTCAACTTTAATCTGCATTTCATTACAACCAGATTGTGGTCAGAGTTTATGTCAGCACCAGGATATGTTTTACAATCCAAAATCTGGTTTCGAAACCTCTGCTTGACCATAATGAAGTCGATTTGGTAACGCCCTGTATCTCCTGGTCTCATCCATGTGTATATTCTCCTATTGTGGTTATTGAATAAGGTGTTAGCTATGACCAACTCATGCTCGGTGCAGAATTCCATCAGCCTGCTTCCTCGATCATTCCTTTCACCTAATCCGAAATCCCCGACTATCTTCCCTTCTCTCCCTTTTCCTACCACAGCATTCCAATCTCCCAATACTATAACATTTTCATCACCCTTGATATACCTCAGAATTTCGTCTATTTCTTCGTAGATCTTTTCAACATCCTCATCATCAGCTTGACTGGTAGGCATATAGACTTGTACCACTGTGGTGCACGTAGGTTTAGTATTGATTTTTGCTACAATAATCCGTTCACTATATTGTTCATAATATTCCACCCGCTGTCCAAGTTTCCTACTCAATACGAGACCAACCCCTGCTTGGCCATTGTTCGATTTAGTGCTAATGACCCTATAGTCTCCTGACGAAAAGTCCTGTTCTTCCTGCCAGCGCATTTCAGTAATCCCAACCAAATCCAACCTTAACCTATCCATTTCCCTTTCTAAGTTTTCTAACCTTCCACTTCCTAGCAGACTTCTAACATTCCACGCTCCGATCCGTAGAATGTCAGATTTCCTCTTTGTCACTTTTGTGATGGTAACCCCCTCTCGAGTAGTCCCCACCCGGAGATCCGAACGGGGGACTAGTTTACCTCCGGATTGAAATTTTACAAGGGAGGAGGCCATCATCACATGTAATTATGCATAGAGAGGTGCATATCCTCGGGAATAGCATTATGGCTGTAGTTTCCCGTTGCTTTCTGCCATGCAGCAGGACGCAGTGAAGCCATTATTTGGCTTATATTATCAATATCTTAACCGTCTATAAGACTAGTAAAGAATTGATTTATTCTGAAAGGCTGCTACTCCCTTTCAGAATAAGTAAATAGCAATTCTACTAACAAAAATACTAACCTTCTACTAACAATTATATACCAAAATTCTACTTTACGAAGAAAAAAAACTTAAGTTCCACCAACAACAAATACTACCACTAAAACTGTCTGTCACCAGGCACACTCACATGCACCCTCACACATCACAGTCTACTGAAACAATGAACTATAACTAATAAACAATGCAACTGCTACCAGACACACTCACACACCACAGTCTAATAGAACAGTGACCTATATCTAATAAACAAACTAACTACATACTTACAACTAAAACTAAATACATCATGGTTAAATAAAACGTTTTCGAGAAATCATTGCAATATTCTACTGTGGTGCTTACAATTTTTATGTAATAAATTGGCTGCCATTGCCACAAAATACAACTTGTAGGCTATTAAATAATAAACTATAATCTATTAAAAATTAGCATTGTACTTTAACAAGAAGAAAATGTCCATAATATAGGCTAAATCACGAATGAAGTCTGTCTTTATATGTAGGCCTAGTTGCCTCAAACTCTGGAAAGTAAGCATCACACAAATCTGTAAGGATGTAATAAGGATTTAATTAGACATTGATGCATCTTTTATTCTATTAGTTGACATTGATACACCATGAAAATACAGAATTTTATGTCTTGCTTCTCACTAATTGTAAGCTTAATTCTTTTTGCTGACATGTCTACGACATTCCCCACTAGTCTAATGTAAATCCCAAACTATTACAACACACGCACTACTCAGCACAAATCTCGTCGCAAAGAAATAGCTTGGCTTTGGTTCGGCACTGATGCCATCGGATCTGAATGAATTCCCGCTATCAATACAGGAAAAACCGCCAACTTTGATTATTAAAACCTCCAACTTTTAGCACATGTACTGCATGAACATAAAAAAAATGAAATATGATACATAGGTTCTTTACAAGAGTTCAGGATCGCTGGTATCACGGAATGGCATGCTTGAAGTGTTTTTTTTTTAATTTTTAACAAGACCAGTGTGAGTCCCACAATAACATTTATCCTCTCTCCCAAATCCAGCTTGTACCGCAAGGAAATCAGTAAAAGTAAGACCTTGCTCCATGCTATTCTGCAAACCACTTTCAAAGAGACTCAAGCGACTTCAACCTTAGACCTCATTTTGAACTCTCCTAAGAGAGTGTGTGTCCTTTGTGCCCAATCCACTGTAGTAAGTTTTCAAACAGAGGTATTATCTCTACTTAGTATAAAACAAAGTCCCCGATTCTTGGACGTCACGGGTAATCTTGGGAACCATTCGATGGATTTTGATGCGGTTTCAACCATTCTATAAAGGATATCTCGAGGAAGGTTTCTGTAGAAAATACTTTATTTAGGATCAGAGGAAGCTAAGCAGTCAAGATTTCTGTGAAAAAATCGGGGGGAAAACTGGCATCCATGCACCTTTTAAGCTTACGCTGGGCAAACCATTAAAAATATCAATATACTACGAGTGTAAGAATTGTTCAGCATGAAAAGTTCTACAAAAAATCCGCGAGAGCATATCTCTATCTTCAATACATCGCCCACTATGTGTGTTTACGTTTTTCACGTAATGCATTCATAACTGTTCCCGGGTGAAGCCGGGGCGGGTCACTAGTTGTCAATAATTGACAATTATTATTGATGTCCTATCCAACGTTGCCACATATCTGACGTCAAAACAGAGGTGTAGATAAAGAAAACTAGTTATCTTAGTTATTTCAAAATTCAAATCAACTCTTAAATTATCTGGAACCGTAGATACGTTAAAAACGACACCCTGTATATTTCACGAACGTTATGTCAATGAAGATTTTATTTCCGCGGCTCAAAAATCGAACTGAAATTTACCTTAGCTATATAGACTCTCTTTAACTCAGCTCGTGGGGAAACATCCATCTTCTAACCAAATGATATATACTAAGAGAGGACAGGTTCGGTATTATAGCTAATTCTATCTACAATGAATTGAACACGGAAACTGAATTTAATGAAATTTAATTTAATTATAATAAAAAGATCACCTTTAAAACACATGCTAATGGAAGACGTAGACTTTACTATTAACGTGGGGGCTAAATCAAGACGAAGCAGAGACATATTACTTTATCTTATTGCAGAATTAAAATGAATTTACAGTTACTTTGCCCAAAGAAAGTTTGATTAATTTTGAAAGAAAAACCGAGAGATATGTCATAATGGCATCTACGCTCACCAGTGCTGACTTCATGGTCGGAGATGCTCAACCTCGAGCAAATCTATTGTCTTCTGTACGAGATCGCCAACATCTTCTTGAAAATTCTTGATATGTAAAATTATAGCGTTGCGTGAGATGAAGTACTAGCTTCAAGAATCCCATTTATGACAACAGCCAAAGACACAACTGTTATCATCAATACGCGTGAACGAGATATGTTCCCAGCATACTGCAACTGTAATAGTTTATGAGCTCAGTGATGCTCAAAATTAGACTAGACTGACCATCAACATGATAATCGAGTCTGATTAAAGAAAAAGAATCAAATGGAGTGACTCTCCGCCCCGGGTTGAGTCTTATAAAACTTCTCGAAATCCCTCTCTCCATCACCATCACACGTGGTCGTAGGCCAATCTCTTCTTGCGATGCTGTCCCCAAGTCCCCCACTCCATCAAATTGGGTTGTCGTCAACGTTCTGATTTGCTCAGGGGTAGCGTGGCTCCGATTCTGGGTATTGCAGGTCTTATAGCCAAATAAGGATATGCTGTACGTCGAAAGCCTAGTTTCTCTTGTCCTCAGTAAGCTTGACCTCACATGAACCAAGTTCGTGGAAAAGCCCCTCAGAGAGGCGTCAGTCCTTGTCTGCTCCAATTCTGGAAAAGCGCCCCGCTGTTCCTATGGTCGAGAATAACTTGAGTTGCGACATCTACTCTGCCTCGCTAAATGACTTAAAATCTCGGCTTCCTGCTCAATCTTGCCCTCCCGTTAAATTTATAGTATACGTATATCGACAATCCACCATTAGCTCGAATTGAATATAAACATAATAAAATACCCTCTCCTTCCATATAAATTGATATCAAAAATAATTACACTGAAAAGTTAAAGTTAAAATTACGTGGGTGGTTATTATGTATCCCAACGCTCATGTAGGTTGATTAAAATATCATATCACAGCACCAACTATGGACATATCCCAGTTTCTTCTATGTCATATGTTACACATCATATGCGACTACTGTAAGGCTCGTACTTTTTTAAATTTATTTATTTATTTATTTATTTTATTATTTATTTATTTACTACCAACCCACCCCGGCTTTGCCCGAGAACAGTTATGTATGCATTACGTGATTAGCGCTTTTTTTTGTTCGATGTCAATGAGGTACGACATATATCCGTTTTACGTCTCGGCATGATGGGTTAAAATCATTGACTGGACTATTAATTATAGTATCATGGAGATGTATGTGCAACGAATTCTTGTCAGACGTAATTTAAGAATGGCGAGGTGCATGAACCACAAATCTCCCTTCCGTCCAAACTTAACTTGACTGTGTATTTTGTGGACCGAAACGTTCATAGGCGAAATGAAGAAAAGTCGAGTTGCACTTCCAGGGAAACTCCAAGCACAACTACTCTTCTCTGAAGTCTTAACTTAACACGACTCGACAGTTTGCTGCTGGCTGTATCTGGGGTAATAGGCACGCCCGCTTGCTAGGCTGTAACTGGGGTGATAGGCTCGTCCGTAGCTAGCTCGTAAACTGTCACCTCAGTAATTGAATGGAGATTGTTGGAAGAAATGAAAACGTAGAAAAACTTATGGTTGGTGATGTATTGAAGATAGAGATATGCTCTCGCAGACAAGGATTCTCTTCGACTCGATTCACTGAAATCGTTACTGCTCGGCTTCCTTTGGTCATAAATGAATGTTTTTCTACAGAAATCTTCCTCGAGATATTCTTTACATAATGGTTAAACCGCATCAAAATCCATCCAGTGGTTCTCGAGATTACCCGTGACGTCCAAGAATCGGGGACTTTGTTTTATACTAAGTAGAGATTTATTTATTTATTTATTTATTTATTTATTTATTCAAATTGTGTTGTATAGCATTTGCGATACATGTGAAATTTGTCCTAAATTCGTCACACGCGGTGATGAATCTTCATATCCTACAACGCCTACGAGTCGTTTGTAGCGGAATGGGAATCGTAATCTGCGAGAAAAAAATGCAATATTCAGGAAATTCTACAAAATAAAACGAATCTTAAATTCAAATGAAGTGTATACTTTTGCAGGAACAGTACAAATGTTTGTATTATACATTAATTAGTTAAAGCTAGCATCGTTTTGGGTGGACTGTGTTTAGAATTTTTCAACGGAAGGGATTTCTTTTACGTACAACGACAAAATGACCGTACTAAATCTGTTCAAATGTGAATGTATTTATGTTTATATTCTTCCTATGCACATTTATATTTTGAGTTCATCAATAATTTTAATTAACAGTTTTTTCATTTGAGGGGCTTGGACATCGTGGTATTTTATCCCCGTGTACTGGGTGTGTGAATAAATTGTCTGATAACCTCTGTTGTTATATATAGTGTCTGTGTTTGTAGGTGCATTTTAAATTCAGATAAAAATTGAGAATTTTCAAGTTAGGGACCACCACGGCATTTGCCTACAATAGAAATGGGTAATTACGGAAAACCACTTCCGGGATGTCTGAGGTGGGAATGGAAACCACGTCTTCTCAGTTTTGTCTCACAAGACTGAGTGTACTGTCCCCGTTTACCCGGATAGTAGGCTGTCAGATATCCGCCCCCTCAATCGGATTGCCAACAATCAATCGCACCAGCTCAGCTACATCAATGAAAATGGCACTGACAGATACTACCGAGGTTTGAACACAGAAGTTACCAAGAAAAATTATTGTGGAACACACCAAAATAGACGGGGTTTCATACTTACATTTACTTACCTCTTATAAATATCTCGGGGATTGGGTTGGCAACAGGATCATTAAAGTATGCTCTCACAATAACCTTCACCATGACATTTAAAAATGAACCAGACCGAAGACGAGAACTTTGAACTGTACAAAAGCTTTATTTTCAAATAAAGAGTATGATTTTCACAACTCAACAAAATAAACGTGGCTATCAGTAGCCTATGTCAGTCTGACTACGTCCTCCTAACGGACTTGCAAAGTTAATCAAACAATATGTTAGCTCCCATGAGCTCAAAATAACGTAACATTTTAAAACACATTTTGATTGGATGAGGAAGTCAGGGTACGACATATATAGAGCATTTGGTTTCTTTTAATAAACATAACACTAGTATTAATAGGCACAAGGCCGGAGTATCGACCTACATCACCCGCTGATAACCAGATGTCGAGCCAGCTGGTCTACTCCTCAACCTGGCGCACGCCCGTCAAATGGGGCTCCCTACTCACACCACACTGTGTAAGAATTCAGCTCCTTTTAAAGCTTTAAATGTCTACAAGACAACTCATACATATTGACGCAAATCTTTCAAATGCTTAACTCACATCCCACTGAATTATTTTGACTATCCTTAAACTTGTTAAGTTATCATCCAAATGTTTAATCAGCATAGTTTAGAGTATCAAACACACTCTAAAATGTTTATAACAAAATCACATCAATTATTTATAACAATTAGAAATTGTTTATAATATTGTCGAAAATAATTACAAAAATTTTAAACACGCCTTTAACATTTCTTTCGTTCCACATTATTGTCAAAGATATTTACATTTATTATTTACAATATCAACATTTAAATTATTTAAATCATTAATTTAAGAAATACATTGAACCACATGTTTTATCCGGTTGGTAAATTCATAATCGTGTTTAATATAATCGACCAATGAAGGTTAGTTATACATGTAAATGTCACAATCTGGTTTAATAAAGGTTGTAATAATTTTAATTATTTGTGACGGTAATCTTCATTCAAAATCTTATCTCAAATTCTTTCACAACTCTTGTTAATTATAACAGTAAATTCACTTGATTAATTTTCAATGAACTATGACAATACACTCTAGCGGAAAATACTTCGCTTACAAAATCATGCACAAACTGCATTCAAAATAGCCCAAAATTCATCATATATTAATCTATATGGCATTAAAATCTTCCACAGCATTTACAAAAACCTCCCCTAACACAATCTTTATCATTATTAATTACTGTGGGAATCTCCTTCATTTACTTAAGGGCATTATACATCAGCGACTTTCAACATGTCCGCTGCACTATCGATTATACATTCATAGTTCCACTTAAAAATTCTTATATCAATAATTGTTTCAAAACTGTTGTCATTTAAACTTCGTGGATTTCATTCATGAATCGAAATGAAATAAAAATTTGCCAATCACAAACAAATTTAATAGTGAATACGCTTATATACGCCTGTCTGGTCTATCAAAATTTAAGATTAACATCTTTAAAGAATTGTAGTATAAAAATACTATCATTAAACAAAGTGCGACTAACTGCAAAATAGTCGAATAGAATCCAATTAGACTGGGGAATGCAAACATCATTATATAAATCTCTATATGAAAAAAACCTAACACAAGTTTCACGAATTTAATGCATTCAATAATTCATAATTAATGTTCATCTTTCACAAAATTGCCTAAGATGCAATGTTCGTTCATGACTGACGATAAATGTCTGTGTTGCAATCAATTCAAATAACGACTAGTATTTCCAAGATCGTCGACAACGTACTGGATTTTAACGCTCTAAAATCATTTAAATGTTCTTCCTTCTTGATGATGACAGAAAATTGGTCAAAGTAATTAAACTGGGGTAGAATTACTTTAATAAAGTGACACGCTGTCTGAATTTAAATCTGCCATAAAAATCATTAACTTACAGTCAAATCGTGACTACAAAAATAAGCAAATTACTGAAAAATCTAAATATCAGTCTCAACTGATTCAAAATCATTTAACTATGCCCATGACATAACAATGTCTTAATAAAACGTCGAAAAAAGCATAACTCATCAAGGTGTACTGAGAATAGGAATCTCAAACAAGAATATCGGGCAAAAATACATGAGGACAAAAATATGGGAAAAATGGTTGCTCAAATATTGCTAAGAAACTCAAATACAATAAACGTTCACGACTACCTTATCTGCCGATTGACGTTCCAGAGGAAAATTCCCCAAAGAAGACTGTTGATGGATCCATTTCACCAAGTTAGAGCTGAGCTCCATCCTCGAAACCAGAAACAGCACCCTCGAAGAATCGAACTGCTTCACGAAGACGAACGACATCCTTCCGGCAATAATCTTCTTTGTGAGTCGGGACAACCCTGACCTCTCTTGAAAAATCCCTGAAGTTCCAGTTGAAAATCGCCATGAAGTTTTTGTATAAATTTCCGAAGAAATATTCATATTCAGAAAGTATGAAATCATTTCTATTGCTGTTTGATAGTATTCAGCCTTTAATCACGAAACATGGGTGTAGATGGTTATTTACCACATGTTCGCTGGTATGGAATAGCAATTAGCGAAGTTCCATGCTGCTATCTTACTCCGTTGAAATATGTCCCAATTGCATTAAGTCCTTTAGCCTTCCATATTCTCTTCGGTAATAGTATTAGAAGAACAAACTGCCATATTAGACTGCTCCATTATATTGTAGCGTTGTGTCACAAAAGCAATCTGAAGTCTCCCTATTTCACTAGCCCTGTCAGCCGTAGCGTAGAGTCTGGCTATACAAAGTGTTTCTCCTGTGGCGAGAAAATCACTTTTGTCAGTCGTCTAAAATTGTCAATAACTTCCAAAATACTTCCTCGAAATTGTTCAGCTTTTCTACAGTCCTTACTGTAGCAATGCACAAGAGAATTAGCTTATAGGAGACCGCTAACTGTTCACAGCTAATCTTGTAGAAGCGTTATAAGGGTCGTTTCAACTTCACCTAGATTTACTTCACAGTAAACCTGCACTGCTTGTAAGTTCGACTCTCGTTTAATGTAGTGGCTTCGCCACGCGTTACAAAGACGACTTTTTCACTTCTAATCTCACTCGACGTTTCACTGAAATGACTATTTGAAATCTCACGATTGAATATCAGACGATTTATAATCTGAGAATGAGGCTCCTCTCTTCTGCGCAAGGCCTTTTATGAACTTCATGAGGGGCGTATCTATCCCTTCCATCGCGTGTTACTGCGTCATCGCTAGAAGTTCCAACTTCGTCAATACATGACGGATTTTCATAATTCAAAAACTGAAAATAAATTTCACCAAAATTCCAGAACAATGCCTCTACTGCAAATGGATTTCCACAATTCTGCATTCCAAAAAGTAATAAAAATACCATAGTTTCAGCAATCTCCGTCTTCCTTCAGACTATCGTTCATTGGTTTGAGCCTCCCCTCCAATAGCATAATTTCTTCCTCAGCAGAATTCCACGTTTCATGCGACTGCGTCGTACATCTCGGATCCTTCTCTAATAAATGCTGACGTCACTGAGAATCTCAGCTCAAGTAGCCTGCTGGCATCACGTTTGCGTCATCCGTGCTTACGTCATGACTACCCACGTCATAACTATGACAGCCATAACTTTCGCTATAATTTCCAAAATAGCCACCGTGGTCTCTATATAATTCAATTACGGGGGCAGTACCCCATTCCAGTCATCAAACCAGAAGTTAATTCCTTGCCAGAGCCTAGATTCGAACTCGGGCAACCGTCAAGAATGCTAGCCACTACACCATAAGGTGGATTTATTTAACTGTATTACCAGTCCAATCTGCTATAGGCCTATATAATGTTGAATTAAAAATCCCCATTTTTAACATATTGCTACAAAACGCTTAAGCTAATAATCATAGATACTACTAAACGATAAATCTGAAATTCATAACGTGAAATGTTTGATTTTTTGATGCTAAAAACACAAACTCGAATCAAATTATTGAGATTCAGCACGGTGTTGAATCCGCTCTGAACTAAATAGCATTTAACTGTATGAATACTATCAGTATACAAGCTCAAAACAAAACTAAGAGTTACGCGAATCAATGAATCAAGATAACTTAAGCGCCGCTTTCACCAACTTTTTATTAACGATTGGTTAGTTAATTGCAATTTACCTTAAATCGGAGAGCTAATGCATGGTGACCGTCGATGTGTTTCACGACGCCATTTGGGTTCGTAATTACTTACATACACCTTGCGGCTCTCATGCATGCGTGGACTCGGTTTTTCCCCGGAGAAACATGGCGAACAATGCACGAAGTTTGTAATGCTTCCGTGAGAATTTCTGGAAAAGCTTTATAAAGGAAGAGAAATACACAAGACCTCATTCATGGTAAAATGATATGAACAAAGTATTTAGGAAAACTGCCAGTTGTGTGTATGACATTTTTACTTAGCTAAATAGGACACTGTTGATAGCGTAAGTGGTTGCATTGCAAACTCAAGAGTTCATTATGCAGAGCTGAAAGGAGCTCGAATCCAATTTTGGATATGTTCTGTTATTTCCGTATTCTTCTTTCTTGGTGTTAGTAACATGTATGATCTATTATAATTTCACTGTTATAAACATATTTTGTATTCATATGAATAAAACTTCCTGTGAAACTCGGAAAAAAAAACCAATTCTTCCGGCATTGCTAGATGCGCGAGCTAGAACTCAGCTGTGTCCCTCACCTTTAACGTTCCTTTAGAGAGTTGAGTGGTCAGATTTTGGCCATTTAACGTATTTGCTTGTTGGTGGTAATTTAAAGAGCGTTTCATTTTGATGAAATGCTTTTGCAAAATTAAAAAAGAACTGTAATCATGAATTAGTAGGTAATTGACGTAGGTGAAAACGTCCCGAAGTAATGTAGTTGTCATTTTAGTGTTAACTAGTAATCCATTATTAGAATTGCTTTTCAGTTGGTCAACACGAGTGTACCCAATTAAATTGAGCGGGGATTATTTACACACTTAATAAAACACTTCTCCCCATTTGTATGAGAAGTCTTTCATTAAGTGTATAAATAACTCATGTATTTATTTCAGTCACAAGGAATATAGTTGTTAATCCCTTGTATTGACCGACTGAAAAGCGAATCTACTAAAAATTTGATCATGGAGGCAATTCATGACTGCAGATAATATTGGTTGCTTCGTTGTGAGGAGTCGCAAGATTTTCTCAAATGATGATCATCTGCTAAGATTTTCCATCATTGAAATAATTATATGTAATATTAGATTCTTATATATCCTTCGAAAATTAATTGTTAGGTAGATCTCTGATATGTATAACATATTCATCAATTTTAATACATAATAAAGTGGTAACTGATGAATGATTGCTGAGACATATAGATGGGGCAATGGCAGGAATTTACTCGTATTGTAGAGGTAAAGGCTAAGATACAAATGGTCACGTTAGATAAGGCTGTTTGTAGGATCCGACTCAGATGATAGGGCCATGCGAAGAGAATGGGAAGGAGAAATTACCTAAGAAATTAATGACTTCGGCTGTTGACGGTAAGAGAGGCAGAGGCAATGGTTAGATTCAGTGTTGAACAATTTCAAAGTAAGAGATGTACAAGCATAGGAGATCGCGGTCCTTACTACTAACAGGGGATCATGGAGGTGACTTGCTCCCAAACAGAGACTTGCTGACTAGACTGGCCGCTGAAAGGCAAAGCAGTCTCAAATGAAAATATATTTATGTTACACAGTATGTTTGTGATGACAACAAAAAAACAGTAATTGTAAATACATGGGTTGATTTTTTAGTTTTGGCACCTTGGTTATAACTGGATTAATAACTCACTTAGATTGTTCCAAGTTTCACAGGCCCTCGACGTAGTCCCCACCGTTGCGTACAACGTGTTCCCAGCGAATCGGAAGTCGTTGGATCCCGTTTGCACTGTCCAATCTATTGATGGTACGAAGAGAGCACTCGGCAGCCTGATTAACGTCTTCAATGGTACGGAAGCGCTGCCATACTGTTCCCCGAGGGCAAACCGTTAATGCGGCGTACTATTGTTCGTTTCTGCAAGACCATCTCCAAGGAGCTCTGAGAAGGAAACGGCGCCACCACATGGTTACACCGCCCATCGTTCTGCATGACAATGCTAGGGCACACACAGCAGGCGTTGTGTCGGCAATGTTGGATCGCTGGGGCTGGGAGGTCCTCTATCACCCCCCATATTCTCCCGACATCAGTCCCTATGACTATGATCTCATCCCGAAGATGAAGATGACAATGACAAATTGCTTTTCTCGGTGGCAGAAATCCTACGCAGTGTCATGCAGCACTACGTGAAGCTGTTGGGGATTATCCAAGTGTTGCATGTTGGGTGGAGGCTTTCCGACATGGACGCGCACCAACTGCTGACTCGCCACGAAGTGGGCGCTCCTTGTCTGCCCGTACTGACATGTCCGTGTCTGTTATTGAACAGTGTTTCAAGAAGACTGACGTCGAATTGTGCAAGAATTAATGATACACAAAGGCATGTCTAGGGCAACAGTGTTCCACATTTTTTGACAGGACTTGAAGGTGCATAAGAAGTGTTCAAAATGGCTACCACGTCAGTTAACAGAAGTGCAGAAGGACAGTAGATGCTCGCAAACAGTTCCCTTGATTGATTTGTGTTCTATTTGTACTAGTGCAAAATAAATTTACACAGAGTTCCATTGGGTGGTTTTCATTTGTACATTTGCCGTTAATTCCTGTACTCGAACCCCATGTTTTGTTGGCATTGCGATATCACACGGCCTTAACGTTCCAATGTTCATCGTGGATTTCCCATGCTGTAGAATTATCGAAAGATATAACATAGTTGCCATGACTTATGTCATGACCCTCATATATAATTCGTTGAGGCCATCCAGACCACGTTAAGTCTTGCTACACTTGGCAATTTGCTTCGCTTTCCTCTGAGCCCAGAGTTTCCTCATTCTCTGTGAGTGGGCCATCTTGGGCTCCGCTGTCCAGGCGGTAGCTAGTCTTCTTTTCGGTTTCGCTGTCTCATCTCGGGTTAGCCCATTAGTCAGTATCATTTTGCGGAAGAGATCTCTCTTGAATGCGTTGTCAGGTTTTACATGCAGCAATTTGAGGTCGTCTTTGGTATTCATAAACCAGGGCATTGTGGTTTTGGGTTTGGAGTCAGAAAAATGAAAAATCTGTTTATTCAGCCAGTTTCCGTCCATTCGTTCATGATGACCGTAATACCATGCCCGCCTCTTACAGATCGTTTCTGTAATTTTCTGTATTTCACAGTAGACTTCTTTGTTGGATTTTTTATAATGGATGCCACTCTTGTAATTTGATCCCATTAGGCATATACCTCTATCGATGTTGTGCTAGTTCTTCTCCAGTTTTTCTAGGAGTCCTTTATTCGCATTTAGCGATAGGGTTTCGGCTTCATACATAACTACTGGCTTCAGAACAGTTTCATAATAACGTAGTTTAGTATTTTTGGACAGGCATTTTTTTTTTTTGTAGATTGAGCGAGATGTTTGATCGGCATTTCGAGTTTGCGTACTCATTCCTTAAGTGCTTCTTTGTCCAGCCCACTTTTCATGATGATCGCTCCCAAGTACTTAAATTTTTCCACTCGGTTGATCTTCCCGTGTTTTGTCTGGAGTTTTGCTGGGGCAACTCATATTATATTTATGATCATTATTAATATTATTATTATTATAACACAATCCATCATCTATCTAGCAAATTACCTCAATATTTGGTCTAATTTAGGAGAGTACAGGAAATACTTTATCAAATACTCAATATTCCTAATAATACACAATACTCGACATTGTGCCGCAATGTCGTAAGAATTATAATGTTAATATGAAGGACATCGGTGAATGAGAGAGTGCATCCTGGTAACTAGAATGATGTACGTTTTGTGGTTTAGTGGCCACCTTGGTGGACCTGGTTCGATATCCTGGCTCTGCTAAGAAATTTTATTTCTGGTTTGAGGTTCTGGAACATTATAAGTGACATGGATGTCACCTAAAATTTGTCAGTTTCAAAATAAGTAGTTTCTTGAAGAACTAAATAGCCATTTTTCATATATCCTATTGGTCTTTTCCATTAAACATTTTCCCGCCTATCACAAGGAGTTTCCATGTAATGCACTAAGTTTTTGGTACCCGACCTATGTCACCACCAACACCATTACATTGTGATAGGCTATTAGGTCCTGGAATATATAACTTTCAGTATCCGTCATTAAGACTCCACTTTCTGTCAAGAGTCACGGGATTTTTTTTTTAAGATAAATGTACGGCATCTATGGTTTATGAAACGTAAGCTACAGAAATTTGTGTCATCAGATTATGATTTTATAATAACCCATCATACGAATCTTCTCTTCAAACGCTAGAATAGAATTGGCGACAAATTAAAATTACGGCTTTAAAGTTTCGAAGTGATGCCATCTTGAATTTTGGAAACAATTGAACATGAGACGTCTCTATACCAAGCTTTGAATAAAGATTCGCTGTGCTAAGTTTCATTGCACTCGGGGGATTAGATCGCCAGGAAAGACGATTGAAATATTTGAAAATCACTTGGGCGCCATGTTGTTTTTGTGTTTCTCAGGATCTGGAAAGAACATATGTATACTTTGTTAATATTTTCTCTATCACCATACAAAATTTCAGTTTGATTGCTTAAACAATTTCAGAGATTTTGTGAACTGATGAAAAATATCGGATGGTTGCCAAGTAGGATCGTTCTATATGTAGGCTACATAATTATATGCCAGCAGATGGATATTATAATGATGGTTTATTATACCAACCTACATTTCTATCGGTAGTTAGAAACACTAGAAATAAAAACGAGATTTAAAAAAAATTGCACAGCTGCCATTTTTCGTAGTCTCAAAACTTGATTTAACTTAGACACCAATATATTAAACCTCGTATGAAGACACACGGTACCAAGTTTCTCTGCACTCGGATGATAAAATTGCGAGAAAATGTGATCAAACTACTTTAAATTCATATTGCCGCCATGTTGGTTTTGTACAGAAAAGGTTTCTATAAGTCACGTAAGTGAACTTTACATAGCATTCTCTATCGCCATACAACATTCTCAGGATGATATCAGTAAGAGTTTCAGAGATATTGAATGGCGGTGAAATTGTTCGCTCGGCCGACATTTTGTATTGGTGAAACATATTAAAATTTCAAAGGCACGGTTGAGGTTGGACAGTGTAGTAGTATGTCTATCCGAGTTCCATTGTAATCGTTTAAGCCGTTTAGTTCTTATTATGGACACGCACGCTCAGATCACACACACATACTGTACGTACATACACACAGGCAGTCAAAGGTGATCTAATAAGGCTATTTTTTCATATGATGAAAATGGCTAGAAATGCACCAGACCAGAATACTGCATCCATTTTATAGGTTTAGTGAAGGTATTTTCACTATTAGAGTTTGTCTTTATTTTATCTTTGTTGTTGATGTTGATTCATTTAGGGCCTGGTGACATCGTGATCATTCAGCCTCATGTGCTTGTGTGTATACAGTATATACATACATGGATGATTAGTTTGATAACCTGTGATATTGTTATTATGTAGTCGTGTGTGTATTTGTATTTCAGACTGGAATTTGGAAAGAGGCAGCTATGGCCTCAAATCAGGAACCAACTCGGCATTTGCCTGGAGTAATAGTGGCAAACCACGGTGAACCACTTCTAGAATGACCGAGGTACATTGGCCAACGCATCTCCTTTTATAATATTATTTAGTCTCGTAACTGTATCAGACTGAAAAATTATAATGTTATTGGTTTTACGTCCCATTTAACTACTTTGGCTTTTAGAGACACCGGGGTAGCGGAATTTTCCCCCGAATGGGATCTTTAACAACCAGTAAATCTATTGACATGGCTCCCTCGCTTTTGCGCACCCTCAAATGCCAGCTGACTGCGCCAGGATTCGATATTGTAACATTGGAGATTGTAAAAGAAACATACATAGAATGCAAAATATTTATTTGATCCGCCTCACGGGTTTGAGTGTACCCAACCCTCAGACCTTAATTAAATTTCTTGGCGGAACTTGGAATCTGAACCCAGAGCCATCGGGACCGGAGTTTCGATATGCAACCCAAGACCACAGAAGAAGACTGATTCCGGGTTGAATGTGAGAAATTTTACCCGTACAATTTGTGAACTGAGTGTAACATTGGCCACCAGAAGTAGTAGCACGCGAAGACAAGCTCAAGCGGTCGATACGGCCCGGGCTGTCATACCTTGGTTCACCTTTTGAAGAATGTGGACGTATCGGCCAATATATGAGCCACGTTCTCGCTGAGCCCGACGTAGAGAGTGTTTCTTCCTGAGAAACAAGTTCTTCGTACAACAAGGTACTTTTGCCCTTACATCCCCTTTTCAAATATTCTTGGTGCAGCGGTAACGCTCCCGCCTGCTGTTCCCAAGGTGGCAGGATTGAATCCTGGTGCAGTCAGTTGTCATTTTAGGGTGAGCAAATGTGAGGGAACCGTGTCAGTAGATTTACTGGCACCTTCAAGATCCCTTTCGGGACACAATTGTGGCACCCCGGCGTGTCTAAAAGCCTCTGCTGTTAAAAGGGACGTAAAACCAATAGCATTATTATTAGCCTATTATTGTCCAGCTCCGTGGCAGGACTTTGGCCCGAAGTGACCCGGGTTCGATTCCCGATCGAGCCATCAGGGATTTTAATTTTCTGGGGTTAATTCCCGTGGCTCGGGGACTGGGTGTATGTGACGTTTTCATAATCACTTCATCCTCATTGCGACGCGCAGGTCTCCCTTGGGCGTTAACTAGAAAGACCTTCACTGGGCCTCTCCAGAGGCCACACGATAATTATTCATTCATCCTATTATTAATATTATTATTCGAATATTCTGTACCTGACTGGAAAGGAGTTGTTTGACTTGAGGGGCTTGGACATCTTGATCAGTTAGTCATGTGTACTTGGGTTTGTGTGAAATTTGTCTCATAGCCTGTGTTATTGGGATGGCTGAATTAGTGTGTGTATTTATAATTCAGTTGAAGAGTGAGACGGAGGTGGCTGTGGTCTTAACCATCTCGACATTTGCCTGGCGTAGAAGTGGGAAACCAAACACTTCTAGGATGTCTGACATAGGAATCTATATCTTCCCAGTACGTCCTTATTAAGCTAGGAATAGAGCTCAAAAGGTTATGGAGGGGAGTCTCAACACGTAATCCTGGACTGCCAAAGGGGGTTGATGAATATAAGAAAGGCCAATATTCAGAACAATTTTGACGTAAAATAGGAAACAGAAATGACAGCGAAAGGCTTACAAAGGGATGCAGAGATTATTGTGCAATGGATGTTGCTTATGCGCAAAGTTATGTCTGACGCTGTTGGCAATAGAATATACAATGTTAAAAAATTGCTATGCAATTAATCGCTTACTAAGCAATATTCGTTATACTTCAGAGGTGTAATATATCTGGTGAACTATGCCTCTCCCGCACACCTAATTCTCTCCCCATCATCTAGCTGAACAAACTAATTATTAAACTGTCACTCAACTACAGTTTTAGGTTCTCGTAATTGTTATCCCGGCATCTTATTATCGTCGTAAAATTGTCCAGAGTGGAATCGGGCCTGAACGTGTCAAATCCGTAGCTTTATTTCCCTAGTGATTGTTATTGGCAACCCTGAAATTGGTTTGACGGTGTGAAATATCATCGCTCATCAGGTTTTACGTGAAGATTGCTTTTTAACTAGGTTCTTTCCTGTCAACGTCATACTCATTATTATCGGTAAATACAAACATTACTTGACTGCAGTGTGCGTAAAATGCCCTTACCATGGGTAGCACGGTGGTGCGAAGCAGGGTGGCCTCCTAAAGCGCCGGGATTGGTAACTTTGAGCCCTGGATTCCCATCTTACGCTATGTATCGTGGTGCGTGACGTAACATGTACTGCGTTCTATTTGATCTCTATTATCCCAAAATTGGGCGCTTTTCATTCACATTTAAATTTCGAATGTTACAGGTTAGTACCCGGCATTTCCCGGCTGGTTTTTGCAATTGTAAGAGTATGTTGTTGTAGTTTAATTTAAGGGGTAGTCACCTTTTTGGTAACCAGCTTCTTTTATCTGATATCAGTTCTGTGGTAATCTAGTCATTAACAATTAAGGTTTAGATCTTGTTAGGGGTCTCTAGCACCTATATAAAGTACGATCGATATATTTCCAGACTTAAAGAGATGCATAAAATGCACCTAAGGCTTCACTGTCCCAATATATTCCCCCAATCAATAGACATGAATATCTCAAAAACTGCGCAACGGATCAAACAAAGTTTTGAATGAAACTTGTTCGTCTCTAATGGGTCCATCCACTGATATCAACATTAACCCCTCATCTCCATCCCCTGTGGGAGGTGAGGGAGGTTGACAAAAATCCAAAATGGGAACCCAATTTTTTAGCAGATTAGGATTCTCCAGAAGGAAGTATATTGATTTGGTCTACGATTGAAGTCAGTTTCGATCAAAGATGGCGCTGTAATTGCCAAATAGCAAAATGGGTATAAAACCGTTGATAAATGGGAATATTTAAAAAAATACACATGAGATAAGTGAAATCATAGTGTAAGTGTTAAATATTATTTAAAAAGCCATCCAATGATAACAAACTTGAACACGAACCCCATCCCCTGAGAGGTGGGAGGGGGAAATACAACTCTTATTGCAAATTCAAATTCCGTGGAGAAAACAGATTGCCTGACAGTATTTACCCTGCACGCCTACAAATGTAGTAATCAGTCATAAACAAAAATTACTTGTTTCAAACAAGAAGAACACGTTTAATCGTCTATCAGTATTGCCCAGCTACAACGACGTAGTAGAATGTCTCCTTCGAGGTGCTATTGAACAAGAGTATTTTTCGAAATGTCCTCGTTTTCAACGGTATTATTTCCTAAGACTGAACAAGCAGTTCCATGAAGAACAAAATAGCCTATTTTTATATACCGGTATCCTACTGGTCTTACGTAGGACAAGAGAAATGAAAAATAGCTTTAAAAATGCACAGCCACCATTTTTCAGATCTCATAAAATTCCATTAAATTATACGTCAATATATTAAGGCTTGTATGAAGATATACCATGCCTAGTGTCACAGCACAGCCACCATCTTGGGGTTATCAAAGTACTTCAGTTTAATTGGTCAATAGATTACATTCTGTATGAATATCTACCGTACCAAGTTTCACTGTGCTCGGATGGTTAAATCGCGAGAAAAGTCTATTTAATTGTTTCAAATTCGCTTGGCCGCCATGTTCGTTTTGTAATTAAGAGGTTTATGAAAGGCACGTAGATTAAATTCTAGTAGTACCTTTTATCACGGTGCAAAACCTTAGGGTGAAATATGTTACATTTGCGGAGATAAGGAATTCCAGTGTAATATTTCGCACAGCCGCCATGTTGGATTGGTGAAACGTATTAAAATTTGAAAGGCTCGGTCAAGGTCGGACAAGATTTTATTATGCACTTACCGACTTCCATTGAAATCGCTTCGGCCGTTTACATTTTATTTTATTAGTATTATGTTCGATTGAGACACTTGCATTAGAACTGTGCCCAGACGTATCCTCATCAGGAAGGCATTCTTCTCATCTAGCGATATTCTTAGAATACTAGAAGCAAATTAGTCACCAAACCTGGTTTTATTGTTCATAGCCTTCTACGTAAAATACAAATATTCATGCCATTTGCTCCTGTAATTTTGACACTAACTCTCAATAAACAAACAGCAAAAATTATATTGAGTTATATTGGGGGTATATTTGGTCATTATAAACCTCATCTGGGATAAATACAAACTATTTGCCAAAATTTAAAAATGTTCAGACAGAAAGCCTCCTTTATGTTTTGAGATATTACCACGAAACGCTAATGTGAGCTCTACAATCTATGATGCCAAGACAATTCCTAATGTATGTAGTTAAATAAAGGCCTACTTCGTGATGAGTATATACAATTGTTGCAATAGTAGCTCATGGGACATACAAATAAGTGAATCGTACATTGGTCTATTAGCAATATGAGGTTACTGTGCTTATAACGTCAATTTAGTATCAAATGGTTTATAAAAACGGCAGAAAACGCTAATGAAATCGTTCACTGTAAGACAAAATATTGTGGAATTATACTAAGCCAGTTGTAAACCATGCATAATGTTCGGCATCTGTGGCGTACTGGTAGTGACCAAGATTCAAAGTCTGGAGGTTCGTGAATTAAATTCCAGCAGGTTGAGATATTTTTACTTCGTATTTTGGTATTTATTGGTTTATGACTACTCTCACGTTATAATGTTAAGCATATATAGTGTGTATTTGCAATCGAAAATATTATATATATATATAACTTATAACTTATAACACCACATATTTCAACACTCGAATACAGCGATTAATATTCGTTGACCTTGATCCGCAGTAGAGTCTATTGTGATTATTGTTTGTTTTTTTGTTGATTCATTAGGGGTGTTGCGGCATCATGGTCTTGTAGCCCCGTTTACTTGGGTGTGTGTAGAAGTTGCCTGATAACCTGTGTCACTGTGATGTCTGTAGGCTTACTAGTGTGTGTACCCTTATACGAGGAAGGATTTAGGTAGGAAGCTGTTGTTGTCGGTTCATTTGAGATGCATGGACGTCATGGTCATTGATCCCCGTGTACTTGGCTGAGTGTTGAATTTTGTCTGATAAACTGTGTTATTGTGATGGCTGTATTAGTGTGTGTATATATATAATTCAGGTGAAGATTCAATCAACGTTTAATATCCGTACAGCACGTTGTATTTCAACAAGTCACTATAACCAGCATTCAATTATACTCCTTAAAAAGGACAGAGAGTTATAACTACCCATGCATTCGGGAGAAAGTAGGCTATATGTTCTTTACTGAACATCTTGTTTTTGATGATAATGATGATGATGTTGTTTATGATAATGTTTATGTTGATGATGATGTTGATGATGATGTTGTTGTTGCGAATGATGGTGATCTTGATGATACTGTTGATGATGTTGATGTTGATAATATGGTTGATGATAATGATGATAATGTTTATGTTGATGATGTTGGTGATGATGATGATGATGATTATGATGAAGTTTATCTTGATGATGTTGATGATGATGTTGTTGTTGTGGATGATGATGTTGATGATAATGTTGATGATGATTATGTTGATAATGTGGTTGATGATGATGATGATAATGTTTATGTTAATGATGTTGGTGATGATGATGATGAAGTTTATCTTGATGATGATGACGATGATGACAATATTGTTGTTGATGATGATGATGATGATGATGATGTTTATGTTGATGATGATGATAATGTTGTTGATGCTGATGTAAATGATTATGTAAATGTTGATGAAGATAATGATGTTGCTGTTGATGTTGCTGTTTTAAGAGGTAGGAGATCGAGGTCATCTGTCCCTAGAAGGATAGTTTGCTTAAAATATAATATTGGCTCTATATTTAATATTCCCTACCAGAAACTAACTGCAATGTCCATGTACATGTTGCTGCAAGAATAGCATTATTTTACAATTTGCAATATTAGTTGACTTAGGAGTGCTGTACCTGGGAGAGTAGTGGAGTTCCTTGTAAGTGGTGTCACTGTGCGGAATGGACATACTGGGCCGCCGTACGGGCACACATATTGGTCATTTAACCTTGATTCCGGGGCAATATTTGTGTTAAGATAACAACTCTTTTTATGTGGCTAGGATCAAATCCGCAATAAATTAACTGAAGTACTACTGGCATGCCTGTGGTAAATTACCTATGACAAATAAACTAGATGTATGATCAAAATATATGATATATATATATATAGATGATCACAATGAAGTTTATGTTACATCTCTTCCTTTTCGTACCCATCGTTGACGGGTTTGTGTTGTAAGGGTAACATAAAAATAACGTTTGGGAGACTGGTGACAGTGGCTAGTGTAGTTATGGCTCGACTGTCGGACCTTGTTTGGCCACCACCCATGCAATTTCAGAACTTGCATCTAGTGCATTGTTGTGCTTAGAATTAGATACTGAAAGGAAGACCACTTATGGCGAAAAATATCAATATTAAAAACATATAAGAGAAATTAAGTATCAGCCAGAGCGCAAATTCTAACAAAATTTGCTTTTTTGAAATATGTGTTGGCTATTGACCTTCAATAGCCCAGCAGCCAGCACCAATTTAATTTATTTTTACTTGTATTATATGTTTTGATATGATGAGGAAAAATGATTGCAATTTATATGGAAATTGAATGGGATTTCAATTAAAGACAACACACGCATCCATACCCGTAACCGGAGTCGAACCGGCAGCCGAGCTCGAGTTCAGTTTCAAGACTTCCACTTTACCGTTGGCCCACACCAGCTGGCAAAAAGAAGAAAATAAGATGATCGGCGTGAGGCGATTGATAGACAACCTACGATTTCTTACAGGCTTCATTGAAACACATGCATTAGAGCTGTGCTGTGACTTCCATGTCGGGACATGTCACCTCGCGATGAACAGACAGACAAAAATAAAACTGGGGATATATTTGATACACCTCATCAGAGATAATACAAATGTTCAGGCAGAAAGCATATTGGTAATTTGTCTGTAGTCCATTTCCTAGTGTAGCGTATAGCGTTCTTAGCTTCCACCCCGGAGATCCGGGTTCGATTCCCTGCTCTCTCAAGAAACGTAATTCTGGTCTGAGGGCTGGAGCGGCGTCCACTCAGCCTCGTGAGGCAAAACTGAGATGAAGTGGGTTCGAATCCCACCTCAGCCATCCTGGAATTGGTTTCCCGTGGTTCCCACTTCTACTCCATGTGAATGTCGGTATTGTTCCTAACTTAAGGCCACAGCCGCCTTCCTCCTAAACTTCACCTTAATTGCAAATACACACATTAATACATCCATCGCAATAACGTACGTTATCAGACAAAATTCCACACACACGGGGCTAAATGACCACGATGTCCAAGACCCACAAAAGACACAACATTAGCAACTTTATTGGTAGAGATGATTATAATAAGTTAATGTGCATTTGGAGGTGAATGTTTTACTCTCGAAGTAGGAATAATTTTGTTTTCTTAAATGAATATCAGACTGACGTGAGTTTCCTAATGCATAGATGATGCGTTATTGACCCCAGTAGCGAAAGTATAGCCTACTTAGTGTACGTTATTCCCTTGTTTAATGAAGTTTATGTGTAACTTATTTATCGGTGACAGAACTTCATCGTTGATGTCGTGGTAGTAATGTAAATCGAATAACAGGGCTTGTACATACATGCATACATACAGTAGTTCTGGAGTACTGCCCCTGAATAAATTATACACAATGAATGATACTTGGAAATGCGAAAGTGTTGTTACTTTCAATGGTTTAAAGGTAAGGTAATTTTCTGATGCATAGCTTAGTACATCATCACCTTGACATGGCTTAGCACAATTAACATACATTATACATTCCCATAATCACAAACCTTCAGTATACCATATTAACAAATTGTTACTCAAACTCACCATCCTTCGTGTAATTATTCCTTTTTGATCTTGATTCGTCGTTGATGGATTTCTAAGATTCAGGATTTCTGATTGTTGTTTTGATCAATCATTGCACTTCTGCAGGTTTCTTTATGCTATGATTATTTCATAGAATTTCATTTCCTGTGCTTATTTATTTATTTATTTAGTATGGTTAATTTTGTGAAAAATATAACTGATGGGAAAGAGAGGGCTATGTCGACTATTTAATATTTGTTTTTATTGTGAATGATAGGTTTTTCCTTGGTCCTAAGCAATACCTGCGGTGGTTTTGGAAACAAGTATACGGGTGAAGTAAGAAACTGGACATTGGTAAGGACGGGGTTACGTCCTGGGAATGAACGGGTTCTGAAACAGCAGTACAGAAGTTGAAGGGAAGAAGGGCAGTGACGATGTTAATTCTTTATTGCATAATTATTTTTGCAATCGCCTGCCCATGAAAATTGGAGACATTGAAATATTCAGTGTCGCTTGCGCAATTCAAAATAGAAGTCACACTGTCTCTCGTTTTCCTCACCATCTTGTTCATTTTTCAGAAGAGATTTGGTTCAGTCGAAGTGACTGGTATTGAAATAATTTGCTTAACCCGAGGGGACATTTTCGAGGGGCAGTTCATCTTGCCAGGACGCCAGGAGAAATTCAAAGCTTATCTGTGCAGCCATATAATGTTAATTTTAAACCATAAGCCTGTATGAGTTAAAATTATTTAAAAATCATATGGGTAGCGGGAAAGGAATAAAATACAGCTGATTATTATTTTTGAAAACGAATTTGTTAATGAGTTGAAATCTTTAACTCTTGAGTGCATAAGCCTTCATTTTGCTCAGATAAGCCAGACCTGCAAGGCCCGGGTATGGACTATATAGGAAATACTGGTGTTAGGTCAATATTAATAATACGAATGAAATGTGAATATTTCACTACGTTCATTTAAGTTCAAAAATAAAAATAATAACATCGATATGAGAAAATACTTGAATCAATTGTTAAAATATATAGATATACAAAAGTGTTATTTTAAAACATCATCACACAGCATGAAAGCATGACATCCTCACATGAAGTCATCATTAAATTAACAAACTATGGTTTTGCCAAGTTTGCTATCAACATCCACACATCATGTATCATAAAATGAATAAGTAACTGAATGATTTTAAAACATGAGTCGGAGAGTCCCGGCCCATGTAAATGTGTGGTAAATTACAATAAAGCTGCGTTGTTACTCAACTATAAGCAATAATGGTTGGTTCTATTACTGCTTTACTGTGAGAGGAATATTGGGAACACTTTTACCATAAATGATTAATTAATCACTCCCAGGGCCACAGAGGCCCAGCTTATGCACTCAAGGGTTAAACATTTTAAGATTGTGACTTAGTCCCTAAGGCCTGCAGTTGTTCGTGAGTACGTTATCGAATAGAATCATTCGAATGAAGGAAGTAAATAAGTTAATTTAATCTAAGCTCAAGTGCCCTTGCAGTGTCTTCTACGCTTCTATGAGTTAATGCAATTATTCCTTTCACTTATGTCACGTGTGTGAGATGGCATTCTTGAAGTATTTCCTTGTCCCAGTCAAAGCAGGTCAGTGGACTGTTTAATGTAGATGAGGATAGCTAAGTGCCCCTTTGAGTGTCACGTTGTCCATGCTATGCGAGCCTACATAGTATCGGTTGATCACTCACCCGCGCCAGCACCGGGTCGCTCCAGGTAGGACTACCTTCACCAAGTAGCCTTCGACGCGCCGGGGCCGTCATCAAAAGGACTGCATAACAAGAGCACACTTCTGATAAGGAGAGGCGCGAGATCAATGTTTCACTTGTTATGAATGAAACACAAATGAGAGGAAAGGTTGTTGAAAAATAGAAGCCATATGACCGAGCTTTCTGTCATAAAGACCAGAGAGACTATAAGTCCCGTTTTATGTGTCCTATTTTTATAATTATTATTATTATTATTATTATTATAAGCATCAACTTCGTCATTATGTATAAAACACTAAAGTGTATCAACATCAACTCAGCAGGTTGATCAATCCCAATAGTTGGTTTATCATGTTCGGTGGAAGTGAAGGATGAATCACGTGAGCTTTTTCAAATCAGAGATTAATTCTTCGAACGTTTAGCAAATATTCTATGTAAAATCAGAATTAATGAGTCGGTTTCTCAGTGGACATGATAGATAATTTAGACAGAACAGCAGTTGTTTTCTGCTCTTCTCCGTTTGATTAAAAATATCGCATAGTGAGAAGTGATCACCCTCAAGCACTCAATAATATAATACCGTATTAAGAACACTTCAAAAAGAACAAATCAAATACAAGGGAGTTATATCGCAGGTATCCAAAGAGTCCATGAGTTAGCTGATACCACAAAAAGCACATTGCCATCTACATAAATGAGTAGAACATTTCCAACACTTTCCACGGAATTAAATAAGATAGCGTATGATCCCTCTTCATTTACATTCCGAGGATTTTACCAACAATTGCGACCTGAAATACAGTATTTTCTAAACGGTACAAAATTTGTAACTTGTTTACTTTTGCTCCACGTTGAGCGTACAATTGAAACGTTTTCTATTGCCCTCACTGTTGCGTGACAAATGTAATGGTTTATTACTAGCTCTGCCTTGCACTTTGAAATATTTGCTCTGACTAAGATATGTTGTTTTAATGGGCGCCAAGACCTCAACGCTATGTTGAAATCTAAATTTATATTTAACAACACCTAGCTCTGGTAGAACACCTTCAAGAATCTTTTCACTCAGATCGTGGTATGATTTGATCATTAACCCAACAAACAATTGTATCAGGAGAAGGAATTGGTCTATATCTAATGCTACCTACTGAAATCAAAGATCGCATGGTTAAAAGAAATGAATTTACTATCTAAAACAAGTATGCCAAAATTAACAATAATAATAATAAGTTTTGAATTTAAATTGGAGCGTTGCGATTCGAATATTACCGCTAGAAAATTACGTGAAAACGGATTCGGATAAATTACTGATTTTACTCTCATTCCCAAGCTATGAAGTTACTGAAATACTGAATATAAAACAAAGAGACGAGAGATTGCGTAGTTCTGAGTCATTCGCGCTTACCACTGGAAATTTCCGTAGCATTTCCCTCGTACTGGATGTTGTAGAGAGCCTCCCACAGCCTCCTGGTCGTCGTCATCTTCTTCGTTAGTTGATGAGATACTTGTAGATATGATAACTTTATGGTCCGAACATCGGAACCAACCACACGTACAACCACACTGGTAAAGTTTTACAAAGATAGTCGCCTTGCCTCCACGGCGCGCAAACCATATATGCACTCGTCACATCCCCTCCCTGGACCCGTCTTCAAGTCGCCCGGTCTCCACTGATTGGCTGACCCACCACGCGCTACTTCCCCACCTCCGGGTCATTACACTCGGCGCGGCGATGATGTCGATTACCGGTCCAGGCCATTTCGCCTTTTCTTGAAGCAGCAACCCAGGCTTGCGTCATGCTACTCGACAAGATTAAGCCTGTAGCCGAATTCCCCGTGACTCACCTCTCTCAAAATACCCTAACTGACAAAACTCCGTAAAATCCCGTAATCATATAATTTTCTTACGATAATGTTGTTCGTAATAATTTGCTTGATAGTGTTTTCTATAACATAGAAAACCTATCTGATTACTTATAATTTTATAAAAAATGCTCCAAAGAAATACCTTAATAATAATAATAATAATAATAATAATAATAAGTTAATAATAATAATAATAAGTTACATGAAAACTTCTCTTGGCTGAACAATTTGCCGCGTAAATAAATATAGAATGGCTTCCTACTGACTTATGCCAGTGGCGTAAAATCCCCTCGAAAAACACGTTACAAATTTAAAACAAATGAGTTCCCAGAATGTTTTCCACGTAGGTGGCTCACAACTGAGAATAGCAAAGTATTCCAGTGAAATTGGAAAATATCAATTTTAACAGAAATATTCATTTCATTACATGCAGTAGAATGTTTGCTGGATTGTTGGCAATGAAGGTTTCTAAGAAACTAACTAGGCTACTGCAGACACCAAATATCACAGATTATCAGAAGAAAGCAATACACACTTAAGTGCACGGAACTGAAGACGCTGTTAACGTCATTATTCAAATTTCTGAACTTTCAGCTCTCCATTCCAGTCTTGGAACTTGACGCGCTGTATGCAAACCTAATCAGATTCCCATACACACCACAAACATACTGTAGTATATTATGCAATGCATTTAAGGGCTTGCGACATCTGTCAACCTTGTGTAAAGTATGTCCGATAACCTTTGCCATTGTGGTTTGTTTACTAGTGTGTGCCTAGTAATTCAATCTAGGATTGAAAAGGAAGTGTTAGATACAATCCCGGTGTCTGCCTACAGATGAAGTTAGAAGTACACTTCTAAGATAAATAAGGTGGGAATCAACCCTTCCCCTCCCACCTTCCTCAGTTAAAGTCAGGAGGAATGCAAAAGATGAAAAATATTTTTAATGAATATGTAGGCTAAATAAATAAATGAATAAATGATTGAACAAAAATTATTAAATAAATGAATGAATTAATAAATAAGTGAAAATAATGATTAGTAAATAAAATTTGCATAAATGAATGAATTAATGAATGAATGAATTAATCAATAGTGTACATAAATAAAAATTAGTAAATAATCGAATGAATAAATAGATAATTAAATAAATGAATTAATGAATTAATTAAATAAATGAATAAATAAACACATATAGATATTTGAATTGTATAAATAAATAAACGAATAAATAAATAATAAATAATTACAATAATTAATTAATTAATTAATAAGTAAATAAATAAATGAATTAATTAATTAATTAATTAATTAATTAATTAATTAATTAATTAATTAATACATAAATAAAAATTAGTAAATAATCGAATGAATAAATAGATAATGAAATCAATGAATTAATGAATGAATTAATTAAATAAATGAATAAATAAACAAACATACATAGATATTTGAATTGAATAAATAAATAAATAAACGAATAAATAATTAATTAATAAATACATTAATTAATTAATAAATAAATAAATGAATGAATGAATGAATGAATGAATTAACGAATGAATTTTGTTAATATGCTAACTTCACGCTTGGGGGTTTAGCGATATAGGCTACTGTATGTAGCCAATTCCTCATACTCACTACTGTTCCCGTAGTCTCATGTTCCATTTCAAATTGGGGCATATGGTTGAATGCGTTTAATAAATAATTCCAGTGAATATGTATTCCCTTCGCTCTGTTAATCTAGCTGTGGAAATTGCTGGCCATTCTATATACTGGATTCAGTGGCACGCTAACTATGTCACACACTTTTTCGTTGCACCTGCACAATCCAATATGTATAATTTTAACCGAAATTATATGTGTATGCACAACAAAGCAAAATATTTTTAGATGTAGTATACTATTAAAATGAGGTATATGCAAGTGAAGATAACTCCATAAAAATTATGTTTAAGGTTATAAAATATAATGAATTGCCGACTCTGTGCGTAGGAGTAATATACTTGTCTCTTACCTAAGAGGACCAGGGTTCTATCCCTACTCCACCAGAAATTTGAAATCTTACATGAGGGCTGGAACGGGGTACACTTATTTCCGTGAAGACAATTGAATAGCTGCTTAATTAGAGAAGTAGCACCCAATTGGCCTCAAACCAAGATTATACGGCTGAGTGTGTTGTCACACTGACGACGCGTCCCCATAATCCGTTGTTTATGGGCTGACCGGCAGTCATCCTTGGCCCAATCGCAGTCTTAGTTAGCTAATTATAGTGTAAACAGTCGAGATAAGTGACCGTGTAGCTATAGCATCCACCATGGGTTCAATCCTGGCTCAGTCCCATGGTACGGAAAGTGTGTCAGATATGACAACCTCTTGCCAGAAAGATTTCCGGCACATTACAGATCCCTTTCGGGTAGCCTGGCGTCTCTAAAAGTCACAGAAATTAAGAAGGGCGGTGAACCCATATTGTTATTAGTATTATTATTATTAATATTCCTAATTCAATGATTTAAATATTTAGAAAGTACGCATGGTCCGCATCTTGAATGTACAGTACAAATGCTAAACGTTAGAGATATATACTACATTAGCATTTCTACCCGTCGCTGCTCCAGTTCCAATCATTATAAGTTAAGAGATCCTAACGATTCGCATATATCCCCCTAATGATTGTGTATGTATGTGGTATTCAGCCTTATAGCCTTGTAGCTTGTTTAACTGAGGACTCTCATAAATACTCTCTTTCTACAAAGTTTCATGCCGATTGTTCAATTACATCCTAATGTATCAATTTTAATGTGTTACTAGTACGCATGATCGCCATCTTGAACGAATGGTATTCTTGGACAAGTGTCTTCAACAGTCATGCTCCAAAATTCTTAGTTTTGTGCTCCTAGTTCAGCACCTTTTGTGGGAATTGCTAAATTACTACCTAATTCAATGATTTAAATGTTTAGAAAGTACGCATGGTCCGCATCTTGAATGTACAGTACAAATGGAGGCACTTATGCCATCATCAGGGTAAATATCCTATACAATACTACCTTTTAACAGTGTTTAGAATTATTAAGTTCATTCCATGGTGACTGAGCAATTTTTGTTTTTGAATATTCAAGATGGCGGATGCACGAAATTTTCAACATGGTTCTGTTATAATTCTGGCCACATATAGGCCAATCCGTTATATGAATCTCCTTGAAAGCTAACCCAGATGTGCAATGATGTATTGGAACTAGAAAATTTCGCACGTCCGTCTCATTGAAACTATTTAGCCGAGATGTCTAACATACGCATCCGACTCCCCTTATGCAATGGTACTTGAGGGGAAGATAACCTCGCTGTTCCGCGCCTTAAAACAACAACAACAACAACAACAACAACAACAATAATAATAATAATAATAATAATAATAATAATAATTGTACTTGATGCTTGATTTTGGTAGCTATCTTATGACTGTTTCAGCCAGTAGCTGACTTAAGCAATGGAAATCAGGCTTTTGCTAATGAGGCGGAAATATAAAAGGTGTGGCTTAGGTGCACGCGAGGAGGACTATCTCTGTAGTGGGTTTTATTTATTCCGGTTAAGGCACTTAGGAATTGATAGTGGGATTGTACACAGAGGGGACAGATGGTCACACAGTCAGAGAGACAGTCAACAGTGATCTCATTAGCCTATTTCACGTTTATGCAAGTATGAATATTATTTTATACACTGCTACGGTCATCATTTAGTATATTCTGGAAACATCTGTGAGCGAAAAATTCCCTATTAGCAGTTTGTATTGCGACAGTCCTTAGCGTCTACAACTCCCACCTTGAAATTGTTAAACACCTATCCTAGGCCTACCTCCACTTATCTTACTCTCTACAGCTAAGTTCGTTTGTCTCCCTAGTACTCTCTCTTCACCTATTTGCACCACATAGTATAACCATCCCTGCTGGCTTACATGAACAGCCTAATTTAACGTGCACATTCCCAAGCTAACCATAATCTCCCCATTACGATTACCCTCCTCCATCGTTCCCTACAGCATTTATCAGTAATCATTCGCTGTGCATTCATATCAGTTACCTCTATCTTATGGATGAGATATCCTTAATCCACCCAGTTTCAACTACACTACAGCAAAGTTAGTTGGAGTAGTGAGCGATATAGGGATAGTTGGGTCTAACAGCGGACTCCCTTCTTGCTGAATACAGTAGATCTAAGAAATCCCTGTATTGACTTTTCTGCGACTGGTATGTTCTTTTAAATAAATCAATCCTGCGAGTGGTTTGTAGGTCATCATGCGACCTTTAAGCTCCCTAGAATCCAGCTAAATTCAGTAAGGAAACAATGGAATTAGTCTTATTTCTTTGTTTATGTTACATGACTCATTTCAATTCTCTCCCTGTGTGTCTGCGAGACAGTGTAAAAGCCCTCTGCTTCACTAAAACACGTGCAGCTAGAGAAAGATTATAAATCAGGACTGTTGTAGTTGACGTGTTTGTTCAGTTAGGAACTTCAGATCTGCAAAACAAAGCAGTGAGTACGTTAATGCACGTCCATAGAACTGAACCTGATCCTAATCAGTTGACGCATTACTGACTCGTCCGACAGGTGCTTCAAATGTGATTTTCTACACATTAGGAACCATTGTAAGTCCATTCCTGCAGCCCGATCCATCCATTTAAAAGAAATAGCGTGCCTGATGCAACAGATGGAAACTGAGGCCATTTCTGGAATCAGCACGAAGGAGTAATTCAGCAGCACTTTTTTTAAATAAATAATTAGGAAGATAAATTCAAACTGCTAGGTTCAATCTTCGTCTTTGGAATAATTTTACGAGTATGTGTAGGCCTACTTGTAATTAGGGTAATGATTGGGAACAAAGTTACAGTACTTGACCAAATAATGTGATACATGTAGGCTATACAGGGTGTTTCTAAATTCCCATTACAAATGTTGAGAGCTTGTAGTGGGGATCAAGAAAGTTAAGTTCAGCATAGGAACTTGTGTCCGAAAACGTACCGTCTTCTAGCTACTCGCAGAAAACCACTACAGTACACGATCACAGCTCCCACATTTACGGCGCTCTGCCCGATTCCTGCTGCTTGTCGTCTGGGTCCGATTACAGGTGGGGCTCGAAGTGACGACCACCGACATCAACACAGACACGGTACCTCCGTACCATATTCTGGTACACACGATCACCAATCCCCGGTCCTACAACATCCGCCGCAGCAATAACCCGCACCAGTAGGTCTTCCTCGGGTTTCACAGGGTCCTCGTAAATCAAGGTATTCATATGACCCCACAGGTAGTATAGTAGCCTTACTTTCCTGGTTAACGACCGGCGACTCAAACGTTAAGCATTAGCACAAACCGACAATAGCCATTATGGCTGACAAGTACATGACGTTTCTTGACCAATAAGATGCTTCCTCCATCTGTCCACGAGGGTGCGGACAAGGTGTTGCCGCCAGTCCTGTCTACCTGCTCACCGGCCTTAAGCCGTGAATGCCTCGGCACCCCACAGCTATGGAATGTAAACATCCGTCCAGCTAGATTTCAAAGACGAGCCGGTCGTTAACGAGGAAAGTGAGGCTACTATACTAGAGGTGTCAAGTCGGCTGAACGTGCAGGCCAAGCAATTGGGCCACCACGACCTATCCACTGTTGCCCAAATCTGTGGTGCTGATGATCTCGGACCACAAGTGAACAAGAAGTTCCGTGACGAACTAAAGAGCCTACTTTTCTTAAAATTTAAGATTCATACCAATGATTAATCGATATGGATCTGTCTACAATAATGACGAAATTAAGTTGGTAATATAGAAATTTCTAATTAGTTCGAAATACTGTATACCTGGCATAATGTAGCCTAATAGAGCACTACAGTTGGCAGCCCTGGTGACAGAATATATTCTTAGTTCCATCTCTTAAGGTACAGAATACAAAATTTGGTTGGAGTTGGACGTTACATGCAGTTAAACATTGGATCTAACAGCGCGCGTAAAATCATGTTGGCAACAGTGTCATGCATGTATTGGTCAGAAACAATCTGAAATAATATGATCTATTGTTGTGCCAATTTTGAATAAAATCCATTAGTTAGTATAGAAGTTACATCCATTTTTAAATTGGACCTATCAGCAGGCTTAGAATCATGCTGGCAGCACTGACGTATATTGGTTACTCCAAAGTAATCTAGAATGCCAGGTACTATACGTGTGCAAAGTTTAGAGCTATTGGCTTGCATTCTTTCTGATATATTGATATTAGGGTAAAAAAAATAGAGACAGCATTTATTAACAGTTGGCAGCCCTGGTTGCTCTTAAGAATACGCATAGTCATAGCTGTTATGGTACACATAGCACATACGAAATTTGGTTGAAATCCAAATGATAGTATGGAAGTTACATGTATTTAAAGTTGGACCTCTCAGCAGGCTTAGAATCATGTTGGTAGCACTGACGTACATAAGTTACTCCAAATTAATATAGAATGTCATGTACTATACGTGTGCATAGTTTAAAGCTGTCGGCTTGCATACTTTCTCATATATATTGGTATTTGGATAAAAGAAATTAAGAGCATTTTTTAACAGTTGGCAGCACTGGTGGTTCATAAGAATACGTTCAGTCATATCTGGTTAAGTACACATACAACATACGAAATTTGGTTGAATTCCAATTGATAGTGTAGAAGTTATATGCATTTAAATATTGGACCTATCAATAGGCTTATAATCTTTTTGGCAACACTGCCATGTATGGCCTTCTGAAAATTAAACTACAATATTATTATCTATATGTGCGCCGATTTTGAAATAGCTCCCATTCATACCTTCCAAGATATCCAACATGGAGCTCAAATATCAATTGCGATTTTTCAGCAGTTGGTAGCACTGACATCATTTTCAAATATGGCCGTGAGATATTCAGGTATAGATCTTTACTCCTACCAAATTTTATTTCGATTGCTCCAGCCGTTTAGGAGTTGATAGGGGGGGACACACACACAGCCAGCCAGACAGACAGACAGACAGACGGACAGACAGACAGACAGACACACATTTTCCCGGATCGATCTCATAAGACTACTTTTTCCTCATTTTTGCAAAATGTGAAAAGTAGTCTAAAAATGAAGTGGTGCGCCATCGTGTTGAAACCACATGTTTTGACGCACATGCAGTGGCACAACGTCTAAGAAGTCATGCAGTACGTATTCAAGGAATACCAAGTACGCAGCACCCGTGAGATTTCGTCAAGAAGGTATGGAATATCAACAAACCTGTAGGGGTATGGGACATCAGGTGATCATTCATTGACGTACATCCTCTAGTCAGTGGCACTGAAAATGCGGGAGATTTGAACGTGTGCTGTAGTGTACTTTTGCGGGTAGCGTGAAGACGGTACGTTTCCGGACACAAGTTTCTATGCTAAACCTAACCTTCTTCATTCCCACTACAAGCCCTCAAAGTCTGTAATGGGAATTTAGGAACACCCTATATATTTAACTAAAATGCATATCAATGCAACATGAATAATTATTACCATAAATTCATTAAACTATTTGTCATTTATCTTTTGAGAACTGGATAAGTACATTATTTACGGTGCTACTTGAATCCAATACTAATCATGGCGTTCTAGAAAATATAAGTTTGTAATGGTTATTTAATAAATCCTACATTGATTGGTGGAGAAGAACATGGGGCCGAGAAGCGAAATACTGTCAATAAATTATAATCGGTCTTACGTTATACCAAATCTTGTCTACACTATCTTTGCATTGTATTTCGATACAATCTGACGTACAATTATGTTCATCACCTAATGGTCCATTGGCTAGCATTCTTGGCTGTCACCCTGGAGATCCGGGTTCGATTTCCGGCTCTGCCAAGAAATGTAATTCTGGTCTGAGGGCTCGTGAAATGAACCTGAAAAGAGGTGGGTTCAATTCCCACCTCAGCCTTCCTGGAAGTGATTTTCCGTGGTATCCCATTGCTATTCCAGGCAAAAGTCTGGATTGTTCCTAACGTGAGACAACAGCCGCCTTCTTCGCAATCCTCGTCTGAATTGCAACTATGCACACTACTACAGACACCACAATAACATAGGTTATCAGACAAATTCTACCTACAGACACCCACGTATACGGGGCTAAATGACTAGGATGGCCAAGCCCCTCAAATCAAACAACAACAACAAATTATGTTAACATCATCATAACATATTAGCCATATTGAATGGATATTTTCATTAATCACGTCTATGTGACGAAGAGGGATATGGTAATATTAGAATTCATTTTTCAGTGTTGCCTGAGTAATCTATACGTCGTATTGCATAGGCTATACATTTTAGATACATTTCAGTACATTTCTGAGCGCATTTAATATATCGGCCGGCAACTCGGCGCTTGATGTAGCAACACCAGGAAACAGTCTGAATATAGCCTGGTCCCATGGTTTCCTCCTTATTGCGAACAAGTACGTACCTGAAGGGGATAATTTCGGTGGTGTCGTGTTGATTCCAAACATGTTAATAAGAAAGCCACTTTAATTATTACCAGGATGATTTGAATTTATTCTCAAACCATCTCTGGCAATATACGAAGTGGCCTTGTCATTCTAAATTAACCTAACATAGCCTATAACTTTCCCATCACCTAATAACTGTTAATAAAATTCACGTTATGTTTACCTTTAATAACTGCAAACATAGGCCTATTGTATTTTTCATTATAGAATCTACTCTTATTATTTTCCTCAACAGCTTCAGTCCCACTCCAGATTCAGTATATTATATTGCATCGTTTTCAAGAAATATTTTATTTGGTCCATTTCCTCGTAGCGTTTTGTGATTTTCGCGATTCTTTCATCTACTAGGTAGAGCCATGTACTTCTCCTTCGTTTGAATCCGTTCCATGTGCAGCTCCACTCTCATTATTTTAGGTTAGAGTGCTCAGCTTCAGGCTTTAAATTGACTAGGATGGTTGACTTTTGAATAATAATAATAACAACAATAAGTGTATTAAAGCAACCAATGGCCATGTCCTTTTCTTTTCAGTACGGGTCAGGGAAGGGATATTGGAAGGAAATCGGTCGTGGACCTATTGAAAGGAACCATCCCAGCATTTGCCTGGTGGTGAAAATGGTGAACCATAAAAACCATTTTCCAGACGGCCAAGCTGGGATTCGAACCCATGCTCTCCCGATGCCAGCGAGGCACGAGGTAGCGCGTTAGCTCTCTTGGCCAAGGCGGCCGGTAAAATAATAATAATAATAATAACTTACTAATATTACAACCACTCTAATCCGCCTTAAATAACTAGCCCTCTAGTTTTATCATACAACATTTGCAATAAAAGAAATTTTAAAATATGCTTAATCACTTGTCCGCAATCTAGACGATTCGCAATCAAGACACAACCGGCTCCATGGCTTTGCACAGTAGAGAGCTTAGCCAAGCCATTTGCTCCACAAAGGAATAAAAGTTCCTTCGTTAAATGAACAATATTTAACTACGGAAAATTAAATCCTAAGAATGTGTTAATTAAGTTGGAATGGTCCACAATACGAGGAGCTGTGTACCGAACTGGAAACTGCAGGACAGCACCTGGTCCCTTAGTACCTTGTTGAATCACTGGCATAACTTGACAGCTTAATTCAGCCTTGTGCTTGTAACTCTACCTACAGTTTTGTCGAAGGAAAGGAAGAGGGAGAGAAAAGGGGTTTGACTGCCTCCCCTCCACCCCGCACCTTCTAGGCACAGTCAAGTCACACCATTTGGCGCAAGTGTCGCTTCAATGCTCATTTGCTTGCAGTTGTAGCCAGGGCTAGGCGACAGCTGGCACCACGCGACGCGGCAGCGACTCGAGTCAAGCCGTTAACTGTCGGTTGGTTGCACACGTCACTCGTTATTCAGCCTTGCAATTTATTGTTCAACACAACTTGCTCTATCAGAAGATATTCCAAAAAAAAAAAAAAAAAAGAACACTGTACAACGCCATGGTTTAATGTTGTTGTTGTTAATTAATTTTAGGGGCTTAGGATATCATGGTCATCAGCTCCGTGTGCATGGATGTGTTGACCATTTCTTCCGTTATTACTGTAGGCCTACTACCCCACTAGGGAATTGTTACCGCTAGACGTGGAGCGGAGCCGTTATGAATACATTACGTCATTTCGCCTCGTTATGGCAGCAGCGAGCGGTTGTGAGGCAAGATGATGATGATGATAATTGTTGTTTTAAGGGGCCTAACATCTAGGTTATCGGCCCCTGATGGTTTGGGTGATCGTGAAGATGAAAATTAAATGCAAACTTAAAACTAAAACGAAGTACTAACCTACATACTAGAAGAAGAAATGGAAAATTGAAGGAGAATAAGGCAAATAAAGGACAGGAGGAAAAGAAATGCCCTCAACCCTCGGAGAATGCGGATTGAGGGACTTGGAAGGAAGGAGAGCCATGAAAAGCAGATAGGAAAGTGAAAGAGGAGAGGGTGGTCCCCACAGGTAAGGGACAAAAGGGGAAAACGGACCCAGCTCAGGAATCCCTCGGGGTCGCCAACTCTCGAACTCACCAGCCGTGAGCCCCTGAGGGTGTAGCATTATCTAGGGTGCACCAAAGTTGGTGGGGCTACATACACCCGGCCTCCTTGAGGGCCTTGAGCAGAAGGCAGGAGATAACATGAAAAGAAAAAAGGCTAACCCGTCGCAAAAGGAGGGAATCAGAAAATATGAGACAAAGGCCAATTAAGGCGGGAAATGAAGAGACTCCCTAGGCCTCGGATACCCTAATACCGTCGGGGTCTGAAAAGAACAAGAGATGACCATGGGAGGTCGACAGGAAAGAAGACGGAGAGGAGCCCAGCACAAGTAAGTGGAAGCAATGCCGGACTCAGCTGGGGTCCCGTGGTCGCCAACCCACGTCCCACTAGATGTGAGCCCCTGGGGGATATGAGGCAAGAGGGAGAACGCATGTACAGTCATACAATGAGAACACACCGCACAGCGCATGACCCAGCACGAATCATGCACACAAATGACATTCGTTGAGGTTTCGCTGGCGACGACTGCACGTCTATCGCAGGCGTGTGGCTGGGCGGAGCGCATTAGTTCCGATCTCCGCCTGCGGTAACAATTCGCTGGTAGGGTAGTAATAGTGTTTGCCATCTCTTGATGAATGCAGTACATTTGCATTTGTCTGTTGGCACAGGCTAGAGTAAAATGTGGCTTCCCACCGATATCTCAGTCCCACTCATGGCTGTGATTATATGGAAGCTATTGGGGTATGAGCGGCCTTCAGGGCACAACTAGTGCGGGTGTGTCCTATTAAAAGTTCTACTCATGAGGTCGGTGCTTTGTACTGACTCGGTGAGGAAAGCAATGGCAAACTACCTCACTCCTCACCTTGCCTAGTACGCCTGATTATAGTGCTGTCTTAGGTTTATGTGGGTAGATACCGACCAAACCTGTGGCGGTACTTTTTGAGGATCCAACCAACCTCTGGGTTGGCTACCCAACAGGTATACGGTGTGTGCAAATGCATCAAGTTGTTGTTGTTGTTTCATTTAAGGGGCCTGAACATCGTTAGCCCCATGTACTGAACCCTTCAGAATAGCAGTGTTTATATGTAAGAAATCATAATCAAGGGGTCGCGCTCAGTTCCTATGTGATGTTTACGTTCGCCAAACAACATGATCTACTGAGGTAAGGGTCATAGGATTAAAACTATAATTAAGAAAGAAAGGTGACAAGATGTAAAATAATAACATGATTTAATGACTAATAGTGCATAAAAAGAATATAAACAACAATAATAAAAAAATCCTCCCTGAATTTTCCCATGACAGGAATATCTATCAATGCTGAGGAGTCAGACGAATCTCCCCTTTATTAAAATGTGGATCCTGGTTCCACTAACTTGCAATTTGGATTTTATGTACGCGTAATGACTAACTACGAGGAATGAGTACTTTGGATGTCTGTTCGTTCACAACGGGTTAACAGCCACGATGCTCACGAACAATCATCTCGTAAATCAACGTTTACGGATATGGAACGTGACACTAATAAAAACCCTTAAAAATGTAATGCTGATACACACACTAAAATCTACTATTTACAGGAATCTCTCTCGAGACCCTCATTTAGCGCGATGACGCACTTGACAATGAGCTGCCAACACCGGCCAATTGCTCAATACACAAGCAAGGAAATACAGCATAGCACGTGACTTCACGGGTCACTGAATGGAATATAAACATGGACTAAACCAACAACAACAAAAGCCTGACCAGCTGATATTACTTTATATGAACAAAACTGCATGTTAAGCTAACGCTTTGGAGATTATCGTGATTCGTAGGCAAATCCCATTTATTTAAACAATTTTTATCATTGATCAGTTCTTAATTCTGTATTTCAAGTAATTACGGTGCCACAAGCACTCTCCACTAATGACCTCGCTAGCAACCTTCAGTCCGTCTTGTGAAACATCTCCCCCTTTCCTCAATACCTGTCATTGTCCCAACTCCAGTGTGTAAAAATAACTGACCAGCTGTGCCGTTATCTCAAAGAATCAACAGCAGCAAATCTCAACCACCTCAACAAATGGTCAGACATTAATCAAAATATCCACAATTGCCCTCGCAAGGTTACAATATGGACCTGGCACCAAGCTGACAGAAATCAGTCTACGCTGAAATTCCCGCTTGTAATGACCACAAAATACACACACACACACATCTGGGAATGACATTACGTTTTTTCACACAGGTCGGCTGAATAGGTGCTCGCAAACTATTAAGAAAACTATTAAAACCTACGATAGAGCTGACTGCTCTTCGTCACAAATCACATTGCTCCAAAGGCAATAATTTCACTGAATCTGATCAATAATAAACAAAAAAAAAAAGGATTAATTACCCTCCAATCTACTGTATAATTATATTACTTCAGTCCTACTTCTGAAACACAACATATCTCCGAGAGACGTTTTAACCGCATTGCGTAACATATGCAAACACGGTCGTCCACATAGCTACGTTAGTTAAAACAACAAACAAAAAAGCAAGAACCTTCCACTAATAACATATGCGAGCTGTTTCCATGCAAAAGGTGTGTCAGACCAAAACTAAATATACTACGTTAATCACACAAGCAAAATATTTACAAAACAAAATATGTCCCATATACCATAAGTTAATCTATCAGATAATAAGAATATTATTCAGTACTCATCCTCAGCCAGTCACCCGTCAAAGAACATCAGCAGCCATCTCCCAACTGGATGCTTCTTATCTCATCTCAACCATCTTGACGGAGTGTTGATAGTTCCAGGCTTCATCCATGGTAAGCGATGTCATCTCTCGTGCTGATTCAAAAGGTTAAATTATTATACACTTGATATCTGACTACTAAATTCGCCGTTTCAGGTACTACTTTCCCCGGAACTGTTCGTTGGCGAATTATCGATGATACTGCCCCTACAAAATATAGTACTATGACTATCTAACACTGAATTTAACACATTTATTAATAATTTCTGTGTCATTGCATGACACACAAAATATAATAGCTTCCGTCCTCAGACGAACAAAAGTAATACGCCCTACGTCCTCAGACGTACAAAAGTAATAAGCCCTACGTCCTCAGACGTACAAAAGTAATAGCAATGTCTTAGCTCTTCACGCCACTTATAAATGAACCGGCCCTAGGTCTTGATAGAGGGGGAAATTATATAAAAATTTCTCAAAATAATAGTGGTACAGGAATGAAATAAATATCATTGAACTCGAAAAATAGCGCAGGTCAAGAATATGCCCATTAATCCTAGAATCGATCGTAGAGATGTTGTCCAGGCGATCTCCCGCGTTAATGCTAGTCATAGCGTGCCCAAGCTAGACTTGCCGCGCTGGTAAGCATTCTTCTCCCATTGGTTCCACATTTTCTGTAACATGGCGGTTTTTATCAGACCTTGGCCTAGTAGGAGTGTCTAGTATTTTCATCAGCCACTCACGTTACTGCATCATATTTTTTCTGGGCGCGAATATTACAATGAACATACCAGAAGCGTGTCTCACTGCGCGTCGCTTCTATTTTGAGGTGGCCACCACCTGTCCTTCTGAATCATTGCTAGGTCTTTCTTTTCACAATCCTAAGTATTTAGCCTTTTGTCAAACTGCTGCAGGTATTTCCTCATTGTCTCCAGCAAATGCTTGAAATTTCCTCATCTCCGTCTGGCTATTTTCATGATGCTTGTAGAAATATTTATTAATTGAAGAAATAAAACATCGAATCATTTATCCATCAGAGGTTAAAGGGTTCAGTACTTGGGTGTATATGTTATTGTGATGTCTGTTATAGTGTGTATATCAGAGACTGGGATTGGGAAGGAAGTGGCTGTGGCCTTAAGTTAGGAACCATCCCTACATTTGCCTACAGTAGATGTGGGAAACCACGGAAACCCACTTTCAAGTTAGCTGCGGTGGAAATCGAACCCACCTCTTCTCAGTTTTGCCTCACGAGGTCGCTTGTGCCCCGTTCCAGCCCTCGGACCAGAATTATATTTATTGGCAGAGTCGGAAATCGAACCCGGACCTCCGGAGCGACAGTCAAGAATGCTAGCCACTGCACCAAAAAAGTGGACTCAAATGTATCAAGGACAGTTATGGAGTAGGTAACCCGAGACTTGAAATAAGGTACTATCCCAGCATTTGCCTGGACGAAGTGTGGAAAACTCCGGGGAAATAAAACACTCAGGATAGCCACTTTCAGCGCCGGGATACGAATTTAACGTCATCTCGGGACTTGCTGCAGCTCCCCATCACAGTCGTGGTGAGTTATTTAACGCGCGCGGCTACGCCATGGAGTAACATATATTCTGGAGCTCTTGTTATATTATTTCAAACAATTCAAGTTTGGAATGGTATCTGCAGTAGTGTGTACATTTTGTAATACAAATAGATTATTCTAGTTGGAGGTCAATTGAAGGGTCTTTATTTGGGGTGGCACTGCAGCAAGAGCAAAAGATGACATTGATAATTTCTTTTAAGGGGCCTGACATCTAGGTTATCGGCCCCTAATGATTTGGATGATAGTGAAAATTATGGAGAAATGGAAGCTACTGCTGCAACTACAACTGCCACTACTAACTATAGACTTATCCCTAACTTACGTAGGACTACTACAAAATATATTTCAAAAATTAAAAAATCAGGAGAATTAAAAGAGGAATGAACGTTATAAAGGACAGGAGGAATAGAAATACCCCGAACCCTCGAAGAATAAGGATTGTGGGACTTGCAAGGAAGGAGAGCCATGGAATTCAGATAGGTAAGGGGAAAGAGGAAAGAGTTCACCCTAAAGTCAGTGAATAAAGGGGTCGACAATTCCTTAACTTACCGGCCGTCAGCCTTGAGGGTGTAGCGCGAGCCACGTTGCTCCATACGTGGTGGGGCTACACATATCCTGCCTCGTTGAGAACCTTGTGCAGAAGACAGGAGATACCATGAAAAGAAAAGAAGAGGTCTGTCCTGTCCCTCGAAGAATGAGGGTATCAGGAATGATGAGTCAAGGGCCAATTAAGGCGGAAAATTGAAAGAAACACTAAGCCTCGAAAACGCTAATACCGTCGGGGTCGAAAGAGAACAATAGTTTGCGCCAAGGGAAGTCGATAGGAAAGGTGAAGGAGAGAAGCCTGGCACAAGTAAGGCTAAGCAATAGTGGACTCAGCTGGGATCCTGTGGTCGCCAACCCACGTCACACTAGTCGTGAGCCCCTGGGGAGAAGAGCAAAACACTTTATACAAACAGTCCTATTTTTGAAAGCAAGGAGCCGAGTAGCGACACTTGGGAAGTCAGGAGACAAAATCTTACTAACGTGCTCTTTGAAATGATCTTACTATTGTCAATGCAATTGAAGGGCTTTGAACACTTCGGTCATGTGTTCAATGTGTCTGTGTTTATGGAGTGAGGGTAACTGTGATCATTGGGTCTAGGCAAACCGGGACTTGAAATAAGGTACAGTCCTAGCATTTACCTGGAGAGAGTGCAAAAAGAAACCGTGGAACTCAGGACGGTCACTGTCAGCGCCTGGATTTAAACCTTCGATCTCATAGCTTCCAGCTCCCCCTTCTAGTAGTAGGGGACACACGACTACGCAGCGAGGTATTTAAAATACAATATTGCTATTGTTGCACGGTCTCTTTACGTAGATACCGGTACCGTAATAGAACAATCTCATTGATCAAATGAAATTATACTTTAACAGGTTTTGTTTTTAAAGACAAACACAGGGGCCGATAACCCAGGTGCTAGACCTCTTAAAACATAATCATCATCATGACGAACAGAAAATCATTTCGCCTTTTAAACTGTACGTCGCAAGATAAAGCAGATGAACATTCATTTGAGATACTTCCAACACATAACGGACTACACTGAAAATATCTTGAGAAACACCGAGAAGAAGGTGCCTGGTATAATTCGCTCATTGCCTGACGAGTCGTCTCTAGCGAACATTGCTTGTAGTAGCTTCTAACTAATTATCAGGAGAATGAGCTCTCCCACTGATTTGCCCAGCTTCCTATTTCTGCAATTAATATCCTCAATTTGAAACCAAATCTCATGTTTGAAGGAGATCTTAATTTAAAAGACAGTCTCGGTTAGGTCTACTATATCTGTCTGAAAACAGGCAGGGGATAATGGACGGAACATCTTGGAGCCATTGTTGAATTTATTAGCGGTATCCCCAACTTGTGTAGAGTATTCCGGGGCTATTATGCTGATGACTTACGATAATCCCAGCCCTGCCAACACAAGTCCAGTCATCCTGCAAAGCGACGAGACAGCCTCCGGGACTTGCCGGAACTCACCGGAACTGGGGCTGATGTACCCAGCTTTATACACACCGGAAGGTATCTGCCTGCCTTCTCCCACAAGCCAACGACAGAGGATTAGCATTAGACCGGGATTCGTACCCAGCTCCAGTTACAAGCCACAAGCCTCCCAGTTAACTCTGTTTCGGATCCCACTCAATTCACGGTGGTCATTAATTTCATCCTAGAGATTAGCAAGCTAATCTGGAGAAAGATGATTGCGTTTAAGATTAACGTCGATCCCCCACCCCCTCTCCCCTTCCCCTTTCCCCCCGTCATAGCCTGCGTTAATTAAACCAGTGTGACTCTGTACAGCCTTCAGTGAGCTACCATGGCTATAACGTTGGACACTGACATTTCTGGCAAGTAGGATTCTCATCATAATTTGAAGACTCATTTGAAAATAGCATCCTGGCATTTCAGACTAAAAATTATTAAGTTATTTGTATCCAAATAATCTCAGGTCAGTGTTTTGTTTGAGAAGTACCTATGCATTCACGTCATTGTGAGTGTCTTTCTGGCTGAACTGCTGAGACAAACGAGGTTAGAGTTTGTCTGCACATACATTATTTTAGAGTGGCCTATTGGGAATCCATTCACAAACGCGTTTTAGAAGTAAATAACTTATGTGACAAGACATTCGTTTCTGCATTATATGCTTATTTCAGGTATTCTCTTATACTCTTAGTGTTATTAAGTATATTTGCATATTTGGCTTTTATTTCCTCAGATTATTTGCTTTTTGCAACAGATGTTCCTGCTTTCAAGTGTCTGGATACCCACTACTTCAGTTTTTGTATTCGTAGATGGGTTGCCGAGTCTAGAGGTAGTTTGGTAATACACAGAATTTTCCACCGATGAGGCGGTTTAATTTAAGTCAAGGCATCAGCACCAAGAGGCTTATTTCATTTCCTAAGATTAGAAATTTGTCTATGCCGGCATACTTCAACTTGTGAAAAATTAAGGTCTCAGTTTCCTGAAAATTCTTAGAGATGATGGAAGATAGCAACACAACCCCGTCTTTAATCGCTACTGTCCTACTAGGCCTTCCTCACTCCTGCCACTGCCTTTACATGTCACATGTGCTGGAAACGAATTGTGTGTAGTGCTCACACGCTGGCAGTGTCATCATGGTATTTGAATGCAAGGAAGGAAATCTCGTGATTTTCACGGTTTAATGGCAAACACTGGGTGATAGCGTATTTTTACAGTGATCCAGCATGATTTTGCGTATACTAGATATTGTATTGCATTAGTAGCGAATTCTTCTGCCTTACTGCTTCACTAATCTATCTACCCTGTACTGTCGTACAAAGAAAAGCTCGCACGAAAATAAGTTCCGAGTCCCGTGTCATGTAACCTGTAGCTTCAACAAAAACCTCGTGAACACTTGAAAAATCTTCCACGACCACTTAAGTATGTACAGTATTATTCAATATACATTATAGTACATTATGCAACGAGCCTATAATGGCTATAATTAAGACACGAGTATTTTTATAAAACGAGCGTATGCGAGTTTTATAATTTCCATACGAGTGTCTTAATTACCATTATAGGCGAGTTGCATACGACTGTTTATGTTCGACAATAATTATAACTTTATTATATGTTTTAACATAAATATTCATAAATATCTGTTCAGTCACTAGAATGTTGTGATCAGGTGCTGCAGTGGGTAGTATATCTCTGTTCTCCAAGCTCTCTGGACAACCGATGCATGCGCTCTGTGTGCTTCAATGCCATATGTTCAGATTGTGCTCCAGTATTCAGTAAAACTGTCACAGAAGTCGTTTCAAAACCAAGCACTGTGTAGAAATTGATTTGGGGGATATTAAGGTACAGTGCCATTTCTTGTCTCATATTCACCAGTTTATTTACGCGAACACATGGACGTTGCAATTTCGGTAATTTATATAGACATGTTGGAATTTGAGCGCATGCGCGAAGGTATCCTTATCTAATTGATCACACAACTGTTTCTTGAGCTCTGATTGGTGGGAGAAACTGTTTCATAATGAAACATAGTGTTATAATGAGCCTCATTATGATACAGTTTTCTGACACATAATAGTTAGGGTCGAACATAAATATCATTACTGTGTTATGTACCATGAACAACTAAGGGAGTGAGCAGAAATACATAATGTGAAATAAAATAGTTGATGATTGGGGTTTGACGGCTGCCATCATTGTATGACCTTTTACTATGCTCTTCTGTTCAACTACAAAGGAGTGGTAGTTATTGACCTTATATTGTGTTGCTGCAGTACTGTTTTTCATCCAAAAAAATACACATGACTTACAAGGCTACCTGGTGAAAAAAAAACATGTCTTCCAATGAAATGAGGTTACTGTAGAGAGGGTGCAGGTACACAATCTTTAATATGCGAGAAACGTATAGTGGAAAAATAATAATCGAGGTGTGTCTCGCTGTGTGTGTGCGCATGTATGTGCATGCCTGACCCCACCCCCTCCCCATCCTTCAATTCCCAAACGATGAAACCGAATTGAATTAAGTTTGGCTCAAAGGTAACACCAGAAAAGGGTACTTCAGTGACATGTTTTATATTGCTGCCCTCTTAACGAAAACGAAATAGCGGCCACCCGAGTGTTCAAAGCTTCAGTTGAATTACGACTAAACTAATCATTGGATCCCACCCAAAAATTGAAAAACAAAACATCTTGTAAGGAGGGTCTAGTAGAGGCTAAACTAAAAGGTCATCAGCATAATAATTGCAAGTTGGTGACCATGCAAATGACGCAAGAATATAATCGATAACTTTTGATCCAATGATTCAATGGTCACAGTGCTTTGCACTCAGGTAGTTATACAGGGTGTAATTGATATAAATGACGTCCGTTACACTGGTGGTAGAATAGACTATTGTAAGCTTCCTAGGTAATAAATATGTCACCTATCTTTATATTGAAAATTAAACATTTAAAAGCCAATGCTTGTAGGTTTTTCAGAAACTCTTCAGGCTGGTGGAAAAGCAGTCTGGGGGAAACAAGGTGGGGCGAGGTTGGACGACGCGCGGAGGGGAAGTTGTTGCGTAATCGGAGCATTGATCTTACCGGTTGAGGGGTGGTATAAGCTGTTATGAGGATAGGGGTACTCGTCTCGTAAGAAATTTGTATTGCTGTTGTTCTTGTACTTCTTCTTCCTGGAATCGTACACAATGGCTTGAGACGTTAGGACCGGTAGCATTGTGTAGCCTACTTTGTAAGTGTAGAAGTCATTGATTGATGTTCACGTAAAGGATAAAATAATTTCGATAATCAGCCGTGGTGTGTCGTTGGCTTCTGGCACGTTAAAGAAATACAGTAGGACAAAATTTCTACATCCGTCGTCTGTTCAGAACTAGCATTTAAAATGGACGTAAAATACTTGATGTTGTTTTGTTTGAGAAGCTTGGCGATTTTGGTCATTGAGCCCCTTGTGGTTGGGTATGTGAAGAATCTGTCTGATAACCTGTGTTTTTGTGGTTTCTGTAGCATTGTGGGTATTTGTAATTCAGGTGAGGATTGGAAAGAAGACGGCCGAGGCCTTAAGTTAGGAACCATCCCGGCATTTGTCTGGGGTGGAAGTGGAAAACCATAGAAAACTACTTCTAAGATTTAATACTAGTACGGTACAACATGAACATAATAATAATAATAATAATAATAATAATAATAATAATAATACAAATTTGCTGATAGCAAAGCTGTGTAGCTCAGGTAGTAGAGTGCTATCCAGGGTTCGATCTAGGCTCAGTCATGTAATAAATGAAGGTGAGAATATACGACAGCCTTATGTCAATGAATTTAATGGTACGTACGAGAAATGCTGTGAACACAAAATTCCGCCAAATTGACATTCCCGAAAACATAAAAACAGTGTGTCTAAAAACCTATTATTATCATTATTACTGTATTATTATCATTATAGTACAGGTGATGCATTGTCTTCGCACAAACTTAGATCATAAAGGTTCCTTTCATTAATATACCATATCTTTAGGATTTTAATTTCCTAATGCAGGTTATGTACTGTAGGCTACCGGGCGTACACCATTAAGTTATTTACGTTGTGTTATCACCTATATGACTTTCTGAATCCAAAACAGATCTGCAACCCCTAGTCATGCAGGTCACTCCCCGTGAGGAGTGATAGGCTCGGTTAGAGTATTTCATAGCTATTGGCAGACAGCGAGCAACTACATGCCACAGCGTTGGAGAGGAGGCCAGAGGAGAAAAATCAGCTGTGACGCGTGGGGAATTCAGGCAATTTGCTTTTCCAAAACATTGACCGAAGAGTTTTGAGTTTTAATTTCACCTACAGTAATTACAGTATGATATGACTAAATTACATGAAGATGTGTGCTTAGATTACCGTCTTCTATCACCAGTGTAACGGACTTCATGCATTTCAATTATACCCTGTATAGTTTATTGCTAATTGCGCAATTGGATCTCGAATTATTGATTTTGATATTGATTTTGAATTTTAATCGTACGATCAGCCACCATCTTCAATATATGGCGACGCATTTTTCTTACCATGGATATATAACCTCAACAGTACCTAATTATGGGTCAGCTGCGTAAAAGCAAGGCCTTGTAAATAAAGTGAAGTGATTCAAGATTGCTAGGGATAAAAATAGGCTACCGTACCTACATACAAAACCAAAATATTTTTGGAAAGATGTTTATTAGCGGTCTAGCTAGTTGTCTCTCTCCAAGGTAAACCGGGATCGATTCCTGGTAATGCACGTTAGAATTTTGAAATTAAAAGCCACACCCATGAATTGGATTACACTTAAGAGAAGGTGATCCCTTGTATAATGATCACAAGCTTAAGAGCTACGTAAGACGACTCAATAGCTAGAATGTCTCACGAGTGTGTGAATACCATTAGCAGTGAACATTACAAGGATGAAATAGAGACACGAAGAATCTGTTACGATTTGCCCTCAGTTACATTTTTTAAGAATCTGTAAGACATGTATTCGTTTTGAGAGAAACTAGCCTATTCAGTCATTCGAAGATATAGCGACGTTAGTCTGTTCATTTCTTTGAGTTTCTGGCTCTAGTTCTCGAGAAATAAACAAACACGAAGGAAAAAAATAAATAATGAAAGAAGTAATGCAAGAATGAGAGAAATAAAGAAGGAAAGAAAGAAAAAAAGAAAGAAGGAAAGAGAGAAAGGAAGGAAAAAAGAATGAAAGTAAGGGAAAATGAAAGAATGAAAGAATGAAATAGAGAAAGAATGATTCAATGAAAGGAAGAATGAAAGAGAGAATAAAAGAAAGAATGAAAGAAAGAAAGAAAGAAAGAAAGAATGAATGAAAGAGAGAATAAAAGAAAGAATGAAAGAAATAAATAAATAAAGAAAGAAAGAATGAATGAAAGAAAGAATGAATGAAAGAAAGATAGGAAGAAAGAAAGAAAGAATGCAAGAAAGAAAGAAAGAAAGAAAGATAGGAAGAATGAAAGAAAGAAAGAAAGAAAGAAAGAAAGAAAGAAAGATAGGAAGAAAGAAGGAAAGAATGATAGAAAGAAAAAGAACGAAAGAAAGAAAGAAAGAAAGAATGGAAGAGAGAAAGAAAGAAAGAAAGAAAGAAAGAAAGGAAGAAAGAAAGAAAGAAAGAAAGAAAGAAAGAAAGAATTGAAGAATGTGCGAAAGAATGAAAGAAAGAAAAGTGAATGAAAGGAAAATAAATTGTACAGTTATCACAAGTGAACTCGTCATTCTTTTCAGTGACTGCATAAAAATAGACACTGAAGCCATCCGTCTGACAATCTTATGTTAGCACAACTGAAAGTATCACGGATCTGTACATTGAATGTGGCAGCAATGCGTCAGCTACAAATAAATGAGTGGTTGTTGTTTTTGTTGTTGTTGTTGTTGTTGTTGTTTAAATCTTCAGTTTTTTGACTGATTGATGCAGCGCTCCACACCTTCCTGACCTGAGCTAATCGTGCCATCTCTAGATAACTACCACACCTTACATCCGATGCAATCTGTTTAGCATATTCAAACCTTGGTCTACCCCTACAGTTCTTGCCCTCGACCCTCCCTTCCGTAACTAGGTTAGTTATTCCCAGGTAAGTATGTACCTTACCAACCTATCTCTTCTCTTCATTAGCAGTCGCCAGCAATACCTCTCCTCGCCCACTCGCTTTAATACCTCTTCATTTGTTACCCTATCTACCCATATGATCTTCATCATTCTCCTGTAACACCACATTTCAAACGCTTCTATTCTCCTCTTTTCTGCTGCGCCAACAGTCCAAGTTTCACTTCCATAGAGCGCCACCCTCCAGACAAAGGCTTTCAAGAATGACTTTCTAGTATCTAAATCTATATTTGATGGCAATAGATTTCATATCTGTAGAAAAGCTTTCCTTGCCTGTGCTAACCTACTTTTTATATCCTCATTGTTTCGTCCATCACTGGTTATTTTCCTTCCTGAGTAGCAGAAGTGTCCTGCTTCTTGTAGCATTTCACCTGTCAATTTGACGTCAACTGGAGTTTCTGATTTTTTTTGGCTGCATTCCAATTTTTTATTTTACACTTATTGATTGTCATCATGAATTCTTTCCTCAAGACAGAATCCATACCATTTCAAATAGCATTCAAAGCCTCCGGTGAATTGGCTAAGATTACAATCTCAGTGTTGAAATAATAATAATATCATATGGCCTTGGGTGCCGGGTGCAAGCTTCGTTATTTAACACCCAGAGGGTAGCTTGCATGTCGAATTTCGTTGTTCCTTGAAGCACTATGAAAGTCAAGGAGGTTAGATATCTAAACTCCTTGAACACTATAGAGCTTTCTAGTAGAGAAATTAGGAACTTTGTGTTTGACGGAAAACTCCCGAGATTAATTTTGCCATTATGAATACGGCCTACTGAATTCAAATGGGTCCTTTGACATGCCACCAACGTATGACATGCGTGTCGTATTTTTGCCGCCTTTCAAAAATCACTTACCATGGCCAGGAGCGAACCTGCAAGTTTGGGGTTAGTAGACCGACACGTTAACCACTCACCCACCGTGGCAAGCTAGTGTTGAAATGATTTCTTCTTGAATCTGTATATCCTTCTCTAATTTCCTTCATTGCTTGTTCAATGAATAGAATTAGTGGTAAATGAGGAATAACCTTCGTCACTACCGATGATTAGTGTGCATTATGTTAAACAACACTAATTGTCTCCCGGAAAGAAGTATTGTAAGTGCCAACCAGTCCACATAGGGCTTGGATGTCTGATCATTGCCTTTGTGTGTGAACCCTTGTTGTATTGTTAGTAAACATACTTGGCACCCGTCTACTCCATTAAAACGCAGTCCTTCATCTCAACTGTGACTGAGTGCTATCCCAACTGCAATGTGCCCTGAATGATAAGGGCACACCATGAAGAAAATTCTATTGTTGCTAAGACAAAGGAGCTTTTACTAGCAGTAATGATCGTAGGCTCCTTGTCCTGGGCGTCCATTTGCTACGGGGACAAGAACAAGTCATTTCATAGTGATAAATTGTGTTATATTACGATATATTGTAGGCTATAATCAACACTATTCCCAGCTGCAGCAGGCTGGAGACAAGAACATACCGGTACTGCCATTTAGGGGCATCAACTATGGTTTAAAACATAGAAAGGGACGAAGAGTCTACTTATAAGTAGTGGAGTAGGCCTATATCGCACATACGTATCTCCACAGCCGTACATATTAAGGCACCTACGATCAAAAGGCTAGAAAGCTAGAGATGAGTGGTTCGATTTCGGGCCATGGCAGCTTCTATTGGCCATTATGGATGGTTCTTCATCAGGGGTTTCCTCAATTTCCCCTGGATAATGCTTGAATAGTGTCTTATTTCAAATAATTTGGTTTCGTTCACAGACTAATACTCTTGTACTGCCTCCGCAGTGACACTAATTATGACAGGTTCAAACTTCAGTGCGAAAACATTGGTTACACAAGTAAGATACAAGAAGCACAGTAATCATTCTTTGTAGCTCCCTTAATTCCGGGCTTCGAACATCGTGGCCATCTGTCCCACAAAAAACTCAAATAGAGTGCATGTAGTGATGTGGCCCTAGTTCATATCTAGTTGTAGTCAACAAAACTTCTAAACATTCAATACCTAAGTATATATGATCAGATATATTTTAGGATCCGTAAGATAGTAAACATTTTCTTAAGAAAATTGTGGGTTCGATTGTTTTAATATCAGCGATCTCCTGGTAAATGGAACTATAAGTGAAATAATTTCAATAATAGAACTCGTATGCGCCTAGCACTGTAACTTAAATAATAATAACCCCTGGCACTACAGCCCATGAAGGGCCTAGGCCTACCAAGCAACCACTGCCAATCTATTTGGCCTGCACATATTGGGATGACGCGTGATCAGCGCATCGGGTCCCCCGGCTGTTAATCTTGGTTTTCGTGATCGGGGCGCTGCCTCACAGTCAGACAGCTATTCAATTGTCCTCACGAGGCTGAGTGGACCCCGTTCCAGCCCTCACGTCAGTTTCTAAAATCCATGACGGAGCCGGGAATCGAACCCGGGGCCTCCAGGTGAGAGGCTGGCGCGCTACCCCAACACCACGGGGCCGTCAAGCACTGTAACTTAGAGAACTGAAATTATTTGCTAAATAGGCTATTATCTGTGTTCAATATTAGGGTGAATACCATTTGGAATCAAATCGATGTATTATGAGTATATGTATTTTAAGCCATGGTCTGAACTAAGTTAACAACCCTTTAATCAGAACTCCCTGTGTAGCATATCTGGTAACCTTAACCCTGGTCCTGTCTCACAAAGGCTCTTCTAGAAACGTCACTTGAACACATGGTGTCGAATAATAAGTTGCAGATGCTCAGTGGGAGCCGACTCTATGACATCACGTAGTTTTAACTTTGACTTTAGACAGGTTTCAAGGGATATTGGCTCCTCTGTTAAGCCTATAATGAGGCCACTTGGGCTGCAGGTCACACAGACCCCATCTTGTAGCTGCAGCAGCCACCAAAGCCACATCGATAAGCGGTTGTCAGAATATTAAGAGCCTTTCAACTTTTCTGCATAGGGCCGTTGGAAACCTTGCTCTTTCTTTCATTATTTCTGCACAATTGAACTCCCGTCATCCACTATTTCTATATGCCAAACCGATTAAGTATCAGATTAACAGGTCGTAATTCGAAACGAGAGTTAGATGTATCAGGGATGATTTTACAAACTTTCACGGATGATGGAAAGGGAAAGGTAAATTGCTCTAGGATTCCTATTGAAGTGAACTTAAGGATCAGAGTATAACAAGTAGTTCCGTGAAGGACTATACAGCCTATTTTCATACATCCTACTAATGTTAATTGCCTCTATCAACATACAAAATTTCAGTTTGATTGCTGTATGTAACAGATTTGTAGATATTGAGAAGCGTCTAAATATTTCGAATGGTTGCCAAGTTGGATTTTTTTTTACAATATGTAGGTCTTAGAGTTATGTACTATTACATGTAGATTATTGGGTAGGTGTAGTATTCAAACTTCAATCGCATGATTGGGACATAAGACATGAAAACCATATTTGAAAACTTTGCACAGCTGCCATCTTGTGGTTATAAAAACAATAAAATAAATTAGAAGCCAGGGGATTAAAATGTATATAAGCATTTACCGTACCAAGTTTTACAGCACTCGGATGGTTAAATCGCGAGAAACGTTTATTTAAATATTTACATTTCGCGTCGCCGCCATGTTGAATTTGTGTCCACCAGGTTATTGAAAGTCCCATAGGTGAACTTATGATCATAGCCTCTATCAGCATACAGAATTTCAGTTTGATTGATATCATAGATGAATAGAGATTGAGAACCGTCTTAATATATCGGATGGTCGCCATGTTGGATTATATACAGGTAGTCTATAGAGTTATGCACAATTAAATTACGATTTTTGCGTAGGTTCATTATTCAAGCGTTCACTTCGATCGCATGATTAATACACAAGAATTAAAAACTTAATTTTAAAATTGCGCACAGCCGCTATCTTGAGGTTATGTGAACAATTGAACTAAATTAGATGCCAGTGCATTACAATTTGTATAGCAATTGTCTGTAGGCCTGCCATCTCTCATTGCGTTTGGTCGGTTAAATTAAGAGAAAAATCCACTTAAAAAATTCAAATTCGCTTGGCCGCCATTTTTCGTTTTGTAGTAACAAAGATTCTGAAAGTCTCATAGGTAAACTTCTGGTAGTGCTCTTTATCACCGTGCAAAATTTCAGGGTGATATCAGTAATAGTTCGGGAGATATAGAATGCCTGTGAAATATTTCGCACAGCCGCCATCTTCAGGTTATGTAAACAATTGAAGTAAATTTGATGCCAGTGCATTATAATGTGTATAAACATTTGCTGTACCAAGTTTCATTGCGTTTGGATGGTCAAATCACTAGAAAAGCCTATTTAAAAGTGTCAACTTCGCTTGGCAGCCATGTTCGTTTTGTAGTTAACAGGTTTTTGAAAGACTCTTGCGCGAACTTCTAGTATTGCCCTTTATCACCGTACAAAATTTCATGATGATATCAGTAATAGTTTCGGAGATATAGAATGCCGGTGAAATATTTCGCACGACCGCCATTTTGAATTGGTGAGACGTAATGAAATTTGAAGGGCACGGTCGGGCTCATATTAAATAGTACCGTATTATGACCTTACCGAGTTTCATTGAATTGGCTCCAGATGTTTAGAAGTTATTAAGGGGGGGGGGGGCACAGACACACACACGGACGCACGCATATACATTCACAGACACACATACACACATATACACACACACGCGGACGAAAGGTGATCTCATAAGCCTATTCTTTCATAAACGAAAATAGGCTAAAAATGGAGGGAATCTACGGAATAAGGGCTCCTCTCAACCGATGATGAGGTTCATATCATTGGACACATTTCATGAAACCTCGTGAAAATTTTCACCTAGAGAACTTTGTTTAATTTGGAATCCCATGTCATTATTGTAAGTTGTACCACTTACGTACATTTCAAAGAAGAAATTTAGTAAAGTCACACTTTTCTATAACATAATCCTAACGTGTTCTACTGAGTACCTCAATATCACACATAATCGTGTAAATTACTATACCTTCAAGATACGAAGGCAATATTTTACAACAATCCTTCAAAGTGACGTCTCCCAGCGCTGATACGGGCACGATAACGTTGTAATTACCTCTGCAACTACAAGCCACGTTTCTTTAGAGTCATTCTAATGGCTTCGCAGACCGATATAAATGCTCTCTTCCTGCGTCTCGTTGAAACAATGCTTTACATTACCCAACAAGAAGAAACTAGCTGTAATCAGATTAGGCGAACGAGATGGCCAAGAACATGATTAATGTATTATGCATTATGATGGACACATTTTTATATAAAAGATATTATAATATTGTACATACCATATTATTAGAAGGCCCACAACTGGTTTGGTGCTACCAATGAACCGAGATATTTTAGGACTGTCATTTCAAAAAATCATTTCCCGAGGATGAGCAAGAATGTGCTAGAATCCATACTAAATTGCCTGCATAGGACTGATCGAGTGTTCAGCAAGAACATAATTATAATTCCAAATTTGAAATCTTGAAGTTACTCGCAGAATTGTTGGTGAGATAATTACAATATTTTATATGGCAGTTTGAGTAAGTGGTATGGACCTTGCTATAATGAGTCAAGTAGCGACATTAAATTGAGTAATTATGCATTTTATAAGGACAAAAATATTCTCTTGTTTGAACCGATCAAACGTTGAAAGTTTTTGTAATTGGGTTGGTGACTAGTGTTTGCTACTCTCTATGAGAAGCGCTCGAATTGGTCGCAATATAGAAAGCCGCATAATGATTGTGAGAATCTAGTCCTCAACTGTATACATTCGCTGGTTTGTTAATGTGATCGACGCCTCTACAGTGATATGCTGTTAATCGGGGTAACTGGGATCGCGTACTCTGACAATAACACTGTCGTTGTTGCGTCATTTAGGGGTTTGGACATTGCGGTCATTTCATCCCCTTGTACTTCGTATATGTGTGTAAAATTTATATGATAAATTTCGTTATTATGGTGCCTGTAATAGTGCGCATATTTCCAAATGAAGCTAGGATTGGGAAGGAGGCAGCCATGGCCGTAAATAAGAAACCATCCCGGAATTTGCCTGCTGTAGAAGTGGAAAACCACGGAAAAGGCTTTTTCTGGAATAGCGGAGGTGGGAAAAAAAATCCGCCTCATCCCACTTTTGCCTCCCGAGTTAGAGCGTATCCCGTTCAAACGCTCGGACCAGATTTATTAGTCTTGGCAGAGTCAAACATCGAACTCAGGACTTTTGGAACATGGGTCAGAAAACGTACCCAGAGGCGGACTTAGGTAACTGGTGCCCAGCAACCTCCAGACTTGAAAGATTAAACAACTGAATTCACTGTATCGGGTCTTGATCGTAACCTTTAACTGCATAGCGTTGTTGTTGTTGTTGTTGGTTTTAAGGGCCTTTTTCCGTACTGATTCATGTACTTGTAATCGAGGCAGGATTTGTGTAGAAAGCAGCAGGTAAGAATCGAACCTGCTTATTCTCAGTTTTGACTCACGAGGCGAATGTACCCCATTCCAGCCCTCAGACCAGAATTAAATTTCTTGGCTGAGCCGGGAAATGAACCTGGATCTCCAGGATGACACCGAAGAATGCTAGCCGCTACACTGTAACCTATATTTTAAGAGTCCCCCATGACAGTTTTAATGTAGGCTCGTAGGTTTGTTATTTCTTTATATCATGTTATCGTGTTGGCAACGTGTTCGATTGCATTGGACACGTCTGCAGTAGACGCAGTGTCATTATTATTATTATTACTATTATCATATACGTATACTTTTTATTATTAATTATTCAATGTATTTTAGGTCACTTTTGACGAGATTCTGAAGCTAGCTCTTATCCTGTGTTTTATAAGTATCTTTATTAATGTTGTTCAGACCACTGAACCAGGAGTCAGGTTCATGTTCTGGTCACACGTGCAGAAGGCAGCACTTCATGGACACTATTGTCTCAAGCAGGTATGCTCGCTCACCCCGGGGGGTGATGAGGAAGCGGCCGAGCAAATGCTATGAGGGGCTTGGGGAGACAAAGATATGGCAACGAGCGCTTCTGAGAAAGACTTCCTGGTAGGAGCTGTGGCATTGAGACTGAGTGCACTGCTGCAAGGTGATTGTCTCTCTGGGCATTGAGATGACTGGTTAGGTAGTGTGTCTCTCTTGAGCTGAGTGCTTCGTGTTTCTACGGAAAGAAAAAAGCTTGAAGACTCCGATTTGTTTTAGTATGGAGGGTACCACGTGATTGGGTTCTTGCTGTTATGCCACAATCACAGAAGGGCTAATACCTATCAAGTGCAACGTTGAAGAGGACCGTGAAATGTGAAGGCATGGCTGACCAGCTTCAAAATGGTGTAGAGATGAAATGGACATATGGGGCAGACGACGGCATTACCGGTAATGTGAAAACCAAATACGAAATCTTTACAGGCCTAAATATTATTATTATTACATTATTATATTATATATTTTTAATTGCATTTCTTGTGTGTCACTTTTTTATTATATTTATCCATTTCTTGCATGCAGCTTCAGAATATAAAGTAAATTTATATTGGATAGTTTCTTTTTAGTTAGATGCATGTAAACCTTCCTTCGTCTTTATTAATTTATAGGAGGTTTTGGTAAGGCCTATGTACGAGCCAGTCCTTTCAGAATATCTGCACACGCCCGGAGATAAGAAGAGTTTTAAAAAGGTGGATTTGTTCAATTACAGTACTAATTATGTCATTTGCTTGAATTTTAAAGAAAGGCCATTTATGAGGCAGATTATTCATTTTTATTTATTTTTTGTATCTTCAAAGTTACAAATGGCTTCTCTGGATGAAGCCATCTTGTGGCTAGAATTGATAGATTACAACACCACGAGGTCGTCTGTCATGTTTGATTAGAAGGTTGTTGTTAATTAGATGTTATGTCTTGGGTCGGCTTGGTCATCAGTCCCGTATAATTGGGTGTTTGTCTGATAACATGTTATAGCGTTGTGACTGTACTTGGTTAATGCAGTTGTCCCGTCTACGTTCTTATTCATTCTTTCTTATTCAACAAATATTTTCAATTTAAGGGAATTATTCTCCAAAGTCTAGACAATAATAGATCTGGGTTCCATTCCCTGCTCAACCAAGAATCCTGGTCTGAGGGTTGGAACGGGATATACTTTACCTCGTGGCGTAGCGTCTAGCATTCTTGGCTTTGCTGACTGGGACGAAAACTTTATTCCGGTTTTCCTTAACGCACACGGCTATGCTGCGGAGTTTGGTTGGAAGGAGAGCTACCTATATTGCCTTAGTGCGGAGAGACTCAGGATACAATGCACGCATGCAATAGTCTAATGTTTGAATTCTTGCAACACCGGAACAATGCGTCTGCGGAGGTTGCAATTTTTGGATTTAGAAACATTATATATTCCGACTTACGGCACTGTGAGCTATGGCCAGCTGAGGAGATATCACAATTGTGAAACTGCATACAGAAGCATGACTTGTTTCATTACAATTATTTTGCCATTACATTTTCAAGTTCTCTTAAATGTAGCACACGTCTATAATGAATGATGGAGTGGATATCACTAACATAATGTTTAGCCTATTTTCATTTAGGAAACAATAGTCTTATGGGATCACCTTTTGCCCGTGTTTGTGTGTGGATGTGTGAGTATGTGCGTATGTGTATGTGTGTGCGTGCGCCTTAATAAAATCTAAACGGCAGGAGAGATTTCAATGAAACTCGATAAGGTCGTAGTACTACTTTGTTCGACCCCGTCCGTGCCCTTCAAATTTTATTACGTCTCATCAATCCAACATGGCGGCTGTGCAAAATATTTCTCCGGCATTCTATATCTCCGAAACTACTACTGACACCACCCTGAAATTTTATACGGTGATAAAGGCAACTACTACAAGTTCACCTTTGTTATATTCAAAAAATTGTTAAGTACAAACTAAACCTGGTGCCCAAGCGAAGTTGAAATATTTAAATAGACTTATCACGCGATTTCACCATCCGAGTGCAGTGAAACATTGTACAGCAAATGATCTTACAAATATTAATCCACTGACATCTAATTTATTTCAATTGTTTTCATAACCTCAAGATGGCGGCTGTGCGAAATGGTAAAATCTAGTTTTTATTTCATGTGTCCTATTACTGCGATTGAAGTTAGAATAATACATGTACGCAATAATCTTCATGTAGGCCCTAATAGTGCATAACTCTATGGCCTACAAATTATATAATAAGCCAACGTGGCGACCAACCGAAATATTTAGACGGTTCTCAATATCCACGAAACTATTACTGCAATGAGACAGAATGTTTTATGTTGATAGAGGCAATTAACATAAGTAGGATATATGAAAATAGGCTATTTAGATCTTCATGGAACTACTTGTTGAAATTGATATTACTCATGGTACAGAGGAGTTGTGGAAATACAGTTAATATTAGTTTTTATCTATAACGTCATACTTTGAACTTTACAGAAAATTCAAAGCGTCACCTAGATTAGTCTACATTCTAATCAAAATAATGCCAAAGTATCAACGAAAACAAAGGATTTTGAACTTGGTCGTTATGTTACAAAGAATTAAGTTTCGAAAGTAAATGTACGATGAAAACACACAAGAAAGAAACGCGAAGAAAATAATTTCATAAGTCAAAGTCGCACAGTCAACAACAATCTTAAACATCATGATTAATCTTAAATTTTAGCCTATCTTCAATTATGAAGAAATAGGCTTACGAGATCACTTTTGTCCGTGTGTGTATAGACTATATGTAACTTATGTGTGATTGTGTTTGTGCGTATGTATGTGTGTCCCCGTCTCCCTCCCGCCCTGAATAAATCTAAATGGCTGGAGCGATTTCAATAAAACTCGGTAAGGACATAGTACTATTTTGCCCGACCCCGACTGTGTCCTTCAAATTGTGTTACGTCTCACTATTCTAACATTGTGGCAGTGCGAATTATGTCACCGGCATTCCAAATCTCCGAAACTATTACCGATATCACCCTGAAATTTTATACGGTGATAAAGGCAACTACTACATGTTCACCTATGTGATATTCAAAAACCTGTTACGTACAAAAGGAACATGGCGTCCATGCGAATTGGAAACATTTAAATAGACTTTTCTTGCGATTTACCCACCTGAGCGCAGTGAAACATGGTACAGCAAATGTTTTTACACATTGCAATGCACTTACATCTAATTTATTACAATTGTTTACATAAGCTCAAGATGGCAGCTGTGCAAAGTTTAAAAAATATTGTTTTATTTCTTGTGCCCTAATCATGCGATCGAAGTCAACGTTTGAATAATAAACCTACGCAACAATCGTCATCTAATAGTACATACCTCTATGGCCTACATATATAAAAATTCAACATGACGACCATCCGAAATATTTAGACGGTTCTCAATATCTAGACTACTCATCTATGACAGCAATCAAACTGAAATTTTGTATGTTGACAAAGGCTACGCACATACGTTCACCTATGGGACTTTCAATAACCTGGTGAACACAAATCCAACATGGCGGCAACGCTAAATTAAAATATTGTAATGGACGTTTCTCGCGATTTGACCATTCGAGCGCTGTGAAACTTGGTATGGAAAATGCTTATTCACATTTAAATCAAGTGATATCTAATTTATTTCAATTGTTATTGTAACCACAAGATGGCGGCTGTGCGAACTTTTCAAATCTAGTTTTTATTTCTTGTGTCCTAATCATGCGATTGATGTTTGAATAACACACCTACGTAATAATCGTTAAAACGTAAGAATACGCGACATTCGTTGTTAGCTTTTCTTGTTAGACTATTTTCGAATTTTGTAAAAAAATGAATGTAGACTTATGAGATCTGCATAGGCCAAATGTCCGTATGTCTGTGTGTGTATGTGTATATTTATGTATCTATGTACTATATTTTTGCCCCCCCCCCCTCCCTATCAATTCCCGAACGAAGAAATCGAATTGATCGAAATATGGTACAGACATAGCAATAATAATGGGCACCTGAGTGGCATGCTTTATGTCACCGCTATCTTATCGCAAACAAAATGACGGCCACCCAAATGTTCAAAGAGTAAATCAAGTTACGACTAAACTAATTTTCGGATCTATGCCAAATTTTAGAAAAATATACCCTCATGTGGAAAGCGTCCGGGGCCCAAACTACAGGGTCATCAGGCAAATAATTCCATTTAATGGAGGTCGTGTGAAACATGCAAACATTATAATCCATAACATATGATCCAATAAAACACTGATCGCAGTACTTGGCATTCAAATAGTCCCATGTAAGGACCCTCTGTTACCAACGTGATGTAGGCTATATCAGGGGTTCTCAAAGTGGGGGGCGCCAGCTTTGATTGAAATATTTATATTTCATATTCTGAAACAAATATTACTATCCTCATGTTCATGAACCTATCATAGGCAGTTAGCTCCCAAGACCATTCAAGAATAATAAACTCGTACCTTTGCTGTCTTATTTCACAAGAACTGACCAGTAGATCCTGCCAGCAGGAATTCTGAGAAAAGGTGGTGAGTAACATTTTCCACACAGCTCCCTTTCACTCGCCACCCGCAGTGACATCTCCTTGCCAAACACTGAATGACAATAAGCCGCTTGACAATGTGACCGCCACTTCCTCTCAAGAATGGATTCTATTTCTGCCGTTGCCGATTCGAATTCAGCTAGGCCTTTCCTGTCAGTTCAAAGACAGTAAGTGAACAGGTGAATTCTAGTGCGTGGTTAGCCAACTTTACAATAAACTGATACGAGTGACGCCATTACCCATGGATAAGTGGCTTATTAGAAGTGGTAAAAAGAGACCCCACGAAAGTGATAGTGCTTGCCCTCCTACGAAAAAAGAGCACGGTTCGAATTTAAACAAAATCCATTGTTCTTCTGCGTCTACTTCTGCTCCCATCAGGATTATTAATTCTACACACAAAGTGAAAGTGCGTAAATATCATGACGATTATCTGACATTAGGCTCTACCAGCATTCTTTCGTATAATAATCAGGAACAAACTCAATGAGTTCTTTGTTTGGAGATTGTAGCAAACGACAGTTTGAAGCCTGTGAAACTTAAGATACACTTGCAGACTAAACATCCAGACTGTGTAAGTAAACCTTTAGCATTGATTAAGCGCCACGAGCAACAACTAAAAGGAAATGTTAGATTCCTAGAAAAGCACGCAACAGTTCCTAAGAAAGCGCTAAGAGCATCCTTGGAGGTATCCTATTTAATTGCAAAATTGATGAGAAATTACTTCTTCGTGCAGCCGAGTGTTTGAAGTCGATACCGCTCTTAAATGATACAGTAACTCGTCGTATTGATGTAATAGCCTCTGACATAAAAAATCAATTGCTAACACGTCTTCATGATAGCCCAAAATTTGCCCTACAACTTGATGACAGTACTGATATGGTAAACAGTGCCCAGCTTCTTGTTTTTGTACGCTACTGTGATGAAAATGAAATGCACGAGGATTTACTATTTAGTAAAGCTCTGGAAGGGCGGACTACAGGCGAAGATATTTTTTCTCTTGTGAATTCTTTTTTTATTGACAACAATCTCCCATGGACAAATTGTGTCGGAATATGTACTGATAGGGCGTCGGCATTTATTGGAACTAAAAAGGGTTTCAGAGCAAGAGTGAGTGCTGTTACTAATCCTGTAAAATCCATACATTGCATGATACACAGGGAGGCATTGGCTTCAAAAGTACTACAACCGGAAGTCAATAAAGTGCTGAACGATGTAATTAGTGTTGCAAATTTTGTGAAAGCAAGAGCTTTAAACAGTCGGCTATTTTCCATTCTTTGCGAGGAGATGGGATATACACATGATTCGCTTCTATTGCACACGGAGGAACGTTGGTTGTCTCGTGGTTGAGGACTTCGTCGCGTTGTGGAGTAGGAGAATGAACTTCGTATTTTCCTATTGGACAGCAGTCCTACACTCGCGACCCTGTTTCTGGATGAGAAATGACTTCTAATACTGTGCTACTTGGCTGACGCATTTGATAAACTGAATGAACTTAACGTATCACTTCAAGGACGAAATCGTAATATTTTCATTCTAAGCGACAAAGTGCTTGCTTTTAAGATGAAACTTGAACTTTGGAAAGCCTAGATGGACAAAGGTAACTGTGAGATGTTTTATTGTCTGAATGAATTCCTGGAAGAAAATGAGTTAGGTATTTGTCAAATGAGTGAAATTGTCGTAAAACACCCAAACCTTCGTGAAAAATTCGAGGTTAGATTTCCACAACCTTCAACTTAGAATGACTGGATTCGCAGTCCGTTTGAAACGAATGAAACAGCCCACCTGTCAATGGCAGAACAGGAGGAACTAATAGAACTCTCGAGTGACAGAATACTTCGAAATGAATTTAAGTCGAAGTCTCTTGAAAATTTTTGCGTGCAAATTCGGAATGAATATCCCACTTTATCAAGAAAAGCAGTGGACCTGTTATTACCCTTCGCTTCAACTTACGTGTGTGAGTCAACATTTTCCGCAATGCCATCCGTCAAGACGAAGAATTGGTCTCGGCTGCAGCTGGAAGGGGATCTGCGGGTTGCTGTTTCAAACATCCAACCAAGACTGGATTTACTTTCATCTCAAATTCAAGCTCACACATCACACTAACTCCGTAAGTGTCTGAGAATTACCGAATTTTGATAGATGTACACTTTTATTCTCCTGTTTTACTTTTTCATGCGTGAAGAGTTTTAACATAACATTTTTCAAATTCACAGTGAAATGTTGAAAATTGTATATATTATTTCTATTGTCATTTATAAGTCACGAGCTTTCAAATATGAAAAGCATTACTGAACACAGGTGTCACAGCTAAGATCTAATTAGAGAAACAAACAAAATTTGCTCAATTCCAATAACTGCACGTGCAGCAGTTGTTTTTATTTTTATAAGCAAAAGTAATACATATGATTTTTTTTTACAAAACGTTGTTGTACTTCGATGTGCTCTAAGAATAATGAATTGTGTGTTATTATTATTATTATTATTATTATTAATGTAACTGGTAGTTGAAATTCTAATTAGGCAGTAGCATACACGGTAGATTTTGGGTAATCTTTTTTTTGGTGGGAAGTAGCCTATGAGAAGTGCTACCAAAGGAAATAAGAAAAGGGGAAGGGGGGGGGGGGGGCGCTAGATATTTCATAATTCAGAAGAGGGGCGCGACAGAAAAAGTTTGAGGACACCTGGGCCATATGAGCGAAAATATGACGCGCAGCTGCCATCTTGTTATTATAAAATATAAAAATAAATACCTCTCAAAACTTACGAGCTACAATAACGAAAATTAGGCACCAAATAGGACTGTTAATATGACCTTGTATCGCCAAGGCAAAATAACAGATCCCCTATACATTCAACATAGCGGCTGTGCGAACTGATAGAACATTAAAATCGACAACTCAGAATGTAATTTCGTATTAAAACCAATCTTGGCAAAAGAAAAGCATCATATAAGGGTTCTCATTTGCGTTATTCGAAAGATTATCAAACTGAATATAGCGCACAGCGGCCACCTTGACATTTCAATATTACTTAATAACTCTCAGTATCATAAAGCAATGACCGAATTTTGTAAGTCGCTTAGTATACCAAAAAAAATGAACACCGACTCCATGCATTCAAAATGGATTACAATACTCAGGATATAAGACAAATCTTGGTAAGGGAGGATTATTTTTAAGAGACCTCAGTAACGTTGGTGATAAAGGTATCGCACTGAATATAGCAGCAGCAGTCATCTTGAAATGTCATAATTTAAAAATAAATGACTCTTGATGTTATAGAGCTACAATGACGAATTTTAGTGATAATATAGAAACTCATATAGGCCTAGGCCTAATAGGTACGCTCAAAGGAAAATAATGGCAACTACAAACTTTTAAATTGACGGCTTGGCGTACTATTAAAACATAATAATGCATCATGCAGAATGTAATTGCGCTATTAAAACGAAACTTAGTAACAAGGAAGTACTGCACCATATAGCCTAAGGAACTTAGTTTAAATAATCGTTTGGAATATCACATTGCAACGCGCGGCAGCCATCCTGAATACATAGAGTATGATAATGAATAACTCAAAGTATTTTGTAGGAGTAGTAACGAACGTTACTATTAATGTAGAAACTTGTAAGTTGCTTCCTATGACCAAATCAAAAGAACGACTGCATACATTAACAATGGTGGCTGGTTGTATTCTTAAAACTTGAATAATATTAATTCACGATATAATGGCACAATTAACGTGAGAATTATTGTTAAGAGGGGAGTAGCATATGAAAGACCTCGCAGGCATTACTCATAAGAATATCACACTGAATATAGAGCAGAGCGGTTACTTTCAATTTTTGGAATATATAAATGAATTAGATACTGCATTTTAGGGATTCAATATCCAAAATTATTATTATTGTAGAACCGTATACGAGCTTTATATGCCCAAAGCATGTAGCCTATTCAAGATGGTGGCTGATTACACTATTGAAATAATAACTAAGGATCCAATTGCGCAACTAGCGCGAACATTGTAAGAGAGGAGTATCATTAGAGACCTCGCTAGCATTAGTCATAAGGCTATCACACTGCATATTGCACGCGGACATCTTGCATTATAAGATATTAATATTAATTATTCATAATTTATTACAGTTATATTGACTAAAGGCAACAGGTATAAAGTCTCACATAAAGGCTTTCTCTACAGAAGGCACATGATCTGCAAATCGATACACTCAAGATGGAGAATGGACGTTATTTTCATTCACTCATTCATTCACTTATTCATTTATTTTATTTGCAAATTGGGGTAATTACCTGGTGGCAAATTGCACAATTACAGAAAATTACCAACTATAATATCAAACTCATATAATGTACGCGATTTGGGAACTACTGTACAGTAATCACATAGTCGTATTTACACAACATTTCAGTCTTCTCTTAAAACACAACATCAATATGATTGGGGAAAGGCTCTAAGACTGTGGCAGGTAATAAATTCTAATTGTCAATACCACGATTATGAAATAATATTTTCCATAATTTGTACGCTGCGGTCGGCCTTTAACTTTATGCGGATGGTAGGTGGGAATTCTCAGATTCAATTCCTCTGTATGGAAGAGCGGAGTAACAACTAAATATAGTAAAAGTGAACTCTTAACGTTCATCACAAGAACAAGCTTGCCACGGTGGGTGCGTGGTTATAGTGTCGGACTACCAACCCCAAGATTGCAGGTTCGCTCCTGGCCATGGTAAGTGATTTTTGAAAGGCGACAAAAATCACGACACTCATGTCATACGTTGTTGGCATGTTAAAGAACCCATTTGAATTCAGTAGGCCGTGTTCAATGGCAAAATTAATCTCGGGATTTTCCGCCAACACAAAGTTCCTCCATTCTCTACTTGAAAGCGCTGTAGTGTCAAGGAGTTTAGATATCTATCTAACCTCCTTGACTTTCATAGCGTTCAAAGGAACGACGAAATTCGACATGCAAGCTACCCTCTGGGTGTCAATTAACAAAGCTTGCACCAGGCATCCGAGGCCATACGATATTATTATTATTATTATTATTATCACAAGAACATTCAATTATACAGGTTGTAAATGATATACGTGAGGTCCATCACACTGGAGAGAGAAGATGGCATTCTAAGCTAATATCTTCTTGAAATTTAGTCGTATCTTAATTAGTATAGGTGGAGTTAAATCACAAATAGTTGGTCAATATCTTGGAAAAGGGAACACACTTCGTTCCCCTCAGCAGCACAGCAGATTTCTCCCCTCCAGTCTCACCTCCAACGCTGTGAAATGTAGACGAGAGTCTGAAGGTGCCAATTGCCAATAGCAATGAATACACAAACCGAGCCTATGGACAACCGATTCACTCAGTCATGGGGAGAGGCCTGCATGGCTAGGGGTGGTAGATCTGTTTAATATTCAGCCAATCTTATGGCCCATTAATAACTTATTGCTCTACGGTATAGTGCATAGCCTCCATTAGGAAATTGAAATTCTAAAGATGTCCTAAATTATTGAAAGGAACCGTTGTGGTCTAAGTTTGTGCAAACACAGCGCAACAACTATAATAGTAATAATAGTTCGCTCGTTTCTCAATGTGCCATCCTAAATGAAGTTGTCATACCGTCTTACAAACAAGCCGATGATACCGTATGTTGATTTGTCCCACTAACGTGGTGAATTGAATGCCATAACAATAAAAATAAAAATAATAATAATTTATTGAACACACTCACTACTTTTATGTTTTTCGAGGATGTCGAGTTGCCAGAATTTTGAGTTCACATGATTATTTTCTTATACGTGACATTAAGTGCATCGACATAAGTTTGTCGTATTTCATCACCTTCATTTACTTTAGACCGAACCTAGATTGAATCTTCAAGAAGGATAGCACTCTATGACCAGAGCTTTTATTATTTTTATTATAATTAATATTATTATTAATATTATTATTATTATTATTATTATTATTATTATTATTATTATTATTATTATTATTAAAAGATAATAATAATATCTACATGTGGTGCTAGTGTTGATACAGCCTATTATTACCGGCTGATATGCAAGTAATGACGACTGTAATAAATGGACTATAACATTTAAAAATGCATGTAAATGTTCGAAAGCCTACTCTTGCTAGAAAACCTGTCGAAGTCCACATTGCATTAAAAGCATTTCGTAGCTTTCGAGTCCCAATAGCGGCAAGGGGAGTGGTGGCGCAGCAGTGAAGCCATTAGACTTTCACCGGGGTAGACTGGGTTCGATTCCCGGTCAATGCATGTGTGATTTATGAAGTGAAATGCCATGTCCTGTGGCTCGGATTCCATATAAAAAGAGTTCCAGTAGCTCATGATCCCGAGATTTAAGGTCATGTAAAACTACAAGCTTCCTTCCTTCCCACCATCTGCAGCCACAAGATGATGTCCCGTGGCATACCACGAGGCCAAAGTTGGGATGTCCCTTCATAAGACCACGGCTGCTTTCTTTCCCACCCCCGCAGTGTAGCCATGCGCGTTTAATCGTGCACCACGATCGCAGCAAGTCTGGTGATTGGAGGGCCAAAATAAGCACCTACAGTGGCTATACTGGTTTTGGATTTCCCCGGATTCTTCCACGTGCTTTCCAAGCACATGCCGGGATAGTATCGTACTTGGAGTCCCGGAGCACCAACATCATTCACGACCCTAATAACTACAGCTACACATAACTTACTACTACAGTCATCACAGAAACACAGTTTATCAGACAAATCCAACACTCGCCCTACTACACGGGGCTGATATATAAATGTCCTAAGCCCCTAAAATTAATTAACAACAACCATCACAGCAGGCTTGCAAGTCTCTTCCATCATCATTGTCACCAAAAATATTCATTTACTGAACATCCTAAACAATTGGAACCCAATTTAGAAATAAAAGACATTCAGTAAAGATATAATCTTGTAGGTACTAGGATTAGGTATTATAATAATAATAAATTATATTTGATGCTGGCGACTGGAAACCTTTTATTCTCTCTTGCAATCTTTTTATGCCAACAGAAAGAAAAGCACACAAAACTCGTACAGAGCAAAGAATCAATCAAATAACTCTAAGTTCTCCAAAGAGCTCTTCGCTTGTGGCCTCCACACACTCCCTCCCCAGTGGTAACGCTAAGGAAGCGACGAGGGAATGTCACTCGTCTGCCAACTCTTGTGGTGACATTGGGAAGAGGCTCAGGATGTTTCAGAGGAGTAGCTGGATCCGGAGGTGGAGATGTTGCGACAGTGTCCGTTGTCAACGTTGATTGGGGTTCCTTAAGAAGGAATGCTGGCTTGAGTCGATCTATGGACACCGTTTGCGAGCCTGATGGAGTCTCGATATTGAAATGTTTGTTATTCCTTGACTGAACACGATATGGTCCGTTGCACACTGGTTGCAGAGGGCGTCGGTATCCATCCTGCCGAATAAACACGTATTCACACTTCATTAGTTCTGGGTGAACAAATATCTTGTTGCCAGAGTGGTGCTCTGATTGCACAGGTTGAAGTGTACTGGTTTGTTCTTTCAGCTTGTATAAGAAAGTTGGAATATCTTCTGTATTTGAAGGTCCATTGAAGAAGTCTGAAGGCAGTTTAATTGGTGTTCCATAGGTCATCTCTGCTGGAGTAGTGTTGTGATTGGGGATGATGTAGGATCTCAGCCCTAGCCGAACTAATGGAAGTTTGGGGACCCAGTCGCATGTTAGGTGAGCTTTCAGAGATGATTTCAATTGCCGATGCCAGCGTTCAATCATCCCGTTTGCTTCCGGGTGGTATGCTGTAGTTTTGATATGTTGGACGCCAAGTGATTGCGTGAGACATCTGAAGAGTTCACAGTCAAATTGTCGTCCACGATCAGTAGTGATTGTATTGGGAACTCTGAAGCGGGCAATTCAGTTTAAGAGTATGGTGGATGCAATTGTTTCTGCGGTAATGTCTTTTATTGGAACTGCTTCAGGCCACCGTGAGAACCGGTAGATCATGGTGAGTACATATGTGTAACCTTGGGATGATGGAAGAGGTCCAACAATGTCAATGTTGACATGGCTGAATCGTTCTGTCACTTGCTCATATAGGCCGATAGCGCTGTGTGTATGACGCCAGACTTTTGCTCGCTGGCAAGGGACGCATGATGATGCCCAAAACTTGATATTCTTTTTCATCGACGGCCATACGTATCGTTGTTGGATGAGTTTGATCGATCATTTTACCCCAGGATGTGACAGGTTGTGGATGGACTCAAATATGCGATGACGAAATGCAGTAGGGATGATTGGTCTGAGCTTGCCGATGGAATTGTTACAGATAAGTTCATGGTTATTGGGTAAAGGAAACACCTGGAATTTCAGAGAACATGCGCTTGATTGCTGCAGATGTTTCAATTCCTCATCTGTAGCTTGTGCTTTGGCAATCTCCTCCGTAGTAAAGCGTAAAGGAATACTGATGGAAGAAATTCGAGAACAAGCGTCAGCAGCCGAGTTATTTGTTCCTTCCACATACCTAATGTCAGTGGTGAACTGCCCTATAAAGCTCATGTGGCGTAGTTGCCGAGGGGTAGCTTTGTCGGGTCGTTGATTAAACATAATTGTCGAAGGTTTATGATCCGTGTGGATTGGGAATTCTCTACCTTCTAGCATATGTTTGAAATGTTTCACAGCTGAATACACAGCAAGAAGTTCTCTGTCATAAGTCGAGTAGTTCTTCTGTTTGTCGCTGAGTTTCCTTGAAAAGAACGACAAGGGTTGGAGAATATCTCCTCTAACTTGGTGAAGTGAAGCACCCATAGCAAAGTCAGAAGCGTCTACCATCAAAACCAACGGTAGTTCATAGGAAGGATGTGCGAGAAGAGCTGCATTAACAAAACTGGTCTTCAAATCTGAGTATATCGTTTGAAGTTCATTTGTCCAAGTAATTTTTCTTTTGTCGTTCTTCTTTGCTCCGTGAGTGATGTCAAAGAGTTTAGCCTGCATATTGGCTGCGTGAGGAAGTGCTCGTCGATAGAAGTTGATTCGTCCTAAGAAACGACGCAAGTCTTGGATTGTTTCCGGTAGTGGATAGTCTTTGATTGTTTGTACGCGATCTGGCAATGGAAGGATACCATTGGCAGAGATCAGGTAACCAATAAATGGCACTTCTGTCACTCCAAGGATGCATTTCCTAATATTGATGTTAATATTGACTGACTGAGGCGCTTAAATAATAAATACAGGTGCCGTTTATGTTCATCTTCACTGGAGGAAGATATGAGTATATCATCGATGTAGCAGTAGGTGAAATCAAAATCTCGTAGAATGTTATCCATATATCTCTGAAAGGTCTGTGCTACATTGCGTAATCCAAACGGTAGGGAAATAAATTCAAACAGTCCGAAGGGGATTATTACTGCAGTCTTCGGAATATCGTCAGGATGAACTGGTATGTGATGGTATGCGCGTAGGAGATCGATCTTGGAAAATACTTTTCTTCTATCCAGCTGACTGTTGAAGTCTTGTATATTGGGTATTGGGTTGCGATCAGGTTGAGTGATGTTGTTCAATGCCCGATAATCACCACAAGGACACCAAGATCCGTCTCTTTTGGGTACAAGGTGGAGAGGACTTGCCGAACAGCTGTTCGAAGGTCGACAGATTCCCATATTGATCATCTGCTGAAATTCTGCCTTGGCAGCTGCAAGTTTCTTTGGTGGTAATCGCCGTGCCTTAGCTGAGACTGGATGTCCAGTTGCTATGATGGGGTGCATCACACTGGAATGAGGACTTGAAAAATTCATTCGTTCTTTCAGGAGATCAGGGAACTCTTTGATAATTTCGGCGTAGTTTTGATCTGGAGGGATGGTATGGAGTGATTCGATCACTTCTGTTTTGATCAAGGTAGCTGGTGAGGAGAGGTTAGTCGTGCTGTCTATGACACATCTGTCCTTCAGGTCGATTAGCAGGTTGAAATTGTGGATAAAATCAGCTCCAATTATAGGTGTTTGTACTTCTGCTATCAGAAAATTCCAACAGAAATGTCTGCGTAAACCTAAATCTAGTTTGAGAAGTCGCTCACCATATGTTTTGATTGGACTGCCATTGGCGGCATACAGTTGCCTTTTTGACACTTGCCTTTGTTCCTTGAAAGAAGTAGGGAGTACGTAGATATCAGCTCCTGAATCTATGAGGAATTTGTAGCCAGTTAATTTATCAATAATAAACAAGCGGCGCGATACCAAGCTCCGATCACATGCCGCGTCCAGTGGGGAACGTGTTAGTTGTCCGGCACACTGACGTTGCAACGATAGGAGCAAGGGCTAGTGCATTTCTTAGCCCTATCTCCAAACTTAAAATGATACCAGAAAAATGATTTGTTTGGGTTATATCTACTTGTTGGTGTTTTGGAAGGTGACCTTGAGTCTCGCGATCTAGATTGAGATCTGGTTCTCAGTTCGTTGACACTTAAAGTTAACTGAGAAATCTGCGCTTCAATGCGTGAAAGTCTGTCTGTTTCTAAGTTGAGGTTAGGTTGGTCTCTAAAACTTTGCTGCGTGGCATGGGTACTGTATATGTTGTGTGTGGGAGCTGAAAATTCCATTATTTTGTCGGCCATTATTTCCAAATTGTCCAACATATCACTACTTGACGCTAATATAGAACGCACATTGACGGGTAGCCGCTGGATAAATATCGTGCGTAAGAAATCGTCCTTAACTTGTGTTCCAGTCAAATTTCTCATTTACCTAAGCAATTGGGACGGTTTTTTGTCTCCTAAGTCTAATTCCGTCAGAAGCTTGTTAACGTTACGTCCCTCCGATTCTTCGAACTCTTGGACAATCCGTATTTTTAATTCGGAGAAAGGCGTATTGGACATGGGCTTGCACAGAAAATCAGATATTAATTCAGCTACATCGGCATCTAACGCACCTAGCACATGATTGAACTTGGTAAGTTCAGCCGTTATCCCAGCTACAGCAAACTGCGCTTCTATTTGCTTGGCCCAAACCTTAACGTTCTTGCGCCAGATAGGAGGAATTTTTACTGCGACACGGGCTATCTCCACGTCGTTTTGAGACACTGGTCCTATCTGCAATGACTGCCCTAGTAATTCTTCTTCGTTGCACGACATCACGTCGGTGTCACCAATTTAGGTACTAGGATTAGGTATTATAATAATAATAAATTATATTTGATGCTGGCGACTGGAAACCTTTTATTCTCTCTTGCAATCTTTTTATGCCAACAGAAAGAAAAGAACACAAAACTCGCACAGAGTAAAGAATCAATCAAAGAAGTCTAAGTTCTCCAAAGAGCTCTTCGCTCATGGTCTCCACAATCTCTTATAATTGGTTTAGTAATAATAATAATAATAATAATAATAATATATTTTTAGTCAGATTTTTTTTTTCGGGGATGTCGAGATTCTTGAATGTTGTGTTCACAGAATTTCATGTACGTGCCATCGTCATAGGGCTATCCAATTGGTTCGTCTTCATTTATTACATGACTGAGCCTAGATCGAACCATCGAGAAGGATAGCGCTCTACTACCAAAGCTACACAGCCTCGCTATCATTAAATTGTTAGTCTTATACAGTACATATAACACATTGCTGGTACATAAAACATAACTATACGGGCTTCAGGGAACCAAAGTATAGTTACTGAAACAGCCACTCCTAAGCTGGAAAGTCGAAATCGATACCCATGATTTTCCAGACGATTCGGTTTGTTGAGGGAACTACTGCTTCTTCATTAGTTTGTACAGTTGAGTATCCAGATCCAGTTCTTTAAGGCCTTGGAGCAAGGTACTTGGGATCACGCCCGTACTTGAGATATTGATAGGTATGGTCTCTACCCGTTCTACATGCCATTGCCTTTTGATAGGGCCGTCGAACTCACTATATTTGCTTTATGGTTATTATTATGTACATGTGGTACCGTACTAGTATTAAATCTCGGAAATAGTTTCCAATTATTTCCCACTTCTACACCAGGCAAATGCCGGGACGGTTCCTAACTTAAGGCCAGGCCCGCCTTCTTCCCAATCCTCACCTGAATTACAAATACCCACATTAATACAGAAAGCACAAAAACACAGGTAATCCGACAAATTATACACACACCCAACTACATCGTCAAGCCTCACAAAGAAAGTATATTACTGCCGTCTTAAATGCTACTGTAGTTCTGAACAGAAGACGGGATATCGGAGATTCGTCCGACTGTATTTCTTTAACATGTCGGAAGCCAACGACACACCAGGGCTGATTATCGAAATTATTTTATCCTTACATCAACATCAATGAATGACTTTCATACTTACAAAGTAGGCTACACAGTATTACCTGACCTAACGTCCCAAGCCATTGTGTGTGATTTCAAGAACAACATCAACAACAGCAATACAATTTTTTTTACGGATTGAGTACCACTATCCTTATAACAGCTGATACCACCCCTCAACTGGTGAAGTCAATGCTCCGATTACGCAAGACTTCCCCTCCGCGCGTCCTCCCAACTCACCCCGCCTCGTTTTTCCCAGACTGCTTTTCCACCTTCTGCTTGATGAGATTCTGAACAACATACAAACATGGACTTTTTAATGTTAAATTTTCAAGTTAATGATAGGAGACATATATTTTTTATCTAGGAAGCTTAGAATAGTCCCTTCCATCACCAGTGTAACGGACATTATTTATATGAAGTAGGCTACACAGTATTACCTGTCCTAACGTCCCAAGCCATTGTGTGTGATTTCAAGAACAACATCAACAACAGAAACACAAATTTGTATATGTTGATAAGGACAAACGGGTACAACTATCCTTTCCGTATATTTATTGGGAATTAGGCTACATGTTCTTTACGGAACAACTTGTTATTCTAAACTCATTCTCTTTTCCAAGCAATCAGAAATATAACTAAACGTTAACAAAGAGTTTCAAGTAACTGCATTTTAGGGGATAACATTGCAAAATCTATTAAAATCAACCTTAGGGGTTGTGAGTTATCATTACATCAATGTGTGTCTAAAAGAACAATATTGCTGAGGCTACAATCATAAGCGTAGAAAGGACCGTCAATAATTGCTATTCTCAGGCTATTTTCATTTATAAAAAATAGGCTTATGAGATCAACTTTTGTCCCTGTGTGCATGTGTGTGCGGGTATTGTGTGTATATGTATGTGTGCCCCCCTCCCCCCCCCCTCGTAATAAAATCTAAACGGATAGAGCAATTGCAATAGTATTTTGTCCGATCACCACCTTTCCCTTCAAATTTGATTACGTCTCACCAATCTAACATGGCGGCTGAGCGAAATATTTCACCGGTATTCCATATCATCGAAACTGTTACTGATAGCACACTAAAACTTTGAACGGTGATAAAGAGCATCACCAAAAGTTCACCTATGTGGATTTTAAGAACCTGTTAAGTACAAAACGAACACTGTGGCCAAGCGAAGTTGAAACGTTTAAATTGACTCTTCTCGCGATTTAACCATCCGAGCGCAGTTAAAATTGTACAGCAAATGGTCATAAGTTACACATGCAATTCACTGGCACCTAATTTAGTTCAATTGTATAGGCCTACATAACATCAAGATGGCGGCAGTGCGAAACCTTAAAATTAAGCAGTAATGATAAAGGCTTTTAACATATGTAGGATATATGAAAATAGGCTATTTAGTTCTTCCCGGAACTGTTTGTTTTAATTTGATTTGTGTTCGGTGACTCGTTAGCAGAAAAATATTCTATCCTAACATTTACTTGGATTTACTGTAAACATTTTTTAAACGCTTATCCTCCCAGTTCGGTTTCACCCACGGACTCTGCAAGGGATCATTCCTCTACCGTCGCAAGGACGGTATCTGGAAGCTGAACATACCTTGTCAGCAGATACAACTGGGAATGGTGACAGGCAACCGCTAAGGGTCAGGGAAGGGATTTTGAAAGGAAGTCGGCCATGGACTTGTTGAAAGGATTCATCCTGGCATTTTTCTGGTAGTAAAAATAGGAAACCACGAAAACCATTTTCAGGACGTCCAAAGTGCGAATCTAACTCACGCTCTTCCGATGCCAGCGAGGCACGAGCTAGCGCGTTAGTGCTCCATGCCACCGTGGCCGGTTATTGTGAGAATACCAGTGAATAATAGACTATAGATACCCATCTCAATCTCAATCCTAATCTCATCAACATCGTCGTCAAGCTGCTTGCCTCTCGCCTACACGGACTGGGTTTGATTACCAGTTAACGTATGTGGTGTTTTCAAGATAATATATCATGGTTCCGATTCCCAGTTTTGAAAAGGTGATCAATTGTATTGTGATCGCGAGATTGATGTAACATAAAACTTATAGTTTCTTCCTTTCTCTTGTTATTATTATTATTATTATTATTATTATTATTATTATTATATCATTATTGTTAATAACTCCTGGCTAATATCAGGTTCAAATGGACCATCGTCACGTCCTCCCAACTCCTTTCCGTATTTCATTTATCTTCATTCGTTTAATTTTTCATTAACTCTGCTCATATGGTTGGCGTCAGGAAGGGCATCCAGCCATAAAATTACATTCACAAAGAGATTATTAAAATAATTTCAACAAGTAATAAACTGTGTGTCTAGGCTAATGAAACACAATATTTCTAGCATTTAAGACGATTTTTTTAAACGAATTTCTACAAGAACAATGTCTCAAAAGATATAGCCTAGAACAATATCTGGAAAGACTGAAAAGGTTAATCTTAAAAACTTAATCGTAACTTAAATAAGTTCTTCTGCCCAGTGAGAAGTGCCATTAACAGCGCACGCAAAGGAACCGGGCAATTCGTATGCACGTATGTAGTTTTCAGCGTAATTGTTTCTGTTAATTTATGTCCGTCTTAATTTAACAGTGGAACAAGGCGACACTGTGTCTAATTACTGGTGGAGTTCAGTCTTGTTCATTGGCTAGAGAGTTTATATCCGTGAGTGAATGATGGTACACCTCTACCCCAACTTTGTGGTGTAGCCAACATACGAATGAGTAGGACTATGGAGAGTAGTCTACTGTACGCGAGCTTCTCAAGACGCGACAAGTAGAAATCTGTTTAATTCCTTTCGCCCCTTAGTATTTTGACGTAATTTATGGCTTTCCGTCATGAGAGGATCACCAACAAGCAAAATAGGTAAGAGGCAAACCTTTCGCTATTTCTTTATATAGTCGCTACCAATATTGATACATTTGTCGAAGACCTCCTCGTGGTGTAGCAGCTAGCGTTATTGTCTCTCGCCCCGGAGGTCCGCATTCCATTCTCGGCTTTGCCAAGAAATTTTAATTCTGGTTTTAGGGCAGGAACGGGGTACACTCAGCCTCGTGAGGCAAAACTAAGTAGAGGTGAGTTCGATTCCCACCTCAGCCATCCTGGAAGTAGTTTTTCCATTGTTTCCTATTTCTACTCCAGGCTTATGCATAGTCGCCTCCCACACACACCTACCCAATTTTAATACATACACTTATACATCCATCACAACAACATAGGTTATGAGACGGATATCACAGTCACCGAAGTACACAGGGCTACATGACCAAAATATTGCAAATCCCCTGTATGAATCAACAACAATATCTTTTATAAAGATCTGGAAGAAATGGACCATTTAACACGATGATTACCATACGTCTCATAACAAACGACAAAAGATATAGGCCTACCGTATGTTTAAATGCAACACTTAAAAAACAGCTCTGAGCGTTCTCCGGAAATAAAATAGGAAGTCTTATTTTCCGACACACCCTTCAATTATTGTAAGAAAGTATACCAAACATTTTGGCTTTATAGAAGAAGGAAAGGAAGGAAGGAAGCTTGTAGTTTAACGTGACCGTTAATCTTGAGATCATGAGCTACGGGACCTCCTTTTAACGTGGAATCCGAACCACAGGACATGGCATTTCACATCGAAAATCTCACATGCATTGACCGGGAATCGAACCCGGTCCACCTTGGTGAGAGGCCAACAGCTTGACCGCTGCGCCACCACGCCCTCGTATAGAAGAAGAGAATAACATATCAAGGTTTGGGCTTGGTTTCAAGGTTCCAGAAACTGTCCAGAAATATAGGAGTATGTTTCTACTGGCAATGTTTGATTCCAGATTCCATGTATAAGAAATGCAAGCCTTGCGAGACTTAATCTCGGAAAAATCCTCGTATCTGGAACTCATGAGTCTTTTCCCTGTAAATTAAAAATTAATCTTTTCTACATAAAAACATGTAGAGCTTTATCCTTCAGTTGTTGTAGAGGAATTGTAATTCATCATACAGCTAAATACTAAGTAACTTAGTTTGCGTTGATGGAAATTAGCCACAGTTGAACAAAATTATATTTATTCACGTTAATTTTACTCCATATGCATGTCTAGTGCTCGCTATTTGGCACAGCTCCAATTTCATATACAGGAAAAGTAAATTACCAGCGCTCTGAATGTAATATGTGTGGCTTCCATTGCGAGACGCCACCTGCTGGCTGAGGTAGTGCTTGTAGGCCTACTTGATGGACAATGTGTGATCATTTGTGATGAATAACACCTTTGTGCATGACTGCGTCATGATAGTTTTGCATGTCATTCTGAGGTGATATTAATGGCTTCACAAATTCGTAATGTAAGTTCCGATCACGGAGTGATTAGTGTCAATATAGTACTGATACACAAACTTCTACCGCGTGAACACACGTTCCAAAGGCGAATAATTCTATGAACCTCATTTGAAATGTAATGTTGTTGCTTCAGTAAGGTTGTTGTTTATTTTGTTGACTGATTTAGCTGCTATGCAACATCGTGGTCATGTAGCCCTGTGTTGTTGGGTGTGTGTGCGAATTTTTTCTGAATACCTGTGCTATTGTTATGGCTATACTAGTAAGTGTATTTGTAATTCAGTTGAGTATTGGGAAATAGGCAACCGTGGCCGTATGTTTGCCTGGAGTAGGAATGGGACATCACGGAAAGTGACATCCAAGATGGCTGCTGAGTTTTGCCTCACGAGACCAAGTGTACCCCGTTCCAGACCTCGGACCAAAATTAAAATTTCTTAGCAGATACGAGATCTCCGAGTCGACAGCTAAGAATGCTAGCCACTACGCCACGTGGTGGTTGCTTCAGATGAAGGCTAGGCACTTATTCCGTTATCAGTGCTGCATACTTGTTCGTGTAATATTTTCTGTGCATCCAGCAGTGTGTTAAACTGTAATCACTTGGGTCTGGAATTGAGGTAGGTGCTCAAAGTACTGTATCATGCCTGGAGTCATTCTGGTCTCAACAGTGGAACTGAGAACACTGAATCTCGTGAGGATAACTGAGAAGAGGTGTGTTCGATCCTCAACCAAGTCGACTGGCCTCATGGCTCAGAGGTAAAGTTCTCGCTTGCTGGTCGCAAGGTTGCAGGTTCGTATCCTGGCGCAGTCAGTTGGCATTTGAGGGTGCGCAAATGTGAGGGTGCCGTGTCAGTAGATTTACTGGTACGTTAATGATCCCCTTCGGGGCAAAATTCTGGCACCCCGACGTCTCTAAAATCCAGAGTAGTTAAAAGGGACGGTAAACCAATAACATAATTATTATAATTAACCAAGTCATCTTCGAATCGGTCTCCCGTGACCCCACTTCTACCCCTAACGAATTCCAGAGTGGTACCTAACCTGTGATTTCGATATTCAATGGGGCAAGAGTAAAATCACGGTTGTTGAAATACAGGCCAACTAATATAGAATGGTAGAGATAACGTGCTCATGGTAATACAATTAGCGTATAGGTTTGGGTAACTTACTGTCTGATTGAACCAAAGCAGAAATTGTTCCATCTTATAAACAAGGAAATATTCGAACAGTTACAGAGGTATTTATTGAATTAGTACCCCAGGAGAAGAGAACCCAGTCATTCTACAGGGTCATTATCTATGAGTGCCCCAATAAACACGTTAAGCTAAGCCGGCTTTGACTGGCGCAGATCGCAGGCGCACGTACACGGTTCAGCCAGTGGTTGGCGCGCTCCGCTGACTCATATCGTTAGTTCACACGTGTTTTGTCATTCATATTGACGTTTATCTGCAAAGATCAGACGTTAATGTTACATGTTTAGTGTGTATTGAGATTACTGTGATTGTTGGTCATGCCTAGACACCAATTCACATTGCGCGAACGTGTGGATATTCATAATTCGTATATGAAAGGCAGAAAATATTGTTCTGAAACAAGGCGAAAATTTCGAATCAAGTTTCCAGGAAGACCTATGCCTAATGCCAATACAATTAGGAGGCTCGCTAAACGATTCAAGGAAACAGGCTCCGTAAATAATAAAAGAGTTGAAAGACAACGTTGTGTTCTTAGAGAAAAAAAACTTAGATGAGATTGTTGTCCATTCTTTCTTCATAAGATATCAGGTGTGTGTTACAAGGGAGGGAGGACATTTGCAGCACTGTAAGTAGGCTACACATTATTCAACATGTTTGGTAAACGTGTAAAAGTGCGCGCCACCACCAGCTGAACCGTGTACGGGCGTCCGCGATCTGCGTCAGTCAAAGCCGGCTTATTGTTAGCTTGCCGTGTTTATCGGGGCGCACATAGATAATGACCTTGTTGCATGGACATTTCTCGCATTGACTGTGAATAGTCTAATATGGATTAACATAATTGGAAGAAACAAAATTTTTAGGAAGCACCAGATTTCTTAGAATGCTACAAGATGAAAGGACAGTTGTGTGAGTGTTTTATAATTTGGAGTCTTTAAGGGTAACAATAATGAGCAACTTGAGGAATTATATTATCTAGATAAGACTATTACAATCAAAGGTAGCCTATTTATGAAAATTGGACTGCAGTAAGAATTGATGGCGAAATGAGGTTTTGGATTAAAGCATGTAGTTACAGCGCAATAATAGCCCTTTTGTGTATAAATCACAGGGAAATTTCACTTCACAGAATCATTCAAATCAGACAATAATGTTAAGTTATGAGTTGTAATGGATAATCGAAAGAAACAGTTGGTTGTTATAATCCTATTACAAACCCGTGCACCACTACTGTAAAGATGCAATATCACAAGCAGTTAAATTAAACTCGCTGATGACACTGGTGACACAGCCTGTTTTTGTGAAGTCTGTATTTCCCCTTTATAATGCCACCCTCGTGATTATGATTGCCTTTGCTTCCTATTTTCATGTTAAAGCAGTCTCTCTTAATTTAAGAGTATAGAGTATTTCCCAATGCATTCCTCTCTTGACAAGTGCCTTGGCGTTCAACACCAGTCTTGGTCAACGCTCCAATATTTCAGAGCAGCATGTGATGCGTACTGCCACGTAACTACAGTATAATATGTCGTTCTCACTTCTGTCGATCTACAAATGCAACAGAAATATCAGCAGTCATTCATTGGCATGTCTGATTTCCGTCCTCATAGACAGTCTCTTCTTCAACACTAGAATATCGGTCAGTGAGGGCGAATGCCACACAAATGATTGATTCCAGAGAATTTTCGAAAAGTATCAAATTGGTAACGGTACCAAATATCTGATTTTGTTACTAAACACTTTTCATGCGAGAACCATAGTAAATTGTGAAGAGACGCAGCTTGCAGTCGAACATCACCGACTGACGAGGTCCTCCTATTGGGTTGAGAGAATACATGTCTCTAGGAACCGACAATTAGTGATGTATTTTGTACGGTCCTTTCTGTGTGTGGAATCTCCAGGATGGTTTTATGCAGTACAGATCGATCTCTTTCAGAAGCCTCTCAGATTATCTACCATGTAAAATATGTTGTTGTTGCTCTTTCATTTGAGATGCTTGGACATCGTGGTCATACAGCCCCGTGCATTTGGGTGTATGCAGAATTTGTCTAATACTCTGTGTTATTGTGGTGTCTGTAATAGTGTGAGAATTTGAAATTCAGATGAAGATTGTGGAAGAGGCGGCCGTGGAGGCAACCATGGCATTAAGTCGGGAATCATCCCGGCATTCGCCTCGAGTAGAAGTGAGGGAACCATGGAAATCCACTTGCAGGATAGCTGAGGTGGTACGTGATCACCTCTTCTCATAATAATAATAATAATAATTTAATTTAATTTATTTATTAAATACTATTTATGTTACATTATTGTGATATGTCTCACGAATCTGATGACAGTACAGATTATCTGTGAGACATATTAATTATTATTTACAACATATATATAGATTATATTTCAGTACAAGAGTGCATGCATTTTTTTGTAATGTTAATGATAAAATATTAATGTAAATAATTAATGATACAAAAAATTACACTATGGTAGTTATATTAATAAATTTATCTTATTAGTTAATGTTTGGTTAAGTAATATTTTTAATGCGACTTATAGCTAGTTGTTTGCTGTTAATGTTTGTCAGTCCAGGTGGTAGTTCATTAAGTAGTGATGGTATAATATAATTTAGTCTCTTGAAACCATAGCTATTTATACATAAAGGTTTAACATGTTTAGTACTTGTTATGGCTCTTGTTTGTATGTTGTGAGAGACCTTATGCCTGAATCTTGGATCATGGTAGTAGAGATTCAGTATAGTAATTTGAAACAACTCTTTAATATTAAAATAAGGGATATCAGTGAAATATTTAAAGAACCTGTTTTGGCTATCTTGAAGATTATTAATTAAAGTTGTGTTTTGATTTCCCCAAGCTGCTATAGCATATCTTAATTTGCTTTCAATCAGAGCACTGTAAATTGTTTTGTAAGTTTTCCTATCTACATAAAATCGGAGATTGTAGAAGGTGTATAATAATAATGATAATAATAATAATAATAATAACAACAATGTTATGGGTTTCTCGTCCCTTTTAGAGACGCCAGGGTGCCAGAATTATGCTCCGAAGGGGACCTTTAACGTGTCAGTAAATCTACTGACACGGCTCCCTCGCATTTGTGCATTCTTAAACATCTGTTTAAAATTCTGGCACCCCGGCGTCCCTAAAGCTAGAGTAGTTAAAAGGGACGTAAAACTAACAACATTATTATTATTAATATAGATTTAAACACCCTCAAATGCCAACTGATTGCACCAGGATTCGATCCCGCTATCTTGGGGTCAGCAGGCAAGAACGTTACCGCTGAGCCAGTTCTGCCTCATGAGGCTGAACATGACTAAATATGTTGGCAGAGACTTAGAGAACCCGGAATTCCGGGGTGACAGCCAAGAATGCGATCCGCTACACCACGAAGTGGTCCCATGTAAGAGAGATGTTCTGGTTATAGAAAGAAACGTTGAACTGTGTGGTAAGCTTTAAGGTATGGAACGAAGCCTCTACATTAATTTCAGAATTCACTTTTTGGGGCCTGGTGTGAGAAAGGCTAGCCATCTGATGATCAATTATTTCGTTGTTGAAATTACTATGAAATTTCATGCCCACGTGCTGTATATTGGAACTAATACATATCGTTACTTACACAATTCAGAGATTAGGCAGGACAGAGCCTAACGATAGCTTAGCGAACTTTGGACAGAATTGACCTCATCTTAAGCAGTTACTTGTTGACTGGGAAAGCAATAGCCTCTCACCGCTTAAGCACACCCCAACAACTTCTGGGTCGCCTTCTGAGGTCTCGGGGTACGTATCGAGACTCGGGGGTACGTATCGAGACTCAGGATCCAAAGGTTTGTTGGCTGAGGGTTGGAACTGGATACACTCAGCCTCGTGAGGCAAAATTGAGGAGAGATGGGTTTGATTCGCACCTCTGCTGTCCTAGAATTCGTTTTCCGTGGTCTTCCACTTCTACTCCAGCAAGATGTCTGGATGATACCTGACTTAAGACTACAGCCACCTCCATTCAAATCCTAGCTTCAGTTAAAATTGCACATAATACTACAGCCATCACAATGACAAAGGTTATCAGACAGATTCCACACACGCACCCAAGTACACGGGGATTAATGATCACGTTGTTCCAAAGCCTCTAAATTAATGAATATGAGCAGCAATTTCTGGAGGTCCAAAGGAATTATTCTCGCACTTAATTTGGATGAATATATATATTATCAAGGGACGTTAACATAGAAATAGCCATTTTTCATTTTGACCACCTTTTATTAACTTGCAATAGGCTACACATCCAGCACTAACAAGGGAAGGTCACGGTATATTCATACATAGCGCATTTAATCAAGTGAGCAAATACACCTATACAAGCACCATACACATTTTAGCTGCTATGGACTATGTATTAGAAAAGGATATATCAGTCGTCAAAGTTACGATGAGAATACTGTATATTTGAATAATTTATTAAACAAATGGATTATATGAGACAAATAGTCAATTACATGAAAATAAACACTCTATAATAGAGTTTACGTACTTTACCCCACTATCGGAGGCAAAAGATATGCAAGTCAGCAATAATAGCAGACAGTTCTCACAGTGTGCATATTTGATGAAAGCAGGTTGATCACAGTGCTCATGTACACACTCTTCCGTTAATCCTTCTTCGAAGCAGTACTCCAAGGGTGTTTGGAATATACCAGGAAAGTCTTTGATGTAGCCGCAAATGCACATTTGATTAAGTTGGAGAAACGTGCTGCCGAGAACTGGAAATTCACAACGATTGAAGGCGTAAGAAGTGGTCTCTATGCCATATGTTAATGTCATTGTCAGAAGATACCATAATTGCATCTGTAATAAACTTCACAAACGTTCTTGTATGGACGGAAAAAGAAAACGTCGGCAGGTTGCACAATGCCTGTACACTTTGCTGGAATTAGATTCTTGATGAATTAAATGCCTTCAGGAACCGTAGAGTTGTATAGTTCGTCATCTCTATTGGCTGTCCAAGAGTCAACCAAAAGAAGGGCTTTAGTTTCGTCTTGAACACCACCTGTTCTCAGTACTTGTTCCAGGAAGAAATTTTAAATCCCTCTTTGTATGACCTATTCATACCTTGCTTGTCAATACTGTTTCAGCATAGCAGCTAAAACTTGTCAATGAGTTTTTAGTTCTCGTCAGTAATAAAACACAAATAGTTTTGTTCTATTCTCCACGACAACTACCGTGACCTTCCCTTGTAAGGAGTATACCGTCTTCTAAAACTCCTGTATATAGATTAAATAATGTTAAAGGACAGAATTTCCTGTTCCCCTGGTTATCAATCTCAGCTAACAATAAGAGGAAGTCACAGGAAGGGTTGGTTGTAACCAGGCACAGTTGGTAGTAGCCTAGTGTTTGCAGGTGATAATCGAGCGCCTGTCGGTCTTACACCCCGTAGGCTACTGGCTCAATCCCACTAAATGGGACCGTGAGGGCAAAAACACTCTTGTTTACAATAACACACAACTAATAGGGTATCCCTAACACGATAAACTGCGAAAATGAACACCTCGTTGTGTAGCTATTGTCTCTGAGGTCCGGGTTTGATTCTTGACTCTGCCATTCTTGTTTGCATGCTGTACACTCAGCTTAGTAAGGCAGGATCGAGAAGAGGTGGGGTTGATACCCTCCTCAGTCAGCCTTAAAATGGGATTAAACAGTTTTCCATTGATAATCCAATCAAATGGTACTTAACGTAACACCATAGCCGCTTCCTCACACAAGTAATAATAATGTTATTGGTTTTACGTCCCTTTTAACTACTGAGGCTTTGAGAGCCGCCGGAGTGCTGGAATTTGGCCCCGAAGGGGATCCTGACCGTCCCAGTAAATCTACTGACACGGCTCCCTCGGATTTGCGCACCCACAAAGGCCAACTGACTGCGCCAGGATTCGATCCTACAACTTTGGGAACAGCAGGTGCACCCGGCAGCCAGTCACTCACACAAGTACACGATGTTGCAAGCTCCTAAAATGAAAGACGAAGACGCCACAAACACCCCAGCCATGGGAAATAAGCTTACAATGGTAAAAGCACACTATCCGGCCAGTAATGTATCCTGAGACCCTTTGACCCAAAGCCTAGCTTGCTATCAACGTAAGCACGAAAACATAAATAATAATTATATTAATAATAATAATAATAATAATAATAATATGGCTTTAACATCTCTTTGAACTGATGTGGCGTTAGTGACGCAGGGGCGCCGAAATTTCACCTACCTACATTTTATTTATGTGATGAAAACAAAATTCGGTGGCTCACTGTAGAGACTCTACATACTATATTTAGTTGTAGGCCTAGTATATCTCTGTTACTTCAAAACAAGACATCTCTGAAATGTTGAGATTAGCTTAAAATTATATTTGTTTAAAAAAACAATGCTGAACTCATTTGGGGTCAGTTATATCATATTGGTTTTTAGCCTATGTTAATTTATGAAAAGAAATAGGCTTATGAGTCAAGTTCACCTTTTGTCCGTGTGTGTCTGCGTATGTGTGTAAGTGTCTCCCTAATACAATCTAAACGACCAATGTTATTTCAATGAAACTTGGTAAGTACATACTAACACTTTGTCCGACCTCGACCGGGCCTCTCAAATTGTAATGTGTTTCACCAATCCAACATGGTGGCCGCGCAAAATTATTTCACTGACATGCTCTATCTCCGCAACAGTTTCTGATATCACCATCAAAATTTGTTCGGTGATAAAGGGACTACTATAAATCCATCAATGTGACTTTCAAAGACCTGTTAAGTTCCAATAAAACATGGCGGCCAAGCGAATTTGAAACATTTAAATTGACTTTTCTCGCGACTTAACCATCCAAGCGCAGTGAAACTTGGTACGGTAAATGTTTATCCAAATTCTAATCTACTGGTATCTAATTTAGTTCAATTGTTATCATAACGCCAAGATGGCGGCTGTGCAAAATTTTTTAATTAATGTTTATTCCTTGTGTCTTAATTATGCGAACAAAGTGAACGTTCGAATAATGAGCCTATGCAATAGTCTTTATTTAATGGTGCAGAACTCTATGGCATACATATATAAAAATCCAACATTGCGGCCGCGCGAAATATTTCTCCGGCATTCTATACCTTCGAAACTATTCCAGATATCACCCTAAAATTTCGTTTGGTGTTAAAAAATAAAAATTTAAGTTCACCTAGCCTATGTGATATTAGAAATTTTGTTATGTACAAAACCAACATGGCAGCCAAGCGAAGTTAAAATATTCAGATAACATTTTCTCGGGATTTAATTGTCCGAGCATAGTGAAACTTGGTACAGCATATAATTATACATGCTTTAAGATGCTGGCATCTAATTTTATTCAATTGCTTAAATAACCTCAAGATGGCGGCTATGCTGATTTTAAAAAAGTGTGTCCTAACCAGGTGATCGAAGTGAACGTTTGAATAATGAACCTAAGCATTAATCTTCATCTAATGATACATAACTCTTTATAGAACAATCTATCATGCCGATCATCTGAAGTACCGGTATTTAGACGGTTCTCAATATCTGCTATTGACATAAGTTCACCTATGGGTCTTTTAATAACCAGGTGAGCACAAATCCAACATGGCGGCGACGCGAAACTTAAATAGTTATATGGATTCTTCTCGTGACTAAATTATCCGAGCGCAGTGAAGCTTGGTACGGCAAATATATGAAAATAGGCTGTTTAGTTCTTCACGGTACTACTTGTCATCCTTGCATTTACTCCAGCTGAGATATTTTAATGGCATTTTCAATAATTCCTTATGAATTCAAAACGTATTGGTCGTGTTCTGATTTCTTCATATTACTCAGAATCGAAAGTATAATGCATTTCATTCGCCAATGGGACTACCAAAAGGTCAATATATTACGCAGTATTATTTAAGAACGACAATATGAAAAGTAAAACTAGCTTGGAAAGAAAATAATAAAGAGGGAAAAGTTTTGTTAGACCCTTTCTTCAGTTAGTTGAGAATAATAAGACGAGGTTGAGGGGAGAGGAGTTCTGGTATTTCGTTACAGGAAGTGGCGGGGTGGAAGTAAAACATAACTGGTAGTCCAATTTGAAATTCATGGCAAGAGAAGTTATTTCAATTACTACCAACCTATACATACACCAAGTCTCGTTTCTATTTTCTCTTATTTGCAAACTGAATGGGAATGAGGTGCTGTATATTACAACCAAAACGGAAGAGGAAGGGAGATAGACAGAGAATAAGAGAAAGGTCGTCATGCGAAGGAAAACTTCTAACTGAGGAATTGAAAAATCAGAAGTCACTCCATGCAAGGAGCAAGATAACTTGACGAGTTAACATCAGGGAGTAAGGAACGGCAAAAGTAACTGGTAACACACAGAGGTGTCGAATAAGCTTGCTCAGTCATAATCAGGAGTATTTCACTTAACTCGCAGTTAAACGGAGGGCTTATAAATACAGCGAAGACAGTGTAGGCCTGCGTGTTTGGTTGAAGTCAAGTACTAGAGGAGAAGAAATCTTAGCAAGTTATACTGTTATATTATGGAATATATTATTTCTTGAAGTCATCCATCTGACGTATATCAATACTGTATGCAACTTTGTTCACAAAATACGGATAATTCTCCCCCAGTACAGAATAAACACGATGTCCCTCAATTGAAACAACAACAACAACAAATTAGTTCTTCCTACCTGGCATCTTATGTTCTTGTGTTTTCTCCCTCCTGACAACACCTTCGTTCTGTTTGAAGTGATTTTCACACCATATCCCCTACATTTCTGTTCATGTTCTAACATGTTGGCTTGTGAGCTTTTGGCAGTCTGTCATTACCGCCATGTAATCAACAAAAGTCAGACTGCTTAGCAGGTTTCCACCTAATTGAATCCCACAAAACAAGATTATGTCCCTCATCAAATGATCCAAATATAAAATAAACAGTTACGGTGAAAGTTTACAGCCTTGTATCACTTATTAAAAACTTTACACCAACCTTATCCTTCCCTGAGCTCTCACAGCAGCCTGATTATAAACATAAGCCTTCCCCCTAATCCCTTGGGGTGCTCTGCGCATTAAAAACTTCAAACTTTTATTTTATTTTCCAATGTCAGTGGGGTCTGTATTCTTACCTGTTCTGCTCTTATAACATGGAGATGAACGAAGCAATTCGGAAAGTGCTCTGAGTACAGTTTCGAGATAATACAGTTTGTTATTATTTGAACTACTATATTTGATGTCACCAAAATTAGGTTCACGGCTCATATTATTTAGTTGTTAGCCATCCGTTGCTTCATTGAGTCAGAACTTTACATGAGATTAATAATTATTTTCTGGTTTAGGGCATAACATCTGTTACAATTGGGTGCAATCATGTTGACCGAATGAAAAGCATTTATATTTCGTTTACTAATGCAACAATAAAAAATGGCTTCCAACACAATAGTATTCTTATTATTATAGTAGTCGTAATACTATCAGTTGTACATTGTAGTATTAATAGTAGTATAGTGCAGTAGTAGTAATTCTTAGTTGATGGATTTATTGAATTTTAAATGCATTTTCATTATCTAATCCTGTTCACGTAGCTTTTGAGGAAATATCCACTTACATCGAGAAGTGCACAATAAAGGAAAACTGTTCTCAGTTTGATCATAATCACAGAATTACTCTTATTAACTTATCCCATAAAAAAGTACAATAACACAGGAACATTTAAAAAAATAGGAACATGCTCGTAAAATAATCCATTGTGAACAAAACGGAGGGTGACCGAGGCAAATATGCGTGCATTCCACTTTCCTGCTGCAAAGGCTAATAGTCCTGTTGGCTAGAAAGTGGTTCCATTACAGCTGCCCGATTGTATAATTACAATTTATTGGCGCTTGTGATTTTTCCAATTGCATGACCGAGCACGTTTTCAAACTTCGCACCAATTACTGACTCTGTCGATTACAGGTTGCAATGTATCACAATCTCCGTGCAAAGCATTGCATCGCTGGTCAATAAATGTTACGCGTGACACTGTATTAAATACAACCAGAGTGCAAAATGCAAAATGCAGAATAAATTCCAATCTTACTCTCCGCAATGTTCCATCATATACAGGGTGAAATTGCTACCTGAGTTCAACTGATGATGTAAGGAACCATTCTCAAGAAATTATCACAGCAAACACCACACCAATTCATAGTTGTATGAAAATAATATTAGAGGCCTACACGATATTGTGAACGGCTGTTTCTGAGAAAACGTTTCTGCCCATCCCCCATCTCAGACTTCAAAGGGCATATGGTGTACATGCTTACCGATCCTCCAATCGAAGAGGGCCGAAACTTCGTCAAACTAGTAATTATCCACACACAAGAGTGGAAAGGAAGCTCCTTCGTCGTTAACCTTGAAACATAAGTCGTAATATCAGAAGCCAAAATATTCCATCCCATCACTACCAAGAAAATTTCTTGACGTTCCCGCTTGGGTTCGTGATGAAAATTTCACGTATGAAATAATTAGCTCTACTAGATCTCGTAACCTCCACGTTTTGGAAATATCATTCATCTCTTGCTTAGCAGACTTCTGAGTTACAACTTACTGGATAAGATATTCTCTCTAAGGCAGAGCAATTTCTCAACAAATAATCACTGGAGTGACAAATCATTGATATGCCCACTATAATATTATCTTTTTATTTGCAACTCCACGTTTAAAATCATAATACACGATGCGAATTTAATAACGTTGTATAGAAGTTAAATAAGTTATTGTACTTCAGTCCTACGTGTAATAAGATTAATATTAATCATAAATAATAGCTCTGATAAAAGATACTCTCATTCCGAACATTCGTCTTAAATAAGCTTATTTTATTTAACCATTGACTACATACGTACTTTTCAATGGCATTAACATGAGTGTGAAGTCTTAGACACCGCTTCAAATTAATGCGACTATGGAAACGACGGCTCGTGAGATAAACTGCTGGCAGTTCGTCTTTGATTAACTTCACCTTCAACAACTCAGTAACACAATCATATTTTCTGTTCTTTTTTTAATATTTAATGAACCTTCAAACCTTCAGATTACAGTCGGTGTAACTACAGTTGTTCAAATTGCACAGTTTCATTCAAAATGGATTGACTGCGTGGCTCAGTAGTAACGTTCTCGCCTGCTGTTCCCAAGTTTTCAGGATCGAATCTAGGCGCAGCCAGTTGGCATTTGAGTGTGCGGAAATGTGAGGGAGCCGTGTCAGTAGATTTACTGGAAGGTCCCCTTCGGGGCGAAATTCCAACACCCCGGCGTCTCGAAAAGCCGCAGCAGTTAAAAGAGACGTTGAACCAAGTAGTGGGATGGGTATAGAGCTGCTCCACTTTTTATTGAGCCACCCTCGTATCGGCCCCGAACCTGATATCTCGCTAACCAAACATGGGATTAGAACATACAGGGTGTCCTAGCACTCGTAGTGACGCCCCCTACTTTCCTATAGCCTCTTTATTTAATGAAAAGACCAAAACTAAAAGGTCATTCGCGAGTAGTGGGGTGGTGTTGGTTTCCTCAAGTCGCGCTCGTGCTTGAATATGTATGCCTATGTTGGGAAAGGGTTAGGAGGTGGGGGAGGAGTAGGGTCGAGTGAGGGGTCGTTTAGATGGTATTTTTTCCGCTCTAGGTGATGGTGAGGTTATTTTTTAAAATGGATGGAATTGGGAAACGCTATTTGGGGTAAACGTGTGTTTTTTGACATTATGGCGATGAATGTTTTTTTATACGCATGCGCACTTGAGGAGTTTTGTAAGAGGGCGGGCTTTTTAAATGATGATATATAAATGAGTGTTTTTTAAATATGTATTGAAAGAAACCAAAAAAAAAACTAATAGGTCATCGGCTTTTTACTATCTCGCTAACCAATAATCGGATTTAAACCTATGGGGTGTCGTAGGACTCGTGGTGAAATCCCCTTTTCTATGGACGGGGCATATCCACTCCAAAATAAAAACTACCCTTACCCGGGGGGTTGAAATAGTAATATTTTTTGTATGTGCGCGCACGGACGGCTTTTGTCAAAAGGACCTAACTACACGTTTGTTAATATTTTCTGAACCCCTCATGGGATTTTGCCATAGGCAGTATCCTAGCCCTGGGGATGACGCCCCGTTTTTGAATGTAGGATTCATTTTTGTCGAAAGGGCCTAACTACACTTTTGTTCATATCTCGCGAACCAATCATGCTAGGGACTTGTATGAGGGGTCCTAGCACTTGGGGCAACATCCCCTGTTTGGGGGTGAAACTACCCCCCAAAATTGAAAAATCCATATCTAGGAAACGAAGAAGCCTAAAATTAGGTGTGATAGCTCAAAAAATAGGGGATGATATGGGCTTTTACCTCGATTGATCATTTCACCCCTAAAACAGTAAATAGTTATGTTATGGGGGAAAAAACGTGTTAAACACCTAAAAATGATAAATGAACCTAAGATCTTTTGTTTTTGATGAAAAATAGCAGGGGGGTGAAACTACCCCCCCAAAATTGAAAAATCCATATCTCGGAAACGAAGAATCCTAAAATTAGGTGTGATAGCTTAAAAAATAGGGGATGATATGGGCTTTTACCTCGATTGATCATTTCACCCCTAAAACAGTAAATAGTCATGTTATGGGAGAAAAACGTGTTAAACACCTAAAAATGATAAATGAACCTAAGATCTTTTGTTTTTGATGAAAAATAGCAGGGGGGGTGAAACTACCCCCCCCCAAATTGAAAAATCAATATCTCGGAAACGAAGAATCCTAAAATTAGGTGTGATAGCTTAAAAAATAGGGGATGATATGGGCTTTAACCTCGATTGATCATTTCACCCCTAAAACAGTAAATAGTCATGTTATGGGAAAAAACGTGTTAAACACCTAAAAATGATAAATGAACCTAAGATCTTTTGTTTTTGATGAAAAATAGCAGGGGGGTGAAACTACCCCCCCCCCCCCCAAAATTGAAAAATCCATATCTCGGAAACGAAGAATCATAAAATTAGGTGTGATAGCTTAAAAAATAGGGGATGATTAGGGCTTTTACCTCGATTGATCATTTCACCCCTAAAACAGTAAATAGTCATGTTATGGGGAAAAAACGTGTTATACACCTAAAAGCATAAGCATATTTGTGAAACCATGCTTTAATGGACATGTGTATGGAGGATGATTGTTATTATTATTATTATTAGGTAATTATGGATTAATGTGCGGATAGATAACTAACCAGTGGGGAGCGTGATGGCGCAGGTGCTTAGCTGCTCGTCTTTACCCGGACGGCTGGGGTTCAAATCCCGGTGACAGCGGGGGTTGGAATTTTCACCTGAAAAAATCACGTGGCGTCAGGAAGGGCATTCGGCCTTAAATCCCCGGCCAAAACCAAAATGAGCCTGGTTGGCTCCGGCGACTCAAACTAATAGGGAAAAGACGAAGAAAGAAAGGTAACTCACCAGTAATAGTAAACATTGGTTGGAGGTGTTGAAGAAGTCAGGATGGCCAACCCTTGCCATGGTTCACGAATGCACCCCAAAAAGTTTTACCTGTCAAGACTCAGTCTACCCTGTTGCAGCCTTTAGAAAAAAAAATCGAACCGGGGCCTCTGTGGTCACAGTGGACTTTTATTCATGATGCTTTTTAAACAAACGTAGGCTTGCATACTACCGCTGGCTTGAATCTGCACAGAGACACTGGCTTTGGTTTGCGTAGTGTGCCTTGCTGATAACAGCACAGCGATCTTGTCAGTAAGTTTCATATTACTCATTTGCTTGATAGCGGACGTGCTCTGCACATGACTAGATCGTTGTTAGGTTTGACAAAGGCTTAGTGAAGCTTATTGCAACCTTGAAATGAATGTCATGGTATAGTCGGGGTTGGAAGCCAAGACCTTAGGGTTGACAACCAAGTAGGTTAACCACTACACGGTGATATGGTCAAATAATAATGTAACAGAACATATAGAAACGTTTTCTATAGTTTAACGAATTGGCATACCATGAGAGGTGTAGGTAATGGAAATTGAATCCTTAGCTGATGATTATACTACTTTCCATGCGCACGTATAAGCTATCATGTTAGAAAAAGAATGGTATGGCTTGTTTTAAACGGAGAATAATAATTGTGTTTACTGTGAAACACAAATCTGAATTTAAAATAATTAATTTAAAATAATTAATTTAAAATTAACTAATTTAAAATTAGTTTAGTACGCTGAAGTTAAAATGAATAATGATCGCGTTACAGACAGCCAGTTTCAAAGCCATGAGAACTAAGTGAACAAAGTATAAAATTCATGAGCCAGTGAGGAATTCAACATGCTGTCCTTTGGACAAGAGAGAAGCGTTCTACAGCGACCCTCAATGGTTTGGGTCATCGTAAAGATGAAAATTAAATCTAAGCTACTACACTCTTATATACTAGAAGAAGAAATGGAAAACAATTGGTCAAATAAAGGACAGACGGAATAAAAAATGGCCCTCAACCCTCAAGCATAAGGATTGAGGGAGTTGGAAGGAAGGAGAGCCATGAAAGGCAGATAAAAAGTATACTAGGAGTGGCTTTGCCCCAGAGGTAATGGATAAAGAGGAGGAAAACTGGACTCAGCTCAGAAATCCCTTGGGGTCGCCAACTTCCAAACTGATCAGCCCTTGAGGGTGTAGCCATATGCAGAGTGCATCGCAAGTGGTGGGGGTATATACACCCTACCTTCTTGAGGGGGCTTGAGCAAAAGACAGGAAATAACATGAAAATAAAAACAAGGCTGCCTCCTCAGGATATCAGAAAAAATAAATAAACAAGGACCAATGAAGTTGCAAAAGGAAGAGACTCCCTAGGCCTCGGATACCCTAATCATGTTGGGGTCGGTAGAGAACAAGAGTTGAGCAAGTGTGGTCGACAGGAACTAAGACAGAGAGGAGCCTAGCACAAGTTAGTGGAAGCAATGACGCCCTCAGCTGGGACTCCGTGATCGTCAACCTACATGACACTAGATATGACGCCCAGGGGTGGAATTAAAGACCTCTATTGTTTTATATCACTGGCTTTTAAGAACGCTAACACATGGCATGCCTTATAATGCAATACTGGTCCTAGGGTATGCAAAAAGGTATTAGAAACTCAGCTAATAATAGTGTGCTTGCCCATGATTATTTTCCCAAGGACTGATAACCATGATTTCCAAGCCCCTAAGTAAGACAAAAAACAAATGATTTTCATTTTCCAATGAGTTGGGGTGAGGTGAGGCGAGTTTTCTATACACCAAACTGATGTGGTTTCCCACTTCTACTCCAGGCAAATGCACATTTGATGTTAAGATTAGTGAAATGGTTTGCAACTGCCCAATGCTAGGACCTGATTAGTGGCTTTTAAAAATGAAATGGAATGGAGTACACTTACCCCAAAACCAGCAAGAGGAGTGTTCGATCCCCCACAACAACCATCCTTAAAGTCAATATAAATGACTATGCACTTCAGGTCAAGACGGTCTTCTCTCTCCAATCCTACCCCTTGGTGGTGAAAGGCACACTCTAATACAACCTTCATAGTGACAGGTTATCTGTTAAATACCTAACTATCCCCAGATTTACCTTAAATTTTCCTAAAATCCACTACATTTTCCGAAAATTGACCAAATGACACAACATTCCAGCAAAATTCAACAAATGACTACCAGATTTATTGAAATTCCATTGATTTACCTAAGCATGGTTTAAACTACCTCAAATTCATATAAAATTAGACGAATATAGATGAAAATTCACTTAAATTTACCGAATTTAGCCAAGTGGTGTACAAACCATGAAATTTATCCAATTTTTTTATTAAAATTGACTACATGTACTCGAAAATTTCATAATATTCCCTTTACATGTATGCTTTTTGTTGTTGTTGTTGTTGTTGTTTCGTTTACCATACTCTCTGCAGACAAATACCTCAACATGAATTTCTCTTAGACTAGGAGCTCTACATTCGATATGATAGCTGAGTTTCATTTCCCATAAACTTGTCACTGAGGCGGGTGTCAGGAAACGGCATTCAGCTGTAAAAACCACACTCTCACATAGACTTTCATAACCTCTTACGTTGAGGTTCCTAACGCTAACGACATTGAATGATTGAACGGTTTCCTTTTCACTATTCCTGTCTATACTTTCCTCTTTAAGGTTGCGAGATGTTTGCAAGATTCCTAAAATGCAATTAAATGTAATAAATACCTTAAGATGGTTTCATTTGTTTAATGATAATGGTGTTGATGATTGTTATATATACGTGAAGACTAATTTTTTTAGGTCTTGACTGGCCTTGCAATAAGAATTGACTAACCACACATGAGTTACCTATGAGGGAAACATTTTAGCCCACTATGTTGGTTATTGACCCGTGAGTACAGTTGTAGAAAGCTGTTTATTATTATTTTTTTGAAATCATATACAACAGAGGCTTAAACCTATAGACAAACCGTGTGATCATGTTTGTTAAACATGACATTATACCAGAGACAATTAGGAAACTTGTGTAGAGCTTACCAAAAATAATGTTGTGTAACAGTAAATGCTAGTCAACAAACAGTTATGCCATACTAAAAAAATCATCATACAATACCTGAGAGAGCTCTTCTAAAAGTATTAATGCGTAACATGTTTCCACTCGCTTGCTATATATTTTTCGGCGTGGGAATGATTCTCAAGAAATGAAATGCAAATGGAACTGAAATGCAACACAAACGAATAATGAGCGCGCGCGGTGATTGAGATTGATAACATGACGTACTGTCGGTTATGTAGCTATGTGGAATGTTTATCACATATGGTTTACTTCAAGGTTTGGAGATCCCATTAAAGATATTCCTACAATAAATGATTTTCAAGTTGTCGTTCTATGGCGTGAAAATATTTAATATATGATATTTGCTAAAAGGATTTACCACTGGAATTATCTTACAAGTAGTTATTTTAATGACCAACAGAGTTCACTGTTAAGAAGGTAGAGCCCTATGTGGAATGTAGGATAACATGTTATACATGATACGTGACAACTGTAAGGCTTGTGATTTTTAAGATGCCTTTATCCCTATATTAATCACCCAGTTTGCAATACTGATAACTGCAATGTTACTGAAAAAAAAATTGAAACAAAACAAAAATCAGCATTGAAAAACCAAAAAGTGGTTGATCATATATATAGTGGGGAAAAGAAAAGTTTTGTAAACACTAATGTCCAACAAGATTAATTAAATCAGTAACTGTCAGGGTGGCCGAGTGGTTAAGGCGTTTGACTTAAGATCAAATTTCCAAATATATAAGGAAGCAAGGGTTCGAATCCCTTCCCTGACATAACTATTGCTTGAACATGCAAGAAAACAAGAAATATACACAAACTATGTTTATCAATTTAATCATTTTTTTACAAGAGATAGACACACAGAATACAGCTCTTTTGGTTTATCAGTTCTTTTAAACATAACACTTGTTGAAAATTATTTTTAGGGGATGGGGGGTGTTGCTACGTTGACCCATTACACAATAATAGCAGCTTTACGAAGTTCATTTCCTATATTTAATAGCTCTTTCTCATAACCAATATGACCAAGCTGTTTACAGGCATGCAAGAGCTGTAGACGTTCGACTAATATATTAGGATCGTTCCATTTACTATTTTTTATGAATGGTTTCAGAATCTCGGGAAGCAGTTCATCATTATCACCATCATTATGATTATCATCCTCATTATTATAATCATTTTCATAATGATGATCATTATCATCGTTATCATTACCATGATAATTTCCACCAGTGTCCACAGTCTGTTCAATGGTTTGAGTTGTCTTTTATAGTGTTGAAAGCTTCTTTTTAGATGTGCTAGAATGCTTTAACATTGTTATGTTATTATTACCACTATTACCTTTCCCCACTAACTTTTTGATGGGGTATATTGTCTCTGATAGGGTTGAGGGCTTTTGAGATGTGGGTGCATGTCTGAACATGGGTTTCACAGGAGGTGTTAAAGGTTTCTCATTAAACAACTCGCTAACAGCATGAGTGCGTTGTAGTGTATTAAACTTGAGGTTAATATTATCTTGAGCAGTACTATCTTTCTCTTGGACTTGGTTTCTTGCTTTGGTTTGGGTTTTCCTTACATTTAGACTAGCGTGATTATTAAGTTTACATTCATGATTGTTTGAAGAAAGTACGTCCAATTCTTTTGTTTTAAGCATTCCTCGACACTGTTTCGATCGTTGCTTTGAACAGCGCCAAATAACAGTTCCATTTTTATTGCTTCGTTTCACAATATATGAATATCCTTTATAGTATGCATAAGGCTTACCATACCTAGTCACTGATACTTCCATATCAACTGTCAAGCACAAACTAATCTCTAGTAAAGACAACTTGGTAATAACAAAAATAGTTTAATGTGGGAGCATATATACATGCAAAAAGTGGGAGCAAAGGTGGGGGGTAAAAAGTGGGAGCAAAAGTGGTAGCAAATGCGGGAGAAAAAAAAACTGTGAGCAAAAAGTGGGAGCAAATATGGGATCAAATGTGGGAGCAAAGCAAATATAAAAAAAGTGGGAGCAAATATGCTAACAAATATGTCAACAAATATACCAGCAAAAGTAAATACACAAGTCAAGATCGATTAAAGTGCAAAGAAAATATGAAAGCAAATATGAGAGCAAAAATGGTGTTTTTCTAAAACAACTAGACATAACAAACTTAGTCATAACCTAACCTCACCTAACCTCACCTAACCTCACCTAACCTAACCTCACCTCACCTCACCTAACCTAACCTCACCTCACCTAACTTCACCTAACCTAACCTAACCTAACTTTACCTAACCTAACTTGACTGAACTTTACCTAACCTAACCCATCATAACTTCACCTAACCTAACTTTACCTAATCTAACTTCACCTAACCTAACTTTCAACTCACAGATCAAGATTAAATTCTAGGCATAGTTGAGTTGGAACCCAAGACTTCAGGGATAACACACAAGTATACTAGCCACTACACCGCAAAAATGAGCAAATTACCATGCAACACAACATAAAGTAAAAGTTTCCTGTAGTGTAACTCATTGGCTGTCAACCATAGTTCGGGAATTCAAACCCAAGACCTCAGGACTTTTTGTTTTGAACATTATCAGAAATATTATTCCATTTGCATTTTGCTGCTGCTGCTTATAGTTATAAGAGTTGACATTAATATGGAAAGCAAAAAAAATGTGAGAGCAAAAAGTGGGAGCAAAACGTGTAAGCAGAAGTGGGAGCAAACAAGTGTGAGCAAATATGGGAGCAGAAAGTGGGAGCAAATGTGAAAGCAAAAGTGGGAGCAAAAAGAGCGAGGAAAAGTGAGTGCACAAAGTGGGAGCAAAATGTGTGAGTAAAAAGTGGGGCCAAATGTGGTGTTTTACTAAAACAATCTCCCCTAACCTAACCTAACCTAACTTCACCCAACCTAATTTCACCTAACCTAACTTCACCTAACCTAACCTTCCAACTCTCAGATCAAAAATTAAATTCTGGCCATAGTCGAGTTGGAACCCAAAACCTCTGGGATAACACTCAAGTATACTAGCCACTACATCGCGAAATGGGCAAATTATCATGCAACACATCACAAAAATAAAAAGTTTTCTGTAGTGTAACTCATTGGCTGACAATCATAGTTGAGAATTCAAACCCAAGACCTCAGGACTTTTGTTTTGAACATTATCAGAAATATTATTCCATTTACATTTTGCTGTTGCTTATAGTTATAAGAGTTGGCATTAATATGGGAGCAAAAGTAAAAGCAAAAAGTGGGTGCAAGCATGGCTGGTTGTAGAGACTTTCATATCAACAAATACACATAAATTAAATTTTAGTAAAGTGACTTGGCTAATAATAATAATAATATTAACAGTTTAAAAAAAATTCAAGGGGATTGATGTTTTTCAGGATGTAATTTCCAAAGTACTGTCAAGAATAATAATTACATGAACAGATTCCAAGAACTCTAGAGTGCTTTTAAGGTTAATGATTGGCTAGTAGTGAGATAGAGCTAGCTAACCTAAGTTAACCTCAGCTCAGTAAACCTAACCTTGTCACATGGCATGTTCTACAAGTATAGACTTGCTTTGAGACTGGCTATGACGTCACAGTGAATGGCGGTGGGAGGCTGGACGTGACTTTTTATTACCCAAAAAACATTTTCCTTTTTGCCAGCCTCCCACCGCCATTCACTGTGACGTCATAGCCAGTCTCAAAGCAAGTCTATACTTGTAGAACATGCCATGTGACAAGGTCAGGTTTACTGAGCTGAGGTTAACTTAGGTTAGCTAGCTCTATCTCACTCCTAGCCAATCATTAACCTTAAAAGCACTCTAGAGTTCTTGGAATCTGTTCATGTAATTATTATTCTTGACAGTACTTTGGAAATTACATCCTGAAAAACATCAATCCCCTTGAATTTTTTTTAAACTGTTAATATTATTATTATTATTAGCCAAGTCACTTTACTAAAATTTAATTTATGTGTATTTGTTGATATGAAAGTCTCTACAACCAGCCATGCTTGCACCCACTTTTTGCTTTTACTTTTGCTCCCATATTAATGCCAACTCTTATAACTATAAGCAACAGCAAAATGTAAATGGAATAATATTTCTGATAATGTTCAAAACAAAAGTCCTGAGGTCTTGGGTTTGAATTCTCAACTATGATTGTCAGCCAATGAGTTACACTACAGAAAACTTTTTATTGTTGTGATGTGTTGCATGATAATTTGCCCATTTCGCGATGTAGTGGCTAGTATACTTGAGTGTTATCCCAGAGGTTTTGGGTTCCAACTCGACTATGGCCAGAATTTTAATTTTTGATCTGAGAGTTGGAAGGTTAGGTTAGGTGAAGTTAGGTTAGGTGAAATTAGGTTGGGTGAAGTTAGGTTAGGTTAGGTTAGGGGAGATTGTTTTAGTAAAACACCACATTTGGCCCCACTTTTTACTCACACATTTTGCTCCCACTTTGTGCACTCACTTTTCCTCGCTCTTTTTGCTCCCACTTTTGCTTTCACATTTGCTCCCACTTTCTGCTCCCATATTTGCTCACACTTGTTTGCTCCCACTTCTGCTTACACGTTTTGCTCCCACTTTTTGCTCCCACATTTTTTTTTTGCTTTCCATATTAATGTCAACTCTTATAACTATAAGCAGCAGCAGCAAAATGCAAATGGAATAATATTTCTGATAATGTTCAAAACAAAAAGTCCTGAGGTCTTGGGTTTGAATTCCCGAACTATGGTTGACAGCCAATGAGTTACACTACAGGAAACTTTTACTTTATGTTGTGTTGCATGGTAATTTGCTCATTTTTGCGGTGTAGTGGCTAGTATACTTGTGTGTTATCCCTGAAGTCTTGGGTTCCAACTCAACTATGCCTAGAATTTAATCTTGATCTGTGAGTTGAAAGTTAGGTTAGGTGAAGTTAGATTAGGTAAAGTTAGGTTAGGTGAAGTTATGATGGGTTAGGTTAGGTAAAGTTCAGTCAAGTTAGGTTAGGTAAAGTTAGGTTAGGTTAGGTTAGGTTAGGTGAAGTTAGGTGAGGTGAGGTTAGGTTAGGTGAGGTGAGGTGAGGTTAGGTTAGGTGAGGTTAGGTGAGGTTAGGTTATGACTAAGTTTGTTATGTCTAGTTGTTTTAGAAAAACACAATTTTTGCTCTCATATTTGCTTTCATATTTTCTTTGCACTTTAATCGATCTTGACTTGTGTATTTACTTTTGCTGGTATATTTGTTGACATATTTGTTAGCATATTTGCTCCCACTTTTTTTATATTTGCTTTGCTCCCACATTTGATCCCATATTTGCTCCCACTTTTTGCTCACAGTTTTTTTTTTCTCCCGCATTTGCTACCACTTTTGCTCCCACTTTTTACCCCCCACCTTTGCTCCCACTTTTTGCATGTATATATGCTCCCACATTAAACTATTTTTGTTATTACCAAGTTGTCTTTACTAGAGATTAGTTTGTGCTTGACAGTTGATATGGAAGTATCAGTGACTAGGTATGGTAAGCCTTATGCATACTATAAAGGATATTCATATATTGTGAAACGAAGCAATAAAAATGGAACTGTTATTTGGCGCTGTTCAAAGCAACGATCGAAACAGTGTCGAGGAATGCTTAAAACAAAAGAATTGGACGTACTTTCTTCAAACAATCATGAATGTAAACTTAATAATCACGCTAGTCTAAATGTAAGGAAAACCCAAACCAAAGCAAGAAACCAAGTCCAAGAGCAAGATAGTACTGCTCAAGATAATATTAACCTCAAGTTTAATACACTACAACGCACTCATGCTGTTAGCGAGTTGTTTAATGAGAAACCTTTAACACCTCCTGTGAAACCCATGTTCAGACATGCACCCACATCTCAAAAGCCCTCAACCCTATCAGAGACAATATACCCCATCAAAAAGTTAGTGGGGAAAGGTAATAGTGGTAATAATAACATAACAATGTTAAAGCATTCTAGCACATCTAAAAAGAAGCTTTCAACACTATCAAAGACAACTCAAACCATTGAACAGACTGTGGACACTGGTGGAAATTATCATGGTAATGATAACGATGATAATGATCATCATTATGAAAATGATTATAATAATGAGGATGATAATCATAATGATGGTGATAATGATGAACTGCTTCCCGAGATTCTGAAACCATTCATAAAAAATAGTAAATGGAACGATCCTAATATATTAGTCGAACGTCTACAGCTCTTGCATGCCTGTAAACAGCTTGGTCATATTGGTTATGAGAAAGAGCTATTAAATATAGAAAATGAACTTCGTAAAGCTGCTATTATTGTGTAATGGGTCAACGTAGCAACACCCCCCATCCCCTAAAAATAATTTTCAACAAGTGTTATGTTTAAAAGAACTGATAAACCAAAAGAGCTGTATTCTGTGTGTCTATCTCTTGTAAAAAAAATGATTAAATTGATAAACATAGTTTGTGTATATTTCTTGTTTTCTTGCATGTTCAAGCAATAGTTATGTCAGGGAAGGGATTCGAACCCTTGCTTCCTTATATATTTGGAAATTTGATCTTAAGTCAAACGCCTTAACCACTCGGCCACCCTGACAGTTACTGATTTAATTAATCTTGTTGGACATTAGTGTTTACAAAACTTTTCTTTTCCCCACTATATATATGCTCAACCACTTTTTGGTTTTTCAATGCTGATTTTTGTTTTGTTTCAATTTTTTTTCAGTAACATTGCAGTTATCAGTATTGCAAACTGGGTGATTAATATAGGGATAAAGGCATCTTAAAAATCACAAGCCTTACAGTTGTCACGTATCATGTATAACATGTTATCCTACATTCCACATAGGGCTCTACCTTCTTAACAGTGAACTCTGTTGGTCATTAAAATAACTACTTGTAAAATAATTCCAGTGGTAAATCCTTTTAGCAAATATCATATATTAAATATTTTCACGCCATAGAACGACAACTTGAAAATCATTTATTGTAGGAATATCTTTAATGGGATCTCCAAACCTTGAAGTAAACCATATGTGATAAACATTCCACATAGCTACATAACCGACAGTACGTCATGTTATCAATCTCAATCACCGCGCGCGCTCATTATTCGTTTGTGTTGCATTTCAGTTCCATTTGCATTTCATTTCTTGAGAATCATTCCCACGCCGAAAAATATATAGCAAGCGAGTGGAAACATGTTACGCATTAATACTTTTAGAAGAGCTCTCTCAGGTATTGTATGATGATTTTTTTAGTATGGCATAACTGTTTGTTGACTAGCATTTACTGTTACACAACATTATTTTTGGTAAGCTCTACACAAGTTTCCTAATTGTCTCTGGTATAATGTCATGTTTAACAAACATGATCACACGGTTTGTCTATAGGTTTAAGCCTCTGTTGTATATGATTTCAAAAAAATAATAATAAACAGCTTTCTACAACTGTACTCACGGGTCAATAACCAACATAGTGGGCTAAAATGTTTCCCTCATAGGTAACTCATGTGTGGTTAGTCAATTCTTATTGCAAGGCCAGTCAAGACCTAAAAAAAATTAGTCTTCACGTATATATAACAATCATCAACACCATTATCATTAAACAAATGAAACCATCTTAAGGTATTTATTACATTTAATTGCATTTTAGGAATCTTGCAAACATCTCGCAACCTTAAAGAGGAAAGTATAGACAGGAATAGTGAAAAGGAAACCGTTCAATCATTCAATGTCGTTAGCGTTAGGAACCTCAACGTAAGAGGTTATGAAAGTCTATGTGAGAGTGTGGTTTTTACAGCTGAATGCCGTTTCCTGACACCCGCCTCAGTGACAAGTTTATGGGAAATGAAAGTCAGCTATCATATCGAATGTAGAGCTCCTAGTCTAAGAGAAATTCATGTTGAGGTATTTGTCTGCAGAGAGTATGGTAAACGAAACAACAACAACAACAACAACAACAAAAAGCATACATGTAAAGGGAATATTATGAAATTTTCGAGTACATGTAGTCAATTTTAATTTAAAAAATTGGATAAATTTCATGGTTTGTACACCACTTAATAATAAATCTGGTAGTCATTTGTTGAATTTTGCTGGAATGTTGTGTCATTTGGTCAATTTTCGGAAAATGTAGTGGATTTTAGGAAAATTTAAGGTAAATCTGGGGATAGTTAGGTATTTAACAGATAACCTGTCACTATGAAGGTTGTATTAGAGTGTGCCTTTCACCACCAAGGGGTAGGATTGGAGAGAGGAGACCGTCTTGACCTGAAGTGCATAGTCATTTATATTGACTTTAAGGATGGTTGTTGTGGGGGATCGAACACTCCTCTTGCTGGTTTTGGGGTAAGTGTACTCCATTCCATTTCATTTTTAAAAGCCACTAATCAGGTCCTAGCATTGGGCAGTTGCAAACCATTTCACTAATCTTAACATCAAATGTGCATTTGCCTGGAGTAGAAGTGGGAAACCACATCAGTTTGGTGTATAGAAAACTCGCCTCACCTCACCCCAACTCATTGGAAAATGAAAATCATTTGTTTTTTGTCTTACTTAGGGGCTTGGAAATCATGGTTATCAGTCCTTGGGAAAATAATCATGGGCAAGCACACTATTATTAGCTGAGTTTCTAATACCTTTTTGCATACCCTAGGACCAGTATTGCATTATAAGGCATGCCATGTGTTAGCGTTCTTAAAAGCCAGTGATATAAAACAATAGAGGTCTTTAATTCCACCCCTGGGCGTCATATCTAGTGTCATGTAGGTTGACGATCACGGAGTCCCAGCTGAGGGCGTCATTGCTTCCACTAACTTGTGCTAGGCTCCTCTCTGTCTTAGTTCCTGTCGACCACACTTGCTCAACTCTTTTTCTCTACCGACCCCAACATGATTAGTCTATCCGAGGCCTAGGGAGTCTCTTCCTTTTGCAACTTCATTGGTCCTTGTTTATTTATTTTTTCTGATATCCTGAGGAGGCAGCCTTGTTTTTATTTTCATGTTATTTCCTGTCTTTTGCTCAAGCCCCCTCAAGAAGGTAGGGTGTATATACCCCCACCACTTGCGATGCACTCTGCATATGGCTACACCCTCAATGGCTGATCAGTTTGGAAGTTGGCGACCCCAAGGGATTTCTGAGCTGAGTCCAGTTTTCCTCCTCTTTATCCATTACCTCTGGGGCAAAGCCACTCCTAGTATACTTTTTATCTGCCTTTCATGGCTCTCCTTCCTTCCAACTCCCTCAATCCTTATGCTTGAGGGTTGAGGGCCATTTTTTATTCCGTCTGTCCTTTATTTGACCAATTGTTTTCCATTTCTTCTTCTAGTATATAAGAGTGTAGTAGCTTAGATTTAATTTTCATCTTTACGATGACCCAAACCATTGAGGGTCGCTGTAGAACGCTTCTCTCTTGTCCAAAGGACAGCATGTTGAATTCCTCACTGGCTCATGAATTTTATACTTTGTTCACTTAGTTCTCATGGCTTTGAAACTGGCTGTCTGTAACGCGATCATTATTCATTTTAACTTCAGCGTACTAAACTAATTTTAAATTAGTTAATTTTAAATTAATTATTTTAAATTAATTATTTTAAATTCAGATTTGTGTTTCACAGTAAACACAATTATTATTCTCCGTTTAAAACAAGCCATACCATTCTTTTTCTAACATGATAGCTTATACGTGCGCATGGAAAGTAGTATAATCATCAGCTAAGGATTCAATTTCCATTACCTACACCTCTCATGGTATGCCAATTCGTTAAACTATAGAAAACGTTTCTATATGTTCTGTTACATTATTATTTGACCATATCACCGTGTAGTGGTTAACCTACTTGGTTGTCAACCCTAAGGTCTTGGCTTCCAACCCCGACTATACCATGACATTCATTTCAAGGTTGCAATAAGCTTCACTAAGCCTTTGTCAAACCTAACAACGATCTAGTCATGTGCAGAGCACGTCCGCTATCAAGCAAATGAGTAATATGAAACTTACTGACAAGATCGCTGTGCTGTTATCAGCAAGGCACACTACGCAAACCAAAGCCAGTGTCTCTGTGCAGATTCAAGCCAGCGGTAGTATGCAAGCCTACGTTTGTTTAAAAAGCATCATGAATAAAAGTCCACTGTGACCACAGAGGCCCCGGTTCGATTTTTTTTCTAAAGGCTGCAACAGGGTAGACTGAGTCTTGACAGGTAAAACTTTTTGGGGTGCATTCGTGAACCATGGCAAGGGTTGACCATCCTGACTTCTTCAACACCTCCAACCAATGTTTACTATTACTGGTGAGTTACCTTTCTTTCTTCGGCTTTTCCCTATTAGTTTGAGTCGCCGGAGCCAACCAGGCTCATTTTGGTTTTGGCCGGGGATTTAAGGCCGAATGCCCTTCCTGACGCCACGTGATTTTTTCAGGTGAAAATTCCAACCCCCGCTGTCACCGGGATTTGAACCCCAGCCGTCCGGGTAAAGACGAGCAGCTAAGCACCTGCGCCATCACGCTCCCCACTGGTTAGTTATCTATCCGCACATTAATCCATAATTACCTAATAATAATAATAATAACAATCATCCTCCATACACATGTCCATTAAAGCATGGTTTCACAAAGATGCTTATGCTTTTAGGTGTATAACACGTTTTTTTCCCATAACATGACTATTTACTGTTTTAGGGGTGAAATGATCAATCGAGGTAAAAGCCCTAATCATCCCCTATTTTTTAAGCTATCACACCTAATTTTATGATTCTTCGTTTCCGAGATATGGATTTTTCAATTTTGGGGGGGGGGGGTAGTTTCACCCCCCTGCTATTTTTCATCAAAAACAAAAGATCTTAGGTTCATTTATCATTTTTAGGTGTTTAACACGTTTTTTCCCCATAACATGACTATTTACTGTTTTAGGGGTGAAATGATCAATCGAGGTTAAAGCCCATATCATCCCCTATTTTTTAAGCTATCACACCTAATTTTAGGATTCTTCGTTTCCGAGATATTGATTTTTCAATTTGGGGGGGGGGTAGTTTCACCCCCCCCCCTGCTATTTTTCATCAAAAACAAAAGATCTTAGGTTCATTTATCATTTTTAGGTGTTTAACACGTTTTTCTCCCATAACATGACTATTTACTGTTTTAGGGGTGAAATGATCAATCGAGGTAAAAGCCCATATCATCCCCTATTTTTTAAGCTATCACACCTAATTTTAGGATTCTTCGTTTCCGAGATATGGATTTTTCAATTTTGGGGTGGTAGTTTCACCCCCCTGCTATTTTTCATCAAAAACAAAAGATCTTAGGTTCATTTATCATTTTTAGGTGTTTAACACGTTTTTTCCCCCATAACATAACTATTTACTGTTTTAGGGGTGAAATGATCAATCGAGGTAAAAGCCCATATCATCCCCTATTTTTTGAGCTATCACACCTAATTTTAGGCTTCTTCGTTTCCTAGATATGGATTTTTCAATTTTGGGGGGTAGTTTCACCCCCAAACAGGGGATGTTGCCCCAAGTGCTAGGACCCCTCATACAAGTCCCTAGCATGATTGGTTCGCGAGATATGAACAAAAGTGTAGTTAGGCCCTTTCGACAAAAATGAATCCTACATTCAAAAACGGGGCGTCACCCCCAGGGCTAGGATACTGCCTATGGCAAAATCCCATGAGGGGTTCAGAAAATATTAACAAACGTGTAGTTAGGTCCTTTTGACAAAAGCCGTCCGTGCGCGCACATACAAAAAATATTACTATTTCAACCCCCCGGGTAAGGGTAGTTTTTATTTTGGAGTGGATATGCCCCGTCCATAGAAAAGGGGATTTCACCACGAGTCCTACGACACCCCATAGGTTTAAATCCGATTATTGGTTAGCGAGATAGTAAAAAGCCGATGACCTATTAGTTTTTTTTTGGTTTCTTTCAATACATATTTAAAAAACACTCATTTATATATCATCATTTAAAAAGCCCGCCCTCTTACAAAACTCCTCAAGTGCGCATGCGTATAAAAAAACATTCATCGCCATAATGTCAAAAAACACACGTTTACCCCAAATAGCGTTTCCCAATTCCATCCATTTTAAAAAATAACCTCACCATCACCCAGAGCGGAAAAAATACCATCTAAACGACCCCTCACTCGACCCTACTCCTCCCCCACCTCCTAACCCTTTCCCAACATAGGCATACATATTCAAGCACGAGCGCGACTTGAGGAAACCAACACCACCCCACTACTCGCGAATGACCTTTTAGTTTTGGTCTTTTCATTAAATAAAGAGGCTATAGGAAAGTAGGGGGCGTCACTACGAGTGCTAGGACACCCTGTATGTTCTAATCCCATGTTTGGTTAGCGAGATATCAGGTTCGGGGCCGATACGAGGGTGGCTCAATAAAAAGTGGAGCAGCTCTATCCCCATCCCACTACTGACATTATTAGGTAATCATTCAAAATATACCTGGTTACGTAATCTTTACATTATGAACAGAAGCGGATCATAACTTAAGGTATCAACCATATGCAATGGACACTTCACTAAAAATTAAGCAAACATATGACCAATTTCTTCTTATGTACGGAATTGCCAGCACTGAACTGGTTAATTTAAAGCTTGGATATGCAGTCACCAGCACCGTTACGAAACTCGTCAGTTTGCTATCTTGGCTGTACGGTTAGTAACAGCAGACAAGACAAGCACAATGGAACGAATTTCTTAACGTAAATTGAAAATGATAACAAATTTATTTTCTGTTTTTGACCCTTCTACTAATATTATAAACTTATCTTTAAATTGATTAAGAACATTCCTAGGAATAAAAATTTTACCTCTCATTTATTTTGAAGTATTCCGGAACTGTTCAATGATGATAGAACAATAGATTTAAGATATATTTAATTAGTTTTGTTTTGTGATTTGTTATTTTGTTAATGTTATTATTATATTTAAATATCTTATAAGTAGAGCAAGACACTGAAGTTGTTAAGGAAATTATTTAATTTTTAAATATTTATAAATAATAAATTTATTATTTATACAATGAAAATGTATTGTTTTTTACTATATAAATAGAAATGTTATTGGCGTTAAACAGTAAATCCAGTTGAAAAAATACATGTATATAAGAAAGATCTTAAGAAAATTCAAATAAGTTAAAGAAACAATTTCGCGTTGACTAAAGGGTTAAAATGTATAATGTAGTTCTGAGAATAAAATATTGTTGTATACAATATCTTGGTTATTTATGAATAAGTGTTTTTTGATTAACAATAACTCCTGTATACTTTTCGCATGAAAATCCCTCACTCGAGCTATTTGCTTAATTCAGTCCCAGGCACTCGCAACTAGAGGGGCGTTGGTTAGCGCCCATGCACAGTTAATCGGGTTTCTGGACAAAAATCGAAACCAACTTCAAACGAATTTTTATGAACGAGGTAGTTTCTCCTTCTTCCAAACAGTCATTTAATTCAAAGTGAGTCTGCAGGAACGCGATGACTGTAGCCGGCTTGTATGTGAATCCAGTTGTTGTTGTTGTTTCATTTGAGGGGCTTGGACAACGTGGTCATTCAGCACCGTGTAAGCTTACTTCGGTGTATACCGGGTGGATCAGCTGCCCCTACTAATATTGTTTTATGCGGCCCAACTAACGCGTTTTGTCAGGTCGGTCGATATCTCTTTGCTCGTATCCCGTATGATACTTATGCACTGCAAGCATATCCCACAAACGATACTGCACACTATTACTTTTCTCTCAATCATTTTATTCGAACGGTCTGTATAGTCACATCGCTTTACAAATTGCAGAAGATGTCTGGTTACCTACATTCGGGTTTCGTCCATCTTGAGCACGCTTTGATTTTACGGCTTTTGTCCATTTGGCACCGAACTGTGCCACTTATTGCCTCCAGTGGTTTGTGTCAGGCTCCTTCCTTTAACTTTTGTTGTAGGCCTCTCTTGGTCCACAATTGATCTCTTCCAACCCCAAAAATATTAGATTACCAGAGGCCAAGGGTACCTTTAATATTTCCTCCTTAATTTCCTTTTATGATGACGTCATTCATCTAGGGTTTAAACCTCATCTTTATTTCTTCTTCACATTAGAGGCTCACAGCTAATTGGCTTGGTTATTGGTTATTATTATTATTATTATCTATCAATTCCTTTCTTCCTCCAGTGATTATGTTATAGTCTGGCTGCGTGGCTCAGGGGTAACGTTCTCGCTTGCTGAGCCCAAGGTTGCAGGTTCGAAACCTGGCGCAGTCAGCTGGTATTTGAGGGTGCGCAAATGCGAGGGAGCCGTGTCAGTACATTTACTGGCACGTTAAAGATCCCCTTCGGGGCAAAATTCCGGCACCCCGGCGTCTCTAAAAGCCAGTGTAGTTAAAAGGGACGTAAAACCAATAACATTATTATTATTATTATTGATTATGTTATAAGCTAGCTACTGCTTAGTAATGACAGCAATTATAGTAATAAAGTTCACATTATTAGAGGCCGATGCCCTAGATGTTAGGTTCCTTATCAAAACAACATCTACCGTCATCATTGTTAATTTTAAGGCATTTTCCATTATTTTATTGGCATATTATTGATCAAATAGCAGACCTCTTACGTTATTAAAATGCACACTCTGATGACAAAATTGAGTAGCTATGTATAAAAAGAGCACCATTAGTACTATAAAAGAGCGCATGACTGTGAACCGTAACTGATTGAACATGTTAAAATGAACCTGGGAACTATTTATACGTTGGCTGATCTAACGTTACAATAACGATATTTTTGACCTAGGATACTTTTGTCCTGTTAATGCGGTGATAATTAGCAGTTAGGCTTTTAAAAAATCCTCTTTATGTTAATTTTTCTGTTTACGATAATTTGTGTATTTCTTATTTTTGAAGACTTCACAAATATCTAGTCCCCAAACCAGGGGAAATATTCTTAGGAGATTAAAATCCCCATTCCCGCTCAGGAATCGCACCCATGATCCTTAGTAATAGTGCCTCGCATACTCGCCTAACATGCTAAAACATTGCACAGTGTGTAACAAATACATACAGCTCAGGAAGTTGGACTGCCAACAGTAATAGGAGCCTCGAAAAAGCAGATATCCAGTCTACAGTACACCCCTGATATGTCGGCGATTCCCTGCTTTAGGTGTGTAACGAGACTATAATAAGCTATTCCATTGGCGAAAGCTGCACATTCTGTAACAATCGCCTCTTGACAGGATCGTCCCGCTATACAATTGAAGTAGAGAAGTTGCCGACATATCAGGGGTTTAGACCACAGATTTCTTGCTCCGAAGCTCCCATTACTGTAACCGGACCAATCCAGTGAGCTGAACGTATCTGTTACAATCTGTGCACAAGTTGATTAGATCACAAGGAAAGCATCTCTGGTTGCATTTCGTCTCATAATTTACTTTGGGAAAAACCTAAACACGCGTGAAACTCAAAGCAATCCAGGTGACTTAGCAGTGCAATGCAAAGCTGTTGGCCCGGTTCAGATTATCAACATACACACACATTGAATCAAGGTTCAATTGGTATTGCTGCTGTTGTTTTGATGTTGATTGATTCATTGATTGATTGATTCAGTGCCTTTGTGACATCTTGATCAGGCAGCCCCATGCACTTGGGTGTGTGGGCAATCTCCCTAATTATAACCTGTATGATTGTGAATGCTATAATAGCGTGTGTATTTGTAATATTAGCTAGGATTTGGGTAGGATATGGTCATGGCCTTAATTTAGGTACTATCCCAGCATTTTCTTGGATGAGGCGTGGGGAGGAAAACCACAAATAACCACTTCTAAGATAGCTGAGGTGGGAATCAAACCCGATGTTTTCAGTTCTGCTTCACGAGACTAGTGAACTCCATTTCAGCCTTCAGATCAGAATTGAATTTATTGCCAGAACCGGGAATCGAATACGGATCTCCGCGGTGACAACCAAGAACGCTGGAGTCACAACACCACGAGAAGGGCTGGTTTGATTGAGTGTCGACTGTCCAAACTCAAGATTTCGGGTCCCCATCCTGACCCAATTCGATTGATTTTTCTGGACGTATAAATACGACTGCCTCGTGTCAGCAGATTAACTGGGATGTTAAAGATCCTCCTGGACAAAATTCTCGTACTATGTGTCTTTAGATCTGCATTAGTGAAAACGAACTTTTAAACAGCATTATCATTATCATCATTCGGGTTTGCTTGGCGTTGACAGTGAAGTGAGATGAATCTTTACTCGGCGAATGGCTTTGCACTTCCCGATGCTAACCTCATCAAAGAAGTTAATGAGAGATAAAATGAATGTGAATGCATAAAATGAATCAAGGAATTAGAAGGTAGCGTCCATGCCCTATTACAAAGTACCATTCCGGCATTTGGCTGGAGTTATAAATAGAAATCAATGAAAATTCTTATGGATGGTCGACGGTAGGGTTTAAGCCCACTCACATCTTGAGTGTGAGGATAGTCTGGTTCCATGCCTTTGCAAGTTATATTATAATTGTTATTATTATCATTATTGTTACTGTATTATTATGTGACTAGTGTTATCATCGGAAAATAAGTTCATTTTTAGGACCATGTTGCAATGAATGAAGTAGTGCTTTAATTACGCGATAACAGAAATTATTAGACCATCAAGATTGAAAAAATTAAAATCTACAGCCTGCTTCCAGTCTCCGACTGGGTCAGGAATGGAATGAATGAAGCCCCCATCTAGCGGCAAGGATATCAACTGTGCCGGCTGCCGAGGCCTGACGCACTCCTCTGGGGCAATGATTAAATGACTGACAGATGAAATGAAATGATAGTGGAGAGTGTTGCTGGAATGAAATTTTGACAGAGAAAACCGGAGTACCGGGAGAAAAACCTGTCTGCCTCCGTTTTGTCCAGCACAGATCTCACATGGAGTGACCGGGATTTGAACCATGGGCCCAGTGGTGAGAGGCCGGCGTGCTGCCGCCTAAGCCACGGAGGCTAGTAGACCATCAAGATTGTTGTTGTTAATTCGTTTTAGGGGCTTGCGACAATTTGATCATCGGCCCTGTGTAGCTGTGTGTGTGTTTAATAACACTGATCACCTTGTTTCTGTTTATTGAGTGAAATGACTGGAGCGTTTGGAATTGTTGCTCTATACTTTATCACAATGTGGGTCGTGACAGAAAGCAATGTTGTACTTCACATGGAAAATCCTCTCAATCGGCAGGTGAGGTTCAGAATGAACAGTACCAGTAGAGTATATGAAAATAGGATAATTTATTCTTCACGAAATTACTAACTTGTTTAATTTGGACTCCATGCTCCGTTCATTCTAGAAATTATTTTAAAACGGGTTGTCTTTCCTTTGAGCTCGCCCCATGATGTTGGGATAGCATGTTTACATTTTACCTAGGAGGCCTCGTGTTCTATTTCCATTAATGTGAGGGCTGGAACCGAGTGCACTCAGCCTCGTTACTACAAATTAGTAGTTGCTTAATATATGAAGTTGCATTCTAACGCCTCTGGCTAAGGTATTGTGACCAAAGGTGTCATTGCGACTGACAGGCGTTCCCATAAACCGTAGGGTATGAGATGGGTGGCAGTCGCCCTCGATACACGGGGTCTTCTGACGTCATTCAAGGGGTTAGGTTTGTTAACTTCTGTTCCATAGCTGTCTGCGTGGCACATTAGTATCAAGAACTCTCATGTTGAGTATCAGTACAGATCAGCCCATTGGTATTTATGAGTGCTAAGATATTTCCTGGACAAAGCATTCCTAGAGGCCTAGATACTGTGTTGTGTAGATTATGGCCTAATTATCTTGGATCAACGATTTATAAGAGTAGAAACTGTCAGAGTAAGACCTAATTATCTTGGCTCAACGATTCTCAGAGTAGAAACAACAGCAAGGAGATCAAGTGTTCATACCATGGCAAAGAAGGCAATGTCTCAACTTCCTTCCTTCTATGAAGACCGACCTCTCAATCTTCCTTTATGGAGCGAGGTCGTAAGCAATCAGCGCACGAGATAGGACGACAATAGTCGCTCTATATTCGTAAATGTGGTGTTGGAGAAGAATGCTCGATATTTCATGGACATAACAAAGACCCAATGCTTGAAAGTTGAGAAGTGATGGTCCACCCTGTCTTCAAAAAAATTACATTTTCAACCTTCTTGCTCATAGAGGATGCAGAAATCTAAAGATTCTTCGTGATTTTGGTCAGATACCTGGAAGAAGACCACGAGTAAGTGCACTGAAGAGTGAGGTTATCCCAAAGATGAGTGTTGCTGTTGAGAGAGTCGTCAATGCACACAAGAAATCTCTAAACCGAACAGCATGGTGAGTCATTAACGAGGATATCATGGAAGATTACTCGGCTCTCTGTCTATCTTAGAGCTCAGCAGGTAACTCGGACGGTATCCTTTAACTATTAGGGTAATTAGGCCTATATAATTTCTACAAAATGAATATGATTTTGGCCACGTGGTGGAATATATTGTGGGCTCACCTCATTGTATAGTTACTAGCATTCTCAGTTGTCTCCGCGGAGGTCTGTTTTTGAATCCCGTGTCTGTCAAGAAATTTAACGGGATTTACGGGCTTTGCCTCGTGAGGCAAATTTGAGAATAGGTGGGTTCGATTCCTACCTTTTGCATCCAAGAAGTACTTCAGTTTTCCAATTCATCGGGTGAAATGTTAGGATGGTACCACAGTCACTTCCTACCACAAATCCTACCCCCAATTACAAAAATAGACATACTAGTACAGCCATCACAATGGCACAGGCTATCAGGCAGGTTCCACAAACACACACACACCAAAGTACACGGATGTACATTACCACGATATTACAATGCCCTTGAATGATTCATCAACAAAAACAACAGCAATATACTTTTTATTTTTTTTAACATATGGCTTTTAGTGCCGGGAATGTCTGAGGATATGTTCGGCTCGCCAGAGTTAGTAGCTGCTTCTATGTGGACACCCATGGGGTGAGCTACAAGTACCGTCGCTTGTGGAGAGTTATCTGGGGAGGAAAGTGTGAATGTAAGGACGAGGAATTTGAAGGTAGCGGCTGTGACCTATAGTTGAGGACTAACCCCGGCATTTGCCTGGAAGGAAGATGGGAAACCACAGTAAACCATCTTCAAGGTTGCCGGTGGGAGGATTCAAACCTCCTTGCCTCCCGGATGTGAGCGACTTCCTGCAGCCACGCCGTAACGACCACGGCTAACTCACCCGGTAGCAATATACTTTATTACTGCCACTCACAGTACACAATGTTAACACATTTACTTGGTCATTATAAAAGTCATAGCAGCTAATCCTCTTCCATTACCCGAGTAATGGAAGGGAAAGTTCTTTCCCTAGGGACTCAACCAAGCAGATTATACGTAGAGTCGTCATGTTAATGTTTTAACTGCAAAACAACAGATTTCTGCTCGCAAGCGCAAGTTTGTTTGCAAATGCAATCCACTTTTCCATTTTTTTTTTAACACGTTATCAAGTGCCGTGGCTTTCCTTGCCATCTAGCAAGCTGGAGGATTTAAATATGGACTTCTATCCCGGTGGTGGGAGATGTTTACATGAACACAAATAAATGGCTAGGGTCTAACGTGTGGTAACAAGTAGTTCCGTGAAGAACTAAATAGCCTATTTTCATATATCCCACCGGTCTTTTCCATTAACCCTCTCCTGCCTATTAAAAGGATTTCCCCTGTGATATACTAAATAGCTTATGGTTCACGACCTGTCTCTTCACCAACACCATTACAATAACAAGTTGTGTTCTAGGATATTGGCAACTCGAACTAACACTTGGGGCGCTGCGGTCGGTCTGGATAAGTAGGGTAAAAATACTCAATAACATGCGTTTGATATGGAACACTTTTTATTTTTCGGTTATAATCAGTAAATGTGGTCCATAAAATAATGACAGTGTTATTTTTTATTGTATATATGTATAACTGTGCGATACACGTGATCTAATTTGTGTGTTCCACTGGATTTTATGTGTCAATTGCATATTATCAAGCATCGGTTGTCTGCTGGTTTTTTTTTAGCAATTCGAGTCATGGCGCTGTTACGTTTAAAAGCTATATTTGAGTTTGCTCACTGCACCATAGACTGTAGAAATTATTTGCTGCCTGGTAGGGCGAAGGGATGAGTTTAACTTGTATTAAAACTCGGGGGAACAGGAATTGCTTGATTTGGATGGTTAGCTGGTGGGTTTGGTGTTGAATATCGGACTGGTAGCAGGTTCTCGCAGAGTATATATTTACCCTGCGAAGTCAAATTAGGCCTATATGACTCGTAGTGGAATGGCTCGGATATCGCAGAGCGAGGTGATGGGTGTTGGTAGGGTAATTGGAAATGAACTAGGGAGGGGGAAGGATACCTGACTGATGAAGCTTGGCTGTACTCGGCTGGTGTAGGCTTGGCTCGGCGAGACTGTGCTTGGCTGTCTAGGTGCGGCTTGGCTCGGCGTAACAGTAAACAACCCGTCCTGTCGTCAATGAGTGTAGTGGTGAGTGGTCCAACCCGCTACTGTTGCCCGTATTTATTTGGTATCGTCACCTTTTGGCTATTGCTATTTACATCTTTTGGAAAGTGATGAAAACGTATATCCGCAGCCCTCTTATGCATCGACTTACAGCCGTAAACTGAGCAATATACTTTGCTTTTACTCATTTTACACTCCATCAACGAGTAAAACTCATTACTTATGTATAATGACACGAAGAATTTACCTCGATCTGCTTACGAATACAAGAAACCATATACAAACAGTCACCACGTGACAAATGTACCTTACTTGGTAAGTTTCTCATTTTTACCGCTAGATGTCATATCAGATAGCTGGAGTTGCCAATATAGCTGAAAATGTCGATGATTAAGACTCCTTCCACGAAATGGCATCTTTCTGTAACGAGAAACGGGAATTAATTTTAGCATAGCCAAGTGAACGGCTCCTATGATTTACGAAAAGTAAGCTACAGAACTTAGTGCCATTTGATAATGATTGTTATCCTAGTCCTACATACGAGTCATCTTTTCAATCGCCTCAATAAGATACGAGAAATAAAAAATAAGGTATTGAAAGTTCGTACTGATGCATCTTAATTGTTTGCTAAAAATTCAACATCATTAGATGAATAAATATTCGCTGTACCAATTTTTATTTCACTCGGGTGTTTAGAACGAAAGGAAAACATATATTTGAAAACACCTCAGTCACAATGATGTTTTTGTGTTTCTCAGGATTTGGAAAGTTACATATTTGTCGTTACGTAACAGTCCTCCAACACCATACAAAAGTTCAGCTTGGTTGCTTAAATAGTTCCGGAGAAATTGAGAACCGGTTAAATGTACCGTATAGATGCCATGTTGGATTATTTTAAACATGTATATGTCATAGAATTATATGCCAGCAAACGAATATTGTAACTGTGGCTCATTAATCCAACCTACATTTCTTTCCCATGTTTAGGACACGAGAAATATAACCATGATTTTTAAAATTTAGCACAGACGCCATTGTTACGTTTTAATACAAATTGAATTAACCCTTGTTTGGTCGCGTGAAAAAACGAAACGTATTTGGTCGCGCACAGTCAAAAAGACCGGGCATCATTAAAAGCAGGATGGAGTTACAGAATCTTACTTTTTAGCCATGGTTGACTACATAATAACAAATGAGACAATAACGTGTAGTTATGATAGACATTTATGTAAAAGAAATCACTTATTTTGTAGTAAATAGAAAATGCAATGAAATAATGTTACCATCTAGAACTTAAACTACTACATATGAAATTATGTGACAATATATCCATTTTACCACAAATAATAGTCAAAAGATGCAAACAAATACAAAACTGCACGTAAACTATACAATCTTAATTAGTCGCGCACGGAACATTACACCGTAAAAGTGACACACACACTTGGTCGCGCTACGGAACTTTAGACCGGGTGGCGAAGTTTTGGCTTGTAACAATGGAGCGTATGGAGTGAAACTGATAAGAGATGCGTGGTGACGTGGGGTGAAGGGCAGTGGGAAGGTACTAGGAAGTGGAAAGACTTGGCGCCAAACCGAGTACACACAGAAGAAATAAACAATAGGCCCGGTCTAAATGACCGTGGCGCGACCAATTGAGGGTTAAATTAGACACCAGTATACAAGAGTTTAGTGCTTTTCAGTCGGTCAACACGAATTTACCCAAAAGAGATGGGTTATGCCCTAATCCTGAAATAAATTACATGAGATTAATAAAACACTAGGATGACCAGTTTCGATCGTCAAGCGATCATCACCAGATCCAATACACTTAGGCTATAAAATCTATGTTTGAAATACAGGTGAAAATATTTACAATATGTACAATTATTTAGTTGCAGTATTGGTACTGCAACTGTCAGTGTATGCTAAATGCAGTATATATGTTAGGTGAAATGCTAAATGGTGATGGCTATCCGGAGATTGTACTTTAGAGAGATTATATGGTTGTAAACTATGGTTAAACTATAAAATTTTAGGCTAACTACTTATCTGATTGTCTTCCGTACTACAGCTATTCGCAGTTTCCGTGCTCACTTGAACTCGCTGTGCGGTCGACTGCGGTGGTTATCTTAACGACAGGTTTTTCCCTGCCTTCCCCCCCCCCTGTCCCTACGTGCTGTGGGGAGTGATCGCGATGTGTTTATGTGAGGTGTTGCCAACCTAGATAAGATGTATGTTATTGAATGAGGTGGATCTACAACTATTAAAGACCGTGGATTAGTCCTCGCCACGCGTGGAGCATAACCCATTCGAACTAAGCGTTGACGGTCTTATGAGGACGTCCCGGCACCTTTAATACTGCCTCTAATATGGGCCTTGGTTTATTGCAGAAGAAAAGTACATCGTACACCTGATCCAGCTAACATTTACCTATTAAAAACCCTCTAATTCCCCCCCCCCCCCCCCCCCACTTTTTTTTTATCTAGCTTGGCTGTGTCGCTAAATTGTGTTTTGTTTCCGACAGGGTGTGTTCTTTAGTAGCGTGAAGAGGGGTGAGCTCTCCATGAACGTGTGTTCATTTAGATTGTTGGGATTGTTTCGTTTGGCTAGGTGTATCTCGATTGCTTCCTTTATGTCAAGAGCTCTGCCTTTCGATTCGTGATGGATTATTTTAAGGTCCGACTCAATGTTGGTAAAGCTATGCCCTGCGTCACACATATGTTCGCACACGGCTGAATGTGTTCCGTATCTTATCGCATTTCTATGTTCATTATAACGTGTGTCTACTCGCCTTCCACTCTGCCCGATGTAATTAGCTTGACAATCGGTGTCTTGGCACGTTATAGAATATACCCCTGACCTTGAATACGGGTCACGTTTATTTAGATTACTATTTAGGAGGTGCCTAGCGGTTGTGTTTTTCGTCGTGAAAGCTATCTTTATGCCTTGCTTTTTGAATAGGTTAGTGATTTTATAGTATATAAATACTGCAACTAAATAATTGTACATATTGTAAATATTTTCACCTGTATTTCAAACATAGATTTTATAGCCTAAGTGTATTGGATCTGATGATGATCGCTTGACGATCGAAACTGGTCATCCTAGTGTTTTATTAATCTCATGTAATTTATTTCAGGATTAGGGCATAACCCATCTCTTTTGGGTACATTCGTGTTGACCGACTGAAAAGCACTAAACTCTTGTTTACTAAGGCAACACTGAAAATATGGCTTCAAACACCACAAGACACCAGTATATTAAACCTTGTCTGACGATTTACCGGGATGAGTTTCATTGCTCTCGGTTAATTAAGTCGCTAGAAAAATCTATATACATACTTAAATGTTGCGTTACCACCATGTTGGATTTGTGCTCATTAGGTTATTGTAAATCCCAGAGATGAACATATTATGTGTATAGCAACTATCAACATTAGTTTGATTACTGTAAAAGTTTCACAGATATTGAGAACCGTCTAAATATTTTGAATGAACGCCACGTTGGATTGTTCTCTATGTAGGCCACAGAGGTATGCACCATTAGATGAAGATTATTGTGTAGGTTTACTGTTCATACATTCACTTTAATCGCTTGATACGATACAAAAAATAGACATTTAATTTTAAAAACTCGCACAGCTACCATCTTGCTTTTATGAGAACAATTGAATTGAATAGGATGCCAGTAAATTCAATCTTATGTAGACATGTATGGTGTTAGGTTCAATAACGCTCAGTTGATTAAATCACAAGGAAATGCCGTTTAAATCATTATTTTTACCTGGCGGCCACTTTGGTTTTGTACTTAACATGTTTTTAAAGCCACATAGGTAAAACAACCTTAGTATTCTCTATCACCATACAACATTTCAGGATGATATGGGTAATAGTTTTGGAGATAGAATGCAGGTGAAATATTGTGCGCAGCCGCCATGATGGAGTGGTGAAACGTATTTAAATTTGAAGGGCACAGACGGGTTTGGTCAATATAGTAGTATGTCCTTACCGAGTTTCATTGAAATCGCTCTAGATGTTTACATTTTATTAGGGACACACACACACATGCGCACACAAACACGGACAAAACTTGATCTCATAAGCCTATTCTTACTTCTTCTGAAAATAGGCTAAAACAAGTAGTTCTGTGACGAACTAATTGGTCTATTTTCATATATCCTACTGGTCTTACTTAGGACACGAGAAATGACAAAGAGATATTTTAAAAATTGCACAGCCGCCATTTTAAAGTTCTCATAAAATTCCACTAAATTGGACGTCAATATATTTAAACTTGTATGAAGATATACCGTTCCAAATTTCACAGCGCTCGGATGAAACGTCGCAAGAATAATACATTTAAATATTTAAATTTCGCGTCGCCGCTATGTTGGTTTTGTTCTCACCAGGTTATTGAATGATCCACAGGTGAACGTAAGTCAATATCCTGTATCAACATACAAAATTTCAGTTTGATGTTCGTAATAGATTCGTAGATGTTGAGAGCCGTATAAATATTTCGGATGGTCGCCATGTTGGATTGTTGTATATGTTGGTCATTGAGTTATGTACCATTAGGTGGAGCTTATTGCGTAGGTTTATTATTCAAACTTTCACTCCGATTGCATGATTAGGACACAAGAAATATAAACTTTATTTTAAAATTTCGCACAGTTGCTATCTTGAGGTTATGTAAATAATTGAACTAAGTTAGATGTCTGTGCATTACAATGTATATAAGCATATGCTGTACCTAGTTTCACGGCGATCCGATGGTTAAATCGCGAGAAAAAAATTGAATGGTTCAACTTCGCTTGGCCACCATATTAGTTTTGTATCTAACAGGTTTATGAAAGTCACATAAATCAACTTCTAGTAGTACTGCCCCCGGAAATTGAATTATATTGAGACCACGATGGCTGTATTGGAAAATATCAGTAAAGTTATGGATGTCATAGTTATGACGTGGATATTCATGACGTAGGCACGGATGACGTAGGATTCATGCAAGTAGGCTGATTGAGCTGAGATTCTTGGTGACGTCATGATTTTGTTCGAGAAAGCTCAGAGATTTACGACGCAGTCGCAGGAAACAAGGTATTGTGCTAAGGAAGAAGCTACGCTATTGGAGGAGAGACGCGAACCAATGAACGATAGTTTGGAAGGAAGACGGAGATTGCTGAAACTACGATATTCGATTACTTTTGGCATGCAGATTTGTGGAAATCTGTTTTCAGTTATGGCATTGATTTGGAATTTTGAAGAAATTAATTTTGAGTTTTTGAATTTTGAAAATCCGTCAAGTATAGCCAAAGTTAAAACTTCCAGCAATGACGCAGCAATAGGCTATGGAAGGGATGGTTACGCCCCTTAAGAAGTTGATAAAAGGTCGTGCACAGGAGAGAGGAGCTCTCATACTCAGATCTCATACGCTCAGATCTCATACTTGTGATCGCATATATATTTCTGGTGATATAGAGTTATTTTCAAGTGATTCAGTGAAGTAAGGTGTCTTTAGCGTGAGGTGAAAGCCTTGCCGCATCGAACGAACTCGGAGCAGTTCCATTTCACGCTGCTCGAAACTAGGTGAAGTTGAAACGCGCACATTAACGTTTCCACCAGTCAAGATATCAAGCGCTAACTTCAGCCTGTATGATAATTCTATTAGGCAGTATAACATTGAGGTGTATACAAGATTTGAAGAATTTTACAGTGATACTTCGAAAGATATTGGAACTTTTAGGCTGCCAACAAAAGTGATTTTCTCGCCACAGGAGAAACACTTTTAAATTCCATATTATACACTACGGCTGACACGTGGAGTGCAACAGTTTGGTATTACAACGATACATTCGACTATGGAACATTATAATATTACAGTGCTTTTGATGATTATAATCGTAGTCGAGATGGAAGGCTAAGGCTTTGATGCAATTGGGACATATATCATTGGAGTAAAGTAACAGCATGGAACTTCGTTAATCGTCTTTCTACAAAAGCGAGCATGTAGTGAACATCCAACTACACTCATGCATCGTTAATCCATCGCTGAATTATACCAGATAACAGTGGAAATATTTTTACTCCACAACTATGAATATTTCTGCGGAAATAACTACATTAAACTTCATGACGAATTCCTGCAAGAAATTCAGAGAACTTTCAAGAGAGGCCAGGGTTATCCCGGCGCACAATGAAGAATTTTGCCGGAAGGATGTTTCTCGTATCCACGGAGCAGTGCAATTTCGGAGGAGGAAGCAGTTCGATTCTCCGAGGACGCTGATTCCTGTTTCGAGGATGGAGCTCATCTTTAAGTTGGTGAAATGGATCCATCAGCAGTCTTCTTTGGGGAATTTTCCTCTGGAACTTCAATCGGCAGATAAGGTAGTTGTGAACGTTTCTTGTATTATTTGAGTCTTGTAGCGATATTTGAGCAACCATTCTTCCCATATTTTCTGTCCTACCTTTTGCCCCATTTTATTGATTGATATTTTTGTACTCAGTACACCTCGTTGATTTATGCCTTTTTCTTCGATTTTTGAGACATTGCTATGTCATTGGCATACTTAAATAATTTTGGATCAGTTGAGACTGATGATTTAGATTCTTTCAGTAATTTGCATATTTTGTAGTCACGATTTGACTGTAAAGTTAACGATTTGCTATGGCAGATTTGAATTCAGACAGCGTGTCATTTTATTAAAGTAATTCTATTCAGTAAATTACTTTGACCAATTTTCTGTCATCCTCAAGAAAGAAGAATGATTAAAAGATTTTAGAGCGTTAAAATCTTTTTCGATATCGACGATCTTTGAAATACTAGTCGTCTTATGAACATGATTGCAACATAGACATTTATCATTGCATTATAGACAATTTTATGAAATATGAACGTTAATTACAATTTATTGAATACACTATAGTAATGAACATTTGATAGGAGTTTTTCTCAATTCTAGATTGGAACAATAATGTTTGCATTCCACAATCTAATTGTATTCTATTCGACTATTTTGCAGTTTAGTTGATCTTTGTTTGAAGATAGTATTTTTATACTGCGTTACTTTGAAGATGTTAATCTCAATTTTGATAGACCAGGCAGGAGTGTCTAATCGTATTTGCTATTGAATTTATTTGTGATTGGCAAATTTTTACTTCATATCGATTCATGAATGAAACCCACGAAGGTTAAATAATAACAGTCATTATTACAATTGATGAATATAAGAATTTTTAAAGAGGAACAATGGATGTATAATCGATAGTTCAGTGGACGTGTAAAAGTCGCTGTTGAGTAATGCCCTTGAATAATGAAGGAGGTTCCCACAATAATTAATGAAGTTGTTGAATTAATAGTGGAGGTTTTTGTGTGTAGTTTGGAAGATTTTTATGCCATATATATAAAGATATATGATGAATTTTGGGCCAATTGTTGTGCCATTTTTGTGCGTTATGAGCGAAGTATTTTCCCGCTGAATGTTGTTCTTGTTCTTTGAAAGATTATTCATATGAAGATACTGTTAAAATTAACAAGAGTGTTAAATAATTTGAGATAAAGATTTTGAATGGAGGTTACAGTCACAAATATTAATAATTATTATTAAACATTATTAAACCTGAATTTGACAGTTAAATATAACTAACCTTCATTGGTCGTTTATATCAACACGATTTGAGTAATTATCAACCGGATAAACGTGTGGTTCAATGTATTCCTTGTATAAATAATATAAACAAATTAATATTGTAAAATAATTTTGTAAATATCTTTGTTAAATAATTTGGAATGATAGTGATTAATAGAAGCGTGTATTAAATTTTCAATGGTCATTTGACATTGTTATAAACAATTTATTATTGTTATAAATAATTAATGAACTTTTGTTATTAACATTTAGAGTTTTTTATACTCTAAACAATGCAAGTTAAGCAAGTGGTTTAAACAAATAATCATGATTTGGGATTGTTGGAGGAATCCACTGGTGTTTGAATGAAGCATGTAAGACATTTTCGTGATAATATTTCAGTTGAGATGTGAACATTTACGTATTTGAAAAGAGAGAGCCGAGCTCTGAGGTAACACGCTTATGGTAGGGTTGAACGAACGGGTGTCCGCTTTGACTATACAGGTGCTTTGCAGCTGGCCCGGACAACTGTGTTACTAAGGCCAAGGGCGTTTCATAATAGCCTTGTGGCTATAAATAAATGTGCAGTATATAAACACGCAAAGCAATTGATATATGTGTCTCATCCCAAATCCCGTTTCCATTCCAGTGCATTACTATTTTGTTGCTATGAGCTTGATAAAGCTAAAACATTATATGTAGAGAATACAGGTCCTACAGGAGGACATGGTTATGTGGTCGATGGCTTCTGATGGCCACGTATATTTTGTTGTTTCATTTTTGTTTAAAATCATTCTTAATGTGAAATAAATTATTGTGCAGTTTAAAGTTTCTCGTCTCCGTTCTGGTTCATTTTAAATATCATGGTGGAGGTTATTGTGAGGACATACTTTTAAGTGATCCAGTTGACAACCCAGTCCCCGAGATATATTTAAGAGGTAAGTAAAGGTAAGTATGAACCCCCGTATATTTTGGTGTGTTCCACAATAATTTTCTTGTTAACTATTGTGCTCTAATCTCGATAGTATCTGTCAGTGCCATTTTCATTGATGTAGCTATGCCGGCGCGTTTGATTATTGGCAATCCGATTGAGGGGGCGGATATCTGACAGCCTACTATCTGGGTTATCGGGTACAGTACCTTTCATCACCATACAAAATTGCAGGGTGATATCTGTTACTGTTTCGGAGATATAGCATGCCAGTGAAATATTTCGTGCGGTCACCATGTTGGATTGGTGAATCGTATTGAAAATTAAATTACACGGTCAAGGTCGGATGAGGTAGCAGTATGCATTTACTGAGTTTCATTAAAATCACTTCTTTCGTTAAGATTTTATTAGGGGACACACACACATACGCACTCACACATACGCACTCACACATACACCCACATGGAGAAAAGGTGATCTCATAAGCCTATTTTTTTTTATAAATGAAAATAGCCTAAAAACTACCTGATAGTAATCGGTGCAAGGACATTCATATTGTTTATTAATTTAAGGGAGTTGCGACATCGCGGTCGTGTATCCACGTGTACTTGGCTGTGTGTGAAAACTGTCTGTTAGCCTGTGGCATTGCTATGGCTGTATTGGTGAGTGTATTTAAAATTTGAGTCAGATCCCGGAATGTGCCCAAGTAAAAGTGGAATCCAAGGAAACCATTTCTAATGTGGCTTAGGTGGAAATCGAACCCACATCTTCTCAGTTCTACCGTTTGAGGCTGGATTTTTAGCCCACAGACCATAACTAAATTTCTTGGCAGCAAGCGCATTCAGATAAAAGGAAGTTACGTGTAGCTTAGACCCATATGTGTAATTTCTTAAGATGATTTTCCTCAATATGTAGTCTTCCTTTTAGACTGTACGGTATTGTACCTAGTGTACAGCCCGGGGACAGTCCCCCTAAGACCCACCCCTCCATCTTTCATCAAAACCACCCTCATAGGCATACCTTAAGCCTCATGCACTTCTTCAAACACAAGCGGGCCCGGCATACTGCTGACGGCCACGCTTACGTAATACTAACACAAACACGGTAACTGGAACAACAGCAATGAGGAAGCGCTGACCAGGCAGTGGAGGGAGGCCTTACAGGCTAGGCCCGGAGGATCCCCATTATCTGTTCTTGGCCAGCGGCCCTGCCCGACGAGGTCCGTTCCAGCTCTTCACCAGGTGAGATCTAGCCGTGTGCTCAGATTCCTTATCTTTGTAAACACCCACCCTAAACATTTGTGCACTTTACAACTTGTACTCCATTTTATATTTGTTTAACTCCCAAAAAGGGACATCACATCACAGCTACTGGCCAATAAACACTTGGTCAGTAAACACACACGTTTATTACTAATCATACTCCATTTTACATCCTTATACCCAACCTGACCTTAGTCATAATTGCCCCTGACCGTGGCGACCAGGAACTGCATCGTCAGGAGTTCTACTCGAGCAAGCGGCCCGACTGCAGAGTGTCGAGTCACCGACTCCGCACGATCGCTGAATTGCTCACTCTACTTAATTGGCAGGCTAGCTTAGCAGCCTGCACTTAGACATTCATCCCCTAGCAGGTAAACGCATCCTGCAGGGACGCCCCCAATAGATTAAGCACTCACACCAACACACTACACTGGTAGTCTTCCCCGATCACGGGAAACTACCCTCATTCGGAAACAGCCCTTGAAACTAACACATCTACACTAGCCTGTTTATCCCACTCCCAACCAAGGGATAAAACATATTTGGTGGAGTCGCCACTACCACGCAAAATAAGGGTAAGGGACTCAAACAACGAGCCCTCGTGGTAGAGCGATCCATACCGCAAGTAGCCAAGCGAGACTAATTTTTTTCTCTCCCAGAATACGCTCCACATTTTTTCTTTTTCTCTCCCACCCCCTTTATTACACGGGGATTTGTATTATTACAACCACCCCCACCCTCCCCATAGTGCAAGGTCGGTAGAAATTAAATGACCACGTTTAGAACCACACTAAGGGACTTTGCGCACCATTTGTCGGCTAGCACAACTCCACTCCTGCCGAAGTTGAAAATTAAGAACGGCGACTTAATAACTGAACACACTGCAATACGCCTCCTTCGGGAACTCGAATTAAAGGCATTAGAAATCCGCGCTCAATACCCTGCAGCGGCAGCTCAAGTCACACATTTTACACGATCCCTGGCCCAGACCAGTGCGCAGGGACAACATTCACCAATATTCAGCGCTAGTGAGGCAGATTGCTTACCAACACTCCATCCCCTATTGTTACAGCAACTGCAAATTACAGAGCAAAAGACTGATAATCTGCTCGCGCGCATCACACAGTTATTGGATACAGACGCTGTTAAGACAGACAACCACACGACAGAGGCGGTCCTAGATATACATACTATTCTAGAGACAGTAAAACAGGATCTAGACAGGACAGTGGAAGTAGTGAAGTCCACACACTACGACATTACACCATCGATCAGTGACGACATATCAGGTGACGAGCCCCCTGGCAACGTAACACACGTGTCATACACAGGGAGTGAGGATATTCCCCTCAAAATAACACAAACCCAAACACCTCGTCACACGATCGAAGTGCGGACAGCGTAAACGGACTAGAATCCTTACACGGCCAAGGAGAGGTAAACGGGCAGGATATGAATAGACACACGGAATATCCAATGATCCACCCCACAAAGTTCACGGGGGAGGGCCAGGATCCGGAGGAATACCTCAAGGCCTTCAATAGAACGGCTCGGATCAATGGCTGGAGCGACGAAGTCAGGAAACGGCTCCTACCTGCATACCTAACAAAGTCGGCCATGACATGGTACGAGCTCCATGAGGACAATCTAGAAAACGCCACATGGGACGAAATCACTTTGTTGCTGAAAAGTGAATTCCAGCTCACACCAGATGATGAGAACCTGTATGACCAAATTAGACAGAGGTCACAGGGGCCTACAGAGAGCGCACAGACGTATGTAAACGCGAAACTGCTGATGTGCGACAAATACAACGCAGCTATGCCGCATAAGCAAAACGTTAAGTTGCTAATGCAGGGCCTTAGGCCATCCATCGTGGACAAATTATGTATAATGAATAACCCTACGGTCCAGCATATGCTCAACAATATAAAAACAATAGAGGCAGGGAGAAAGATCACGGAAAAAGCTACGGAGAAAGCCGCGAGTGAGCATTTTCATCCAGAAAAGGACGACACCAGTCAAAAGATGGATGAGTTAGTGGACAGGATGGAGAAGCTAACAATAGCTGCCATCCAAGCAGGCGGGGGACCACTCAGGAGTGAACATACTGACACGGAAGAACTGTACTATCCCGAGAGGGAAAGGGGATACACGGAGAGGAGACACTACGAGCGGGAGAAAACATACTACCCTCCACAGCAGCCGACAACACCATATACGCAGGACAGGCCACATTACCTTCCACGATATTCACTGGTCTCATTCACAAATGTAGAGCCAATATACCCCTCACGGCGACCATCATCCCCATACACACCGGATTACTACCCTTCAGAGTACGACCACAGTATTCCCCGGCGAAGCTGCCCGCCACCGAGCAGACAGTGCTATGCTGCCCCACAATATAGGGGAAATGGGGACTATCGGGAAAACCCACCCCCAAGCAGGCAAGGCTATGCATCCCCACATTATAGGGCAAATGGGGACTATCGGGAAACCCACCCCCAAGCAGGCAAGGCTATGCATCCCCACAATACAGGGGAAACGGGGAATACCGGGAGAACCCACCCCCAGGCAGACAGGGATATGCACCCCCGCAGTACAGGGGAAAGGGGAATCGCCGGGAAAACCCGCCCCCGCAGCAGCAGACGTACACCCCACCCTGTCGGAGACAAGAACACAGACCACCGGTCAGAAACCGCGGAACAACAATCCCACAGAAAGGACGGGAGGCCCGGGACACGAACACGAAGGGACCGGAACACTATCCGCTCCCCGACGAACACCCGAGGGAGTTTAGGGACGAGGCACCCCGCCGGACAGACAGGAGGGCAATGCTTCCCACACTCGGTTACCCACCGCAAGCGGGGAGTTGGCGCAGCCACCCCGAGGGGGGACAGACATACAGCACGGGGAGACGCACACCTACGTTTCCAAAAAACGCCTAGACGGGGAGGTTCGGCTAGCTAAAAAAGCGGCGGAGGTTCCTCCCCTAACACAACACCAGGGAGGCCCCTCACCTAAACAGACTCGCAAGAGCAGGGGGAAGAAGCAGCCAACTAAAACAAGGGCTGACGATCCGCCCCCGAACCGTTTCCAAACACACCCCGTAAAAGGGAACGGCAATTGTCTGTTCAGGGCCATTAGCTTTTTAGTCCGCCAAGCCGAAGATCACCACAGGGAGTACAGGCGGGAAACGGTTAAACACATCCTGGCCAACTAGGAAGAGTACCGGGATTTCGTGGCGGACGAACAGGAAAACCCATTCCAGACCGGAGCAGACTACGAAAGATACATGGGTAGGGATGGTACCTATGCCGGCGCCGTAGAAGTGACCGCTCTCGGCAAGGTACTTAAGCTGAACATACATGTATACACTGACGTACACTCGCCGCCACTATTCACAACCACGGGATTCGACAGGGCCCTGCACATACTATTTACGGGGAACCCTAGGGCGGGACACTATACGCCCCTCATAATCACGCGCGAACAAAACGCAGACAATCAGCCCACAACACAACCGGACATGATAATATCACCAGCAGGGAGACAGGGGGAAAAAGGCAAATCCACACCCTCCAGACGGGAAACCATACCCCCTACGCCACAACACGGGGCGGGAAGTGACCCCACACAGGCGCAGGACGCGAACACACTTGGCATAGGGGAGCCAGCAACAGGAATCGAACTCGCGACCGCCTGGAACAAAAAACGAGGTCACAAGTGCAAACGAAGGGTTAGGTTTGCAGACACACCCTCACAGGAGGAGGAGAGGAACAACACACCCACACAGAAACTGGGAAGTGTGAACACATTAACCGCTCGCCAGAATCCCTGTATTTTGACAGTGCGGGCAATGAAGAGAGCAGGCAGTGTACTGACTGGGCACATTTCGCTGACCGAGATAAAGAACTCGAGCCAGGAAATAAGCCGCGAGGCCAAGCGTGCCAAGTACAATGAGCGGCCAGCTCCATGCTTCTTCAGCACAAATGTAACACAGGGCATCAACAGTGGCGCACACAGGGTCAAGGACACTAAGGTAGTAACAACAACAACAACATACACCCTCTACAATACATCTTTACGGGGGGAAAGGACTCCAGTTAGCGGCACTGACAGTACACGCCAGCATAAATGGCCACAGGGTGCAAGCCCTCGTTGACACTGGTGCAGCGGTAAGCTGCGTCAACAGAAAACACGTCACCGAAGGGCAGATACATGGTGTCACGGGTGACATCCGGCTGGTAGCAGCCAATGCTCAGACGCTAGAAAACTCGGGGGTGGCAAATATACACATCAGGCTAGACCATTTTGCGACAACACACCCCATGTTCATGATAGAACATCTTTCTGCGTCAGCAATAATTGGTATGGATTTCCTCGCCAAGTACGAAGCTAGCATAAATTTTGCTAGCGGCAAGATGCTTTTAATGCATGACCAGAGGATCACTACACATCCCATGGTATACACCAGGAGCACAGATGGGATTCGAGCGGAGCGAGAAATCCACGAGCACCATGCCTCCACACTGAACACAATCGGCAAACACACAGGCACACACACAGATAAGACGATCAATCACACTCACAGACAGGACCTGACACCGGAACAAGATAGGAGGCTCACGGAGCTCTTGGAAGACAATAGGGATATCTTTGCCCATTCGCTGAAAGATCTCGCGGTGACAGACCCTATCGAGCATCATGTCACACTCACCAGTGACCGCCAGTCCACCAGCCCCCCTTCAGGGTGAGTCAGAAGGAGAGGCACGCTATCGACACTCAGATTATAGAGATGCTCGAAGCGGGAGTAATAGTGCCGGTGATCTCGAATTACAGTGCTCCGGTCTTGCTGACCAAGAAGCGAGATGGTTCCCACAGGTTTTGTACAGATTACCGTAGGCTCAACAAGCTAATAGAAAATGACAGTTATCCACTACCACGGGCCGACACCTATTTGGATGCCCTCGGTGGGGCCAGCTGGTTCAGCTCGATGGATTGTTATAGTGGCTTCTATTCAATCCCCGTTTATGAACCGGACAGGCACAAGCTGGCGTTCGTTACAGAAAACGGCCTCTATACCTATACAAGGTTACCAATGGGCCTCCGTAACGCCAGCCAGACCTTCCAAAAGCTAGTGGATAAGGCATTTTCAGGGCTAAAATGGCGCTCGGTGCTCGTCTACGTGGACGACATAACGGTCTTCTCCCACACCTTTGACGAGCATCTCGTACACTTGGAGGAGGCTTTTGCAAGGATCAGAGAGGCCAAATTAAGGCTTAAACCTGCGAAGTGTCAATTTGCCAGACAACATATTAACATACTGGGCCATATTGTTAACAGAGAAGGCATTATTCCCGACCCAGCGAAGACGGACGCAATAACGGGCATTCCGATGCCTACAAATCTGAAACAATTGCGTAGCTTCATTGGTCTGGCTTTCTATTACAGGAAGTACATCCATAGGTTCGCACTCATCGCCCACCCCCTAACCGAACTCACACGTGAAAAGACGCCCTTCCACATTAAACAGGAACATATAGATGCCTTCAACACACTTAAGCAACTATTGACCACCCCACCATTACTGCAACACTTCCATAGTGATAGGCCCACATTTTTACACGTGGACGCAAGCCAGTATGGACTGGGAGCTGCCCTATTACAGGAAGATACGGAGGGGCGCATACGGCCAGTGGCTTATGCCAGCAGAAAATTAACGGCCGTCGAAACCAGATACTCTGCCACAGAGCGTGAAATGCTGGCATTTTCATGGGGAGTGAACTATTTCCGGGTATATCTCTATGGTATCCAGTTCACGGTAATGACTGACCACGCGAGCCTGCTTTTTTTTGTTACAAATTCAAAAACCCAAATTCGCGACTCAATAGGTTTATATTCCGTCTTTACGAATATAACTTCGTGGTTAAGCATAAGAAGGGCGCTACACACCTAGATGCAGATGGGTTGTCTAGGCAGCCAGTAGCCGATCCCCCAGATGACAGTAAGGCCCACGAATGGGACGACATGCCGACTTTTGCCCTGACGTTGGTTAAGATAAAGCGGGAGCAAGAGCGTGATCCATACTTGAAACAGATTCTAACGTCACTAGAAAACTTGGAAAAGGTAGATTCCAAGACAGCACGGCTGTCTAGGCGAATTTTCCTAGACAAAGACGGGGTACTGAAACTTAAACCCACAGCCATGCACGATAATGCACCTATAGCAGTTCCGGACTCACTGAAAGAGAGTATCATGACCGGACACCATAATAGCCCAATGGCAGGGGCACATTTGGGTACGCATAAAACATACCATAGCATCCGGGACAAGTATTACTGGGTAAACATGAAGGGCGACATAGACACCTTCGTAAAGACATGTCACACCTGCCAGCGATTTAAAACAAGACCTGGTAAACCTCATGGATTACTCAACCCTATTCAAGTAGGAGAGCTATTCCACAGAATCGGGATAGATGTTAAAGGCCCCATCTCCACATCTGAAAAGGGTAATAAATACTCGTGGCTACAGAGTATCTTACCCGGTACATGATTACGAAGGCTGTTCCCATAGCAGACACGAACAGCATAGTGGAATTTCTATTTGACATAGTCACGCGATATGGCCTATTCCAAACCCTATTATCCGATAGAGGGACTATTTTCACCTCGAGAGTGCTCCAACAGTTTCTGGAGATACAAAGGATAAGGGCATACACAACCACGAGTTTTTCCCCACAGAAAGCATGAACAAAATTATCGGGACAGCGCTAGCCAAGTTCACGGGGGACACAGGGACAGACTGGGATAATTATCTACAGCCCATTACATTCAGATGCAATACTTCTATATCCACGGCCACAAAACACTCTCCGCACTTCCTGTTGCACGGCTATACACCCAGAAGTCCCATAGACAACATATGCATCCCTCAGGGCACTCTCACGACAACGCGGCCCGGTTAGAGTATTTGCAGATAGCTCGCATGAACGCCAGAAAAAACATAACCGCGGCACAGAAGAAACAAAAAGAACGGTACGATCGTCAACGGAAGACCGTGGAATACACACCCCGGCAATTGGTTATGGTTTCCAATTCCGCCCGTAAGAAGAACGTGTCCGAGTTCCTCCTGCCACGTTGGACAGGTCCCTTCAAAGTCTGCAGGAAGGTATCTGACCTGAACTATATAGTGAACGTGCGGCATGGACACAAACTCATTAAGGTCACTATACACGCCCGCCGTATGAAGGCGTACTACACCCGGAAAACAACACCCACACGTAAGGGCGGGAATACTGCAAAAAGGAAAGGAAATGATTCCGCTGGCAGACGAGAAAAGAAAGCCAAGAGATAGCCTTCGAACCCCGAGGACCTCACCAGGATACGATCCTGACACAGACATCTAACTGCCACCGACATCTAGTGACCAGACGCGCGACTAGAAGCCCGTATATACACGTACATAAATACATGAGCTACTCAGAGAGACATATCACGAACAGGAATATATTCGCACCAGACCTACAGTATCACAAACATTGGGGACACAATATATATGAAGAGAGGTAGGGTTTTTTACATGACGAGGAACCAAAGGCACACCATGCATGCAGACAATAGAAAAGCGTGTCAGGAAACCCACGCACACTTGCTCAACACATGCGATAAACAGACGCCTAGACTAGCAGCAGGTACTTCCCCCACCATTGAAACACGACACTATCGTCAGTCAGCGATAAGACATAAATGAACATGCAACATTCGCAAGTACCAGACAGGCTAGGAACGCTCCCGCTCTGGCAGTAATATACACAATCATTCACGCCATTTTCAAAGCCGGATATCTCCCGAAATTAAAGTACGAGGGACGTTCCGAATTACACAAAACACTCACACTAATGTACATTTTCGCACGCGTATTTCAAACATACAATACGCGCCACGGTACATAAAACACAGAAATTGTGGTCACGAGGCATTAGCCCAAGGCATAGGCGCACGCACAGAACAGATACCATACCTTTGTGGGTTGCGTCAAACCTGCATGCCTGTACCAAACATATTACATACATAATAGACAGTCTACAGCCTCCAGCAGCTTAGGCTACCGAAAGGTATAAGGTATGCATCAGGGCCTAACACATTCAACACACAGAAACACGATACGAACGTGCCGAAAAGGAAGCTAGCCAACGGCATTTTGGGCGCGACAACACAACTAGAGGCCACACTAGGGACGCACAAAATCCCAACAGACAACGCAGACATAAAACACGGAGCGCTACACGGGATCACGGGTCCGAATACCCAATAAAACCGGACGCCGTGAAAACCAAAACTGTCGACCGACGAAAGATCAGTTAAATCCAACACACAGGTTTTTCATCATGGAAAGTCAGAAAACTCAGCCAGCGCGACTAGACACCAGATAGACACATTTACAGGGGAAAATTCACTCCCACCTAGACGGAAACTGGCCAAAATTAAGGCAATTCGCAAGTACGTTAAAATTAAACGAGGAATATGGACACGGGGACAGACAATCACACGGGCGGCATCGCACAGACAGCATGAATACACAATCCCATAAAGAAAAACCATAGTGTCCCATATAGCCACTGTGCCCCATAGAGTATAGCTAAGAGTGAAGATAGGCATAAGAATGTTTATATTATATGTATATGAATGGCATATTATTACTGTGTACACGCTTTAAACATACACTAGGGGTGGCAGATGCATTGCACTAATGCCACACACAAGCACATAAACGATTGAGCCACACAATCATGAACACAGGAAGGTTCTTTTACATACAGGAACGTAGGCCCGTTCTAAAGTACCCACTATAATAGCCTACGTAGGGCATTAGCGACCCCGGGACTGCCAATAGGGGACGTACCGGGAACGCCAGGCCTCTACGGAGACCACAAAATACTTTTTTTTGGACCATAGCGCCAGACACCTGATTACGGGGGACGCCACGGGCACAGACAAACGCTCACACAAAGCAGGTAACACCACATCTCTACGGCCAAAAATCATGGCAATGTAGATTACCCCGGACATAAAATAATAGAGCAAAACACAATGGGGAACGAATCGCGAAAATAAATTCCCAAACAAGCTTGTGAGCGGGAAAAAGGTGACAAGGTAGCACGTTGGCCTTTCTAGAATGCAAACACATGTCAACATACAGACAGTGGCGGAAGTCACGTTTTGTCAGCCTTCATACATATCATTAAAGACTTTCCGTACACAAGGACACAAAACAAATACACAAAAAAACACTGCGTTGCAAATAAGCGAATTCCAGCGCGTTGCGACACACTGTTGCCGGAAGGCATTCTTATAATAGCAAGACGTGACAATGACATGCAGACATGATGACACTGACATAAAAACAATAACAATAACGATATACAGTGACACGGATGTTGATACAGGAAGTGAGAGCGCCATTACAATAGGCTACGCATCCAATAGTACACAAATACTGTGGGCCGGATTGATCTCGGAAGAACAGGCTACCATACGCCTACCATTAGCGACACTAGGAACATGTCTACAAGGGTGATAACACGCAGTACGCGGCACCTGCCAATTAGCCACGCGGCACGAGATAAGCCTTCTCCGATAACATCCCACGCGCCAGCAGACGTCAGCGGTGGGCGACCTCACACACACAGGCGCGCTAATTACAGCCACGGCCACTTCCTTCCTACACGCGCCCAACACTCAGGGGCGGATACAGACAGATTCCATAAGGGAACAAACCCCACCCCCCACCCCCTAATAATTTATTTTCTTGTTTTTTTTTTCTCTCTAAAATTCATTACAGGCGGTCACGCTATGCCAATTTATACTCACAATCACATGCTACCCCACGTTATGAACAGGAGACCAGGTTAGGCCGTGACGTCACAGCGTCACCGCACTTAAACATCCTAAGGGCAGCCCGAGGGCGGTGCCCACAGACACAAACATTTTCACACAACGTAGGTATCACAGACCCACAGGCACTCCACAGACTGGTATTTTAGGAGACAGTAGGTGCTTTATGGCATCTCAACTTAGCCAGCGTACATCCCAAGGAGCGGGTAGAAAACACATAGCGACCAAGAGAGGATGACACACTACAATAGGAGTAGAGGTGGATAATGCCGTCAGGATGGCCATGGTACCAACTGCGGGCTACCATCCCCACACCCTTCTTCCTACATACCCTGTCACCTACAACACTATCCAACACAGACATACTGATACATAAAAACACCTACACTACATTTCAAAACATACATCGGGGTTGATAGACTTCATGCTTCTAATAAATTAAGGTTTGCTACACCTTGGCCCCAAACGCCTACACCTGAGTATTAGAGGTGATTCGGAAACTAATATCAAGCGGCAATGCACATCTCTGTGTAGAGAGATGAGGCCATACTGATACTAACAAGTATTTTATTAAATAATCCCGCATGCAAGGGACATAAACTTATCGTATCCCAGCACAAGCCCTATCCTCAAGTGAGAGCAGACACGCCTCATATCCAGCCCAATGCATGAGGTATCCTATCCACACACCAGGGATTGTATTATTATTACACCCGCATGACATTTTCAAAATTTTGCACACCTGGGAAAAACCCACCCCATCCACTCACAGTAAATACCTCCTAGCAGCATCATCGACTCCCGGCCACCATAAACATGGAGTCCAACGATGCACGACCCCCTCCCACCACGCTTTAACCCCATTCAGCAAATAACACCCCCGGATCCTTATAACAAGGGACCAAACGCCCTACAAACCTACTAATACCTCTAGGAAAGTACCAAGGCATCACCGCTGGAAATCCGACACGGCAATGACAAGCCTAAAGTAGTCACTGCATTTCGAAGATTCTACAACCCCAGAACACTACAAATTTTACATAATTACTTAATTATGCAGTAGCACACTTATTTTTAAAGGAATCTGACATCACACTAGATGGTGATGAGAAGGTAAACGGAGGGAGCAGAAGCTCCACGGAAGGACAGAGACGGGGCAAAACGCCAACAGATCCTGACCCAGTTGAATGACTGATAGACGTAGGGTTGAAGCTCGATGACTCAGTGCGGGCAAGCTTCAGAATCCTGGGAAACCTACCCTGTTCCCTGGGACGAAGGAACTTACATCCATTATCCACTGTTGTCGTCGAAGCCAGTCCTGCAGGGGAGACTTTTTGACGGCTAGTAGGAGGATTAACCAGCTCCATACTGGACTCAGGAGACGAACCTAGAGACGACAAACTAGAACTAGACTTGTAGTTAGCTTGTAATATAAGTAGCGTTCCTATGGCGGGGAACAAGCCTTCCATTCGAGGAAGTGAAGCAGTGTCTCAGGATTCAGCGGGACCAATCCTAGGCACGCCATGTCCTTATCCCGGACGATGAGATGAAGACGATTTAACAAATGATAACCAATGAATAATAAATAATGCGTATGGAATGAATGCGGTCATTCGGGCCCTGTGCCCACATAAATGGATGACACCGAGTCTCCAGAGCTTAAATGGTAACGCAACGGGCGACCAGAGATGTTAAATAGGTATGCAACGGGCTGCCAAAAAGGGGTTTTGTGGGCAACCCAGTAATAAACATTAATAAGCACCAAATGGCGAATAATGCCAATGTAAGCATGCATAAGACCAACGGAAAGGATATCCGCGCGAGGCGTTTGCTTCTTAGCAACGCAAGTGCACAGGCCTATATTAATTACTAAGAGGGGGAAGTCGACAGTTAGTTTAAGAGGAGGGGACTACGGGCTCCTGCTGGGTTCCAGTCTCGGCAAGATGTCACAAGGGCACGTCGGGAGGGAGACCGACCGGGGGGAGCCTCCGTCAAAATTTTAGTATATAAGATACAGTTCCATTTAAAAGGCAACTTAGATTTAAGCAAATTTGATAAGCACTGTTGTAAAACAGTTGCTACAACATATTTCGGCATTAGGTTAAGGTCTATCTCGGCATGTACATACAGATTTTTTTTCATTTAGTACTAATTAATATAATCTAGGTTAAGCACTTTTTAATTAAGATAGAGCGTTCGGCACCTGGCAACTAAAACCGTTACCAGGGTAAGACCGACAACACATTGCGAAAACACGCGTATGCGACGCGAACGCGACATATGGCGTTCGGCACCTTATAGGGTAAGTCCGAACAACATTCAACGGCACATGTAATGTGAACGCGACACAGAGCGTTCGGCACCTGGCGGCTAGACGTTGCCAGGATAAGCCCGATAAATCTATAAAGTAACGATAAGAAGACATAACAGGGCGAAGGCACTGAAGCCGTCCGACCCATCAGCGAGGTATACGGTACAGCCACTGGAGCTGACCGACCCCGATAATACACGAGACGTCCTAAGAGGTCTCAAGGGCGGTGACACCATCCAAGCCGACCCTTAAAACAGCGCTGCGCGATAGGTGCGCAATATATATATTTGGCCTAGGGCATATACACCACATGTCTTTGTTTTTCAGCAAAGAGCTCCTTCACTGCAGCATCGTGGGAATGCTGACAACATGATTTACCAGGTAAAGGTGACGTCACACATACACTACACACAACTGGAGTATACTGAGGAGACATACAATTACACATGTACACAAAAGAGTAGAGTAAGTAGGCTAAGATAGGACTCTAGCCGGTATAGGTTAAGGTACAGTAATATAAAGTGCCAAAGGCAAGCGATATCGGCATGCGCCTATAAAGGGTATATATGACTTATATAATATTTCTATGCTCTATTACAGATCACCCGAGCGGCAATCCACTAATATACTTTGTCCACAGGTCCACAACGCAATAAACATGTCTTTTGTAAATATATTTCCAACACCAACTTGTACACACTCTCCTACGTCACAAACCCATACACTCTCCAAGACTTTCAGTTGCACCCCTCAACGGTGACAACACAGTGGTCAACGATGCACAGTAACCGTGGAATACTGAGTATCAATGAACACAAAAACGCATGCACGCAAATGAAGCGTGGATTCAGTGTCTAAGGGCAGCACAACGCTTGTAAGCGCCGCGCCTTCGACGCTATGGTGGAATTCCTAACCCCGGTGGGAAAACCACTAGGGTATAAGAGAAAGCAAAATGAGACAGCGGATTAGCCACTGAACCCTAGCAGGAACGGCCACTTAAGGACGCTTCAGAAGCAAGGTAGAGAATTAACAGCGCTAGAGGTATAAAATAACTGGCCACTTAAAAGAGCTCTATAATGTAATATATAACAGTTGTAAATTATTTTGTATTTTATAGTTATATCATGATAACGTTATACACGTACATGTTCCACATGGTTGGATAATATACCTATACATAGAGTACTAACATGGCAACCATCATTATTACTATGGTCATTATTATTATTATGTTTATTATAAATGTCATGATTATTATTATTATTATTATTATTATTATTATTATTATTATTATTATTATTATCAGGTCATGCCTGTTATCATCATCATGATTACCAATGTCATTATACAATGCTACCATAATTACCACAGGACTATCACCAGCCTGTATACGGCACCATTATTGCCATCATCGCCACGGCGAATATTGTTATATTTTTTCTCCAATGTATATATATACACGCACACTGATTATGCTTTTGTTTGTTTCATTTTGTTTCTACTAACGTTAAAATTTGTGAAGGTGCCCTGTTTCATCCCAACAACAATAAATCATTCTGATATATACCTTTAACTTATACCCTGGGGCACCTGTTTTTCTATTTTCTTCCATCTTTTATACAATACCTCGCCTATACTTTATAGACACAAGATACATGCAGGGAGCAATTTTTTTTCCCACACAACGACGGACGACAAAACCACCCGTCCAACCATGGTTTTTTCCTTCCTGCATGGCACCAATACGCATATATCTATGTTTTTTCTTTCTCTTTTCGTTAACAGCAATAACATCAAGAACGTGTATTTTTCTGTATTTTTATTTCCAATGTCAAGTTTTATAATGATTAATTTTAGATGAATAATGAACTATGTATATACCCAAAACCCACCCCATCTGAGCACACGCTAAACTCACATCACCACCAGGACAACGCGACATCGGTACACCCACACGACACCGACACTGAAGAAGAAGAAGAGAGGGACAAGAAGAAAACGAGGAAAAATCATTACAACGACACGCCCACTCTCTTTCCCGTTCGCGAGGACGCGAACAAACGACGAAGAGGTCTTGTACAGCCCGGGGGCAGTACCCCCTAAGACTCACCCCTCCATCTTTCATCAAAACCACCCTCATAGGCATACCATAAGCCTCATGCACTTCTTCAAACACAAGCCGGCCCGGCATACTGCTGACGGCCACGCTTACGTAATACTAACACAAACACGGTAACTGGAACAACAGCAATGAGGAAGCGCTGACCAGGCAGTGGAGGGAGGCCTTAAAGGCTAGGCCCGTAGGAGCCCCATTATCTGTTCTTGGCCAGCGGCTCTGCCCGACGAGGTCCGTTCCAGCTCTTCACCAGGTGAGATCTAGCCGTGTGCTCAGATTCCTTATCTTTGTAAACACCCACCCTAAACATTTGTGCACTTCACAACTTGTACTCCATTTTATATTTGTTTAACTCCCAAAAAGGGACATCACATCACAGCTACTGGCCAATAAACACTTGGTCAGTAAACACACACGTTTATTACTAATCACACTCCATTTTACATCCTTATACCCAACCTGACCTTAGTCATAATTGCCCCTGACCGTGGCGACCAGGAACTGCATCGTCAGGAGTTCTACTCGAGCAAGCGGCCCGACTGCAGTGTGTCGAGTCACCGACTCCGCACGATCGCTGAATTGCTCACTCTACTTAATTGGCAGGCTAGCTTAGCAGCCTGCACTTAGACATTCATCCCCTAGCAGGTAAACGCATCCTGCAGAGACGCCCCCAACAGATTAAGCACTCACACCAACACACTACACTGGTAGTCTTCCCCGATCACGGGAAACTACCCTCATTCGGAAACAGCCCTTGAAATTAACACATCTACACTAGCCTGTTTATCCCACCCCCAACCAAGGGATAAAACACTAGGTACATAAAAAATCTACTTAATGCTCCAGTTTTAAAAGTCCTATTTGATATCACGTTATAACTTAATATTCACCTCTTGTTTTATATACTAATAGTTTTCACATGTCTTGTCCTGAACATGCCAACAATGGTATGTATTGAGACTGTGATATCAAAATTTCTGGGTTCGATATCCGGCTCTGCCAATAGAAGTCTGGTCTAAGGGCTGGAACGGAGGTCACTCAGCCACATGAGAGAAAGTTGAGGGCTCGTGGATTTGATTACCACGTCAGCCATTCTTGAAGTGACCTACCATGGATTCACTCTTTTACTGCAGGCAAATGCCGCGATTGTTCCAAACTTAAAGCCAATACTCCCTCCTTCCCAACCTTAGTCTTACTAAAAAATACACTCACTACTAAATATACCACAATAACACTGGTTATTAGGTAAAATCTACACACCCAAGTACAAGGAACTTGTGATCACGGCGTCGAAATCCCCGGTAGAAAAAACAATATAGCCTATGTCTATTGACATTTAGGGTTGTTCAGGTCAATGATGAAGTACAAAAACAAGAGTCAAACACGTATATCCTACTTGAAAATGGGAACCTTCCTACGTCGCTGAAATTTTCCACGTGTGTTAGACTAACTCACTGTAATAGCCTGCTTAGCTTCTGATGAGAAATGGCTAAACGTTAATTTTATAATTTTGAGGAAAATTGAACTTATACCAACATCAGATGCATGAAAACAATTTCATGTTCCTATCTTACGAATAATTGCCCCACAATTTAGCATACATCGCTGGGTTTATTTCCTGAATCGCCTATCCCGAAAGTAGATTTTGAGGATAATGACGGTACATGTTATGCACGAATGCCATTTAAAGAATCTGGCACATTCGATAATGCCCAAATAATACGACGGATACCACCCTTTTGTTTCAAGGAAGAGGATCCCGAAGATGATTTACAACATATTTAGGAACGTTCCGCAGCTCCGCTCTGGATATTTGTTTTGTAAAGAATCCCACCATTGAGCAGATATTCAAGTAATATCCCATGTAGTAGTTCCATTACCAGTTCATGTCATTCCGTCTTTTAATCATGTTTGCCTTCAGTTGCGTATACCTGGTTGAAGGACTTGAAGATGTACATCACTCATCCAGAGTAGTGGATTAAACGTACGCAGGAGACTGTTCAATATGTGATGTATTGGACGTATTCATATGTGATCCGTGCACACGCATCTCCCGTTGGAACAATTGTCTCCACGATGTGGAGTGCAGTGTAGTGGACGTTAGTACAGGAATGCAATCACTTCAAAAGCTCGCTGCGGTAGAAGTTAAGGATTCATGGGGTTTTCATACTTAAACATATCAAAATAATTAACAAATCACGCGGCACTCAAAGACTTTGCCCTTTTTTGAATTCTGAGTTTTGTATTCCGTAATTCTTTGTTTGTTATTATACTTATTAGCTTTATTTAATTTTTCTTTTATAAATTTTAGGTGTTTCCTACTTAGGCGTCCACTCTAAATTTTAACTTAATTCTTAATTCGTATACTTAAATCTGTGTAATGGACTGTATGTATTCCCGTTTTCAACGGGGTCGGGGATGAGATGCGATAAAAGTCTATGTGGCGGGTGTTTTTTACGGCGAGATGCCGTTCCTGACGCCACCCTCATGAGAGGAATTAATGGAATTTGAAATGAAGATGAAAAGGAAGGAAAGGAAGCTTGTAGTTTAACGTGACCGTTAATCTTGAGATCATGAGCCACGGGACCTCCTTTTTACGTGGAATCCGAACCACAGGACATGGCATTTCACTTCGAAAATCTCACATGCATTGACCGGGAATCGAACCCGGACCGCCTTGGTGAGAGGCATACAGCTAGACCACTGAGCAAGGATATGGAAAGAAGCTGCCGAGGCCTGTCAGAAGGTACCGTCTAAGCATTTGTCTGGAGTTGAAAATGGGGAAACCATGGAAAACCATTTCAAGGACGGCCGACGGTGACGGTGGGGTTCAAACCCACGTCTTCCGAGTCCGCAGATAACTTGTCCCATGGTCTAGTGCTGCGCGCTAGCGAGCGTAGCTACTGCTGTCCGTAATCTGTGTAATAGACTGAAAAATCCACAGCCTGCTTCCAGTCTCCGACCGGGTCAGGAATGGAATGAATGAAGCCCCCATCTAGCGGCGAGGATATCAACTGTGCCGGCTGCCGAGGCCTGACGCACTCCTCTGGGGCAATGATTAAATGAATGACAGATGAAATGAAATGATAGTGGAGAGTGTTGCTGGAATGAAATTTTGACAGGGAAAACCGGAGTACCCGGAGAAAAAACTGTCTGCTTCCGTTTTGTCCAGCACAGATCTCACATGGAGTGACCGGGATTTGAACCACGGACCCAGCGGTGAGAGGCCGGCGTGCTGCCGCCTAAGCCACGGAGGCTCAATCTGTGTAATAGACCAACGGAGTAAAATATAATTGCTCTGAAACAGTCTAACTAGTTACAAGTTTAACAAATAAAATTCCTGCAACTTAATAATTGTAAACACTGTTGTACATGAGTTTTAAATACATTTTCACCGAACCTAAATTAAGCTTACGTGAGCAGGATATAATGATGTTTGCTTGATGAAAGAAAATATGTTATCCAACTAAACCTACCATTTGCATGAGTAGTGTTATATTAAGTGTATAAATAATTCATTTATTCATTTAATACAGACACTAGGAAATGTATTATTAATCTTCGCCCAATCAAAGTGGGGCACTCGTGTTGACCGACTGAAAAGTGATTCTATTAATAGATTACTAGGCAATACTGAAAAATGGCTAATAATATTTCAATAATTCTCTTATCAATGCACCGCATGCGAATTTTACAAAAAGTATATTTCACCAAATGCTGGCAGGTTCCATTGTAAGTCAGCACTTTGACTAAAAGGAATTATCTGTGAAATTTCACTATTGCACTGTATGTATACACACTGATTCTCCAGTGCTAAGTATTTCTCCAACCTCCATTTTTACCCCTAGAATTATATGAAAACAGAAATTCCTGAAGCAAGACTCAGTTTCATCTAAGAGAGCTCATGTCAACTTTCATGTTTGTAGATTAAGACTTTTTCATCCACTCATCCCATTTTCATGAGCCGAGAGGAACCGCCATGTTGGCAGGTTCCATTGTAAGACAGCACTTTGACTAAAAGGAATTATCTGTGAAATTTCACGATTGAAGTATATAGAGAATAACAAATCCTGAACAGCGCTCGAAGGAGCTTTTGAAAATTGAAATACGTATTTTACATGAACCTCATTTTGTGATAAGACTATTCGTTTACCCATTATTTTGCCTTTTAGTAAATAATTTTGAATAGGACTATGAGTTAGCCGACCGGAGAAACTATGCATGTGCAAAATACTCATTTGACTTTTGGTGTGAGAGGAACTGCCATAAATGATTGCAATCTGTGCGCTGCACTTGACGGGGTTCTTCTACATGCAAAGCATATTTCCTGGAAAGCTATTACTTTTTCGAAGGAAATGCATATGAGATTTATATTCTTTGAAGAAAATTAAATTTTAAGCACATATGGTGGGTTCCATTCCATGATAGTATTAACCAATTCCTCATTATGTTGACTCTTAGCAGATAAGATATTCACATGTACTCAAAAACAATTATTTCCTGGAAGACCATTACAGTTGTGTAGAAAATGCAAGTGACCTAAAATGAATACCATGTGCACTTGGTGGTTTCGTTTCGTTATAAGGCTAACCGTTTACCCATCATATTGGTTAGTAAAAATTAAACCCATGCAAAATTTCTGCTCAATAGATTTAATAGTTTTGCAGGAAAAGAATTGCAGTGCAAGATGTCAAGTTATGACAAGTCAATAGGGCTATAGCACGGAAAACCAGTAAGTTACGAAGGAAATTAGTATGATTTGTTTGTAGAAAAGAGTAACTTTTAGGTACATGGGCTCTATTTCAGGGTAGGATTGGTCGTTTACTCTTTATGTTCGCTTTTAGCAGATAAGGCATTCACAAGTTTCCGGAAAATCATAATTTCCTGGAAATCCATTATAGTTACGAAGAAAACGCATATGACCTTCCAGTAGAAAACTGAATTTTAATAGTCAGTGCTTCATTTCATGATACAATTAACAGTTTACCGATTATTTTGGTTTATAGTAGATAGAACAAGAGCAAATTTAGTGAAAAACAATATATAAATGGCCTCCATTTCAAAATGTTTAACTATACTAATATTCTGAATAGGCCTATTAGTTAGCCGACCATAAAATCTATAGCCAAGCAAAGTTTCAACTCCATTGGATGAGTATTTTTGATGAATGAAACACAGACAAACATACAATCTTTTAGATTTATACATAGTATGATGATCACGTGAGTGCATTTCATCCAATTAGGAGAGGTTTTACAATAACCAGATATGTCTCAGATTGTTCGCAGTTTGAGTTACTTCACGCTATCTGTCATTAAGTGCGTTCTACAATATCCAGATATGTTGTAGATGCACCTATCCTACGTATATCTACCGGTATAAACTATTCCGTGTCATGAGACGCTGATAAGTCTGTATCTGACAGATTAAGTTGGCGATTTATCTAAATACCAGTATTTGTTTAGGCAATACGTGATATTTCGCTTCATGAAAATATTGTGGCCAGTTCATTACGCGTCTTTCTTCTTGAGTTGATGACCACGATCTCGCAAAGCCCTTAAGGGAATTAACAACAATTATGAACGCATTACAATAAAATAAAACAAAATACAATAAAATAGTACAACATTAAATTACGCAATGGAAACAATATACACGAATGATGCAATCATGTAAAATATATTTTAGTGTGAACTGCAATAAAGGACCACACAATTCTGCATGTCGACAAGATGGCTGAGCGCTGTACAGATGCTGGGTGGAAAACCGAGTTCCTTCAAATTCTAGTAGAGTGCGTTGGGCATGAGTCCGTTTTCGTATAATACCATACGAACAATGCATCATCTGAATTCTCATCACTCTCTGTAGTTGCTGATCGACCCATTATGTTTGCTTTCACACATTGTTGTGATTGGGGACTGCAATGCCTATTACAAATGTTTTATGAAAATGATGTCAGGCCTTGTCTGTTGCAATACATGTGCCACAATAGATTCTACAGAGGCCCTTTCTGGTATAATTTGGGAAAATACTTATAACAAAGTGAGCGATCTTCTAACATTTGATATTTTGTGCTAGTGACTGGTGTACAATGCCTGCAACTTAGTTCAGCCTCTTTGTGTACCCCAAAGATGCTAATTTACGACAACCTGAAGTGATATAGTCTTAGTTTCCAGGTTATTACAAGCGATCTTCTAACAGTTGATATGTTGTGCTAGTGACTGGTATACAATGCCTGCAACTTAGTTCAGCCTCTTTGTGTACCCCAAAGATGCTAATTTACGACAACCTGAAGTGATATAGTCTTAGTTTCCAGGTTATTACAACAACATCTACATAGTACATTGCCATCATTACTAACATGCTATTTCCTGTAATTTCTAGTGGCGATGGCTTGATCTTGTTGTTCTTGCTGTTTCATTTGAGGGGCTTGGACATCGTGCTCATATAGCCCCGTGTATTTGGGTGAGTATGGCATTTTGTCTGATAACCTGTGTTATTGTAATGGATGTATTAGTGTGTGCATTTGTAATAAAGGAACGGATTAGGAAGGAGGCGGCCGTGGTCATAAGTTAGGAACCATCGCGGCATTTGCCTTGAGCAGAAGTGGGAAACCACGGAGAAACTTTTCTAAATGGCTTAGGTGGGAGTAGAACCCCCCTCTTCTCAGTTTTGTCTCACAAGGCTGAGTGAACCCTGTTCCAGCACACAAACCAGAATTAAATTCTGATATTGTATGATAGCAGCAAATTATTATTATTATTATTATTATTATTATTATTATTATTATTATTATTATTATTATTATTATTATTATTATTATTATTATTATTTAATTATTGTTATTATTATTATTATTTTATTATTATCCGGGTTGTGATTGTGGCGCTGGAAAACAGACTTTTCGCCATATAGTTCAAGAGCGTCCTCTGGGAGCTTTTCCTGGCGATCCAAGGGAGTTCTTGGTGATGACGGAGATATCTATAGACCACATTTATGGCCTATAGATCTAGGTAGTTTGTAACTCAAAGCTAACTGTAATTATAATTTGTAATTTGTGATGTAGCTATACGCTTAATTAATAATAATCAAAATTATTAGTATTATTATTATTATTATTATTATTATTATTATTATTATTATTATCATATTTTTGTTGTAATTAAATGTTATTCTTTGATACATTTTATTACTAGTCAAATGGTATAAGTTCTAACAATCACTTACGTTTGTGGATGTGGCTTCAGTTGCGGTAAAGAATTGGAAAGATAACGTTTTGGGTATCCAAGAATGGCCCGAACTACTGCACAAGCCATCTTTTCAACAAACATGCGTGGAATTGTTGATAACTTTATATCTCTGTGTTATACTACCACTTCTTATTAAAACTAGCGGGGTAACTGTGCTATAGAGGCTCTCTAAGGTAGTTTGCGGCGAATTCAAGGACACAGTGCGTGAATATTTAACCAGGGGTGTACAGGAAAGAAAAATACATAGAAGAAACTGCGTCGGGGATGTGAGGGGGAGTGGAGCAAGAGAATCCAATGCAATAATAATAAAGGTAAACATTAATAATGGAAAGATGAAGCGCTTTGAGAACGTCTAAGGCGGAGGCAGGAAGTCGAGAAGACAATGCAGCAAGACAAAGTTTAACAAGAAACACTCGTGGCAGGACGAGTAGCATCAAATAATCATCTACGACTCTGTGTATTATTCAACACCGTAATCATCATGGTCATTTCAAAATATGTCCTTAGAGTAACGTATTGTAGCGCCTCAGTTATTCAGCAGGTTGGAGGCTCATATCTGCTTTAATGGATAGCTCGGATATGCGGATTTCTTGGTGGATAAGAATTCGTTTTATCGTTATTATTATTATTATTATTATTATTAATATTGTTATTATAAAAGTATAAAAATATTTATCATAGGTATTTACTAAAATAGCCGGCCCCGTGGTGTTGGGGGTAGCGCGCTTGCCTCTCACCCGGAGGCTCCGGGTTCGATTTCCGGCTCCGTCAGGGATTTTAGAAACTGACGTGAGGGCTGGAACGGGGTGCACTCAGCCTCGTGAGGACAATTGAGTAGCTGTCTGACACTGAAGCAGCAACTCGGTCACGAAAACCAAGATAAACGGCCGAGGGCAACCGATGCGCTGACCATGCACGACCCCAATATCTGTAGGCAAAATGTCTGGGCAGCGGTCGCTTGGTAGGCCTAGGCCCTACATGGGCTGTAGTACCAGGGGTTATTCTTATTATTTACTAAAATATGGAAAGTCTAACTACAAAAGAACAAGCCTAGCTTTCTATGGTTTCCCATTTCTACTCCAGGTAAATGCCGGTATGGTACCTAACCGTAGGGACAATCCACTCCCCAACCCTAGCCCCAAATTAGATATAGACACTCTAATGGAGACTCCAGAATAACACACCTTGTCGGACAGTGTTCACACATGCCCATGTATCTCATTGATGAGTAGTGAATAGCATTCTTGGCTGACACTGTGGAGGCCAGGATTCGATTCCTGGCTCGGCCAAGAAATTTAATTCTAGTCTGAGGGCTGGAACGAGGTACACTCAGCCTCGTTAAGCAAAACTGAGAATTGGCTGGTTCGATTCCTACCTCAGCTGTCCTGGAAGTGGTTTTCCGTAGTTTCCCATTTCTACTTCAAACAAGTTCCGGGATCGTACTTAACTTAAGGCCTTGGCCGTTCCTACCCAAATCCTACCTCAATTAGAAATAAACACGCTAGTACAGACATCACAGTGACACAGGTTATCAGATAAATTTGACACACACCCATGTTGATGGGGCTAAATGACCACGATGTCCCAGGACCTCTAAGGAATTAACAACAACACATACCCATGAAAACGGGGCAGATAACCACTATGTCACAAATCCTTGAATGAAAGATAATGATAATAATGTTATTGGTTTTACGTCCTATTACCTACTGATGCTTTTTAGAGACGCCGGTGTGACGAAATTTTGCCCCGAAAGAGATCTTTAACGTGCCACTAAATCTACTTAGGCTTCAATCACATTGGATGCACGCTTGCGCAAGTAATTTGGTGGCGCAAGTGTGCGCAAGCTGGCGTGAACAGCAATGTGCTCACACTATATGCAAGCAGGTGCAAGTTAATTATTATAAACAGGTCAGTCGAAATAGAGATGTCAGCCGATGAGGACATTGTTTTGGAAAATGGTGTTTCAAAGTTTTTATTTTTGGATGAGCAGGAAACCAGGGAAGGGTGGGTGAATGAGTATTTTTGGACAGAGAGCAAGATGGAGAGTATGCACGAATATTCAACGATTTGCTTAGACAGCCTGATAAGTTTTTTGAATACTTCAGAATGATACCAGACACTTTCTACTATATACTGGACAAAACACACCTAGAATAAGGAGGCAATCTAATTTCCGAAAGTGTGTATCACCAGAAGAGAAGCTGATGGTGACTTTAAAGTAAGACTTAAAGATTTATTAACTACGGTATTTACTTTAAAATATTATTTTGATGAATTTAAAAATGATATTCAATCGGCCAATATTAAAAATGTTGTAGGCCTTTCTCTCCCCAAAAAGTTAATGTAACGTATTATTTATAGGAAAAGTAGACACTGCATATCAAAGGATTAAGAATACTTTTGGGGAAAAGAAGACTAAGTACTGTAATATTAAAAACACAAATGGAAAGCCTCTAAGAGATAGGGAAGATAAGGTTGAGAGATGGAAAGCCTAAGAGTGTTTGTATAAGAGAAAGGAGATTGGAAATCAAGTAATGGAAAGGAAGGAGGAAATTGATGAGGATGCAAAAACAGATTTAATATTGAGATCAGAATTTGACAGAGCATTGGAAGACTTAAGCAGGAACAAAGAACCAGGCATAGATGATATACCAATTGAGTTGCTATGCTGCATAGAGGTGAAGGTCTGATCAGGTTATTTCACTTGGTGTGTAGGATTTATGAGACAGGTGAGGTACCCTCTGATTTGAAGAAGAATGTTATCATCCCTATACCGAAGAAAGTAGGAGCTCACAGATGTGAGGATTACCGTACAAACAGCTTGATTACTCATGCTTCAAAGATCCTGTCTAGAATAATTTACAAGAGGATGGAAAGCCAGATAGAAACGTAGTTGGGTGAAGACCAGTTTGGTTTCAGGAGAAATGTAGGAACAAGGGAAGCTGTACTGAGTCTTAGGCTGATTTTGGAAGGTAGAATAAGGAAAGATAAGAGAACGTTCATGACATTTCTAGACCTAGAAAAGGCTTTTGATAACGTTGATTAGACTAAATTGTTTGACATTTTGAAAATGATTGGAATAAAGGACAGGGATAGGAGGGTGATCTACAATCTATATAGAAACCAGACAGCAGTCATTAGTGCTGAAGGACATGAGAGAGAAGCTGGTGTTTAGAAAGGTGTGAGGCAAGGCTGCAGCTTATCACCAATACTTTTCAATCTTTACATTGAACAAGCAATGAAGGAAATTAGAGAGAAATTTGAAGTGGGAGTGAAGATTCAAGGAGAAATAATTTCGACTCTGAGATTTTTGCTGAGGATTTGAATCAGTTTTTGGATAGTATGGACTCCATCCTGAGGAAATAATTCATGATGAAAATTAATAAATGTAAAACAAAAATATAGGAATGCAGAAGAAATAAATCAGAAACCTCTATCGACATCAAATTGGCAGTTGAAAAGCTAAAGGAAGTAGGAGACTTCTGTTACTAAGGAAGCAAAATGACCACTGATGGACGAAGCAAAGAGGATATAAAAAGTAGGTTGGCTCAGGCAAGGAAAGCATTTCTACAGAAAAGGAATCTGTTGACATCGAATATAGATTTAGGTACTATGAAGGCATTTTTGAAAGCCTTTGTCTGGAACGTGGCACTCTATGGAAGTGAAACTTGGACTATTGGTGCAGCAGAAAAGTGGAGAATTGAAGCGTTTGAAATGTGGTGTTACAGGAGAATGATGAAGATCAGATGGGTAGATAGGGTTACAAACGAACAGGTATTAAGACGAGTGGGAGAGGAGAGATGTTTCTGGTGACTGCCAATGAAGATTAGAGATTGGTTGGTAGGACACATACTAAGACACCCAGGAATAGCAAGCTTAGTTATGGAAGGAAGGGTCGAGAACAAGAACTGTAGAGCTAGATCAAGGTTAGAATATGTTAAACAGATTGCCACGGATGTAGGGTGTGGTAGCTATGTAGAGATGAAACGAGGCATGGTCAGCTGCATCAAACCACTCAAAAAACTGAAGACTAAAACAACAACATTAATTATAACCGATTGAATATATTTTCAGTGAATAGTTTATAAAAATAACCTGGATATCAGGTTTGGAAAATAAAACACTCGTTTTAATATGCTTGGTCAAAAACTTTATTACATGAAATCGACACTAGACTGTCACTGCCTCGATGGTCAGAAATCAACCGAGATCATGCACGCTTGCGCACGCTTGCAACTACGAAACAAATATTTTTGTTTCGAAGTGGAGTCGGACCAAGCTTGCGCAAGCGTGCACTTGCTTGTGGCGGGCAGTGTGAGCGACGATGGACACGTCACCATTTGTTTCTGTCGCTCTCCTACAGATTTTGTTTATATGTGAAAGCTTGCGCCACCAAATTACTTGCGCAAGCGTGGATCCAATGTGATCGAAGCCTACACGGCAGACCCTCAAATGCCAACAGACTGTGCCAGGATTCGATAACATCCTTGGGAACAACAGGCGAGAATGTTACCACTGCGCCACACAGCCAGTCAAATTAAATGAAAGAGCAACTAATTTTGTAACATAAATATGATGTTACTTACCTCGCCAATGTCCGTTGTTTGCATTGAAGGGAGCATGTTCTAAATACCCACGCTAATATTATTATCATCCCGTGCCTACCCACGAGGGAAATGTGTGCGGGGAATCTTCGTACATCAGCATAATTACATTACCAGTCTGCCGCTAGCAGCTTATCAACAAGCATGAGTGGAATTAGGATACTCATTCTTCACTCGTCGGCTTACCGTATCACTAAGGCTATTATCACAATCGTAATTAGCCCACAGACACATCATCTTTACACATGTACGCGTCATGCACAAATACCAACGTTATTGTTAATGTTAGAGTTGTTGTACATATCAGAAAATGGAATTGCCGTACTCATGAAAGTGATAGAAGCACATGTGTGTTGAACTAATGCATGCCACGTATAAACTTCACAGTTCACTGGCATTTTGTAAAACTCCTGATTATGAGGACATGCCTGGCAAGAGAGAAATAATGAATTCGCTCTGTCTACTCGTTACATCAACAGCAGGTGGTTTACTGTTGAGCTAGCTAGATGAGAAGCCAGAGCAAACGTGCATGCATTCCACAGTTTATTCTTGGTGGTCTAACAAGTAAACATCATGAATGTGAACCGCCCAATGTGAATATTTAAAGCTCATTTGGCCGCCATGTTGTTTTTGTGCCTCTCGGAATTTTAAATAGTCAAATATACGTAAGGCCTACTTACTTAATAGTCCTCTATCACCATGAAAAATTCGGTTTGATTGCTTAATCCGTTTCGGAGATATTGTGAACCGGTGAAATATATTGTATGGACGCCATGTTGGATTGTTTTGTATGTAAGCTAAATGAATATTCATTATACTATCCTTTAGTTACAGTATATTGCTTGATTAGGACACGATAACTTTAAACGCCATTTTAAAAATTTTGCACAGTTGCCAATTTTAAGACCTCATAAGATTGAATTAAATTATATGTCAACATATTAAGCCTTTTATGAAGATATGCCGTGCCAAATTTCACAGCGCTCGGAAGTTTAAATCGCGAGAAAAATCACTTTAAATATTTAAATTTCACGACGACGCCATCTCAGTATTGAGCTCATAAGGTTGTTGAAAATTTCAGTTTGATATATGACTTCGTCTCTTAATTTATTTCGACACGCGGCGTAGCTGTGTGCGTTTAATCCCTCGCCTCGACTATGATGGGGAGCTTCAGCAAGTCCAGAAATCGGTGGTTCAATTCTCGGCGCTGGCAGCGACCAAACAGAGAATGGATTTGCCTGGGTTTCTCAACACCCCCTCCAGGAAAATGCAGGGATAGTACCTTAATTTAAGGCCCAGGGTACCTACCCTCTTCCTGACCCTTGTGCAGTTACTCACACTACTACAGTCACCATAGGTTATCAGACAAATTGAATACACGCCCAAGTATGACAAAGATGTCCCAACAAAAAAATCAAAATAGTGGCTGATAAAATTCGCTGCTTCGCTATTTTAACCTCCTCTCACAAGTGGCAGGGAGACATTTCCACGAGAACGTAATTTCGTTTACAAAACGTAGGCCTATTCCCCAATCTCCAAAACAACAACGCAATAATCTCAAATGCAATTATCGTCCCTTATCCAAGCAGCAAATCTTCTAACTTAACTGGTGGGGAAAAAGAAGGTAATTGGATTCTGGAAATGTTCGTCTTGGAGATTCAAAATAAACAGAAGTTTCTTTGGCATGAAGGCCTTAGCTAGCAACGCCAGAATCAACCCCGTTAATTTATGTTTCAAGAAAAAGGGGTCGAGTTTGAAATGTAAGCACCATATGTGGGTCATGGTGCTGTTTTCCTTTTCCGAAAGTGCTAAGTGTTTATCATTTCCGTTGATAACATAGCCTAAAATTCATATTCTTGTTTCAGTTTCCGTGGCTATTAGAACGAGTTCAGGGGAAAGGTGCTAACTTCAAAGGAGACAAAATGCTCTTTGAATACTCCTAAAATGTGGCTTTACTCCTGAACGACCTGTAACTCCATACATATGCAGCAAGATTTGGACTGTCGTAATTGGTTAGCTTATTTCTTTAAATTTATTTATACTAATAGTAATCTTAATAGGTCTTGGTTGGCTGGAGGGAGTTTTTTTACTTTGAAACTTTGAAGGGAGTTTATAAGACTGGCTTCACACCAAGGAATCATCTGTTTATTTAAAATCTCAAAGATGAACATTTTGTTGAAATTTAGCTCGTGGATGGACGCCGCACGTACCGTTTTTTACCGCCCTGGATTTATACCAAAACATGTGTTGCAAATTCATTTTAGGGGCTTGGGACATTTTCGTCATCAGCCCCGTGTGCTCAAGTGTGTGTTAAACGTGTCTGATAACCTGTCGTTCTGTAATGATTGTAATACTGCGTGTGACTGTATTAGGGACAGGGAAATAAGGCACTTGAAATAAGGGATGATCCCGACCTTTGCATGCAGGTAGTGCGGGGATCCCCTCTCTTAGAGCTGGAATTCTAACCTCCAATATCCGGATATGCTGCAGCACTTCATCGCGGTCGTGGTGTATACCAAACCAACATGATTGCCATAGCATCTTTTCCACAAAATTCCAATAGGTCCAAAATATTAAAAGTATTAACATGAAAATGGCCAATGAAAGAGTACTGAGTACTATGTTCATTAACTTAAGTTTCAAACAAGTGAGGGACACGACACCAATAAAGTGACAGCATGAATTTCAAAACGATAACTTCCCTTTCACATAATCTCATCACGAAACTTGTTTGGACCAATCTGTGCTGTATGTCTAAATTGTTGTTCCATTTGAGGGGCTTGATCATCGTGGTCATTTATCTCAGCGTACTTCGGAGTGTGTGTTGAATTTGTCTGGTAACCTGTGTTATTGTGATATCTGTATTGGTGTGTGTACTTGTTACTGAGATGAGGATTGGGGAAGGAAGTGGCTGTGGCCTTAGCTTAGGTACCATCCTGGTATTTACATGGAGTAAAACTGGGAGACCACTTAAAGAGCAATAGTTCTTTTTAAATCACATTAAAAATTAGCACTTAATTATGTTATAAATATTGCCACTTCCAGGCTGACTAAGAGGGGAATCCAACCCACCTCTTCTCAGCTATGTCTCACGTGGCTGAATGAACTGCGCTCCAATCCTAAGATAAAAATTATATTTTTTTGGCAGTACCAGGAGCTTATCCCAGACCTCAAGGGAGAGCCATGAATGTTAGCAACTGCACCACAAGGTGGTCTGTAAGAGATGGAATAAATGAAGGTGGATGAAACTGTGCAAGGAAATGAAAGAAAGTGGCCATGGTCACAGAAGGCACCATCCTGACATTTGCCTGGAGTTGAAAATGGAAAATCACGCAAACCCATTTCAAGGATGGCCGAGGGATAATCAAACCCACCACGTCTACTTAATTCTGGAGAAAACCTGGCCTCTTACCTTGTTTCTTAGCATCCGTAGCTACCCCAGACGATAGTTAATACACCATTAATGTTTTCCTAAAATATTTAGAATCAAGTGTCTCCCTAACCATTATAGAAAGCTTTCCAGTCGGTCAACACAACTTGTACCCAATTACTTTTGGCGGGAAACAAGTATTTAAATGCCTTAATCTGAAAGAAATATTACATATCCACACGTTTTTATGATAAATATCTCATGTAATATTTCTATCAGTTTAGGGCGTTTAAATATTTGTTTTCCCGCCTAATTTAATTGGGCACAAAAATGGCCCCTAATACGTAAATATCCCTAACCATTACCAAGCTTCCACCCAGAAAGTACTAGGATAGAAATGTTTCAGCGTTACCAGCAGATAAAGCGCACTTCACGGTTCATCTCTTACAAATTAATTAAATGGAATCATTTTATGAGCCACAAAGACCTCAAATCTCCCTCTGAAACTCTCTCTGAATCCTACTTCTAGAAATAAACTAAACCTGGTGCTAGACACAAACCTGTTTGGCAACCAAGATAAGTTTATTGCAATTTGTCCATTTGAAATGAAGCACTCGCGGCAACATGTGCTACAAATGGAATTAATTCTAAGGTAAATTTCAATCAAATTACTGACTGATGGAAAGGAACTGCTTTGCGGTAATTCACAAGCAGAGTACCCAAGGAGGAATTTTATGATGATTACGGATTCTATACGAATGTTTTGCAGAATCTAAAGTTGCCTGAGTGAAAAGTTATCTCGTGACAGACAGTATTGCAGGGTATTTGATATGTAGGCCTATTGTCAAGGCTCGATTTAGGTCATTTATTGTGTCATTGAGAGAATTAGAAGAGACACTCTTACACTTGAATAACTCCCCATTAATCGGAAGTGGATTGGTAGCCACGGGACTTCAGATAAAACCAGCATTGCCTCCACTCATTTATGCCGGGCTCCTTTCATTCATCTTTTCTGTCAACCTCTCTTGGTCAACTCTTATACTCTTTCAAACCACCCCAACGGTTTAAGGGTATCCGAGGCCTAGTGTGTCTCTAATTTTTCCACCATAACTGTCCCTTGTCTTATCATTCCTGATACATTTTCGAGGGGCAGACCTCTTCTTTTCTTTTCATCGTATCACCTGCTTTCTTTAAAAGGTCCTAAAAAAGCCCCACCCTGCATGGTGCACCCTGATTAGTGCTACAGTATCAAGTGTGCTCAGCTGGTGAGTAGTCAGTTTGTGTCTTCGAGGGATTCCTGAGCTGGATCATGTGTTTCCCCTATTTCCATTGACTTAGGGCGGACTCTCTCTCTTCTTTCCATTTTCTATCTGCCTATCGTGGCCCAACTTCGTTCCAAAATCCTCAATATGTATATGTTAAGGAATGAGAGCATTTATTTCCCCCTGTCTTTTACTTTCCTTGTACTTTTATTGAAGCAATTCTTCTTCTATTAAGTTGTCTCAGTACGAGAATTTCCCATTCATTCTCATGTTTCAATATCAACATACTTCAGGGGAAGATGACTTTCATGCTTCGTCCCTTAACACAATAATCACCTCCACTAAATGTGAATAACATAGAATAATATTATTTATCAGACTAAAGCAACTCAAATACAGACCAAGTGAAGAGCTTAGTGGACAAGGCTGTTGTGTAACAGTTTAGTTAAACGGTGAAAATGAAATACGATTTTTTCGGATGACCAATTTCAATCTTTTTTTTCAGTTAGTGTGTGTGATGCACACTGTTGTAGTCTATGCATTTAAAGTGGTGGGATTTCATTGACCTACAGTACTGTATTTTGTCAAATGGAAGAGCATTTCCAGAATTCATTGCATATGATATCTTAATTCACTGTGATTTTATAAAGCATAGCTTTACCTACAATATGTGTATGTTCAATGCCACCATTATAGAATCCATAACATAGTTCATTGATGATATTCACTCACACAACTCACAATATGTATTAAGCATTGCTTGGGCAAGAAGATAAAGGTAATCTAAAGTTTTGCAAATAACATTGCATCAGCTTTCTTACTCAATTAAGAGGAAGGAGTATAATTAAACCGGAACTGCTGAAAAATTAAAGTTGTGTCACTTTTAGAAGTCCAATTCAAGATTCACCAAAAAATTATGTTCATTTAAATATATGGCAATCGTTTGAACTAGTTTTCAATTTATTGCGGCGCTAATTTTGCGACGGTAGTGGTGGTCTATTTCAAATCAATCACGCTCCAACTCAGCGGTGGCACCATGATTCTGTGTTAGCAATTAAACTTTCTTGAAAGGTGATAAACTCTCATAACAATCCTTGTACAAGCATGACCGAATTTCATCTCCCCTAAGCCATTTCATCTCGTCTCTGAAAGCTACTTCTCTACTGAGTATGTTCTTTTTATCATTTTAAATGATCTTGTCGACTTGGGCGTTACACTGGGGTCTGGCGTTACGTTACGGTGACGGACGGACAGATGGAATGAGGTGTGTGACGTAATAGTACCGCTTGGTGCATGTGTACCCCGACAATCTCTACTTCGTTAGTATAAGACAAAAATACCCGATTCTTGGATGTCACGGGTAATCTCGAGAACCACTGGATGGATTTTGATGCGGTTTTCACCATTCTGTAAAGGATATCTCGAGGAAAGATTCTGTAGAAAATCATTTATGTATGATCAAAGGAAGCCAAGCAGTAACGATTTCAGTGAAAAAAGTCGAAAACAAACTTAGCGTCCGTGCGCTTCTTAAGCTTACGCTGGGCACACCGTTAGAAATATCAATATACTATGAGCGTAAGAATTGATCAGCATGAAAACTTCTACAAAGAAGTCCACGAGAGCATATCTCTATCTTCAATACATCGCCCACTATAAGTGTTTTTAGACTGGATGGAAGGGGCATGTCCCCGCGCGCTCTGGTGAGCTTGCTGCATCCCCCGCGCTGGACCTTGCTTTGCCCTCGGTTTGCACTTGCCCTTCGCGAGTAATTTGAAACAAGATAAGCAAGATAAGTATTATGCAGATACTTTTCTAACATGTGAAGAGTCTTTGGTTTCGAGCGAAGCGAGAAGCCTACAGCCTTTCTAGCATTTTTCAGCATTTGTAGATTTTAAAATGATACAAAGTCTAGTCTTTCAGTCTGACTGTCACTTTTTATTAATGAATTTGAGTTTATTTGAGATTCATTTGAAATTTCAGAAATGAGGAGTCATATCGGCAACCTGCTTCTTTCTGCTACTGATCAGTATTATTTCGCAATTTATTGTCCGGAGGGAATTTCGACTTACATTTCCTCAAATTATCATTAATAGTTCCTAAATCTAGATATGAATCTAGATATGAATGCCGGCTCCAGAAATGTGTGCTCAGTGCTTTGAAACGTACACTTGATACACGTTTCCTTTCGTAGACAAAACAAATATTCTTCTTTGAAGGTCTAGCGAAATCAAGCATAATTCTTTGATAGGAGAACTGTTCTTCTGCAGGAAAGTATCCACTTCTCAAAAATCAACAGTTTTACTGTTAACTCAAAACACAAAACTCCCCTGTCAATTAATAAGTTTTCCATATGATGGAAGGCTAATGACTTACAATGCGATAAAATATAGGGTAACAATTTCAAACTATCATAGTATTTAGTTGTCCATAATGCTACAGTTTATCAACTTTCCAGTGACCTGTTCAATATAACATGAATAACAGAGTTCACTTTTAGAAATAATATTAACATTTTTATAATCCATAAATGAAGATAGCTCCACTGGATAATTGGGGCAGTTGACCTAGATTTTTCTTCCTTAAAATAAAAGTCATCAATACCAGCAAAAATTCACAAATATATTTAAATCTTATTATCGGTTATTTATGAGTCCGTGGAGATCGCATCACTGGAATTCCTTGTAGGGGGAAGTCATATACAGTATCTATATTTAACTTATGAAACTAAGCTTGAGATTTCTGTGCCAGAGGATTATTATTATTATTATTATTATTATTATTATTATTATTATTATTATTATTATTATTATTATTGTAGAGGTGGTATTCACACATTTTTTTCCAGTGATCCGTTCATTAACTCACGAAAGATAAATATATATATTTTCAATTACGCACATGAAGAGTACTTTATGGATTATGTGAATATACCTGCATGTTTCGGTCAACGCACTAGTTTATTTTATCAATATTCACTACGATAAGATCAATAAACACCAAGTAACTAGAGTTCATCTTAGAGGATAACATAGCAGAAGTGTGGAATATGATACCCTGCAGCACATAGGTAACAAATAACTTCAAAGTGTTCTCCATAAATAGCCTCAAATGGTACAGATCAAGTGTTAAAATGTTGGAGAGATAGCTTCAATGAAGGAGACGTTCCGTATGATATGGTCTGTCATGTACTGTACCAACACCTATTTGCTTCTGTTAGGGAAGTTGGCGAAAAATAATATTGAATACGTTATTCCCGTATTCCTGAACAGTTCCACACATGTCAAGGGGAACGTTTCTAGTCATTCTCCCTCATAATACCCAATAGCGTCGCTAATCCATCTGAATTCAAGCATTCCTTGAAGCGTGCCTGTCTGTTAAGTTGTCAGCCCGGGGCTGGTGGGATCCTCAAAGAGCACAGCCGCAGATTATGCAGGTAAGTTATGTTAGGCAGGGTGAGGAGTGAGTTAGTATGGTAGTGCTTTCCTCGCTGAGCCAGTGAAGCAGCACTAGAGCGAGGAGCCCAAGAGAAGACAGGGGCACACTAGCTCCGCAGTAGTTGCCAGCCGATAGGTGCAATTGGTCGTTTCTCTTACATGATTGCAGTTCGTAGTGCGTTGTCAAATGTCAGGAGAGAACAGTTGAGTAAGCGACGAGCCTAGCATGCTCATAGAGAGCGAGGCAGTCGAGTGAATTCGCAGTGGATGACTATGTCTCACTAGGCGCCGAACGCTCTCTCTCGGCCGCCTTCTTATGCACTCTCCACTCTAGCTGTGCACTGAACTCTCTCTCACTCTTGCCCAAATTCGTATGCCCCCTCTACTCCAGCTGTGCACTGAACTCTCCCTCTCTCTCCCAACTTCTTAAGCGCTCTCCACTCTAGCTGTGCACTGAACTGTCTCTCGCCCAACTTCTTACGCACACTCCACTCTAGCTGTGCACTGCGCTCTCTCTCTCTCCCTCCCATCTTCTTATGCGCTCTTCACCCTAGCTGTGCACTGAACTCTCTCTCGCCCAACTTCTTGTGCGCTCTCCACTCTAGCTGTGCGCTGAACGCACTCTCTCTCTCTCTTGCCCAACTTTGTATACGCTCTCCACTCTAGCTGTGCGCCACTCTAGCTGTGCGCTGAACGCACTCTCTCTCTTGCCCACCTTCTTAACCGCTCTCCACTCTACCTGTGCGCTGAACGCTCTCGCTCTCCCCCACCTTCTTATGCACTCTACACTCTATAACACTCTCTCGCCAAACTTATTATGCACTCTCCAATCTATATGTGCGCTGAACGCTTTCTCTCGCCTATCTTGTTATGCACTCCCCACTCTAGAGTACTCTCTCGCCGAACTTCTTGTGTACTCTCCACTCTATATGTGCATTGAACGCTTTCTCTCGCCCACCTTCTTATGCGCTCTCCACTCTATCTGTGCGCTGAACGCTTTCATTCGCCCCCCTTTTTATGCGCTCTCTACTCTAGAGCACTCTCTCGCCCAACTTCTTATGCACTCTCCACTCTATATGTGCATTGAACGCTTTCTCTCACCCACCTTGTTATGCGCACTCCCCTTTAGAACACTCTCTCGCCGAACTTCTTATGCACTCTCCACTCTTTATGTGCATCGAACGCTTTCCCTCGCTTTCTTTGTTTATGATCTCTTTACTCTGGCTGTGCACTGAATGCCATTGTTCAATATCACCCGCACCTCAGTGGTTTCAATATAATCAATTATAAATAAGACAGTGAAAATGGCGAAAGGCCCCATTTTGCATTAGCCTGTAACAACAGACAAGTTGAGAAATATTGTATTCATGGGAACAGACGTTTGGCCCTGGCTTCATCTGTTTTCAGTCCCTCAAGTCGTACGTCACTCAATGACTGTTCCTCTAATCAGAGCCACTAGCGTCCCTCTGTTTGCTCTATGAACGTTTCTCTAATCAGCAGCGCCAATGCTGCTGTGATCTAGCTCCTCGTCCAGGTTCCCCGGATTCAATTCTCGGCTATAGCAGAGAAGGACTAAATCCTGGTTTGATTGTAGAAATGGGGCGTGCTCATCCACGTGAACATAAATAGTGGGAAAGGTGGATGCAAACTCACTGGCCGGGTAGCTCCATGGGACAAAGGTGTCTCTACACTAGACGGACGAGAGGGATCGAATTCCTACTATCGGCCGTCCTTGATATGGGGTTCCGTGGTATCCTATTTTATACCCCCATGCGATTGCCAGGACGATACCTTCAATATATCAAAGCCACTCGCTTCCAACTCCTTTCCAGTTCATTTCATCTCCTATTAACTCGTGTGATGTGGTAAGCGTCAGGATGAGCATCCAACCGCGAAAACCACTTAGCACATAAAAACTCATCTCACCTCATCCTCGTATGCCCAGAGTTGAATTACATTTGATGGTGTGGTTTCTATTAGATTCTAGGTAAATATTTGGTAATCATCCTCGTGAGCTATGTGCGCACATACAATGTCCCGGAATGCAGAAGATTCGAGTTTGAATTCAGACTACAATATCATGTTCAAGTTATATTCAATAGACATGGCCTCTCCGCAAGTACTTTCCTATAATAATTTCTGTTGTTCTAAAACATTATTATTATGAATATTATTATTATTATTATTATTATTATTATTATTATTATTATCATCATTAGCGTTTAGGTCTACACTTTTTAAATGCTGAAACATAATTATGGACGTAACCATTAACTCCAAATTTATCGTCTGATGAGAGTCATTTCCCTCTACCTTTTCAACTTCTTTATGCTACTGTTTCGATCTGCCCCTGGGGAGGCGGACGATAAGAGATTTCCGGTTCTTACGAAAGGAAAATTCTTAATGAGACTTCTTTATTGAAGTGTCTTGAATGGAGGCTCTCCACCCTTTAAGAACCTGTAATGGTGACAGCCAGCACAGAAATGAAAGAAGAGGGCAGCCGAGTTGAAAGCAGAATTTCACGATTCGCGATTTAAATATAGCACTTTTGAGAATGAAAGAAAGTTATTGGAAATTACGTACCGTGTTATTTACGATATCATATTCTATCTGCATTCGTTCAATGTTTATCTTTCTAAATAAATGTAATTTAAATGTAAAATTAAAACAATCTGAACTTAAGGAGCACAAATTTATTTTAATTGAAAAGCACTGAGCACGTGATAATAATCTTTAATACTTGATTGAATTTCGCTTAGTTTGGAGGGTGTGAAGCCAGGAATACGTGTTGCTGTTGATCAATGTAGGGCTTATTGTATTCACCGACTGAAAAACATTTAAATTTCGTCTATGTAGGGACATGAGTTATCGTAGTCATCAGCCCCGTGTGTATGTGTGCATACTTACAATAGGAGCCAGGCTGGGCAGGAAGCTGCCGTGGCCGTATGCTAGGTTCAATCCCTCATTTGTTTGGAGTAGAAGTGGGAAACCACTTTCAGGATAATTGTGGAGGGAATCGAACCATAGTGTTCACAATTGTCCTCTTGAGGCTTATTGAACCCCTTTCTTAACCTTACTCCAGAAATAAAATTCTAGGCATAGCCAGAAATCACATCTGGTTTTTTTTTTTGGGACAGAAGTCTAAATATGTCCTGTTGTATGATTGCTTATTAGTTGTAGATAATTCTTTTAAGGGATTTGTGACATCGTGGTCTCGTAGCCCCATGTACTTGGGTGCGTGTAGAATTAGTTTGATAACCTGCGTCACTGTAATATCTGTACTAGTGTGTGTATTTGTAAGGTAGTAATTGAGTAGGAACTGGTCGTGGCCTTAAATTAGGTATCATCCCGGCATTTGTCTGAATTAGATGTGGGAAAAAACGAAAAAGAACTTCCAGGATGGCTGAGGTAGGAATCGAACCCACCTCTTCTCAGTTTTTCCTCACGAGGCTGAGTGTACTTCGTTCCAACCCTCAGACCAGAATTGAATTACTTGGCAGAGTGGGGTACCGAAGCCGGGCCTCTGGGGTGAAAGCCAAAAATACTAGCCACTACGCAACGAGGCTGACTTGATTGCTTGATAGAATCCACACTTATTCGTTATTTAAGCCCCATATGTTTCTACAAGATTTAGCTGTAAGGTTTTACGACGTCGATTGGGGAATGAATTCACTAGATTTTCTATACCTTATCACGTAGTTCCACCTTCAGGATCTAATTTCCATCCTTGCATGTACGTTCACGTTAACGAGCTTCTTATCAGGTAAATCTGAACGTACTGTTCTTGTTGTTGTTGTTGTTGTTGATGATGATGATGATGATAATGCATTTAGGGGTTTCGCGACATTGTGGTCATGTAGCCCTTTGTACTTGGCAGAGTATCGAGTCTGTGATAACCTGTGTCACATTAAATGTATCGTTCTTTACTTTGTTTGTCGAAAATAAATTTGGCGATTAGCGAGTGATGTTATCATTTGGGTTATGCATGGTTGTATATTTTGCATTCCCCATAATGTATTGATATCGTCCTTTAAGGAACAATACACCGTAACCGATACTTTCCCATCACCCGATCTTGATCCTAAAATAAATATTAAGAATCAGTTCCCCTAGACAGTATGTTATACGGTATTGTTACTTACGAAATTACCCCAAGGACCAAGACTAGGAAGATAACACATACACTGTTTCTTAAAAGACAATGTAAACCTGTAAGACATCCTAGTGTGCTGAAATTCAATTGGAAGCTCCACCATTGATTCTAGAAGGAGAACTTTGTTGTTGTTTGAGTCTTAAGTCCTTTGACTGGTTTGATACAGCTCTCCACGCCTCCCTGTCCTGAGCTAATCGTTTCATCTCTACATAGCTACCACACCCTACATCCGAGGCAATCTGTTTAACATACTCTAACCTTGGTCTACCCCTACAGTTCTTGTCCTCGACCCTTCCTTCCATAACTAAGCTTGCTATTCCTGGGTGTCTTAGTATGTGTCCTACCAACCTATCCCTTCTCTTCATTAGCAGTCGCCAGAAACATCTCTCCTCTCCCACTCGTCTTAATACCTCTTCGTTTGTAACCCTATCTACCCATCTGATCTTCATCATTCTCCTGTAACACCACATTTCAAACGCTTCAATTCTCCTCTTTTCTGCTGCATCAATAGTCCAAGTTTCACTTCCATAGAGTGCCACGCTCCAGACAAAGGTTTTCAAAAATGTCTTCTTAATACCTAAATCTATATTCGATGTCAACAGATTCCTTCTCTGTAGGAATGCTTTCCTTGCCTGAGTCAACCTAATTTTATATCCTCTTTGCTTCGTCCATCACTGGTTATTTTGCTTCTTAAGTAACAGAAATTTACCACTATTGATTTCTCGAGCAATGAAATTTAAAGTTAAAACACTATCTTATATCAATGTTTCTTTTCAGTTAAACCCCTGAGTGCAGCAATTCTTAGCAGCAACCAACCACTGTCAGCTGACCGCAAGTATGAGATTGAGTGTCAGTCTGTGGGCTCTCGTCCCCCGGCCAAGATCTCCTGGTGGATAGACAACAAGGGTCTAGACAACTACATGGAGAAGGTAAGAAAATATTCTCTTCAATCTCAGTTGAGGTGCATTTGAATATTGGGATTGTATGACCTAGGCTACCCTTGTGGAGATAATTGCTTAACAATATTATTTGAATCGTGTGTATTTTGCAAGATCCGTCAGAGTTAGTACATTGATCGTGATCAACGAGCATTAGGTATTAGTTCTTGTTATTAATTCAGTTGACATTTTGGTTCAAGTATATACCGCAATTCCTAGAGTACGTACGGTATGTGATGAGGCTTCAAGTGCATGCAATCGTCTTGAACTCGTCAAAGTTACGTCAGGGGTGTCTCTTCTAGCGCATAAAACAATATTATTAGGGGCACCTGATTCACTCGGTATAAGTTATTTGGTAGAAATCCACTCAATGTTATGGAAGTTGAATGCATATGAACATGGAACACGTAAACGTATATAGAATTATTTTGGTAACACACGTATTGCTCGAAATTCCCCTGCAATATTAAAACATTACAGTGTTATAAACTGTTCACATGAACATATTGGACTTGGATAACTGTAAGTACTGTATATTTTCGAAGTAAGACACCGAGGGATGCAAAGTATGCATTTTGAGGAACAGCTGACGTATAGGCATATGTCAAAAATAACCAAGGATTAAATACCGTATTCCATTAGACCCCTTAGAAAAATATTTGTTAATTTATTACCGGTATTTAAGAAATACGAGAAGGATGTTTATAGTTTTTGCATGACCGTTATTCTCGTGATCATAGGTCACAGGACTTCTTTCTTACGTGGAATCGGAACCACCAAGCATGATCTCCTCGTGGATAGACACCTCGGATATCCCTCGTGCATTAACCGGAAATCGAAGCCTTTTCGCCTTGGTGGGAGTAAGCAGCTTGACCGCTGCGCCATCTCGTCCTCTTAATTAGTTATTTAATATCAGCTTTTTTGTATTAGCTCGTTGCTTGATAAACCAATCTTCACATCTTATAAGAGAAGTGTTTCGCACACTGGGCTGCTTCAAGTATTAATTACAAGAGATTTCACCCTGTTCCTTTCATCAGGAAGAAGGGGGAGGTCGACATCGTCTTATATTAGGGAGAGTACCCGGCAGCGCAGTCTTAATACATGACGAGATGGAATATTACGCATAATCGCCATATTAAATGAAGAAATATTAAAATAAGAAACATGGGAATTCAATTGGGCGATGATAGATGCTAGCTCATCGGTTTTACATATTCAAGAAATCTGAAGTGCACACAAATTGGACACCAAAATCAGTATGTATGCATGTATGTATGTCAACCCCTTATTATTCCCGTTTACAACGGGGTTGGGGATGAGATGCGGTGAACGTCTATGTGGCGGGTGGTTTTTACGACCGGATGCTCCTCCTGACCCCAACCTCATGACAGGATTTAATGAGAGATGAAATAAATGAAGATGAATGAAACTGGGCAAGGATGTGGAAGGAAGTGGCGGTGGCTTGTCAGGAGGTACCATCCCAGCATTTGTCTGGAGTTGAAAACACATTAAAATCAGTAACTCAGAATAAAGCCTAGAAATTGGAATGAGGCTTGGTAAAAATGTAGCCTTGAGTCAGGCACCATGCATTTCCCAATAGCATACATGTTTGATTAAATGATTTGCGCAACCATCATCTGAAACATATAATACTTATATAATAAGATAATCAATAGCTTGGAATCTAATGAGGATTCACACCAAACATGGTTCATAAATTTCATTTTATGTGACTTCACGTATCTTTGTAACAAGAAAATGGACCGTGAAATTGCGAACACTAAAATCCATTATACCCAGGTACAAAATCCAATTTAATGATGTTCACAAAACTTGTCTTTCTGGCCACATGCCCATGTTGAAAATCTTCATAAAACGATACGGTGACAATGTGAAACTATTAAATATAAGAATAACCTTTCAACGACTTATTTAATGATTGTCACAAAACACAGTATAATGAGAGTATTGTGCAAAACGCTGCATTATAATGGCCAACAATCATACCACCCTAATTTTGTTATTTCGACCAGCCTTTGGCTATTACAATAAATAGCTTTCTTACAAATCTCTGAATGAGGGCAGTTCTCTATGATTTATCTTGTCAAAATATGAACAATGTAGATGTAAGTAGTGCCAGTGAAGCATATTATTTGATTTGTTTGTGAGGCTTGCCCTTTTCCATTAGGCCTTCCGTATTTCTTGAATGATCTATGGGTAAATGAATAAATAAATAAATAAAAAAATAAAAATACAGTGTGTAATAGATACACGTGAAGTCCGTTACACTGATGATAGGAGCTGGTATTCTAAGCAAATATCTGCATGAAATTTAGTCGTACCTTAATAAGTGTACGTGGAATTGAATCACAAAAGTCGTCGGTCAATGTCTTGGAAAATGGCTTAGACTGCGTTCCCTCAGCAGCACAGCTGATTTCTCCCCGCCTGCATCCCCTCCAACGCTGTGGAATGTTGACCAGAGTCTGAAGTTGAGTGACCTCCTCTCTGTGTTTCCAATGGCACAAAGCTAGCCTATCAACAGCTCAGTCACACCTCCATGGGGAGTGGCCAGCATGTCTAGTAAGGTTCAAGGCCGCTAGAAGGTGTGCGTTAGTGGCACTAAATATTTAAAAAACTTACCAATTGTTACAGAGTATCATAAAATATTTAACTGTAACTAAATTTGGTAGAATTTTTACCTTAGGGCAATTTCTTTCTATTTACAGGAAGTGTGATTTGTGTCGCAGTTCTCAACGCATGAAAAGGTGAAGAATATGCTGCTCTCCGCGAGTCTCATGAAACATTATGCGATAAAAATTTAAGGAAAACAATTCTATCGTGGGCCTATTCATGAAATCAGCGCAGATTTAACAATTGTTAGGTTTGAATGTAGAATTAGGAATAAAAATAACATTTAACTTCATTATTTACATTCGTTTTTAGAAAGCAAGTAAATATATTAGGTCATATTGTACATTTTATGGATCATATTTCGGTGTTTTAAGGGCATATTTACCTGCATATTTCTCGTTTCTTTAGGTCCTAAACATCCGAACCTTAATGACTAGTGATGGTGGCTCTGTTTAGGACTCATCCAGCCTTATGGCCGATGACATAACGTATTGGTCTACGGTATAGAAGACTACAAACATTAGAAAATTGAAATCCTACAGCTTTGGTTAATGAATGAAAGGGACCGTTGGTCAAACTTTGTACGAAAACAGTGCAACAAGTTAAATAATAATAATAATAATACGTTTTTAGACACATTATTTTTATTCTTTTCGGGGAAATCGAGTTGCCGGAATTTTGTGTTCACAGAATGTCTTGTACGTGCCATTAAATACTTTGGCATAAGGCTGTCGTATATGCTCATCTTCGTGTATTACATGACTGAGTCTAGATATAACCCTCGAGAAGGATTGCACTCTACTACCTGAGCTATACAGCCTCGCTATCATTAAATTATTACTATCATTATAATGTACATGTAGCACCGTACTAGTGTTAAATCTTAGAAGTAGCTTTCCATGGTTTCGCAATTCTACCCCAGGCAAATGCCGGGATGGTTCCTAACCTAAGGCCACGGCCGCCTTCTGTCCAATCCTCACCTGAATTACAAATACCCACAATACTACAGAAATCACAAAAACACAGGTTATCGGACATATTCTACACACACCCAACTACATGGGGGTTATGACCACAATCGCCAAGCCTCTCAAACGAAACAATATCAAGTACCTTACGTCCGTCTTAAGTGCTAGTTCTGAACAAACGACATGATGTCAAAATTTTGTCAACAACACACCAGTGCTGATTATCGAAATTATTTTATCATTTACATCAACATCAATCAATGGCATCCACACATACAAAGTAGGCTACACAATACTACCGGGTCCAAATATCTCAAGCTACAGTACTGTTTGTAGAAAGTGAAACACCAAGAACAAGAGATGTGACCACATTGCACTTTATACCACAGATTAGGGACTTGACAATGCATAACTGATTAGAAGGACAGTCCGGTACATGCACGTTGACGGTCGATCTTCAGTACGGCGTCGCGCCACCACGTGCTGCACTCAGAGCCGCTAGACGTCGTGGCATGGAATCATACAGCGCTTGAATACGCTGCCGGGGAATACCGTACCACGCGGTTCGTAGGCGCGTCGACAAAGCATCAACAGTGGTGGCAGGTGGACCTGAACGAACAAGTTGCCGACCGACCATATCGCAGACATGTTCGATGGGTGACATGTCAGGTGAATGGGCAGGCAGCAGAGGCATCCGGCGTTCTACGAAGAAGGCTTGCACATTCCTCGCCACAAGCGGGCGGGCATTGTCCTGCTGAAATATGATCAGTGGAACGGCCTGCAAGAGGGGCAGTGCCGCGGGATGTAAAACTTCCCTGATGTAACGGTGACTGTTCAAATTGCCCGCAAGACGAACGAGGCGCGATCGCCTGTTATAGGCAATTGTGCCCCAAACCATTACGCCTGGTGTTTGTCCGCTATGCCGCTCAACAATACAGTATGCCTGATGGTGTTCTCCACGGCGGCGTCGAACACGTATGCGGCCATCACTGTAGGACAAGTGAAGCGGGACTCGTCCGAAAACACTACATTTCGTCACTCAGCCTGCCAGTGTCAGGGTGCACGTGCTCATTGTAGTCGGAGGCGTTGGTAGTTCCCAGTCAATGAAGCCGACGCAGTAGCATGCGTGCTACCTGTCTAGCTCTCAAAAGACAGCACCGCACCTTCGACGCAGACATGTCTACCCCCATTGCAGTGCTCCAACGTCGAGCCAACTCCGAGGACGACGCTGTTTTGTCCGATACGGCCATGCGGAGAAGATGGCGGTCGTCTCGCTCTGAGGTCACATTGTGTCGTCCTGTACCCTGTCGTCACTGTGTACGGCCCTCCTCTCTCCACTGGATCCATATACGCCTTACTGTTGACGGAGCGTGCCCTGTACGAGCCGCAATGTCTCGGAACGACAGATCCGCGTCCCGGAGTCCAAGCATTCTGGCCCGTTCAACCGCACTTCCGTGCTGATAGTCCACCCTGTGATTTCGGCGAGGCATCGTTGCACTTGCTAACACGTTTCCACTTGGTATGACGACCCCACGCCGACAGAGCTGTGCGGAACACTGACCTGTCCGGTCGCACGACTGAGGGCACTGGTGGGCCAATGCGCATGCCATCTCTCTGCGATTTCAATCACTTTGTATGGTACCGCAGGCCTACATGACCCCTGTTCTGGGAGTGTCTCTGGCAATTTATTCTGGGTGTTCTACTTTCTACAAACAGTAGTGTATTATGCGAGGTTTCAAAAACAACAACACAATTTGCTTACGTAGGGGTTTTACGGGACGAGTAAGTTACAGCTATGCTATCCTCATATGAGCTGATACCCTCCCCTCCTCAACAGGAAAGTCAATGATCCAAATACGCAACAACTTCTCGCCCCACCCTAGCCACGCCTCAAACTACCTCGTCCTGCCCCAAGTCCCCCAGGCTTGGATTGCACCTTCTGCTTAAACAATTTCTGAAAAACCTACAAACATTGACTTTTTATTGTTTAATTTTCAATTTAAAGATAGGTGACATATTTCTTCCCTAGGAAGCTTAGAATAGTCTCTTCTGTCACCAGTGTAACGGACGTAACGTATATCAATTACACCCTGATATAAAAATGAATAAGTGAATACATGAATAAATGGATAAAAAAATAAATCAATAATGAAAAAATTCCGATGCCGACAGCCCATATACTATACTGTAAAAATTAAGTTTAGGACACTGTTGGACAGCATTATGTAGGTGTGGTTATGGGTCACAATAGATCTTCCTGCGTTTCTTGTTTACCTATATGAATTCCATATTACACTTTTCTCAGCGTATTTCCAATATATAACGTTATTAATCACCACACAAATTCTACTGAAGTTTATTGCACAGCAATGTCAAATTATACTAATGGGGTGTTGATTGTTTTAAATAGACGATACCGTTATTAAGCAACATTGCGATAAGATAACATTTCATTTTGTCACAGCAATGCAATAGAGTGGTTTCTAACAAAATGTAATATATGAAAAGATATGTAATTCTTGATTCTTTAAGCTAATCAAATTCATTTAAAGTCTATAATGACTTCTATTAGAAAAATTTATATTGTAAACATACAAGTAATATCCTAGTATGAATTGTCTTTGAATACAAAATATTGTGGACAATATACATCTTCACTAACCAAATCCAGCTCATAATCAACCCAAAATACCAATAAATGTTGGGCATAGTTCCAACTATTCTGCTTTAAAACCATTACTATGAAACAGTTATACATATTCTCAATAATATCTCCTCTCGTGTTTTCTACACAATGTAGCACTTCCTATCCATGTATTAAAGTATTTTTAATTAAAGGCTATGAAGTGGAAAATGGTGTGTAAAACCGATTATTTTGAGCAGAATCACTTCTCACTTTCACTTATTTTCTTTATCACGAATTTAGATAACATTAATTTTTCTTAGCCTTCCTGTTTCACATCTCCATAACAAGAGTAAGCGTCTTGTTCCAGCGGTAGCTCGCTCCACAATGGCTGCCATTAAGGAGGAGAATTACGATGTGTGGCTGTTAAACTGATATTAGCCGTTCGGGAGATTTGAGCGTCCGCTCGCTCGTAAAGACATCTTGAATCCTCGGTAATATCGACGGAGCTTGAGTAATGTAACAAGTACACACCAGTCCACAGCTTAGAGCACCTTAGAAATTTAAATTCCCTGAGCCTTGCTGTGGCCCTAGTGAGATACGAACACAAATTGAAGTGAAGCCCACTGTTCACACACCAGATCACAGCACTTTGGTTTGATGCGTTTTAGTACCACCATTAGTCTGAGGTAATGTTTACGGCAAAGCACCCTTGTGAGAGGAATTTCTGATTGCCGAACCTAAATATCTTCCAGCTTATTCCCTTTTCTACATTCAAAATTGAGTGAGACGTGAGATGGCACTTCATTTAGAGCATCCCCACCTTTAGAGAGACTGACAACTAGTGGGACGTGGATTGGCGACCACGGGGCCCCCGCTGAGCACGGCATTGCTTCCACTTACTTGTGTCTGGGTTTTCTGTTTTATCTTTCCTGTCGACTTCCTTTGGTCAACTCATGTTCTTTATCGAACCCGACAGTATCAGGGTATCGGAGGCCTAGGACATTTTGTTTCTCTCCTTAATTATGATGATGATGATGATGATGATGATGATTATGATTGTTGTTTTTATGGACGTAACAGCGAAATCATCTGCTACTCATCGTAATTGAGCATTGACTTTTGTCAAGAATCTTTTTCTCTTTTCTTCCATGCCATTTGAAGCAGGCACCTAATAGGGAAAGATGCCTGTAGCCCACCACGCATTGTACTCCCTGTTACCCCCTCAAGGGTTCACGGCTTTTGTGCTCCGGAATTATCAACCCCGAAGGATTTCAAAGTTGAGTCCATATTTATTGTTTTTTTTTTGTTTCACCCTCAGGTATTTCATTTACAATTGGGGTAGATTCCCCGAAGGCAAATTATACTTGTACAGACATTTTATTACTAATAATACAAATGGAAATACAACGCATCTTAACAATACAGTAATAATAGAATGAATTAAAAACTAACTAAGCTGTATAATATATTTCTAGGCAATGGCCCATTAAGAATCATCAAACCCAAAATCGACCGTATAATTTAGAGCGAGCTTCTCGTCATTCTTCGAGGATTAAGATTTTTTCTCTCCTTCATTCTTTTATTTCACTTTTTAAATCGTTTTTCCAATGTTTCTTCTAGTGCATAGGTTTGTGAGTAATTGATAACAATAATTTCGTAATCAACCACTTCGTAAGCGGCTGATAAACTAGATATCTGTCAATAATCGCCCTCATGTTCAATTAAGTACTCAGTTAACATGTAACTGAATGACGTAACCCACTTGTAATGGTTCCTTAAACACAAAATTTAGTATCACTCCCCTGTTGGGTGATAATTGCAAAGTCTGTAGGGCACCAATAGGAGATGATCTTCTCATATTGCCTGGCTTAACTGCAGTACACATGAATTTACTCTGCAGGAGTGAGGTGAAATATCACTTGCCAGGATGCTAATTGTTTAAATAAAGTAGGCAATATCTTTCCTAACATTCCTTCTTTATAAAATCTAATATGAACAAAAAGAACATACAGTGGCACTCATATGAGAATTGGCTTATAGTTTACTACGACGCTAAATTTGGAGTCGGGATGGTTATCGCTGGTCAGAACTAGTCGCTGTGTCTCCCCGTTCACGGGATAAACCAGCCCCTTCCATTCTCTTTTGAGTGGAATGACCTCAATGTTTGTCAATGGATCACTCACCGTTATGTTGCCTGGAACTCTCGTAGTGTGATGTATCCCAGCTGGCCACCTCTTTGCCAGGAACAATTAGATCAAAGACACTGCTAATCTGCATGTAGCAGACGTACACGACGTGATGCCATTTTATGAACATACGTGATATAACATGAAGAATCATTGATTGCAGGATCAATGACTGCCAAATTAAACGAGTGACAGAATCAAAAACTCTGAGAAGCTGAATATTTTCTCACCGCAGCTCTCTACATACTGTCATCCCTATTCAGCGTCACCAGAAATATTTCGCGGGGTTAGTTTGCCGCGAAATTACAGTCCAATCACAAGCAAGCGTCATCTTCTTCGGGCCGGCCGAGGACTCACGATGTTCCACACGAGACCGCCAATTTTGGCGAGAACCCCCGAACCAACTTCACGTTTTGCCACGCATTACACGAAGTTTCTCCGAGTAGGCACATGAATGTAGATTTTGCCGTGAAATCAGGGGTCATAGGCCAGTTAGCTTGGCTTCGCTTCAAAATAACTCCTAATGAAAGCTCTGTTATCTTGTTACAATTCTACCTTCTGTTCTGACTTCCATACAATACAGTGATATTTTGTATGAAATAAATTGCTAATTCTCGTCTAACTATACGTTTTTAACTACAATACTTATTATCTAAGCCTGATGATAATGGAATGAGTTGCAATGGTGTGGCCCGTGCGATTAATAATAATGATAAGGAATATGAATTACGTAAAATGCGTCATATAACCATAATGATCTTAATAGAAGGTAAAGAAAATGGTAATAATAATAATAATAATAATAATAATAATAATAATGGAATATTAACAGAATGACATGATTGTGATGAGAGCCTTTGTAACGGACGTAAGAACCGTTACACACTATTGTAACTCAATAATAATATTATTGATGTTACGTCCCTTTTAACTACTGAGGCTTTTAGAGACGCCGTGGTGCCGGAACTTTGCCCAGAAGGAGATTTTTAACGTGCCAGTAAATCTACTGACACTGCTCTCCCATATTTTCGCACCCTCAAATGCTAACTGGATGAGTCAGGATTTGATCCTGGAGCCTTGGAAACAGCAGGCGAAAACGTTACCGCTGAGCCACGCAGCCAGTCTATTATAACTCAGAACTCAGGTCGGTGCAACGTGACTACTGCGGACCATTGCGGCATGCTACCATGGTGTATTTCACTTTCTGAAGAATATTACATAGGGCCTAGTGTTATTTTTAATACGTACAGCTAATGATTGTGACAATAGACTGATGTAACTTATCAAATGCGTCATAAATCGAACTTAATTAAGAAATTCGATACTATTTTTGTCTTATTTTGGTGCTTGCAAAGTGTTGTTTGTACTGTTTCCTTATCCACTAGTCCATATTTGAGGTTCCAGGCACATATTTGAATTCCAGGCAAAGTTTGAACAGCGCGCGGAATTTGTTCTCGAAGCATTTGGAAAGATTATGCAGGCAACAGCGAGGCTTGTGACGCGTAGTACGTCATCACAAAGGCTATATTTTATGATTAAATAGTTCCCGATATTTTGGAAATTTGGGAAGCACATCATTTTTCTGGCGCGAAGAAAAGGAGAAGAATGAACTATATTGGAAAGAAATCGGATCAATAGAAGCCGAGATATTGGCAATTTTGTATTCAGGAATTCCTTCGCTGTGACGACACAGCTTGTGACGTGCACTCCAGCATGGAACGCCGTGGGAGTATAAATTGGAGCCCGACCAGAGCTCAATATCTCACTTCTTCGCAGCGCATGGCCACTATCATCTCACTTCTTCGCAGCGCATGGTCGCTATCACCACATATCGTCGCAGCGCATGGTCGCTATATTACTTCTTTCCAGCAACTAAATTTTTAGGAAAATTATCACATTTAAGTCCCAAGAGAGTGAATTTATGAATTGGTAAAGTGAAGAAAATTATAATAAAATATTGGAGATATTTTATAAGCCGACAGCAAGTCGCAATTCGAAAGATTAAGCAGTTTTCTAGAGCCCGCTAAAATTTTCGAGGGAACGGAAATGACGGCTGGATTTTGGTGACTTTGCGGGGAGATGCCAAGCATCGAGGCTCTTGTTCCTTCGAAGTTGGAAGCGACCAGACGTGTTTTTCCGGGAGATAGCAGTCCCGAGTGTATCAGCCGAGTCCGTAGTTGATGACTCGTTGAGACACCGCACCGTGAAGCTGGGTGGTGGAGATCGTCGCACTCAAAATCTAAGTGAAGTTGCGAGGAGTATAAATGCCGCAATAACTTCTGGATTTTCAATATTAGGAACAATATTTCTATTACAGTATATAGTACTGAACGCCTAGATGTGTATTATAAACTTTCGGCGAGATTGAAAGAATACTTTAGCAGATATAAGCATTTTTGTAAAGTGTTAGAAAAGTATCAGAACCAGGCGCCGAAAAGCATTTTCTTCAGGCAAGACTACGGAGAGTGAACACATTCACGTGAGTAGAAGTGATTGATACTATTTCTTGTGAGGAACTATACTGTTACACCAATATTAAGTCTGTGTATTTTCTACGAATGAACATTATTCTGAATTGTAAGAGGATTGCAATTATGGACTAAAAGAAAGTATGTGCGCCAGGAATACATTCATGATAGAGTAATTACATACAACAATGGAGCTTCGATGAAGTGATTGTTCATGATTGTCAGCATTGCGAGCAAGCATGAGACGTTGTGTACAACTACACTCTAGTACATTATCGTCATTCATGAGCTCGAAAATAACACCAGTAACTACGATATAATGTTCATAATCCAGCACAATGAATATTCTGAATTCGAGTGAAGTCCACGACTTCCGTTCCAAATTTATTTCGGGATGTGAAGACGAACCTTCTACACTACTCGATATTTCGATGAAACTGTACCATGACGGAGTGAGGAGAGACGTGAAGACTATCAAGAGGTCCAGGGTATTCCCGGTCACAAAGAAGATGATGGTTGGCGGTCCGCAGTTCGATCCCGGACAGAGCTTGATGTTTTCCAGGAGAGGGATTCTTTCCTTGCCTGAGGTCTTGAGTTCTTGGAGATGAACTAGGACCCAACCCGGATCCTTGAAGGATGTAACAACTGAGTATTTTATAATACTCATCTTGAACTTCTAGACTTCCAGACAAGGTAGCTGTGTTCAATAAAATTCTAGTAAGAGCATTATTAGTGACCTTCAAGAGTAATTCCTTTATCCATATTTCGACACCACATTTATGTATTCCATGTATAGCCATTTTATTCTTCGAGATCATTTTTAATGATCACCTTTCGACGTTTTTAGTATTGTTTGTTTGCAATCCAGTTTCTGAACTGAGATACTTAACTTGTTTGAGGATCTAGCATTCCTGTATTTTCCCTTAAGGAACAGTTAATTTATTTTCGACGTTTGTGATTTCATTTTGAATTCAGGTGATCGACATTTTCGTCTATGTTACCAATGAAATTATTTTATTAGTTTAATTTGGGCATCTTATCCGTCGAGAAGTAACATCAAGAAAGAAGAAAGAAATAGTGACATATTGTGAAATATCACAGCATTGTTAAGAACTTAGCATTGTATTGGAAAGAAACATTTAACGTGGAAACGATGAAAGTCATTAGAACTCATAGACATTCGTTCAGAATGGAGATAATACGAATCTGACTAACTGAATATTTTTATTGAAGAAAGCTATGCTCTTTCAGTCAGTTAAAATAATTTGAGAATAGAATCTTCTTGGAAGATTATTATCATCCGACGTTAGGGAAGTTCTAGTTTGATTACCTCGTCGAGTTTGATTCTTATCGGACCTACACAAATAACTTATAGTTATTTATTTACGATGGGTAATATAATGTCAATTGTAGACACGATATTCCTTCATCTGTGAAAGTGAAACCAGAAGCTTGGAGAGACAGAACAGTATTTTTATTAAATGTATACGCAACAGTTTGGAGATATTCTAGTACCGTTTTTAAAGTAATCGTAAGGAGATCTTTCACGCTTAGTCCAAAGGTCGTTGACATGTATAAATTAGTGGATTAACAACTGATGTTATTGCCTGTTATACCAGCGGTTGGTTTGGCAACGCTGAGGAATTATGCCCCTTTTTAGGAATGCCAGTTTTAAGGAAGTGAATATGATAACCTTTGATATTTGTTAAAGAGTTTGTAATTCCGTGTGCAGTTGGCATACGAGGGGAAATTTGCGAAGGAGGTTCCGCATTGTAATGAGGTCGTTGCTTGAGCAAGACTATTTTTAGCATGGCATAGGATGTGAGTTAGTATAACTTCTTTTATTTCATTCATGACTTTGGATAAGTTAAGATAGTAGGGTTGCAGCTGAAATTAAAACGGGAAGTCGGATATTGAAGTCTGTTATGTATTACTCTTATTAACCTTTATTAAACCCAAGTATGTAACTGCGTATGTTTTACCTTAGCTAGTTGAATATATTCGACTTATTTTGACTACAAACCAGAATTGAGAATAAGTAGTAGTATTTCTGAAGTGATGGAAGGTTGTGAGGATCCCATTAAATTGCGATTGGCATTAATGCGAGATCAGAGCAGATGCTCATTGAAAATAGAAATGTTAATTTCATTCTTATAATAGCTTTAACTATTTATTGTAATCCAGATGCATGTTGTATATAACTACTTACTATTATCCAATCGAGGGTGTAATGTGTTAGAATTAGGAAGTCGTTTGATATATTTGAAAAGTGCATAAGTATGAAAGGCATTGTGTTGCGAATGCGGTTTACTTATTGTTCAGTGTGTATGGATCAACTCCGTTGGGATATCACGACGCGAGAGTATGTATGCTTTGTTGTATGAAAGTTTCATGTGTTTTAAACCAAGGGTGTGTGTGTGTGTGTGACTTGATATTTTGTTCCGAATGAATGAGATTTTTATAATGTTATCCAGTAGGCAACGAAAGTGTGTATCGACAGCCGAGTGCAGTCAAACTAGGTTCTGTGTGGAAAACTCGTTTTGTCAAGGCCAGTGCATGGCCCACATAAATGAAAAGACATAGTGTCACCAGCATTGTATTTTGCTTGTATCAGCCGGTAGGGCTGAATCGCATAACGGGCTTGATTATATAACCTGTCACGTGGCTCAAGTCGCGCGCTCCATAGCGTAGGTGTCCAGTAGAAGCGTGCCAAAGGAATGCGGAGCACGCCAGACACCCTTAATTGTTTTAGCTCATAGAGGAGGCTTAGGCCGCCCCAAAAATGTTGTCCCGATGTTTTGGAACACGCCGTTTCAGTGGCGTAGTGGAAGAAGGAAGAATATGTGTGTGTGTTTTTTAATTGTATGAATGTTTAGATATAGTTTACAATCTGTTATTAAATTGTTTAATTTTGTTAGACGCCGCGTCAGTTGGAATTATTTTAAGTATAGAGAGATGACACTTTGAAACCCCATTTTAGGTCCAGAAGCTGACTACGAAGATCCCAGAGAACAAGGTAGATGCTCTACTTTGAGCCCAGTGCATATATGTAATTCACAGTTTCATCGTATCTTCCGCTACGTATATTCTTGAGGGTCATGTTGGAGTGGATTCTTGACTAGTATTTAAGCCGGAGCAGTCAGTGTCTACAAATCCAGGTTTGCTTCGGATATCTGACAGACCGCCTCTCGAATATACGGGTACAGTGGAAACCACAATTCTAACTCTGGTTTAACAGTTGGAGTTTTGTGAAACATACATCTTAGCTTTTTATATACTGTATATGATGATGACGGTGTGTCACATTTACGAGTTTAAAGTTAGCTAATTGCACTGTCTCCATGCCGGTGCCCAAAAACTGCATTCGTCAGATAAACTCTAGGCTGTATAACGCTAGGGAAGTACGGATTATATGTTTCATGTTGGACCTGAGATGTTAATATTAAACTAGGTAGAGAAGTGAACCAATACTAAACTTTCCACACAATTTTAAAACATCCGTCCTTTATATACCTACACCTATGCTTGCAGTCCTTTCTGATATTCAGTGCATATAAGGACTATTTTGATAAAGATGTTCTAGAGACTTTCGTGTCTCACAGACTGAGACAATCCGAAATACTGAAATTTTAACCTATGTATGCATATCTTCGTATATTCAGATACCAATTGTGTCGAGCGCACACATTCATCCCCCTTCATATTGAATTCTACGTTAACGGAATATTATAATGCCTTAATTATTACTCGTATGTTCAGTAATTGTATAGCAAAGATGATTCCTTCAGTATTATCCCATGACAACAGTCGAAAATTGCTATGATATTTCAATTTCCTTTTTTCGTCATCCATCTCGCTAGCAATGTAGCATGGGACGATATTCCCACAGTCGACAAGTCGCCAATTGAGAACTTAAAGTCACTTGCATGTGTAATTTTGTACTACAGTATTTAGGAGATGAGTTTAGTACTCACTTTAATGAGGGATCATCGTGAACTGTAATACCTGCAAACAATGTTCACTACAATAGCATGAATACTGTTGGAAATTTCAAGTGTTTCCAAGTACCTTATAAAGGGGAGGTTTTCTTAGCGGATAGCCAATATTTTGGCCACACAAAAAATGTGTTATCTTCATACCTCTTCAATTGATAATATTCAATAAGTTGAAAAATTTAAGACAAGATTAAGAAAATAAAACAAAATTAGCCAACATTCTTATACAGTATCTGAATATTCTCGATCTCATTGAAATTTGTCACAAATGGACAAAAGTGCAAGAAGAGCACCTGCGATGGGGCTTTATCCTCAATTTCACTTAGGCGATCCCTACAGAGGATGAAATTCTGAGAACTGAAATGCTCACGTGATTTTTAGAACAGCGCAAAAAATCCGCGTGCTGAGTTCTTAAATCCTCCGCAAACAATTGCACTCCTACGAGTACTAGGCCCTTCTACCGTACACTGACAGGAGTGGTTGAATTAGTGCTCTAAGCTCGGCGAACCCACCCAAGTCTAGCGGGTGATTACAAACGTGTACAATTTCACCCTTCCTATGGATGAAGTACGGCCACACATGCCTGCCTTGCGATCCGTCCAACATATATGCAACAATTTAGCGAGATAGTGAGATTACCATTCATTATGTTCGTGTGTAGGGCATGTCTAGGAGGGAACCATCCACCAGTCGTTAACCCCTACGTCTATGCACACTCTTCGAGGTGAACGATAAACTAGTATCATATTTCTATGCTATCCTAACCATAGACCCAAATAATTTCAGTTTCACTAACTACTGCATACACTACGAGAAAGCAAGTTAGCATACGTATTATAAAAATACCATAAGTTATATGAATCTCATGTTGAAGATTTCGGAAAGACATCCCTCGCTTCTGAATAAAGCTGCAAGTAGAACTACAGAGTTACCTGCTTGCTTAATCTAGCAGCCTAACAAGTAAACTTCTTAACTGTGATGAAAAAATGTGGTAGAAAATAATTGATAACTCCCGAAAGAAATAAAAATAAGTTTAAAAAATCATCAATCTCATTTTATTCATTAAAAACTCTGTATCAGGCAAGTCCTGCAGTGTTTAACATTTCAACTGCTGGCATTTTCAAGACAGAATTCCAGTCGGTCAGCACAAATTGTGCCCAATCAAATTTGGCGGAAAAACTAGTATTTAAACGCCCCAACCTGAAAAAAAAAGACATGAAATGTTTATCACAAAATAACACATTTTATGTCCCCCCTCCCTTTTTTGTACTTAAAACGTGAAATATTGTGACAAATATTTTATGGAATACTGTATTGTTTCAGCCTAGGGCGTTTAGATCCAGTACCTACTTTCCCGCCTAATATAATTGGACAGAATTTATGTTAACCGACTGGATAGCTTTCTATAAAAGAACTAGGTAACATTGAAAATGGCTTCTGTCACTTAAATTTTCAACAAGAATACCGGTGCACGTTTAGCACTTAATTGTTGGTACTGTAAACAAAAATATGGAAGAAATCTTACACGACTGCATTTCAAATCAATACAAATACAATTAAATAAACAATGCCGTTCAAATTCGTACAGAAGCCCGAAAACGAAGATATTGGCAACAGGACAATTCACGTTAGGTTCATTTTCCTGTGCATAGGCATTAAGAAAAATGAACCTTAAATACACTGTACCTTAGGAGTGCATGACTACGTGGAAATATACGTTTCAACAGTACAAAGAATTCAAAGTTCGTTTTTCTTAAATGATTAAGATGAACAAAACTATCAACCGACAAACCTTTTTCAAAATTTCGAATCTATTTCTAACCAATGTATTGTACCCGAATCGCGGAATGCATCCGTGATGTCGTGAAATACTTTGTAAGGAAGCAGCGGAGTTTGAATAACCCGCTACTCTCCTTCTAGAACAAATGGAAGGTCATACTGAATCCCTGTGACGCGCACCTCGACCAACGTAACAGTATGCTTACAATTTTCCACTTTTACGGCAGTGGATTTTGCCGAAGTTTAAGCCATCTCTGAAGAAAATCTGTTCGCTAGAAGCCGAGATATGAAGATGGAAATTTCGAGAAGATTATCGCTATGATGCAGGGAGTCGATGACGCGAGAACCCAGAGCAGTATAAAAGAGCCCGATATTCTGCTCAGAGCATGCATTCTGCTCCGGCAGAGCATACAGTCAACTAGTTCGCAGCTTGCTCCCCCGAGCACACAAGTGTTCACGCTCGCGTCACGTACATTTCGTTTGCCCCAGAATACTCGCTGTGACTTCAAGTATTAAAAACGTAAACCTGAAGCGAGGTTCTGGTGGTCGTGGCTCACTGAATTGGCCGGCCCTAGGACCTGTGGCCGTGATGGATAGGAATAGGATCTATGATAATAATGGCAGCAACACAAAATACAAGTCTTTTTCAGACACTGATGTTAATAGTACTGTAAATATGGATACCTCAAGGGAAATCAATGAAGAATACCAGGACTGGGCCGATGATGTTTCAAGCAATGATAGCTACTCAGATGTAATAAGAGAGGCCGCACGCAACAAACTACTAACAAAAACTAGAATTAAAGAAAAGTCCAGGGACAAACACTTAAATGAAAACTCCGACATAGATACTACAACTGGCTCAATAGTAGAAGTAACGAAGCCACAAAATGGAGGCGCCAAGACCAAGGCCAAGATCATTGACAGGAGGGAATTATTTAAACACCCAAACGAGAATATTCCAAAAGCTACCAAGCTGGGAAAGATTAAAAAAGTAAAATATGTTCTAAAAAAGGGAGATAATATAAACAAGGAAACTGCCGAAGAAACATACAAAGAGACTGTGTTAAAAGGTGACAAAGAACGCAACTTTCAAATGATTACAGAAATAAGGAACGTTCCAGAACAGGACAGCGGAAATGGCTCTGCCAAAAGACGGGTGACGTGGTATATACGTCACACGCGTCACAGTCACAAGGTACTGTATCAGCCAGTGAAAACGACCCAAGGCTGGCTGCTCAGAGAGACAGGAAAAGGAACCACTCGACGTCAATGACCATAGATCCAAACAGTAAAATATCACCGGAGAAAATATAAAACATAAACAAATAGATGCAGAAGGCTGGACCACAGACCATCGCAAGAACACCCCAAACAGGGAAGGGAATAAAAGCCCAACATCAAGTATCATAATAACGACGAATAAATATCAACCGTTAGCGACGGAGCGCATGGAAACGGAGCATGCTGATGACGCACGCGCACAACAACCAAACAACACACACAGTTTGCAGAGTAAAAGGAAAAATATGAAGCTGCCACCAATTATTATCAAGGACGACCCAATTAAATATACTGAAAGGCGTAAACAAATTGGCAGCTGATCACTGGCAATATGTTAGCTAAGGTTATCAATAGAAGTACCACTAAAATATCAATTGGAGAACATCGATGACTTTCACAAAGTAAGGAATATGCTGAAAGAGAAAAATATTGAATACTTCACACACTCCACCGGTGAAGACAAGACAACACCTATTCAAGTGGTCGTCCGAAACCTCAAAAATGACACCAGTATCGAGAAAATTGAAGAGAGCCTGACGTCACTGGGTTTTCCTGTTCAAAGGATTACTCAAATGACAAAAAGCCACAGGGTGGCAAAGTCATCTTCAACCATGACGACCCTGAAAATAGCAACGAGGAAGTAACCTATGAAAGGCGGAAAATCCCTCTGTCCGAAGTGAGCTTAGTCAGGGGTGCTAAGTCACAGACGATTTATAATCTAACAACATTGCTTGACATGCAGGTGAAAATTGAGTCATACAGAGCTCCGCCAGGCCCTGCGCAATGTAAGAGATGCCAGAGGCCTGGCCATATTGATATCAATTGCAACTTAATGCCACGTTGTGTAAAGTGCACTGGCAAACATGCCACAGCTCAATATATAATAAACAGTAGAGCTGACTTCAAATGCTGCAACTGCGGGGGCCATCACACCGCTAATTACAGAGGCTGCCGAAATTTAATAGAGGTAAAAGAGAAATGGCGCAACTGGCAAGAAACCATACATCCGATAGAGCCTAAGACAACAGGAACAACATTTACTCTTACTGAAAAGGATTTCCCAGGCCTGCTGGAAGCCGAAGAGGAAGCTCAAACCCAAACGGAGGGTACTGAACAAATTCAACCTAGTCGCAACCATACAGAAAATGTACCTAAACAGCGCCAACAACAACAATATAGCGACAAATTGAGGCAATCTGCCATAAATAACAATCAAAGAGCACATCATCCATACGAACAGACTAACCAGAGTTGCCGTCTCAAAGAGCAAATCCTTCACATGATCGTGCAATGCTGGCTCGACGTAAAGGTCAAATACAAACAAGGAACATCGAACAAACAGAAAGGCCGAATCTAGCTACACAGCTGATTTACACGACGGAGCCAATAACAAGAGAGCAGATGGAGGAGGCGACAGCGGAAATAAATGCATTCGATAAATTCCAGTACCTGAACTTCCATCTCCATAAGAGTGGTAAAATGAAAAAAATAAACCGTATATTTATGGATATCCTCTTTCCTCCAGCTGGACAGAGCCTGGGGGAAACCGTTGTTGCTCTTTTAGGAATGCCGAACTATGAATAGTACGCCCATCAATAAAAGAATTAAAAAGGACCTTACAATAATTTACTGGAACGCCAGTGGCGTTAAAATCAGGCCTAACGAACTGATGTTAATGATTGATGAATTAAAGCCAGACATTATCTTAGTAAATGAAACACGATTCAGCAGGGATGATAACCTCAAAATCACAGGTTTTAAAATTTATCGCAACGATAGAGCCACTGCGGGTGGTGGCACCATGGTAATGGTTAAGCATACCATACCACATAATGAATAGCTACTACCCAGGCTAGAACATCTTGAAGCCACTGCAGTACAGGTACATCATACCAAAGGCTCCTTCGTACTTGCATCAGTATACAAGGCTCCCAAATATAAATTCAACAAAAAAGACTATGATTTGCTGTTAAAATCAGGGCAACCGACTTTGTTAGCCAGATATATCAATGCCAAGCACCCTAGTTGGAACTCTAGGGTGCATAACCCGTATGTCAACAGACTACACGAGTACGCATTAGACCAGAATATCTCCTTGGCGGGTCCAGTTGATTATACATTCGTCCCTCATAGGCACCTACAGGAGGGCGATGTTATCGACCTCATAATTCATAATGACATCAGTTTGGCAGCCTCTGTAAACACTATGATCCGGGCCAGCTCCGATCATAACCCGGTGTTACTCAAACTGTGAGCTAATATAGCGGTGAGAAATAAGCATAAAATCAACATCAGAAAAATCGATTGGAAATTGTTCAAAAATCTCAATAATGAAATATTCGAAGACGAAGTACCAACGATCTCGTCGAATACCCAAATACAGTGGATGCTATAGATCTCAACATTACACAACGAATACAAACGACATCTAACGCTGCTTACAGGAAAAAGGAAACCACGCATTCAGAGATAAATAATCAACTGGGAACACTTCCGGTTGAAGTTCTTGATACTATTCACACTAAGCGCAGGCTTAGAAAGTAGTGGCAAACAACAAGAGATCCAGCAATTAAGACAAAATTAAATAAAATAAGGAAATAAATAAATTGAAGTATAAAGAAGCTGAAAAATGATCGCTGGAATGAAAAACTTTTGTCATTAAGTGCCAAAGACAATAGTCTATGGCACATAACAAGAACACTCAATCCCAAAACTAACAACATACCCACACTCGTTACCCCTGATGGACTGGCTCAAACATCTCTTCAGAAAGCTGAGGTTCTCGCTTCCACATTGGAGGAGAGGTTCACCCCTAATGAGACACCCTCCGCCCGAGTCTTCACTGAGTATGTGGATCAAATAGTGAACAGTGCAAAAAATTCTCTCTCTAGAGAAAATAGTGCCAGTGTTTCATCAAATTTAAATTCAAATTGTGCAACGAGTGATATCAATGCAAATAAAATTAAACCAATTACAATGCAAGAACTTAAAAAGTGTATTAGAGATCTGGCCAACAACAAAGCACCAGGGCCAGATGGAATTCAGAACGAAATCCTTATGAAACTACCAAGCCTGGCACTTAAGCACATTGCCAACCTTTTCAATGGGATGCTCGAATTCAAGTATATGCCTAATGCATGGAAAGTTGCAAATGTTGTGCTGTACCCCAAGGAGGGGAAAGACATGCAGAACCCGAACAACTTTCGGCCAATCAGTCTTTTAAACTGCTTGGCCAAGTTGTTCGAAAGGCTTATCCTTATCAGGCTGCTGGACCAAGAATGCATAACAAAAGCTCTGCCCGACGAGCAGTTTGGCTTCCGAAAGGAACACTCTGCGGTGCACCAGCTTACCAGAATTACTAATAAAATAATTAAGGGTTATAATTTTAAAAAAAGGCAGGAGCTATCTTTTTAGATATATCGCAAGCGTTTGACAGAGTGTGGCACAATGGCCTTCTTTATAAATTAATTAAGATACGACTCAACCCAAATCTATGGGAATTTCTTAAAAATTATTTGTCAAACAGAACATTTTTCGTAACTTATGACAACACTAAATCAAGTGTTAAGAATATAAAAGCTGGTGTACCGCAGAGATCCATTTTAGGCCCGTTATTATACAATCTTTATGCATATGACTTCCCTTGAGCTGTCAATACCGATTATGCTTTTTACGCTGATGATACAGCAATTTTAGCAAATTCTTGAAAGTCCGAACAGGTCGTCGGGAGACTACAAGATGCATTAACTGGTACAGAGCATTGGTGCAAGAGATGGAGAGTCAAGCTCAATACTGATAAAAACAAAAGCCATCTACTTCACCAGGAGGCCCAGCAGACCTGTGAGGGAAGAATTGACCCTTTGTGGACAGAAGATACCATGGGCCAAAGAAGTTAAATATCTAGGCGTCATTTTAGATACAAGGTTAAGTTCTAAGAACCATATTTTACATACTCTCGACAAGGCCACAAAGGCCGCAGCCAAGTATCAATATCTTCAAAATAGTAAGTCAGTTTTAAATGTTTTTAACAAAGTTCTTATCTACAAGGCCATGGTATCCTCCGTCGTACTATATGCAGCCCCAACTTGGGGAGCAGCATACACTACGCATATTGATTTGTTACAAACATTTCAAAACAAGAAGCTGCGATCACTAACTAACTCTAACTATTTTGTAAGAAATAAAGATATTCATGCCATGTACAAAGTGAAAACCATCAATGAGGCAATAAGTGAATTGTCTGCAGCGTTCCATGAAAAGGCAGCAATCTTGACCAACCAACTCATCAGGACAGAGATTGGCGAGATTGATGGCAATGCGCTACATAGATATAAATATCCGAGGAATGTATTAATCAACTGAATATGACCATCGCTTAACCTAACGAGGAATAAATCCAGATATTGCCCAGCTTGGTGCTTTCAAGTGTTCTTGTGTATATTGTGTACTGCCATTGAGGTTTTTATTTAGCGTATGGCTTTTAGTGCCGGGAGTGTCCGAGGACATGTTCGGCTCACAAGTTTTGTAGCTGCTTCGAGACGGACACCCAATGGATGAGCTACAAGTACCGTTGGGGAGGAAAGTTGGAATGGAAGCTCGAGGAGTTGGAAGGTAGCGGCTGTGGCCTATAGTTAGGGACCAACCCCGGCATTTGCCAGGAAGGAAGATGGGAAACCACAGAAGACCATCTTCAAGGTTGCCGGCGGGGGGATTCGAACCACCTCGCCTCCCGGATATGAGTGACTGCCAGCAGTCATGCCGTAACGACCACGGCTAACTCACCCGGTGTCATTGAGGGTATTTGAGTGCATATTTTATTGTATTTTAATGTGTTGTGTGCTGTTGCTAATAATCAAATCTTTAAATATTTTAATAATGTTGACTGTAGCTGACGAATAATAATCAGTATGCTTACGGTATTTTAAATTTTAAACTTTTTAGAATTGTTTAAATTTTAGTTTTTAAATTTTAAGTTTTTAAATTTTTATATTAATAATCAAAGAGATTAGCTAAATAATCATATACATTTTTTATATATTTAACATTTGACGATAGGCAAATAGGCTCCTAAATGATAAATCAAATTTAAATTAGTTAAAGAACATAATACAACACAAACATCAAACATACGCTGTTAAATTATCAAGTCGTTACGAATGGCCATAGTTGCTGAGACGAGAGACCTAATTTAGGTCGGCAGACTCAATATGTTTATATATTCCCTACTTGGGAAAGTTGTACGTGTCTACTTAGAGCATGTATTACTTTCAAGCAGTCGCTTGAGTAACATCGTTGCTACGCTACGAATCTACGACGCGCTACGATACTGTTGTTATCATCGAAGTTGAACTTACTTTTTTTTTTAGTAGTCCCTGTGACTATAGTTCAGGACTTGGTTATTTCAGTGAACGAAGCACTTGTACTTTTTCACGAGTTACCTATCGGAGTGGAACATAGCCTACGATCTGGTCCCATTTGTTTTTACAGATTGTGGTGGACAATATCCAATATGCCAGTTATTAGGAGAATAGAGGGAGGTATCTACACAGTAGATATGTCATGAGGCATCTCATTACCCGACCACAGATTAGCCTTCGTTGCGAGACAAGCATTGCTTTGCGTGCTTGTTACAGAGCATATCTGGTTACTCGCTCAGGTTTATTTATATTAGGAATTCTACATTATTCACTTATCTCAGAATGTCAGAGTATACTCGATGAAATTCAAGCTGCTAAAGTTAACACTGTCATACATGGTTAAATACAGAACAGTCAAATCATACAGTTTACGAATGAACTTTAAAGAAGTGAACGCATCGTGTTCAGACACAGAACGGTTCATAATGAAAACAGTCAAAATGTCGAACAGTGAAAAGTATCGCCCTGAAGTTTAATTATGCGTACTTTTAAACGCTAATATGTGTCGTTAAATCGCGGAAGGATAGGTCTACAATGGATGGAAACGAGGATGAAGCTAATGGGGGAGCTGATGACCGAAGGAAATCGCCATAGTAATGGGATGGTTGTGAGACCATTAGTTAGTGACGAACACCGAGGATACGCCACCATCACATCAAGAATGAAGAAAGCCGAATTCTACATGTATTATCGTACTAGTTAAATGTAATTGAGAAATTCTTTTTTACCCATTCAATTTGTAAAATATCAACACTACCTTCGCATCGATTCTACATGTATTTGTCTAGCGTGACAAATTGAGAGTAACTACAGCTTGGAATGATTTAATACGTGATTTTATTTACTGTTAGAACAGCTATAGTAGTGTCAGGAAGACGGCTGGATTTATTTATGGAATAGGAATATTTTCATAGCATCGAAGGAGCTTGGATTATTCAAATAATTCCGTATTCATTTTTGTAATAATAATTTACAGTGATTTAATAATAATCCAATTTATAGATGTTCACAATAAAATAATTTAATTTATTTAAATAATTTAAAGGTGATAGCACCATTTAAGTGAATTAATTTGCGCTGTTTAAAAATCAAGGATGATATTAAATAATACTCATGATATGAAACTAATTATAAATAATTTTTGATAGTTGTAAAATAAGTGTGAAGGTTAAATAATTTGTTTAATTGTTATATTTAAATATTTTGTGAATAGTGTCATAATAGTAATTGTTTAAATATTGTTAAATAATTATAACAGAGATTACTTAAATATTACCGAGGAATAATAATAATAATGGTAATTTTTTAAATGTTGTTAGAAGTATTAATAATAATAACAATGGTTATTTATGAACAGGGTTAATAATAACTGAGTTTGTTTGAATGATATTTCATGGCAATGTTAACAAAGTTAAGCCATCAGCACTGAAGAACAAGTTTAGATGACATTTCTGAAAGCACCAAGTGAAAATAAGAAAGGAATTATAGTAATGGCAGGTTATATAAAAAGGTATCAACTAGGATGAGATTTTGTTAAATAGAAGCAGGGAAGCAGGAATAAATACACCTATCATTGGAAAACTTTATAAATTCCAAGTACACAAGGTCATTTGTATGAAAAAAGGAAGCTTGTAGTTTAACGTGACCGTTAATCTTGAGATCATGAGCCACGGGACCCCCTTTTTACGTGGAATCCGAACCACATGACATGGCATTTCACTTCGAAAATCTCACATGCATTGACCGGGAATCGAACCCAGACCGCCTTGGTGAGAGGCATACAGCTAGACCGCTGAGCCACCACGCCCCTGCATTTGTATGACTAGGGGCCGATAACCTATATGTTAGACCCCTTAAAACAACAATTATCATCATCATCATCATCATCATTTGTATGACTGAATAATACAACATTAGAAAAAATATATTAAGAATCACATATGACGATTGTTGTTTAAAAAAATATAAATATTATGCGATATGAGTATCGGCATTAATGTTATGGTTATATGGAGACTGAGTGTCGTCCATTAGGAATATATTTCCAGAGTTGTGGAAGAAGTTAGTTGCAGCACGTGTTTGCTCATAGTTGTAAAAGACGGGTGAAGCGATATGGCTGCCCCATATTCCGGTCCAATTCAAATCCTGTAGAAATGGATGTCGCTTCCAATACACCTGGGTCAATTATATAGATTCCCGATATTATGTCAAATAAATAAATAAAAGAGATGATTATTAGATTTGATAAACCTGACCAGAGATTACTTATAAAATAAATAGTTGCAAGTGCATAAAATAAGAATAAATATTTGAGAATGATTTAATCAATACTTGTGAGTGCATAAAATAATAATAATCTCAGAATCAGTCAACTAACTTAGATGAAAATCTTTATAACTCAGATCACGAGATAGGAGTGATACCTGTTATAAACAACTGTGAAAAATTACAAATAATAATAATAATAATAATAATAATAAATGTTGTTATAAATATTTTTGAACTTAAATATTTTGGAGATTAAAAATAGGAATGAGAAAAATAATTATTTGGAAAGAGATTTAATTTATTAATTAAGGGAAAAGATTACAACAATTTTCATTGTTTATAGAAATGTAATTATCTGATATAACATCGTTTGAGAAAATATAAATAATTCTTTGGTGATGTCATACCAACTGAGAGTGAGTAATTTGGAGAAATTTAAGATGTTATAAATCTCATTCTATAACAATGTGATAATAGTACATTATGCATCGAACGTATAATGGCAATAATTAAAACACGAGTATGTTTATAAAACGAGCGTATGCGAGTTTTATAATTTCCAAACGAGTGTCTTAATTACCATTATAGGCGAGTTGCATACGACTGTTTATGTTCGACGATAATTATTATAACTATTTTATGTTCGAACATAAATATTCATAAATATCTGTCGGGATTTCGCCAGTTTTATGTACTGAACAGAGCGCATGAGACGGAGACAACGCCTTGTATTTGACCATGGCCTCCTCGATTACCCTACTATGACACTAGGCCACACAGTGAAATTTAAATTAGAAGGCCTTGGAACTCAGCACAGGTGCGATTCTATCCTTATCTAATTGGTCAAACAACTGTTTCTTGAGCTCTGATTGGTGGGAGAAACTGTTTCATAATTAAAAGTAGTGTTATAATGAGCCTCATTATAGTACCGTTTTCTGACATATAATAGTCAGGGTCGAACATAAAGGTTATTAACAAATTGTTCTGTGAAACAATGTTCCAAATGCAAAAATATTAACATTTGACCATTATGTTAAACAAATATTGGTATTCCACGACTGCATAACACTACGAAAATAAATTTGTGCAATTATTTCCATAATTCTATTTTTGGAAAGCACATTTGCAGAGACTATAATACAACAATTTTCTATTGAAATTTAAAATTGTCCAAAACTTGAACAATCATAATTGATCTTCGGAAATGAAAACTACGTGTGATAATTTGTTTTGTCATAATGCTTTGTTTTGAAACAAACCAAATGTACAGATAGGGATCATCAGAACTCTTAATTTAGTCATGATCACCTCAAGTGTGTAAATAGCATAAAATTTAGAATAATGATACCAGATGGACTGTCAATTTTCTGGTTATCATACAACGAGTGTTAGGAGTGTTTATTTTTGCAAAGTGTTGATTTTTTATGTTGAGGGTTATTTATTTTAATGATTTTTCCCAAAATTTTAAAATTTTTATTGTTAATAAATTGAGATATTTTATAGAAATTGAGATATTTTAAAGAAATTGTGCTATTTTCGTTTTTACTTCTTCCTACCTTGCTTGTATATTGCCGATATTAGTGAAGACAGCTTTTACTTAGTTTTCGCCCAGATAGACCCTGAGTTAGCTTTTATCTCGTGCTGAACTGATTTCGGGAATTTGCAAAATGGGGCCGTTGGACTCTGGTCTAAACGGGCTCAGTATTTACTGTATATCATTCATGTATCCTTGATATCCCAAAATAATTAAAGTACAACTTACAATTTTTTTAAAGTAGTTCCGTGAAGAATTAAATAGCTTCTTTTCATATATCCTACTGGTCTTTTCCATTAAAGAGAACTTCCGTGACTCGTTACCGATAGATGTTTATGTTAAGATTCAAACAATTCACGATAAGGATACTCGAAAGGGAAAGAAGCCTCTACATACCCAGTTGGGGAACAGGGACATACTGTAACTTGGTATGCATGGTACTTTCGAGGTAATTTTTTAAAGCTTTAAATCATGCAACACAAAGAAATCAGTGATACAATATCATAGTCTTAGGATGAATAGTTTTAAACTTTCAATCACTAATATTCTAGCTGCGGGCTGTCTTCAACTAATGACAAGAGTTTAGTGCTTTTCAGTCGGTCAACACGAATGTACCCAAAAGAGATGGGTACATTCGTGTTGACCGACTGAAAAGCACTAAACTCTTGTTTACTAAGGCAACACTGAAAATATGGCTTCAAACACCACAATGTTCAACTAATGATCTCATCATATATCAGATGGCGAGCCATTAGTTACTTTACTTCGCTGACATACCTTATTCACAAGAATGCTACAATAAAGTTTTCCTCTTCTCCAATACGTCTATTATTTAGATACTTCACCTTCTCTACATATTACAATGGATAACAGATAAACCTTAATTGTGTAGCTTATTCACCCTGACATTACACCCTTCATATTTTATTCCAATCTGCTTTTGAACTAAGAATGTTTTGAAAAACGTCCAGAGCAAACGTAAATAAACCTGTTTAGATTTGTAATATACGCAGAAAATCTCACCCTTATACATTGTTTGATTTTTACTGACCTTTCCTTCCCTTCGTACTAGGTCAGAAAGATCACTCATCCCATTATTAGTCTTCTGTTACCTAGCGCGCAAACTAATCCGTTGTATTAACTCCCTCCATCTTTCGATCCTACATGCCATAATGCAATGGGGTATCATCTCATCCCTGTAACCTATGTCCTGCCTGGCTTGGCTTGTGATGCGTGTCCTTTTAATCAGCAATTCCTGCTAATGCGCACGACATTTTAGCTCTCTTCCCACTCGAAGTTATTTCCCGATAATGACGACAGCGGCAACGTGAGAGAAAACTGTGGTTGATTCAGTTAGTGGCTTTCCGACATCGAGCTCATGTTGACTCCGTGTACGTGGGTGTGTGTGTGTGGGTGGAATCTGTCTTATAACCTGTGCCTTTGTGAAGGCTGTACTACAGTATTGTGTGTATGTGCAATTGTGATAGAGATTTAGGTAGGAGGTAACCGCAGCCTCAATTTATGCATCATCCCACCATTTGCTTGAAGATGAAGTGAGAATCCACCAAAAACCACTGATAGGATGGTTCGGGGGGAATCAAACCCACGTGTTCTCAGTTTTGCCTCACGAGGCTGAGTGTACACCGTTCCAGTGCGCTAAACCAGAATTCAATTCATTGGCAGAGAGGAACGTTCAACGTTCAAAACAATGTCGCAGTGAGCTAAAAAGCAAAAATAGTGTGGTTTTAAGTGTCAGTGATCATCAATGTAGTGTACTGCATGAAACACTGTTTCTGTCAACAGAAAATCATGAAAATGTTAAAAAGCAAGTGCTACAAAACAATACTACTATTGAAAATAATTCAATGTTCAAAAAACATTATCAAAAGCTACGCAGACTCTACATGAGGTCACTCTAGAGGAAGAGGAAGAGGAACAGGAAGAGGACCAGGAATATTTAACTGGTTTTAGTAATGTTGAGGATAATGTTGAGGATAATTATAGTGATTATAATAATAGTGATATAGATCATGCTGCTTATGATTATGATAGTGATAATGATCCCAAACAAGACAATAACGTTTTCATGCCTATTGTTCATCGTGGAAGAAAAAAGATCTACAACAACCTTTGTTTTTAAACTGAAAACACACTATCGTAAAGGCAAAGACTTGTATTAAGTGTGCTTTTTATTGTCATAATCATGTATACTCTACAATGTTAAATATTCTGACTTCTATAGAAAATAAAACAACATTGTACCATTATTTTCATTTATTTACAAACTTTATATACACTTTGTTTTGTTTCATGATAATATTATTTAAGACAATACTAAACACTAAAACATTATTATCTATAAACATATTTTTCTTTCAGTCCTTTGTATGACTTATATCTTCCATTATTATTTGACATTTTTATTTATTTAATTAAAATGAACCATGCACCTATTGTTTTTAAAACCTTCATAAATTAAGTGTACAGGTTGTACAGCATTATTGACTTCATCAAAAACACTCTCCGACATATCATTAAACCGTGTAGGCAGAAATGTCTCAAAGTTTTCACATACACAAAGTACACGATCACCATATGCTGTTTTCAATTTCCGAAACTTGATAATGCGGAATGGAATATGCGTTGGCAATTCGCTGAGCTTCTTTGTCTCTAAGCCACATGCTTGACCCACAGCATTCAAAACATTCATTGTAGTAGTCTATAAACAAAAGAAAATCATATCTATTACACTCTAAAACAGCTTTAATAATATTGGGCAATTAGAGATTTTGCACTATGCATGGCTGATAAATTTTACTATTTATGCAAGAAATGCCCTAACTGTAGCAGATACTGCTTTTCTGCATATAGCACAAGTGTTGAGTTCTAATGAACACTTGACACAGGCTATCATGTGTCCACAAGGCAAAAATACAACACCTAGTTCATCTTGATAACAAATTTTACATAATTGTTGGTCACACTTTTGTATCTGTTCGTGAGACAAGTCTTTTTTTTCAGCCTCATGTATTTGCACCGCGTGTTCTAACTCTAAAAGCACTTTTATGTCTTGTGCTGCAATCACGTTTTCTTTACGAATAGTGTTCACAAATTCCTGACCTTTAAGCAACACCATGTATTTACAGTTTGGTAACTAACGAGCGTGTTACACAAAAGGGTCATCAGTCATTTGCCAATCCTTTAAAGCAAATCCACAATAAAAACATATTGTTTTATCCCCTTCACCTGTATAAAAAAATCCAGCTTCACTTAGCTGTTTGGTAAGGTGTTTTAATATTAATGGCCAAACATTTTTATAAGATTCTAAACGTTTTTCAACAGAGCTGTACTCTGGGTGTACTAGTGCTTTAGTCTTGCAAACTCCCAATTTTTCAAAAGCACATGCCAATTCAACACTGTCTATGACATATGGACCACATATATTGACACTACCGTTGTTGGCTGGTAATACATTATTATTATTTATTTGTGATTCAGCAACGTAAGTAGCGGCCAAAGGTCTTGTGGTTCGGTAAACTGAATACACAGGTATGTTACCCACTTGTTTTCCAAGCATGTAAGGACAACAAGGAGACCATCGCAAATGGTCTCTAAAGGGATCATCCCCTTCTTCCCAGTGTGAAAGTTGAATACGACAAAACACACAGCGCACCACATCTTCTCGGTTCAAGTAAAAAAAACTGCTTTTTCAAGTTCATGTGTCGACAAAAAGCCTACAGGCCAGGATTCAAATGTTAACCAACGGTCATGTTCTGATTTTAAATTTATCCCACGTGGTAAACCAACTTGCTCACTTGTATTTGGTACTAACGCCATGTGTTATAATAAAACTTTTTCTTATTGTAAGTTATTAACGTTGCACAGAGTACTTTAAAGCACAATGTATGCTTGTTCACTGTCTGTTCAATACGTTAATGGCGCATGACGACACCTAGAAGCAAACAAAATAACCAATCACTCAATCAATCAATCAATCAATCAATCAATCAATACTTGTAATTAAACTTTAACGTTAATTGACATTAATATATCAAAACACCATTAAAATAAACTGTATGTTGGCACTAACATTAACCCATGCACTTATTTTTCTTTTTATAAAGCTTTAGTCATTTACATCCCTCTTTAACCAATATATAAACAAAAATGAATGTCATGTCAGTTTGTTCACATTATCATGTTCAAACCTGTGGATATTCGTTGAGTCCATAGGGAACCACCCATAAATTAATTAATTTATTTTATTTTTAGAAAATCCAACATGGCCTTGTACTTTTCCCAGTCAACAACAACAACAACATAGCCATTAATCAAGAAAGCAATCATTGTCCCAGTCATGTACAGGTAATGAATTTTTTTTTGTCTACGAGTTTTCAGTAGTGGTAAAATGGAATAGAATTTTTAAGTTAGACTTACCTGAGTTTTAAACAGTTCACTCTTTGGCAGTGGTTTCGCTTTCGTGCGTTTCGTTTTTTTTTCAGCAACTGCTACGGCGGTAAGGCTTTTCTTTCCAAATTTCTAAAAATAAATAAAATAAACCGCTATAAATACCTAAATTCAGGTTAATACATGCATTTCATGAAATAAAACATAAAACAAAAAAATGAAACAAGTTAGTTTAAAAAATTCATCTCACCTTTACTTGCAGTGGCTTGTTACTGTTTCCTTCTAGTGGGCTCAAAAGTGCAATGGTTTCTTCTCTCTCAGACATGTAAGGTATACCGGTTATCTGCAAACAAATAAATAAATAAAATCATTAATTACCTAATCAATAAATAATTGCTTGTAAATATATATATAAATCAATAAATATATAAATAATAAATAAATACCTACCCCACAACAAGGTTAAGTATTTTCCAACAACACCAAAACTGTTAAACAAGACCAGGGGTTTCACGCAACGCAATGTGTTCAAAGGTAGTCACCTAAGTGAGAGTGGAAATGATAACGACATGTCTTTATATATATGTTACATTGCATGTATAATCATTTTTCCCACGCTTTGAACATCCTGTTATCGGTCACGTGGACAGCTAACGCCCAAAGTGAACACCTGTGCCGGATCAAATTTCACATGAACTTGCATATTGTCACGTACAAAGCAAGACGGGACGTAACTTGTTTAGCGTGCATGTCATCTCACACGTGTGTGCACGCATTTCGCTCTTCCCTGCCACCACGATGGTCAGATTATTTCAACTTCAAGCGTCTTTGTCATTTTCCATTGCACCTGTTGTCAAGTCAGATCAGCGCATTCCAATAACCTCAAATGACATTCACCTCCTGCTCGTCTGCAAGTTTGTTTTCTCTACTCGCTTCGACCAACATAGAACCAAGTTCTCATCACCGTTTACACGTTAAAGATTATCTTCGGGGTAAAATATCAGTAAAGGGTCATACACCGACCCGCCGAAATAGCAATTGTTCTATTAAGCATGGTCCTTGTGGTTAGCGACAGGTTCGTTGACACACACACACACACACACACACAGCCGTATCGTCTCTCTCAACCACCACGCTTCATGGACATTATAAACAGGTAAAGAAAAAGAAAAGTTTTTTCAACATGTATGGCGTTAGGCCCTTTGTGAATTATTTTTTGGAAAAAATATCTACCAAATTTGAAAGGGGACGTTAGCCCGATTCCTAGGACACCTCGTACACGTCTCTAGCGTTATTGGTTCGTGAGATATCGGCAAAATCACAAAAAACACATGTTTACCCCAAAATCGAGTTTTCAATTTAAAAAAAATATATAACTCATGATCCATAGCAAAGAGGACGTCAGCCCGAGTCCTTGGACCCATCGTACACGCCTCTAGCATGATTGGTTCGCGAGATATAGCAAAAAGTTTAAAACCACGGTTTTACCCCAAAACATTCTGTTTCCCTCATTCTCAAAAACTTTAACCTATTACCAAAATAAAGAGGGTTTCGAGACAAGCCATTTGACAAGTCATAGGACCAAATCCGACCATGCATTCGTGAGATACCGCAAAACGTCTAAAATCATGGTTTTACCACCAAAAAGCCTGTTTCCCTCATTCTCAAAACTTTAACCTATTAATAACATATATAGGGCTTCGAGACAATCGATTTGACACGTCACACGTCCAAATCCGACCTTGCGTTCGAGAGATATCGGCAAACTTCGTAGGAAAGTAGGCGACTATCTGGTTCTCTCCTCACCACCAAAACCCCTTCTTATCAATCATTTTTTTCAAAGAGCTCGCCCTCTTACAAAAATCCCGAGTGCGCATGCGTACAAAACAAAAACAAAAATGTTAATCCATAGCGGCAGTTAGAAAAACGCATGCGCGATATAAGCAACAACGTTTAAGTTCATTTTAGCAGCGCACCTTATACATGTCGCATTTGAAAAGAGACTTTCACTAAAAAATTACAATTTCACCCCCTAGTAGGGGCAGGTTTTATTTAGGGGTTGAAATGAGTGGTCTATTGGAAAGAGGGCGTCAGCCCAAGTCCAACGACACCTCATTTGTCAAAATCGGAACATGGGTTGGCCAGATATTAATGATTTAACATGGACGCCGCCCGAGCAACGCCGGGTGAGTTAGAACTCTCATCACCCCCCTACTCATAAATCTATGACTTGGGCCCACTGGCTTTACTTCTTCTCCAAAGAAAAGCATACTGAACGATTTTAACGCTCTAAAAAATCCGACGACTTCAGCCGGGTTTGAACCTGCGATCCTCGCCATAGCAGTTCAGCATGCTTCCGACTACGCCAACGAAGCAGCAACAACAATAATAATTTACTATAACGAAGGCTAGAATTTATATGTACTAAAAAGTGTCAAAATGTGTACAAATACAGTATGTAAATAATATACGTGATGTGCGTTACACTGGCGATAGAAGATGGCATTCTAAGCAAATATCTTCATAAGATTTAGTCGTATCTTAATTAGTGTAGGTGGAATCAAATCACAAAAATCGTTGGTCAATGTCTTGCAAAAGGGAATACACTTCGCTCCCCTCAGCAGCACAGCTGATTTATCCCCTCCGGTTTCCCCTCCAACGCTGTGGCATGTAGACAAGAGTCGGAAGGTGAGTGACCTCTGCCAATAACAATGAATACACAAACCGAGCCTATAAACAACCAATTCACTCAGTCACGGGGAGAGGCCTGCATGACTAGGAGTGGTAAATCTGTTTAGGATTGAGCCAATCTTATGGCATATTAATAACTTATTGTCTCCATTAAGAAATTGAAATTCTAAAGATGTGCTAAATTATTGAAAGGAACATTTTTATGGTCTACGTTTGTGCAAACAAAGCGCATCAACTGTAATAATAATAATAATTATTATTATGGTTCGCTCGTTTCTCAATGTGCCACCCTAAAAGAAGTTGTCATGCCGTCTTTCGAAGAAGCCATATGTTGATTTGTCCCACTTACGCTGTGAAATAAACGCCATAACGATAATAATAATAATAATAATATTTTTTTTAAACACACTCACTACTTTTATGTTTTTCGAAGATGTCAAGTTGCCGGAATTTTGAGTTCACATGATTATTTTCTTATACTTGCCATTAAATGCATCCATATAAGGCTGTCGTATTTCATCACCTTCATTTACTTTAGACAGAACCTAGATCGAATCTTCAAGAAGAATGGAAGGAAGGAAGGAAACTTGCAGTTTAACGTCACCGTTAATCATGTGATCATGTGCCCCTGGACCTCCTTTTTACGTGGAATCCGAACCACAAGACAAGGCATTTTACTTCAAAAATTTCAAATGTATTGACCGGGAATCGAACCCGGTCTGTCTTGGTGAGAGGCATACAGCTTGACCACTGCGCCACCAAGCCCCTGAATCTTCAAAAAGGATAGCACTCTACGACCAGAGCTTCTATTATTGTTTTATAATAATAATAATAATTATTATTATTATTATTATTATTATTAATAATATTATCTACATGTTGTGCTATTGTTGATACAGCTTACTATTACCACCTGATATGCAAGTAATGATTTCCCGTCGCATCACACGAGGCCAAAAATGGGATGTACCTTCATAAGACCACGGCTGCTTTCTTTCCTACCCCCACTGTGTAGCCATGCGCTTTTACGCGCACCACGATCGCAGCAAGTCCGGTGATGGAGGTTCGGAGTCAACACCGACAGTGGCTATCCTGAGTTTGGTTTTTCCCAGATTCATCCACGTGCTTTCCAAGCACACGCCGGGATAGTATCGTACTTGGAGTTCCGGGCCACGAACCTTATTCACGACCCTAATAACTACAGCTACATATACTACTACAGTCACCTCAGAAACACAGTTTATCAGACAAACCCAACACTCACCCAACTACACTGACCTGATGAACAAATGGCCAAAGTTCTTAAAATGAATTAACAACAACCATCACAACAAGCATGCAAGTATCTTCCATCATCATCGTTGTTGCCAAAAATATTTATTTAATGAACGTCCTAAACAATTGGAACCCTACTTAAAAATAAATAACATTCAGTAAAGCTATAATCTCTCATAATTTGTTTAGTAATAGTAATAAAAGTAATATTGATAATAACAATAGGTTATTAGACACATTTTTGGGGGGATTTCAAGATTCCGGAAAGATGTGTTCCCAGAATTTTATGTCCGTGCCATTACATCCATCGGCACAAGTCTGTCGAATGTGTTCGCCCTCATTTATTACATGACTGAGCCTAGATCGAACCCTCGAGAAGGATAGCACTCTACTATCTGAGCTACACAGCCTCGCTATTATTGTTATTATTATTGTCTTATACAGTACATAAAACACATTGCTGGTACATCACAACATAACTATTCGGGCTTCAGGAAACCACAGTATAGTTACTGAAACAGCCACTTCTAAGCTGGAAAGTCGAAATCGCTACACATGAACTTTCAGACGATTCGGGTTGTTGACAGAACTACTGCTTTCTGCATTAGTTTGTACGGTTGAGTATCCAGATCCAGGGCCTTGTAGCAAGGTACTTGGGATCACGCCCGTACTAGAGACAATGATAGGTATGGTATTTACCCGATCTACATGCCATTGTCTTTTGATGGGCTGAACAACTCGCTATATTTGCTTTGTTGTTATTATAATTATTATTAATTTTATTATGTACACGTGGTACCGTAGTAGTATTAAATCTTGGAAGGATTTTTCCACGTTTTCCCACTTTTACCACAGGAAAATGCCGGGATGGCTCCTAACTCAAGGACACGGACACCTTCTTCCTAATCCTCACATGAATTGTCAAATACCCACATTACTACAGAAACCGCAAAAACACAGGTTATCAGACAAATTCTACCCAGTCAACTACAGTACATATGGCTAAATAACCAAAATCACAAAGCCTCTCAAAGAAAACAACTTCAAGTATTTTACGTCCGTCTTAAATGCTAGTTCTGAACAGACGACGGGATTTAAGAATTTCGTCCACTGTATTTCTGTAACGTGCCGGAAGCCAACGACACACCGGGGCTGATTATCGAAATTATGTTATCCTTTACATCATTATCAATCAATTACTTACACACTTACAAAGTAGGCTACATAATACTACCGGTCCTAACGTCCCAAGCCATTCTGTGCGATTTCAAGAACAACAACACGTACAACAGCAATACAAAGTTTCTTATGAGACGAGTACTGCTATCCTCATAACAGCTGATACCACCCCTCAACCGGTAAGGTCAATGCACCGATTACGCAACAACTTCCCCTCCGCGCGTCTTCCCACCTCACCCCGCCTCGCTTCCCCCAGACTGCTTTTCCACCTTCTGCTTGAAGAGTTTATGAAAAACCTACAAACATTGACTTTTTTAATGTTTAATTTTCAATTTAAAGATAGGTGACATATTTTTCACCTAGGAAGCTTAGAATAGTCTCCTCTACCACCAGTGTAACGGACGTCATTTATATCAATTGAACCCTCCATATGTGAATAGACTATAATTTGCAAAATATGGAAAGTAAAATTAATTTAACCACTAAACACTACATTTCGTTATTTTACAGCCTACAAAAATGCATTAAAATACTGGATTTATAAATTAAATTATTCAATTTTTTTCAGTTTACTTTCTCTTTACTTTATATTTATTCATTCATTACTTCTGCTACTATTACAATATGCCCCAAATATTTAAATTTTCCAACTTGAAGCTTCTCCTGTTGTCTCGCATAAGTAATTTGTACTGGCTGAAGCTTCGCTCTGCTGTACGTAAGGTGGTTTGCGCATATTTAAAATTCGTTCTATCAGTGGGAGATATATCTGATTCTAGTTTTACATTACACGATTCCTCAAAACTTGGATATCTTGAAAACTTTTGCATCTCATGTCCAGGTTTATTTTTATAAACATTGGTACCTGATTCAAAGGAAGCTTGCTATTGTTACGGCCACGTGAATTAGAAATCTTTCTTTGCACGAAACGAATTTATGGACATAACTGTAAATTTGTCGTGTGTTGCCATATTTTCTATCACTGAATATTACAATTCTATATATTTTTACTCCTCATACATACAAATAGTCCATTAAAATCACTAAATATGCAAAAATATTTATTTTACATATAGTCTATTATTATTGATTTAAGCCCACTACGGAGCGCTTATGACTAGTTCTTAGATGCTCTCTTCCGTTCCCAATATCTCTTGAGCCCTGCTGATAATTTCTCCTTTCTCTCCTGCGAAAGGGGCTTCCGACATTTAGAGACTCTAGGTGGTGGGGTCCAAGATTCTACCATAGCACAAAATTTAGAACGATCTTCTACATCAAGGTCAGCAATTCCAGCCGAATTCAAGTCCTTTAGTACTTCATTAAGCCACAGGCTTCCAGTCTTGTAGCTTTTAACCAAGGAGAAGATCTTCTTGGTAAGCCTGTTCCTCTTCATTCGTTGTAGGTGCCATAGAACTTTAGCCTCCTACGTCGCATACTGGTATTGGCTGATTCTAACTGTCGATACAGGTCAGAATTAGATTTCAAACGGTAGGTTCCATCTGGGAGCAATCTCGGTCCATGGATTTTCCTGAGGATACGTCTTTCGGCTTTCTCCAGGTCATCCATGGTGCCTTTTCTGTTCATGAAGAGGGTCTCTGCGGCATACAGAATCTGTGGTCTGACAGCAGTTCTGTAGTGACAGATCTTAGCATTCCTCGAAATGCATTTCTTGTTGTACAAATTGTGGGATAGTTGGTATGCTGCGTTGAGTTTGGTACGCCTTGCTAAGATGGAGGTGTCATCTCTACCATTGGGGTGGACCCATTCACCAAGATAACGAAAGCGATTGAATCTTCCAATCGTTCCATGTATGGTCGTCAAAGGGGTGTTTCCGGAGTGCCGATTCTCAAAGTACTTGGTCTTATCGTAAGATATCTGTAATCCAGATTTCACCGCTATCTCGTGCAGGGCTTGGACAGCTATGCCAGCATCCTTAGAGTTGTTGGCTAAGATTGCAATGTCATCTGCGAAGGCAAGGTACCTGATCTCGATTCTTCGGGTTCCAGCTCCAATGGCAACTGGTTGGATTCCTAGATTCCTCAATGTGCATTCCCAGGTCTTGATGACTTTATCAAGCACCAGATTAAACAGAATGGGCGAGAGACCATCACCCTGTCGTACTCCGGTTTTGATCTTGAAACTCCGAGATAGTTCTCCTCTGAACTTCACCTAACTTTGTACCAATGTCAGAAATATGGAGAAATATGTAAATTAAATTTGTTTAATTTGAAGAGAGGACAACATAATCGATGAAAATAAGTTTAAACAATATCTGAGTAATAAGAAATCCTGGCCCTGATGATAACACACAAAAAAACAATAATAATAATAATAACAATAATAACATTAAATACTAGTAGTTCCGTGAAGAACTAAATGTTTTATTTTCATATATCCTATTGGGCGTCTCCAATTAAAAGTCTTCCGACTATTAAAAGGATCGCCATGTTTAATTGCTCTATATGTAGGCCATAGAGTTATGAACCAGTAGACGAAAATTATTGCGTTGGTTCATTATACAATTGTTCACTTCGACTGCATGAATAGGATACCAAATAAAATTTTATTTTAAAATTTCGCACAGCCTCCATCTTGGGTTAATGAAAACAATTGAATTAAATTAGATGCCAGTAGATTACATTCTGTATAAACACTTTCACTGCGCTCATGTGATGAAATCGCAAGAAAACTCCATTTTTATATTTTAATTTCGCTTGGCCACGACGTTGGTTTTGTATTTATCAGGTTTTTAAAATTCATATAGATGAACTAATCCTAGTAGTCTCTATCACCATACACAATTTTGGGGCGATGTCAGGAACAGTTTTGGATATATAGAATGCCAGTCAAATATTTCGCGCGGCCGCCATGTTGGATTAGTGAGACGCGTTCAGCTTTAAAATGCACGGTCGAAGTCGGATGTGGCAGTAGTATATCCTTACCAAGTTGCAGTGAAATCTCTCCAGCTATTTATATTTTATTAGGAGTGGGGGACACACACAGATCACACTCATACCAACGGACTAAAGGTGATCTCATAAGTCTAAATTTCATGTGGTGAAAATGGGCTAGTAACAACAATAATAATTGAGCACTCTCACGGCCCGGTCTTCTACAGTACATTGTGTTCATCCCATCAACGAATTACTAAATCTCTCTGAGAATTGGTCAAAGCGAAGAAAGGGGGATCCATACAATGAATGGCTCGTCACATACAAATCGGAATGTTCGCATTCAGATCAGTGGAGAAATTATATGTATTTCCCTTTTGAAGTTAAAGGAATCATGCTGTGTTTTCATCATTCAACTGAAGGTGTTCACGGAAGAAAAAAATATATAATGTGTTCTTATTCAATGAATTGGCAATAAGGAAGTAGAAGGAAATGATGGTGAGTTTCGACATTGAAACAGACTTTCTACCTATTTTAGTTCATTACATTACGTCACGCTGAGGAGTAGAATAAAGACGAAGACTACATATGAATAGCGTTCCATTTTAAAGTGAAATGGAAAGAAACAAAATGAATTGAGCTGAATGTTCTCAGGGAAGAATGAATCACAGAAAAAGACAGAATATAGAACGAAAAATAATTTAGTGACGTCAGTCAGGTTGACGAAGACAAATGTGCGTCGTTCTTTTGTAACATGTCATGACAGGCAACCCAACAAACACAAAATTACCGGCTTAGTGCTCCAGATTTGCTGAATGGGCCCGTTGGTCTCGCAGTCTGTGAATAGCCTGCGTATCGGTGGTAGAGCGTTACAAAATGAATACACCCAGATTCTTTCTTTATCTATGGACATGTATATGTATGCGGTAACTTATTTAAATATGCACGCCAGGCATGGAGCTTTTACTTTTAATTAATTTGGAACTTCATCTCTGCCTCGGAATAAAATAGGAGGCTTAGCTTGCGCAGGGAATTGCTTGTTCAGATACTGATCAGTCATTGCAGCCAGGCATTCAGGTCATATAAGAAGTGTCGTACAAAATAAAGTACTATTACTTAAGCTTAAAACATTTAGTTCAAGCAATGTGGATGACAGACAGAGAATTAATGTGTCTAGCCCATGCGGTATTCGAACCTACAACCTCCGGCTTTTTAGCTGGTGCTTCTGGCCCCTGAGCTAATCAGGGACACTTAAATTCACTCTTACAAGGGGAGGATACAATGCATGGGTCACCGATTCGAACAATCTTTAGTACACGTGTAGGGGATGACTAGGTGTATACCAGGTGCAAGTAGTAAGGTGTGCTTCTCAGCCGATTCCGGGAAATTAATTATTAATTATTCGTAATTGCTGTAGCGCGTCCATGTGCGTTGTACGTTAACATGAAGCCAAGAAGCTCATGGTTCAGCGGTAAGAGCCCTGCTTCGTAAGCGTGGGATCACTGGACCGAATCCCATCGGTGAGCTTTTTTTCTCTTTGTAAACATAGGCAATTCGTACAACAGTAGGTGTCGTGAATAATGTTCATTTTGTAGCCAATTGTAATAACGTGTTATGTGAGCGGGAAAGGGGAGTGGGAATAAATCTTACAGGAGATTGCATCCTCGTCGCGGAATTTGACTGCGGTCCACTTCCATCGGCCTTCGTAGGCACCGGCACATCACTATAACGTGTAATATCCGACATCGCACAATTATTCCCACTCTTATGATGTTGCTACCTCAAGAGCCAAGGAACGAATGCGGCATTCAACGTTTCCTGGGTGAACCGTTTATCCTCCTGCCCACCGTTATCGTTAGTTTGTGTGCAGGTGACCTCACCAGTTCCGAACACATTCCAACTGTAGCAATAGAGTATCGAGAAGGCAGTGCGAGAACAGAGTAACAAAAAGGCAGTGCGAGAGTACAAATATCAAGTAGGCAGTGAAGAAAAAAAAGTCTTGGAATTGTTATGTATTATGAGTGTGTAAAAAAATAGAAATATTTGTGTGTTGATGAATGGCATGAGTAGTAAAAACGGTAACACAACCAATACCCATAGCATGAGACGCTATTTGCGGGGTACGGAGTGGTCTGATGGTTCACTGACGTGCAATGAACGGAACAGACTGGGCCTTCAGTGTATAAACGTATACATATAATAGAGTACACCTGACCATTTATAATACCAATGTATTTGCAATGCCCCGACTGTACATTATGTAATGTCACAAACGTTCAACCCCATACGATGATTTCAGAATCCCTTTTCCCGCTCACAGAACACGTTATTACAATTGACTGCAAAATGAACATTATTCACGACACCTACAGTTGTACGAATTGCCTATGTTAAAAAAAAGGCTCACCGATGGGATTCGAACCAGAGACCACACGCTTACGCAGCAGGGCTCTTACCGCTGAACCATGCGCTCCTTGGCTTCAAGTTAACGAACAGCACACATGAACGTGCTACAGCAATTACGAATAATTAATAATTAATTTCTCGGAATCGGCTGAGAAGCGCACCTTAATACTTGCACTTGGTATACACCTAGTCATGCCCTACACGTGTACTAAAGATGGTTCGAATCGGTGACCCATACCTCGTATCCTCCCCTTGTTAGCAATGATACATTTTTGTCACTGCCTGTGCTACCTTTCCATACTGTGAAATATGGCCAACTGTAGATTCCAAGAATTTGATTTTCAGGACAATGATGGCAAAGGCAATAGGCCGTGTATTGCACAAATAGTGGTAGGAAGATAGTGAATCTCGCATTGGTAAGACTATCTTCTATCCGCATGTACAATACAGGATCTAATAGCTTCCTATCATTATAACGGTACCGGGTGAGTTAGCCGTGGCCGTTACGGCATGACTGCTGGCGGTCGCTCACGTCCGGGAGGCGAGGAGGTTCGAATCCACCCGCCGGCAACCTTGAAGATGGTCTTCTGTGGTTTCCCATCTTCCTTCCAGGCAAATGTCGGGGTTGGTCCCTAACTATAGGCCACAGCCGCTACCTTCCAATTCCTCGTCCTTCCATTCCAACTTCCCTCCGCAACGGTACTTGCAGCTCACCCATTGGGTGTCCGTCTCGAAGCAGCTACAAAACTGGCGAGCCGAACATGTCCTCGGACACTCCCGGCACTAAAAGCCATACGCTAAATATATAGATATATATATATATATATAACGGTCATAAAATCCAATTTTTTGAATCTTCAACAATAATAATAATCATGATTATTGAAAGCAACTTGATCTTTAGAAGGAAATGTATTATATAAGCAGGGAAATGGGGATGTATAACCATACAAGAGCCATACAATACAGAATAGTCCAGTTTGGAATACATTATAGTACAGTAAAAAGATGCATAGACACACCTTAGAGTTGGAAGGGAGGAAGGGGGAGAAGGAAGAAAGGAAAAAAAGAATCTTGAAGTTTTTCGTGACCGGTAATCTCTGGATCATACGCCATGGGGTCTCCTTGTTACGGGGAATTGGAACCATGGATGTGACATTTCGCCTGGACCATCCCTCATGCACTAACAAGGAATCGAGCCCGTTCAACATAGGTGGGAAGCAAGCAGCTATACCATTACGCCATCACACCTCACACGTAATAAATAAAACTGTTTACAAATTGTCAAGCATTTACATACAAGTATTCGCTGCTTTACCATAGCCAATTTAAGAAAACCCTCATATTCGTAAAGGTGCAAGAGTTAAATTGCAGCTCTTCACTCACAGTTACAGCATCGACAATTTGCCGCATTATGGGTGACCGAAACCAGCACTGAAAACTATCATAAATACAATATTTTGTGTAATATTGGTCAGTTTAACTTGTTGCCGATGACATGTACTGTAATAATAGATACATTTCCTAACGCTGGAGATGGTGGGACGAGCTTACATCACAGACTAGCGGGAGTGACACGTGGTGGTGAATGCAGCCTGTCATGAACTCTCAGCTGGAAAATTGGCTATCACCGGCCGTAGATTATGGCGTTGCTGTGCCCACTAATCCGGTTTCACTAACCGCATTCGAACCTGTTGATCTGTTCCATCATGAGCGTGACAGAATGATTGGTTGATTGATTGCTGAGTTCCCCCACAGGTATTGCAGTGGAGAATAAGCGGATCATGTACGTGATTTGAACGTTCGCCGAAAAATTGATAGGAAATAAGGGTTTAGATTGAATTATTTATATGCAGATGTTAATGAACGAGAAGAAGTGATTGGATTAGATGGTAGGCTATCACTTTATATGATTGTGTTTGTGTGTCAGTTCTCATGTGGGTGGACTATGCAGCCCAAGAAATTATGGTAAATTAGATGTGCATTCATGAAGGCTGTCATACGATAACTAGTAGAACATGTACATAAGATCTAAATATTAAAATAAAGTACAGGGAAGGGAGGGTGCTCTACAATCTATACAGAAACCAGACAGCAGTTATTCGAGCCAAAGGACATAGAGAGAGAAGCTGGTATTCAAAAAGGTACAAGGCAAAGCTGCAACTTATTACCCATACTTTTCAATCTACACATTGAACAAGCAATGAAAAGAATTGGAGAAAATTAAAAGTAGGAGTAAATATTCAAGGAGAAATAATTTCAACTCTGAGATTTGCTAATGAAATTGTCATCTTAGCCGATACCAGAGGATTTGAATGAGTTTTTAAATGGTATGGATTCTGTCTTGAGGAATGAATTCGTGATTAAAATTAATAAATGTATAACAAAAATATTGGAATGCAGCCGAAAGAAATCAGAAACCCCTGTTGGAGCAGCAGAAAAGAGGAGAATAGAAGCGTTTGAAATGTGCTGTTACAGGAGAATGATAGAGATCAGATGGGTAGATAGAGTTACAAATGAAGAGGTATTAAGACGATAGGGAGAGGATAGATGTTTCTGATGACTGCTAATGAAGAGAGGGAATAGGTTGGTAGGACACATTCTAAGACACCCAGAAATTGCAAAAGTCATTTATGGACGGAAGGGTCGAGGATAAGAACTGTAGTGATAGGCCCAGGTTAGAATATGTTAAACAGATTGCCTCGGATGTAGGGTGTGGTAACTATGAAGAGATGAAACGATTAGCTGAGAACAGGGAAGCATTGAGGGCTGCATCAAACCAGTAAAGAGACTGAAGACTCAAACAACAACAAATATCATGATGTAATTATGATTAAATGGCAAGCATTTTTTGGGAAATGACCCCCTGAAATGAAGCATAGATAACAGTAACTGTCTATCGACCGTTCTCCTACCTCAATATGAAGATATGCTGTACCACTGAGTTTACTCTCAGACGAGTATGTATGTATGTATGTATGTATGTATGTAAGTATACAGCCTTCTGGGTGAGTCAGTGGTACAGAGCCAGCGTAATGATCCCAACATTCACTTTTTATAGTATCCCCAGCGTATTGTAAGAGGCCCTAACTGTATGTGTGTAGTCTTCCGTGCATTGGACACACTGGAAGTAGGAGCACCAGCTGGCAAAGCGAATAGCACTTTTGCGCCGGTCGAGCGAGGTATGAGCCATATATGTTTTTTGTATTTCTATAGCAACTTTATAACAACCATGTTATTCTAAAAATGCGGTGTGTATAGCGTGTGCTACATGCCAAGAAAATTACTGCTTCCCCTGTTTTTAAGATTAATTTCACCCCAGCACGTGGAAATCATCAACTGGAAAATCATAAATGTATCTGCAGTATTGTAATATACGACGCTCTCTTTTTCCCCCTTATTGCAATCCCTTCCTGGGAATTTATTGGCACCACAAATTTTTCTTTGCATTTACGGTTCATAACGTTTATGCAAACATTAATATATACACTATATTGAGCATTATTTCAGTTTATTTGCAGTATAAGTAACGTACAAATAAAAATAAAAACAAGACAAAAAGTTTTCCACATAGGGACTCGACCCCACGACCCTCAGATTACCGTTCTCTACTCTTTCCGCTGCCTGGAAACTACGCTAACATACTAGGCTCATGCCTCGCCCGACCTGCGCCAAATATGCTATGTTTTCTAAGCGCTTGGCCATTTGGAGCTCTCACTTCAGCCCAAGCCCTGCATATACCTTACATTTGAACGGAATTGGTGAAGACGAGGAGTCGCGATCTACTTGAAAGTGATCTTCGCTTCCAAATACACTCGGCTAGTAATCTCGTTGACCCCAGCAGAATACTGAGCTGTGTAGTAGCATTAAGATAATTGCATGCCTACACTCAATTATCCCCGTTTTCAACGAAATCGGGATGAGAGTCTATGTGGTGGGTGCCCTCATGACGCCAACCTCATGATATGAGTTAGAGATGAAATGAATTAAGATGAATGAAACTGGGCAAGGAGATGGAAAGAAGCGGTCTTGGCTTATTAGAAGGTAACGTCCTGACAGTTCCCTGGGAATTCACGGAAAACCATTTCAATGACTGTCGACGGTGGGGCTCGAACCCTAGCGCTGCACGTTAGCGAGCACAGCTACTGCAGTCGGTATTAAGAGAAGTAATAGTAATAATTGTCATCATCATCTTAATTATAGGGTCAGATGACCTCAATTTAAATTTAAATTAGAGCCCTGGAGGGTTGAAAAGCGGAAGCTATTTAAGCAATTAGTGAGTATGTGCCCGGGTAAATGGAAGCTCTAATTGAATTTATATTACACAAACAAATATCTCGGTGTATTGATGAGGTAAACGCTGGAGTAATGTATTGCATATCAAACCTTTCTACACTCATTACATAACATACAGGTGTCATTGATATAAATGAAGTTCGTTACACTGGTGATAGAAGAGATTATTCTAAGCTTCCTAGGTAAAAAGATAGTCAGTCTGAGAGACTAGACTTTATATCAATTCAAATGACGCATGCTACAAATGCTACACATGTTAGAAAGGCTCAGGAGGACTTCGAGCGAAAGAGCGGGAGGTGCACTCTGCTGCATGACGTCACGCACTCACCGTCTCCGTATCGCATAACGCCAGATCCCAGGAGTAAACTCAGACTCAAGAGACTCCATTACCCTTTAACTTAGGCTTCCCAAGCGGGGAACGGAGAGCGGGAGGTGCACTCTGCCGCTTGACGTCACGCCCTCGCCGTCTCCGTATCGCATAACGCCAGACGCCAGGAGTTAACTCAGACTCGGTGCATATGCACTGAACAACATGCAGACGTCATACACGCCGTAACCGTAACGCATAACGGTAGACCAAAGCATAACGATGAAGTCGTTAAGATCATTTGAAATGACAAAACATTTGTGACTTATCTTTCACTTGAAAATTAAACATTAAAAAGTCAATGTTTGTAGGTCTTTCAGAAACTCTTCAAGCAGAAGGTGGAAAACAAGTCTGGGGGAAACCAGGCGGGGCGAGGTGGGACGACGCACGGAGGGGAAGTTGTTGCGTAATCGGAGCATTCACCTTACCAGTTGAGGGGTGGTATCAGCTGTTATAAGGATAGTGTTACCCGTCCCGTAAGAAAATGTGTATTGCTGTTGTTCTCGTTGTTGTTGTTGTTGAAATTTCACGTAATAGCTTGGGATATTAGGACCGGTAGTATTGTGTAGCCTACTTTGTAAGTGTGGAAGTCATTGATTGATGTTGAAGTAAGGATAACATAATTTCGATAATCAGCCCTGGTGTGTCGTTGGCTTCCGGCACGTTAATGAAATACAGTGGGACAAAATTCCGACATCCCGTCTGCTGTTCAGAACTAGCATTTAAGACGAAAATAAAATACTTGATGTTGTTTTCTTTGAGAGGCTGGGCAATTTTGGTCATTTAGCCCCATGTAGTTGGGTGTGTGTAGAATTTGTCTGATAACCTGGGTTTTGTGGTTTCTGTATTAATGTGGGTATTTTAATACAGGTAAGGATTGGGAAAAAGGTGGCTGTGGCCTTAAGTTAGGAACCATCCCAGCATTCGCCTGGCGAAGACGTGGGAAACCATGAAAAACTACTTCCAAGATTCAATACTAGTACGGTACCACAGTAGATAATAATAATAATAATAATAATAATAATAATAATAATAACAATAAAGCAAATTTAGCGAGTTGGTCAAGACCATACCTATCAGTGCCTCAAGTACGGGCGTGATCCCAAGTACCTTGCTCCAGGGCCTTAAAGAACTGGATGTGGATACTCAACTGTACAAACTAATGGAGAAGGCAGTAATTCCCTCAACAACCCGAATCGTCTGGAAGTTCATGGGCAGCGATCTCAACTTTCCAGCTTAGAAGTGGCTGTTTCAGTAACTATACAGTGTTTCCCTGAGGCCCGTATAGTTATCTTGTGATGTACCAGCAATGTTTTATATGTACTGTATTAAACAATAATACAATAATAATAATAATAATAATAATTTCATTATAGCGAGGCTGTGTAGCTCAGGTAGTAGAGTGCTATCCTTCTCGAGGGTTCGATCTAGGTTCAGTCATATAATAAATGAAGGCGAACAATTACGATAGCCTTATGCCGATTGATGTAATGGCATGTACATGAAATTCTGTGAACACAACCTTCCGGAAACTCGGTATCTCCGAACAAAATAAGAACAAGATGTTCAGTAAAGAACGTTCTCCTAAGTGCATGGGCATAGCTATAACTCTTTGTCCTTTTCAAAGAGTATAATTGAATGCTGGTTGTAGTAGCTTGTTGAATTACAACGTGCTATACGGGCTATACGTTGATTGATTGAATCCTCACCTGAATTATATATACACACCCTAATGCAGCTATCACAATAACACAGGTTATGAGACAAAATTCAACACTCACCCTAGTACACGGCGCTAAATGACCATGATGGTATGCATCTCTAATGAAACAACAACAACAGCTCTTTACCCAAATCCTTCCTCGTATAAAAGTACATACACCAGTAAGCCTCCAGACATCACAGTGACACAGGTTATCAGACAACTTCTACTCAAACCAAGTAAACGGGGCTACAAGACCATGTTGCCACAAAACCCTTATAGAATCAACAACAAAAACAACAACAACAATAGACTCTACCGCAGATCAAGGTCTAGGAATATTAATCCCTGTATTCGAGTGTTGAAATATGTGGAGTTATAAGTATATAGGTTATATAGGCTAATATTTACGATTGCAAATACACACTATATATGCTTAACATTATACCGTGTGAGTACAAAAGAAAGGGAAGTAAGAAATTGAACCTGCAGGGATTTGAACCACGAACCCCCAGACTATGGCCCAGGTCGCTACCATTACGCCACAGAGGCGCTACAGCAGTTCTTGGTAAACAACTGGTCAAGTATAACTGATTCATATTTTGTGTTGAAATCAACTATTTCAATAGCGTTTTCTGGCGTTTCTATAAACCATTTGATAATAAATATGTATTATTTTGTTCAGTATATTCCTAAAAGGATATCAACTTACGCAGTTAGGGAAATATATGGATTTACGAGCAAAGATAGCGGCCATTTTGACAACGGCACGGCATCGACCCACAACGATATGGTATGGTCAACCTGACCTGTTAGTCACTTCAACAGACTTGCCGAGTACACGCACATACACACACATACAAACTCAGACAGACACAGACTTTTTTTGGCCCTGTGTTGATCTCGTAAGTCTACTTTAATTTTTTGCAAAAATCGAAAGTAGGCCAATAGTGTGTCAAAAGCCTATTATTATTATTATTATTATTATTATTATTATTATTATTATTATTATTATTATTATTATTACTAAACAAATTATGAGAGATTATATATTTACTGAATGTTATTCATTTTTAAGTAGGGTTCGAATTGTTTAGGACGTTCAGTAAATACATATTTTTGGTAACAATGATGATGGTAGAAACTTGCAAGCTTGTTATGATGGTTGTTTTAATTCATTTTAGGGGCCTCGGACATTTGTATATCAGCCCCATGTAGTTGGTTGAGTGTTGGATTTGTCTAATAAACTCTTTTTCTCTGGTGACTGTAGTAGTATGTGTAGCTGTAGTTATTAAGGGTCGGGAATGAGGATGGTGCCCCGGGACTCCAAGTACGATACTATCCCGGCATGTGCTTGGAAAGCACGTGGAAGAATCCAGGAATATCCAAACTCAGAATAGCCACTGTAGGTGCTGAGTTCGGACCTCCAATCATCGGACTTGCTGCGATCCTGGAGTAAAATTAAACGCGCATGCCTACACCGCGGGAGTAGGAAAGAAAGCAGCCGTGGTCTTATAAAGGTACATCCCAAATTTGGCCTCGTGGGATGCCACGGGAAATCATATTGTGGCTGCCGATGGTGGAAATGAAGGAGGCTTATAATTTTACATGACCGAAAATCTCGTGATCAAGAGCTACTGGACTTCCGTTCTATGTGGAATCCGAACAACAGGGCATTGCATTTCACTTCGAAAATCTCACTTGCATTGACCGGGAATCGAACCCGGTCTACCTTGGTGAAAATCTAACGGCTTCACTGCTGCGCCACCACGCCCCTTTCCGATGTTGGGACTCGAGGCTAAGCATACAGCTACGAAATGCTTTTAATGCAATGTGGACTTTGACAGGTTTCTAGCACCAGTAGGGTTTCGAAAATCTACAAGCATGTTTTAAATTTTATAGTGTATGTATTACAGTCGTCATTACTTGCATATCAGCCGGTAATAGTAGGCTGTATCAACACTAGCACCACTCTCAGATAATAATAATAATAATACTCATACTAATAATAATAATAATAATAATAAATTATCTGGTCGTAGAGTGCTATCCTCCTTGAAGATTCGATCTAGGTTCAGTCAAAAGTAAATGAAGGTGATTAAATACGACAGCCGTATGTCGATGCATTTAATGGCACGTATAAGAAAATAATCATGTGAACTCAAAATTCCGGCCACTCTACATCCTTGTAAAAAATAAGAGTAGTGAGTGTGCTTAAATGATTATTATTATTATTATTATTATTATTATTATTATTATTATTATTATTATTATTAGAGCCTCCGTGGCTTAGGCGGCAGCACGCCGGCCTCTCACCACTGGGTCCGTGGTTCAAATCCCGGTCACTCCATGTGAGATCTGTGCTGGACAAAACGGAGGCAGACAGGTTTTTCTCCGGGTACTCCGGTTTTCCCTGTCAATATTTCATTCCAGCAACACTCTCCACTATCATTTCATTTCATCTGTCATTCATTTAATCATTGCCCCAGAGGAGTGCGACAGGCTTCGGCAGCCGGCACAGTTCATATCCTCGCCGCTAGATGAGGGCTTCATTCATTCCATTCCTGACCCGGTCGGAGACTGGAAGCAGGCTGTGGATTTTCATTTTTTCATTATTATTATTATTATTATTATTATTATTATTATTATTACGGCATTCCTTTTACCACGTAAGTGGGACAAATCAACATATCATCGGCTTGTTTGTAAGACGGCATGACAAGTTCTTTTAGGGTGGCACATTGAGAAACGAGCGAACTATTATTATTATTGTTGTTGTTGTTGTGGTGGTGTGATTGCACAAACGTAGACCATAACGGGTCCTTTCATTAATTTAGCACATCTTTAGAATTCCAATTTCTTGGAGGCTATGCACTATATCGTAGATCAATAAGTTATTAATAGGCCATAAGATTGGCTGAATCCTAAACAGGTCTAACACCCCTAGTCATGCAGGCCACTCCCCGTGACTGAATGAATCGGTTCTTCATAGGCCCTGTTTGTGTATTCATTGCTATTGGCAGAGATCACTCACCTTCAGACTTTCGTCTACATGCCACAGCGTTGGAGGGGAGACCGGAGGGAAGAAATCAGCTGTGCTGCTGTGGGGTACGAATTCTATTCCCTTTTCCCAGACATTACCGATTTTTAGCCTTTTTTAATTTAAGGAAAAATAGGCTTGTGAGATCACATTTTCTCCTTGTGTGTGTGTGTGTGTGTGTGTGTGTGTGTGTCCTAATAAGTTCTAAACGGTTGGAGAGATTTCAATGAAACTCGATAAAGTCATAGTAGTATTTTGGACGACCCCAACCGTGTCCTTCGAATTTTATTACGTCTCACCAATCCAACATAGCGGCTGTGTGAATTATCTCACCGGCATTCTATATCTCCGAAACTATTTCTCGTATCACCCTGAGATTTTGTACAGTGATTAAGGGCCACTACTAGACGTTCACTTATTTAATTTTCAAAAACCTGCTAATTACAAAACGAACATTGTGGCCAAGCGAATTTGAAACATTTAAATAGACGTTTCTCAGGATTCAACTTTCCAAACCCAATGAAGCTTGTTACAGCGAATGTTTATACACATTGTAATGCAATGGCATCTAGTTAGTTCAATTGTTTACATAACCTCAAGATGGCGGTAGTGCAAAATATTTCATCGGCATTCTATTTCTCCGGAACTATTGCTCATATCACCCTGAGATTTTGTACGGTTATAAAGAACACTACTAGAAGTTCACCTATGAGTCTTTCAAAAATCTATTAACTACAAAACGAACATGGCGGCCAAGGGAATTTGAAACATTTAAATAGACTTTTCTCGCGATTTAACCATCCAAACGCAGTGAAACATGGTACAGTAAATGATCATGCAAATTGTAATGCAATGGCATCTAATTTAGTTCAATTGTTTACATAACCTCAAGATTGCGGCTGTACGAAATTTTAAAATTAAGTTTTAATTTCTTGTGTATTATTCATGCAATCGAAGTGAACGTTTTATTAATGAACCTACGCAATAATCGTCATCTAATAGTACAAAACTCTATGGCCTAAATACATAAAAATCCAACATGGCGACCATCGAAAATATTTAGCTGGTTCTCAATATCTATTAATCTATAACAGCAATCAAACTGAAATTTTGTATGTTAATAGAAGTTATAAACGTAAATTCACCTGTTGGACTTTCAGTAATCTGGTGAGCACAAATCCAACATGGCGGCAACGCGAAATATACATATTTAATGGACGTTTCTCGCGATTTAACTATCCAAGCGCAGTGAAACTTGGTACGGTAAATGCTTATACAAATCTTAATCCAATGGCATCTGATTTATGTCAATTGTTTTCATAACCACAAGATGGCTGCTGTGCGAAATTTTAATATCTCGTTTTTAATTCTTGTGACCTTATCATACGATTAAAGTTTGAATAATACACCTAGGGCCTACTCATTTATCTTCATGTAATGGTACTTAACTATAAGACCGATATATATAAAAATCCAACATGGTGACCATCCGAAGTATTTAGACGTTTCTCAATATCTAAGAATCTATTACAGCATTCAAACTGAAATGTTGTATGTTGATAGAGGCAATTAACTTATGTAGGATATATGAAAATAGGCTGTATAATTCTTCAGAATTCTTTAGAATTTCAATTTCTTAGTGGAGGCTATGCACTATATCGTAGATCAATACGTTATTAATAGGCCATAAGATTGGCTGAATCCTAAACAGATCTACCACCCCTAGTCATACTGTAGGCCACTCCCCGTGACTGAGTGGATTGGTTGTTCATAGGCTCAGTGTGTGTATTCATTGTTATTGGCAGAGGTCACTCTCTTTCAGACCATCGTCTGAGGGTTGGAGGGTTGACCGGAGGGGAGAAATCAGCTGTGCTGCTGATGGGATGGAAGTGTATTCCATTTTCCAAGACATTGACCTACGATTTTTGTGATTTAAATACGCTCACACTAATTAAGATGCGACTAAATTTCTTGAAGATATTTGCTTAGAAAACCATCTTCTATCGCCAATTTAACGGACTTCGCGTAAATCATTTACACCCTGTATATGTACTGTACCTGATCATCTGGATTAATGCTCGATCACGACCTGGCTTGCTGCTGCGGTTCAGGGAATGTTACGTCCAACCCACAACATGATCTTACATTTAGATATGATAGCACTTATCAGGATCTACAAGACTAAATTGAAAACCAGACATGTTACAAATTATATGAGTTTATTTATAAAAGAACGCCAAGGAACAAATACAAAATCTATAAAACATAAAATTTTGGAAAATTCAAAATTAAAAATCATCCAAAATCCATAACCTTTCTCAAAAATTCATATTACTCTATATTATCAATTTATCTTGCTAAGATAGTATTTACATTTGAAAATCAACATAAATTTCCCTTTTCATAACATTTTACTGAGGCATAGAGCATACCTATCATTTCGTAACAATTGTACTCTAAGGCTTTACGGACATTTAACCGTATTATCCATATCCCTTCTGGGCTTTATTTATTCTTATTTCATCTTTGAATTACTTTATTATCATTCACTTTAAACTGTACTAACTCTTCCGGTAAGCCTTAGGTTTTACACAACAAATCAACACTTTAAAATAACTAACATGCCACATCCTCGAACACATGTCCTTTCACAATTTATTTCATGCATTAGGGTGGTTTATTAATGATGTCCCATGTGCTATCATTATTCCATTACTCAGTTATTTACAAACTCATTTGTAAGTTTACCCATTTTTACTTCATACATTTCTTTAGGCAGGAATCGAATATTTAGAACAAACTTATTATTTGACTACTAAGGTCAAATATTATCGAAATCTTACAAATTTAATATGGGGATAATTTTCAAAAACCCACAAATACAGTTATTTATATTATAATTTCAGTGCACCTTTAATTAGCAAACTTGCCTATTCCACTACCATTTATAGTGTCTATTCAGCCCTACTACTTCCGTATACAAGGCATTCATTGTACTCGTCACCACTTGCTTGTCGGAATGATCTGCGCGGTGGTCAGACTTCCCTCACCCTTCTTGTTTAACTGTGATTTACGACTATGTCCTCGTTCCATTCATTCCCTTTGCTGCTCTTAAATGTTTTACTTTTTCTCAACAGGCGCATGAAAATCCAAGTTATCACATTATTTCAACAACTCTATCCTCACTTGACTCATTATTCCATCACTTTCCTTGTAAACAATGCTGTAATTAGAGATCACGGCGCATTATATATTTATTAGGTGAAGACAAGAGATCACCATCATCCTTGCTTCTAACTCTTTGATAGGCAGGCAAATGAGGGATCACAATCACTCCTTATCCCATCCTATTATTTATTTCATTCCACACATTTCATTTGGTCGGATTTAACACAACGATGCTGGCAAAGGGGGGCTATATGACACTCGGCTCAGGGACTCTTATGCCCCTCCAGTTGTTGCCATATTTCGTAGAAACCCTTGCACCTTTCCAAATTAACACACACATATTTATTTAGCGAATCCCCACGGGTCTTAGATCGCAACATATTACCTCGGGCGAAATCCATTCGATTCCCCGAGTGGGTCAAACCCTCGTAACCAACAATAATACCGACGATTTCCGACAATTGATACCTTCATTTTTGATCTCTCAAATTACGCATGTTACAGGATATGTTCATTTGCTAGCATAATATTACTTTATTCATTTCTTACAGGCCTATTTCGGCAACACAACTTTATAAAAACTTGGACTATCATCGCATCTTTGACAACTTAACTTGCTCGTATTAGCATTTACTTCAACAATAGCCTATGACTTATAACTTCCCATTACATTTTCGCGGTGTTCGATGTTCGACAACTACCTTCACTCATTACATTTATCGGCTGAATAGCGCCTTCATTTCGTTATTTTTAAGGTATCCCAACGATCCTTCAGTTATTTCAATTACTTCAATTACTTCAATTACTTGATCATTTCAACTCGAGTTTATTATTATCTTTTTTATTAATATTCATCGCTTCACTTGTGGAATGTAATTATTCAATTCAACATTTATTATTTCGGAGTATAAAATCTCAATATTCATTATTTCGGAGTATAAAAACTCAAAATTCATTATTTCGGAGTATAAAACTCAATATTTATTATTATTATTATGGTGCTTGTTTAATTTACTTTACCTTTCTTTTATCTGGCATAATTTACTTGCCAATAGCATTATTATATTCGATTCCTCCTTTCAGATTTCATTTCATTATTTATTAATCATTTTACGGGTTTTTCATTATTATTATTACCTTTGCACTTCGATAATTATCCTTTACATTTTTGCAAACCATCTTAGTGGTTTATCCTGTTACATTTTAACATTACTTGGTTATTCATTAGTGCATATTTTTCATACATTTTTATAAATTCACTGACTAGCACAAGGTACAATCATTTAATATAATAAACATTTGGACTCACCCTGTTCTTCCGCTCATGACATGGCCTTTGGACGGGTTCACTCATACATAATTTCTTCAGCACTCCATAACTACACTAAAATAGACCTTCTTCAATATATGGTCTTCAAGTTGACACACGATCATATACATTTTTATAAATTCACTGATTACACTTATTTAACACTAATAAAAAGGAATTAACTTATTCACTATTTTACATTTGCACACGGACCCAACTCTCAGCGTACAGTGGTTGAAACATCCTAGATAGTCTCTCCCTATACAGCTTTGGACGTGTGATCGCTCCTGCTCTTCCTATTTTAGGTAAGTCTCTTTCCTTCCTGTTCTTCCTAATGTCGTGCCTGTCTCTCGTTCTAAAACTTTCCTACAGAGGTTTTTCACTTGTTAAATGTTTATTTGTTTATCTGCTGTAGCTCTATACTTTTTATTTTCACAATTGCGCCTATCGCAACCTTATAATTCCTTCTTCTATCTTAGTCTTCCATGAAGACCGTGCACTTCTACCTTTAGAATTTGTGTCCCTTCAACTGTTCTGTTATCGAACCTATGTTCTCTGACGTTTTACTTGGATAGATGGGATAAATTGTTCTGAGGTTCCCCTCTGGTTATATTGTCTCTTTCTGCCTGATATGACTTTCTACCGCTTCACTAGCTATTTCTTTAATCTCGAGCCTACGTTCTGAGTTCACCGACTCCTTCAATGTCTTTATATTTCCGCACTCTGTCTTAAAGTTGTTAACGTGCTTTCACGTCTCGTACTCTTGTCGTATCTGAAGGCGACTTGGTCTTGAACCAATGTGATTTCGTTAAACTTAGTGATTTGCCTATCGCAACTTGTATTTATTTTGCCTCTTCTTAGGTTCGAACTCTAATGTCTTTGAATACAGTTCTTTCTTTGAAGTCTCGCTTATATTGTTAACTAGCGTAACCTGTCACCGAGGCTTGATCTAACTGATCGTACTTAGTAAATTTTCTACTGCATGCCTGCAATAAGGCTTCGTCGCAAACTGACGAACTTTGCTTATAACGTGCCTCTACTGAGTTGTCTTGCAGACTGACGAACTTCCTGTACTGACGTGCCTCCTCTGGGACCTCTCGCTGACTGATGGACTTCGTATACTGACGTGCCTTCCACCAAGACCTCTCCCCGACTGATGAACTTCATGTTTTTGCTCTGGCGTTAAGCCTATTTATTCATTTTGGGTAAGAAATTAGTCCCTCACGTGCTTCGGGAGTTCAATTTCTGAATCCTAACTCTAATCTTCTCTATAATTTAATCCCAAGTGTAATTTGTAATAATATTACAATTGCCTGCTGGCGGAACGATAATTGTTCGCAGGTTTATTTTTAATTAATTAAAATAGTTAGTATCCACTCTACAGGGCCGCCTTATTCTGCTTGCCGTCCGCGGTTATCACTCCGCTCATATTCCGATGACGTTTTCCTTAGCTTGCATTATTTGAAGTGTCTTATTTCAGGTCTGCCAACCTCTCGATTTTCGTTGCTCCTGACTCTCTTCTGACTTCAGATTTAATAACTTCGGGGTTTTATTTTGTTAAGTTTAATGGTTGTAAGTCCCCCTTCTGTATGCTTCAAAATCTCGCTGATTTGACAGTATCCGGGGCCTAGTTTCAAGTACCTCTTGAGAAGTAGTTCCTCTCATATCTGTCACACTCGAAAAGTGATAATTTTCGTTGAGTTGCTTATTCCTTGGAATTTCGAGTGTTGTTAATAGCCTCTCGACTCTACTTCCCCTAGTGCTTTTATGGCTAGTCTAATGGCTCTTTTCACTTAACCTGTCCAACTAATTGTAAATTATGTGTCTGAAACGACCACTTGCGGCTCCAGCCGTGTCTCTGCTGCTATGTCCCAGTGAGCTCATTTCCGTAACTTCTTGCAATCTTTATAAAATTTTACAATATCTTCCTATGAACGGTCGAGGGTTCAATCTTGTGCCATTACCCAAATGGGCACAGTACACATCTGTCATTCATTTAATCATTGCCCCAGAGGAGTGCGACAGGCTTCGGCAGCCGGCACAGTTCATATCTTCGCCGCTATACGGGGGCTTTATTCATTCCATTGCTGACATGGTCGGTCGACTGGAAGCAGGCTGTGGATTTTCATTTTCATATGTACACACAGGAGAATGCATAGCGGACATGCATTTAGTACGGACAAAAAATTGCAATTGGAACTATATTCTGGTGGTGTAGACGGCAATTACTGTAATGAGACCGTCGGTGGAGCTGCCAGGATAGCCAACAACCGCAATGACTTCCCTAACATCTCATCCGTCGGACATAACTGCCGTGAGGATCAGGTGAACTTCCAAATAGGCCAAAGCGGCACGAGAAACTGTAGTCCACAGGGATCGTGGTACATGGTGACGATGGTCATAGACTGCCTAAGGAAAGGTTCACCTTAAGAACTAGACTGAGAAAATAAACATCCAGACTTATGTAAAACACCGTGAAAATTTATTGTTAAAATTCACAAGCCCCTAGCCTAGTTCAGAGGGTTTCAATCGGCTAGTCTGCAAGCTAATAAACAAACAAAAATAAAGAGCAGGTCCCTACCTGAGAAGTTACGGAAAACCCTCGTGAAAGATCTATCTCACAATAATAAAGCAACAACAGCAACACTAGGAAAATGGTACGACGCAAATCCCTAGGTCAAGTTACAAGATCAATCTAATATCAGAATTTACATTTAACAGGGTAGCAAAACAAATCTAAGTTAGGATGATACCATCTCCGCATTTACATTTAACGTTAATTCATCTAGCTAAGTCCTATCAATTAATAACAAAATTTACGGCGATGACGTCCGTAACAGAAAACATTTACATTCAAAGCTAAGTGAACAGCCATGTAAAAAAAAACATTTAATTATTCTTAGTAACTACGTGCTAACAGCACTCAATAGGGTAACATGTAGGATTCATACACTTGTACATCATTAATAATTAATAAGAGACAACAGGTTTATTAAAATGCCTGTCTGCACCTTGGTTTACTCTTTGTAAGCCATAGTCATCTAATGTGTGTAGTTACGGTGACGACTGCGTAGTAAAGACTACGTCTAACATCGCATGGCCTGCGCTCCACAAGCTACGAACTCAAGGTTCGAGCAAGCTTCAGGTCGCTTCAAAAGTGTCAGCTGTCCTAGTCATTTCCTCAAAAGGAAATACCTTCATTAGCACGGCCATGTCAGCAGGTTCCAAATGCAAGAGAACAAAGTTAGATAGAAAGAAATCGTTAGTTAGCTTTTGTTTTACCAAAATTATGCGTTTTATTATTAAGATGTCGGTTTAGGTTTATCGTTGGTTTATGGCGAATAATACTGACAATAGCCTGGGCACGGAGTGTCTCCACTGAGATCAATCTCCACCAAAAAGCCTCGACTCAAAAGTCGGAATATAATCAACGAGCAATAACAACTCGGACACACAATAACACAAGTTACCAGCGGCGCAAAGCTCGCGTTCAATAACTCTGTCACCCTCCATAACATCTGGTCAACGGGAACAATCCCGGACAAGGTACACACAAATACCTTTATACAATAAATACCTCCTATAACAGGGCAGCCTACAACGTACTATAGAAAACCTGACATAACTGTACACGTCAAACGACGGTACACGCAAAAGTGCGTTTAACTAACAAAAAACAATCTATAAAACATGTGATTAGATACAAGAATGGACACTGGGTTCCATGAACTAAGTAGCAATGAAAGAAAGAGCGAATACTAAAAGCATTCTGTCCTCTGTCAAACTATGTCTGTCTCACAATACAAGCGTGCTCTCAAGGGCACTGGGTCACATACCAGTTTGTGTCGCTGCAGGCTACAACATTCCTGCGCGGTCGGACACAACACACACTAACTATCAAGGCCGGCGATTTAAGCAAAATAAAAACTGTACAACTGGCCTCATCATAAAACCTTTATCATAGGTTATAAACCTCGAAGAATAAGTGTATAAAAAACACGCTATAAATCTGAATACAATAATATAATTCTGTCTTTCAAACCAAAGACATCTAAATGGTAGCAATGTCACATTGCTGGAGCTCTTTGCTCTCAAAGATATACTTCAGTAATTTTTTGTACAACTTCAAATAAATACGTGTCTTCACATGACACTAACAAAATAATAATTGTGACGCAGATTCCACACACTGGATCTGCTTAATGATACGTTGGGAACTGGGTTCGATGCTAGACAACGAAACATTCCTTTTACTTATTAGGTCCACACTTGACCTGATGGCTTCTGAGCAACATCTCAAATGAAATATAATGCAGTTACAAAACTGGTAATTACAGTCGATTACCTAACTGATACGACTGCTCTAACGAAGTCAGGGGTGTAACAAAGACTGGTTGCAAAGAATGCAGTTAAAGAAAGATAACCATGGCATCTGATTGCCATAACTAAAGTCTGCAAAGACTTGAAAAATCACCCCAGATAGGGTTAAACAAAGTAGCCTCAAATGACTACGGTCACGTTTAGCAAAAGATAGGCATTGACGTTCTACGACGTCCATCAAGCTGCACCAGGGTTGACCAAAATGTCTGGCCCAAGGGTATCTCACTCTAACTGAAATAAATGACATCTAATTAGACTAGTTACATTTCCTACCTATAAAAATGGCTGTCACTGAATTCGGTTGGTTCACAAACTACATTAAACCTACTATACCACCAGAAACTAGAACAAGAAAGGGTGTACAAAAACTCACGAAATGGAGGAGCTCTCACTCAGCCCTCTGTTCAACGACAAGGGTTGTACAAATTCATCTCTGGTTCTCCGGAACGGCATCATCCTCATCAGGACTCCCATCTGGACTCCCCCAAAGGCCAGGGTTCGATCTGTCCCTGTCGACAACTTCGTGGATGTACTGGACCTACCTGGGAAAGGCATCCTAGGTTCCTTCCTCCTCGTTCGCTGTTCTGGAAGCTCCGCCATCATGCTGGTTCCAATGGATACATCACCCTCATACCATAGCGGTATTAGCCCATGATGTTATTCTCGAACATGGTGTAGAATAATCTGATCACGTGGGTGGTGGAATAAATCTTGTAGCAGTTCATTCTTTCACTTCAAAATCACAATGTTCGTAGTAAATGTTACAGGCTTTAATTGCAATTGATAATACAGCCTTTATTTCGCAGATATCGAATAATATGTGATCAAGCACTGTTCTATGGTTCTTCACGTGTGCTGACGCCACTTTTACATCACGTGGCATCCGTGATATGTGCGTCGTTTTGTAATTGAAAAATTCACTGTAGCAATTCAAATATACAGTACTTTCATAATCACAATTGCTTAAAGTAGTTATAACACGTTTACCTTTATATTTTTCACCAGGCTCTCGGCCCTCCACAAACACGTGGGTACAAAAATGTGGTGTTACGGTAATGTTAGAATTTTCACTATACTTGCCAATTATTTCACAATATGCTTCTTGTTGTTCACTGTGCATAAATAACAGTGATTTATAGAATATTCGTGCACGATGGCACCCGATAACAACTTCCACGCTAAACAGCGGATATTTTCTACGTCTAACACGACGGCTACAATTGCACGCCTTCACAGGGCGGATTTTCCAGATGTAGTGCAAATAATTCACTATACAATTCTTACTTATCACTCGTATTATAACGTATTCGTGCTCGATGGCAACAGATAACAATTTCCACGCTAAACAGCGGATATTTTCTACGTCTAACAAGACGGATGTAACTTCACGCCTACACGGGGCGGATTCTCCAGACGTAGTGCAAGGCACAGGGTTACTCTAGGAAGTAGGTCGTCAAAACGAAGTCGTTGAGCGACTACTTACATTCCTGTTTGCGTATCTGCAAGGGTATTACCTTACCTTAAGCGAAAGAAACATTCTCCAAAATGTTTTAATAATGCAGCATGACGAAATGGAATATTCTGAGTCTTGTGGAAAGATAAAATTAATTAATAAGACCTCAGATAATTAATTAGCAGACTTCACCAAAGTCAAAAGTGCGATTCACCGCTACTTCAAAGAGTATAGCGTGAGCTCTCAGCTCCACGTGGCTTTCTGGGTGTGTTCAAAGGTACTACATCCCATCATAAATGTGCTGTTATAAAATATATCACATGAACCTTAGCTCAGCGGGTTCAGTAAGAAACTATGATAATCATATTTATATCAAATTGAAGTAACAACAACGACACAAATGGAGTTTGTATATAGCAATTGGTGGAAGGCAGAAAAAAATTAAATCATAACATTTCGTGTATGTTTTTGTTGTTGTAGCTTCTGAAGGGGTCGTGGAACATTTTGAGTCATAATTTCTTTTGCTTATGTATTTTTTACATTTGTCTCATAATATATGCAGTACTGGCTGTAGTGATGTGTGTAACTGTAACTAGTAGGCCCTACAATAGAGACAGTGTTTTTAAGGGGTCGTAAATGAATTTTCACTCAGTAGAACGTACAAGTCTATCGACTTGATACAAACAAGATGTCAGCCATGGAATCTTTCAGACTTCCGTCAGAATGTTACTAAACAACTGGTACGAAACTTAGTAAAATAGAAATCTTATCCTATGTAAGGGAACGTATTTGCACAAGACTATCTGACGGAATACATAAGAAAACTTCCAGTCTATACCTATAATATACTAAAATAAACAACTCGGATGTAATTCAGTGGCAATGAAGATAAGTGACAAGAAAATAGTATTTATAAGGTAATTCCTGCACTTAAGCTGCAATTCATTTTAAGTTACTAGATGATAAATTGTATACGTAGTTACCAAATATTTTAAATATATTTTAAATGGAATTGATTGGGATTCATTAAATGCGTCATAATTGACGATCGATTGATTGATTCATTGTTATTGATAAATTTGAATTTTATTATAAAATATGCAACTAATTAAATGATCCCAGGGTCGCGCTGTAAACTACCGATATTGGCGGGTTCAAGGATCACAGCAATAATCATGCACACAAAGGTTATGCAACAAAAATATGTATGCTATTAAACGCAAATTCATGAGATGAAATTAATATCACAGGAATTAACTATTTTTCAAACTAATATGAGTACATTCAAGTACTCTTATAGAATTTTCAACCAATCTTTGAATGCTATGATAGTTATAGTCATAGTACAATTTCGTGTCTATGACCATAAGATGCTAATCCGTTGAAGATGTTACCTTAGAAAATCACGCTGATCGCGGTAGCTGAACACTTCATAGATAGGTCCCACTTTTTTCATCTGGCATAGAATATATCAATTACATGCACAAATAAATATCTTGATTAGCGAATTTCACACTTCACGTAATACTTCAAATGATCCACTTACATGCAGTGGACAACACTTGAAATAAGGAAACATTCAGTCGGCTCTAGAGATTTCACTAGAAATGACAACACTTGTAGGACTAACTCAGATACTCGATGCCTCACTTTCCAAGACCGCAACATTAATGACCAACTTAGCTGACTAACTAGGTGTTGGGCCTGGTTTAAATAAAGTAAAACATTTCCGGACTCCTTTAGGCAACATAATGATCATACCCCTTACGAGAATAAAAACAAAGGAGAACGTTACAAAAATTCTAAACAAGAATTATCTTCTAGAATGAACACACAATGCAATGATTTTCTGGGGGAAATATGTTACAGGAATAACATTTCTCGACTGTTTACTGACCGACAAGGGGCGAATGGAGCAAGGCAGACTTGAAAGATTAAACACAATTTCCACAGGGAACAGCACGTACAATGAATAATTGATTATTCACGTATTTTTTATATTACAATAACACAAAATATGCTAACAATCAACTAAATAATTATAAAAATTAAATATTATGTACCAGTAAAAAATATGATAATCTCCTTAATTTGCAGATATAGGCCATCCTTGGATATTGAAGAGTAAACACCCAACTGAAATTCTGAATTCTGATTGGAGGTAATGCACCAGTTGTCAAAGTCCCAAAATATGAACTGATTTCAGAATCCCACTAGGTAAAAATAGAGTATTGGACACCGCTGGGTATAACTAAGCATTTTAGTTCTGTGGCATAGTATGGCTTCTTCCATTACCAGCATAGATACTCATTACGTTTGCCATTGCATGTTGTTAAAATATTACAAACATTTTACTGATTTTAACTACAGAGTAATGTCAAAAGTTTGAGCATTGAAATACAACTTAAAAATAGACGATTTGTTTTACGGAAAATGTTGTTGAGGTATTATTATATTATTTTGTGTAGCATGTATTTATAAACAATTTTCAGTTGGATTATTATTATTATTATTATTATTATTATTATTATTATTATTATTATTATCATCATTGTAATTATTATTGTTTAGAGCCTGAATGTTCAGAGACAGTTGTGTTAAGAATTCGTTTCATCAAACAGTTACAACCTGTCATTTTCAAGTGTAATGCCTCTGTTTTTGTATGTCCCGTCTTCTCCTCGACTTGACCATTCTGTTCGTTCCTCACACTACTGAGTTATATGGCAATGGGTGCAATTATGGATATCTTTCCCGTATCCTTTCTAATTGATAACCCATAAATGGTCTGCTATATTTCATCCATCTGTTCTTTATCGTGTTGGAAGCCATTTCTCAGTGTTTCCTTAGTAATCGATTTTAATGCTTTTCAGTCGGTTAACACGATTCTACCCAATTGTAATGGGTAATTCCCTAATCCAGTTCAGTGTAGTGACAGTGGTGGTAGCTGATGTACGAGAATGGACTACACATCGCTCAATCAATCAGCTAAGTTCACAATCCACTCTAACCTGACCATTCACTAACAATCAAGCAAGCTTGATTGTCTGTCACCACTAACAAAATCTTAACAAAGAAATCACATATGAAAATCAAAGGTTGAGAATTTCAATGAAAAATTCACAGCCTGCTTCCAGTCGACCAACTGGGTCAGGGAATGGAATGAATGAAGCCCCCATCTAGGGGCGAGGATATGAACTGTGCCGGCAGCCGAAGCCTGTCGCACTCCCCTTGGGCAATGATTAAATGGAATGAAATTGTGACAGGGAAAACCAGAGTACCCGGAGAAAAACCGGTCTGCTTCCGCTTTGTCCAGCACAAATCTCACATGGAGTGACCGGGATTTGAACCACGGACCCGGCGGTGAGAGGCCGGCGTGCTGCCGCCTAAGCCACGGACGCTCAATTTAATAACTAAATAAGTGTAGGCTATATATTGTAAATGCCATTAACCATACTTGTAGACATAGATTTAATATCCTAAATGTAAAAGATCTGATGATGATCACTTGACGATCGAAATTGATCATCCAAGTGTATGTATTAATCTCAAGTAATCTTATTCCAGGATTAGGGAAACATCTTTCTAGGCAAGAATGATGTTTAGATACTTTTCAGTTACATACTACCAGGTGAGTTAGCCGTGGTTGTTACGGCGTGGCTGCTGGCAGTCGCTCACATCCGGGAGGTGGGGAGGCTCGAATCCCCCCGCCGACAACCTTGAAGATGGTTTTCGTTGGTTTCCTATCTTCCTTCCAGGCCAATGCCGGGGTTGGTCCCTAACTATAGGCCACAGCCGCTACCTTCCAATTCCTAGTCCTTACATTCACACTTTCCTCCAGACAGCACTCCAAACGCGACGGTACTTGTAGCTCACCCCATGGGTGTCCGCATAGAAGCAGCTACTAACTCTGGCGAGCCGAACATGTCCTCGGACACTCCCGGCACTAATAGCCATACGCTTAAAAAAGTAACATACTGTAAATATATGAACCACAATGGTCACACTTATCAATGGTTGGTTGGTTCTTAAGTTTAGGGGCTGCGGCAACGCGGTCATTTAGCCCCCACATTTATCAAGTACGATATAATTGGCTTTCTGTATTTGTATGTATTAACTTGATTAACTGATTTGTATCATGAGACAGGTTTGGTTGCACGTGTGGGTGGTGCATGGAGTAAACTGTATATTCCATGCGAACGGTTTAGTCCATTACAAGCATAGGTTGTTTAAGGTCAAGAAGTAATCATTGTAAAGTTGTATATTCACAACCATTTCTTGTTTGCAGATTTCACCTGACGGGAACCTCACCTTGTCCACCCTGACGTTCACACCTACCGCTGCAGACAATGAGAAGGTTCTCACATGCCGCGCGGAGAACACTCGCGTACGAGCAGGTGTGGAAGAGGACACATGGAAACTCAGCGTCTTCTGTGAGTGTCAAGCATCCTATTTCGATGTTAAATAAATAGCCTACTGGTATTGGTCAAGACACGTGGACATTGGGGATTCATTTGGTAATCAACCTGAATTGCGTCACTCATGCAACCAAGTCTTCTTCCCACTGTAGCAGAAGTCAATAAACCCTGGAAAACAGTCTAAGTACGCAGAGTACTGTCCACTGAATCTACGATTTTAATGTATCTTTAGGTAGGAGCTAATAATTCCATCGAGAGGAAATAATGGGAAAGGTCACTCACGTGTGAAATCACGCAGTTCAAAACTAAGAGAACCATGTTTTGTTTCTTTTGTTAAAATTTATCTCACGTATATACAGTATAAGTGAGCAGTATACTGGAAGTGGTTTTCCATGGTTTACCACTTCTACACCAGGCAAAGGACGGGACGATTCTTAATTTATGGCAACAGCCGTCTCTCTCTCAATCCTAATCTGAATAACAATTACACACACTAATACAGCTATCACAACAATACAGGTTATCAGACAAATGTCCACACACAACAACGCACACAGGACTAAATTACCAAGATGCCCAAACCCTCAAACGAAACAACAACAGCAACAACAACAGCAACAAAATTTTTACTGCTGTAGCTTTAATTGTTAAGATTGTTTTGTCGATGTAGTGTCAACGATTAGCTTTTACACCTATTCATCATAGACAGGATTGGTTTCTCCGACACGGATGATAAACAACATGACTGAATATCACATATCATAGCTGAACTTGCAATACCGCGTATCTGAGAATACTCTTCTGTTCCAGTATTGTCCTTATGATTTGTCACGCCTCCCAACGATAGCTTATGTTAATGTGCCGTTCAAAAATTATCATGAAAGAGCGCTAAGATGCACTCTTGACATCTGCCTTCCACTCTCCGAAAATGTCCTTTTCTGAAGAAATACTTGCCTAACTTTTGGAACTGTTGGAGTATGGTTGCCAGTTGCTCGTTACCATTGTTGTTCTGTACGCTACGGGTGCTCTGGCGCAATCTAACTACCAGTTATGACGTCATGATTTGGAAGTGCTATACGTAAAAAATCAAGCCAAACGGGGAGACTATGTTGTCTCTTAGCTTGAAATCTTAAATCATTAATGTGTCGATCCCGAAAAATAGAAGAATAGTCACGTGGGGTAGCCGTGCTCCTTAGATCGCTTACTACAGCCACGAGGGTAGCTTCAGCAAGTCTGGGGATCGTAGGATTGAATTCTGGCACTGACAGCGGCTATCCTAAATGTGTTTTCCACGGGTTTTCCACATTCCTGCACGCAAGTGCCGGGGTAGTACCTTCATTCAAGTCCCGGAGCACCTATCTCCTCCCTGCTCCTAATACAGTTACACACACTACTACAGTCATCACACAAATGCAGGCTTTCAGACAACTTCAGCACACACCCAACTAAACGGGGCTGATGACCTATATGTTTCAAGCTCCGAAAATTAATGAACAACAAGAAGGAAGAGCAACCAGTTACTCAGCTACCAGCCAACGCGTTGCTAGAAGGACTCGTCACAGCGACAATCCTGTTACCAGTAGCCTACTCGTTACCGAAATGGCTTAGAGGTGAAGTTTAGCTGGGGGAAATTTCTTAAGTGTGTTAATCTGTTGTTGTTTGAGTCTGTTGTCTTCTGATTGGATTGATGCAGCACTCCATGCTTCCATCTAATAGTTTCATCTCTATATAGCTACAACAAACACCTTACATCGTAGGCAATCTGTTTAACATATTCTAACCTTGGTCTACCCCTACAGTTCTTGTCCTCAACCCTTCCTTCCTTCTTTCCTTCCTTCCATAACTAAGTACGCTATTCCTGGGTGTCTTAGGGACGGTTTCACCACGAGGCCGCTTAAACCCTCCTTTGCTAAGGGTGGTTTACGGTTAAGCGATCTTAAATACGACGGCTTAAGGCTGGGTGTTGCACCAGCCCGTCTCGTACTTCGCTTAGGTGAACTGAGTTACGGTGGGAGTCAAAGATCTTCGTTGCGTGAGTAATGCTCCCTGCAGCAAAGAACACGTAATCTTACCGTTATGCCAACGTAATCCCAGCCGTGCAGAATTACTTGCATAACGATCATTTGCAATATAAGGAAAGAATGGCAACTTAAGTATCTAGGGAGCTATTTGAACGCTATTATTGTATTCGCATCATACATATAATATGAAATAATTTCGGCAGTATTGATCCTCCGAGATTGATTTTGTTTGTCATGTTGGTCACGGTTATCATTTGTTTCTAGCCGTCGCAATAATTTTACACGACTACAGCTGTTCTACTTTTGGGTTGGCGACCAAAAATACATTACTAGTTGTAGAAAGAATTGCCTACTGTGTTTGCGAGACGTGAGCATCAGCTGTAGTAGACTCTCGGAAAACCGTTGTTGAAATATAACGCAGTGTACTTTTCCTTATCATTACGGTACTTCCTGAACATGTTATTGACTACACCCGACATTGAGAAGGTCGCATCTTGCGAAGGTTATGTTTTCGTACTTGGTTTTCATCATATCTATTGTTTTATAAATATGCATACATTATACCTTGTACGCACATATAGTGCGTATTTTTTAATGATATATATACATTATGTATACGAATGACACAGCATGTTGTATTGCAAGCATCCACAATAGGCTAGTTCGTCATTGGCTAAGGATTTCTACATCCGTCCATGGGCTAATATTTAATTTAACAACCAAAAATGTACATTGTGTTACTGCCAATATAAAGAAGAGTATTTCATTTTACGTTGTCAAAAGCTATGATGTCTGTAGTACAAGCTGCCGCGATTTTAGGAACGTGAAGGAAATCTCTGGCAGCAAGTTGAAAGAATGTTATACTGTACCCGTTTTTAACGGAGGATGCTCAGTCAGACCTCGGCATGGCTACTGCGGTTCGGGGCGCGTTACGTTCCCTCCACCCTGACTTAACATCCGATATGTAGGCACAATGAGGTTGACAAGATTTTAGGAAAAACTCAACATTATAATTTAAAATAATTATTTATTCAATAAAAGAAAAATCAATTCACTCAAAACATGTAAACCACAAAGACAAAATCACTTGGAATTTCCCTTTCAAGTGTCACACAAAAGTAATCAATTCAAAAACATATAAAATTTAACTCACTTGGGATTGTCTCTTCAAGTAGTATTCATTTCACAAAAATAGATTCACGATTAGAATCACTAAAATTCACTGTAATGTCATTTCATTGTTCTGTGAAATTTCGCGGATACGTTGCCTTGCTTAAATTAAATCATAAATATTTATTTAAATTTTATTTCACTTAGGCGTCGAGCGCGCCTATCATTTAAATCTAATAATTTCTCCAAGGCTTTGGATATTTATATTCGTTTCAATTTACCCTTCAGGGTTTCTTTACTATTTATTTTACATTAATATCAGTTTATTCACCATTTATTTAGTCCTTTGGACCTTCAAAACAACCCTTCTCAAAGTCTTAGATGTTAAACATAATACCATACTGTACAAAAACATGCCATGTCTGTTGATCGAACTCGTAACTCTCCAGTTACCCTCCATGAATCTAGGTGATTTTATTCTGTGATGTACTGTGAATTGTACTGTTTATTACTGTGGGATATTTATTTATAACCAATTCCACTATTTCTTAACCCGTTATTTATTTATTCATGAAAGAAGGAATTTTCTTTATCAACAATTTATTTTTGAACAATCCGTCAATCTTTTATATAGCCTTTTAAACCTTGACTTGTGATGACATTTTCATCCCCATAACAACAATTCTACAATTAGTTTTACTTGCACCCTTTTGTTTTTAAATATTATAATTTCCGTGTAATAATTTCCTTTCCATTATTCTCGGCGCGCCCCTAGTTTACGGCCGGACTCATTAAGAGGTTTCGTCTTTCTCCCCACAAGGGCAAGGTCGTCTACACAAGCCGTCCCTCCTCCTGTGGTGCTTGACAATAAGATTTACGATAGCTGGCCAACACTTCCTGCATTCATGCCAGGGTAGCTTTTAACCATAAAGTTCCCAAGATTTAAAATTCACTTCAATACGGATATTTGCTCCGTCCAATTATTATTATTATTCTTTCGTTCCCAGGATATTGAATTCTTGATTCGGAGAGGCTATACGGTAGTTTATTATTATAACCTTTTCACGACGCTGATAATGCCTCTTACAACAATACTTCATTTCAACAATGCCTCACGACAACAATGCCTATCATATCGCAACAATACCTTGCTGGGATATTCATCCTACAGCGGGAGTTACATACAACAATATACGACGACTCATTCAACTTTTAGTGGGAACTTATACCTCCACGATAAAACAATATACGGCGATTCATTCAACTTTTAGTGGGAATTTTTACCTCCACGATACAACAATATACGACGATTCATTCAACTTTTAGTGGGAATTTATACCTCCACGATACAACAATATACGAAGATTCATTCAACTTTTAGTGGGAATTTATACTTCCACGATACAACAACATACGACGATTCATTCAACTTTTAGTGGGAATTTATACCTCCACTATACAACATTATACGACGATTCATTGGGCAAAAATATACGAGGCTTCTATAATATATTCAGTGGGAATTTACCTCGACGCATTTCGACGATTTTTACTACATTTCCATCTCGCGAATCAATCTATACTGGCTTAACGCATATCTATATTCAACTTTACTATACTTTATCATTTTTATTAGCCCTTACGGCAATGCAACTTTCTTGGATACTTTACAACAATAGCCTGTTCTCGGCATTCCTGCAATTTAATTTTACAACCATGGCACAGTGGCCTAACAGGTAATATATTCATTACTTTATTCCTTCTTTCAAATTCATTTTTTTATTTATCACATATTTCGTTACCGGGCTTTATTTCTTTATTTTAACTAATCCCAATAATGCTTTATTTCCACCGAGGCGGTCCTCGTGATTAACCATCATCCTTTTCAATATTTCAATTATTTGCATATTTATATTTTCAATGAGTCATTCGTCTAACTCCCCAGTCGACGAATGTCTCAATTGATATTAGCACAGTACAACACAAAGACATATTAATAATGTTTCATCAACTCACCCAGGCGACAACTCCATTCCCAGACAGATTCACCCATCGTCTGGATATCTTAGTCTTCCATTTCAACACTTTTTCCTAACATTTCTACACTACACTTATTTATAATTTAATGACACTTAAAAACATATTGTAACACGCTGACATTATAGAAATTTGTACACTAAAACACTTTTTCTTCTAGCACACACCCATATCTCAAAGCTTTGGCACTGATTTCTCGCATTGGATGGTCCATGACGATACCTCGCGTTTCTGCTTTGGACGTGCTAATTGGCTCCTTCCTTGTTTACCGACGTTCATGATTTCTGTTCTCCGTGAAAGTCTCTAATCCGCATTCCTGCTCACTCGATACTATTTCTTCCTGAATATAAATGTTCCTCGTGTTTACCCTCACTCGTTTCGCGATCTTTCTTCGTTCTACTGATGTAGTTCCTAGCTTGTTTATCTCGTATTTTTGATGCTTTATCTTGAGTATCGAACCCGCAGTCTTCTAGGTCCCTACTCGTATACTTCGTGATTAATACTCGTTGGTATTATTTCTTTCTAGGATTCGCTGTTTATGTTGTCTTTCTTTGACGTAGTGGATTTATATTTCGTGTCCCTGAGACACCAATTTATAATTTTTAAATATTGTATTTTCAAAATTTAATGTTCCGTAACTGTCACTCTTAATTCGCGTCTTTCTGTATACTTTCGGCTTGCGTATTTAATTATACTGGCCCGCACTTTTGACGGTATTAGTGTTCCTTCACTTGACGCTATGTAACTGATTTTCGTCACGAATTTTTTACGCCAGGCGCTAGAGTGATCAACTTTGAGTAACGACACGATGACCCGCAGGTTCTGTTACGCTGAGCATACTGTACTAATGGTCTCATGCTGCGATCCAGCATCCTTCCTAAATTGTGATCTGAAGTGTGACGACCAACACCCGACCTCTCAAAGGTTTGTTGTAGAACTGAGTACTACTGCGGAACAGCACGGCTTCCTTCAGAAGTCCGTTGTCGACTGATTGACTGCGAACGGTACCACACGCTACTGCATGGGTTGTAGACTGAAGGAAACTGCCTTCGATGATCCAGCGTCACGCCCCCTCTCGGGCTGTCCGAAAACTGAATGCGATCCAGCACCTCCGCTCAGGAGTGCTCTTAAACTGCCTGTTTCCTCTGGCTAACAGACTCAAGTTATATGATTTACGAAAAATAAACAAAAATGGCCTCCTTCTTGAAATTATATCCCAAACCAACCGTGGTATTTTTATGAAAAATATATCATCTTACAGCCTTTAATCTAAACGATTTAAGGCTGTTTAGTATTTAACAATCGCATCGTGAGAACCTATTTTAATTAATTTAAATCGCTCCTCCAATCGCGTGGGTAGACGTTTCTTTTTGCCTTACTCCCACTTCGTGAGTCGGTGAAGTCCCTTTAATATATTGCTGACATGGCTTTTCTGTTAGGCATAACTCTTAGAAACTTTTATCATTCTTAAAATTCTAACTTCCAAAATAAGTGTTATCTGTGGAAAGATCCTTTAATAATATTGCATATTTTAGCCATTATCAATAATTTTTGCTAATTTCTTGCTTGCAGCGTTGCCATTTTATCGCTGAGTTCGTACTTCTCTGTTGCATCTGCTGTCTTCGTCGTGAATGGAAATTTTATAAGGTCCTAATTATAATCGTGCGTCAACTCTTTTCTGCATCACTAGCAATGACATCATATGCAGCTGTGCCTTCTTGCTCAATTCTAATCTTTATTGCTTTATGCGTCATCTAGACGTGCGTTTAGCATTAACCCTTTCGGTTCTTTTAAATTTCTACCAAACTGTATATTATCTTGGTTCTCTTGAGTTAAACTAGTGCGGGTTTGACGCCTGTACCAAAGTTCACTTGGGTACAGATCCCTCTTTCAAAGGAAATAAATTTTTGAACATTTTTGAGAAAAATTATTTTCAAAAAAAAATTGACTTTCCTTCAAATTTTGGCACACTCAGTGCTTTCTATTCCTTTTCGCTAATTATCCTTATATGGGTACGTAGACACCTTAACCCGTTCTGAATTGAAACTAAAAAAAAATTGGAAATATTTTTGGGACACGCTTTATACCGTTAGCTTTTCAAATCTTCAGCACGCTTGTGGATATCTCTCTTTTTGACAGAGGCTCCTGGTTGTCTAGCTCAATGGCTCTTCTTACAGGGTCTCCCCTTGTGGCTATTTAATTTTACGACCTTACTAATTGTGTTTGTCTCGACATCATCGGCCTGCCACTTCTTCACGGTTCTATTTATAACTCTGGGCCGTGCGACTCCATACAATGTGGACTGCAACCTCTCGGCTCTCAACCATTTCTTTCTTATTTTTCCGTAGTTTCCTTTCCACTGTGTGGTGTATAAATTGTCATTCATTCCCACTTTGAGATATGGTCTCATTCTTTCTTTCTCAGTGTCATACCCTTTTATTCTATATTCTTATCGATTATTTTACATACTATTTATAATAAACCCAATCTTAATTCATATGTATATTTCTCATCTTAGGTTTATAGACATCCAACTATTTCCTTATTTCTTTGTTTATGGGCCCTATCCAGGTTTCCTCCTAAATCTGAGTTCTCTGAATATTTCTTCGTCTATTTCCGCCTCATCTTCTTCTTCTGCTTCTTCAATGAAATTTTCAGCCTCCCCTTCTATATCCATTCCGTCTTCAGAGTAATTCTCATCTTCTTCTTCTTCAAAGTAATTTTCATCCTCTCCTTCTATATCCACTTCGTCTTCAAAATAATTCTCATCTTGTCCTTCTCCTTTCATTTCTTCTTCTATTTGTCCTACAGGATCCTCTTTCCAATATTCAGTCCTTGTTTTATTTTCTTCTTCTGCGTCTATTTCTTGATTCGCAATTCCTTTCCAATTCGTCACTAATTCTCGGGCTTTTATTTTACTTCTCCTCCATAGTGTCTCAGTTCATTCACAGTTTTTCCTACTAATGTTGTTTCTAAATACCCAACATTTATTGGTAAATGATTCAAAATATTTAAGCAGTACAGCATTGTGCCTTCTGCATGTCTACATCTCTCTAACGCTCTCTGATAGTAGATAATCGTGTTCTCTTCTCCTGAACTGTCGTAATTTACTTCTTCCTGTATTTTTCTCTTTATTTTGGGCCTTTTAATTCTCCCTCGAGGAATTCTCCGTCTCCACATCTTCAATTCACTCCTTGTTAATCTCAAATTTAGCTTCTTTTTCACTCCTTTCCAAAGTCGTGATTTTCTTTTGACTATTCTTGATTTCTTTCTACCTCTTCTTTTAGTCTCTTTCTTCTTTCCTGGTCTTGGATAAAACCTACCCGATCGTTCTCTTTCTCCTGATTTTACATATCTACATTCGTCCCTTTTAGCTATCTTTTCCTGCTCCCGTTTTTCATCTTCAATTTCTGCTATCCAATCCCTAACTTCGGTCATTTCTATCTCTAAGTTGACTTCTGTCGCATTTGGCGCAAAAATATCGCTTATTCCTAAAATGCCATCGATAATAATTGGATTGAATTCTGACTGTGCTTCTCCGTTTAAGAAGCTGATTTAGCTCTTATTTCTTCGCAACCTTCCGGTTTCTCTACCACCATGTCAGTACTCAAATTTTGGTTATCATCGCGCAAAATCTTTGAGATATGGTTCGCGTGATGATTTCCTATTAACTCACAATTATTTCTCTCATATACCTTTTCAAATTCACATTCATTTATAGTGTCTGTTTTCACCAATTCATGTTCATTAATATTCACTAGCACATTTTCATGCTTATTTCTCTTATCTCTAGATTCATTTCCCTTAATACTAAATACATTTAAATTTTCAACATGCATTTCATCTTCATCAATATAGTTTATATGTTCACCTTCCTTAAAACTAGACATAACAATATTTTCATCTGGGCAATTTTCAACATGCATTTTACATTCCCTAAAAAATTTCTTTTCCTTAATATTACACACATAGATATCTTCATTTTGACCCTTGTTAACTTGCATTTCATTTTCAACACAATTTTCATTTTCATTAATAAATGCACTCTTATTTTCTAAACTTATTTCTATAACATTAGTTTCTTTGATTTCTACAAGTACAACATCCTTACTATTCTCCCTTGACATTACTCTGTCATGTACTTCAATTGACTCGATCTTGTCATCACGATTTATGTTTACAACTTCTACAATATCTTTTGCTTCTACACTCTCTTTCTTTATAACTTTGGCTTCATCCTGCATTGGTGTAATGCCTTGTATTTCATCCTCAGTTATTGGATCATCTGGATGGTCTTCATTCCATTCATTAATAAGTTTTGTTCTACTTTCCGTTTCGTAATTTATATTCCACTCAATCCCCCATCTATACATTGAACCTGGTTTTCCTTGCTCTCTCTCACTATATTCTTTCACTATATCGTCCTTTTCTCTTATATACTTCAAGTGCATTTCCTTAACGTTCCACCGAAGAGCCTTTCTTTCCCCTGGTTTTACGGTTTCAGCACTTCCTTTTGGTTCTGTAATTTTCGCGGCTTCTTGTTTAACAACTTCAATTTCTTTATTTGTTGTTATTTCAACCACTTCCATATTTTCTTAGTTTATCTCTACATGAACAGGTGTAACTATTTCATTATTTCCCTTAACATCCTCAACTACTATGGTGGGGTCAAACATTATCTCTCCCTCATATTCGAGCTTATCGTTTGGGTAGCTAAACTGCCATGCCTTAATTAATAACTCCTTTCTCTCATTGAAGCTGCCCCTTACTCGCTTGAATACTTCTTCAAATGCTTTATCCCAGCCTCCTACTTCCTTAACATATTTTTCCTTTCTATCTATGTCTTTCAGCACCTCATCTGCTTCCTAAAATTTCTCTAACATTTCCTCCCTACTCCAATCAAGAGGATTCTTTCTTTTCTCCTCACTCTCCATTCTCTTACAATATTTGAGAATAGATGGGTTACTACTATCCAAGAATGAGCCATGCATACCAGGTAATCCCGAGCTCGATCTGACATGCCTGTATTGTTTTCCTTTCATATTGAGGTGAAATGTCCAACGGGTGCGTCCGTATACGAACCGGTTCGCACGTCCCTCTTTCAAAACCATTAAGCAAGACATTTTCCCTTTTCAGAATTGAAAATTTTGAAAATCTCGAAATTTTCAAAAAAAACGGAAAAACTCGAGTTTCCCTGGTTTTTCGTTGGAAAAACCCGCCCCTAAAGATGGTCGCCAAAAAAGAGTTTACACTCCCCACTGCTGGTACTGGGGTTGTACCTTTTGGTCACCTTCCGCAAGACAACGGCAAAAAAACAAGTTTTTTTGGAAAACCACTAGGGGTGGTTTTTACTGCATATTTCCCCACGTTGGGCGCCAAAGAAGAGTTTATGCAGGGGGCATATCTCCTTAAATTTATATAGGTTCGGTGGGCGGTTGCGGTCGCTATCTTTTACCTTTACCTTTACTTTAACATTACTTGGACCGTCTTTTCTTGTCACCTTATGCACACATCAAGTACCTCAGGATATGAGACCCCTGTACCCGTTTTTAACGGAGGATGCTCAGTCAGACCTCGGCTTGGCTACTAAGGTTAGGGGCGCGTTACGTTCCCTCCACCCTGACTTAACATCCGATATGTTGGCACAATGAGGTTGACAAGATTTTAGGAAAAACTCAACATTATAATTTAAAATAATTATTTATTCAATAAAAGAAAAATCAATTCACTCAAAACATGTAAACCACAAAGAGAAAATCACTTGGAATTTCCCTTTCAAGTATCACACAAAAATAATCAATTCAAAAACATATAAAATTTAACTCACTTGGGATTGTCTCTTCAAGTAGTATTCATTTCACAAAAATAGATTCACGACTAGAATCACTAAAATTCACTGTAATATCATTTCATTGTTCAGTGAAATTTCGCGGAAACTTTGTCTTGCTTAAATTAAATCATAAATATTTATTTAAATTTTATCTCACTTAGGCGTCGAGCGCGCCTATCATTTAAATCTAATACTTTCTCCAAGGCTTTGGATATTTATGTTCGATTCAATTTACCCTTCAGGGTTTCTTTACTATTTATGTTACATTAATATCTGTTTATTCACCATTTATTTAGTCCTTTGGACCTTCAAAACAACTCTTCTCAAAGCCTTAGATGTTAAACATAATACCATACTGTACAAAAACATGCCATGTCTGTTGATCGAACTCGTAACTCTCCAGTTACCCTCCATGCATCTAGGTGATTTTGCTCTGTGCTGTACAGTGAATTGTACTGTTTATTACTGTGGGATATTTATATATAACCAATTCCACTATTTCTTAACCCGTTTATTATTTATCCATGAAAGAAGGAATTTTTTTTATCAACAATTAATTTTTGACCAATCTGTCAATCTTTTATATAGCCTTTCAAACCTTGACTTGTGATGACATATTCATCCCCATAACAACAATTCTACAATTAGTTTTACTTGCACCCTTTTGTTTTTAAATATTATAATTTCCGTGTAATAATTTCCTTTCCATTATTCTCGGCGCGCCCCTAGTTTACGGCCGGACTCATTAAGAGGTTTCGTCTTTCTCCCCACAAGGGCAAGGTCGTCTACACAAGCCGTCCCCTCCTCCTGTGGTGCTTGACAATAAGATTTACGATAGCTGGCCGACACTTCCTGCATTCATGCCAGGGTAGCTTTTAACCATAAAGTTCCCAAGATTTAAAATTCACTTCAATACGGATATTTGCTCCGTCCAATTATTATTATTATTCTTTCGTTCCCAGGATATTGAATTTTTGATTCGGAGAGGCTATACGGTAGTTTATTATTATAAACTTTTCACGACGCTGATAATGCCTCTTACAACAATACTTCATTTCAACAATGCCTCACGACAACAATGCATATCATATTGCAACAATACCTAGCTGGGAAATTCATCCTACAGCGGGAATTACATACAACAATATACAACGAATCATTCAACTTTTAGTGGGAATTTATACCTCCACGATACAACAATATACGACGATTCATTCAACTTTTAGTGGGAATTTATACCTCCACGATACAACAATATACGATGACTCATTCAACGTTTAGTGGGAATTTATACCTCCACGATACAACACTATACGACGATTCATTAGGCAAAAATATACGAGGCTTCTATAATATATTCAGTTGGAATTTACCTCCACGCATTTCGGCGATTTTTACAACATTTCCATCTCGCGAATCAATCTATTCTGGCTTAACGCATATTTATATTCAACTTTACTATACTTTACCATTTTTATTAGCCCTTACCGCAATGCAACTTGCTTGGATACTTTACAACAGTAGCCTGATTTCGGCATTCCTACAATTTAATTTCACAACCATGGCACAGTGGCCTAACAGGTAATACATTCGTTTTTGGATATTTTATTTTTACCATTTACTTGGATATTTATCATTTCTTTAATTTATTAACATACTAGCAGTAGTACCCGGCTTCGCCCGGTGGAATGATGATAATGTGTTAAGGTCTCCTTAGAAATATAATGGACTTAAAATCTAAGTCATTTGCCCCCAAAGACAATGAGGGAGTAATATCTAGGTCATTTGCCCTTTTGATAAGGATGATAATAAAAACTACTGTTGAATTGACACGTCAAACTTACAAACTACCGTAATAGAAATACATATTTCAAAATTCACAGGCGAGGAAGACTTATTGTGTGTGGTGATTAATGGTGTAATGGGCGTAACATCTACTGTAGGTCATTTGCTCTTATGATGAGGATGATAAGGGAAACTACTACCGGTATTGAATTGACACTTCAACGTATAATGTACACAATGTACTGTAATAAAAATAACTATATGGCGGCTTCGGTGGCGTATTTGGTAGCATGCTGAGCTTCTATGCCCAAGATAGCGGGTTCAAACCCGGCCGAAGCCGTCGGATATTTTAAGAGCGTTAAAAATCCGTCAGTATGCCTTTCTTCGGAGGGGAAGTAAAGCCGGCGGTCCCATGTCAGATTTATGGCATGTTATTGAACCTTCCACTAATTACACCTGTGTGAAGCTAAATTGGATAGGTAAACAACGCTCATAGATGTCTACGTCCGTTGCCAAGAGCCGACTGCAGTGGCGTCTAGTAGCTAAGTTCCGAACTTGGCCTAGTAGTCGTTGACGGTGGCGCTTGGCAGCAAAAGTACGAACTATTTGAAGAATTCTAAGTTGCAGTTTGTACTTAAATTAAAAAAAAGATAACACACACTAATACAGTCAACACAATTAACACCGGTTATCAGTCAGATTCTACACACACCCAAAGTACACGGGGCTACATGACCGCGTTGTCGCAGCCCCTATACTTAAGAACCAACCATCCAAAAATAAATATTTTAAAAATCACAGTCGAGGAAGACTTTATGCGGCGGTGATTATTGGTATGATGCGCGTAACATCTAGGTCATTTGCACTTATGATGATAATAATAAGGTAATGAAAAAATGACTACTAAACGAACATGGTGTTATTTTAAAACTGATATAGGTAATTCAGGTGTCTAGCTTCGATGTGTTCCAAAGTCTCAACCTTATTTTCTGGCTTAGGCCTGTACTGGATGCGTCTAGTGAAAGAGCGTACTGCTCGGCAAAGACAAAGAATATAGGTCCTAGCTGCACGAACCTGAGATGATCGCAGATGATGACGAAATATGATGACACACGTTCGGGGTTCCCCGTCCTATACAGATTGACCGGGAATCACTCACTGTTTCGCAACGGCCCTGTGCTGGCATCAGCATAGACAGCAGGAGATAACACGGCGGGCTGTGGAAAGTTCTCTCAAGTCACCTCACGATGAATCAGCAAGCTATTCTCACAACTGACCCCCCCCCAGGGTCTCACAACTTGTGGGACGTGGGTTGGCGACCACGGAACCCCAGCTGAGTCTGGCATCGCTTCTACTTCCTGGTGCCGGGCTCATTTCAGTTCTCTTTCCTGTCGGCCTCCCTTGGTCAACTCTTGTTCTCTTCCGACCCAGACTGTATTAGGGTATCCGAGGGCTAGGGAGTCTTTCAATTTCCCGCCTTAATTGGCTTTGTCTCATCTTTCCTGATACCCTCATTCTTCGAGGGGTCTGCCTTCTTTTCCTTTTCATAATATCTCCTGTCTTCTGATCAAGGCCCTCAAAGAGGTACACCCTCAAGGGCTCATGACTGGTGAGTTAGGAAGCTGGCAACCCCGAGGAATTCCTGAGCTACATGCAGGGAATGGAGTGGTATGTCCGAAATTTCAAGTGGACAGTGTTACGCATCGGGTTCCAAAGGGTAAGTATACACACTTTGTTTTCGATCGGTGAACGATGTAGATTTGTACCAAAGGGCCTTAATGCGGGAAATGGAGTGGTCTGTCCGAAATTTCGAGTGGACAGTGTTACTCGTCGAGTTCCAATCGGTAATTATGTAAAATCTGGTTGAGATCGGTGAAACGGTGTAGTTTTGTGCCAAGGGCCAAAATGCAGGGAATGGAGTGGCCTGTCCAAATTTTAAAGTGGACAGTGTTACTCATCGGGTTCCAAAGGGTAAGTATACACATTTTGTTTTCGATCGGTGAACGATGTAGATATGTGCCAAAGGGCCTAAATGCGTGGAATGGAGTGGTCTGTCCGAAATTTCGAGTGGACAGTGTTACTCGTCGAGTTCCAAAGGGTAATTATGTAAAATCTGGTTGAGATCGGTGAAACGGTGTAGTTTTCTGCCAAAGGGCCAAAAAGCAGGGAATAGTGTGGTCTGTCCGAAATTTAAAGTGAACAGTGTTACTTGTCGGGTTCTACGGGTAAGTATATAAAATTGGGGTCAGATCGGTGAAACGGTGTAGATTTGTGCCAAACAGCCTAAATGCAAGGGATGGAGTGGCCTCGCCGCAATTTCAAGTATACAGTGTTAGTCGCAGTGTTCCAAAGGGTAAATATACAAATTTTGGTTGAGATCGGTGAAACGGTGTAGATTTGGGACAAAGGGCCTAAATGCAGGGAATGGAGTGGTCTGTCCGCAATTTCAAGCAGACAGTGTTACTCGCTGGGTACCAAAGGGTAAGTTTACGAATATTGGTTCTGATCGGTGAAACGGTGTAGATTTGTGCCAAAGTGCCTAAATGCAGGGAATGGGGTGGTCTGTCCGAAATTTTAAGTGGACAGTGTTACTCGCAGGGTTCCAAAGGGTAAGTATACAAAGTTTGGTTCAGATCGGTGAAACGGTGTAGATTTGTGCCAAAGGGCCTAAATGCATGGGATGGAGTAGCCTCTCCGCAATTTCAAGCAGACAGTGTTAGTCGCAGTGTTCCAAATGGTAAATATACAAATTTTGGTTGAGATCGGTGGAACGGTGTAGATTTGGGCCAAAGGGCCTAAATGCAGGGAATGGAGTGGTCTGTCCGCAATTTCAAGCAGACAGTGTTACTCGCAGGGTTCCAAAGGGTAAGTATACACATTTTGGTTCAGATCGGTTAAACGGTGTAGATTTGTGCAAAAAGGGCCTAAATGCAGGGAATGGCGTGGTCTGTCCGAAATTTCAAGCAGACAGTGTTAGTCGCAGTGTTCCATAGGGTAAATATACAAATTTTGGTTGAGATCGGTGAAACGGTATAGATTTGGGCCAAAGGGCCTAAATGCAGGGAATGGTGTGGTCTGTCCGCAATTTCAAGCAGACAGTGTTACTCGCAGGGCACCAAAGGGTAAGAATACGAATTTTGGTTCTGATCGGTGAAACGGTGTAGATTTGGACCAAAGGGCCTAAATGCAGGGAATGGGGTGGTCTGTCCGAAATTTTAAGTGGTCAGTGGTACTCGCAGGGTTCCAAAGGGTAAATATACAAATTTTGGTTGAGATCGGTGAAACGGTGTGGATTTGGACCAAAGGGCCTAAATGCAGGGAATGGGGTGGTCCGTCCGAAATTTCAAGTGGACAGTGTTACTCGCAGGGTTCCAAAGGTTAAATATACAACTTTTGGTTCAGATCGGTGAAACCGTGTAGATTTGTGCAAAAGGGCCTAAATGCAGGGCATGGGGTGGTCTGTCCGAAATTTAATGTTGACGGGGTTACCCGCAGGGTTCCAAAGGGTAAGTATACAAATTTTGGTTCAGATCGGTGAAACGGTGTAGATTTGTATACATAACAGACAGACAGACAGACAGACAGACAGACAGACAGACAAACTTTGTGCTTTATATATATAGATTATTTCTCGCTCGAATTTTTACTTTGAGTTTCTAGACACGGATCATTTAATATAACTTTATTCCCCTTTTGATTATTATTACTTGTATTCTTATTATTCACATTTTTACTCAATCTTGTTACAACATTTTATTCTCTTGGCATCTGTTATTTGATATACAAATTAACCATTTTTATTTAACTTATCTCTTTGATTTATATTTATTATGGTGCGTATTTAACTCATAATTTAGGCAATAATTTCAGCCATTTGAACCATTAATTTATTCCTTCTTTCAAATTCATTTTTTTATTTATCACATATTTCGTTACCGGGCTTTATTTCTTTATTTTAACTAATCCCAATAATGCTTTATTTCCACCGAGGCGGTCCTCGTGATTAACCATCATCCTTTTCAATATTTCAATTATTTGCATATTTATGTTTTCAATGAGTCATTCGTCTAACTCCCTAGTCGACGAATGTCTCAATTGATATTAGCACAGTAGAACACAAAGTCATATTAATGTTTCATCAACTCACCCAGGCGACGACTCCATTCCCAGACAGATTCACCCATTGTCTGGATATCTTAGTCTTCCATTTCAACATTTTTTCCTGACATTTCTACACTACACTTATTTATAGTTTTCATGACACTTAAAAACATATTGTAACACGCTGACATTATAGAAATTTGTACACTAAAACACTTTTTCTTCTAGCACACACCCATATCTCAAAGCTTTGGCACTGATTTCTCGCATTGGATGGTCCATGACGATACCTCGCGTTTCTGCTTTGGACGTGCTAATTGGCTCCTTCCTTGTTTACCGACGTTCATGATTTCTGTTCTCCGTGAAAGTCTCTAATCCGCATTCCTGCTCACTCGATACTATTTCTTCCTGAATATAAATGTTCCTCGTGTTTACCCTCACCCGTTTCGTGATCTTTTTTCGTTCTACTGATGTAGTTCCTAGCTTGTTTATCTCGTATTTTTGATGCTTTATCTTGAGTATCGAACCCGCAGTCTTCTAGGTCCCTACTCGTATACTTCGTGATTAATATTCGTTGGTATTTTTTCTTTCTAGGATTCGCTGTTTATGTTGTCTTTCTTTGACGTAGTGGATTTATATTTCGTGTCCCTGAGACACCGATTTATAATGTTTAAATATTGTCTTTTCAAAATTTAATGTTCCGTAACTATCTCTCTTATTTCGCGTCTTTCTCTATACTTTCGGCTTGCGTATTTAATTATACTGGCCCGCACTTTTGACGGTATTAGTGTTCCTTCACTTGACGCTATGTAACTGATTTTCGTCACGAATTTTACTTGATCGAATGCCAGGCGCTATAGTGATCAACTCTTAGTAACGACACGATGACCCGCAGTTTCTGTTACGGTGAGTATACTGTACTTAATGGTCTCATGCTGCGATCCAGCATCCTTCCTAAATTGTGATCTGAAGTGTGACGACCAACACCCGACCTCTCAAAGGTTTGTTGTAGAACTGAGTACTACTGCGGAACAGCACGGCTTCCTTCAGAAGTCCTTTGTCGACTGATTGACTGCGAACGGTACCACACGCTACTGCATGGGTTGTAGACTGAATGAAACTGTCTTCGATGATCCAGCGTCACCCCCCCCCCCCCCCCCCCCTCTCGGGCTGTCCGAAAACTGAATGCGATCCAGCACCTCCGCTCAGGAGTGCTCTTAAACTGCCTGCTTCCTCTGGCTAACAGGCTCAATTCATATGATTTACGAAAAATAAACAAAAATGGCCTCCTTCTTGAAATTATATCCCAAACCAACCGTGGTATTTTTATGAAAAATATATCATCTTACAGCCTTTAATCTAAACGTTTTAAGTCTGTTTATTATTTAACAATCGCATCGTGAGAACCTATTTTAATTAATTTAAATCGTTCCTCCAATCGCGTGGGTAGACGTTTCTTTTTGCCTTACTCCCACTTCGTGAGTCGGTGAAGTCCCTTTAATATATTGCTGACATGGCTTTTCTGTTAGGCATAACTCTTAGAAACTTTTTATCATTCTTAAAATTCTAACTTCCAAAATAAGTGTTATCTGTGGAAAGATCCTTTAATAATATTGCATATTTTAGCCAATATCAATAATTTTTGCTAATTTCATGCTTGCAGCGTTGCCATTTTTTTTTTGCTGAGTTCGTACTTCTCTGTTTCATCTGCTGTCTTCGTCGTGAATGGAAATTATATAAGGTTCTATTTATAATCGTGCGTCAACTCTTTTCTGCATCACTAGCAATGACATCATATGCAGCTGTGCCTTCTTGCTTAACTCCAATCTTTATTGCTTTAAGCGTCATCTAGGCGTGCGTTTAGCATTAACCCTTTCGGTTCTTTTAAATTTCTACCAAACTGTATATTTCCTTGGTTCTCTTGGGTTAAACTAGTGCGGGTTTGACGCCTGTACCAACGTTCACTTGGGTACAATACGTATATATTTAATTTGCATCGCAAAATCCACACTATGTATGCTTTATATTATAACGACTTAGTAATTATAAAACTATAAAGACAATAAAAGTCAAGCAAAAATATTCCTCCCCACTGGTAATCGAACCCCGGCACTCCGGGCAGGAGTCTGTAATGCCATCCACTCAACCAAAGACGACGATATACATCGGTGCTTTATCAACAGGTATAGATACTACTGCGTAGCAAATGATCACACGGAAGAAAATATCTCTTCAGTTTATTGTGCCGTCATTATAAACCATTTCATAATATTTTTTTATTATTTCGTTCACTACATTATACAACCACACCTCCAACCTACTGAGATATGGACAGACACAATGGGGCCGGCCGCCATTTTGGCGTATGAATGAAGGGCTTAAACCTTCCTTATGTCTTAAACCACCGAGCACGGCCGCTCAATCTAAGCCTAGTTTAAGCCATTGCTTGTGGTCTGGTGCAACGGGCCAGATCCTTGAGGATAGTTTAAGCCACCCTTAGTTCGTTAAGCGGAACTGGTGAAACCGGCCCTTAGTGAGTGTCCTATTAACCTATCTCTTCTCTTCATTTGCAGTCGCCGGAAACATCTCTGCTTTCCCACTCGTCTTCATTTGTAACCCTATCTACCCATCTGATCTTCATCATTCTCCTGTAACACCACATTTCAAACGCTTCTATTCTCCTCTTTTCTGCTGCACCATCAGTCCAAGTTTCACTTCCATACAGTACCACGCTCCAGACAAAGGCTTTCAAAAATGACTTCCTAATACCTAAATCTAAATTTGATATGAACAAATTTCGTTTGTGTAATAACACTTTGCTTGCCTGAGCCAACCTACCTTTTGTATGCAGGGTTTTTTTTTTTTAGCGTATGGCTTTCAGTGCCGGGAGTGTCCGAGGACATGTTCGGCTCGCCAGTTTTTGTAGCTGCTTCGAGACGGACACCCAATGGGTGAGCTACAAGTACCGTTGGGGAGGAAAGTTGGAAGGGAGGGTCGAGGAGTTGGAAGGTAGCGGCTGTGGCCTATAGTTAGGGACCAACCCCGGCATCTGCCTGGAAGGAAGATGGGAAACCACAGAAGACCATCTTCAAGGTTGCCGGCGGGGGGATTCGAACCTCCTCGCCTCCCGGATGTGAGCGACTGCCAACAGTCATGCCGCAACGACCACGGCTAACTCACCCGGTGTATACAGGGTGATTCTTATTATCGTTTAAAATTCTCTACAGTGACGTAGATGGCATTGAGACAAGTAATTTGTTATACGACACTTAGGGTCGCAAGTGTCCGGAAATACCTTAAAAGTGAACCACAACTGTTAAACATATGACGTAATCAGGTGACGGCTAAGCCCAGGCGTTCAGGCCCTTGCTCCCTTACGCACACCAAAGCAAACGTTGAATATCATATAACTATGGTTCCGTGTCTTAATGTCAACAAACAATCTGGTTCCACTTGAAAGTAGAAGAGAGAGAACAAAGAAAGCTGATGGATAGGCCCCGGATTTGAACCTCGAACCCCACGCGCCCGAGTCACACACGCAGACTCGGAGCCAGAGTGATATGACATTCAACGTTTGCTTTGGGTGCTTTGGTGTGCGTAAGAGAGCACGGGCCTGACCACTGGAGCGTAGCCGTCACCTGATGACGTCATATGTTTATCAATTGTGCTTTACTTTGAGGTATTTCCGGACACTTGCGACCCTAAGTGTCCTATATCAAATGACTTGTCTCAATGCCGTCTACATCAATATAGAGAGTTCTAAACGTTAATAAGAATCACCCTGTATATAGTATGTACTGTTTAGTAAACAAGCAAACTTGAAGGTCAATAGTCGCTAACATAATCATAACAAAAAAATCACATAATACAATACTAACAATTCCTGACTAGTCACACAAGTTTACAATAAACTTCTATAACTAAAATGTTGTATACAGGGTTGTTCAGCTAAGAGGGCCACCTCAAATATCTACGGAACTACTTAAGATATCGTCATTCTGTTTTCAAATTCTTAAATTGAATTAAGGGGCTCAAACAACACGGTCCATTTCGCCCCAAATGCATACGTATTCACCGAGAAACCGGTAGCAACTTTGGTTTTTAAAATAGAACTATACTAACTTTACCCTCTGGAGCAACTAAGAACAAAGTGAGAAGTTCAGTGATGTGCTTATTTTGCGAATCCGACCAGAACGTTTTGAGATATTAAAGGTGTCCGTATGTGTTGGCATTAGACAGAAAGCGATGCGCTAGCCGCTGCAATGTGGAGTGCATGATTCTCTTGCGTGACCCCCTCCTTGTTAACAAACTCACAAACCGAATTTATTCCATTCATAGCATACTGTGATGTGTACATTTTCAAAATCCAGTCTCTTATGTACGTGTGCCTTTCTCCACCTCCACCTCGTCCTGAATCCTAGCGGAAATACCTGAAAACACTTCAGTGAAAAGGATAAATAATAAGTACGGAATTTTTTAGTGCTGCTGGACCTGCGACAGTGACATAACGTACATATTAAAATCAGAAATGCAACAAAACTCGACCAATTAGTTCATTGCGAACGTCTCGTTTAATGTTAAATGTTATGAGTCAGGTTAACCATCAACCATTTTGGAAATGTACACATCACAGTATGCTATGAATGGAATAAATTCGGTATGTGAGTTTGCCAACAAGGAGTGGGTCACGCAAGAGAGAATCATGCACTCCACATTTCAGCGGCTAGCGCATCGCTTTCTGTCTATAGCCGACAAATAAGGTAACCTTTAATATCTCAAAAAGTACTCGTCGGATTTGCATAATAAACACATCACTGATTGATTCTCAGTTGTTATAGTGGGTGAAATTAGTATAGTTACATTTCAAAAAACAAAGTTGCTGCCGGTTTCTCGGTATATACGTATGTGCTAGGGGTGAATTGGACCGTGTTGTATGAGCCCTTTAATACGATTTAAGAATTTGAAAACAGAATGATGATATCTTCAACGATACCGTAGATGTTTGAGGTGGCCCCCTTAGCTGAATAAACCTGAATATTTAAATATCTTCAGCCACATATTCTTAGACATACATTTAATAGCCTGAGTGTAAATGATCTTATGATGATCAAAACTAGTCATCTAAGTGTATTAATTAATAACATGTACACAATCCAGTCATACTGTATTAATGTGACCACCGCCTATGTTGGACGTGAACGTGCACAGACGGCAGGGCACAGCACTAGCAGTGGAGGTTATGTGTCGAATGGTAGCGGAAAACAGTGCAGTCGCTGTCGTAATGCGAACACGGAGTCATTAATCTGACGTCCAAAAGGGCATAATCAATGGCTTTCGGGCCACGGGTGAAAGCATTTACGAAACGGCTACGTTTGTAAACTGTTCGTGTGCAGCCGTGGTTAAAGTGTACCGTGCATGGCAATATGGCGCTTTTCAAAACTGGTGCTGAGGCAACTGTGGTGCAGGACAGGCCATAGATGAGAGGGGTGAGCGACGGCTGCGGAATAGACGTGCAACTGTAGAGCAACTGACCGCCCAGATGTTCCATGGGGCTACAAACCGTGCCTTCTCAACGACTCTTCAGCGAACTTTGCTGCGCATGGACCTCCGCAGCAGGTGGCTGCTTCATGCACCCATGCTGACTGCAGTTCATCGCCGACCTAACTGGACGTCCACTGAATCGCGGCATGTGGCCTTTCCCGATGAAACATATTGTATGCTCCATCGGACAGATGACCCTTGCCGTATACGGCGTGAAACGTCTAAACGCCGTAACAAACGCCCGCACGGGTCCAGGCCGGAGGAGGGAGCGTTATGGTGTGGGAAATGTTTTTTTGGCATTCCCTGGGAGATTTATCTCTTCTTGCACGTCTGGCAACGCTCCGCGCTGCAAAGGGTGGTTATGCAGGCTATTATAGAATGGTCACATTAATGCGACTGGACAGTGTAATTTTCTTCAGGTTTAGGGATATCACCATTACAATTTGGGTACAATCGTATTGACCGACGAACATTCAAATTTTATTTACCTAGGCAACACAGAAGAATGGCTTCCAATACGATAACTCGATATAATGGTGTCTATGTGATTCTACCCCCACTGGACTTTCTACGAGCTCCATATGGCGATCACAACCATATACCATATACCATTGCCGCATATGAGACAAATGCGATAATTGTGCGGCTCAAGGGGTTATGTCAAGGCCTCTTCGAGACTATTAGGTGATTTGATCCGTCAAAAACTCGTTAAAATGGCACTAAGAATGCTTTGAAGATATCAAAACAAATGGGTCCACATAATACATTTCACAAATCGCTGCTCTGTCCATGTCACTTCTGCAAACAAGAGACGTGATCTGGAGTCATTTTGGATGGTATCATCAGCATCATACGGCATTCACGAGTCGGACTAGATCATTGAGGTACTCTCTATGAGGCATAACTATGATACGACCAGAGAGAGATAAGTGCACTTATGTTGACAGGGGACTGTTCAGAGGAGCTAATGAAACTTCGATGATTCGAAATGGCTGCAATTCAGCACGAATTGCCGATTTGACATTATGTCTCCGTTTGTTTATCAATGGCATCGAATGGTCCCAATTGTGTTTTTCTGAATAATTGAATTATCATTGCCCTTTCTCAGGTCAACTTTTTTAAGATGTTGTTGTTGATTTATTTATTGCGACATCGTGGTCATGTAACCTCGTGTACTTGGGTATGTGTGGAATTTGTCTGATAACCTCTGTTATTGTGATGGCTGTATTAGTGCGTGTGCATTGAACTGTTGTAAATGTAATATGAATATCCTAAAGACAATTGCTTCCTAACTCCGTGGTTAGTAATATTTCGAGAGGAATATGACTGCATTGAATGCACTATAATATGCCGCTGGCACTTGCACTTCCACAAATCAAAGGTTTTAACACGTTTAGGACCAACAACAAGTGGGTTCAAACAAAATGTAAATGTGTTACTTTGAGTTGCTTTCTTGTCTTGACATTGCCCCAAGTGAATGCAATATAGACCAATTATTTGCTAATATAACTGGTTGTTACGGCAGTTTCACGTTTGAGAAGAGCAGCAAATCCTACCGCAATTTCACATAACCCTGTATTTCTCCATTAATGTCAATATAGCATTATTCATAACGTTTTACATTAAACCGGTATTCCATAGGAACCCTAGATCTTTCTTGCATCTGCCGGAAGTATATTGTTGTTAAATTTCAGGAGTATGAGACAAAAGTATTGTTGTTTTGCGTGACCGTTAATCTCGTGATGAATAGTCACGAGACCTCTTTTCAAACTATTTTTGAATTATACAATAAAATAATCTCTTGGGTGGCATTAATAAAGTTGAGTACATGATCTTTGCTCCACATGGGATGAATGAAGCTCACCCGGAGAGCATATGCACTTCCATGGGCGCATTCTCTCAATCAGAGCTCTTGCTTCAATTTTCGTATAAGTAGAAACGAGCAGGAACGCCGCATTATACCTTAGGTACTCGTAGGTGCTCCATAATTCGTGATATATCTTTCTTTTTTACTCAGCTCTGTCTGGAGGTCTAGTAATTGCTTGGTGCTGTAGCCGAATTTATTCCTTTCTTTACGGGCAGGCAGCGCAGGGTTAGTGTCTTAATAAGAAATAATAAGGAGGATTATCCATCTTTATATCGGAGATCCGCTATTTCCAAGTGGCTTAAGGGAAGAAAATAGGAGTTCAACAGTCAACTGCATCCATTACATTGCCAAACTGCATGGTCCCTGCAACAGGAGAATCGCATGTAAGGATTGCATTCCCTTCATCCATTGGACAGTCATAGGTGCGCAATTTTCAAGAATTATAATAGAAAACTTACTTTCCAGTAGATCAGTGCTCATCAAAATTGGCATTCAGCAAGCTTCATATGACGGAAATAAGTTTCCCAGGAGCTACAACTTGATAATTGTAATACTACACGCATCCGCCATCTTAAATATATAAAATATTAAAACCATTTATTCACCTTCTAATGAATTTGGAATCTCTAAATTCTGAAAGAAGCTAGAATTGTATAGGAGAATTACTCTGCTGAGGACACAAGTGCCCTGATTTCATTACGTAATGTGGCCGCCATGCGTACTATTACAGCATTACAATCGGTAAATTATTACGTAATTGAGGAACAGAGACAAAACTTAGCGAAAGAAAAGTATTCAATCATAGATCTCATTAGTGCACTGAATACAGTAGCCTATATAATATATCCAACATTTTAAATTTATAAACTAGGAATTCAATCACTCACCATCTAATAAACCAGAGTTTGGCATAATGTTAGTACTGTATAAAAAATTTACTCTGCTGAACACACACGTGCATGGATATCATACGTTCAAGATGGTGGTCATGTGTACAATTATAACTAGGGCTCGGATTTTTAGGTAAATAAATATTTTTTATGTTAATACATATTTTAAGCATTTTTCCTATAAATACATAAATTCCTGATTCTCACTTATTAGCACATAAAAAGACATAATATTTACATTTTTAACATCAGTATGCTAGATCTTTCAGTTAATTGAATTATTGTTGTGTTACTTGAATGGGGAAGAATCTGTGAGCTATCTAATCTTCATGCAAAGCGAATGTGAGCTTGCAACGGTGATATTCTTAACTTGTCGCCCCGTGCCACTCACTGTGGAAGCCGGGGATTTCCTTCTCTATAGCCATATTGCACCAGGTGCTAAGACTCCTCCCTCCCCCCCCCCCCCCCCCCCAGCTACCTGGAACCAGTGTCACTCACTTGCAGTTCATTTCTGGCACTGTGAAGTGTAAGGCAGTCCTACGATGCCTAAAGTAAAAACAACTAACAACTACAAGCTATCGTCTTTTGCATAATTTAAAGATACTTTTACTTCGGATGGGGAAGTTCTGTTCTGCCAACCATGTGGGAAAGCAATCAAGGCTGAACAGCGATCTCAAGTTACATCGCACCTCGAGGGCAAGAAACCTATTGCCGCAGTTTCGCGCCTTCAGAAGAAGTGTTTCGCGATAATCGTCGGCCATTTGTGATGGACAACTTGAAGAAGTATCTCGTTGTGTATTGTAATGCTTCAGCAGTCACTGAGACATAGCAAAAATTTCATTCCTGAGTACTGCATATTGTTTATGTTCACATTAATAAACTAAATTATAATTCAATAATTTTACTTTTTGGTCACATATTTCTGGTATCTTTAATACATAAAAAATAAATGTTTTCCTGATTTTTAGCACCTAAAAATCCGAGCCCTAATTATAACATTAATATCTATGAATTAGGATGTAATTGAGGAATTGGCACCAATCATTGTGAAGAAGGAGCTACCTATGAGAGACTTCAGTCATATAAGCAACAAGGCTTACCGATTGAGTATTGTTTAGGTCGCTACCCTCTCCGGTAGCCTTACGGGTGCTTGGCAAAGGGGTGATGGGGGTGCTCGGGAGAGGGCAGCTTTCTTAAACGGGGTTGTGTCTGTGAGGGCATGCGGGTGTTGGAGTTTGGGTCGATGAAGGCTCATGACGGCTGCTTTACAGGGGTCATGATGGGCGCTCCACAGAGGTCCATGCGTGAGCAACTTGCTTAGGGCTATTACACACACACCGGTTTTGACCGGCCGGTCCCTGCCGGACGAAGTGGTGAACTATGTAAAGGCATTAAACCTTTCATACATGCCGGTCCCCGGTGACGTGCCGGGTAGCAGCCGGACACACTCACTGTAGACCCGGTTACCGGCCGGCCACAGGCCGTATAGTGGTGTATGTGACTGTATGAATGCATTCACACGCACCGGCACGGCAATCAGAATTCTGCCTGGTCTCATCAGAACGTAGAGTTGTGCAAACCACGGAGGACGTAGAAATTGATATTGAACAATTGATATCGTTGGTTGAGGCCAGAACTGTGCTGTGGGATAAGTCGAGTGATATCTACAAAGATCGTGATGGCACACGGAAGGCGTGGAAAGAAGTATGTGAAGGACTGAAGGAGGATTTTGTGGAATTGAGTGATAATGAAACGAACCTTTTTGGTACGTAACTCTTATTACAATCAATGATATTACACTAATTTTGGCCATCATCAATATACAACAACGTCAGAATCAGATATCAGTCACTCAGACAGGGCATCTCCAGCATTATCAAGTGCAAGTTCTTCAAATGATACAATAGACTTTACCTCTCTGTGAGATTAGCTAATAAATGCCTCATGTATGCTTTTTACATTATTACACACTGTACGTTATTAGTCTATGCCCAGTAAATATACTTGATCAACGAGGTAATGTGTTACTTACATTATTGCAATAGCCAACATCTGCACAGGTTGAATGCAATTCCTCATCTTGGTGTTCTGACGCTGAAGAGTATATTTTAATCGCTCATGTAAATCATCAAAGGTAGAAATGGGCATACGAAAATAATTAAAGGACTTATTTTCATCCTTTCGTAGATTCTCGAAGAGCGTACAAAAGAGACCTACTTCGTCCCTTTTCGCGTTTATGGGATGAACCCAATTAATTCTATTCCTCTTTTTTGGCACCGCCTGTACAATAGACACATGGCAATAATGCGCGTTTGATCCATGTGGAGCGCACTATCCTGGCATTTGCATGGAGCGCAGAGTAGGACTGACCGTCTTCAACCGGTTGGTGTGAAAGTAAGATCATACCGGCCGGTAAATTGACGGCCGGTCAAAATCGGTGTGTGTGTAATAGCCCTTGTCTGGGAAACAGGCACGCGACTTGGCTGCGATTGCTATGTTACGTGCCACCCCCTAGTGGCACCTTTGTTAACTGGATTACGGTGGGGGTACAAAGCACAACACCAATTACTGCTTAAAGAAATAATTAACTTTATTGTGGCCAGAAAATTACACTAATCAGCAAATACAAGCAATTAGGAGCCTTACTCCAGTTTCCTCAAGTCTCTTCCTTGAGCGCTCTTGGCCCTTCCTCTTGTCAACAGATCACAGAAGTTAATCCGTCCTAATGAGTACGGTGGCCTTGACAGAAACTACCTGCTCCTCTCCATTATGTTCACCGACCACAATTACTTACGATCACTTGCTGCAGGCTATTTCGCTGTCCACAAGCTGGAGAAACAATGTCACTGGATTTCGTAACTCGCACAGCACTTCATCACCACACTTCTGTCGCACAAGATAATCGCTCGCACTAGCTCGTAAAACACAACACCTACAACTGCTAGACAGGTCGCACTTATATAGCAGGCCGGTGACTCAATAAATGCTTCTAGATCCATCCAGGGTTCACGGCTTCTCGAGGTTTCCATCGCTGGTCCAGTCACGAATATTCTGGACTATCCCTTTGTCTTAGTAGCCCTGTTGCATAAGGCGCGCACAATACAGGAGGCAGGACACAGCCCAGCCCTGGGGCAGTTGTGACTCATGCGGCGATTGATGACACAAACTCACAGCCGTAACACCACCCCCTTCCTAAAAAGGCTGATCGTCCCGATCAATCATTGGTCCGTCTGTGTCCCTCCGTAGGCTGCCAGGCGATCTCGATGCACGATCTTCATCTTCGCCCTCGGGCTCCGCTGGTTCCTGTAGACGACATCGTTGATCCGTTTCACGACTCTGTACGGGCCCTCCCAGGACTTCTGCAGTTTGGGTGACAGGCCTTTCTTCCGTAATGGGTTGAAGAGCCAGACCAGGTCGTCCTCGTGGAATCCGCCGGCATCCGTCTGCTGGTCGTATCGGGTCTTCATTCGGTCGGTCTCGATCCGTAGTTTCCTCCTCGTGAACGCGTGTACGTCCTTCAGTTGGTCGACCAGTTCTTGACAATACTGGCTTACCGGGATCGGATCATTCCCAGGTCGGCTGAAGGCAAGATCGACAGGTAGACGGAGCTCCCTCCCAAACATGGCCCGGGCTGGTGTGCACCCGGTGGCTTCATGCACGGCGGCGCGGTAGGCCAGGAGAAATAGTGGAAGATGTTTGTCCCAATCCCTCTGGTGCTCGCTGACGACTATTCGGAGATGGTTCTCGATGGTGCGATGAATCGCTCTACCATCCCGTCGGACTGAGGGTGTAGCGGCGTTGTCCTTGTCTTCCGGATTCCCAGCAGCTGGCATAGGTTCTGGAACACCTGCGACTCGAAGTTCCTCCCTTGGTCGGAGTGCAGCTCCAGGGGTACTCCGTACCGGCTGACGAATTCCTTCACCAGGGTCTCTGCAATCGTCGCGGCTTCTTGGTTAGGGAGCGCATACGCCTCCGGCCATTTGTTAAAGTAGTCGCTGACGACTAATATGTAGCGGTTCCCTGCCTCGCTTAACGGGAATGGCCCAGCAACATCGATGGCCACTCTCTCCATGGGGCCGCCCACGTTGTAGGTCTTCAGTGGACCCCGTCGTCTTCGTCCTGGGCCCTTGCTGGCTGCACAATCGTGGCACCTCGCGCAGTGGTTCTCCACGTCTGTTCGGCATCCGATCCAGTAGAACCGCTCTCTAAGCTTCTCCAGGGTCTTCTTTATCCCTCGGTGTCCACCAGATGATCCTCCATGAACTTCCTTCAGGACTTCCTCCGTCATAGCCTTTGGAACGACGACTTGTTCCCGAGATGTCTTCCCGTCGGTGCTCTCCCAGGCGCGGCAGATGAGGCCATCCCTTACAATCAGCGAGTCCCACTGTGCCCAGTAGGACTTAAACTTTGGGCTGCAGTCACTCACAATGTTCCACCCGGGTCTGGGGACACAGGCCCTCTTCCATTCGGCTATCAGTCCCAGGTCATCATCTTCTGCTTGTGCCCGCGTGAAAGATTCGCGGCTCCAGTTCCCCTGAAGTTCCACAGTAGTCCGTTGGCACTGTATCCCGGTGTTCTCCTCCCTTCGGGCACAGAAGGTGCAGTCTTCGGGGCACGGTCTTCGTGACAGGGCGTCGGCGTTGGAATGCAGTTGGCCTTTCCTGTGCTGAATCTCAAAGTTGTACTGTTGAAGCCTCTCTAACCACCGCGCGAGTTGACCCTCGGGCTGCTTGAAGTTCAGGAGCCACCGCAGGGATGCATGGTCGGTCCTGATGAGAAATTCTTGCCCGTACAGGTACTTGTGGAAGTGTTCAATGGTCTTCACGATGGCGAGCAGCTCCTTCCTTGTGACGCAGTAGTTCCTTTCTGGTTTTGACAGGGCCTTGCTGAAGTAGGCCACTACTCTCTCCTCGCCGTCCACTACTTGCGACAGGATTCCCCCTATGCCAAAGTCGCTGGCATCGGTATCGACGATGAACCTTGTTCCAGGTCTGGGGTAGGCCAGGATAGGTGCGGTGAACAGAGCCTGCTTGAGTTGTTCGAAGGCACTGTGGCATTCTGCTGTCCACGTGAAGAGTTGGTCCTTCTCAGTCAGTCGATGTAAAGGTTTGGCGATGTCGGCGAATCCTCTCACGAAGCGACGGTAATAAGTGCAGAGTCCCAGGAAGCTTCGTAGTTGGGACTTGTCCTTCGGAACTGGCCACTCCCTCACAGCTGTGGTCTTCTCTGGGTCGGTGCGCACCCCTTCCTCGGAGACGATATGCCCAAGGTACTGGACCCGCTTCTGGAAGAGCTGACACTTCTTGGGGCTCAACTTCAGCTGGGCAGCCCGTAGCTTCAACAAGATCTCCTTCAGGTTGCTGTAGTGCTCCTCGAAGCTCCTCCCCAGAACGATGACGTCGTCTAGGTATACCAGGCAGGTCTTCCAGTGTAGTCCCCTCAGAATGGACTCCATTAGCCTTTCGAAGGTTGCAGGGGCGTTGCACAGACCGAATGGCATGACGGTGAACTGCCAGAGCCCGCTGCCCACAGAGAACGCCGTTTTCTCGCGGTCCTTAGGGTGGACCTCCACCTGCCAGGAGCCACTCTTCAAATCCAAGGTGGAGAACCATCTTGATCCTGATATGGTGTCCAGCGTGTCGTCGATCCGGGGTAGAGGGTAGCTGTCCTTCTTCGTGACGTCGTTCACCCGCCTGTAGTCCACGCAGAACCTGGTGGAACCGTTCTTCTTCTTCACTAGCACGACCGGAGAACTCCAAGGACTATGTGATGGCTCGATCACCCCTTGCTCCTTCATTTCTTCTACCATCCGGTCGACTTCGGCTTGCTTGGCGAGCGGGACACGTCGGAATGGGGCCTTAATCGGTGTGCTGTCCCCAACGTCGATTCTGTGCTGGACCAAGCTTGTCCTACCGAAGTCTTTGCTCCCCACGGAGAAGACATCCTGGAATTCGCGTAGCAGGTCCTGAAGTTGGCGTGATTGCTCCTCGTCTAAATGGTCCTGGGATCCTTGGTACAGCTTCTGTAGTTCTTCTGGCAGGGCACGTCTTCTTCGGTTGTGCGTCTGCAGGTGTCCGTCCGTCGTGTCTGTGATGCGGGCAATCCAGGTAACGGGCTCGCAGACTCCTAGGTTGGTGTCCCGGTGAACCGTAATATCGTAGTCGTTCAGTTTGGACAGGCGGACGTACGGCCGAGACGTCGTGTTGATGAGAGTCTTGGCAACTAGCAATCCTTTTGTCTGGATGTCCTCATATTTTGGCTCGATGACAGCCGTCACTCCCTCAGCTGTTCCGTCGACAATTACGGCAGCGCTGACTTCCGTCCTGGCGGGAACGATGACGTCCTCTCTCAGCCTTACTCGTCGTGCGGCGACGGCCTCGTGTGCTGGTTGCAAAGCGAGTTCCTCACTTCCGAAGTGCAAAGTATTGGTACTCAGATCCAAGATGATGTTGTTCTGGTCCAGGAAGTCCAGTCCGATGATCACTTCATTTGATACGTCGGCCACAAGCACTGGATGCTTTATCGCCCGTCGACCAATGACGAACTCCAGTGATGCTTCGCCATGTACCGGTGCGGTCTCTCCGGTCGCGGTTATTAGCTGGAGGTTCCTTTGTGTGGGTTGAACTCTCCACTTCGGGATCACGGTGGGGCTGACGATGGACCTCGATGCTCCCGTATCGATTAGCATGGGCCAGCTCTCTCCGTTGACGACTCCGTCGACCATCAGGCTGCTATTATCCCTCCGTAACTGCGTCACACGAACTTGGACTGCCGGGACTTGACGACTGCCACAAGCCAACCTTTGCCCCCCTAGGCTGGCTGATCCTTGCTTTCCTGGGCCGCGCGGTTTCCCTACGACTGACTGTCCCGACGGAAACCCTTGGCGGCGGCGATCACCGCAGTCCTTGCTCAGGTGGCCTCTCTTACGGCAGGTCCAGCAGGTCGGTAGTCCTCTTCCGGGCCGCCTCTCCGGATGTCCTTCGGCTACGTTTTTTCTGGTCGTACCGCGACTATCGAAGAAACGGCTTAGCGCCTCCATCAATTCGTCGGCCAGGGGCTTGGTCTCGTTGGTTTTTACTGATTCGTCGACGTCCACCTGACGCACCCGCGCGTGCATTCTGGATGCCTGTTTTGCCGTCTCGAACTCAAGTGCGTGGCTCAGCGCATCTGTCAGGGTCTTATTGCGCGCGAGTCGCAGCGTCTGTTGAGTGTCCGAGTCCCGTAGCCCGTCGGTGAAAGTCTGCGTCGCTATCTGCTCCAGAAAGTCGGCCGGCGCTGTTGGATAGGCAAGCCTTACGAGGCGTGCGATGTCCATCTCGAACTCCTGCAGGGTTTCCGCGTTCTTTTGTACCCGGGTCCGGAGCTGCTTCTGGTAGGCCTGCTGAAGATGGCTATCTCCATATCGGGACTCCATATGGGCGATCAGTGAAGCGTAGTCCTGGGATCCAGTCGGGATGGCCTGAAGGACGTTAAGGGCGTCACCTCTCAGCGCTACAATGAGAGCTGTAGCCTTTTCAGTGTTGTACCAGTTATTTATGGAACAGGCCGCCTCGAACTGACGTAAGTAGGTGCTCCACGGGACCTTTCCGTCGAAGGTTGGGGGCGTCACTCTGCTATGTCCCGTTCCTGATATTCCCGGTGTAACGGTGGGCGGGCGTTGGCGCAGCTCGGCAACTTCCTCTGGTAAAGCTTTGAATTTCTCTTCCACCCCCGTCAGTGGGCGTTGGCGCAGCTCGGCAACTTCCTTTTGTAAGGCGTTGAATTTCTCCTCCACCCCCATCAGCGGGCGTTGGCGCAGCTCGGCAACTTCCACTTGTAAGGCGTTGAACTTCTTTTCTACTGCCGTGACTTCCTCACGCAGACCCTGTTCTAATTTCCTTTGGCTTTCTTCTAATTTCGTCAGCAGACACTCCTCCAGATTTTTCTGGCCATCCAGAAATTTGGCGGTTAGGTCCTCTGCTAACTTATTCTGACCGTCTTCTAATTTAGAAGTTAGGTCCTCGGCTAAACTCTTCTGGCCGTCTTCTAGTTTGGCAGTTAGGTCCTCGGCTAACTTCTTCTGGCCGTCTTCTAGTTTGGCAGTTAGGTCCTCGGCTAACTTCTTCTGGCCGTCCTCCATCTTCTCCTGGCCGTCCTCCATCTTGGTTTCCATGCCATTTAACTTTTCTAGCAATGCTGCCAATTTCTCCTCCATTTTAGTTGTTTGTCAGGAAAATTAGAGAAAATGACCTGCTCGGGTTTTGAAACCAGGACAGTCAGGTGTTGTGCTTGAGTTCGTAATCCGGCTTCTGACACCAGTTGTTACGTGCCACCCCCTAGTGGCACCTTTGTTAACTGGATTACGGTGGGGTTACAAAGCACAACACCAATTACTGCTTAAAGAAATAATTAACTTTATTGTGGCCAGAAAATTACACTAATCAGCAAATACAAGCAATTAGGAGCCTTACTCCAGTTTCCTCAAGTCTCTTCCTTGAGCGCTCTTGGCCCTTCCTCTTGTCAACAGATCACAGAAGTTAATCCGTCCTAATGAGTACGGTGGCCTTGACAGAAACTACCTGCTCCTCTCCATTATGTTCACCGACCACAATTACTTACGATCATTTGCTGCAGGCTATTTCGCTGTCCACAAGCTGGAGAAACAATGTCACTGGATTTCGTAACTCGCACAGCACTTCGTCACCACACTTCTGTCGCACAAGATAATAGCTCGCACTAGCTCGTAAAACACAACAACCACAACTGCTAGACAGGTCGCACTTATATAGCAGGCCGGTGACTCAATAAATGCTTCTAGATCCATCCAGGGTTCACGGCTTCTCGAGGTTTCCATCGCTGGTCCAGTCACGAATATTCTGGACTATCCCTTTGTCTTAGTAGCCCTGTTGCATAAGGCGCGCGCAATACAGGAGGCAGGACACAGCCCAGCCCTGGGGCAGTTGTGACTCATGCGGCGAGTGATGACACAAACTCACAGCCGTAACAGCTAGTTGTTTGCTGAGTCAGGCCGGCGGTCACTGGCTGTGCTGTGCATGTCGCGAGGAAAGATACGGCTCGTGACATGAAATAAAGAAAGAGTGATTCCTTGTTTACAATTAAGAGTTTAATGAAACTAGAGTCGGGGTGAAGGTGTCGTCAGAGGTGTAGGAAGGAAAAGGGATAACCTAAGCGCACTCACTTTTGAAATCTGGTCTTGAAGAACTGACGTTGCACCCTCGCGAGGGCACCGTCCCCACGCCGGATGGCGCTCACCATCACTCTGTCTCCAGACCGTCCGTCGGTCTGACTGTCCTGGCTCGTGGGTTTCTTGCTTATTTAAAGTTCCATCTGGGCCATGTGTCGTCAGCGGTATCCTCGTATTTTGCTAATGGTTCGTTTTGATGTGCAATCCTGCCAACTGCAGTCTGCTCGGGCGGGCATCAATTTCACCCGGGAATTCCAGTCAGGTAGCCAGGGTTACCTCAATTCCACCCGGTCCTCCAAGGGACCCAGAAATGAGCTCCTCAACTCCGCCCAGGCTTTTTCCCAATGACGTAAACAAATGTTATAACCCTCCTGCTCGCATACCAAGGGCCGTGTCAAACACCTTATGCAGCGCATGAGTGGAAAAAAATAGAAAACTTGGCAGACTTATGTAAAAGAATATTATGATTAATTTTAAATCACCACCACCAAGTCCGCTCAATCGTTAAATCAGATATAAACATAATACAAAGAGCTAGATATTAATCACTGTTGTTAAATAAAAATATGGACAGGAAATGTAATAAAATAAGAAAAATCAGCATCTTAAAATCACATAAATCTTTACTTCATATCAAACTATAAAAAAAAAACATTAGATGAAACTCTTTTCATTCCCTAACTATTGTGTAAGAAACACACTTCACAAGATCTAATCTACTCATTGTTTGGTTGGCGTACTGCATGAGCTTGTTTTCAATGAATTCTTTTCTCACACGACTATTCTTGTCTTTGCTCGACACCCGCCCGCTGCTGTTAAGTAGAATGTACGTGTCTGTCTGTATCTGATGTAGGCACTTTAAAAAACAAATATATATGGATGAGGTGTTGTACTTTGTGCTTTGAATTTTGAGTGAAAAGCCTCGCAGGCATTAGTTGTTCTCCACAACTCTGCAGACGGTGAGGCCCACAGATGTGGGGTGAACAACGTACCTGGAGCCTCTTCAATGTAGGTTTCCGGAAGGTAATCCGAAAATTCACTAAGTCGCTGGTTGGTGCGAAGGTGTTTGACGTTGACCCGGCCCTTGGTATGCGAGCAGGAGGGTTATGACATTTGTTTACGTCATTGGGGATAACCCCTTTGCCGACCCCTTGTCAAAGCCTGAGTGAAGTTGAGGAACTTATTTTTGGGTCCCTTGGAGGACCGGGTGGAATTGAGGAAAATCGGGCGGAATTGATGTTCGACCGTCTGCTCCGCTTTGCCAATGCTTGCATCACATGTGTGTAGTAACTGCGCTGTATTGCAGGGTCTTTTATTAAGGGATTGGGGTAAATTGGTGTTGAAGGCCTGTTTGATGGATGGGCCATAACGTGACCGCTACAATGAGTACTAAAAATAGTAAATTTAATTACCCACAATTTAATAAACTTACAATTTCGAAACTTGGCGTAATGTTTGTACTGTATAAAATATTTTCTCTGCTGAAGGCTTTAAGGTGAGAAAAACCGAAATTTAGTTCTTTATTGTTTTTGAATAATTACTATGTGGATAACTCAAATACGCTGAAAAAAATTAAAAAAGTCTTAAAAATGTGCATGTTATGACACTTTGTGTATTCATGTTACACTTTCAAAAGACATTCCCACTTTTACCTGGGCTCATTCCTTTGCGGATAATTTCTGAACTACTGGAGATAAATTTTTGAATGTACTGTACTACCATTCCACTTGGTAAAGATCAATTTTTAATTTGTGGCCGTGAAACAGCATTGTAAACAAAAATATTCACCTTGTTGTATTCCGGCTCAATTTTTAACATTTGTCCCAGCAGTTTCCCCTTTCCTATTTATCTCATGGCATAAATGTACCTGATATTGACTTCATAACCATGATCAGTGGACTTCGATGAATTAAAGTTCATCGAAGAAACTAGCACACTTTCGCTTGGATGGTTAAATTGCGAGAAGCGTCCATTTAGATATTTAATATTAAAATTTCGCTTCGCCGCCATGTTGGATTTGTGCAGACCAGACTCTAGGATTAGTGGTTGAAGACATGACTAAAGGGAAGTAGAATAAATAGGAATCTTAAAAGGGCTAAGGAAGATGAAAATAATCCAGATTACGGGGCAGGAAAGTTCTGAGAACCTTCACAGGTAAGAAATTACACTGAAAATATTTAGCTTCAATTTTCTCAGTTGTATACTTTTTGTACTTTGGTACCATTTTTGAGAAAAGTTCTTATGCTAGGCCAGTGAAACTTTTTCTGTGGTTTAATAAGTCCTCTGCGAATGGTAATAGGAAGGGATTTTTCAGTATGTTACGTAAGAATAAAGTTATTAATTTTTTAAAGAAACGTTTTGAAAAAAATATGTGTTTTTAAAAACTTCATTATGAAATGACTATCCAATTTCCGTAAATAATCCTTCCTATTATTACAGAGAAAGGTGCATATAACGATCTATGAAAATTTCATTGTAATTACCAAAATAGGTTTTGAGTAATCTGTACCAAAAAATGAAAATTTAACATGGGCAAGATAGGGAGGTGGTTCTCACCTTAATGCATGCTTACCATACATTCAACATGGCGACCATTAGTGCAATTAAATTATTAAAATCGGTAAATTAGGATGTACAGTAATTTGGCAATTACCATAAGTTTTGATGGAAAGGGAGTCTTTCATAAGAGGAGTCTCGTATAAGACAGAATAGTTGCACAAATCACTTAGATATTATTATAGTGAACAATAGGTTGAGCTGCCATATGGAAAATATATAATATCAAAATCAATAATTCATTATCTACTAACTTTTCCGAGCCTAGACTTAAGAAAAAGTAAGTGTTGCATTAAACATTTAATATATAAGAGGATCAAATTAATTGACTAATTATATTGAAGATGCCAGTCGAGCATACTATAAAACTATAAAATTGATAACTCACAATGAAATGAGAAATTTTAACGAAACTTGTCAAATTCGTAGTCATAAATTAGGGATATAACTTTATACTTCCATAGGGAACACTATTTATAGCTACCATCTTCATTATATGCAATAATAAGATCAAATATTCGGCATATCATAAAAATAAAAGTAGGACAAGTGGTGAGGTAGGTGTGTGCAAAAGACCTGACAAAAGAAAATTATGTGCACCTACATGATTTACTGTATAAGTGCACATTACTTTTCTGAATGTGATATTCGTATATAGTGCAGAGATTTGATCAACCTCATTAGTACTGAATCTCACTGCAAATAAGAACTGAATATAAAAATTGAAATAAGTTCAAAAAGGGTAGGCTACGTGTTTGTTTACTTAGGCATAACATTGGACAGGACACTGACTTATCAACAACATACAGAAAAAACTGCTGCAAAACTAAAAAAGTCGCAATAACCTACTTAGTAGGTTAGCTGGAACATCATGGGGCGGCTGACGCCAGCACACTCAGGACTACCGCTCTGGCTGTCGTGTATTCTCCAGCTGAATATTGTGCAGGTGTGTGGTTGAACAGCTCTCACTGCCAACTCGTAGATATACAACTCCGCCAGGCAATGCGCATCATCTCTGGTACTCTACGTTGCACCCCTACCCAGTGGCTACCTGTACTTTGTAATATCGCTCCACCCCAAATAAGGAGACAGCGCGCTCTTGTTCGCTTGTGGTACAGGATCAAAGAAAATGCTGAGCTTCCTATTCATCAGGATGTCATACGGCTCTCTACAATGAGGTTGAAATCCCGAAAGCCAGCATGCAAAACGGCTATTGATCTTTCGTCCACCGACTTCAACATCCGAAATGCCTGGAGAGATGAATGGCGAAACTCCTCGCCTCGCGGCCTACTTCAAATCAGTGACCCCGCCACAAGACTTGCTGGATTTAATCTTCCTCGGGCAGTTTGGTCAAGGCTCAACAGAATCCGATGTGGTACTGGTCGAACAGGTGCAGCCCTACATCAGTGGGGTTGGATAGATTCCCCCAATGTGACTGTGGTTTGGAAATGCAGACTATCGAGCATATTGTGCAGGAGTGCCCTCTGCATTCATATACCGGCGCCTTGGATGATCTCCACTCAGCAACTCCTGATGCAATTGCGTGGATTACAGACCTTCCTGTCCAGATTTGAAGAGATGGTCCTAATGATGTGAATAGTGTTTATTGTAAATAGTGTATATAATATTCTTTTCTGTCTTGTAAGCATCATACGCTAAATAATCTTATTTATATTTGTTTGTTAATTTCTTTCGTTCATTATTTCTTTCTAAATCTTTCTATATATCAATCAATCCATCTACATCTCTATCAATCTATCAGTCTGTCTATTTATTTATGTATTTATGTATTCCTTGGTCGTTTGGGCCACCTAGAGACTACGATGCTTGTCGTTAAGGTAGACCTATAGTGCCTGCCACTTCTGATGTTTTTGGTGGATTGTGGGCGGCTGCATTCGTGCTGAAACCTTGAGCTTTTCTGTTTACCCAGTATTCTTTATTTTCTTGATGAACTATATCTTACGTTCCTCAGACCATTTATTTATTTATTTATTTATTTATTTATTTATTTATTTATTTATTTATTTGGGGAGCGTGATGGCGCAGTGGCTTAGCTGCTCGTCTTTCACCCGGACGGCCGGGGTTCGAATCCCGGTGACAGCGGGGTGGAATTTTCACATGAAAAATCACGTGGCGTCAGGAAGGGCATCCGGCCTTAAATCCCCGGCCAAAACCAAAATGAGCCTGGTTGGCTCCGGCGACCCCAATTAATTGGGAAAAGCCGAAGAAAGAAAGAAAATTTATTTATTTATTTATTTATTTATTTATTATTTATTTATTTATTTAAACAACCGTAATATTAAGAAATGTTTCTCTACGGAATTACCAACAAGTAAAATGGCACAATATGGCTTCCGAGATTGTTTTTTATTTTTATTTTTTATTATTTCAAAGACATTAACAATCCATAATTCTCAAACTCGAAATCAATGTACCACAGAAGGTCATGTAGTTAGTGATGAACGAGAGAACCCCACTAACGTAATTCAGGTGAGAACCCTGGCTGACTGAGGAGATGCATCGATTGGACATCCATCGCTCGAAATCCCGGCGTTATCAGCTATCATCTTGAGTTTAGTGTAGTCCTTTCAGGGCTATTTATTCCTTAATCGATTTAAAGGAACGCCCGGATAAACCCGTATTTTAACGCCGCATCGTTGACCTAAGAGTTAAAGTTACATGCACTATTGCATATACCTTGACAGATTTCACACGCCCGTGAATGATGGCGATGTTCCGAACCCTTAAATGAAGACAAAACACAATGACACAGATTATATCAATAACAAAAATTGGTTTTGAGAAATGCAGTTAAATTTTGAAAATTGTTGTGACTGCCATGTTGTTTTTTGCTAGTTACTATCGCTAAAATCATATCTGTGAACTTTTTATAGTCTTCTATTTTAGAAAAAAGTTCACGTTTACGGGTTCAATAGGTTCGGAGAAACGGCATCTAAATTTTGAAAATTGTCGTTGCCACCATGTTATATCATTATATTCACGGGTTAGAAAAGTAGATATCAGTGGATGTTTATTAAATTCATCTACCCTGTTAGTAATGTTCCAAAAAATAGCTGTAAATGGTGCCGAGAAAGAGCAATTGAATTTCGAAAATTCGTGCCGCTACAATGTTGGTTTCGTGCATTTCACTCCTTTGAATGTCACGATTCTGACTTTTCCTATCATGGTAAAATATTTCAGGCCTCAAGGCGTAATAACTTTGGAATTTTGAACAGCCACCATCATAAATTCATGAATTTAGTGAATTTGCTTTATGGTGCAAAATTTCAAGCTGATTTCCCCAATAGGGTAATATATATTAATTACTGGTAAAATTATTTGTGCAGCCACCATGTTGGATTGGTGACGGTTTAGACGATTTGAAAGGCGAGGTGGATGCATCCGAAAATGGAACTAACTTACTACTAAAAATCATTATTTACCGTCCAGTGAATCATTTGGATAGCGGACACTCATACGTATAGTATACACACATGGACAACATTCTATCTCATAAATGTATATTTTATATAAAAATAGGCTAAAGAAACATCTCACTAACGCCATTCATGCATTGAATATAGCATGGTCCCTAAACATAGAACCCACTAGAGTAGACATGAGATCTAAATAAGGTATCTTCCCTGACTGGTTTGGGTAGCTGTTATTTGGAGATGAGGGATTTGAATCTTTACATTGATAGCGTCTATACTGAGTTCAGAATTTCCTCAGGTTTTTCACACTCATTTAATGAAATATGCTAGGATGGCACCTTAATTTAAGTCCCAGGATGCCTACTCTAATTCTGGACTCATATTATTCAACTTCATACGCCATCACAATGGCGAGGGTATCAGACATAGTCCACACACACAAGAGCAGGAGGACAATGTCCCAAGTACCCAAATGGAACAACATGTACGCGAAGAAGAGTACACCACCCTACTACCTACAGTAGTTTACTTTGCGTAATGATCGAGGTGTTATGAATCGTGTTAATGCCCCTTATTATATTACCGTCACGCACAGTTTTCCTAACCTTGTTTAGCGAATCAGTGTTCCAGTGTGCTTGTATACATCATCTAGTTATCGCATCACTCTAACCTCAATACGTGCAGTGTGGAGCTATGCAAAGTGGCCCCTAGTACACCATCACTCAAACAATACTGCAATTGCTCTCACTATTGACACAAGTAGCCAGTCCACACGGCCGCAGCTGGCAAATATTAATATACAAACATTATTGATGACATTGTAAACAAATATAGGCCACAGCCCGAAAGAATTACCTTGGCACTCTCATAAAATAGACAAAATTTATAAAAATTATTCTGACTTTATGCATCCAACTCAGCAAAGAACAAAAGCGTTTCTAATATATATTTCATAACTAGCAATAGTGCCCGGCTTCGTCCGGTGGATTTGTTTGTTTTATGGATGATAATGATTACTACTACAGAACTGGCACATAATACTTAAATTAACAGAAACAAATTGTTTTTTAAATATAACTTTTTGTGGTGGTGGTAGTGGTGGTGGGGGTGATAAGTAGCACAGTATAATGGACGTAAAATTCAGGTCATTTTTCCGTAATGATAATGACAATAATGAATAGGGAAACGGCTATTTACTAACTACAGTACTGACACTCCCTTTATGGGAAAGATTAGGGCAGATATTTTCTCCAACACATGTAATTTACAAACGAATTGAAAATTATGATCAGAAAGAGGAGTATGTGACATAAAGGACAGTGCCTATGGCCTATATCTCATTGGCTGTTAGAAAAGTAGAGATCAATAGTGTCGTCTTTTGTCACATAGTGCCATAGGAAAATAATCAGAGCACTTTGGAAAACTTCGGCTGTCCCGAGCTCCTGAAGTAGCAATAGTGTCATTTATCGCCATACACCGCTCAAGGATAAGGATAAGGATCTTAATAAATAAAAGTAAATGTGAAAGCACCAACGCTTATTGCAGCTGATTACCTCTATGTACTGCACCAACACCATCGCACTTATTCAGAGGCATAATATTTTATTGATGATAACTGTTTTACGGGGCTTAAAAAATAATCTTGCAATAATTACTCCCAGTGACTCCATTTTATAAGCAGCGCAAATTGTAAATATGTTCGCAATTCTGGTAGGGGTGACGTGATGCAGCTCGCATTGCCAGCCAACAATTGACTTATTAAAATATTCTTAAAGTTACAATATACGGACATGTATGGTTTTAGGACCTTAAAACGTAGTTTTCAAGTTCATTTTGTCTGTTGTTCTAAATGTAGGGAAGGAGAGAGTTGTTCAAAATATCAAGTGGACAGTGTTACCCGCAGGGTTCCAAAGAGTAAGTACATTACGTTTGGTTAAGATCGGTGAAACGATGTAGACTTGTGCCAAAGGGCCTAAATGCAGGGAATGGAGTGGTTGGTCCGAAATTTCATGTAAACAGTGTTTCTCGCAGGGTTCCAAATATTAAGTATACAAATTTTGTTTCAGATCAGTGAAACGGTGTAGATTTGTATAAATAACAGACAGGCAAACCAACATTGAGCTTTATACCGTATATACACATGCTAGTGCAACAATCATAATAACGCAGGTTATCACAAACATTCTACACACACAACCATGTACACGGGACAACATGGCCACGATGTGTAAGCCCCGCAAATGAAATAACAACTGTCTACACATGAAAACTGCAAAACGGTGATAGGAGGATGTAGGAATGTTTGCCACTATTTTTCTCTGACAGGATAGCATTACATTACAATTTGCTAATTTGCTGATTTACTGTACATACGATAGCATAGAGATCCCATGTGTCCTTTAGCAAATTTTACCGGACTATCATGATACAGAGTAAATCGTTTTTGCCTAGTGACAACATGTCCATCTATGGTGCGGCGTTGACTATCATGATACAGTGTTAGTCGTTGTCGCCTAGCGACAATATGTCCGTCAAGTTATTAGATCGGTGAAACAGTGTAGATTTGTGAAAAAGGGCCTAAATGCTGGGAATGGAGTGGTCTGTCAGAAATTTAACATAGCCTAGACTATTCCTCTTGAATCAGGCTATCATATACTACAAGAATTTTTCTAATCCGACTGGTAGTTCCAGAGATTAGCGCGTTTAAACACATAAACACACAAACTCTTCAGCCTTATTATATTAGTATAGATAACAAATTATATAGGTAAGAACATAATCTCTCAAGAAAGTACTAACTGTTTAAGGTTTTTATACCAACGTTTAAGAAAGCAATACGCAAATTAACCATAATGTTAATATTGGTGATTATACGATAGGCCTACACTTCAAGCAAAAACTGCACCAGAAATACTAATATTAATTATAATATTAACAATAACAATAATAACATGAGTCGGTTGCAACAGGCAACTCTTACGGCTGCATGTTTCTAAGCAACCGTGCCATATTCAGTATTCAAATGCCTGTCAGGAATGCAACTTTTACTGGGATTTTACGATGAAGGACGTCTCTCAGATAGTAAATACACGAATGAACAATTCGTTCATTTTATGTCCAAATACCCCGATTCCTTTGGACAATATCAAATACACAGAAAAAAGTATTTTCAAACAATTATAAGAAAGTAGTTCGGTGAAGAACTACGATAGGTTATTTTCATATTCAACATTTTTCTGGTCCTTCACATCACAAAACAGATTATTCATGCGATATAGTCTAGTAAATGGCTTTTGGTTTATGACCTGCACTGTGATCAAATTTATAAGCTAACGATTCCAAACTCGTAACTCAATATCCAACCATAGCAGCCATTTTAAAATATAGGCAAATAAATAAAATTTTAAGAGAGAGAGAAAGAGTAAAATGGCATCATTAGGATGCTTGAGTGTACTCCGCTTCAAAACGAAGCTACCTAAAAATACCTCTCTTCACATGGTGAAACGATACCTGAAACTATAATAAATGAAACACTAAAGGAATATGAACCACCATATTTAATTCGTTATAGCAGTATCTACATTCCAAGTGACCCGTTAAATAGAACATTGATAAGAGATGCTTATGTTTTAGAAATATCATTCGTATAATTCTTAATTTACGATAACTACACTGGACATTTGGGGTATATTACCCAAATATTTTGCCTACTATAACTACAATCATCACTACCACCATGCGATCAGTATTGCGCACAAGAATATCCAACTCACACTACCGGTTATGAACACTCCCGTATAGATTGTACACATATGTAATGAGCAGGAAGCGGGTCTTAGTACGTGTGCAATGAAGTTAGAACGCACCGTACTATAGGGCACGTGGAAGCTCCTCCTGTGATCTTCGGTGTACCAATGAACACATGTGACGTACAGTGGATAAATGGACTGATCGCACGGTTCGTCGTATGTTGTGGACGGGCTGGCAGTTCATAGGACGTGTATCATCTCAACTCCTTGCAATACTAATCTGATAGCACTGTTTACGTACTAAAACCCCGCACCCTGGCATTGAGCCACAGGATTTTATTATTGGGAAACACGTACGCATGGCATCTATAAATTATCAAAATGAGCTAGAGATTTCTGTGATAGATTATTATTCTTAATCCTTGAATTTATTACTTCATGATATAATAGCACAATTAACGCAAAATGTAGTGGTAGAGGAGTACAGTACAAAAACATTCACGACCATTATTCACAGTAGGCCCTAATATGACACTGACTTTACTGCGAAGTGGCCGTCTTGAAATTATAAAATATACAAACAAATAATTCTATATATTTTGAAGATACAATATCTCAAATATCCATTAATGTAGAACCATATATGGGCTTTGTACTTTTCTAATGTTTGAACCAATATCTTCTGTAAAAGAAGCGGAATTACAACTAGACTCAATAAATGGGGAGTCTTATGTATTAATGAATGATTCAAAGTGCTTTCAATTACAACAAAGAAATCAGTGATTATGTAGATCTTTGTAAGTCGCGTCTATGATCAAGTCACAAGAACAGCGACTCCATGATAGCCACTGGGCGTCTTCTTAAGAACTGAATATCATTAACTCACGATATAATAACACAACTACTGCGTTATTTGGTGAGTGAGAAGTACTATATAAAATACCCCGCTATCAATAATCATACTAATATCACACAGAATATACTGCGCGGCAGCCATTTTGAAATTATAAAATATAGAAACAAATAAGTCTATATATTTTATATAGACTATCTCAAATTAGCATTAATGCAGACCTGTATAAGGGCTTTGCCTGCCATATATAGCTGAGCATACTGTAAAAACTTTAGAATCAATAAGTCAGGATCCAATTACGCAATTAACTCTCAATTTTATAAGAGGGGAAAAATATTTAAGATACTTTGCTTGCATTAGTCATAAGACTAATTACACTGCATATATCACGTAGCTGCTATCTTAAATATGTTGGACATTAATATCTACAATCCATGATTTATTAAAGTTACAATCATGAAATGCAGCGAATGTGTAGTGTCACATAAAAGGCTTTCTCTGCAGAAGGCTTTCTCTAATGTTTCAATCAAAATCTGGATGCAAAAGCAGAATTACAACGAAACGTAGTAGACGGGGAGTCTTATGTAGGGTACAACTCTTAACGTTGATCACAAGAGCATTCGATGTTATAGTCATTGATGAGAACAAGGAGTGATAACTATTCCCAAACATTTAGGAGAAAGTAGGCTACATGTTCTTTGCTGAAGATCTAGTTCTGAACCTTGATCGCTCTGAATGCAAGACCAGAATTACAACGAAACTTAGTAAACGAGGTGTCTGTAGGCCTATATGTTACAACTTTTTGGCAGTGTTTCACACCAAAGATGCACTCTGCGCCGAGGTCAAAAGTGGCATGTGTGCCTGCACTCTGATGATACGAGTTTTCACAGCTACATGGAACGTGTCACTTGCATCATCTTATCTCCTCATATTCTGAAATCAGTTCGTTCAGTACATTTGGGTTTGAATGATGAATGAATCACCCAACTATTCAGTTCGTTCTGACTGATATAGGCAAAAGAAGAAAGAGACGAAGACAACAAAGAATTAATCGTTTATGGTCACATCCACACTGAAATAATGCTCAAGAACATAGCCCTGTTGTCGTTTCTCAACAATTGGGAATGGCTGCGTGGCTCAGTGGTAACGTTCTCGCCTGCTGTTCCCAAGGTTGCAGGATTGAATCCTGGTGCAGTCAGAGTGCGCAAATCCGAGGGAGCCGTGTCAGTAGAATTACTGGCACGTTGAAGATCTCCTTCGGGGCAAAGTTCCAGCATCCCAGTGTTTCTAAAAGTCGTAGTAGTTAAAAGGGACGTAAAATCATAATAATAATAATTATTATTATTTCTCAACAATTAGTGGACCACATAGTCAATTTATATTCCTATTATAAAATGGAAAATTCCACTTTTAACGAGTTGTTGGATCTCATGAATCCATCGCTGAGTCAATCTATTGATCACTTGATTTACTCAGACGTACTACAGTATTCTATCCCTTCGAAATGGACGAACTGGGCAATGTTTTGATATAAACTAGCTTACTGGTCTTCAAGCCGCACTTGCAAGTCACACTTGCATCTTCGGTCTGTAAGCTTTCATTCGATTAGGCCTATATGGTCCACCAAGACGCATGCAACCTGCAACTTTCCACTTAAGTATGAACATCTCATTATCGTTCATCACAAAAACACCGGGTGAGTAAGCCGTGGTCGTTAAGGATTGGCTGGAGGCAGTCGCTCACATTTGGGAGGCGAGGAGGTTAGGATCCCCCCTCTGGCAACCTTGAAGGTGGTCTTCTGTGGTTTCCCATCTTCCTTCCTTCCAGTGTTGGTCCCTAACTATAGGCCACAGCCACTACCTTCCAATTCCTCGTCCTTACATTCACACTTTCCTCCCCCAGATAACACTCCACACGCGACGGTACTTGTAGCTCAACCCATGGGTGTCCGCATAAAAGCACCTACTAACTCTGGCGAGCCGAACATGTCCTTGGATACTCCCGGCGCTAAAAGACATACCCAAAAAAGAAAGATACGAGCCTTACAATAGTCGCATATGATCTGTAACATCTGACATGTTATCCTACTCGTATACTACACAGCTTGGACATTCTTAAAATGTTAATTTACACTCCATTTTCATACTGGTACTATGATGAATGTATAGATTGAATTGGAGATATGCTACAGTCATATTTGTGGCGCAGCGGTCAAGCTGTTAGTCTCTCACCAAGGTAGACCGGGTTTGATTCCCGGTCAATACATGTGAGATTTTCGAATTGAAAAGCTATGCCCTGTGGTTCGCATTCCACGTAAAAGGGAGGTACCGTGGATCATGATTGTGAGATTAACGGACACGCAAAACTACAAGCTTCCTTCCTTCCTTTTACATTAATAATTCATAATAAGAAAGTGACACACAACGTCGACATTACTCTCAAATACTGTGAGCACATTCCTCAGTAACTATAACATTCATTATTCTCAAGGCTCTCATACAGTTCGTCGTAAACAATCAAAACATGGCTTCCTACAATCATGAAATGACCTAGTCTCACATATGATGAAAATACAGCTTTTATTCGACTCATATAACAACATTCTGTTATGCATTTAATATTTGACTACTCACCCACAGCTTGACAATAATGCCGCTTTCTTAAATGTCATTTGTCGTCTTTGTCCTACCCCATGTCATATTCAACCTTGAACGTGAAGCTTCATAATCTGTTCAATGACAAATGAAAGTCGGTGAAACATTTGCCACTATGCTCGTCAAACCAGTGCCTGCTAAATGCACTGCCTGCTGTATTGCCATAACATTCTCGCGCTACAGAGCACACACTGCCTTGTTTCCAATACACACATTTTCAATTGTACATCCAGCTGGCAGTGCGTCTTCACTTCCGTCCGATCCACTTCCGTTCGATCCACTTCCGCCCGATTCACTTCCGTCCCCAATTTTCAAAATCACTCCCACAAAACTATCCAGCAACCAAGCGGAAAGATGTTACACATCAAAAATCACAAGAACTCTCATTTATACTGCTAAATAAGGGCAAAGAGTGATAACTATTTGGATTGCAGCCAATGGCCATAGCGGAGCATATTAATTGAACACCCGTCAAGTTGAATTTCAAGTACTATAGTTCCAACTTTGACTTCCAGAGATCCCACTGTCACTGGCACCTAGTGGCGATAGATGGATCTTGATAGAGCGTTTCTGACCATATAACCTACAAATTGAGCTACACACTACCTATTGTAGTGGTAGTTTCTTTTACATGCCATAATCTATGACATGGGTCCGCCGGATTTACTTCCCCTCCGAAGGAAAACATACTGAAGGATTTTAACGCTCTTAAAAATCCGACGACTTCGACCGGGTATGAACCTGCAATCTTGGGCATAGCAGTTCATATTACTACCAACTACGTCACCGAAGCCGTGATGAAGAGTGATAACTATGCCCACACATTTGAGAGAAAGATGGCCCTATGTTTTTTACTGAACATCTTGTTTTAAGTCTGACCGATCACTTTGACTCGATACACCTGACAACTTTGTTACATGGTGATCATGATCATGATGACGACTATTGATTTGAAGAGCCTAACGTGGAGCTTATAGGCCCAAGAGTGAGCATGTATGAATCAAAGTAATTGATCTTCCTGGCTATTCACAGACCTTGCTGATTTGTCAACAGAGTGCAGCTGGTTTCATGCATATTGATTTTTAGCCTACTTTTCACATTTTGCAAAAATGAGGAAAAAGTAGACTTATGAGATCGATCCGGGAAAATGTGTGTCTGTCTGTCTGTCTGTCTGGCTGTGTGTGTTCCCCCCCCCCCCCCCTATCAACTCCTAAACGGCTGCAGCAATCAAAACCAAATTTAGTATGAGTAAAGATGTGCACCGGAATATCTCACGTCCATATTTGAAAATGATGTCAGTGCTACCAACTGCTGAAAAAACGCACTAGAAATTTGAGCTTCATGTTGGATATCTCTCAAGGTATGCATAGGAGCTATTCCAAAATTGGTACACATGCAGATAATACTATTTCAGTTTAATTTTCAGGAGGCCAACAATGACAGTGTTGCCAAAATAATTTTTAGCCTTCTGATGGGTCCAATGTTTAAATGCATGTAACTTCTACACTATCAATTGTATTTCAACCAAATTTTGTATGTAATATCTGTACATAAACAGATATGATTGAGCGTATTCTTAAGAGCCACTAGGGCTGCCAACTGTTAATAATTGCTCTCTCTATTTTTTTTATCCAAATACCAATATATCAGAAAGTATGCAAGCCAACAGCTTTAAACTATGCACACGTATATTCTGACATTTTAGATTAATTTTGAGTAACTTATATACGTCAGTTCTACCAACATGATTATAAGCCTGCTGATAGTACCAATTTTTAAATACATGTAACTTCTATACTATCAGTTGGATTACAACCAAATTTCGTATGTGCTATGTGTACCATAACAGAATATCTGTAAGTATTGTTAAGAGCAATCCGGGCTGCCAACTGTTAATAAATGCTGTCTATATTTTTTTTTACCCTAATATCAATATATCAGAAAGTATGCAAGCCAACAGCTCTATACTTTGCACACGTATAGCACCTGACATTGTAGATTAATTTGGAGCAATTAATACAAGGCAGTGCTGCCAACATGATTCTATGCCTGCTGATATGTCCAATTTTAAAATACATGTAACTCCTATACTAACAAATGGATTTCATCCAAAATTGGCACAACAAGATATCATAATATTTCAGATTATTTCTGACCAGCACACGCATGGTATTGTTGGCAACATGCTTTTACGCGTGCTGATAGATCCAGTGTCTAACTGCATGTAACGTCCATTGGACTTCAACCTAATTTTGTATTCTGTACCTTAAGAGATGGAACTAGGAATATATTCAGTCACCAGGGCTGCCAACTGTAGTGCTCTATTAGGCTAAATTATACCAGGTATATTTTGAACTAATTTGATATTTCGATATTACCAACTTAATTTTGTCATTATTCTAGATAAGTTCATATACTGTAGAATAATCATTGGCATGAAAAGTAGGCTGTATAGTTCTTCACGGAACTTCTTGTTTTTAAACGAATTTACCCTCTAGGGTGGTGACTCCCACGGACTCAGCAAGGGAACTCACCTCTACCGCCCCTACGGGCAGTGCCCTAGAGCTGGGAACATCTGATCCGAGTGGATACAACTGGGGAGGTGTTACCATCACCGCGCCCAGGTGGCCTCACCTGCAAAGCGAAGAGGGACTTCCTGAGGGAAGGGAGGGGAAGATTAGGAGAGATAGGCAAGGAAGAGGGAAGGAGACGGCCGTGGCCTTTTTCTACGGAGGCGACTTCATATTGATTATACATATTTTAAATATTTCCAGATTGTGTCCTAAATCTGCATTGTCGTATAATGTGACGGATAAGTGTGATAATTTCTTCATTCTTAGGTGGTTGAATGCCATCAATTCGCGATATCTCTAGTGAAGTACCGTATGATTTCTCTATTTACAGTTGTTCCCGTTCTGCGTCTTCAGCTGGGCTCAAACCTCAACCCCGATGACATAGAAGAAGGGGATGATGTGTACTTCGAATGTAAGGTGAACGCGAATCCTGTGGCTTACAAGGTCGTCTGGAGGCATAACGTGAGTTCTATATTCATTATATTACCTGACACCTCTAAAACGAAAAGAAAGTTCTTCCATGCTGCTTGTTATCATAATCCCCAATATATTTCCGAACCATATATTCTGTCGGGCAGAAATATTGCAATTACTGAACAATTACCAAAATGCTTTCAAACATGGCGTTATAGTAATCACCTTTGTCATATAGGCTACCAATTACATAGCCTATACCACCAGAGGGTAGTTACAAGTATTTTGAGTTTATGGAGATCTTAAATGTGAACTTTCTCCTATTACATAAAATATTCTCTCTCTAGTACGTAGGATAGAGCCTAAACCTCTGAATCTTCTCTTGGATTTCAGCTCGAATGAGTTACTTTACCTAGCATTGACAATCTCACCCGGGATTACAAATTACTTGTGTCTACACATGAAATCTGAAAGCATGCAGTGGTTCTCAGTACCGGTTGCAGATTAGTTTATTAATACTGTACTCCAAGTCAGCATTTCCAAAGCTGTGGGCCATCAGTAGTTCAGTAGATTATCGGCAAGTCAGCAATGTGTAGAAGATAGAAAATCAAGGGAATGGAGAAAGTGAATAGGTTAAAAACGAAAGATAAATTATAAGTTGCCTTGCTGTGAACTATACAACATTATTAGCGCATCTGAATGGTGTCAATCCTATAAATAGCAGCCATGCACTCAACTTGAATAAGGTAAAAAAAATGCTATAACTTGAGCCAAATACAAAGTTAACCCAGTATATATAGTGTAAATACAGTATAATTAAGCGCATTTTTACAAAGAACCTACATTACTTTCTGAGAGAATTCATACCTCTTAAAATTGTGCGTCTGCTACATTTTAGTTGCTCCTACCTGGCAATCTACGCCCCTTCGTTTCTTTCATACCAACCTTACCTTCGTTTTTAAAATGCTAATTTTCAAACCAAACACCCTAAATTTATGTTCAAATTCTGTTGGACTGAATGGCGAGGACAGTTGAGGGGGCTCATACACCGCCAGTGGGAATTTTCGCATACAGTTACCAATCATATCATAGCTTCACTAATATGTAACATAGAGTTATGAAAACTGTCATATGTATAGTATATACTGAACCCTTTTAACCTCTGATGGTTAAATGATTCGATGTTTTATTTCTTCAATTAATAAATACTTCTACAAGCATCATGAAAATAGCCAGACGGAGATGAGGAAATTTCAAGCAGTTGCTGGAGACAGGGGGGACATACCTGAAGCTGTTTGACAAAAGGCTAAATACTTAGGATTGTGAAAAGAATGACCATAGCTATGATTCAGAAGGACAGGTGGTGGCCGCCTCAAAATAGAAGCGACGCGCAGTGAGACATGCTGCTGGTATGTTCATTGTAATATTCGCGCCTAGAAGAAATATGATGCAGTAACGTGAGTGGCTGATGAGCATGCTAGACACTCCTACTAAGCCAAGGTCTGATAAAAACCGCCAAGTTACAGAAAATGTGGGAACCAATGAGAGAAGAATGCCTATTTAGCGCGGCAGGTCTAGCGTGGGCACGCTCGGCTAGCATTCACGCGGGAGATCGCCTAGACAACATCTCTACGATCGATTCTAGGATTAATGGGCATATTCTTGACCTGCGCTATTTTTCGAGTTCAGTGATATTTATTTCATTCCTGTATCACTATTATTTTGTGAAATTTTTATCTAATTTCCCCCTCTATCTACACCTAGGGCTGGTTCATTTATAAGTGGTGTGAAGAGCCAAGACATGGCTTACTATTACTCTGTGCGTCGACGGACGTAGGCCTATTTACTTGTTTTCGTCTGAGGACGGGAGAACTATTACTTTGTGCGTCTACGGACATAGACTTTGATTTTGTGTGTCGTGGACACAGGTTTTTATACTTTGCGCGTCTAAGGACGTTGACAGTTATACTTTGCGTGTCATGAAGGACACAGAAATTATTATTAAAAGTGTTAAATTCAGTGTTAGATAGTCACAGTACTATATTTGTAGGGACAGTATCTTCGATAATTCGCCAACAAACTGTTTTGGGGAAAGAAGTACCCGAACGGCGAATTTAGTAGTCAGACATCAAGTGTATAATAATTTAATTTTTGAATCAGCACGAGAGATGACATCATTGACCATGGAGGAAGCCTGGAAATATCAAGACTCCATCAAGATGGTTGAGATGAGATAAGAAGGATCCAGTTGGGAGATGGCTGCGGATGTTCTTTGACGGGTGGCTGACTGAGGATGAGTACTGAATAATATTTATTATTATCTGATAAATTAACTTATGGTGTATGGGACATATTTTGTTTTGTAAATAATTTGCTTGTGTGATTAACGTAGTCTATTTAGTTTTGGTCTGACACACCTTTTGCATGGAAACAGCTCGCATATATTATTAGTAGAAGGTTCTTTTCTTGTTTGTTGTTGTAACTAACGTAGCTATGTGGACGACCGTGTTTGCATATGTTACGCGATGCGGTTAAAAACGTCTCTCGGAGATATGTTGTGTTTCAGAAGTAGGACTGATGTAAAATAATTATACAGTAGATTGGAGGGTAATTAATTTCTGTTGTTTTATTATTGATCAGATTCAATGAGATTATTGCCTTTGGAGCAATGTGATTTGTGACGAAGAGCAGTCAGCTCTATCGTAGGGTTTAATATTTTTTTTAATTGTGCGAGCATCCATTCAGCCGATCTGTGTGATAAAACGTAATGTCATTCCCATATGTGTGTGTGTGAGTGTGTGTATTTGTGTCATTACACGCGGGAATTTCAGCGTAGACTGATTTCTGGCAGCTTGATGACAAATCCATATTGTGACCTCGCGAGGGCAATTCTGGATATTTTGATTAATGTCTGACCATATGTTGAAGTGGTTGAGTTTGTTGCTGTTGATTCCTTGAGATAACGGCACAGCTGGTCAGGTATTTATACACACTGGAGTGGGACAATGACAGGTGATTGAGGAAGAGGGGAGATGTTTCACAAGACGGACTGAAGGTTGCCAGCCAGGTCATTAGTGGAGAGTGCCTGTGTGGCTCAGTAATAACTTGAAATACAGAACTAAGAACTGATCAATGATAAAAATTGTTTAAATAAATGGGAGTTGCCTACGAATCACGATAATCTCCGAAGCGTTAGCTTAACATGCAGTTTTGTTCATATAAAGTAATGTCAGCCAGTCAGGCTTTTGTTGTTGTTGGTTTATTCCATGTTTATATTTCATTCAGTGACCCGTGAGTCACGTGCTATGCTGTATTTCCTTGTTTGTGTTGAGCAATTTGGCCAGTGTTGGCAGCTCATAGTCAAGTGCGTCTTCGCGCTAATGAGGGTCCCGAGAGAGATTCCTGTAAATAGTAGATTTAGTGCGTGTGTCAGCATTACGTGTAAGGGTTTTTATTAATGTCATGTTCCATATCCATAAACGTTGATTTACGAGATGATTGATCGTAAGCATCGTGGCTGTTAACCCGTTGTAAACGAACAGTCATCCAAAGTACTCATTCCTCGTAGTTAGTCATTACGCGCACATAAAACCCAAATTGCAAGGTAGTGGAACCAGGATCCACATTTTAAATAAAAGGGGAGATCCGTCTGACTCCTCAAATTTTTAGATATTCCGATCATGGAAAATTCAGGGAGGATTTGTTTTATATTTTCTTATTGTTGTTTATTTCTTTTTATGCACTATTAGTCATTAAATCTTGTTATTATTTTACATCGTGTCACCTTTCTTTCTTGATTTATAGTTTATATCCTATGACCCTTACCTCAGTAGAGCATGTTGTTTGGCGAACGTAAACATCACATAGGAACTGAGCGCGACCCCTTGATTAAGATTTCTTACATTAAACACTGCTTTTCTGAAGGGTTCAATACATAGAGCTTTCATCTAATTTAGAGAGAGGAGCAGTATATAGAGTATTTCGTGATATATTGAAAGGATAATATTCGTGATATTTTAAACCCCGTGAATCACAAAAAACACGATTTAACCAGAAATACCAGTCTGAATAGAATGACTTTTAGCCTACTTTTCACATTTTGCAAAAATGAGGAAAAAGTAGACTTATGAGATCGGGCAAATGTGTGTATGTCTGTCTGTCTGTCTGTCTGTCCTTCTGTCTGTCTGTCTGTCTGTCTGTCTGTCTGTCTGTGTGTGTGTGTCCCCCCCCCCTATCAACTCCTAAACGGCTGCAGCAATCAAAACAAAATTTGGTGGGAGTAAAGATCTATACCTGAATATCTCACGGCCATATTTGAAAATGATGTCAGTGCTACCAACTGCGGAAAAATCGCAATTGAAATTTGAACTCCATGTTGGATATCTTGGAAGGTATACATGGGAGCTATTTCAAAATTGGCACACGTATAGATAACAATATTGCAGTTTAATTTCCAGGAGGCCATTCATGGCAGTGTTGCAAAAATGATTATAAGCCTGCTGATAGTTCCAAATTTTAAATGCATATGACTTCTACACTATCAATTGGATTTCAACCAAATTTCGTATGTGGTATGTGTACATAAACAGATATGACTGAGCGTATTCTTAAGAGCCACCAGGGCTGCCAACTGTTAATAAATGCTCTCAATTTATTTTTCCAAATACCATTATATCAGAAAGTATGCAAGCCGTCAGCTTTAAACTATGCACACGTATAGTACCTGGCATTCTAGATTAATTTGGAGTATCTTATATACGTAGTGCTACCAACATGATTATAAGCCTGCTGAGAGTTCCAACTTTAAATACATGTAACTTCTATACTATCATTTGGATTTCAACCAAATTTCGTGTGTGCTAAGTGTACCATAACAGATATGACTATGCCGATTCTTAAGAGTAACCAGGGCTGCCAACTGTTCATAAATACTGTGTTTATTTTTGTTACCCTAATATCAATATATCAGAAAGTATACAAGCCAATAGCTCTAAACTTTGCACACGTATAGGACCTGGCATTCTAGATTAATTTGGAGTAACTAATATAGGCCTACGCCAGTGCTGCCAACATAATTCTAAGCCTGCTGATAGGTCCAATTTTAAAATACAAGTTACTTCTATACTAACAAATGGATTTCATCCAAAATTGGTACAACACGAGATCATAATATTTCAGATTATTTCTGTCCAACACATAGGCCTACATGACATTTTTGCCAATATAATTTTCCGCGCGCTGATAAATCCAAGGTCTAACTGCATGTAACGTGCATGCTATCCATTGGACTTCAACCAAATTTTGTATTCTGTACCTTATGAGATGCAACTAACAATAGCCTATATTCAGTCACCAGGGCTGCCAACTGTACTGCTCTATTAGGCTACATTATATAAGGTATATTTCGAACTAATTAGGAATTTCGATATTACCAACTTAATTTCGTCATTATTCTAGATAGGTCTATATAGATTGGCAAGAATCTTAAATTTCAAGAAAAGTAGGCTCTTTAGTTCGTCACGGAACTTCTTGTTTTTCATGTAAAGTAAACGCATAAATAGCGAGGATGAACCACCATGAATGTTATATTGTAAATAGTATATTTAAAAAAATATATTAAATTTGTCTTTCAAAAATGAACAGTTTTGTGTTTAATTTTCCAAGTATATTTCAATTATTTTTATGATAGTTTCATAAATGAGGTTCATCCTCTAGGGATCATATGTTGGAATGTATCTGCCGAGTTTCATCCAGTTTCATCACATAGTTCACGAGATATTGTGTTCTTCCTACCAAAAAAGCAACCTTTCGGGTAAACAGCTTTGAATATTAAACACTCCATTGACAGATAAGCGCATGGTCTCACGTAAAGCGCCATATCTCTGCTAAACGCTGAATTTACATATAAAACGTAACAGCTATATTGAGAAAGGTATTGTCTTTCATTTAAACGTAAAAGAAAAAAACTTAAATTTTGACAACCGGCGGTGTATGAGCCCCCTTAAGCGTGGTCCTTCAAAATAACACAGCGGCTTCAACCCCGGCTACGTCCGATGGTAATTAAGGTTGTTAAATGTGACAACCTGATTTCAGTAGTTAGCTGGTACGCTAGGATCTTCTCCAAACGTAAAATTCCAGCATTCTAGCGTTTCTAAAGTCACGGTTATTAAACGGGACGTTAAACCCACTTATTATTATCATCATATATATATCTATATCTATGCTAATATAATAAAGCTGAAGAGTTTGTGTGTTTGTGTGTTTATGTGTTTAAACGCGCTAATCTCTGGAACTACCAGTCCGATTCAAAAAATTCTTTTTTCATATGATAGCCTCATTCAAGACAAATAGGTTAGGCTATGTAGCATTAGTCTACACCTCTCAGGTAACCTTCAAGATTGATTTTTGTTCAGTAAGACGGTAGAACAACAGCTCCCGAACAGCTCTATCCGCATGCGCTGGCGTTATGGTTAGTGATACGTACACCGTTTCACCTATCTGAACCAAAATTTGTATACTTACCCTTTGGAACCCTGCGAGAAACACTGCCTACATGAAATTTATAACAGGCCAGTCTATTCCCTGCATTTAGGCCCTTTGGGACAAATCCACACCCTTTCACCAATCTGAACCAAAAGTTGTATACTTACCCTTTGGAACCCTGCGATTAACATTGTTTACATGAAATTTCGGACAGACCACTCCATTCCCTGCATTTAGGCCCTTTGGCACACATCCACACCGTTTCACCGATCTGAACGGCAATTTGTATACTTACCCTTTGAAACCCTGCGAGTAACACTGTCTGCATGAAATTTTGGACAGACCCCTCCATTCCCTGCATTTAGGCCCTTCATAAAAAATCTACACCATTTCTCTTAATTGCACCAAATTTTACATATACTTAGAAACCCTGCTGGTAACACTGTTCACTTGATATTTTGCACAACGCTCCCCATTCCCTACATTTAGAATAACAGACAAAATGAACTTGAAAACCACGTATTAATGCCCTAGAACCATTCATGTCCGAAGTAGTGTAACTGTAAGAGTATTTTAATAACTCTGTTGTTGACGGGCAGTTCGGGCTGCATCACGTCACCCCTACCAGTGTTCTGGTGCAGAATTGCGAAAATAGTTGCATCTTGCGCTGTTTATAAATTGCAGTCACGGGGGGTAATTGGTACAAAAAGACTTCTTAGGCCCCTTTAAACAGTTATCATCATGAAAATATTATGCCTCTGTATAAGTGCAATGGTGTTGGTGCAGTACATTGAGGTTATCAGCTGCAATAAGCGTTGGTGCTTTCAAATTTACCTTCATTTATTCTGAAACTTATCGTTAAGCGCTTTGTGGCGATAAATAATACTATTGCTAACTCAGTAGCTCGGGACAGCCGAAGTTTTCCAAGGAGTTCTGATTATTTTCCTACGGCGCTATGTGACAAACGACGACACTATTGGTCTCTACATTTCTAACAGCCAATGAGATATAGGCCCTAGGCAGTGTCTTTTGTTTCACTTACTGCTCTTTCTATTTATTTATTTATTTATTTTTGTAAATTTGTTTGTAAATTAGCCTACATGTGTCAGTGCTATAGTTAATAAATAGCTGTTTTCCTATTCATAATTATCATTACGGGAAATTGACCTGAATGTTACGTCCATTATACTGTACTACTGGCTGGCTGCGTGGCTCAGTGGTAACGTTCTCGCTTGCTGAGCCCAAGGTTGCAGGTTCGTATCCTGGCGCAGTCAGCTGGCATTTGGGGGTGCGCAAATGCGAGGGGGCCGTGTCAGTAGATTTACTGGCACGTTAAAGATTCCCTTCGGGGCAACATTCCGGCACCCCGGCTTCTCTATAAGCCAGAGTAGTTAAAAGGGACGTAAAACCAATAACATTATTATTATACTGTACTACTTATCACCCCCACTACAACCACCACCACCACCACCACCACCACAAAAAGATGTTTTTATTTTAAATATTGGTTTCTGTTAGTTTAAGTGTCATGTGCCAGTTCTATAGTGTGCCCTTGCAGCAAGAAATATGCAAATCACAGTATGCCAGCATTGCTCAATTCGGGATTTTTCGGGGCTGCGGTAAGTTCTCCCACTCTGTGACTTACATATTTTGGATTAAATAGAGGATACACTTGCAAAAATAACAACAAAATCAACTCCTATTTTAACACATTTAATTAATCAAAAATTATGGCGCTACAAACAAATAAACACATAAACTACTGACCAATATCATTCTACTTGTCCAAAGTGAACAAGGAATAGCATAAAAATAAAACAAATATTAGATTAAAACACATGGTTTTCTTTAAAACCAACAATTCACGATTATTTTCACTTCCATAAAGTACTTATCTTAAAGTTCCAAATAACTACGAGCTTCTTTTGGCTCGATACTTTCCCATAATAATGGTGTCATATTTTTGTACACCTCAAGAATTATTTTTATCTTTTCTTATCATCAAAACAAATATATAATTACATTTAAACTTACATGTTAATTGTTCACTTCAATATTTGGGCATATTACATGTTCTCCGTATTTACTATCTCTCTCAAGTTTTGCAAATTCACTACGGTGATCGGGAAAACTATTTGTGTACTCCAGAGTTATAAAGATTACTTGACAAAGTCAAAAACTATGATCACTCCCGAAACCTAGTTATCTTCACAAAACTCGTGGATTCCTATTTTCCATCCAATATTACAATAGGGATTTTATTTAACTCATTTGTCTTATAAGACCATTATCACATAAGAAAACTACGATCTGAATTGGCAAGCGATAATATCAATCTACAAGGACCTCGGTTCAACGCCCGGGTCATTAACAACTTTAAACACTCACGGTGTATTTAACACATCTTACAAGACGGTTTTTACCCACCCTCGCTCGATGAGGGTCAGGCCATTATACTCGGGCGTGATTTATGACAAGGAAAGCGACTCTCTGCCTAACCTAAGGTGGCAGCTCTCTTCAATGCTTTAAAACAAACCTTCACATTATTCTCAGTTCTGTGGAGAGACCTGGCTTTTACTTCACTTATCTCCATTCAACAATATTCTTTGGCTCATAAACCACATTCGTAACCTTGGCATTTATTAATTATGAGAGGGTCCTCATTGATTGGGAAGATTATTACACATTCTACGACGAATAATTAGGGGCTTTAACAACAAAAGGATTCTAGGTTCGAATCTCTTAACATGCCTCGGGAACATTTCCACATCAGAGGACTTATACAAAACGCGATTTAGGGTCAAGCCGTAGCTTACAGGACCTACGCTCAATAATACCATACATTAGCTCCCTTTTAAATAATACACACATGGCCTCGTGATCCACGTCACAATTTAGAGGACTTACAACATACACTGCAATCAACTACCCTCCATAAGTAACTTACCAAGTACTTTAACTTTTACGCGTTCCTAGCGTGACTTTTTATTTAATTGCGTTCCATTACGCTACACATTACCTTACGGCCGAATGTCTTCCAAAGAACTGATAAATTTCATAGTAACAATTGATACATATCTCAATTCTTATATTAATCTTTTCCGTTGACAATAAATCGCTCCCTTTTTAAGAACATGCATTCACATCATGTCTTATACATTTGTTAAGGCTTCAACGCTCTATATTTTTATATCATTCAATTTAATCTTTATTTAGATTTCTTTACCTTGTTATTTACATCATGTTTTCATTCCTTACAAAAGCTCAAAAGCTATTTCTTTCATATAATTCAAATTTACCTTTATGTAAATATCTTTGTTATAATTATTATTATCACGCTTGCTTTTATAACATTCATTAAATACTGACATTTTATTCCATGCATTTCCTCTACAGGATTTATTATTTCACATACTTATTTATTATTTCTTAAAACTTTATTTTCGTTCAGATCGCGTTCTTATTTAGTTATTATTCATTTAAAAATATCCCTTCTACTCAAAACTCCGGTGGAATTGTACACAAAATTTTTCCCGACACCAAAACATAATGAAAATCTTTACTTACATGTTTAAGGTCGCTTTCTGACCTTTATTCTCGTTTGATGTGACATTTTGGCCCACCTTCTTGACCTACTCCATATTGTACAATCTCATCTTATGTACAGAAATTTCTTGACACATATTCACTATATTTAACACTGACAACATTTTTTTATACACTGGTGTATCCGTTTTGAACACACATTAAAACACTAAAAAATATTACTCTGGTACATATTATAACACATATCACTGTGCATAAAAACGCTTTCACTTTACCTAAAACACTTAAAATGATACTCTTATTTCTTTTCTTACAATATTTACACTTCACTCCTATCACACGGGCGTATCTCAACGATTTTTTTACAATTTCTGTCGGCTGTTGATGATCCCTGATGTGAATCCTATCGACCTGCATTGGACGTGTGATTTTACTCGTTCAAAGTTGCTCTCTCCTACAATGGAAACTACTGGTTTCAGTCTCTCAAAACCGCTTCTATTGTCTATTACTCGGCTTTACTTTATCTGCTTTAACTAGGCGATAAATGTATTTTCTTTGCCGTCACCTCTATTTATATATGGTGGTCTATCGTACCCTATAGTTTCTATATCTTGGCCTCCCTTCGAGGACCGTATACTGTCTATCGTACCCTATAGTTTCTATATCTTGGCCTCCCTTCGAGGACCGTATACTGTCTATCGTATATTTTTGACGTTTTCTCACTAGAGTACGTTTTCCCTCTGGTTTCGAACCTAAGTTCCTAAGTTCCTTTCGCTTGAACTTCTATCTTTCGCGATCGTAATTACTGTTTAGTTCCTTTACCGGACTTAATGTCTTTAACAATGTCTTTACTAGACGTAACGCCGTTTATTTGTTGGAGTTCTTATAACTTCGTAACTGTATTGAACTAGTATTCTTCTGGAACTCGAAGTTCCCTACTGATCGCTGTGTCTTACTTTGGCGATATTGCTTTAAAGTCCGTATATTTAATGTTCTTTATAATTTAGGACTCTTCAAAGTCTCGAACTGCTAACCCTCAGCGTAGCGTACTTATATCGTAACTGGTCTACACTCGGTGAACTTGTAGCATAGCCTCCCACAGGCTCTGGATCGATGTCTGATACAGCTTAACGTCCCCCTCACGGGCTCTTGAATACTGCGTATACGATGTGGTGCAGCACTTCCGCTCACGGAATGCTCGTAGACTGATGATTATGATGCTCCAGCGTAACGCCCCCCTGGACGGACTAATACTGCATGTACTGATACAGCGTGACGTTCCCCTCACGGGCTCTCGTAGACTGCATGCACTGATGCAGAGTAACACCCCCTCACGGGCTGTCAGAATAACTGCATGATTGGCTTGGTGAGGCCAGGAGTTTTATACCTTTCAGCCAAAAAAAAGATAAAACTCTAGTCCTTTTCGTGACCAACTTTTGAACTAATTGTCGCACAATTATAAAAATTATATATCCAGAAAGCTCGTCTTCCAAACGTAAAATAATCTTCCTGTGCATGGAAATCGATCGTGCATTTCCGAGATATTAATTAATTTCTCGTCCTCAACTGTGTGGGTGGTGCTGTTCTTTTTTTATTCTCCCACTCCTTGGGTCTCGGTGAACCCCCAATGACGTCTACTTGCGTTTGCAGTTTTCTCCTGTGCAATTTTTACAAGGTTTATCTTTACACAAAAATCTCTAATCCAAAATGATTCACCGTACTGTATCTGTTTACTTATTTTTATACTCGTAAACGGGTTAAATTTAATTATTCCTGTTCTGACTCAGCAGCGAGGTTGCCATATTCCTGCAACGTAAGAGCAATTTCCGAGTCCAGCTTCTTCGTCTTACAGTCAAAACTTTCCACTCGTTCTAATAATATCCATGACTGGCTCCTTATAAATGTCAAGAGGCATGAGCTCATCTAAGGAACACCTGGCCCTAGCGCTTGCACCATGTTAGGCTATAATCCTGGCTTGAAATCTCTCTCCGTTCCCTTAGAAACTGTATGATTCTTTCATTCTTTTCTCAAAGTACATGGATTCGACTCTCTTTGAGGCCATGGTACATGGGTTCATCTCACCCCACCTTAGGTTAATAAATTTTCGAAAAGTTTTGAGGAAATTTATTTCAATTATTTATAAACATCTTATTTTTCCTTTAATAGTCGAAGCCATTATAACGTTCTCCGTCCTTTTTGTTTCTTTATTCCTAAAAAATCCCACGATAATTTGATTTCTTTCATCTTTTTAAGTCATATCCGGTAATTGTGTCGGTTGGGTACGCTCTGTCCCTACCCTTTCTTTCTCCTTTTTATTTGTCTGGCTATCAGGTTTCCAGAACCTCATTCTTCTTTACGGGTGTGGTCTATCCCTACCCGTTCCCTTATTTCATCATTCTCCTTCCTTAAATTGAAATTTTCTTCTTCAATAAAATCAATTATTTCTTTAAAAGTTCCCTTCCTCTCTGGTTTATATTTGTATGGGTCTTTCTTAAAGGTCCCATTCATTCATTCATTCCCCAAGTGGCCGTCTACACTTCAGGGTCATAAATTTCTTGTCACGTTCGGGTGTTTTGTTAGTCTTCCTCTAGTCTGGTGTATTCTCCAAACTTGACTCAAACAGTTTGTTTCTTTTCTTCTTTTATTAGACGGACTTCTTGTCGGTCTGTTTCTCTTTCCTCATTACATATTGTCAACTTAATGACCTTGTTTTAACGCATTACGGGTGCAACTGGCTTTACCCGTAACATCATCATTATTATTGTCAGACTCCTCAAGTCTGTAAAATTTCATTTTAATTCTTAAGAGCTCGGTCTAACCTCACCTGACTCTTTTCGGTTTTCTACCACCTTCCTCATCTCTTTTTGAGATGGTATTTCAGACAAAATTAATTTTATTCCTTTTATTCTTCAACGGTTGCATCTGGCTTAACCCGTTGGTTCCAATGGAATAATTCTTTTCTTCATCTCGCATCGAGATGGCATTTCGAAAGAGTATTTCTTTTTTCGACTCTTCCAATTCTTTAGATCCTTCAGATCTCCCGTCTTTCTCTTCTTTTTATCCTTCCCTTTCTTTTTACGAAGTTTCCAACTGAAATATGCCTGAGCGTCCTCTTCCTCCAAGGCATTGTACATTGTCTCTCCTCCTTTCCTAGTTTCCATGGGGTATCTGTTTTCCTGTAAACCGACTACCAATTGCGGTTTTCCTCTTTCCTGATTTTCTTCAAAGGCATCTCCTTCCTTCTTTTCATTATCTCCAACAATCTCATCTTTTCCTTTGAGGTTTTCTTGGCTCGTGTTTGGACCTCTTTCCATTTCTCTTTTCTTTTGTTGCCAGTCCTGATATTTAATCATTAATTCCAGGATCTGTGCTTTCAATTTTGGTCCTTCTTCTTCTTCTTTTAATGCCCTTTTATCTTCCTGATCTTCCTGAATCTCTTCGGGGTTTTCCTTTTCAATTTCCATGAACTCTTGAACCTCTGTTTCTATCGGTGCTTCGACAATAGTTTCTATTATGGTTTCATTTCCTTTCTCCATTACTTCAGGAATTATTATTTCCATCTCTTCAACTTCCGCTTCTTTCATTATTTCCTGTTCGGAGATTATTTCTGGCTCTTCCAGCTCAACCTTTTTATCAAAATGATTCTCTTCACTTCGCAGCTCGTTTCCACTTTGGCTATCCTCCTGGTCTGGACTTACTACTTCCTCTTGAGTATCCATATCTTCTTCAGGAAGGATCTCAAGGTTGTTCTCAGTCTCCACTGGAATTATTACGATTTCTTCTTCTTGTTTTTCTTCTCTAATATCAATTTTGAGCTCCTCTGGCACCGTGACTTCTTTTTCTTCTTCAATTTCAGCTTGTTTTTCCTTTTGGGCAACTATTTCATTTGCCTGACGGTTCTGCTCCAACATGTATTCCTCATATTTCTTTTGGATGGCTTCTAATATTTCTTCGTATTCCGAAATCTTAACCTTTCTCAATTCAACTAACTCCTGAACAGTTATTATATCTTGTTCATCATACATGCTCATCGTGAACTGATGCATCTTACTCTTTTCTTTTCCTATCCATTGTTTCTGTTCCTGCACGTAATCTCCTTCTTTTGGCTTTGGATAAAAGGTATTCCACCAAATGTGATTCCATTTATCATGTACCTCCGACCATTTTTCCCTTATCTCATTAATTTCCCCCACAAATGTCTTTATCTGTTCCCACGAAGCTAATTCCATTTTTCCTTCTTTCACCATACGTTCTGCAAATTTCTTCTTTGTTTCTCTTAATGACTCTTTAACTTTAGGGATTTCTTTGTACAATTCCTCTAATTCCTGTTTGGGTATTGTATACCAATTTTTACTTGCCCTTTCACGGAGCTCAAATATCTTCTTTATTTCCTCGGAAATACTTTCTCTTTGTTCCTCAATTCCTTCTTTCACTCTTGACTTTAAATCTTTTAATTCCCAAAGTTCGTCATCCATCTTCTCATGCTCATTCCGCATTTCTCTAATTATATCCAAGAATTCTTTTATTTCCTTCCAGGTCGCCATTTCTACCTTTTCCTGATCCTGAACGCAAAGACTATCGTTCTTTTTCCCTTCGCTTTCCGAGCCTATTTGAACCTGCCTTTCTACGTGAGACTTTGAAATACCTTTACTAATATCATCCTCGGTATTAATTTCATTCTCCCTTGGACTCGGTTTACATTTTTCTTTTTCCGTTTGGAGCTCTAAAGGCTCATTTGTTACCCTGTTGTCTGCAGACATGTTACCTTCTCTTTGTGTAACTATGTCTCCAGGTGCACGCATGCTTTCTACAGAAACCTTTACAATTTCCTTATTTGGGTACTCTTTATCATCTATTTGGAGGTTCTCTTGACTATCTCTAGCTTTACTTTCTGCCTTCTTGGCCTCCCAAACTTCATTATTTATCTTTATCATTTCCTCCATCTCTTTATTAAAATGCTCCCTCAGGCACTTCTTAACATCTGTAATTTTACCTTTATCTTTACTCTTTACCCTAACATTCTCTGAGAGCCTCCGCCTCTCTTCACTTAATGACATCATATTAGAATATAGTGGGCTACTAATGCCACATCGCTAGAACATGCTTGAGAGATAGTAATCTGAACCATTGTGTCCCAATTTCTTTAAAAATTTACTTTGGTACGGGTGTTTACTACACCGTACCCTTTTGATACTCTTCTTCAAACTCAAAGACCTTTATGGAAGTATTTGAAATTCAAAATTTCGAAAAACCATTTTTTTTTTTCAAAAAAAAAATGAAAATTTTGATTTTTCGAGAAAACTCGGGTTTTCCCTAGGAAAACTCAGCCCTGCGTACTGGGCGCCATGTATATAAGTTTTGCTGGGGGGTATGATAAAATCATACAGGCCCCACGTTGAAGCCACTAAACAAATTAAAACTACTCCGGTTCCAAATGAACACGGAGTCCATAAGATAACACAAATGTTATTTTAAATATGTGGGTTCCTTTACACCCATCAATTCACGCTTAACTTCACTTCCATAAAGTACTTATCTTAAAGTTCCAAATAACTACGAGCTTCTTTTGGCTCGTTACTTTCCCATAATAATGGTGTCATATTTTTGTACACCTCAAGAATTATTTTTATCTTTTCTTATCATCAAAACAAATATATAATTACATTTAAACTTACATGTTAATTGTTCACTTCAATATTTGGGCATATCACATGTTCTCCGTATTTACTATCTCTCTCAAGTTTTGCAAATTCACTACGGTGATCGGGAAAACTATTTGTGTACTCCAGAGTTATAAAGATTACTTGACAAAGTCAAAAACTATGATCACTCCCGAAACCTAGTTATCTTCACAAAACTCGTGGATTCCTATTTTCCATCCAATATTACAATAGGGATTTTATTTAACTCATTTGTCTTATAAGACCATTATCACATAAGAAAACTACGATCTGAATTGGCAAGCGATAATATCAATCTACAAGGACCTCGGTTCAACGCCCGGGTCATTAACAACTTTAAACACTCACGGTGTATTTAACACATCTTACAAGACGGTTTTTACCCACCCTCGCTCGATGAGGGTCAGGCCATTATACTCGGGCGTGATTTATGACAAGGAAAGCGACTCTCTGCCTAACCTACGGTGGCAGCTCTCTTCAATGCTTTAAAACAAACCTTCACATTATTCTCAGTTCTGTGGAGAGACCTGGCTTTTACTTCACTTATCTCCATTCAACAATATTCTTTGGCTCATAAACCACATTCGTAACCTTGGCATTTATTAATTATGAGAGGGTCCTCATTGATTGGGAAGATTAATACACATTCTATGACGAATAATTAGGGGCTTTAACAACAAAAGGATTCTAGGTTCGAATCTCTTAACATGCCTCGGGAACATTTCCACATCAGAGGACTTATACAAAACGCGATTTAGGGTCAAGCCGTAGCTTACAGGACCTACGCTCAATAATACCATACATTAGCTCCCTTTTAAATAATACACACATGGCCTCGTGATCCACGTCACAATTTAGAGGACTTACAACATACACTGCAATCAACTACCCTCCATAAGTAACTTACCAAGTACTTTAACTTTTACGCGTTCCTAGCGTGACTTTTTATTTAATTGCGTTCCATTACGCTACACATTACCTTACGGCCGAATGTCTTCCAAAGAACTGATAAATTTCATAGTAACAATTGATACATATCTCAATTCTTATATTAATCTTTTCCGTTGACAATAAATCGCTTCCTTTTTAAGAACATGCATTCACATCATGTCTTATACATTTGTTAAGGCTTCAACGCTCTATATTTTTATATCATTCAATTTAATCTTTATTTAGATTTCTTTACCTTGTTATTTACATCATGTTTTCATTCCTTACAAAAGCTCAAAAGCTATTTCTTTCATATAATTCAAATTTACCTTTATGCAAATATCTTTGTTATAATTATTATTATCACGCTTGCTTTTATAACATTCATTAAATACTGACATTTTATTCCATGCATTTCCTCTACAGGATTTATTATTTCACATACTTATTTATTATTTCTTAAAACTTTATTTTCGTTCAGATCGCGTTCTTATTTAGTTATTATTCATTTAAAAATATCCCTTCTACTCAAAACTCCGGTGGAATTGTACACAAAATTTTTCCCGACACCAAAACATAATGAAAATCTTTACTTACATGTTTAAGGTCGCTTTCTGACCTTTATTCTCGTTTGATGTGACATTTTGGCCCACCTTCTTGACCTACTCCATATTGTACAATCTCATCTTATGTACAGAAATTTCTTGACACATATTCACTATATTTAACACTGACAACATTTTTTTATACACTGGTGTATCCGTTTTGAACACACATTAAAACACTAAAAAATATTACTCTGGTACATATTATAACACATATCACTGTGCATAAAAACGCTTTCACTTTACCTAAAACACTTAAAATGATACTCTTATTTCTTTTCTTACAATATTTACACTTCACTCCTATCACACGGGCGTATCTCAACGATTTTTTTACAATTTCTGTCGGCTGTTGATGATCCCTGATGTGAATCCTATCGACCTGCATTGGACGTGTGATTTTACTCGTTCAAAGTTGCTCTCTCCTACAATGGAAACTACTGGTTTCAGTCTCTCAAAACCGCTTCTATTGTCTATTACTCGGCTTTACTTTATCTGCTTTAACTAGGCGATAAATGTATTTTCTTTGCCGTCACCTCTATTTATATATGGTGGTCTATCGTACCCTATAGTTTCTATATCTTGGCCTCCCTTCGAGGACCGTATACTGTCTATCGTACCCTATAGTTTCTATATCTTGGCCTCCCTTCGAGGACCGTATACTGTCTATCGTATATTTTTGACGTTTTCTCACTAGAGTACGTTTTCCCTCTGGTTTCGAACCTAAGTTCCTAAGTTCCTTTCGCTTGAACTTCTATCTTTCGCGATCGTAATTACTGTTTAGTTCCTTTACCGGACTTAATGTCTTTAACAATGTCTTTACTAGACGTAACGCCGTTTATTTGTTGGAGTTCTTATAACTTCGTAACTGTATTGAACTAGTATTCTTCTGGAACTCGAAGTTCCCTACTGATCGCTGTGTCTTACTTTGGCGATATTGCTTTAAAGTCCGTATATTTAATGTTCTTTATAATTTAGGACTCTTCAAAGTCTCGAACTGCTAACCCTCAGCGTAGCGTACTTATATCGTAACTGGTCTACACTCGGTGAACTTGTAGCATAGCCTCCCACAGGCTCTGGATCGATGTCTGATACAGCTTAACGTCCCCCTCACGGGCTCTTGAATACTGCGTATACGATGTGGTGCAGCACTTCCGCTCACGGAATGCTCGTAGACTGATGATTATGATGCTCCAGCGTAACGCCCCCCTGGACGGACTAATACTGCATGTACTGATACAGCGTGACGTTCCCCTCACGGGCTCTCGTAGACTGCATGCACTGATGCAGAGTAACACCCCCTCACGGGCTGTCAGAATAACTGCATGATTGGCTTGGTGAGGCCAGGAGTTTTATACCTTTCAGCCAAAAAAAGATAAAACTCTAGTCCTTTTCGTGACCAACTTTTGAACTAATTGTCGCACAATTATAAAAATTATATATCCAGAAAGCTCGTCTTCCAAACGTAAAATAATCTTCCTGTGCATGGAAATCGATCGTGCATTTCCGAGATATTAATTAATTTCTCGTCCTCAACTGTGTGGGTGGTGCTGTTCTTTTTTTATTCTCCCACTCCTTGGGTCTCGGTGAACCCCCAATGACGTCTACTTGCGTTTGCAGTTTTCTCCTGTGCAATTTTTACAAGGTTTATCTTTACACAAAAATCTCTAATCCAAAATGATTCACCGTACTGTATCTGTTTACTTATTTTTATACTCGTAAACGGGTTAAATTTAATTATTCCTGTTCTGACTCAGCAGCGAGGTTGCCATATTCCTGCAACGTAAGAGCAATTTCCGAGTCCAGCTTCTTCGTCTTACAGTCAAAACTTTCCACTCGTTCTAATAATATCCATGACTGGCTCCTTATAAATGTCAAGAGGCATGAGCTCATCTAAGGAACACCTGGCCCTAGCGCTTGCACCATGTTAGGCTATAATCCTGGCTTGAAATCTCTCTCCGTTCCCTTAGAAACTGTATGATTCTTTCATTCTTTTCTCAAAGTACATGGATTCGACTCTCTTTGAGGCCATGGTACATGGGTTCATCTCACCCCACCTTAGGTTAATAAATTTTCGAAAAGTTTTGAGGAAATTTATTTCAATTATTTATAAACATCTTATTTTTCCTTTAATAGTCGAAGCCATTATAACGTTCTCCGTCCTTTTTGTTTCTTTATTCCTAAAAAATCCCACGATAATTTGATTTCTTTCATCTTTTTAAGTCATATCCGGTAATTGTGTCGGTTGGGTACGCTCTGTCCCTACCCTTTCTTTCTCCTTTTTATTTGTCTGGCTATCAGGTTTCCAGAACCTCATTCTTCTTTACGGGTGTGGTCTATCCCTACCCGTTCCCTTATTTCATCATTCTCCTTCCTTAAATTGAAATTTTCTTCTTCAATAAAATCAATTATTTCTTTAAAAGTTCCCTTCCTCTCTGGTTTATATTTGTATGGGTCTTTCTTAAAGGTCCCATTCATTCATTCATTCCCCAAGTGGCCGTCTACACTTCAGGGTCATAAATTTCTTGTCACGTTCGGGTGTTTTGTTAGTCTTCCTCTAGTCTGGTGTATTCTCCAAACTTGACTCAAACAGTTTGTTTCTTTTCTTCTTTTATTAGACGGACTTCTTGTCGGTCTGTTTCTCTTTCCTCATTACATATTGTCAACTTAATGACCTTGTTTTAACGCATTACGGGTGCAACTGGCTTTACCCGTAACATCATCATTATTATTGTCAGACTCCTCAAGTCTGTAAAATTTCATTTTAATTCTTAAGAGCTCGGTCTAACCTCACCTGACTCTTTTCGGTTTTCTACCACCTTCCTCATCTCTTTTTGAGATGGTATTTCAGACAAAATTAATTTTATTCCTTTTATTCTTCAACGGTTGCATCTGGCTTAACCCGTTGGTTCCAATGGAATAATTCTTTTCTTCATCTCGCATCGAGATGGCATTTCGAAAGAGTATTTCTTTTTTCGACTCTTCCAATTCTTTAGATCCTTCAGATCTCCCGTCTTTCTCTTCTTTTTATCCTTCCCTTTCTTTTTACGAAGTTTCCAACTGAAATATGCCTGAGCGTCCTCTTCCTCCAAGGCATTGTACATTGTCTCTCCTCCTTTCCTAGTTTCCATGGGGTATCTGTTTTCCTGTAAACCGACTACCAATTGCGGTTTTCCTCTTTCCTGATTTTCTTCAAAGGCATCTCCTTCCTTCTTTTCATTATCTCCAACAATCTCATCTTTTCCTTTGAGGTTTTCTTGGCTCGTGTTTGGACCTCTTTCCATTTCTCTTTTCTTTTGTTGCCAGTCCTGATATTTAATCATTAATTCCAGGATCTGTGCTTTCAATTTTGGTCCTTCTTCTTCTTCTTTTAATGCCCTTTTATCTTCCTGATCTTCCTGAATCTCTTCGGGGTTTTCCTTTTCAATTTCCATGAACTCTTGAACCTCTGTTTCTATCGGTGCTTCGACAATAGTTTCTATTATGGTTTCATTTCCTTTCTCCATTTCTTCAGGAATTATTATTTCCATCTCTTCAACTTCCGCTTCTTTCATTATTTCCTGTTCGGAGATTATTTCTGGCTCTTCCAGCTCAACCTTTTTATCAAAATGATTCTCTTCACTTCGCAGCTCGTTTCCACTTTGGCTATCCTCCTGGTCTGGACTTACTACTTCCTCTTGAGTATCCATATCTTCTTCAGGAAGGATCTCAAGGTTGTTCTCAGTCTCCACTGGAATTATTACGATTTCTTCTTCTTGTTTTTCTTCTCTAATATCAATTTTGGGCTCCTCTGGCACCATGACTTCTTTTTCTTCTTCAATTTCAGCTTGTTTTTCCTTTTGGGCAACTATTTCATTTGCCTGACGGTTCTGCTCCAACATGTATTCCTCATATTTCTTTTGGATGGCTTCTAATATTTCTTCGTATTCCGAAATCTTAACCTTTCTCAATTCAACTAACTCCTGAACAGTTATTATATCTTGTTCATCATACATGCTCATCGTGAACTGATGCATCTTACTCTTTTCTTTTCCTATCCATTGTTTCTGTTCCTGCACGTAATCTCCTTCTTTTGGCTTTGGATAAAAGGTATTCCACCAAATGTGATTCCATTTATCATGTACCTCCGGCCATTTTTCCCTTATCTCATTAATTTCCCCCACAAATGTCTTTATCTGTTCCCACGAAGCTAATTCCATTTTTCCTTCTTTCACCATACGTTCTGCAAATTTCTTCTTTGTTTCTCTTAATGACTCTTTAACTTTAGGGATTTCTTTGTACAATTCCTCTAATTCCTGTTTGGGTATTGTATACCAATTTTTACTTGCCCTTTCACGGAGCTCAAATATCTTCTTTATTTCCTCGGAAATACTTTCTCTTTGTTCCTCAATTCCTTCTTTCACTCTTGACTTTAAATCTTTTAATTCCCAAAGTTCGTCATTCATCTTCTCATGCTCATTCCACATTTCTCTAATTATATCCAAGAATTCTTTTATTTCCTTCCAGGTCGCCATTTCTACCTTTTCCTGATCCTGAACGCAAAGACTATCGTTCTTTTTCCCTTCGCTTTCCGAGCCTATTTGAACCTGCCTTTCTACGTGAGACTTTGAAATACCTTTACTATTATCATCCTCGGTATTAATTTCATTCTCCCTTGGACTCGGTTTACATTTTTCTTTTTCCGTTTGGAGCTCTAAAGGCTCATTTGTTACCCTGTTGTCTGCAGACATGTTACCTTCTCTTTGTGTAACTATGTCTCCAGGTGCACGCATGCTTTCTACAGAAACCTTTACAATTTCCTTATTTGGGTACTCTTTATCATCTATTTGGAGGTTCTCTTGACTATCTCTAGCTTTACTTTCTGCCTTCTTGGCCTCCCAAACTTCATTATTTATCTTTATCATTTCCTCCATCTCTTTATTAAAATGCTCCCTCAGGCACTTCTTAACATCTGTAATTTTACCTTTATCTTTACTCTTTACCCTTACATTCTCTGAGAGCCTCCGCCTCTCTTCACTTAATGACATCATATTAGAATATAGTGGGCTACTAATGCCACATCGCTAGAACATGCTTGAGAGATAGTAATCTGAACCATTGTGTCCCAATTTCTTTAAAAATTTACTTTGGTACGGGTGTTTACTACACCGTACCAATTTGATACTCTTCTTCAAACTCAAAGACCTTTATGGAAGTATTTAAAATTCAAAATTTCGAAAAACCATTTTTTTTTTCAAAAAAAAATGAAAATTTTGATTTTTCGAGAAAACTCGGGTTTTCCCTAGGAAAACTCATCCCTGCGTACTGGGCGCCATGTATATAAGTTTTTCTGGGGGGTATGATAAAATCATACAGGCCCCACGTTGAAGCCACTAAACAAATTAAAACTACTCCGGTTCCAAATGAACACGGAGTCCATAAGATAACACAAATGTTATTTTAAATATGTGGGTTCCTTTACACCCATCAATTCACGCTTAACTTCACTTCCATAAAGTACTTATCTTAAAGTTCCAAATAAAAACGAGCTTCTTTTGGCTCGATACTTTCCCATAATAATGGTGTCATATTTTTGTACACCTCAAGAATTATTTTTATCTTTTCTTATCATCAAAACAAATATATAATTACATTTAAACTTACATGTTAATTGTTCACTTCAATATTTGGGCATATCACATGTTCTCCGTATTTACTATCTCTCTCAAGTTTTGCAAATTCACTACGGTGATCGGGAAAACTATTTGTGTACTCCAGAGTTATAAAGATTACTTGACAAAGTCAAAAACTATGATCACTCCCGAAACCTAGTTATCTTCACAAAACTCGTGGATTCCTATTTTCCATCCAATATTACAATAGGGATTTTATTTAACTCATTTGTCTTATAAGACCATTATCACATAAGAAAACTACGATCTGAATTGGCAAGCGATAATATCAATCTACAAGGACCTCGGTTCAACGCCCGGGTCATTAACAACTTTAAACACTCACGGTGTATTTAACACATCTTACAAGACGGTTTTTACCCACCCTCGCTCGATGAGGGTCAGGCCATTATACTCGGGCGTGATTTATGACAAGGAAAGCGACTCTCTGCCTAACCTACGGTGGCAGCTCTCTTCAATGCTTTAAAACAAACCTTCACATTATTCTCAGTTCTGTGGAGAGACCTGGCTTTTACTTCACTTATCTCCATTCAACAATATTCTTTGGCTCATAAACCACATTCGTAACCTTGGCATTTATTAATTATGAGAGGGTCCTCATTGATTGGGAAGATTAATACACATTCTATGACGAATAATTAGGGGCTTTAACAACAAAAGGATTCTAGGTTCGAATCTCTTAACATGCCTCGGGAACATTTCCACATCAGAGGACTTATACAAAACGCGATTTAGGGTCAAGCCGTAGCTTACAGGACCTACGCTCAATAATACTATACATTAGCTCCCTTTTAAATAATACACACATGGCCTCGTGATCCACGTCACAATTTAGAGGACTTACAACATACACTGCAATCAACTACCCTCCATAAGTAACTTACCAAGTACTTTAACTTTTACGCGTTCCTAGCGTGACTTTTTATTTAATTGCGTTCCATTACGCTACACATTACCTTACGGCCGAATGTCTTCCAAAGAACTGATAAATTTCATAGTAACAATTGATACATATCTCAATTCTTATATTAATCTTTTCCGTTGACAATAAATCGCTCCCTTTTTAAGAACATGCATTCACATCATGTCTTATACATTTGTTAAGGCTTCAACGCTCTATATTTTTATATCATTCAATTTAATCTTTATTTAGATTTCTTTACCTTGTTATTTACATCATGTTTTCATTCCTTACAAAAGCTCAAAAGCTATTTCTTTCATATAATTCAAATTTACCTTTATGTAAATATCTTTGTTATAATTATTATTATCACGCTTGCTTTTATAACATTCATTAAATACTGACATTTTATTCCATGCATTTCCTCTACAGGATTTATTATTTCACATACTTATTTATTATTTCTTAAAACTTTATTTTCGTTCAGATCGCGTTCTTATTTAGTTATTATTCATTTAAAAATATCCCTTCTACTCAAAACTCCGGTGGAATTGTACACAATTTTTCCCGACACCAAAACATAATGAAAATCTTTACTTACATGTTTAAGGTCGCTTTCTGACCTTTATTCTCGTTTGATGTGACATTTTGGCCCACCTTCTTGACCTACTCCATATTGTACAATCTCATCTTATGTACAGAAATTTCTTGACACATATTCACTATATTTAACACTGACAACATTTTTTTTATACACTGGTGTATCCGTTTTGAACACACATTAAAACACTAAGAAATATTACTCTGGTACATATTATAACACATATCACTGTGCATAAAAACGCTTTCACTTTACCTAAAACACTTAAAATGATACTCTTATTTCTTTTCTTACAATATTTACACTTCACTCCTATCACACGGGCGTATCTCAACGATTTTTTTACAATTTCTGTCGGCTGTTGATGATCCCTGATGTGAATCCTATCGACCTGCATTGGACGTGTGATTTTACTCGTTCAAAGTTGCTCTCTCCTACAATGGAAACTACTGGTTTCAGTCTCTCAAAACCGCTTCTATTGTCTATTACTCGGCTTTACTTTATCTGCTTTAACTAGGCGATAAATGTATTTTCTTTGCCGTCACCTCTATTTATATATGGTGGTCTATCGTACCCTATAGTTTCTATATCTTGGCCTCCCTTCGAGGACCGTATACTGTCTATCGTACCCTATAGTTTCTATATCTTGGCCTCCCTTCGAGGACCGTATACTGTCTATCGTATATTTTTGACGTTTTCTCACTAGAGTACGTTTTCCCTCTGGTTTCGAACCTAAGTTCCTTTCGCTTGAACTTCTATCTTTCGCGATCGTAATTACTGTTTAGTTCCTTTACCGGACTTAATGTCTTTAACAATGTCTTTACTAGACGTAACGCCGTTTATTTGTTGGAGTTCTTATAACTTCGTAACTGTATTGAACTAGTATTCTTCTGGAACTCGAAGTTCCCTACTGATCGCTGTGTCTTACTTTGGCGATATTGCTTTAAAGTCCGTATATTTAATGTTCTTTATAATTTAGGACTCTTCAAAGTCTCGAACTGCTAACCCTCAGCGTAGCGTACTTATATCGTAACTGGTCTACACTCGGTGAACTTGTAGCATAGCCTCCCACAGGCTCTGGATCGATGTCTGATACAGCTTAACGTCCCCCTCACGGGCTCTTGAATACTGCGTATACGATGTGGTGCAGCACTTCCGCTCACGGAATGCTCGTAGACTGATGATTATGATGCTCCAGCGTAACGCCCCCCTGGACGGACTAATACTGCATGTACTGATACAGCGTGACGTTCCCCTCACGGGCTCTCGTAGACTGCATGCACTGATGCAGAGTAACACCCCCTCACGGGCTGTCAGAATAACTGCATGATTGGCTTGGTGAGGCCAGGAGTTTTATACCTTTCAGCCAAAAAAAGATAAAACTCTAGTCCTTTTCGTGACCAACTTTTGAACTAATTGTCGCACAATTATAAAAATTATATATCCAGAAAGCTCGTCTTCCAAACGTAAAATAATCTTCCTGTGCATGGAAATCGATCGTGCATTTCCGAGATATTAATTAATTTCTCGTCCTCAACTGTGTGGGTGGTGCTGTTCTTTTTATATTCTCCCACTCCTTGGGTCTCGGTGAACCCCCAATGACGTCTACTTGCGTTTGCAGTTTTCTCCTGTGCAATTTTTACAAGGTTTATCTTTACACAAAAATCTCTAATCCAAAATGATTCACCGTACTGTATCTGTTTACTTATTTTTATACTCGTAAACGGGTTAAATTTAATTATTCCTGTTCTGACTCAGCAGCGAGGTTGCCATATTCCTGCAACGTAAGAGCAATTTCCGAGTCCAGCTTCTTCGTCTTACAGTCAAAACTTTCCACTCGTTCTAATAATATCCATGACTGGCTCCTTATAAATGTCAAGAGGCATAAGCTCATCTAAGGAACACCTGGCCCTAGCGCTTGCACCATGTTAGGCTATAATCCTGGCTTGAAATCTCTCTCCGTTCCCTTAGAAACTGTATGATTCTTTCATTCTTTTCTCAAAGTACATGGATTCGACTCTCTTTGAGGCCATGGTACATGGGTTCAATAGTAGTATTCATTATCATCCATAAAACAAATAAATCCACCTGGCGAAGCCGGGCACTACTGCTGGTACAGTATAAAACGCTAAGGTGCATGTTTCACATAACTAGATCTCTTAAACTAGAGGGTGTTACAAGATGCAGTTCGGGCCAAAATCTTCCAAATCGTCTCAATAGTACAGGAAACATCTTGCATTTCTTGCATAGTCAACGGAAATATATTTATTTGTTTAAAAAGTGCGATTAAACAAATAAACAAGACGGTAGCCCCTAGCAGAACTGTGTCGCGTCGGGCCCGTTTAACGGGTGGTCTGTAGACATGGGGTGCTCACAAGTAGTTGATCATGCTTTCAGAAGGAAGAGAATTACTCACAGCAGCGACGTAAAATAAACAAGAAACCCGCATAACAGCAAATCTGGGCGAGTGGTTTATGCGCATGCGAGATTTCTCGCACAAGACCCCTTATTATGATTATTATTATTATTATTATTATTATTATTATTATTATTATTATTATTATTATTATTATTATTATTATTATTATTATTATTAGACTATTTCTATCGTAATTAATCCCGTTACATCGAGCTCGAGGATGAGATGAATTTCAATTTCTGGTTGGCTTTGCCACCGTATGCCCTTCCTGACACTAACCTAATGAGGGATGAAGTGAATGAAGACGATGAAACTGGATAAGCAGTGGGGAAGAAGAGGTTGTTGCCTCTCAGAAGGTAACTTCCCTGAGTTTACCTAAAGTAGAGAATTATAAACCATAAAGGATCATTTCAGGGCTGGTCAGTGGCAAGGTTCAAACTCTCTCGTTTACCAAGTTCACAGGTATCTCAACTCCATGACCTAGTGAGCATAGCTACCATTGTCGGCATTATTGTTATTATTATTATTATTATTGTCATTACTGAGAGCCGTAGCTACACTCACTAACGCGCAGCGCTAGGCCATGGGGCAAAGCATTCGACGGACTCAGTAGACGTGGGTTCGAGCCCACCGTCGGCCGTCCTTGAAGAGGTTTTCCCTGGTTTCTCATTTTAAACTCCAGGCAAATGTTGGGATGGTACATTCTGACAGACCACGGCCACTTCCTTCCACATCCTTGCCAAGATCTTCATTCATTTCATCTCTCATTAACTCGTCTCCTGAGTTTGGCGTCAGGGCATCCAGCCATAAATACCACCCACCACACAGTTGTTTCTTTATCGCATCCCGTCCTCGACCCCGTTGAAAACGGGAATAATAAATAATTTTATTAATGCAGCCAATGGCCATGTATTTAGGCTACTTTTCAGCCCGTGGCTCATAATTAGAGCCCTGCGCGAATAAACATTACATTATCCGCATCCGCCCCGCAACCGCACGACTGTTATCCGCATCCGCCCCGCATCCCCATGGCTTTTATCCGCATTCGCACGTCTGTTGTCCGATTCCACTGGCATTAGAATAACATTTTTAATTTACTAGATAAAGCATAAAGTATTAAGCAACACATTTCGACATTTGAGGAGAAATTCGTTCCCGTAGACTAGCCGCTAGACAATTTTGATTGAGTTTTGTCCGTCTGAGTAACGGCAAGTGAAACAGCGGGTGTCTAATTAAAGTCGTCGGATATGCCCAATCAGGCAAGCGCAGTAATAAAGGATTATGTTCTGGTATAAGTCATCACTAATTTCCATGACTGGCTTCTCTCCCTCCTCTATTATTCACATGCAATCGAAGCGAAAGCAAATAGGGAAATAGCAAGATCCGTGAAAGACTCAGATCTTAGCAAAAAGTAAATTATTAAAAAAAAAACAGTTCAACATTGTCTTCTAAACATTATCCGCAAAATTACTCTAAACATCATCCGCAGCTCTTACGCTATCCGCACAGCCATGCAAACTATATCCGCATGGCGAATTTTTTTGCGGATATCCACTAGATATACCATTCAACAATTATTGCAATCATTGTTATTATTACTAATGGGGAGCGTGATGGCGCAGTGGCTTAGTTTCTCGCCTTTCACCCGGACGGCCGGGGTTCGAATCCCGGTGACAGCGGGGTGGAATTTTCACCTGGAAAATCACGTGGCGTCAGGAAGGGCATCCGGCCTTAAATCCCCGGCCAAAACCAAAATGAGCCTGGTTGCTCCGGCGACCCCAATTAATTGGGAAAAGTCGAAGAAAGTTTGTTATTATTGCTAATATTATGATAAAAGTTTTAGTATAGTACATTACTATTCACTTTCTCCATGTACGGTACATTGTCGTCAAATTACTGTATAGTATTGATCTTGAATGTTGTTCAAACTTGCAGCCTGTTTCTTGTTAAGTTAGTGGGTTCTGCTTGCTATAATTACGCAGCAAATATGGACGCCCTCTGCTATTTGTCAAGATAGTTTTTTGTTGTGGTTACCCCTCCCTGGATGCAGCGCAAGAGATATGATAATGTACACTGCCACTGTCATTAAGTCTTAATACATCAATTATCCTAATGCGGGGTCTAGCACGTTATAAGCTCAGCTGGAATTGCAAAAAAAAAAAAAAACGCAATTCGTCTGCCAGGCGATGTTATTACATATTCTTCAGAGTGAGGTCCATGTTCACGTACTGACTTTGCTTTACTGTAATAAATACAAAGGGGAACTAGAGAGGAAAATTCTCTAGTTTCAATTTGTATTTCTGAATGTATGGAGTATTTCACTTCAGCATTTCTCATTATAGCCGACTCCGTGGTGTAATAGTAGTGTGCCTGCCTCCCACCTAGGAGGCCTCCGGTTCGATTTTCGGCTCTGTCAGGGATTTTAGGGCTAGAATGGGGTACAGTCAGCCTCATGATTGCAATTGAGTAATAAATTAAGGCCAAAGTCGCCTCCTTCCTAATCCTCGTCTGAATTTAAAAACACACACACTAATACAGCCATCACAATAACACAGGTTGTCAGACAAATACCCCCTTCACACACACACGCACACATAACCAATTGCATGGAGCTACATGACCACGATGGCCCAAAACCTCTAAATAATTCAACAACAACAACAACAATTATTGAGTATTTCTCTGATCAGATACAGTGTCCTGGTCAAGTAAGCCGAGATTAAGGGCCGAGGGGACCTGATTGCGGTCATTCCAGATTGTGCTCACCTCATTAGTAGTCCAGATTGCGGTCACTTGCATTTTAGGAAAGAACTATAAACATTCCAGGGTCCAGATTGCGATCACTTTTCTTGACAGACCGGTCCTTTGTTCTTGGTTCTTCCCGACTAATACCCTCCGTAAGTTTTGTGGATAACAAGGGGAAACTGATATTTCACTACCTAACCAAATAATACAGTTCAGTGTGCAGCTGAAGCACACCCCATAAAACTTCTCTTTAAAAAAATCAAGTCCCCTCCCAATCTGACGGCACGTCGTAAAGCAATGATTATAACATTTTCAGTCTTAAGAATAGAAACGTTTCAGGATCAGAATCAACGACCTTCACTTTCAACTAAATTGTTGTAACGGGAAATATTATATAAATACAGGGTATAATTTTTATTTCTTCCCCTCCTCTGCCATTTGAGGCGGGAGATATCTATTTTTATAATAGGTACTGTATATCATGAAAAACATTCTTTTCATTACCTCGAAAAATTCGTCTCGTAAAAATAATTTGTTCTGCGTTTGATTCTAAATCCCCTATGTAATACATTTTTTGTCCCCGCCCCCTCTACATACAAAATCAAACATTTGAAGTTTTAGGTTTATTAACATTCCAGATTTGAAATCTGTGACTTTTGATATGTCAAAATCAATAAGTGCACTGTCAAAACTACTCAAATTATAAGATGGTAGTTTTGAAGGAAGCTTTCCCCCTACCTTGCCCACAATGATCGCAATCTGGACGCTGGGATGTTAATAGCTCTTCCCTAAAATGAAAGTGACCGCAATCTGGACCACTAATGAAGTGAACGCAATCTGGAATGACCGCAATCAGGAAGACACCGTCGTGATGATCACACGTCACCCCTCAATCCGTTGACTGAGCAGTGGTTGCTTGGAAGGCCAAGACTCTTAATGGGCTGTACTGTCACTGGTTTTGTTTTGTATTTACTGATTATAAGACAAGCACGCAATATCTTACTAAAATTCTTAATTTGGCTGCCTTTGTTACATACTACAGTAGTATGCTCAAAGTTGCGTTATCGAACAAGGTAAGATATCGAAATCAAGAATACGATTACATCATTTGTGACTCCTTGATTACATAATTATATTCAAGTAAAGCATACATTTAAATGCAGGATTACGGTTTAGAAGCTATCGCCAATTGTGTGGTTCTGTCACTGGATTTTTGGTCCCGAATACATTTTCACGGAACGCATTCTAGTCTACACTTCGGTAATTGTAATTAGTAAACAGCTGCATTAATGTGGCAGTTGATATTGCTCGTGGTCTCCGTTACTACGCATAACTCTCCTATATTCGGGAGTTGAATTTCCGTAATAATGACAACTCCTCCCCGTACCCGAGGAAGGTGATCATGGCCAATGTAATCAAAGATTTCCAAACCAATGCCACCAATGATTAAGTCATTAGTCCCTGACTTTGGCTAGTTGAATATATTTTTGTAAACTAACGCAGTAAGAGAAAAGATATACAAACCCCAATGTTTTCCCCAGACACAAAGAACTGTTATACCTATATGTATGAGTACTGGAGAGAACACAGTGGTATCACTCTGGAATGCCTTCAATACGTTTTCATGGCACCGAATAAGACTTGAAGCCTCACTGTAAGTATCCAATTTGAGTGAGGGGAACGTAGAGTGACCATCGAGTGCAGTGTGGAGCAATTGGAAGAGTCCAATAACCACCACAGGGAAGATGTAGTGAGAATAAGGAAACAGGTTAGGGAGAGAAATCAGAAGAGTTAGATTAAAGGGATGAACCCAATCAAAACGAGTTTATTCACAAAAAAATGGTGAACAACAATAAAATGTTTTAAAAAAATGCTACTTTCTTAGTGATATTAATGGGAAAAGACTCTGAACTTCTCAAAGCAGAGTAGTGCTAGGTAAGGAGGGTACCGTGGCCATTTACAAGGATTGGCAGTAGTTATAAATATGATTAAGCTCAAACCTTTTATAAAACGAATAATTGTTGAGCTCGAAAATAAAAACTACATCTCCAACAAGAAGAATACTAATAAGAGATTTACTGAGACTAGACACAGTTTTGATTAAGAGAGAGCAATAATCAAGATGCATAGATTGAGAATGATCCTAGGTAGAAAGTTAACTGAGCGAACTGTACCTGTAATAAACAATCTAAAGAGATCTGTGAAAAATCATGAACTTGACATAAATAGTAGCTAAGCCAGATTTGTATGAGCACAACAAACAAAGGAAAACAATTGCCAAAGTTCACGTGGAGCATCTCAAGTTGCTACCGTAAGTGAAGACTAAGGGCTTCAATAGTGAGAATAGAAAATAGCTTCAACAATAATCGAGGATAAAACCTCAAGCATAATTGAAGATTTTTTTTTTTTTAGCATATGGCTTTTAGTGTCGGGAGTGTCCGAGGACATGTTCGGCTCGCCAGTTTTGTAGCTGCTTCGAGACGGACACCCAATGGGTGAGCTACAAGTACCGTTGGGGAGGAAAGTTGGAAGGGAGGGTCGAGGAGTTGGAAGGTAGCGGCTGTGGCCTATAGTTAAGGACCAACCCCGGCATTTGCCTGGAAGGAAGATGGGAAACCACAGAAGACCATCTTCAAGGTTGCCGGCGGGGGGATTCGAACCTCCTCGCCTCCCGGATGTGAGCGACTGCCAACAGTCATGCCGCAACGACCTCGGCTAACTCACCCGGTATTGTACAAAAAGGGAGCAGCCATGGCTAAAAATTGAAAGTTAGGCCACGAATACAAATTTATAGCAATATGATTGCTGATTTTGTCACAATACAAAAATGCAGCAGTTGCAAGTTAAAATAGTTGGTCTCAGACCCAGATTAGATTTAAAGACAGTAATCATAAAAGTTTGCAAAGATTGCCGAGACTAGAATAGATAGGTGAAAGAGGGAAATTAATGTGCTCCATTGGACACAACGCCGATCAACAACGGCGAAAATATAGAAGTTATGCTTGATCCCAAGAACTTGGGCACAGCAGCAATCACTTCGAGAGCTTGAAACACAAAGTTTAAGCTAACAACAAATGAAAAACATTGAATTTAAAGTGATGAAGCGTCAGAATTAGCTCCAACTATTTTTCAGTTGGACAAAGGGAAGTAGTTTACAATACCACAGATTAAGCAGAAATTACAATTAGTGATACATTCAAGTTCGGGGAGGACAACCTAGATTGAACCTCAATGTTACAACAACAAAAATCAGCAAAGAATATTTAAGTATAATCTAAATTCGTTAGTAGGGTTGAATGGGGAGAGAAGGAATTAGGGATTTTTTCACTGCAAATCCATTTGGGCCCAATACCTTAACCGTTCGTACGAAAACCGGATTATTCTTTGGCACGAAGCACTGAAACGTTAGAAGGGTGGGAGCATAGATTCTTGTTACAAAATGGCGCTGTTCAATATGATGAATATTTTCGAATTGAGCATTTGCAAGTTTCATTCCTATTACAGGCTTGAATTTTGACGAAATTGCTTGAGGTTGAGAGTCTCGTGTCATGAGCAGAGTTGATCCATTAGACAGTTAGATGTGTAGTTACATAAATCCCACGATGCGTCAAATTGACTAATGACAGAGTATACGTGATAAAGGTCAAATCCCCCGGTGAACCTAGCCATTAACTGTAGTTACATTTGAAGGGATTTCCCACAGCGGTTGAAATTAAGATTTGAAATCACTGCAGTTATTCTTTCCGGCAGGATAAAACTGGAAATATGAATTCCTTGCAAGTGAGTTTAAAAGAGCTCCATTGCATTAAAATTGTATGAGTAACTTATCTTGTCATGATGGCTGGCTGGCGTTTCTGGTACACAACTATCACCTCATGGCGATCACAAAATGTCGGACGTATAACGTATGACCCTCGAAGAAAGACTAAGCCAGTCTGTTGACTGCACCAAGGAGCATATAGTACCAGAGTATGGACTCGTAGTTAAATCTGCGGTTCGTTAAATAAAGGGTGATTGCGTCATTATTTGGGCTCGAACTGAACGCAGATGGCGAATTCTAACGCCACTGAGATGCATTAACAGACTATCATGGAAGCAAAGAATATAACTGACCGACAGATCTAGGAGAGTTTTGCCGACTGTAAGTACCAACTTATGCAATGAAAATGAACGAGAGTTATCACGAACATAGATCATTATCGATTGTATTAAACAACCGATTTGTGTATTACAACGTAGAAATACAGAATCTGTAATGTTAGGAGGCAATGCGCCTGCGTAAATTAAGATCTGTCCACTAGTTTTGTTTCACAATGTTGGTGACGTTGCTAATTTAGATGGATGAGTCGTGGTTTGATTTGCCTCTTTTTAAGTTATAAAGAGTGTGGGAGTACAGGAAAATCGCTTTTTGTAATATCTGAACTTTGTTTAATAATAAAATGTGAACTATGCTGCTATTTGTAACACTATGTTACCATAACCTCCAAATTTCACACCACTCCCCTACCAACCTTCTTGCCAAAACAATCAGTAGGGATTGTTTCTTGTCTTGCATTGCGTATATTTGGGAAAAATATCATATTACAAGGCACTTAAGTTGCTCTCTGAGGTGCAATGAACGATGAAGATGTCATCAGAGCATCAACTTAATACATAGCATGGCCATGGGATGTTGATTGCATTCATCAGAATAACATTCTGATTAATCATTAAGCTAATGATCAGATAAAAATGTATGTTTTCGCATTACAAACGTAATATTAGTACGAAAGACCTATGCTTTGATTTTATGAAATGTTTGTATTTGTATCGTGTGTTAGAGTATGTGCCGTCTGGCCTTTCGCAAGATGTAGTTCGCAGTGGAAGTGTGTACCGATTAGCCCGGTGCTGGGCCCATTAAACCGGACTAAGGTTATGAAGGTATCAGAGGCGATGGATTGAACGTACATTCACTGCCATGTGAATGCAAGTTCTATTCGAATGCGCTATTCATTATGGGCCTAGCTTAGCTTAGCCTAAAGAAATAAAGACTAAATAAGGTACACATACTCAACACATAAGCAAAGGAGAGGTAATGTATTGACCAAAGAGATAACATTAATGAATGACGAGGAAGCATTACATGCTATGAATGAGGTTAAGTGGACGTCAAACATGTGATGTTAGGCAAAATAACGGACGAAAGGACCGAAACGTAAATGTTATGATCGATAGGAGATAACGGTAAAGGGGGGGGGGGGGGACACATCTGGGAAAGTATACTCGTAAAGAGTAAAATTACATTGTGAAAAATAAAGATTAAAAGGGCTAGACAAAGAGTCGGGGAAAGTGAGTCTACCGTCAAAGGAGCGAACGGTAGCTCAAATAGCCCTGAAGGAGATGAGGAAGTGCGAGGGGGACGGAGTATTAATAAAAGCGCGCGTAGATATGACGTAAATGAATAAACACAAAAAGGGGCAAGTAACCCATATTTAAAATAATTACGAGAAAGGTATTGCAACACAAAATAAAAGATATCCATCAAAATAAGTTACATCAGAAAGGGATTAAGCCATACTCAATGACTTGCATATGAAAACGCAATCCTAAGATAAGAGGCAAACAAAAAATAGGAGGTATGGCATAGGTCTTACTGTTGAACACACGCTACTCAGTAAACCGTACCAAATACCAACACAAAAGATACGACGAAATGGGGACAAAGAAATAACGGGAACGAAACAGACACTCCATGGACACACTAGAGTAGGCGAAACGCCCTAGTATTCCATACAATGAGCAAAGACAAAAATACGTAACCTACCTTGATGGTATGAACATTAATCCGGCATCACGGAATTACATTAAATGAACTAGATTCGCACCTCTACGCGCACCTTTATAAAAAAAACACAAACGAACGGGTAAAAACGGATAGAAAATCAAGGCATCTCGAAAATGAGAGCGGGCGCATAAACAAAAAGGTCCTACCAGGATAGAAAAAAACAGAAGACTCCCCAGAGAGTAGCAAGGGGTTGTCCCAGGAGATGGAAAAAGAAGATAAAAAGGTAAGAGGTGTCACTAATCACAATTCGGCATAGCAAGAAATCACTATAGCGAACCTTGATCAGCAATTATAGAAATGTCCACTGATCTGCTCGGCTATTCTGGCCAGTAATAACCAAGAAGAAAAGAGAACAATTCCGATAATTGACACGCCGAAGAATAGAGAAAAAAAAGAAGACTACAGGTGGAAAAGAAAAAACGGTTCAAGTAGTTGAAGTACCAACACGACAAATTTCAAGTAAATAGTTATATTGTGTGTGTCTATGACAAGCAAGATTAATCGCCGGTCACTCAGACCTCACCTCACAATATACGTCACAGTAATACCACCTCACAATAAGTGGGTTACTCTAATCCAAATCATACCAAAATACAGAAATAAAACCACAAATGAACGTAATACTTTCATTACTATGATTCGTGATGCAGATATTCGGTTTTACTTTCACTCTCTTGTTCAGTCTGTGAATCAGGGTTATTAATGTTAGCAAACAGAGTCTTTTAATACATGCTACTTACCCCAGAAATGAACTTCATTAAATTTTGCAAGGCAAGGCCGCCTCCCTCCCAATTCTAATCTGAATTACAAATACACACTCTAATTCAGCCATCACAATAACACAGGCTCACAGACAAATTCCACACATACCCAAGTACTTGGCGCTACATGACCACGATGTCGCAAACCCTCTAAATGCATCAACAACGAGTAATGTTAACCACGTTGTTGGCACTGATATTAGGAGATTCTGCTCTACAGGCACCTAGGGGATTCCTCATAGCTAATACTGGCTTTGAAGGTCGGAACGTGGGATGCCCTGGACTCAACCATGTGGCAAGGCCAAGACCATGATTAACCTTCAGTGGCCAGGCTTGACATCACTTCATTAACACATGGTGTCTGAACATCCTCATGTGTGTGCTTGTACCATGTCCTGCAGTAACTGCAGACCAAATTAGCATGCATACCCGAGGCTTTGGGAGATGAAGGACATTCCCGTCCACGTAGGAAGAACACTATTTGAGTTTAAGTTTCTTTAGGGGCTTTTGCGACATCGTGGTTATGCAGCCCCGTGTACTTGGTTGTGTGTATAATTTGTCTGATAATCTGTGGCACTGTGATGTCTGTACTAGTGTGTATGTTTGTAATCCAGGTAGGATTTGGGTGAGAAGCGGCCGTGGCCTTAAGTTAGGTACCATCCCGGCATTTGCCTAGAGTTGAATTGGGAAACCACGGAAAGCCACTTTAAGGATGGCTGAGGTAGGAATCAAACCCACCTCTTCTCAGATTCGCCTCACGAGGCTTAGTGTAACCCGTTCCAGCCAACTGACCAGAATTAAACCTTTTGGCAGAGCCGGGAATCGAACCGGGGCCTCTACGATGACAGCCAATAATGCTAGCCACAACGCAGTGAGGCGAACAAATTTTATCAAAATATGTGCCAGAGGATTTCGAGCATTGGTGGAAAATGAATGAAATGATCGTGTGGCCTCCTGAGAGGCTGAGTGCATGTCTCTCTAATTGACGCCCGTGGGCGACCTGCGCGTCGTAATGAGCATGAAGTGATGATGAAGACGGCACGTACACCCAGTCCCCGAGCCATGGGAATTAACCCCAGGAGATTAAAATCCGTGATGGCCCGGCCAAGAATCGAACCCGAGACACGGCAGGCCGAAGCCTAGCACGCTAACCATTTAACCACGGAGTCGGATATTGGTGAATAATAATCCGTGACGTGATGTAGGACCATCCAGCACAATATATGTCAAAGCTCTGGAATGAAAAGTGCAGAATATTTCATGCAAACTACGAAGTATTCACAGATATTTAGTAACGCAATTAAGTTCTCGTTGCGGGTGCCATAAATGTCGGAATAGCAACAACACTGGTGAAGAAAAAATGGCGATGTGACATAAACACTAGATGATGGAGAAGATGTGACGAGGATTACTCCTTCAAGTTCATTTAACGAACTCCTGCCCTAATAATAATTTGGGATTTTTCGTCGTCAAAACAGCGTGTGTTGTTAGCACTAATAATCAGTTTTAGCTATTTGAAGAAAGTCAGTTACCGTAACCCATTTGTGGGAGGTTGACTGTTTAATATCATGCGTGGACAATATTGTCATGATATTTATCTGAGAGGGGTCTGACAGGCGATGGCACAACACACTCTTACGGCACGTTTTGACAGCTATGGTCGATGAAAGCCTGAGCAACAGGCGTGCCGGTATGTATTACGTTGATAACCTGATGATAGTGGCAATTGTTTATCAAGCCACTAAGTGAGCTTGCATGTCTCTAAAGACGTATCACAGTGATCTTACTAAATTAGACCTGACATAAACTTCAGAAGAAGCAACTATTGTCGGCAACATGCAGTATTGTAACCATTGCAATCTCCCCACTGGTAAAGAACATCGAATGATGTGCCACATTGACAGGTGTCACGGCTTTGACAACAACCATTCTGAGTTTGGGTTTCTCCTGACCATTGCACTCACAATGCTACGGAACTCCAACTCCTGAAAAACATTTCCCTACCCCAGATGAGAAATAAGCACAACTAAACTGACCAGTGTGATCACGGCAATGAAACAATTATAATAACCTCAGCAAGCAAGTGCGTGGACCCTAGTCGAAAGTAGAAACAACAACAACAACAACAACAACAACAACAAGGAAATTAATTTCCTAATTCTCAACTTTCAGTTGTTGTTGTTGTTGTTTGAGGCTTCAGTCTTTTGGTTGGTTTGGTGTAGCGCTCCATGAGCTAATGCCTGTCCTGAGCTAATCGTTTCATCTCTACATAGCTACCCCACCTTACATCCGAAGCAATCTGTTTAACATATTCTAACCTTGGTCTACCCCTACAGTTCTTATCCTCAACTCTTCCTTCCATAACTAAGTTTGTTATTCCTGGGTGTCTTTAGTAAGCTATGTGTCCTACCAACCTGTCTCTCCTCTTCAGAAGCAGTTGCCAGAAACATCTCTCATCGCCCACTGGTCTTAATACCTCTTCATTTGTTACTCTATCTACCCATCTAATTTTCATCCTCCGCGTCTCATCCACAGTAGTTAAAACGGACGTACAACCATTAACATTATTATTATCATCTTCAACATTATCCTGTAACACCACAGCTCAAACTCTTCTATTGTCCTCTTTTCTGCTGAGCCAACAATCCCAAGTTTCTTTTCCATAGAGTGCCATACTCCAGACAAAGGCTTTCAAAAGTGACTTTCTAATACCTAAATCTATGTTTGATGTCAACAGATTCCTCTTCTGTAGAAATGCTTTCCTTGCTTGTGCTAACCTACTTTTTATATCCCCTTTGCTTCGTCCATCATTAGTTACTTTGCTTCCTAGGTAGCAGAGGTCTCCTAATTCCTTCCGTTTTTTACTTGCCAATTTGACGTCAATAGAAGCAAGGAAGTGAAGGTAAGAATCCACTTCTTACCTTCAGGTTATCCAAACTGGAATTTCCCGAGTATAAGTAGTTACAGTACTTGAAAGGATGCAAGAGCGTTGTAATATTCGCTGTATCGTAATGGTTGGTGAGGGAGTACGGTTTGAAATGAACTTGATTAGCAAATGGTGATGCAACTTTAAATGATCAAGTTGTCATGAGGTCATAAACACCTAAAAACAAAACGAAATTTTTGAAAATCATTACCTTACTCCAGAAAAATTCAAGTCAAATAGAACAATAAAGTAATCCAAGATGCATTGTCCCTTCCTGTGCCAGCATCGTGGGAATATGGATGGAAAACATCGCAGATAAATAAATAAAGAACTGCCTACCAGTTTACACAAAAGGCCAAGTAGATTTATCAAGACAGAGGCGGTAATCTTTCGTTCCACTCGCCTGCGTCGCTAGCTAATGCTACCGGGATTAATGTCCCCCCTCCCACCCTCTGACTGTGGGCCGTCACGACCACAGTGTGGTTGGTATCCGTATTATTCAAGTCTTTCAGAATCGGGATGTCTAGCTGTCGCTCTCAAGCGCTTTGTTATGTTAAAAACCAGGGATTGAATTCATCGTATGTCAGGATTATCAGTTCGGCGTGCTGACTTCATATTCATAACTACAATTAGCTTCACGGAGCTGGGGAGCTTCTATCGTACACCACTCCTAGGTACTATTTATTTCTTATTTAAACGGCTAGCATTCACGGCTGTCGCCCCGGAATTCTGGGTTTGATTCCCGGCTCTGACAAGAAATTTAAATCTGTTCTGAAGGCTGGAATGGGGTACACTCAACCTCGTGAGGCTAAACTGAGAAGAGGTGGGTTCGATTCCCACTTTAGCCATTCCGTTATTGATTTCCCGTGGTTTACTATTTCTACTCCAGGCGAATGTCGTGGTGGTTCCTAACCTAAGACCACGGCTGCCTCCTTCCCAACCCTCACCTGAATTACAAGTACACACACTAATACAGCCATCACAATAACACAAAATATCAGACATTGTAATGCCTTGACATCTAATTTAGTACAATTGTTTACATAACCTCAAGATGGTGGCTGTGCAAAATTTTAAAATCAAGTTTTTATTTCTTGTGTCCTATCATGCGATCGAAGTGAAAGTTTGAATAATGAACCTACGCAATAGCCATCATCTAATAGTAGATAACTGTATGGTCTACATATATAAAATCCAACAAGGCGACCATCAGATATATAGAGACGGTTCTCAATATCTAGGCATAATAATCTGACAGCAATCAAAATGACATTTTTTTTATGTTGATAGAGGCTATGAAGGTAAGTTCTCCTACGGGGCATTCAATAATCTGGTGAGCACAAATACAACATGACGGTGACAAGATATTTAAATGTTGAAATGAACGTTTCTCGCGATTTAACCATCCGAGCACAGTGAAACTTGGTACGGTATATGCTTATACAAATGTTAATCTACCGATATCTAATTTATTTCACTTGTTTTAATAACCACAAGATGGCGGCTGTGCAAAATCTTAATTTTTTTTTTTATTTCTCGTGTCCTAATCATGCGATTGAAGTTTGAATAATGAACCTACACAAAAATCGTCAACTTATAGTACATAATTCTATGACCTACATACATAAAAATCCAACATGGCGACCATTCTAAATATTTAGAAGATTCTCAATATCTACGAATCTATTACAGCAATCAAACTGAATTTTTTTATGTTGATAGAGGCAATTAACATAAGTAGGATATATGAAAATAGGCAATTTAGGTCTTCACGAAAGTACTTGTTAATTTATGGAGTGGCTGTTATTTAGACTTGGGAATACAAGGTCTCTTATTTGTTTCTACTTTACTGCTAATTTTCATTAATGTAGTAGGCTACTAAAATCTTGATAGTTATTTTCATGTACTATAATTTAAATATGGCGGCTGCTCGTCATATTTAATTTGACAACGGAATTTCTAGGTCAGCATATGTTCATTTTATAAATCTCCCTGTGAACCAATTTTTGTGAACATTACTTCATTAAAGTATAAGTTACGGAACGTAAGGCCTACACTAACGTTTGTTATTTAGCACGGTCGCTACCTTGCATTTTGGCGACTAACGCGTCCCAAACGTTCTTTGTTTTGGGGAAATTCAATAGCATTCTGATGATTAGTTAAGTCGGCCTTGAACACTCAGTTGGCCACCAGTTTGTATTTGTTACCGGCGATATAAAATATGAGAATGAGGTACCCTTTACGAGTGTTACCCCTGTACCAAATTTAATTTAATTCAATTTGGTTTCGCCGCTTTGGGGATTGACAGGGTAAACAGACACATACACACGGACGGAACGAAAAACGGAGGGCACTTTGCCCATGTACCTAGGCCTCATAAGTCTACTTTCATTATTCTTAATTCAGAAGTACGCTAATATCATGTTGTACTGTGAATAAACATATCGTCCCTTAACGTACAAAACCTCGTATTCCCCACTACATTTTTCAATAATTTCCTTATGATAGCGGATGTGCCGTCCCACAGAAAAATTCACGTTAGGGTCATTTTCCTGTGGAGAGGCATTAAGAACATGTAGTTCAGTGAAGAACTAAAGCTTATTTTTATACTGTATATCCTACTTATGTTAATTGCCTCGATCAACATAAAATATTTCAGATTAATTGCTGTGATAGATTCGTGGATATTGAGAACCTTATAATATTTCGGATGGTTGCCATGTTGGATTTTTATATATGTAGGTCTTAGAGTTATGTACTATTGCATGAAGATTATAGTGTACGTGTTGTATTCAAACTTCAATCGCATGATTAGGACACAAGAAGTAAAAACGAGAATTTAAATTTGGTTATGAAAGCAATTGAAATACATTAGATGCCAGTAGATTAACACTTGTATAAGCATTTACCGCACCACGTTTCACTGCACTAGGATGGTTAAATCGCGAGAAACGTCTATTTAAGTATTTCTACTTCGCGTCGCCACCATATTGGATTTGTGCTCACCAGGTTATTAAAAGTCCTATAGCTGTACTTATGTCCATAGCCTTTATGGATATAAAAAATCAGTTTGATTGCTGTAAATGATTCGTAGATATTGAGAACCCTATAAATATTTCGGATGGTCGCCATTTTAGATTGTGATAAATACTGTATAGGCCATAGAGTTATGTACCATTAAAGGAAAATTATTGCGTAGGTTCATTATTCAAACTTTCACTTCGATCGCATGATTACGACACAAGAAATAAAAACTTAATTTTAAAATTTCGCACAGCCACCATCTTGAGGTTATGAAAACAATTGAACTGAATTAGGTACCAGTGCATTACAATATGTATAAACACACAGTATACTGTACCATATTTCATTGTGCCCAGATGGCTACATCGCGAGAAAAGTCTATTAAAAAGTTTCACCTTCGCTTGGCCGCCATGTTCGTTTTGTATTTTACAGTGTTTTAGAAGTTGGTTGGTTTTGTACTTACCAAGTTTTCGAAAGTCTCATAGTTACACTTCTAGTAGTGCCCTTTATCACTGTACAAACTTTCAGGGTGATATCTTTAATAGTTTCGGAGATATAGAATGCTGGTGAAATATTTCGCACAGCCGCCATGTTGGATTGGTACGACGTAATAAAATTTGAAGGGCACGGTCGCAATTGGCCGGAATGGTGCTAGGACCTTCCTGAGTTTCATTGAAATCGATCCAGCCGTTTAGACGTTATTAGAGGGAGACACACACATACGCACACACACGCGGACAAAAGCCTTTTTTTTTTTCATAAAATGAAAATAGGCTAAAAATGAACCTTAAATATACTGTACTGTAGGGGTGCATAACTACACGGAGATATACGTTTCTACAGTACAATACATTTAAAGCTCACGTTTCTTAATGCTCTTCCATAGTATAATGAACCTAACGTGAATCGTTTTGTTGAGAGGCGTGACGAATCATAAGGAAACAATTGGAAAAGAAGAACATTGTGGGAGACTAGGTATTGCACATTAAAAGACGATAAACAAGAGTTTGGTGCTTTTCGGTCGGTCAACTCGAATGTACCCAAAAAGAGCTGGGTTATGTCCTAATCCTGAAATAAATTACATGAGATTAATAAATACATAATTTACCGACAGTAGTGGCTACGCTGGCTAACGCGCAGCATTAGGCCATGGGGCCAAGCTCTCTGCTGACTCGGTAGACGAGTGGGTTCGAGCCCCACCGTCGGCCGTCCTTGAAATGGTTTTCCGTGGTTTCCCCATTTTCAACAACAGGCAAATGCTGGGACGGTACCTTCTGACAGGCCACGGCTGCTTCCTTCCACATCCTTGCCCAGTTTCATTCACTATCATTCATTTCATCTCTCATTAACTCCTCTGATGAGGTTGGCGTCAGGAAGGGCATCCGGCCGTAAAAACCATCGCCACAAAGACTTCCATCGCATCTCATCCCCGACCCCGTTGGAAAACGGGAATAATAAGTGGTAGACATACATACAATAAATACATAATTTATTTCAGGATTAGGACATAACCCAGCTCTTTTTGGGTACATTCGTGTTGACCGACTGAAAAGCACCAAACTTTTGTTTACTTAGGCAACACTGAAAAATGGCTTCGAACCTCACAATGTTAAAGGACGATATAAAGGTCATACATGAGCAGCTAAATGGAACAAGCAAGGTATAAACTGCACTGTATACACAATAACCACGAATATAATTATTTGGCACGGAACTTTGTCGTACCCGTAGGAATATCTTACGTAACCTCTCACTGAGTATCAACTATCAGTTCAATACAAAGTCCTGTCTAGGTATTCTGAGAAATAGTTTGACACTTCTTAATTAAGGCTGTCAATCTACCTCCCTCCCTCCCTCCATGCCCCTCCATACAACGTCATCTCCACCCCTGAGTATTTCACTTTCTCGTTTACAGAACGATGGCGCAAATGAAAACAGAATTAGTAATATGACTTCTTCTAGGAGAAAGAAAATACATCTAGAATCGCTAAAAGCCAAGGCTTTATGTACATCTGTAGACAAAATACTTTCGACGTTTGTTTAATGCTCGCTACATTACCTGAAACTATGTTAAGGTACGACTAGCATTTTTGAAACGTAATCGCAAACAGTGCTACACTTTTATAAATACTGAGTTGTTTGTGGAATAATGTTCTATTGAGCCTCTTCCATTTACTATTTACTTACGGTACTTTTAAATTATGATAAAAGATGACATCACCATGCAAAAAATTCTGAATGTATGTTCTCTAACAATCGTAAAATAAGGGTCTAGGCCAAACATGAAAGAAATACTCCTGCATTTCTCACACTAAGCTACAACAGTCAACACAACGTTCCATTCCATAAGCTTAATACACAGCCAATGTTATTCTGTCTTTGGAAAGTACGTGTTTACTTGATTTTTTCCTCAATTTGGCATTAGAATAAAAGTTATGCAAGAGTTCCCAATGTCTGTAATATTATCCACATGAGAGGAGTTAATGAGATGAAATGCATGAAAATAAATGAGGTAGGGAAAGAAGTTGGGAGGAAGTGGCTGTGGTCTATTATAAAATACCATCCCGGCATTTGCCTGCAATAGAAAATGAGTAGGCTATCCACAGTAACCAATTACATGGGCGCACGACAGTGAGGTTTAAACCCACTCGTCTTTAAAGTAATAAAATATTCTTGCCTTGTGGCCTATGGCTAAGATTTACTTTTGTCTTGAGGTTATCAAATGTGAAGCAAGAGTTCTTTAATATGTTGACAGTCATGACAGGGAGTATCTTCCCGTCCTTTAATAATCCGGCGAACTATCAAATAAACTATAATAAGAATATTATTCTTCCTTCACTAAAATTAATATTTAAAGAAGTCTTTTAAAAAAATGGTAGATGCTAACTACATACAACAGCACGTTTTGCACGCATTATCCTGAGCTCAGAGGTGATCAAGAAAGTGACAGTTCAATCTTCTGCTGTGCACGGATATTCGAATAAATATTATTAGTAGAAGGCGGATTTTCCCTATCCTAATCAAACAATAACAGTCATATTCCCCCGTGTCCCTTAGACTATGTTATGGAAACAAATCCTAAGTTAAACTAAATGAGAGGGACCACGCTACGATCAGACGGCGTATTCGAAATAGGGAATAGTAAACTTTCTGAAGGAATATGCCATGGTTATGGATTTGTTTATAGGACCGTAGCGGATGGGTTTTATGATCCACCGTCCATGGACAACCGTACCCTCCGAAAAAATGGCATCGTACCTCACTTGGGCATAATAATTAATAATGGGAATAGTATATTGTATTCATCATTTAGCTCTGGCGTGAACAAGATTAGTTTTGCATCGGGTTCAATTCCCAGTTATTCAATAACAAGTTTGAGTCCTGATGTGAGAGATGGATCAGAGTGTAATGGCCTCCAAAAGACAACAGAGGGGAGAGCCAGGTTGGAACAGAGTGTAGTTAGCCACCAGTAGGGAACACAGGGAATAGCCAGGTTGGAACAGAGTGTAGTTAGCCACCAGTAGGGAACACACCAGGTTGGAACAGAGTGTAGTTAGCCACCAGTAGGGAACACACCAGGTTGGAACAGAGTGTAGTCAGCCAACAGTAGGGAACACAGGGGAGAGCCAGGTTGGAACAGAGTGTAGTTAGCCACCAGTAGGGAACACACCAGGTTGTAACAGAGTGTAGTCAGCCTCCAGTAGGGAACACAGGGGAGAGCCAGGTTGGAACAGAGTGTAGTTAGCCACCAGTAGGGAACACACCAGGTTGGAACAGAGTGTAGTCAGCCTCCAGTAGAGTACACAGGGAAGAGCTAGTTAGGAAAAGAGTGTAGTCAGCCTCCAGTAGGGAACACAGGGGAGAGCCAGGTTGGAACAGAGTGTAGTTAGCCACCAGTAGGGAACACAGGGGAGAGCCAGGTAGGAACAGAGTGTAGTTAGCCTCCAGTAGGGAACACAGGGGAGAGCCACGTTGGAACAGAGTGTAGTTAGCCACCAGTAGGGAACACAGGGGAGAGCTAGGTAGGAACAGAGTGTAGTCAGCAACCAGTAGGGAACACAGGGGAGAACTAGGTAGGAACAGAGTGTAGTCAGCCTCCAGTAAGGAACACAGGGGAGAGCCAGGTTGGAACAGAGTGTAGTCAGCCACCAGTAGGGAACACAGGGGAGAGCTAGGTAGCAACAGAGTGTAGTCAGCCTCCAGTAGGGAACACAGGGGAGAGCCAGGTAGGAACAGAGCGAGTCAGCCTCCAGTAGGGAAAACAGGAAAGAGCCAGGTTGGAACAGAGTGTAGTCAGCCTCCAGTAGGGAACACAGGGGAGAGCTAGGTAGGAACAGAGTGTAGTCAGCCTCCAGTAGGGAACATAGGGGAGAGCTAGGTAGGAACAGAGTGTAGTCAGCCTCCAGTAGGGAACACAGGGGAGAGCCAGGTAGGACCAGAGTGTAGTTAGCCTCCAGTAGGGAACACAGGGGAGAGCAAGGTAGGAACAGAGTGTAGTCAGCCTCCAGTAAGGAACACAGGGGAGAGCCAGGTTTTAACAGAGTGTAGTCAGCCTCCAGTAGGGAACACGGGGGGGGGGCAAGTTTGGTACAGAGTGTAGTTAGTCTCCAGTAGGGAACACGGGGGGGGGGAAGTTTGGTACAGAGTGTAGTTAGCCTCCAGTAGGGAACACAGGGGAGAGCTAGGTAGGAACAGAGTGTAGTCAGTCTCCAGTAGGGAACACAGGGGAGAGCAAGGTTGGAACAGAGTGTAGTTAGCCTCCAGTAGGGAACACAGGGGAGAACCAGGTTCGAACAGAGTGTAGTCAGCCTCCAGTAGGGAACACAGGGTTGAGCCAGGTTGGAATAGAGTGTAGTCAGCCTCCAGTAGGGAACAAAGGGGGAGCTAGGTAGGAACAGAGTGTAGTCAGCCACCAGTAGGGAACACAGGGGAGATCCAGGTTGGAACAGAGTGTAATCAGACTCCAGTAGGGAACACAGGGGAGAGCCAGGTAGGAACAGAGTGTAGTTAGCCTCCAATAGGGAACACAGGGGAGAGCTAGGTAGGAACAGAGTGTAGTCAGCCACTAGTAGGGAACAAAGGGGAGAGCTAGGTTGGAACAGAGTGTAGTCAGCCTCCAGTAGGGAACTCAGGGGGGAGCCAGGTTGGAACAGGGTGTAGTCAGAGTCCAGTAGGGAACACAGGGGAGAGCCAGGTTGGAACAGAGTGTAGTCAGCCACTAGTAGGGAACAAAGGGGAGAGCTAGGTAGGAACAGAGTGTAGTCAGCCACCAGTAGGGAACAGAGGGGAGAGCCAGGTTGGAACAGAGTGTAGTCAGCCTCCAGTAGGGAACTCAGGGGGGAGCCAGGTTGGAACAGGGTGTAGTCAGCCTCCAGTAGAGATCACATGGGAGAGCCAGGTTGGAACAGAGTGTAGTCAGCCTCCAGTAGGGAACACAGGGGAGAGGTAGGTAGGAAAAGAGTATAGTCAGCCTCCAGTAGGGAACACAGGGGAGAGCTAGGTAGGAACAGAGTGTAGTCAGCCACCAGTAGAGATCAGAGGGGAGAGCCAGGTTGGAACAGAGTGTAGTCAGCCTCTAGTAGGGAACACAGGGAAGAGCCAGGTAGGAACAGAGTGTAGTCAGCCTCCAGTAGAGATCACTGGGGAGAGCCAGGTTGGAACAAAGTGTAGTCAGCCACCAGTAGGGAACACAGGGGAGAGCCAGGTTGGAACAGAGTGTAGTCAGCCTCCAGTAGAGTACACAGGGGAGAGCCAGGTTGGAACAGAGTGTAGTCAGCCTCTAGTAGGGAACACAGGGAAGAGCCCGGTTGGAACAGAGTGTAGTCAGCCTCCAGTAGAGATCACTGGGGAGAGCCAGGTTGGAACAAAGTGTAGTCAGCCACCAGTAGGGAACACAGGGGAGAGCCAGGTTGGAACAGAGTGTAGTCAGCCTCCAGTATACACAGGGGAGAGCCAGGTTGGAACAGAGTGTAGTGAACCTTTAGTAGGGAACACAGGGGAGAGCCAGGTTGGAACAGAGTATAGTCAGCCTCCAGTAGGAAACACAGGGGAGAGCTAGGTAGGAACAAAGTGTAGTCAGCCTCCAGTAAGGAACACAGGGGAGAGCCAGGTAGGAACAGAGTGTAGTTAGTCTCCAATAGGGAACACAGTGGAGAGCAAGGTAGGAACAGGGTGTAGTCAGCCTCCAGTAGGGAACACAGGGGAGAGCCAGGTTGGAACAGAGTGTAGTCAGCCTCCAGTAGGGAACACGGGGGAGGGGCAAGTTTGGTACAGAGTGTAGTTAGCCTCCTGTAGGGAACACAGGGGAGAGCCAGGTTGGAACAGAGAGTAGTCAGCCTCCAGTAGGGAACACAGGGGAGAGCCAGGTTGGAACATAGAGTAGTCAGCCTCCAGTAGAGAACTCAGGGGAGAGCCAGGTAGGAACAGAGTGTAGTTAGCCTCCAATAGGGAACACAGGGGAGAGCAAGGTAGGAACAGAGAGTAGTCAGCCTCCAGTAGGGAACACAGGGGAGAGCCAGGTTGGAACATAGTGTAGTGAGCCTCCAGTAGGGAACACAGGGGAGAGCCAGGTAGGAACAGAGTGTAGTTAGCCTCCAATAGGGAACACAGGGGAGAGCAAGGTAGGAACAGAGAGTAGTCAGCCTCCAGTAGGGAACACAGGGGAGAGCCAGGTTGGAACATAGTGTAGTCAGCCTCCAGTAGGGAACTCAGGGGAGAGCCAGGTTGGAACAGAGTGTAGTCAGCCTCCAGTAGGGAACACATGGGAGAGCTAGGTAGGAACAGAGTGCAGTCAGCCTCCGGTAAGGAACACAGGGGAGAGCCAGGTAGAAACAGAGTGTAGTTAGCCTCCAATAGGGAACACAGGGGAGAGCAAGGTAGGAACAGAGAGTAGTCAGCCTCCAGTAGGGAACACAGGGGAGAGTCAGGTTGGAACAGAGTGTAGTCAGCCTCCAGTAGGGAACACAGGGTTGAGCCAGGTTGGAACAGAGTGTAGTTAGCCACCAGTAGGGAACACAGGGGAGAGCTAGGTAGGAACAGAGTGTAGTCAGTCTCCAGTATGGAACACAGGGGAGAGCTAGGTAGGAACAGAGTGTAGTCAGTCTCCAGTAGGGAACACAGGGGAGAGCAAGGTTGGAACAGAGTGCAGTTAGCCTCCAGTAGGGAACACAGGGAAGAGCCAGGTAGGAACAGAGTGTAGTCAGCCTCCAGTAGGGAACACAGGGGAGAGCTAGGTTGGAACAGAGTGTAGTTAGCCTCCAGTAGGGAACACAGGGGAGAACCAGGTTTGAACAGAGTGTAGTCAGCCTCCAGTAGGGAACGCAGGGTTGAGCCAGGTTGGAACAGAGTGTAGTCAGCCTCCAGTAGGGAACACAGGGGGAGCTAGGTAGGAACAGAGTGTAGTCAGCCACCAGTAGGGAACAAAGGGGAGAGCTAGGTAAGAACTGAATGTAGTGTGCCTCCAGTAGGGAACACAGGGGGAGCTAGGTCGGAACAGAGTGTAGACAGCGTCCAGTAGGGAACACAGGGGAGAGCTAGGTAGGAACTGAATGTAGTGTGCCTCCAGTAGGGAACACAGGGGAGAGCCAGGTTGGAACAGAGTGTAGTCAGCCACTAGTAGGGAACAAAGGGGAGAGCTAGGTAGGAACAGAGTGTAGTCAGCCACCAGTAGGGAACACAGGGGAGAGCCAGGTTGGAACAGAGTGTAGTCAGCTTCCAGTAGGGAACACAGGGGAGGGCCAGGTTGAAACAGAGTGTAGTTAGCCTCCAGTAGAGAACACAGGAGAGCCAGGTTGTAACAGAGTGTAGTGAGCCTCCAGTAGAGAACACGGGAGAGCCAGGTTGTAACAGAGTGTAGTGAGCCTCCGGTGGGGTACACAGGGGAGAGCCAGGTTGGAACAGAGTGTAGTGAGCCTCCAGTAGGGAACACAGGGGAGAGCCAGGTAGGAACAGAGTGTAGTGAGCCTCCAGTAAGGAACACAGGGGAGAGCCAGGTTGGAACAGAGTGTAGTTAGCCTCCAGTAGGGAACACAGGGGAGAGCCAGGTAGGAACAGAGTGTAGTGAGCCTCCAGTAAGGAACACAGGGGAGAGCCAGGTTGGAACAGAGTGTAGTTAGCCTCCAGTAGGGAACACAGGGGAGAGCCAGGTATGAACAGAGTGTAGTGAGCCTCCAGTAGGGAACACAGGGGAGAGCCAGGTAGGAACAGAGTGTAGTTAGCCTCCAGTAGGGAACACAGGGGAGAGCTAGGTAGGAACAGAGTGTAGTGAGCCTCCAGTAAGGAACACAGGGGAGAGCCAGGTTGGATCAGAGTGTAGTTAGCCTCCAGTAGGTAACACAGGGGAGAGCAAGGTAGGAACAGAGTGTAGTCAGCCTCCAGTAGGGACCACAGGGGAGAGCCAGGTAGGAACAGAGTGTAGTGAGCCTCCAGTAGGGAACACAGGGGAGAGCCAGGTTGGAACAGAGTGTAGTCAGTCTCCAGTATGGAACACAGGGGAGAACTAGGTAGGAACAGAGTGTAGTCAGTCTCCAGTAGGGAACACAGGGGAGAGCTAGGTAGGAACAGAGTGTAGTTAGCCTCCAGTAGGGAACACAGGGGAGAGCCAGGTAGGAACAGAGTGTAGTTAGCCTCCAGTAGGGAACACAGGGGAGAGCCAGGTAGGAACAGAGTGTAGTTAGCCTCCAGTAGGGAACACAGGGGAGAGCCAGGTAGGAACAGAGTGTAGTTAGCCTCCAGTAGGGAACACAGGGGAGAGTCAGGTAGGAACAGAGTGTAGTTAGCCTCCTGTAGGGAACACAGGGGAGAGCCAGGTAGGAACAGAGTGTAGTTAGCCTCCTGTAGGGAACACAGGGGAGAGCTAGGTAGGAACAGAGTGTAGTGAACCTTTAGTAGGGAACACAGGGGAGAGCCAGGTAGGAACAGAGTGTAGTCAGCCTCCAGTAGGGAACACAGGGGAGAGCTAGGTAGGAACAGAGTGCAGTCAGCCTCCGGTAAGGAACACAGGGGAGAGCCAGGTAGGAACAGAGTGTAGTCAGCCTCCAGTAGAGAACACGGGAGAGCCAGGTTGTAACAGAGTGTAGTGAGCCTCCAGTAAGGAACACAGGGGAGAGCCAGGTTGGAACAGAGTGTAGTTAGCCTCCAGTAGGGAACACAGGGGAGAGCCAGGTAGGAACAAAGTGTAGTGAGCCTCCAGTAGGGAACACAGGGGAGAGCTAGGTAGGAACAGAGAGTAGTTAGCCTCCAGTAGGGAACACAGGGGAGAGCCAGGTAGGAACAGAGTGTAGTTAGCCTCCTGTAGGGAACACAGGGGAGAGCCAGGTAGGAACAGAGTGTAGTTAGCCTCCTGTAGGGAACACAGGGGAGAGCCAGGTTGGAACAGAGTGTAGTCAGCCACCAGTAGGGAACACAGGGGAGAGCTAGGTAGGAACATAGTGTAGTGAACCTTTAGTAGGGAACACAGGGGAGAGCCAGGTAGGAACAGAGTGTAGTCAGCCTCCAGTAGGGAACACAGGGGAGAGCTAGGTAGGAACAGAGTGTAGTGAGCCTCCAGTAGGGAACACAGGGGAGAGCCAGGTAGGAACAGAGTGTAGTCAGCCTCCAGTAGAGAACACGGGAGAGCCAGGTTGTAACAGAGTGTAGTGAGCCTCCAGTAAGGAACACAGGGGAGAGCCAGGTTGGAACAGAGTGTAGTTAGCCTCCAGTAGGGAACACAGGGGAGAGCCAGGTAGGAACAGAGTGTAGTGAGCCTCCAGTAGGGAACACAGGGGAGAGCAAGGTAGGAACAGAGTGTAGTCAGCCTCCGGTAAGGAACACAGGGGAGAGCCAGGTTGGAACAGAGTGTAGTTAGCCTCCAGTAGGGAACACAGGGGAGAGCAAGGTAGGAACAGAGAGTAGTCAGCCTCCAGTAGGGAACACAGGGGAGAGCCAGGTTGTAACAGAATGTAGTCAGCCTCCAGTAGGGAACACAGGGGAGAGCTAGGTAGGAACAGAGTGTAGTTAGCCTCCTGTAGGGAACACAGGGGAGAGCCTGGTTGGAACAGAGTGTAGTCAGCCACCAGTAGGGAACACAGGGGAGAGCTAGGTAGGAACAGAGTGTAGTGAACCTTTAGTAGGGAACACAGGGGAGAGCCAGGTAGGAACAGAGTGTAGTCAGCCTCCAGTAGGGAACACAGGGGAGAGCTAGGTAGGAACAGAGTGTAGTCAGCCACCAGTAGGGAACACAGGGGAGAGCCAGGTAGGAACAGAGTGTAGTGAGCCTCCAGTAGGGAACACAGGGGAGAGCAAGGTAGGAACAGAGTGTAGTGAGCCTCCAGTAGGGAACACAGGGGAGAGCTAGGTAGGAACAGAGTGTAGTCAGCCTCCAGTAGGGAACACAGGGGGAGCAAGGTAGGAACAGAGTGTAGTTAGCCTCCGGTAGGGAACACAGGGGAGAGCCAGGTTGGAACAGAGTGTAGTCAGCCTCCAGTAGGGAACACAGGGGAGAGCAAGGTAGGAACAGAGTGTAGTGAGCCTCCAGTAGGGAACACAGGGGAGAGCCAGGTAGGAACAGAGTGTAGTCAGCCTCCAGTAGGGAACACAGGGGAGAGCTAGGTAGGAACAGAGTGTAGTCAGCCTCCAGTAGGGAACACAGGGGAGAGCAAGGTAGGAACAGAGTGTAGTTAGCCTCCAGTAGGGAACACAGGGGAGAGCCAGGTAGGAACAGAGTGTAGTCAGCGTCCAGTAGGGAACACAGGGGAGAGCCAGGTAGGAACAGAGTGTAGTGAGCCTCCAGTAAGGAACACAGGGGAGAGCCAGGTTGGAACAGAGTGTAGTTAGCCTCCAGTAGGGAACACAGGGGAGAGCTAGGTAGGAACAGAGTGTAGTCAGCCTCCAGTAGGGAACACAGGGGAGAGCTAGGTAGGAACAGAGTGTAGTTAGCCTCCAGTAGGGAACACAGGGGAGAGCCAGGTTGGAACAGAGTGTAGTCAGCCTCCAGTAGGGAACACAGGGGAGAGCTAGGTAGGAACAGAGTGTAGTCAGCCTCCAGTAGGGAACACAGGGGAGAGCCAGGTTGGAACAGAGTGTAGTTAGCCTCCAGTAGGGAACATAGGGGAGAGCTAGGTAGGAACAGAGTGTAGTCAGCCACCAGTAGGGAACACATGGGAGAGCCACTCTGCTATCCTGAATGTGAGTTCCCATCGTGCCCCACATCAACCCCTAGTGAAAAAATGATAGGTCAACACTATGGCCACCTCCTACACAATACTAAGCTTGAGTTCGAACAATATTACAGGAACCATAATAATAATGACAAATAATATAAACAACAAAGTATATGGTATTGATGGCCACAATTCTCCACAATAATTTTTCAACCTTGTAATCGCTTAAATTGGGGTAGTTCCGTAACTACCAAAGGCCGCTGGTATCATTACGTCGGTCTCTTCAGTCTTCATTCTATAAACCCAACTTGACGTTTATGAGAAGAAAACGACGCCAAGTAAAGATTTTATTTCGGTCAGAAATCCCTCAATGTCTACAAAAAGCAATGATCTCAGCAGTCTGAAAGCTTAAGTCAAGTCTTGCAATGCTGAATGCTGGCGCCTATCACGCAAACAATCGTTCAGCCTAATCGATAACGCGCAAGGAAAAGCACACTTCTTGGAATGAATGACCCCAATCCTATATTTTCTCGTCAACTTTCATCATGGAGTTTCTTCTTGATCTTAGTTGTATTACGATTACAGTCTACGTACATTACAATGGCTCTTGGCCACGACGTTGTGTAATAGGTACAGTTGTTGGCTGCCATCCTCGAGGTTCCATGTTCGAATCCCGTCCCTGCCAAAAATGTAATTCTTGTCTGGGTGCTGGTAGAGGGTCCACTCAACCTGGTTAGCATAATCAAATAGAGGGCAACTTCAATTCTCACCTCAAAAATACTGTTGATTTCTGTGTTTTCTCACTTCTACTTCAGGCGTGTGCTGAGTTGAGTCCTTACTTCAGGCCTCGGCAACCTCTTTTCTAAACCTAGATTCAATTGCAAGTACACACTTAACTACATACATGAAAAACACTGGTTATAAAATAAATTCCGACACACAAGTGCATGGGGCTGGTCATCTTGGTGCCCGAGTCCCTAGATGAAAGTACATGGACATTGGATTGAGACAAGTAATATCAACTACTCGCAGGATAATATTCTCTCGTAGGACCTATACTGTACGAAGGCTGGTTTTTAAGTAAGGGCCGTTTTTTAAAGCCCGTAGTTAGTGCGCACGCCGCAACATGCGTGCGCGCTACCTCCCAGCATCCTTTGCGAAGAAGCAGGCGTCAGTTGCAGCTATGTAGCTAACCTGTACGCTGAACTGTGCATCTTTACAATGTTCAAGATTATTGATTCGCCAACCGCGTGTGAGGTACGATCTGTGATACGTTTTTTGAGTGCAAGAAACATGTCAGCTTTGTGAGGTGTATGGTGATAATGCAATGAACATTTTCACGGCCACTTTTTAACTCGCGTACCCATTTTCGCACTTTACCATCACAGCGCAAGATCATGGCAAGACCTCACACTGCTGCCCGGACTCGGGGACTGATAGACTCTTTTGGGTGGAAAGTTTTGGATCACCCACCGTATAGCCCTTCGTCATCTTGGTGGGAAGCGCTTCGCCGACGATGAAGAAGTGAAAACAGCCCTGAATTCTTGGTTGTCAGAGCAGGCGGCAAACTTTTATGCGGAGGGATTTCAGAACTTAGTTTTAAGGTATGAAAAGTGCCTAAATAAACAAGGCAACTATGTAGAAAAATAGAAGAAGTTTTGTAAAACCTACAAATAATTGTGGTTTCAAAATAAAATGTTCGGTTAATTTAAAAAAACGGCCTTACTTAAAAACAGTACTTTAAATTCCATCGTTCCCCTAATTGACGCTTGTAATGCATCTTGCCAAGCATTTTCGTTGTTACAACATCTACGTCTATATTTATCCTAATCCTCTTTAAAGGAAGAGTCTGGAGATAAACATCGATAATTTGGTTATTTTAGCAAAATGTTGTATCTCAAATTGAAAGGATTATGTCTTCTCTGCTTGTCACGAAATTATCCTGTTCAATTCAAACTATTTATTACCGTACTTTAAAGATGCATTGTTTGCTCATACACTAAACATGATGGTGGCGACTGCTGAGCCACTTGTTTAGGTCACGCATCATCCGCTATCACTACTGACGTCATGGACGTTTCCATTCGTCCATCGTCAAGGGATGCCCCCTCCCTGCTACCCCTATCCCTCCGAAGGAGAATGCGAAGAAGCAAAGTCCCTGGCTGCAAAAGTTGACTTGTGTCTCGGGACAGTCGGATGAGGAGCCAGAAAGATGCGCGCGCACCCGGCAGGGAGGAGCATTTGAATAGCGCAAGTTTTAAGAAATAAAATATGGAGGACGGTTGTCGTTTCGGGGTAACATTTACAGTCGATTTGCATTATTAACGCAAAGCGGTCGTGAAACTTGCTTTAAGTACATTTGAAAATATGCATTCCAATCAATATTCAAGATCTAACTGTAATAATTGAATATTTAACCATACGCACTATTAAGGACCATAACAATATGCGGTAAAGTCTGTCGGAAAAGTGTGCGAGTGGTATCGCGCTCGCTTGCTGTTTTGAAGATCCCGGGTTCAAGGCTACCCAAGGGCGGAAATTTTTACTTCTTTTTAATTATTTTATTATTTCCTCCTCACGTCGTACAACAATATTGCAACTTAGTTTTGTCTACATGATCTACGAGGACGATAGTAAACATGTTTTCTCTCATTTAAAATTCTATTTTCCCTAAATACTGTTTAAGACCATGGACGGATACTATTTAAATAGTTCAAAATGTATTCCAGAATAATAATATTAGCCTATGACACGTTCTGTATTTGGTTGGTTGGTTCCTAAGTTTAGGGGCTGTGACAACGCGGTTATGTAGCCCCGTGTACTTTGAGTGTGTGTAGAATCTGTCTGATAACCGGTGATAATTGTGATGGCTGTATTAATGTGTGTATCTGTTTTTTAACTCAAGTAAGGACTGCAACTTTGAATTTTTCAAATAGTTCCTACTTTTGCCGCCAAACGCCACCGTCAACAACTACTAGGCCTAGTTCAGAACTTAGCTACTAGACGACACCAAAGTCGGCTCTTGGCAACGAACGTAGACACCTAAGAGCGTTGTTTACATTCCTAACCTATACAATTTAGCTTCACACAGGTGTAATTAGTGGAAGGTTCTTTAAGGGGACACTATAGGCTACCCCAAGGAATTTTTTTTGCTCCCAGTGATCCAAACTGCACCAAATTTTATTTCCATACGACCAACATCTTTCATAAAGCAAAAAGTGAAAAATTATTCCTTTCAGTTGATCAGTATGGACAGAAATTACTAAAAGATAGTCTTTTCCTTAAAAAAAAAATGATAGGAACTATTTACCACTAACAATTACTGAAACTTTACAATCTTTTTACACTATGTACGCATTGCACAGACTAATAATTCTGTGCATGGGTTTGGAAAAATATGAAATAGTTCCTGAAATAAAAAATAGTTTCACAAAATTAATTTTTATTTCCAAAAATTAAAGTTAAACATTATTTAAAAATAAACGATAACTATTTTAACTAATATGGATGCACAGAATTATGGGAGATAGATATCTTCACATGCTACAAAAATATTATTGAGATTGTAAAGTAAAAAAAAAAAATGATTTACAAAAGAATTTTAAATGAGAGAAAACATGTTTACTATCGTCCTCGTAGATCATGTAGACAAAACTAAGTTGCAATATTGTTGTACGACGTGAGGAGGAAATAATAAAATAATTAAAAAGAAGTAAAAATTTCCGCCCTTGGGTAGCCTTGAACCCGGGATCTTCAAAACAACAATCGAGCGCGATACCACTCGCACACTTTTCCGACAGACTTTACCGCATATTGTTATGGTTCTTAATAGTGCGTATGGTTAAATATTCAATTATTACACTTAGATCTTGAATATTGATTGGAATGCATATTTTCAAATGTACTTAAAGCAAGTTTCACGACCGCTTTGCATTAATAATGCTAATCGACTGTAAATGTTACCCCGAAACGACAACCGTCCTCCTTATTTTATTTCTTAAAACTTGCGCTATTCAAATGCTCCTCCCTGCCGGGTGCGCGCGCATCTTTCTGGCTCCTCATCCGACTGTCCCGAGACACAAGTGCAAAAGTTGCCACTTAGCGGCTTCTATTCAGAACACGGGCCGCCAACTTGCAGCCTATGAATCACCCTCTTAGGTGAGGAAGCACGGTTGCTGGCTGAAAATGTTGCCATTTAGCGGCTTCTATTCAGAACACGTGCCGCCAACTTGTAGCCTATGAATCACCCCCTTAGATGGGGAGCACGGTCGCTGGCTGCAAAAGTTGCCATTTTGTGGCTTCTATTCAGAACGCGGCCCGCCAACTTGCAAACTATGGATCACCCCCTCAGGTGAGAAAGCACTGTCGCTGGCTGCGAAAGGCTGCTGACTTGAAGGGTGATACCGGGCTCCGCTAATGGGTTCTCTCCACGGGGGTCAATTAGGAAAATCCTAACAGGGGAAATTGCCTGAGGCGTGTTTCACTGCCCCCCACTCCAAATTGGACGTTGTAGTAAATATTGCCAGAATGTGTCGACCTGAGCTGATCCTCACTATCTACTCTTGTTATCTCAAACACTTATTCCATACCACTCATTAGAAAGTTTAGGCGTTATTCCAGATTTGTCTTGAAAGCTCAAGTGCAATAATTTTCTTTGTGTTTCAGAGTTTCTGTACAGATCAATATGCACATTTCAATTTGTAAGTTGTAGCTTCGTAAAAATGTTATCATATGAAAGTTATAACCAGTACTATGAGCATTAAAACGCTTTCGTTGGAACCAAATGCTTATATGTATTCTGCTACAAAACAAGGTTCGAAATTGCAGACAAAAGCTTTACTTCCTCTGACAGTTCATGGAGTTAACGTTAAAACTTTGACGGTATGAAAATAATTCATCTTCTTAGTACTTTCATTCAATCACGACGAAGTACTGGTATAATAAGAACTAAATTGAAGGTAGGAATTTTATGACACATCATTTAAGTCTTAAAAGAATAAAAATAACATTCATACCACCACAGGGTGATTTCTTAAAGCCTGCAAATGTGTAAATTGGGGAATCAAAGTGAAACGATCATGGTGGGAGGGGGAATTGTGTTTAAATGTACCTCTTGTATTAGTCCAATAACTAACCAAATACTCATTCTAATAATATTCCATATAATAACCGCTATTTTGTTTTTTTTTGGGGGGGGGGGGGAAGGGGGGGGGGGAAATTTGTCACCGCGCCGGTAGCCCCACTAAACTATATTTTGTGGCAATATAATGAGAACCAAAATGTTTATGTCTGTATCATTCATAGCTTATAAAACAGGCTACAACGTTAATACTGAGAGCTCTCCGTTATTTTGTAACGGAGGTCCGATTTTGATTCCCGGCTCTGCCAAGAAATTTAATTCTGGTCTATGGGTTGGAACGGGGTACACTCAGCCTCGTGAGGAAACACTGAGAAGAGATGGGTTCAATTCCCACCTCAGCCATCCAGGAAGTAGTTTTCTGTGGTTTCCCCCACTTCTACTCCAGGCAAATGCTGGAAGGTTCCTAACTTTAGGCCACGGCCACCTCCTTCTCAATCCTCACCTGAATTACAAAATACACACTAGTACAGCCATTACAATAACACATGTTATCACACAAATGCAATACTCGCCCAAATACACGGGGCTATTAGACCCCGAATTCGCAGCCCCTAAAATAAGCAACAGCAAAGTAAAATGTATGATAAAGAATTCATTTTTAAATATATCTCAAATAGTTACGCTGTTCTTGTGGACACGTCGTCTATTTATACCAGGGTTTTGATGTACATTATATGAGTCACCAAATAGATTTTATGAAGGTCAATTTTCAGAGTACTAGGTCTGTATGAAGTGGAGGTCAGAACCACGAAAAATGCGAAGCTAAGTGGCTTTGGTGGCGTACTCGGTAGCATGCTGAACTACTATGGCCAAGATGGCGGGTTAGAACCCGGCCGAAGTCGTCGGATTTTTAATAGCGTTAAAATACTTCAGTATGCCTTCCTTCGGAGGGGAAGTAAAGCCGGCGGGCCCATGTTATAGATTTATGGCACGTAAAAGAACCTATCACTGCTATTGGTGGTGTGTAGCAAAATTTGTAGGTTATATTTGGCTGGTTAGGAAACACTCTATCAAGTTCTAATGTTCGCCGCTAGTGTTAGTGACAGAAGCATCTAGTAGCCAAAGTTTGAACTACTTGAAATTGTTGGGAACCCTCGGGCATTCAATCAAAAATGCCCAGCTTATAACCATTGGCTGCGATTTATATATCATCATATACCATCAAAATTGTGGTACTGTCAAAAGACTTTTGTTGTATAAATAATTTTTTAAGGTTATCAGAGAGAGAGAGTTATTTAATTTAATTCTAATTTTTAGTATGCGCCAAGTTATTGAGAAATGCCAAGAGAGGAATGGACAGTTGTGTTGTAGATCTAGAGAAGGCGTATGATAGATTACCCAGGGAGAAGATGCTGAACGTCCTGAAGGATTATGGGATCGCGGGAAGGCTGCTTCAGGCAATCAAATGTATTTATGTTGGTAATCAGGCAGCAGTGAGAGTTGATGGTAGGATGAGTTATTGTTTCAAGGTTGTTACAGGAGTGAGGCAAGGTTGTAACCTCTCACCACTACTGTTTATCTTATACAGTATATGGACCATTTTCTGAAGGACATAAACTGGCTGGGTGGGATTCAATTAGGTGGAAACCAGGTAAGCAGCCTGGCCTATGGTGATGACCTGGTCATAACGGCGGACCGTCGAAGGTTTACAAGCCAACATGTTTGAACTCGAAGAGAAATGTAGGGAGTATGGTATGAAGATCAGCATTTCAAAGACGAAGCTTATGTCGGTAGCGAAGAAACACAAGAAAATAGAATGGCAGGTAGGAGGAACTAAATTGGAGCACTGGCTGTGTATTCTCTCAGGATGGCCGTATGGGGAAGGAAACAGAGTCGAGGTGTAGAAAAGCCAATCCAGTGAGTTCTCGCTTGCGATCTGCAAGAAAGAACTTAGTGCTGCGACGAAACATCACTCAGAATTTTGACCGACCTTACTGTATGGAGCCGGCCCCGTGGTGTTGGGGTAGCGCGCCTGCCTCTCACCCGGAGGCCCCGGGTTCAATCCCCGGCTCCGTCAGGGATTTTAAAACTGACGTGAGGGTTGGAACGGGGTGCACTCAGCCTCGTGATGACAATAGAGTAGCTGTCTGACAGTGAGACAGCGCCCCGATCACGAATACCAAGATTAACGGCCGAGGGGACCCGACGCGCTGATCACGCGTCACCCCAATATCTGAAGGCCAAATGGCTGGGCAGCGGTCGCTTGGTCGGCCTTAGCCCGTCATGGGCTGTATAGTGCCAGGGGTTGGGGGTTGCTGTATGGAAGTGAGAGCTGGGTATATTCAGGATATATGATACATAAGCTTGAGGTGACTGATATGAGGGTAGCAAGAATAATTTCTGGGACAAATAGATGGGAGCAATGGCAGAAATGTAATCGTAATGAAGAGATAAAGTTAAGTTAGAAATAAACACATCAGATGAAGCTGTTCTCATGAGCCGACTCAGATGGTGGGGTCATGTGAATAGCAAGGGGGAGAAGAGATTACCTAAAAGGTTATTAATTTCGGCTGTAGAGGGTAAGAGAAGCAGAGGGAAACCTAGGAGGCGATGGTTAGATTCAGTGTTGAACAATTTCAATGTAGAGGTGTAGAAGCAGAGGAGGCCACAGTGCTAACTGCTAATAGGGGATCGTGGAGGTGACTTGTTCGCAAACAGAGGCTTGCAGACTAGACTGGACGCTGAAAGGCAAAACCATCAAATGAAAATGTAATGGAAGGAATTGTACAAATGAAGCAAACCACATTGTAAATACTAAAGAAAGATACATTAGTAGAGAATTACATGCATTGTGTGCAAATTTCACATAAAAATCAAATTAATCATTCAACCATCCATCATTCATTGTGAAAAGTGGTATTTTCTGGATGTGACAATTTGTCTGTAATCTGAATCAAAAGTAGTGCATGCTATTCTTAGCAAGTATTTTAGGTCATTTGATAGTAAATTATTCGACAAGTGCTTAGGGGCAGCAAATATGTCCTTTCTCATCAACTTCGATGGCCGTTCACGTATCTCGCCACATACCTTTCTCTTTACAGTGTTTGAAATAAATTCTCGATTAATCGTGGTAGGCCTAGCCTACATGGTTCGTGATAGTGAGACCCACGTAACAGAAAGTTGCCACCATTTGTAAATAAATCGGCAGAACATTCCTTGTTTGAACGCCTCCACTTTTGGCCCTGTTTTGACAATTCACACTTATGAAATTTATAGTTTCCTATAATTCTCAATTCTCCACCTCTTTAACTGTACATGGATAGCATGTTAGCTGCACTGATTATATCTACGGAAACTCCAGGGAGTCCAGGTGTACGTGGCTGTCAGTGAACTCATGGCTTAACCAACATTTCAGGAGAGGTGGCATACCCCCACTCTCTTCCCAAACTGTTATGGAACTGGTTAAAAGAATCTACTAAGTCGTTTTTGGACCCTAAACAGCGGCCGCTGGCTGGAGGGCCATCTTGTGGTGTTTGGATTCTGTGACAAAAGACTGTGGCAGTTGTTGTTCGTTGTACTATGTTTGAATATGTCTGTTGTATATTTGTGTAGTGAAATAAATAGTTAAATAAGTAATGGTTAACACTAATTCGGTGAATTAGTCCCTTAACAAGACATATGGTGACCCCGACGTGATTTAATACGTAAATTACGAGAAGTTACGGCAAGATACGTAAGATTGCTTTGTGAGTGAAAATCTTGGTATAGCCTAGCCTACAAGACAATGGAAAAGCTTGTGAAACAACGTAAGCCAATTCAAGCGTCCTACACAAAGACATATAATGAGGTAATGCGTAATTTAACCAGCGAAATAGTTGAGCTGGAATCGGCACAGAAGATACTGATGAAATTGGAGAGGTTAAGTGCTGAACTTGCTCCATTGGATGAAAAAATACTGGAACTAGCATTAGAAGAAGAGGATGATGTCTACAGCCGTGAGTACGGGGCAGTTGAGACTTATAGAGATAATTTAGATGAAGTAAGGTTAAAGATGACGAATATTTGCTCTAATGAGAATGTTGGTGTGGTTAGAGAACACATTTCTGAAGCTTCATCTGCAGCTAAAAGAAACTTGAAACTTCCTAGGTTGGAACTAGCCAAGTTTGGAGGGGACGTTAAAGATTGGTTAGGGTTCTGGAGCATGTTTAAGAGAATCCATGAAGATAGTGACATAGAATCAGAAGATAAATTTCAATAACTGATTCAGTGCACCAAACCTGACAGTCGTGCCAGAGAACTTCTGAACAGTTTCCCAGCCACCGCTGAAAACTATCCAAAGGTTATAGAGTGCATGAAGAATCGGTTCGGTCGTGAAGATCTCCTGACGGAGTACTACGTTAGGGAGCTGATTGGGTTAGTCATTCAGAATGTGTCGCACAACAATGACAAATCAGGAATAGCTGTAGGCCTACTGTATGACACACTAGAGAGCAAGTTAAGAGCTCTAGAATCTATAGGTGTGACAAGGGATAAGTATGGGTCCATGTTGTTCCCTCTCGTGGAATCATGCTTACCTGAAGATGTTTAAAGGACATGGCTTAGAAATCAATCAGCGAATGATGATTGGTGAACAGAAAGATAGGCTAGAGGCTCTTCTAAATTTCCTAAAACGTGAAGTGGCGGGAGAAGAGAGGATAGCCTTTGCTCGGGCAGGTTTTGGTCTGTCCGACACGAAAAGACAAGAGAGAGTGAGAGGAAAAAATGTCGACACACATTTACCAACGGCGAATTCTTTGTTTTCGGCCAAGTTTGAAGGCAAGAAGAGAAAGTGTGTGTTTTGTAGCAAATTTCACGAGAGCAAGGAATGCCACCTTGCTCAACAAATGAGTTTGGAGGAAAGGCGCAACAAGCTGGCCAAAGAAAACTGTTGTTTTGCTTGTCTTAAGGTAGGACACAGAATGAAAAATTGCAAGGCACATCTTCGTTGCCCACTGTGCACTAGTCCTCACGTTGTGATCATGTGTCATAAACTGAATACAAAGAAGGTCGAGGAGAAACCTGAATCTAAAATACAGGATGATAGGGAAAAGCAGAGCAATATCTCCATGAACATTCAGAGTGCCACAAAGGAGGTGTTTCTACAGACGCTGTGCATCAAACTGACACATAAAGGAAAGGAGAAGATGGCCCGAGCACTAATAGACAGTGGATCACAAAGATCCTACATTTTACGGAAGACTGCTGAGGAAATGGGATATAAACCTTTGAAGACCGAGATGATGATCCACAAGTTGTTTGGGGGCGCTGAGACCCGTGAAGAAGACCATCACCTGTATGATGTGAATGTAAGCAGCTGTGATGGTTCCTTTAATACCACGTTGCAATTGATTGACCAGAAGGTAATATGTGGGAAGATTCCAAGGTTGAAGTTTGGACCGTGGATGAAGGAAATGAAAGCAAAAAAGATATGGCTGTCTGATGTGGGAACAAATCCATCCGACGTGGAAGTCCTGCTAGGAACTGATGTTGCGAGGAGTCTTTTGCTGAATGAAACCCATAAGCTTGAATCAGGATTGGTTGCTGTGAGGACAACGCTTGGCTGGACCGTGACTGGTAAATTGAAAGACGAAGAGGGTAGTTCCCTGGCTTTGTATTCAACTACCCTGTTCATTCAATCTGCCTCTATAACCGACCTTTGGAACTTGGAGACTATAGGCATATCTGACCCCATGGAAAACTAGTCGAGAGAAGAGATGGAAGAAGCTGCACATCATTACTTCCAAGAGACTGTAAAGGTTAATGCGGATAGCCGATATGAAGTTGCGTTACCTTGGTTGGAGAGCCGACAGTACTTGCGGAACAACAAGGAGATAGCGGAGAAGAGATTGATCTCAGTTTCGAATAGACTGACCAAAGAAGGAGAGTTTGAGGAATATGGAAATGTGTTTCAGGAATGGATAAATGAGGGCATAATTGAAGAGGTTCCAGAAGGAGAAAAGGAAGACCTGTGCTATTATTTACCACACCGGGGAATCTTCAAAGAAAACTCTACCGCCAATGTGAGACCTGTGTTCGATGGATCCAGCAAATCGAAGGATACTCCTTCTTTAAATGAGTGTCTCGAAAAGGGTCCTAATTTGCTACAACAAATCTCCACGCTTCTATTGATGTTTCGAAAAAATAGGATAGGAGTGATTTCCGATATTAAGAAGGCTTTCCTGCAGATATCTGTTCAGGAAACTGATCGTGATTTCTTGCGCTTCTTGTGGTGGAAGGATTCAAAGGATAGTGAATTGAAAGTTTTTCGACATTGCCGAGTCGTATTTGGTCTGAATTGTAGCCCATTTCTGCTGGAAGCAGTTCTAGACCTTCAATTCAAAGAGAGCGTCGACTACCACGAGACAGAAAAAAGACTGAGAAATTCCTTATATGTAGACAATTGTATCACCTCTTTGGATAATGAGGAAGAATTGAGTACGTTTAAAGAAGAATCTACCGCATTGCTGGCCAGAGCACGTTTTGATCTTCGTAACTGGGAGTACACAAGTCTAAATTCTCCCGTGAGCGACTCGTCAGTTCCTGAGGTAACCTCGGTATTAGGACTTCGATGGAACAAGACAGAAGACGTTCTTTCTTGTGAGAAAATTGACATGTTAAAGATTGGCGACAAGATCACTAGAAGAAATGTATTGGCGGCTGCTCAGAGAATCTTTGATCCTATAGGATTCACATGTCCTGTCTCTCTAGTACCGAAGTTGCTGTTGCAGGAAAGTTGGCGGAAGAAAATGAGCTGGGATGACGAAATGGAGGATGACATGAGGAAGAAGTTTGAAATTTGGCATCAAGAACTTGAGGTATTGCCTGATATTAAAATTCCCAGACAAATGGCACGCTGCAAGACACAGGAATCTTGGAGCCTTCATACGTTCTGCGACGCAAGTGGAGTAGCATATGCTGCGGTTGTGTTTCTTCGTTCAGAAGATGGAAAGGACACAAATATAACGCTTCTTCAAGCAAAGTCTCGTGTAGCCCCGCTGAAAAAATGACTATTTCGCGGTTGGAACTCCTAGCTTGTTCAATTGGAGCTCGCCTTGCATTTTCCGTAAAGGCAAGTTTAGGAATAGCAGAGCTTTCAACATATTATTGGACAGACTCCACAACAGCTCTCTGCTGGATCATGAGGAAGGAAGTCTGGGGAAGTTTTGTAGCAAATCGAGTGAAGGAAATTAAACAGTTGTCTAACCCTGATAGCTGGAATCATGTACGTGGAGTGAATAACCCGGCTGACCTACCTTCTAGGGGTTGTTCTGCTTCCAAACTCTTGACGTCGAAATGGTGGGAGGGCCCTCATTGGTTGAGATCTCCTAGTTCAGAATGGCCTCTCGACAATGCCTTGCCTGATGAAGAAAGGGTAAATGAAGAGAAAAGGAAAGGAATTTCAACTGTACTAGTTTCTGTGGAACCAGAAGGAAAGTGGTATCTGAAATACTTTTCCAAGTACTCAAAAGTTGTCAGGATGACAGCCTGGATTCTACGATTCATCCACAACACAGCAAAAGGAGGCAAAAAACGTATTTCAAAGGAACTCCAAGTCGAAGAATTGCAAGTAGCTGAAAGGAGACTGTTGAAGATCGTTACGCAAGAGATGCTCGCCGAAAAGGAGCAGTCCTTCAAAAATCTGAACGTGTTTGAAGATGAAAGAGGATTACTTCGAGTAAAAACAAGGTTAATAAGGAGACCGGACGATGAATTATTCCTCACTCCAATTCTGCTACCAGCTAAACATCAGCTAGTTCACATGATGATCATGGAGAAACATCTAGAAATGTCTCATGCTGGAGTACAAGTTCTTCTCTCCACTTTGCGAGAACGGTTTTGGAATGTTAATGGTAGAAGGACAATAAGAAAGGTGCTTTCGAGCTGTGTCAGGAGCAGAAGAACCAAGCAAAGGGAATTAACCATCGAAGTTGCACCTTTACCAGAGGATCGGATTAGAGACGCTTCTGTCTTTGAAATTGTAGGAATTGATCTGGCTGGCCCGTTATACCTCCGAGGAGGTGAAAAGGTCTGGGTGGTGCTATTCACGTGTGCGGTCTTCAGAGCTGTGCATTTTGAACTCGTTAGGACACTATCTACTCCAGGGTTTCTGCAAGCATTGAGGCGATTCGTCGCTCGAAGAGGGAGACCAAACATCATTTGCAGTGATAATGGGACAAATTTTGTGGGAGCAGAAAATGCTTTCAGTGAAGTTGACTGGACCAAAATGAATGTTGAGGCTACGTGCATGAGAATTGTTTGGAAATTCAATCCTCCCACTGCTGCATGGTGGGGTGGGTTTTGAGAGCGTATTGTTCAAATGCTGAAGAAGTTGTTGCGACGAGTACTAGGTCGTTCCTCCTTAGACTATGAGGAACTATTAACGGTTCTGTTGGACGCAGAGGCAGTCATCAATTCTAGGCCTTTGGCTTATTTGTCTGAAGATAGTGATGATTTGGTAGCGTTGACACCTGCAATGTTTCTTCAGGACATTCCGAGGGTGGGAGTACCCGATATTGATCACATTGATCAGATAAACCATGGAAAAAGGTGCAGGCACATGCAGCATTTGAGGGCAGAATTGCGAAAAGATTCAGTCTAGAGTACCTAGGGCAACTTAAACCGGGAAAAGGCAAAGCAAACTCACATCGAGAATTGAAGGTGGGAGAAGTAGTGATCCTTGGAAGTGACAGTGCACGTAGAATGGACTGGCCTTTAGGCAGGGTGGTTTCAGTACATCCCGGAAAGGACAATGTCGTCAGAGTGGTCAAGGTGAAGACTACAAGTGGAGAGCTGAAGCGGCCTGTGCAGAACATCTATCCTCTAGAAGCAACTCCGTTTACTGAGTGGCAGTGTGAAGAAGAGGTCTTGGATAAAGACCCTGGTGTTCCTGTTTCGAGCCCTGGTGTTCCTGTTTCGAGCTCTGGTGTTCCTGTATCGAGCCCTGGTGCACCTGTATCGAGCCCTGATGTTCCTGTCTCGCCCCCTGGTGTTCCACATTTGAGTTCGACAAGGTGTGGGAGGAAGATACGAATTCCATCCCGCCTCAATTTGTAAATTTTCCTTGATCTGTAATATTTGAAGTACAGTGGTTTTAATCATAGAATGATAAAAAGGTGGGAGGATGTTATGGAACTGGTTAAAAGAATCTACTAAGTCGTTTTGGACCCTAAATGGCGGCCGCTGGCTGGAGGGCCATCTTGTGGTGTTTGGACTCTGTGACAAAAGACTGTGGCAGTTGTTGTTCGTTGTACTATGTTTGAATATGTCTGTTGTATAGTTGTGTAGTGAAATAAATAGTTAAATAAGTAATGGTTAACACTAATTCGGTGAATTAGTCCCTTAACAAAACACAAATCCATTAGCGTGTGCTGACAGGACTGTTTGGGTTTAACCTAATTAGCGGAGTTCGACCATTCCGGACTTGAAGTCCTTGAATCCTCATTTCTAAAGGATTAGCAAAAAATGAGATGCAACAAACCTGTTTCAGATTGAAAATACCTTCATGGATAATTATGTAAGTTCATATTCGCAATTCAATGTCTGGCTTCATATTGGTCCCTCGTAATACTATTATACTCATCAAACAACAGCCTACATACAGTTAGTATTATACATTAAAAGCCTATATCGTGTATACAGTAGTGCTACAAGTAAGCCTGAGTTGTCATGATAACCACGCCCACCCCGCAAAGGCCTTGTGATCCCACAAACCTGTTTCAGCTTGAAAATACCTTCATGGATATGCAAGTTCCTTTTCGAAATGTTCTCTCATTTTGAAACACACGATAATTAATTGTAATTAATGAGTACCTCCGGATTCAACCCATATGCGTATAACATAATACTCCATCGTTTAATTTAAATCATCATTTTTGGTCTATATTTATATATTGGTCTCAAAGGTCCAGGATTCTATTCCAGACTCTGGCATGTATTTAAATTTTCGTCTGATGGACTGTTGCAATGGAGTGCATTCTGGCCTCACGAGTATAAATCAGAGGGGGTTGATTTGACTCCCATCTAAACCATCCTAGAAGTTGTTTTCCCTGATTTATCACATTAATTCGAGATAAATGCTAGGGTGGTATCTTCATTTAGGGCACAAACGTCTCGGTCGCAAACCTATCCTTAACTAAATGCAAACAGGCTACACACACAAATACTAACCTGCCAGGAAATTATTACCGCTAGACGTGGAGCGGGGCTGTTGTGTATACATTACGTCAGTTTGCCACGTTATGGCTGCCGCGGGTGGGTGTGGGGCAAGAGGGGGGAACGCATGTACAGTTATACAATGAGAACACACTGCATAGCACGAATCATGCACACACACAACATGCGATGAGGTTTCGCTGGCGACGACTGCACGTCTATCACAGGCGTGTGGCTGGGCGGAGCGCATTAGTTCTGATTTCTGCCACCGGTAACAATTCGTCGGCAGTATAGTACACTTAGCTACTAAGGTGCCCCAACCCCCTACGTGAAACAAGAACAATAAGAACGATGATAACCTTGCCAACTTCGAAATATATATACGAGATTCCTTTCTCAAAGTTTTACAGTAGGCCTATACTCATTTTCGAAATATTCCGAAGCGCACGGTTCTCTTCAATAATTATTGTATGATATAATCAAATGATGCATCCACACTCCTATTGTATGGCTGTCATTACTGATGAAATGTCTTCCAACATTCATGAGCCATCTGCTTTGTTGGTCCGAAACGGTGTACAAATGTATATTGAATCATATGTCGAGTGGTTGAGCTTTTTAGAATCTAAGGGCTATGAAGGACGGACAATCTAGTGACATATTGAATGTTTTAGTAAGAAGCTGCGTATTCAAAAAAATACTATCTGCCAAATTCATCACTGTCTATGCATTAAAAGAACGGTCAGTGCTAGTTTCAGGTAGCCAGGTTACACTTTCTGTTGCCTAGTGCTTCCCCGACTCCCCCTCCTATGTCAGGGCGTGGTGACGCAGCGATCAAGCTGTTGGCCTCTCACCAAGGTGGACTGGTTTCGATTCCCGGTCAATGCATGTGAGATTTTCGAAGTGAAATGCCATGTCCTGTGGTTCGGAATCCACGTAGAAAAGGAGGTCCCGTGGCTCATAATCACAAGATTCACGGCCACGTAAAACTACAATCTTCCTTCCTTCCTTCCTTCCTTCCTTCCTTCCTTCCTTCCTTCCCCCTCCTATGTCTTCTGTCTCTTAATAGCTGTTCATATTTCATTTTCATTCTCTCTATGAGAAAAGGAGCCTCATAACACATAGAGACTTTCATTAGCAAAGTCACTGGAGTAGTGTATACATTAAATCTTTATGTTTGGCCAAGAACTCTTCTATGGGCTAATTGACCCCCTTATATGGCCCTCATGCTTGATTACTTCCTGTACAGTAGTTTCTTATGCCAAAGAAAGAAGGCTGAGACGCAGAATGCGTCACTAGCCCAAGGCGAATGGGACTTTCCCAGGAAGAGGTAATTAGTAGCCATAATAGCTTGTAACTGCTACCTTCATATCAAGCTCACTTGCTGCGTGTACGCTACAGCCACGATCAACTTCCGATGTGCCCATCGGCCAAGGTCCCGTATGAGCATCTGGGTTTGGAGGGCATTACTGTAGATGTAGACGACAATGTAAAATCTAGTGTCGTTAGCTTCATTTTTCTCAAGAAATTTGAAGTATTCGATCCTGCGGGGAAGAAAACATAAACATTGTCTGAAATTAGGAGAGGTCTGGCAGCAATTCCAAGTAATGTATTCCATCTGACCGACTTATTTAACACGCTGCTAATTTCTTAAATTAAGCTCTCTTTTATACTCCAATATAATGTTCCTGCAGTCAGACTTAAGGTCACAAGAGTATTTCACAATTATGGATTTGGCATTTGTTTCTTTCTTTCCTTGTTTCAAGCTACTTCAGGTTGCCTTTCGTTTAATGCCACGTGTCTTAACTGTCTAGTGTACCACCACCATTACAATTATTTTCCTATACCCCGGGCTTCCTTACAAACTATTCACCACAATGATACACCATACCAGACAGAATATGCAGAAATACACTAAATGTACAGATATCGTGACAACAATGCACATTATTAAATGCAAGAACTTAAGTTGCATGCCACGATACTACACAATTACCATTTGTCGTCCTGTCATTAAATCATTTCCCTTCCAATTTATATCTATATGACTTAGTTATTTGTACGGAAAATTAATTCACGGGTGCTGTATTTCATTCGCAATGTGTACTTCCCACGGTATGATCCCCCCAGCCCCCTCTACTTTCCTCCAATTGAGAGAAAAGCATTTACTTGATTGAGTTTTTCCGAATGCGCAGTTGAGCCGAAAATAAATCTAGCATTTTGGACAGAAGTGACGGGACGAGCGACAGGTTGCGTCGGGTTTCTCTCACATCAATCTTTGCCTTGCCGTGATTTACTAAGCCATAAATTCCACACACGTGCGAAGATATTAACTATTGTATTGTTTAAAGATAAATCATAGATGGGTGAGTCGGTGCAGCTTAGAGATGAACCCGTATAAGAACACACCCCTTCATAGACGGTGAACTTCTCAAGTTAAGAGCATTGGAATGTGTTTGTGTGCAGCCCTATACATATAGAATGAACCGGCCAGTTCGCATTTTAGTCAGCCACTTTAGATGAAGAATGAATAGAACATAAAGTTTATCTGGACGAAGTGCGCTCAAGTTGGGTTCATCTGAGCACAAAGCGACAAATACCGAGATGTAGACCACGACCTCTACCTTATTGCACAGTTTTATTTAAAACCTTTTGTTTATTACAAGCTAAGCATTAGGAAAGACATCCGGCCATAAAACTATGCGGTACCCGAACGGTTTCTTTTAACATGTTGCACATATATAAACAAAAATATAGAATTGTTAACACTTACCTCTCCTGGGATTCCCTCTTTAGCCGGTATCTAAGGAAAGCAACACAAGCTCTCTCGCAAAACTGTCAGTATTAAGCTATCCAAGACCTAAGATGTCAATATCATAATCACATCCGGGGCTTTGTGACCTGCCATGGTGTAACGGTAAATGCTAGTTAACTGGCCCTAACTTATAGATAGCTCTCTACCCGTTACACGGTACTAACAAGATAATTTAGAATGCAATTAAATTTACCAAAATGCTCTAAGATATCTTAAGTTTTGAACTACACGGTGTTGATGAACGATATGACCCAAAGATTTTATACTCTTTAACTACATGCAACTAATGACCCGAGTACACGAGGCTGATGACTATGATTTCCTAAGTTTATTATCAAACCCAAACTAATGATTAATTGCAGATATATTTTAATTTTGCAACGCACTCAATTATACGGGGCTAATAGCCAACTACTGTACACGTGTCCGATGATCACACTTAACTATACGGAGTTGATGACCAAGGTATCCCTACGTTTTTACTGCACTGGTCTAATGATTAAGGAATCATAACCCCATAATATGAATTACACATGCGACAGGGGCTACCTGACCGTGATACGTAACACACTTAAGTGCATGGGGCACCTGCAACTATTCCATGCTATTTTATTGTAGAGTGAGGTTAAGCTAACGCTGTGCTTACATGGCAAGATGGTTGCTACGTACAACGAGCTTGGTTTTGAGTCGCAAGGGGCTAATGTGCACACTCGCAAGTACACAGGGCTGATGACCGACCTATCACAATTTTCCTATACACTTAAACACACGGGATTGACGATCGAAATATTTCTTTAGCAAGCCTGGAAACCAAACAAGACTGAACAGCTGTCCCTAGCAGCCACTGCCTCGCCCGATAGGCACTGCTGATGAGTTGGCAGCAATATAATCCGTTTCCGCCTGTATGTATACTGTTTACATCGACTCTCGGTAGCAGTTACTGTTTTACGAGTTGAGATACAAGAGAGAAAATGGACCACTTTATGGCGTTGTGGCTAGCACTCATGGCTCTCAGACTGAAGGTTTTAACTCGATTCCCAGCTAGGGACGAGAACACACTACTCTATAGAAAAAGAGGGTGCAATAGCTTAGTGGTCAAGCTGTTTACCTCTCACCGCGAAGGCTGGGGTTCGATTTTCAGCTCTGCCAAGAAACGAGGTACACTCAAGCTTCAGAGGTAAAACTAAAAGGAGGCCTTGAAATGCTTTTGGGATGGTTTTAGCTTATTTAGAATAAGCTCAACTTATTCTAAATTAGACCCAAATTAGTGGTTACCTTCACAATTTATATATATTATTATGTAACCAAAGTGTATTTACCTACCATTTGTTTTTACGAGCAAAGCATTGAGAAGAGCATCCGGCCGTAAAAACCATCCACCACATAGAATTTCATTGCATTTCATTCCTAAACGTTACTAACACTGAAAATAGTCTAGTAACCCATGCATTAACTGCGGGGAACAGTATGAGCAACCTACCTGGGGCTGGAAGACTTATCTCGAGTTACAATCAGGCAAGATGGTTTACATGACGGAACAGTGACAGTTTCTTTTTAATCTTCTACTTTTTACCGTAATAGACAGCACTAAGTGTCGCGAGAAAAAATATATGGGTTTGATTTACACTCTTGGTTAATTAGGAAGTTGCTTTTAATGGTTTTCCTACTCAAGGCGAACACTGATATGATACATAACTTAAAGTTCCCATAACCTCTTTACAATCCTCACCTAAATTACACATATACACATAACACTAACAAATCCCGGCTCTTAGCTCTTAGCCACCGTCGCCTCTTTACCAATTTTCATGTGAATTACAGAACCGACAGCGGCGGCTATGCTCGCTAAAGCACGATGCTAGGTAATGGAAACAAGCCTTTTACTGAATCGATAGATGTGGGTTCGACCTCCACTATTTCAACTCTTGACAAATACCGGAATGATACCTAACTTAAGGCCATGGCCGACTTGCCTCCAAAATCCCTTCCCCTGACCCATGCTGGGGCTTACCTTTACCAACAACCCTTTTATCCCACCCCATTCCCCTTACATTATTACGCCTCTCACCTAGGCGGTCCGGGTTCGATTCCCGGTCAATGCATGTGAGATTTTCGATGTGAAATGCCATGTCCTGTGGTTCGGATTCCACGTAAAAAGGAGGTCCCGTGGCTCATAATCACAAGATTCACGGTCACGTAAAACTACAATCTTCCTTCCTTCCTTCCTTACATTATTCCAAACACAATAGTAATAATAATAATAATAATAATAATAATAATAATAATAATAATAATAATAATAATAATAATAAAATTGACTAATAAACATAAAAAATAATAAACAATAATAATAATACTAAACACTACATGATTTCTTAAGCATAACCCAGAATTCTCCTAAATGTCCCTAAATTCACATCAAATTCGCCAGATTTCCCCCAAATTAACAAGCTTTATTTAAAATATACAAAGATTCCTCTAATCACACCGAAATTTGCCAAATGCAACCAAAATTACCTAAAATATCTAAATATTCCTTAAATTACCCCAAATTTCCCCAAATTTCCCCCAATTCACTCCACATTTACCCATATTATACTTTAAACTACTTTTAAGGCCACTCTATCCGAACATTGCCGAAGACCTCCAAAGGTTAACGATTGTTACCCACTGCTTACACCTCCCTCCATGATGGCCTTCTCACTATGCTGGTTAAGGGTTGATATGAAATGGAGTACCCATGTGGGTTGTGTCGTCTCCAAAGCTCACAAAACACTACATTTTGCAATGCGGGCATTAAAAGGCAGTAGCTCTACAGCAAAAGAATTAGGATATTTGACACTGGTGAGACCAATCTTGGAATACGGCTGAGTGGTGTTTTGTACAATTTGCCACCGGGGAATTACCCCATTTGCAAATGTTATTCCTATAATAGTAATAATAATAATAGATACGAGCCTTACAGTAGTCGCATATGATGTGTAACATCTGACATGTTATCCTACTCGTATACTACACAGCTTGGACATTCTTAAAATGTTAATTTACACTCCATTTTCATACTGGTACTATGATGAATGTATAGATTGAATTGGAGATATGCTACTGTCACATTTGTGGCGCAGCGGTCAAGCTGTTAGTCTCTCACCAAGGTAGACCGGGTTTGACTCCCGGTCAATACATGTGAGATTTTCGAATTGAAATGCCATGTCCTGTGGTTCGCATTCCACGTAAAAGGGAGGTACCGTGGATCATGATCGTGAGATTAACGGACACGCAAAACTACAAGCTTCCTTCCTTCTTTTACATTAATAATTCATAATAACAAAGTGACACACAACGTCGACAGTACTCTCAAATACTGTGAGCGCATTCCTCAGTAACTATAACATTCATTATTCTCAAGGCTCTCATACAGTTCGTCGTAAACAATCAAAACATGGCTTCCTACAATCATGAAATGACCTAGTCTCACATATGATGAAAATACAGCTTTTATTCGACTCATATAACAACATTCTGTTATGCATTTAATATTTGACTACTCGCCCACAGCTTGAAAATAATGCCGCTTACTTAAATGTCATTTGTCGTCTTTGTCCTACCCCATGTGATATTCAACCTTGAACGTGAAGCTTCATAAACTGCTCAATGACAAATGAAAGTCGGTGAAACATTTGCCACTGTGCTCGTCAAACCAGTGCCTGCTAAATGCACTGCCTACTGTATTGCCATAACATTCTCGCGCTACAGAGCACACACTGCCTTGTTTCCAATACACACATTTTCAATTGTACATCCAGCTGGCAGTGCGTCTTCACTTCTGTCCGATCCACTTCCGTTCGATCCACTTCCGCCCGATTCACTTCCGTCCCATTTTTCTGGCAGTGCGTCTTCACTTCCGTCCGATCCACTTCCGTTCGATCCACTTCCGCCCGATTCACTTCCGTCCCATTTTTCTGGCAGTGCGTCTTCACTTCCGTCCGATCCACTTCCGTTCGATCCACTTCCGCCCGAATCACTTCTGTCCCCAATTTTCAAAATCACTCCCACAAAACTATCCAGCAACCGAGCGGAAAGATGTTACACATCAATAATAATAATAATAATAATAATATCTGATGATCCACAACATTGAACATAGCCTTCTCCTCATCAGCAGTTGTGCTTCGAGGCCGTTATCTGTCGCCAGCTACAGGGGCAATAGTCCCGTGTTCAAACAGTCCACGATGGATGAGTTAAAAATGTTTTCCGATCCAGACATCTACGTACGGGGAATCGTTCTGGATACAGTCGACATCCCTGCCAAGAATTTGTCATGTGTCGAAGCACTAACATCTTTTCCCTTAGCAGAAAGTGTAGCAACACTTAACATGCAAACCAATGGTAATATATCTGAATTTATATTTAATTCCCAAAACCAGTCGGGTCATCTCTGGTCTATACCGTATTGTTTAAATACTTGTGTAAGATGGAGCATACCCAACTAGATATGATCACTGATCTTATTGAGATCAATGCGATATCGTGGTACGTACTTCCGTGTGTGTGGAATATATCTGTTAACCTGTGTCATTGTAGTGGGTGTATTTGTAATTGAGCCTGAGATTTGGAAGGAGGTGCCATGGTCTTAAGTTAGGAAACATCCAAGCATTAACCTGGAGTATAAGTGGGAACCCATGGAAAACATCGTATTGTAGTTTTAATCCCATTTGAAGAACAAGAAGCACGATTCGCTGCAAGATTGCCCTCGATATAAAAGAAATGGTGGCGCAGAGGCTTGTTGCTAGTATGAAGTGTTGATTAAGGAGGGTATTATAGCTACAGCATTGCTGGCAGAGATTTTGAAATAGAAATAGAAAATTCTGAAGATGGGGAATGTGAAATGCTGAAAGATTATGGCCCCCTACAGTGAAGATAGTTCAAAGAAATAGGCCTACAAATGTATAATGGTCTAATAATTTGTATTATTTTTAACCTGATCCCATCACTCCGGATCGGGTATTTTCCACAATTCATGGTGGGATCATTTGAGTTAAACTGGTTTTTTTTGATGTGTAACATCTTTCCGCTCGGTTGCTGGATAGTTTTGTGGGAGTGATTTTGAAAATTGGGGACGGAAGTGGATCGGAACGATCGAGCTGGCAGTGGTGGATCAAACGGAAGTATGCACTGCCCGCTCGATCGATCAAACGGAAGTGTACTAGCTGGCAGTGGTGGACAACGGAAGTATGCACTTCCCGCTCGATCGATCAAACGGAAGTGTACTAGCTGGCAGTGGTGGACAACGGAAGTATGCACTTCCCGCTCGATCGATCAAACGGAAGTGTACTAGCTGGCAGTGGTGGACAACGGAAGTATGCACTTCCCGCTCGATCGATCAAACGGAAGTGTACTAGCTGGCAGTGGTGGACAACGGAAGTATGCACTTCCCGCTCGATCGATCAAACGGAAGTTACTAGCTGGCAGTGGTGGACAACGGAAGTATGCACTGCCCGCTCGATCGATCAAACGGAAGTGTACTAGCTGGCAGTGGTGGACAACGGAAGTATGCACTTGCCGCTCGATCGATCAAACGGAAGTGTACTAGCTGGCAGTGGTGGACAACGGAAGTATGCACTTCCCGCTCGATTGATCAAACGGAAGTGTACTAGCTGGTAGTGATGGACAACGGAAGTATGCACTGCCCGCTCGATCGATCGAATGGAAGTGTGCCCTAGCTGGCAGTGGTGGATCGAACGGAAGTATAAGACGCACTGCCAACTCGATCGATCGATCCAGCTGGCACTGGTAAGAGAAACAATCAGCGCGCGGTGTCGAAAATTGATACCATGACGCACTCTCGGCCATGTGGAATGTATATGACATACTGAACGGAAAACGCTCATGCGAAATCTGGTGTCAAGTGATTTAAACAAATGACATGGTACATGTTCGAAGTCTTCGTATCAGTATTTAAATGGTAAAATGCCTTAATATCATACATTGTAAGTAGTCGGCATTGTATTGGCATAAGGCATTTTAAACTCAATGTCACTCAGGAACATTATCGAAACAAACAAAATATAAATGAAACTTAATTCCGTAATGCAATATTATTGGAACGTGGAAATAAGTCACCATCTTGTGCACAATATTTGCGTAGTCGAAATAGCCGTGGGGTTATTACTTATGACTGTGAATCTAGAGATCTTGGGTTTGAATCCTGGGCGGGGTAGATATATTTGCTACCAGATTAACATTTTAAACGATATTTATCATATCAATATGACTCATTTTAACAGAATCCATATGAAATTACGTGTTGGTCTGTGAATCAAGACGACCTGTTTATAAGGAATTTAAGGTTATGAGCGGTGTCGCGTCTATTAATCTAGTTGATCCATATCGTATTCTTTATTTAGGCTAGTGCTGGTGGAAGCTACAAATCATCTAATAAAATGAGTTCCGTATTATAAACTACAATATCTGTAAAACACTCCCTTTTACAATAAATTAATATTAGTGCCAATAATAGTATAAAATACCGGTGTACCAACAATTTCACGTGAGGTTTCTTCTATGTCAGATGTTACACATCATATGCGACTACTGTAAGACTCGTATTTTTTTTTTATTTTTTTTTTAGAAAAGAAGAGCCACGAAAGTTGCATTTCAGTGGCCTGGAATATCTGAGAGAGAGAATTAAATGAATACATATTCCCTGTACACATTTTCATTCGCTTTTATGCTGCTCTACTGCTCTACATACCGCATCAGCCAGCATTTCAATGACGACAACAACAACAACAAAGGGACTACTAGTGTAAACTGCTAATCATAATCGTATGGCCTCAGCTCTCTGGTGTTCTGTAGATCTTTCGATATGCATCCATTTAGGTAACGTATTCTCCAATTTTGAGGTTTCCATTTTACTACCACCTACCGGAACTTTATTGGCCGACTTACCTCTGACATTTAATTAATCTTATCTCCAAATGTGCTACAAGAGCTCTTTTACTTGTTGACATCGCAGGACTTGCAGTGCGGTTTTTTCTCGTCCTTCAAAAGTTCAACTCCATGACCGAGAATGAACCCCTGATCCACTGAACACCACTCTTGTTGCCGCACTAGCCAGAAACTGATATCACTTAGACGACTTGCATGTGAACTGTACTGTCCCAGTACCACAAACCAGAATACCGAATACTGGGTGATAACTACAGTACGAAGCGGTCGTGTAATACCTCTTATGTCCATAACAGTCGTTTGATGTCTGAAAGTTATCAGCAGTTCAGTTTGTGCAAGAGATCATAAAACACGTGTCACATATGCATATTCAAAAATCCACTGTTGGCCTTCTCACCGTAGACAAACTGCTGAGAAATGTGAAGGGTAGAATTTCAATTTCCATCTTCTGTACAGGTAGTCTAAGCAGACGTTTCCTAGCAAGATATCTACTTCAACTAATCCTAGACTCAACTGTGAAGTTACGTATATTACGTATGATAAATATTAGATTTCGTCTAAATATATTCACTTGTTTTCCCCTGATGGAGGAACAAACAAACAAGCATTTAAGCTTAAATCACTGATATGGTCTTCAGTTGACCTGAAATGGATAAATATCCTGAACGAATGTTCAGTGTGCGAACCTGTACAGTTTTTGTGTACATGGATAACGTTATAATAGTAGCGTCACTGTGAATCAATAGATGAACATATTGCCTAATATGCAGTAGTTTGACTTAACTGATTTTATCTGAATTCTGCATTCGTACGCCTTGGCAAGTAAGCGATAAAATGCCTCGAGGTTCACAAGTTGACGCTGAAACCCTAACGTGTGCTGAATACAATAATACTCACAACTAAAGCTAAAATTTATTTTAGGGTCAATTGAATATCTTTGTCATCAATCTTGCGCTGAATTTGTCGCATGGCTGTATTTCGGGTGCCTGTAACTGCAATACTGTGATAGATTCCCCGGAATATTAAATACACACTTTGAGTGCATATTCCCATTTCAGGACTCATTTCAAGGCATATTTAGATTATTTCCTTACACATTTTGATAATTTTATTCATATTCGCATACATATTATAAGCTTGTTAATGGTTATACTGTAATCCTGGCGCAGTCAGTTGGCATTTGAGGGGGCTCGAATGTGAGGGAGGCGTGTCAGTAGATTCACAGGCACGTTAATGATCCCCCTCGGTGCTGAATTCCGGCACCCCGGCTTCTCTAAAAGCTGCAGTAGTTAAAAGGCACCTAAAACAAATACAATTATTATTATTATAATTATTTATGTAATTCGCCGGCCCCTTGTTGTTGGTGCCTCACACCTGGAGGCTCCGAGTTCGATTTTCGGCTTCGTCAGGGATTTTGGAAACTGACGTGAGGGATGGAACGGGGTGCACTCAGCATCGTGAGGACAATTGAGTAGCTGTCTGACAGTCAGACGGAGACCAAGATTAACGGCCGAGGGGACCCAACGCGCTTACCACGCGTCATCCAAATGGCCAAATGGATGGGCAGTGGTCGCTTAATAGGCCTTGGCCCTTAATGGGCTATAGTGCCACGGTGTTTGGTTTGGTTTTATTTATCTAACTCTCATCAATGCACATAACTCACATAGCATTTGAAAGTGAACTTGTGCTAATTTGAAGTTGGCTGCTTTAATTTCTCCTGCAAGCATGTTACTGTTATAGCTGAAAATACGGTATAGGCCTAATGATAGATACACAGTAGTCTTGTGTGTCACTCCCGAGTGTGAGCCTGTCCTTACAATCAGACTTCCGACCGTCATAATGCTTCTTTCAGAAACTCTGTCAAGATTTGCGGAAATGAAAAGAGAGAGGATGTCGTTCTGACGCTTGATGACGGCCAATGACTAATGCTTGTCAACCACTAATGGCTTGCTCTCAAAAGGCGCAGCTTTTCTTCTTTTTACGCCATTCATTTGGAAGGTTTTATGGAATGGCTCCTTGAAAAGGACTTGAGATTCAGGAAGCGAAGCGGATGAGGGTGTGTCCAGCTTGACACAATCCGCCTGCTATTCAGTAGCAGCTGGAGATAGGGGAGTCTCCCCAATATTTATAGCGTATGATTTCCATCCTTCATGCGATGGTGTTCGTAGACTGGAGAGTGTAGTGATTGTGAGATCTAAAGGACATTTTAGTTGCTACGTTAACTCTAAGCAAGGACCAATGGGTGTGCGAACAAGTAATATCAATATATCAGTGGTAAAACTCGGCGGTATTAGTCATTGCAAGTCATTATTTGTGCAGGGTGTATCAAAATGTTATCCTCAGGATTTTGTCACAACTAGGTGCAGACTATAACATATACACACAACTCAGTAAGTTGTGTTGTTGTTGCGGATTCTTTTTGGGGCTTTGTGACATCGTGGTCATATAGACCCGTGTACTTGGATGTTTGTAGAGTTTTTCTGATAACCTGTGTAACTGTGATGTCTGTACTAGTGTGTATGTTTGTAATTGAGGTAGGAATTGGGTAAGAAGCAGTCACGGCCTTCAGATTGGTACCATCCCGGCATTTGTCTGGACTTGAAGTGGTAAACCACGGAAAATTACTTCCAGGATGGCTGAGGTAGGAATCGAACCCGCCTCTTCTCAGTTATGCCTCACGAGGCTGAGTGTACCCCTTTTCTGCCCTTGGATCAGAATTAAATTTCTTGGCCGAGCCGGGAATCGAACCCGGGCCTCCGTGGTGACAGGTAAGAATGCTAACCACTGCGCAACGCGGCAGACCGAATCAGTAAGTTGTGTGGCCTAGACTAGTCTAATAGGAGCTTTGGGAAATCAGGTATAGAATTTAAACCGCTGATGTGTCAGCATCACGTTCCAAATCTGACATTTTTATGTGGCGTATACGCCCACTGTTAGATTTATATTAGGCGATGCTTCATTATTTATTAATGATATATAGTCGGCAAACAGTTCCTCATTATTATTATTATTATTATTATTATCACTTATGCGTGATAACATAAAGTTGATTATTATTATTATTATTGAATGAAAATCCACAGCCTGCTTCCAGTCTCCGACCGGGTCAGGAATGGAATGAATGAAGCTCCCATCTAGCGGCGAGGATATGAACTGTGCCGGCTGCCGAGGCCTGACGCACTCCTCCGGGGCAATGATGAAATGAATGACAGATGAAATGAAATGATAGTGGAGAGTGTTGCTGGAATGAAATTTTGACAGGGAAAACCGGACTACCCGGAGAAAAACCTGTCTGCCTCCGTTTTGTCCAGCACAGATCTCACATGGAGTGACCGGGATTTGAACCACGGACCCAGCGGTGAGAGGCCGCCTAAGCCACGGAGGCTTCAATTATTATTATTATTATTATTAATTGTTTATTATCCGATAGCATATTCTGCATTTCAATTTAATCTTGTCTAATGTATATCAAATTCATATTTCGATTTATTATTTCATTTTTCACTGGCACGCGAGAAAAAGGAAAATCTCCGAGGTTTTCAGAATCTCGACCTCCATTCTTGTATTTGGTTCTGAACCAGTGTAGCTAAGCAGTAGTGCAATTTGTATTTTTTAGTAAATATGTGTACGACGAGTTCCTAGTTGCCAGCCAGCAGGAAACAGTTGGATTTTCTAGCTGGGGATCAACGTCCTCAGCGATCCTTTCCATCTTTAGATTTTGGTTGGTAGTTTCGTGAATTCGGGTACAGTACTAAATAACTTTTAGTATACGACCTAGGCCTACTGTATATTGTGATAAAGTATAGAGCAATAATTTCAAACTCAAAACAGAATATCCATTCATTGAATTCATTTCAGACAGTAAACATAAAGCAAAATGCCCCCCAGGGGATCACATCTAGTGGGACGTGGGTTGGCGACCACGGGGCCCCAGCTGAGTCCGGCTTGTGCCGGGCTCCTCTCCGTCTTCTTTCCTGTCGACCTCACTTGGTCTACTCTTGTTCTCTTCCGACCCCGACGGTATTAGGGTACCTGAGGCCTAGGGAGTCTCTTCCTTTTCCGCCTTAATTTGTCCTTGTCTCATCTTTTCTGATACCCTCTTTCTGCGAGGGGTCAGCCTTCCTTTTCTTTTCATGTTATCTCCTTCCTTCTGCTCAAGGCCCTCAAGGAGGCATGGTGTATGTAGCCCCACCACTTCTGGTGCGGCTTGGATATTGCTACACTCTCAGGAGCTCACTGCTGGTGAGTTCGGGAGTTGGCGACCCGGAGGGATTCCTGAGCTCGGTCCTGTTTTCCCCCATTTATCACTTACCTCTGGGGAGAAACCTTCGCTCTATCACTTTCCTATCTGCCTTTCATGGCTCTCCTTCCTTCCAAGTCCCTCAATCCGAATTTTTTGAGGGTTGAGGGCATTTATTTACCTCCAGTCCTTTATTTGCCTTATCCTCCATTTGTCTTCCAGTTCTTATTTGAGTATATAAGTTAGTAGTTAGTTTTAGTTATAGTTTACATTTCATTATCATCTTCACGATCACCCAAACCATTAGGGGCCGATATTCTAGATGTTAGGCCCCTTAAAACAACAATTATCATCATCATCATTAAAGCAAAATGGTATCTACACGCTGCAAGTTACTAGTTACCCTGACTTAAATCAAAGCTTTCGTTGTTACTAACATCAACACACGTCCAGGACTAGAAAATATATTTCCTAATTCACACGATGAGGCTTATCTACAACACTTGAATAACACACTAAACAATTGTGTATGAGAATATTTAGTTCATGGTGCCGGTTTATCAACTTACTGTATGTTTTTTTAGAATGAACATGCGTATAATCTGTAATTCACGATACCTACAATAGAAAATTGGCATTAGATGACCTTGGTGATCCACCTGTAAAACAATCTCCACCATCACAACTACAACGATAAATTACGTCCTAGAATATAACTTTAGTATCGGTAATTATCACTCCTTCTTCGAGAAGACATCTTTATAATTATAAGAAAAGTCATATGCTCACCTCGTGAAGTTAACGTAACGCGCCATTAGGCAATGATTAGTGTAATAGTTCACTATACGAAGCTTCTCTTCGATATCTTGAATATCATGCGAAAGGTTTTTAAAGCATTCTTTTGAAATGTTCAACTTACGCTAACCCGGATTTTTTTTAAAACAATTGAACAACATTAGATGTCTACTCTATATACTAAGCTCTAAATAATGATTTGCTGTGCCAAGTTTCACTGCTCTCGGATGATTAGATCGCAAGAATAGTCATATAAAGTAGCCTATTTAAATATCGCGTGCCCGCCATGTTGTATTTGTGTTTATCAAATTTGTGAAAGTCACTTGTATGTAGGCTACTTACTTAATAGCTCCATATTACCATACACAATTTCAGTTTAATTGCTGTAATACTGTAGTTCCGGACATATTGATAACCGGCGAAATATTCCGCATGACCACCATGTTGGATTGTGCTATATGCAGGAAATAGCAATATGTCAGTAGATGGAGATCATAATGGTGGTTCATTATACAAAATTTCGTTTTGATCGCTTGATTAGGACACAAGAAATAAAACCGCATTTTTTAAATTTCCCACAGCTGGCATTTATAATCTATACTAATATAATAAAGATGAAGAGTTTGTGTGTTAATGTGTTTGTGTGTTTGTGTGTGTGTTTAAACGCACTAATCTCTGGAACTACCAGTCCGATTCGAAAAATTCTTTTTTTTATATGATAGCCTGATTCAAGGGGAATAGTTTAGGCTATGTTGCACTAGCCTACACCTCTCAGGTGACCTGCAAGATTGATTTTTGTTCAGCAAGTCGGTAGAACAAGTGCTCCCGAATAGCTCTATCCGCATGCGCTGGCGTTATGGTTAGTGTCACGTACACCGTTTCACCTATCTGAACCAAAATTTGTATACTTACCCTTTGGAACCCTGCGAATAACACTGTTCACATGGAATTTCGGACAGACCACTCCATTCCTTGCATTTAGGCCCATTGGCACAAATCTACACCGTTTCACCGATCAGAACCAAAATTTCTATACATACCCTTTGTAACCCTGCGAGTAACCCAGTCTGCAGGAAATTTCGGATAGAACACTCCATTCCCTGCATTTAGGCCCTTTGGCACAAATCTACACCGTTTCACCGATCAGAACCAAAATTTGTATACATACCCTTTGGAACCCTGCGAGTAACACTGTTTACATGAAATTTCAGACAGACCACTCCATTCCTTGCATTTAGGCCCTTTGGCACAAATCTACACCGTTTCACCGATCAGAAGCAAAATTTGAATACTTACCCTTTGGAACCCTGCGAGTAACACTGCCTACATGAAATTTATGACAGACCAGTCCATTCCCTGCATTTAGGCCCTTTCACCAATCTGAACCAAAAGTTGTAAACTTACCCTTTGGAATCCTACGAGTAACACTGTTTACATGAAATTTCGGACAGACCACTCCATTCCCTGCATTTAGGCCCTTTGGCACACATCTATACCGTTTCACCGATCTTAACGGCAATTTGTATACTTACCCTTTGGGACCCTGCGAGTAACACTGACTGCATGAAATTTTGGACAGACCCCTCCATTCCCTGCATTTAGGCCCTTTGGCACACATCTATACCGTTTCACCGATCTGAACGGCAATTTGTATACTTACCCTTTGGAATCCTGCAAGTAACACTGACTGCATGACATTTTGGACAGACCCCTCCATTCCCTGCATTTAGGCCCTTCATCACAAATCTACACCGTTTCTCTTAATTGAACCAAATTTTACATACACTTTAAAACCCTGCTGGTAACACTATTCACTAGATATTTTGAACAACGCTCCCCATTCCCTACATTTAGAATAACAGACAAAATGAACTTGAAAACCACGTATTAAGGCCCTAGTACCATTCATGTCCGTGGTAGTGTAACTTTGTGGTGTTTGAAGCCATATTTTCAGTGTTGCCTTAGTAAACAAGTGTTTAGTGCTTTTCAGTCGGTCAACACGAATGTACCCAAAAGAGATGGGTTATGCCCTAATCCTGAAATAACCCATCTCTTTTGGGTAGTGTAACTGTAAGAGTATTTTAATAAGTCTGTTGTTGACAGGCAGTTCGGGCTGCATCACGTCACCCCTACCAGTGTTCTGGTGCAGAATTGCGAAAATAGTTGCATCTTGCGCTGTTTATAAATTGCAGTCACGGGGGGTAATTAGTGCAAAAAGATTTCTTAGGCCCCTTGAAACAGTTATCATCATGAAAATATTATGCCTCTGTATAAGTGCAATGGTGTTGGTGCAGTACATTGAGGTTATCAGCTGCAATAAGCGTTGGTGCTTTCAAATTTACCTTCATTTATTCTGAAACTTATCGTTAAGCGCTTTGTGGCGATAAATGATACTATTGCTACCTCAGTAGCTCGGGACAGCCGAAGTTTGCCAAAGAGTTCTGATAATTTTCTTACGGCGCTACATTTCTAACAGCCAATGAGATATAGGACCTAGGCAGGTCTTTTGTTTCACTTACTGTTCTTTTTTTTTGTAAATTTGTTTGTAAATTACATGTGTCAGTGCTGTAGTTAGTAAATAGCTGTTTCCATATTCATAATTATCATTACGGGAAATTGACCTGAATGTTACGTCCTTGATATTGTACTACTTATCATCCCCACTACAACCACCACCACCACCACAAAAATATATATTTTTAAAATATTGGTTTCTGTTAGTTAAGTATCATGTGCCAGTTCTGTAGTAGTATTCATTATCATCTATAAAACAAATAAATCCACCGGGCGAAGCCGGGCACTACTGCTAGTGTGACGTAAAAGTGAATTAAATTATATGTCAGTATATTAATTCTTGTATTAAAATTAACGATACAAAGTTTTATTGGGCTAGGATGATTAAGTTGCGAGAAAAATCCATAAGTATATCAATTTCATGTGGCCACCATCTTGATTTTATTTTCATCAGGTTGTTGACAGTCATATACGTGAACTTACCATAGTATCCTCTATTGCCATGCAAAATGTCAGGTAGATACCTGTAATACTGTAGTTTCGGAGATATTGAAGGGCGGTGGAATATTTCGCACGCCCGCCATGTTGGATTTGTGAAGCTTATTAAAATTTCAAATGCACGGTGCAGATTGGACGTGTTATTAGTAGTCTAGAAAATCCGTATGGAGTTGCATTGAAATTGCCCAAGCTGATTAGATTTTATTGGAAGGACACTCACACATTCACACAAACGCAGACATTCACATATACGGACATAAGGTGATCTCATCAACCTCTATTTCATATGATGAAAATAGGTTAAGAAGCAATAATGAAATAAAATTATTCCACTGCATTTGTAAAGAGCTAACTGGTTCAGAAATGTTCAGTAAAGTAATGTTGTGACTTCAGAACCTCACCTTGAATTATGAGCCTGTCACCATTCTGTGATTATGTGAGTTCCAGACACGTGACGGATTCCAATTAAATATTTATGGAATTCCTGTGCGTCATCGCACAAGAATCCTCGTATGAATTTAAGCATTTCCAAGTAAATCTTAAGGCTAATTTTAGTTCATATTTGAGTAAATTATTGTTCCATCTCCACCACCACCATCATCATCATCATCATCATCATCATCATATCCGATTTCATGAATTAGGCCTACTGTATTTACCGGTTATTGTGCTAGCTTTAGGTCCAAAGCGCTCCTGGTCCCATTTCCTTAAGTCGAGCATTCGGATTTCGACCTTAAGTCATTAAGTCATTGGAGAGTGGGTGTTCTTCATCATTAACTTTCATCATTATGTGTCTGTCACCCAAGGGCATGAGCTTAAGAAACATGCACCAGGCCTCTCCGGAATCCACGCGTCATTATTATCAGCGGCAGTTGTATAGTAGTAGTGCAACTCCCACCTCCTTACCCTATATCTCTGTGTGCACTCAATTAAAATATCACAACCCCGGAAAAACTTAAATTTTGATTTTGAGTTACAACACTTACTGGATACTACACCGAATATTCTACACGCTGACAAATTTCTGCAACTCCAACTTCTTACATACTTCCTAAATGGCAATAAAATGCCATTTTGGAGCTTGTGTTGACAGTGAATTTCTACTTCTAAACCACCATATTGTGTATTATGGCATCATAGTATACACATCCAAAAAGTTATGCATCGCCTGTATCTGTCTCACCGACATTCAATGAAATGGGTATTCTTGCGATAGAAAGGGCTATCCGCAAGCTTGTTTACATGTTTAGACAATTCAAAGGATGACGTGTTTCGAATCATGTCAACGTAGGTCGAGGAGGAATGTGAAGACATACACAGGTGATCTACAACTTCTTGATGTGCATATCAGAATAGAAAATTCTCTTCACGAGATGTGCAAGCGTCGTTGAGAAACGCCCGCTTTGCAGTATTTTATTTAAATTTCATTACATGGCTTGCATAACTTGACAGCCCTTTATCTCGTAAGTATGTTTCCTGACTTGTAGCAGTCTTCTTCCTGGGGTGGTGTGTGTGTGATTTCACAGTAAGCGATCATTTTAACTAATGCGCCTTCACTTATTTTTCCAACGTTGAATTGTGGAGCGCGTAGCGAAGTTTTTGTTGTCGATTTGAACAATCTAAAACATACGTGAGCAGGAGAACTGTGCGACATTGCTTCTACATTGCTTTCGGCTCTATCTTGGTATGGATAATTGCTTATCTTGTGTTCGTTCAGGTATGCGCAAACATTTTCAATCTTTGGCTTATTCTCCAACGTATATTTTATCAAATTATCAAGCGTATATTCAGAGTCATAAAGCAGTATACATGCTCGTAAAGACTGTTCTTTTATTTGTGATCAGGAACCACGGTGTATTATTGAGTAAGGAGTGTATTCCACTTTATTCAATGAGCTTTCCGTCAAAGAGCTATTAGAGATAAAAGAAGGTCCCAATAGAGAGAAGATCGCAACAAAGGGTTGTGATAAAGACTCTCCCAGGAGTGAAACAAACTGCAGACAATTTGCGTAATATCTTCAGTGCACGGCAGGTGTGCTTCTATGAATAACCTATTATTCCCTTTGGAACTTTCTTCAAATTTAGAGAATCCACTTCCTTTGTGTGCAGACATTGCTCTCGATATTCCTCCTATATATCGCTCCTTATTCGTTTTTGATGGGATGATAATCGTCTTGACATTTATATTCCCTCTAACAAAGTTGAAGTATTGATCAATAATCTGTTCAATAATGCATTCAACATTCCCAGTACGTTTACATTTTAGTCTGCGTTTCTTACTGTTCGGGCATCTTAACCACGAAGTATGATTGAACATTTTACAGAACGCCTTTAACAGAATGGATTTAATTTGTATCTATTAGGAAGATACGCACGCAGATACAGCAATCTGTGTTACATTTCTTTCTGATTATTTCACATAATGCCTTTCACACGGTCATCAAGTTCTCATTATTATTATTGTATTTACTTGCCGTGGAGTCGTGTCAGCTCCAGTTTCTCCGTGCAAACACACTGGAACATAATGCAATCTTTCAGTGACTTCTTATTTTAAATGATACTTGTGTTTGATATTCATTTGGCTAATTTCAAGCCCAATATTTGCTAAGGTGACGACTATGGTAGCCTCGTTTTTGTTAATATTAATTATTCAAAACTTGAAGCACTAATAACAAAGCACATCGTCAGGTAATACATCGAAATATAGGCTTCGGAAATTTGAATATAAAATACAATAATAATAATGTTATTGGTTTTACGTCCCTTTTAACTACACTGGCTTTTAGAGACGCCGGGGTGCCGGAATTTTGCCCCGAAGGGGATCATTAACGTGCCAGTAAATGTACTGACACGGGTCCCTCGCATTTGCGCACCCTCAAATGCCAGCTGACTGCGCCAGGTTTCGAAGAATATAAAATACGCCCTTCGTAGTCAAGTCGAGTAAACTTCGTGGCAGTACAGTACAGTGCAGTCTGAACTTTCAGCATCCTTCAAACCTACAGTAACAACCAGAACGCATGAAAAAACAAAAATATATCAAGCTACGTAAATACAGGTTATATATTCGTATTCAAGACTGTTACGTCTTACTACATTCAGTCTTCTGTTCAAGCCCCAGTGAGTGAACTAAGTGTCTGCGTCTAAAGTCTGTATTCGTTATGTATTCATCTTCTGAGATCACCTTTCGTCCGAGTGTATGTGGGTATGTGTTTACGTGTCCCTCATAAATGTTGATGGCTGGAGAGATTTCAATGACGCTTAATAGGGACATACTACTACCCCGTCCGACCCCGACGGTGCTTTTCAATATCAGCAAGTGTTACCAATCTGACATGGCGGCCTCACGAAATGCATCACCAGCATTCAGTGTCTCCAAAACTACGCAGCAATCATGTTGACATTTTATTTGGTGATAAGAGATTATACCAGGTGAATCAGCTGCCCCTAATAATACTGTTTTATGTAGCCCAACTAACATGTGTTATCAGGAAGGTCGATAATTCTCTGCTTGCATCCGGTATGGTACTATGCTCTGCAAGCATATCCCGCAAACGATACTGTACACTGATATTTTCCCCTCGATCGTATTATTCGAACGGTTTGTAGTAACATCGAGGGAAAGTTAATGAAATGTACCTCTATCACAAACTAAATATTCCGGTACATATTTATTAGTGTTTTTATTTTCATTACATTTAAGATAGTGCCCCACAATGTGATATTGAACACTTGTTTTACAAAGCTGGCGATGTGTTGAAGGGAAGTATCTTTACCAACGGTGGCAGTTTTGATTGTATACATTATATTTGAATTGCAGCCAATGGCCGTAGCGAGGTATTTTTAATTGCACGCCCGTAGGCTCCCCATCAAGTTCAATTTCAAGTAGTTTCAACTTTGGTTACCAGAGATTCCACTGTCACTGTCACCTAGTGGCGACCGTTGGAACTAGATATAAGCGTTTCTAACCAAATAACTTAAACATTTAGCTACAAAAAAGAAAGCAAGCTTGTAGTTTAACGTGACCGTTAATCTCGGGATCATGAGCCACGGGACCTCCTTTTTACGTGGAATCCGAACCACAGGACATGGCATTTCACTTCGAAAATCTCACATGCATTGACCGGGAATCGAACCCGGACCGCCTTGGTGAGAGGCATTCAACTAGACCGCTGAGCCACCACGCCCCTAAATATTTAGCTAAACACTACCAATTTTAGTGGTATGATCTTTTACATGCCATAAATTTTCGACATGGCCCCACCAATTTAATTCCCCTCCGAAGGAAGGCAAAATGAAGGATTTTAACGCTCTTAAGAATCCGATGACTTCGGCCGGGTTTGGACCCGCGTTCTTGATTATTGCAGTTCAGCATGCTACCGACTATGCCACCGACGCCATGTTTTGTTTAGAACGGGACAAGCTCAAGCATCTTAATAATGATATTTTTCCACTCTAATTTTATTTTACCTTCGATAACTACAATGATTGGATATTGAGTGACGAGCTTGAAATCGTTTCCTCATTGTAGATCAAAAAATTTATGTTATTTAGTCGATTTATTTTATTTATTAGTTTTATGTCTTCAGTAGTGGCGAAGTTAGGGCTCATGGCCATAGGCCTATGAAACAATTTTTCAAATTCAATAAATAATTATTATGATAAATAAGGACTAAATTAATTATTTTAATACTAATATTAATGAAAAAGGCATATGAATAATAATAATAAATATATATATATATTAATAATAACAATGTCACCTGAAATATCATCCTAGCACAGTCATACGTCCTACTATCCATCACAATTCACACGGATCAATCAGCATTATTCAACAGGTAATCTCGGCATGCGGCCTAAAATTTCCTTATTGTCATAGAAGTTCTGTTATCGGCAGAAGTTGAATTCCTTAGTCGAGACCCGGCTACAGCAAAAGAACGAGTGAACATAGATGAAATATCACATAGTTAATTTAGATAATATTGACAACGGAGGGGGGGGGGGGGGTGGTGGTGATTGCGAGGGAGCGACTTTAACAAAACTTGATAAGTACATTCTACTATTCCATCCAACTCCGGCCGTGCCTTTCAATTCTTTTTTATCCCACCAAAGCAACATGTAGACTGCGCTTTCAAGGTCTCCGACACTGTTGCTATAATGACTTGAAATGCTGTATTGTTCTATGACCATACTAAATACCGAAAGTTGTGGCTACGCTCGCTAAAGCGCAGCGTAAGGCTATGGGGACAAGCTCTCTGCTGACTCGGTAGACGTGGGTTCAAGCCCCACCGTCGGCCGTCCTTGAAATGATTTTCCGTGGTTTCTCATTTTAAACTCCAGGAAAGTGCTGGGACGGTGCCTTCTGACAGGCCACGGCCACTTCCTTCCATATCCTTGCCCACTTTCATTCATTCATCTCATCTCTCATTCCGGCGCGCAGGTCGCCCACGGGCGTCGACTGGAAGGACCTGCACTCGGCCTCTCAGGAGGCCCCACGACACCAAAAATCATACTAAATTAAGTTCACGAATTTGACTTTGAAAACAACCTGAATAGCGCAAAACTTACATGGCAGCCATGCAAAGTTCACATTTTTAAACGGGCTATCCACATGACTTCATCATCCGAGCGAAGTGAATCTTGGCACGGTCATTCTCTATTAAAAATAAGTAGTTCCGTGAAGAACTATACAGCCTATTTTCATATAACCTACTTACTGTATGTTAATTGCCTCTATCAACATATAAAATTTCAGTTTGATTGCTGTAATAGATTCGTAGACATTGAGCCCCTTCTACATATTTCGGATGGTCACCATGTTGGATTTTTATAAATGTAGGCCATAGATTTATGTACTATTACATGAAGATTATTGCGTAAGTGTATTACTCAATCTTCAATCGCATGATTAGGACACAAGAAATAATAAAAACGACATTTTGAAATTTCGCACAGCCGCCGTCTTGTAGATATGAAAACAACATAAATAATTTAGATGTCAGTGGATTAAAATTTGTATAAGCATTTACCGCACCAAGTTTCACTGCGCTTGGATGGTTAAATCCCGAGAAACATCCGTTTCAATATTTAAATTTCGCGTCGCCACCATGTTGGATTTAAGCTCGTCAGTTTATTGAAAGTCCCATAGGTGAACTTATGTTCATAGCCGTTATCAACTTACAAAATTTCAGTTTGATTGCTGCCGTATATTAGTAGATATTGAGAACCGTCTAAATATTTCGGATGGTCGTCATGTTGGATTTTTATATATGTAGGCCATAGAGTTATATATTATTAGATGACGATTATTGCGTAGGTTCATTATTCAAACGTTGACTTTGATCTCATGATTAGGACACAAGAAATTAACATTTAATTTTAAAATTTTGCACTGCCGCCATCTTGAGGTTATGTAAACAATTGAACTGAACAATATGTCAGTTCATAACAATGTGTACTAATATTTGTTGTACTATGTTTCACTGCTCTCGGATGGTTAAATAGCGAGAAAAGTCTATTTAAATGTTTCAAGTTTGCTTGGCCACCATGTTCGTTTTGTACTATAACATGTTTTGAAAGTCGCATAGGTGAATTTTTAGTACTTCCCTTTGTCACCGAACAACATTTCAGGGTTATATTAGTAATAGGTTCAGAGATATGGAATGCGGGTGAAATATTTCACACAGCCGCCATGTTGGATTGGTGAGACGTAATAAAATTTGAAGGGCACGGTCGGGGTTGAACAAAATAGTACTATGACTTTCCCGAGTTTCATTTAAATCTCTATAGCCGTTTAGATTTAATTAGGGGAGGGGAGGGGGAGACTAACACACGCATACGCACACACATGAAATGATCCGAGTTTTTGACCATTTAATTATTATTATTATTGTTGTTAATTTAATATTTCAATTTTGTTACATTTATTATTTATTTTTCATGATTGACTATAATTTATATGTCACTCGACATATAATTTATTAGAAGTATAAATATTCTATTTTTTTTAAAATCGTTTCGGTCGTCTATGGACCACGTTATTTCAACTGCCTTTTCCCTCGTTCTTTCGCATTGGCCCAGTATTCGCGCATTCTTCTTCGGTGAGCTTCCCTTCGTTCTTCGGTCCACTTCTTGCCAGTTTTCAATATAGGTTTTGGCTGAAAACTCCGTATCTCCCCAAGTTTCTTCTTCAAAGAGTCACGTTCCAAGATGTCCTCATGTGATATCCCCAGTTCTTGTAGGTCTTTTTCCACCTCTGTAAACCAGATCCCTTTGGTTTTCTTTCCCACAAAGTAGGCACAGATTCGATTGGACAATCTTCCGGAGTTCATTCGTGTTAAATGGCCATAAAAGGAGAGTCTTCTTTTGCGAATGGTGTCCGTTATTTTCTCCACATGTAGATAGAGTTCATCGTTGTGTCGTCTTCTATACTCTCCTCGTTCCTTGACCGGGCCCAAGATCTTTCTCAGAATCTTCCTCTCTTTGGCTTCGAGTTGTTCTGCCAGGCCTTTCTTATTCATCGCCAAGCATTCTGATGCATATAACGCCTCCGGGCGAATAACGGTAACGAAGTGCCCCAGTTTGGCCTTGAAGGACATTGATCGTGATTTGTAAATGTCTTTGGTTAAATGGTAAGCCATTTCCATTTTGTTAATCCGTGCCACGAAGGCTTCCTTTTCACGAATGTTGGGCTCAATCCATTCACCCAGGTATTTGAATTTCTCTACCTGTTTTATTTGTCCTCCATTCACCGTAAGTTCTCTGGGTTCCGACTTGATGTTCGTTATAAACTGCGTTTTCTCAAACGAAATATGAAGACCTGCCTTTGCTGCTTGCACCTGTAATTGATTGATTTGTTGTGTGGCTGTGTCAAGAGAATTAGAGAAAATTGCAACATCATCTGCGAAAGCTAAACAGTCGATTGTCAGGTTTTTGTTCTTACAACCTAGTCTGACCCCATTCTCTATACCATCCTTACACAATTCTTTACGCCATTCTCGAATAACTTTCTCAAGAACACAGTTGAATAAAAGAGGCGAGAGCCCATCTCCCTGTCTCACCCCTGTCCGTATTGCGAAGGATTCAGAAATCTCTCCCCTGAATTTCACTTTGGAAGCCGTATCCAATAGGGATTGGTGAATGATTGCTCTTGTCTTATTATCTAAACCTAATTCTCTTAAAACCTGGATCAGGGTACTTCGATCCAGCGAGTCGTAAGCCTTCTTGAAATCAACAAAAGTCACAACAAATCTCTTACTTTTCAGATTCATGTACGATAGAATTGATTTTAGATTCATGATTTGCTCAACACAAGAGCGCCCCTTTCGAAATCCACCTTGGTATTCGCCCAGGTGTTGATCGAGCTGTACTTCCGCTCTCGTTTGAAGCGCTTTCGCGAGAATCTTGTATGTTATCGAGAGGAGTGATATGCCACGATAGTTGTTTACGTCCGCTTTATCACCTTTCTTGTGCAGGGGATGAATTAGGGCCGATGTCCAATCACTGGGCAGTTTCTCTGTTTCCCAAATCTCCCGGATGATATCCGTTAGCTTGTCGACTGGTTTTTCACCTGCGTACTTCCAGAGTTCGGCAACTATTGAATCCTCACCTGGTGCTTTATTGTTCTTAAGTGAGTGAATGATCTGCTTGATTTCTTCCCTAGTTGGTGGACTTGAGTCTGGATTGACGAGCACATTACTGTGAAAGGAAAATTTCGATGTTGGAGCCTCACAATTGAGAAGGGACTCAAAGTATTTCGCCAGGATCTGGCAGTTGTCTTTGTCATTGTAAGCAACTTTCCCATCGGGATTCCTAAAGTGAAGACTGGGTGGTGTGTATTTACTGAGATTTTGCTTGAAGGTTTTATAGAAATCACGGGTGTTGTTCTTTTTGAAATCTTGGTCTATCTGTGCCAACTGATTTTTTTGGAATGCTCGTTTTATCCCGCGTATGGTTTTATCAGCCTGCTTTCTCACGACCAGGAATCTCTCTCTGTTTTCTTCATTCTTCTGTTTGTTCCATCGCAACCAGGCAAGCCGCCTTTGGTGAATGGCATCGTCACATTCATTAGTCCACCAAGGATGCCGCCTCAACTTTGTCAGTGGGATGGTTTCCTGTGCCGTTTCAAGAATTGCTTCTTTGAGTTGTTCCCAATTCTGTGGCTCAAGTGTTTCAAGTTTCTGACTGAATTCGCTTTGTGTTTTCAGTTTTTCCACATCAAACCTGTTGATCTTTCTTCCCTGAAATCTTTTGGTGGATCTTGGAAGAAGTTTTAATTTTATCTTTGAAAGATAGTGATCAGAGTCAAGATTCGCGCTTCTTAAGACTTTTACATTCTGGATTTCTCTACGAGATTTACGAGAAATAGCAACGTGGTCAATTTGGAATTCGCCGAGATGGGGATTTGGGGATGTCCATGTTTTCTGTTTTGCAGGAAGTCGTTTGAAAGCGGTTGACTTCATCACTAGGTTGAACGCCTTGCACAACTCCACTAACCTTTCTCCATTGCGGTTTGTTCTTCTGTGGGCCGGGTATTCTCTGATAATATTCTTGAATTTCTTTTCCTTACCGAGCTGAGCATTGAAGTCCCCAAGAAGGACGATGATGTGTTCCTTGGGAATCTTGGATAGAACATCTTCAAGCTCTTCCCAGAATATTTCCGTCCCTTGTGGATCGATTCTGTTAGCTTGATTAATTGGGGCATGGACGTTCACCATGGTGTAGATTTTATTTGTGCTCCGAAACGAAAGGATCGAGACTCGACTGTTGGGGGACGTGAAGTTGGTGATGGACTCTAAAATCTTCTTACTGACCACAAATCCTGTGCCAAGGTGGGGGATGGATTTTACTACACGTTTTCCGACTTTACCTTTGAAGATTCTATACCCCTGGGAGTCAAAAGCTTCTGCATCAACAAACCTTGTTTCCTGAATTGCTGCGATCAGGATTTGATGATGTTGTAGGGTGTCAATCAGTTGTTTCAATTTACCGACCTTCATAAGGGAGTTCACGTTGAATGTTGCGAAGAAGTTGCGTCGTTTGTGTCTGATCTTGTTTGTAGGAGTCTCCGATACCTCCAAGCATGTCGTTGCAGGCTCCCCAGAGTCCGAAGGCCTGCATGCGTCGTGCAAGACGACGGTGGATTGGTTACCACCTGGGGTAGTTGCTTCAGCAGACGTTTCCTCCATGCTTTTCACAGTTGAAAAAAACTGTAGATAGGGGGCCAGTGATATTGCACACTGACCAATGTACTGCCAAGGTTGTGAGCCTTGGAGTCCCCAGCACTGATCGGCTCGCCGACCCAGCTTCCCGCTGGGATTGGTTACCCAACCTTCCACTGGGTTGCTCGGCTTAACAGGGGGCACCTCTTGTAGGTTACATGCTGGAGTTGGAGTGAAAGAGGCTAAGTTGGATTCTCTTGCTGAATCCAATATGTTTAAGTCGCAGCTGACATGCAACAACGCATTTCACTCCCATTAGCCCAGAGCCGTAAGGACTCCTCCCAGGTTGATTCCTGGGACCCAAATATTCTATTTATTATTATTATAATTATAATTATTAGTATTATTATTATTATTATTATTATTATTATTATTATTATTATTATATTAAGTTAATTAAGTTGAACAGTTGAGTTAGTACATTTCATTTGGTAATAAGTAGTAGGAAGAGAACTGAAAGTATTGCTCAACTTGTTTTTGTATCTTCAATAACAAACATTGCGAAGGGTCTTCGGTTTTAGACGGGGGCAATCCCAGGTCACAATTTTTCCGTGTACTGGAGCGAGAACTACTTAGTATATGGAAATACACAGTGGTGATGGGCTGACAGTTTTACACCAATCCAGACTCTATCCAGTAGCACAAGACGGAATATTTGGAACATTGGCAGGTCAGTAGCCCCAAACCAGGTGCTCTAAAATTATACATGGAACTTCAGCGTGTAGCAAGCCTTTCACTTTGGCGCGCGCGCAAGCTAAAAATATTCGAGGAAGAAGAAACCATCACATGACATCAGCAGCCATTCACAGGCGCAGAAGAATGAAGAGAGGAAGGAGGAGCTTATAGCAATGTCGATTCTATTGGCGAAGAAGAACATCGTAGGAGAGGGAATTGAAGAAGAGATATAAAGCTTGGACTCAGCAGGAGAGCAACGACTTTTATTATTGTCAGACTGACTCTCCAACATTATTGATTTTTCAATTGACTTGTATTGTGGTCTACGGACACAGTTGTAATTTGGTCTCAGGACTTGTATACCAGAAACACTTAGTCTGATTTTTATAGTAGAGATGCCTGTCTTGAACTTTCGGCAGTGCTTCTCAAAACACTTAGGGGTATGGACTCATATTCCACCAAGTTGTGAATTACAGTCAGTGGACTTACGAACCTTGTCCAGCTGACGAGTCACATAATTGTGTATCTGGTTATGTTCACAAAAGTGATTTAAGGAATCAGAATTCCATCACTCAGAAGTCAACTTCAATAACTAAATTCAACAACTTCATCAACTCTTCGAACTTCAAGATCTTCAACGAAGATGATGCAACAACAACAACCAACGACTCGAAACAGTGACCAGGGATGACAATCTTCTAGAAATCTTCACGGTGAGCGAACGAAAATGCAATACTTGAGTATCTCTGATTTTTGCTAAGGCAACTGTAACTTCAAGCTTTTTTCTTCATTAACGTAATTTACAGGTAGTACTCCTCCAATTTCATCATGAGCCACTTAAATGTAAATTTAGTAATTTCAACTTATATATTAAGTTAACTTCTTGCATATCTTGTTTCTTTTTTATTTAATAAATACAATTTTCTTTATTCATGTTAGGTTGAAGTAAGCAATTACTATAAGGCATCCATAACACCCAAATCATATACTGACTGGTTATACGACTTAGTCACGTCACGGCCTGAGAAAGAAGAGATTTCTGCTGCTATGCAATATGGTGTATTTTTATTCTGTAAATTTGGTTCTCAACTACTAGTTGCGACCTGGCGCCCAACATATATTTATTATTATTATTTGAACAACCAACAATAGTCTAAAAACGCTTAATATATTGAAGTCTAATTTTATCGTATTGGTGGTGATGATTGTTTTAAGGATTCGAAAATCAAGGTCATCTTCTCTCCCATTTTCTAGTAGACTACAGATAACTTAGAGAGCACCCGCTCCTTAGGAAATTTATGATTTTAGATTATACATATGTCATTTTCTGGAAAAAGAAATATTTCTCTGACATTTTATTGAATCGATATATCAGAAAGTTAATAATCCATTATCATGAACTAAATATTCTAGGTACACAATCCTTCAGTGTTGTATCCATAGACTGTAGATAATACCGGTAACCCATCAGGTTACTTAAGGTTGACCCTGCAGATCTGGGACATTGTGTAAATAATTACTCTAGTGCTATATTATCTTTATTATTCTGTGTTTATCAATTTTATCATTTCATGTTATGAATTATAACATTTCATTAATTACTATATATATGATAATGTGTATACAGGGTGTCCCAATAAAACACCGACAAGGCTTAGTATGATATGCGGAAAGGCAAACTGATCAGTTTTCAAGAAGGAACCTACTGTATATCCAGAAACGCATGGCTTGGACGCTGTAGCGCATCGAAGTGTGGGAGGGGTGTGCGTTCCACAGGTAGCCAATAAACTCAACATCAGTAGCACACGGAGCTCCTTACAAATGGGATTCGAAATGAGTACCCCCGACGTCATTGCAGAGCCTAGGTCGGCGGTGCTGAGCCTCACACACATGAACCAATACGTGCGGCTGTCTCTGATGGATGGCAATCGCTCCGTGGGTACGAGCAATAAGGTTCTCCGCTAACATAACAGGAGTGGAATGCTACCCCGCGGAAAGTAGTTGAGAGGTGTCAAATATGGTGACCGTGCTGGCGATGGAACCGGTCCACCTCGACCAATCCATCGATTGGGATATGTGACGTTGAGGTGATTCCGTACATTTATTTCAAAGTGTGCTGGAGCTCCGTTATGTTGCAGCCACATTACCTGCTGAGCATTTAGTGGCACTTCCTCCATTACGGTAGGAAAAATATCTTGAATAAATGTGAGGTAGATCTGTCCCATCAGTCTGTTGGGCAGTAGATATGGCCCAATGAGATGGTCACCAAAGATCCCAGCCCAGATGTTAACTCCGAACCTGTGTTGGGGGTTGCAAATCAGTTGCGCACACAGATTTTCGACCGCCCAAAGTGACACAACCGTTCTCAGACTTCGACACTCTCCAGCGCCCACACCGTGCATTTCCGGACAGGGGCTCCTTCTTTAAAGCTGATCAGTCTGCCTATGCGCACTTCAAACTAATCCTTGTCGGTGTTTTTGGACACCCTGTATATGCAAGGATTTGCCTATTAGGTGTTAATATTTCAATACATGGCAGTGTGTCAGGCAGGCCACAAGTTCAGTGGACATTGCTCAAGAGTGTTGCAAGCATCACTCATTTTAGAACAAAGAAACTAACACTGGTAATGTCTCGGAATAGCAAGGTCCAGTACGCTGCCAAACGCTGGGTTAACAGCCCTTTTAAATTGAATATTTAATTTCACTAAAGTTCAAATGTGAATGAAGGAGAGGTGGAATTGTCACGTGTTTGAACTGAAGGTATTTAATGGGTAGTTTGCTAATTAGTTAGATTGTTATTGCTTTAATGGGGCGAAACAGCGAGGTAGTAGTTGGACGTTTAACCTACTATCGGGGTAGCATATTTGTGTCGCCACTATGCTAGTCGACTTCGTGATTGTTCGGTCGGCATTAATAACTACTAAGATACTGTGTTATTCACCCTGCGGTGTATAGTAAATAGAGAATACAACCAGTCTAATGTTGTATGTTATTTGAACAGTATATCGTCGGGAAAATTGTCAGTTGTAAAGATAGCGTAATTAGGCAATTCATTCTAGTCACGGCTGAACATGTCCCACGGAAATTTATATCTGCGCGTGAAATCAGTTACGCAGGAAGTAAAGGAAGTCAAGTAGCTACTAGTAGAATGTATTCTTTGTGGGGGCAATATCCCAGAACTCTTAGGTAGGATGGGTTATCATCACGACTCCATCGGTCATCAGTCTACGTATGATTTTCCCATCAAAGTGTTATGTCACTATTTCAGGCCAATGGCCATTTAGTGTAAGGAAATCAGAGTACTTGTGCAGGCAAAAATCCTTGATCATGTGTTTTTTTATTACAATATAACTAGTCTTAGTTTTATCAGAAGGTCATATCTTTTAATTTAAATAGGCAATTCAACACCTTATGATGATCCTGATTATTCCTGTAGTATTCCTTCTCAAGTGTGTTCAACACCCCACTACGTGGAATTTTAAATGTATGAGAGTAATTGATACATTACAAATAGCTACCTGCCGTAGAGCTAATAGGTCAATAAAAGTAACGTTGCAAATGGAGACCAATCGTGGGGTAGATATGTTTCGAATGGCTTCCCAACGTGGAACTAAATAAAGGCTGATAGTAGATATGTTACATAACTTATCGTGTGCCTTTGGACGAATATTTTCAAGTGCCGGAAGTGTGTTGATTTGAGTTATCTTGAGCAACCACGAATGCTTTGGTTTAAGACAGAGCAAGCACTAGAACCACAGTCCCACCAATTTGTTAGCTTTGAATTTTATTTTATATTCATTGTCTAAAATAACAACAATACGTTTTGAACTACAATTTATTGCCCTATAGGCTATTTTATCACAACATGGGCATTGGGGAAATTTGTATTTAGTCCATTACGTGAAAATACAATTGGTGGGAGAATTTTAACATGGACAAGATTAGTAGAATATATTGAAATAGGTTATTTAGTTATTCGTGGAGTTACTTGTTCTAATACAAGAATATGGAGAGATTGGCGATAATGAACGATAAGGCTTTACAATATACCCGTTCATGCGCTCTTCTTAGAAAAGGAGTTATGTTTCCTGAGGGGAGTTCATATGAACCGAAAGCTGTGCAAACTGCTGAGTTACAAACCACAGACTGGGTGATGAGACACTATGTTATATACATACATTACTGCTTTAATGGATATGAAATCAAGAATGGATTCTTTTAAATGAGAATTTTACAAAGCGATGAAATGAAAGATGTAAAATGAAGGACAGCATTGATAGAAAATAATTCCAGTGGTCTAAAGAATATATTCTGCATAGCATTATAATGTTTAATTGTATACAAATTGTTTAGTTCCATCCGTATCAAAAGCTCGAAGGCGTAAATATACCCTTTGAAGATAGCTGATTGAGGACTAAATGAAAAACTTAAATATCTTAATTAAAGAGAGATCGCCCCACAAAGTGAGTTCACCATTCACGAATAATCGTAAGCTCAATATAAGAATATACGCATGAGAGTTAAACAGAGAGGCAGCAATATATCTTTTCACCGAAAAGTGCACTATGTCACACAATCTTAACTCTTCAAAAAGAGGTAAATGATTTTTAGCCTACTTTTCACATTTTGCAAAAATGAGGAAAAAGTAGACTTATGAGATCGGGCAAATGTGTGTCTGTCTGTCTGTCTGTCTGTCTGTCCTTCTGTCTGTCTGGCTGGCTGTGTGTGTGTGTCCCCCCTATCAACTCCTAAACAGCTGCAGCAATCGAAACAAAATTTGGTAGGAGTAAAGACCTGTACCTGAATATCTCACGGCCAAATTTGAAAATGATGTCAGTGCTACCAACTGCTGAAAAATCGCAATTGAAATTTGATCTCCATGTTGGATATCTTGGAAGGTATGAATGGGAGTTATTTCAAAATTGGCACACGTATAGATAATAATATTGCAGTTTAATTTCCAGGAGGCCATAGATCGCAGTGTTGCCAAAATGATTATAAGCCTGCTGATAGGTCTAAATTTTAAATGCATATAACATCTACACCATAAATTGGATTTCAACCAATTTTCGTATGTGCTATGTGTACATAAATAGATATGACTGAGCGTATTCTTAAGATTCACCAGGGCTGCCAACTGTTAATAAATGCTCTCTATTTATTTTATCCAAATACCAATATATCAGAAAGTATGCAAGCCGGCAGCTTTAAACTATGCACACGTATAGTACCTGACATTCTATATTAATTTGGAGTAACTTATATACGTCAGTGCTACCAACATGATTCTAATCCTGCTGAGAGGTACGATTTTAAATACATGTAACTTCTATACTATCATTTGGATTTCAACCAAATTTCGTGTGTGCTATGTGTACCATTACAGATATGTCTATGCCGTTTCTTACGAGCAACCAGGGCTGACAACTGTTAATAAATACTGTCTCTATTTTTGTTACCCTAATATCAATATATCAGAAAGTATGCAAGCCAATAGCTCTAAATTTTGCACACGTATAGTACCTGGCATTCTAGATTAATTTGGAATAACTAATATACGTCAGTGCTGTCAACATGATTCTAAGCCTGCTGATAGGTCCAAATTTAAAATGCATGTAACTTCTATACTATCCAATGGATTTCATTAAAAATTGACACAACAATAGATCATATTATTTCAGATTATTTATGACCAATACATGTATGTCATTGTTGCCAACATGATTTCACGCGCGCTGTTAGATCCAATGTTTTACTGCCTGTAACGTTCATGCTATCCATTGGACTTCAACCAAATTTTGTATTCTGTACCTTAAGAGATGGAACTAAGAATATATTCAGTCACCAGGGCTGCCAACTGTAGTTCTCTATTAGGCTACATTATGCCAGGTATACAGTATTTCGAACTAAGTAGAAATTTCGATATTACCAACTTAATTTCGTCATTATTCTAGATAGATCCATATAGATTAATCATTGGCATGAATCTTACATTTTAAGAAAAGTAGGCTCTTTAGTTCGTCACGGAACTTCTTGTTTTATCAATGTTTGTTTCACTTCTACTTGTTCTTTACATAATGATACGGACATGTTACACCTTTTTAACATACGAGTACAGTTCTCAGATATTGATTATTCTTGTTAAATTGTTATTAGAGTATTTTTACATCGATATTATGATGGCAAAATGTGTCCATTCCGGCTGGCTAAACCATTTATTGTTATGTGTTGGATATGGTATCTTAGACCTCAGAAAGTGTCCAGTACCGTAGCTAAGGGGTTAACAAGCAAAACTTTGTCCCGAAGGATTCCTGGTTCGATTTCCACCTGAGCCATGGAGATTTTAATCTTCAACGGTTAACTCCCCTGGTTTGGAGACAGGTTCCTCAATCCCTTAACGACGCACTGTTTATCTGAGGGCTTTAACTAGAAATACCATCACCAGGCCTCCCAGCAGACCACATGGCATTTCATTTAATACCACTGACTATTGCGCAAGGAATAAAGTAAAATCATATCAACAGCCCCATTTCGTAAAATAAATTACCTTCGGCATACAGATAGCCTATAATCCCCACCCAATATGGTTACGGAAACTCAAGAAGAGTTCAACATTACACATTATTTAGCAGAGGTGGATAAACCACACAATTGATGTCCATCTCGAAAGTCAGTTGAACGAATTTGCCTTATTTAAATTACACCCTGTACTGTATACCTGTACATGCAATGGGGGCCCATTATGGGATGACTTCTCAATCGTCTGGCATGCGGTAGTAAGTCTGTAATTTGACCTCAACGCTAACAAGCCAAACATCACTTGCTCACTGTACTGTGCTGGAATTCAACCTACTAATTAACACAAATGCTAATTTAGCTTAAACTGGCATGTTTGTCATTAGAAAGGTCCACAATAAGGAAAGGTATTCCCTCTACTATTGTTGCTATTACACGTTGTATGCGGTTACAAAATTGAACGCCGCCTACGTAATTAAGGCAATACCCAAGCTTAATTGCGAATGTCAGACTTGAATAATTTCTATACACAAGTATAATTCACCCGCTCCATCATACATACAATAACACAAATTCCCTTATTCGTACAAAATGTCGTTTTAAGATAAGGGGAATCTTCAGCTGTTTATTGTAGTCCTAATTATTTTACCATTACGTACTTAAATGAAAACTGCAAATGATACGTCTTCTCAGCAAATATCTTTGTTGGGAATTAACTAAAACAGCGTTTTTCAACCTGGGATCCGCAGAACAATGGGGCATGTGGTCTTCAGGCTGAATTTTAAAAATATTTCTAACTGAATTAAACATTTCATAAAAAATAATATATCAGGAATATGTTTCACTTTAAATGAATACCACACACGTTCTATAGAAAGCAATAACTTTTTAAACACAATGAATGTTTCAAATCTGGTATTTCCCGGATAAAACAGTATTGTCACTATAATTGTCTATTCACTACATACGTTTCATGTCAGTATCAAAGACAGTGGCGTTCCTTTAAGGATTAAGTGATTGATCGTGTTTGAGGGTGCTGTTTTACGTGTAGATAGGTCTAAATGAACTGCGGTACGTGCCGATAAAAAATAAATAGGGGTTGTTGGCAGCATGAGCACGGTAAAGAAAACAATACTATAAGATTGTATTGTATCCGCTTTCCCTTGCGGTATGAAGTAAACTTATGTTTCCCGTATGAAATACGCTGATGGTTCTGCTCCCTCAATCAAAGCTCATTAGATTTCCAAGTTTCTAAATTATAGTTGAACAAAGTGTATCGTGGATTAACTCCAGTTTATTTTCTAATATGCTTACTCTTTTAATAATGAAAACGTGTCTGAGAATGAAAGGAAAAGTAAGTGACTGACGGTACTAATTGTAACTGTGTAACGTGCGTTATAACGGAGAGTAAATGTGATACTTCTACTAGTACTACGGTACATAAGTTTAAGCAAGCAGTTCAAAGAAAGTATACAGTGGGAAATATGACAGTTCGTATTTGCAATTCGGATTTACTTGGTGCTGTGTTGAACGTGAACAGATACCACAGTGTTTCTGTGTTATGAAGTGCTTTCGAACAAGTGCATGAAACCTGCAAAACTCCGACGACATTTAGAAACAAATCGTTGATGTAAGAATTAAAAAATAGAATTAAACAGCGACTCATAGGATCACTAAATCGTGGGAAATACATGACTTCAGCTATGGATTCGATTAATAACAAGGCACTGGGAGCAAAGCCGAAACAGGGAAGCCGTAATACAATGGCGGGGATCCATTTCTTACCATAATAACAAGTGCGGCTAAACTACGAGTAGTATGTGTGAAAAAAAATTCTAACAGATGCTGATTTCATTCCTATTTTAACTGGAACTGTGGGTCACAGGATTAATGATAAGGCAGGTAACGTGTAATCTCAGTTTATCAAGTTATGAAGAGCATACAAATAGAGACGAAACCATTGATGTTACAAATGCCGCACAGTAAATATGTTACGTTAGATATGCACATGGTGACGACATCGACATACATGATGATATCTTGTTGTGTACAACTTTTCCAACCAGAACAACTGTAGAAAAAATATTTCATTATCTTGATTGTTACATAAGAGAAAAGGGGATCCAGTCGGGAAAATATTCAGGTTTCTGTGTGAATCGGGCTCGCGCCCTTACAGGCAGGCATAGTGGGTTGTTTTTGAGGTTAAGGAAGAAGCTCCAGATATGAATTGCGTGCATTGTTTTGTAGATTGGGAATCATTGATCTCCAAAGGAATGCCAGAAGAATTTAAGACTATGCTCGATAGCGCTGTAGAGCGAGTTCATTGTATTAAGGCTCGACCGTTAAATAACAGTGTTGTGCAATCAAATAAGCAGCGAAAGTACACAGCGTTTGGAATCCGCTGGATCTCCGGAGGCAAAGTATTAGCAATGTTATTTTATAGAACACAAAGTACTCTGAGTGTAAGTGAGCATAATTCTGATCTTCCTTCAATCATTGTTGATAAAGCATGGCTTGACACTATCCTAAGTTTCAGATTTTTATTTCGAAATTAAATGAACTAAATCTCTCTCTTCAGGGAAGGTCTTTAACTTTTATTGATAACTGCGACAAAACAATGGCATTCAAGGAAAATGGTGTTATGGATTAGTTACATAAAAGCCAGTAAATGCTATTTGTGTTGATTCCTTTTCTTGAAAGGCTTTGTAACCATCTCAGAACTGTGAACCAAAATTTGAAACAAATTTTCAAAATAACGTTTATGAGAACTGTATGTGGGTTCTCGACCCATTTCCGGCTTGCAGTTATGAGAATGACATTCCGGTTTCGTTGACGGAACAGTTCATTGAGCTTTCAAACGTCAGTCAACTTAATGTGTAACTCCGTGATTTTGGTTTGCCTGGATTCTAGTTCTCGCCTTCCGAGGGAATTGACTAACCGGAATTATCTCAAAATCATCAAAAATGTCCATGCAGTTTTAACCACCTATTTTTTCGAGAAAGGATTTTCTCCTTCAAATTACAAAATACAAAAATCAACGTATTGGTTAATATTGAACCAAATATCCAGAAACTCTTCAAAGGGCGGAGAGCTGAGTCATCTCATTAACAGTGAGCAATAACAGAATATAATGGTTATTGTTTCTTTCTTTCTTTCTTCCTTCCTTTCTTGCTATCATTCTATATTTCTTTCTTTTTATCATTCTATCTTTCCTTTTTTTCTTTCTATCTATTATTCTGTCTGCCTATCATTCTACCTTTATTTATTCATTTCTTTCTTTCTACCATTCATTCTATCTTGTCTTTCTTTCATTCTTTCATAAGTTCTGTATTTCTTCCTGCGGCTTCGGTGGCGTAGTTGGTAGCATGCTGAACTGCTGTGTCCAAGATAGCGGGTTCAAACCCGGCCGAAGTCATCGGATTTCTTTAAGAGCGTTAAAAATCCTTCAGTATGCCTTCCTTCGGAGGGGAAGTAAAGCCGGCCATCCCATGTCATAGATTTATGGCATTTAAAAGATCCTTTCACAGACTAAACTTGTGTGAAGCAAAATTGTTAGGTTAGATTTCGTCGGAACGCTCTATCAATGTTCCAACGTTCACCACCAGCTATCATTGATATCTGGTAGCGAAAGTTGGAACTACTTGAAATTGAACGGAACTTGTAGCTCACCCTAATAAGGGTGTCCGCTTGAAGCAGATACAGCCTCAGGCGAGCCGAACATGTCCTCGGACACTCCCGGCACTAAAAGCCATACGATAAGTAAGATGAATAAAATTCTTTCTTTCTTAAGTTCTTTCTTTCTTTCTTTCTTTCTTTCTTTGTTTGTTTCTTTCTTTGGCATTTAGAACTGACGCCATCTCAAATTTTATAAAACAATTCAACAACATTAGTTACCTGTATAATAAGGTCTGAATAAAGATTAGCTGTATAATGTTACACTGCTCTCGGATGATTAGAACGCCAGAAAAGTAATAATTACTTTTAAATAAAACAATACCACACAGCCGCCATGTTCATTTTGTGTTTATTGGGTAGTTGAAAGTTACATCAAGGCCTATGAAGGTCTGTCTCCATAATAAATTTCAGTTTGATTTCTGTAATAGTTTCGAAGATATTGAGAACTGGTGAAATATTTCTCAGTTCGATTGTTTTGTACAATATGTTGGCTACACCAGTAGATTAAGATTATTATGGCATTTCATTAAACAGTACAAACTTTCACATCAATAGCTTGAATAGGACTAAAAAATAAATAATTAAAATTAAAAAACGCGATTTTTTAATTTCACACTTCCGCGATCTTGAATTTCTCATGGAAATTGAATTACATTAGACACCTGCATATTAGGCTTTGTCTAACGATTTACCGTGCCAAATTTCACTGCGCTCGGATGATTATGTCGCGAGAAAATCCCATTAAATATTTAAAATTCATGGACCTGCCAAGTTCGTTTTTTGTTCATCAGATTATTGAAATACACGTAGGTGATCTTATTTTAATAGCCTCTATTGTCATACGACATGTCAGTTCGTTTGCTGCTCCAGATTTGTAGATATTGAGAACATGTGAAATATTTCTCATGGAGTGTTTTATACGTAGGCCATAGAGTTATGTGCCAGTATATGAAGGTTATTACGTTGTTTCATTATACAAACGTTCAATTCAGTTTCTTTATTATAACTTAAGAAATAAAAACATATTTTTCAAATTTCCCACAGCCGCCATGTTGAATTTATTAAAACAATTGAATTAAATTAGATGCCAGTATATTAAGCCTTGCAAGCCTCCGTGGCTTAGGCGGCAGCACGCCGGCCTCTCACCGCTGGGTCCGTGGTTCAAATCCCGGTCAGTCCATGTGAGATCTGTGCTGGACAAAGCGGAGGCAGACAGGTTTTTCTCCGGGTACTCCGGTTTTCCCTGTCAAAATTTCATTCCAGCAACACTCTCCACTATCATTTCATTTCATCTGTCATTCATTTAATCATTGCCCCATCCTTATTAAAATATGAAAGGCACGATCGTGGTCGCACGAGATAGTTGCGAGTCCTTGCCTACATTCATTGAAATTGCTCCAGCTGTTTAGGTTTCATTAGTGGGACACACACACAAACGGACGTATTGAATTTTCTTTAAAACCTCTTTTTACATTCCTTAGATCTTGCCTGAATGTTTGGGTGCATAAAATACTATTTTATAATCAAACACTCTTCTGTCTGGATATGACCAAAGAAGTCATCATACGGATAACTAATCTGCCTAAGATAATCAAGTGTATTAGTGCGGATATTGTGGCCTCAAGGCTGCCAGCTAGGTTAGCAAAGGCACCAGAAGAGAGCGAATCTTTCAAGCTACCTTATCTGGGTACACAGTATATAATAATGTTGCGTGACTTAGTTTTGCAGTCGAAACGATAAAAAGCAATGTCGTGCAGTACCGATAGGTAAGAGGGCAAGGTCCCGATATCACAATACAACGCACTGTTGCCTCGAGTCGTAGTAGCAATTAAAATTGTTATCAGATGAGGATTTTTGATACCTTATTTTCACCACAAGTCACTCGTACTCATTTTCAGCAGACTGGCGGCGTGGCTAAGTGGTTACGTTTTCGCTTGATGTACCCAAGGTTGCAGGATCGAATCCCAGCTCATTCAGCTGGCTTTTGATGGTGTGCAAATGCTAGGTAGACGTGTCGCTGGAATAACTGGCACGATGAAGATCCCCTTCGGGGCAAAATTCCGGCACCCCGGCATCCTTAACCCTGCGGAACTGGCGCCTCGCCTCACAGACCAGACCACATATGTTTTGGTTGCCATTGGTAGGGATAGCGGCCCAAGGTCGCGAAACCCCAGGTAGCTGCCTCCCTCCTGATGTCAGTTACCGACTTGCAGTCGACCGTGCCGTACACCAAGTAGTTTTGTTGCTATTTAGCCTTCGGGTCTGTCAGACGAGGCGCCAGTTCTCGCGTCACACGGTTGGGAGTGTGTGCTTTTTTACGTGGTAATAAAGTGACTGTGCAAGATAATTACGAGTGTAAAACGTTTTCTTTTCTTTTATTTAATGTGCCTTTTGACATTAAAATGGCAAGTGAAGCAGAAAGGGAAACAATAAGAAGACTTCTCGACGAAGTTGACAGTGGTGATTATACTGAAGAGGAATTTGACCAGTCTGATCGAGAGGAGGAAGATTATGTCTCCGAATTTTCCGAAAATGCAGACACAGAGCAAGAAGGAACTGATAATGAAGAAGATGTACCCATACCTGAAATCCCTAGACGAAGAGTGCCCGTCTACGTAGGAAAAGAACAGACTACACAATGGAAAATACACCGCCCTCCTGAACGTTCGGTAAGAACACGGCAAAACAATATTTTCATTCACTTACCAGGAGTCAAAGGAGATGCTAGAAATGCCCAAACTCCTATCGACTGCTGGCGATTGTATTTTGATGATTAAATTATGAGAACTATACTTGAGAACACTAATTTGTATATTAAAAAATGTAGGCCTAATTATTCTAGAGAAAGGTCAGCCCAGCCTACTGACATGATTGCATTGGAAGCTGCCTTTGGCTTGATTTATTTAGCAGGTATTTTGAAAAGTAGCCGACTAAACTTGAAAGAATTGTGGGACCGTGAAGGCAATGGAGTTGAGAAATTTTGGTTGACATTGTCACGTGAACGATTTTTGTTTCTGTTGAGATGCCTTCGCTTCGATGACACTGACACAAGAGAAGAGAGACGCAGGATTGATAAGTTTGCTCCCATAAGGGAAATTTTCGAAAAATTTACTGAAAACTGCAAGAAAAACTATACCATATGTCAATATGCTTCCATCGATGAGATGCTTCTTGCATTTGGGGGACGTTGCTCTTTTCGGCAGTATATGCCGAATAAACCTAATAAGTACGGGCTGAAATTGTTCTCACAAGTTGATGCAAAAACACGATACATGTTGTATTGGGAGCCTTATGTAGGTCAACAACCGCTCGGACCTTTTAAACAAGAAACAAATGCACACAACGTTGTAAGAAGACTAATAACTCCTATATCTGGTACTGGTAGAAATATCACTTTAGACAACTATTTCACCTCTTTTCCATTGGTTATTGAATTGAATGACCGGAATAGACTAACAGTTGTAGGTACCGTTCGGAAAAATAAGAGAGAGCTACCTCCTTTGTTTGTTAAAACAAAAGAACGCCCTGTAAACTCAAAAGAACGCTCTGTAAACTCAAGTATGTTCGGATTTCAAGAAAACGTCACTATATGCTCATATGTGCCTAAAAAAGGCAAAAACGTCATCTTAGCATCCAGTATACATTATGATGATGCTACTGATGAAACAACAAAACAGTTCAAACCAGAAATGATTCACTTTTACAATTCCACTAAAGGTGGGGTTGATACTCTGAACGAACTATGTGCATTGTATGATGTCGCGAAAAATACGAGACTTTGGCCTATGGTCATTTTGTTTGGTCTCTTGAATGTGGCTGGTGTCAATTCTCAAATCATTTTCACATCAAACAACGTGGACACTAATATTGTTCGCAGAAGATATTTAAGAGATCTATCAAAATCATTGACATCGGAGCACTAAAAACGCAGAGCTCTTATGAAGAACCTACCTCCAGAAGTGAGAATGAGAAGACATGAAGTGCCGGTGTGGCACCCCAAGCTGTGAGAGCTGATCAACCACCAGAAGGGATCAGAAAACGGTGCCATCTATGCAAGAAGGAAAGCAAGACAAAATATTTCTGTAAACACTGTTTCAAGTTCATTTGTCTCAAGCACACATCATTTTCAAGCCCCGTTGCAAATGACAATTAATGTTGTTTTTTGAAGTGAAATGCTCATCGTCCATTTATTGAAAGTTTAATTTTGAGTTTTGTTGCTTGTACTATGGACTTTTATGAACTACCTTTTATAAGCCATTTTTCAGTTTAATTTTGTTTTGATTATTTTATATATTTTTTTTCTAAAACTTAACGTTTTTTGTAAGTTTTTTTTAAATTGTTCATTAAAAATGTAAAAATAAAAAAATTGTTTTCTTTTTCATCAATACCTCTTTATAAGTTAGCAAATTAATAGAAAAAAATTGTCAGCTATGTATTTAAACTAAAAAAATAAATAATCAATTTTATATTTCGGGTCTGTGAGATGAGGCGCCAGTACTGATGTCACAAGGGTTAAAAGCCAGAATAGTTAAAAGGGGCGTAAAACTAATAACATTAGTTAGTTATTGTTGTTTTAAGGGGCGGAACTACGAGGTCATTTGCCCCTACTAATAACATTAATAATATTCAAATCATTTTTAGCAAAGTTCCTATTAGCCAGTCGAATTAACCCTTTTGTTCACAAATCAAACCCTAATTAAATATTATGTTACAAAAGGAGAAATGTTGTACAGTAGTTTAACATGACCGTTAATCTCGCGATCATGAACCACGGGACTTTATTTTTCCGTGGAATTCGAACCACATGACATGGCATTTCACTTTAAAGATCTCACATGCATTGGCCAGTAATCGAACCTGGTCCACCTTGGTGAGAGGCAAAGAGCTTGACCGCTGCGCCACCACGCCCGTCTGTTACTAAAGAACAAATTGCCTTTATCTTCGCATTCCTATGCCTTATTCATCCCTTGTGCAGTAAAAGAAAAAGTTATTTAAGGGGCGGAACTACGAGGTCATTTGCCCCTACTAATAACATTAATAATATTCAAATCATTTTTAGCAAAGTTCCTATTAGTAAAAAGGTTACGAGTACACTCCCAATAATACTGAAACCATTTTTGAAATGTGATGACTATACACTGTATACACCGGTTCATATTAGCGGAGATTAGACTTGGGAAGCCGTGTTACCGGGAAATATCCCGTGCTAAAAAAGAGCTGCCAGTGATTGGTTTAACTTTCAATCTCTCTCAAAAACGATTACATTTAACGACTCTTAACCAAAGGTGAGAAGCATCTAACTAAAATTTGACCAGTCTAATTGATTCCATCGTCCCCAGATTTGAAACAATAAATAGAATTGTACTTTTTACTTGTCTAAGGAAAGGCCTTCTATTGCAAACCAGCAGCACGATTTGGAAGGAAGGAAGATTGTTGTTTTGCGTGACCGTGAATCATGAGGTTATGAGCCACGTGACCTCCTTTTTACGTGGAATCCAAACTGCAGGACATGGCATTTTACTTCGAAAATCTCACATGAATTGACCGGGAATCGAACCCAGTCCACCTTGGTGAGAGGCCAATATCTTGACTGCTGCGCCACCACACCCCCGACCACGATTTGACTTAGCGCTTTGAAATATGGGAAATGAGAACGTAAGAGAACATCGTTTACGAGTGGATATAGAGCTATCCAATACGTTGTCCTCCTCACATGGCTTCATCACATTCCGATCATAACAAAGAATAAGCAAAATAATTGAAAATATTTATTATGGTGGGGAATGGGACAAATATCTACTTCAAACGGGTCTAGCCAGGTCAGATATTTTCAGCCAGCGAAGGAAAGGGGCCTACCTATGCAGTATTCACGTACAGGTTACACGCTTAGCATCCAACTTGAATAGTTGCAGTGTGTATAGTGCCACGCAGAGAGGTTGATCGCTCGTGTTTTCTCATCCACTCGGTCAAAAATTCCATCTAAAGGGGCAACAGCCAAACTTAGTGATTTGATTTTCTTCATGAAAGCCCTCACAGGCTCCGTTGCTATGGGCGCCTTTCGCCGATTGTCACTGGCATATCACTCAGTTCGGAGAGAACGAGGCCTGTCAAGTATTGATTCAATAGCTATTATTGTTGAATAGCCTTCCCCAAAGCCACGCTGTTCCTTTTACAGAAAATTATTTGCCACGAGTTACTGCAGTTATATAACTGATATTGACAAATTTCAATTACTTTACCGGTATTAGGTACTGTACAATTGCAATAGGTCTATAGTTATGTGGACCATATTACCTCCATTCTTAACAATAGGCAAGGTTTCGTTTTTGCGATTTTCAATTAACTTCGAAATAATCCTTGCTACAAGAATAATTAATTGCTTACAAGAGCTAATATTGCTAATGTACAGTATACCCTGCAATCGATACTGAGATTATTGTTAATTCTGATAGTCCAATACAATGGTACTGAAATTTGTCATGAGTATCTCATTTCACTCCACCATTCCTATCCTTACACGATCAATAATATTGTCAATGCTGCCAGTACTGGAAAATACTGACAGTAATATTGATCTGCTTATTAGACACTAGCAGTAGTGCCCGGCTTTGCACAGTGGATTTATTTGTTTTATGGATGATAATGAATACTACTACAGAACAGGCACATGATACTGAAACTACCAGAAAAGAAATATTTTTTAAATATAACTGTTTGTGGTGGTGGTGGTGGTGGTTTTAGTGGGGGGTGATAAGTAGTACAGTATAATGGACGCAACATTTAGGTCATTTTCCCGTAATGATAATAATAATAATGATAATGAATAGGGAAACGGCTATTTACTAACTACAGCACTGACATATGTTTTTTACAAACAAATTTCTAAAAATGATTAGAAAGAGGAGTAAGTGAAATAAAAGACACTGCCTAGGGCCTACATCTCATTGTCTGTTAGAAATGTAGAGCCCAATAGTGTCGTCTTTTGTCGCATAGCGCCGTAGGAAAATAATCAGAACACTTTGGGAAAACTTCGGCTGTCCCGAGCTCCTGAGGTAGCAATATCGCCACATAGCGCTCAACGATAAGTTTCGGGATAAATTAAGGTAAATTTGAAAGCACCAACGCTTATTGCAGCTGATAACCTCAATGTATTGCACCAACACCATTGTACTTATACAGAGCCATAATATGTTCATGGTGATAACTGTTTTAAGGGGCCTGAGAAATTCTTTTGCACTTATTACTCCCCGTGACTGCAATTTATAAGCAGCACAAGATTTAACTATTTTCGTAATTCTGCACCACAACACTGGTAGGGGTGACGTGATGCAGCCCGAATTGCCAGTCAACAATAGACTTATTAAAATACTCTTAATTTACACCACTATGGACATGAATGATTCTAGGGCCTTAATACGTGGTTTTCAAGTTCAGTTTGTTTGTTATTCTAAATGTAGGGAATCGAGAGCGTTGCCCAAAATATCAAGTGGATAGTGTTACCAGATGGGTTTCAAAGTGTATGTAAAATTTGGTGCAATTAGGAGGAACGGTGTATATTTGTGACAAAGGGCCTAAATGCAGGGAATGGAGTGGTCTGTCCGAAATTTGTAGTGGACAGTAGTAGTGGTTTTTGAGGGGTTCTATACCCTCCACCTCCACACCCTCCACACAAGATGGCGGCAGCCCGATAACTCCCGAACCCGTGGTCGGATTTTGACGAATGAGGTGTCATTAAACTCGGGCTGACACCCCCTTTCCAATGAACATATCCCCCCCCCCAAAAAAAATCTACCCTACTAGGGGTGAAATTGTAATTTTTTAGAGAATCTCTCTTTCCAATTGCAACATGTGAGAGTTTGAATGCTAATATGGAATGAAAAGTTTTTCTACACAAGAGACATGTGTGCGGTGGAAAGCCACTATGAATTAACATGCCCACTCATGGCTTTTGAAGAGGGTGGGGGAGCGGTTCCCTGTGGACGGGTCCTTGTTGACAGGACCCTGTGGACGGGTCATTGTTACCGGGTCATTGTGGACGAGTCCTTGTGGACAAGTCCTTGTGGACAGGTCCTTGTGGACGAGTCCTTGTGGACGAGTCCCTTTGGACTGATCCTTTTGGACCGGTTCCTACGGACTGGATCATGAATTTATTTAAATTATGTCGAAGGGCCTAACTACATTTTGCGTGTGTGTTGAACTGACGTTGTTCCCCAGTCTCTACTACTATAATAGGATAACGATATGAAAGGAAAGTGGCGAAATACATGTGAACACGTGCGAGATGTCATTATTAGTATTCTCCTTGTGAAACAAGTCACATCCTGTTTTGGTTCATACGTGAGAAAATGCAAGTTCATGTGCACGTGCACGATAAGAGCTAACAAGTCACAACCTGTTTTGACAGTGGGGAGAGGTGAAGGGGGGAGAGTCAGTGAAAGAGAGAACACAGGTGAAGAGAGAAAGAAATATGTATTGCTCATCTTATGAATCAATAAGGTTAGGGACCTGTATGAGAGGTCGTTGGACTTGGGGTGACATTCTGTTCTTGAATATACTATTTATTTATGTCAAAAGGACCTAACTGCACTTTTGTTAATATCTCGCTAACTAATAATCAGAGAGGGTCAAGTGAGGTGTCATGGGACTCAGGATGGTCAACCCTTTTCCATGACCAACGAATTTACCCAAAAGATCTAAGGTCATTAGCTTTTTAATATCTCATGAATCAATAAGGCTAGAGACCTGTATGAGAGGTCGTTGGACTTGAGGTGACATTCTGTTTTTGAATATATTATTTATTTATGTCAAAAGGGCCTAACTGCACTTTTATTAATATCTCGCTAACTAATAATCAGAGAGGGTCAAGTGAGGTGTCATAGGACTCAGGATGGTCAACCCTTTTCCATGATCAACGAATTTACCCAAAAGATTCAAAACAGCAAGGTCATTGACCTATGATTTTATAAGCTAATAATCAGAGAGGCTCAAGTGAGGTGTCATGGGACTCAGGATGGTCAACCCTTTTCCATGACCAACGAATTTACCCAAAAGATTCAAAAAACAGCAAGGTCATTGACCTAATATTTTATAAACTAATAATCGAATATCAACATGTGAGGTGTTATAGGACTTAGAATGGTCAACCCTTTCCCATGGCCAATGAATTTACCCAAAATACCCAATACATCAAGGTCATCGACCTGAGATTTTATAAACTAATAATCGGATACGAACATGTGAGATGTTTACCATGTGTGTGATGAAACATAGCTAGGTAGAGAAAGAATTAATGTAGGCTACATGTATAGTGATTGACAAGTCTTTTACCATTGAAACTTGTTTTCCAGATCAAACTGCAGTATAGAGAGAGTATAGGTTGTAGGTATGGGTTAATAAATGACGAACGGTGTACACACAAACTCTGATTTATCGATTCTAGAATTAAGAGTAGACTATCTTTAATTGATTGGTTAAAGAGGATAGCTAAAACACAAAAATGCTCAGTGGTTACCGGGACAAGATGGTCGCTACACACACAACAAGCTTTAAATACTTGAGGCTAATAATCTATACACATACACTCGCTTGTTCTAAACTAAACTGTGTTGCTGTCAGTGCTCAGACAGTAGGCTGATGACAAAAAATGCATTGCTATCAGAAATATAATCATTTCCGGTTGTATAATGTTATCAGCTATCCATTTTATGTTGCAGTGTTAAGCACTTTTAGCTCTTGTACTAGTGGTCTTAACTCGATTTCCAGGTCTCATGCCTAGAACGAGTCAAACTAAGAAACAAGGGCATGGTGGTGTAGTGGTTAAGCTGTTAGCCTTTTCACTAGGGTTCTATTTCAGGTTAATATGCTTGTCATAAACATATTAAACAAAACAAAACAGAGATAACGTTCAAAACTGATTACATTTGTGTCTTTCCAAATTATTACTTGGATTACAAATACAAAAGTGAACTGCGTTTGATATACAGTTAATGCTGTCTATCACACACTAGACTGTAAGAAAGCCAAAAGAGCAAAAGGCGTAGGTAGAGCAGTGGTAAAATTGTTATATGTAGAGAACTACCTAGCGGTTTTATGAACTGGCAAAGCTATATCGCATAAACAGTGCAGTATACAATCCAGCAATCAAATTTGTATCTTGTGGAACAGAGAAAATGCACTTTTACCTTGATGGATAGCAAATTAGTGCAGATGAATGACCTATGCATTAGCCTACCATAGGGTTATAACCACGAGGTGGAGGTGTGATTCTATATTTTATTGTTTAGAGACATGGCTTTTTTGTAACCAGTAGATTTAGTATTTTGTAAATATTCATATTTGTAATTGTAAAATAGTGGAAACATTTTTTTTTGTAATAGTAAATGTTAAATGTAAACCTAAAAGTTATTTGGGATAAGTGTGCATGTCAAGGATAAATAGCGTGGTTGTATTTGTTTTTCAAAGACAGGTATGGTTGTGTGAATGTATGACTATAGATAGAATGATAGAGAGAGAGAGAAAGTGTGTGTGTGTGTGTGTGTGTGTGTGTGTGTGTGTGTGTGTGTAGCATTGATTGTTCAACCAAAGCAAACACGGCAAGGTGGGATGGTGGGGTAATTAATGTATATAGCAAATGGTAAATAGTATACTGTAATTTTTTTTAACACTTGTGTTTTTTTTAATGCAGCGGTAGATATGTGTTATTTTGTAAAACAGTCTTACCTACAGTAGTAGTATTAGTAGTAGTAGTAGTAGTAGTAGTAGGCCTATACGTTTTTGGAAACAAACAGAAAGAGAATGCACTATTGCCATGGCCAAGCACTTCCATTAAAATAATTTCAAGAAAATTTTAATCAGCAAATGTGTGTTTTACAAAACTAAACTTTCAGCATGGACTAAATCATAAACGTGTCGTCTGTGATATGAAAAAAAAAGGAAATCCATGTTTCCATATCAACACGATTTAAAAAACTTAAAACTGACATTTAAAAAATGTAAATGGGAAATTGACAAATGTGTAAACAACAAAATGGAAAATTCTTGTTTCCGTATCATGAAATCCAAAAACTTTAAACTGACATTTTCAAATCGTGTGCATGGAAAATTGACAAATGGCAATGTGTGAAATGTGAAAATGAAAAAAAATGAACAAATGGCTATCATTATTTAAAAAAATTAAAAACCGTCGTGTTCTATCGTTAAAGTGTGAATCAAACCACATCTACTTATTTGAATCACCCGAGACTTAGTAGACCTGTTATAGTTCTAATATACTTTTAAAATTTTATGATAAAGCTCGAATTGAACTCAAGAGCTTTAGAGTGCCAGCTAACTATTATAACAGTTACGTCACAAAGACAACTTTACACTACTCTTAATGAACAATAATACGAAAAAGAATAATAAATATTGAAATTTTTTAAAGAATGAACATGGTGACACTGTTTCTGTTGCACTGTCTGCTAGCTACTAGCCAGCAGCTGGGGTCTTAGAAAACGATACAGTTGACATTTTGCAATGAAATGTGACATGTTTCAAAGTATAGTATTATTGGTTGCTGTTGAGTAAAAACTAATCCTGTACAAGGAAGCAAGGGTTCGAACCCCTTACCTAACATTACTATTGCCTGAACATGGCTTGACGACACTGTATTATTATGATACTCGGTACACAAACCATAGATAGAGTGTATTGTTTAAGATCACTTTCTTTCTGAACATAGGTGGAGATTGTTGATGGTTAACAATGGCATTAATATAGTAGGACGTGGGTATAGCAATTAAGAAAAAACAGACAATACCCATACAATATTTTTATTTATTTAATATAAGTACTTGTACAATAGTTACATTCAAAATACATTTCTTTTTTCTCTATTACTATTTAGTCCTTTTTGATTCTCTTGCATATGAAGGGTAGATAACCTTGTAGTTCAGCCCCTTAAAACAACAACAACAACAACACAACCTTTTGCATAGTTTGTGATGTTGATGACTCTTGAGATGTGGAAGATGTATTTATTAAACATAACTTTTACAGCAGGGGTTAAATGTTGCTCAATAAACACTGCACTATTTTGAGTAGCAACATTTTTTTCTTGTACTAGCTTTTTAGCATTGTCATGATTAATTGTTGACACCAACAGTGTTTCATTTGGTGCACCACATTGATGATCACTCACACTTAAAACCTTACCATTACTACTTTTTAGATTGCCTCGACATCTTTTTGACCTCTCTTTTGAGCATCGCCAAAATATTATTCCTTTTACTGCAGTTTGATCTGAAAAACAAGTTTCAATGGTAAAAGACTTGTCAATCACTATACATGTAGCCTACACTAATTCTTTCTCTACCTAGCTATGTTTCATCACACACATGGTAAACATCTCACATATTCGTATCCGATTATTAGTTTATAAAATCTCAGGTCGATGACCTTGATGTATTGGGTATTTTGGGTAAATTCATTGGCCATGGGAAAGGGTTGACCATTCTAAGTCCTATAACACCTCACATGTTGATATTCGATTATTAGTTTATAAAATATTAGGTCAATGACTTTGCTGTTTTTTGAATCTTTTGGGTAAATTCGTTGGTCATGGAAAAGGGTTGACCATCCTGAGTCCCATGACACCTCACTTGAGCCTCTCTGATTATTAGCTTATAAAATCATAGGTCAATGACCTTGCTGTTTTGAATCTTTTGGGTAAATTCGTTGATCATGGAAAAGGGTTGACCATCCTGAGTCCTATGACACCTCACTTGACCCTCTCTGATTATTAGTTAGCGAGATATTAATAAAAGTGCAGTTAGGCCCTTTTGACATAAATAAATAATATATTCAAAAACAGAATGTCACCTCAAGTCCAACGACCTCTCATACAGGTCCCTAGCCTTATTGATTCATGAGATATTAAAAAGCTAATGACCTTAGATCTTTTGGGTAAATTCATTGGTCATGGAAAAGGGTTGACCATCCTGAGTCCCATGACACCTCACTTGACCCTCTCTGATTATTAGTTAGCGAGATATTAACAAAAGTGCAGTTAGGTCCTTTTGACATAAATAAATAGTATATTCAAAAACAGAATGTCACCCCAAGTCCAACGACCTCTCATACAGGTCCCTAACCTTATTGATTCATAAGATGAGCAATACATATTTCTTTCTCTCTTCACCTGTGTTCTCTCTTTCACTGACTCTCCCCCCTTCACCTCTCCCCACTGTCAAAACAGGTTGTGACTTGTTAGCTCTTATCGTGCACGTGCACATGAACTTGCATTTTCTCACGTATGAACCAAAACAGGATGTGACTTGTTTCACAAGGAGAATACTAATAATGACATCTCGCACGTGTTCACATGTATTTCGCCACTTTCCTTTCATATCGTTATCCTATTATAGTAGTAGAGACTGGGGAACAACGTCAGTTCAACACACACGCAAAATGTAGTTAGGCCCTTCGACATAATTTAAATAAATTCATGAGCCAGTCCGTAGGAACCGGTCCAAAAGGATCAATCCAAAGGGACTCATCAACAAGGACTCGTCCACAAGGACCTGTCCACAAGGACTTGTCCACAAGGACTCGTCCACAATGACCCGGCAACAATGACCCGTCCACAGGGACCTGTCAACAAGAACCCGTCCACAGGGAACCGCTCCCCCACCCTCTTCAAAAGCCATGAGTGGGCATGTTAATTCATAGTGGCTTTCCACCGCATACATGTCTCTTGTGTAGAACAACTTTTCATTCCATTTTAGCATTCAAACTCTCACATGTTGCAATTGGAAAGAGAGATTCTCTAAAAAATTACAATTTCACCCCCTAGTAGGGTAGATTTTATTTTTGTGGTGGAAATATGTTGTCCATTAGAAAGGGGGTGTCAGCCCGAGTTTAATGACACCTCATTCGTCAAAATCCGACCACGGGTTCGGGAGTTATCGGGCTGCCGCCATCTTGTGTGGAGGGTGTGGAGGTGGAGGGTATAGAACCCCTCAAAAACCACTACTGACAGTGTCGCCCGCAGGGTTCCAATGGGTAAGTGTACAAAGTGTGGTTTAGATCGGTGAAACGGTGTAGATTTGTGCCAATGGACCTAAATGCAGGAAATGGAGTGGTGTGTCCGAAATGTCAAGCAGACAGTGTTACTCGTCGAGTTCCAAAGTGTAAGTATGTGAAATTTGGTTCAGATCGGTGAAACGGTGAAGATTTGTGCCAAAGGGCCTAAATGCAGGGAATGGAGTGGTCTGTCCGAAATTTCATGCAGGCAGTGTTACTCGCAGGGTTCCAAAGGGTAAATATACTAAATTTGGTTCAGATCGGTGAAACGGTGTTGATTTGTTCCAAGGGGCATAAATGCAGGGAATGGAGTGGTATGTCCGAAATTTCATGTATACAGTGTTACTCGCAGGGTTCCAAAGGGTAAGTATACACATTTTGGTTCAGATCGGTGAAACGGTGTAGATTTGTGTCGAAGGGCCTAAATGCAGGGAATGGACTGGTCTGTCATAAATTTCATGCAGACAGTGTTACTCGCAGGGTTCCAAAGGGTATGTATACAAATTTTGGTTCAGATCGGTGAAACGGTGTAGATTTGTGTCAAAGGGCCTAAATGCAGGGAATGGAGTGGTCTGTCCGAAATTTAAGATAGCCTAAACTATTCCTCTTGAATTTGGCTATCATATACTGTACAAAAAGAATTAGCGCGTTTAAACACACAAACACACAACCTCTTCAGCTTTATTATATTAGTATAGATTCCATATGTCTTCACTTTTGGACAAGGTGGCTCCGAGGTCAAGTTGTTTTCCTCCTACCAAGCCATACCGGGTTCGATTCCTTGTAAATGCATGTGGGAGTTTCGAAATGAATATCAGATCTTGTGGTTTCTATTCCACGTAAGACAAGATGTTCAGTAAAGAACATATAGCCTACTTTCTCCTAAATGCATGGGTATAGTTATAACTCTTTGTCCTTTTCAAGGAGTAGCCTACAATTGAATGCTGGTTGTAGTAGCTTGTTGAAACACAACGTGCTATACGGATATTAAACGTTGATTGATTGAATCCTCATCTGAATTATATATACACACACTAATACAGCCATCAAAATAACACAGGTTATCACACAAAATTCAACACTCACCCGAGTGCACAGGGCTAAATGACCATGATGTCCATGCATCTCAACAACAACAACAACAACAACAATAACAACAACAACAGCTTCCTACCCAAATCATTTCTCGTATAAAAGTTCACACACTAGTAAGCCTACAGACATCACAGTGACACAGGTTATCAGACAAATTTTACACACACACACAAGTAAATGGGGCTACAAGGCCATGATGCCACTAAACCCCTAAAGAAACAACAACAAAAACAATAATAACCATAGACTCTACTGCGTATCAACGAATATTAATCGCTGTATTAAAGTGTTGAAAAAGTGGTGTTTATAGTATATATAAGCTATATAATAGTTTTGAATGCAAATACACACTATAAATGCTTAACATTATAACGTGTGATTTCGCCTCCGTAGCGTAGCGGTCAGCTTCGTTAGCTGCCGCCCCGGAGGTCCTGGGTTCGATTCCCAGCTCTTCCACGAAATTTAAAAAGTGGTATGAGTACTGGAACGGGGTCTACTCAGCCTCGGGTGGTCCAAATGAGTAGAGGGGGTTTGATTCCCACCTCAGCCTTTCTCGAATTGGTTTTCCGTGGTTTCCCACGTCGTCTTCGGGCAAATGCCGGGATGGTACTGTACCCGTATCCACGTGGTCTTACCTGTTGAAATCCGATGGAACAGCTTGATCGTAGAATCTGGAAGTACCCGGCTGAAATAACCCCTAAAACTCTACCAACTAGGATCAACCAGGGATAAGGATACCTCACTATCAAAGAATGTGTTAAGAAGATGTCAGTGGTTGACGAAATAAAAACGAAAAATAGCTCAAAGTGAACTAGCAAGACTCTTAAAAATAATGAAATTGATCTCGGGCATAAGGCTAAGCATTCTAAAAACTGACCCACTGGTCCTCGTAGCACATCCTAGTTTTAATATAAATCACCAAGACATCCGAAGAAATTTAAAATGATTCAACAGTTTATTAATCAATAACTGCTGCGACGTGGAATTCCTTTCCACTGAACAAAATATGTTTGCCTCCACTGAAGCGTGTTAATGTCTAAAGCGACATTATCCTTAAATTGTGTCAAATATGCTATCCAAAACTATAGCATCTTCAGCGAAGTTTAAATAATTATTATAAAGTTACACATGTTCATATACCCTTGTTTCACAAATATTAAACAACCCTAATAAGTTTGTAGCAATATATACATTTTTACAATTTAATTCGTGGCCGAATTACTCGTGTATTATTCAAATCCATCAATAAGTATCCTAGTGACTTTTATTACGTTCATATTCTGTCTTATTCGACGAACAATCAAGTTGATCGAACGTATTGTCGTTGCAAATAATGTTAACAACATTTTAAACTCTTTCACAATTATGCAGATAAATATCCCTTAAACTTTCAGTTATTATTATTACATGGTTATACAAACGTTATTACACGTCTTTCAAATTAGAACTTTCTTCTGAAACAAATGTTACTATTTTTAACAATCCATTTTCGATTAATTATGACAGTGCTAGTTTTGCTTAAATGTTGGATTCATAATCTTTATACTAGCCTTCTAGTATTTAGAATCGTGACTACACTTCACGTTCAAAAATATACACATAAGTGCACTCAGTAATAGCTCAGTAGCTAATTTGATTACTCATGCTTCAAATATCCTGTCTAGAATAATTTACGAGAGGATTGAAAGCCAGATAGGAACGGAGTTGGGTGAAGACCAGTTTGGTTTCAGGAGAAATGTAGGAACAAGGGAAGCTGTACTAAGCCTTAGGCTGATTTTGGAAGGTAGAATAAGGAAAGATAAGAGAACGTTCATGGCATTTGTAGACTTAGAAAAGGATTTTGATAACGTTGATTGGACTAAATTGTTTGACATTTTGAAATCTATTGGAATAAAGTACAGGGATAGGAGGGTGATATACAATCTATACAGAAACCAGACAGCAGTCATTTGAGCTGAAGGACATGAGAGAGAAGCTGGTATTCAGAAAGGTGTTAGGCAAGGCTGCAACTTATCACCCATACTTTTCAATCTTTACATTGAACAAGCAATGAAGGAAATTGGAGAAAAATTTAAAGTGGGAGTGAAGTTTCCAGGAGAAATAATTTCAACTCTGAGATTTTCTGATGACATCGTCATCTTGGCCGACAAGCCTGAGGATTTGAATGAGTTTTTGAATGGTATGGACTCCGTCTTACGGAAAGAATTCATGATGAAAATTAATAAATGTAAAACAAAAATACTGGAAAGCAGCCGAAATAAATCAGAAACCTCTATGGACATCAAATTGGCAGGTGAAAAGCTGAAGGAAGTAGGAGACTTCTGTTACTTAGGAAGCAGAATAACCAGTGATGGACGAAGCAAAGAGGATATAAAAAGTAGGTTGGCTCAGGAAAGGAAAGCATTTCTACAAAAAAGGAATCTGTTGACATCGAATATAGATTTAGGTATTAGGAAGTCATTTTTGAAAGCCTTTGTCTGGAGCTTGGCGCTCTATGGAAGTGAAACTTGGACTATTGGTGCAGCAGAAAAGAGGAGAATTGAAGCATTTGAAATGATGAAGATCAGATAGGTAGATAGGGTTACAAACGAAGAGGTATTAAGACGAGTGGGAGAGAAGATATGTTTCTGGCGACTGCTAATGAAGAGAAGAGATAGGTTAATAGGACACATACTAAGACACCCAGGAATAGCAGGCTTAGTTATGGAAAGAAGGGTCGAGGACAGGAACTGTAGGGGTAGACCAAGGTTAGAATATGTTAAACAGATTGCCTCGAATGTAGGGTGTGGTAGCTATGTAGAGATGAAACGATTAGCTCAGGACAGGGAGGCATGGAGAGCTGCATCAAACCAGTCAAAAGATTGAAGAATCAAACAACAAAAGCTAATTTATACTGGAAATCTGATATTGACCATCCATCGATGTCTAATATCCCCTTATTACATTCAATTTCGCAAACAATAATTGCTTTACTCATATATATATAAGCTCTCAATAGCTGTAAATAATTTCCAAACATTTTTAGGATTTAATAAGTCTTTACACAACAATCGTAAAATATCATGCTTCAAATTTGACAAAAGTTAAAGTATCATGGACAATTTTTATCAGAACTGTGATAAATATAATGTATTCACCTGTTCAAATAACAGTGCTTGTGAATTTTCCAAATTTTCCAATTTTCGATTTGTGACGAAAATATTTTATACAATATTTCTTTAATATTTATTTATTTCTCAATGTACTTTCATATTTGTTAATATTTCTTTCAAGGAATTGTAGAAAGACCACTGCAAAAAGAACGATTCGGTTTTCGACTAAACAAAATTCGACTGGAGATCCTACTCCCAGGAAACAAGAAAGAAACTACATCATGGAAAAGAGCCTGTCTTAAGAAGGTACAAATAAACCATTAGAATCTAACGCTTAACCAGGTTGGAGTTCTACAAAAGAATTAAGAAAATAGAAAAACTGAACGAACTGAAAGCTGTCTAAAATTTAAAAGGAATTTCAAAAACTGTGGATTGCCAAAATCTAATCCAAAAATTGCAAATGCTCACACTGTAAATCACTATGTTTCCACATCTATATTGCCCTCGCCGAAAAATAGGCCGACACGACTATCCAACAAACTTGCATGAAATGCCAAAGTATTCTGATTCTTAGTTCAAAATTTTATAAGTGTTTATTTAAATAATGTTCAAATATACGTGGTGTATCGGACATCTGCTTGCTAACGATTATTCCTATATAAATTTATCGTAGTCTTCTTCCTAAAACTTCTTATATGTGTCTTCTCAACGAACTATATTGTTCTATTAAATGCCAAAATGAATTAAGAAAAAGGTAAAGTAATGCATTGAAAATAGCATCGCAGAAATATTAATGTTAACTACAAGATAAAATACATCATTGGACAGAAGCGATAAAATATCGGGTCTAGCCCTAGAATGCATTTTCTAACTACTTAATAAAAATTGGTGAAAAAGGAACACTCTAAAGTATGTCTAATCCATACTGTCTACTTATGTTAAATAGTTTTCGGCTAACTTGTTGATGCCATCTCGTCGAAATTAGGAATGGGTTTAAGATACACTGTCCTGGTAGAGACTGTACCCTTGTCCATCTGGCTGCGTAGTTCTCGAACCGACTGGATCTTGAGAAGAAACGAATCCCGTTCCCGACCGGTTTGAATGAAGACAGCTGTTCGCGCACCCAAGTTCATGGTTCCGACACGTTTCTGAGATGCTCGATAGCTTATATGTAGAATGCCATTGATGTTCATTTTGTAGCAGTAGGAATGTATAGTCAACTTTTCAAAGTGCCTTCCATCTCTTCTTAAAAAGCCTTCTGCTATTGTAGTAGTTCATATTTGATGTTTGTAGTCATCCCATGTGGTCAACTCTGCTATAGTGTTACATTCCTTCTTTTCATTTAGCCCAACTGTGACATTATCATATCGTGATGAAATATATATTCACTCAATCTCTTCTCAGTAGTCATAATTGCACTATACTGACTGTACTGTACTGTACTGTACTGTACTGTACTGTACTGTAGAAAAATATTGTCTTATACTGGCAGTAAAATATTGCAAGTCCATGTGAAAACTAAGCTCACTGTTCGCTGCATTGAAGTATAACACTGTCTGTGACTATAATGAGCCAAGACGAAAAGTATTGTGTTTCGAACTGTGTCAAACCGCACTAGTAATAACTTCACGTTGTACGCCTACTTTTAAAACACGTCGGCGATTGCGTTGCTCGGCCGATACCGGAGTGTTGTATGCCAAGCGAATGTGTATTTAGATCTGAACTCTCTGTATTACCAGATATTTCATACTGATTGTGGGACCCATAATGCTCTTCGGTCCAAAACGATATTGACAGTCGATACAGACACTGCCTAGTTTGCGATAATCTCCTTTTATTCTGTCATGTGCATTTATATTTGTACAAACATTCTCAAGTTTTCTCTTCTTTAAATATAATGCATTTACCAGTTGTTGTTCCATTCTATAAATTCTGTATCATAATATAACAGTGTGCATCCAAATGACGTTAGTGCTGCCTCCATTTTGTAGCCATTACCTGAACTATGGACCACGCACGTGTTCGAGGTAATGTAATGCGGGTTGCTGGATTGCTCCTAAGCTCGCCACAGTACCAATGCTCGACATGCATTGTAAAGAGTGCCGTAGGAACTCCATCTGAGTTCTTGCCAACATAACATAGTTCCAACTCAATGCAAAATACTGTATCATCACTAGAGACGGGAATTTGCCTATTTGCCTATTTTATTCCTGTGGTTAGAAACGTAGGCTTTCGAGATATACATCCGTTTTAGGTTCTTTTAGGCTAGATTTCGTTGGTTTTATTGTGCCTATAAATGCCTATTTCAAGGATGTGTGCCTATTTGGAGTATAATTGCCTATTCGATGCCATTTGACTGTATTTTAAAGTGCATTATATTGCAGCTGGTGTGCTCGACAGAATTATATTCTCATTTCTCAATATGTGTTTACCCCACGAACAAGAACGGGAATTCTCGGAATTCACCAGAAATAGCGCCTGGGATCTCGATATTAAGCCTCCAAACTTAACAACCCTTCGTTTCGTATTTCGCTTTTCTTTTTATTGAAAATTTACCCGTTAGTATCTGTGTGAATTAATATCATAAACTTTATGCTGATTGAATTACAAAAGAACTTAGTGCCATGTTTTCGCGTTTTTTCAATCTCGATATCAAGCCTCCAAAGTTAAACACTCTTCGTTTCAGGTATCGTCCCCTTCAAAAGCCACGTTAGGTTGGCACTGCAACCTAACTGTGATTTAATATACAGTATATCCTGTACGCGCCTGAGTGTTGAATGGGCAGGCAATTAAAAGCAGCCAGGAGGGATGCGATCCAGCTGGCAGTGAAAATGCCGCGGCGATCACAGTGCGTTGGTGCTGTAACCTATCTTGTGTTGAATGGGCAGGCAGTTTAAAGCAGCCAGGAGGGATGCGATCCAGCTGGCAGTGAAAATGCCACGGCGATCACAGTGCGTTGGTGCTGTAACCTATCTTGTGTTGAATGGATAGGCAGTTTAAAGCAGCCAGGAGGGATGCGATTCAGCTGGGAGTGAAAATGCAGCGGTGATCAGTGCGTTGGTGCTGTAACCTATCTTGTGTTGAATGGACAGGCAGTTTAAAGCAGCCAGGAGGGATGCGATCCAGCTGGGAGTGAAAATGCAGCGGTGATCAGTGCGTTGGTGCTGTAACCTATTTTGTGTTGAATGGACAGGCAGTTTAAAGCAGCCAGGAGGGATGCGACCCAACTGGGAGTGAAAATGCAGCAGCGATCAGTGCGTTGGTGTTGTAACCTATCTTGTGTTGAATGGACAGGCAGTGCTGTAACCTATCTTGTGTTGAATGGACAGGCAGTTTAAAGCAGCTTGGAGGGATGCGATCTAGCTGGCAGTGGGTGTAGCATGGCCTCTTACCAGGATAGATGTAAACTTGGTGGTCCCGTCTCGAGCTACTGTTGCTATGGAGATGGCCGGCCTTGCTATTACTTCATCAGTTTATTTTCTGCTTTTATTAGCCTTTGCTTGAGAGCAAAAAGGCCAAAATCAAAAGAATGAGAAAGACTATCGAAAATTCATGTAGCCAGCCGTTACTGCTGGGTCCTAAACTATGTGTATGCAAAATTTGGTTGGGATTGGTGGACCGGTGTAGATTTGTATACGGAACAAATCCACCCACCCACCCACCCACCCACATACATTCATGCATACAGACTTTCACTTTCTTATATAAGATAAGTATGTTATTAAATTATAAGTTGCTTATTGTTAATTCTTTTTATAGTATTTAAATATGTTATTAAATTAAAAGAATTTTTTTCATGCCTATTTTGTTGTCTATTTTACACGTTAGTGCCTATTTACATGCCTATTTTGGCTATTTTAAGAGCCTATATGCCTGCCTATTTTAACTGTTTTTAGTGCCTATAATTCTCGTCTCTAATCATCACTATACCAGTATTTTCTATACTAGTATTTTTAAGAAGCGAATATTTCACTTTTATGTGGAGATTTCAGCTTCCAGTGGAGAATTACAGCAAGCAAGACGCGAGCTTAGGGGAATTGCATAGGCAACCATGCTACGCGGCAGAAATGACGTTTCAGTCAGTCCTTAGTGACCCAACTCACATATGTTTTTGAAGGACGAGTTCGTTCACAAGATGGCTGCTCTACAACCGCTACATGAAATATGCAAATCAATGCAATTGCAATAGGTTGCAGAGGCGATCTACGACATTGGATTATAATGATATATAATGAGGAATAATTTAAAGACATTTACGAAGTTACTGATGCATTTAAAACGTTAACAGGTGTTTATCGCATTGACAGTATGCAGCTTCGATTTATATCGACCGGAGAGCAGAGGATCATGGGAGAAATTGAGTACAGCTGAGGGGAACTCTGTATTCTGACAGACACTCACATCTTGATTCTGTTACGACAGCGAGTCTCAAATATCATTGAAATTGTGCGCTTTGTAATGTCCGGCACGGGAATAGTGCTTTACTGCATTCAGGCAGGCACGCCCGCGAAGAACATGGGACGCAGTTCGGTCTAGAAAAGTGTCGCAAATGAACATTGTGCTTCTGATAAACTTTTCGTTAGCTTCTACGCTACTTCAAGTGAACTTATATTATTATCCAGTTATCAACGAACTATACTACCATGATTTACAGTACTGAGTTGAGGGGATTAGTCAACCAGTATAATTTGAGTGTAGTTATGAGTTGCTAAAGCATCCACAAGGAATGCAACACATAAGCAGGATTGAAATTCTAGCAGTGACCGATGCTTGATAATGGAATACATAAGCAGACGTATATATAAAAGGAGACTGAAGGAGTTTATGGAATGATACTGAGATAATTACCACTACTATGATGGATCTTCAAACAAGAGAGGAGGTGTCAACTAACTCTTCGCTACAGACCCATCCAGGCGGGTACGTGAGACGGGTTTTGAGTTACGGACAGATGTTTCGGACTAGGAGAGGAGACGGGTTCGAACACCTGAATTACGGACCAATACTTCAACTTCTCAACGCCGAGGATGTCGCTTCGGTCTCAACCGTGATGTATGTTCTTACATGCATTTACTCACATCAAGACGACATAAGGTAGCTGGTAAATTTCGTTATTAGTAGACGGTATGAGTCATGTCATATCTTTAGATTGCCTTTATCACCATATTTTTAGCCTACTTTTCACATTTTGCAAAAATGAGGAAAAAGTAGACTTATGAGATCGGGCGTCCCGCCTCCGTGGCTTAGGCGGTAGCACGCCGGCCTCTCACCGCTGGGTCCGTGGTTCAAATCCCGGTCACTCCATGTGAGATCTGTGCTGGACAAAACGGAGGCAGACAGGTTTTTCTCCGGGTACTCCGGTTTTCCCTGTCAACATTTCATTCCAGCAACACTCTCCACTATCATTTCATTTCATCTGTCATTCATTTAATCATTGCCCCAGAGGAGTGCGTCAGGCCTCGGCAGCCGGCACAGTTCATATCCTCGCCACTAGATGGGGGCTTCATTCATTCCATTCCTGACCCGGTCGGAGACTGGAAGCAGGCTGTGGATTTTCATTTTCATGAGATCGGGCAAATGTGTGTCTGTCTGTCAGTCTGTCCTTCTGTCTGTCTGTCTGTCCTTCTGTCTGTCTGTCTGGCTGTGTGTATGTCCCCCCCCCCCCCCTATCAACTCGTAAACGACTGGAGCAATCGAAACAAAATTTGGTAGGAGTAAAGATCTATACCTGAATGTCTCACGGCCATATTTGAAAATGATGTCAGTGCTACCAACTGCTGAAAAATCGCAATTGAAATTTGAGCTCCATGTTGGATATCTTGGAAGATATGAATGGGAGCTATTTCAAAATTGGCACACGTATAGATAATAATATTGCAGTTTAATTTCCAGGAGGCCATACATGGTAGTGTTGCCAAAATGATTATAAGCTTGCTGATAAGTTCAATTTTTAAATGTATATAACTTCTACACTATCAATTGGAATTCATCCAAATTTCGTATGTTCTACATGTGTACATACACAGATATGAATGAGCATATTCTTAAGAGCCACCAGGGCTGCCAACTGTTAATAAATGCACTCCCTATTGTTTTTATCCAAATACCGATATATCAGAAAGTATGCAAGCAGACAGCTTTAAACTATGCACACGTATAGTACCTGACATTCTATATTAATTTGGAGTAACTTATATACGTCAGTGCTACCAACATGATTCTAAGCCTGTTGAGAGGTCCAACTTTAAAAACACGTAACTTCTATACTATCATTTGGATTTCAACCTAATTTCGTGTGTGTTATGTGTACCATAACAGATATGACTATGCGTATATTTAGGAGCAACCAGGGCTGCCAACTGTTAATAAATACTGTCTCTATTTTTGTTACCCTAATATCAATATATCAGAAAGTATGCAAGCCAATAGCCCTAAACTTTGCGCACGTATAGTACCTGGCATTCTAGATTAATTTGGAGTAACTAATATAGGCCTACGCCAGTGCTGCCAACAAGATTCTAAGCCTGCTGATAGGTCCAATTTTAAAATGCATGTAACTTCTCTACTAACTAATGGATTTCATTCTAAATTGACACAACAATAGATCATATTATTTGAGATTATTTCTGACCAATACATGTATGTCATTGATGCCAACATGATTTTACGCGCGCTGTTAGATGCAATGTTTAACTGCATGGAACGTCCATGCTATCCATTGGACTTCAACCAAATTTTGTATTCTGTACCTTAAGAGATGGAACTAAGAATATACTCAGTCACCAGGGCTGCCAACTGTAGTTCTCTATTACGCTACAATATGCCACGTATACAGTATTTCGAACTAATTAGAAATTTCGATATTACCAACTTAATTTCGTCATTATTCTAGATAGATCCATTTAGATTAATCATTGGCATGAATCTTAAATTTTAAGAAAAGTAGGCTCTTTAGTTCGTCACGGAACTTCTTGTTTTTTAGTATGTTGAAAATGGACTTGAAAATTAGACTTCCTGTTATTTCTGTTTGATAGTCTATTTTAAGTTTTGATCCGATTACAGATACACTTATATAGACAATTTTTGTGTAGATAATCTCTTTTGTAATTTTAGTTTAGCAACTTTACTATTAAAATTTTGGTAATAAATTACGAGCATTATAATTAGTTGAGAAGAAATATTTATCAAGAAGACGCGTTTTAGGAAGAAGACTATGATAACTTTGTATAAGAATAAGAATTAGGAGATGAGCTACTACAATACCATGAACTTTTTGCAATATTAATTCTGTTACTTCGTGAACTTCGAAACAGAATTACTTCGACTTTTTATACGGTATTGCATTTCAAATGACTGTATTATTCTGCGTGAAACTAGATACATGCATTGCAATCTAATAGCATTTTTAAAGTGATTATTTGCAACATTTTTGGATTAGGAAATTATAGCCAGTTTTTGAATCAAGTTCTTGAGTATAGATATTCTTGTAGTATGAGGATGAGAGTAAATGCAGTTTTTCGATTTTTATAGTTCATTTTAGTTTAGTCCTTTTCTTATTTCGCACGATTCTAATGGTTTATATCGCAACCTGTTCATATTAGTCATTTTTCCATGGTGTCGAGTTGTACGATTTTCTGCAGACCCATTTCGAATTGATTTTGCGGATCTGAATTAAATCTCGATTTCTATTAAATTTTAAAACATTGTAAAATATTTTTGTGATTGTGGAAATTCATAATGAAATGAATTATATTTGAGAAGTATCTCAATATCAAGTAAAATATATCCTGTCATGAAGGAATATGACATTGTTGAAATTTACAGATGTAATGAATTAAATTGATGAATTATAAGACTATAATGATAGTTTTTCCAAGAGTGGATTAACACTTTGATAGTAATTTTAATTAGGAAACATGATATTTCTTGATGGTTAAATGAAAATTTAATAACTTTATTTAGGTGTGGAAAGTTATATACAGCTATTAAGCGCTATTATTCGTATTGAATGAAGCAATACAGGTATTAATTAAATAATTTGGATACATTTCGATATCAGTGGATATTCAGAAATAGTGTGAAGTTTGTGTTAGGAATCTCGAGTGTGGAGAGATTGCCACTTATTTAATGAACTTTTGAGAATTATGCGAGCTAGTAAGCAGTCGCTGAATTATATAATAATGAGTATTATTCGTGAATAGAACACGATCATTGAAGCCACAATGCTGGAATTTAAATATAACCCACCATTTAAATGTTAATTAAAGAGAAAGTTATTCATCATGAATTAAATTGTTAAAATTAACGAATATCTAGTGTGAAACAATAATTGGAAACCACACTATAATGTCGTAATGTATTGAAGATACGACTGAAATGTACTTGAGTAACACAACGTTCAATGAACTTAATTGAGTGTCGAATAAGAGAGAATTTGGTTAAAATAATGTCATAATAATAATATCAATGGATAATAAGAGAATCATAGCAAGATTTGGTTAAAGTATAAGACTGTAAATTATTGTATATAATTCATAATTAATATTTTCTAGGGTATTTGTGTATATTTAATTGACGATATTGTTAAATCGTGTATGAACCTTTTCATGGGCAGGAAACATCGCATGTTGATGCAATACCAAGATATTCGTCAGAATTAAAGACGAACCATTTATGTTTTGTCCTGCTGATAGTAGATTCCGATATACACTATTCTTCGTAGATTTTGATCTACAAAACTATACTACGTTTACAGTCAATAAACTGAGTAATACATCTGAAATATCAAATGATTTAGTGATTTATATTAGGAACAGGATGTGCTGGGAGAACCAGTGGAGCAATTCTTGGAATGTTCAGCCATATGTCCGAGATTAATTTTAGAGTTTTTCGATTCACTGTGAGCTAGTTTTTATTTTTTCTGGCACCACTGTGACTTTCTTAACACATTCTATCATATTGTTGTATACTTATCCCAGGTTGATCCATGTTGGTAGAATTTTTTGGGGTTTATTTCAGCCGGGTACTTCCAGATTCTTCGATCCAGTTTTTCCATTGGATATCAACAGGTAAGACCCTGTGGATACGGGTACAGTACCTACTGTAAGGCCACAGGCGCCTCCTTCCCGCTTCCTTGCTTATCCATCCCAATCTTCCCCTCCCTTCCCATCCCTCATGAGGCCCCTGTTCGCTTTGCAGGCGAGGCCGCATGGGCGAGGTGTTAATCACACCTCCTCAGTTGTATCCACACCGACCAGATGTTCCCAGCTCTAGGACACTGCCCGTAGAGGCGGTAGGGGTGAGTTCCCTCGCTGAGTCCGTGGGAAACACCAACATGGAGGATGAAACCGATTTTAAGAAAAGAAATTATAACTTGTGAGTAGTTATAAATCAATAAATACCACATAAAAAACGAAGCAAAAATATTTGAAGCCACAGGGATTCGAACCTCGATATCCCAGACTATTAGCCTAGGTCGCTACCAGTGCGCCACGGATGCGGTACGGTAATAATATGTAAATAAATTCTTTAGTACAACTGTAGCATATTTTGTATTGAAATTAACGATTTCTATAGTGTTTTCTGGCGTTTCTATAAACCATTCGATACTAAATATGTATTATGTTGTTCAGTACATTCCTAACAGGATATAACCTTACGCAGTTACGGATTTATATATGGATTTTACGAGCAAATATAGCAGCCATTTTGTCAACGGGACGGCACGGAACCACAACGATATGGCATGGTCCATCTGACTTGTTAAGTCACCTACGGTCTATTATAATATGCTAATATCCTACCGGTCACCTCCTTGAGGACAGTTTAAACCTCTTTATGTACGATAAGCTGAATTGTTGAGGCCTAGCCTTGTTGAATCGTAAGTTACGGTTAGGCTATAATACTTGCATGATTCATTCATCCGCCATCTTGAAACTGTTTAGCTAATGACCTTGTAGTTTGAAAAAAAAAAACGTTTCTCACATTAAGGTATATTCTTGCTAAATTTGGTAGAGATCGGATGATTAGGTTTGTCGTAATCTGATTTATGCTCAGAACATATGGGTGGGCGCCATTTTGATTTTTTAATGATGGCGGCGATAAAGAACATGACACTGAGTTGTCCCTGGCTAGTGTTACCCCTGTACCAAAGGTGGTTCGATTTGGGTTTCGTTGTGTTTGAATTGATAGGGGGAATCGATTTGTACACATACATGACCGCCATCTGCAAACTATTGGGCTGATGACCATGTCGTTTGGTCAACGGACGCTTCCCACATGAAGGTATGTTGTTGGAAATTTTGGTAGAGATCAGATGATTAGGTTGGTCGTAATTTGAATTGAACTTTGAACATTTGGGTGGCCGCCATTACGTTTCCGTCAAAATGGTGGCGATATAATACATGCCACTGAGGTGTCATTTGCTAGTGCTACCTTTGTACCAAATTTCGTTCAATTCGATTTCACCGTGTTTGAATTGATAGGGGAGGACAGACATGAATGAGCACACACACACACTCACAGACAGACAGACAGACAGACAGACAGACAGACAGACACACAATTTTTGGCCCTGTGTTGATCTCATAAGACTTCTTTCATTTTTTGCAAAAATCGAAAGTAGGCTAAAAAGAAGGTCCCGTGGCTAATGAACGCAAGATTGAAGGTCACGTAAATCTACATGCTTCCTTCCTTCTTTCCTTCCTTCTTTCGTTCTTTCTTTCCTTCCTTCTTTCTTTCTTTCTTTCTTTCTTTCTTTTTTCTTTCTTCTTTAATTCTTTCTTTCTTCCTTTCTTTTTTACTTTCTTCTTTCCTTCCTTCTTTCTTTCTTTCTGTCTTTCCTTCCTTCCGTCCTTCATGTTTTCTTTCATCTTTCCTTTTTCCTTCTTTCATTCTTTCCTTCCTTCCTTCTTTCTTTCTTTCTTTCTTTTTATCCTTCTCCTTTCCTTTTCCTTTCTTTCCTTTCTTCTTTCTCTTTTCTTTCTTCTTTCCTTCTGTCTTTCTTTCTTCCTTTCATTCCTTCCTTCTTTCTTTTTCTGACTTTATTTTTTCTTTCTTTCTTCTTCCCTTCTTTCTTTCTTTCTTTCTTTCTTTCTTTCCTTCCAAGGCAAGATTGCTCATTACATTATTAACAAACTTCTCACTATTCACTTTCCAGTGGAATGTGTCTAATAGGGTATATGCAGGGAGTTCACCGTCGTTTAGAAAGCCATTCACTAGAGTTCCAGGACTTTGTTTTACATTTTCCAGAATATTAGTGCCTACAGTAGTAAAATTCAACCCCGTGACGTAGCCGTGCATGTTAAATCGTTTAAGCTGCGTACTACGTACGCTACTGGGAGCTGCATTAATTCCGGAAGTAAGAGGTTTGAATCCCGGCTGTCCTGAGTGAGGGTTTGCCGGGGATTTATCCATATTGCCTTCTAGCAAATGCCGGGATAAAATCTTATTTCAAATCTCAGGACACCTACACCATGTCTGAATCTTATACAGCTACCCACACTACTACAGCCATCACAGAAACACACGTTATCAGACAAATTCATCATCTTCAGTGTACATTCTATTTGTACAGTTTGCTTCACCGTTGCTTGCCTGTGAGTTTTGGATGCGCAGTGGGACAGCATACACCCAGCGAGGCTCATATTCTTGGGCAGCACTGTCCAACCTGCCCGCGAGACTATTTTGTCCGGCCTGCGCCGTGTTGTCAAAACATTGAAACCAGTTCCAGTCGTCGCACTAAACTAAATTATCATGAACTTTATTTCATAATCTGATTAATAATTGTTTCAAATGAACATAAATACTCACTCTTTGTCATTCATGCTGTATGAGTGTACTGAATATCATCGTAATTCTATATTAAAAGGATTTATTTAAAATATTTAAATTTATCTTTTGTTTTTTATATTTTATCCACTACAAATAAATATATAAAATGACAACAATACTAAGAAAACTAAGCTCAGACAGCCACGAAACTCACCATATTGCAATCATATTTTAAAAAAACACACAAGTTACCCATCAAACCCCCCGGAGTGTCATTGGCCCGCAAGGTCCCACAACTATTTATAATGTGGCCCTTAGTTTACAAAGGTTGGGCACCCCTGTTCTAGGACATGCGCATTGATACATAAATTGTCAGTCGCGTGGAGAGCTACCACGGAAAATCAACTCTAGAGTGGATGAGGTGGGAATGGAACTCAACTCTTCTCATTTCTGCTTCACAAGGCATTACCGTGAATTACCACTTCTACTCGAGGTAAATGCTAAGACGGCACCTAACTTAAGGCCACGTCAGTCTCCTTCCCAATCCTAACCCAAATCACTAATAGATAGACAAGTGCAGACACCACTATAACTCATGCTGTCAGGCAGATCCTTATACTGCTAAATACACGGGGCTTATGACCACAATGGCACAATCCCTTGATTGAAACAGTAACAACAATAAAAAATACGAGCCTTACAGTAGTCGCATATGATGTGTAACATCTGACATGTTAATCGAATAATTCCATATTACTTACTCGCATTTTTTAAAGAATCAACTCATAGTGCTACCTTGTGCCAGCAAACATGGAAGGATTCTCCAATGCATCTGCAGTAGTGACATATACCTGCAACTGTATGCGGGAGCAATCCATTGCCTACTTGATGCGAGCTGCGCTTTATACCGGCCAGTTAGTGAACCCATGACCGCGGTGTTATTGAAAATGGCCTCTTATTGCCGATATAGCGCACTGCCAAGTATAGGCGCGATTAAAAATTAGGTGTGCAGTAGGTATATTAAAGGCGTTTCTCCCAGTGATACGTTTAGACCAACCAAATAGCTTAATATGATAATAGTGGAAACTCCCACGAGAAACTGGCGACACCGATTATGCGTGCCATCTAGTGGTTCGCGCAGACAACTACGAACTCGATTTCAATCAGCTGGCAAGTTTATCTGCACGTGTTAGAAGTGTAACTTTTGGGCTATGTATGAGTGTTTTCATTACAAAATACAAAGTGATTAAGTGATTAAGCTCTTTGGACCAACGAAGTTTCAATTATTGTTAGTAGTCGGTGTTAATATACTGAATTCCTACGTTGTTTGGAGTGTTGGTTGATGCGATATAGCGATTACATTAAATAAGAATACAGCAAAAGTATGAAGATTCAATAAATCGTAATTGTTTTCAGCAAATATAATATAATGAATATTTTCACACCAAAGAACGACAATTTAAAGATGATTTATTGAAGCAATTTCTTTAATGGTGCCTCCAAACCTTGAGGTAAACCGTATGCGATTTACATTCCACATAGTCACATGGCTTACAGTGCGTCGTTGTACTGATCTCCGCCACCACGCGCGCTCATTGTTTCCGTCCCATCCACTTCCGTCCCATCCACTTCCGTCTCTTTTCCAAAATCACTCCCACAAAAAAGTCCAGCTACCGAGTGCCACAAAATATCCAGATACTGAGTGGAAAGATATTACACATCAAAAACTCCTATTTGGGCTCGGCACACCTGACCTGGTTTGTTTTGGCTCTGGGTTTGAGATTCAAAAGAATCAGCACTCGCAATTATTGAATCTGTAAATATTATAGACTATAAGGCTCCGAAACTTTTCACGACTATTTCTCTCGTCCTGAGTTTTCACTTTTAGATATCGTCTCCATTTCCTGGCTGCCTGCCTCGTGGCGTAGTAACTAGCATTCTTGGCTGTCATCCGTGAGGTCCGTATTCGATTCCCGGCTCTGTTAAATACTATTTTTTGTGGTTTGAGAGCTAGAACGGGGTACAGTCAACCTCGTGAGAAAGAACTGAGAAGAAATGGATTTGATTCCCGCCTCAGTTATCCCAGATGTGGTTTTCCGCGATTTCCCATTTTCACTCTAGGCAAATACCAGGATGCTACCTAAATCGAGGCCATGGCAGCCTCCTACCAGAATCCTAGTCACAGTTACAAATACACGCACTAGTACAGCCATCTTAATGACACAGGTTATCAGACAGATTTCACACACATACACACACAGTACACTGGGCTACAAGACCACTAAGTTTCAAACCCCTAATTAATCAACAACAACGTTTCCTGGCCTGGTAAAATTTGCTTCTGCCTATCTCACGTATCATTTTTGAAAAGTAAATTTCTACATTCTAGTTGCAATTTACGTCACCAATGAAGGCAAAGCAGTCGAATCAATTTATAATAACTCGCTGCTGCAGGGAGCGTTTTTCCAGTTCCGGACACAGACAATATGAAGTCCCATTAAATTGCGATTAGCGGTATGGGAAATGATATGGTGATTGAACATTTGCCAACATCACCCAGCAACTGTCCGTACACCGAACCTGGAGTTCATGACCCACTATGGACTCGGCCATTATGTTCCATATAATTTATGTTTTGCTTTAATGTAGTGACTAGTGACATCGTTGGTCATCAGTCCTATGTCCTTGTGTGTGCAAGGCACGACGTGCATGACGTAAGATGTGGTTGATCTCACAGTACGGATTCATGTTCATGTCACGCGTATTGATTGATACTCTTGACAAACATCGAAGATAGCTGTTGGTTAAATAGAGTTATTTTAGGTTATAGTGGGAGAAATTCATATATACATTCTTTTGACATGGTAGTATTTCCAAATAACTGATTTCTTGATCCTGAGTGATTTAGGAAACAAAATAACATATTGTGTCGATTCAATGAGATAGTCCATACAATAATTACATTAAAGATTAAATATTACAGCGAAGTGTAATTGTGTTATAAACACGGAACTCACTGTCAAAAAAGAAATCTTTTAGCATAAAATATTATTTAAAGTTAGTTGCTTCTCACTAGAAGAAATTTAAAGCATTATAGTGTTAACAAAAAAAATGTTTAGTGAATATGAAATGAGTGAACTTGTTACAGAATTAATGATAATGAATAAATCTTCATCGCGAAAATGGGTTGATAGTAAATCGCATTTTGCTAAAATTGTATTCAGTGATCATCTTGAGGATTCATGTGTCGATGCTACATTTTTACCTTACCCAAGTTAGAGCTAGGGTAACGTCCATCCGAGTATCTTTCCTTTTAGAAGATTATGAACACCAAAAATGCTCGTGTTCTTCGTGCTAAATGTCTGTCCGACATTTGTTTCAGCAAATGAGGAAGAACCACAAATGGGTTTGAATTGAATATTAAATGCTTAAAATTGTATTTTCCGCAATTTTCACCATAAGCAATCTTTTCACAGGAAGAAAAAGCAAAAAGACCAAAATGAGTTCAACCCAAGCCCCCATTCACCCCCTTTCCAGCCTAAATTAGTGCTCTAATGGTGTTGGACCTATATACAAATCTTCATTAAATTGTGTACATGCTGTTCGCATGCGATGCGCATTCATACAGATAAGCAGATTTACAGACCTAGACAGGAATTGAAACAATCAAACCCTCTACAATCATTCGGTATGAAACGCATAAAAAGCATAACATTTCTCGATTATAAACAATTTACATACAAAGCTTTATTTATTTTCAAAGATATGCTTAAAAATAACAGTGGTCAACAATACCAAGTTTCACAGAGATCGGATCATTCCGTGCCGAATTAAAGGAACTCATCCCTAAAGAATTGACATGCGCTCTATCTATAATTTATTAAATGTAAGCCATATCTTCTTTCATGTTCTCCTCATCAGGTTCCAAAGTTCATTTCACAGTGAATAATGAGGTCACAACGGAGTCTCAGACTACGAAGTTCTTATTAAAATAATTATCGTATGCATAAGATGACTAATAACCAGTCCGGTCTGAACCCCGGCAGCGACCGGTTCGCTGCGCTCTGCTTCGTTGTGAGTTACGTATTCGAGTGTCTAACTTTCAAGTCTTTTCAAGTACAGTCAAAATGGCAACCAACAGTATTAGGAAAAACACCATAAAATGTGCTTTCCCCGACAAGGCCAATAAACCAGGCCCTGCAGAAATACATGAGTGGATTCAGTACACCCTACAACTCAACGTGGACCAATTAGAAGCCATTCAACTAGACAATCTGGAAGCTGCTGTTTTCATCAAGTTCACCAGCAAACTACTGATGGAGAAGGTCCTCAACAGTACCAACGGAAAATCCCAGGTACGGAAATTTAATGGCTCTATATCTGAGGTAATTATAACTTGTGCGGATGTTGACAGTAAACTAATCCGAGTCATGAACCTTCCCATTGAACTGCCGAATGACCGGATAATGTCGTACTTTAGTAAGTACGGGAAAGTTCGTGAAATTAGAAACGAACGATGGTCAGCTACCTACCTATTCAATATTTTGAGTGGTATTCGGGCTATGCGGATTGAACTAAAAACTGCAATTCCACCCATTATTTCTATCGATGGCTACAAAGCACAGGTGGTGTATGATGGACAACCTCGATCATGCTTTTATTGTAATGCCACTGATCACTTTAGACAGGAATGCCCAGTGAGGCGCGGTGAAACTGAAAATAAAAACGGGCCTAAGCTTCTCAGTGAAATTGTAGCCAACAAGGACAGTGACATTGTCTCGCCTGCCTTATCGGCACCTTGTTCATCTAACGTCAGTATTTCTGCCGAACAACTTGCCCCACTTGATACGTCAGCTGTAGCACAAGACACAATGGACGTGTCGCCTTCTCACTTCACCGCCTTATCGCCGCAACCAGCTGGGCCATTGACCTCCACTAGTAAAAAACAACATACTCTCACATCACAACAGGAACTCCACGGGCAGCCAGCGTTGCCAGGTTTGTCTGATACTAGCCAATACACCAATGGCAGTCTAGGTAGGGCGGCCAATTCTCTAGTTCCTAAAACTGACCAGAAACCAGACACTAGCACTGCCAGCCCTGATGCGGTCACAGAAGGCGTGACCTCAGGAGACAATGCTACCAGTATGCCACCCTCAAACCTGTCCATAGTTAGTTGTGAACCACAGACCGCTGGTATACGTTGGTCGGATGACATAGAAGACGACCCCTCCAGACACATGGATACAGAAGAGACGGGGTCACGGGACCAGGAGATCATGGACAACAAGGAACTAACTCCTAAAGAACAGGCACCTTTGAAAACCTCCTCCAAAGCTAAAACAATCCGGGCGTCAAAAGAGGGAACGCACAAGCCTTATGCGGGTGTCAGGGACCCCCGACTACAAGGCGGGAAGTCGAGTGACAAGCGTTAAAGACCATCCCATCTCCATCTTGTTTATTTCGGTAAAAAAAAAAAAACATGTCTATCTATCTGACGATGTTGTTGACATACACGCTAATGACACTCAATGTAAATTGCATTCAAACTGCTAGTAAACAGTCGCTCTTACGCAACCTTATACGAGACCAAGATGTGGATATTGTTCTGTTGCAAGAAGTGGCTACTGAAGACCTCCTTACCATCTCTGGCTATGATAAAATAGTTAATGTCAATGAGCACAAACGTGGTACAGCTATCTACATTAAGGACCATATACCATATGCGGATCCAGTCCAGTTAGTCAACTCACGCGGAATCAGTATCCGTATTCGAGATCTTTTGATCGTCAATGTATATGCTCCCTCTGGTTCGCAGGCCAGGATACAACGCCGGCTCTTCTATACCACAGATATTCTCCCACTTCTCCATAATCATACCGGCAATATAATCCTCGGTGGGGATTTTAACGCTGTGCTATCGCCCAAAGACCAAAGTGGCCAATTTCAGGGCTGCCCTGCACTATCTGCGTTAATACAAGGGTTACGCTTAAAAGACACATGGGAACTGAAGCCGTCGGGGTCAGCCGGTTACACGTACTACTACCATAATGGTGCTTCTCGACTGGATAGAATATATGTCAGCTGGGAATTGAAAGAACACGTGAGAGAAACAGATGTATGCCCGGTGGAGTTTTCAAACCATTGTGCGTATCTGTGCAAGATTTGCCAACCAGAATTGGGACCTCGCCGTGGGAGAGGAACATGGAGGTTAAATGATTCTATTCTGACACACTTGGACATGAAAGATAGCTTTGCCACTGAATGGCATAACTGGAAACGCCACATTCAACGGTTTCAAGATACTCTTGAGTGGTGGCTGAAGTATGCGAAACCCAGAGCTGTTAGGTTATTGAAGGCCTCCAGTGCAGAAAGAAGACGCCACATCCATCAGACGACAGATTTTTACTATAAATGTTTACGACAGTTATACAATGAAGACCCTACCAACTCTAATACATATCGCCGAATAAAGAAAATCCGAGCGCAGCTCCTCACGTTGCAGCGCAAAGCATTGGAAGGACTCAAACTTCAAGCACAAGATCATCAACATCTGGCATCAGAGGCACCCTCCGTTTATCATTTTATACGGGCGTGCCGCAAAGGCCGTCAGAAGTACATCAACCGCATTATGACACCTGAGGGACAAATGGTGACTAGTCATACCTTAATCACAGAAACGGTAGAGAACTACTTCCAGTCCTTGTATACAGACGACGCCCCAGTCCCACTTCACCACCAGCATCCGTTCTTCGATGGTGTACGAGGAAGACTTTTGCACAGAGAACAAGAGTGCTTGACCCAGGACATCACCGCCGAAGAAATATATACCTCCATACGCCACAGTGCGCCAAACAAGAGTCCTGATCCTGATGGCCTGGGGAGAGCTTTCTACATGATGTTTTGGACCACCATTCGCGATGAACTTACAGCCGTAGTGAATGATGCTTGTCGTCCTGGACGAAATATCGACACCCTGAAAGATGGCCTGGTGGTATTAGTCCCAAAAATTACACAACCAACACAGCTCAGGGACTTTCGCCCACTGACGCTTTTAAACTTTGACTACAAGATCTTCACGAAATGTATGAAAACGAGACTTCAGGCCTTTATGGAGGAAGCCACATCTCGCCACCAATCGGGTGGGGTACCAGGCAGGTGCATTGTCAACACTACATGTGCTATTCGCGATGTCATTAGTGAGTCGCTGGTCGGCAATAAGAAGAAACTGTTATTATCACTGGATTTTGACCATGCCTTTGATAGGGTAAACCATAAATACATCCTTGCGACTCTTCAAGCTATTGGCTTCGATATGCGGTTTATTGCCCTCGTGAGCAAAATTCTTCATGGTGGATCTTCAAAAGTGAGTGTAAATGGGTATTTCACACGGCCGCTCCTCATCCATCGTGGAGTCAGGCAAGGGTGTCCGATGTCCATGCTTCTTTTTGTTCTATCTCTGGAACCCCTTCTTTGTAATCTCCATACATCTTTCAATGGCACGGAGATCAGTATTTTTGCATATGCGGATGATGTCACCCTTGGGGTGGATCGAACCGTTGACATGCAGCAATTGTTCACGGACCTAGATGAGTACGGGAGATATTCTGGTGCGCGGCTGAACCGACGAAAAACAAAGGCGATGTGGATTGGGAAATTGGACCGCGTCCAAGGGGTTCTCCCGGCGTGGGTAACGATCGCCTCAGAACTCAAAATATTAGGCATATCTTTCTTGAATAGTGTACACCAAATGATTAAAAAGAACTGGGACGTTGCCCTACATTCTGTGCGTGGTGCCTTGCAACAAGTGCGGTACCGCTCCTTCCTCTTACACCAACGAACAATGTACGTGAATATGTTCAGCTTAAGCAAAATACGGTATCTCAGTCAAATTCTTCCTATGCCAAGAATGGTGGGTACACGTATTATTTCCGCCGTCGGATGGTTTATTTGGCAAGGAGCTCTATTACGTCTTTCCCGCTGCACATTAACATTGCATAAATCCCAGGGAGGTCTGGGACTCATCGACGTTGAAAAGAAAGCTAGAACCTTATTCCTCAAACGACACCTGCAACTGCTTACAGGCTTCGGGACCGATGAGTCACATAACTTCCTACGGAGATGGTGTAGTCCCTATGACTGCTCGAACCCACCTGCTTATTATGATATCAATCATCATGCACCTCATGTCCGGTATCTGAGAGTTGAACTCAGCTACGTGCCACAAGACGTCATCAGGTCTATCTCAACGAAAAAGCTGTATCGTTCTATCATGGCACAACAGTATGTTGCCCCCAGAATTATGCAATCCGCATTGATAGTCAACTGGAATCGAGTCTGGAGGAATGTCTCCAATCGCAGCGCAGCGAAGGAAAGTTGGTATAAAGTAATCCATGACCTTATACCAACAAACAGCAGACTCCATCGCATTCACATGGTGGAGAACGCCTTATGCACTTCATGTTCCCATCAGGATACAATCCTGCACCGATTTACGCAGTGTGATCCGATTCGATCGACCTGGAACCGCTTCACCCGGGTCCTGAATAGCTTCATGAACTGTCCTACTACCTCCATCACTCCTGAATGGGTGATCCGACCAACATTTAGCCTTCAACCGCCCCAACTGAACAGTGCGGTAGTGTTACTCCTCGGTTGCTATGTGCACTGTGTGCTGAAAACTACGGGGCCATATACAGAACTCGAAATGCTGTCCGAGGTAAGTGAGTGTGTCCTCACGAGCCTTCGCTGTACTACAAGAACTCGCCGGCTGGGGGACTATGCCCAGCAGCTCACCCGCATCATGTGAGTGTTTTGTGCATTGTGATAGTGATTGAACATTGAACATTAAGTAGACTAGTATAACTGTGATAAACGCATCAATATCCATGATTGTTATTCATCTACCACCTCACAATCACCTATGTACCTTAAATATATGAAGACAATAAACAAGTTTCCTTAAAAAAAAAAAAAAAAAAAAAAAAAAAAAAAAAAACAAACGACTGAAATGAAAGTTCACTTCAAGTTTCTTGTAAGACTTCAATCTAGTTTTACGTACATATGTATATACCAATAGATAAATACCATAGTAGTAGTTCATTATACAAAGATTCCCTTCGATCTCTTTCACCATCTTCAATGTTTCAAAACAATTGAATTTCATTAGACTTTAATGTATTAATCTCTGAGTGAAGGTTCGCAATGCCATGTTTCACTGCACTCGAATGATTAAGTTACCACAAAAGTTCATTCAAACATTTAAATTTTGAGTAGACACCATATTGGCTTTATACTTATCAGAGTCTTTTATCTTCACACAAAATTTTACCGTCGTAACAGTGCACGTTAAATCTTGCTACATGGCCGTGATGGAGATCTGCAATTAATTAACCACAACAAAATATTTGGTTGATAGCTGCAATAGTTTCGGAGATGTTTAATACAGGTGAAATATTTCACACAGTTGCCATGTTGGATTGGTAACACTAATCAAAGTTTATTAGGAACACACGCGTTTATACACGGATAAATGGTTACTTCATGAGCCTTTATTTCAATTGATGAAAATAGGTTAAAAAATTCAAATTTACCATACCGTCATGAATAAACTCTATACAAGGTAGGTGAGGTGTTACAAGGCACCAAGCCAGTAAGCGCCGAAACATGTATAGTACTCATAAAAGGAGTTTATGTTAGGAGAAATCAGGAAGAAAAGTACGTCGCATCTGGCGAAACCACTTGAACGCCTACTATGGCCTACTGTGCGTAAACCTGGGGACTAGAAGACAAGATGTAACAAACTGATTGAGTGTATAAGCATGAATAAATCTGAAAACGTAATAAAATATCACTTATCAGAGGGTAGTCAGCTGGTATCCAGGTGAATCTCATGCAGATCGTTCCCGTGAAGGGCGACGAAACTCATCCAACCACATTTCCGTCCCTTCCCTTTTTATGCACACGCAACATTAGCGTCATTGTCAGATTGATTCCAAAGAACGATCTCCATACACATACTACTATAGACACCACAGTAACACAGGTTAACAGATAAATAATTGTATTTAAATATATATATACACCCGACTACTGACAGCGGTAGCTACGCTCGCTAGACCGCAGCGTTAGGCCATGGGGCCTATCTCTCTGCTGACTTGGTAGACGTGGGTTTGAGTCGCACCGTCGCGTCGGCCGTCCTTGAAATGGTTTTCCGTGGTTTCCCATTTCCAACTCCAGGCAAATGCTGGGACGGTACCTTCCGACTGGCTACGGCCGCTTCCTTCCACATCTTTGCCCAGTTGTATTCACCTTTATTCATTTCATCTCTCATTAGCACCTCTCATGAGTTTGACGTCAGGAAGGGCATCCAGCCGTAAAACCACTCGCCACTTAGCCTACCATCGCATCTTATCCCTGACCCCGTTGAAAACGGGAATAATAAGGGGTAGACATACACACCCAAGTACACGGAACGAAATTACCCCAATGTCCAAGCCCCTCAAATGAAACAACCACATATTTTCTTTTCTTGTCAATTTGTGAACTCCAGGGAAATCAAGCCTTGGTCACTCATTAGACAAATCGGTCATAGCTGTCATCGGATTAATCATGTTCTATTTCTCCAAATGAACATACAGCAGAAGCATCTAGATTAATATTTTAATCAACGTTTGAGCATGTTTACTCGTATATTCACCCTGATTTTATATCACCCCTTCACAGTGAAATAAGACCTCAATGTGTTAAAATGCAAAATAATCTAAAATGGTCAAAAATTTGTTTTTGCCAGTTTTCCCCCAAAGAAGAATTAATTACCCTGTCTAGTAAATAATTGAGTCGATAACACAAAAATTGCCATGGAGGAAAAATTCTGAAATAGAGCGTATCTTTACAATGCAAGAATACTGGTAGATTGGTTGTCTGTCAATCTAATACGCTCGGTCAGTTGCTCTGCTTTGCTATTTGTACTATTGTTTTATTGTTGTTTTTTCTCTTGCACGTTGTCGACTCTGTGTAAAATTCAGTTAACCCCTGTTAATTTGTGTGATTTAGCGTGATTCGGTTGGTGTGTTGGTGTCCGTTTGCTGTAAATTGAGTACGGTTAACTACGAATTAATCTCCTGATTATAGTATCACCGTGCATTTTATAAAAGATGTAAAGATATGGATGTTTGCAATAGTTAATTCCCGGTACGTTCATTTGTTCTATACTACTTCAGGTACTTCGTCTCCTACGTTGGCAATGAAAATGTTAGTGACGTGCGGAATTATGGAGGTTCTACCTCGAGGCCAATTTGTCAATTCCATTATCATGTTACGAAATGTTCTTTTTTTCTGACAGTTTAATGGTTTAATTGGTTCCCTTGTGAAGTCCTCTTTGACTTGCACCTCTTCATGTATAGAGATGTTCGTGGTCATTCTGGTTTGTTCAATGATACCAATTTCATGTTCGTCATACAATACTAAGTGTTCCTTGCTATGTCCTGTTCTACAAGGCCCTTTTCTGCTTTATTCGTAATAAGGTGGTTTTATTATTTGAACAGCTCGTCGTAATGGACACTATTCTTTGTTGTTGTTGTTGCTGGTTGTTGCATTTGAGAAGCTTGGACATTATAGAAATTTTTCCCCGTGTACTTGAGTGTGAGTAGAAATTGTCTGATATAATCTGTGTTATTGTGCTGTCTGTAGTAGTGTGTGTCTTTGTATTTGAGAAGGAGGTGGCGTGGCATTACGTTAGGTACTGTACCCGTATCCACATGACCTTACCTGTTGATATCCGAAGGAGAAACTGGATCGTAGAATCTGGAAGTACCAGGCTGAAAAAAAAAATCTACCAACATGGATCAACCTGGGATAAGGACACATCAATATAATAGAATGTATTAAGAAAGTCCCAGTGGAAAAAGAACAAATGAAAAACTAGCTCAAAGTGAACTCGAAAAAATCTAAAATTAATCTCGGGTGTATGGCTGAACGTTGGAAATATTGCTCCACTGGTTCTCCTAACACATCCTGTTCTTAATATAAATCACTAAATCATTCGATAATTAAAATGAATTATTCAGTTTATTGACTGAAAACGTAGACTGGACTAGATCAGAGTCTACTAAGAGTATTGTAGATAAACTTCTACTATTTGCATGACAAAAATATATAGGCTAAATGGTTCGCCTTAATCCTGACGAAAATATACCATAGGATTGCATTCACAAGCAATGTTTGAATGCATGAAAGCGTTAATACACGTTGACCATAACGCCAATTAATTATACAAAAATACCCTAGAATTAATAATTACAAACTATATACATTAATTTACATTTTAATTCCTTCACCGTATTTCGCTGTGATTTTTCTCATCATCCGCAGACATTATTATTTTCACATTTATATTAATTATATTTTGTCTTATTCGACAATCATTGAAGATCATCGAACGTATTCTTTCTCAAGTAAATACTCCTATCGTATCTCCATTACATTACAATATTATTAAGTGGATTCGGATTATTGCTTCACACTAGACATTTGTTATTATTACTAATCTAAATCATGATAAATTATTTTCTCCTTAAACAATATTTAAATGGTGGGTTATATTTAAATACTAGCATTGTAGCTTCAATGTTCGTGTTCCAATCACGAAAAATATACATCATTATACAATTTAGCGATTGCTTATTAAGTCACATAATCCACAAAATTCATTACATAAATAGCGATCTCTCCCCACTCGAGATTCCTAATATAAACTTCATACTATTTCAGACTATCCACTGATATAGAAATGTATTCCAATAATTTCATTAATACCTGTATTGCTTCACTCAATACCAAAAGTAGCACTTAATGGCAGTAAATAATTTTTCCACACAAATGTGAAGTTATGTCAGATTCGAATAATCATCTAGAAAAATCATGTTTCACAATTAACATGACTATCAGGGTGTTAATCCACTTTCCGAAAAAAATATCATAATTGTTCCATATTATTCAATTAATTCATTACATCTGTAAATTCAAAAAATGTCATCTTTATACATGACAGACTATACTTAACTTAATATTGAGCTTCACCTCTCAATTATAATTCATTCCATTATGAATTTCCACAATCACAAAAATATTGTACAAGAGATTCCAATTTAATAGAAATCGAGATTTAATTCAGATCCGCAAAATAGATTCAAAATGGGACTGCCTTTTCAGAAAATCGTACAACCCTACACCATAGTAGAATGCCTAATATAAATAGGTTGCGATATAAACTATTAGAATCATACCAAATCAGAACAGGAGTAAACCGAAAATCAACTATAAAAGTCGAAAACTGAATTTACTCTAATTCAACAAAATATCTCTACTCAAAAGCGTGACTCAAAAACTGGCTATAATTGCCTAATCCAAAAATGCAGCAAATATTCACTTTAATAATGCTGTTAGACTTCGATGCACATATCTAGCTCCACGAAGAATAATGCAGTCATTCAAAATGCAATGCTGTATAAACTGTCGAAGTAATTCTGTTTCGCTGTTCACTAATAAACAGAATTAATGTCGTAAAATGTTCATAATATCGTAGTAGGTCATCATCTTCCTAATTCCTACTTTTATACAAAGATATCGTAGTCTTCTTCCTAAAAAACGCTTCTTCTTGATATATGTTTCTTCTCAACTAATTATAATGCTCGTAATTTATTACCAAAATTTTAATAGCAATGCTGCAAAAATAAAATTACAAAACAGATTATCTACGGGAAAATTAACTATATAAGTGCATCCGTAATCGGATCAAAACTTAAAATAGACTATCAAACAGAAATGACAGAAACGTCAAGTCTAATCTTCAAGTCCATTTTCAAACTACTGAATAAAGATTGTGAAAAAGGTTATCTATAGATATGACATGATTCATACCGTCTACAAATAATGAAATCTTCAGCTACCTTAAGTCGTCTTGATGTGAGTAAGTGCATGTATGAACATACATCACTGTAGAGACCGAACCGGCATCCATGGCGTTGAGAAGTTGAAGTATCGGTCCGTAATAAAGGTGCTCGAACTCGTCTCCCCTCCGTCCAAAACAGCTGTCCGTATCTCCACACCCCTCTCACGTTAACCGCCTGGATTGGGTTTGTAGCGAAGAGATTGATGTCACCTCCTCTCTTGTTTGAAGATCCATTATTGTAGTAGTAATTATCTCAGTGTCATTTCACATAGTCCTTTAGTCTCCTCTTATAAAGCCGTCTGCTTATGAAATCCATTATCAAGCATCGGTCACTCTTAGAAGTTCAATCCTGCTTATATCTTGCATTCCTTGTTAATGCTTTAGCTACTCATTACTCCTCTCAAATTGTACTGGTTGACATTTCCTCTCGACTCAGTGCTGTAAACCATTGTAGTATTGAATGTTGATAACTGAGTAATAATACAAGTTCATTCGAATTAGCGTACAAGCTATCGAAAAGTTTATAAGAAGCACAATGTTCACTCGCGACACTTTCCTCTACCGTACTGCGTTAACACTGGGATATGCGGTCGTCCCGTGCTTCTCGCGGTCGCGACTGCATGAAAGCAGCGAAGCACTATTCCCGTGCCGTACTTTTTCAAAGCGCACAATTTCAATGTTATTTGAGACTTGTTATCGTAACAGAATCAAAATGTGAGTGAGTGTCTCTCTTCATAGCTCGTCTCAGCTGGGCTAGATTCTACCCATGATCCATCGCTTTACGGTCGATATAAATCGAAACACTGTACCGTTAATGCGATAAACACCTGTTAACGCATTAAATGCATCTGTAACTTCGTAAATGTCTTTAAATTACTACTTCTTATATATCAATATATTTCCATGTTGTCGATCCCCTCTGTGATCTCTGTAATTGTTATTCTTTATATGTTTCCATATCATGCTTGTAGGGAAGCCATCTTGTGAGCTAACTCTCCCTACCAAACATATGTGAGTTGCGTCACCAAGGACTGACTGAAACGTCATCTCTGCTGCGTAGCAGGATTTCCTATTCAGATCCCCTAAGCGCGCGTCTTGCTTGCTGTAATTCTCAACTGGGAGTTGAAATTTCCACATAAGAGTGAAATAATTGCTTCAAAATAATGCATGTGATCTGTTGCTATATAAAATACTGGTACAGTACCACCGTGGAATTTTCCCGGAGTAGAAATGGGAAAATACGGAAAACCATTTTCAGGATGGCTGAGGTTGGAATCGAGCCCACCTCTTTTCAGATTTGCCTCACGAGGCTGAGTGCACACCGTTCCAGTCCTCAGACCAGAATTAAATTTCTTGGCAGAGCCAGAAATCGAACCCCGACCTCTGGGTTGAAAACAGTTGGTCTTATAGGGCACATATCCCTGTACACTTCCATGGGCATCCTAAGAGGGTTTCATGTTGAAATTGATTTACCTCATCGGCAGCTGTTACAATATACAAAATGTTGTTGCGCCTTTCCAGCACGTGCCTTGTGGTGATAAATATGTCCGCTCTGAAACTAACAATAAGACGTTCCGCCACAGCAATGTTGCAATATTTGACCGTTTCGGTAACAATCACTGGTAGTAATTTATTGTTTGAGATTAATAATAGGACCAAGCGAATAATATTAAATTTCTGACCACGCCATCACAGAGCCACTTGCATGATTAAAGGCAAAGAGTAAATTCATATGGCACTCTGGCCTGGAGAAGATATTGGTAATTGACACCAATTGGGTGACTTGTACTGTATATCACCAATACCATTCTAGTAACTCAAACTGGAATAACATTCCTTGGAATCGGACCCGGGCAGCCGGAGTGGTAGTCAAGTACTCTAATCACTGCACTACTAGGCACACATGCCTAAATGTTAGAAACGGGCAGTCAAAAGCATAAACCTCTATCAGCGTCCTCCAATCATAAGCCAAGCCTGCTGTTAGAAATGGGCAGTCAGGAGCATAAACTTCCCTCACCATCCTCCATTTATAAACCGGACCTGCTGTTAGAAATGGGCAGTCAGGAGCATAAACCTCTATCAGCGTCCTCTCCTCATAGACCTAGCCTGCTGTTAGAAATGGGCAGTCAGGAGCTTAAACCTCTTTCAGCGTCCTACACTCATAACCCTAGCCTGCTGTTAGAAATGGGCAGTCAGGAGCATAAACCTCTATCAGCGTCCTCTCCTCATAGACCTAGACTGCTGTTAGAAATGGGCAGTCAGGATCATAAACCTCTTTCAGCGTCCTACACTCATAAACCTAGCCTTCTGTTAGAAATGGGCAGTCAAGAGCATAAACCTCTTTCAGCGTCCTACACTCATAAACCTAGCCTGCTGTTAGAAATGGGCAGTCAGGAGCATAAACCTCGCCAAGTGTATTGGGGCTGATCACCCTTCACAGCAGTAACAAATGTCAGTCGCAGCTCACGAATGCCCATTGTTACCGCCTTATAAAAAAGTAAATGTCGCAGAACATTGGTGCTTCAATTATATTTATTTCGAGGTGTGTAAGGAAACTGAAGTATCATAGGAAAACTAGATTTATTTTTGTCCCTCATTAACGTACATTACATGATATTAAACGATGTACAGAGTGATTTTTGGCTTGATCGACGGGTCTCACACAGCGCGCTGATCGGGACTTGAGCACTCGACGCCCGAGCTACGTGCCGCATACTGTCGGGTGTTAGTGACAAAGAAAGAAAGAAAGAAAGAAAGAAAGAAAGAAAGAAAGAAAGAAAGAAAGAATGAAGGAGATAAAGTAAGAAAGAAATAAAGATATGTGCGGTTCTTACAATTTACAGGAGATAATAGAAGTGCTATTTTTCGGATGAAGTTGCCATTCACTCGATGCAGTTAGTCGCCAGAACGGGTTGGCCACACGTTATTCGTAATTATTCTGTCTTCGAAATCTTCAAACAAAATTGTCTTGCATTCGCTTGACGAATGTGGGGGTTTGAATAGGCCATGTACATACTCCAGTCTTCTGAGCAATACGTCGGATTGATTTCCATTGAGAAAGTTCAAAGCTAGCACGGATATAATCCATCTTCTCATGTGTAAGAAATCAGTATTTAATCTGCAGTTGGTGTGTTGTTGTTGTTAATGCTGTTGTAAGTCACGAGGGCTGGAGATCCAGAAGTGAGGGTCGCATGTGGCTCGCGGATTGTGGACTGTGAACCCATGGTCTAGTGAAGACAGCAGCATGCATTGTTTGAGTTCATATCATCCAGACCAGACGAGAGCTACGGGGCGAGTCTAATCCTCGCTGTTGTTCACCAAGTAAACAGCACTTGATATGGCAGGTACACACATGCTGCTGGAGTTGTTGCCAACTTTACCAAATGAACGCTTTGTGCACAATATATGGAGATATGCTTTAGATATCAAGCGTAAGTATCTACGACGTGTGATGTACAAAGCTTGCGACATACAGTAGAGGTGGCTTAGTAGTCACCTGCCTCTGGCCCATACAGGAGCCGGGAGGAGGGTCAAAGGGCGGAGGGGGGTGGGGGGTTGTGGGGTGGGGCGTAACTCCGTCTAGTTCAAGAGCGTTGTCAGAGCAAATACTAAATACACAGCAGACATAATATGGCGGCTCACATTATACAGCACTCTGATTGCCACCCTCTGTAATACTTGATAGTGTAAAATTCTTGAATTTCATTCCTTGAATTGTATCATTCCTGCAAGCAAATTTACTCCAAAATCGTAGCAATATACTCCAACACGTTCTTTATTAGTATAAGTGGAATAAACCCCTAGGAAAACCTTTGGTGAGGATGACTGGCATGAAACCAAATACAGTCATATTTGTGACTCTTTAACTTGCATCGTTGCGTTTAACCAAAGCTGAGAACCTGATAATCTGCGCCATTTAAATCAGCACAGTATCTCATTCATCTTCATCCCATAGACTGGATCGGGGGGAGATGCCCATTGGGGGAAGATGCCTATAGCTTTGTAGTTCCTTCGGCTACCAACAGATCACGACACAAACCGAGCGCGCTTGCTCGCATCAGGCGGCCGAGAATTCCAATGCGTATGAAGCTGTGATGAACTGTTTCTCTGCTTCTGGATCAACATATACAAGGTAAAAACAAAAATTAACGTCTTGTTAATAAATCACAATTGTTTTCAAGTGCCCATTAGCTTGTGAAAAAAGTAGAACAGACACATATTATTGTATGTGGAGCATGCTGAATACTTTGCAGTGTAGGTTGCTACCGGCAATTGCTCCGCAGCTGCCATGTTGCACGCGTCACGGTAAGTGGCATCTTACCCCGACCCACGGGAGAGATGCCACTTTTTGTGCGGGGTAAGATGCCGATTTTGAATACTCAGGCATACAATTTTCTTTTAATAGGAAAATGCCTAGAACGTATATTAGGACATCAAACAGGGGTCAGTGGTCTGAAGAAAGTCTACAAATGGCCATGGAACACGTGAGGAACGGTGGGATGAATTGTTTTGCAGCTTCCAAAAATTATGGCATCCCATACCGTACTCTGAAATGACGTATGTCGAAGAATGATGATAAGAAGCATGCCATGGGCCCACAAAGTAAGTAATTTCTTATTAATTTTAATGTTTTGTTTGATTGTGGAGCAAAATGAGACTGGTTGTTAACCGTAACATTTTAAATAAAAAATAATTATTCACATACAAATTTATCCACTTTAAGTATGCATACACGTACTGCAGTTTATATTATTATTATTATTATTATCATTATTATAGTTATTTTAGGCCTATTATTACTATATTTTATTTATTTACAGGCTCCCTTGGTGAAGAGAACGAGAACCAGTTGGTCACCTACAGTACATAAGGAAGCTACATATTTCTCTTATGCAAGAGCCACACTTACGGCTGATTTTATGTGATTGTAATGTACTTTTTATACTTGTATTGTATTAAAATCAAAATAAATTTGCTTTGTGAATTAAGTTTAGCTAATTTGTGCCATGGATACAGAAAACTAGCACTTGAATCTCCTTCCAGATAAATTGCCATCTCACCCCGATACTCGGGGTGAGATGCCTAAATTCAAATTTTCATAAAAAAAGTAGAAAAATATAAAATTACTAATGGTATGGTAATGATAACTAGTCGTTATATAGAAAACACTTGACAGAGAATACTAGTTCAGTATCAAACCTAACTTCAAATTTTTCACTTGCATTCTGATCGTCAAAACACTAAGTTAGGCATCATCCCCCGATCCACTCTAAGCTATTAAAATGAAGAACATATTAGATTATCAGATATTGAAGAATATTCAAGAATGAGGATTTGTTGGAATTACTTCAGATCGATCATCGATAAGGATAAAAATCACTTAACGCGGCAAGACTTTCGACTTGTAACTGAGCTAATGATTGACAGTTAGATTGAATCTGGTCACGGGTATGGATGCGAAGACTCTAAGTGAAGTAGTAAAAGCAGCAATCTTTCTTGTAATTATTATAAGTGGATACTGATAGGTGAGGATTTTAAAAATAATAGATATAAACTTAATGAAACAACACGGGGAATTGGCTTCATGTTTGGTAAGTGGGAACTCGGTACAACTTCTGCAGCCGTTCACATGCATTAAAATTAATCGTATTCTATTCTACTTTTAGTAGAGTGTTACAATATTTAGATAGTTCACATACAAGCATACAGCACTGTATAAAATTGTAAATTTATCCGAATCTTACTAGGTGAGCGGTAATTTTTCTTCTTGGTATAGGTGTGCCACCAGGGACTAAACTTTGAGAGGCTCCTCGTTGAAAAACGAGCAGGTCTTCTCCCATCAACGCTAAGATTCATGAAAGTTGTCAGACAACTTGAACATGTCGCTTTGTACCTGTCCGCCACTGTACTTTACCTCTTCTCCTGTCCCTCTAATTAAGAACTGAGAGAAATTTATCACCTCAAGGCTCCATCTTTGTCTCGTTCCACTCCTCTCTCTTCCCTCTTACGTTAGCGGAATTTGCATTGCTTCAATTCAACACGCCCTCACTCTGGAGCCGTTCTGCAGATGGAACTGTGCATTCATAATTATACAGAAAGCATAGCTGTGTTGTGGTCCGTAAAGTTGGTGATATGTACTGTCTTTCACATAACATTCCCAGCATTCCTTTCCTAGGTATCAGCAACTACCAGTGTCGAAGTACACATCTTCAGTGAATTACTAGTATACACTTTCATCGACATTCTAAATATGATACATTGTAATTAAGTTATTACTTCTCAATTGGTGGGCCTTCAAACATGATGAGGGGTAACGTTGTCGCTTGCTGAGCCCAAGGTTGCAGGTTCGAAACCTGGCGCAGTCAGCTGGCATTTGAGGGTGCGCAAATGCGAGGGAGCCGTGTCAGTAGATTTACTGGCACGTTAAAGATCCCCTTCGGGGCAAATTTCCGGCACCCCGGCGTCTCTAAAAGCCAGTGTAGTTAAAAGGGACGTAAAACCAATAACATTATTATTTATTATCAAATATGATGAAATGCACCATATTCAATTACAAGGGGACCGCACCTACTCGTAATAACATATGTTATAACTAGGGGGCGGATTTCTATGACCTAAAAATGTATGAAATATGTATGCATTTATGACCTAAAAACATAAAAATATGACCTATCAAATTCAAAATACGACTTTAACCTCACACAATTTACAGAATAATATCACTCCATCCGTACTGAATATGTTTTCACCGAAATCGCGAACAAAACTTCGTAACTTCCCACAAATTGAGACTTTCGTTTTAGGCATATTAAAAAGAACTCAATGACTGAAGCTCCCTAATGAGTGACCAAGGTCATTCAGTATGTTGAAGGTGGAAGAGGGAAGGGCGAAGAAGAGAGATAAGAACGATGACAAATAACTGCGGAATTACCTCTGCTTCCGTGTAAACAATAGCCCGGTTTCCAGGAATTGACCCAGCTAGCAAAAAATAACTCTTACCTGTTCGAAACATTCCATACACTACTTTAGAATGGTTCTTCAGTAGTATATTCCAGTCTATCCTGAACAATAATTTTAGAAAGATGGTATATTGGCATTCACGGCCGGTGAATTAAAACTCAGCAATTCTTCTAGGTTGGTGCCGTGTCTTGTGTGGGGTTTCGCCTAGGACACCAAGCTAGGCTCATCGGCGGGCTCTTGGTGTCCCCTCCCGGACCCCCACAGGAGTGACGAACTGCGCGCCACCTCCCTTTATATAAGGTGCAACTGCACCACTTGACTACGAGAACTAAAAGCTCAAGCAGCCTTAACCTCCCTATGAAGGCTTCCAAAAAGATGGTATATTGGCTTTCACGGCTGGTGAATTAAAACTCAGCAATTCTTCTAGGTTTGTGCCGTGTCTTGTGTGGGGTTTCGCCTAGGACACCAAGCTAGGCTCATCGGCGGGCTCTTGGTGTCCCCGCCCGGACCCCCACAGGAGTGACGAACTGCGCGCCACCTCCCTTTATATAAGGTGCAACTGCACCACTTGACTACGAGAACTAAAAGCTCAAGCAGCCTTAACCTCCCTATGAAGGCTTCCAAAAAGATGGTATATTGGCTTTCACGGCCGGTGAATTAAAACTCAGCAATTCTTCTAGGTTTGTGCCGTGTCTTGTGTGGGGTTTCGCCTAGGACACCAAGCTAGGCTCATCGGCGGGCTCTTGGTGTCCCCGGCCGTGAAAGCCAATATACCATCTGTTTGGAAGCCTTCATAGGGAGGTTAAGGCTGCTTGAGCTTTTAGTTCTCGTAGTCAAGTGGTGCAGTTGCACCTTATATAAAGGGAGGTGGCGCGCAGTTCGTCACTCCTGTGGGGGTCCGGGCGGGGACACCAAGAGCCCGCCGATGAGCCTAGCTTTGTGTCCTAGGCGAAACCACACATAAGACACGGCACAAACCTAGAAGAATTGCTGAGTTTTAATTCACTGGCCGTGAAAGCCAATATACCATCTTTTTGGAAGCCTTCATAGGGAGGTTAAGGCTGCTTGAGCTTTTAGTTCTCGTAGTCAAGTGGTGCAGTTGCACCTTATATAAAGGGAGGTGGCGCGCAGTTCGTCACTCCTGTGGGGGTCCGGGCGGGGACACCAAGAGCCCGCCGATGAGCCTAGCTTGGTGTCCTAGGTGAAACCCCACACAAGACACGGCACAAACCTAGAAGAATTGCTGAGTTATAATTTTAGAGCTTATCCTGATTTTTATAAAACGAAATTTGAATGAAAATTACCAAAATATGGCGTTTATAATGATATTTTGTTCAAAATATGCCATAAAACTTAAGAATGACTAAATATGCATTTATATGCCCAATAAAACTTGTTTAATTTTGATTATCATGCTTGGAAACGTGTTGAAAATACAAGACTATAAGATATAATGTTAAGGGAAAAAATATGACCTGTCATAGAAATCCGCTCCCTAGTTATAACTAACAAGGGGACCACGCTTACACGTCATCACTGATTTCGTCCAAGTGTATGGTATATGCAGGGCTTGGCTAGAAATTAAAGTAACAGGAGTTGGAGAAGCGTTTAGAAAATAATAGCATTATTGGCGCGGGTCGGGCGAGGCATGAACCACGCATGTTAACGTAGTTTCCAGGTAGCAGTTGGTGCAGCGGAATGAGTAGACTACAAATCGCCACTCCGAGGGTCGTGGAGTCGAGTCTCTATGCGGAAACATTTTTGCCTTGTTTTAATTTGTAATTTGTATGTTACTTACACTGCAAATAAACCAAAATAATGCTCAATATATTGTATCTATTAATACGAGATACGTGGCTCGTATTTGCATAAGGGTAATTAAAACGGAAAGTCAAAGGAAAATTTGGGAACGCAAAGGCATTTCTAGGAAGGGTTTGCAATTAAGGCGTACACGAAAGCGTCGTATATAACATTAGATACATTTATGATTTTCCAGTTGATGATTTATACGTGCTGGGGTGGTATTCATCGTAAAAACAAGGGAAGCAGTAATTTTCTCGGCATATTGCACACGCTGTAAAAAACGGATTTTTAGAAGTAGATGGTTGTTTTAAAGTTGCTATAGAAAAATATAAAACACACGGGGCTCATGCCTCACCCGACCCGCGCCAAAAATATTATTATTTTTCTAAACGCTTGGCGATCTGGAGCTCCCACTACTGTGGCCCAAACCACCATAAATTTGTACGAAATCAGTGATGACGTGTAAGCGTAGTCCCCTTGTTACTTATAACTTACTTAGGCAATAATGCAGCAGAGAAAAATCTAAATCATTTTATTTTATTTTTTCCCCGCTATCATTTTACCATCCAGGATCGGCTTTTCCCACGGACTAAGCGAGGGATCCCACCTCTACCGCCACTGAGGGCAGTGTCCTGGAGCTTGACACTATGGGTCGGGGATACAACTGGGGTGTGTGACGGGCATGACGCCCAGGCGGCCTCACGTGCAAAGCGAACAGGGGCCTGATGAAGGAATAGGGAGAGTGGGAGGGTTTGGCAAGGAAGTGGGAAGGAGGCGGCCGTGGCCTTGCGGTAGGGACCATCCCGGCATTTGCCCAAAGACGAAGTGGGAAACCACGGAAAACCACTTCGAGGATGGCTGAGGTGGGAATCGAACCCCCTGTGCTCATTTGGGCCACCCGAGGCTGAGTAGACCCCGTTCCAGTACTCGTACCACTTTTCAAATTTCGTGGCAGAGCCGGGAATCGAACCCAGGACCTCCGGGGCGGCAGATAATCACGCTGACTGCTACGCTACGGAGGCGACTTAATCAACATCAATTTTGTAATTTAAATGTTAGTGAATATAATACGTTTATCAAAATGTGGCTCATCCGCCTCTTATGGTCTAGTTCTATGCAACCCGTTTCGTTTATTACAATTCAGAAAAACATGTGCCGCTCTCCCTAATATAACGAGATGTGTTGTTACGGACTAAATGACAGCAGGAATCGTAGTTAATAATGGGTAACCCGAATAGCCCAGGCATATTAAGTTTTAACCTAAAAAATAAAAATATGTAAAGCTGAAATTTGGCATAGATGTTCCCTAGTACCCTAGTTACAAATCCTGAAAAGTCCCCATCTCTGCGTTGTCCGCGTCATAGTTTTTGGAGAGTTCAAAAGGGCTTAAATGGGGCCTAAGTGACAAAAACAGCATTTTTGCTTCCTGCGTTTAAAATATTGATCCAAAATCAGGACTGCGCTAAATATAATGCTCTTATTGGTCGTAATTATTGCCATACATTTAAAAGAGATGAGTAATCAAACATTTTTAGCTCAACTTTTCTCACGATAATATAGCTAATTTGTCATTAGCCGGGACCTATCGTGTAAACAGCTGCTGATAGCGACTAAAGTACCGAAGTAAAAGTTGTAAAGCACACTTGTAGCTTTAAAACGATACATTGCCCATGTTCTTCCAACAAACGGCAGCAGAGATACATTTACAAATATAAAAGTGCAAGTGTGGCAGTCGCTTTCCGAACGAACGCCCATTTACGCTGGTGGGCTCCACCTATTCACCTTTGCTGACACCATTTTGTATCTTTGATCAAGAGCTTTTAGGATGGTATTCCTTTGAATCCAGGTAAACTAGCAGAAACAGTTTGCATAGAACAAAACGAGTTTAATGCAGTTAGCAGTTAAACGTACATTCATAATATGCATAATGCAAATAATAACAAAACAAAGCTTAAAAAGCCTTCTTTAGACAAAGACCACTTGCAAAACAAAGCTGACATCGGACTCAATCGTTGTCCTCATCGTCTGAGCCATCAAATGTGACGTTGCCACACGCTTTTCCACTGCAGTGTCCACACATTAAGGAGCATTCTAAACCGGAACGAACACATTCACACCGGCTGCCACAAGAGATTTTGCAGTTGCAGGACACCAAATTGAGGAGATGATCTGGAGCAGCTGGAAGATGAGTTGTCACTGGTACTAAAGCTGAGTGTTGGATTTTCCATCCCCATTGGGTCGGGTCCAAAGAAAATCCTAACCATTCCTGAACTTGCAAATATACCCGCGGTGAATGTTGTTTGCATGCCGCCGAAGTCGGCGGAGGTGAAGCCAGCTGAAATGATGCTGTGACCGGTTGTTTGGCAATTTTTTGGCTGTATTTCACTACCCGAAGTTCGTCGAGACTTTTGCACTCAAATTTGGCACTATCGTAGAGACAAATGGCGAACTTCTCTCCAGCTGATATTATGGCCTTTTCATCTGGAGCCGTAGAGACGAATACCTTCATTTCCTCGCGTAAAGATGCGGAATCCTTCAATATTTTCCAGGCTTGCTGTTTGATGTACTCTACCCACAGCTTTCCTGTGCGAGATTTCTGGCTCATTGAAGAAAATGTGTCATGAAGCGACTCTTTGAGACGTTGAAGGTAAGGATATGATAGCAAGTCGTTGGCGGTGCCTTCTTGGCATGCGGTAAAATGCGCCTGTATTTCGTCCTTGTCATCCTTCAGCCCGTCGTTCATGTTGAGTAACATTGTCCTGACAGCCTGTTTTGTCAGAAAATGCGCTCTGTGGGCTCTAGAACATGCACAGTTTCGCGTTATTCATACATTTGAAATTGAAGGCATAACGTAATCATTAACAGCGAGCTAATTGCAAACCTACCTAGAATATGCGTGTCCAGACATCATGTGACTCACTGACGATTTAGCGTATATTTCCGCCCAGAGCTCCTCCAAACTGCTTCCATTCATCGCGTAGCAAATTGCCCCAAGAAACAACACCAGAAGGTGAAATCCAGCTAGATGAACAACCACGTTTTTCAGTTCCTCTGAAGTGTCCGATGCGACTATCTCTGCAACTTTGGCATACAGGGACTGGTCAAAGGTTACGAAACAAGTGCTTTCTTTCAGTTCCGCGCAGTCTCTTGTGGCAAACTTCAACGCAGAATATACAGTGTGGTCCACCAGCCCCTTATTTTTTTTGGAGGAAGGCAACCCAACTAACGCGTATATCATAGTCGTCCTAAAAACATTAGTACTTGGCCTAGTACAGCTTTACGGTTGAGTTCATGCTCGCGATTAAAGTCGAAATTATTGGCAGCAGTGTTATTTCAATGCCATCAACTATAACGAATGTGCAAATCGACACATCCAAACAACACTGCCTTACGAAAGACATGAAGTGTCTATGAGGACTACAAATAGACTCAATACGTGAGAGCACCCTACCACGGCTCACGGTAGCTGAGATGGTTAAATCGTGCTGCTCTGCCGTAACGTCAGTCATGCTGCAATGTAGCAGGTACGATCCCAAGCCAAATAACTGTTTTTTTTTTTTTTGCTTAATGCCGTTTACAGTAACTGCACTACGGACACATATCTACCTGTTCCATAAATGAATTTTTATTTGGTCCTGAAAAGGACCGTTTTTATTCGATGCTACGTAGGCAGGTTAGACGATGACATAATGGTATGTAGGAAGAAAGCTTGTAGTTTAGCGTGACCGTTAATCTCGCGATCATAAGCCACGGGATCTCCATTTTACGTGAATTCGAACCACAGGACATGGCGTTGGTGAGAGGCGAAGAGCTTGACCGCTGCGCCACCACACCCCCCTGTAGGAATAAGGCAAGGTACTCTGCATATTCAGTGTAGCAAGTGTTCGAAATGTTGACCACCTTGGTTGATGCAGATTTCAGCACGACGAATTACAGGCAGTCTTGCACGCTGTAACATCTGAGGTGTAACAGCTTGGCATGCCTCGGTGATTAGTTGCCGAAGGTGGTCAGGATCTTCAGGCTCTTCAGGCTCATGTGCATATACTACCTGCTTTAAGTGACCCCACAGGAAGAAGTCAAGTGGCGTAAGATCGGGCGATCTGGCAGGCCAGTGAAAGGGTCCCCCTCTTCCTATCCATTTATTTGGATATGTATCATGAAGATGGTTCCTGACGACTAATGATCCGTGAGGTGGGGCCCCATCCTGTTGCCACCACATTCGCAATCGCTCGCGCAGTGGCACAGTACATAAAACTTGCGAAATCTCGACAGATATGTATGAATATTTATGTTCGAACATATTTTTTTTTTTTTTAGCCGTTTACCCTCCAGGTTGGTGGAACCCACGGACTCAGCGAGGGAACTCACCACTACCGCCTCTACGGGCAGTGTCCTAGAGCTGGGAACATCGAATCGGAAGTGATACAACTGGTGAGGTGGGATTGGCACCTCGCCCAGGCGGCCTCACCTGCAAAGCGAACAGGGGCCTCATGAGGGAAGGTAAGGGATGGTGAGGATGGATAGGCAAGGAAGAGGGAAGGAAGCGGCCGTGGCCTTGAAGAAGGTACTGAGACAGTATTTTGCTATTTATTGGAACCCTGATATGACAGCGAGACGTATTTGGAAGTTATTGCTTGACATTATTTTGACTGTGGACTTTGAGGCACAGTTTGTTTCATATGCTCTAAGGAGATGGTTAGACTACCCCGCCACACTCCTGATCACGTGCTCAGCTCATGCTCACGGACTTGACATTGCAACTAGTGGAAGGAAATATGAAATGATAATCGATTGTGTTCGATTGTCTACCTCGATACAGGTGTGATGCATCTTGGGAGTCTACCAGCTGAGTGTTGGATCAGCAGCTTTGAGACCACACACACTTGAGTACAGCTATCTATACAGTGAACATGTTATCGTTCGTATAAGGAAGTTCCGTGTATTACGCGTTATACGAGTGCTTTCTACACGCACCGCGATTCGAACGAGTGAGCTTAGCCAACACATGGATTTTGTTAATACAGAATTCAATGAGGAAATCTGCTACTTATTGGTTTGAAATGCAAGAAAGCATTATTTTCGACAACATTATGACTGGATATTCTTGTGAGAAACAAACTATTGGAGTAATGATGTGCTAAATATATCATTCAGGAATGTAATGCAATAGCAGAGTTGATCATTTGGAATGACATCCTTTTGAACTCTACAATGAAGAGAAAGAAAATGTTGAGAACATTAGTTCTAATCCAGCGACTTTAAAGTAGCCAAGAATGAAGAAACTTCTCCGAAGAAAGGAAGCTACTTTACTGTTAACGTCGAGGGAGCCTTGTGCAAGCATTATGAAGGAACTCCGTTTCGTGGACAGTAGTTTTCGGGTTAGGAGGAAGTTGGTTCGACAACTTGCGGATCCAGCCACGAGCTTCTCAGAGACGATGGTTCGATTCCTGACAGGAATGTATATTCCTATACATATTCTTCAATTTCAACTAGAACTTCGCCCAAGGTAGCTGGAAATCTTTTCTTCTCTTGTAGACAGTAGAACTTGTCACCTTTAGTTTGATACTTTTCACCAATATTTCATTAATTAGTATGAATTTCATTCAAAGGCTAGATCTGGTTCTCTTTTACCATTTCTGTCGGAGAATGTAATTTTTTGTGTAGTTAACTGTAAACGTGATGCTATTTAGAGCATTACTTTGTTGCTTTTATTTTTCAAATTTTTGGAAATAAAACCAAGCATTCAATTTTGTTGGGAAGATATTTGCAGCATAATTAGGAACAAGACGACGATATCTTTGTATAAGAATAGTAATTAGGAAGAAGATGGCAACACACTCGTGCACTTGAACTTTTCAAAAATATTTGAGTGATACTATTCGATTGAACTTATGCCATTCTAGTGGAAATTCTTTCTTTTAGAAATGATAGTGCATTCTCATCGTTATTTTCCATGCTTTTGGATTTATGGAAATCGTCCGGCGAAAACAATTGTGAATTGATTGCCAAGGCATTTGCAGCCTACTTTCATATATATTTTTGATTAAAGATTTTTTCTTTAAATATTTTTGTTCAGTTTTTGCTTGTATTATTTCAATTCGTTTTTGGGAAGACTCTTGGATTGATCATCGTTTGATTTAATGGTTTGCGTGTATCTATTGATTTGATAATAGACTCCTTTCCATGATGTAAGTCTCACGTGTTTTCTTCTGAGTAGTTGAGCCATTTCTCGGATTTGGATAGGCGAAACTGAAACGACTATTTTGATAGTGTCTATTTACAATTTTTCTATCACATATAAGTCATTATGGAAATATATATATAAATATATTGGAATTGTGAATCAAATTTAACTGTTCACATTGTTATAACAGAATTTATCGTAGACTTTAAAGACGATTATTGTGGAAATGAATAATGCAATTTATCTAACAAATTGTTGCTTCGTGTTTAATGAAGTTAGAAAGGAAGTAATATGTGGCATTTCTATATTCGTTCATGATGGGGGCATGATATTTTCAGAGCAATATCTGAAAAGTTTCAAGTTTAATAACGTTTGGGTTTAATTCTAGACAGCTTTGGAAAGTTGTATTGAGGTATTGCAATTTTGTGCATACGATTTATTGTGTTAGTGCAGCTAATATTTGACATCATTGGATGGTCAATATTAATGCTGGATATTGTTCTTGTAGTCTTTTGAGAAGACGTTAACGTAGTTATTGCGTTTTAGTAAGAGTGAAATTAGCTTTTGAGCTATCACCTTTTTGGATTTGATGTTGTAGTTCTCGTGATTTGGAATCACGAATGTTTTTCATATGCTTGTTTTATGCAAGTAACCCTACGTTTTATTCTTGCCTAGTAGGATTTGCCGGAGATTAATTGTCTATATCATGACACCTATATTCAAGTAATACAGATACTTCTTAAACAACTTAACTAATTCATGCAACATAATACATGTAATATTTCAGTAATTTTTGTAAAAATATACTGCATTCTTTGGAACTTATAAATAGTTATTGAACTATTTTCACAAAATGTAACACAATTTGATTATCTTAATTGATTGTTGAATTCATCGAATTAAGGAAATGATAACCATGAAACATACTTGTAAAATTAAATGAAGATAGGCAGCGTTGAAAACAAAATCCTATTTGAGGATGAAACTTGTATATTGAGTGTAAAATTTGTATAAATCTTTAAGGGTATAACATCAGTATATAATGTAACATTATTATATTTTTTCTTGTTATTTGTTCAGCGATTGATATGAACAATAAGATGGGGCCTTATTGTAGGCATTTGTTTAAAACCATATTTTCTTTATTACTTGATTTAAAGAAATTTTTCTTTAACTTCGTGTCTAATTGACGGACAGTCATTATTGATCAGTCAATAAATTGAATTTAATTTTAAAGAATATTAGAACGACTAGTGTTTTGTATCAGAAAAGGGGAGTGCGTTAGGAGGACCAGTGGGTGGTTTTCTTTGAGTTTGCTTAAACTTAACGCCCGAGATATTTTTATTTTATTTTAGAGTCTCTTGTTCGAGTTCCTTTGAGCTTTGTTTCATCGTAATTTTATACACCACTGGCATCTTCGTACCGCATTCTTTAATATCGACGTATCCTGATCCCTGGTTGATCCTAGTTGGTAGGTTTTTCAGAGGTTATTTGAGCCGGGAACTTCTAGAATCTACGATCCAGCCTTCCATCGGATTGCAACAGGTAAGACCACGTGTATTACGGGTACAGTACCATCCCGGCATTTGCCCGAAGACGAAGTGGGAAACCACGGAAAACCACTTCGAGGATGGCTGAGGGGGAATCGAACCCCTCTACTCATTTGGGCCACCCGAGGCTGAGTAGACCCCGTTCCAGTCCTCGTACCACTTTTCAAATTTCGTGGCAGAGCCGGGAATCGAAACCAGGACCTCCGGGGCGGCAGCTAACCAGGCTGACCACTACGCTACGGAGGCGACCTCGAACATAAAATACATATAATAATTATCGTCGAACATAAACCGTCGTATGCAACTCGTCTATAATGGTAATTAAGACACTCGTATGGAAATTATAAAACTCGCATACACTCGTTTTATAAACATACTCGTGTCTTAATTATTGCCATTATAGGCTCGTTGCATAATGCACTATTATGTTCGACCATGCCGAAATATAAATATGATATGCTAGAAAACTGCATCTTAAAGAGGCTCATTATAGTTCAAGTTTCATTATGACAGAGGTTCTCCAAAAATCAGAGCTCAAGATTTTCATTACGACACAGCTGTTTGACCAATTAGGTAAGGATCGCATCGCACATGCACTGACTTCCAAGGCCTCCTATTTTAAATTTCACTGCCTGGGAAATGTCATAGTGGCGTATTCGAGGAGGCCATGGAAGAATACAAGCGTCCAATGCGCAATATTCAGTAAACGAAACTCGACAGTTATTTATGAATATTTAATTTCCTGCTGAATTAACTCGGGTAGGATTATTTTTGTGCAAACAAAATAACGTGTGTTGGCATGCTTGTGGAATTGATTATCAAATCTTTATCATCTATTCGAGGCCAAGCTAAATCATCTAGGAAGTGGTTTCCCGTGGCATCCCACTTCTCACTTTCTATCCTTCTGGTGTATTCTGCTCCAGATGTAGTGTAAGCAACCGTGGCTGAAAGCGTAACGCCTTGGACTGCGGATTGAAGGATTCGGGGTACGATACTTAGTAGAGGGGGAAGATTTATAATTTGTTTTCGGTACGTTTTATCGTCTGTGTCGACAACTTTACCAATGTCTTACGACAGAAATGATACAAGAGGTCACCGTTAATTATTGAGGATGGGGCACTAGTAATATATCGAGCAGATGCATTTTCAGGTTGGATTCCATGAACGGTACGTTGTTTCCGAATTCGGTATTACACGAAACATCTTAATATGTACACGTCAAATAGAGTTTTCTTCTTGCTAGAATTTAATGACAAAATATGTATTTTTTAGTCGGTTTACCCTCCAGGATTAGCTTTTCCCTCGGACTCACTGAGGGATCGCACCTTTACCGCCTCCAGGGCAGAGTCCTGGAGCTTGAAACATAGGACGGGAATACTACTGGGGAGGTGGGACGAACACCTCGACCAGGCCGCCTCACCTGCAAAGCGAACAGGGGCCTTACGAGGGATGGGGAGATTGGGAGGGATAGACAAGGAGGAGGGAAGGAGGCGGCCGTGGCCTTACGTTAGGTAGTATCCCGGCATTTGCCTGGAGACGAAGTGGGAAACCACGGAAAACCACTTCGAGGATGACTGAAGGGGAAATCGAACCCTCTATGCTCAATTGGATCACCCGTGGCTGAGTAGACCCCGAACAAAATATTTTTGATTTCTTTTCTTTTTAGTCGTTTACCCTCCAGGTTGGTGGAACCCACGGACTCAGCGAGGGAACTCACCACTACCGCCTCTACGGGCAGTGTCCTGGAGCTTGGAACAACTGGTCGGGGTGGATACAACTGGGGACGTGTGATCAGCACTTCGCCCAGGCGGCCCCACCTGCAAAGCGAACAGGGGCCTCATGAGGGATGGGAAGGGAGGGGAAGATTGGGATGGATAGGCTAAGAAGAGGGAAGGAGGCGGCCGTGGCCTTACAGTTGGGACCATCCCGGCATTTGCCCGAAGACGAAGTGGGAAACCACGGAAAACCACTTCGAGGATGGCTGAGGGGGAATCGAACCCCCTCTACTCATTTGGACCACCCGAGGCTGAGTAGACCCCGTTTCAGTCCTCATACCACTTTTTCAAATTTCGTGGCAGAGCCGGGAATCGAAACCAGGACCTCCGGGGCGGCAGCTAACCATGCTGACCGCTACGCTACGGAGGCGACAAACAAAATAATACCACGGAAAATTTTAAAGAATACGTATACCGGCGATCAGAATCTTGTTTCATTAGAGGGGCTAGAACATCGCGATCATTTAGCCCCGTGTACTTGTGTGTGTGTGTAGAATTCCTATGATAACCTGTCTATAGCTGTGTCTGTATAATGTATGTATTAGCAATTAAGGTGAGGATGGGGAAGGAGGCGGCCGGGGCCTTAAGTTAGAAACCGTCCCGGCAATAGCCTGGAGCAGAAGTGGGAAACCACAGAGAACCACTTCCAGGGTTCTGAGGTGGGAATCGAACCCACCTCTTCTCAGATTTGCTTCACGAAGCTGAGTGTATCCAATTTCAGCCCTCAGACCAGTATTGGATTTCTTGGCAGAACTGGGAATCGAACCTGGACCTCCAGAGCGACACGTCGATATGTTATGTTAATATCCATCACAGTTTTTTTTAATTTTCTGCCGTTACAGGTCACGTGGCAAAAGCTATCAATTCGGTCGTATTCTCTTTATAAATAAGGAAAATTCAACCCACCCTTCACAAAAATACATGTAATGGAATGAATGTGGAAATGTAGTTACATCCCAACTAAAATGGAGCGTGGGCTTTCATTAAAAAAAGTATGCCTACCACTGGATTCGATGCACTATTCTACCCATATTCCCCCGCCGTCTACGGCCGTGCTTTAACCGCATCGGCCACCAGAGCATGGTAGAAAGCGCGCGCTGCACTTGCAGTTGTTACTGTAGCCGTCCACCTCAAACGTTTAAATCCATCTCAAAGTCTTCAATCACGGTTTATGGTGTTGATTTAACTTTCTACTATTACAGATCACGTGGCGTAAGCTATTAATTCGATCGTATTACGTGTATGTGTGTTATTTCAAGCAGCAATAAGTCATATGTTAGTAGAATGGGGCATACTATTTGGCGGGGAAAAGTTTAAGGTCGGTTTTTCTTTGCTAGACCTATGACCCAATTACATTGCTGTCACACAGTCAGAGGGCAGAGCAATATCGACCATCGGGAGAAATGCAGTGTTAGTTGGGTTTCATAAAACTAAATAATAAGGGGCGGGTGGACCACACTGTATAGTTGAAGGATAGCTCGGTTCCAAGTTAATGAACGGCAGGGCATCAACTGATGTTGTCTGGGAAGCTGGTTGAGTATGAGCAGACAGTGACGTCTTCATAAAGCCGTTCCACGAAGCGGGTAAATTAATACCTGACCACCGTTCAGATAACCACAAGGAGTCCATCATCGACGCAATAGCCACAGAATTTGGGGTTTCCACAGTTTACTCCTTACTCTTGACGTCCTTTGAACCAGGAGAAGAGGGTTCCCGATACCACGAAATGTCGAACTTTCCCATCGCCGCAATCACACCAGCATTAGGAACTTCTCGTGTACGTGGGAGTGGAGATATTTCACTGTCAGGCGCTGGACCTGTGCACTTGATGTCTCCCATGCAGTGAAATGTGTTTCGCCCGTCCAATGTCCTTATGTTATAGTCAGCGTTGTCAAAGCAAAACTGCATGAACGCTCCAGCATTCGGGATTGGACGTTCTTCACGAAGCGCTGAAACTTCGTACCTGTGGACTTCCGCCACATTTACTGAAAATCCAAGACTGTTTAGAAGCTGAATTAATTGTTTCGAATATTGTTGGCCTGTTCCGACAGGCCGAGCGCTGTCACCTAGAAACGCGATCGGGTGCCTTTTCAACAGCGGTTATGCTTTGGGACCGTAACTCGGTAACCGTTTCTCGCATAGACATGGGTAATGCACCAATGTAAAGCTAAAAGTATGCTTTATAACTTTCATTCTAGGTCTTTAGTCAATATCTGCAGTTGTTTAAAAAATAATGACCTGCTAATGACAAATTAACCAAATTTTCGTGTAAAAATTGTGCTAAAAATGTTAAATTAGTCGGTTCTTTTCCTTCATCAATAGCAATAATTAGGCCTGATAAGTCCGTTATCCTACTGGTTCATTTTTATTAATTGCTAAAGCTCGCGAGAACTAATATTTGGATCAATATTTTGAACGCAGGAAGCAGAAATGCTGTTTTTGGCACTTAGGCCCCATTTAAGCCCTATTGAACCCTCCAAAAACTATGACGCGGACACCGCAGAGATGGGGACTTTTCGGGATTTGTTTCTAGGGTACTTGGGAACATCTATGCCAAATTTCAGCTTTACATTATTTATTTTGTGGTTGCCAGTGTTTTTTGCATATAATGCCGGGGCTAGAATGAGCCTGTGAAACGAGCGCAGAAACGAAGAACACGTACATTGCAACAGGAGGTGCACACACACACACCAGGAACAAGTATTGTATACTGTAGGCTGGGAACTGAGCAGGAGTGCGTTAACAGAACTCAAGGATATGGGAATTCAAATCCCACTCAAATAACTTTTTTCCTTCTTTTCACCGCCAATTGCCTGGAATGTGGCATTGTTGCACTCAGCACTTCCTGTCCTGTGTGCATCTCTTGTTGTAAAGTGCGCGTTCTTCGTGTCAGAGCTCGTTTTATGGGTTCATTCGGGGATCCCATAATTAATCAATAGTGACGCTCAAGATTTTTGCTGTCTTCTAGTCTGTAACCGCACATCTCGTTATATTACCTTAAAATAGGGAGAGAGGCCCATGTACATCATATTATGTAATTTTATCATTTTGGCAATCGTCAGGGTAATCGATTTATACGTGATTGAGTAATATCAAGTTAAATTGGCTCACAATTTAAAAAATCGAATAAACATGCCCAAGGCGGAACTCTAACCAGCAGCAATCGCATCGTACAGTCTCAAAACTTTACACTCTGGTTCTGAGCTACGGTACGTCAGCCAGCATCGTACATGGCCGATTGCTGTAACGTACTACGAAATTAGATATTAAAATATGCAAACTACTGTATAATTTAAAACTCAGCAATTTTTCTAGATTTATGCCGTGTCTTTTGTGGGGTTTCGCCTTGGAACACCAAGATGGCTCATCATCGGGCTCTTGGCGTCCATGTCCGGACCCCCACAGGAGTAGTGAACCGCGCACTACCTCCCTTTTATGAAGCGCACCTGAGCCTCTTTACTGCGAGAGCTAAAATCTCAAGCAGCCATAATCTCCCTATGAAGGCTTCCAAAACGATGGTATATTGGCTTTCACGGCCAGTGAATTGAAACTCAGCAATTTTTCTTGGTTTGTGCCGTGTTGTGTGTGGGGTCTTAGCTAGGAACACCAAGCTGGCTCGTCAGCGGGCTCTTGGTGTCCGTGCCCAGACCCCCACTATACAAGGCACAAACTTAGAAAGATTGCTGAGTTTCAATTCACTGGCCGTGAAAGCCAATATACCATCTTAAAATGTTCCCCACAGTCCTTGTAATATTACAATATGAAAACAGAACCAAATTCGTACTGAACTTATTTCCTTTCCTTTCCTTCGGGCAGAGTGGCGCAGTAAGTTTTATGGGCAACATCAAAACCCATGATTGGGATTTACATGCTGGCTCAGTCCAATGGCTTTTCAGGATGCATAAATACGGTAACTTAGTGTCGATAGGTTTATCGGTAACACACAGTCACGTCATCGGCACCCAAGTATATGGGACTAAGATTGAAATATCCCAACATGGCGTATTTAATGCATTTCTTATTACTTCACATTTTCTTTAATTTTCTAAATTTTACCGGTTTACAGCAAGTCAACCTTAAGGGTGGCAGCTAAGCATGCTAGGCATTACCCCACCATTCCCGGCTCTTCCAAGAAATTTTATTCTGGCCTGAGGGTTGGAACGGGGTCCACTCAGCCTCGCAATAGAATATACTTTCAGTCATTCTAGAAGTGTTGTTTCCATGGTCCGTCCGACCTCTACTACTGGCAAATGCCAGGCTGGTTCCTAACTTAAGACCACGGCCACCTCCTTCCGATTCCTAGCCTTAATGCAAAAGTTAACAGAAAGATCCTATACACACTCCCAAACACACGGGGATACATGAACACGAAACGCAAAGCTCCTAAATGAATCAACAACAATTGCAAATATATACACTACTACAGACACCACAATAATGTAGCTTATCAAATCAAGCACTCTCTCTCTTATATATATATATATATATATATATATATATATATTATTGTACCCTTCAATGGTTTCTAGGATGCCGACTCTAGCTTGGGGTAATGGTCTGTCCGGTGTGGCTCTAACTTAATTTAAACACCCTAGGGATATCGTCAAGAATCACAGGAGGCTTAACTTAAAATCAGTATGTCAGAGAACTCCTAATATAAAATAATTTATTCACAAAACATCATCTCTCACTTGCTCCCATCCATAGACAATAAAACAAAAAAATATACTCCCTTAAATTATTCTGAATCAAAATCAAATTGTAAAAGGTAAATTATGATCACACTGGCTGAAACCAAGAAAAGAAAATAATCTAATTCACTGCAGTCCACTGCTTCAAGTTCAAAATAAAACGTCAACAGACTTATTAAAACTATGGTCTGAATAACCCAGCCAATCTGTCAAAAAAAATGCGCACTCATGTTTATAATTGCAAAATTGGTTTTTGGGGTTCGGACATGCTTTCTCGTACAATCATCATTCTTCCTCACAAGAGTCAGATGATGAAGGCAATAGACTTATTCTAGGCCACAGGCATGTGTGCATGTTCTAGCTTATAAACAATTAACTCACTCAGATCTAAGACTCTGCTAATTACGGTAATCAAAAACAAGTCAAATACATGAAGCATCAAATAAACACACTTCGGTGGCCGATGCCCCGTTACTTTTAATAAGCAAACAACTATAATGAATGCACTCAAAATGATATCACAACACATGACGTCGCTTCCTGAAGCGGTACAAAAAAAGAAACAAACCCTGGGAAGCTAGACTACCTTCCCTCTCAAAAGAAAACAATACCATCCAACGTGGTTCCCCGACCTTGTGACAGACACTCTCACACCATAATAAACCAGCTGGGCGAGCAACGACCTTCGCTGCTCCCTTCAGAATTCAGACGGCTGACCACAATCTTTATACCTGCTTCCTATGACTGCCTTGGGCTTGAGCTGTACAGTTACCTTTCCGACGGAGCTATAGCGCACTCTCATCAGACAATGAATTCAATCATTTCACTTACCAATTATATCATCGTAGACTTGCGGGAATTTCGCCTCCGCTATTAATTCACTTACCATTTATATCATCGTAGACTCGCGGGGATTTCGCCTCCGCCTTAAATTCACTTACCATTTTATATCATCGTAGAACACGGGAATACGACATCCGCTATTAATTTCAGCTCAACCCAGGATCAACTCTCAACCTTTTCTGAATATTATATTATCATCCAGCCATTCCATCTTACCTTTCTTTACCTTGGTGTGGTCTTCAATACCTTACTTACCGTTCACCTAATTTCAGTGTCACTACTGCTCTTTGTCACAATGTAGAGTTATCTCCCCCATACTAGCTTTTACGTTAAAGTCGTGCGTAAGCACTATCAACCCAATTATTCCCTTAAGTGTGCATTCAGCAAAGTTACTGACACCCTCAAACAAAACACATTTAAACAAGATTTGATGCTCATATACGAATCTTACATTATAAAACACACAAAAAATCATAAATGACAAATATACACAAATTTACACAAAACATGCCTGCTGTGCCCAAAATATCTATTTTATCATAATTGCTTATGATCGAGATAAACTTATCCGATTCCCATGATGGGATGCGCCCTGGCAAACATGCCCCATGCAATATCTACTTATCTCGTATACATCATGATGGTGATGCTCTGGTCCTTGATATCAGTCTTCTGGATCAATTGGTTCATCTTGCAAGGAGGAGAATTTTACACACGGTTTCCACAGAAAAATTCACCAAAGCAAAGGTCCACTGTGAATTATTATTATTATTATTACAATGCACGGTTCTCGCGTGTGTAGCTCCTACTTCCTACAGCTATCATCAACCTACTCAATTCAGCTGATAGTTCATAGCTTCCTATACCACTGACTTTGCTACTAATAGCACGTGTGGCTATCTCTACCATATAACTGTTTCGAACTGTCACGGTATGCACACTCACGATACTGTTCCGATTCACACTCGCGAATACTTAGCGATATTCAAAATGTACCAAGATAGAACTGCTTATCCTTATAAAATTTTCTTAATCTCAGAACGTGGCGATCGTAGGCTCGCGTCTCTGCGATGCTCAAAGTAGAACTTGCAAAATTTCGGTTAATGTTCTACCACAACGGTCGTGGGCTTGCGCCTCAGCAGGGCCCCAAGAAGAACTTGTAAAAATCTTGTTAATATCACACCGCGACGATCGTGGGCTTGTGCCTCAGCAGCGCCCCAAATAGAAAATTATAAAATTTGTCAATATTTCAGACCGCAACGATCGTGGGCTTGCGCCTCAGCAGCGCCCCAAATAGAAACTTGTAAAATTTTGTTAATATCACACCACGACGATCGTGTGCTTGCGCCTCAGCAGCACCCCAAATAGCAACTGTATTCGCTGCGTCTCCAGCTATTATTTATATGATTTTTCGTAGAAGTACTTGGAGTGGGGAGCTTTTAGAATTTATTTCTATAATAACACTCGCATGAATATGCAAATTAGCTCCTTCGAACGTCCTCATTTTCAATGTCTCATGGCTTCTTTTAATCCAAAATCCGATCGCTGGATCCTAAGATAATGAGCTCCGTAATTCCCTTCATTGTTCCTTAATTTCGGCGGGATTTCGTCGCGTCTCGCGTCCCTCGCTGCTATTGGTAGTTTCAAATCCACCCCCTGATTTCGTTTTAATTCTGGCAAAAATCACAGAATGACCCAATTCAAATTTTGAAGATACTTCTGAGAGGCTGGGATTGTCCCCTATACGATGATGTAATTCCTGTTTCTGCATTTTAATTACTGCTCCAATTTCTTTCAAATGGGCGGGGTTTATCTAGTAAGTGATCGTTGAAATTTTCGTATTTACCCGCTTGGTTGAATGACCGTTTCGCGTTGTCTAAGCCCATGTGGTTACCAGATGTTGGCCTTCTCCTGCTCTCTCCATTGTCCGCGCTCGGTGAAAGTTATAGCAAAAGCACGTACGGGTCTTCCTTTGTTGTCCTCTGGTCTACAGGCTACGTATTTCTCACATCAGCTTTGAAACATGATTAAAATCTTGTTGAAATAAATATGTAGAATTTATGCAATCACAGATGCATAAAGGTTACATTATCCTTCTGCAAAGGAAAAAAATCGATATGGAACGTATGATTTTTTTTCTCAATCCCGATCCGCCTCACGGATGCTGTTAGGTTCCGCCGTCACTACTTATTCTGTTTACTTGGTTCGCCACTGCTGCTCGCGCGCAGGGATTCTCTTGCTACTATTCTTGTGTCCCCCTTCCACATTCTTGGTAGGATTAGTGTCTCGGCCGTCTGGTGCATGTAGCTATTGTCTGCGTGTCTCGCCAAGTACTCTCACTTCTCGGTCGCTCACTGTAAACACCAGATCTGTTTATGACTGTCTACTTCCTCGTTCCACGGTCATTTGGCTCATCTTTATCTGATTTCCATAATGTTGACACCCGCGGTATTCCATGGTTGATCAAACGGTTCCCTTTCATAATACACTTTGAGGTTTGAACAGTTTGCTACTGACGTGCTTCCGCCGTTTATGTCCTGTATCTTATATGCATTGTTTCCCAAATTGCTTATGATGCGGTAAGGTCCGATGTACGGGAAACACCATTTATGAAACACTTTGTTTGCAGGATCAGAGTTAGGTGGTCTCTTTAATAAAAGTAGCTCACCGGCGTTCAATTCTCTGTGAAAGGGTTTCCCTTTGAGCCTTCTCAATCTCCTGTCAGCTTGTTCTCTCATATACTTGACCGTTCGTTCGATTCTCAGCTGTGGTGCTGGCTGCGGATCCCTTGGGCAATCTAGTACTGTTGTCCAAGATCTCGGTGGTTGGTGGTTCAAATGTAACGTGTATGGAATTTGTCCAGTTGACTCATGACGTGTCATGTTAATGCAAATTTCAATGTTTTTCAACGTATCAGCCCAACGATGATGCTCTGTAGGTATGAACATGCGGATATGCTTAGAAACCTCTCGTAAAGCTCTCTCGCTAGGGTTGCTCTGTGGATTGCGCACGCTAGATAATACATGTTTGATGCCTAGCTCATTTAATCCACGCTTAAATTCTGCTGATGTGAAGTAACTCCCATGGTCGGAAAGTATAAATTCTGGCTTTCCCATCGTGGGTATAACACGATTCTTGATTCGGCTTAGGACCTGTTTCGATGTTGTCTTCTGTGTAGCACATATGACAACAAACTTGGAGAAGACGTCCACACACACAAAGATATGTCGCACTCCTCTACGTCCTTTCGGCAGTGGCCCCAGGCAATCTGTCGCAATGAGCTCTAATGGTTTCTGTGGTAAGAGTGGCTTTGAGTACTGTCTCATGAGGAAGTTGTTTGGTTTTGCACGCTGGCAAATATCGCATGTCTTCAGGACATCGCGTATTGTGATCCTCATCCGTGGCCAAGTGAAAGCTTCACCTATCGTTGCTTGTGTCTTGTCTAATCCTATGTGACCAAGTGTATAATGAGTATGCCACACTAATTTCCTCTGTAAGGATGCTGGTAACAATATCCGTAACTTAACATGATCCTCATCTATAAATTTATGGAGCATATTGTTGAAGTAAGAATAATTTCTCGCTTGAGATTCAATCTCTCGGTATGCTGGTATATCAGGTGTTAACTCTCTCTTGAGGAACTTAATCATCTGCATCATCCATGGCTCCTTTTCCTGTCCCTGCGGTAACCTCTTCAGTTCATGTAAGAAGTCTTGGTCTTCGTTTGTCAGCCCAATGTGTTGCACTAACATCTCATCCTTCGGCGCCTCCTCTTCTGGATTTCGGCTCAAAATATCCGGGATTACATTTAATTTTCCTGATACATGCTCAATGTGTAGGCCAAACTGCTGTGCTTAGATGGCCCATCTGTTGATGCGTTCACATACCATGGTGGTCTTAAATAAGAAAGTCAGCGCCTTGTGATCAGTGCGGATTGTTATGGGAAACCCATAAATTATTCGACGCCACTGCTGTAATGCGTGTATGATAGCCAGAAGCTCCAGCTCTGAGATGGTATAACTTTTCTCATGTTTTCTTAGCTTCCTGCTGATAAATGCTAAGTATGAACGGCCTGCTGTTCTCTCTGCGTCTTCTTGGAAAAGCATTGCTCCGATGCCCACTAAAGATGCATCTCCTTGAATTATGAATCTCTTTGAAAAATCTGGGTAACCCAGTTTTATGCTATTTGACAGCAATCCTTTCGTAGCTACAAATGATCTCTCACACTCTTCGTTCCAGAACCAAAGGTTATTCTTTTTTAGCATCTCTTGTAATGGTGCTACTACTTCAGTGTATCCTGGACAGTTTTCACGAAAGAAATTCGTTGCTCCCAAGAACATCCTTATGTGCTTGACTCTGGTTGGTCGAGGAAAATTTCTAATGGCTTCAATCTTCACTGGGTTGGGTCTGACTCTCGCGATGCTGTTGCGCCAATTCGCTTTCTGCTCCGGTTATCTCCACATCTGGATTCTCGCGAATTTCCATCGTCCTTCGCCAGCGATCCTTCTCCGTTTCTTGGCTGCGATGCAACTCGTTTAGGTACTGTTGGGATGCCTCGTGTCTGTTCTGCCATTCCCGTCAGCTGTCCTCCGTGTATCCTTGGTTCTCATCTCGTCCTCGGTTCCACGTTCTGTTTTCCCTTCAGTCATATCTGCGGTGATGATATGGACCTTCGCGACCACGCCCTTTCCAGTCATCTCTCCTGTACTGTCGCGGCTGCCAGTTCCTTTCGTTCCTTGGTTCATATCTCCTTTGCTCTTCTCTTGGCAAGTCTGACCTTCCATTGTTGTTTCCGATCTTATGGCTAATATTCGTATTGGTGCTCTGTTCCCTAGTGTTGACAAGCTCGGCCTGGTGTACAAGCACTGCGCTGTCACTTGCTCTGACATGCCTATTCTGAGTGTTTAATGAAGTTTCATCCAGTTAGCGTAAAACCTCCTCTGCTTGTAGTGCGCTCGAGACGTTTGCTGCAATTAAGAACTGCTGTACTGGTAATGGAAGCTGTTTACCAATTGTCATCATCAGTTCTGACTCCGGTGGCAAAATATCCATATCTTTCAACCTGAGTAGCTCAGCCGAAAAATACTCTGAGTAGCGCGTGGGCTGTGAAGCGTGATACTTCCTGCTATACAACTCCATTCTCAGACTATGTTGTATTGACATGCTCCAATAACGGCGTAGAAATGCCTGTTTGAAACTATCCATGTCTTCAAAACTGTAGCGAAAACTTCTGAACCAAGTCAAGACGCTATCCGCAAGTAATTTTTCTGTTACTCTGAGTATCTTAGTCTCAGGAATGTTACTGTCCGTAAGGTAGTGTTCTAAATCTTTTAAGAAAGCTTTTGGCGTTTGTGACCCGTCATTATTGAATTTGCGTGGGCGGTCCTCCTGCATTCTGATTATTTGTACATACTGGGTAGCTGGGTTATTATTATTATTATTGTCAGTCGGCTGTTGAGGTGTCGAGGCGTGCCCTCTAAACGTTTGGAATCCATCATTACTCTCGCTACCTGTAGTTGCGCGTCCCGGACTATGTCCATTCATTCCTTCTACCTGAGTCTGGCTTGTGTTAAAGTTATTAGCCGTCCCGCTTGTCCCCTTACTGCTATTGTGTGCTCTTAGTTCGAGAAGCATGTCTTGCTGTTGTAAAGATTGTATTTCCGTCTTAAGAATCTTCCGTTCTTGTCCCTCTATTTTTCCTAGCAACCGCAGTTCGACCTCCTTTATCTTTTCTGGTTCTCTTCCATTTGTTCTATGAGTTTCTTTCTATCCTCTTTCCCGTCAATTCCAATCTGTCGGCATGTCTTATTTATTTCTGCTCTTATTGCCTCATATCTATCTTCCTCTTCTCTTTCCATCCTTCTTATCGCTTTCCAGCTGGTCGAGCCTGCCTCCTATCAGTTCATTACTCTCGCGAATGCTCTCTTTAATTGCATCATTCTCATTTTCTTGAATACTCCACCGTTCCGCTGGTCAAAGCTGCCTTGTCTATTTCTGTTCTGATCTCTGTCACCTCATCTTCTAAGCTGTGTAATTGCTTTGTCGCAGACTTAACCTCATTGTCCACCCATTTTATCGTAGCCTGGATTGCTAACTGTTCTAACTTTATCTCTTCCGTATTGGCGTTACATATTTCTTCCAGTTGTATGAGTTTCGCTGCCGTCTTTTATTCACTGAATTCTATCGATTGTCTTAGGTTAATTTCCATCTGTCCTAACTGTGCGGTAGTCTCAAGTGTGATCTTAGCTATCTGCTCTGCTAATTTATCCGTCAATTCCTCTTTTAATGCTTCATTATTCAGCCTACCCTGTTCTGCAATCTGTTCCGTTAGCTGTGTATTGGTAATGGTACTTTGCTCCGCGAGTAATGCATTGTTTATCCTACTTTGCTCCGCTATCTGTTCTGAGATACGTGCATTGTTTATTGCGCTCTGTTCTGCTATCTGTTCTGAAATACGTGCATTTTTTATTGTACCCTGTTCTGCTGTCTGTTCTGTTAACTCTCCCTTTAACGCTTCAATTATCACTCGAATTTCTTCCACTGAAGCCATAGCACAAAATATAAACACTTATTTGAGAAAACTGGGGCATGCAGCCTCACGCTACCCACCTTCTGTAACTATAAAATGAGTCGCTTAATCCCAATCTACGTTATTCCCTTTAATTACTATTATTTGCTTGAAGAGCTGCCTACTTGATGTCTGCTTTCATGAATACATTTTCAGTTTACCCTTCTGCGTTAATTTTAATTTCCCAGTCCTGTCAATAAAGTACTGACATGACTTTTCACGGTTCACGCCGTCCTACAAAATACATTTGGAGTTTGATACTAATCAATCAATTATAAGGGCGCCACAAAAACACTGCTTCTACCTTAATATGCAAAATAAACTCAGCATTTTCGATTATTTATTTAAAAAAAACTCCTGGCTTTACTTTCCCCTGAATTACCGTTAATTTGTCCCCACGTTGGGCGCCATGATATGGGGCACACTACCTCTGTTTACACGTCCTCAAGGTTTGATACTGCAAGCTCAATGCTCACCCTCTTGGATAAAGACCGACAAGGGCCACCATGTTTTATCACAACCTCGACGCGGCATGTAATCTTCAGTAGGCTCCGGCTAGCTACTCTCTGACAATCTCCATCACTGTGATCCACTAATTAATAAAAGAAAACTGATATGGACTTGAATAACTACAGAGTTATCACCCAATCCATATGTACCCTTCAATGGTTTCTAGGATGCCGACTCTAGCTCGGGGTAATAGTCTGTCCGGTGTGGCTCTAACTTAATTTAAACACCCTAGGGATATCGTCAAGGATCACAGGAGGCTTAACTTAAAATCAGTATGTCAGAGAACTCCTAATATAAAATAATTTATTCACAAAACATCATCTCCCACTTGCTCCCATCCATAGACAATAAAACAACAAAATATACTTCCTTAAATTATTCTGAATCAAAATCAAATTGTAGAAGGTAAATTATGATCACACTGGCTGAAACCAAGAAAAGAAAATAATCTAATTCACTGCAGTCCACTGCTTCAAGTTCAAAATAAAACGTCAACAGACTTAATTCATCAAAACTGTGGTCTGAATAACCCAGCCATTCTGTCAAAAAAATGCGCACTCATGTTTATAATTGCAAAATTGGTTTTTGGGGTTCGGACATGCTTTCTCTTACAATCATCATTCTTCCTCACAAGAGTCAGATGATGAAGGCAATAGACTTATTCTAGGCCACAGGCATGTGTGCATGTTCTAGCTTATAAACAATTACCTCACTCAGATCTAAGACTCTGCTAATTACGGTAATCAAAAACAAGTCAAATACATGAAGCATCAAATAAACACACTTCGGTGGCTCAGACTATGTTGTATTGACATGCTCCAATAACGGCGTAGAAATGCCTGTTTGAAACTATCCATGTCTTCAAAACTGTAGCGAAAACTTCTGAACCAAGTCAAGACGCTATCCGCAAGTAATTTTTCTGTTACTCTGAGTATCTTAGTCTCAGGAATGTTACTGTCCGTAAGGTAGTGTTCTAAATCTTTTAAGAAAGCTTTTGGCGTTTGTGACCCGTCATTATTGAATTTGCGTGGGCGGTCCTCCTGCATTCTGATTATTTGTACATACTGGGTAGCTGGGTTATTATTATTATTATTATTGTCAGTCGGCTGTTGAGGTTTCGAGGCGTGTCCTCTAAACGTTTGGAATCCATCATTACTCTCGCTACCTGTAGTTGCACGTCCCGGACTATGTCCATTCATTCCTTCTTCCTGAGTCTGGCTTGTGTTAAAGTTATTAGCCGTCCCGCTTGTCCCCTTACTGCTATTGTGTGCTCTTAGTTCGAGAAGCATGTCTTGCTGTTGTAAAGATTGTATTTCCGTCTTAAGAATCTTCCGTTCTTGTCCCTCTATTTTTCCTAGCAACTGCAGTTCGACCTCCTTTACTTTTCTGGTTCTCTTCCATTTGTTCTATGAGTTTCTTTCTATCCTCTTTCCCGTCAATTCCAATCTGTCGGCATGCCTTATTTATTTCTGCTCTTATTGCCTCATATCTATCTTCCTCTTCTCTTTCCATCCTTCTTATCGCTTTCCAGCTGGTCGAGCCTGCCTCCTATCAGTTCATTACTCTCGCGAATGCTCTCTTTAATTGCATCATTCTCATTTTCTTGAATACTCCACCGTTCCGCTGGTCAAAGCTGCCTTGTCTATTTCTGTTCTGATCTCTGTCACCTCATCTTCTAAGCTGTGTAATTGCTTTGTCGCAGACTTAACCTCATTGTCCACCCATTTTATCGTAGCCTGGATTGCTAACTGTTCTAACTTTATCTCTTCCGTATTGGCGTTACATATTTCTTCCAGTTGTATGAGTTTCGCTGCCGTCTTTTCTTCACTGAATGCTATCGATTGTCTTAGGTTAATTTCCATCTGTCCTAACTGTGCGGTAGTCTCAAGTGTGATCTTAGCTATCTGCTCTGCTAATTTATCCGTCAATTCCTCTTTTAATGCTTCATTATTCAACCTACCCTGTTCTGCAATCTGTTCCGTTAGCTGTGTATTGGTAATGGTACTTTGCTCCGCGAGTAATGCATTGTTTATCCTACTGTGCTCCGCTATCTGTTCTGAGATACGTGCATTTTTTATTGCGCTCTGTTCTGCTATCTGTTCTGAAATACGTGCATTGTTTATTGTACCCTGTTCTGCTGTCTGTTCTGTTAACTCTCCCTTTAACGCTTCAATTATCACTCGAATTTCTTCCACTGAAGCCATAGCACAAAATATAAACACTTATTTGAGAAAACTGGGGCATGCAGCCTCACGCTACCCACCTTCTGTAACTAAAAAATGAGTCGCTTAATCCCAATCTACGTTATTCCCTTTAATTACTATTATTTGCTTGAAGAGCTGCCTACTTGATGTCTGCTTTCATGAATACATTTTCAGTTTACCCTTCTGCGTTAATTTTAATTTCCCAGTCCTGTCAATAAAGTACTGACATGACTTTTCACGGTTCACGCCGTCCTACAAAATACATTTGGAGTTTGTTACTAATCAATCAATTATAAGGGCGACAAGAAAACACTGCTTCTACCTTAATATACAAAATAAACTCAGCATTTTCGATTATTTATTTAAAAAAAACTCCTGGCTTTACTTTCCCCTGAATAACCGTTAATTTGTCCCCACGTTGGGCGCCATGATATGGGGCACACTACCTCTGTTTACACGTCCTCAAGGTTTGATACTGCAAGCTCAATGCTCACCCTCTTGGATAAAGACCGACAAGGGCCACCATGTTTTATCACAACCTCGACGCGGCATGTAATCTTCAGTAGGCTCCGGCTAGCTACTCTCTGACAATCTCCATCACTGTGATCCACTAATTAATAAAAGAAAACTGATATGGACTTGAATAACTACAGAGTTATCACCCAATCCATATGTACCCTTCAATGGTTTCTAGGATGCCGACTCTAGCTCGGGGTAATGGTCTGTCCGGTGTGGCTCTAACTTAATTTAAACACCCTAGGGATATCGTCAAGGATCACAGGAGGCTTAACTTAAAATCAGTATGTCAGAGAACTCCTAATATAAAATAATTTATTCACAAAACATCATCTCCCACTTGCTCCCATCCATAGACAATAAAACAACAAAATATACTTCCTTAAATTATTCTGAATCAAAATCAAATTGTAGAAGGTAAATTATGATCACACTGGCTGAAACCAAGAAAAGAAAATAATCTAATTCACTGCAGTCCACTGCTTCAAGTTCAAAATAAAACGTCAACAGACTTAATTCATCAAAACTGTGGTCTGAATAACCCAGCCATTCTGTCAAAAAAATGCGCACTCATGTTTATAATTGCAAAATTGGTTTTTGGGGTTCGGACATGCTTTCTCTTACAATCATCATTCTTCCTCACAAGAGTCAGATGATGAAGGCAATAGACTTATTCTAGGCCACAGGCATGTGTGCATGTTCTAGCTTATAAACAATTACCTCACTCAGATCTAAGACTCTGCTAATTACGGTAATCAAAAACAAGTCAAATACATGAAGCATCAAATAAACACACTTCGGTGGCTGATGCCCCGTTACTTTTAATAAGCAAACAACTATAATGAATGAACTCAAAATGATATCACAACACATGACGTCGCTTCCTGAAGCGGTACAAAAAAAAGAAACAACCCCTGGGAAGCTAGACTACCTTCCCTCTCAAAAGAAAACAATACCATCCAACGTGGTTCCCCGACCTTGTGACAGACACTCTCACACCATAATAAACCAGCTGGGCGAGCAACGACCTTCGCTGCTCCCTTCAGAATTCAGACGGCTGACCACAATCTTTATACCTGCTTCCTATGACTGCCTTGGGCTTGAGCTGTACAGTTACCTTTCCGACGGAGCTATAGCGCACTTTCATCAGACAATGAATTCAATCATTCCACTTACCAATTATATCATCGTAGACTTGCGGGAATTTCGCCTCCGCTATTAATTCACTTACCATTTATATCATCGTAGACTCGCGGGAATTTCGCCTCCGCCTTAAATTCACTTACCATTTTATATCATCGTAGAACACGGGAATACGACATCCGCTATTAATTTCAGCTCAACCCAGGATCAACTCTCAACCTTTTCTGAATATTATATTATCATCCAGCCATTCCATCTTACCTTTCTTTACCTTGGTGTGGTCTTCAATACCTTACTTACCGTTCACCTAATTTCAGTGTCACTACTGCTCTTTGTCACAATGTCAAGCTATCTCCCCCATACTAGCTTTTACGTTAATGTCGTGCGTAAGCACTATCAACCCAATTATTCCCTTAAGTGTGCATTCAGCAAAGTTACTGACACCCTCAAACAAAACACATTTAAACAAGATTTGATGTTCATATACGAATCTTACAATATAAAACACACAAAAAATCATAAATGACAAATATACACAAATTAACACAAAACATGCCTGCTGTGCCCAAAATATCTATTTTATCATAATTGCTTATGATCGAGATAAACTTATTCGATTCCCATGATGGGATGCACCCTGGCAAACATGCCCCATGCAATATCTACTTATCTCGTATACATCATGATGGTAATGCTCTGGTCCTTGATATCAGTCTTCTGGATCAATTGGTTCATCTAGCAATGAGGAGAATTTTACACACGGTTTCCAAAAAAAATTCACCAAAGCAAAGGTCCACTGTGAATTATTATTATTATTATTACAATGCACGGTTCTCGCGTGTGTAGCTCCTACTTCCTACAGCTATCAGCAACCTACTCAATTCAGCTGATAGTTCATAGCTTCCTATATCACTGACTTTGCTACTAATTGCACGTGTGGCTATCTCTACCATATAACTGTTTCGTACTGTCACGGTATGCACACTCACGATACTGTTCCGATTCGCACTCGCGAATACTTAGCGATATTCAAAATGTCCCAAGATAGAACTGCTTATCCTTATAAAATTTTCTTAATCTCAGAACGCGGCGGTCGTAGGCTCGCGTCTCTGCGATGCTCAAAGTAGATCTTGTAAAATTTCTGTTAATGTTCTACCGCAACGGTCGTGGGCTTGCGCCTCTGCAGCGCCCCAAGAAGAACTTGTAAAAATCTTGTTAATATCACACCGCGACGATCGTGGGCTTGCGCCTCAGCAGGGCCCCAAATAGAAAATTATAAAATTTGTCAATATTTCAGACCGTAACGATCGTGGGCTTGCACCTCAGCAGCGCCCCAAAGAGAAACTTGTAAAATTTTGTTAATATCACACCACGACGATCGTGGGCTTGCGCCTCAGCAGCACCCCAAATAGCAACTGTATTCGCAGCGTCTCCAGCTATTATTTATATGATTTGTCTTAGAAGTACTTGGAGTGGAGAACTTTTAGAATTTATTTCTATAATAACACTCGCATGAATATGCAAATTAGCTCCTTCGAACGTCCTCATTTTCAATGTCTCATGGCTTCTTTTAATCCAAAATCCGATCGCTGGATCCTTAGATAATGAGCTCCGTAATTCCCTTCATTGTTCCTTAATTTCAGCGGGATTTGGTCGCGTCTCGCGTCCCTCGCTGCTATTGGTAGTTTCAAATCCACCCTCTGATTTCGTTTTAATTCTGGCAAAATCACAGAATGACCCAATTCAAATTTTGAAGATACTTCTGAGAGGCTGGGATTGTCCCCTGTACGATGGTGTAATTCCTGTTTCTGCATTTTAATTACTGCCCCAGTTTCTTTCAAATGGGCGGGGTTTATCTAGTAAGTGATCGTTGAAATTTTCGTATTTACCCGCTTGGTTGAATGACCGTTTCGCGTTGTCTAAGCCCATGTGGTTACCAGATGTTGGCCTTCTCCTGCTCTCTCCATTGTCCGCGCTCGGTGAAAGTTATAGCAAAAGCACGTTCGGGTCTTCCTTTGTTGTCCTCTGGTCTACAGGCAACGTCTTTGTCACATCAGCTTTGAAACATGAATAAAATCTTGTTGAAATAAATATGTAGAATTTATGCAATCACAGATGCATAAAGGTTACTATATATACATATATATATATATATATATACATACACACCCAAGTACACCGGGGTGAGGGGGTTACGATGTCCAAGGCCCTAAATCAAACAATTATGGAACGAATGAAGAAGAGTGTCACCCGATAGAAAAGCAAACTGTAGACGAGACTTTGCTAACTCCGCAGTAGGCCTACATGAAATATATATTTTCTGAAGAGATTCCCCAGTGCAAAAGACGAGTCCATCTCACCAGTTCTGCTGAGTCAACTAGGCCTGGCCGGCCTATTTAAATTATATTGGCTATGCATTTCGAGACAGCAAACACTACCATCTAGTGGTAAAATCGTGAAATCCTGTGTTGGAATTTTGTTTGTGAAATATAATATTTATAAAATCACATGTGTTTAGGTGATTCATTTATAAGGAAGTGGTAGTAATGAAGCATATTAATAGACTTGAAAATGAAAATCCACAGCCTGCTTCAAGTCGGCCGCCCGGGTCAGGGAATGGAATGAATGAAGCCCCCATCTAGCGGCGTGGATATGAACTGTGCCGGCTGCCGAAGCCTGTCGCACTCGCCTGGGGCAATGATTAAATAAATGACAGATGAAATGAAATGATAGTGGAAAGTGTTGCTGGAATGAAATTTGTGACAGGGAAAACCAGAGTACCCGGAGAAAAACATATCTCGACACACTGTATGATAAAACTTTTACGGGTAATGCTATGAAAAAGAGCATAATAATTGCCGGAGATTTAAACCTCCCCAAAGTAGACTGGTCTGGTGAGTCAACTAGCTGTGGTCAAGCTCAGAGCGCTGCAAACAAATTCTTAAGGGAGGGGGGATTTTCCCAAGTAGTTGACTTCCCAACTAGAGGCAATACTACCTTAGATGTTTATCTCGTAAGGCTTGTAGAGCTGTATATTAACTGTCTGAAAGTACCAGGAATTAGTGACCATTCTGGAGTGGAATTAAATATTAGATACGGTGATATTAGGGCCTCCGTGGCTTAGGCGGCAGCACGCCGGCCTCTCATCGCTGAGTCCGTGGTTCAAATCCCAGTCACTCCATGTGAGATCTGTGTTGGACAAAACGGAGGCAGACAGGTTTTTTCATACGGTGACATTACAAAATTAGACTCTGATGTAGCAAATAAGATCATATTCCAGTATCGCAGGGCGGATCAGGGCAAATTTCATGGGTATTTGATTGAGCTATTTGTAGGATGGGCATCGGAAGGAAATCACATTAATATCCTGTGGACTAACTTTTTGAAAATTTTAAATAGCGCTATTAATAAATTTGTTCCATTTAAATTACTGAAACAAAACCCAGATCCCGAGTATAACACACGGGAAATCAGGAGTCTTAAACGGAAAATTAGGAAATTATACAATAAAAGACATGATAGTGACAAGTATATGTTGAAATTTAAGTCCTTATCGAGAGAGCTCGTCTTAAAAAAGAGGGCTGCTCATGACAATTATATGCAAGGTTTACTTGGTTCGGGAGGCGATGGGTGGAAAAAAAATTACAGTTATGTTAGGAGAAGAAAGGGAAATTCAAATAATTTTGTCGATGATAATGTCCGGTGACGGTAAATTAATTACTGAGAAGCAAGCCATTGCTAATGAATTAAATGTCTTTTATGGTAGTGTGTTCAATAAATCCAATAGCTGTGTGTTGGACCTTAACGGTGAATTAGTGGCTCCACTTCTGCAAATAAACCAGTCAGCAATTGTAAAGCTAATACAAAAATTACATTACAATATATCGAAGGTTCCTGATAATATTGTTAGTGAAGTACTTAAACTAGGAGGTAGGGCCGTGGCACGATACTTAGAGGTGATGTTTAATGTGTCCATAAGCAATAGGCAAATCCCGGATGACTGGAAAAGAGCTACGGTAGTCCCAATATTTAAGGGAGGGAGCAGACTTGAATTGGGCATCTACAGGCTGGTTAGTCTTACGTCCATCGTTTGTAAACAGATGGGGCATCTCATTTGCGACTACTTGAGGGAACAGTGGGAAACATTATCATGGTTTAATGATAGGCAACATGGATTTCGGAAAGGTTACTCATCCGAAAGTCAGATGCAATCACTTTTTCAAGATATTAGCGAATCGTTAGACGATGGAGTTTCAGTCGACGCCGTAGTTATAGATTTTGCGAAGGCATTTGATATCGTGCCCCATGACATGCTACTCCATAAATTAGCTTCGACGAAGATTGATAGAAGAGTAATTTTATGGATCCAAGAATTTTTGACGGGTCGTTCCCAGAAAGTGAAAGTTGAAGGCCGATTCTCGGATGAAATTACCGTAATGTCGGGTATCCCTCAGGGCAACGTAATCGGAACTTTGTTATTTTTGGCGTTTATAAATGACTTACCAAATGGGATTCGCAGTGAATGTCGATTGTTTGCGGATGATTGTGTAATATATCGAAAGATACATGACTCACAAGACAATGCAGTATTTCAAAATGACCTGAACCTGGTCTATAAGTGGGCGATTGAAAATAAAATGAAAATAAACACAAGAAAATGTAGTCTAATAAAAATAGGGAAAGTGCAATGGCAAGATTTTCAATATAACATTGGCTCGGAAATACTTGTAGAAGACGATTCTTGCAAATATTTGGGCGTTCACGTAAGAAATGATATGAAATGGAGTAGTCATATAGGATGTGTAGTTTCTAAAGCTTACAAATCCCTGCACTTTGTAATGAGGGTATTAAAAGGAACTAGTACCTCTACTAAAGAATTAGGATATTTGTCACTTGTAAGACCTATTCTGGAATACGCCTCGGCGGTTTGGGATCCATATCAAGTAGGGCTCATAAATGAGTTGGAAATGGTACAAAGAAAGGCCGCTAGATTTGTGCTCAGTGACTTTAATCCCAGGAGCAGTGTGAGCCGTATGTTAAAGAAACTTGGGTGGGAATCACTTGAGGCTAGGAGGATGAAATCTAGACTCTGCGCTATGTACAACGCGTATACAAATCAACCAGCATGGGGCGAACTTAGCAAACATATGGAAAAGCCTACTTACATGGGTAGGAGCGATCATCCTTTCAAAGTTAAGGGACGACCACAGTGAACAAATATGGTAAATATTCTTTTGTAAACCGTGCCATTGATAATTGGAACTCTCTACCTGCCGCAGTCTTAGAGCCTTTTCCCAAACATATAGGTGTGTTTAAGAAAAGACTGAATATTTTTGTAAATACTCCAGTTTAATTGTTAGTGAATTGTTATGTACAATTATTTATTTGTTATGTATATCTAATTTGCCACCGGGGGACACACCCCCAATTGCAAATAAACGAATGAATGAATGAATATCTGCCTCCGCTTTGTCCAGCACAAATCTCACATTGAGTGACCGGGATTTGAACCACGGACCCAGCGGTGAGAGGCCGGCGTGCTGCCGCCTAAACCACGGAGGCTGCATTAATTAGACAAGGTATCGCAGATTTAACCCTAGTAGACCACTAGTATCAACACACAAAAAAACTAAAAATGTATTAAATTCAAATTTCATCGAAAGTGTTATTAACTGATTTACACAACCCATGCCAGATGAAATTTTAAGAACTGAATTTATGTCACATATATGTAGTGTTAATAGAATGTTATTGATTTTACGTCCCTTTTAACAAATGCGGCTATTACAGACGCCGTGGTACCGGAAGTTTGCCCAGAAGGGGATCTTTAAGGAGCCAGTAAATCTACTGACACGGCTCCCTCTCATTTGCGCACCCTCAAATGCCAACTGGCTGGGCCAGGATTCAATCCTGCAACCTTGGGCCCAGCAAGCGAGAACACAAATATGTAGTAAATTAGTTTCTATGTTATTTTTTGTGAAACCCTTTCCCTTAATTTATCAGGTTTACCATCAATCCCTCAGCCTAATGTTGCGGATATAGCTGAGTCTCCCCAGTTTGAAAGTGTAACCATTGAAATAAGCGGCTTCGGTGGCGTAGTTGGTAGCATGCTGAACTGCTGTTCCCAAGATCGCATGTTCAAACCCGGCCGAAGTCTTCGGATATTTTAAGAGCGTTAAAATCCTTCAGTATGCCTTCCTTCGGAGGGAAAGTAAAGCTGGCGGTCCCATGTAATAGATTTATGGTATGTAAAAGATCCTTCCACTTACTGAACTTGTGTGAAGCTAAATTTCTAGGTTAGATTTCGTTGTAACGCTGTATCAAAGTTCCAACGTTCACAAATAGTTGTCAGTGACATCTTGTAGTGAAAGTTGGAACTACTTGAAATAGAACGGAACTTGTAGCTCACCCTATGAGTGTCCGCTTGAAGCAGCTACAGCCCCTGGCGAACCGAACATGTCCTCGGACACTCCCGGCACTAAGAGCCATACGCTAAATAAATAAAATAACCATTGAAATACATAGTATGAAATTGAAGATGGTAGATGCAAAACCGCACAAGTCCAGTTTGGTCCATAAATGAGTTGAGACCGGAATAGAGTTCTTTAGACAGCAACGCATTATGTGCAGTGTAAAACAGCATAAGTTTCCATGAGGAAGTCCTTATAATTGTAGGAAGGAAATTAAGGCATTTGCAAAACAGCACCTCCAAAAGTGCCAAAAGCAAGAGACATAATGAAGTATATAGACAGTATCCCTAGTGAGGTTAAGTTATCGTATCGTATTAAGAGCTGGTAAAGAAGAACGAATACCTTACTAGTGAAAATACAGAGAGTGGCTGTGAACTTTGGGACACTGCCAGTGATTAGAAATTAATAAATAACAATATTTTTTATGTATTTTGCTCAGAATCTTTCTATTGTTATTTCTTAATAAATATAGAGTTGCAAAATGACATATGTCCATGTGCTTTATATATTGTTTTAGAAGTAACACAACCTTTATGGGAGTCATTTCTAGCACTGGGAAAAAGTCACAAGTCTGTATAGGCTTATATTTAATAATTAAATTACTAAAAATAACTATGTTCTCAAAACTGTGTTTGGTTGACGTGAGCTGTTTTGAATATGTCTTCTTCAATTATTAATTTTTGTTATATTTACAGAACCATGCAAATCTCATTCTTAGGGAAATCAAGCTCATAGGAACGTTAAGAATCATGCAAGGCTGATATTAGTCAGCAAAGACCATGAAGTAAGAATAACATTACGTATGTCTAGCTTGTCATGTTACCCATGTAACTATATTTGAGAACGATTACGTCACGGAACACAACACGCTAACAGCAATTCTAAAGGTCCCCATTGTTGACAAATTTGTTGTTATTGCCCCACATTCCAGTTCGTTCAACATCGTAATTTATGCTCGCACATGGTAAACAGTTCATTGTGCCTTTCTCCATAAAATAAACATAATCGTGTTCTGTTTTCTTTCAGTCATTTATGCATGGAATATAATATGTGCAGATAATGAGAGCTGAGCCAAATATATTTTCTTTGTGGAAAATTATATTTCACGGAGCAACTAGCCTTTATGATCAGCAGCTCACGGTCCTGACATGCTACAGCTTGTGTTGGAAGTATCTTGGTCTCGATATATGAACCATTTTATATTTATTTAAGTACTAACAATCCTTCCCGGCTTCGCCCGGGAACAGTTATCTCAGAGCTTGGGCCAGACAAAGATCTTATCTTAGCAGTGGATTTGAATCTCCCAAGTGTCGATTGGTCAGGTGGTAAAATGCTAGGGGGAAGGGAACAACAAATAGCGAACTCATTGATACAGGAGTGCGGACTTTCACAAGTAGTGGAAAGACCCACCATGGGCAGAAATATTCTAAATGTTTTCCTCATTAAGCCTGTGGACAATCTGATCAGTGTTGAAAATATTCCGGGTATTAGTGACCACCAGGCTGTCGAAATGTTATTCCATTCGGAACTGGAACGCAGCCAAGATATTAAAGAAATGTTTGTTTGGAAATACAATAAGGCGGACACTTTAGGTTTTCAAAATTATTTAAAATAATTTTTCCTCGATGGGCATCGACTGGCGTTAGCGTTGAAGATGTGTGGTTAAATTTCAAAAATATTATTCATACAGGCCAATCGCTATACGTTCCAAAATATAGAGTGAAGGGAAACCAGGATCCAGAATACTACAATTCACGTGTTAGAATTCTTAAGAGAAAAGCTAGAAAAATACACAACAGACTAAAATCAAATAGGAACTATTACAGACAATACCAACTAATTATCAAGGAATTGAACACAGAAAAACGTAAAGCACACGATTCTTATATGAAGACTATACTAAAACTGGGAAATACAAATAATTTTTATAATTATCTTAGGAGACGGAAAAAGAACAGAGATGGCATTAAGTCTCTGAGGGACTCAGAAGGAAATCTTGACACAGGACACCCACAAAAAGCTGAAGTGCTTAATGATTGGTATTGTAGCGTTTTTACTGCGAAAGCTAGCATGTCCGTTTCTTCAAAATTAAAGGAAAATACATTTAAAACATTCACTATTCATAACAGGGAGGTTAGAAAAAACCTGAAGAAAATCAAAAAATTCAAGTCAGTAGGACTCGATGAGGTGTCTGGCGACATTCTCAAGATAGGCGGAGAACAAATAATTCCCTTCCTTAGGGTATTGTTCACAGTCTCTCTGAACAATAGGTCTGTCCCGTCCGACTGGAAGAAAGCTATTGTAGTTCCAATTTATAAAGGAGGGGACAGAACCATGCCGGGTAACTATAGACCAGTGAGTCTGACAGCAGTAGTTTGTAAACAAATGGAACAAATAATTGCAGATTATATAAGGTAATTTTGGGAGAAAATAACTGGTTGTATGATAGACAACACGGATTCAGGAAAGGATATTCACGTGAATCACAGGTGGTGGGTTTTTGTCAAGATATAGCAGAAGTCATGGACACTGGAGACCAGGTGGACAGTGTAATCATTGACTTAGCTAAGGCTTTTGACATGGTTTCACATGACCTCCTGTTACATAAGCTTGCAAATTTGGGTCTTGATGAAAGAATGGTATTCTGGATCCGGGACTTTCTCCAAAACAGAACCCAAACAGTCAAAGTTGGGGGAGTATTTTCGAAAGAGACAAAAGTCACCTCTGGAATTCCACAAGGAAGTGTAGTTGGGCCAATGTTGTTTCTTCTATATATAAACGACCTGGCGTCAGACGTCAGACTATTCGCTGACGACTGTGTAATATATAGAAAAGTCAATAATCAAGTTGACACTGCAGTCCTCCAACAAGACTTGGAACGTATAGAATGCTGGGTTATCCGAAATAACATGATAAGTGCAGAAAAAAGTAAATGCCTGTCTTTTACTAACAGCAGAAAAGGGACAATAGCTGATTATAAATTAGGAAGGAAAATTATTCCCCGAGTGGAGTCATGCAACTATCTCGGGATTGCCATAAATAAAAGGTTACACTGGGGTGAGTACGTTGAGAGCGTTGCTAATAAGGCACAAAAGTAATTATACTTTGTTATGAGGAACATGAAGGGTAGCCGTATTCAGGCCAAAGAATTGGCTTACAAATGTCTTGTGAGACCAATTTTGGAATACGCCACGAGTGTGTGGGAGCCCTACCAATCAACTCTAACGAACAAATTGGAGATGGTGCAAAGGAAAGCTGCAAGATTCGAACTTGGCAAATTCTCCCAAACTGATAGTGTCTCTGACATGTTAAAGTCATTGGGTTGGGAATCTCTACACAGCAGAAGACATAAAAGAAGACTCCACGAGATGTACAAAGCATACACAGGGGAGCCGGCCTGGAATGAGTTGCGAAACAGAATGCATGATCCAGATTATATGGGTAGGAGAGATCACGAATACAAAATTAGGCCCATCATTCAAAAAACAAACTTAGGTAAGTATTCTTTTATAAACAGGGGTATTCAAACATGGAATGAGTTACCTGAAGAAGTCTTAGAACCTTTTCCTAACAGTTTAAAAGTTTTCAGGAAGAAATTAAATGTTGCATTCAGGGAACCCAGAGTCATTATGGAGAGAAATTGAGTTATAGGCAGCATGTAAATATCTTGTTACCACCATGTTTTGCCTAACTGTAACGGTACCTATTAATAAATAAATAAGTAATTGAATGGAGATTGTTGAAAGAAATTAAAACGTAAAAACACTTATAGTGGGCGATGTATTGAAGGTAGAGATATGCTCTCGTGGACTTTGTTGTAGAACTTTTCATGCTGAACAATTCTTACACTCATAGTATATAGATATTTTGAACGGTTTGCCCAGCGTAAGCTTAAAAAGCGCACGGGCGCCAGGTTTTCTTTCGACTTTTTCACTGAAATCGTTACTGCTTCCTTCCTTTGAGCATAAATAAATTATTTTCTACAGAAACCCTCCTCGAGATATCCTTTACAGAATGGTGAAACCCGTATCAAAATCCGTCCAGTGGTTCTCGAGAATACCCGTGACATCCAAGAATCGGGGACTTTGTTTTAGACTAAGTAGAGATTTATCCATTTATTTTTTCTAGAAAAAGATTCCCGAGAGCAGAGCTCTGTCGTGGGGAACAGCACCTAGTCCATTGCACAGACGAGGGACTCACTATACAAAGGCTAAATTATAATGCATTTAGAGTAAAGGATGCAACTATACAATTGAAGAGCCTTCGTGGCTTAGGTGGCAGCACGCTGGCCTCTCACCGCTGGGTCCATGGTTCAAATCCCCGTCACTCCATAAGAGATTTGTGGTGGACAAAGCAGAGGATGACAATTTTTTCTCCGGCTACTCCAGTTTTCTCCTGTCACAAATTTCATTCCAGCAACACTCTCCACTATCATTTCAAAAGGAAGGAAGGAAGATTGTAGTTTTACGTGACCGTTAATCTCGAGATAATAAGCCACGGGACCTCCTTTTAACGTGGAATCTGAACCACAGGACGTGGCATTTCACTTTGAAAATCTCACATGCATTGACCGGGAATCGAACCCGGTCCGCCGTACTATCATTTCAGTTAATCTGTCATTCATTTAATCATTGGGTGTGTGTTGAATTTTATCTGATAACATTTATTTCTGTAGTGACTACAGTAGTGTGTGTAACTGTACTTATGAGGGTCGGGAATTGGTGTAGGTGCCACGGGGCTTGAACTAGTGCTACAAGCTTCGGCAGCCGGCACAGTTCATATCCTCGCTGCTAGATGGGGCTACATTCATTCCATACCCTGACCCGGTCGGTCGACTGGAAGCAGGCTGTGGATTTTCATTTCAGATATGCAATTGAAGTGTATTCCAAGCGATGCCTTTGAAGCATTATAGTTTCACAATACATGAACAAGAAAAAAGTGTTAAAATTTAATAAGAGAAAATGAGGGTATAAGCAACCGAGCATTCTTTAAGATGCTTTGAAGATATAATACAATTAATAATCATAGACGTAAAACATATATTTGGAAGAATAAAATAAATGTTATTGGTTTTACGTCCCTTTTAACTACTGTGGCTTTTAGAGACGCCGGGGTGACCGAATTTTGCCCCGAAGGTGATCTTTAACTTGCCAGTAAAGTTATTGACGCGGCTCCCTTGCATTTGCGCACCCTCAAATGCCAGCTGACTGCGCTAGAATTCGTTCCTGCAACCTTGGGCAGAGTAGGCGAGAACGTTATCGCTGAGCCAAGCAGCCAATCATATTTGGAAGAATGTGGTATCGCCAGAGTATATGATACATTCAGAATCAGTAAATACAGTGGAACTTGGATAATTCGAACCTCAAGGGACCAGTAAAAAAATTCGAATTATCCAAAAATTCGAATTAAGAAAGTTCTTTGAAAAGTGTAGAGAAAATATATTGTATTACGTTAACATATTGATTTACGTTCAACAAAGCAGATTAACAGACAACGGTACTATAAAATGACTGTATCGTGAATAACCTCAAAAGTTTCAAATGATAAAATAAAACCAAAATGTACGATTCACCTATTTAACGACAGTAGACTAGTAATCAAGCAATCTAGTTAAGTCTTAGAAAATCTACTGTATTTCAAAAAAGTTTGAGGTTTTTACCTGTTTCCTACAATTAAGTCTCTCGGCCATCACAAAAGAATCTAACAAATTGAAGGAGAGGAAAACAGAATCACTTAAGTCATTTCTACTTTCAAAAAGAAAACGTCTAATTTCTGTGATTTGGTTTGTTGCTTGGTCTGCAATCGGAACAGTTTTTTCGGGAACTTCCTCCACGAGTTCATCGCCAGATGTGTCGTCACCATCTTGTTTATCGGAGTTCAGTACATCGGCGATGATTTGTGCGTCGGTCAGCTTACCACAAACTGGGACATTTTCGTCCGATTGGCATTTTACACGTAAAAACTTCGAATTATCCAAAATATAATTCGAATTAACCACGATTTTTTTAGCATTGATTGTATATAAAATGCTAGGGACCAAGATAAAAATTCGAATTAAAGAAGATTTCGAATTATAGAAGTTCGAATTAGCCACGTTCCACTGTAATACCTTTTCAACTTTTCACGAAATGGTCCAATATTAGAGATTCTTGCTAGGTCAAGTGGTACATGGTTGTATGCAGAGATGAGCGAGTCCTGCAGTCCATTGACTCCAAATTTAGTCGTTCTGTTGCTGTATACATGTAACTTATTTTCTTTGTCTTGTGCAGTGCATGTGAATTTCATTAACAAAAGAGAATGTAATGTTAGTGTTCATGAGACTGTGCAATATTTTATAAATAATTAAAGTGGAATTGAAAGATAAAAGCAGTTTCAGCGGCAATATATTAGTTTCGGTGTACATTAGATGTTGTTATTGTTTATTGTTAATTCGTTTTAGGGAGTTGGGATATCTTGGTCTTCAGCACCGTGTACTTGGGTGTGTGTTGAATTTTATCTGAAAGCATGTACTTCTGTAGTGACTACAGTAGTGTCTGTAACTACTTATGAAGGTCGGGAATTGGTGTAGGTGCTAAGGGGCTTGAACTAGGGCAGTATTGCGACATTTTCCCGGAGTGGAAGACACTGGAAAACCCCAGGGAAAAACTAAACTCATGATAGCAGCTATAAGCGTTTGGATTCAAACCTCTGATCTCCGGCCTTGCTGCAGCTTCCCATTGCGGTCATGGTGAGGGATTTAGTGGGCAAGGCGACGCCGCGGGGTTATAAAATAAGGTCCCCTCAGAATATTCCAATGGCAATATTAATGAAATGACTCAATGTGCTTCTTGAAAGTGAATGTGAAAGGATCTGGCCATCACAGATCTAATAACGAAATGCTTGTATGGGAAAACCCAAAATGTAAATGAATCATTCAAATCATTATGCGGTCACGGGCTCTTAAAAATGTCTATGTTGGACAAATAAAAAACTTCAACTAGGTGTTCCTGGTGCTATTATAACTTTTAATGATGGGGGCATTAGTAAACTGATGGTTTTGGAGAAGCTGACGTGAATGTGGGGTACATCACAGTCAGAGAAATGCAAGAACTGGACGTGGTCCGCGTACACAAAGCAGAGTTGGAAGCTCAATAAAATAATGACAAGAGCAGCTACGTACTGGAGAAGAAGGATATTATGAGATGGCAGGGACCAGGGAGAGGATTCAGAATACACAACAGGACAGTCTAAATTCGCCAGGGTCACAAAACTGCGAGTTCTTGTCGTGATTTACAATTGTTAAACTTCAAAGCTTAATATCTCACAATAACTTTTTTCACTTTATGTGATCCATTTTTTTCAAAACTTATAGATTTTTTTGTATACTGAGTGTAATTGATATGCATAAATTCCGTTACACTGGTGATAGAATACACTATTCTAAGCATCCTCGGCAAATAAAAATATGTCACCTAACTTTAAATTGAAAATTAAACATTAAAAAGTCAATGTTTGTAGGTTTTCAGAAACTCTTCAAGCAGAAGGTGAAAAGGCAGTCTGGGGGGAAACGAGGCGCGGCGCGGCCGGGCGACGTGGGGCGGGGAAGTGTTTGCGTTATCGGTGCATTGACCTTACCGGTTGTGCGGCGGGTGGTATCAGCTGTCATGAGGATAGCGGTACTCGTCTCGTAAAATCCCTACATAAGAATATTTGTATTGGCGTTGTTGTAGTAGTTCTTGTTGTTGAAATCGCACGCATGGCTTGGGACGTTAGGACCGGTATTATTGTGTAGTCTACTTTGTAAGTGTGGAAGTCATTGACTCATGTTGATGTAAAGGATAAAATAATTTCGATAATCAGCCCTGGTGTGTCGTTGGCTTCCGGCACGTTAATGAAATACAGTGGGACTAAATTCCGACACCCTGTCATCTGTTCGCAACTAGCATTTAAGACGGACGTAAAATACTTGATGTTGTTTTATTTGAGACCCTTGGCTATTTGGGTCATTTATCCCCATGTATTTGGGTGTGTGAAGAATTTGTCTCATAACCTGTGTTTTTGTGGTTTCTGTAGTATTGTGGGTATTTGTAATTGAGATGAGGATTGGGAAGAAGACGACCGTGGCTTTAAGTTAGGAACCATCCATGAATTTCCCTGGGGTAGATGTGGGAAACCATGGAAAACTACTTCCTAGATTTAATACTAGTACGGTACCACATGTACATAATAATAATCTCTCTCTCTCTCTCTCTCTCTCTATATATATATATATATATATATATATATATATATAATACGCTAAGGTGTATGTTTCACAAAACTCAAGCTCCTAAACCAGAGGGAGTTAGAAGTTGTGGTTTGTACCAAAATCTTCCAGATTGCCTCAATAGGACAGGAAAAATCTTGCATTTCTTGAAAAGTCAACGGAAATATTTTAGTTTTCAAGATCAAATATTTTCCTCGCGCTCATGAACCTGTGACTGTTTCCATTCAAACATGGTCGCATGGCTGAAACACAACTCATTAAAAATTCATTTATTTGATAACTGTACTCGCCCATGCATAAGGCCTCCGTGTATTTGAAGACGGACATTAACCAAGTCCTGACAATAAAATATAGTAACAGTATGAACGTATACGAATGTGCAACCGAAATGAAGGAAGGACTATTTTCTCCAGACAGCGAGTTATTGAGATAGTGAGTTGGTGCATCAACTCAGACAGCTATGTGCAGCAATAGCGCAGTGGATAATGTTAGTGCCGCCGGAAAGCAAGAGCCCATGATCGTTCCCACCTCTTGGGGATTTTTTTAAACCACAGATATATTGTTTTATCAAGGAATATTATTAACGTTTTACATTTTATAAGTGAGTTGTGCAGGAGTTTCAGTAATTACAGTATTTCTTCCATAAAACAGGCAATAAAACAGCGAAAGACATCCATTGTGATAGGCGCGCGCAGAGCAACATCGACAGCGCACAGTGCTACCATCTAACGGCTCTAATAGACAACTACTGGAACGAACTATATAACAGAATTCAACTTCTAAAACGCAAAGAAATACAGATGTTATGTCCTTCGCATACCGGTACTTATTGTAGCATAATAAAAGGAAGGGAGATGGATGCTGATCCGAAAGGGGCAGAAATATGATTGAAATATATGTATATTGACATTAACACATTTGATCGTCATTTTATGACAGCAGTTTGACTATCCTACAGATATTTTCAAAAGCAAATTACACGTGTAATTGAGCTTGATATTTTTAGTGGGAGGAATTTTCATTGATGAATCATTCGTTCTATTCACACATGCCTTAGGCTGGCTGTGTGGCTCAACGGTAACGTTCTCGCCGGCATTGCTCAAGGTTGCAGGATCGAATCCTGGCACAGCCAGTTGGCATTTGAGGGTGCGCAAATGGGAGGGGCCGTGTCAGTAGATTTACTGGCACGTAAACGATCCCCTTCAGGTACCCCGGCGTCTATAAAAGCCGCAGTAGTTAACAGGGGCGTAAAACCAATAAAAAATAAAATTAAACAGGACTTTTAAATACTTGACAGTCAGTAATTTCATACAGCTGTTAACAGATACCTTCATTAGAATCATTAATTGATAGAAAAAAAAACAGTCAATCTGCTTCTAATCCCAAAAGTGCATTCAGACAAATGAATGGCAAAAACTGTCTTCAAATGTCCCCGACAACAATTTTTCCTACACACATTTGAAACATCATTTTGGAGTTGTCTGCTCTTCACAGCCCACTGAGCACACCTGAATCTGACCAACTGTACTGAAGCATTCGGTGGTAAAGTTACCTTACTGGGTGGTGATTTTTGCCAAGTCCTTCCTGTTACAGTATAATGACAGGATCACGTTCTCTGACAGTTGCTAGCTGTTTGAAGCGGCATAGCTTCTGGAATAAATTCCATGTACTTAAACTCACCCAGAACTTGCGTGCTTTAAATTCTGAAAAAGAATTTTCAACATGGCTTTTAGAAATAGGAGAAGGAAAGACTGGAGCGGAAGTTACGGTACCATCTACATGCTATCCACAAATACAAGATCCAGTTGAACGGCTATATGGTGATTTTGATTTTAGTGCTGTCACCCCACAGGAGTTTAAAGGAAGAACTCTTCTTACGGTCGCCAATGAAGCGTCGCTTGAACTGAACAATCGAGTACTTCAGCGTTTACCTGGAGATGAGGTAGTCTATGAGAGTGTATTGTGAGTGAGCATGTACAAGGTCACTAGGCTTACCCAGAAGAATTTTTGAACAGTCTGACACCAACTGGCATGCCTCCACACAAACTTAGACTTAAGAATGATGCTATCATTATGTCATTAAGAAATATTCTACCCTCAAAAGGGGTCTGCAATGGGACGAGGCTAATAGATAACGAGTTACAACTTAATATAAGAGAGGCAACTGTTATAGATTCTGATAAGAGAGAAATCGTTATCATACCCATGATAACCCTTATCCCCTCTGATACGAACATGCCTTTCAATTTTAAAAGAAGGCAGTTCCCAATACGTTTGGCTTTCTCAATGACAATAAATAAATCTTATGGTCAGACTTTCGATAAAATCTGCCCTTGACAAAACCCATGGACAGCTTTATGTCGCTCTTTCACGGGTAAGATCGTTTAGCTCGCTATCGGTTGGGTCACCAAGCAAAAAAATAACCAACTGTGTTTTTAGAGAAATTTTTGAAAGATAAATTCAAAAATACCTTAACAAAATGCATTATCTTGAAGGAAATGTGATTTGGCTCCTTAGATGCAACTCTGTACACCTCATTCGAGAACTACTGTATGTGAAAGAAGTCCTGGTTGTATCCCAAATGTCCTCTGTGATGTTACATTCCACAGCCCAGTTGGATCCTTCCTTCCTGCACTGGTATCAACATCCTAAGTTTGTGAAGTTTTATTTCGTAAATAAATGTAATGTTACTAATAGCTCGGGCCGTTCGGTTCTTCGCGGGCTCTGCTAGTTATTATTATTATTATTAATATTATTATTATTATAATTATTATTATTCCCTGCTCGACCCGTCATCGGGCGAGTTAAGCCAGTTTTAATGTATGATTGGTGGACAAGAGAAACGAAACAAAAGGATACTCATTTCACAAAGAGAAAAATCAACATAAGTGTGATAAAGCAAACATTGGAGTTTTATAGAACTGTCCATCCTTTGCGTACCGGTGCAAGACGTGCAGTAGTGTGTTGGGAACATACGTTGCAATATTAACTGACTATCCAAGCGGTAATTCAGTTTGCGAAACTTGTGCAATAAACCGGAGAGGGTAGAACTCATATTGTACAACTCTGGGGCGTCGTGGGAGCCACCTCAAGACTGCTCGCTCCGCGCCTATAGAGCGTAATATGGATGGATGTACAGCTTATTACAGCATAACTCAGTGGCGACCCGTGAGCTATATATTAAGATGTTACGTTGGAAAGCACCAATCATAACTTACAGGATCAAGATATTTATTTATTTGACCTATCAGACACACATTCACTACTGATTTATTATCATGACCTGATAACACAAAGTCGTCGCGTAGAAGGTATGCTTATGTGAAGAACCCGAGCTCGTAAGACGTCCCTGTCCAGCTGTGATGTTATGCTTGTGTGTTCATATTTGTAAGGATGTGTTCGTATTTGTGAGACGTGTTTCCTTCTGCTAGAAAATGATTGTGTCAAAACCACCTGTAGAGAAATATGTTCCAGCTGTTCCCTAAATATATATTATAAATAAGAACCGTATATATCTTGCGTAACGTCCTTATTCTCACACTTCACCTAGCGCAAAGTCTTCCTTGTTGGTAGCAGAAATTTGATAGCTGACCCTCACTTTCCAGGTGGTCTTTGAATAACTATCTCATTTGCAACAAAGATTTTCTGTGTGAAATTGACCGATCAAGACTCACTGTACACATCTTCTGTATTGGAGGTCGAAGAAAGGGTGGATCCTTGCCCTCCTCATTCTTAAACTTTACCCAACTGATATCATCGCCATTGTTATCCATATAGGCTACTGTATTCATGTTCGTTATGAACTAAAATATATAGGCCTATGTATATAAAATATAATTAGTTGAGCCTACAAGTTTATACAAGCGCAAATTCAATTTTGCTTCTTATTCATTATTTTAGTACATAATGCATATACATAGAACGTGTTATTCGACTAAGCCATTATACAATTTTAAGAAATAGTCTAGTAATCAATGATATGCATGCCACACACAAGGTGGCACCTTTTAGTGGCATATGTGATTGCTCTTCCTGCTCTGCATGGATTTGATATCCTATTTCGAACTGTCTTGTAATAATATAATTTAATAATTGTAAATTTACAGGTTAAACCAATGAGTAGGAATTGTCAGGAAATTCATCAAATGCGTACAGTCTTTCTGGATTTTGTAAATTGTGTATATTTGTAACGATTTAATTATTAATAATAATAACAATAATGTGCATGCATACAAATTATAACTCTTTCGTTTCAGGGCCATGTTCTTCAGCACAATCAAAAAGCTGGAGTTATCATGATAAACCAAGATCTCGCTCTGCAGGGAGTTCGACGTCAACAGGCGGGCAACTACACGTGCATAGCTTCCAACGTAGAGGGCGATGGAGAAAGTAACATGGTGGAGCTCCGAGTCATGTGTGAGTATATAACACTCTGTTTGCTGAATAACACGGACATTCTGCTATCTATTTACCATTATTCCAGGAATTATAATTATAATAATAGTCATAGTAATAAACTGTAGCCTCTGGAGAGGTCACATGCAGGATTTTCTAATTGACGTCCATTTGCGACCTGCGCATCATGATAAGTGCGAAATGAATGGTGAAGACGTCACAAACACCCCAGTCCCTGATACAAAATAATGTGCATTTTTAACTGTTGTTGTTAATTCATTTTAGGGGCTTGGGACACCTTGGGCATCACCCCCGTGTAGTTGGGTGATTTGAATTTGTCTGATAACGTGTATGTATGTGATAGAGCCTCCGTGGCTTAGGCGGCAGCACGCCGGTCTCTCACCACTGGGTCCTTGTTTCAAATTCCGGTCACTCCATGTGAGATTTGTGCTGGACAAAGCGGAGGCAGACAGGTTTTTCTCCGAGTATTCTGGTTTTCCCTCTCACAATTTCGTTCCAGCAACACTCTCCACTATCGTTTTATTTCATCTGTCATTCATTTAATCATTTCCCCAGGGGAGTGCGACAGGCTTCGGCAACCGGCACAGTTCATATCCTTGCCGCTAGATGGGGGCTTCATTCATTCCATTCCTGACCCGGTCGGAGACTGGAAGCAGGCTGTGGATTTTCATTTTCATATATGTGACGGCTGTATCAATGTGTGTATCTGTACATTAGGGACAAGAATAAGGAAGATGCCCCGGAACTTGATATAATATACTATCCCGGCATTTGCCTGGAGGGTGTATGGAAACACTCAGGAGAAAAATCACACTCAGGAAAGCTGCTGAACCTACGAACCCTGGACTTGCTGCAGCTGCCCGCTCGTCATGGTGCACGAATTAACGACCACGTCTACGCGCGGGACGCATTTAGAACTGAGGCTAGGGTCGGAAAATAGGCAGCCGATGTGTTAAGTTACGAACCATCCAGGCATTTTCTTGAAGTAGAAGTGGTAAACAACAGATAATCACTTCTACGATAGCTCAGGTGGGAATCGAACTCAACTCTTTACAGCTTTGCCTCTTGAGGCTGAGCGTATCCAGTTCAAATTGTCAGACCAGAGCTGGGAATCGAACCCGAGCCTCAGGCCAGACAGCTATAAATCCTATCCACTAAACTACGAGTTAGTCACATTTCTTGTTCCAAAAATGTTTCGCTCATTGATAATGAATTGATGTGCTTTTCTCCAGTGTCAAAGCCGGTTCCAGAACGTACAGTACTCTCCTACATGAGCGTCAAGTTCAATATCTCGGGATTCTTTCTATTCGCCTTATTTCTTTGGAGGGATTTCATCTTAATGCTATTAAATGTGGTAAAATCTCAGTCAAAGTGCGGCCTAGAGCCTTTCTCTTGCTAACAAATTCTGAAGATCACTTTAGATGTAATTAACATGCACTCAGCTTTTGCATTAAACGCATTACTGAGCTTTCAATATAATTTCGTCTTGGTTGCCTTTAGTCTCTGGCAGACTTCCAATATTTTACCCTCTAAATGTGATCGAACTTCGGTCTGCTCTCAGAGCTCACAAGTGGGCACCTGAATCAAGCAAATGAAATATAGAACAATACTTATAAAATATTTAACATATCCCCACGTGGTGAGTTCCAGAATTACAGTTGTTGCTGTTGTTTCATTTAAGGGTCTTGGGCACCGTGGTCATTTAGCCCCATGTACTTGTGTGTGTATATATATTTGGAATTTGTCTGATAACGTGTGCTATTGTGATATCTGTAGTAGTGCGTGTATTTGTAATTCTGGTTAGGATTGGAAAGGCGGCGGCCGTGGCCTTATGTTAGGAACCATCCCGGTATTCGCCAGAGGTGGAAGTGGTAAACCACGGAATTCCACTTCTAAGAAGGCTGAAGTGAGAATCGAACCCACCTCTTCTCAATTTTTCCTCACGAGCGTGTACACCATTCCAGCCCTCAGACCAGAATTAAATTTCTTGACAGAGCCGGTAATCGAACCCGGAGCTGTGGGGCGATAGCCAAGAATTCTAGCCGCTACACCAGAAAGTGGAATGCAGAATTACGTTTTGTGGTTTATAGCAGTTGTGAAATTTGTTCAGTGCTCAACACGTAGACGTAGTCTGCTTCGTGGCGCAGTGGCAGGTATTCTTGGCGGCCATGCCGAGGTTCAGGTTCGATTTCCAGCTCTGCCAAGAAATTTCATTCTGGTCTGTGGACTGCAACGGGGTATATTCAGCCTCGTGAGGTAAAAATGAGAAGAGGTAAATGCCTGGATGTTTCCTAAATTAAGGGCACGGTCGCCTCCTTCACAATCCTCGCCTGAATTACAAATACACACACCATTTACTACTAACAGCACAAAAACACAAATTCTACACGCACCCAAGTACACGGGACTAAATGATCGATGTCCAATCCCTCAACTGAAACAACAGCTCGTCACGTAATTTGTTACGTTCTATGACCACCATGAGTGGATTTGTGTGGCATTTAACTAGCGAGGAAATGAGAAATCGGGTCAAAATGCGAAATGATTTGTTTTCTACAAAGTAAGTGCGATATTTTCTGATAAGTTTGTAAAAAGGAGAGAAGGAAGCTCGTAGTTTTACGTGACCGTTAATTTATCTTTTTACGTGGATGCCGAACCACAGGACGTGATGGCGATTGAACCCTCTTCTTCTCAGATCTGTCTCACGAAATTGAGTTTACCCCGTTCCAGTTAACATCCTGTAAACTCTTATCAAAAGTTTTCAAACGCTCCAATGATAAGTTATAGCGACACTGGAATCAGGCCACCAAACAGGTTTGTACACCTCACCGAGTTAGTCAGTTAACCGAGCCAACAATGAGGAAAATTTACGCAGTTACGTGAGCGACTTGGCACTATGCTGCTCAGTGCTAAAAGAATGATGGAACTATCTTGCACGGAGATAATCGAGGACTTCCGAGACGAGCCGAAGACCACACGTGCAGTAAGTGAGACGAAAGGATCAAAGGAGTGACTCTTGCTTGGCGCGTGTCGGACAGCCAATAAGAAGCGACCTTACTCAGATGAAAGCAAACAATGTAATTGGCATAGCTAATTACCAGCATGATTTTAACACATCGTAATATCATGGAAGATATTAAATAATAAATAAGAACTATTTATTAACATTGCAGCTAATTAAATGATTAATTAAGGATTATTATCGTCATCATCATCGCTATTAAGCAACCAATCAGATCCATGTTTTGAAAGGGGACGCCGCTTTGAGTATTGACGAGGGGAAGGAGAGAAGAAAATCGAGGCTCTTAATAATTACGATTTCATGAGAAGAGGACGTGTCAACCAAATGCTCGACAATTGAACAAAGCTGATAGAAATTACTATATATTTGAAGAAGACGAATACGACACGCAATTAGTAACGAGAACGAAAGCACTTAGTTTGTGCATATATATCACGTCGACATACAAGTATATTTAAAATTTATTGAAATTATTCAACATATTTCTACCATGTCGAAAATACTGAAGTTGAGGGAGGAATATACGACTGAATCTACAGAAGAAGTAATGACGAACTAAAATGTTAATGAGAACAGAACTATGACGACAACGAGAGTATTCGAAGTGACATAACATCAATCTCGTGGGGGAGATTAACATCTCGTCTCTCCCATGTAAATTATTCTAAATCTACAAAAATAATTTCACCAACTATAATGACGAATGCTTATATCAGAACTTTGGCGAAAGAAGACAGAAGATATTCACGAACGAGGGCGGCTAGGGTTGATCCCAGTGCCATCAAGAGAGAAAGGGTATCCCATCTCACACAAGAAGATTGCCTAGCAGGAAGGACGGCCACACGAAGATGTTAGAGTTCGAATCCCGTACCTGACAGCAGGGAGACTTGTGTAGGAGACCGTAGAAGCCCACACGACATCATGGAATTTTGAGCAATCAGGAACAATCCGTTTCTGAGGGATAGCGAAGAAAGCCCACTTCTAGTCATCTATAACGCAACACAAGATAGTCTCATGACCAACGATATATCCCATTTTGTAGAATTGTAGAAACTTTTGCGAATATCCGACAACTTTTTATTAATGCCATATTTCTACGTTTTCATAATATTGTTATAGTTTTCGATGTTATATTTTCATAACTACGTTATGGGGATGTTTATTCTCGATTTTTCGTCGATTTTGACAATTTGGAATTGTTATTTAACTTTTTGGAATTTACGACATTCGAACTGTGAATGAGGAGATTTTACAGTTTAGTTCAGAATATTTTTATGGTCAAGTTTAAATGTGTTTAGATCACATTTTGTCAGTTTTTGAATTGTTTTATATCGTTCTTTGATAACGATGATAATTATGGAAATTTGTTCCAAGAATGTTATACAGAGGTATATTTTAGAGAATGCGATTCTTAAAGATCTTATTTGGAAGATCCATGTAAAGTTACGATCTGATAACTTATTAGACAGATTTGGTTATAAATATTTGGTGACATAATTAACAAACATGAAGTATAAAAGTTTATTAGAAATATATTAAAGAAAGAATTTATAAGAGAATGTAATGTGAAGTTATTAATAAGAATTACAGCGTATTTTTGAAATGATAAGATTTTGAGGAAAGATTTGAAAGAAATAATATTACAGCTAATAGAAAGCTTTATTGAAATGTGAGTGATATAAAAGAAATAATATTGTTATTAGGAGACTAGTATTTTATTGTATTACCTGTTAAATTAATTCATCGATGGAACCAGTATTTTTATTGCATATTTTTATTAAGGATGTTGAAACTACGAAAATAATTTGTTAACGAGAAGTGAGTTATGAATAATATGTTATTGGAAGAAATTGCGAAGTATCTCTAAGAGGAGAGATTTATTTATTCCCTTGATGACGGAGGTATTTGTTGTATGACAATGAGCATTGTGAAGCCATTGGTCAATTGTTGAAGGAATGTCTGTAGTGACAGACTTGCGCATATTTTAATGTTGGAAAATAGGATGTTTTGAGAAGAAGCAGTATTGTTGATGTTTATTAATATTTGAAGTTATTGCAATAGTCTCATAGAGTTGAAACTCCTTGAAAGCATTAGGACATCGAATCCTAGATGAAGTTGTATCTGAAAGAAATTATAGGATCAATGGATCTTTGTTGAAACTGAGAGTAAACTGAGCTCTATTTAAATGGTTCTTAATCAGATATTGAATTTACGGTAATTATTCAGCGAATTGGAAGATTGTATTTTTATTAAGTATTTTTATTTTAATGACAGACCAGTTGTAGGAGGTCTACGAACTATGTCTTTAATTAATTGTATGGATTATAGAATCCCGTATTGTAACAGTATCCCGAATAAGACAAAGTATGGTGAATGATAATTTTCTCAAGTTCGTTGAAATGTGAGTGAAGTAATTAGGAAGAAAATGTATGTCTATATTGTCTGTAAAGAAGGCAGTTTGCCCGTTGTATATATTTATCATTTTAAATTGAGTAGTTGCTGAACTACAGCGCCGATATTTGTGTTGTATATAAATAATATTTAGAATTCAAAGAAAGGTTAATAGTTATATTTATGCATATTGTAGAGCCTCCGTGGCTTAGGCGGCAGTACGCCGGCCACTCACCGCTGGGTCCGAGGTTCAAATCCCGGTCACTCCATGTGAGATCTGTGCTGGACAGAACGGAGGCAGACAGGTTTTTCTCCGGGTACTCCGGTTTTCCCTGTCAAAATTTCATTCCAGCAACACACTCCACTATCATTTCATTTCATCTGTCATTCATTTAATCACTGCCCCAGAGGAGTGCGTCAGGCCTCGGCAGCCGGCACAGTTCATATCCTCGCCGTTAGATGGGGGCTTCATTCATTCCATTCCTGACCTGGTCGGAGACTGGAAGCAGGCTGTGGATTTTCATTTCATGCATATTGTAATTGTTAATTTGCCATTTAAATTTGAGTAGAGATTTTTATCGCTTCTATGAGAAGGATTTAAGTGAGAGGAGACGGGAGATAAATTGTATAGAGTGAAAAAAATCCACAGCCTGCTTCCAGTCTTCGACCGGGTCAGGAATGGAATGAATGAAGCCCCCATCTAGCGGCAAGGATATGAACTGTGCCGGCTGCCGAAGCCTGACGCACTCCTCTGGGGCAATGATTAAATGAATGACAGACGAAATGAAGTGATAGCGGAAAGTGTTGCTGGAATGAAATTGTGACAGGGAAAATCGGAGTACCCGGAGAAAAACCTGTCTGCCTCCATTTTGTCCAGCACAGATCTCACATGGAGTGACCGGAATTTGAACCAAGGACCCAGCGGTGAGAGGCCGGCGTGCTGCCGCCTAAGCCACGGAGGCTTCAGATAAATTGTATAGAGAAATGAATAGTTTTTGTAATGACGGAGATCTACGTCAGGGGTAAATTCATTTCATTTTGGGGATATTTTTTTAACGTCATAATATATTATCTTGTTATAAAACTCCCGTTACCTAGGGCACAGCAGTTGTTTGCTGCGATTTAATTCATTATTTTATTTGAGCTTATGAAAGCTTCCATAAATAATTTTATCGGTTTCTAGAAGAAACCAAGAAGTGTTTAATGTAACAGAGTAATGACATTTCGTCATTCGATTTAATTGAACGTTATTAATGCATATTATGAATGCAAGTGTTAGGAAACGTGTATTTGTTAATGTCAATAAATATGACAGGCTCGTTTTTATGATTCCCTGATCTTTTATAGAAATTTGGCATTGTCTTTGTAGTTAAATGGTAGTGGAACGTGCTGTAGGGTGGAAGTTCCCGAGGGACCTTATCCGCATCCTTACGCCCGAGATTTTCATGGATTCGCGTCTTTCCTGAGTAGATAGAGAACCCTACTGTTCTGTAGTTAGTTACTATAGCACATTCCGTTTGATAAATCCCTCTTCCTTATTCTGAGTGTTTTCGCCAAGTAGCACTGTGTTGTTTTTTAGCCGGGACTTCAAGATGCTACAATCCATTATTTTTCCAGCCTTGGATGTTGGTGGATCATCCAGATATAAGGGTACAGTAAGTTGTGGCCTTATCGTATACGTCTGTCGTAGTTGCCAGCGAAGATTTCCCATAATAGTATAATTTATACAGCATATACGTACTTTCCAAAAATATACATTTCACGTGTCTACACAGTATGATACTTGAAACAACAAATTATTCGTTCAACAGCTGTTATGAGACCGCGGCATCACGTCGGTCACAGTCGCTCCACAGCACGGAGCTTTGTTTTTACTGTTCTCGTTCAGTGTTCCTACGTCACTTCCTTAGAGGAGTTCATTTTATTTTCTACAGTACTAGTGCTCGTTAGATCAGCATTGCTACTTGAGGTGGTCAAACTTCATATTGATGGGATGTTTGAAAACATTTTAGGTATCCTGTACTTCCAAAATCCGTATCTCTGTGAAAAGCTAAAGAGCCTATATTTTTCAAATTTCAGAGTCAACCCAAAGATTCATCCATTTAGACCTACAGTAGACTCTCGGCTAATGTGGTGGAGGGTCAAGCCGGATAACAAAAAGCCGGATAGGCCGGAGTTCTATAGTCTCTCTTCCGATCCAAGCCGTACCATTATGCTTGCCTTTCAACATCGTTTTTCTTACATTCATTCCACTTCCATTACTTTGGGCAGCACACCACTTTTCAATTTCTGCTCGATTTTTCTTCGTCTCCAACTGTACCATTTCCTACCCCTAACTGCAAAGCAATAGTTTTGGCCGTTACCCTAGAATCTAGTCTCATTATAGCACGTAGCTTCTCATCTATAGTCACTACAACTTATTTTCGTTGATCACCTATTCCGCAATCTGTCATTACGCTACTGTACTGTACAAAGGAGCGCACAAAACACCAATTTACGAACGTACGCACTTTGAACTTCCGCTAAACAACTGATGGAACAAAGAACACAGAGTTGGCAACAGAGATGCCCCTACGTGTGTTCATTGTTGATTGTGAGCGCGAAAAGAGGGCTTCTGTGTCCCGTTTGTTAAATAGCTTTTCCGATAACGTATTCAATGCATACGTATTACCAATACTGTACTGTACCTTATAATTGTGACCCCACATGTGCCAGAAGTACAAGAAATGCATAAAATATTTTGAAATAACACATAGGGTTGAGGCAGGAACCCACTTGTTAAAGTTTTGGAAAAGTATTGGTAATGTATTAAGTAGGCCGGACAGTCAATGTCTTGATGGAAACGCTCCCCGTATTCGTCGCTCACAGCCCCTAGGTTTTCGGGGAAGAAATCGAGATGGGAGTGCAGAAAGTGTATTTTTAAAGACATATTACATACCATGATCTTGTAGTTCTCAATAATCTCACTGACAAGTTCTCTGTAGTTCTCAGAACTGAAGTTTCCTAGAAAGTTCGTGACAACCTCTTTTGAAAGACAACCATGCAGCTGCTTCTTGCATATTTAACTGGTTCTTTTAGTTAAGCTTCGCTGATTCTTGGGAACTTATTTTTCAGGAAGATACATGGACTGCCATCACGATCCATTGCTTTCACAAAATTCTTAATTAAGCCTGGTTTGATTTTCAGTGGAGGCAATAAGATTTTCTCAGTACTTACAGGTTGGTGAAGAACATTTTCTTGGCCTGTATTAAGTGACTCCCTATTTGGCAATTTCTTTTTATATAATGATTACTTCTATCTCTGCTATTCCATTTGCACAAGAAGCAGCAAAATTTAGTACAGCCAACCTGTAACCCAAGTAAGATAGCTATTAGTTTAAAATCCCCACATATCTGCCATGAAAAATTTTCATACTTGATAGTGGATAGTAAGAGCTTCATAATCTCATAATTTTCTTTCATACCAACTGAATGGGCTAATGGAATGGATGGATATTTGTTTCTATTATGTAGTAACACTCCTTTCAAACTTGTTTTCGGTGAGTCTATGAACAAACGACAATCCTCAGGTGTATGCTCAACACCCAGTGACTCGAACAACTTCTCAATATCATTGCAGAGAACTAGGTCGTCCTCTTTAGAAAACAAATGTTCAAATTCCTTTTGGCGTTGGCGGAAGAAACTTATTTGGTGATACTTTTCAGCAGCTTACAGCCCTTCAATCTTGAGGCTAGTAATTCTGCCTTGCTTTTACTTAAACAAAGATCCCGAACCAAATCATTTAAATCTTCCAGCGGTAGAAAGTGAGGTTCATTTATGGCATCATTTTTCACAAAATCTGGATCATTCTGTAATTCATTCTGAACATCAGGAACACTTTGAATTACTTCAGTCAATGTTATGTCATCTGGTGGAGTTGGTATGGGAAGTCCTGGCCCATGAACCGGTCGAATTGCTGAATCTAAAGATGGATATTTAACAGTGTGATTGGACTTCGAACTTATTCCAGATATATTTGTCAAGCAGAAGTATCAGTCTGTCAATTGATCCTTAGATTCGCGCCATATCATAGGGACTGCGAAAGGCATATGACGGGATCCTTTTAACCAGCCAGTTAATAGTGTTACACATTTGACACAACTGATTTCCGGGGCCCATGTCTTGTTCTGGTCTATATTGGTTTTAAAATAACAGTCATAAGCTCTTCTATCTAAGGAGTAAAATTTTCCCTCTCCGCTTGTGAAGTGAGCTCACCACACACGTAACAGAATTTGTTTCTATCATTAAGACATTTTCGAGACATGTTTCGTATACACTAAATACTTTATAATGCACAAATTTCTACGATATATACACTTCTATCACAATTCATTGACAACGGAAGACAGTCCAGGATTAACTTCTTTCTTCAAAGAATGCGTCTATTCAACTGGGAACTTTACCTTACAATCACAGTTCTGTGAGGGAAATGCCATTGTTGTTATTTGTGAATTCACAGGAAACAATCGCCAAGTCAATTGTTGACACAGTGGAATGAAATGTAAATGTAAACTACTCATTCTAGTCAGCATGCTATATCCCACAAATGCTAATAAACAGGAAAATAATTATTTTCGATTTTTTTAATGAGAGTGATGGGAAATTTCTGACTTCATTTTTGGAATCAACAGATGGCAATATATAAGAAACACCTGAAATTATTTATTTAACAAAGTCATTGTTGACCAGTGTATTCTGAGATAGTCTATGGCTCAAATGTCGGCAGAATGTTATTAGGTAGTAGGTAACACTGAGGACTCTGTGAATATGCATAGCTATATCTCTTAAGGCACACAGCAGGTGCAATGTTGGGTATTAACCCATGAATTACTATGGCAGTTACATGTAGGTGTGCCCAGAATTATGTTTGTAGAAGGCCTACTAACCCTTCACTTTACTAATAATATGCCAAAACATTTTGGCCTAATAGTGAGTCAATTTTGACATTATTTCCAAGAATAGATTGTTAGATAATGGGTGTAGGGATGAAATGTCCTGATGTCATTTTTGACAATTGGCAGCCCTGGTTCCTCGGATATGCGTAACTTAAGGCATACAATACAGAAGTAAAATCTGGAGGAGGTCCTTTAATCAGTAATGACAGTTATATGCAGTCAAAGGCTGCTTATAATTACGTTGATAACAATCGCAATGACGATTTACTCCACCTAACCTAAAACATGTTTGCCTATTAGGTTACCAATTTGGAAATTTGCTCCATGTATAGATTCTAATATATTGAACTTACGGTCAAAATCCTTGAGATCTTAATAGTTGGTAGCCCTGGAGTATCCGATAATAAACATAATAATTATCTCCTATTGCGTGCAATTCATACCGGTCTACTAAAGTTGTTTTAAATTCATTACTTAGTACAGGAGTTACACGCAGTTGAACATTAAACCTATCAACACGCGGAGAAGTAACTTAGCTACACTATAATACACTGGTCAAAACAATTAGGGGATCAGGTCAGATATCATACACGAGATACGTATGGTAACGTCTTTTATTCAGAGTTCGGTTACACATGTAATTTGTGTGTGCTACAGTACGATATTGTGCTGTCTCAACGCTTTACTGGAGGTTTACATGGCGTTGACTTAGAGTGAGGCACCATGGGGCTACCATAATAGTGGAAATGTCATTCTCGTTGCCCTCTAATATGGTGTGTGATCACCTCGAACGGTCAGGACAGTTGCTCACCTGCGTGGCATGGACAGTATGAAGTTATCAATCAGCTCTTGGGGGATATTTGGCCATTCTTCCATGAGTGCAATATCCAGCTCAGCAACCGTTGTGTGAGGTGTTGGACTGCCGGGAATTCGTCTGCCAAGTGCATCCCAGACATGCTCAATTGGGTTTAAGTCCGATGAACAAGCTGGCCGCTCCATTCGTTCAATGCCCTCGTCGTCAAGCATGTTGTCCACCAGTGCAGCTCTGTGGGGACGTGCTTTATCGTACACCAGAATGAACCCATCGCCTATAGCACCAGCATAGGGCACAACAAACGGTCGAAGGATCTCGTCTCGATACCTCTGAGCAGTTAAAGTGCCATTCTGAACAAAATAGAGATCCGTACGTCCGCCAATACTGACTCCTGCCCACACCATTCGTCCACCACCATGATATGGTGCTGTTTCCTGCACATAAGTGGGATTGTTCCGCGTTCCACGTTCTCCCCAGATGAGGGAACAACGATTGTCAGGCTTAACACAACATCTTGACTCATCTGTGAACAGAACCCGGCGCCATTCGTTACGACGCCAATCCTAATGTTCCTCCGCCCAGTTTCGGCGGGCTAAACGGTGGCGTGGTTTTAATGGGACACACACCATAGGTCTCCGTGCGTAGAGGCCACTTTCTCGAAGGCGATTTAGGACGGTTTGTGTTGATATGGCGCGTCCTGTTGCCGCCTGGATGGTGCATTGCAGCTGAGTTGCATCCAGCCTCCCGTCTCAACGGGCTGTTAACCGGAGATAACGGTCATCTTTTGGTGATGTTACCCGTGGACGACCTTGGCCTGGCCTTCATTTAACGGTTCCTGTTGTCTGAAATCACGTCCAGGTCCTGGAAATTACACTTTGGGTCACTCCAATAGCTGCAGCCACCTCCCTCTGTGTCTGTCCTGCTTCCAACCTTCCTATGGCTCTCCATGCAATACGCTGCCGAAGTGACGCGCCTAGCAACCGCATGGGCGCAGCCACATTGGACCCAAACAACTGGTTGCTAGGTTTTTTATACATAGGAAGCTGCATTAACGCTGAGCAGCGTCCTGAATTTTGTGGATAAAAATGTGTAATACGCGTGATATAAGGCAAACGCCTCCCGTGAAGTTCATCTACAGTGTTGGAACTACAAAATAGAAGTGAAATTTTATGGATAAAGTACGAGAATTTTGCGAGATAGTATGAATAAAGTGACCTCACTCCTGAGGCAAGAATTGCATGGCGGGTACTACAAATTATAAATATTTATCATTTAGTGGATAGAGTATATCTAATATAGAGAGATATTTAGGACATATATGTCACATAAAGGGGTTTTTGGTTCATGTGGGGAGTGTATTTATAATTAAATATGGTTTGTACTATAATTATTATAAACGACAACCTACATAACCTTAGAGCTGATTTATCAACACCAATAAATTTTATCCTACAACTTTTCAGAGTGGTGATTTTTCACTTAATTTATTTAAGCAGTGAATTGTGTTTCCAAATAACAATTAGGCCTATCCCAGACTGAAAATTTCTGCCTAAATATTTTATTTTTTGCACTTTCGGAAAACAATTATCATGTAGGCCTACCAGTAGCCTAGGCCCACACCCCGCAACAAAGTTACAGTACCGTATAGTGACATTATTCAAGCCAATGAATACTGCTTATTTCTGAAGTGATGGAGTGGCAAGTCTTGTTGTGATTGTTGTGATTATATTTAGAGCTAGGGTACGAAAAGTGCCCCATTATTTAGAATGACGTAGGACGATAGGCCATAATTGTAGACTTCTCTAACCTGTTAGTGAGCACACAGGTTAGGCTTTGTTCATTTGATTCGTTTTCAGACAAACGCGGCGTTGTGGTAAACACACAAATTGTATTGAAATGCAGTCTTTGTTTCTTCTATAGCTGTTGAAGAGATTTGGCCTAAACTCTCATCCAAATATTTTAAACTGTTCCCTTATGCATTGATAGACCTTAAGTTCATTTTATTCGTCACTTACTGGTAGGGCCTATGGTACTTTATTTTCCGTAGTGTTGGTCATTCATACGGGACGTGATTCACAATATCCAGAAATGTTATATTTTCATGTTTTCACTTAATTTAAGGTAAATATCGTAGGCCTCATCTCTACGACTTATGTTCTTAGACTTAATGTGCATCTCGTACGCAATATTTTACAACTTTACTGTGGAAAATATACTTTTTTATGCTTTCTTGCCTCTGGACATCCATGCATGTACAGTTTTTTACGATACAAATAGGAAATAATGACGGCTCAAAGACTGAAGCAAGCTACAAGGGAGCCATGTTGTATTGCTCCAGTTGCTTAGCAACGGAGCGGAAGTGACGTTGACTTCGGCAGCGTATACCTTCGGGTAAGTCACGTTGTTATTGCGTTGCACTACCTGCTCACTACACCATCTGAACCCAACTGCTTGTGTCATTCGTTTGGTAGAGTAAACACAAGTCCACACCAACCCCCTCTGCAGCAACTTTCTGTTATTACCACTATTTCGGTTGCCGTAATGTTGTTGTCTCCACTCCGTAGAGCCGACAGAAAGTCGTCGAACCATTTTAGGTCGTTCTGCCGATAACAATACGTCAGAACCTAGATATCTCAACTGATCCCCTAATTGTTTTGACCAGTGTATATGGGTTGTATTAACCTTCATTATTACGGTCCAAAAGTGTGCCAAGTATAGATCCATTCGCATGCATACTTAGTTAGTCAATGAGACTAGGTTTATTCTACCTCTGGTTACTCTTAAAATGTGTAGTTATATAAGTTACGGAGAACATTGTACATACAAAATTTGGTTGAAATCCATTAAATAGTATGGAACTTATATGACTTTGAAAGCGTTTTCATACATACATTCTGAGATATCCAGCATTTGGCTCAAATGTGTTTTTCCTGCAGTTAGCAGCAAATCATCATTTTAAAATATTGCGTTGATATATCCCGGCATAGATCTATACTCATAAAAAATTTGGTTTCCCTAGCCGCAGCCATTTACGAGTTGATAGGGACACACACACAGAACGACAGACAGACACACAATTAATACAGATTGATTTCATAAGTCTAACACGCCGTGGCGTAGCCGTGGTCGTTAAATATTGCTCCATGGCCGCGAGGGCAGTTGCAGAATGTCCGGAGATCATAGGTTCAAAGCCCGGCGCTGACAGCGGCTATCCTGAGTGTGTTCCCCCCCCCCGGGTTTTACCAAACTTTCTCCAGGCAAATGCCGGGATAGTACCTTATTTCAAGTCCCGGGACACCTACCTCGTCCCTGTCCCTAAATCAGTCACACACACTACTACAGTCATCACATAAATACAGGTTATCAGACAAATTCAACACATCCTCAACTACACGGGCTGATGCCTAAGATGTCCCAAGTCCCGAAAATGAATTAACAACCACACAAGCTAACATTTTCATAATTTATACAACATTTGAAAAGCAGGGTCAAAAATTACAAACACACGGTAATACGGGCCTGGTGACCAAGATGCTCCAAGTCCCTAAACAAGAAGAAACGTAAAGCGAAGAAGAATACAAGCTGTACACAAAAATTATCATTAGTGTTGTACAGACTTCAAAGGGATTAGCCATATGTGAAGTTACAAGAACAACATTTTATCTTCAGACCTCGTTTTGTAATCTAGAATTAACTTACTGCTCCAAAGAACAGGACTATGATACAAGTTGCTTAGCAAAAGTCAGATTATGACATTAATACTTGTGTACTATAATTTAACCAGTGGGCTGCTGCAATGTGGAGAGGGGAACAATTATACTCAGTGAGGATGTTCCATTCCGGAGATGTATTAATACACAGCCTACGAACCAATTATTACCTAACAATAAAGACAAGACTGAAATCAAATGTATGTATTTTACCCGTTAGGCAAGAGTTTCGGGGGACTATTGGTCATAAACAGCTCTTCCGAGACCCTCCTCCAACCAGCACACACACACTGAGAGGATGGATGTGTTCTTAGAGCAGCTCCGCTTGAGAAAATTAACCCAGGGCGCATCGGGAATAGGAGAGGTATGTTAGCCCAAAGTACACACCCCCAAAGAAAAGCAAATCTAAGAAAGAATTCGGCCAGTCTTATGTAAAACTCTCACTAAATGTATTCATAAATGAAAGCAGATCCCTAGCCTACTTCAGAGAGGTTTAAAAATCGGCTAGGCCCTGCTAATCTACCCTGAAAGAAAAATAAATCGCTCCTAACTAAAGTCTAAAAATAAGCCTCTCAAAGTTTTAATCACAGGAAAATTAATTGTAAACTAAGAGTGCGACACGTAAATGAATCCCTACGCAATACAATGACGAATTAATAATAATAATAATAACGCCATGAATCTACTGCAAAACAAATTATTTAAGCGTTGCAATCCAAAGAGTTCATTTACATTTACTGGCGAAAATAGAAATATCTAAGCTATGATGGTGTCACCCCCAACAATTATTTTTACGTTAATCATCTAGCTATCCCTAATTTACGTTAAATAGAAACAAACGAGAAGCGTTTATTGCAAAAAACAAAGCTATGCACAATCTCTTCCTAATAAAAAGAACAATTGCTATTACAACACAAATAAGTCACAAATTTAACAAACCCTCATATGGTTGAGCCATTCGCGTCCCTGCCTACACACATTATCCACTCTTTGTCTCTAATGGTCACTAAGGCTGTGTCCCAATACTCAAGTTGTTAACTATTGACTGGCTGCTAGCAACTATGTGCTATGTGCTATGCACTACGGAGATTTGTGACATGTGTGCTTGATTCATGGCCTCCTTCATATACTTGTTTTCAGCAACGCACAAGGTTTACAGTGCAGTGCCAAACATCTATAAATTCTTGGTACTAGTCGACAATCAAGCATGCACTTTCGTTCACTAACTACTACAGACATGATTGCTACGTACTAAGCTGTATTGGATCGAGACTTCTGACGTCACATCTGGAATATTAGTCGACTATCTAGTTCACTACGGCTGAAATTGTACTATTGGGACACAGCCTAAGTGTAAGGTGGAAAATTATGTAAACAACTGCATGATGGAACATCACGTCTTATGTTTCATTATCTTTAACAACCATGGTTTCAGATTATCACGTCGTTAATGATCGTCATCTCACAAGAGGGTTCAAGTCATGATTGTATCCAAATAGAACGTCGAAAGCAAATTCTAATAATATCGGTCAGGAAAAGAAATTAAGTTTAGCATTATTCGTCTTATTTCATTCCATCTTTTTTAACGTAGGATTAAGTTCAAAAATCCTAACACTCTATTTTTCAGCTGTTTTAAAGTCAAATGTATCCCTCAAGGTGTAATTGTATTTGTATTGACCAAAATAAACCCTTCCAGTATTATGGTGAGTAAAAGGAACCATCTCAATAATATTCAAAATCCAGAGAAATTCTGTTCACAAAAACTAAGCAACGTCTGAGTTGCAACACAACACACTTAAGCGCTTGGAATAAGCATCAACTATGGCTCGCCGGTCCAACGGTCAACAGCATAAAAATCATTCTCTGTCACCTTCAAAAGTATCAGCTCCATAAAGCGAGCGATCTACATATGCTCCTTAAATGTCTCTAATAGACAGAGCAATAATATAGTTCCTGAATTGTACAACGAGTCAATACTGGACTCAAGAAAAGGGATATCTGCTCATCAACTTCTTCAATCATATCTTCAATGTCTGAGTTGTTCCTCTGAACGTTCAACTATAATGTGTTATTAAGCACGACGTGAATGCTTCACTCAAAAATACATACACCATCTACAAGCTCTAACTAATGACCACAATTGAACCTGCGACTCCTTGTATACAAAAATACAATCTCATACAGTTTGTCAATACATCGCCTTTCAATGTCAAATGGGGGCCGATTAGGCCCCTTAAAACAACAATTATCATCATCATCATCAATGTCAAATGAAGAATAGCAAAAATCCTACACTCAGTTGTTATCACACGTTAAAACAAGTTTATCTTGTAACATTGTGACTGGCTCTGGCCACTGCCTCCTAAATCTCAAATACTAATTTACAGTTTTACACTGTGTGAAAAGAAAAAAAGAATAGCTCCGTGAAGAACTAAATAGCCTATTTTCATATATCCTACTTATGTTAAATGCCTCTAGCAACATACAATATTTCAGTTGGATTGCTGTATTAGATTTGTAGATATTGAGAACCGTCTAAATATTTCGGATGGTCGCAATGTTGGATTTAAATATAACGTAGGCCATAGATTTATGTACTATTACATGAAGATTATTGCGTAGGTGTATTATTCAAGTCGCCTCCGTAGCGTAGCGGTCAGCATTGTTAGCTGCCGCCCCGGAGGTCCTGGGTTCAATTCCCGGCTCTTCCACGAAATTTGAAAAGTGGTATGAGGACTGGAACGGGGTCTACTCAGCCTCGGGTGTTCCAAATGAGTAGAGGGGGTTCGATTCCCACCTCAGCCATCCTCGAAGTGGTTTTCCGTGGTTTCCCACTTCGTCTTCGGGCAAATGCCGGGATGGTACTGAGACAGTATTTTGCTATTTATTGGAACCCTGATATGACAGCGAGACGTATTTGGAAGTTATTGCTTGACAGTATTTTGACTGTGGACTTAGAAGCACAGTTTGCTTATTATGCACTAAGGAGATGGATAGACTACCCCGCCACACTCCTGATCACGTGCACAGGACATGCTCATGGACTTGACATTGCAACTAGTGGAAGGAAATATGAAATGATAATCGATTGTGTTCGATTGTCCACCTCGATACAGGTGTGATGCATCTTGGGTAGACTACCAGCTGAGTCTTGGATCAGCAGCTTTGAGAGGAGAGACACTTGAGTACAGCAATCTATGCAGTGAACATGTTATCGTTCGTATAAGGAAGTTCCGTGTATCACGCGTAATACGAGTGCTTTCTACACGCAGCGCGATTCGAACGAGTGAGCTTAGCCAACATACGGACTTTGTTAAATACAGGCTTCGATGAGGAAATCTGCTACGTATTGGTTTGAAATGCAAGAAAGCATTATTATCGACAACATTATGACTGGATATTCTTGTGAGAAACAAACTATTGGAGTAATGATGTGCTAAACATATCGTTCAGGAATGTAATGCAGTAGCAGAGTTGATCATTTGGAATGACATCCTTTTGAACTCTACAATGAAGAGAAAGAAAACGTTGGGAACATTAGTTCTAATCCAGTGATCTTAAAGTAGCCAAGAATGAAGAAACAATTCCATAGAAAGGAAGCTACTTTACTGATAACGTCGAGGGAACCTTGTGCAAGCAATATGCAGGAACTCCGTTTCGTGGACAGTAGTTTTCGGGTTAGGAGGAAGTTGGTTCGGCGACTTGCAGATCCAGCCACGAACTTCTCAGGGATGATGGTTCGATTCCTGACAGGAATGTATATTCCTATACGTTCTTCAATTTCAACCAGAACTTCGCCCAAGGTAGCTGGAAAACTTTTCTTCTCTAGTAGACAGTAGAACTTGTCACCTTTAGTTCGATTCTTTTCACCAATATTTTATTAAATTAGCATGAATTTCATTCAAAGGCTAGATCTGGTTCTTTTTTACCATCTCTGTCGGAGAATGTAATTTTTTGTGTAGTTAACTGTAAACGTGATGCTATTTAGAGCATTACTTTGTTGCTTTTATTTTTAAAAATTTTGGAAATAAAACCAAGCATTCAATTTTGTTGGGAAGATATCTGCAGCATAATTAGGAACAAGACGACGATATCTTTGTATAAGAATAGTAATTAGGAAGAAGATGGCAACACACTCGTGCACTTGAACTATTCCAAAAATATTTGAGTGATACTATTCGTTTGGACTTATGACATTCTAGTAGAAATTCTTTCTTTTAGAAATGATAGTGCATTCTCATCGTTATTTTCCATGCTTATGGATTTATGGAAATCGTCCGGCGAAAACAATTGTGAATTGATTGCCAAGGCATTTGCAGCCTACTTTCATATATTTTTTGATTATAGATTTTTCTTTAAATGTAATATTTTTATTCAGTTTTTGCTTGTATTATTTCAATTCGTTTTTGGGAAGACTCTTGGATAGATCGTCGTTTGATTTAATGGTTTGCGTGTATCTATTGATTTGATAATAGACTCCTTTCCATGATGTAAGTCTCACGTGTTTTCTTCTGAGTAGTTGAGCCATTTTTCGGATTTGGATAGGCGAAACTGAAACGACTATTTTGATAGTGTCTATTTACAATTTTTCTCTCACATATAAGTCATTATGGAAATATATATATATAAATATATTGGAATTGTGAATCAAATTTAACTGCTCACAATATTATAACAGAATTTGTCGTAGACTTTAAAGACGATTATTGTGGAAATGAATAATACAATTTATCTAACAAATTGTTGCTTCTTGTTTTATGAAGTAAGAAAGGAAGTAATATGTGGCATTTCTATATTCGTTCATGATGGGGCATGATATTTTCAGAGCAATTTCTGAAAGGTTTCAAGTTTAATAACGTTTGGGTTTAATTTTTGACAGCTTTGGAAAGCTTAAATGAGGTATTGCAATTTTGTGCATACGATTTATTGTGTTAGTGCAGCTAATATTTGACGTCATTGGATGGTCAATATTAATGCTGGATATTGTTCTTGTAGTCTTTTGAGAAGACGTTAACGTAGTTATTGCGTTTTGGTAAGTGTGAAATTAGCTTTTGAGCTATCTCTTCTTTGTGGATTTGATGTTGTAGTTATCGTGATTTGGAATCACGAATGTTTTTCTTATGCTTGTTTTATGCAAGTAACCCTACGTTTTATTCTTACCTAGTAGGATTTGCCGGAGATAAATTGTCTATATCATGACACCCATATTCAAGTAACACAGATACTTCTTAAACAACTTTAACTAATTCATGCAACATAATACATGTAATATTTCAGTAATTTTGAGTAAAAATATACTGCATTCTTTGAAGCTTATAAATAGTTAATGAACTATTTTCACAAAATGTAACACAATTTGATTATCTTAATTGATTGTTGAATTCATCGAATTAAGGAAATGATAACCATGAAGCATACTTGTAAAATTAAATGAAGATAGGCAGCGTTGAGAACAAAATCCTAATTGAGGATGAAACTTGTATATAAAGTGTAAAAATTTGTATAAATCTTTAAGGGTATAACATCAGTATATAATGTAACATTATATTTTTCTTGTTATTGGTTCAGCGGATGTTATGAACAGTAAGATGGGGCCTTACTGTAGGCATTCATTTAAAGCTACATTTTTCATGATTGGATTTAAAGAAACTTTTCTTTAACTTTGTGTCGAATTGACGGACATTCATTATTAATCAGTCAATAAATTGAATTTAATTTTAAAGAATTTTAGAACGACTAGTGTTTTATATCAGAAAAGGGGAGTGCGTTAGGAGGACCAGTGGGTGGTTTTCTTTGAGTTTGCTTAAACTTAACGCCCGAGATATTTTTATTTTATTTTAGAGTCTCTTGTTCGAGTTCTTTTGAGCTTTGTTTCATCGTAATTTTATACACCACTGGCATCTTCGTACCGCATTCTTTAATATCGACGTATCCTGATCCCTGGTTGATCCTAGTTGGTAGGTTTTTCAGAGGTTATTTGAGCCGGGAACTTCTAGAATCTACGATCCAGCCTTCCATCGGATTGCAACAGGTAAGACCACGTGGATTACGGGTACAGTACCTTATTCAAGGCCACGGCCACCTCCTTCCATCTTCCTTGCCTATCCATCCTGACCATCCATTACCTTCCCTCATGAGGCCCCTGTTCGCTTTGCAGGTGAGGCCGCCTGGGCGAGGTGTCAATCACACCTCACCAGTTGTATCCACTCCGATTAGATGTTCCCAGCTCTAGGACACTGCCCGTAGAGTCCGTGGGTTCCACCAACCTGGAGGGTAAACGACTAAGAAGAAGAAGAAGAATAAGAAAGTATTATTCAAACATCAATCGCATGATTAGAACACAAGAAATAATAAAAACGAGATTTTGAAATTTCGCACAGCCACCATCTTGTAGATATGAAAACAATTGAAATAAATTAGAAATCAGTGGATTGAAATTTGTATATGCATTTACCGCAACAAGTTTCACTGCGCTCGGATCGTTTAATCGCGAGAAACGTCAATTTACATATTTAAATTTCGCGTCGCCGCCATGTTGGATTTGTGCTCGCCAGTTTATTGAAAGGCCCATACTGTAGGTGAACTTAAGTGCATAGCCTTTATCAACTTACAAAATTTCAGTTTCATTGCTGGCATAGATTAGTAGATATTGAGAACCCTCGAAATACACTGTATAACCAAAAAAAAAAAACGAGACTTACAGTAGTCGCATATGATGTGTAACATCTGACATAGAAGAAACCTCACGTGAAATTGTTCATACACCGGTATTTTATACTCTTATTGGCACAAATATTAATCTATTGTAAAAGGGAGTGTTTTAGAGATATTGTAGTTTGTAATACGGAACTCATTTTATTAGATGATTTGTAGCTTCCACCAGCACTAGCCTAAATAAAGAATACGATATGGATCAACTAGATTAATAGACGCGACACCGCTCATAACCTTAAATTCCTTATAAACAGGTCGTCTTCATTCACAGACCAACACGTAATTTCATATGGATTCTGTTAAAATGAGTCATATTGATATGATAAATATCGATTAAAATGATAATCTGGTAGCAAAAATATCTACCCCGTCCGGGATTCGAACCCAAGTTCTCTAGATTCACAATCATAAGTACTAACCGCACGACTATTTTGACTACGCAGATTTTGTGCACAAGATGGTGACTTATTTCTACGTTCCAACAATACTGCATTACGGAATTAAGTTTCATTTATATTTTGCTTGCTTCGATAATGTTCCTGCGTGAAATTGAGTTTAAAATGCCTTATGATTATATTATATTGATGACTGCATTACCGTTATGTGGGTTAATATTTGAATAGCCATTGTGCAGAAACATAATACAGGCAATGCCGACTACTTACAATGTTTGATATTAAGGCATTTTACCATTTAAATCAGAGATGGGCACAATTTGGCTCATTGAGCAGCGCTCCCGCTCCGGCAGGAGGAAGAGCCGAGTATGCGCTCTCACCGAAGTTCCTTGTAGCTGCTTGCACAGCTTGCCGTTACAAGCGGCGTATCACAACAGCTTTACACTTATGCTGTTGTGCATTAGATGATTAGATTATGGTGCTACGTACATACGCTTAATTATATTCCTGTTATTAGTTTCTGTGTACGAAACATAAATAATTACTTTGACAGCTGATAAGTACACATTCCTTTGCAATAAGCCAACCTAACAACTTGTTTAGAATACAAGTAACGAAAACTTGCTCTAGGAGTACAGAAATAAATACATGAATAAATATCATTCACCATAAACAAAACATAGGCCTAGGCCTATGTGTTCTTATATCTGAACTGTTATTCTGCAGATGATGAGGAGGAGTGCGTATCCTTCCGCTGAAGCAGACGGGTTACATTTGGAGCGATCGATCTTGCACTTGCAATTCGAAGAATGGCAGTGAGATGTGCGTCAGTTAGAGTGGCTCTTCGTGGAGATTTATTTATCTTCATTAGAGAGAACAGTTTCTCACACAGATATGTTGAACCAAACGTTGATAGAAGTTTGGCAGTCATTTTGTGCATGTTTGGTAAATCTGTTTGCGAAAACTGTTCACTGCTAAGCTTGTTTGTGATTCATATTTAGCTTACAGCCGTACACATAATATAGGTCTACTCACCCCGGTACAAGGCTGTACCTATGCTTGAGCCTTGACTGCGCATATTGCCATCTAGTCGTTCCAGCACAAACTATTGGCGCGCAGTCAGCTGGTCCCGGCTCCTTGGCTCCGCTCGCGCTCATGCAGTTGGCTCCAGGAGCTGCGCTCTCTCATTGTTCACCTATGATTTAAATACTGATACGAAGACTTCGAACATGTACCATGTCATTTGTTTCAATCACTTGACACCAGAGTTCGCATGAGCGTTTTCCGTTCAGTATGTCATATACATTCCACATGGCCGAGAGTGCGTCATGGTATCAATTTCCGACACCCCGCGCTCATTGTTTCTCGTACCACTGCCAGCTGGGTCTTACCACTGCCCGCTGGATCGATCGAATTGGCAGTGCATCTTATAGTTTCGTTCGTTCCACCACTGCCAGCTAGTACACTTCCGTTCGATTGATCGAGTGGGCAGTGCATACTTCCGTTTTCCACCACTGCCAGCTAGTACACTCCCGTTCGATCGATCGAGCGGACAGTGCGTACTTCCGTTCGATCCACCACTGCCAGCTCGATCGTTCCGATCCACTTCCGTCCCCAATTTTCAAAATCACTCCCACAAAACTATCCAGCAACCGAGCGGAATGATTTTACACATCAAAGAAAATGACGCACCGGGAAGGCTGTTCCGCTTGTAAGGAAATTACGTATACAAAGACATTCGGACCGAACATGCAACTGATTAAAGCTTCGTGTCCAATGAATGAATCAGTGGCGATTCCTCCATATAGGACGTGAGGATCATCCTACAGTCAGCTCTCAGCTGTAACTGTTTAAAAAAAAGTTTTGTAAAATAGACTTTGGGGCCCCTTGCGCGCCTTCTCAATAAGCTCTGTCTCCCTGTTACTGTCAGTACAGTACTTGCAACATGTTCTACATTTCACCCCTAGATGGGTGAAGTGTGACCTTCACCGACCGGAGTAGAAAGCTGTGAGGAAGTTAGCCTTGCATCCTCCAAGCATGTGTTTATAGCTTTAGAAATGTGTGGGTAGCCCCTGAGGGGGAAGGGGAAGGTTTGGTCTGTTTAATGGCACACTGAGGACGTGGACTGAGATCCTCAAGTCTCGCTATTGGTTGATTTTAAACCAACGCTACCGGCCTAGCTTATCGGTTCCCATTTCGCGCGGATAAATGGATAGCCTGTTTCCAGCGTGCACATCTTTGGAGTGGCATTCGATTGTTTTGAGTAATGTGTTCGTAATAGCGCTGTGCGACTGAATAATTAATATTAGACTGAGTCTAATATCTCAATTTAGCCCAGCTATAATAATTATCTTAGGTTAATAAGTAGCCTATCCTATTACGTCCTACACATTATAAAAGTCAGCAGTCGCCACTGGAATGAATAGCGGGAGCTCCCACGCATCCGAACTGCGCATGCATCAGGTGTATATAAGGCGTGATTCTGGCCTTGATGGCCATGCTTCGAGGTGACTTCATAATCTATTACTAAACTAAATTTCTTTGAAATTGAAACATACGAAGTTTGTAGGAAATATGTGGGATTTGATCCTTGGTCATATCGCATGGGAGTAGAGGGCTCTACCCATTCCGCGAACTAGACACTTGCTTGTCAGGGTTGGTTACATGTATTATCTACACTCGCTTTTAATACAATTACCTATAATACAAATATTGTAATATAAAATACACTACTATTCATGGCTTATTTCAGCCTATTTAACTATTTAATCTAATTTAATATAATATTTCGATTATAAACTAGGTGGTATTAAAACTAAGGTTGTAGAACTAAAGACAACTCCTAATGAGAAGGCTGAATATATTGCTGGGTATATTAAGGATACCTTGTCTAGTTTAGGTATTGTAGAGAAATGTGTGTCCTTTGCTGGTTACAACACGAACACTAACTTTGGTGGTTTAAATCGTAGAGAAGGCAAGAATGTATTTACTAACTTAAAGTATGTTGTTAATGGGAATATGGTAGGTATAGGTTGCCCAGCTCATATATATAGTAATACAATTCAACTTGGAACTGATGTTTTATCTGTGGACATAGATTCCTTCTATCTAAATTGCATTTTGTACATATTGTCAATTTAAATTACAGTACAGTAAGTATGTACGGTAGTTAGTTTTAGTTGTAAGTATGTAGTTAGTTTGTTTATTAGATATATGTCATTGTTCTATTAGACTGTGGTATGTGAGTGTGTCTGGTGACAGTTGCATTGTTTATTAGTTATAGTTCATTGTTTCATTAGACTGTGATGTGTGAGGGTGCATGTGAGTGTGCCTGGTGACAGAATGTTTTAGTGGTAGTATTTGTTGTTGGTGGAACTTTAGTATTTTTTTCGTTAGTACAATTTTGGTATTTAATTGTTAGTCAAAGGTTAGTATCTTTGTTAGTAGAATTGCTCTTTACTTATTCTGAAAGGGAGTAGCAGCTTTTCAGAATAAATCAATTCTTTACTAGTCTTATAGACGGTTAAGATATTAATAATATAAGCCAACTAATGGCTACACTGCGTTCTGCTGCACGGCTGAAAGCAACGGGAAACTACAGCCGTAATGCTATTCCCGAGCATATGCACCTCTCTATGCATAATTACATGTGATGATGGCCTCCTCCCTTGTAAAATTTCAATCCGGAGGTAAACTAGTCCCCCGTTCGGATCTCCGGGTGGGGACTACTCGAGAGGGGGTTAACATCACAGAAGTGACAAAGAGGAAATCTGACATTCTGCGGATCGGAGCGTGGAATGTTAGAAGTCTGCTAGGAAGTGGAAGGTTAGAAAACATAGAAAGAGAAATGGATAGATTGAGGTTGGATTTGGTTGGGATTAGTGAAATGCGCTGGCAGGAAGAACAGGACTTTTGGTCAGGAGACTATAGGGTCATTAGCAGTAAATCAAACAATGGCCAAGCAGGGGTTGGTCTCATATTGAGTAGGAAACTTGGACAACGGGTGGAATATTATGAGCAATATAGTGAACGGATTATTGTAGCAAAAATCAATACTAAACCTACGTGCACCACAGTGGTACAAGTCTATATGCCTACCAGTCAAGCTGATGATGAGGATGTTGAAAAGGTCTACGAAGAAATAGATGACATTCTGAGGTATATCTAGGGTGATGAAAATGTTATAGTAATGGGAGACTGGAACGCTGTGGTAGGAAAAGGGAGAGAAGGGAAGATAGTAGGAGATTTCGGATTAGGGGAAAGGAATGATCGAGGAAGCAGGCTGATGGAATTCTGCACCGAGCATGAGTTGGTCATAGCTAACACCTTATTCAATAACCACAATAGAAGAATATACACATGGATGAGACCAGGAGATACAGGGCGTTACCAAATCGACTTCATTATGGTCAAGCAGAGGTTTCGAAACCAGATTTTGGATTGCAAAACATATCCCGGTGCTGACATAAGCTCTGACCACAATCTGGTTGTAATGAAATGCAGATTAAAGTTGAAGAAACTGAAGAAAAGTCAAAAGCCAAAAAGGTAGGCAATAGACAGACTGAAAGTAAAGATGTAAACGAAAGATTCAAGAAGAGTATAAAGGAAGGAGTAATGAAAAACTCTAAAAAAACTTCAATTGCAGACGAATGGGCACTTTTGAAGAATGAAATAACAAAATCCGCAGAAGAAAACATTGGTTGCAAAGAAAGAATAGGTAGAAAACCGTGGATCACTCAGGATATACTAGAATTGATGGATGAAAGGTGGAAACACAAGAATGTAAGATATGAAAAGGGGAAAGCAGAATACAGACTTCTGAGAAATGAGGTTAACAAGAAGTGCAAGGAAGCGAAAGAAGAATGGTTGAAAGAGAAATGTGCAGGTATAGAAAATTGTCTGAATTTAGGAAAAGTAGACACAGCTTATCGAAGGATTAAGAATACTTTTGGGGAAAAGAAGACTAAATGCTGTAATATTAAGGACACAAATGGAAAGCCTGTAACAGATAGGGAAGAAAAGGTTGAGAGATGGAAAGCTTACATAGAGTGTTTGTATAAGGGAAAGGAGATTGAGAATCGTGTAATGGAAAGGGAGGAGGAAATTGATGAGGATGCAAAAGGAGATTTAATATTGAGATCAGAATTTGATAGAGCATTGGAAGACTTAAGCAGGAACAAAGCACCAGGCATATATGATATACCGATTGAGTTGCTACGCTGCATAGGAGATGAAGGTCTGATCAGGTTATTTCACTTGGTGTGTAGGATTTATGAGACAGGTGAGGTACCCCCTAATTTCAAGAAGAATGTTATCATCCCTATACCAAAGAAAGTGGGAGCTGACAGATGTGAAGATTACCGTACAATCAGCTTGGTTACTCATGCTTCAAAGATCCTGTCTAGAATAATTTACAAGAGGATTGAAAGCCAGATAGAATCGGAGTTGGGTGAAGACCAGTTTGGTTTCAGGAGAAATGTAGGAACAAGGGAAGCTGTACTAAGTCTTAGGCTGATTTTGGAAGGTAGAATAAGGAAAGATAAGAGAACGTTCATGGCATTTGTAGACTTAGAAAAGGCTTTTGATAACGTTGATTGAACTAAATTGTTTGACATTTTGAAATCTATTGGAATAAAGTACAGGGATAGGAGGGTGATATACAATCTATACAGAAACCAGACGGCAGTCATTCGAGCTGAAGGACATGAGAGAGAAGCTGGTATTCAGAAAGGTGTAAGGCAAGGCTACAACTTATCACCCATACTTTTCAATCTTTGCATTGAACAAGCAATGAAGGAAATTCGAGAACAATTTAAGGTGGGAGTGAAGATTCAAGGAGAAATAATTTCAACTCTGAGATTTGCTGATGACATCGTCCTCTTGGCCGACAAGCCTGAGGATTTGAATGAATTTTTGACTGGTATGGACTCCGTCTTACGGAAAGAATTCATGATGAAAATTAATAAATGTAAAACAAAAATACAGGAATGCAGCCGTAATAAATCAGAAACCTCTATGGAGATCAAATTGGCAGGTGAAAAGCTGAAGGAAGTAGGAGACTTCTGTTACTTAGGAAGCAGAATAACCAGTGATGGACGAAGCAAAGAGGATATAAAAAGTAGGTTGGCTCAGGCAAGGAAAGCATTTCTACAAAAAAGGAATCTGTTGACATCGAATAGAGATTTAGGTATTAGGAAGTCATTTTTGAAAGTCTTTGTCTGGAGCGTGGCGCTCTATGGAAGTGAAACTTGGACTATTGGTGCAGCAGAAAAGAGGAGAATTGAAGCATTTGAAATGTGGTGTTACAGGAGAATGATGAAGATCAGATGGGTAGATAGGGTTACAAACGAAGAGGTATTAAGACGAGTGGGAGAGGAGAGATGTTTCTGGTGACTGCTAATGAAGAGAAGAGATAGGTTAGTAGGACACATACTAAGACACCCAGGAATAGCAAGCTTAGTTATGGAAGGAAGGGTCGAGGACAAGAACTGTAGGGGTAGACCAAGGTTAGAATATGTTAAACAGATTGCCTCAGATGTAGGGTGTGGTAGCTATGTAGAGATGAAGCGATTAGCTCAGGACAGGGAGGCATGGAGAGCGGCATCACACCAGTCAAAAGACTGAAGACTCAATCATCATCACCTGAAGCGTATGCTCAAAGTAGCTGTTGACTGCGATATCTTAACGTCGTCTGTAAGGATGCCAAGTCGAAGGATCTGTGCTCATTACAAGCAGATGTCAGAGTTTGAAAGAGTTCGTGGGATTGGATTGAAAGGGGCTGGTTGGTCGAATCGAGCTGTCCCTGGACATTTGGGTTGAAGTGATGCGACGATCAAACGATGCTGTCAAGCGTGGGTCAGCAACGGCAGGCGTCAGCGTCAGGATGGCAGTGGGGTCGACCGAGGGCCACAACAGCACGGGCAGACAGAGCGATTGTCAGAACAGCTGTCACAGCACCGGAGTCATCGTTATCACGATCCAGCGTGTGACCCGTACACAAGTGTCCACCATGACCATCAACAGACGCCTGAGCGACAGGAATTTGCGTTTGCGCCACCCGTTACGCCGCTTACCACACACGCCTGTTCACCGTCAAGTCAGATTACAGTGGTGCCGCGCTCGAGCAACGTGTAAACGTGCTGACTGGGGACGTATAGTCTTTAGTGACGAGTCCCGTTTCCAACGGTGCCCTGACGACAACCGCAGACGTGTTTGGAGACGTCCAGACAACGTAGGGATCCTGCCTTGAGTATCGCCCGCCGAACAGCCCCAAAACAGGGGGTGATGGTCTGGGGTGCCATCTCCTTTGATAGCCGGACACCTCACATAACAATTGAACAAAATTAGATGCCAGTGCATTACAATGTGTATAAACATTTACTGTACCATATTTCACTGCGCTCAGGTGGTTAAATCGCGAGAAAAGTCTATTAGATGTTTCACCTTCGCTTGGCCGCCATGTTCGTTTTGTATTTTGCAGGTCTTTGGAAGTCTCATATCTGAACTAATAGTATTGCCCTTTATCACCGCACAAAATTGCAGGGTGATATCAGTAATAGTTTCGGCGATATAGAAAGCCGGTGAAATATTTCGCACAGCAACCATGTTGAGGCTATTTAGACAATTGAACTAAATTAGATGCCAGTGCATTACAATGTATTTAAACATTTGCTATACCAAGTTTCATTGCGATTGGATGGTTAAATCGCGAGAAAAGTCTATTTAAATGATTCAACTTCGCTTGGCCGCCATGTTCGTTTTGTAGATAACAGTTTTTTTTCAAAAGTCTCATAGATGAATTTATAGTAGCCGCCATGTTAAATTGGTGAGACGTAATCAAATGTGAAGGGCATGGTCGGGTTCAGCCGTAATAGTACTATGACCTTGCCGAGTTTCATTGAGATCGCTCCAGCCGTTTAGAAGTTATAAAAGGGGGACACATACACTTACGCACATACACACACACATGGACCAAAGGTGATCTCATAAGCCTTTCTTTTTCATAAAATAAAAATAGGCTAAAAATTATACGGTGCATAATGCTGTAATTAATGATGATGCCTGCCTAAAAGATCGTGCTGCTTCTACGTTTCATTCCGGCCCTTGCAGATTACTACTAAGCATTGGCGTGTTTAACTCACATGTCTTCAGTTCAGAGTGAAAATTGAGCCCCGCTCATAGCAAAATGGTGAGCTCCAGGTTTGAGCTAGGTCTTCTTTCTGCTCGGGCAGCATATCGCTTGGACTATCTACTCCCCCATGCCATTTGGAATTAGTTCATCTCACGGCCTCGTACAAGAGATACCGGCTGAACCATGTGGGTGGCGTCTCCATCTCGTAAAGTCGTCATTCTCGTAGAAATGAATGTGTAGCACAGAGATTAAATTATGATGGTAAATATAATAACACAAACACTGGCTCAACACAGTGCGGATATTATCAAATTGCCTCTCACTTCCGCTCACAGATGCTAAAATGCCAGTTGTGTGGCATGAGCTCACTTTGAAATTGCGACCATGCGCATTCAGAAAAATGTTATCGCAGAATATCGTGGTGATCGTTCTCTCCAAAATTACGGAATTTAAACAGTTCAAGCCCTCTTATTATTTCGAGTATTATTTTGACAATTACAAATGTGGATGTCAATTCTGTAACACTTTCAAAATTTCACCGGCGACCATGCGCTCAAACAAGTTCTTGGCTCATCAACCAATATGCACCAAAAATACGCAAACATGCACGATTTTCTCGAGAATGGTCTCAACAGTTAAATAAAGATTCACTGCTCATAAACGATGCTGAAATACACTTGATTCTCACTTGGAATGTTAGATAATGCTCTGATTGTAAAACCACGTTTTTCACTAATGAAGCGTCACACGTCTGCTGAACTCAAAGCACACAGTGTAGAGTAATGGTAAAGCGAGACCTGTCTCGGCTCGATCGAGACTTAAGTCATGCTAACTCCAAAAATTCTTGTTCACATACCCGCGACGTTATCCTTTCTTTAAATATTGCCAAGAATTCCAAAATAATTATTATTAATCGTTCAATGTTCCATAATATTTACAAAATGTACCAAAAATCCAAAAATCTAAAAATGGTAGTTCCCAGCTGGCCAAGTCAAGCAAGTGCTTTCCAACCAACTTATAGAACCTTTCCCAGCTTTTAAAGTTTGACACCACTCAGCTCACCGCTGTTCCGGCGTAATCTCCGTTCCGTCGATCACGATGCTAATCGATTGGTGAATCGAGAATGATCATTCGGGCTCAGTATGTATGTTACAGTTGGTTACGACAAATAGGTCAATGTTTAGCCAGAGGCTCTAAGATGTAAGTAGGACATTTGCCATTCAACCACTCTTTTGCGCTCTCTTGCATCACTTTGTATACCTCATATTCCTTTTGTCGATGTATTATGCGTTTCCCCTTTTATTATTATTACCACTATCTCTAATTGAGTCTGGTTCCTCTCGTTCGATTGCTGACTCTGGTAAAGAGGATTCGAATCATGGAAGTTGGAACGAGTTGTGTTTGGAGTCATGAGGACAACTGATTCCAGATAATTGATAGAACGCTGTAGTTGGTACCTTACACAGAAGTTATATAGAAGCCATGCCTACCCGCTATAAAAAAAAACACCTAGATAGCCTGGGATAAAAATCGCGTAGTGGTAGGAAGTGCATCTGGTCTTCAATTTCCAGTCAAATCCATAATAAGGTGTAGGCGTATTTAATGGGGAAACAACAGCAACTCCAAAGTAATAGGGAATAACAGAAGAGAGGTTATTGTATATTACATGCTAGTATTTCCTATGTAATAGTAATAGTAATAATAATACCGGGTGAGTTAGCCGAGGTCGTTGCGGCATGACTGTTGGCAGTCGCTCACATCCGGGAGGCTAGGAGGTTCGAATCCCCCCGCCGGCAACCTTGAAGATGGTCTTCTGTGGTTTCCCATCTTCCTTCCAGGCAAATGCCGGGGTTGGTCCCTAACTATAGGCCACAGCCGCTACCTTCCAACTCCTCGACCCTCCCATCCAACATTCCTCCCCAACGGTACTTGTAGCTCACCCATTGGGTGTCCGTCTCGAAGCAGCTACAAAACTGGCGAGCCGAACATGTCCTCGGACACTCCCGGCACTAAAAGCCATACGCTAAAAAAAGTAATAATAATAATACATCTTATTTGATACTATTATCATAATGAAACATATTATTGTTATTAGTATTATTATTGTTGTTGTCGTCATTATTATTATTATTCAAACATTTTTAGTCTCCTATAAGACCAAGCTTTGCTCCGCTTGGTCTCTATCCCTCTTGAGTGCTCTTTGCATTTTTCAACTACTTAAATTCAGAATTCTGCGCTGAGCTTCCCCGTAAACTTGATTGTGACTCTTTTGATGCTTTGTCGGAATCCCTCCACTTTCTTGGCGCTCCTCCTTCCCCTGGGCTCATTAAGGAGGTTATTTCTACTCACTACGAGCCCTTCACTTTGCACACATAGAAGCTCAATAGCTTGTAAAACATTTTACACAAGTCTTATCCAAACCCAATGTATTAAACTTCAATCCCACACGAGTAATCTTAATGTGGCTTTCGGTGTTGGTAGGTCTACATTCGATTGGTTGTTCTTTCATTTTATGGCTTAAGACTTCGTGGTCACCAACCCATGTACTTGTGTCTGATAACCCTTCCTTTTTAACTGCTGTGCTTTCTTGAAGTTGAGATGCCAAGATTTTGCCTCCAGAAGGATATCCTGGTGGTTTACTAGTTCTGCTCCCGTCAAATGCCGGGATGATGCCTAACTTAGTAAAGCAAAGACCACTTCCTACCCAATCCTAGTCACAATTACAAATACACACACTTGTACAGCCATCACAGTAACACTGGTTATCGGACAGATTCCTCACAAACCCAATTACGTGGTGTTACATAACCACTTCGTGGAGTAGCGGCTAGAATTATTGGCTGTCACCCGATGGTTCGAGTTCAGCTGTGCCAAGAAATTTCATTCTGCTTTGAAGGCTGGAACGGGATTCACTCAGCCTCTTGTGGCAAAACTGAGAAGAGGCGGGTTCGATCCTTGATTCAGTTATCCTAGAAGTGGTTTTCCATTTCTACTCCAGGCAAATGCCGGAATGATTCCTGACTTAAGGCCAGGGATGGCTGCTACCCAAATCCTAGTCTTAATTACAAATAGACTACACACATTTGTACAGCCATCACAATGACACAAGTTAACATAGAGATTCCACACACCCAAATGTACGGGGCTACATCACCTCGATGTCGCAAGTACCCTAAAACAATCACCCAACAACAGCAACAACGGGGTTAAATGGCCACGATGTCTCAAGCCCCTAAATGAATCAACAACAACTAGTAACACAACTACACAAAAACGTATTCATACTAGACATTGATTGCGGACAGGCGAACTATATCCATTGATACACGGCTTCACCCAGAGACCACTTCCATGAGCTGCACAACAAAACACAGCACTCGCCACACAATACTAGATGGTCATCTGCTCGACTTTCAGCAACGTAACTCTTTAACGGGTCTTTTTCATTATAATAACTAATAGATCATGAAACTCTCAATTTTTAACATTTTGAATCATACACAACTTTTTCACAAAACTAATCGTTACGATGTTATGGTCAAATAAGCGAAAAGAGTTCTACTCCCCACCCCCACCCCCCACCCCAAAAATAAGAACTTCGTCTTTGTTCAATGAAAATTAAGTATAGCCTATATTGTTGCCCTAGTTGCCCTCCGCTAAAATGTTCACTTTCAAAAAATTATATGCAGTCGTGTGATATTGGCATAGTTGGGGCCTTATAATAATTATTAATCTATGCACAACGGTGGGATACACCTTGGCCACTCACGCAATTTAATTTTAATTTATAATTGTAATTATTTTTCACATCAATTTATATAGAAAGAAGAATGAGAAGAAAGGTGGAAGGAGAGTTGCAAGAGGAACAGTATGGCTTCAGGAGTGGAAGATCCACAGTGGACCCAATCTTTAGCTTGAGGCAGGTGATGGAAAAGAACTGGGAATATGGAGAGGATTTGATCATGACTTTCATATATCTAGAAAAGGCATATGATAGTGTCCCCAGAGAGAAGGTATGGGAAACCATGGTTAAGAAGAGACTGGGAAGAGAAATGTTGGAAATGGTGCAAGCAATGAACAACAACTGTGTTAGCAGGGTACTGACCCCAGTTGGAAAGACAGATTGGTTTAGGAACAAGACTGGACTAAGACAGGGGAGTGTGCTGTCACCTCTCTTGTTCATAATGGTGATGGATGAAATTGTAAAGGAAACAAAGGAAGCATATGGACATAAAGAAATGAAGTTACTGTTATTTGCAGATGATATTGTGGTCTGGGGAAGGAACACTGAAGAAGTGCAAAAACAACTAGATGCACTGAACGAAAATATTGAGAAGTACGGCCTGAAAATCAGTATAGAGAAAAGCAAGACCATGGTGATGACAAGAGGGGAAATACAAGGAAAGGGCACTGTGAAAATTGGAAGTCAGAGTTTGGAAATTGTGGACACGTTCAAATACCTAGGAAGTGAATTGATGCAAACTGGTAGGTTGGACATGGAGATTGGCAGGAGGGTACAGCAGAGCAATGCATTCTATCAAAGTGTAAGAAAACTTGTTTGGGATAAGGAAGTACCAAGGAAAAGCAAGGAGGTAATGTATAAAGTGTACTATGTTCCCATATTAACTTATGCAGCTGAGACTTGGACCCTGACAAGCAGGCAAGAGAGTAGAATCCAAGCCAGTGAAATGAAATTCCTAAGAAGTATGATAGGAAAGACAAGGAAAGACAGAGTGAGGAATGAAGATGTTAGGAAGGAAGTTGGGATGGCAAAACTAAATGAGAGAATTGAGAAGAATAAACTAAGGTGGTTTGGACATGTAAAGAGGATGGAGGAAAATAGAATACCAAGACAGATGCTGGAGGCGAAGTGCAAGGATAAGAGAGCAAGAGGAAGACCTAGAACAAGGTGGATTGATTAAGTGAAGAACAGCGTAAGAAAAAGAAATCTGGACTGGGACAAGATCGTGGAAGAAGAATGGTGGAAGGAAAAAGGAAAGTGGAGAAGTGCCATAAATACCCTGACCCGGCAGGAGCTGGATAAGGGGAAATGATGATGATGATGATGATGATGATGATCAATTTATATGGAAGGAGAGGGTATTTTATTATGTTTATATTCAATTGGAGCTAATGGAAGATTTTCGATAAACGAATAATATAAATTTAACGCGAGGGCAAATCGAGCAGGAACGGAGATTTTAAGTCATCTAGCTAGGCAGAGTAGATGTTGCAACTCAAGATATTCTCGACGGAACGCACAGCAGGGCGCTTTCCCAGAATTGGAGCAGACAAGAACTGACGCTTCTCTGGGGCGCATTTCCACGAACTTGGTTCACGAGAGGTCAAGTCTACTGAGGAAAAGGGAAGCTAGGCTCTTGACGTCCAGCATATCCTTATTTGGCTATAAGACCTTCAATTCCCAGAATCGGATCCACGCTACTTCTGAGCGAATCAGAACGTTGACGACAACCCAATTTGAAGGAGTAGGAGACCTGGAGTTGGCATCGCAAGAGGAGATTGGTCTACGACAACGTGAGAGGGGTGCTGGAGAGAGGGTGTCAAGAAGTTTTCAAAGACTCAATCCGGGGACGGAGAAGCATTCCATTTGATTCTTTTTCTTTAGTCAGATTCGATTATCATGCTGATGGTCAGTCTATTCTACTTTTGAGCATCTCTATGCTCATAAACTATTACAGTTGCAATATGCTGGGGACATATCTCGTTCACGCATATTGATGATAACAGTTGTGTCATTGGCTGTTGTCATAAATGGGATTCTTGAAGCTAGGTCTTCATCTCACGCAACGCTATAATTTTACAATATCAAGAATTTTCAAGAAGATGACGACTATCTCGTACAGAAGACAACAGATTTGCTTGAGGTTGAGCATAACTGGTCAGCTTAAATGACATTATGACATATCTCTCTGTTTTTCTTTTCAAATTAATCAATCTTTCTTTGGGCAAAGTAACTGTAAATCCAATTAAACTTCTGCTATAAGTTAAAGTAATATCATGTCTCCACTTCGTCTTGGTTTAGCCGCCACGTTAAGAGTAAATTCTACATCTTCCATTAGTATGTATAAAAGGAAGGAAGCTTGTAGTTTAACGTGACCGTTAATCTCGTGATCATAAGCCACGGGACCTCCGTTTTACGTGGAATCCGAACCACAGGACAAGGCATTTCACATCGAAAATTTCACATGCATTAGTATGTGTTTTATAGTTGATATTTTAGTATAATTAAATTCAATTCATTAAAGTCAGTTTCCGTGTTCCATTCTTGTTGATAGAATTAGCTATAATACCGAACCAGTCCTCTCTTGGTAAATAACATTCTGGTTGGAAGCTTAAAGTTTCCCCACGAGCTGAGTTACAAGAGTCTGAATAGCCAAGGTATATAATGGTAAGCCTGTTCATTTGTCTATTTCGATGTCCTAATGGTAATTGGGCACGATGGCTCCCATCCGGTATAAAGGTTTATAGTGGTTTCACCACGGTACTTCAGGTGAATGACCATTACTTCTGTATGTCCAACTGTGGAACTTGCTGTGGTGCTGATTCGCTCCCATCAGGAGAATAATAACCATCACAGTCGTTTGCATGTGATGAGTAAACATACAGGAATTGAATCAACGCAACCGGTTTCTTTAATGAAGTGCATAGTAAAGGTATTATTTTGAATTCTAAGCAGTGTAAAGACAAAATTGTCAATCTATTAATATAAAAATAAACGTACACAATCCTTTCTAACCCAGGCAAATGTGCGTTTACGCGCATTTCAAGGTAATTTTCACATTTTGGCAACACTGGGTTTGACGCACTTGCACGCTATGTCTATTGTCTTCACTCTTCGTATGACAACTATTTCCCAACAACAGATAAATAAAGTGCTTGATAGCAAGTCCCCATTAGCTGAGCACTTCAATAAACTACTCTCTCATCCCGCTATCAACATCACTCAGTTCATTAGATGAGGGTGATAGAAAGGCGGACCGTGACTCGGAATATATTATTTTTCGGCACTCATTACAATTTGCTGGCATTGAAGGGTTATCGTAAGAATTATGGTAGCGAGTTGACACTTTACGTGGTACAAGCACAAAGATATGCAATGATAAGCACACCACAAATTCTGATTTCCATTTCCTTTGCATATCGCTGGTGGACATCCAAAGGTAGCCCTAAGCGGTATATGCAGTATTGCTCGGCATCGACAATTTGAGAGTAGCCTACAGCTTGAGAATTATGGATGACACGGATAGAATATGTTTTCCAGATGTCTCTACAAATGTTATATTTTTCGTAAGTTGGTATATTCAAAAGTTAAATGTACAGAAAACACTTGAACATCGAAGTCGTCTATTAATCTATTAGGAAGTCACGTTTCCCTAGATAAAGATAAAAAGATATTCTGAGCACAGAATTTTCAACTTTCTTGACAGTAGATTCTATGTCTGAAGCCATAAACCAGCCATAAACGTAATTTAATTTGAATAATCATAATTACGATGACTCTTCAGTGAAGAAAGTTCATACATTTTTATTAGCCAAATTTATTGAGAGAAAAGTAATTTTATAGTGTATTGTTATCTTAATGTTTAATGTATTATGTGGGAAATATTTCACTGATTTGACTCCACTGGTGCGTGGTGGCAGCCATGCTCAGTATCGCCTACGGGAACAATGGAGGCAACACGCGACGAACAATACGCTGCATTTAATCATTTATTTCGTCTGAAGAAAATGGTCAGCCAAGGCCTAAGCAATGTTACAGGTTTATGGAGCGTCTGTTCTTCCATATAGTACATATAGCACAGGTTTAAAGATGGACGACAATAAAATATTTCGGGAGGGTGAACCCGGAAATCCAGTCATTGTTCTTACAGAAGTAAGCATGATGTCAGAGAGAACAATCGAAGAACATTACGGACACTATCAGAAATAATGCACATTTCATTGCTTGCCTCTATCCCACATGCTGGTAATAGAAAAATCGAACATGACACGTGTTTCTGCACGGTGGGTTCCTAGACCGCTCATGCTCAAATAACAGGGTGTTTGCGTGCAGGTTTGTTCATGTTACAGGAAGGTGAGACATTTTCGAAGGTGATAACTGCGCATGCAACTTGGTTACATCATTATAATCCTGTAAGTAAACAGCAGAGCTCTGCGTGGAGACCTCCATCATCATCACAAAAAAATGGTAGCTTCTGCTGGGATATGGTCATTTCCTTTTTCGATATCCAGGGACATTCAACTGTAAGTGAAGTATACTATAGGGATATACTAAACACTCTCCAAGACCATACCAAAGGCAAACGGCCTCAGTTTAAAGCGATAGGCTGGATGCTGCACCAAGATCATGCAAGACCACACATCGCAAATGTTGTTGCTAAATATCTCGCGCAAACAATGTGACGCGTGTTCGTCATTCTCCCTACAGTCCACACCTAGCCCCGTGTGACTTTTTCTAAACCTTACTCTGAATAAACACCCTCGTGAAAGCGTTTTCTCTCATCAGAATCAGCAGTGAAGGAAACCAAGGCGATTTTGAAGAACCTGTCAAAAATGGCTTCCATCGCGTCTTTGAAGTCTGGAAAAAAGTGGAACCTGTGCAATGCATCACATTGGAATTACTTTGAAAAAGACCATGACAATTTGGAGGATGAGTAAAGTTATGTTCTCAAAAACATTTATGATCTTTGCTTATTGAACATCCCTCGTAGAATCATAATTGTATTCATTACATATTTTCTCTATGCATTTGATGACCGAAGAAAATAAAGATGCCTCCGTTCGATCTGCGACTGAATGTGTGTATGTAGATTCACAAATCATGTGCGATCAGCTGCGTATTGTATTCAAGGCGTACATGGAATGTATCGAAGTGAGAAATCACATTTTAATGCAAACATGAAAACATTTGGAGGACATTCAGTTTGATTTTTCGACTTTATTTTCGTCAGGAGTGGTTTTATGAATAAATTGTTCATTTTAAAAGTTGTTAGAGACCCGCAGCGCTAGGCCATGGGACTAAGCTCTCAGCGGACTCGGTAGACGTGGGTTCGAGCCTCACCGTCGGCCGTCCTTGGAATGGTCTTCCGTGGTTTCCCATTTTCAACTACAGGCAAATGCTGGGATGGTATCTTTTGATAGGCCATGGCCGCTCCCTTCCAATTCCTTGCCCAGTTTTATTCATTTCATCTTTCATTAACTCCTCTCATGAGGTTGGCGTCAGGAAGGGCATCCGGCATCCCGCCACATAGAATTTAATTGCATCTCATCCCCGACCCCGTTGCAGACCGGAATAATAAGGGGTAGACACACACTCACACAAAAGTTGTTAGAAATATAACTTTAAACTTCATATATTCTAATCGTCATTCCGATATAAATAACCTTTAAATTGTTGTTATGAGTTGCAAAGGGAATAAGATAGGACAGCTTAAATATTATGTGTATTATTTACTTTCCGCCCTATATTACCATGCAGCCAGCACCAATTTGTATATTTAATGATTGTATTTGTGTGATTTCATGTGGTAAACGGCATGCAAATATTAACTAACAGCTAAGGACAGCACAAACACCTATCTCCTAGGTACTCGATCCAGTAGCAGACACATGGCTCAATTCTAGAGCTCAGGCCTTGAGATATGCCTGTAAGCAAAAGACAGCTTGTTTGATGCGTGGAGTGAACTGCTCCCACTGCGAACTACTGCATATAACCAGCCAAGGGTGTGTCATATCGTTGCATTCTGCTACATTAACAACAACCCATTCACCTTATTCGCTTGGTTGCAAATGGATATGCGTTCTCTTCAAGTATACAATAACAAGTCAAATAGATTTATCCGTCACTGCAGCCTTTCTTCCTGCTATACATCTGCCGTATAAGGTGTGTCCAAGTGTGGTTTCACTTTGTAGCCGTCGGTTAGTGATCTGGTTAGAAATAGAAGAACTACGACACATTTGATTACTTGTAGCACTGAGATGAGCTGCGCGGAACCAGACCATACATCGCGCAAGCAGCTAAGTTCACAATTCACTCCAACCTGACAATTTAATAACAATCACAATAAAAGCAAGCAAGCTTGAGGGTCAATCACCACAATCAGTATCTTAACAAACAAAATATTACATGTAGGCAAATTGACAAATCTTTACTAGTTGGGATAGTTTAACTACTACTACAACTAAAGAAGTGTAGCCTACGTATTGTAAACACCATAACCCATACTTGTAGACACATATTTAATAGCCTAGGTGTAAAGGATCTGATGATGATCGCTTGACGATTGAAACTGGTCATCCAAGTGAATTCATTAATCCCAAGACTTTTTTTCAGCATTAGGGAAACACCCTTTACATTTGGAAACAATCGTGTTGACCGACTGAACAACATTACATTTCGGTATCTATCTTATTAATTTAAAGTGACGCAGAATATACTGTAAATACAATTAGTTACGCCATGTGTCCTCAGGATATTGTTGTTGATGATGATTCTTTAGGGACTTGCGGCATCGGGGTAATGTAGCGCCGTGTAGCCTACTTGGGTTTGAGTAGAATTTGTCCCATAGCCTGTGTCACTGTGATGTCTGTACTATTGTGCGTATTTGTAATTGAGGTAGGATTTGGGTAGGAAGTGGCCGTGGCCGTAAGTTAGGTATCATCCCTGCATTTGCCTAGAGTAGAAGTGGGGAAACCACGGAAACCACTTCCAGGATGGCTGTGGTGGGAATCAAACCCGCCTTTTCTCAGTTTAGCCACACGAAGGTGAGTGTACCCCGTTGTAGTCCTCAGACCAGAATAAAATTTCCTGGTAGAGCCGGAAATCTGACCCGGGCCATCATGGTGACAGCCAAGAATGCTAGCCACTACGCAACAAGGCAGACCCTCTGGATGTTTGGGAACATTTTTTATCTTTTAAGGGTCATAAAATACTCTGTTTGATCTGCTGGCGTTCAGTTAGGCACAATATAGGACAGGACTTACATGTTCAGTCAACTGCATTGAATGAAAACCAAATGCTCTTATTTAGTACAGAAAGGCTGTTGCTCACCGCTGCTATAATCCACAGCTGGCTTCCATTCTAAATCTGGCGGATTACTTGTGAATTACAATTGTGGGCGTACGGGGAGGTTTAAACTGAGATTTCCCGTCCCAGTTCTGCGATTAAATCAATGTTGTGTACAGTGCAGCTTAGGCTGGAGAGGGGACGCAATGAAGAGTGAGGGAGTTTGAGGCAATAGGCTGACCACCATTCGAAGCACTGGTACCTCATAACATTCATTAGATGGCCCAACATGTAATTCCCTTGGCATTACATGTGGGGGAGAATTACTCTGGAAAATTGAATTAATGGGTTACAAGAACTAATACACTCGATGATTTAGGACTAGGCCTCACGCTACGCCACCACATTTCTCTCCACAGCAACTTCTCCAAAGGACGTGAACGGGTACACGGAGAAGGAGTAGCGAAAAGAGGCTCTTGTCTCAGTAACAGATCTTCTTCTTCTTCTTCATCTTCTTCATTTCCCGTTTCCAGTCCCCTGGGTCGGGTTGCGAATCAAGGACCTCCACAGTTGTCTATCCCTCCACCATTCATTTCCTTCTTTCAATACTTCTTTTTCTTTTATTCCTCTTTTCTCTATGCTTTCCTTCACCGTATCTATCCACCTCTTTCTGGGCCTTCCTCGTGGTCTTCTTCCTGGTATTTCCTCCATAAATATTATTTCTGGTACTCTATATTCTTCCATTCTCATCATATGTCCGTATCACTTCAGCTTACTGGTTTCTATCTTGTCTTGCAGTTTTGGGAAGCCAATTCTCTCCCTAATGTCCACATTTCTGATTTTATCCCTCCGTGTCTTCCAAATTATTCCTCTAAGGAACTTCATCTCGGTATGTAAATATGTATGTATGTATGTATGTATGTATGTATGTATGTACAGTATGTATGTATGTATGTATGTATGTATGTATGTATGTATGTAAATACAAATTTGCCTCACAATTTGGTTTTTGAAGGCCGCGCATTGACAAGGACGAATGCCACCCGGCTCAAAGTTTACAGATTGTGGAAGGTGCGGTATGTTCCATAGGGATGGGCGCGACTGAAGCCTGGAATCGAGAGTGTCGACTCGATCGACTCCGAACACCGGTCTCGGTTCGCATGAAGCCTCGCGACTCCACGTTAATCTGATGCGTATTGCGGGGCCGCTTCGCATGAAGCCTCGCGACTCCAAGCTCACGTGATGGCATCTGTGCGTGATGGGTATTGCGGGGCCACACGGGCCCTTCGCATAAAGCCTCGCGATTCCAAGCTAACCTGATGAGTAAGGCCCGGATAGTTATGTGTTTATATATATTTAATTTTACTAAATATTTTCTATTTATTTACATATATTTGCCGTTTTTATAAATAAATACATATTATGGCGAATTTATTCGTAAGTAGGCTACATATTTCCTGTATTTGGTGGTATGTCGCACTCCTTATATAAATGCTGCCGACATTTTCGATCCTTGGCAATTCCATTAATTTGCCTATTTCGTGAATGTACCCCTGTCTCTGTATTGTAGTAGTATTTCAAGACAGGAATTCCCTGGCCATTAAGTAGACTATAGCAGGGGGACTGGAGAAGACTCGCGACTCCAAGCTCCCCTGACGAGTATTGCGGGGTCGCTTCGCATGAAGCCTCGCGACTCCAAGCTCACCTGATGAGTATTGCGGGGCCGCTTCGCATGAAGACTCGCGACTCCAAGCTCATATGATGAGTATTGCGGGGTGGCTTCCCATGAACACTCGCGACTCCAAGCTCACCTGTTGAGTATTGCGGGGCCGCTTCGCATGAACACTCGCGACTCCAAGCTCACCTGATGATTATTGCGGGGCCGCTTCGCATGAACACTCGCGACTCCGAGCTCACCTGATGAGTATTGCGGGGCCGCTTCGCATGAAGACTCGCGACTCCAAGCTCACCTGAAGAGTACTGCAGGGCCGCTTCGCATGAAGACTCGCGACTCCAAGCTCATCTGATGAGTATTGCGGGGTCGCTTCGCTTGAACACTCGCGACTCCAAGCTCACCTGATGAGTATTGCGGGGTCGCTTCGCATGAACACTCGCGACTCTAAGCTCATCTGATGAGTATTGCGGGGTCGCTTCGAATGAACACTCGCGACTCCGAGCTCATCTGATGAGTATTGCAGGGCCGCTTCGCATGAACACTCGCGACTACAAGCTCATCTGATGAGTATTGCGGGGTCGCTTCGCATGAACACTCGCGACTCCAAGCTCATCTGATGAGTATTGCGGGGACGCTTCGCATGAAGACTCGCGACTCCAACTCACCTGATGAGTATTGCGGGGCCGCTTCGCATGAAGACTCGCGACTCCAACTCACCTGATGAGTATTGCGGGGCCGCTTCGCATGAAGACTCGCGACTCCAACTCACCTGATGAGTATTGCGGAGACGCTTCGCATGAAGACTCGCGACTCCAACTCACCTGATGAGTATTGCGGGGTCGCTTCGCATGAACACTCGCGACTCCATCTCACCTGATGAGTATTGCGGGGTCGCTTCGCATTAAGCCTCGCGACTCCAAGCTCACCTGATGAGTATTGCGGGGGGCACACGGTCGCTTTTTTTTTTCCGAATCTCTCATTACTATTATTATTATTATTATTTACAATCATTGTACCAAATTGTTGTAATATTGCACTTTAGGCAGGTTGTATTACTATTATTGTTATAAATAATAATCATCATAATAAACACAATAACAATTACACCTACAACATTACCGATGATAACCCGAAACAATCTTCCATGTTTGCTGGCTAATAATCCTACTGTATTCATCGTAACACAAGGTATCAAGGGACGAACGTGGATGGATAACAAGACCGTCACAATATGAGAGGCCTGTGCGCACATCTTGAACAAAGCAATTAACAAACCATAACATAGGCCAAATCTTACATTAATTCAACACCCAACATTTGTTATTTGAGACACGTAAATGAAACACCCTATAATGAAAGTAAAAATACACACACAGTGCCAAGAACTTCGTAATTGGTATTCGACATTCCATATAACGATCCTGCCGGCAAAATACACACATCAAAAAAAGTTTTGCATCACCTCGGTTCCCAGATCTCCGGCATATAGACGTTGACTGTGTATATTGTATCCAAGATACAGTCCCTTTGACTGTTCATAGATGTCACTAAAACTGCTCAAAGATGTAAACAACCATGCATGAGCAGGGCCTATTAGACGGAGGGGGTACGACAGCCGATCAGTTCCAGTCATTCCACCAGGACGAAGGTACGCTGCTCATGTTGTCTGTAGTTCTACCATGCCTAGAAGGTCAATACCGCAGTTCGATCGCGTCCGCATTGTTACTTTGTGTCAAGAAGGGCTCTCAACAAGGGAAGTTTCCAGGCGTCTCAGAGTGAACCAAAGCGATGTTGTTCGGACATGGAGGAGGTACAGAGATACAGGAACTGTCGATGACAGGCCTCGCTCAGGCCGCCCAAGGGCTACTACTGTAGTGGATGACCGCTACTTACGGATTGCCGCTCGGAGGAACCCTGACAGCAATGCCACCATGTTGAATAATGCGTTTCGTTCAGCCACAGGACGTCGTGTTTCAACTCAAACTGTGCGCAATAGGCTGCATGATGCGCAACTTCACTCCCGACGTCCATGGCGAGGTCCAGCTTTGCAACCCCGACACCATGCAGCGCGGTACAGATGGGCCCAACAACATGCTGAATGGACCCCACGGAATTGGCATCACGTTCTCTTCACCGATGAGTGTCGCATATGCCTTCAACCAGACAATCGTCGGAGACGTGTTTGGAGGCACCCTGGTCAGGCTGAACGTCTTAGACACACTGTCCAGCGAGTGCAGCAAGGTGGTGGTTCCCTGATGTTTTGGGGTGGCATTATGTGGGGCCGACGTACGCCACTGGTGGTCATGGAAGGCTCCGAAACGGCTTTACGATACCTGAATGACATCCTCCGACCCATAGTGCAACCATATCGGCAGAATATTGGAGAGGCATTTGTCTTCATGGACGACAATTCTCGACCTCATCGTGCACATCTTGTGAATGCGTTCCTTCAAGATAACTACATCGCTCGACTACAGTGGCCAGCATGTTCGCCAGACATGAACCCTATCGAACATGCCTGGGATATGTTGAAAAGGGCTGTTTATGGACGTCTTGACCCACCAACCACTCTGAGAGATTTACGCCGAATTGTCGTTGAGGAGTGGGACAATTTGGACCAACAGTGTCTTGATGAACTTGTGGATAGTATGCCACGGCGAATACAGGCATGCATCAATGCAAGAGGACGTGCTACTGGGTATTAGAGGTAGTGGTGTGTACTGCAATCTGGACCACAAATGCTGAAAGTCTAGCTGTATGATGGTACAACATGCAATGTGTGGGTCTCATGAGCAATAAAACGAGCTGAAATGTTGTTTGTGTTGATCTCTATTCCCTTTGTATTTAACGGTTCCGGAACTCTTGGAACCGAGGTGATGCAAAACTTTTTTTGATGTGTGTAAATATCCCATCACTATGCAGCATATTCTCATACTGTAGAATCCTACAGTAGATCATAACAAAGAACGACTATGCATATAATCATTATATTGAATCGTTTTGCAGGTTATAATAGCTTGCCATGCATTTCAATACCAAAAAAGTATAACTGGCAAGCTAGCAGCAAGATTTTGTCAGCTGTATTGTAAACATGCCGCAGCGATGGCGAACAACGTTGCTGCTGGCGCTGTGTCACAGATTACCTACTACGCTGTGTGGCATACATGTTCAAGCAGTTCCAAAAACAGATGTTAGATGGCGTTAGTGCATCAGTGGAGTCGAGACTGGAGTCGAGAGTATCGGTTCCAGCGGCAGCAGTCTCGACTCTTCGCGACTCCGTTCGCAACCCATCCCTAATGTTCCACTGCAACATCAAGTACAGTCGTATTAACTTCTCAACCGCGTCGTTGCGTAGTGGCTAGCATGTTTGACTGTCACCGCGAAGGCTCGGGTTCGATTCTCGGCTCTGCCAAGAAATTTAATTCTGGCCTGAGGGCTGGAACGAGGTACACTCAGCCTCGTGTGCCAAAAGTGAAAAGAGGCGAATTCGATTCCTACCTCAGCCTTCCTGGAAGTGCTTTTCCGTGGTTTCCCACTTCTACTCCAGGCAAATGCCGGGATGGTTCCTAACTTAAGGCCACTACCGCCTCCTTTCCAATCCTCGCCTGAATTACAAATACACACACTAATACAGCCATCACAACAACACAGGTTATCAGACAAATAACACACACACACCCAAGTACACACCCAAGGTTGCGCCAGCAAATCCCGGTGCAGTCGGTTGGCATGTTAGGGTTCTTTACTGAAAGAGACCACATTAAAAATCCTTTTCTGGGCAATAATCCGGCACCTCACTATATCTATATCCGCAACATTTGAATGTCACGCAACACCCTTAAAAATATCATTAATATTATTTATTTTTACTTTTTTTTGTTTCTGTTTTCGTTTTCGTTTTCGTTAGTCTATTTTCATTGTTATTGTTGGTCTATATTTATTATTGTTTATTATTATTATTTCTTTCCCAAAATTAGTTACTATTAACTTGCGAGTACAAAAACCACAATGATGCATAAACACAGCCTTTCAAACACCATTCACATTATAAATACGGGGGAGAGAGGTTGTAATCAACACTACAGACACCACAATAAGGCAGATTATCAGACAAATTCCACTATCGCAGTATACGGGGATGATAAACAAATGGGTTCCCAAACCCTAAGTGAAGTGGATATGTTAGTAAAAATATATTTCTGCTCGCAATAAATCCATTTCCGACTATTTGTACTGTTTATATAACTATATAAGTTAACTGTGTGTACATCCAAATTACGCAGACGGTGTGTTTGTGTTGCAGATAAGCCAATATGCCGCCCGGATCAGAAGAGGGTTTACGGCGTAGCAAGACACGAGAACGCTAATGTGGTTTGCGAAGTTGAAGCCTACCCACCTCCTGACAGTTTCAAGTGGTCTTTCAATAACACTGCTGAAACCATTGACGTTCCTCAGGCGAGGTACAGGACTGGGGGTTCCACACACTCCATGTCAACACTTACGTACACGCCCATGATGGAGATGGATTATGGCACAGTAATGTGCTGGGCATCCAACACAGCGGGGCAGCAGAGGGATCCCTGCGTGTTCCACATCATAGCTGCAGGTAATACAGCCCCCCCCCCCCCCCAATATGGCGGCGATGTTCTACATCATAGTTGTATGTAAGGTCTCTCTCTCCAACATGATGGAGCTGTTCACATCATAGTTGTAGATACTATGCCTCTCTCTCCAACATGGTGAAGGTGTTCAAATCATAGTTGTTGATACGATGTCTCTCTCCAACATGGTGGAGGAGTTCACATCATAATTGTAGATACGATATCTCTCCAACATGTCGGAGGTGTTCACATCATAGTTGTAGATACGATGTCACTCCAACATGTGAAGGTGTTCACATCATAGTTGTAGACACGATGTCTCTCTCCAAAATGATGGAGGTGTTCATATCATAGTTGTAGATACGATGTCACTCCAACATGTGGAGGTGTTCACATCATAGTTGTAGACACGATGTCTCTCTCCAAAATGATGGAGGTGTTCACACCATAGTTGTAGACACGATGTCTCTCTCCAAAATGATAGAGGTATTCATATCATAGTTGCAGATACGATGTTTCTCTCTAACATGATGGAGGTGTTCACATCATAGTTGTACATACGATATATCTCCAACATGATGGAGGTGTTCACATCAAAGTTGTAGATACGATATTTCTCTCCAAAATGATGGAGGTGTTCACATCATAGTTGTGGATACGATGTCTCTCTCCAACATGGTGGAGTTGTTCACATCAAAGTTGTAGATACGATACCTCTCCAACATGTTGGAGGTGTTCACATCATAGTTGTAGATACGATATCTCTCCAATATTGTGTTGTTCACATCATAGTTGTAGATACGATATCTCTCCAACATGTTGGAGGTGTTCACATCATAATTGTAGATACGATATCTCTCCAACATGGTGTTGTTCACATCATAGTTGTAGATACGATATCTCTCCAACAAGTTGGAATTGTTCACATCATAGTTGTAGGTATGATCTCTCTCCAAAATAGCGGCAAGTATGTTCACTCTTCACAACGTCTCTAACATGGCGGAAGTGTTCCACATTATTGTTGCAGGTATGATCACTCATTATACCCGCACGTTTGGGGTGTTATATGCATTTACTCACAGCCATGTTGCAGGGGATAAGCCTGAGATTTACAGCGTGAGAGATCTTGGGCTCAGCCCTGTAGTGGGGCTTGTCAGAAGGTATCAGTGGCCAAAATTGACATCACTGATCAAGAACACGTGAACGTTTTACTAGACTTGGTGACGTAGATGTTCTCTGTAGAACATCATGCTGCTTCATGTGTGTCGTACTTATACCCTAGCAGTTATGTATTACTACGAGATAAATATACCTGTATTCACTGTAAAAGGATGGAGGTGTCAACAAATCCCAATGAAATTTCATATCCATCTAACTCATGTTCTGTTTCAGGTCGTCCTGATATGCCATTCAACTGCAGTCTTGTGAACCAAACTACTGAGTCTTTGGAGGTCGAATGTATTGAAGGGTTTGACGGTGGACAGCCACAGTACTTTCTGCTTGAGGTTTACGATTTCGAGAACGGCTTCTTACAAGCAAACTTGTCATCCAAGTTCCCTATCTTCAGTGTGGGAGGCCTCACCCCTGGCATGATCCTCAAGTTGCTTGTTTATGCCGCCAATAGCAAAGGCCGCAGTGATGCTACATTTCTGGAAGGTTTCACGCTGAAAGTAGCTGAGAAGCAAACAGGTACATTTCTTTTCTATTCAGATATTTGCTTTAAATTCATTATTTTTGAAATAATTTTCATAAAATAACATTATTAACTAGAAATGATAGAATCCATTTTTCAGTGTTGCCAAATTCTACTAAAGAAAGCATTCCAGTCCGCCAACACAAATTGTCCCTAACTACATTAGGCGGGAAAACAAGTATTAATATGCCCTAACATGATAAATATTACAATAGATATTTATCACAAGATAACACGCCTTTATGTACAACATGATGTTCAGTAAAGAACATATAGCCTAATTTTTCCTAAATGCATGGGTATAGTTATAACTATTTGTCCTTTTCAAGGAGTAGCCTATAATTGAATGCTTGTTGTAGTAGCTTGTTGAAATACAACGTTCTATACGGATATTAAACGTTGATTAATTGAATCCTCACCTGAATTGTATATACACACACTAATACAGCCATAACCGACAGCATTCATTCATTCATTCATTTATTTGCAATGGGGGGTGTGTCCCCCGGTGGCAAATTGGATATACATAACAAATAAATAATTATACATAACAATTCAATAACAATTATACAACAATTAAACTGGAGTATTTACACAAATAGTCAGTCTTTTCTTAAACACACCTATATGTTTGGGAAAAGGCTCTAAGACTGCGGCAGGTAGAGAGTTCCAGTTATCAATGGCACGGTTTACAAAAGAATATTTACCATAATTTGTTCGCTGTGGTCGGCCCTTAACTTTGAAAGGATGATCGCTCCTACCCATGTAAGTGGGCTTTCCCAATCGTTTGCTAAGCTCACCCCATGCTGGTTGATTTGTATACGTGTTGTACACAGCGCAGAGTCTAGATTTCATCCTCCTAGCCTCCAGTGATTCCCACCCAAGTTTCTTTAACATATGGCTCACACTGCTCCTGGGATTAAAGTCACTGAGCACAAATCTAGCGGCCTTTCTTTGTACCATTTCCAACTCATTGATGAGCCCTACTTGATATGGATCCCAAACCACCGAGGCATATTCCAGAATAGGTCTTACAAATGACAAATAGCCTAATTCTTTAGCAGAGGTACTACTTCCTTTTAATACCCTCATTACAAAGTGCAGGGATTTGTAAGCTTTTGAAACTACACATCCTACATGACTACTCCATTTCATATCATTCCTTACGTGAACGCCCAAATATTTGCAAGAATCTTCTTCTACAAGTATTTCCGAGCCAATGTTATATTGAAAATCCTGCCTTCGCACTTTCCCTATTTTTAAGAGACTTCATTTTCTTGTGTTTATTTTCATTTTATTTACAATCGCCCACTTATAGACCACGTTCAGGTCCTCTTGAAGCACTGCATTGTCTTGTGAGTCATGTATCTTTCGATATATTACACAATCATCCGCAAACAATCGACAGTCACTGCGAATCCCATTTGGTAAGTCATTTATAAACGCCAAAAATAACAAAGTTCCGATTACGCTGCCCTAAGGGATACCCGACGTTACGGTAATTTCATCCGAAAATATGCCTTCGACGATCACTTTCTGGGAACGACCCGTCAAAAATTCTTGGATCCATAAAATTACTCTTCTATCAATCTTCGTCGAAGCTAATTTATGGAGTAGCATGTCATGCGGCACGACATCGAATGCCTTCGCAAAATCTATAACCACGGCGTCGACTGAAACTCCATGGTCTAACGATTCGATAATGTCTTGAAAAAGTGATAGCATCTGACTCTCGCATGAGTAACCTTTCCGAAATCCATGTTGCCTATCATTAAACCATGATAATGTTTCCCACTGTTCCCTCAAGTAGTCGCAAATGAGATGATCCATCTGTTTACAAACGATGGACGTAAGGCAAACCGGCCTGTAGTTGCCCAATTCAAGTCTGCTCCCTCCCTTAAATATTGGGACTACCGTAGTTGTTTTCCAGTCATCTGGGATTTGCGCATTGTTTATGGACACATTAAACATCACCTCCAAGTATCGTGCCACGGCCCTACCTCCTAGTTTAAGTACTTCACTAACAATATTATCAGGACCCTTTGATACATTGAAACGTAGTTTTTGTATTAGCTTTACAATTGCTGACTGGTTTATTTGGAACAGGGGAGCCCCTGATTCGTCGTTAAGGTCCAACACACAGCTATTGGATTTATTGAACACACTACCGTAAAAGGGAAGCCTCCGTGGCTTAGGCGGCAGCACGCTGGCCTCTCACCGCTGGGTCCGTGGTTCAAATCCCGGTCACTCCATGTGAGATCTGTGCTGGACAAAACGGAGGCAGACAGGTTTTTCTCCGGGTACTCCGGTTTTCCCTGTCAAAATTTCATTTCTGCAACACTCTCCACTATCATTTCATTTCATCTGTCATTCATTTAATCATTGCCCCAGAGGAGTGCGTCAGGCCTCGGCAGCCGGCACAGTTCATATCCTCGCCGCTAGATGGGGGCTTCATTCATTCCATTCCTGACCCGGTCGTAGACTGGAAGCAGGCTGTGGATTTTCATTCACTACCGTAAAAGACATTTAATTCATTAGCAATGGCCTGTTTCTCAGTAATTAATTTACCGTCACCGGACATTATCATCGACAAATTATTTGAATTTCCCTTTCTTCTCCTAACATAACTGTAATTTTGTTCACCCATCACCTCCCGAACCAAGTAAACCTTGCATATAACTGTCATGAGCAGCCCTCTTTTTTAAGACGAGCTCTCTTGATAAGGACTTAAATTTCAACATATACTTGTCACTATCATGTCTTTTATTGTATAATTGCCTAATTTTCCGTTTTAGACTCCTAATTTCTCGTGTGTAATACTCAGGATCTGGGTTTTGTTTCAGCAATTTAAATGGGACAAATTTATCAACAGCGCTATTTAAAATTTTCAAAAAGTTAGTCCACAGGATATTCATGTGATTTCCTCCGATGACCATCCTACAAATAGCTCATTCAAATACCCCTGAAACTTGCCCTGATCCACCCTCCGATACTGGAATATGATCTTTTTTGCTACATCAGAGTCTAATTTTGTAATGTCACCATATCTAATATTTAATTCAACCCCAGAATGGTCACTAATTCCTGGTACTTTCAGACAGTTAATATACAGCTCTACAGGCCTTACGAGATAAACATCTAAGGTATTATTGTCTCTAGTTGGGAAGTCAACTACTTGGGAAAATCCCCCCTCCCTTAAGAATTTATTTGCAGCGCTCTGAGCTTGACCACAGCTAGTTGACTCACCAGACCAGTCTACATTGGGGAGATTTAAATCTCCAGCAATTATTATGCTCTTTTTCATAGAATTACCCGTACAAGTTTTATCGTACAGTGTTTCGAGGAGAGAAAAGTTATCTTTCGGTGCTCTATACGCCCCTATCACCTGAAGAGGGAATTTATTTCCTTTATCCGAAATTTGTACACATAACATTTCATGATCCATATCAGCCCACTTTAAGAAAGTAGCTATATTTTTGCGCACACAAATAAATAGCCCACCACCTCGCTTCCCCCGATCCCTTCTGTATATTTCGTAGGTACCTTGAATTATTTCGCTACTATTTATGTCCTCATATAACCAAGATTCAGTTGCAATGACAATGTCCGGAGAATACGTCTCTACAAGATTCCAAAATTCAATTAATTTATTTCCTAAACTCTGACAATTAACCTGCAGCAATCTTAGAGTCTTACCTCCGCAGCAAATATCTCGAAATAGCTCCTTCTGTTCCCATCGGCTGGCAACCTCTGGACCTGCCCCTCCTCAGAAAAGCCGACACGAACCGATGACCCTCTCATGTAGGCTCCCTAAGTTGAAAGTGCCCCGTCGATTTAGATGCAGCCCGTCTCGGGCGAAGTCACGGCCACCAATCCAGCAGTCAGCTTCTACGTACACTAATCCCAGTTGTGCACATACCCAGTCCGTGCGGTCATTTACAGTCTTAACTCGCCTTAACGGAACATCCCCCCGCCGAACAATGCCACTCATTATAATTTTTGCATTTCTAAACTTGCTTTTCGCTTTTCTGCCTAGTTCGTAGAGCTCCCCCATGATGTAATCAGCTGTAGCCCTCTTCTTCAAATCGTTCGTCCCAACATGTAGCAACAACACTTTAACTTTGTCACAGTCCTCTACATTTGCTTCTTCCACTTGCTGAGCAAGCTGGTCAATTTTAATCCCCGGATAACACCGCACTTTCGCACCTGATTTCCTCGAGATATTCGCACTCCATCGTATCATAGAATCACCCATTATGATAACGTCATCCTCAGTTTGCTCCTGCATGCCCTCTTCCACACTGATCCCAGTAGAAAGCCGTTCAGTCACATCCTTCACCGTTTCTTCTGATTCACGAAGCTTTGCTCTAAGTTCCTGTATTATTTGATCCCTTGCTTTGATTTGCACCCTCAAACAGTCCGGCGTATCACATACTTTACAAAACCAATTTCCGACATCACAATCCTCCTTCTTGACTTTAATACAGCCGAAGTGAAACCATTTCTCACATAGTCCACACTCAACACCATTCTTCAATGTTTTACTGCACGTCGAACACTTTAAAGCTGCCACTGGATCATTTGCCTGATTCACATTTGGAGTAACAGACCCTGGATTCACTTCCACTCCACCAATAACTAGCAATGCAGCTATCACTAGGGCTATGAACCACAAGTTGCTAGGTCCCGTACGCACACACAAACACCGGAAATCCCGACTACCCTTCGCATACCACAGTCCGATCCTCGCCCGATAACACTCCAGAGAACAATCCATTTCAGCACACCTGGGAGCTCGGGAAAAACACGACCTTTCACTTTGACTGCCAACTGATAACTGTAGCCAGCATTGCAGTGGCTATGCTAGCTAATGCGCAGCATGAGGTCATGGGGCCAAGCTCTCTGCTGACTCGGTAGACGCGTGGGTTCGAGCCCCACCGTCGGCCGTCCTTGAAATGGTTTTCCGTGGTTTCCCATTTTCAACACCAGGCAAATGCTGGGACGGTACCTTCTGACAGGCCACGGCCGCTTCCTTCCACATCCTTGTCCAGTTTCATTCATCTTCATCCATTTCATCTCTCATCCCGACGCGCAGGTCGCCCTCGGGCGTCGACTTGAAAGCCCTGCACTCGGCCTCTCAGGAGGCTACACGAAAAAAAATACAGCCATCACAATAACACAGGTTATCAGACAAAATCCAACACACACCCAAGTACACGGGGCTAAATCACCATGATGTCCATGCATCTCAAATGAAACAACAACAACAACAGCCTCCTACCCAAATCCTTCCTCGTATAAAAGTACACACATTAGTAAGCCAACAGACATCGCCGTGACACAGGTTATCAGACCACTTCTACACACACCCAAGAACACGGGGCTACAAGACCATGATGCCGCAAAACTCCTAAAGAATCAACAACATCAACAACAATAGACTCTACCGCAGATCAAGGACAAATAATTTTAATCGCTGTAGTCGAGTGTTGAAATATGAGGTGTTATAAGTATAAATATAATATTTTCGATTGCGAATACAAACTATATACGCTTAACATTATAACGTGTGAGTAGTTATAAATCAATTAATACCACAACAAAAATCGAAGTAAAAAATGTCAACCTGCTGGCATTTGACCACGAACCTCCAAGCCATGAGCCAGGAACGCTACTATTACGCTATACCGAGCAATACTAATATTGGGTTAATAAAAGCTTTAGTATAACTGCCTAGAATAAATTGTTTTACAATGAACTATTTTATTAGCGTTTTCTGCCGTTTTTATAAACCATTTGAAACTAAATATGTATTATTTTGTTCAGTACATTCATTAAAGGATATAAACTTACGAAGTTACGGAAATATATGGATTTACGAGCAAAACGTTGCCGCAATTTTTACTCAACGGGACGGCAAGGACAAGCACGATATGGGACGGTCAGCCTGAACTGTTAGTCACTACTGCGGTTTCATATTCTATTTTAAGATGCCTATATCCTTCCGGTCAGCTCCTTGGGGACAGTTTGGAAGGAAGCTTTTAGTTTTACGTGACCGTTAATCATGCGATCATGAGCCACGGGACCTCCTTTTTACGTGGGTTCCGAACCACAGGACATGGCATTTCACTCCGAAAATCCCACATGCATTGACCAGAAATCGAACCCGGTCCACCTTGGTGAGAGGCCAACAGCTTGACCGCCGCGCGATCACGCCCCCTTGAGGACAGTTTAAACCTCCCTATGTACGATAAGCGTATTTGGTAAGTTTCGTAACGGTTATGCTATAATACTTGCACGATTCATACATCCGCTATCTTGAAACTATTTGGCTGATGACCTTGTAGTTTGGGCAAAAGACGCTTCCCACATTAAGGTATATTGTTGCAAATTTGGTAGAGATCTGTTAATTAGGATAGTAATAATTTTATTTAAGGTCAGAAAATTTGGGTGGGCGCCATTTCTTCTTTGTTATGACGGTGGCGATGTAGGCCTACAACATGATACTGAGTTGTCCCTTGCTAGTGCTACTTCTGTACCAAAGGAGGTTTGATTTGGTTTTGTTGTGTTTGAATTGATAGGGGGATCTATTTGCACACATACACGGCCGCCATATTCAAACTATTGGGTTTATGACCTTGTAGGTTGGTCAAAACACGCTCCCCACATTACGGTATGTTGTTGCAAAATTTGGTAGAGATCAGCTGATTAGGTTAGTCGTAATTTGATTGAAGCTTTGAACATTTGGGTGGCCGCCATTACGTTCCCGACAAGATGGCAACAATATAAAACATGACGCTGAGTGCTAGTGCTACCTCTGTACAAAATTTCGTGCAATTCGGTTTCACCGTGTTTGAATTGATAGGGGGGGGGGGAAGAAATACCAAATGACACACACATACACACACTCACACACAGACAGACACACAATTTTTGGCCCGGTGTAGATCACATAAGTCTACTTTCATTTTTTGCAAAAATCGAAAAAAGGCTAAAAATGGGGGGTACATAAAAGCGTGTTGTTTTGTGATATATATCTTATGTGATATTTCTCGTGTTAGGGCATAAATAATGTACGTGGTATTTATCGGCATATCCATGTGTACACTTCAAATACAAATGAACCTTGAAATGCAATCCTTCAAAAAGCAATGGCAATAGTAATACGGTTATGGGTTTATTGTGCCATTTAATTGGTGTGGCTTTGGAAATCAATGGCAAGCATTGCTTTAAATGTATTATTCTATTGTAATTATGATGGCTGTATTAGTGTACGTATTTGTAATTCAGGTGACGATTGAAAAGTAGGCAGCCGTGTCGTAAGTTGAGAACCATCCCAGCATTCTCCTGAAGTCGAAGTAGGGAAGCCACGGAAAAACACTTTCAAGATGGCAGAGGTGGGAATCGAACCCACCTCTTCTCAGTTCTGCCCTACTAGGCTGAGTATACACCGTTCCAGCCCTCGGACCAGAATTAAGTTTTTTGGCAGAGCCGGGAATCGAACACGGACTTCCGTGGTGACAGCCCAGATCGCTAGTCCCTACGTCACGAGGCTGACAAAGAAAGGAAAAAAACACCAGACAAAAGCCGAGACGGTTCCTTTCAACACGTCCACGGCCGACGTTTTTTTCAAATCCCTTCCCTGTACCAGAGACGAGCGCGAGATGCTGTAGAATGAATAGGCAACTAGTGAGGACTACTCGGGGCAGAGCACTGAGCCGGTGCAAGGCGTCCACGTGGCTTGAAGGGATATGAAAACTATATAACCGGCTCCGCGGTTAATTGGTTGGCGTGCTAGGCTTTGGCTCGAAGGGTCCCGGGTTCGATTCCTGGCCTGGCCATGAGGAATTTAATCTCCTGTGGTTAATTCCCCTGGCCCGAAAACTGGCCGCTTGTGACATCATCATAAATCAAATACAGAAAACAAAGTAAACAGGAAACGTAAAACGAAGGAAAGAATATTTTTCGAAACAATTTCCAGTGCAATAAATGTCGCTAGAAGACAAGACAGAATAAGGAAGCTTATAGTTTTACGTGATCGTTAATCTCTCGTTCATGAGCTACGGGACCTCCTTTTTACGTGGAATCCGAACCACAGGACATGGCATTTCACTTTGAAAATCGCACAAGCATTGACCGGCAATCGAACCCAGTTCGCCGTTGTAAGAGACTAATAGCTTGACCACTGCACCACCACGCCCCAAGACAGAATAACCCGTGCAACTATCAATACACATAAAATTTAGGGTTAAAAAATAAATACATAAGTGTTGTGAAAAACCTTTGAAATAATGTTATTGTACTGTTTAGATAAAAATAATACTTTAGACTACAAGGAAGGATGCTTTTAAATTTACGTGACCGCGCGATCATGAGCCCCAGGACCTGTTTTACGTGGAATCTGAACCACAGGACGTGATATTTCACTTCCAAAATCTCACATGCATTCACCGGGAATTGAACCCGGACCGCCTTGGTGAGAGACAAGTAGCCTGATCACTGCACTATTACGCCCCGTGGAATATTACGGAAATACAGAACAAGCAAAATTATGAAATTATAATGTCATTACATGTTCAAAAGCCAGCCTTATAAAATGGACAGGATGCTAGTCGAAATTGGCCAATAACTGAGATGTTCCTTTCTCTTTCTTCTCAGGCACCCCTGCCGCATTTGAGTTAACCCCCGTGCTGGGTGTGCTGATTGGAGTTGTGGTGATTCTTCTACTGATAGCGATCGTGATTGTAGGGGCGATGCGTCTCCGAGCCCAACACAGGGGCCCAACCAGACCTGACAACCTGGCTCTGAAGGAGAAGGCAGCACTTCCACTGCGATCAGACGTCGAGGATATGTATGACATGGATGACAAGAACCCTGACGTCATTCCTTGTAACAAAGGTGAGTAGAACTTAGCTGATCATATATCATCTGGAATGCACCTTTATTTGGCCCAGCTGTACGGATTGGCTCATGGTCACGTGTTTACAGTTGGACATAAGAAGGTTTAGGAACGTGTGCGCACAGAGGGAATGCTTCTGAGAATTCTTCCGGAACTATGTTAACGAAATTTCAGGGACAATAAATCAGTACATACAAAATGAAAAATTATGTAGTTTGTCATTACTTTCCTCTCTGAGCCAATACAGCTGCACTGGCCTTATGAGGAGCACTATTTACGGCATCCTTAGATGCTAGATTTTACCACAAATGCCAATACTCAGCACAACTTTGATGCGAGCGTGGTGTATGGAGATACGACTGAAATTTCAATTTTGACTAAGATTTGCCTGAATTTTAGTTGTATTATGAAGGAATCTCTCATCCAAACCATGTAAGGGCTTGAAAATAGACACTTATATCCTGGAAAGTCTATATATATATATCCAATTTACCCCAAATCTAGTGTCTAAATGCAAAATTAAGACATTTATTGGATTTTGTCCGTGCGTGTGTCCTACCTTATCACGACAAAACGTACAAAGCTGATGCCCGCCACCTAAACGTTTTCAAAAACATTTGAAAAAAATCACAGGTATTTTTGGCCATAAAGGGCCAGTTTTCCTAACTACCCAAGAAAGAAATTCGAAAAAACGTTGAAAACGTCACAGCCTAATGTTGAATATACCAAATTCTCAATAAACCAAGACATCCAAAATCAGGTTCATAAGTTGGTGCAGTAAACATGTCTGTTTACTTACGTGGTGGTGAATGACAGAGATTGGTCTATAGTAGTTGAGAATACCCGACAACCACCAGCATGCACTCATTTAAAGTTAGGAAATTCATAGCCCATTCAATTTGTTTCTTTCCGAATTTTAACACTCAATATGTGTTTCAAGTAGCCTGAGATATAGCTAACTTGAAGCTAACACCTTTAAACTCAAGATTTCCAAGTGGAGGGAATAACTTACAATAGCCATAAGAAAAGAAAAAAATACAATGTAATTGGTTGTAAGTAGAAATAATTAAAGTTAAGGTAACTGTTATGCTGTGTGACTTTGGGAAGCTGTCCACTAGCTCTTTATATTTCACATTGATTTTTACGTTGTGGGTGTTATTTTGTTTATTGTGCCGGGGTGAAGCAGTCCACAGCAGTCCACAGCAGCCAATCAGTCACATAGTGTATATCAATGACGTCGCCATGTGCGAACGAAACAAGAGGACTGTCAACCAAAAGCTATCATAATCCCTTCACGTTTCGTGTTAATTCCAGAACATACCAATAGCCTATATACAACCTCAGACACTTCAAACCATTCAGAAGAAATCTTTGAAAATACCAGCCAGATACCTCAGATACCAAGACATGCTTAACATGACCTAACACAGCCTAAAACGGAAAACCATTGTGAAGATTCTTTACCCGGCCGTGAGTCGATAGGGCCTACACCTACATATTCTTGATATGACTTTCTACAGTTTCTCATTTTCAACACCTACCAAATACTGGGACGGTATCCTCTAATAGGCTACGGCCCTATCCTCGAACTCCTTGCCCAGTTTCATCATTTCTCATTAACTGCTCTCCTGAGGTTGGCACCAGGAAGGAGATCCTGTCGTAAAACCACCCGGCCCATAGAAAACACTTCTCAATCATATACTAGGTGAATCAGCAGCCCAACTAGCGATGTTATCTCGATGTGACTACAAACTATTACGAGGGACAACTAACAGGGTTCAGTAACGTTTGTGGGATATGCTTGCAGTGCACTAGTACCATACGGGAAGCAAGCAGAGAAATGTCGAACTTCCTGACAACACGCATTAGTTGGGCTGCGTAAAACTCCAGCTCTTTTTTCAGAGAGAGTTAGAAGGAGCGGTTTGTACAAAAATCTTCCAAATCGTCTCAATAGTACAGGGAAATCTTGTACTTCCTGAAAAGCCAGCGGAAATAAAATTATTTCTTTATAAAGTGAGTTAAAACAAATAAACAAGACGATAGCCCCTGGCAGAACTGCGTCGCGTCGAGCCTCCATACCAATAAAGCTGGGCGGGTGTATATGGAGCGTTCTCGCATTGGTCTACTGGAAGGTATTATATTATTATTATTATTATTATTATTAATATTAATATTAATATTATGATTATTATTATTATTTATCGACAGCGGTAGCTACACTCGCTAACGCGCAGCGCTAGGCCAAGGGACCAAGCTATCTGCGGAGTCAGTAGACGTGAGTTCGAACCCCACCGTCGGCCGTCCTTGAAATGGTTTTCCATGGTTTCCCCATTTTCAACTCCAGGCAAATGCTGGGACGGTACCTTCTGACAGCCCATGGTCACTTCCTTCCACATCCATGCCCAGTTTCATTCATATTCATTAATTTGATCTCTCATTAAGTCCTCTCCTGAGGTTGTTGGCAGGAGGGGCATCCGGCTGTAAAAGCCATCTGCCACATACATAGCCTTTCACCGCATCTCATCCCCGACCCCGTTAAGAACGGGAATAATAAGGGGTAGGCATAAAATATTCTTCTTCTTGGCGTTTCGGCCAACTATGGGCCACGTTAATTCAACTGCCCCCTTCCTCGAGCTTTAACTTTCGCCCAGTAACGCCTCATGTGTTCTCGATGCTACTGTTTCCTTGCTTCAGGCCACGTCTTGCCTGTTAGTTTCCTGGAAACTCAGGTGTTCTTTTGGTTTCATCTTAAGGGGCGTACGCATCTGAATATCTTTCTATGTAAATCCCACTTCTTTGAAATCCTTTTCTACCTCTGTGAACCACGCTTCCTTGGTTTCCTTACCCAGAAAGTAAATTATTATTGTTCATCCTGGCTAGAGGAATATCCAGTAGGTGACGTTTTTTCGTCATGAATTGGTCACTCTACCGAAGCACACACATGTCGGCTATAAGCTATAGCACTGGCAGTAGCTTTGTTTCGTATCATGCGAAAACAAGGTAGGCCTAGTTGTGGGTGCGGGGAGGGGGCCATATGTGGAGATGAGCCACGCCATGCCATGCCAGCAGCGCCGAGCGATAGGGTTCCATTAACGGGCGGACCGCTAGTAATTTATGTGAGGCTGTGAAGTATGTGGGTTATCTAGGTAGATACAATGCAACACACCGGAGGGTCGATTAATTCCCACTCTTGCGCTACCGGACCAAATAAAATGGAACACACCGCCACTAACCAAGAGTTCAGTGACACCGTGCTGCTGATACTGAAGTGATCATTTCTTCTTTAACGTTTGTGAGCAATAATATTACAGTTATAATAATAATAATGTGTGTTTACCCCTTATTATTCTCGTTTTCAACGGAGTCGGGTTGAGATGCGATGAAAGTCTATGTGGCGGATGTTTTTACAGTCGGATACCCTTCCTGGCGCCAACTTCATGAGAGAGTTAATTAGGGATGGAGTGAATGAAGGTGAATGAAACTGGGCAAGGATGTGGAAGGAAGCGGCCGTGGCCTGCCAGCAGGTATCGTCTCAGCATTTGCCTGGAGTTGAAAATGGGGAAACCATGGAAAACCATTTCAAGGATGGCCGACGATGGGTCTCGAACTCACGTGTACCGAGTCCATAGAGAGCTTGGCCCCATGGCGGAGCGGAGCACGTTAGCGAGCGTCGGTGAGCAATAATAATAATAATAATAAAAATAATAACTTTTTCTACCCCATGTTATACCTGATTATACGGAGCTGGCGATATATAAGTTCTTTATGTGGTGGATTAATTGTTTTTACGGCCCGATGACCGTCATGACGCTAACGTCATCAGAGGAGATATTTGAGATGGAATGTATGAAGATGAATGAAGCTGGGTGATAGGAAGCAAGACCTTGTATCATTAGAAAGTACCATTGCGGCTTTTTCCTGGAGCGGAAAATGGGAAGTCAAGCAAAACCGTTTCACGAAAGACTAACACGGTAAAAGGGTTCTCACTTCTCTTCTCTTCCAAGGCAGGAAATAGCCTGTCCCCATGGCCTTGAATGTTAACGGTTACAACAACAACAACAATTATAATATTAATAATATGTGTTAATCGTCCATTTTAACTGCAGTGGCTTTTCAGACGCTGGGGAATCGGAATTTTCCCCGGGTCGTTCTCGAACGTTCCTTGGATGAGCGTACAATTTCTCTGATAATCTGCGTTATCATAGTATCTATAGTAGTGTGTGTATTTGGAACTGAGGGAAGGGTAGGGAAGGAAACTGCCGGGAAAGGCTAGGAAACATCGTGATATTTTCCTGAAGTAGAAGTGGACAACCACGGAAAACCACTTCTAGGACGGCCGAATTGGAAAATAAACCCACCTCTTCTTAGTTTCACTTCACGAGACTGAGTGTAACCCGGTTTCAGAATTTTGTTTTTGGCAAAGCCTTTAATTGAACCCATGACATTCGAGGCCGGATTCTCAATACGTATCTCGAAGCCACTGCAGATGGCGAGACAACGTGCTTGTTCTCCGAGAAGGAAATCACCAGTTACCATTGTCTGGTGAGCTAGGGATTGTGCGAACATATGGCAACAGTGCACGATTAATAGTCCGCCTCGTTGCGTAGTGGCTAGCATTCTTGGCTGTCACCGCGGAAGCCCGGTTTTGTTCCCGGCTCTGCCAAGAAAATTAATTCTGGTCTGAGGGCTGGAACAGGATACACTCAGCCTCAGCCGGGCACGATTCCTACCTCAGCCAACCAGGAAGTGAATTTCTGTGGTTTCCAACTTCTACTCTAGGCAAATGCCAGGATGGTACTGTATCCGTATCCACGTGGTCTTACCTGTTGTAATCCGATGGAACGGCTGGATCGTAGAATCTGGAAGTGCCCGGCTGAAATACCCCTAAAATTCTACCAACTAGGATCAACCAGGGATAAGGATACCTCTCTTATAAAGAATGCGATAAGAAGATGCCAGTGGTCGATGAAATATAAACGAAAAATAGCTCAAAGTGTACTAACAAGACTCTGAAAATAATTAAATTAATCTCGTGCGTGGTACTAGGCATTCTAAAAACTGACCCACTGGTCCTCGTAGCATTTTAAACATGGTTATATACACTTAGTAACATATTTAAATAACCCTCGTAAGTTTATGGCAATATTTACATTTTTACAATTTTGTTCACGTTCAATCATTCATATATTTATTATGTATTCGACTCCATCGATAAGCATTCTAGTGTACTTGTTAAGATCAAATCATGGCATGTTCGACGAACGGTTAAGTTAATAGAACGCATTGTCAAAGCATAAAAATATTAACAACATTTGAAATCTCACAGTTAATCATATTATTGCCTCTTAAGCTTTCAGTCATTATTATTACATGATTATACATATATTATTACTCGTCTTTCCAATTAGACCTTTCTTCAAAAACAAATGTCATCAATTTGAACAATCCATTCAAGATCAATTATTATAATGCTAGTTTGACTTAAATGTTGGATTCATTAACTTTATACTAGCCTTCTAGTATCCATAATCGTGACTATACTGCACGTTCAAAATATACACCTAAGTGGACTCAGCAATAGCTCAATAGCTAATTTATACTGGAAAGAAAAATGATATAGACCATCCATCGATGTCTAATATCCCCTTATTACAATCAAATTCCGCAAACAATCATTGCTCTATTCATAGATAAGCTCTCAATACCTTGTAAGTATTTTTAAACATAATTAAGATCAAAGAAGCTTTTACATAAAAGTCGTAAAATATCATGCATCAAATTAACATAAGTTAAAGTATCATGGACAATTTTTATCAGAACTGAGACAAATGTAAGACAATCAGCTGTTCAAATAACAGTGCTTAAGAATTTTCGACATCATCATTTCGTTTTGTAACGAAAATATTCTATACAATCTTTCTATAATATGTATTCATTTATTTCTCATTATATTCTCATGTTCATTACTGTTTCTTTCAAGAAATTGTAGATAGATCACTGTAAAAAGAACGATTCAGCTCTCTACTAGTCAAAACTCGACTGGAGATCCTGACCCAAAGAAACACGAAAGATCCTACACCATGGTAATGAGCCTGTCTTAAGAAGGTAGACGAAGACCATTAGAATCTAACGCTTAACTAGGATGGAGTTCAACAAACGAATCATGAACAAAAATAGAAAAACTGAACGATCTTAAAAGTGTCTAAAACAACTTCAACAAGAAAAAAAATCTCAAAAGCTGTGGATTGCACAAAATTAATCCATAAACCGCAAATATCTACTCTAGAAATCATTATGTGTCCATATTAATACTGCACTCGATGAAAAATAGACCCACACGTCTATTAAAGAAACTTGCATGAAATGCTTAAGTGTTCAAATTCAAAGTTCAAAATTTGTAGAATTATCTATTCGAATAATCTTCAAGTATACGTGTCGTATAGGACATCTGCTTGCCAACAACTATTCTTATATAAAGTTATCGCAGTCTTCTTCCTACTCTTCATATGTATCTTCTCAAAAAACTATATTGTTCTATTAAATGCCCAAAAATAAGTAAGAAAAAGAGTAAATTAATGCATAGAAAATAGCATTATACGAATATTAATGTTTACTACAAAATAAAATACACTACAAGACAGAAGCGATAATGTATCGGGTCTAGCCCTGGAATGCATTTTCTATCTACAAAGAAAAATTGGTGAAAAAGGAACACTCTAGAGTATGTCTAATCCATACTGTCTACTGTGAAAATGGTTATCAGCTACCTTGTACGATGCCATCTCGTTGAAATTGGAATATGCGTGAAACACACTGTTCTCGTTCTGGAACTGAACCCTCGTTCATCAGGTCGCATAGTTCTCGAAACGACTGGATCTTGAAGAGAATCGAACCCCGATTCCGAACGGTTGAAAAATAAAAACAGCTGTTCGCGTAACAAGTTCGTTGCTCTCACACGTTCCCAAGATGTTCTGTAGCCTATTCGTAGAATGCCATCATAGTTCATGTAGTCACAGTATGAATGTACAGTGAACTCTTCCAAAGTGCCTTCGATCTCTTCTTAAATAGCTTTCTGCTCTTGTAATAATTCATGATTGATGTTGGTGATCATTCTAAGTAGTCAACTCCACTATTGTATTGCATTCCCTTTTTCCATTCTAGCCCATTCGTGACATAATCATGTCTTGATGAAACATTCGTTCATTCAACCTCTGTTCTGTAGTCATGATGATAATATGCATATATAGACTGTACTGAACTGTCGTAAAATATAGTCTTGTATTGGCATTGAAATATCACAAGTCCTAGTGAAGACTGAGTTCACTGCTCCTTAATAATGAAGACTAACACAATCTCCAGCTATAACAAGCCGAGACAAAAATGTTGCGTTACGAACTGTCTAACTTTTAAGTATGAAAACGACCGCGTTGCTTGCGCGAGACGTGAGTGTTGTACTCCGAGCGAAGTATAATGTAATCTGTTCTCTCTGCCTGGACAGATTTTTCCTCACTGCTCTTGCGAGACCCACAATGCTGTTCGTTGCGAAACGTTATTGATTATCGGTACCGACACAGGCTATTGTTCGATAATACTCTGATATTCTGTCATATGCATTTATCTATGTGTACAATACACTCAAGTTTCCTCTTCTTTTAACATAATGCATTTACCAGTTGTTGTTCTGTTTCAAAAATACAGTAACAAAGTGTATCATGTTGCATCAGATTGACGTTACTGCTGTCTCCATTTTGTTGTGATCTCTTGTACTAAAAACATAGCACATGTTCAAAGGATGTAGAGCGGGCTGCCGAATTGCTCCTAAGCTCGCCACAGAGTATCAATGCGCTGTATGCCTTCTAAATAGAACTGCAGGAATTCACCTGAGTACACACCTGCTCAACATAGATCCGACTCATAACAAAATACGGTCTCAGTGCCTAATTAAAGCCACGGAGCTTCCTACACAAATCCTACCTGAATTACAAATACACACACTAGTATAGACATCACAGCGACACAGGTTATCAGACAAATTCAATGCACGCCCAGAAACATGGGGATACATGACCGCAATGTCACAAAGTCCCTAAAAGAATAATAATAACAATAATAATAATGATAATAATAATAATGTTATCGGTTTTACGACTTAACAACTACAGATTTTAGAGGCGCTGGGGTGCCATAATGTTGCCCAGAAGAGAATCTTTAATGTGCCAGTAAATCTACTGACACGGCTCCCTCGCACTTGTGCACCCTTAAATGCCAACTGGCTGCGCCAGGATTCGATTTTTCAACCTTTGGAACAGTAGGCGAGAACGTTACCGCTGTAAAAGAATCATCAACAACAACAACAAAGCAGTGATAAAAGAACGACAGACAGTTTCCGTCACTGGTATTTGTGGCATCAAATGATCAAAGAGGTGAACGGAAAGTCACTTTTTATACGAGATTTGAACTTTCATAGTTGTTTAAGCACTGATTGGCATACCCGTGCGTATGACAGTATGTGAATCAATCTCTTTGATTGGAATTTGATTCAGGTCCTTATTGTGTGTGGCAGGATATCATCATAAACCTACGTTACCCCAACTCACTATCTCCAAGTAAAGAATGACTTTGCCACTCATCATAGCATTCTGCGAGAGCTGTCGACAATTCGTTTTGTACAAAGTTGTTCTCATGCGCGGATAGACAAAACGTTATCCGCATCCGCCCCGCATCCGCACGGCTGTTATCCGCATCCGCCCCGCATCCGCACGACTGTTATCCGCATCCGCCCCGCATCCGCACAACTTTTATCCGCCCCGCATCCACGCGACTTTTATCCACACGTTTGTTATCCGAATCTACTGGCATTACAGTGATATTTTCAATGTGTTGCTTTATACTTTATCTTTTAGACATTTGAGAAGAAAGTCGAACCCATAGGCTATGTACTGTATATCATGTGCTATGTCAAAAATGAATGTTACACAGCCAGAATTGCAACCCTTTTCAGTTCTGTGGGTTGATTGTGCTTAATGACATAATTTGAATGGGATTACCGTAAATCATCATCTTACATTTGTCATGGAAAAATATAACGGAAAAATATGAAATGTCATAAACATCCAGGCCCTAATAAGGGAGAGTGGGGGAATTGTGCGCACTTAAGCAAAAATCGGTCTTGTGATGGTCTCATAATAGATAACACAGCGGCAGTTATGAATAAGGGAGCCTTAGTAACTCTATATTCGATGTGCAGAAACAAATTTAATTCAAAAATAAATTTGGTGGACTATAATTCGAAATCTCGCAAATATGCATTTGCGCACGATTACCCACCCTGCAGGGAAATCATGCGCATGGGACGAGTGTTGGAAAGCCATACCAATACAATGTGAATTGGCTGAAACTTGCACGGAGCATTAATATTAGAATATTCAAATGCATTTTACAATAGCATAACAATGCAATGATACTAAAATTCTCCAGTTTTGGATATTAGAATAAAATATCTTCGTTTCGTCAGCATTAAAGGAGGCAATCCTATTTAGGTCTGTTCCTTCAGGTTGTCTCAAAGTTAATGCAGGATATCTCTTCAAGAACTCACACAACCAATCTTTGCCTGCTAGACTTTTAACTATATGGAAATTATGGGGAATCTTTTTCTCCTCTGCAAACCTGAACTCTAACCGTCTGACAAGGTTGGTGGGCGTTAAGCCGAAAAATAAGTTTGCCAATGTCAAAAGGTATTCGGATAATTATGACTCCATTTCGTCGGTAAAAACAGCTTTACGGACTAGACGAGGTGGAGCAAGACAATTTTGCAGCAACTGCTTTCGTAGGATTGACTGGGGAATGTTGAAACTTGTCCCCTCTTCCATTATTTTCCTCCCATCATCTCTAATTGCACGTACTGTAGAGCTTTCTGCACATTTTCTGCTGGGTAGGAGTTTTTCTCCGTTTTCCGCGTATAATTTCTTGGCATCTGGAGAACAAACACGAAATATTTTGCCATTAATGTCGCGTTGTATTTACTAGTATCATATAATATGTTCTGCGCACCATTACCCCACTCTGCTTATAAAACGTAACTCACTGAATCCCGGTAAACTAATCAACTGTATTATATTGAAAAATAAATACATGCAAAACCACTGTAAACACTGCCATTTAAAACTACATTTCATTTTAAATAATTGAATCACAACTATAGGCTTACCTTCTTATTTGTTGGCTACATAAAATAACATGCAACGTGTTAAGTTTCTTCATCCAAGCCTCACGGTTATCACATAGCAACTGGCATCATGCTGACTGCCCCTTTCCCTATCTGATGTGATAGGTACGATGACAGCTTGAGGGTAGCAGTGAACTGAGTTGCTAGTCGTACTACCAACTCGAAAAACATAGATGCGCACGATTACCCGCTGCGCACAATTACCCAACATTCCCCATGATATTCAACAAGTTCGGATTGTATTCTAAAAACTATCCGCAAATTTACTCCAAACATTATCCGCGGCTTATCCGCTATCCGCAAAGCCATGCAAAGTATATCCGCATGGCGAAAAATGTTGCGGATATCCTCATCCGCGCAGGGCTTTACTCATGGGCTAATTATTTACAGTATTTGAAGCACATGAAAACAGTCGGTGAATGAACTGTGAAGAGGTGTATTCGATTCCCACCTCAGCCATCCTAGAAATGGTTTTCATTGGTTTTCCACTTCTACGCCACGCAAATGACCACGATGTCCAAGCCCCTCAAATAAAATAGCAACAAAAAATTAACGTGATGTCGATCCTGAAAACGCACAAAAAATAGAATGCCAGGTAGGAGAAATTAAATTGGAGCAGGTAGAACAGTTTAAGTATTAGGGCTGTGTATCCTCTCAGGATAATACTGTAGTATAGTAAAGGAGATAGAGTCCAGGTGTAAAAGAGCCAATGCAGTTAGTACTCAGTTGCGATCTACTGTATTCTACATCGTTCAGTATTTAGACCAAACGTGTTGTATGAAAGTGAGAAGTGGGTGGATTCAGGATATATCATACATAAGCTGGTAGTTACTGATATCAGGGTAACGTATGATTGGCAGGACAAATTGGTGGGAGCAATGCCAGGAGGGTACTCGTAATAAAGAGATAAAGGCTAAGTTAGAAATGAACACGTACACGCAAATGAGCTGTTCGAATGATCCAACTCAGACGGTGGGGTCATGTGATGAGAATGGGGAAGGAGAGATTACCAAAATTAATGAACTCAGTTATAGAGCGTAAGAAGAGCCGAGGTGGACCTAGGAGGCGTTGATTAGGTTCAGTGATTTACCTTTTCAATGTGAGAGGTGCAGAAGCAGAGGTGACAGTGCTAACTGGTTCCAGCTCTCCCAAGATATTTAATTCTGGTATGAGGCACTGGAACGGTTTCCTTGATATTGAAGTCACTCATATGGTGTCACTTTCGAACACTTACTCAAGTTGCCTGACTCTGTATCCAATTGGTTAGCATTCTAGGCTTAGGCTTGAAAGGTCCCGAGTTTGACAACCCCATCCGAGCTCTGGGGATTTTAATCACCAGTGATTATTGCCCAAGACTCAGGGATTGGGTGTTTGAGACGCCCTCATCACAACGCGTAGGTCTTCCACGTGCATCAACTCAAAAGACCTGCATCAAGCCTGCACTGAGGTAACATGGCATTCAATATCACGTAATTTTTCAAATTCCTTTTGGAGCGTGAAATTTCATTACCAACATGTATTCCCAAAATTGATAACATTTCGGGGTCCCGTCAGTATAAAGTTCTTCCTTTAGAATCTATTATGTATTGAACCCATGTACTATTGGTTCAAGCGTCGAATCCATAATTTATTTGCAAAAGAAGAGAGGAAATAATACAGTCTTTAGAATAACTTGGAAAGATTTTAAGAAGTGGGCTGTTATAATGTGGCGCAAGAATGGGTGACCACGAGTCATGCGGACGTGAGATCATGCTTGACGCATCGATAGGAGCTGGCTCATGATTATAAATAGAACGATAAAAACTTTCCACGACGAGTAAGAGAGAACAGGTTTCGGAAATAGACCTTACTCAGCTAGAAAATGACAACCTCGCAATGGTGCAAGAAGAGAAATAATTAGAATTAAGCCATTTGCAAGCCTTTAATTAATGAAAGAAACACATCATTGTTGATCATTTTGGAATAGAGATTTTTGTGTGGGGAAAAAGTTTATAATATTTGCACAGGAAAGAACTGCAGACGTAGCATGACGTCGTTAGTAATTCCCCGAGACCAGAGTTGGTAGGGATGGAAAAATAAACCTCAACGCCCACATATCTGTGGAGACAAATTATTTAATATCTTGGAATTGTGTGATCGATTTCCATGATCAAAGAAACCAGTTTACGTTTAAAACAAGAGCTTTCCAGAGATATATTTTTCAAAAGTATACGACAATTACTTAAGAAGTTAGTGCTGGAGAAGACGCGGATTTGATCTTTTTGCCGCAGATTTAGATAAAAACCCTGGACGTGCCAGGAGGAACATGCAGTTTCAGACAGCCCGAGGGGGCGTCACTGTGTCACAACACATGCAGTTTACAACAGACCTCGTACGGAGGTGCTGCATCACAGCAAATGCAGTTATTCCGAGAGCCCGAGAGGGGGCGTCCGGCTGTATCAAGTACATGCAGTTATTGTCAGCCTGCGGGCGTGACACTGTGTCACTATCATCGTTAAAGCAGTCTCTACCAGACCTTGAGAGGTCGTGTTACGCTGTATCACCAACGAGCACCCCGTATGGGAGTGGCCGTGCAGTATCGTCATCAGTATCGCCGTGTGAAGACACATTAGAATCCTATTATAGGAATAATATCGGCAAGCTTCAGACTTTATAAAGTTCACAAGTATAGTCAAAGTTTAGGCTGTGGACTTGAGAAATAACAGGCGATAGGTACTCGAATATAATAGTTCAGTTAAAGAACCGACGCATCGTAAGGTTTCGAAGTACCCAAGGAAAGTGAAATAGACAGTTCTATCTACGTTAAGGAACCCAAGCAGGATAGAACAAAATAGTAACGCCAAGTGTTCCGGAAATTTAGGGACTAGAGCGCAGGACGATAAAAATTAGGAATTGTAGTTCCAGGCTTTGTCTAGGTAGACAAATGAACAGTAAACATTGGGGAGTACTCCAATAAGCTACAAATCAAAGTAACAGAAAGTACAAGGAAATTACTAGGTCACCGATAAACAGTTCGAGCGGCCGTAAAAGTAATACATCAAGGACAGACTTTTAGTAGACGAACAAGTTAGCGTCTAACAAGATACGACATCGTGCAGGAAAGTTATAGGAGCCGATAGTCAAACCCAGGATTAGAAGATCAGCCGTTCCAGTGAGGTTTAGTTCGATCGAGACGTTCCATCATCTCGTCAGATTAGGAAGCCGACGTGCTATTAGTGTAACCCTTGGAAACGGGAAAGGAAAAGAAATCACGTGTGTAAGGCGAATAATTAACGCCCAAGTGATAAAAAAAATTATGTAATGTAAATATAGTGAAATTTTTGAGTGTAATATATTAGTGAATTGTATTGTGTTAAGTGAAAACGAATACAAAATGGTATTCGTTATGTTCCAAGTGATTAAGGTAAATATTTTATGTGGTGTTAAAAAGTGTCATTGAGTGTAAATGTAACCATGAAAATGGCTTAAGAAAAAGTTGGTGGGCGAAAATGTTCCATCGCTGGAGAATTCGGTCGCTGACCGCACCGTCATGTGAGTAACTATTTTTCATTATTATGTGTTTGGGAAGATTTGCGTATAATCCTCATGAGAGAGAGAGAGTAGGGATGTTTAATAACAGGTGAAAGAAAGATTACGTGATCTGAACGATTAATTTGAGAGAAATATAATAAATATTTGAAATATAAATGAATTCCTTTGGAATGTATCCAGTAAAATGTCAGTGTAAATGGATAAATGATATAAATATGAGAAAGCAAGCGTAATAATAATAATAATAAGTATATAAATGAATGAATATTGTGATGAATTTTATATTGAAAGTAGTAGCTTCCGAGCTCCTTTAGATGAATTAATACATGTTATGAATACATGTTATTTATGGTAAAAAGGATTATTGTAAAGGGAGAGAGAGTAATATATATTGTGAGATGTAGATCAAACGTTGATTTTGAATTTATTTAGTTCTTTGAAGGAAACTTGGCTAATTAATTTATAAGCGCCATGTAGCGCATTGAAGTAATTTTTCACGCTAGGAATGCGTTGAAATGCTCGGTAAAAGTAATTATGGGGGACAGTTAGTCGTGGTGATTGAACTGTATAAGCCCTCAAAGTTGTGATAGTGATCACGAGGCATTGTGTGTTGTATGTTAAAAGGGTGCTATTTATGTTGTATTATGAGCGCTGGTAAAAGGCGAGGCCTGCCCTAAGTCGCTAATGTTATAAGTCCTCCAAATTGGGATACTGCTCCCGAGGCATTTGAAAGGATCGAACTCAGAGTCGTCCGTGTTGAAGCCCCTCAAATATTGGTTATATTATTGAATTTTTCTTACCCGCTAATGAGGACACTTCATAATTATTATATACCGAAGCTAAGAGAATAGGTCTGTTGAACCTAAATATGTTGTTTTATGAATTTGTATTAGAAGCCTTGTCATTCAGAGAATTGCATTTGAAACAGCTATGTGGAAAGCTGATGTAGCCAGCCCCTTGTGAAAGCGAGACTGTGAGCTCTCTTCTCTCCCTGCAATAAATCACGCCAAATAGTTAAGATTAGACCCTTACCCTCTGGTAGTGCGGTAGGTTAGGACGGACTGTCTGAGTCATAATATACACAGAAGTGTTTAAAGATTGTTTGAACGACCCGGTCTTTGAACCGAGGTTCCTTTATATCCATTATCGCTTGCAGAGTTCAGATTATTGCTTTCTTATAATATAATGGTCTTTGAAGACAAAATGATAAATTCCTAACTTTATTGTTCAATAATTCAGTGATTCACGAGTTCTATTGAAGACATTAGATTCCGGGAGTAATCTTAAGTTTGACTTGTTCAGTAGTCTTCTGTAGCTCGGGAGTACGCAAGTTTTTCCCAGTCACGGTAGTGAGTTGGTAGCTTGAGGGAGAGGGATGGTAACATGTGAGCCTTATGAAAGCCCAAAAATTAATTGATGATTAGCCATACTTTGATAATGATGATTAAAAAGATATACTCATGTAAATAGTAATTGATGTGTATTAAATTGATAACACAGTGTATGTAAACATTACCGAGCCTTTTAGAGCTCGTTATTTTAAAGAATTTGAATTTACACCATATGGAAGTGAAACTTAGTGGAAGTTTGTTGGTTTTTGGAAAACCAGTCGTTATGAGTTTATAAATGTTAATATGAATTCCTTGTTCAAATTTTGGACAAGTGTGAAGTGGAGTGTCAGTATTTTTATTTGTTTAATTTTTGTAGCGCCATATTTTTGGATAATTAAATGTTTTAATAGTAGGATTTGATTTTTATTTTTGGAAGTGTATCCTTTGCATATTTCATTGTTGAATGGGCACAGTATATATAAATAACTAGTTAAATATAATATTAATGTTCCTTATAATTGTATAGTTCCAAAGAATTTTACTCTACCACCACTTTATTGCTACCAGCGTGGACAAATGGTTTAAGGCGTGCTCAACGACCAGATTGGGTGAAACATTATTCGAGTAAGGAATACGGATATATTCGTGTATGTGTAAACATCACTGTTTCAAAAGAGGATGAAAGATAATGTTGTTGCCGTTGTAATTGTTGTTGGCCAAGCGAAGTTGAAACATATAAATATACTTTTCTCACGATTTAACCATCCGAGCGCAGTGAAATATGGTACGGCAAATGTTTATACACATTGTAATGTACTGACATCTAATTTAGTTCAATTGTTTACATAACCTCAAGATGGCGGCTGTGCGAAATTTTAAAATTAATTTTATATTTCTTCTGTCGTAATCATTCAATCGAAGTCAACGTCTGAATAATGTACCTACGTAATAATCGTCATCTAATAGTACATAACTGTATGGCCTACATATACAACAATACAGCATGGCGACCGTCTGAAATATTTAGACGGTTCTCAATATCTACCAATCTATCACAGCAATCAAACTGAAATTTGGTATGTTGATAGAGGCAATTAACATAAGTAGGATATATGAAAATAGGCTGTTTAGTTCTTCACGGAACTACTTGTTTCATAAAAGAAAATAGGCTTCAAATGTATTGTAAACGGAGAATTCACACTGATAATAGATTGTATGACTGAATTGAAATGTTGTGTTTATGGAACACAAACAGGACAGCATCTCGATGAACCATGAGTCAAATGAAATATATTTGATTGTGTTGGAGTTAATTAATCAGAGTAGTCAAGCGAGTGTTCAAATTGTTGAATTAAAAAGGTGTTAATATTTCTTATTACTGATCGATATATCTTTATTTCAGTTAATTTAGTTCTATGGCAGTGTAACCAAGTGTTGAATGTGGATATATTTTTGGTGATGCATGCAAGTTTTGTTGACGAATGATAATGTGACTTGTATATCGTGCTAAAAGCATACTTATTTGACTGGTTAAATGGACTTTGGAATTTAATTACATACTCTTGAAGTTTAATAAATGTGTATCCTCATAATTAAGTTAGATTAAGTCTTAAAAAGGGGTTTGGAGTTGGTTGTTTTATTACACGAGTGTTTAGTCATCGTTATTGTTTCTTGTAAGTATTCCTCAGGAGTACGCTAAGAGATCTTTTGGATAAATATGAAAATATTTAAAAAAGTTGTTATTGATATTTGTTATTTATCCATTCTACATGTGTCTTAAAATAGTAACCGCAAACATAGTCACTGAGACCGCCCTAAGTGTGAGTTTCCTCGCCCCTTGGGATACTTTTGAGACTTATAATTGTGTGCTTGCTGGTTCAAGAGTTTGAGGTGGATGTCCATGGATGACATCGTCCCACAGGCACAGTATCCGTTACACGGAATATTACAAACAGGGTTTGTTTAAGTTTATGACGTGGTGGGATAAATGCGCCAACGTCGGTGGAGACTGTACCCAAACTGTCAGCGAAGGCCTCTATCTGCCCATATCATTTTGTATACCGTCAATAAAGCTTTATATGGAAGCCAGGCTAGAGAATCTTATTGTCAGACTATGCTATGATAAAACCCCATTGTACCACAGCCCATGAAAAGTCACTGCTGCCCAGCCATTCGACCTGTAGATTGCGGGGTGACGTGTGGTCAGCGCGTCGGGTCCATTCGCTGCACTTTCTCACTGTCAGATAGCTACTCAATTGCCCTCACGAGTCTGAGTGCACTCTCTATACTATGATACTTAATTGTGTAACGGTTTGTAGAGATTTTAGAAGCCAATTATCAGTGTTGGTTTCGTAATCTAGTTAGGGAAATTATTTTGAGTCTGTCTACACGATAATGTGCCCAATTAAATGGGGCAGGGAATAATTTTTATCTACTCACACCTGCTAACATTTGCTACTTAAATTATATTCTTTTACACATATCTAAGAAAATAGTGTTGGTTGGAGGGGGGGGGGCAATTGGATCCAGGTAAGTAGATGTGATTATATGAGTGTTATTCCCCGTCCAATTTAATCGGGCACATATCGTGTTGACCGATCGAAAAGCAATTCTCATACTAAAGTACCGGTTTAAACCACTTGATAGTGGCTGTTCATGTTAAAACTATGTACTTCTCATCTTAACCGAGCTGTGCATGCGTATTGCACTATTACGGTGTAATCAACGGTACGGTAAATGTTTGCAAGAGTAATGAGGTTTTTAAACGAGAGGCCGGGTAATGGGCTACTCAGAACTTGCTGTTTATCTGACGCTGATGAAAAATATTGCCAACAAAGGACTATTTGAACCCCTTTAGCAGTGATCATGTGTATAGCATCCAATTTTGCTGTAGAGTGATAGGTGTGTTTAATTACCTGGTAGGAGGTAGTTTGCGAACGTTTATACACCTTATTTCGACAAACAATCGTTCCACAACTGCCACGTATCTGATACTTCACGATCATCTTATTGGAAATTACGCGTTTGGAGGTTCAAAGAATTGATATCCATTTGTGGTTCTTGCCAGTACTGTCCACAATGAATACAAGTTAATGCCGAAATCGCACCTATTTTTACATCCCGGAGCATTTTTTCAAAATTCCTGTTTCAAATGAGGATGAAAGTTAATGTTGTTGCCGTTGTAGTTGTTGTTGATTCATTTCAGGGTTTTAGAACATCTCGGTCATGATCCATGCGTGTGTTTTTAATTTGTCTGATGACGTGTGTTTCTGTGATGACTGCAGTAGCGTGTTTAACTGTTGTGATGTCTGTATTACTGTGTTTATTTGTAATTGAGGTGGGATTTCGGCAGGAAGCAGCCGTGGCCTTAAGTTAGGTACCGACCCGGCATTTGTCTGGAGTAGAAGTGGGAAACCACGGAAAATCACTTCCAGGATAGCTGAGGTAGGAATCGAACCCGCCTCTTCTCAGATTTGTTTCACGAGTCTAAGTGTACCCCGTTCCAACCCTCAGACCAGAACTAAATATATTGGCAGAGACGGGAATTGAACCCGGGCCTCCAAGGTGACAGCCAAGAATGCTGCCCTCTACGCAACGAGGTGGACTTTCTTTAAAGTGATGAAGCATTAAATAATTATGTGTGTGGGGCTTGCCCTCTTTCACTAGGTCTTCCATACTTCTTGCATGATTTTTGGTAAATAAATAATAAACTAGGATATCTGCTGCTATATTTTATTGTTAAATGGTGCTCATGTAACAGCATCGGGTTTTAAAATGTTTAATTTGGATCATTAACAACACGGCATCTTCTTTTTTATTTTTTATTTCAACTTTAACGGATGATGGTGGCGATGATTGTTGCTGTTGTATGGAGTGGAACATCAAGGCCATATTCTCTGTATTTCAATGGACATAGCAGGTTTTGTATTCATTGTCTTGTTGAAGAGGACGAAGGGTGTACAAGATACTAGTGCCATTATCGACTCCCACCGTAACAGCACATTACGTATTGCTTGGGGGACCTTTGTCTACCTCCGAACATTGAGATGATCATCAGACTTGAGTGCCAAGGCTGATCGACCAATCTACGCAGAACATCCCTGACACAGGAATCCAATTACGCTTAGAATGTGGAACGAATTGCGTCTGTAGAGACTACCCCATCGCCCACTAACTTCTCCGCCTCAACTTCGTTACCCTGCTACCACAAAAAAAAAATGTGTTATTGTGACCAGACATTGCGAATGTAAAAGTTGGATATTTGGAACAGTATTCATTTAAAACATAATTCTATCAACTTCCACTCCACACTACTAATATTTAAGATAGTTTCCACTGCTATTTTGTCACCCTATTTCTTACAGTAGATGCAGGTACTTGCATACGTAACGCAGGAGTTAAGAGTGACGTTACACCCACAACATTGTTATACGTATTTATACGTAAGTGGGTCATTTCCCTAATTTGATATCATTGCAAGTGCAGTAAGTTATATAAGACTGGAGTAATTGGTGGGCGATTCTAAATATACTGACATCAGCAAATAATCAACTTCAAATGACACCCCAAAAACAGCTCTCTTTGATAACAGGGCTGACAACAAATTCCCGTAGTGTAACCATCTTTACAGAGACTAGTCCTCCATCCTCCGTCCTAACCACGGTCACTTACGAACACCAGAGAATTTCACCCATGATTGTGACTGCCGTATGTCCAGTTAGCCTTGTTGGCCGGTCATAAATGTACTTTCTTTTCAGTGTGCAGCAGACCCATCTGAGTATGTATCTCACTTTCTTTGCGTATTTCTATATACAGTATACATGTTGCTATTACTTCAGCTACAAGGAGTATTCAATTACTTTTACAGTACGCCTACTCCGTTCATATTTCAGAGAAATTGCTAAAATACTGTGATTTCAATGTTCGAGACTGAGTAACCTGCCCCATTCCTCAGTGAATGTGAAGTATTGAGCGATATACAGTATTGCTCATGCCCTCAATGTCGCTAAGAATGAAAGATTTAACCCGCAGAAAATGTGCATGTACCTGTTTAAAATATCCTACACTTTGTCTTGTAGCAATGCCTGAATGAGGAAACTTATTGTTTTCATTCTCAAATAATAGATTGCACAGTAACACCTCAACTTACGAGCACTTCATGAAAGTTTAAAGCCACACAATGAGTTCATCTAAAGACTTAAAAGTTAGCTGTCAATCAATGTGTGTATATAGTTGATTAAAATAAAAATCTCGCCTGCCCAGGATGCAGGATATTCCGGTTCAAATCCTGAAATGGTTACTCTTTAGATAATTCTCATTTGCTAAGAAAGTCATGGATAGTCAGTTCTGTCAATTCTTTCTAGGGATGCCAGAATCATGAATGCTTGTGGTTACTAGACAAGTCTTTATGTCCAAAACCTTGGCTCTGGGGGGGGGGGGGGGGGGGGCTGAATGAATTAATGGCTAAGCGAGATCCTGTGCCCAGAATGTTTATGACACTGTCCACGAAACAGATTTTTCATGACTTAAAAAACTCCCAAGCAATGCAGCCCAATCGGTACGCAACGCTCAAATCCGATATGCACATACCTTGTTGGGGCGTAACACCGAATCCATACAGCAGTGATGCTCGAAGCTCGGTCCGTCAGAGTCGAGACTCTCCCGGGAACCAGCCTAAGTGTCCGTCCCCGTGGCTAATTGGTTAGCATGCAAGACTTTGGTCAGAAGGGTCCCGGGTACGATTCCCGGCGGGGCTGTGGGGATTTTAATCTCCTATGGTTAATTCCCCTGACTCGGTCGCTGGATATTTGTGACTTCTTCATTAAGAAATTGAAATACCGAAAATAAAATAAAACCGAAAACGTAGAACTAAAAACATAACTTAAAAAATGTAAACTAAAAATAAGTTAAAAAAGTGGTCGAAACAGATCGTTGATATTTGCGAGTTCAAAGCAGCAAGAACTCATACAATTTCCCAAAATTATGTGTTTTTCCTAGAAATGTGTTTTCATTGTCGAATTATCTTATTGTGTTATCTAATATTATCTAATTATATTATCTTCAGCTAATGACGGCTAAGAATAATATCGCAAACATTCCTGAATTGATATTACAACGCGTTGTCATCTTTCTAACCAAAATATTTGTTCCTCTCAAATACAGTAGGTAAATAAATCTTTTTGATGCAACCACTAACTTCTTTCCCTTTTAACGAAAATCCGTCATTGCATTTATCTCACCTAAATATATTCCTGAACGAGGAAATTGAATACAGAACGAGAATTTCAGCGTTACTCGAATATTACACATTAATGCTTTACTTCATTTTATTCACTACACGTCAAACAATCAGTTTGCTTCTTCACATGCTGTTTGCAAATTAAACGAGTACTCATAACAGCCCTCAATGCCTGTGCTCCAGTCCCATCATTTGAGCAAATTTCCTCCACGTCAGTGTGGTCACCTTTTCTTGCACATATCAAATACAGAAGACCCAATAAAGCCAACATTTCAGTTTGATTGGTCTGTAAACATTCCCTCTCTCATTGAAACTTTTCTGAAATTCTAAAAAGTAATATTGTTATTGGTTTTACGTCCCTTTTGACTACTGCGGCTTTTAGAGACGCCGGGGTGCCGGAACTTAACCCGAATGAAACCTTTAACGTGCCAGTAAATCTACTTACACGGCTCCCTCGCATTTGCTCCTCCTCAAATGCCAACTGGTTGTGCCAGGATTCTATCCTGCAACTTTGGGAACAGTAGGCGAGAACGTTGCCACTGAGCCACGCAGCCAGTCTTCTGAAATTCTAATAACATACATGTTTGCTTATTTTATTATAACATCTATCATATTTAGATCCTTAATTTTCAACAAGTAGTTCTGTGAAGAACTATACAGCCTATATTCATATATCCTACTTATATTAATTGCCTCTATCAACATACAAATTTTCAGTTTGATTGCTGTAATAGATTCGTAGACATTGAAAACCGTCTACATATTTCGGATGGTCACCATGTTGGATTTTTATATATAGAACTTAGAGTTTTGTACTGTTATAATAAGATTATTGTGTAGGTGTTTTATTCAAACTTCATTCGCATGATTAGGACAAAATAAAAATAAAACAGATTTTTAAAAGTTGCTCAGCCGCCATTTTGTGGTTATGAAAATAATTTAAATGAATTAGATGCCAGTGGATTAAAATTTATATAAGCATATACCGTAGCAAGTTTCACTGCGCTCAGATGGTTAAATCGCGAGAAACGTCCATGTGAATATTTGAATTTCGCGTCGCCGCCATGTTGGATTTGTGCCCACCAGGTTATTGAACGTCCCATAAGTGAACTTATGTTTATTGACTCTATACACATACAAAATCTCAGTTTGATTGCCGTCATAGGTTAATAGATATTGAGAACCTTCTAAATATTTCGGTTGCTCGCCATGTTGGATTTTATTATTTTTAGGCCATAGAGTTATGTACTATTAGATGAGGATTATTGTGTACGTTCATTATTCAAACGTTGATTTCGATCGAATGATTAGAATACAAGAAATAATAGACCTTAGTTTTTAAACTTCGCACAGCTGCCATCGTGAGGTTATGTAAAAATGAACTAAATTAGATGTCAGTGCATTGCAATTTATATAGTCATTTGCTGTACCAAGTTTCACAGCGTTCGGATGGTTAAATCGCGAGGAAAGTCTACTTAAATATTTCAAATTCGCTTGGCGCCATGTTCGTTTTGTAGTTAACAGGTTTATGAAAGTTACATAGCCAAACGTCTAGTTGTGCCTTTTATCACCGTACAAAATTTCAGGGTAATATGAGTAATAGTTTCTAAGATACAAAATGCCGGTGAAATATTTCGCACAGCCGTCATGTTGGATTGGTGAAACTTAATCAAATTAGAAGGGCACGGTCATGGTTGGCCAATCAAGCACGATGACCTTACCAAGTTTCATTGACATCACTTCAGCCGTTTATAAATCATTAGGGTGACACACACGGACCCACACACATACACACACACACACACCCACGGACAAAAGGTGATCTCATAAGCCAATTTCTTAGCCAATTTTCATTTATGAAACAAGATGTTCAGTAAAGAACATATAGCCTACTTTCTCCTAAATGCATGATTATAGTGTTATAACTCTTTGTCCTTTTCAAGTAGTATAATTGAATGTTGGTTGTAATAGCTTGTTGAAATACAACATGCTATACGGATATTATATGTTGATTGATTGAATCCTCACCTGAATTATATATACACACGCTACTGTAATACAGCCATCGCAATGACACAGGTTATCAGACAAAATTCAACACTCAACCACTTACATCGGGCTAAATGACCATTGTGTCCATGCATCTCATCTGAAACAACAACAACAGCTTCCTACCCAAATCCTTCCTTGTATAAGAGTACACACACTAGTAAGCCTACAGACATCACAATGACACAGGTTATCAGACAACTTCTACACACACCCAAGTACACATTGCTACAAAACCATCATGCTAAAAACCCCTAAAGAGTCAACAACAAAAACAACAACAACCACAACAATAGACTCTACCGCGGATCAAGGACAACGAATTTTAATCGATGTAGTCGTGTGTTGAAATAAGTGGTGTTAAGTATAAATATAATAATTTCGATCGCAAATACACACTATATATGCTTAACATTATAACGGCTGAGTAGTTATAAATCAATAAATACAAAAAAAAACTAAATAAAGAAAATTGTACCTGTTGGAATTAGAACCACGCACCTCTGGGTTACGAGGCAGAGTCACTAGCACAGAGCCAAATGAGCCCACGGATATCAAGCTTTATGATTCGATTTACATACACCATCTTAGCAAATAATGGCATGGACTAAACGATTCCTTCACTGGAGTATATATATTCATCATAATACATTTCATACAAAGTTTATATTATTTCTATATGTAGGCTACATTGCATGCAACATACTCAAATTAGTGAAATATAGGTCAGAACAAGAGATCAGCTGCAATTTTGTCCTGAAACCCAGACGACTCAGCTTTTTAAAGACACTTCTGCTCCAAAATATTACGATATAAACTTTTAATTTCGAACGGGCCACGTCCTTTAGAACAGTTTAAGCGATTCTTGGTTCGATAATCGGAACTGGTGGGTCCCATATTATATATTATAAAGATGCATAATTCACATGGACGCCATCCTGAAATGGTAAGGCCGATGACCGTGTAGTTTGGGGACGAGACGCGTTCCATATTGAACCCTTATTGATCTGCGATAAATAAGTATTCATGATTTATTATTATTATTACTGCGGCCCAGGCAGTACTTATGGATGGTGACAAGAGGAAGGCAAGTTAGCGTGTTGCAATGATTGCCACAGAAACCAAGCTTGGTAGCTATTCTTGAAAACGAACGGGTAAGCTGAGTTCAAGGCCAAATTGTGTAACAACATGCACCAGAATTGGAATCATAAAGGGATGGTCACGAGTTTCTTGCAACCGACCTACGATTGAATCACCCAATCAGGAGAGACCAAGCCGAAACCACGCGATGGGTGGCGTCACTGGTAAAAAGCGCGCGGAATTGATTATCTAAAGAACCGCCGATCCGAATTATCTCCGCATGAGTGAGCTGAGACGTTTGAATTAACTGATGAAGATTGACACTAGTCCCGTGTGTGTGGGATGAAAACTCTAGAAAATTTTTCTTAATTCACCCCACTCCTCCTCACTCTGTCAGTTTCCAATAAATTGATCGACGAGACGCTGTTTCGATGTCTATCTGTTTGGAGCTCTGGTGAGCTAACTTCACGCCAGTTTGCGTAGCGATTTTTAAAGCTCTGATATTATTTGAAGACAACTGTTTTGAGCTCTGGTGAGCTAACTTCACGCCAGTTTGTGTAGTGATTTTAACACTTTAATATTATTTGAAGTCATTCGTTTTGAGCTCTGGTGAGCTAACTTCACGCCAGTTTGCGTAGTGATTATAACGCTCTAATATTATTTGAAGTAATTCGTTTTGAGCCCTGGTGAGCTAACTTCACGCCAGTTTGCGTGGTGATTTTAAGTACTCTGGTATTATCTTGAAGACAACTATTTTCAGCTCTTAGGGGCAAGACTTGAGTAACATTCCAATTAGCGCTCAGCGAGCGAAGGTCCAAGAGCAGTAGAGATTACCGAGCGAGATAACGACTGCGACAGGCAGATTTAAAACTTGTATTGTCAAACCAGCGACGATGGGTTTGAAGTGTACATTTCATGTGAATGTTTACTGTATTATTTCAAGCGTTGTATTGTGCGTGTGTAAACGAGAGCTAGGGAAAGTCTTCGTTGATTGATCGCATAGGATAATTCGTGGGTGAATTTAGTAACTCACAAGCGATTATAGCCAGGTCAAATTATAATAACATTGAACTTTTCTTCCAAAGAGACTACACCAAGATGTCCGACGTGTGGTCAGGAGCTGGAGTGATGTCCGACGCTTCTACGAAGACAACGATGGAGTGCTAATTTTCCCGGAGGGAAATGGGCCGAGATGCAAGTCATATGTTTTGCAAGCTGATACGGTGATGTACAAAAATTGATTATTCAATATGTAGTTAGATTGGCGGGGGAACTTTGTAAATAGTTCATTTTAGTCTTTTTTCTTGTTTTAGAGTGTTTTTCTTGTACCGACACTAATGTTTTAAATGTACGTTGGCGCGTGGCCAAAGTTGTTTATTGTGTATTTATTTTCTTTGGAGTCATATTTAAAGTACACGGCGCGTGTACGTGATTTTATCCATGCGAATGCGAAACCCGTTACATTCGATAAGTGGTGCTTTATTAAAGTTCATATTTTGTTGATAGGAAAGGGAGGTAATTACTGTAAGATTTTTGCTGAACAGGTTATTATTCATATTAGGGTTGCCTAGCGCAACGAATTAAGATGTAATTGTAGAACACCTTAGTTCTAACTTTTTAGATTTTTTGGAGTCCTTTTCAGGTTTATTAGTCACTGGCACTGAACGGAGGCGCCAGCAGGTGGAAATATTTATGTCATTTATTTCAGGGTCTGTCAAACCCATACGTGTGATTCTGTGTGTGTTATGGTGTCAGGTGTGTGTTTTGATTCTACGTGAAGAGGGGTAGAGGTCCTACCGCCCCCATATTTTGTTGTTGCTGTATTTTGATGGAAAGGCAGGGTGCTCTGAGGAGACCGCTGTTCCTTGTCCATAAGCTGATTCTTGGATTTCCTAGGGGAAATGCTGAGAAATATTGTTGTTCTGACACACACACGTATTATTGTGCTTTGGGGCACGCTTCTTCGAGACTGGATCCCGTGCCTTGGGAGGCCGAGGTTATTTTGACACGTGGGTTGACAGATATGCAGATTTCCACGAATCGCCCGTCTTGCCTGGTGACTTATTTTGTTAGGCAGTCCTATTTTCCGACTGGCCCCTTTAAGCTTTCATTTAGCAAACCTGTTCTTTTGTGATGGTTATTTTGAACCATAATTAATTGGGGAGTTCGCCATGTTTGTGACGGATTATTGCATGTCGTCTGGATGGAATATTGTGTTAATAATGTAAATGTTGGCTTTGAGCCTAGTGATCTTGTTTATGACTCAGTTCATGTAATTTTGTATGTGACGCCCGTGTGGTGTAGTGTTGTATACTTGTAAAAATGACAGCGGTCATATGTGTATTTGTTTTGTTGGTCACGTGTTAACTTACTTGTGTTGATTTGTGTGAAGTCCTAATTTTTAGGCAGTAATGTTTTTGCTACGGCAGTCTTGATTCCAATTTCATGCGGAAATTATTGTGTTGTTTATTTTAAGTATAGGAAGTGTCGGCTTAGTTTTAAGTGTTGTATAGTTGTTCCCCGCGTCTGTCTAGCTCTAAGTAATGCGGATTCGTCTTCTAAAAGTTTATTCCGGATGATGACGAATCATGCATTTAATTGTACTCATCGTGAAGCATGTAGAACAGCACTCGCGCATACATTGTCATTATTGTTGATTTTTCTTGGGACACTTGGACCGAATAATAATCTCTCCTGAGATTTGGCCTAGTTTTGGCAAAATTTTAATATATTCAGTGGGAGTCATTATGGGAGTTTTGTTTGTTAATTCTTATTGTAAATAGCTGATTTGTTAGTAAATTCATTTGTTATAACCCTGGCTTCAATTTTTCCTGCATGTTATTTTGTTATATGTTACCCTGCATGTTAATGAAGCGCTTTAACAACAACTTACGATATGGACTGTTACACCCCCCGAAACTGAGTCTCATAAGCTTCTTTGCAAGGGTTCAATATGAAGGTATCCTGTTACCAAATTTGGTAGAGATCGGATGATTAATTTAGTCGTTATTTGATTTTACGTTTTGAACGTTTGAGTGGCCGCCATTCTGTTTAGGTAAATATGGCGGCGATATAAGACATGGCATTAAGGTGCCCTTTGCTAGTGCTACCTCTGTACCAAATTTCGTTCAATTCGGTTTCACCATGTTTGAATTGATAGTGGGAGGGAGCGACAGACATGCAGAGTACACAAACATACACACATACACACACATATTTTGGCCCTGTGTTGATCTCATAAGTCTACTTTAATTTTTTACAAAAATCGAAAGTATGCTAAAAATAGGCTTATGAGATCACCTTTTGTCCGTGTATGTGTGTGTGTATGTGTATGTGTGTGCGTCCGTGTGTGTGTGTGTGTGTGTGTGTGTTCCCTAATAACTTCTAAACAGCTGGAGCGATTTCAATGAAACTCGGTAAGGTCATGGTACTTGTTTGGCCGACGCCGACCATGCCCTAAAATTGTATTACGTTTCACCAATCCAACATGGTGGCAGTGCAAAATATTTCAATAGAATTCTATATCTCCGAAACAGTTACTCATATCATCCTGAAATTTTGTACGGTGATAAAGGGCACAACTAGACGTTCACCTATGTGACTTTCAACATTCTGTTAACTTTTAAACTAACAGGCGGCCAATCGAAGTTGAAATATTTAAATAGACTTTTCTCGCGATTTAACCATCCGAACACAGTGAAAATTGGTACAGCTAATGACAACACATTTTTTGGTCCACTGACTTCTAATTTAGTTCAATTGTTTCATAACCTCAAGATGGCAGCTGTGCGAAAGTTTAAAATTAAGTTTGTATTTTTTGTGTTCTAATTATGCGATCGAAATCAACGTTCGAATAATGAACGTACACAATAATCCTCATCTAATGGCCTACATATATAAAAATCCAACATGGCGACTATCCGAAATATTTAGATGGTTCTCAATATCTATTAATCTATGACAGCAAGCAAACTAAAATTGTGTATGTGTACAGAGGCTATAAACATAAGTTCACCTATGAGACGTTCAATAACCTGGTGAGCACAAATCCAACATGGCGGCGTGCGAAATTTAAATATTCAAATGGACGTTTCTCGCAATTTAGCCATCCGAGCGCAGTGAAACTTAGTACGGTATATGCTTATATAAATTTTAATCCACTGGCATCTAATTCATTTAAATCATTTTCGTAATCACAAGATGATGGCTGAGCGAAATTTTATAAACTCGTTTTTATTTCATGTGTCCAAATCATGCGATTGAAGTTTGAATAAAGCACCTACACAATAATCTTCATGTAATTGTACATAACGCTAAGGCCTGCATACAAAAATCCAACATGGTGACCATCAGAAATATTTAGACGGTTCTCAATATCTACGAATCTATTACAGCAATCAAACTGAAAATTTGTATGTTGATAGAGGCAATTAATATAAGTTGGAATATATGAAAATAGGCCATTTAGTTCTCCACGTAACTACTTGTTATATATTAAATAGCAAACTTTTCTTTTTTTACTTTGTGTAGTAAGCCAATAAACAGTGACCAGTTATCTCTAACCTCTTCACTGTCCTCCTAGATTCAGATTATCAGCTAGTACCTGGAGTCCAGACACCAGGCTTGAACAACCAGACTCCTTCAGAGCTGCCAACCTATGAGGACCACCCTAAACGCAGCAATGTCGTGACAAGGAACGGCGACTTATTCGACAACTACAAGAAGAACAGCGGCAGGTATCCCGCTCACCCGGTGAGTATAAATATTTATTATTATAGAGTGGATTGATATTTAATACTGTATTATATTCAATCATACTAGGTGTATTTAACTAATAGCCATCAAATCTCTATTTTTAGACTATGTACACGGCAGATTTAAAAAATATATAACATCTCTCAAGGGGGACCTATTCACCTCCGTGTTAAAATATTCGTGGTTGGTCGGTCGGATAACCTGTGTGTGTGTGTGGTGACTGTAGCTGAAATTATTGGGATCGGGGATGGGGTAGGTTCCCGGGAACTCAAAACAACGTACTATTCCGGCATTTGCTTGGAGGTAGTGTGGAAAAATCCAGCACTATTACTCGAACCACTGATCTCTGGATGTGTTGCAGCTCCTCGTCGTTGTCGTGGTGAGCGATTTAACGCGCATGGCTGCGCCGCGGGGCGTTTAAGTATTCCACCAGGGCCACAGCAGGAGACCGCAGATTTACACGTAGATCTTCGTATAAGAAACTGTTGTTGTTAGTTTATTTATGTGCTTGGGATATCTTGTACTTGGTTGTGTGTTGAACTTGTCTGATAACATGTATTTCTGTGTTGTCGGTAGTAATGTGTGTAGCTGTATTAGGTACAGGGATGAGGTATTTGTTCTGGGGCTTGCGATTAGTCCTGGTTTAGTACTAGATATGCAGGGTGAACAAAAAATGCCGCACTTGGAGGTCGGCATGCAGTTCCTCGTCGAAATCAACCACGAACGTTTATCTTAAAAAAACTAGCCCCGCCAATAGGTTCAGTAGAAATGCGAGTTAAGAAACAGCATGCAGCGTAGCCAATAACAGGTCGCATGAACTCGGCGCTGAGCCAGCGGAGGTGTCTCATTAGCTCAGTGGTACGGGGTAGTGCCGTGAATGCCGGTTATGCGGACGTACCGATGGTCGAGTCGCATTCACGTCAAAATATTTTTTCAGTTATTGTATAAAATTGTATCCAATGCAATCCTCCACAATGCAATATATTATGTGTTACAAACGTAAACGACCACTTTGTTTTGTCCATGGCACAAATAAAGCCAATAGAACCCAATAGTTGATACAGTAACATCGTCTTGACCCAATTAGGTACAAAAGGCACAATAGGTAGACTACACTAGATGCTCATTATGCTACGCAGAATAATTCCATTCTGTACGTTTGACGTAAGTCGTCTCCATGGTGTAGTGGTCATCGTGCTTAGCTGCCAACCCGGAGGTCCGAAATTCGATTCCCGGCTCTGCCACGAAATTTGAAAAGTGGTATGAGGACTGGAACGGGGTCTACACAGCCTCGGTTGGTCCAAATGAGTAGAGGGGTTTCGATTTCCACGTCATCCATTCTCGAAGTGGTTTTCCGTGGTTTCCCACTTCGCCTTCGGGCAAATGCCGGGATGGTACTTATCGTCAGGCCACGGTCGCCTCCTTCCCTCTTCCTTGTCTATCAGTCCCATTTTTCCCATCCCGTCATATCCCTCATTAGGCCCCCTGTTCGCTTTGCAGGTGAGGCCGCCTGGGTGACGCGCTAGTCCCGCCGCCCCAGTTGTATCCTACAACCTATGTCTAGCTCCAAGACACTGCCCGTAGAGGCTGTAAAGGTGGGATCCCTCGCTGAGTCCGTGAGAAAAGCCTACCTGGAGGGTAAACTGACTACGAAAAAAATAAAACGTTTGACGTCCAGTCTTATCTTCACAGAGCCGGTAGCCTACGTACACTTACGAGCAACGTTCACTTCACAGATGTTCAAAGCGACCACTGCCATGTGTTAGGCTATTGTCATGTAACAAAATGCTGTCCTGCTTATAAACGCAGATAAACGACAGGATCTAGGTAGCTGACGTCACACAAAAAGAAGACCTGATGTTGACTCTAACTGTAGCTCCATGGTGGATGTGAGTTTGATAACCTAGCATTCTACTCGGTGAGCTACGACGGCTGGTGTGGTAATGCGGGGTGGTAAACATTCCGCTGTACATTCTGATGCGCTGCAGGATGTGACAGTGTTCCCAGCTTCTTGTGTTCACACTTGTGATTTCAAACTGCACCCACTTCGATTTTGCAACAGAAACTTTAGTCTTGCAATTGGATGAGGAGTCGCATGCCGACCTCCAAGTGCGGCATTTCTCCATCACCCGGCTTCGGTGGCGTAGTTGGTAGTATGCTGAACTGCTGTTCCCAAAATAGCGGGTTCAAACCCGCCGAAGTCGTCGGATTTTTAAAGCGTTAAAATCTTTCAGTATGCCTTCCTTCGGAGGGGAAGTGAAGCCGGCGGTCCCATGTCATATATTTATGGCATGTAAAAGATCCTTCAACAGAGTAAACTTGTGTGAAGCTAAATTTCTAGGTTAGATTTCATTGGAAGACTCTATCAAAGTCCCTACGTTCACCACTAGGTATCATTGACATCTGGTAGCGAAAGTTGGAACTACTTGAAATTGAACGGAACTTGTAGCTCACCCTAGGGGTGTCCGCTTGAAGCAGCTACAGCCTCTGGGGAGCCGAACATGCCCTCGGACACTCCCGGCACTAAAAGCCATACGATAAATAAATAATCACCCTGTATACGTATATGCTGGCGCTACCTCCTTTAGAGCCCCCATATGGTGAAATATGCAAACTTGCCCTAAGCTCATGGGAATTATTGTACCATGACACAGTACTATAAAACACGTTTATTGATATGATACCTCAAGAGATAACTGCTTGTATAAAACCTACTCAATTTCTAAGCAATCAGAATAATTGTTCATTACATAGCAATAGTTTGTTTGACCAGCCGGTAGTCTCTCCACAATTCAGATAAGTATCCACATCAGAACTTTCGTCACTTAAATAGTAGACGAACACTATTTCGATGTTGTAGTACTTGAAGGTCATTTCCACATATTAGTTTATAATTCTATAGTAGTTTAGGGCTTACTGCAACCCTAGAACACAAACCCTCGTAATGTTTACGACGTATACTTGGCAACACGGCTCTATCGGCTAGGCTTTTCTCGCCTCGTTGCTGTCCTACTCAGTAGCTTCCTACAATACCACGAGATTCGTCAGTGTGCGTGAATTGTTAGAGTGAGTCTGTTGATTTCAAATTGAAGACCCTTGCGTCGTAAAATTTACGACGATTTGTGACTACGTATGCTAAACTTAGTAAGGTATGTTCTGCAGCAAAGTTAAATTACATCACTAATCTGAATGAAATAAGTATTTAGAACCGCAGAACTTGGCATATACATACTGGTAAGAACTGTTGTCACATCTGTCCTGTTCAGAAAAGGCGAATGACGACAACATACTGCAGCGAATGTCACCGCGCATATTGCAAGGAACATAGAGCGCATCTTTGCACTAACCGCTGTAAATGAGACACCAGGGACTTGAAAACATAGGAGTTAACACTCTGTAAAATAACTTACATGTTAATACGTGCTTCTTATATTATATTTTGTGTGCAATTACATTTTATTCATCATGGAAATAAATAGTCGTACATTTTACGAGGGTTTGTGTTTATGTACTACCAAATTAGGGTTTGTGTTCTAGGGTTAGGTGTATCACAGCAATAGTAGCTACGCCGTCATAGATTAGTTGGCGTAGGAAGACTGTTTTGTTGTTGGGATCGTCATTTCTAAGTCTTGTTACATTAAAATAATTAGTTTTTTTTTCGGGTGCTTAATGCCTTAATATACAGTGTGGTCCACCCGCCCCTTATTATTTAGTTTTATGAAATCCAACTAACATCTCAATTCTCCCGATGGTCGATATTGCTCTGCGCTCTGACTGTGTGACAGCAATTTAATTGGGTCATGGGTCTAGCAAAGAAAAACCTACCTTAAGCTTTTCCCCGCCAAATACTATGGCCCATTCTACTAACATATGACTTACTGCTCCTTGAAATAACACACATACACGTAATACGATCGAATTAATAGCTTACGCCACGTGATCTGTAATAGTAGAAAGTTAAATCAACACCATAAACCGTGATTGAAGACTTTGAGATGGACTTAAACATTTGAGGTGGGACGGCTACAGTAACTACAGCACGTTTAGCGTGCGGTATTTACCATGTGTTGGTGGCTGAGAGGGGCAGTTGGTCACTAGTCGTGGCCGAGTGAGGTACGTGTGTGCGCGCTGTGTGACCGCATTGGAAGAGTGAACGGTTCCTAATACCGGTGCTTCCTTACTTCCACGTGTGTACTGACCTTCCGTGTGTCATTCGGACAATACTTTTTCAAGTAGTGTTCCAGATAGGACAACAAAACCAGAAACCCAGAAAACCCCGCTGAAAATCATGTCCGGATACCAGAGGAAAAACACCGTACGCTGCCAATGGGACAGGCAGAGTTCTCGCCCCTCACCAGGAGAAATTCACCGCTGGATTGGCGATACCCTCCGGTTGACTGTCGACCAAGTAGAAGCCATCCAGTTAAATGCGCACGAAAAAACCATGTACATCAAGGTAATCAGCATATCTACTTATCAGAAATTGTTAAATACTTTTGCAGATCCTATTAAATTTCAGTATGACTCAGGCGAAATGACAAATGTTAAGCTCTCCACAGCGGATTCCAATTTTACCACAGTGCGTATATTTAATGTCCCACTCGAGGTTCCCCCTGAAATTTTCAAATCCGTCCTGTCGAAATATGGCACTGTGAGTGACGTCAGGAAAGAACAATGGTCTTCTGCTTATCAGTTCCCGGTGTATAATGGAATACGTGCCGTCACTATGGAAATCAAACAAGATATCCCCTCCACTGAGACTTTTGGTGGCCATTCTGGCTATATAACGTATAATGGACAGAAACAGACCTGTTTAATTTGCAATGCTACCACACATCTACGTATCAACTGCCCAAAGAAAATGATTCCCCTCGGTATAACTCCTACACAACAACGACGTGCCCAATACTCGGAAGTTGTGACGCAGCAAACGTCATATGAAAACATGCTTATTGATCAGTCAGCTGGGACAACACCAGAAGTGGCCTCGAATACATATGACGCAGAACTGGTACCTTGCCCTGACCAGAGCAGCGAGCCACAGAGTGCCCCTGTGCTATCGGCAACCTGTATCGCAGCCTTAGAACCAACTATGCCGTCACTACAGGCTGCCACAGAAATTTTGTCTTCACTGCCCCCACCTTCGCTGGTCCCTACCGACTCACTTAAACAGGTTGATCGGGGATCCGAGAACGTCTCTAAGAAGATTAAAACAAATGCCTCGATTGCCGTACCAGCCCCGAAGAATCAAACTGGCTCTACAAACGTTCCCGCAGCTGTGAAAAAGAAACAAAATCTTCATTCTACGTCATCTAGGGACCCACGAACGCTCTCAACCGCTGACAGCCGGCCTATGAATGGCAGTCATAAGGAACTATCTCAACCTAATTTGACATAGTGCACCAGTATATTTCTCACCTGTGTCTTTTTTTCTTTTTTCTTTTTTCTCGAGTCCACCTTCCAGTATGTCTAGCACAACTTTTATACTTCTCTTAATGGCGCAATTTCTCACTGTGGCCACTGTGAATATCAATGTAATAGAATGCCCTCTGAAATTTCAACTGTTGGAGAGATTCCTTCGAGATGCAGACATTGACATTGCCTTCATTCAAGAAGTTGCTCTACCCTGTTTGCCCATATCTGCCTTCTACAAACAATACATCAATACCGGTAATACGAATAGAGGGACCGGATTCCTCATAAGACATGATATCCCACTCGAAGGTGTGCTATGTCATCCATCAGGACGCATAATATCTGGACATATAAACAATACCACCCTGATAAATGTATATGCCCCATCCGGGTCCAATAAACGTGTGGAACGGAAAATGTTCTTTCAACAGAGTATACTGCCTCATCTGCACGACGTTAAGGAAAAACTTATTCTTGCAGGGGATTTCAATTGTATTCAACGCCCAGAAGATTCCACTAGCTCATACCAAGGTGTCAACCCGGCTCTCAGGACCCTTCTTACCTCCCTACACCTCATTGATGCTGTGGATAGTTTAAGGGTGCCCCTGCCCCATTACACCTGTATAAGTCACAACTCCTCATCACGACTTGACCGCATCTACTTTTCACAGGAACTTATCCAACCTAGACGATATGAAGTGATACCTGCCAGTTTCACTAACCATCATGCTGTCGTATGTACAATCTCTTACCCCCATCCCATATTTCACATAGGAAGAGGTTATTGGAAGCTGAATTGCTCGCTGTTACTGGAGGAGGAATGCCAAGCTATTTTCAGACAACACTGGACTCGATGGGTCCAACAAAAATGCAAATTTCGCGACTGCGCAGACTGGTGGGATATTTTAGTTAAACCAGGGATCCGCCGTGTCTTTAAGAACATATCTTACCAACGAGGTCGGGAAAGACGGGATACAGTTGAATTTTACTATCGAGTTCTTCGCCAGCTCCAGCAAAGATCTGATGCTGGGGAGCGTATATATGACCAGATCCGGGAAGTTAAAACCAAGCTCCTGTCTCTACAGCAACGAACGCTCGCTCATATAAACGTGGCTTTAAAAGATCGTACAGTGCTCCCGGACGAAAGTGCAAGTGTATACCATATCGCCAAAGGACAACGTGAGCGGCAACGTAAATATATCCACCGCCTCCGCACCAGTACTGGAAGTGTCGTCACCTCCCCTGACGCTATACGTCGTGAAATATCATTATTTTATCAACGGTTCTACGCTAAGGCTCCCATTGATCCACAGCAGGTGACCCTATTGCTGTCATCTTGCAGTACCCAACTATCTCCGGACAACAAAACTCTGCTCAGCGCGGATATTACGGATGAAGAGATTCACTCTGTGGTTAAGCAACTCCCAAACAACCGCTCACCTGGCATTGATGGACTGCCATATGAAATGTATAAACACTTCTGGCCTCTCATTGGCAAAGAATTTTGTCATGTCCTGCGTACCATTCTCCAACGTCGTGCTCTTTGTCAATCACATCACGAGGGTACCATAGTCCTCATACCAAAAACATCCTCTCCCATGGCGGTTGGGGACTTTCGACCAGTTACTTTGCTCTGCAGTGACTATAAAGTCCTTACCAAAGTACTTGCATGCTGATTGAAGACTGTTCTACCTGATATCATTGGTGATGAACAATGTTGCAGTATTCCTGGAAGAACTCTGTTAACAAACTTAGCGATACTACGGGACCTACACCTAAAAGCCGAAATGCTCCCCACTGAGCCAATGAGTTTTCTCACCTTAGATCTTGATAAAGCTTTCGACCGCATCAGTCATGAATACTTGTACATGGTCTTGCAACACTTCGAATTTCCTGAAATCCTTATTGACTACATTCGTATGATAAATTGTAATGCTACGTCTCGAGTGCTCGTCAACGGTTTTCTTTCCCCTCTGATTCCAATACAACGATCAGTTAGGCAAGGATGTCCCCTTTCTATGCTACCTTTTGTCATTGGCCTTGAACCGTTCATTCGGACTACCCAGGTGAAGCTACAGGGTTACAAACTGTCCACACATGTTTTTGGAATGTGCGCCTATGCTGATGACGTATCAATATTGATCCGCAATAATGAAGACATCTCCCACATCGATAGCGTCCTTCAGCGCTACCATATCGCCTCTGGAGCACAATCGAACCCCCAGAAAACTGCTTTGCTTCCGCTCAATACTAACTCAGTGATTACCCAACAGCCCTGGTTCCGGATAGTAAATGAGGTGACAATTCTTGGCATTACCTGGAAGCAATCGCTTCTGGACACAGTGCAAGCAAACTGGACTAAGGTCATTGCCAATGTTAGGGGAGTGCTGATCCAATTTGGTCAAAGAAACCTCAATATAGTGCAACGGGTCATGGTCCTCAACGTGTTTGCGCTCTCTAAAATATGGTATGTCGCACAACTTTTCCCACTTCCCAAAATGTTTGAGTGCCAATTGGCAAAATATACAGGTTGGTTTATATGGCAAGGATTTTTGTTCCGAGTACAACGGGAACAGTTGTATCTCCCATCCCGGCAAGGCGGGCTAGGGCTAACAGCTCATGGCATGAAATGCCGTGCACTCCTCTGCAAGAACGATATCACCATTCTTTCCCAACATGACACTTTTACGAAAGCGCTATACAAAGATATTCGAAACACAGCCCGTGGTTGTGATAGAGCTTTGCCGAAGATATTTAGGGACCATCAACAGCACCTTCTGGAAACTGTTCGCCAAATGCCTTCAGGGACTGTTCCAACGACGAGAAGTATTTATAACATGTTGCGTCAAGTGGTACACTCCAAACCGCGAATAGAGGCCACCACCCTCTACGTCCATTGGCCCACTGTTTGGAAAAATGTTGGGGCTATGACCATTTCTTCTGCTGTACACTCCCAGGTTTTTATCTTCCTCAACGATCTCATCCCAACCACTCTACGGCGATATACCATCCGTCTTGAAGCTTACCCATGGTGTACTATATGTGGTCAAACTGATACGGCGATACACCGCTTCACATCATGCACGCGAGTTGCCTCCACGTGGCTGTGGTGTAAGGGAAAAGTATGTCAACTATTAAATGTGCCCACGGATGACCTTGATGACAGGAAGTTGGTTCGTTTGTCGGTGACCGCCTTCCCCCAAATTAAACAGACTGCCATTGTGTGGATAATGGGCCAATATGTACACTTCGTGATGGACAATGATCAACATTTCTCGTTCCTGGATCTCAGGTATCACCTGCAAAAAGAGCGTTGGAAGCTTAGTGAAAGTGGACAATTGTACGAAAAATATGGACACTATCTGGATTTCTTGTGATGTATTAGTATGGTATTTACCATATCTGAAAATTCTGTAATTCTGTAAAGAGCTAATAAAAAAAGTGAAAAAAAAAAGAAAAAAAGAAAAAAAAAAGAGGGTTAAAGCCTAACCGTATGTTGTGGGCGCGAGCGGTTAGAATGCTGCTTCGAATCCACTAGTAGGCATACTTTTTAGAACGAAAGCCCACATTCCATTTTAGTCGGGATGTAACTACATTGCCACATTTACTGCCTTACGACTCCTTTTTGTGAAGAGTACGTTGAATTTTGATGATTTATAAAGAAAATACGATCGAATTGGTACGATATGCCACGATACCTGTAATGGCAGAACATTTTAAAACTGGCATGAATATTAACATAACATATCGAAGTGTTGCTCTGGAGGTCCGGGTTTGATTCCCAGCTCTGCCAAGATGTGTAATACTTGTCTGAGGGCTGAAATTGGGTACACGTAGCCTCGTGAAGCAAATATGTGAAGAAGTTGGTTTGATTCTCACCTCAGCCACACTGGAAATGGTTTTCCGTGGTTTCCCACTTCTACTCCGGCCAAATTCCGGGACGGATTCTATCTTAAGGCCACGGCCGCATCCTTCCCAATCCTTAATTGCAAATACACACATCCTAACAAGCCCGCAATAACTCAGGTTATCAGACAAATTCTACACACACACCCAAGTAAACGGGGCTATGTGACCACGATGTTCTAGCCCCTCAAATGAAACATATCGAAGGATATTCTGATCGCCAGTGCTTGCATCGAAGTATACGTATTCCTTAGAAATTCCCATGGTATTATTAGCATACTGTCGATTTTTACAAAAAATGAAAGTAGACTTATGAGATCTACACAGGGACAAATATTGTGTGTCTGTCTGTGTGTGTGTGAGTGTGTGTACTCTGAATGTCTGCCCCCTCTATCAATTCGAACACGGTGAAACCGAATTGAACGAAATTTGGTGCAGAGGTAGCACTAGAGTAGAACACCTCAGTGTCATGTTTTATATCGCCAACATCTTGACGTAAACGTAATGGTGGCCACCCAAATGTTCAAAGCTTAAATAAAATTACGACCAACCTAATAATCTGATCTCTACCAAATTTTGCAACAACATACCTTCATGTATAGAGAATCTTTTGACCACACTACAAGGTCATCAGGCAATAATGTGCGGATAACGGCCATGTTTGTGTGCAAATCGATTCCCCCTATCTTTTCAAACACGGTGAAACCGAATGGAACAGAGGTAGCACCAGCAAAGGCCACCTCATTGTCATGTTTTATATCGCCGCCATCTTGACGGAAACGGAATGGCGGCCACCCAAATGTTAAAAACTTAAATCAAATTACGACCAACCTAATCATTTGATCGCTACCAAATTTTTCAACAACCTACCTTTTTGTGGGAAGCATTTTTTGACTGAACTACAAGGTCATCAGCCCAATAGTTTGCAGATAGCGGCCATGTATGTGTGCAAATCGATTCCCCACATCAATTCAAACACGGTGAAACCGAATAGCATTTTGGACGCTAAGTTGTATGAAATAAAACCGAAGGGCTGTCGTTTGAGGGCATTATTTGCAGTTATGTCGCCTTATTAACGTAAAGAGGTCGCGAAACTTGCTTTAAGTAAATTAGAAAACATGCCAGGTACTGAATGAATGCATTCCAGTCAATATTTAAGATCTAACTGTAATAATTGATTATTTTACCATACGCGTTAATAAGAAGCGCAACAAAAACCTCCAGAGTGTGTTGGAAATGTGTGCAAGTGTTATTGCGTCCGCTCGCTCTTTCGAAGGTCCCGGGTTTAAGACTATCCAACGGCAGATTTTTTTAATTCTTTTTTTTTCTTTTCTTCTTCTTAGATGTTTACCCTCCAGGTTGGTGGAACCCACGGACTCAGCGAGGGAACTCACCACTACCGCCTCTACGGGCAGTGTCCTAGAGCTGGGAACATCTAATCGGAGTGGATACAACTGGTGAGGCGTGATTGGCACCTCGCCCAGGCGGCCTCACCTGCAAAGCGAACAGGGGCCTCATGAAGGAAGGTAATGGATGGTCAGGCTGGATAGGCAAGGAAGAGGGAAGGAGGCGGCCGTGGCCTTGAAGAAGGTACTGTCCCCGTTTACCCGGATAGTAGGCTGTCAGATATCCGCCCCCTCAATCGGATTGCCAACAATCAATCGCACCGGCTCAGCTACATCAATGAAAATGGCACTGACAGATACTACCGAGGTTTGAACACAGAAGTTACCCAGAAAATTATTGTGGAACACACCAAAATAGACGGGGGTTCATACTCACTTTTACTTACCTCTTAAAAATATCTCGGGGATTGGGTTGACAACAGGATCACTAAAGTATGCTCCCACAATAATCTTGACCATGACATTTAAAAATGAACCAAAACGCAGACGAGAACTTTGAAATGTACAAGAGCTTTTATTTCAAATAAAGGGTATGATTTTAACAAACTCAACAAAATAAATGTGGCTATCAGTAGCCCATGTCAATCTGACTATGTTCTCCTAAAGGACTTGCAAAGTTATCAAACAATATGTTAGCTCCCATGAGCTCAAAATAACGTAACATTCAAAACACAATTGGATTGGATGAGGAAGTCAGGATACGACACATATATATAGAGCATTTGGTTTCTTTTAATAAACATCACACTTGTATTAATAGGCGCAAGGCCAGAGTATCGACCTCGCCCGCTGATAACCAGATGTCTGGCCGGCTGGTCTACTCTTCAACCTGGCGCATGCCTGTCAAATGGGGCTCACTCGTCACGCCACACTGCGTAAGAATTCAACTCCCTCTCACTTTTAAATGTCTACAAGACAACTCATATAGCCTATATTGACGCAAATCTTTCAAATGCTTAACTCACATACCACTGGATTATTCTGACAATCCCTAAACTTGTTAAGTTATCATCCAAATGTTTAATCAGCATAGTTTAGAGTATAAAACACACTCTTAAATGTTTATAACAAAATCACATAAATTATTTATAACAATTAGAAATTGTTTATAATATTGTCGAAGATAATTACAAAAATTTTAAACACGCCTTTAACATTACTTTCGTTCCACATTATTGTCAAAGATATATACATTATTATTTACAATATCAACATTTAAATTATTTAAATTATTAATTTAAGAAATACATTGAACCACATGTTCATCCGGTTGGTAAATTCATAATCGTGTTTAATATAATCGACCAATGAAGGTTAGTTATACATTTAAATGTCACAATCTGGTTTAATAAAGGTTGTAATAATTATTATTATTTGTGACGGTAATCTTCATTCAAAATCTTATCTCAAATTCTTTCAAAACTCTTGTTAATTATAACAGCAAATTCACTTGATTAATTTTCAACGAACTATGACAATACACTCTAGCGGAAAATACTTCGCTTACAAAATAATGCACACACTGCATTAAAAATAGGCCCAAAATTCATCATATATTAAAATATACGGCATCAAAATCTTCCACAGAATTTACTAAACCTCCACTAACACAATCTTTATCATCATTAATTACTGTGGGAATCTCCTTCATTTATTTAAGGGCATTATACATCAGCGACTTTCAACATGTCCGCTGCACTAGCGATTATACATTCATAGTTCCACTTAAAAATTCTTATAATCATTAATTGTTTCAAAACTGTTGTCATTTAACCTTCGTGGATTTCATTCATGAATCGTAATGAAGTAAAAATTTGCCAATCACAAACAAATTTAATAGTGAATACGCTTATATACGCCTGTCTGGTCTATCAAAATTTAAGATTAACATCTTCAAAGAATTGTAGTATAAAAATACTATCATCAAACAAAGTGCGACTAAACTGTAAAATAGTCGAATAGAATCCAATTAGACTGGGGAATGCAAACATCATTATATAAATCTCTAATTGAGAAAAAATTCCTAACAAAAGTACACGAATTTAATGCATTCAATAATTCATAATTTAAGTTCATCTTTCACAAAATGGTCTATGATGCAATGATCGTTCATAACTGACGATAAATGTCTGTGTTGCAATCAATTCAAATACCGACTAGTATTTCCAAGATCGTCGACAACGTAATGGATTTTAACGCTCTAAAATCATTTAAATGTTCTTCCTTCTTGATGATGACAGAAAATTGGTCAAAGTAATTAAACTGGGGTAGAATTACTTTAATAAAGTGACACGCTGTCTGAATTTAAATCTGCCATAAAAATCATTAACTTACAGTCAAATCGAGACTACAAATAAGCAAATTACTGAAAAATCTAAATATCAGTCTCAACTGATCCAAAATCGTTTAACTATGCCTATGACATAACAATGTCTTAATAAAATCGTCGAAAAAGGCATAACTCATCAAGGTGTACTGAGAATAGGAATCTCAAACAAGAATATGGGCAAAATACATGAGGACAAAAAATATGGGAAAATGGTTGCTCAAATATTGCTAAGAAACTCAAATACAATAAACGTTCACGACTACCTTATCTGCCGATTGACGTTCCAGAGGAAAATTCCCCAAAGAAGACTGTTGATGGATCCATTTCACCAAGTTAAAGCTGAGCTCCATCCTCGAAACAAGAAACAGCACCATCGGAGAATCGAACTGCTTCCTTCTCCGGAAATTGCACTGCTTCGTGAAGACGAACGACATCCTTCCGGCAATAATCTTCTTTGTGAGTCGGGACAACCCTGACCTCTCTTGAAAAATCCCTGAAGTTCCAGTTGAAAATCGCCATGAAGTTTTTGTAGAAATTTCCGAAGAAATATTCATATTCAGAAAGTATGAAATCATTTCCATTGCTGTTTGATAGTATTCAGCCTTTAATCACGAAACATGGGTGTAGATGGTTATTTACCACATGTTCGCTTGTATGGAATAGCAATTAGCGAAGTTCCATGCTGCTATCTTACTCCGTTGAAATATGTCCCAATTGCATTAAGTCCTTTAGCCTTCCATCTTCTCTTCAGTTATGGTAATAGAAGAACAAACTGCCATATTAAACTGTTCCATAATACTGTAGCGTTGTGTCACAAGAGCAATCTGAAGTCTCCCTATTTCACTAGCCGTGTCAGCCGTAGCGTATATTCTGGCGATACAAAGTGCTTCTCAGACGGCGAGAAAATCACTTTTGTCAGTCGTCTAAAATTGTCAATAACTTCCAAAATACTTCCTCGAAATTGTTCAACTTTTCTACACTCCTTACTGTAGCAATGCACAAGAGAATTAGCTTATAGGCGACCGCTAACTGTTCACAGCTAATCTCGTAGACGCGTTATAATGGTCGTTTCAACTTCACCTAGATTTACTCACAGTAAACCTGCACTGCTTGTCCGCTCGACTCTCGTTTAATGCAGTGGATTCACCACGCGTTATAAAGACGACTCTTTCACTACTAATCTCACTCGACGTTTCACTGAAATGACTATTTGAGATCTGACGATTGAATATCAGACAATTGATGATCTGAGAATGAGACTCCTCTCTTCTGCGCAAGGCCTTTTATGAACTCCATGAGGGGCGTATCTATCCCTTCCATCGCGTGTTACTGCGTCATCGCTAGAAGTTCCAACTTCGTCAATACATGACGGATTTTCAAAATTCAAAAACTGAAAATAAATTTCACCAAAATTCCAGAACAATGCCTCTACTGCAAATGGATTTCCACAATTCTGCATTCCAAAAAGTAATAAAAATACCATAGTTTCAGCAATCTCCGTCTTCCTTCAGACTATCGTTCATTGGTTCAAGCCTCCCCTCCAATAGCATAATTTCTTCCTCAGCAGAATTCCACGTTTCCTGCGACTGCGTCGTACATCTTGGATCTTTCTCGAATAAATGCTGACGTCACTGAGAATCTCAGCTCAAGTAACCTGCTGGCATAACGTCTGCGTCATCCGTGCTTACGTCATGACTACCCACGTCATAACTATGACAGCCATAACTTTCTTTATAATTTCCAAAATAGCCACCTTGGTCTCTATATAATTCAATTACGGGGGCATTCTCCTCTCACCACGTTTTAAAAACAGTTGCAAATTGTTTTTAAACTCAGTATTACAAGTACCTCAACTCTCTTGAACACGAAATTGAATTATTACTGGCTTACTCTAGTATAGTATCTTTTCAAATTTCCAGCATTGAACTTGCCGTAAATGACGTTATTCTCATCATCGTAGAGTTCATAGCAGTTGTTTCCATAGGCGTTCGTAATCCTGAACGGTCCCATGAACACATTTCCAAATTTGGGGTATATTTTCTTGCTCATATCAGCCTTGACAGGTCTGCGTAATAATACAAGATTTCCAACTTGTAAGGGTGCACCAAAACGTTTTCCAGCTACTCTTTTCAATCGTTTCTCTGCTGCTTTCTGGAGTTGTTCCTTCGCCTTGTCAATCCTCTGCTGCCTTCCTAGGTCGGGATCTCTAGGAATGTGGTTGAAAAGATTATCCCACGGCCTTTCTGGGTTTCTTCCTAGATGAAGTCGCATTGGCACTTCTCCTGTGCTCTCCTGCACTGTAGAGTTCAGACATTCCTCAATAAGGGGTACAAATCTCACCCAACCAGAATGATCATTTGGACAGAAAATTCGACAGAATTTCGAAAATTCAGCCATATATCTTTCTGAGGAATTCGATTCTGGGTAACGCACGCTTGAAAATAAGTGCTTAATGCCAAGCCTTTCCATATCCGCTGCAAATTCCACGGATGTAAACTGCGTTCCATGATCTGACAGTAGATATTCTGGTTTACCAGCTTTAGGAAATACAGCATTTTCCAGTCTGCTTACAACGTTCCTCGTGTTAGCTTTCTGCATGGGACTCATTGTAACAAATTTTGAGAAAACGTCCACGGTAACCAACAGGTACTGGTTACCCTGATATCCCTTCGGACAGGGGCCAAATATGTCCGTCGCCATTAGTTCGTTTGGCTTAGAAGGAATCATAGCCTTCGGTTTTCCTTTTAATAAAGCAGAAGCATACTTTGCTCTTTGACATTTGTCACATGATCGAATGACCTTGGCAATGCTGGAACGCATGTTAGTCCAGATAAATCTCTCTTTAAGAGTATTAAGAGTTTTATCTAAACCGGCATGTCCAGTTGCGTGATGAGCTACCCACACTAAATTGACAACAAGTTTAGGTGGCACGACTATTCGGAGTTTTGTATGCGCAGAGTCAGCATACTTGCATACGATGTCTCCACTCAAGACAAAGTGTCGTGAATTTCTCCGTGTAACTGCATAGTCAACATCAGTATTGTCCATGTAACCCTTGAGGAACCTGTACATTTTCCTTATTGGAGCGTGTCTCTTCTGTGACACACCGATTCGGGCTAATCTCCTAACGGTTTCTTGATCTTCTTGCTCCAATTGTACATGGTGTATCTGCACATTTTTAATAGGGTTACGTGATAGAGCATCAGTCAGTAAGTTATCTTTCCCAGGCTGGTGGACGATAGTGGCGTTAAACTGTTGGGTGAACAAAGCCCAACGTGTCAATCTATCACTTGACATGTCAGTTTGCAGCATAAACTGTAGTGCTTTATGGTCAGTAATGATGACCTTATGTCCCAGCAGGATTTTCTTCCAGGCTTGTAATGCTGTCACAAAAGCTAACGCTTCAAGTTCTGTCGTGAAGTAGTTTTCCTCGTGTTTCTTCAACTTCCGACTAGTGAACGCAATGTAGTGCTTGTTGCCTGCCTCGTCTTTCTGGTATAAGACTGCACTAATGCCTACTCTTGATGCATCAGACTCAATATAGAACACCTTCTCAAAGTCTGGGTACTCCAGTTTCACATTATTTCTGAGCATCTCTTTTGCTTTCTCAAAAGCCTCGTCTGCAGTGGTACTCCATTTCCATCTGTTGTTCTTCTTGAGTAAGTCATACAGAGGAGCCATAATTTCAGAGTATCTTGGACAGTGGCTGCTAATAAATTGGCATGCGCCTACAAATTCTCTGACTTGTTTCACCTTAGTTGGCTTTGGAAATCTCGTGATCGCATCTACTTTTTTCATGTTTGGATGATATCCATCTTTATCAATAGTATGCCCCAAGTAATTTATCTCCTGCTTCAAGAATTGACATTTTCCAAAATTGACCTTGATTTTGGCCTCCCTTAAATTCTCGAACAACTTTCTCAAGTGCACTAAATGTTCTGCGGCGCTGGGTGAAGATACGATTAAATCGTCAATGTAGCAGATTACATTTTCTTTCACTTCGTCAGTGAGCTTACTATCAAGTGCTCGAATAAGTGCTGGTCCACTGTTAACCATACCAAAAGGCATTCTGACAAAGAGCCATGACGTCTGGTCAAATAGGAATCCAGTGTACTGCATACTATCTTCAACTTGTCTTTCGGATAGCGAATCCATCCTGACGCTTAAATCTTTCCTAATCTGTACTACTTCATTGTTAATATCAATTTGAGTACTGGCAAGTTTTCTTTCAATACGATCCTGAATTTGGGTTACATGTTCCCCACTTGACCTATTCCACTCGTCTTTCCATATTGCTACATTTGCCGTTAACATTTCTGCTATGTCTATTTCGATATCCTCTTTCAATACTTTATTATGGTCTAATACTTGGGTTCTCATGACCTCTACATCATACTTTAAACCTGCTAAAGCCGCTGTCGTTCTAACTGACTCATCAACTAGCCTAGTCGTTAATGCACTTATATTACGTGTACAAAGGGTTTTCGAATTTTCTATCTCTTCCCTGACTTTATTTACATCAGTTTGGACTTTAGCAACATCTACGAAAACTGTGTTGACCTCTACTTGAATTTTATTTATGTCACTTTGCATCTCGTTTACATCCGAATGAATGTTATTAATATCAACCTGAACATTGGACACATCAGTTCTAACATTTTGGATTCCTCTTTGGACTTCCTCAACCTTGTCTTGGACAGTCGCAACATCATTTTTAACAACAACTACCTCAGCCCTAGCACAAGAAATATCACTTCGGACATTAGCAACATCTAAATTCAACATTGTAAGATCTTTATGCACATTAGACACATCTATTTTAACATTGGACATGTCTGAGCGCATGTCAGTTACAGCATTCTCGATTCCTTGGGTATTAATCTGTAAACGCGACATATTATCCTCTAAGTTAGCAGCACTAGTCTGAAGAACCTTCAAACTTTCACCCATGCTAGCTTTCAAATTACTAGCATTCTCCTCCATTCGACTAGTATTCCTAGCTTCCATCTCCTTCATACTACTATTCATGCTTGCTTTCAAGTTAGCAGACAAATTACTAGCATTCTCCTCCATCATCTGCTTCATATTACTATTCATGTTAGCAGACATCTCCGCTAACATCATCTTCAAACTTTCATCTGCCATTACAATATTATTCAAAATTAGACTGCTGTAGGGACATACATCAATAGAGCAAAATAACAACATTTGAGCAACACTTTTCACCATATATAAATTTGATCAATTTTCTGTCTTAAATCTAACTTATAACTACCTTATAATTAACTTTCGAAGACCCTTCATGTTGAAACAAACTCAAGCACATGTTCAAATTTCACTGGCCCATTTTAAAATATCCTAACACAAATAATTTACATTTACAATCCAAATAATTTAATTTTATCTTTAATATGACTAAAATGTCATAAGCCGGTCAAATAAAATAAGATTCCAGATCATAGGCGATTTTTCTAAGTTTCCAGCCTATTTAACCTCTCTCAAGTTGTATAAGATCTGATCTTTTCTGAGTGTAATTTTCCTAATACAATACAACATTTAATTCCTATATAATCACACTCTTAAATTCTACAATTGGCCTAGACATCTAACAAAGAATCAACCTCTTTATTTGAGTCTAATCGATCCACACGTTTTAGGTTTGCCAATCCTACTGTTGACTCAGCCCCACGTTTTAGGTGTGCCAATCCTTCTATTGTTCAACCTGGTAATCCAGTGTTGTTGAACATGCCCCACGTTCTTGGGTCGCCAATCCTTCTGTCCCCGTTTACCCGGATAGTAGGCTGTCAGATATCCGCCCCCTCAATCGGATTGCCAACAATCAATCGCTCCGGCTCAGCTACATCAATGAAAATGGCACTGACAGATACTACCGAGGTTTGAACACAGAAGTTACCAAGAAAATTATTGTGGAACACACCAAAATAGACGGGGGTTCATACTCACTTTTACTTACCTCTTAAAAATATCTCGGGGATTGGGTTGACAACAGGATCACTAAAGTATGCTCCCACAATAATCTTGACCATGACATTTAAAAATGAACCAAAACGCAGACGAGAACTTTGAAATGTACAAGAGCTTTTATTTCAAATAAAGGGTATGATTTTAACAAACTCAACAAAATAAATGTGGCTATCAGTAGCCCATGTCAATCTGACTATGTTCTCCTAAAGGACTTGCAAAGTTATCAAACAATATGTTAGCTCCCATGAGCTCAAAATAACGTAACATTCAAAACACAATTGGATTGGATGAGGAAGTCAGGATACGACACATATATATAGAGCATTTGGTTTCTTTTAATAAACATCACACTTGTATTAATAGGCGCAAGGCCAGAGTATCGACCTCGCCCGCTGATAACCAGATGTCTGGCCGGCTGGTCTACTCTTCAACCTGGCGCATGCCTGTCAAATGGGGCTCACTCGTCACGCCACACTGCGTAAGAATTCAACTCCCTCTCACTTTTAAATGTCTACAAGACAACTCATATAGCCTATATTGACGCAAATCTTTCAAATGCTTAACTCACATACCACTGGATTATTCTGACAATCCCTAAACTTGTTAAGTTATCATCCAAATGTTTAATCAGCATAGTTTAGAGTATACAACACACTCTTAAATGTTTATAACAAAATCACATAAATTATTTATAACAATTAGAAATTGTTTATAATATTGTCGAAGATAATTACAAAAATTTTAAACACGCCTTTAACATTACTTTCGTTCCACATTATTGTCAAAGATATATACATTATTATTTACAATATCAACATTTAAATTATTTAAATTATTAATTTAAGAAATACATTGAACCACATGTTCATCCGGTTGGTAAATTCATAATCGTGTTTAATATAATCGACCAATGAAGGTTAGTTATACATTTAAATGTCACAATCTGGTTTAATAAAGGTTGTAATAATTATTATTATTTGTGACGGTAATCTTCATTCAAAATCTTATCTCAAATTCTTTCAAAACTCTTGTTAATTATAACAGCAAATTCACTTGATTAATTTTCAACGAACTATGACAATACACTCTAGCGGAAAATACTTCGCTTACAAAATAATGCACACACTGCATTAAAAATAGGCCCAAAATTCATCATATATTAAAATATACGGCATCAAAATCTTCCACAGAATTTACAAAACCTCCACTAACACAATCTTTATCATCATTAATTACTGTGGGAATCTCCTTCATTTATTTAAGGGCATTATACATCAGCGACTTTCAACATGTCCGCTGCACTAGCGATTATGCATTCATAGTTCCACTTAAAAATTCTTATAATCATTAATTGTTTCAAAACTGTTGTCATTTAACCTTCGTGGATTTCATTCATAAATCGTAATGAAGTAAAAATTTGCCAATCACAAACAAATTTAATAGTGAATACGCTTATATACGCCTGTCTGGTCTATCAAAATTTAAGATTAACATCTTCAAAGAATTGTAGTATAAAAATACTATCATCAAACAAAGTGCGACTAAACTGTAAAATAGTCGAATAGAATCCAATTAGACTGGGGAATGCAAACATCATTATATAAATCTCTAATTGAGAAAAAATTCCTAACAAAAGTACACGAATTTAATGCATTCAATAATTCATAATTAAAGTTAATCTTTCACAAAATGGTCTATGATGCAATGATCGTTCATAACTGACGATAAATGTCTGTGTTGCAATCAATTCAAATACCGACTAGTATTTCCAAGATCGTCGACAACGTAATGGATTTTAACGCTCTAAAATCATTTAAATGTTCTTCCTTCTTGATGATGACAGAAAATTGGTCAAAGTAATTAAACTGGGGTAGAATTACTTTAATAAAGTGACACGCTGTCTGAATTTAAATCTGCCATAAAAATCATTAACTTACAGTCAAATCGAGACTACAAATAAGCAAATTACTGAAAAATCTAAATATCAGTCTCAACTGATCCAAAATCGTTTAACTATGCCTATGACATAACAATGTCTTAATAAAATCGTCGAAAAAGGCATAACTCATCAAGGTGTACTGAGAATAGGAATCTCAAACAAGAATATGGGCAAAATACATGAGGACAAAAAATATGGGAAAATGGTTGCTCAAATATTGCTAAGAAACTCAAATACAATAAACGTTCACGACTACCTTATCTGCCGATTGACGTTCCAGAGGAAAATTCCCCAAAGAAGACTGTTGATGGATCCATTTCACCAAGTTAAAGCTGAGCTCCATCCTCGAAACAAGAAACAGCACCATCGGAGAATCGAACTGCTTCCTTCTCCGGAAATTGCACTGCTTCGTGAAGACGAACGACATCCTTCCGGCAATAATCTTCTTTGTGAGTCGGGACAACCCTGACCTCTCTTGAAAAATCCCTGAAGTTCCAGTTGAAAATCGCCATGAAGTTTTTGTAGAAATTTCCGAAGAAATATTCATATTCAGAAAGTATGAAATCATTTCCATTGCTGTTTGATAGTATTCAGCCTTTAATCACGAAACATGGGTGTAGATGGTTATTTACCACATGTTCGCTTGTATGGAATAGCAATTAGCGAAGTTCCATGCTGCTATCTTACTCCGTTGAAATATGTCCCAATTGCATTAAGTCCTATAGCCTTCCATCTTCTCTTCAGTTATGGTAATAGAAGAACAAACTGCCATATTAAACTGTTCCATAATACTGTAGCGTTGTGTCACAAGAGCAATCTGAAGTCTCCCTATTTCACTAGCCGTGTCAGCCGTAGCGTATATTCTGGCGATACAAAGTGCTTCTCAGACGGCGAGAAAATCACTTTTGTCAGTCGTCTAAAATTGTCAATAACTTCCAAAATACTTCCTCGAAATTGTTCAACTTTTCTACACTCCTTACTGTAGCAATGCACAAGAGAATTAGCTTATAGGCGACCGCTAACTGTTCACAGCTAATCTCGTAGACGCGTTATAATGGTCGTTTCAACTTCACCTAGATTTACTCACAGTAAACCTGCACTGCTTGTCCGCTCGACTCTCGTTTAATGCAGTGGATTCACCACGCGTTATAAAGACGACTCTTTCACTACTAATCTCACTCGACGTTTCACTGAAATGACTATTTGAGATCTGATGATTGAATATCAGACAATTGATGATCTGAGAATGAGACTCCTCTCTTCTGCGCAAGGCCTTTTATGAACTTCATGAGGGGCGTATCTATCCCTTCCATCGCGTGTTACTGCGTCATCGCTAGAAGTTCCAACTTCGTCAATACATGACGGATTTTCAAAATTCAAAAACTGAAAATAAATTTCACCAAAATTCCAGAACAATGCCTCTACTGCAAATGGATTTCCACAATTCTGCATTCCAAAAAGTAATAAAAATACCATAGTTTCAGCAATCTCCGTCTTCCTTCAGACTATCGTTCATTGGTTCAAGCCTCCCCTCCAATAGCATAATTTCTTCCTCAGCAGAATTCCACGTTTCCTGCGACTGCGTCGTACATCTTGGATCTTTCTCGAATAAATGCTGACGTCACTGAGAATCTCAGCTCAAGTAACCTGCTGGCATAACGTCTGCGTCATCCGTGCTTACGTCATGACTACCCACGTCATAACTATGACAGCCATAACTTTCTTTATAATTTCCAAAATAGCCACCTTGGTCTCTATATAATTCAATTACGGGGGCATTCTCCTCTCACCACGTTTTAAAAACAGTTGCAAATTGTTTTTAAACTCAGTATTACAAGTACCTCAACTCTCTTGAACACGAAATTGAATTATTACTGGCTTACTCTAGTATAGTATCTTTTCAAATTTCCAGCATTGAACTTGCCGTAAATGACGTTATTCTCATCATCGTAGAGTTCATAGCAGTTGTTTCCATAGGCGTTCGTAATCCTGAACGGTCCCATGAACACATTTCCAAATTTGGGGTATATTTTCTTGCTCATATCAGCCTTGACAGGTCTGCGTAATAATACAAGATTTCCAACTTGTAAGGGTGCACCAAAACGTTTTCCAGCTACTCTTTTCAATCGTTTCTCTGCTGCTTTCTGGAGTTGTTCCTTCGCCTTGTCAATCCTCTGCTGCCTTCCTAGGTCGGGATCTCTAGGAATGTGGTTGAACAGATTATCCCACGGCCTTTCTGGGTTTCTTCCTAGATGAAGTCGCATTGGCACTTCTCCTGTGCTCTCCTGCACTGTAGAGTTCAGACATTCCTCAATAAGGGGTACAAATCTCACCCAACCAGAATGATCATTTGGACAGAAAATTCGACAGAATTTCGAAAATTCAGCCATATCTCTTTCTGAGGAATTCGATTCTGGGTAACGCACGCTTGAAAATAAGTGCTTAATGCCAAGCCTTTCCATATCCGCTGCAAATTCCACGGATGTAAACTGCGTTCCATGATCTGACAGTAGATATTCTGGTTTACCAGCTTTAGGAAATACAGCATTTTCCAGTCTGCTTACAACGTTCCTCGTGTTAGCTTTCTGCATGGGACTCATTGTAACAAATTTTGAGAAAACGTCCACGGTAACCAACAGGTACTGGTTACCCTGATATCCCTTCGGACAGGGGCCAAATATGTCCGTCGCCATTAGTTCGTTTGGCTTAGAAGGAATCATAGCCTTCGGTTTTCCTTTTAATAAAGCAGAAGCATACTTTGCTCTTTGACATTTGTCACATGATCGAATGACCTTGGCAATGCTGGAACGCATGTTAGTCCAGATAAATCTCTCTTTAAGAGTATTAAGAGTTTTATCTAAGCCGGCATGTCCAGTTGCGTGATGAGCTACCCACACTAAATTGACAACAAGTTTAGGTGGCACGACTATTCGGAGTTTTGTATGCGCAGAGTCAGCATACTTGCATACGATGTCTCCACTCAAGACAAAGTGTCGTGAATTTCTCCGTGTAACTGCATAGTCAACATCAGTATTGTCCATGTAACCCTTGAGGAACCTGTACATTTTCCTTATTGGAGCGTGTCTCTTCTGTGACACACCGATTCGGGCTAATCTCCTAACGGTTTCTTGATCTTCTTGCTCCAATTGTACATGGTGTATCTGCACATTTTTAATAGGGTTACGTGATAGAGCATCAGCCAGTAAGTTATCTTTCCCAGGCTGGTGGACGATAGTGGCGTTAAACTGTTGGGTGAACAAAGCCCAACGTGTCAATCTATCACTTGACATGTCAGTTTGCAGCATAAACTGTAGTGCTTTATGGTCAGTAATGATGACCTTATGTCCCAGCAGGATTTTCTTCCAGGCTTGTAATGCTGTCACAAAAGCTAACGCTTCAAGTTCTGTCGTGAAGTAGTTTTCCTCGTGTTTCTTCAACTTCCGACTAGTGAACGCAATGTAGTGCTTGTTGCCTGCCTCGTCTTTCTGGTATAAGACTGCACTAATGCCTACTCTTGATGCATCAGACTCAATATAGAACACCTTCTCAAAGTCTGGGTACTCCAGTTTCACATTATTTCTGAGCATCTCTTTTGCTTTCTCAAAAGCCTCGTCTGCAGTGGTACTCCATTTCCATCTGTTGTTCTTCTTGAGTAAGTCATACAGAGGAGCCATAATTTCAGAGTATCTTGGACAGTGGCTGCTAATAAATTGGCATGCGCCTACAAATTCTCTGACTTGTTTCACCTTAGTTGGCTTTGGAAATCTCGTGATCGCATCTACTTTTTTCATGTTTGGATGATATCCATCTTTATCAATAGTATGCCCCAAGTAATTTATCTCCTGCTTCAAGAATTGACATTTTCCAAAATTGACCTTGATATTGGCCTCCCTTAAATTCTCGAACAACTTTCTCAAGTGCACTAAATGTTCTGCGGCGCTGGGTGAAGATACGATTAAATCGTCAATGTAGCAGATTACATTTTCTTTCACTTCGTCAGTGAGCTTACTATCAAGTGCTCGAATAAGTGCTGGTCCACTGTTAACCATACCAAAAGGCATTCTGACAAAGACCCATGACGTCTGGTCAAATAGGAATCCAGTGTACTGCATACTATCTTCAACTTGTCTTTCGGATAGCGAATCCATCCTGACGCTTAAATCTTTCCTAATCTGTACTACTTCATTGTTAATATCAATTTGAGTACTGGCAAGTTTTCTTTCAATACGATCCTGAATTTGGGTTACATGTTCCCCACTTGACCTATTCCACTCGTCTTTCCATATTGCTACATTTGCCGTTAACATTTCTGCTATGTCTATTTCGATATCCTCTTTCAATACTTTATTATGGTCTAATACTTGGGTTCTCATGACCTCTACATCATACTTTAAACCTGCTAAAGCCGCTGTCGTTCTAACTGACTCATCAACTAGCCTAGTCGTTAATGCACTTATATTACGTGTACAAAGGGTTTTCGAATTTTCTATCTCTTCCCTGACTTTATTTACATCAGTTTGGACTTTAGCAACATCTACGAAAACTGTGTTGACCTCTACTTGAATTTTATTTATGTCACTTTGCATCTCGTTTACATCCGAATGAATGTTATTAATATCAACCTGAACATTGGACACATCAGTTCTAACATTTTGGATTCCTCTTTGGACTTCCTCAACCTTGTCTTGGACAGTCGCAACATCATTTTTAACAACAACTACCTCAGCCCTAGCACAAGAAATATCACTTCGGACATTAGCAACATCTAAATTCAACATTGTAAGATCTTTATGCACATTAGACACATCTATTTTAACATTGGACATGTCTGAGCGCATGTCAGTTACAGCATTCTCGATTCCTTGGGTATTAATCTGTAAACGCGACATATTATCCTCTAAGTTAGCAGCACTAGTCTGAAGAACCTTCAAACTTTCACCCATGCTAGCTTTCAAATTACTAGCATTCTCCTCCATTCGACTAGTATTCCTAGCTTCCATCTCCTTCATACTACTATTCATGCTTGCTTTCAAGTTAGCAGACAAATTACTAGCATTCTCCTCCATCATCTGCTTCATATTACTATTCATGTTAGCAGACATCTCCGCTAACATCATCTTCAAACTTTCATCTGCCATTACAATATTATTCAAAATTAGACTGCTGTAGGGACATACATCAATAGAGCAAAATAACAACATTTGAGCAACACTTTTCACCATATATAAATTTGATCAATTTTCTGTCTTAAATCTAACTTATAACTACCTTATAATTAACTTTCGAAGACCCTTCATGTTGAAACAAACTCAAGCACATGTTCAAATTTCACTGGCCCATTTTAAAATATCCTAACACATATAATTTACATTTACAATCCAAATAATTTAATTTTATCTTTAATATGACTAAAATGTCATAAGCCGGTCAAATAAAATAAGATTCCAGATCATAGGCGATTTTTCTAAGTTTCCAGCCTATTTAACCTCTCTCAAGTTGTATAAGATCTGATCTTTTCTGAGTGTAATTTTCCTAATACAATACAACATTTAATTCCTATATAATCACACTCTTAAATTCTACAATTGGCCTAGACATCTAACAAAGAATCAACCTCTTTATTTGAGTCTAATCGATCCACACGTTTTAGGTTTGCCAATCCTACTGTTGACTCAGCCCCACGTTTTAGGTGTGCCAATCCTTCTATTGTTCAACCTGGTAATCCAGTGTTGTTGAACATGCCCCACGTTCTTGGGTCGCCAATCCTTCTGTCCCCGTTTACCCGGATAGTAGGCTGTCAGATATCCGCCCCCTCAATCGGATTGCCAACAATCAATCGCTCCGGCTCAGCTACATCAATGAAAATGGCACTGACAGATACTACCGAGGTTTGAACACAGAAGTTACCAAGAAAATTATTGTGGAACACACCAAAATAGACGGGGGTTCATACTCACTTTTACTTACCTCTTAAAAATATCTCGGGGATTGGGTTGACAACAGGATCACTAAAGTATGCTCCCACAATAATCTTGACCATGACATTTAAAAATGAACCAAAACGCAGACGAGAACTTTGAAATGTACAAGAGCTTTTATTTCAAATAAAGGGTATGATTTTAACAAACTCAACAAAATAAATGTGGCTATCAGTAGCCCATGTCAATCTGACTATGTCCTCCTAAAGGACTTGCAAAGTTATCAAACAATATGTTAGCTCCCATGAGCTCAAAATAACGTAACATACAAAACACAATTGGATTGGATGAGGAAGTCAGGATACGACACATATATATAGAGCATTTGGTTTCTTTTAATAAACATCACACTTGTATTAATAGGCGCAAGGCCAGAGTATCGACCTCGCCCGCTGATAACCAGATGTCTGGCCGGCTGGTCTACTCTTCAACCTGGCGCATGCCTGTCAAATGGGGCTCACTCGTCACGCCACACTGCGTAAGAATTCAACTCCCTCTCACTTTTAAATGTCTACAAGACAACTCATATAGCCTATATTGACGCAAATCTTTCAAATGCTTAACTCACATACCACTGGATTATTCTGACAATCCCTAAACTTGTTAAGTTATCATCCAAATGTTTAATCAGCATAGTTTAGAGTATAAAACACACTCTTAAATGTTTATAACAAAATCACATAAATTATTTATAACAATTAGAAATTGTTTATAATATTGTCGAAGATAATTACAAAAATTTTAAACACGCCTTTAACATTACTTTCGTTCCACATTATTGTCAAAGATATATACATTATTATTTACAATATCAACATTTAAATTATTTAAATTATTAATTTAAGAAATACATTGAACCACATGTTCATCCGGTTGGTAAATTCATAATCGTGTTTAATATAATCGACCAATGAAGGTTAGTTATACATTTAAATGTCACAATCTGGTTTAATAAAGGTTGTAATAATTATTATTATTTGTGACGGTAATCTTCATTCAAAATCTTATCTCAAATTCTTTCAAAACTCTTGTTAATTATAACAGCAAATTCACTTGATTAATTTTCAACGAACTATGACAATACACTCTAGCGGAAAATACTTCGCTTACAAAATAATGCACACACTGCATTAAAAATAGGCCCAAAATTCATCATATATTAAAATATACGGCATCAAAATCTTCCACAGAATTTACAAAACCTCCACTAACACAATCTTTATCATCATTAATTACTGTGGGAATCTCCTTCATTTATTTAAGGGCATTATACATCAGCGACTTTCAACATGTCCGCTGCACTAGCGATTATACATTCATAGTTCCACTTAAAAATTCTTATAATCATTAATTGTTTCAAAACTGTTGTCATTTAACCTTCGTGGATTTCATTCATGAATCGTAATGAAGTAAAAATTTGCCAATCACAAACAAATTTAATAGTGAATACGCTTATATACGCCTGTCTGGTCTATCAAAATTTAAGATTAACATCTTCAAAGAATTGTAGTATAAAAATACTATCATCAAACAAAGTGCGACTAAACTGTAAAATAGTCGAATAGAATCCAATTAGACTGGGGAATGCAAACATCATTATATAAATCTCTAATTGAGAAAAAATTCCTAACAAAAGTACACGAATTTAATGCATTCAATAATTCATAATTAAAGTTCATCTTTCACAAAATGGTCTATGATGCAATGATCGTTCATAACTGACGATAAATGTCTGTGTTGCAATCAATTCAAATACCGACTAGTATTTCCAAGATCGTCGACAACGTAATGGATTTTAACGCTCTAAAATCATTTAAATGTTCTTCCTTCTTGATGATGACAGAAAATTGGTCAAAGTAATTAAACTGGGGTAGAATTACTTTAATAAAGTGACACGCTGTCTGAATTTAAATCTGCCATAAAAATCATTAACTTACAGTCAAATCGAGACTACAAATAAGCAAATTACTGAAAAATCTAAATATCAGTCTCAACTGATTCAAAATCGTTTAACTATGCCTATGACATAACAATGTCTTAATAAAATCGTCGAAAAAGGCATAACTCATCAAGGTGTACTGAGAATAGGAATCTCAAACAAGAATATGGGCAAAATACATGAGGACAAAAAATATGGGAAAATGGTTGCTCAAATATTGCTAAGAAACTCAAATACAATAAACGTTCACGACTACCTTATCTGCCGATTGACGTTCCAGAGGAAAATTCCCCAAAGAAGACTGTTGATGGATCCATTTCACCAAGTTAAAGCTGAGCTCCATCCTCGAAACAAGAAACAGCACCATCGGAGAATCGAACTGCTTCCTTCTCCGGAAATTGCACTGCTTCGTGAAGACGAACGACATCCTTCCGGCAATAATCTTCTTTGTGAGTCGGGACAACCCTGACCTCTCTTGAAAAATCCCTGAAGTTCCAGTTGAAAATCGCCATGAAGTTTTTGTAGAAATTTCCGAAGAAATATTCATATTCAGAAAGTATGAAATCATTTCCATTGCTGTTTGATAGTATTCAGCCTTTAATCACGAAACATGGGTGTAGATGGTTATTTACCACATGTTCGCTTGTATGGAATAGCAATTAGCGAAGTTCCATGCTGCTATCTTACTCCGTTGAAATATGTCCCAATTGCATTAAGTCCTTTAGCCTTCCATCTTCTCTTCAGTTATGGTAATAGAAGAACAAACTGCCATATTAAACTGTTCCATAATACTGTAGCGTTGTGTCACAAGAGCAATCTGAAGTCTCCCTATTTCACTAGCCGTGTCAGCCGTAGCGTATATTCTGGCGATACAAAGTGCTTCTCAGACGGCGAGAAAATCACTTTTGTCAGTCGTCTAAAATTGTCAATAACTTCCAAAATACTTCCTCGAAATTGTTCAACTTTTCTACACTCCTTACTGTAGCAATGCACAAGAGAATTAGCTTATAGGCGACCGCTAACTGTTCACAGCTAATCTCGTAGACGCGTTATAATGGTCGTTTCAACTTCACCTAGATTTACTCACAGTAAACCTGCACTGCTTGTCCGCTCGACTCTCGTTTAATGCAGTGGATTCACCACGCGTTATAAAGACGACTCTTTCACTACTAATCTCACTCGACGTTTCACTGAAATGACTATTTGAGATCTGACGATTGAATATCAGACAATTGATGATCTGAGAATGAGACTCCTCTCTTCTGCGCAAGGCCTTTTATGAACTTCATGAGGGGCGTATCTATCCCTTCCATCGCGTGTTACTGCGTCATCGCTAGAAGTTCCAACTTCGTCAATACATGACGGATTTTCAAAATTCAAAAACTGAAAATAAATTTCACCAAAATTCCAGAACAATGCCTCTACTGCAAATGGATTTCCACAATTCTGCATTCCAAAAAGTAATAAAAATACCATAGTTTCAGCAATCTCCGTCTTCCTTCAGACTATCGTTCATTGGTTCAAGCCTCCCCTCCAATAGCATAATTTCTTCCTCAGCAGAATTCCACGTTTCCTGCGACTGCGTCGTACATCTTGGATCTTTCTCGAATAAATGCTGACGTCACTGAGAATCTCAGCTCAAGTAACCTGCTGGCATAACGTCTGCGTCATCCGTGCTTACGTCATGACTACCCACGTCATAACTATGACAGCCATAACTTTCTTTATAATTTCCAAAATAGCCACCTTGGTCTCTATATAATTCAATTACGGGGGCATTCTCCTCTCACCACGTTTTAAAAACAGTTGCAAATTGTTTTTAAACTCAGTATTACAAGTACCTCAACTCTCTTGAACACGAAATTGAATTATTACTGGCTTACTCTAGTATAGTATCTTTTCAAATTTCCAGCATTGAACTTGCCGTAAATGACGTTATTCTCATCATCGTAGAGTTCATAGCAGTTGTTTCCATAGGCGTTCGTAATCCTGAACGGTCCCATGAACACATTTCCAAATTTGGGGTATATTTTCTTGCTCATATCAGCCTTGACAGGTCTGCGTAATAATACAAGATTTCCAACTTGTAAGGGTGCACCAAAACGTTTTCCAGCTACTCTTTTCAATCGTTTCTCTGCTGCTTTCTGGAGTTGTTCCTTCGCCTTGTCAATCCTCTGCTGCCTTCCTAGGTCGGGATCTCTAGGAATGTGGTTGAACAGATTATCCCACGGCCTTTCTGGGTTTCTTCCTAGATGAAGTCGCATTGGCACTTCTCCTGTGCTCTCCTGCACTGTAGAGTTCAGACATTCCTCAATAAGGGGTACAAATCTCACCCAACCAGAATGATCATTTGGACAGAAAATTCGACAGAATTTCGAAAATTCAGCCATATATCTTTCTGAGGAATTCGATTCTGGGTAACGCACGCTTGAAAATAAGTGCTTAATGCCAAGCCTTTCCATATCCGCTGCAAATTCCACGGATGTAAACTGCGTTCCATGATCTGACAGTAGATATTCTGGTTTACCAGCTTTAGGAAATACAGCATTTTCCAGTCTGCTTACAACGTTCCTCGTGTTAGCTTTCTGCATGGGACTCATTGTAACAAATTTTGAGAAAACGTCCACGGTAACCAACAGGTACTGGTTACCCTGATATCCCTTCGGACAGGGGCCAAATATGTCCGTCGCCATTAGTTCGTTTGGCTTAGAAGGAATCATAGCCTTCGGTTTTCCTTTTAATAAAGCAGAAGCATACTTTGCTCTTTGACATTTGTCACATGATCGAATGACCTTGGCAATGCTGGAACGCATGTTAGTCCAGATAAATCTCTCTTTAAGAGTATTAAGAGTTTTATCTAAGCCGGCATGTCCAGTTGCGTGATGAGCTACCCACACTAAATTGACAACAAGTTTAGGTGGCACGACTATTCGGAGTTTTGTATGCGCAGAGTCAGCATACTTGCATACGATGTCTCCACTCAAGACAAAGTGTCGTGAATTTCTCCGTGTAACTGCATAGTCAACATCAGTATTGTCCATGTAACCCTTGAGGAACCTGTACATTTTCCTTATTGGAGCGTGTCTCTTCTGTGACACACCGATTCGGGCTAATCTCCTAACGGTTTCTTGATCTTCTTGCTCCAATTGTACATGGTGTATCTGCACATTTTTAATAGGGTTACGTGATAGAGCATCAGCCAGTAAGTTATCTTTCCCAGGCTGGTGGACGATAGTGGCGTTAAACTGTTGGGTGAACAAAGCCCAACGTGTCAATCTATCACTTGACATGTCAGTTTGCAGCATAAACTGTAGTGCTTTATGGTCAGTAATGATGACCTTATGTCCCAGCAGGATTTTCTTCCAGGCTTGTAATGCTGTCACAAAAGCTAACGCTTCAAGTTCTGTCGTGAAGTAGTTTTCCTCGTGTTTCTTCAACTTCCGACTAGTGAACGCAATGTAGTGCTTGTTGCCTGCCTCGTCTTTCTGGTATAAGACTGCACTAATGCCTACTCTTGATGCATCAGACTCAATATAGAACACCTTCTCAAAGTCTGGGTACTCCAGTTTCACATTATTTCTGAGCATCTCTTTTGCTTTCTCAAAAGCCTCGTCTGCAGTGGTACTCCATTTCCATCTGTTGTTCTTCTTGAGTAAGTCATACAGAGGAGCCATAATTTCAGAGTATCTTGGACAGTGGCTGCTAATAAATTGGCATGCGCCTACAAATTCTCTGACTTGTTTCACCTTAGTTGGCTTTGGAAATCTCGTGATCGCATCTACTTTTTTCATGTTTGGATGATATCCATCTTTATCAATAGTATGCCCCAAGTAATTTATCTCCTGCTTCAAGAATTGACATTTTCCAAAATTGACCTTGATATTGGCCTCCCTTAAATTCTCGAACAACTTTCTCAAGTGCACTAAATGTTCTGCGGCGCTGGGTGAAGATACGATTAAATCGTCAATGTAGCAGATTACATTTTCTTTCACTTCGTCAGTGAGCTTACTATCAAGTGCTCGAATAAGTGCTGGTCCACTGTTAACCATACCAAAAGGCATTCTGACAAAGACCCATGACGTCTGGTCAAATAGGAATCCAGTGTACTGCATACTATCTTCAACTTGTCTTTCGGATAGCGAATCCATCCTGACGCTTAAATCTTTCCTAATCTGTACTACTTCATTGTTAATATCAATTTGAGTACTGGCAAGTTTTCTTTCAATACGATCCTGAATTTGGGTTACATGTTCCCCACTTGACCTATTCCACTCGTCTTTCCATATTGCTACATTTGCCGTTAACATTTCTGCTATGTCTATTTCGATATCCTCTTTCAATACTTTATTATGGTCTAATACTTGGGTTCTCATGACCTCTACATCATACTTTAAACCTGCTAAAGCCGCTGTCGTTCTAACTGACTCATCAACTAGCCTAGTCGTTAATGCACTTATATTACGTGTACAAAGGGTTTTCGAATTTTCTATCTCTTCCCTGACTTTATTTACATCAGTTTGGACTTTAGCAACATCTACGAAAACTGTGTTGACCTCTACTTGAATTTTATTTATGTCACTTTGCATCTCGTTTACATCCGAATGAATGTTATTAATATCAACCTGAACATTGGACACATCAGTTCTAACATTTTGGATTCCTCTTTGGACTTCCTCAACCTTGTCTTGGACAGTCGCAACATCATTTTTAACAACTACCTCAGCCCTAGCACAAGAAATATCACTTCGGACATTAGCAACATCTAAATTCAACATTGTAAGATCTTTATGCACATTAGACACATCTATTTTAACATTGGACATGTCTGAGCGCATGTCAGTTACAGCATTCTCGATTCCTTGGGTATTAATCTGTAAACGCGACATATTATCCTCTAAGTTAGCAGCACTAGTCTGAAGAACCTTCAAACTTTCACCCATGCTAGCTTTCAAATTACTAGCATTCTCCTCCATTCGACTAGTATTCCTAGCTTCCATCTCCTTCATACTACTATTCATGCTTGCTTTCAAGTTAGCAGACAAATTACTAGCATTCTCCTCCATCATCTGCTTCATATTACTATTCATGTTAGCAGACATCTCCGCTAACATCATCTTCAAACTTTCATCTGCCATTACAATATTATTCAAAATTAGACTGCTGTAGGGACATACATCAATAGAGCAAAATAACAACATTTGAGCAACACTTTTCACCATATATAAATTTGATCAATTTTCTGTCTTAAATCTAACTTATAACTACCTTATAATTAACTTTCGAAGACCCTTCATGTTGAAACAAACTCAAGCACATGTTCAAATTTCACTGGCCCATTTTAAAATATCCTAACACAAATAATTTACATTTACAATCCAAATAATTTAATTTTATCTTTAATATGACTAAAATGTCATAAGCCGGTCAAATAAAATAAGATTCCAGATCATAGGCGATTTTTCTAAGTTTCCAGCCTATTTAACCTCTCTCAAGTTGTATAAGATCTGATCTTTTCTGAGTGTAATTTTCCTAATACAATACAACATTTAATTCCTATATAATCACACTCTTAAATTCTACAATTGGCCTAGACATCTAACAAAGAATCAACCTCTTTATTTGAGTCTAATCGATCCACACGTTTTAGGTTTGCCAATCCTACTGTTGACTCAGCCCCACGTTTTAGGTGTGCCAATCCTTCTATTGTTCAACCTGGTAATCCAGTGTTGTTGAACATGCCCCACGTTCTTGGGTCGCCAATCCTTCTGTCCCCGTTTACCCGGATAGTAGGCTGTCAGATATCCGCCCCCTCAATCGGATTGCCAACAATCAATCGCTCCGGCTCAGCTACATCAATGAAAATGGCACTGACAGATACTACCGAGGTTTGAACACAGAAGTTACCAAGAAAATTATTGTGGAACACACCAAAATAGACGGGGGTTCATACTCACTTTTACTTACCTCTTAAAAATATCTCGGGGATTGGGTTGACAACAGGATCACTAAAGTATGCTCCCACAATAATCTTGACCATGACATTTAAAAATGAACCAAAACGCAGACGAGAACTTTGAAATGTACAAGAGCTTTTATTTCAAATAAAGGGTATGATTTTAACAAACTCAACAAAATAAATGTGGCTATCAGTAGCCCATGTCAATCTGACTATGTCCTCCTAAAGGACTTGCAAAGTTATCAAACAATATGTTAGCTCCCATGAGCTCAAAATAACGTAACATTCAAAACACAATTGGATTGGATGAGGAAGTCAGGATACGACACATATATATAGAGCATTTGGTTTCTTTTAATAAACATCACACTTGTATTAATAGGCGCAAGGCCAGAGTATCGACCTCGCCCGCTGATAACCAGATGTCTGGCCGGCTGGTCTACTCTTCAACCTGGCGCATGCCTGTCAAATGGGGCTCACTCGTCACGCCACACTGCGTAAGAATTCAACTCCCTCTCACTTTTAAATGTCTACAAGACAACTCATATAGCCTATATTGACGCAAATCTTTCAAATGCTTAACTCACATACCACTGGATTATTCTGACAATCCCTAAACTTGTTAAGTTATCATCCAAATGTTTAATCAGCATAGTTTAGAGTATAAAACACACTCTTAAATGTTTATAACAAAATCACATAAATTATTTATAACAATTAGAAATTGTTTATAATATTGTCGAAGATAATTACAAAAATTTTAAACACGCCTTTAACATTACTTTCGTTCCACATTATTGTCAAAGATATATACATTATTATTTACAATATCAACATTTAAATTATTTAAATTATTAATTTAAGAAATACATTGAACCACATGTTCATCCGGTTGGTAAATTCATAATCGTGTTTAATATAATCGACCAATGAAGGTTAGTTATACATTTAAATGTCACAATCTGGTTTAATAAAGGTTGTAATAATTATTATTATTTGTGACGGTAATCTTCATTCAAAATCTTATCTCAAATTCTTTCAAAACTCTTGTTAATTATAATAGCAAATTCACTTGATTAATTTTCAACGAACTATGACAATACACTCTAGCGGAAAATACTTCGCTTACAAAATAATGCACACACTGCATTAAAAATAGGCCCAAAATTCATCATATATTAAAATATACGGCATCAAAATCTTCCACAGAATTTACAAAACCTCCACTAACACAATCTTTATCATCATTAATTACTGTGGGAATCTCCTTCATTTATTTAAGGGCATTATACATCAGCGACTTTCAACATGTCCGCTGCACTAGCGATTATACATTCATAGTTCCACTTAAAAATTCTTATAATCATTAATTGTTTCAAAACTGTTGTCATTTAACCTTCGTGGATTTCATTCATGAATCGTAATGAAGTAAAAATTTGCCAATCACAAACAAATTTAATAGTGAATACGCTTATATACGCCTGTCTGGTCTATCAAAATTTAAGATTAACATCTTCAAAGAATTGTAGTATAAAAATACTATCATCAAACAAAGTGCGACTAAACTGTAAAATAGTCGAATAGAATCCAATTAGACTGGGGAATGCAAACATCATTATATAAATCTCTAATTGAGAAAAAATTCCTAACAAAAGTACACGAATTTAATGCATTCAATAATTCATAATTAAAGTTAATCTTTCACAAAATGGTCTATGATGCAATGATCGTTCATAACTGACGATAAATGTCTGTGTTGCAATCAATTCAAATACCGACTAGTATTTCCAAGATCGTCGACAACGTAATGGATTTTAACGCTCTAAAATCATTTAAATGTTCTTCCTTCTTGATGATGACAGAAAATTGGTCAAAGTAATTAAACTGGGGTAGAATTACTTTAATAAAGTGACACGCTGTCTGAATTTAAATCTGCCATAAAAATCATTAACTTACAGTCAAATCGAGACTACAAATAAGCAAATTACTGAAAAATCTAAATATCAGTCTCAACTGATCCAAAATCGTTTAACTATGCCTATGACATAACAATGTCTTAATAAAATCGTCGAAAAAGGCATAACTCATCAAGGTGTACTGAGAATAGGAATCTCAAACAAGAATATGGGCAAAATACATGAGGACAAAAAATATGGGAAAATGGTTGCTCAAATATTGCTAAGAAACTCAAATACAATAAACGTTCACGACTACCTTATCTGCCGATTGACGTTCCAGAGGAAAATTCCCCAAAGAAGACTGTTGATGGATCCATTTCACCAAGTTAAAGCTGAGCTCCATCCTCGAAACAAGAAACAGCACCATCGGAGAATCGAACTGCTTCCTTCTCCGGAAATTGCACTGCTTCGTGAAGACGAACGACATCCTTCCGGCAATAATCTTCTTTGTGAGTCGGGACAACCCTGACCTCTCTTGAAAAATCCCTGAAGTTCCAGTTGAAAATCGCCATGAAGTTTTTGTAGAAATTTCCGAAGAAATATTCATATTCAGAAAGTATGAAATCATTTCCATTGCTGTTTGATAGTATTCAGCCTTTAATCACGAAACATGGGTGTAGATGGTTATTTACCACATGTTCGCTTGTATGGAATAGCAATTAGCGAAGTTCCATGCTGCTATCTTACTCCGTTGAAATATGTCCCAATTGCATTAAGTCCTTTAGCCTTCCATCTTCTCTTCAGTTATGGTAATAGAAGAACAAACTGCCATATTAAACTGTTCCATAATACTGTAGCGTTGTGTCACAAGAGCAATCTGAAGTCTCCCTATTTCACTAGCCGTGTCAGCCGTAGCGTATATTCTGGCGATACAAAGTGCTTCTCAGACGGCGAGAAAATCACTTTTGTCAGTCGTCTAAAATTGTCAATAACTTCCAAAATACTTCCTCGAAATTGTTCAACTTTTCTACACTCCTTACTGTAGCAATGCACAAGAGAATTAGCTTATAGGCGACCGCTAACTGTTCACAGCTAATCTCGTAGACGCGTTATAATGGTCGTTTCAACTTCACCTAGATTTACTCACAGTAAACCTGCACTGCTTGTCCGCTCGACTCTCGTTTAATGCAGTGGATTCACCACGCGTTATAAAGACGACTCTTTCACTACTAATCTCACTCGACGTTTCACTGAAATGACTATTTGAGATCTGACGATTGAATATCAGACAATTGATGATCTGAGAATGAGACTCCTCTCTTCTGCGCAAGGCCTTTTATGAACTTCATGAGGGGCGTATCTATCCCTTCCATCGCGTGTTACTGCGTCATCGCTAGAAGTTCCAACTTCGTCAATACATGACGGATTTTCAAAATTCAAAAACTGAAAATAAATTTCACCAAAATTCCAGAACAATGCCTCTACTGCAAATGGATTTCCACAATTCTGCATTCCAAAAAGTAATAAAAATACCATAGTTTCAGCAATCTCCGTCTTCCTTCAGACTATCGTTCATTGGTTCAAGCCTCCCCTCCAATAGCATAATTTCTTCCTCAGCAGAATTCCACGTTTCCTGCGACTGCGTCGTACACCTTGGATCTTTCTCGAATAAATGCTGACGTCACTGAGAATCTCAGCTCAAGTAACCTGCTGGCATAACGTCTGCGTCATCCATGCTTACGTCATGACTACCCACGTCATAACTATGACAGCCATAACTTTCTTTATAATTTCCAAAATAGCCACCTTGGTCTCTATATAATTCAATTACGGGGGCAGTACCATCCCGGCATTTGCCCGAAGACGAAGTGGGAAACCACGGAAAACCACTTTGAGGATGGCTGAGGTGGGAATCGAACCCCCTCTACTCATTTGGAACACCCGAGGCTGAGTAGACCCCGTTCCAGTCCTCATACCACTTTTCAAATTTCGTGGCAGAGCCGGGAATCGAACCCAGGACCTCCGGAGCGGCAGCTAACCATGCTGACCGCTACGCTACGGAGGCGACTTTAAATTCTTTTTAACTATTTTATTATACCCTCCATACCTCGTACAGCAAGATTTCAACTTGGTTTTGTTCACATTATCTACGAAGACGATAGGGAAATTTATTTCCTTGTCTCATTTAAATGGCTATTTTCCCAATATACTGTTCAAAACCATGGATGGATACTAATCGTTATAATTATTATTTTTTAGTCGATTTTACCCTGCAGGTTACGTTTTCCCACAGACTAAGCGAGGGATCCCATCATTACCGCTTCTACGGGCAGTGTCCTGGAGCTTGAAACATCTCGTCTGGTGGATACAACTGGGGTGGTGGGATCAGCACCTCGCCCAGGCGGCCTGCAAAGCGAACAGGGTCCTCTTGAGGGATGGGAAGGGAGGGGCAGATCGGGAGGGATAGGCAAGGAAGATGGAAGGAGGCGGCCATGGCCGTACGGTAGGTAACATCCCGGCATTTGCCCGAAGGCGAAGTGGGAAACCACGGAAAACCACTTTGAGGATGGCTGAGGCGGGAATCGAACCCCCTCTACTCAATTGGACCAGCCGAGGCTGAGTAGACCCCGTCCCAGTCCTCATACCACTTTTCAAATTTCGTGGCAGAGCCGGGAATCGAACCCAGGACGTCCGAGGTGGCAGCTAATCACACTGACCACTACGCAACGGAGGCGACTCTATTCGTGATTTTTTTTTGTCGTTTACCCGCAAGGTTGGTGGAACCCACGGATTCAGCGAGGGAACTCACCACTACCGCCTCTACGGGCAGCGTCCTAGAGCTGGGAACATCGAATCGGAAGGGATACAACTGGTGAGGTGGGATTGGCACCTCGCCCAGGCGGCCTCACCTGCAAAGCGAACAGGGGCCTCATGAGGGAAGGTAAGGGATGGTTAGGATGGATAGGCAAAGAAGAGGGAAGGAGGCGGCCGTGGCCTTGAAGAAGGTACCATCCCGGCATTTGCCCGAAGATGAAGTGGGAAACCACGGAAAACCACTTCGAGGATGGCTGAGGGGGAATCGAACCCACTCTACTCATTTGGGCCACCCGAGGCTGAGTAGACCCCGTTCCAGTCCTCGTACCACTTTTCAAATTTCGTGGCAGAGCAGGGAATCGAACCCAGGACCTCCGGGGCGGCAGCTAACCATGCTGACCGCTACGCAACGGAGGCGACCGTGATAATTAGAATTTTAATAGTTCAATATTTATAATAATATGACACGTTCTGTAATTACTGCCTTGCTGCGAGACTCAGAGGTAACGTTCTCGCATGCTGTGCCCAAGGTTGCAGGTTCGTATCCTGGCGCAGTCAGCTGGTATTCGAGGGTGCGCAAATGAGAGGGAGCCGTGTCAGTAGATTTACTGGCACGTTGAAGATCCCCTTCGGAGAAAAATTCTGGCACCCCGGCGTATCTAAAAGCCAGAGCAGTTAAAAGGGACGTAAAACCAATAATGTTATGATTATCTGTATTGTACCCGATACCTAGTTGAGGCTATCGGCTACGCCAGCTGACATTGAGCCGTAGTTGAGATTTATGGGAAAAGTTGTAAAGATAGCGCTCAAATCGAGTCGAGAAGAATGTTAGGAAATGACGTAGAAGGCCAAGGATCAAGAAGGCACTGCCAGTCAAGTAGATGGAATTATGGGAGGAATATTAAAGTTTTATTAAGATCTATTTGGAACAGTATATTTAATCATCTCAGAAGAGAAGAAATAACAAGCATTATATATGGTAATAACTTGAAGAAAGACAGATAGCCGAGATGAAGGTGGTCGAGATTATACTTGTGACGCACGACCGTAGAAAGTGGGGGAGCATCACGTGACAGCGCCAGGTAGGAGCTGGTCAATGCAGTCTAGAGACATCAGTCGAGTTCAGTCGTCAGGGCTGAGTAGAACACATGCGCAGAGCGTACGGCAAAGCTGAGCGGTGCACAGCACTTGTTACGTAAAGTGAAGGCGACAGTATTGCTTCACCAGGCTGAGAGCAGGAAGTAGGTCAGTGAGCCAAGGCGAGCAACGCACGGTAGACGGCGAGAGGACCGGTTCCGAGGCAAGCTGTGCGGGCCGTGGAAGCAGGAGAAAGGCCGGGGTCAGAACAGCATTATAATACGAGATTGAGAACTTTATTTCGAGCTGAATTTTGTAACGCAGAACAGTACAGCGAAGCGGCATGGCGAGGCCGGCTTTAAGCGTAGATCATTCTGGAACAGTGCAGTAGATCCGAGGGGGCTGTTTCCGACTTTTATACGCAGGCAACATTAAAGAAGCTGAACTTCATTTCAACATTCAGTTACAACATTGAGTTGGGACTTGTATTCAGTAATAGAATTGTGCAGGCAGATAGTTATAATATACTGCAATAATGAACTTAGATATTCAAATGACATTACGACTATGCATTTCATAACGGAACATGTAGAGCAACCATGGGGTCCAAACAACATTAATGCTTTTAAGCAAACGAACTGTTACCATTATATGCACTTATGAACATGGGCACGTGCATTAATAGAATTCTTTTTCATGAATTATCATAAAATATCGAGTACGAACACAGCTACAGGGTGTTTCAAAAACTTATACACTTTCATAAATAAAATTTATTTTCTGCAAGTGAGACTTAACCGCTGTGGAGATTGAACTTTTAACAAGCAAACCGAACATTGTATGGGACAGTGGCGTAACATAGAAGAGGAATATGGGGTACGCTGCTTTTATGAACTTTTACGTAAGGATTTGGACAGTATCCTTTATGGATAACATGCAGTTCATCATGTCGGAGTAAACGAAGACAGAGACGCGATGGCACCACGGAGCGATGGATTCGATTCCTGAAGAAGAGGAGGTCTATCAGCTGATTCACTTGGGATATGAAGGCGATCGTTATTGCGTGGGTGAAACGATATTCACGTCGATCTTTCGAGAAATTTATTACACACGAGGATAATCGACGATCTTTGAAATATAATAACAGCTGATATGAGAAGGTACTGTAAGAGTTATGACTTTCTGATATGATATTTTCATGAACACTGGGCATACTTGTATATTTTCTAGTAGGAGTTATACGTTTATTGCGATATGGCTTAGACATTATTTGCTCCAAAAATTTTGCTAGAATATGGCGTTACCATATGATATGGCAGGCACCATTATACGAAATTCTCACCATTGGTTGGCTTTATTAAGCAGATGTTTGGTCTTTTAGACATTTTCCAGTAAGGATAGTTTTCTTGGACAGTTATTTTTTTTGTGGCGAGTATTTCGAACTCGTGATCTGCAATTGGATTATTTAAATTACTTCGTCAGTTCATTGCATACTAGCGAGTGTGTATTATTCATCAGTAGGGATTTTTTCCATTGGATTGTTTGGAGATATTAAGATGTTATTCACTCAAGTGAATGAATATCGCTTTTATGTGACAACTAGAGACTTGTTGATTCCAATCTGGTACATTCACTCATCAGACGACGAGATGGGGCCTTTCGTATTTATACGATTGCGTGGTGGTACACATCTTTACCCATCGTTCAGGGCATTATCATGTTAGACGACGGGGCAAGGCCTTTCGTATTTATACGATTGTGTGGTGGTTACTCATCTTACTTGCCATTGAGGAACTCATTTTTATCATCCGAGTGTACTTGAGATTGTAAGAGGATCAAACAAGAAACTACTAGTCACATATCAGTAGAATTTTATTAAATAAATTAGAAATAAATGTCAACAGGGTTACATTTTGTAATTCTTGTTTGCCAATCCAATATTTTCTTGCTATACTCTTTTGAGAGTACTTTCAGTTAACAGCTGATACAGTTGATGCTTTTGATAATTTTTATGATTGAATTTGATACCTTTGAGAAGGATTTAAAGTAATTGAATCTTGTAAGATGAATCATTAATGGTCAGATTTATTTTAAGGCAGATCAGTATTGCATATTTTGATGTGAGAGATTATAGCACATTGGTGTTTTTCTGTGAAGTGAATTATGAGAATTTTGAGAGAATTTATGCTATTTGAAAGCAGATCTTGAATTTGATTTCGATTACTAAGGTAATATTTTTCCTAATTGTTTAAGAAGTTGTCTAGATGTGATCAGATTAATTACAGTTATTGGAGATTGTGTGCGTTGATAATTTGAAGCCAGTTATGTATTTTTGTAGATCATGCAACGTGATTAAGTGAAGTTTGTGATAGGCATTTTGTGGAAGTTGCCAAGTGGAAGTTGCAATATTGCTAATGTATTTTGAAGCAGACATGAGGTTGTCGAGCCCAGTCTAGCATCATTTTTGAGATTCATGCTGTGCGCTGAATATTTATGGAGTTTTGTAGAATAATTGTGGTATTCAAATGTGATATTTGATAAAGTGAGAATATATAATGTAGTTGTGGATAGTGAGATCCAACGTGAATTTGTGAAGGCAATAATATATTTTTTGGCATGATAACTAAATACGAGATATAACTTGGAAGTGATAAAACTGTAAGACAACGTTCTATAACCCTTATTAAACAATTTGTTAGGAAATTAGACAAATAAATAATGTTGATAATACAAGATTTTCTGATAATAATAATTAATGAAATAATAATCAGAAGTTTAAGCATATTAATGATCTGACCTAATGAAATAAAAATCAGAATGACTAGATGAAATAATAAAAATCTAAATAACCAGATGAATAAAATTTAAATAAGTTGATAAATTAAATTTTGGAATAGATCAATGAATTAAATAAATGGGTGAATTAAAGATTGAATAAATAAGCTGATTTAAAGAAATTAATAGATGATTAAATAGATGATGAATAACTGAATTAGAAGGTGATAATTACTTAAAGAAGCTGATGATTAATAAATTTAAATGGATTTAAATAAATTTAATTGAGATATGATTTGAAGAATTGCAACTTGAGTTGATGAATTAAACAATTTATATTGATGATTTAAGATGATCTAATCTGAAAGAGATGATGAAATGAGAGTTTGTGAATAATTAGAGAGCATAAAGAATTGATGATTATAATATTCATTTAAATGATTTGATGATAATGAATTAATTATTCTGACTTGAATATATTGAATTTTGAGATGAGAACTAAAGTGAGAAATATTTAATTTTGATGATGATGATGATGATGATTATAACCAATGAGTAGTGGATTTTCTGTGATTCACAAACAAGCAATTATTAATGACAGTGTAAATAGTGTAAATTAATTATTCGATGTTTAGGAGCATTTTACTAACATATTCAGCATTTGAATAATGCCATGCAAGCCATAAATTATGTGATATTTAAAATATGTGATTATAATATGTGTGTTGAGACAGATTAATAATATTTTTACATCCACATTCATGATGTTAAATTAAAGAGAAGTTAGGTCTCAGTTATCACGAATGTCAGTGACGCAAAGACATAGTGCTACGGTGATCCTGAGAACCCAAGAGAACTTTAGAAATTTTTCCTGTTTTATGTGGATTAAATACACTTTGAGTAGAATAGAGATGGTTCGATTTTCTGGACAATGACAATTGAACGTTGGCATTCGACCATGCTCTCAGGTAGGATGAGTGTTTAATATGTCTGTCTGACTATCAAAGTTGAATTAATTTGTTTTTATCTTAGTTGTGATCTGATAATGATGTGATTTTCCTACTTCTTTCCTTGTCTTAATTAAGGCTTAACCAGGAAGGATGTGGTTTGCTAGGGATTCAGTTGATGGCGCCCATTTATATTTGTATTTTTTAAAATTAAATTTAAACCCGTAACGACCCTGGAGATACTTTATCTCGTGTTACCCTCTGCTTTTGAGATATTTCAACTGAATTTCCGACACATTCCTTATTTGACTAGATGTTCATTTAACTCCGCTCTGTCCTGGAAATCCAGGAATGCGATGTAATAGCAGATGGGTCATCGCATCCCCAGGACGAACGGGTACAGTATTTACTGCATGTTTGGGGCAGATGTCCTCGTGGTTCCACCCCTTAAAACGTCACTAACTAACTATTATTGTAAGTGTATAGCAAGCGCTTTTCGCACAGACGCCATTCAAAGAAATTATAGTTTCGGTCTGATGTATTTATTCGCGAGCCTACCCACATAACAAATCTATTTGTTATGTGGGTCGTCTGAGTGAGTCGGAGTTTTCCTTTAAACAAAGGTGGTCAAAATTTCGAACACTTGCTACGTTGAATATACAGGATACCTTGCTTTCGTTCTACAGATCATTAGGCCTATGTCGTCGTCCAATCTGGCTGCGTACCATCAGATAAGTACGGTGCTTTTGAGGACCAAATAAAAAATCACTCGTTGGAACAGATAGACATGCGTCCATAATACATCCAAAATAAACGACATTAAGCAAAAAAAAAGTACTAGTTCAAGGTTCGAACCTACTACAATGCGACTTCGTTGACGCTTTTCTAGCAATACTTGATTTAGGCACCATAGCTACCGAGAACCATGGCGTATTGCTGGCACTTATTGAATCTATTCGTAGACACTTCCTGTCCAAACGTAAGAAGGTGTTATTTGGAGCTCTGATCGTTTCAATCATGCATTATATTTGAGGTCATTGAAAGAACACTGCCACTATTGATTTCTATTCCCGTGGCTCATGATCGCATGATCAACGGTCACGTAAAACTAAAAGCTTCCTTCCTTGATTTCTACTATATTCGCGAGGATGTACTCAACGGTAAAGTTGTACAATGGACGTAAAGGAGTAGGTACTAATATTTTTAGGATGATTGTGATATACGCGTTAGTTGGGTTGTCTTCCTCCAAAAAAAATAAGGGGTTGGTGGACCACACTGTATATCAGTAATAATTACCACAATTACTAAGCGTTCTGACAAATTTATTTTTATTCTTGGAGGGCAGAGACTCTGTGTGGGTGTCACTGTTGGATTGGTAGTGTTTTGTAGAGCAATTTGTCTAGTAAATTTGGATCTGACGATGCTCGCTTTATGAGCGAAACATGCCATTCTTCAACAGTCCATAACTATATACGTAGTACAGTCATTAAGTTCTGAGACTTGACGCCTGAAGGATAGGCCACCACACGACCCTGTATGTTGCACACGCTGCCGCATTACCCAGCGTACACCAACACAGCACCACATCCACGGTCAAAATAGTCTCCGTTGGCCGTTATGCACTTTTGTCAACGTTGGTATAGCTGCTGGAAGTAGCACTGAAAGCAGTTGGCAGGAAGGTCCCGTATGACCTCTTCGGACGACCGAAATCAGCGCCCACGTAGGAGTGCTTTCAGGCGAGGAAAAAAAATCGCATGGTGCGAGATCAGGTGAGTACGGAGGGTAGGGCAAAACTGTCCCCTGTTGCCTTGCAAGTTCCTCTTGGACAAGGACAGAGCGATGTGCAGGGGCGTTGTCGTGTAGCAACAGCCAATTTTTTGTACGCCAAATCCCAGGTCGCTTACGGCGAATTGCATCGCGTAAACGGCCAAGGATCTCCTTGTAGCGGGTTTTATTTACCGTTGCACCGTCTGGTAGGAATTCCATGTGAACGATTCCATTTGATTCAAAAACAGTTCCAGCAACACCTTTGCCTTTTGACCTGGCTTGTCGTGGTGTTTTCTGCCATGGTGTTGATGGCGTTTTCCAGGTGGCTGATTGTCGTTTCAGTTGCGGATCGTAAAGGAAACACCATGTTTCGTCTCCCGTTATTATCCGGTTGAAAAACGTCAGATCATCATCAGGTCCGACTGGCGCATTCAAATCACCGTCACTACAACGTTCGTGCGTCTGCTGCCAGTGCATGCACTCAACTGTCTCTTGCAGGGACGAGAGACTAACATGGTACGATACCACGGTGCCACCCATGCGCTATAGTGCCCCCACAACGCCGCCATGCTGTCAGTCTCAGAACTTAATGACTGTACCACGTATATCATAATCACATGTTATGTATTTCAGGTTAATTTTTCACAAATTCCAGTAATTGGAATTATCTTGTGTAGATGAACTGAAAGTTACAATATTAATGTTTATGAAATCTCTCTGCTAGAGGGAATGATGTAAAATTATTGAAATTGGCCCTTTAGAGTTCTATAAATTAACGATAATGTCAACTTTATCCCTGAGAAATACGGCTCTTTTACATTTTTCATGTGTTTCTTCCGACTAAACTGCACTTTAAGACTATTTATGTAATCCACTGAAGGAAGTAAGTTTGTAGTTTTAACTTGACCGTTAATCTCGCGATCATGAGCTACGGGAACTCCCTTTTACGTGGAATAGGAACTACAGGAATTGGCATTTCACTTTGTAAATCTCATATGCATTGACCGGGAATCAAACCCAGTCCGCTGTGATGAAAGGCCAACAGCTTGACCGCTGCGCCACCACGCCCTGTAATCCATTCAGCAAGAGCTACTTGAAATGTATTCAAACCGGTATAGAATAAATCTAGAAATAAGCGATGACGTATGAATCCTTTATCTTTTACAGTAGGCTATATAAGTGGGTTAGTCTCTATTTTCACCAAGAATGTTGATGATGTTTCATTTAGGGGCTTGTACATCGTGGTCTTTTAGCTTCGTGTACTTGGGTGTGTTTGGAATTTATTTGGTGTCTATAATGGGTGTATTTGTAATTGAGGCTAGGGCTGGGAAGGAGGTAGCCATGGCCTAAATTTGGAACTATCCCTGCATTTGCCTGGAGTAGAATTGGGAAATCACAGAAATCTACATCTAGGATGGTTCAGGTGGGAACCGAACCCACTATTCATTTTCGCCTCACGAGCCTAAATGTACACCGTTCCAATGCTCAGATCAGAATTAAATTTCTTGGCAGAGTCGAAATTCGAACCCGGACTTCAGGGGAGGGGGTGACAGCCAACTATGCTAGCCACCAAAAAGCTCACCATAAGGCCTACATCTCAAGGGCAGTGCGCTCTCTCTCCTTTAGCTGCAACTGCGCATGTCTCTTGCGCACGACTTACTGCTCATGTCTGAGTAGGCGCATTGAATGCAACATCGAGTTAGTATAATTTACTCCACTGTCAGCAATTTAGAGGCCAAGGCTGTGCTCCATATTTCTATCGTAAGATTTCTCTCTCTTTTCCTCGGACTGGCTGCGTGGCGCAGTGGTAATGTTCTCGTTTGCTGTTACCAAGGTTGAAGGATCAAATCATTGCGCTAGCTAGTTTGCATTTGAGGGTGTGAAAATGCGAGGGAGCATAATTCCAGCACCTCGGCGTCTCTAAATGCCACAGTAGTTAAAAGGGACGTAAAGACAACAACATTACTATTTATTATTCTTTTCCTCGGTCACGGGGATAATCTGTATATTTTCGCCTCAAACTTCCTCCTTTAACTCTATGAGCCCATCAACGACGGGTATTCGTAGCTAGTTGTAGCTTGGTGTCGGTACAGCGGGACACTACTGTACCTACAATGTGAGTAACGTTGTCGATGTTGATGCTGTGGATATCGTGGCCACACGACTACCAATATAGGTATTTATTTCCTTAGTATTGGTTGGCTTTGGTCCATTGTTGAGTCACCGTGCGTCATTATTTCATTCAATCATTCGTTTATTTGCAATTGGGGGTGTGTCCCCCGGTGGCCAATTAGATATACATAACAAATAAATAATTGTACATAACAATTCACTAACAATTAAACTGGAGTATTTACACAAATAGTCAGTCTTTTCTTAAAAACACCTATATGTTTGGGAAAAGGCTCAAGACTGCGGCAGGTAGAGAGTTCCAATTATCAATGGCACGGTTTACGAAAGAATATTTACCATAATTTGTTCGCTGTGGTCGGCCCTTAACTTTGAAAGGGTGATCGCTCCTACCCATGTAAGTAGGCTTTTCCATACGTTTGCTAAGCTCACCCCATGCTGGTTGATTTGCATACGTATTGTACATAGCACAGAGTCTAGATTTCATCCTCCTAGCCTCAAGTGATTCCCACCCAAGTTTCTTTAACATACGGCTCATACTGCTCCTGGGATTAAAATCACTGAGCACAAATCTAGCGGCCTTTCTTTGTACCATTTCCAACTCATTTATGAGCCCTACTTGATATGGATCCCAAACCGCCGAGGCGTATTCCAGAATAGGTCTTACTAGTGACAAATATCCTAATTCTTTAGCAGAGGTACTACTTCCTTTTAATACCCTCATTACAAAGTGCAGGGATTTGTAAGCTTTAGAAACTACACATCCTATATGACTACTCCATTTCATATCATTTCTTACGTGAACGCCCAAATATTTGCAAGAATCTTCTTCTACAAGTATTTCCGAGCCAATGTTATATTGAAAATCTTGCCTTCGCACTTTCCCTATTTTTATTAGACTACATTTTCTTGTGTTTATTTTCATTTTATTTTCAATCGCCCACTTATAGACCAGGTTCAGGTCATCTTGAAGTACTGCATTGTCTAGTGAGTCATGTGTCTTTCCTGCTAAGCCTCCAGATAGTACGCATCACGGTACTTTCATTAAGCGTTTGACAACCCCCAGTGGCTGATTTTTAGCCTTTGTTAAACCTTTCACAGTAGTAATAATAGTAGTGCTAGTTTAAAATCCACAGCCTGTTTCCAGTCGTCTGACCGGGTCAAGGAATGGAATGAATGAAGCCCCTACATCTAGCGACGAGGATATGAACTGTGCCGTCTGCCGAAGACTGTCGCACTCCTCAGGGGCAATGATTAAATGAATGACAGATGAAATGAAATTATAGTGGAGAGTGTTGCTGGAATGAAAGTTTAACAGGGAGAACCGGAGTACCCGAAGAAAAACCTGTCTGCCACCGCTTTGTCCAGCACAAATCTCACTTGGAGTGACCGGGTTTTGAACCACGGACCCAGCGGTGAGAGGCTGGCGTGCAGCCGCGTAAGCCACGGAGGCCTGAATAGTGCTAGTTAACTAACATATTTTGACATCTTCACTTCTAATGCCCATGCAATTCTTAACAAATTTTAACTATTTTATAATCTACCCTTTTTCAATAAGCAACATACGAGGCTCGTTTTTGAATAAATACACTTTTCTTCAACGAACGAAGAATTCATATCGCAAATATTTTCTTTTCTCTAAACTTGTGTAAAGCAAAATTGTTACGTTAGATTTCGTCAGAACGCTCTATCAAAGTTCCAACGTTCACCACTAGGTATCAGTGATATCTGGTGGCGAAAGTTGGAACTGCTTGAAATTGAACGGAACTTGTAGCTCACCCTCTAGGGTGTCCGCTGGAAGCAGCTACAGACTCAGGCGAGCCGAACATGTCCTCGGACACTCCCGGCACTAAAAGCCATACGATAAATAAATAAATTCTCTATGTCCGAAATTCCTTGAACTACTTCTACTTCTCCATATAGTGGCCTGCTTTTTCAAGGCACTTATCGTAGAAGGGCGCCAATGTCTGTTTGCCATCATCGTAGAACGATGCCATGTCTGTGTCCTATTTGCCGTCGTCATCAAAATTATTGCCACCAAGGGACTCCTTCAGATGAAGGAAAAGATGGAAATCATTTGGTGCCAATTCAGAACTGTTGACGACCTTCACTGGACACTCGAAATCGTTTCCTCACCATTCCATCAGGCATTACACTTCCACCATACACCGCTCACATTTGGCGCTGAATGTAAACTGGTTTAACGTTTCGTGTATTCAAGGAACTAATCACGGACCATATCTATTGTCTATTGTTTCGAACACTCACTACAAGATGGCCACACTATGTGAATGTCTCTAACGTTGCATTTGGCGTGAGGGAAGCTGCTGCATATGCCTAACATCGCAACCGTAGCATTCATAGGAAATATATGGACACTAATGACTCAAAAAAGCGCCTCGTATTCTGCCACGTTATGAAAATTCAGCTTATAATGCATGGTATGTCATTTCCTGTTACAGGTGGCCGATGAAGTGACGTATGCTGAACTGAGTCTCGCACGTCCAACGTCTCTACAGGATCCCAACATGGCTATGGGCAGTGGCATGATGACTCTTGGTGGTGGAATCAGGGGACGTGATGAGCCGACAATCTATGCTCAGATTGATCACAGTAGAAGACCCCCAGTCAGCGACCTTGCAGGAACCCCTCGGGTCTCCCCAGGCGTACACCCTACCTTCTACCCCCGGGAGATCGTCACTGTGAGAACCCCACTGATGTCCAACCAGCAGGAGAGCTGCGTATAGTGAGCTTCATGTCCAGTATTTCCCCACCGTCAAATATATTCTTGAAGGATGACCATTTTCTTCTCCCCAAAACTGAATGTATTGAATAGTATTCACTACTGTATGTACTAGTCCCCATCCTTGCCACTCCCTCACGCAGGAAACTACCGTGAACTATGCCCGTCAATCGTGTCTGCTTCCTTTCTTCCTCAGAACGCTCTTGCTACAGAGTTTAACCCTTTGAGTACTGTAATTATTTCATTCACCTGAAGATTTGTGGAGTGTAATGGTTTCTCAACGGAGGAGCATGAACCCTGTGTGTGTATGTACAGTATGTTGTGCGGAAGTTAGGGAGTCAACGGTATGACTTGGAGGGTCGAACATGTATCTAAATTATTTTATCCATCCATAATGTGAAATGATGTCTTGGAACTGTTTCTTCCAGTGGCGTTCTATTGTGAAGGAAGCATCCTGTGGCATCCCGAAATTTATTTTTAAGTACTATTTGATACGGGATTGTCATGGTGCAACGATAATAATGCGAAGGTTTCTATGTTATTCTTGAATCACGAATTCTCTTCCTGGTTTTAAAAGAATCTCTTTTCAGGTAGCTGAAGAAGAAGAGCAGTTGTCATAAAGACCAATGGTTTGAGTAATAGATTCCTCGAATAACGTAATAAAACCCGCGGTTTTTTGTTTTTGTTAAATTAAGCATTTTTCCTAGTCCTTTTCACATTCTCCCTCCACTATCTACAATCAGGATCACCAATAATGGACTAATAACACACAGAGAGGTCTTTCAATTTCTACAGTCTCGAGGATACGGAAGTGTAATTTACCACCATAATGTGTAAGCCATTCGTTATTTTCAGTGCATTGCATACACTGCAATGTTCATAATAAATCTGAGATCGTTTTCTATAAAGACGTAATATTCCTATAATTCGATACAACTTATATTTAAGATCTTCTAGGGGAAGACAGCATACATATTAATGAATTCCTTGGGTATTAAATATAATAGTTATCATCTTGAATTGCTGAAAAATACCTCACCTACCTCCTAAGGCAGAAGATTATAAGTTCTCAGAAAGATTATCTCACTATAGTGTCCATTCCTCTGTGTGTTTAATCTGTTGTATATTTCTAATTGTTTGATCCGTAGCCTATGGTACATCAATCAGACTTGCTCAATTTATTTACAATCACACTTTTATTTTAAATGTATACACTTTTCTCGGCTATTTAACAACACAAATATTTATACTCGTATTCATGAAATCTGTTATTGGAATATGAAAGCAGAAATCATTTAAACAGCGAATGACATCGTAAAGGTTCATAGGAATTGTGTATTATCATTCTAATATTGAAGATACTTTCTTCATTGTGTTCTTCTCAAATTGAAATTGCGTACTTGATGAGAGATTTCCCCTGTACATGACCCAACATCATTCTGTTTCTTTAAGTTAACGGTCATATGCATGAAAATATTTCGTCAAAAACACATGAACCTATCAGTTCTGCTCCCTTGAAGGAAGGGAGGACTCATTTCTAGAAGCACTGTTCCCTTCCGTACGAAAGCAATAAAATGTCTATACAGTATATCAAAAAGGATATGACGTTAGATATTGCTCATTTATATCGAAGAAAACTGTTCGTTTTCATTCATGGATCCGCCTGAGTTGCATTTTAAGGAACACAAAGCCTTCCTGTGAGCAGAGGCTTCAAATCAATGTACTAACGGGTGAAGAGTTACGAGTATATTTCATTCAACTCCTCACTTAACTTTTTCAAAATGATACAAACAGTATGCACTAACATTATCGGGTTTGAAGCCATTTTTCAGTGTTGCCTAAGTAATCGAAATTTAATCTTGTTCAGTCAGTCGACACGATTGTACCCAATTGTAATGTGAAAACATCCCGAAAAAAATACATGAGATTAATAAATATATTTGGATGACTAGTTTCGATCGTCAAGTGTCAAGTGTATTTATGAATCTAATGTATTTTTTCAGTATCAGGGTACAATTGGGTACAAACGTGTTAAATGAGTGAAAAACATTAAATTTCCAGTAGGCTATGTGCTAAAATAAATAGCAGAATCTAAATATTTTCCCATGCCTCTCAAACGTCAATCAAGGTAGCAATTTTACTTCCCCTTGAAACCAGTATACAATGTGAAATCATTAAATATTTTCCTATTGTTAGCATATACAATTCCTTTCCACATAAGACTAAAGATGGTTGCAAAATAAAACATTACATTCCAAAGCTCAACTTATAAATAAATTCCGCTATTAATATCACTAGATATTGTCCTTCCCCCTCTTATTTTGGTATTTATAAAATATTCTTATATTATGGGCTTTTCTCCGTCTCTTTTGAACATCATTTTAAGCGTGTAAAATTATCCTGTTGTAACCATTAATCACAGTAATCGCAATTAAGTATTACAGAAATAATGTCAGGAATGTAATCAGGTTTCTTATCTTTCTCTCAACTGCACGTTATTTTCGGTTAATTGTGGCTCAGAGTTTAAGTACAGGCTTCAAATTCGATGGAATGTTTTCAGTGAAAAAAAACTAAAGAAAAGTACCGCATGGTAGCATTATTATTCTGACAAATTGTACGCTAGGCAATTCTGTTGTCCTGAAATTGGCCCAATCGCAAAATTTCACTGTTTAGTTTGCGGAGTCCAGGTTCACATACGCAAACATTTGCAGTATGGGTAACGCGGTATATTTATGTAGACTGTGCGTTTTGTCTTACTTGCAAAGCAAAACATTTTTCTATTAGGGGAATTGTGAACCTGTAGATACTTACTGTAGCCTATGCCTTCGATGTGTCATCACCTGAAGTCATCGTGTGTAAACCTATTGTTGAGATAATGACATTGAGGGACATATTATCAATCACTTAAAGCACTTAATAGGAAGGGTAATCACCGTATCAAGTTTCTTATGTATATTATTGTGACAAATAAATTGTAGAATTACTATATGCAGTCAAAACAGAGCAAGGATGTACTGCGGCCCTGCGTGATCAGTGTATCAGTTTGTGATTCTATAGGAAAGGATTAATTAACACGAGTTCTCAATAGCACAAACTGAGAGATTTGAAAATCCTCACCTCGATCTTGAACCCAAGTCCTACTATTTACCAGAGGTGCGCACTTATCACTATGCTAACGAGACAAGACACTGATCGTCATTTTAGTTCACATTTAGTCAACTCCCGTTGGTCAAAGTACCGTCAAGTGGGGTAGAAAAGAGAAGAAACATCCAATGTAAGATCTTCATCATCAGCGTACGCTAGAATTTCTATCAGAAATTTCTGATTATCGCCTTCATTTTTAAAGGGATATTTGGTGGAGGCATGATTTTGGATGTAGCCACTACATTGAGTTAGATGGATACAAATTGTATTTAAAAGCAGACAAAGCTGAATACGTTTGCTGTCTAGTCTATTAAGTAAGGAGGTTAGCGCCTCTCTGTAGTAAAGGAATTGATTTGGTTTCAAATTCCAAACATGTCAAGCAATTTCATTTCGTAGTAATTTCTAATCTTACTACAATCGTTATCGTGTTTTAAACACGTTTGTGTTAGTATTAATAGCATTATTAAGGCTTGAATAAGACTTCAAAATGTCTTGCTTGTTTGGAGGTGAACTGTTCGAAGAGGTACATGCACTTATTCCCAAATCTTGGATGAAGACGATACTGCCGAGCGAATTACTGGGGACACCAATATGTGACATCAGACAGAAGTTATCTTCGAGGTTACTTTGAGATCCTTATTAGCATTTGGAGTATGATGAAAAATAACATTTTGAATTATATTGCCAGTAAATGAGAATACAATTCTACTAGACAGGGCTTATACAAACTTAAAGCATCTAAAATGTATAAAACAATTTCATTCAACATGAGTCGAATGATTTTTGAAATAGATACTGAAATTCGTATTCTGAATATGAATGCTATTCAACAGGCATTATTTGAACTTTCTTGATAATTACAGCCTACTAGTGCTAACTGCGGCAAATTATTTTATCCGAGTAGTTATCAGAATTGAATCACCTATTCAGTGCCAAGAGCTCTCCCCACTTTCATCACAGCAGGCAAAGACATCTTGCTCATGATTTTAATGAATACATTACTTCAAGTTGCGATGAACATTTTATCATTTTTATCACGTACTGTATTTCTGATTAGGGACCACACACATTGTAGTTCAGTCCATCCGTTTGTTCAATCATTCTACCAAATCTGTATTTAATTTCCTTGATTTGCGTTAAGTCTCTAAGACAGTAAGCATGCCTCCAGAATTTAAATTAAAACCAAGATCAGCTTTGCCCGAAGCTTTGGCAACTCAAAATAAATAGGTGCTGCATATTCCATGATATGCATCAACAAATTAAATTGGATAGACTAAAACATTGAACTAACTGAAAGGTTCACGAATATGGAACTAAATATACCACGTATTATTTAAGGTCATTAAAATATGCATATGATCGCTGACAAATGAATTTCTGATCGTTTAGGAATAGCCTATTTGTAAGGAGCAGTGTGTAGGTAAAATTGTTATTGCATTCGCCTATTAATCTACGAAATCACTGGGAAGAATGAAAAGTAATTCTTATTTTTGTTTATCGATTATTTATTAATCTCAGAACTGGTTTTAAAATGTGATAATCTCCGAATATATGATATGAACTGACGCTAAAAAGGGATTTCCATTTTAAATGCCCAATACTTTCAAACGTTCTTTACCTAGAAGCATTCACAGTGATGCAGAAATGTTTATAATTTGATAATACCTCCACATTCTTGCAAAAAATGTCAGCTCACCGGGAGTAAAGGCTGGTAGACTCTAAAAATATTATTGAAGAAGACTACCACGCAAATTCGAATGTAGTTATCAACACACACAGTGAAATGGATGGAAAGATGTAGCCTACTGTTGACGCCACATTGATCAGCGTGACTGAAAAGAAAATATATAACCACCCTAAGTCTGTGAAATGTGCTTTTAATAGATGGTTATTATGTTGTAGCATTAAGAGGTTTTATGAGTGTTATTACCATGGTTAAAATCTGTTTAATGTCATGAAAAAATATGACATATTTTAGAACATTTCAACTAGAGCCTCATATGAATATCTTTCTAACTTTATTTAACTGCTAATATCATGGAATCGAGAGAACAGATCTTCTATATTGGAAAACAAAGTATCCAATTAAAGCGTTTAAATCATATTTATCTCAGTGTAAGAGGTCTGTAACCCCGTCCATAAAGGAGAAATCTGTGTTTAAGTGTGAATACGTGTATATATGTAAATTGGTAGCATTGATACCTATGACAACTGTCCCATTGAACTTTCTTTGGAGATTTTAGCATCGGAAATTCCTTTCAGCTTGGACGATGGGATTGAGTATTTTAACACTGTCATATAAGTGTTTCAAACGCACATTCTCCCAAGGATTATCCTTCTCTGTAACCAGTGCGACCTAAATAACTATTTGGCTCTCCTTTCCTCAAATGTGTAAGTTGTATCACTCTACAAGATGTTTGCAAACGCAGTGCGTAGCAATGATGTTGTGTTGTAAATTTGTACTAGACCATATACTGTTCTGGTAGTTCAATGTTTCAGACCTACATAATTTGTGTAAACTTTGTGTCAATGTTAAGGTGCTTTTGAGATTTTATGGTTTATGTTACATGCTACTTGTAGGCATCTTGTGGAATAATTAACATTAAGATAATTTAACAGGTAATAGGAGAAGGAATGACCATTTTACACGTTAGGAATTGAGGAGGAATACGTTTGTATGAATATGAATGGAGGATTCTCGGAGTTCTAGTCTAAGAAGTCCGTAAAATCTGAATGAAGTGTGTGTACATATGACATTGCTAAGAAGTGAACTCTGTAGCTAGTTTACAATGAAACTTGAACTCCTACCCTGGATACTGTACGGTGCATCAACAAGTGTTTACTCATGACGGAACTGTTTTATGTCTCATCTAATACAAGTGGAATTCAAGAAGAAAATATGTGTTAAATAACTCTGTCTTTGTAAATGGACAATATACTCCCAATTCTTTGAAAATGTTCATTAACCAGTTGAAAAGAAGGCCTTGTTTTGTAAGGTGCCACAATTCTGTACCGTATCGTACGCATATTATAAAATTCAATAAAGATGGGATATTAAGAGAATTTGTGTGTATGTGATTCAGGCTGGATCACCTATGTTTTTATCATCAACTGAATCCACGTTTTCGGAAAATTCTATTATCATGTACTCATCGGAATACATTTCAATAGCCGTCTCACTTATGATTTTAGATCCCATATTCACAGGGTTATATATATAATGTTAAACATCATACCCGAAATCATTATAGTCCTCTAACTTTCTCATTAATTGGTGAGTATGAAAGTGGATCTGAATGATTTTTAATTACTTAGTCCCTGTGATTTATTCGTGTAGTGACGTGTGCTGAAGGTTTAGCATAGCAAAATATGAATGCAGTATTATTAGCAACGACTTTCACTCTCACAGTGTCTCCAATATATGATTTACTTACCAGGTTAGCCTTTTAAAATAACTGCTATTCTGAACGAAAAGGGCTAAAAGATGTGTCTCAGATAGCGTCGCTCATGCTGATGCATAATGAAGTATTTTTTAATAATACCACCATAAAATGTTGTCAACGCAAAATTTCATCTTTGAATTTTCAACCTATAGGCACAAATATATATGCTATATATTGGCATCGGTGATTCAACGGCTTTTATTTGTGTAAAAAGTAAATACAACTCACAGAGGAATTTCAGCAAGTTATCCTGGTGTACCTTAAATTTAAAGGGCGCTATTGAATGTCATGCTAATAAGACCAACACATTCATTACGAAATACTTGACATAAGAGGTACGTAACACGTCTCTGACTGAATTGAGTTATGGAGTGAACTCATTAAAAGTTATAAAGCATTCTTAGAAATTCTACGCACTTAATACAACTGTTCTGCCCTTATAATTCCTACAGCTCCTGTGCTACTTCCTTGAAGACAGGAATTCAATAGAATGTACACTATCTTGATGATTTGAGAGATTTGAGGGGTAAACTGTCAAGTGTGAGTCTGTTGTAACCACATGGATATTTGATCAGTACGAATGGTAGCAACTCACTTTTTAAATTGGAATCGTACGACTCACATGTGTATGGCATCTCATTATATCACTACTCACAAGAAGCTCACTGCATACGGAATTCCTTCATATATAATGTAAAAGTGGTATGACAATCTTGCTCAGTATGTGGGACTGGACTACATTATTCCTATACTTCTGCCATGGATCTACATGTAGTCTACTCTATAAGAATGGTTAACAGCTGGTTAATACAACGTTGTTCAAATCTCAGTTTCAATAATGATTTTGATGCTAAGATATCAGGAGACGGCTGGTGGTGTAAACGTATATAAATATATACTTCCCTGAACTTCCTGAAACTTATATGAGACATTGGAATAGAAAATGTGACCATATACATTGTAGTTAAGGATTTGGTCGATCCTATACTTGTAAGTGGTTCATCATACTGTGTATATGGTTTCATGGAAAACTACATGACGAAGTGAGAATAGAATTTAATCACACCGAAAGCAACAAACTATATGGATATTGATATTATTCCAACAATACAAGGAAAGGAAAGAAGATTATAGCAATCTAAGAAAAGTATTATTTACCGAGAGCCTGAACTTCAACTCGAAAATAGTTTGTAAGATGCATAATTTATTAAAATTGGGAGACGGAAATTAGGTGTGCATTAGTAGGGATGATAGAAGCATATACTCAGGTTGAGACTATTTATAACCTGGTATTTAACGTATCATTATTTAAGAAAATGAATAGGACAAAATATTATAAATAAGGATACTCAAGATTATCAAAATGGCAATAAACCATTCATCATTAAGGAGTATTATTGTCATGCAGTTCACTGGTGATAAAACTGATCTTAACATACAGTGAGATAATGAAAGACTGATTGTGCCATGAGTGACCTACATATAACAGTAAAACTGATTCCTGCCAAAAGTCCCGTTCTTCAAACCTTAACTCACCTACCTGTCTCGCCCAATGCTGCGTGATGATTTAATGTAATGTTGACTTATTTTCAGGTTCCATAACTCAGTACATTACAACTAGTTCTATATTTCATTTACACGGGTTCATTGATAATTGCAAAATCCATATAAATCTCATTCTAAAATCTATTAGATATAACACATCATTGGAATGACATACTCTTGAATTTCAATTGATTACCCTATTCCTTTGTTGACTATTTTATACAATTCAAGCCGGCGTATATTATATAACTATGGTTTCATTGGTTATATCCCTAACTAATCCTACTTTCTCGTGACATGCTCACTACTGTATATTATTTTAGGATGCTGTATTTTGAATATGATGCTTTTAATTACATTTACATTACACCTATAGGAGCAAGATACAGTAAACGAGGTCACCCCGTCATCAATATCACAGTCAGAACATTAGTGAAATAATTACAAATGGCTATACAAAAAGCAGCTTTCAATATCATTTTATTAAAGGGTAATTGTGTAGTTATGAGGTGTCTGTACTTTTAATATACAAACTTTCGAAAGGGAAACTTCTTCTACAGATATCAGTCACAATCAAAAGGCTTTCGGTATCAGAGAGTGACTGGAATAGTGATGAATGTTTGATTTAAGTGAACTTCCCTGACCTTGCCCAGATTAACATTTCCTTGTAGCGGATCTCATTGGTGCAATTTAATTGAGTAATACAATATATTTCAGCATCAGGAGCAAATTAAACGTGTGTAACGAAACAAATTTAAATAATGTGGACATAAATGGCGAATAAAATCACCGATTAAGGAACAATTTTAGCTCTTAGCGCTGAATAATAAGCGTTCCACTTCAGTTCAACATTTTATGAAGATATTATTCATTTCAATGATCATTGTTAATCTTTTGACTCCATTTGTGTATGGCGATCTTGACAGTAGCTTCACAGCGCATCGTGAAATAAACAGAGATATGGCCAGTGAGCAATCGTTCCGTCTTGCAGTGTAATAAGAATTTTATATGTTCGGAAAGTTATATCACTTTGCAACTAAACGTCAGTAAAGGAAGAGAAAGAGGTCCATGCTGAGAGTTTGGGGGAGAAAGTATCTCAGGTACTCAGAAGGAAATGAAAATGTTCCTTAATTCATCATTGATCTTAGCATCAAGCACTTCACATAGCTATATACAGTGCACTGGAATACGTGAGGTCTCACTAGCAAAATGTTACCTTTATTTTCTTGCTCCTACGTATTACAAGAAGCCAATGCCAAGTGGAAATTCAGCTGAACATGAATTTACGATTTCTTCTTAGCGGTTTTGATATCAGCGTACTGTGCAATCTTCAAGGACATGCATTATATGTTGTTGTGAACTAAGCGGGTTGTCCTAAGGAAGATTTTCAATTATATCAGTAGCCCTACGTGTGGTAGAACACTCGGAAAGATATCACACGATTTTGGAAAAACTCTCATTAAATTCAACCTACAACGCGACTAGTAAGGAATGATAAGTAATATTTAGAGACATCGTCTAGTCCTCAGATTGGTCATGAGTATTCCCTCAAGAGAATACTGAAACAGTTTTCAAAAGACAGTAATTATAATTATAAGGGATCTACCTCAAAGTGAAAAGGATCACAGAGTGGAAAACTGGAATTGAGATTACGGAAGTGTTTCCTAACTCAATACGTTTGCTTACATCTGGCATAGGTAATCTTTGGAAATTAACAGATATAATGGCTGCTCTAAATCGTTGTGGTGTATTTCCTCTAGTCAACGCCGTAGTTACTACAAACAATGAATAACGACACATCACCTGCAGATAGGACCTCTTCCCAACGTGATAATCTCACTGTCGTAAAAACAATAAAATAATATATTTAAGGCACTGATAGTTAAGGTTGTGGGTCCCATGCCGAGAGTTTGGGTGAGGAAGTATCTCAAACGTTGAAGAGGAAATTCCTGCAACAGTGCGCAATTGAAGAATACGAGAAACGTCGCTGAAAATATCACCACATTGCTCTGAAGTACTCATTCGCCAAAGGAGACACCTGATGTTAGTCTGAAACACACACCGCTTCTACTGTATAAACTGTATATTCGAAATATGTTCCAGCCATTTAATATACGTAAAAATATAAAGCTTTGAGACTGATGGTTCGCTTTTATTGGCTGACCCAGTTTAACTTCATCTAACACTAATGTTGACATAAATAAGCACAAGAGTTAACAATTGTTCAAAATGTACAGCATTCTGCATTTGGTCAAGCATGCAGTGTTGTTCAGATATACTGGATGTTCTCACTTAGAATTAGTGTTTGTTAGTGTTTCTCAGGACCACCACCGACCTGATGAACATCACCTTCGTCAATAGAGACACAAGGATGAAAACTGTGAAAACGAACGAGAAATTATTGTATATTGCTCGTAGATGAACCTCTCGAAGGAATCGAATAGGTTCAGATACCAAGATGACAAGAACTGATAGGCATTAGACGGATGTCTAGACGTTGTTGATTCAAGTTAACCGTCGTATGATCCTTCAAAAATCGAAATACTAAACACACAATGAGGATTTCTCCGCTACTCAAGGTCTGATTTCTCCGTTAGTCAATATCTACAGTGGTGAAATATGTTACATACCTACCTGGATGACAAGGTGTACTTCAAATATGATATGCAAGTTGCGAAATAATTTGTCTCATAGACAAAATTATTTTAACTACCAGCAACAATTTTTAGTTCGAAAATAGTAAACTTTTTCTCAGCATGTTTGTTTAGCCAGCACGCATACAATTGCACGATCAGAAGTACGGACGCACAAATGATGGGATTGATGATTCTCATCAGGATCCTCTGATGAGATTCACATTTCATATAACGCACATTTAATCTTCTCATTCCACATTTAGTGATTTTCCAACCGTTAGGAATCAACTACAGAAGTGCAGTCTTCATTAAATTATCTGCAAGAAGAGATGGTGAAGGTAAAGTTTCGACATAATCACAAGACTGAGATATTTCCATATATAACTCTGAATGTCAATAATTAACAATCATGATAATTCCTATCTGGACAAGAGTCACTGCCAAATATTGCATGCGTTTAATAAATATACAGTTATATATATAGTTATTATTATTATTAATATTATTATTATTATTATTTCAGCAGTGATAAAATTGCCCTTTCCATATAGCATGCATTTGATTTGCGAAGCTACAATATGTACATGTTTTAACAAGGAAAGCTGTCGAGGTATAATTTCCTACAAATCATTTAAGAAAATGATTATTTGCGAAAAAACAAATCATTGTCATGGGGAACACACAACAAAAGTATTCAACTTCTGCTGTGCTTTCTTACATTCCAACCATATAAGTAAACACATTTGATAGATATTGTTAGGGTTTTAGACGCTTTTCCCCTTCGAAACTTGATCATTCTTGTTGATTCCAAGAATTCTTAGTAATGTTGGTTGTAGTAATTTTCATTTCATAGAAGTTATACGGAATATTCAAAATACACTGAAAGTAGATACGTCAAAAGAATGATTTAAGGAAATGTCAAATGTCGCAACGAGTTCCTATCCCCAATTCACCACCTACTGAAATTCATCTGCAACCAGATCCATTTTCTAATCGGCATCTCTCCTTTGTATTATCATTCATCAAACTGCAGTAAAGCGATACCTCCATTTTCGTCCAAATTTGATATTTTCTGTATTGCTTGATCAACAAATCACCAAAGCAGGAGCTTTCCCTATGTTCCAATCATAACACTACGCTACACAAGTAACCCCTTTCTTACAATCAAAGGAGAAATAAGACATCACTTTTGAAGAACTTTGAAACCACCCACTTTGTCTACACACGATCGAAATTGAATATTCTACCTTACACTCCTGAAGATGCATTGCATAAACTACAAACATTGGCATCAGAAAGGCATCCCTAGTGACCCAACTGGTTCGTAGCATGATGAAGCTCATCTTAAAGAGTATTAAGTCGCAGAGACTCTGCATAAATTAGCAACATAAATTTATGTGTTCTATTTTCGAGCTCTTCATTTCTAATCTGTCATATCCAGAATATTTATGCAACTAAATATTATGTCACTCAATATGGCGCCAATCAGTCTATGTGTAGTTAAATTGAGAGCGATTTATTAATTGTATATCAAGATCAGTTGATTACTCATTTCGATCATTTCCAACGTTCTGAGCTGTAGAGAATAGCACATCTTCCTTGAAAATTGGGCATACTATACAATGTGTCTGGGGTGAAATAAAGCAACATTGGAACCGCATTTCTGCAGACTCCAATTAAATCTATCCTCCGCATCCCCTTCTTATATTATACGTGATCAAGAGTCTCATTGGTCACACTGAGTTCATACTGGATCACGTTGGCTTCCGATCACTATACTGTTCAGTTCCGTAGTTTAGCCAGTTATTGAATTTATTGTTGTTATTTTACATTCATTTAGGGCCTGTATATCGCGGCCATTAGTCGCGTGTAGTTGGATGTGTTTAGAATTTGTGTCATAACCTTTGTTGTTGTGATGTTTGTAGTAGCTGTAGTGCGTATGTATCCTTGAGACTAAGATTACTAAGATGATGGCTATGGCCTTAAGTTAGGAGCCATTACGGCATTTTCCTGGAGTAGAAGTGGGAAAAACAGAAAAATATTTCTAGAATGGGTGAAGTGGGAATTGAACTCATATCATCTCAGTTTGCCCTACGAGGCTCAATGTATACTAACTGAGCCGGAAATCAAATCTGGACCACAGGGATGATAGCCAAGAATGCTAGCCACTACTACTTAACGTTGCATAGTCCTGTTTAATTGTTATATTCTTTTGAAATCCATTGAATTGACATTCAGCCCCACATTCTGAAATGACACATGACTACAAAAATACCAACCATGGTACCGTGTCTATGTTATACTGTATTACAATGATCGTACCTTCTTTGATTGCAGGAATGTACGTATTTACATATTACGACATTATGGTATTCGCTCATTTCGCTATCATAATCGTGCCACATCTTCAGTTGATCGTCCTTGAATCACAACTCCTTCTTATAACTGCTGCATGGATTGCAATTTCTTCCCCAAATTCATCTAGTGCAGACCCATATACAAAGGCTGGTCTTTTCCGGGCCAAAAGTCCAAGTCAAAGGTAAGTGATCATTTTAGTCAAAATGTGATGTATTACAACCACTAAACGGCCAATAAAGGCACCTTGACACATAGGATAACTCGATAGCACCTTAGACCTCCCTCAGCATGCTGTCCACAAGGCGTTGCTTGTTTAATCTGTCCCGCTCGTCGTGGTAGCAGGCAGTGGCTCAACATTATTAGGGTCTGTGTTTCAAAAAGCTATTTATAAATTTGAACCCAATAAACGTAATGGGTGTTGGTAATTTGATTTTGAATACTAAGTGGTGGTAGTAGCTGTCAACGTTTGGAGGTAGTGTTATTTGACATGAGATTCAAGTTTTTTCATCCGTGTGATTTTAAATTACAACGGGAACGCATGAATCAAGTTTTCAGTATGCGCCAAATTATTGTAAAATGCTACGAGAAGAATAGACAGTTGTGTTTGTGTTTAGGATCGACAGAAAGCGTGCCGTACGATAAGTGTATAGCCCGACACATCAGTCTCTGCCGCGCATTCTGAGGGAGTATATTATCGAAGACAGGACGCTACAGGTAATCAAAGGTATTCGTGTTGAAAATGAGGCTGCAGTGAGAGTTGATGGTGGTATGAGGTCTAGGTTTAGAGTAGTTACAGGAGTGAGACAAGGCTGTAATCCTTCTCCGTAACTTAGACTGCTTACCTGGTTTCCACCTAACTGACTCCCAGCCAGCCAGTTTATGCCCTTTAGATTGCTATTCCGAAGTTTCTGTCTAGTTGTATCGTTTGTTATTTTCCGTAAGCTGTCTATCATGGAAAATCACTTTGTGAATGTAACTTGAAACATACATCTAAGCTCTGGTCTTTACTTCATCATCTCACGCTTGATGCTGTCGTCTCCAGGCCATTTTTTTCACCCAGTCCTCCAGTGAAGCCTTCCATACCTCCATGAAAGCAGTTTCAAACACTAAGCTAAAGGATAAAGCACGTATGTCAATGGAAATTTAGAGTGTGACTTTTAAACTGGTGTGTCCTGAGATTTTGAGTGAGGCGCTGGTATAAGCAACTACTGTACATGAAGGGTGCATGTACGCTCGGACTGCTTCCCTCATGATTAGATCTCTAGAAGAGGACGTAATGACACAGGGAATTAATCGGATTCCATGTAAAAATGAGGGTGTGTGGCTTATAATTGCGAGGTTAAGAGACAAGTAAAACAAAATCTTGCTATCAGAACTCTAAATAAGTCGGGGTTTGGCTCGCCATTAGCTGTTTTATAGCTCTGAAAATGCCTACAAAATTATTAATGCGAAACGTCGACACAAATATGTCAGGGGTCATCCATAAAATACGCTCGCAAGAATGCCATAAAATTGAACCCCACATTGTATCACGTTGTTGTTTAATTTCAAGGATTTGGACATCGTGGTCATTCATCCCCTTGTGTTTGTGAGTGTGGAATTTTGTTTGATAACCTGTGCTGTTGTGATGGCTGTATTAGTGAGTGTAATTTTAATTCAGGTGAGGATTGGGAAGCAGGCGGCCGTGGCCTTACGTTAAGATCCATCGTGGAATTTGCCTCGAGTAGAAGTGGGAAACCATGGAAAACCACTTCCAAGATGACTGACGTGGGAATTGAATGCACCCTTATTAATTTTGTCTCATGAGGCTCAGTATACTTCGCTCCAGCCCTCAGATCAGAATTAAATTTCTTGGCAGATCCAGGTATTGAACCCGGACCTCTGGGGCGACACTCGCGAATGATAGCCGCTACACCACGAGGTGGTCGTACCACCCCCCTTCTAAGTGAACGTTGAAAATAAATTAACTCCCCATCCTTCCTTTACTGGGAGGTTATAGCTGTGCTGTTAGTTCTCGCAGTAAGGAGGCGCAGGTGCGCTTTATAAAAAAGGAGGTAGCTACTCCTGTGGGGGTCCGGGCGGGGACACCAAGAGCCCACAGATAAGCCAGCTTGGTGTCCTAGGCGAAACCCCACACAAGACACGGCACAAACCTAGAAAAATTGCTGAGTTTTAAAGAATATTACGTTATGAATACTTCAATATATATGATTTTAATCAATATTATACGTGTGACTTACCTTATCTGTCAAAAAAACAAATGCTTTAACAGCTTGATAATAATAATATTTAATACGCATTTAACGTTCACAACTTCAGAGTCTGGTTCGCCATGATTCGTCAAAATGTTAACAAACCAATTAAGCCCGTTGACGGACGATTACCAAAATGTCGTGGTTCACCAAACTATAACAACCCATTAGCTTCCCTAACAAGCCGTCAAAACTAATTGCTCTGTCAACATAGAATTAACGACTTGACGGTCGATTTACGTAGCTTTCAAATCCAAAATGGCGTGTGGCGAAAGCTGGAGCGGGCGGGCATTAAACTTTATTCTGAACGATGACGATATTTTTGTAGACATGCCAGAGTTTCTTCAACCACTAACTTGTTAAATATAATGAAGGTATTACTTTAATGAATGCGACGACACAGAATTTATCATGAGATTTCGGTTGTCAAAACCTTCTGTGTTGAATTTTCTACAGATGGCAGAACCTAACTTGGAATTCCCATATGTTACGTAAGACAGCCTAGGCCTATGTACTATTTGTTATTCATGTGTAACATCGTGTGATGCATTACGATATAGCTCATGTTGTTAATTTAATAAAAGACTACCTAGACGTCACATCAGTTCTCTTATTTCTTCGTCATAATAATCATCATCTTCATTTCCTATTTTCCAGCTGTCACTGGGTGGGGGCAAATATGGTTCCTCTCCACTTTGTTCTGTCGTTCCACTATTCCTCTTCCCACACGGTGTTCCAATCCAGGTTCCGTTTCCTAATGCTATACTTCACCGAGTCCATCCAACGCATTCTTGGTCTTCCTCGTCCTCTCTTCCCTGTCATTTGTCGTTCCAGTGCTCGTCTTGGTAGCCTTACTTCATTCATCCGTTTGACATGTCCGAACCATCTCAATCTGTTTTGCTCCAGTTTGTCATTTAGTTTCTGTACTCCCAGTTCTTTCCGTATATCTTCATTTCTCACTCTGTCTCTCCTAGTTTTCTGGACCATACTTCTCAGGAATCTCATCTCAGCTGCCTGTACTCTGCTCTCATCCCTCTTAGTCATTGTCCAAGTTTCTGCTGCATATGTCATCATAGGAACATACTATGCTTTGTACATAACTTCTTCAACCTTAATTGGTATATCCTTCTTCCATACTAGTCCCCGTAACTGTTGGTAGAAAGCACTCCCGAGTTGTATTCTTCTGCTAATTTCCAAATCTAGTCTTCCATCTTCAGTCAGTTCACTTCCCAATTTGAAGTGTTTCACCACTTACAATTCCTTATCTCCGACTTTGATTCCTCCTTTTCCTTCTTTCTTACCTCTACTCATCACCACTGTTCTACCCTTCTCCACATTTATCTTCAATACCCATTGCTCAATCTTTTCATTTATTACGTCTAACTGTTCTTGTACCTCCATGTCATCCTCGCCCCAGATCACAACATCGTCTGCAAACAACATTACCTTCACCTACTACAGTCTTTCATTGCTGCCTTCATGATGTCATCCATCACCATTAAGAACAATAAGGGTGACAACACACTTCCTTGCTTTAGTCCAGTGTCAACTTTAAACCATTCCGATGTCCCGACTCTAGTCTTCACACTACTGCAGCAATACATGCACATTCCATTTATCATGTCTCTCAGTTCCTTGCCTATCCCCCTATTTGTTAAGCTTTCCCAAACTTTTGCTCTAGGGATACTATCATAGGCCTTTTCTATATCAATAAAAGTCATTACCATATCCTTCCCATATTCCCAACTCTTTTCAATGTTCTGTCTCAGAATGAAAATGGGTTCGACTGTTGACCTGCCTCCTCTAAATCCAAACTGCTCCTCCTCTATTTGGCTTTCTACCTTTACTCTAATTCTTTTTTCTGGGATTCGTTCCAGTACTTTGGCAACATGCGAGATTATAGTGATTCCTCGGTAGTTACCACACACCTTCCTGTCTCCTTTCTTGAATATTGACAATATTATTCCCTTTTTCCAGTCTTCAGGAACTTTCTTCTCTCTCCACACACTCCTGAGAAGTCTGTATGTCCACTGCAGTCCCACTGGTCCTGCCGCCTTCATCATTTCTATTGCCACTTCGTCGATTCCCACAGCTGTCCCCATCGTCATCTTCCTAACTGCCCATTCCACTTCTGCCATAGTAATGTCTGCTTCTTGTTCTATTTTTTCCTCTACCGTTTTGGCTGTTTGCGTAACTTCTCCGCATGCCTGACATCTCACCTTCAACAGCTCGCTGAAATATTATTTCCATCTGTCCGTTATCTCTTCTGGTTTTGTCAATATTTCACCTTCTTTGTTTTTCACGAACCCAGTGTTCACCTTTTCATTCCTTCTACTTTTTATAATTCCAAATAGCAATTTTTTTCCACAATTTAAATCCTCCCTTATTTCCTGGGTGAATTCTTCCCAGCTTTTCTTCTTTTCCCCAGAAATTACTTTCTTGCAATCTCTGTTTGCTTCCATATATTTTGCTCTACTTCTTCAGTCTTTTTTGTTTTCAATTCCTTCCAAGTTTTCTTCTTCTCTCTTACCTTTTCTTTCACTCTATCATTCCACCATTTTGTCGCTTTTTCCCGTAACTTCCCTGATGTTCTTCTTCTTCTTAAGTATTCAGTCCATGGATTGGTCTGCGGCAGTTCTCCGGTCGGCTCTATTTATAGCTTTCCTCTTCATCTCTTCATAGATTCTGCATCCTACATCAGACATGATTTGCTGTACATATTGTAGGCGTGGTCTTCCTCGACATCTTTTGCCTTCAACCATTCCCTCCAATACCGTTTTCAGCAGGCTATCGTGTCTCAAAATATGTCCTATCAGTCTAACCCTCCTCCTCTTTATGCTTTTCCATAAGGTATAATTTTCCTCCACCTTTTTAAATACTTCAGCATTCGTTATGTTTTCTGTCCAGCTAATTTTTAGCATTCTTCTATAATACCATTTTTCAAAAATTCCAATTGTCCACGTTTCGCAACCATAAAGGGCAATACTCCAAACATACGCTCTTAATAATCTTTTTTCTGGTTTTACGATTAATGGAATTTGTAGGTAATAAAAGTTTCTTTTTGTGAAATGCTAATTTGGCTTGTAAAATTCTACATTTGATTTCTTTCTTGCTTCTTCCATCTTTGGTAATTTTGCTTCCGAGATATTTAAATTCTTGAACATTTTGTAGTGTTTTGTTGCCCACCACTATTATTATACTTGACTCTGCCCTTTTATCGCAGACCATAACTTTCGTCTTTGACTTATTTATTTTCATCTTGTATTCATTACCCATGATTTCCTCCATTTTTACTGTTATTTGTTTGAGATGTTGTTTACTATCTGTAACTATGGCAATCTCATCTGCAAATCTATTCATATTTATTTGTTCACCTTGTATCCTTATTCCTAACTTCAAATCCTCTCGAACCTTATTCAATGCATCCTGAATGTAGGCATTAAAAAGCATGGGAGACAAAGCACAGCCTTGTCTAACTCCTTTCCCTATTTTTGCTTCCTATTGTTCATTTCCAATTTTAATTACTGCAATTTCATTTTTGTACAAATTCCAGATTATTCTTCTATCTCTATATGGGACTCCTATGTTTTTAAGAATTTCAAACATTTTTATCCAATGCACATTATCAAAAGTCTTTTCAATATCCACAAAGCATAAATAAGTTATTTGGTCTTTTTCCAATCTTTTTTCAAGTATAAGTCTCAATGCCAATATAGCTTCTCTAGTACCCTTACCTTTAACAAACCCAAATTGGTCTTCAGTCAGAAATTTTTAGCCTACTTTTCACATTTTTCAAATTGAGGAAAAAGTAGACTTATGAGATCGGGCAAATGTGCGTATGTATGTCTGTCCGTCTGTCCTTCTGTCTGGCTGGCTGGCTGTGTGTGTGCCCCCCCCCCTATCAACTCCTAAACGGCTGCAGCAATCGAAATAAAATTTGGTAGGAGTAAAGATTTATACCTGAATATCTCACGGCCATATTTTAAAATGATGTCAGTGCTACCAACTGCTGAAAAATCGCAATTGAAATTTGAGCTCCATGTTGAATATCTTGGAAGGTATGAATGGAAGCTATTTCAAAACCGGCACACGTATAGATAATAATATTGCAGTTAAATTTCCAGGAGGCCATGCATGGCAGTGTTGCCAAAATGATTATAAGCCTGCTGATAGGTCCAATTTTTAAATGCATATAACTTCTTCACTATCCATTGGAATTCAACCAAATTTCGTATGTGCTATGTGCACATAAACAGATATGACTGAGCCTATTCTTAAGAGCCTCCAGGGCTGCCAACTGTTAATAAATGCTCTCAATTTTTTTTATCCAAATACCCATATATCAGAAAGTATGCAAGCCGACAGCTTTAAACTATGCACACGTATAGTACCTGACATTCTATATTAATTTGGAGTAACTTATATACGTCAGTGCTACCAACATGATTCTAAGCTTGCTGAGAGGTCCAACTTTAAATACATGTAACTTCTATACTATCATTTGGATTTCAACCAAATTTCGTGTGTGCTATGTGTACCATAACAGATATGACTATGCCGATTCTTAATAGTAACCAGGGCTGCCAACTGTTAATAAATACTGTCTTTATTTTTGTTACCCTAATATCAATATATCAGAAAGTATGCAAGCCAATAGCTCTAAACTTTGCACGCGTATAGTACCTGGCATTCTAGATTAATTTGGAGTAACTGCATGTAACGTCCATGCTATCCATTGAACTTCAACAAAATTTTGTATTCTGTACCTAAAGAGATGGAACTATGAATATAATCAGTCACCAGGGCTGCCAACTGTAGTTCTCCCTTAGGCTACATTACTTATACAGTATTTCGAACTAATTAGAAATTCGATATTACCAACTTAATTTCGTCATTATTCTAGATAGATCCATATAGATTAATCATTGGCATGAATTTTAAATTTTAAGAAAAGTAGGCTCTTTAGTTCGTCACGGAACTTCTTGTTCAATTTGTTTTCAATTCGTCTTAATATTATGTTGGTGATTATGACGTTCTACAACATGTTTTCTCTGCACTGTTTACAAATGCACTCTTAAACTTTTACCATTCATGTTCCACATGGGTAATAACCGTCCTTGGTATCTGTTCTTGCAATTCTTTATTAAACTCTTCTGCAACCTCCTTTAACTTTAGTCTCCTGACCTTAATCTTTCTTTCCCTTTTTTCTTGTAATCTCATGACCTTTCCTACTTCTAATTTTGCTACCACTGCCCTATGGTCTCTTCCAAAGGCTTCCTGTGGCATAGCAGTGACATCCATTAGCTCTTTCTGATGTCCTTTTTCTACTAATACATAGTCTATCAGAGTTTTAGTTATTCTATCTCCCCATCCATACCTCGTTATCTTCTGACTATTTTTCTTTCTGAACCACGTAATCCCTATAATTAATTGGTGCCGCTGACAGAACTCCATTAAGAAATCCCCTTGTGGATTCTTCCGGCCAAAACCATATGGTCCCAAAATCTCCTCTCTTCCTTGTCTGTCTCTTCCCACTTGTGCATTCAAATCTCCCATCACCATTATTTCCTTATCCTCTACATATTTTTCAACATCTTCTAGGAATTCTAAGTTTCTTCTTTATTCCCGGTTTGTGGAGCATATACTTGAAACAAATCTTTTGTCCCTGTCTGGAACTGTATCCTTCCTATGATCTTCCTGTCACTTATCTTCTTCACCTCCTCCACATACTCTAAGGACATCCTTTCTTATAATCATTCCTACTCCATTTCTTGCCTCCTGTGCTCCACTGTAAAACAGCCTGTATCCTTCCTTTAGATTTCTTTCCCCTTTTCCTTTCCATTTCGTTTCACTGAGACCGAGGATGGCTATATCCTTCTCCATCATGAAGTCCACTAGCTCCTCAGTCTTCTCCGTCAGGGTTATGATGTTGTCTGTCCCTATTCGGATATATTGTTATTTACGTGTAATATTGTGTGATGCATTAAGGTATAGCACATTGTGCCCTTTTAAAACCACCTACTAGTATCGAGATGGACGGATCGCAGCTTCTTCGTGGCTCCAGCTAGATAATCCACTGCAAGAAATGCCTGGCACGTAGGACAAAACGGGAGACATAGGGATTCTCTTTATAATGACGTTACGCTACGGAACTAGGACTAAATCCACTAATGGTAGAGTGAGAAACTTTCTACGGGGCAAATGGGATTTAAAAAATGAATATAAATTGGGCGACTATCCTGAATTCCATAGCATAACCTCACCTTAATTATTAGGAATCAGTAACGCTTGGCTTCTATAAAAACAGTGGACAAATGAAACTCTCGTGTCCTATCATTTATTAATTAAAACCTGAGAACTAAATTGAATTCGCACCCTCACGTCCTCAAGCAACGTCGAAATATAAAATCGCTAGATGAATTTAAGTTCACCTTCACTATTAAATAAAATTAAAATATGAAGAATCCACTCTTCTAAAGGCCATCTGCATTTATAATATATATATATATATATATATATAATCCACGGAGTTTATAAACAAATAAAGCCCTACATTAAGATATTACCATAAATACGGTTCAACAAAGCTGAATGCAATACTGATTTTACTCTATACATATCGAAACTCCATTCTATCACCATAAAATAAATTATTTACATGACTACGAATTGGACAACGATCAGCTGAATCGCCTCCGATCTAAATCTTAATATTTACAACTTCTCTACAGCAATTGTAGATTGTCTGCCTTGTAGCATTGTCTGTCTGCGAGTTTTGCAACTATAACTCGTCTTTAAAATACTCAAATACAGGAACTTTCGAAAACTTAACCGACTCCTCCAATTACTTTGCTTGCTTATGTCATAATAATGATAGTCATGACCGTTCAACAAAGCCTAGCTCATGCTTTAAAATTCTACCTCAGGCTTAATAAAATGATAATGATAACAATGAAATATTGCTTCAATCCAACTTCCTCATTCATGCGTTTTCCGTCGATACACGACCTTCTATAGTACAGTAGCTTTTAAACATTCTATTAACGCATCTTCAACTTATACAGCTTGTTTATACATTGCACACATGTGGAATAAATCTTCACATAGGCCTACAACAACGTAACACAACTGATCTCCACAAGATTCAGTTCCAAAATACAACTTCTCCTTTAAACTGGCACGAAAATTCAAAATAATAACTTTCCACTTAATAGCTCTGCTACAAAAATTCACAACGTCGACGTGAGCGATTGGAATCCACTTTCCAAATTCAAAATGCCTTATTCGTGCTCCATTAATACAATAATGCGTTCTTCCAATAATTAAAATCTGCGGACTATCTCTCTCCTACTTAAGACATGTTCACATACTTTGCAGTACTTCAAATAAATGAAAGTTCACAACATTCATCATTATAAGTTAATAGCAATACATTTTTGTTCTCCTTACTTGTCATTCATGCTTATTGCAATCAACAATGCTTAAATTATAGTTCCTTCCTTCTAATACAATCTTCATTTTCTATTCCAAAATATTTTAAATAATCCATTGAAAACAAATATAGTCCTTACAATTCATTTCAATATTAACAAGACCTTTATTGAGTCTCCGTCACATTCCAAATTTACTCCTGCATAAAAATGAACGATCAGCTGTTATCGTCTGATACTCAAGACATACCAAATATTTCCGTTTAATCTCGACAATCAAATGTTTTCTTGTCAAACAATGTCTATCTCACATTACGTTAATGTTCAAACAAGAACCAACAATAAGATCAAATCTTGCACACTCCTTCTAAAATAATAATAGTCTAATCCTACAAAACGCGGTTGAGTAACGCACATCTCCTATCAGAATATCAGCGAAATATTTAATCGCACAACAAATCTAACTTTTCGATGAAAATCCTAAAAACTTGCTCGTTGAAGAATAAAATCAAATCTAAATTCAAAAATATTTACGAAGTTCAAAAATTAAATCTCAAATTGATAAATTAATAAAAGATTGAAAAAGGCTTTACCATGGAAATTCTAAATACTCTACAAAATTCTACATAAGGGATTCAGTTCTACCTTTCGATGTCGCATCTCCTCACGAAGGAAATTTGGCGCTCATGCTTCTTGAAAATCGTGATTTTCTCTCAAATACTTCCAAACTTAACAATCCAAATTCATAATAATGATCGTCTTGAATTTCCCTTTATTCTAAATTTAATCACATCTCTTCTGTTATTTCTGTAGCAATAATGTTACTCTAATACTTCGTTTAACTTCGTAAATTGATTAAAATCCCGACCAGGTCAAGTGATCTCAAACAGTCGTCATTGTCTCGTGCCGATCCACGCTCCTGCTTTTGATACTCTTTGCTGCACGCGCAAAATTCTTATTTTATTGTGTTCTGATTATGGACTGGCTCGCTCATTTTTCATCCAAACCCTGTGCTGGCTCATTGTAGCCTTGATCTCGAGTCGTCACGTGACTCTGCTTGCCTGAAGCCTTGGTCAATTTGCAGCGTTGATAAAATCTCATTCACGCCGTGTTAAACTTTGAAACATTTATAAATCTCAATCTCAGACTAGGAATTCGGGCTCAACATGAAGTTAACTCTACTACCTAGACGTCACAGCATCAGTTCTCTTTTTTACGTGTAATATCGTGCGATGCATTACTGTATAGCACATCCTAGATAATTTAATAAAAGACTACCTAGACGTTACAGCACCAGTCCTCTTATTTTCAACGATTTCACGATACTCATCCACCAAGTGGATAAGGGTGGATAAGTATGTTTCTTTCATTTAAAGAAAATTTCACAGCCCCCGACTCTTGTTGCTCTTATCCTCATCAGCCATGTTTGATTTTAACCAAGGAGTACCGTATTTAACTTTTAAGCTTTTGGCAGTCAATGGCCTGCTTGATTACACCAAATAATATACAAATACCGCCACAATCATCTTGCAATGAATTTTGTACAGCCCTTAAACATAATGCTTCGTTTGATAATGTCAATCGACGAATGTGCTGGTGAAACTCCAACGAGTATAATTCCGACGTTTAAATTAACGAGGTCGCCTCCGTAGCGTAGCGGTCAGCATAGTTAGCTGCCGTCCCGGAGGTCCTGGGTTCGATTCCCGGCTCTGCCACGAAATTTGAAAAGTGGTATGAGGACTGGAACGGGGTCTACTCAGCCTCGGGTAGCCCAAATGAGTAGAGGGGGTTCGATTCCCACCTCAGCCATCCTCGAAGTGGTTTTCCGTGGTTTCCCACTTCGTCTTCGGGAAAATGCCGGGATGGTACCTACTGTAAGGCCACGGCCGCCTCCTTCCCTCTTCCTAGCCTATCCATCCCTATCTTCCATCCCTTCCCCTCCCTCATGAGGCCCCTGTTCGCTTTGCAGGTGAGGCCGCCTGGGCGAAGTGCTGATCCCACCTCCCCACCTGACCAGATGTTCCAAGCTCCAGGACACTGCCCATAGAGGCGGTAGTGGTGAGTTCCCTCGCTGAGTCCGTCGGAACCACCAACCTAGAGGGTAAATTGACTAAATTAAAAAAAAAAAAAAAAATAACGAGGCATTTACTGACGGCCTGTTAACGCTGCGTTGGTGAACCCAGCCCCTAAGCTGGTTGATTTGTTTATTTGGTCTGAAAACAATTAACTGAGGGACAGTGCCAATAGAGTCCGTAGTATTCTTTCTCTTTCTAACATCTGGGGCGTGGTGGCTTAGCGGTCTAGCTGTATGCCTCTGACCAAGGCGGTCCGGGTTCGATTCCCGGTCAATGCATGTGAGATTTTCTAAGTGAAATGCCATGCCCTGTGGTTCGGATTCCACGTAAAAAGGAGGTCCCGTGGCTCATGATCTCACGATTAACGGTCACGTTAAACTACAAGCTTCCTTTCCTTTCTAACATTAGTCTGGCTGCGTGGCTCAGGGGTAACGTTCTCGCTTGCTGAGCCCAAGGTTGCAGGTTCGAAACCTGGCGCAGTCAGCTGGCATTTGAGGGTGCGCAAATGCGAGGGAGCCGTGTCAGTACATTTACTGGCACGTTAAAGATCCCCTTCGGGGCAAAATTCCGGCACCCCGGCGTCTCTAAAAGCCAGAGTAGTTAAAAGGGACGTAAAACCAATAACATTATTATTATTATTTCTAACATTATACAAAACACGGAGATAGGCACACGTATGATAAGCAAATGCAATGCAGAGACTTGTTTTCTTCTTTGCTACAATTTGGCGAGATATAAAGAACGGTCTCCCTGGCAGTAGAAAAGGAACTGCATTACGTGTGGGAACGCAGACCAAGCTGCTGCTATAATGGAGATTTGATTTTCGCGTTCCTCTCTCTTGGAAAACATTATGACCAGTTTGGAAACAAGTATGTCAAATGCAAATTCTAATAGTAATAATTAATGAAGTTTCTGATAAGTTTTAAGGTTATGTACCTAGATTATCTGATAATTTTTGTTGTGAAGTTCGCGGTACTGTTACTTTAAAATTAGAAGCAATGTGAATCACTTCAGCTCCTAGTAAGTCTTTGTACACTCCTGTTCTTGATGGTGGTGGGACAAATCTGCCACATCAGCGCCAGAAATTCAACTCAGTGTAATGAAAAAAAAATCCGCTTTACAGGCTTATGCTCCAGCACCAGAAACAGAAAATACCTATATACTGTGTTTCTGAAATCGCAAGAATATTTCCTTTCACAAATCAATCTACTGAAGAAGTTATTTTATTCAAAACGTATATTGAAAGGGAGTTCATTTGGATTTTGCAAATGGGGTAGTGACGAAAAAAGAAACACCCCCGCCCAATTATCACTTTGCCACATTCTTGTAAGACATTCCCTCTCCCAATGTGGATGACCCCTGACATGGCATAACATCACAAAAGCTTATACAGAGTGGTTCACCATCCCCTTATTATTTAGTTTTATGAAACCCAACTAACATTACAATTCTCCTGATGGTCGATATTGCTCTGCGCCCTGCCTGTGTGACAGCAATGTAAACTGAGCAATTGGCCTAGCAAAGGAAAAACGACCGTAATCACTTCCACGCCAAATACTAAGGGCCATTCAACGAACATGTGATTTATTGCTCCTTGAATAACGCACGTTCACGTAATACAATCGAATTAATAGGTTACGTCACGTGATCTGCAATGGTAGAAAGTTAAATGGACACTATAAACCATGATTGAAGACTTTGACACGGATATTAACGTTTGAGGTGGAGCGGCCATAGTTAACTAGTGCCCGTGTAGCCCGCAACGTGTACGTTGTCTTCATGGCTACGGCAGTTAAAGTCCAATCTTACGTGGTATGCGAGACCGAGCAGAATAGTGCTCCAAATCCAGCCAAAGGCAAGTTTTTTCAACGACAGCCCGTGCTCCATATTATTGGGGATATAATATTAAGCCGCACTTACAAAATCACATTACCACATTTATTCACTAACGATGAATTACCGACAGTAGTGGCTATGCTGGCTAAAGCGCAGCATTAGATCATGGGGCCAAGCTCTCTGCTGACTCGGTAGACGCGTGAGTTCGAGCTCCACCGTCAGCCGTCCTTGAAATGGTTTTCCGTGGTTTCCCATTTTCAACACCAGGCAAATGCTGGGACGGTACCTTCTGACAGGCCACGGCCCACTTCCTTCCCCATCCTTGCCCAGTTTCATTCACCATCATTCATTTCATCTCTCATTAACTCCTCTCATGAGGTCGTCAGGAAGGGCATCCGGCCGTAAAAACCATCGCCACAAAGACTTCCATCGCATCTCATCCCCGAACCCGTTGGAAAACGGGAATAATAAGGGGTAGACATACAATTCACTAACGATGAATTCCTGTGAAGAGTACGTTGAATTTTGCTAATTTATGAAGATAATACAATCAAATTAGTAGGTTATGCCAGGTGCCCTGTAATGACAGAAAGGAAATAACTACCGTAAACCATGAGTCAAAACTCTGACATGGATTTTAACAGCATATCGAAGGAGATTATAACCACCAGTACTCACATCGTGGTATACGTATTCCATAGAATTTCCCTCAGTATTATTTTTTTATGAAATTTTAACAAAAGGTTGACAATTGTATTTGACGTGTAGGTACATATTGTGCCCGTTTGACAAGGGTTCCGGGGAGCCACAGACCTTCCGAGACCCTTCTCCAACGAGAAGACATATAGGACGGGGAGGAATATTTTCTTGGACTGGGAAAACACAAGGTAACTTAACTCGGGGGTGCCGGGTATAATGAGAGATCATAAACTACCAGTCCAGAGGAATGCAAACACAAATACACAATAAATAGGCCAGGCTTACATTTAAAATCGCACTGATTTTGTACACAAAGAAGGCAGACCCCTAGCCTACTTCAGAGAGGTGAAAAACGGCTAGTCCGTGCTAATCTGCCCTATCGTGAATTTACTTATCTCCAAACAAAACGTCCAAAATTAAGCCTCTCGAAGACCTATGAAAAGATTCTAAATGAAACAAGCAAAGCTAAGAGAATGACAACTAATTGATCCCTATCCAATTTCTTCGGAGATTGCAATAATAATTAATATCACAGGCACGAATTTACGGCAAAGAAAGATATTTACTTGCTTACAATGCAAAGATTTCATTACATTTACTGCACAATAAGTTTAAATACTACGCTATGATGGTGTCATCTCTAACATTTAACGTTACTGTAGTCTAAGCTAATTCCTATTTGAAGCTAAAGTTGGCAACGATGTAAACGAGATGCGTTTACTCCAAAATGTATTCCAAAACAAAGCTAAGCACATTCTGTTCCTATCTTATGCGAAGAAAAACAAAACTAGTTACAACACAAATGAATAACAACATGCAACCCTTCAAAATATGCGCAATTGGCGCCACTGACCTGCCTACACGCATTCTCACTCTTTGTGACCAATGGCCATGAGTGTGTGCGAGAGGAAAATTATGTTGGCAACGGCATGAATAAGTTTCATGGCTTAAGTTGCGTCGTCAAGTTAACCACTGCGTTTAAACACGTCGTTAACTGACCGTCGTCTCACAAAATAAGGATTACCTGCAAATGTATCAAATATGTCGCATCTGAGCAATAGCTAAGCATTGGTCAACAAGAATCAATTAAGTTTAGCATGTTTAATCGTATTTAAGGGCGCAGCCTATCACTTTGTTTATATTTCCATTTAATGAGAAAATCCAATCACTTTATTATTGTTATTAAATTTTATTAACATTATTTTAGTCCTATCAGTTTCTTTGTATATTTTTAGTGACCATTTACACTCGTAACTGTGAACATTAGTGTGGGTTGACAACTAACATCACCTCCAATAACTGTGAAAACTCTGTTCACTAACTTCCATCTGCACTCCTTAAGTGTTCTACAGTAACACATGACCCGTCGGTCAACAGCTCAGCTTAACAAGATCAAAACTTTCATGTCGCTAGGCAGGGTAGTACAAAAGCGTACCACACAACTATAGGTAAACACCCTACCATTGTGGTAAACCTCAAATATAACAATAAAAGTCACTTATTTGATACAAAAGTTCCAGCATGTGGACAAAGATTATGTAAGCTGTACAATCAGCTGTTGATCCTAAATATACTTTCAAATATTACACAAAATTCTCGGTTAACTGCAGTTGTAATTTCATTCAGTGTCTAATACACTCTAAACATGCTTCGCTATCATTCTGGGGGTGTCTATCCATCATAATGTGGCTCCTCACATCGAGCCAAAGACAGCTTGCTAGGCTCGTCTTAATCTAACCATTGTATTCCTTCACAGTCGTCTCAATGTCAACTCATAAGAAAAAATAAACAAAAAAAACACACTCATGTGTCCGCTGCCTAACAAAACAAGTTTTTGCACTGCCTGCCGGCAGTTAGATTCACAGCCTTCTAAACCATTCACTCAGCGCTACGCGCTCGCGGTAAATAAATCAATGAAATAACAATCAAGATCTCGGCCTTCAAAGACATGTGTTCACTGGTGTTACAGTAGCCAGTGGAATGACATCCTAACTGTAACTCGTATCATCGTACTACGTAACTGAGCTAGTTCGGAGCACTGCTTCTTAACCATACAAATCCATTTACCAAAACTGGGCAAGAGCTTTGTCCTTCAGGCTCTCACAAGTAGTGCGTTGTATAACCAATGTTAAATGTGGAATAAATGTGTAAACCCTACCTAAAGAATGTGCTATAAGTAAGGTCTCTAAAACTAATCCCCCTGTGTCATGATCGTACATAAAAATGGACTTTGTAGTCTGACTCACGTGACCTTCATAATTAATCCAGCGTTTGCTCCTTGCCTGATGTCATTGGCAAGTATAATGGCATGGTTGGGATTGCCATATCGTCATCCATCCATCAGTAAATATCAACCTCCCTATCCCCTTCCATATTGGGTCTATTCCATATCAACTTCCATTATAAGGGGAATAATCATCTCCACGTCGTGTTGGATCAGGATTATGGTAGACATCTTTGTCGAGTAGTTGGCGTGCTCACTGAGTTTAAGTTTAGCGTGATTATATTTCCCAAGCTCACTGAATTTACACTTACAGCGGATCTTAGCAAAAATGACCATTGGTTTTCTCCGCTCACAGATTCTATAAGCGTTGCTTGTGCAACGACACTCACTCCAAACTATTGTATTAATAATTCACTTCTATCAATTTACTTCGGAGCAATCCACTCACTGAAAATATCACTTTTACGTACCGTTGGGTATTACACCATGAAACAAATATTCCTACAGCAATACAACTGATGAATTGTTTGTACTTTACCAATTTGCAATGACGGCATGCTACCATGTGCTCGGCACGTTTCAGTCCTGGGTTCACAAAATTCACCCACTTTCACAAATATTACTCACTGAAACTAAATAATCGTCCCGTATTACAAAGGCAGTTCTCCTGCACACTTTGAGATATAATTCACTCGAAGATGACATTTAACGCGGTCTCCATTCGTGGATATACTATCGGAGACGAAACTCACATCCATTCAGATCAATGTCTGAGACAAAAGTGTACCCGTCAAGATGACGAAGTTCCGATGGTTTCACCCTAGTCAAGGGTGCGACTGTTAAATAGTCTTCACCTATCTGCGAGGTTATACCTTTGTTCAAACACATAAACAAAAATCGTAGAAATCTCAAGTCCTTCCAATTATGCACAAATACTCTTTAATAATTCCAGTCTTCAAATAAAATGAAGGAAATAAATATCAGCAGCGCGGCAACTTGTAATACATCAAAATGAGGGTTACTTCCAAAGAGGAAATGGTGCTACTTTGAAGTCCTCGGTTCAGCCATGGAATAATGACCTTACATGAGCCATCGATGTCATATTGGAGAAGTGATGTTGGGCTCAATATTAAGATTCTTTCGTGTAATACCACATTTGAACACTATGTAATGTTCATGGAATCCAGCCTGAAAAAGCATGTGTTCGCTATAGTATAGTACTAATGCCCCGTCCCCAATAATCAACTGTGATCTCTCGTATCATTTCAGTAGTAAGACAGAGGTAAAGTGGTCGACACAGACAATATAACTTAAGTAAAAGATATCTAGAACAAGAACCTAACAAGTATCGAACCCCAATTCATCCAAACGGGAGTCCAACGCGTTACCATTTCAGCCATGGAGACTTACACATTGCAAGTAGTGCAGAATACCTCACAAAGATAGATAGTGAGAACTTTCGCGTTGGACACTAGACTTCCTTTATATAAAACGTTCCTACCAGTTCGAATACGATTTTAGTCGTCGGGCTTTAGAAATACTAATGTTCACGTTCAAGGATGAGATGAATTTTCTTTTCTTCTGTTGTGATGACTTTGAAATGTGCAGGTGTTCGCTACCACTTCCACCTCAATCAAATCACCCAGTCACGTGCGTTTCCACTGCATTGTGGGTAGCTGAAACATTACGTTATGGATCTATGAGAATTAGGAATATTCTGTAATGTTCACGCGGTTATGGGCTGTTCTCAATGCAACTACCGTGCATTCTTAACACTCAAATTGTCATATTCTTGGCATTTGTAGACTAATCAGTGAGTTGTTTACACTGGCATGATGAATATAAAGTCGCCTCCATGGTGTAGTGGTCAAGTGCTTAGAGGCCCGAGATTCGATTCCCGGCTCTGCCACGAAATTTGAAAAGTGAAATGAAAACGGGGTCTACTCAACCTCAGGTGGTCCAAATGAGTAGAGGGGGTTCAATTCCCACCTCAACCATCCTCGAAGTGGTTTTCCGTGGTTTCCCACTTCGTCTCCAGGCAAATGCCGGGATGGAACCTAAAGGAAAGCCATGGGCACCTCCTCCCCTCTTCCTTCCCATCCCTCATATGGCCCCTGTTAATTTTGAAGGTGAGGCCGCCTGGGTGAGGTGCTCGTTCCACCTCCCCAGTTGTATCTCCTGACCCGAAGTTTCAAGCTCCAGGACACTGCCCTGGAGGCGGTAAAGGTGGGATCCCTTACTAAGTCCAAGGGGAAAACAACCCTGGAGGGTAAAACGACTATGAAAAAAATATGATTAATATAACCTCATCCACAAATTGGTATTGCTTTCAAGCTAAAAATCAGAGTATTAAGTAGCTACCATTGGCAGGAAATTGCACAGTGAAATGTTTCGCAAGTGTATTTTCACCATCCTGGACAATTTTAGGAAAATGGTTGCCTCAATAAACAACCAGTTACAAGGTAGAGAAGAAGGTTCAAAGTTTTCTTTAAATCAAGTTCCGCGTCAGTAGGACTAATAGAAGCCATGAGCCAATGCACATGAGACTTCATTTTGCTGTTCTCAGAGGCGCCAATACTTGAGTTTTCACTTTTAAACTGTAGGGGCTTGGACATCGTCATCATCACATTTTTGTGTTCTTGTGTGTGTTTAAATTTGTCTAATAACCTATGTTATTACGGTGTCGGTAGTAGTTTGTGTATTTTTAACTGAATGTAGGAATGTCAAGGAGGTGGCAGTGGTCTTAAATTTCGAACCATCCCAGCATCTTATCTGGAGTAGATGTGGGATACCACGGGAAGCCACTTCCAGGATGATTTAGATTGGTCTTGAGTAGATGATAAAGATTTTTGAAAATCAATTCCACAAACATGTCAACACACTTTATTTTGTTTGTATAAAAATAATCCTACCTAAAAATTCATTCAGAAGGCGCTCATTCAGTTAGTAGCTTTCGTTTCTGATAATTTCAGTTTCTCTCTTACCATATTTTTATAAAGAAAAGTCATGTTAACGATCAAATGAAATCAATACGATATGGTTTTACTGAATACTGTTTTATATTTTTCGAACGTAAGAATGATGAATGGTTTGCATCCCGAGGTTACAGAGGGATTTGCCGCGACACGTGTGGTGGCCTGAGTGAGACTGAATATCCCTTTAAACCAAGGTGGCCAACATTTTGAACACTTTCTACCCTAAATATACAGAGTACCTTGCTTTCGTTCTACAGATCATCATGTCATCGTCCAACCTCGCTACGTACCATCGGATAAAAACAGTCTTTTCAAGACCAAATAAAAAATCACTCGTTGGGACAGTTACATAAGCAGCCATGGTAGCCTACATCCACTGTAAACGGCATTAAGCGAAAAAATATTTACTAGCCCGGGGATTGAACCTACAACCAGGCAGCATGCCTGGCCCAATGGCAGGAATGCATTATTTAGCCACCTTAGCTACTGAGAGTCATAGTGATCTTGATGGCACGTATTGAATCTATTTGTAGCCCCATAGACACCTGTCCAAACGTAAGGTTGTGGTCGTTTTAAATATGCATTATAGTTGAGGTCTTTGAAATGACACTACCGCTAATGATTAGGTATATTCGCGAGCATGAACTCAGCGGTAGCCTAAAGTTGTACTAAAGCCGTAAAGGATCAGGTAGTATTGTTTTAAGGATAACTATAATATACGTGTTAGTTGGGTTGCCTACCTCCAGAAAAAAATAAGGGGCTGGTGAAACACTTTGTATACCGTACTGTATACCTAGGTACTGTAGTAAGCTTTATGTCTGTACATTTTTATTTCTCGGCTATGTCTTTCAATATTTTTTATCGATTATCCTCCAAGCTTGGCTTCACCCATGGACTCAGCAAGGATCTTTCCTCTACCTTCACAAGAAGAGTGCCTTGGAGCTGAACACACTTTGACAGCAGATACAACTGGGGATGGTGACAAGCAGATCGCCCAGGCGACCGCTAACTTGGGTCTAATTAAGGAAGAGTCAGGGAAGAGATTTTGGAAGGAAATCAGCCGTGGACCTGTTGAATAGAACCGTCCCAGCGTTTGTCTGGTGGAGAAACTGGGAACCCACAAAACCATTTTCATGACAACCAAGGTGGGATTCGAACCCACGCTCTCCCGATGCCAGCGAGGCACGAGGTAGCACGTTAGCGCTTTCGACCACAGTAACTGGTTGTCTGTTTGTAATTGAGACTTTTTGATAGGAGCCGGCCGTGGCCTTAAGTCAGGAACCATCCCAGTATTTGCCAGTTATAGTAATAGGAAACCAAAGAAAACTACGTAATGGTTGAGATGCAAATCGAACCCACCTTTTCTTAGGTTCGCCTCAGAAGACTAAGTGAACCCCGTTCCAACCCTCAGACCAGAATTACATCTTTTGGCAGAGCTGGGAATCGAACCCGGACCTTCGGGGCGAACACCAATAATGCTAGCCGCTGTACAGCGAGGTTGTCAGGGGTGCATTGGAGGAATTAAAAGGAGAAGGTAATAACACTCCTTACAGACGAAAATGAGCAACTCTGAAGAGCAAATGTGGGCTACGTAGGCATAGTTATTATTGTTTTTAAGGAGGGAAATGCGAAATCATCTGCCCCTCTTCGTAGACATAATTGATATTGGTGGAACATTGGCTTTTACACCCCGCAGTGTAGCCATGCTCGTTAAATCGTGCTCCGCGACAGAGTGGGCAGCTGGAGCATGTCCGGATATCGTAGGATCAAATCTCGGCAATGACAGCGGCTATCCTGAGTATGGATTTGCCCCGAGTTTTTCCACACTCCATCCCGACAAATGCCGGGATATTACCTTACCTCTAGTCTCGGGGCACCTAGCTCCTCCCTGACCCTAATACAGCTACACACATTACTAGTCAACACATAAACACAGGTAATCAGACAAATTCATCACACGTCCAACTACGTGGGGCTGATGTCCAAGTTTCCCCAAGCCCTTAAAATGAATTAACACCACCTTGGCTTTTATGGCATAGTAATTAAACTCCAGCAATTCTCTCTTAGGTTTATGACGTACCTGTTGTGGTCCTTCACCATGGTGTACTGTATGGGTTCATCAACAGGCCTTTGGTACACCCTTGCTTAACCCCACATCCTTGCACTACTTTCCATATATGAAGCACGTTGCAGAAGCTCTTGGTCCCTTAGCAAAGAAGTAATCCAATATCTTCATATAGCCTATGGGACGAAGTGCTATAACCATAATCCCCGCGAGATCCTGATGAGCGCAAATGAAATAACTGCGTGGGACCCCACAACAGGCACGGCAAACCTTGACGAATTGTTTTTTATTATTATTAATTCATTTTAGGGGCTTCGGTCATCTTGGTCATCAGCCCCATATAGTTGGCTATATACTTGTCGCATAACCTGTATTGATGTAATGACTTAAGTAGTGTGTGTAAATATATTAGGGACAGGGTTGAGGTAGGTGTCCCGGGGATTGAAGTAAGGTACTATCCTGGCATTTTCCTGGAGAGAGTGTGGAAAAAAACGGTGAAAACCACACTCAGGCAGCGCTGGATTCGAACCTGCGATCCCCAGACTTGCTGCAATTGCCCTCGCAGCCGTGATGCATGATTTAACGTCCATTTACGAACGAAAGTGTAATATCGAATGAAATAGAAAATCCAAGATACAGTTGTTATCTGTAAAGATTTTTTTCAGTCAGCCAACACGTAGACGGGACCTCAACTATATTGGACTGAAAACATTATTGTTGTCACTTCATTTCCCATCCAAGCCAACCTGGGAGTGGTTTTCCGTGGTTTCCCAATTCTACTCCATGCAAACACCGCGATAATTCGTAATTTAAGATCACGGCAGCCTACTTGGCAATCGTCAGCTGAATGGCAGAATACACAAATGTCTGCAGACTCCATAATAACACAGGTTATTATACAAGTACTGCACACACCCAAGTACACAGGACTAAATAACCACGATGTCCAAGCCCCTCAAATAAAACAATCAACATCAATGTAATCTACTCAAAATAATATTTCCAATCCCTTAAATAAATACACATATGTTATGTTCGAGTCGTTTCCTGTGCAGCACGGGACGAAGATAATGTTCTAGTTGCTTGTTGTTGTCAATTCATTTAGGGCCTTTGCGACATCGTGGTACTTGCGCGTGTGTATACCGTATACAGTATATATATATATATATATATATAGAGAGAGAGAGAGAGAGAGAGAGAAATTATCTGATAACCTGTGTTATTATGGTGTCTATAGAAGCGTGTGTATTTGTGTTGCAATTGAGGATTAGAGAGAAGGCGTCAGTGGCCTTAAGCTTGGAACCACCCCGCCATTTGCTTGCAGTAAAAGCAGGAAACCACGGAAAACCACTTCTAGGATGGGTGAGGTGGGAATCGAACTCAATCTCTTCTCAGTTTTGCCAAACGAGGCTGAGTGGATTCCGATCCAACCCTCAGACCAGAATTAAATTTCTTGGAAGAGCTGGGAATCGAATCCCGACGTCTGGGGTGACAGCTAAGAATGCTAACCGCAACACCAGGAAGTGGACTCATCCATTGCACTGTGCGCTGTAACCTTCCAGTCCCTTGTTGGGCGCGTAATGGTAACTGTACCTCCTATCACTGAATGATATTAATAATAATCCACCTCTCCTCTCAATAACATAATAAATAAATAAATATTCGGGGTTCGCGGGGGTTAAGCGCCTGTATGATTATAGACAAATAACAGCAATACCCATTCACACCCAACTACACCGGTGACCACATAAATAACAAAACCTGATGTCTGGTAAACATTAACATATATTCTGATATGACACATGAAACACACTCTGCATGATCTTTGCCGAATTCAGACTGACCTAACGTTCCCTATCATATGTACTGTACAATGGCACACTTTTTTTATGACAAACACTTATGGACCCTGGAAGATGATGTTGACTTGTACTTACAGATGATGACTGCTGGCTTGAAGACTATATCAAATGATTCTGGGTTTTTTTCTCCCATAGAGTCAATCCTAATTACTTTGATATTGAACTAGCTAAATTGTTTTACCCGCATAGTACTGTTGAATTCTATTGATGGCTATAGTTTGCCTACTTTCATATTCATACGATTTAATTTGTTACTCGTTGATATGAATTTACTATAGAGCTCAAAATCCGTTTGTTGAATTACAGAACCTATTCCGCACCTGAATTTATTAATACTTGGCATATTTGACCAGTATTTGCCGATTAGAAAACTATTGTGATGGCGCTCAAATATTGGTAATCAGAATCAAACTTCCAGTACCGAACCCTTTTCGAGACAGTAAGACATTGCGGACGTTCCTGAAACTAGGCAGAATATACTCAGTTGAAGAGTATCCCGACCTGCGGCTCAGTACGAAATTCTTAACACGCTATCGTGAATGTCCAGATCTGCCTCTATTCCCAAGGATAATCAAGCATATCCAGACTTGATCTCCTCCAACTTCTAAGTCCAAACATCCTACCAAAATGAATGATCGTGGTCCCAGACCTATCCTCACCAGACGAAATCTATCGAAGGAGTAATCCTCTTCTCAGCCACCGTCAACCGTAATATCAATCACGTCATCCCCTCCCCAGGTCTGGTCCACACGACCAAAATCATGGATGGTGGGATATCACTCAATTTGAACAATAAACACTTGATCATTAACACACCTCCAGTACATAGATACCAGATGTAATCACCCGCTTCGACCTCTAAGTCACATCTGCCACGGCTGTGGGGTTAACACAGCCGCTCAGAATACCTCCAGCCCAGAAAACTGGTGCAATATGCTTGTCACACAAGACATACTTCCTCCAATGTGCCCAATTCCAGCAAGCCAAATAAATATCATTACAATGTTACATTGAAACCTGACTTGAATCCTGTTATAAATACACATCTTAAGGCTAAACAATATTATGGGAATCAATCACATTGGATAATATACTCAAGTCAATTATTATATAACATATAAATAATAAAAATAATATAAAAATATATGCTCGATTCATCAGAATCGTAAGTTTCGAAAGTGAGGGATCGCCCTTGTGACTTTGGGATGGTCAAAATCCCCCCCCCTCAATAGAGTTCCTATGAAAGCATATGAATGGGGACTCCATCTACACTCAAATACACTGAAACACATAGCCTATATACACTGGCAACATACAAATATTTGTTTGGTATTGCTTAAAATTAGCTCCCACCGATATTTCTCAAGTGTCCTGCAGTGTCTCATAATTTTAATTTCTTTATTTTCTGTCATTTTTGACAATGTTGGCACACAGCCACGTCACACTTTATTCCTGTATTAGGAATTTTATACTCTGCTATCTTCACTTAGCTAGTTAGCCTCTTCTTCATTGCTTGAGAGCATGCCATGGAAAACTGGTGCTCGATTCATCAGAATCGTAAGTCTCGAAAGTGAGGGATCGATCCCTTGTGACTTTGGGATGGTCGACTAAGTCTGTCATGGAGGATCTGATGTAACCTTACTTACTAACATACCTCCTAAGATTATACATATTATATGACCCTACAGCGGGTCCTTGATGGTCTTCCAGGCCATACATACACTCGCCAATACGCATAGTCACTATAAAAGTTCCCTTAAAAATAAGAAAGAACCTAGACATTTTCTTGGCTTGAGCTGAGGAAGGACACGGCACCGTGAGTAATAATAAATCACCAACATTGAAAAAATCAAAATTAACCCTTTTTCTGCAGGCGTCTGCGTTTACTTCCTGCTTTTTCTAAATTACTCCTAGCCAGCTGGATGCTGATATCCACCCCAATCTCCTCTCCCGTTTTCAAACCTAACATTCTTGTGATTTCATTGGCAGGCTTCCTACCGAACTGAATATCATAGGGCGTGCATCTCGTGCTCTCATGGTACGTATTATTGAACTGTTGTTCAATATCTCCTAGTTTGGAGAATCACGCTCTGTGGCAATCGCTTATATAAGTACGGAATACTCGGCCTAATTCTTTCATTGTTCTCTTCGCCATGTTTCTTTGAAGGTATCTTATTGAAGAGAAAACATGTTCAACATCCAATTCAGTAGGGTGGTATGGCCGATCCTAGAACAGGGGCAACTGATTAGGCCACCCGCAATACATGTAGTCTAAAATAATTTATATCTCGCGAACAAATGGTCGGATTTGAACATGTGACATGTCGTATGACTTGGGGTGATGCCCCCTACCTATGGATCACTCGTTATATTTAAAAAAATGTTAATTTTTATTTTTGAAAATGGGCTATATTCTCAAAACTAATAACGATAGAACGTTGTGCCATGACTGAAACAAAATGTATCTATGTCCTTTATCGTTAGAACAAAACATGGAATTTTTTACACTTTTTCAAAAAAGTTCAATTTTTAAAGTGGAGGAATTTTACAAAAAAAAGTGTGTTTGACATGAATTAATGGTGTTTATCCCATCTACCCCCAAAATAAGTTTCATCTCTCTAAGACAAAAATTAAAGTAGTAGGGGCTATAGGAGCTATAACTCATAGCCTACTTTCTCGTTGACTTTGACGATATCTCGCGAACCAATGGTCGGATTTGGACGTGTGACGTCTCAAATGGCTTGTCTTGAAACCCTCTTTGTATGAATGAGTGGTTTATATATTTTTATTTTTGTTCAAAGGGCCTAACTACACTTATGTTGATATTTCATGAACCTATGGTGGGCTTTAGACATATGAGGTATCAAATTACTCGGGGTGAACCGCCCTATCCTATCGACAATCTATTTCCACCCCAAAATAAAAACTACCCTTACCTTGGGAGGGGGGTGAAATAGTGATTTTTTGTATGCATGCGCACTTGAGTTTTTGTAAGAGGGCGGGCTTTTTAAATGATTATTTATAGATGAGTTATGTTTTTAAATTTAATCACAGGACCCAAAACTAAAGAGTCATCGGCTTTTTAATATCACGCTAACCAATGATTGGATTTTGACATATGAGGTGTCGTAGAACTTGGAGTAACGTCCCTCTTTTGATTGTATTATTTATTTTTCCAAAAAAATTGACAAAGGGTCTAAGGACACATGGAGAAAATAAAATTTACTTTTTTAAAATTATTTTCATATTATTTAAGAGTGGTAGTAGGGATAGACGGTACCAGTTGTGTTCAAACAAGCATGTTGCTGGCCACGGTGGTCGTGCTCAATAGATTAATCAATATTTCGCAAACCATTGATGGGAGAGGCTTATGCGATGTTTCGTTTTAAGAGTGCAAGCTTTTTGAAACTAATGATTGGTGAAGGCATAACTGTGATGAATGGCTTGGAGGGGTGGGCGGGGGTGAACTTTAAAACCACTTGGCTAGTTGCGACCCCCGGGCCGTGCTCCCCATGGATATCTTGAAAATCCGTGATTGGATTTTGATGTATGAGGTATGAAATTACATGACATGACGCGCCTCTGTTGAATGTGTTATTTATGTTTTTTCATTTTGACAAACGGACCTAATGACACATTTCGAAAAAAAAATGTTGATATATTATTTATATAATATTACTATTTGATTTACTATGGATAGGAACTTTAAACAAACTAGTGTAAGGATGGGCGCTTTACGCATGTTGACTGGGCCGCTTGTTGAAATGCGTTAATAATAATAATAAACAAGCTTGTTGTTGTTTAAGGGGACAGTACTGTACTACCTCGTTTTTACGTGGAATCCGAATCGCAGGACATGGCATTGACGGGGTGTGGGAAATTGGAAACATGGAATGCAAACCACAGGACATACTTTGACCGAGAAATGAACCTGGATTAGACCAACAGCTTACCCGCTGTGCCCCACTGCACTCTTAATCAATAAGAATAAATGTTGAAACATTTATGCATGTGTGTGCGATGTTCAGATCTGGCTCTCAACTACAGAAGGCTACCTGGATAACACAGGAATGCTGAGTGTAGAATGAGCATTATATTACACTTCCGGCAAACAAACAACAGGCTGGTTTATTATGACTGTGTGTATGTATAAAACTAATGCTAGCGACTTATGGCTGAGAGTGTATATTTGCTTGCTATGCCACTCTACAGCACTGATTGCTTTTTGGCTATGATTTTACCCTCTAAGGTTGGCTCTTTTATGAACTAAGCGAGGGATCTGACCTCTACCACCACTGAGGGTAGTGTCTCGGAGCTTGAGACTAGAGTATGGGTTGGGGTACAACTGGTGATCAGCAGAACAACCAGGTGGTCTCACTTGCAAAGCGAACAGGAAGGCCTGATGAATGGATAGGAAGAGTGGGAGAGTTAGGCAAGGAAGTGGGAAGGAGGCGGCCGTGGTCTTACAGTAGGCACCATCCCAGCATTTGTCTGAAGAAAAAGTGGGAAACCGCAGAAAACCACTTTGAGGATGGTTGAGAAATTAACCTAAGATCTTTTGTTTTTGATGAAAAATAGTAGGGGGTTGAAAACTATCCCAAATTTGAAAAATCGATACTATGGAAACTAAGAACCCTAAAATTATGTGTTATAGCTCAAAAAATAGGTAATCAAATACTCGTTTACCTTGATAGGTCATTTCACCCCTAAAGTAGTGAATAAAGATTTTACAGGGGAAAAATGTGTTAAACACCTAACAATGTTAAATTATCGTAAGATCTATTGGCTTTGATGAAAAATAGTAGGGGAGTGAAAACTAACCCAAAATTGAAAAATCAATACTGTGGAAACTAAGAACCCTAAACTTATGTGTTATAGATTTTTTAAACTAATAATTGTACATGGCTGTCTGGAGTGTCTTTTTACGCGGTGCGAAACCCCCTTTCCTATGTCGCATAAGTTTAATCAAATATCTCAAAACAGCAAGGTTTTTGGAAAAATAAGTAATACATTCAAAAGGGGGACGTCACTCAAAGTTCTACGACACCTCATATGTCAAAATCCAATCATTGGTTAACGAGGTATTAAAAAGACGATGACCCTTTAGTTTTGGGTCCTTTGGTTAAATTTAAAGAAATAACTTATCCAAAAATAATCATTTAAAAAGCTCATCCTCGTACAAAAAAAGAAACAAGTGCGCATGCATACAATAAATCAATATTTCACCCCAGGTAAGAGTAGTTTTCATTTTTGGGTGGACATAGGTTGTCCATAGGATAGGGAGATTCACCCCGAGTAATTTGATACTTCTATGTATAAATCCCACCACGGGTTCATGAAATATCATAAGTGTATTTAGGCCTGGATAGATTATTGGCTGAGGAATAACCCACCCACCAAGGGAAGATGATTAAGAAAAGGAAGTGGGTTTCGGACTGGAGAAAAAGGATAGAGAAATAGGATGAGAGCTCCACAAAAGTTATAAATTTAGCTTTAAATACACTCAGAGGCGGTTGCCACTGAAAATTCGTTCTCGGATACCTGAAGTGGGTAAGAGCTTGGTCGAAGCTGACGGGAACCGCAGCTAAGACTTGGGCGGTTTGCCAGAGAAAGGCTTTAGTGTATTTCCTCCCAAGCATGCATAAGACTACTATAGGGAAGGGTGATAGTCTGGCAAGACTAATAGTAGCAGATTTGTTCTGTATTAACGATGGCATGAACTTGGGAAGAGTCAGGGAAGACAGGATCTTGCTTAACCGTTGTGTTTTCGAAATTATGAATCCAAAAACAAATATTTAATTTATTTAAAAAGGCAAAGAAGTTTATAACTTTAACAAACATATATTCAATCTAGTTAACAAATTTGGGGTCACAGACCTCAGATAGCATTAAACATTTTCGCCAGGCAATTAACAATTTATGAGGTTTTAAACCTTATATATGTACTAAAATCTTTGCAAGATTTAAAAAAGACAAATGAAATGCTTAAAGTTTAAACATCAAATTGAGTACAAGGAGTGTACTTTAAGGAATTTACAAGTAATTATTTTAGAAAAAGTTACAACTTCGAAAATAACAAAAAAGGAAGCAAGTAAATGAAAAAGAAGTTCCTATTACTTCTTATGTTTATGCTGAATTACTTCTATTACAATTATACAAAGGAGGGCAGGTCACTTACTGTGAAACCTGAAGAAAAAATCAACAAGGAAGGTTCTAGACTTCCTGTATTTAGATAGGAATCACTAGATAAATGGGGCAGGTACCCTTTCGTGAGACCTAGAAACAACTCACTAATGAGTTAAAAGAATTGTATTCTCTCGTTATAAAAGAGAAACAATGTGAGCTTGAACCGTGTATAAAACACGTAATTATACAGAAATTAAGTAATGATAAACAAGCAAAATGGAAGGGCACTTCGAAGAGTGACACCTTATGGAGAAGTTACAATTTTATTAATATGGTTTGTTAGTAAAAGGTTGAGGAAAGATCATTGGGATTTAGGATCAATGTTCATGGCTTGATTTAATGTAAACGGACGATCGCGACGCGGTAGAAAAGTGGGACAAGCACTAGTTATCACTATAGTCTTTTAAATGGATGAAAAGTTCGCTGTAGAGGCACGAAAGTTTATGTAAAGAAAGTTATTGCAATGATGAAAATAACTGGTTGCACTAGGTAGGCGTGAGTCTATTTCTTGAGAAAGTTGGGAATTACAATTAAATGCGCCATAGAACTTTCCAACGGTGGACGAAAGTTTGCTATTGCAGTAATTTATAAGGAAGATTCCTCATTTTAAACAGTATTTTCACAAGTGAGTGAAAAATACCTGACGGCAAGACTCGCAGATAGAGTACAGGATCTGGAAGGTTCCAGAACGATCTTAATAGAAAAATGGGGCCAAAGATAATCCAGCGGAGGAACTTGCTTTGTAATTTATAGACAGCGGGTATTAGATAATATCCCACGTGGTGAGAAGATTTCTCATTTAGCAAGCATAAGAAATGCTGCTTTTCACCAAGATTGGCTTGATTAGACAAAAGCCCAACATGGAAAATCCCGCGAAGAATGATTACCACCCCACAAGTAATCTCACGCTGTCTATAAAATAATCAATAAAAGCATGTAGATAAAATTGATGAAGATGAGGTTAAAACCTTAAGTCTGTACTTATCTTGGTTGCATGTTGAAGGTGAAGTTCCCCTTGACAATATTTAATATGCCAACATGGCGTAGAAAGTAGAGTTTGCCTCTTGGTTTGAGGAGACTGGCTCGAGTTGAGCCTTAACTGAGTCGACGGCCGGCGCACGAAAGAGAGCTGCTAGACGCAGAAAAGCACTAGCCTAGACGGCATGACCAACAAGGAGTTGAGTGCACTTAAGAGAGTGAGTGCACGGTTGCTCACGGCGCAGAGAAGTGTAGAACTGAAGTGACTGAGCGAGCAGGCTGCGCGCGCGGAGAAGAGCAGGAAGCGGGCGAGAGAGGGGAGGAACAAAGAGGTTGCACATAAACATGAAACAACTTTACAAAAATAAATGTTTTTCTTGATGAATGGTCTTCAAAGAGTTGATAGCTGGCGATGGTGAGACGAGATCTGATGGCCAGATGGAAAAGGAAATCCTCTTGCAAAAGGAAAAATTGAGGAGCTTCAGAGATTCGCTGCTAGATGACGCTAGGTGGGTCACGGAAGATATATATCTAGAACAGACTCATAAAAGATATAAGCGAAGTGATCACCACAGAGAAAATAGAAGATCACTGTTGGTGTTTGACAAAGAGGAAGGAATGAACAAGCAAAAGCAATAAGAATTATATTCTCTTGTACCGTGTATTCCAAGAATACACCATACTGGGAGGGACAAACACCAACAGAGAACAAGAAAAACAAGTAAACATTTAAAGGTAATGGTTGTTTTGTGATCGGACCATTAGTGGTCAAGATTTTGGCCACCCTGACTCTCCCATCTCTTCCAGGATAACACTCGGTCACTCTACCAGAGATCCATACTAGAGGGGGTGAAACATCCCTAACCAAGACCAAGTCCCCCACTTTAATGTCGGGACTGGAAAGAAACCACTTCTGTCTCCGTTGCAAGGAAGTTAAATATTCCAAGTTCCACTTCATCCAAAAGGAATTGCGGAGGGCTTCAAGTTTACGCCAAACGATAGGTAGATTAGAATCCCTGAAAGAATTGGGAAGAGGAGGAGGGGCAGAAAGGGAAGTGCCGATAAGGAAGTGACCAGGTGTGAGTGGAAGCAGGTCATCAGGGTCATTGGAAAGCAGAGTTAAAGGACAAGAATTAACGACACCTTCAATCACAAAATAGCTAGAAACTGCGGGAAATAAGGCACTAGTAAAGATTGCGATATGATGCGAAAAGAAAATTGAAAAGTTTAAACAAATCGTATAGAAACAAGTACATCTATTAAGGATAAGAATATACCAAATAAACAAAGGAACTATGAGAGTAGAAAGAAAGAACGCCATAGGTAACAACCTAGTAGCCATAAACAATGACCTTAAGTCATAATAAGTATCAAAGGGGTTACTCAGAAAAATACTTAAGTCAGCGAGAAACGTGACATAACAAGTATAAATGCAAAAACACATCGAATGTAACGACGAGAAAAAACAAGTTTGTTCATCAATGAACAATAAGATCGCAAAATATATAAGCAAAGTGCAATACATAAGCGCGTAAAGGATATGCAACGATGTTATAAAACAAGAATCGAAGCAATTGTAAGATACGAGTCTGAACAAGTGGGAGACATAAGCAAGCGCGGCCTTGACCCACATAGTACAACGAGATAAGGAATATAAATATCTGAAAGAGTCCTTGACTAGAATAAGTTTATTTTGGTGATGAGTTGAACGGCTTCTGAACTTACGGAAGCGACTCGCCAGACAATGGTTGGCAATCAGCCAGAGTTGAGATAAGGGAATCTTGCTTTGACCTTTGGCAAGCATACAGGAAATAAACGATAACTTGGCCTTCCCCAAACTTGTATACAAACAAGTTTGACAAACAAGCAGTTCAAAGTAAACAAACAACACTAGTTGAATCAGCTTTGACTTAAAGCGGAACGAGTAACACGACATGTAGTCATCCGTAGCTTGGACGTGAGAAAACAATTTGAAGACATAAGAAATAGAGTAAGAAATCAATTTCGCATAATTTTGAGGATCACGGAATCCGACAATTTTCAACAGAAAAAAAGCTTAATTCTTCCGAACAGAGAAGAAAAGCTGGGACATTGAGAAGGAGTTTATGCGTAAGAATAGTTATTCTAGATGCTAGATAATTCAGATTTTCATGCGGTTTCAAAAGCGGCTTCCAATTGTGAGGAAGGAGGGAGGAGCCGGCCGTGGCCATCCTTCTAAATAGCGAAAGAAGTGAAACATAGCTTACAGCGAAGTGATGGTGACTGATAGCCATGGTTTTACACAAGGGGAAGATAGTTTTCGATAAAGAGTTTAAGCAATTACCTGCTATAAAAAATGACATGAGAAGGTAGACGAAGTAACACAAGGCAAGGCGAACTTGAATTGCCATTTTGTGCGGGAAGAAGGCAAAATCATTTAAACAACTTACCAAGGTGGCGTAGTTGTTCACGATAAGACATCGTTTCGGCAAGTGTTTTTCCAAAGTATCGAGATCGAAAACATGAGCGTTCTCTTTTTCAGAAATGAGATTTATGTCAGCTGTAACAAAATGACATTGCGCTTTGGTTTGAACACTGGGATGTTGGATTTCACCAGTAATAACCCAACCAAAATCGGTGTCTCTAGCGACCACGGTTGAAGATAACTTGCGAACCTGTTTACGGAGGCAATTCCAAAAAATATTGGCACTGAAAAGTATCTCAATGGGACCTTGAGCATTAAACTGAGGATCAGCTAACCTTAAGTGCGAAGGAATCTTTAAACCGGAGGTATTAATAGAGCTGCTGGGAGTGTCCTTGCCAATACTGGTAAGAATGAGACAGTTTAAGTTAAGATTGGTGTTTCTTTGGCAAACGTCTCTGATTTTCAATTTTGAAGACTGCAAGACTTGAGTTTTCAAATTGTCAATGCCTGATACATTGATGGGAGTATGCGATGACGAAAGACCAAGTTTTTTAATTAATGATTGCGAAACAAAGTTGTGCGTTGAAGCAGAATCGAGAAGACCACGGGTTCGAACCCAATTTCCAAAATTATCTTGGATTTCGAATTGTACAGTGGACAAGAGGGCTTGCGCACTGTGAGAAGTTTCGGCGTTAGAAATGCAGGAAGAAGCATTAGTTTGTTCGGAGCTGCTCTGCATGGAGTTTGAAGAGGCAGGTACTGATGACCTCGATTTTTCATGAACGTGCAATAAAGAATGGTGCGGTTTTTTACAATGGAAACACAGGTTGGAAGGCGTGCAGTTTGAAGAAGAATGCTTAGGTGACAAGCAGTTGAAGCAATGTTTGCTATTGAAGACAAGCTTCCTTCGATCTTCGACAGACAATTCTTTAAAGGATTTGCACAAATACAATGTGTGAAGCTTTTTACAGAGCGTGCATTTTAAAGATTTGTTGAGCGGCCTGATATGTTCTCTTGGATGATTGAAAGAAGCAGAACGGGTTTGCTTGTTCTCGACAGATGGGGGCTTATGACCCTTTGAAAAGGCAAGTTCTTTCTCAAAACTGTGACACTGATACTTCGTTTCGACATTTTCACACTGAAATGCGAGTGCTGTAAGGACTTGGCATCGGCTGTTAAGAAACGAGATTAAGTGTTCGAACGAAAATTCCTCCTTGCGGGCGAGTTCGATTTCCCATGCCTTTAAAGTCGAAAAATCGAATCTGGATGTAGCTAGATGAATAAGTATGGTGTCCCATGTTTGGACGGGCTGCTTAAGTTGATATAATGCTCTGACATTTAACTGCATAGAGTCTAACAAGTCTCTCAAAGAGGTGTCGTCATTAGGTTTGACGGCTGGCAGGTTGAAGAGACAGCGGATGTGGCGAGCTACACTCAAACGTAAATTGCCATATCTCTCTTTAAGGAGATTAAAGGCGATGTGGTAGTTATCTGCGCTTAAAGGCAGTGATTGGACCAAGGCTAAGGCCTCGCTTTCCAAAGACGTACGTAAAAAGTAGAATTTATGGATGTCGGGAATTTCCTTATTGTCATGAACGAGTGAGCAGTAAAGTTCATAAAAAGAATACCATTCACCTTCCTGGCCTGAGAAGTGCGGTAGGCTTATCTTAGGAAGTAACGGTTTCGGTTTGTTCTTTTGAACTGAAGCGTGTGCGAACTGGGCCGGATTGATGACCCTAGTGTCCGGTTCTGAGATACTGCGGATCAGTTGGTGGGCCTTGGCAATCCCTTCAAAGTACAAGGGTTCGACCTCGTCCCGATCCGATTGAAGTTCTGGGCAAGCGGATTCAATCTCGGTTTGAATTTGAACGTAATAATCATAGGACCGTTCGTACAACTTAAGGCGTTGTGTTAAGATGTCTAAATCACACTCGGCGGGATTTAATTTGTTGATACAATTTCTGAATCTAGTGAGTTGCCCTTTATAGGAAGAACGTCTAGCAATGAGTGTTTCATCTTTTTCAGTAGGAGCCATGACAAAGAAAATAAATTGAAATACAACTCACGAAACTGTAGAACCTTGGAGATGCTGTCAAGTTGGCAGCAGCAAATAAGTAGAAAGAACGGGACACACCAAAGGAGACAGGAGCGGCCTCTTTCTCCTGCACAGGCTTTGCACGACGTAGTTATAGCTGAAAGATTCAAAGCAGATATTAATAATTTGCAAAGTATAGTCAAATGGCACTTGACAAAGCATAGAAATAGCAAATGGACTCTCCCGGGTTTCTGGGACCAAATTTTGGGTAGATTATTGGCTGAGGAATAACCCACCCACCAAGGGAAGATGATTAAGAAAAGGAAGTGAGTTTCGGACTGGAGAAAAAGGATAGAGAAATAGGATGAGAGCTCCACAAAAGTTATACATTTAGCTTTAAATACACTCAGAGGCGGTTGCCACTGAAATTCGTTCTCGGATACCTAAAGTGGGTACGAGCTTGGTCGAAGCTGACGGGAACCGCAGCTAAGACTTGGGTGGTTTGCCAGAGAAAGGCTTTAGTGTATTTCCTCCCAAGCATGCATAAGACTACTATAGGGAAGGGTGATGGTCTGGCAAGACTAATAGTAGCAGATTTGTTCTGTATTAACGATGGCATGAACTTGGGAAGTCAGGGAAGACAGGATCTTGCTTAACCGTTGTGTTTTCGAAATTATGAATCCAAAAACAAATATTTAATTTATTTAAAAAGGCAAAGAAGTTTATAACTTTAACAAACATATATTCAATCTAGTTAACAAATTTGGGGTCACAGACCTCAGATAGCATTAAACATTTTCGCCAGGCAATTAACAATTTATGAGGTTTTAAACCTTATATATGTACTAAAATCTTTGCAAGATTTAAAAAAGACAAATGAAATGCTTAAAGTTTAAACATCAAATTGAGTACAAGGAGTGTACTTTAAGGAATTTACAAGTAATTATTTTAGAAAAAGTTACAACTTCGAAAATAACAAAAAAGGAAGCAAGTAAATGAAAAAGAAGTTCCTATTACTTCTTATGTTTATGCTGAATTACTTCTATTACAATTATACAAAGGAGGGCAGGTCACTTACTGTGAAACCTGAAGAAAAAATCAACAAGGAAGGTTCTAGACTTCCTGTATTTAGATAGGAATCACTAGATAAATGGGGCAGGTACCCTTTCGTGAGACCTAGAAACAACTCACTAATGAGTTAAAAGAATTGTATTCTCTCGTTATAAAAGAGAAACAATGTGAGCTTGAACCGTGTATAAAACACGTAATTATACAGAAATTAAGTAATGATAAACAAGCAAAATGTAAGGGCACTTCGAAGAGTGACACCTTATGGAGAAGTTACAATTTTATTAATATGGTTTGTTAGTAAAAGGTTGAGGAAAGATCATTGGGATTTAGGATCAATGTTCATGGCCTGATTTAATGTAAACGGACGATCGCGACGCGGTAGAAAAGTGGGACAAGCACTAGTTATCACTATAGTCTTTTAAATAGATGAAAAGTTCGCTGTAGAGGCACGAACGTTTATGTAAAGAAAGTTATTGCAATGATGAAAATAACTGGTTGCACTAGGTAGGCGAGAGTCTATTTCTTGAGAAAGTTGGGAATTACAATTAAATGCGCCATAGAACATTCCAACGGTGGACGAAACTTTGCTATTGCAGTAATTTATAAGGAAGATTCCTCATTTTAAACAGTATTTTCACAAGTGAGTGAAAAATACCTGACGGCAAGACTCGCAGATAGAGTACAGGATCTGGAAGGTTCCAGAACGATCTTAATAGAAAAATGGGGCCAAAGATAATCCAGCGGAGGAACTTGCTTTGTAATTTATAGACAGCGGGTATTAGATAATATCCCACGTGGTGAGAAGATTTCTCATTTAGCAAGCATAAGAAATGCTGCTTTTCACCAAGATTGGCTTGATTAGACAAAAGCCCAACATGGAAAATCCCGCGAAGAATGATTACCGCCCCACAAGTAATCTCACGCTGTCTATAAAATAATCAATAAAAGCATGTAGATAAAATTGATGAAGATGAGGTTAAAACCTTAAGTCTGTACTTATCTTGGTTGCATGTTGAAGGTGAAGTTCCCCTTGACAATATTTAATATGATAACATAGCGTGGAAAATAGAGTTTGCCTCTTGGTTTGAGGAGACTGGCTCGAGTTGAGCCTTAACTGAGTCGACGGCCGGCGCACGAAAGAGAGCTGCTAGACGCAGAAAAGCACTAGCCTAGACGGCATGACCAACAAGGAGTTGAGTGCACTTAAGAGAGTGAGTGCGCGGTTGCTCACGACGCAGAGAAGTGTAGAACTGAAGTGACTGAGCGAGCAGGCTGCGCGCGCGGAGAAGAGCAGGAAGCGGGCGAGAGAGGGGAGGAACAAAGAGGTTGCACATAAACATGAAACAACTTTACAAAAATAAATGTTTTTCTTGATGAATGGTCTTCAAAGAGTTGATAGCTGGCGATGGTGACGAGATCTGATGGCCAGATGGAAAAGGAAGTCCTCTTGCACCAGGAAAAATTGAGGAGCTTCAGAGATTCGCTGCTAGATGACGCTAGGTGGGTCACGGAAGATATATATCTAGAACAGACTCATAAAAGATATAAGCGAAGTGATCACCACAGAGAAAATAGAAGATCACTGTTGGTGTTTGACAAAGAGGAAGGAATGAACAAGCAAAAGCAATAAGAATTATATTCTCTTGTACCGTGTATTCCAAGAATACACCAAGGCCCTTTTAACAAAAATGAAAAATATATATACCACTCATTCATACAAAGAGGGTTTCATGACAAGCCATTTGAGACGTCACACGTCCAAATCTGACCATCGGTTCGCGAGATATCGGCAAAGTCAACGAGAAAGTAAGCTATGAGTTAGCGCTCTTATAGCCCCTACTACTTTACATTTTGTCCTAGAGAGATGAAATTTATTTTAGGGGTAGAGGGGATAAACACCATTAATTTATGTCAAACACACATTTTGTAAAATTCCTAATTTCCGAAATATAACCCACTTAAAAATTGAACTTTTTTGAAAAATGTGTAAAAAATCCATGTTTTGTTCTAACGATAAAGGACATAGAGACATTTTGTTTGAGTCATGGCACAACGTTCTATCATTATTAGTTTTGATAATATAGCCCATTTTCAAAAACAAACATTTTTTTTATATAACGAGTGATCCATAGGAAAGGGGGCGTAACCCCAAGTCCTACGACATGTCACATGTTCAAATCCTTGGGTTCGCGAGATATCAATTATTTTAGACTACATGTATTGCGGGTGGCCTATTCAGTTGCCCCTGGTCTATGATCGACCTTGCCACTCTACTCAATTCACTCAACTTGATTTTCCAGATTTTCGAAGTAAACTGGCTGTCATGGTCTGTCAATACTCTGATGGGCTTCCCGAACTCAGGGATGTATTTCTCGACCATTTGTAGGGCACAACCCTTCCCAGTCAGACTGCGCAAGGATTCAATTCTGCAACCTTGAGCACAGCAGGCAAGATCGTTACCGCTGTGCCACGCAGCCAGTCTTCCACATATCTAGTGACGGGTGCAACACGTTGTAGGGAGGTCCTATGGAAGTTTGATTGTTCTGCAGTACATTATATGCATAAGTTGCCTCTACCTTCTTCCCAGCCTTCAAATCAGAAGTTTTAACCCGGTTTTGTGGTCTCGAACATACTGGTACCATCGTAGTTAACGACTCACGGGTTCATAACACTTCCCTGTATTCTGGAATTTCCCTCACAAACTTCAGGACATCACATGTTACCCAGTCCAGAGAGAATGAAGTGCACTATGTTCAGGACAACGGCTGACTTCTTTTTACGTAGACACAGGAATGTCTACCGAGACGCTGAGAATTTGCGAAAGAAATGTGAATAATGCTATATAGCTTCTGTAGTAGAAAAGTGTCGGAACCCAAAAATGTCAACTTTGAAGGTTTGTTGTTGTTGCTGTTTTAATTAGGATGTTGAACATCCTGGCCATCATACCCGAGTATCTGGATATGTGTAGAATTTGTTTGATAACCTGTATTATTTCGATTGTCTGCATCGTTGCGTAGTGGTTAGCATTCTTGACTGTCACCGCGGAGGCCCGGGTTCGATTCCCAGCTCTGCCAAGGAATTAAATTCTGGTTTGAAGGCTGTAACGGGGTACACTCCGCCCCGTGAGGCAGAACTGAGAAGAGATGGGTTTGATTCCTACCTCAGACATAATGGAAGTGGTTTTCCGTGGTTTTCCACTTCTACTCCATGCAAATGCCGGGATCGTACCTTACTTAAGGCCACGATCGCTTTCTACCCAAATCTTACCTCAAATTACAAATATACACAATAGTACAGACATGACAGTGGCACAGGTTATCAAACTAATTCTATGCACACTCAAGTACACGGGACTACATGACCACGATGTCGCAAAGCTCCTTAGTAATCAATAACAGTATTATTTTGTGGTATGAAGAAATGAGGCTAGGATTGGGAAGAAGTTGGTCGTGGCCTGAAGTTGGGAAGCATCGTGGAATTTGCCTGGAGTAGAAGTGAGAAACCACGGGAAACCATGGACTTATTTCTAGTCAGTTTTTGCTTCACAAGGCTGAGTGTACCCTGTTCCATAGCACAGGTCAGAATTAAATTTCTTGGTAGAACCGGGAATTGGGACTAACCTTAGGGGTGACAGCCACAGTGTGGTCTGTTATTTTTAGCCTACTTTTCACATTTTGCAAAAATGAGGAAAATGTAGACTTATGAGATCGGGCAAATGTATGTCTGTCTGTCCTTCTGTCTGTCTGTCTGTCTGGCTGTGTGTGTGTGTGCCCCCCCCCCCCCCCCCCCCCCGCCTATCAACTCCTAAATGGCTGCAGCAATCGAAACAAAATTTGGTAGGAGTAAAGATCTATCCCTGAATATCTCACGTCCATATTTGAAAATTATGTCAGTGCTACCAACTGCTGAAAAATCATAATTGAAATTTGAGCTCCATGATGGATATCTTGGAAGATATGAATGGGAGCTATTTCAAAATTGGCACACGTATAGGTAACAATATTGCAGTTTAATTTCCAGGAGGACATACATGGCAGTATAGCCAAAATGATTATAAGCCTGCTGATAGGTCCAAATTTTAAATATATATTACTTCTACACTATCAATTGGATTTCAACCAAATTTCGTATGTGCTATGTGTACATAAATAGATATGACAGAGCGCATTCTTAAGAGCCACCAGGGCTGCCAAATGTTAATAAATGCTCTCAATTTTTTTATCCAAATACCCATATATCAGAAAGTGTGCAAGCCGTCAGCTGTAAACTATGCACACGTATAGTACCTGACATTATATATTAATTTGGAGTAACGTATATTCGTCAGTGCTACCAACATGATTCTAGATAGGTCCAATTTTAAAATGCATGTAACTTCTACACTAACTAATGGATTTCATTCAAAATTGACACAACAATAGATCATATTATTTCAGATTATTTCTGACCAATACATGCATGACATTGTTGCCAACACGATTTTACGCGCGCTGTTAGATCCAATGTTTAACTGCATGTAACGTCCATGCTATCCATTGGACTTCAACCAAATTTTGTATTCTGTACCTTAAGAGATGGAACTAAGAATATATTCAGTCACCAGGGCTGCCAACTGTAGTTCTCTATTAGGCTACATTATGCCAGGTATACAGTATTTCGATGTAATTAGAAATTTCGATATTACCAACTTCATATCGCATTATTCTAGATAGATCCATATAGATTAATTATTGGCATGAATCTTAAATTTTAAGAAAGGTAGGCTGTTTAGTTCGTCACGGAACTTCTTGTTCACTTAAGACATTTTTCTACTGGGGGTTTGATATGTAACCTAGCAGAGATCACAATTGGAGCAACAGGCAAAAGAGGACAATGGAAAATTTGTCAAACACCTCACCATTCAATTTTCCATTCGCAACACAACACAGCACATGGTCGACCAGGAACTTTGCTCGCTTCAAGAGCCCTTGCATGCAAACGGAAGTCCTTCAGTCAGCCGCACACTTCCCCCTGTACACTTGCAGCGTGTCGTTCCCCATCATGCCTCAACAGGGGAACGATCCAGCCAGGAACGAGCAGTCCAGTCGACATAGCATGACAGGAGGTGTCGAGCTAAACAATTATCTTCAACCTCACACGCGAGCAGCACAGATCCCTGCTCTAGCCGTAATCAAGACAGTGTGAGATTATTAACTGGCGCAGAAGATAGGGATATATCAGGGGATTCTAAAAATAGGGGAATAAACTATTAGATTCTAGGGCAAGATTGAAATGCTAGTTTTAGTAACTGATGTCCACTCTTGTAATGGTAAGTACAGTAAGGGTATCAACCTGAAGAATTCCTTAATTCTCTTTTAATCGCTTATCGTCCCAACTCGGCTTCGCCTAAGGAATTTGCGAAGGAACATTCCTCTACCGTCGCAAGGACAGTGCCTGGGAGCTGAACACACTTTGCCAACATATACAACTGGGGATGGGGGCAGGCGGATCACCCGGGTGGCCGCTAACTTGGGTCTAGTGAAGGAAGGATCTTGGTGGAGGAAGTCGGCCGTGGATCTGCTGAAAGTAACCGTCCCGGTATTTGCCAGGTGGTGAAATTGGGAAACACGAAAACCATTTTCAGGGCGGCCAAGGTGGATTTCGAACTCACGCTCTGCCCATACTAGCGAGGCACGAGTATGCGCATTAGCACTCTCGGCCACCACGGCCAATGCTCCTTTAAATACTGGGTAAAACTTGTTACCTTTAATCTCCCACCTGTCCTCTCTCTTCAAATAATATCTCCAATTATATATCGCAACGTTTCAAGTATTTCGACACATAGTGTACAGGAACCTACGTATTATTTTGCTTTGAGGATCCTATTATGTATATTATATGAAGAAGCTTCCACTTGCCATTCATCCAGGTTCTCATCTCCAACGATTTTTCCTGAGCTGGACTTCACTTGCTATAGGGTGACCAGTTTCTTTCATCCTACCTCTCCATCCCCACAAGTACGTATTGAGACTCCGGATCCAGATGTCCTGGGTTCGGTTCCCGGCTCTGCCAAGAAATATAATAAATTGTGGTCTGAGCATTGGAACGGGGTAAACTCAACCTCGTAAGACAAAACTGAGAAGACATGGGTGCATTCTCACTTCAGTTATCCTAGAAGTGATTTCCCACTTCTACTCCAGGCTAATGCCGGGATGGTTCCTAACTTAGGCCACGGTCACTTCCTTCCACAGCCCCACCTGAATTACAAATATACACTCTACTAGAGACACCACAATAACATAGGTATCAGACAAATTCTACGCACACCCAAGTAAATGACAACGATGTCCAAGCCTCTCAACTGAGACAATAACAACAAACAAGGTGCTCGTTAGGTCACGGACCATGACTGCACAGGGAAGCTGGCAGTCTGGAGATGGAAGGTTCGAATCCCGGCAATGACAGTGGCAATCCTGGCCTTGGTTTGCTCTCAGTTTTTTCCACACTTCTCCCATCTAACGTCGAGGGGTGGGGGGAAGGGTACTTCATCTCAAGTCCTGGGACACCTACACAACTCATAGACTCGAAACATTGCAGTCCAAACACAGATTATCAGATAGCCTACATTCAAGGTGGGGCTGATGACGAGGATGCCCAAAACCCCTGAAATTAAATAACAACAACTTGTACACTGGTGGGAACGTTTTCGTCATCCTAAATAAAGGCTTGAACCTTGATGAAATCCTCTTGCAGAAAGACCGATTACGTTAATTCTCGGCTTCACAGACAACGTTTAAGCTGACACTTGACCAAGCTTTTGATTGGCTTTAGGATTTGGCTTAAACTTCGTGTGTTCCACAGTTTCACAATATGGCTTCGCTTAGTAATGCCACGCTTTATTTCTATCTCCATAGGCTGGTATTGAAGAACATTGCATTGCGCATGGGCATTAAAAATACATTTTTATGTATATCCTCGCTGGGTGTTTTACTGTTCCATGTCATGATCTTTGACCGAGTGCAGCAAACTATGTTATTCTCTTGGGATATGTTGTTACGCTTTCTTTGTAAAATGCATATCCTTCGTAATGTATGCGCAAATTTGTGTACCGTAAACATTAATCCTTAATCGTGTGAATATGATATGTTTTGGATCGTGCCAATGTACTGTATGAGTGAATGTTCGATTCGTATCGTTAAGAATACGAGCATTTTGCCTGATAAAATATGCATATTAGATGCAATGTCTAAATAATATTAAAACATTTGTTAATGGAATTAACTACAAACATATAATTGAAAGTATTCTGCCACCAATGCATGTACAGCAAGCATTGCATGCAACCTATGTCTGTCACTGAAAAGCCATAGAGTTTCCTTAACCATTAGTTATTGCTGTATTGAGTTCTGGTTATGTGAGTTACTTTTCAATAAAAACGTTCGGTTCCTTTGATAACATGTAGGCTTGTGACGGTGGTTGATAACAAGGCCTAGCATAGCCTAACCTCATGACCATTCTGGCATAGACATGTTCGAATGACACCTGATAATAAAACAGGGGCGGTCCGTGAGTTAGTGCCGGTGTGCCGTGGCAGCACCAATGTGCCCTCTAATTAAGAGTTTAAATTTCAAGGAAATTTCAAGGAAATAGCAAGCACAATCTTATTCTGCATTCATTTGAACGAGCACGCGAACTGACATGCGCTCTGGCGGCGCTTTCATGAATAAGTTCGCCAGATATCACGGGCACCACCTCAGAAAATAAAACTCAGAACTAAAGGCTGATTTGGATTGGGTTGCATGTGTTGTGTTGGACTGAGGTCGAGTACGGTGAGTAGAGCCAACAGCCGCATGGCTTATTCGCTAGAGTGCAACAAGTAGTAAGCGCAAGTCAGAATTGCTTGAAGTGATTTATAATTAAACCACTAGATTGCAATATAATTATGGCAGTACAATGCAGAGGACGCAGCTCCAGGGTTGCCAATTTAATGATTTGTCACTATTTACGGCGACTATTGAATATTTATATACCGTACTGTACAATATATTGTATTTTTTTGTTGTTAAATATTTAGAGACTTTTTCACACTCGTATTGGTGGGAAGAATAATTATTTCTCTATTTTTCTATTTAAAATGTAACAGCCAGGACTTTTTGTAGTGGGTTTTCATTTGTTTCGTTGGTTTACGTGGGTGACACAGATACGCCTACCAGATCAAATTCTCAGGTTGCTTGTGGCATTGCAAGAGTTTAAGAATAGCGTCGTTATTATTGTGTTTAATTATATTGGGTGCAGCGGATATATCTACCAAGTTTACATCTGTGTGTGAGGTATTCTTGACGGAAGGGCATTTTGATCATTTTATTTCACCTGTTTATTTCACGGTGGCAGCTGAAATTGTGACAAAATTGTATTGTAAAATTACACAGTTCAATACTGTGATCTTGAAACGTATAAACATGCCTGTACTGAACGATTTGATTGCAAATTTCGATTTTGCTAGCACCACCAAGAGAATTATCACCAGCCACCACTGTCATAAAATATTGTGTTTTAGTGCGCAACAGTTCATATTGCATGATAGGTCTCTGAACTCTTATCTAACGAACCTGGAGTGGTTTTCACAAGTTAAGCTAGACCAGAGAAAACCTCAATTTATCAGCCATTTTGTGAGCTATGAAACCCGAACTCCCCTTATACTGTAGCTGAGTTTAAGCCTAGCCTGAAGCTTATGTTTAGCGTTAGCTCAGATTGTGAAACTGGGCCTAATTGTAAGAAGCTGTATTTATTTGTGCCATGTAAACGGACCTATAGAAGTAGGCGTTGTTCGGCATTCCGGAAAGAAACATTTAATACACACATCAAAAAAGGTTTTGCATCACCTCGGTTCCAAGAGTTCCGGAACCTTTAAATACAAAGGAAATAGAGATCAACACAAACAACATTTCAGCTCGTTTTATTGCTCATGAGACCCACACATTGCATGTTGTACCATCATACAGCTAGACTTTCAGCATTTGTGGTCCAGATTGCAGTACACACCACTACCTCTAATACCCAGTAGCACGTCCTCTTGCATTGATGCATGCCTGTATTCGTCGTGGCATACTATCCACAAGTTCATCAAGACACTGTTGGTCCAAATTGTCCCACTCCTCAACGACAATTCGGCGTAAATCTCTCAGAGTGGTTGGTGGGTCAAGACGTCCATAAACAGCCCTTTTCAACATATCCCAGGCATGTTCGATAGGGTTCATGTCTGGCGAACATGCTGGCCACTGTAGTCGAGCGATGTCGTTATCTTGAAGGAACGCATTCACAAGATGTGCACGATGAGGTCGAGAATTGTCGTCCATGAAGACAAATGCCTCTCCAATATTCTGCCGATATGGGTGCACTACGGGTCGGAGGATGTCATTCAGGTATCGTAAAGTCGTTTCGGAGCCTTCCATGACCACCAGTGGCGTACGTCGGCCCCACATAATGCCACCCCAAAACATCAGGGAACCACCACCTTGCTGCACTCGCTGGACAGTGTGTCTAAGACGTTCAGCCTGACCAGGGTGCCTCCAAACACGTCTCCGACGATTGTCTGGTTGAAGGCATATGCGACACTCATCGGTGAAGAGAACGTGATGCCAATTCTGTGGGGTCCATTCAGCATGTTGTTGGGCCCATCTGTACCGCGCTGCATGGTGTCGAGGTTGCAAAGCTGGACCTCGCCATGGACGTCGGGAGTGAAGTTGCGCATCATGCAGCCTATTGCGCACAGTTTGAGTTGAAACACGACGTCCTGTGGCTGAACGAAACGCATTATTCAACATGGTGGCATTGCTGTCAGGGTTCCTCCGAGCGGCAATCCGTAAGTAGCGGTCATCCACTACAGTAGTAGCCCTTGGGCGGCCTGAGCGAGGCCTGTCATCGACAGTTCCTGTATCTCTGTACCTCCTCCATGTCCGAACAACATCGCTTTGGTTCACTCTGAGACGCCTGGAAACTTCCCTTGTTGAGAGCCCTTCTTGACACAAAGTAACAATGCGGACGCGATCGAACTGCGGTATTGACCTTCTAGGCATGGTAGAACTACAGACAACATGAGCAGCGTACCTTCGTCCTGGTGGAATGACTGGAACTGATCGGCTGTCGTACCCCCTCCGTCTAATAGGCCCTGCTCATGCATGGTTGTTTACATCTTTGAGCAGTTTTAGTGACATCTATGAACAGTCAAAGGGACTGTATCTTTGATACAATATACACAGTCAACGTCTATATGCCGGAGATCTGGGAACCGAGGTGATGCAAAACTTTTTTTGATGTGTGTATATGATTGAAGACAAAGTTACAAGATATTCCAGCACAGAGGCTCCGAATGTGCCACCATTGTTGGTACAATTGCACGTGCAGAACATCCAGTATTTGAATGAGTGGTTGACATCAGAGAAAGTATGGTTCTTGTCATCTGCCCTATCAGGCAACTTTACCGACCAAAGAAATATATCAACACTTACATGGTGAGTGTTTGAGGTACTACACTTCAAATAGATGAAACTCAGGAGAGGTGTGACCATTGTCCTCTGACATGACGATCATCCTCGTACACTAAAGTAAAACATGACTAATCATAAAAGATAAGGTATTGTCATTATTGTCTCAGGAGGTGATCCTCATAGAATACGTGTCAAACAATCCTAATGGGAAAGCGCCAGCTGCACCATGCGTATTGTTCTAATCCATTCAAATGCCGACAGTTGAACGTCGCGTATCGATCTACGTCATTGTCTGCTAGCAAAGTGTTTTGATGCAAGTTGATTGACTGTGCAATCATGAGCAATCCATTTGGTGTTATACTCGATGAAATATGTCTGGGTTCACGTAAGATCAAACACGAGTATCTGCTACATCGTTGTTCGTCACGGTAGTATTCCCTCTCCAGTAACACAAGGTAAGCATTGAATGTATTTTTATCCAATAATTAATAAATATCACATTGCGTTCTCAAATTGTGGGACGCAAATGGTAACAGCGGGGCCCCATTAACATTGCCATCAATTTTTGGGTACAGACAGTAAGTGGACATAATACAGGATCTGGCAAAGTATTTAACAAATACTTGGTCTAGTATTGTTCTTCAGTCGGTCAACGCGTTAATTTAATTAGGTGGATAATATTAATACACAACATCCTCTTGTGAAATATGAAACATATATCAAACATGAATAGTTAGGCCCCTTAAAACAACAATTATCATCATCACATCATCAAACATGAATAATTAACAAGCACTGGAAACCTTTTAAACGACAGAGCTGCAACGAAAATACATTTCATTAAAATTAATTAATACCGGGGCTGAATGGCATGTTTCGTTCAAGTGAACATCTTCAGATCCAAATTAATAGATTAGTTAGTCGCTTAAATTAACAACAGTATATAAAAGTATGTTCTTAGCATTAATAACAAGAAAATATCGTACATACTGCACAAGTTAGTTTCTGTTTTATTGATTTGGTGAATTGAAACAACTATTTGTTGCCTTAGACAGTTATCACTTGTTAGGCACGGTAGCAACGCGCACTAAGCCGAAATTCCATGATTCAGGCTGTTCTGAACTAGGGAGGCAAGCAGGTTCGAACCCCATCATCAGCTGTCCTTGAAGTGGCTTTCCGTGATTTCCCACTTTCAGGTCTAGGCAAATGCTGGGACGATATCTTCAAATAGGCCACTCCTCTTAACCCCTCTCAAGAGGTTGGCGTCAAGTAGTGTATCCGACCGTAAAAACCTTCCGCTGTACAGAAATTCATCGCATTTCATACTCAACTCCGATGAAGCGGGTGAGTAGATATACGGTATAGGCTTGGCAGAAATGTAATTAGATCAACAGTTCAAAAAGATGAAAAATTAATTTCTGAACTCCGACCAGACTGGAACACTTATGATAACTCAGAGTCCAATTGGCCGATGACTACGAAACTTGGCTTCCCGTCAGTGGCTTTACTTGGCTAGGTCACACGTTCATCTTCATAAACCTTTTAGGTTATGGCAGACCCACATAATTTCTAAACATAGGAATATTTCGAAGAACATTTAACGATCGTTACGAAACATGGTATAATCGGAGTTATTATGCGCACACTACTTCACAGCAAGCTGAAAAGATACGGATGGAATTTTGAAATTCAAAGAATGTAGGCTTCATTTTCTTTACTAAACATCTTGTTTTAAATTGCAATGGGCTGTTGGTCACTCAAGAAAGTGCACCAATTTTGTGACTTTGTAGACTATCTACTCCAACAACCTGTTGCTACAAAGAAATAATAGTTATTGTTGTTTTAAGGGGCGGAACAGCGAAGTCATCTGTGGCTAACCATACAATACCCCTTCAGTGTTATGGATACACTTTAACCTTTATAGGATCAGGTGATGGTAAATCTTCCATGTCTTGCCTCGTGAAGACGACCAACTGACAAACATTCCCGTTGTCTTAGCGAGCGAAGAACAACGCTTGACGATACAACGATGATGAAATAAAAACATACGTCGATATAATAAATACCTACATAAGAGCAAACGAATTGTATTGGATTGTTTTATTTATATGTATATTGACGACACTTTAGAACTCTGGTCTTAAATTTCAAGCTTTTCTTATTAATACAAAAGGAATTAATTACGTCGTGAGTGTAGCAGGAGCTGTTCCGTCAGTTTCTCAAGGTAACTGAGTGACGATCGTCAAGTGTTCTCGCGCGTTTCTAATTATATAGGTGGTTTGTCACAGTTCCTTCGCTGCTTGTCCATGCTCTTTTCTTTGGATGGTTTTGTAATTTACAATGATTGTAGACGTCATGTTCGTAAGAAACGAGCCTGTAACAGGACCTGACCAAGTGAAATGAATTGGACGAAGAGCTCTCTGACATAACTAACAATCGTCTCGGATTTTCCCGCGTGCATACACTGTTCCTGTCTGTGGAAATGGCTCTCTGGTGTATCATACATCAGGTAATAGACAGCCACAAGTTGTATTTTACAGAGCTATATGGCAAGTGAAAAGTAATTCCTGAAGTGTGTGTTGCCATGGTTAGCCAGTCATTTGTTAATATTTTCTACACGACGAGGGCAGTTTGGTGCAAATATCTCGAAAACAGTGGCTAATAAGTCGAAACGTGTACCGATTTATTTTCAATTCACTTTCACCTTGCGTTAATAAAAAAATTCCCCTCATATCAACCAAAACATTGCTACTCCATGCAGGTTAAACTTGATATTCATAAACATCTGGACGTGTGACCTATTATTTTCGATGTACGGTATTCCCTTGTATGTGTTTCATTGTAACATGGAATATTGATATATAAAGTCTAACTAACGAAATGAAAGTTGTTGTTGCTTAGCTTAGGGACTGTGACATCGTCGTTTTGTAGCCCCATGTACTTGGGTATGTGTGTGTGCGTTGTGTGGAATTGATGTGATAACCTGTGTTATTATGATGGCTATACTAGTATGTGTATTTGTAAATTGGGGAGAGCGGCCGTGGTCTTAAGTTAGGAACCATCCCAGCATTTGCCTGGAGTAGAAGTGGGGTGGGGGGCCACGGAAAGCCACTTCCAGGATGTCTGAGGTGGGAATCGAATCCACTTCTTCTCAGTTTTGCCTCTCTATTCCGAGAGTACCCTCTTCCAGCCTTCAGATCAAAATTACACTTCTTGGCAGAGCCGGGAATCGAACCCGGACCTCTGGAGCGACAGCCAAGAATGCTAGCCACTACACCACGAATACTCTAGAAATATAGGCTCGAGGAATAGATGACTTTGGAAAGTTGTTGGGAGAACACTAACCAAATATTGACTAAACTGCTGGAAATGAAATATATAAAAATTTAATTATTCACTTTGAAGTTATATCCTGTGCTTCACACAAGAAATTAACGTTTAATTACTGGAGTGCATAGGTCTTTGCTTTCGGCACAGAGAAAGCAGATGTCACGTACAATAACCAATGGACGTGACTTCAAGTGAGGCCTAGATGTTACATCAGATACGATAACGTAATTGGGGAAGACTAGAGCCGAGCGTCTTGTAGCTTGTAATTGTGTTCGGAGTGTTGGATCCTTGCCAAGCCTGGTCCTCGAACCTTGTTTTGATAATGTCCTACGGACATGGTCCACATGGGAGGCCAATGAACGATAGAGGGAAGATCGGTAGCAGCACAAGATGAATATATTTTAATATCTGCCCCTCTTGATTATTGCGAATAATGATAAATATATTGCGCGATTAACAGCGGCAAACTTATGGCTTGGCAAATGAGGAGGCTGAATAGAGCCCCAATTTTGTGAGTGAGGGTGGTTGGTCGCAGAATAGGCCGTGCTGTACACTCACCGTCGTAAGAAATGAGCAACCTGGAAAAATATGAGGTCCGAATGTACAGTCTCGAAATCATCAATTTTGTCGCATCTCTTGAGACTTAAAATTGTACAAAGTTCCACTTCGAATACTAGGCCTATTTCACAACAAATTGATATAATTCATAAATTAACATTTAACTGTTATGGGATTTGAACTTACACTAAAGAACATTGATTAAAATCTTATGATGTTTTCTTTTTCCACGTTGCCACTCAGACATTGATTTTTAAAAAACTGTCCGCTCAGAGGATGTAGCTTTATTTCTTTCGACAGTTGTTACTCCATTTTAAAAGGTGCGATATCTTAAGTTCTGCCTAACAAGTTCTGTCTAAAAAAATTATTTAAGTAGAGGCTAACCTTTTAAAATATCAAATGAAACAAAGGCACATACCTTGAACATTATATTGTAAAATACGGGAGTGAACATGGCATATTTCATATCTCAAGCGATACAACGATTTATGAATTGGTGACTGTACGGTCACTATCATTGCCATATGCAACCATCATGTTGTGGTTCTTAGTTTGATAATCAGGGACAATGAAACTCATATACATGTTGCCATCATAACTAGAATATCTACGGGTTTGGGATATACTGTAGTTAGATAGAGCTGTTTCCTATGAATGGCCCTAAATACAAACGAAGTGGACAAAGAAATAGGTGACGTGCCTGTTCAGGCATTGCTGTAGTTCAGTTGGTACTGACTCAGCTCTAAGGCTGAAAGGTATCTACTCTGAATCTGGCTGGGAATTTTTTTAATCATCTGGCAGTTCTATGGGGCAAATCAATTATATTGCATGATGCCCCCATTACGCCTCTTACACACAGTCAGATAGGTTTGCGAGCTGGTATTCTACGGTCAGCTATGCCACATAATGGACAGGCCATTATTGAGCGCGTTGTTGGTAGTTTTGAACAGACGCCGGACGATATTACGGCAACCTCCAGGGTACAGCAACGCGTTTGATAAGATATTTTGGGGGTTGGAAGATGTAACGCGCTGGCATGCGTTTGTGGCGGGTTCCGACGCGGAAACAGGACGAATGTTTGGCCTATTCCTGAGATTGTAAACCCTAACCAGCATACCCAAGCATGAGAAGGATACTGTGTACGTAAATTGATCGACCAAAGTTCGGTCTAGTCGGTCCTAAACCATTAGTCTGCCAAGTTTAGACCACTGGTCTACCAAGAACGCATACGAAAGCGTAGTGAGCAAACAGTGTATGGTGCTTTAAATGAGGTCCACTAGTAGTCTCATTAAGGCTAAATGTGCCGACACTTTGGTAAGAAAATATTTCAACAGATGGCAGCACAAGTGAAGCTGAATTTATTTATTTATTTATGGAATGGGAGATCCGATCTGCGATCTGAAAGCTGCTATGTACTCTGTCTAGTAGCAGAATTGATATTAATTCATTGCTTACTTTTTAATTTCAAAAACAGAAAAGTTGCCGTTTATTTTCCAAATATCTGATTAAAATTCGAAAAGAAACGGGTAATACGAAAGTTGAGTTTTACTCACTGATCCCAAAGCCGTATCGAAAACCTAAATCGGTTGAATAGAATCGTCGGGATCACTTTGGAAAGTTGGTAAATAAAAGTGTTACTGGATTTGCATCTAAAGGCGCGGCAGTAGAACAAGGTCATGGAGAGCGGGTTGGGGGAGGGGCGGGGAGGGGAGGCGAGGGGAGCGGAGCACGAGTGATTTGAGAGAGCGATAACTTTACGTGACTGTTTGGAATTCCCGAGCATCTAGTCCAATGTTGCGATTGACTGTGCTGGTTAGTTCTGAATTATTGTCAAGGTCTGGATATTTCTGAGTGATCCTTTGATATTTTACCAGTTTCTAGTTACTTCATGTTTTTAGTTCATCGATCTCTTTAATTACTTTTTGTTTAATTTATTTTACCTGTAACAGTATTATTTTTAATGCCCGTTAGGTGTTCTATTTTCGGCACTTTATTTTCGGACAGTATTTCTGTTTTTTTTTTTTTTTTTTTGTCGTGTAGCCTCCTGAGAGGCCGAGTGCAGGTCTTTCTAGTCGACGCCCGTGGGCGACCTGCGCGTCGGGATGAGAGATGGAATTGATGACGATGAATGAAACTGGGCAAGGATGTGGAAGGAAGCGGCCGTGGCCTGTCAGAAGGTACTGTCCCAGCATTTGCCTGGTGTTGAAAACGGGAAACCACGGAAAACCATTTCAAGGACAGCCGACGGTGGGGCTCGAACCCACGCGTCTACCGAGTCAGCAGAGAGCTTGGCCCCTTGACCTAATGCAGCGCTTTAGCCCGCGCAGCCACTACTGTCGGTAGTATTTCTGGTAGAATACATACATGTACATATAGGTAGGCTACGGTCATCACGAGGAGTTATTTTTTCGTTTTTGTTGAAAAATGGAGCCACCAACAAAACCGATTCAAGGGCGTTCCATTCAATCCCAGGGGAGATTGCGACTAAGTACCATAAAAAGAAAGCCGGCCAAAAAAAACTATACACCCGTAAGTTTTTTTTTCCTAGTTTATATTTGTAATTATATATTTCTTTACGCTTGCATTTGAGAATCTGTAATGCACTGAGCAGTTATGATTTCACTTATATTTTACCTGTAGCCTACAAGATGGATAACTAAACGTCACCCCGCAATCTGCAGGCTACATGGCTAAACAGCGCAGCGGTTGCTTGGTAGGCCTAGGCCCTTCATGGGCTGTCGCGCCACGGGTGTAGTTTGTTTTTTTACTTCTAATACATAAGTGTAGGAGTACAAGATCACGAACTATTCAGTGTCAACTTTTTTCAGAGAAGCAAGTTCGGTTTCAAATGAAAACGATGCGTTGTATGGAAAAATAAAGGCGTAGCGATTGAGAAAATGGAAAATTGGTTTCCGGAAACACCGGATTGGATTGGGATTCATAAAGACTGCAAACAGTACTTATGCACTACCAGCGGGCAAGGTGAAGACAAGCAGTTAATTGCAGACCAAACTAATGCTTGTGACAAGGTGCGTTCTTGCTTGCAGCCCCGAATTGCAAAAAGTTCCCAACTAGTATTAAACACCACCAGCAATGATGCCGAAAATTATATGTCCCTTGTTGCAAAATTCACGGGAGGTAAGCAGATCAATCGAGGGAAACGAGGTTCCTTCACTCATAGAACCAAAGCTTCCGGGCTAGACTTTCAGTTTGGGCCATTCTGGCACTATAAAACAATGAAATCAGTTGAAACGGTATTACTTTGCTCCACGTTGAGCGTACAAGTGAAACGTTTTTACTGGCCCTCACTGTTGGGGTGTACAAATGTAATGTTTCTACTAGCCGTGCCTTGCACTTTGAAACACAAATGTATTGTTTACTCTGACTAAGATATGTTGTATTAATAGGCGCTAAGACCTCAACGCTATGTTGAAATCTAAATTTATATTTAACAACACCTAGCTCTGGTAGAACACCTTCAAGAATCTTTACACTCAGATCGTGGTATGATTTGATCATTAACCCAACTAACAATTGTATCAGGAGAAGGAATTTTGTCTATATCTAATGCTACCTACTAAAATCAAAGATTGCATGGTTAAAAGAAATGAATTTATTATATAAAACAAGTATGGCAAAATTAATAATAATAATAATAATAATAATAATAATATATTTTAAATTTAAATTGGAGCGTTGCGATCTGAATATTACCACTAGAGAATTACGTGAAAACGGAGTCGGATGAATTACTGCTTTTTACTATTATTCCCAAGCTAAGAAGTTACTGAAATACTGAATATGAAACAAAGAAACGAGAGATTATGTAGTTCGGAGTCATTCGCGCTTACCATTGGAAATTGCCGTAGCATTTCCCTTGTACTGGATGTTGAAGAGAGCTTCCCACAGCCTTCTGGACGTCGTCATCTTCTTCGTTAGTTGAAGAGATACTTGTAGAAATGTTAACTTATGGTCCGGACACACCGGAACCAACCACACGAGCAACCACAACGGTCAAGTTTTACAAGGATAATCGCCTTGCCTCCTCGGCGCGCAAACCATATATGCACTCGTCGCATCCCCTCTCTGTAGCCGTCTTCTCCTCGTCCGCTCTTCTCTGATTGGCTGCACTACCACGCGATCCTCCCCACCTCAGGGTCATTACACTCGGCGCGACGATGATGTCGATTACCGGTCCAGGCCATTTCGCCTTTTCTTGAAGCAGCAACCCCGCTTGCGTCACGCTACTCGACAAGAATAAGCCTGTAGCCGAATTCCCAGTGACTCATCTCTCTCACAATACCCTAACTGACAAAACTCCGCAAAATTCCGTAATCATATAATTTTCCGCGATAATGTTGTTCGTAATAATTCGCTTGATAGGGTTTTCTATAACATTGAAAACCTATCTGTATACTTATAATCTTATAAAAAAACGCTCCAGAAAATACCTTAATAATAATAATAAGTTACATGAAAACTTCTCTTGGCTGAACAATTTGCCGCGTAAATAAATATAGAATGGCTTCCTACTGACTTAGGTCAGTGGCGTAAAATACCCTCGAAAAACACGTTACATATTCGCCTCGGATCATCGGATGATTTTCCATGACGACGGTCTATCATGCGATTATCCCAGACACGTTAATAAAACCCCATCCAAAATACATATTACATAAATTAAAACACCCTAAATTGCATATATATACACTCATAATTTTCTTTACGCACTTTGCGTCAAAGTCTGTTGTCATTTTGGATTGCACTGTGCAATCAGTCCACTGTTTTTCATTTAGATTAGTGTTCCACGGATATTTCCGCCTCTCAAATATCTCTATGTTGGGAAAGATATACATAAATAATGTGTGAGCACTGTGTATACAGGATGTCACATCACACGCATCAAAGGTGTTCTGATATATTTATATCACCACAGAACTTCCTAATTTCACTGGAGGTCGCTTCGTTCTAGTGAAACTTAATCTCACTGATATCACGGAGCACACGATCACACTATTGTGGCAGCGCATCGTGACCATAATACTTAATCTCTCTGTATATAATACAAAATTAATATTGACTTCTGAAAAAAAAAACCAGTAAGTGCGCATTACATATAACACCAAATATTTCTGTGCCGTAATCGCCCTGTCTTCTTAAGTTCCCGTAGACCAAATTCTACTAAATACTAGTTCTCAACTCAGACCAGTTCTCCTCCCTCAAATAATACCTTTGTACTAATTACCTTAAATTACACGCTTACAATTCTTACATGGCGAGGCCGTAAACAGAAATCACGTGTGCTGTTATGTATGAGTTTCATGAAGGACTGTCTCGCCTTCTGGTGGCCCATCGTTTGTCTCGTGGACGCCTTAATCAAAAATACCCTGTTCAAGCGCTCACCCATCTCTAGGAGACAAATGGGAATTCACCAGCACTACCAAATTCTGGCCTTGGTGTATCGAGACATTTTAGTGCTCAAGAGCATCCGACAATCCCGTCATATTTCCCTGTACCTTAAAAACTCTCAATTACTTACATACTACCCCCCTGTGTGACTTCTGATACGCCTTCCTGGAAGACCAGATCTTCCCCGCACCAAATACCACACTTACTCATTTGATAGGCTGGCTCGCCAGCTAAACACACTTACTTTATGACACATACTTTCGTAGACTATGTATATTATACGTCCCGTATAATCTGTTTCCCTTACTATCCTCCAGCACATATACTGTTTTGCCAATACGTTTGGAAACTATAAATGGGCCCTCGTAGAGATAAAAGAGCTTGGACATGACTTTCTCTAGCTTATTTGACTGTTTCGGCACTCTAAGTAAGACTCTGTCTCCCGGCTCGAATAGGTCAAATTTAGTTTCTTTTTGTTGGCGAATTCTCTTCTGTGCTGACTTGGATAAATTCTGTTTCGCCAACTGGACAATGTAATCCATCCCTGGTTGCTTTCCCTCATTTAAACCCAACACCCTTGCTAGTTCATTTTGTGGTCTCTTTCCGAAGTGAACTTCGTATGGCGTCAATTTCGTGCTCTCATGCTGGACAGAATTCAGCCAAGTCTCGACTTTGGGAAGATGTCCAACCCAGGCCGTATGCTTGTCATGCACTAGAGTCCGAAAAAGACGAGCCACTTCCCTTAATGGACGCTCTGCAGAATTACCCTGAGGGTACCTTACAGAGGAATGAACGTGTGAAATACCAGCTTCCTGCATACTGGTTCTCCATTTCTTTGCAGTAAACTGTGGTCCACTGTCAGATAGTATCCTGAGAGGAAGGCCATACTCAGGTACATACTTGTTAATGATCAGACGGCTACACGCTAGTGCCGTGGCTTTCCTTAGCGGATATAGCTTGACATACTTACTAAAAGCGTCAATAACTATAAAAATGTACTCATAGCCGTACTGTCCTTTAACAATCGGGCCAAATAAATCCACACACAGTAGTTCGCCGGGACTACTGGTGAGAACTGCAGATCTCTCCCCCACTAAATATTTAACTGGATATTTGCTCCTTTGACAGGTGTCACACTTAGCTAAAATTCTCCTAACATCCCTTCCCATTTTACTCCAAATGAAGTCACGACCAATTTCATAGAAGACCTTGGCAGCACCAAAGTGTCCTAATTCCCCATTAATGAACCAAATTAGCTCCTCCCGCAAAGTGGCAGGAACACATATTGCCCATCGATTATTCCTACATTTCCGTGCATGAAGCCCATCCTGCATCTTGTACGTGAACTGTCCTACATTCACATACTCTTCTTCAGTTATTTCCAACCTAGCCAGTGGCTCCCTTAACTTATCGTCATCACGTTGCTCCACTAGCATATTTCTCAGTGTCTGTAACGATGCCCTGTTGCTACTGTCCACACATGCACATAATAAAATACCGTCCTCTGCTTTAACCACAGGATAATCCCTACATAAATTAGTGTCCCTTGATAGCATGTCTGCAAGAATGTTATCTTTACCCTTAATATATTTTACTGTGAATTCGTATTCCGGCAGAGCAAGAATCCACCTACTAACTCTGTTAGAACTGAGTTTACAAGTCCTCATATACAGTAATGCATGGTGATCTGTATGGATTTCAAATTTCCCCCCTACTAAATACATTCTAAATTTCCCTAAACTGAAAACAATAACTAAAAGCTCTAACTCAGTAATCGTGTATCTTTTCTCTGCTGCTGTCAGTCCTCGCGAGGCTAAAGACACAATGCACAGATTACCCTCATCATCTTTCTGATATAATACTCCAGCAATGCCTATATGTGAAGCATCTGTCATAACCACATATTCCTTATCTTTCAAAGGATATTTCAGCACTACAGCTTTCTCAAAACCTTCCTTCAGCGCTCTGAAAGCCTGATCATGCTTGGACTCCCATCTCCACCGAGTCCCACTTTTAAGCAATTCCCTGAATGGTTCTACCAACCCTGAGTATTTAAGAACGAACCTCCTGAAAAAGTTGCAAATTCCCATGTATGTTTTTAACTGTTTAACATTCTGTGGCACCTCTGCGTTAAGTATCTTATTAACCCTACTTTCTTCTGTTGTTACACCTTTACTCGACACTCTATGACCTAAAAATGTCACTTCTGACTGACAGAATGACGACTTAGACAGCTTCAAAGTGAACCCTGCCTGATCTAACTTCTGAAAAACTATATCTAAATAACGTAGATGCTCCTCAAAACTGCGTGAACTAATTACCATATCATCAATGTAAATGGTTACAAACTCTCCTGTGTCATCCCCTAATGCGATGTTTAAAGCCCTAATTAAAGCTGCTGAACTACTCTTTAACCCATAAGGTGTTCTACAAAATTGATAAAGGTTATATTTATGACTAAAAGCTGTAAATGGTCTATCTTCGTACATAAGTGGCACTTGCCAAAAACTGGAACTCAAATCTACACAAGTGAAATACTTCTTCCCCTCAAATGTTTGCATTAATTCCTCTATTGACATAGATTTCAGCTGATCTGAACTAATTCTACTGTTAACCAAACGAGCGTCTAATCAAATACGAACAGTGCCTTCGGCCTTGGGTACCGTGATCAAAGAATTAACATATGGACTGTTAGAGTGCTCAATAATCCCATCTTCAAGCATCTGGTTAATTTGTGCCTCAACTGTACTCTGATAAGCGAAAGGTACAGGATATCTATGTCCTGTGAATACTGACCTATCAATAACGTTCAATGAATGTGTATAGCAATTGGCCATACCAATGCGATCCTCAAAAACTCTCCTATTACACAATAACACATCATAGAGCCGAACACATTGTTCCACCTCTATATTTCCCTGAAATGCAGCATCACGTAGCGAGTCCTCTAGACTACCGTTCGTAATCACACTGCCCACAAATCATGGAGAACCCCGCTCTACGGCTGGCGATATCTCATTTAAAGTACAAATCACACCTACAACACTACTTCTCTGAATATGGTCATTGAACGCTACTTCTACATCAGAATCACCCCATTTAAATTTCAAACTCCCTACATCATAACATAAGTTACCAGACACTCTACTTAGCCACTCTGAACCCAAGATAACACTGAATACTAAATTTGGAATTACAAGACAAATCTGCTTTTCTACATGATTATTAATTTTAATGTCTAATAAAACTTGCTTAGAAATTACTTTGGACCTCTTCCCAACAGCTGTGATACCAAAAGTGCTTTTAATTGGCATCTCCTCAAAATTTACTCCAGTTCCTTTCATTTTATCATAAAATGCACTACTTATGCAACTCTTCATACAACCACTATCAATTAAAACATCTGTGTACGCCTCGGACACGTTAAATTTAACTATGGGGCCTTACTAACCACCTCCTGAATAATACCTTCATCATTTAGTTCACGTAATAATTCATTTCTTACATTTAGGTCATAGGGTTCCTGTATAAGTGTATGGACAGGGCATGTTACAGACTGAGATTCTGACCTTACATCGCAGCCTGGTTCGTGTTTAAAGCATTGCTACCACTTGGTGTAGTACTACTCAGTACTGCACTGGTCTGGTTGTTCTGGGTTGTGTTAACGGTATCTCTCTGTCCGTTATTACCATTGGGCTGATTCCCTCCTTGACCCCTGTTCTGGTTATAATTATTATTGTTATTATACCTCCCTTGGTTACCCCTAAAATCATTATTTCGGCCTTGATTTCCCCTGAAATCATTATTTCTACCTTGGTAGTTCGTACCATACCCATTTCCTCTGTACTGGTTTTGCTGATTATTATTATTATTATTTTGGTTCCCCCTATTTTGGACGCTGGTCCCTTCGCCACTGTTCCCTTGAACTTCCTGATTCCTATTCTCATTAGGCCTGTTATTATGGTTACCCTGGTTCCTACCGAAATTCTCCTCGTAACCACCTCTTCCCAGAGCATCGAATGTACTTAATAAATTTTCCACTTGTGAAATAGATTTAACATTTTGGATACAGGCAGCTTCTTTGATTCTATATGGAAAATGTCTTAGTAATAGCCTGACTACATCAATTTCCTCCTTCAAACCATCCAAATATTTACACGTCAATACCTGTCCTAAAAAGTACTCGGTCATAGTGCAGTTTCCTCTCAGGTTATATTTCCCACACACAATTCCCTCACGATGCTGAGACTGAATTAACTCATTCCAAAATTTCTCACAAAATTTAACTTTAAAATCTGAAATATTCTCGAAATTGTCTCTGTAGACAGCAAACCAGTTTCTTGTCTCCCCTACAAACGCTTGCTCTAAAATCTCAACTACCTGGCACCACTCAATACTACCATCTTCCAACCTCTCCCCGAATTTATTTTCTATTGTATTCATGAACTCCATTGGACAACCCTGCCGATTACTGAATTTGCCTAGTTCTATTTCCCTGTGTGTGCTATTCACATAAACTGGCCTTCTCTGACTATTTTCCTGCCCAATTCTAGCTTTCAACTTCTGTTCTAATTCAGCAATTTTCTCCTCAGCTTTTCTTTCAATATTAGTTACAGTTAACCTAATGCTCCCTTCCGATGCTTCAACTTGACCACTTAACTTAGCTTGTTTCTCATTAATCTCATTAATGCTTTCCTTATTCCTCTCCCTTAAAGCATTAACTTCAGTGATTATTTCTGCATGTACTTTATCAATTCTTCCCCCCAGCTGTTCTTTAACCTCTTTAGTTGCGACCTGAATCTTATCAATTTCTCCTCCCAATTGCTTTTTGACCTGCTGTGTTTCAAGTTGCACTAGTTCTTTTAAATTTTCAGCATGTGTACTGATTCTAATTTCTAACTCCTCCTGTACTTTTCCTAATTTTCTGTCTACATCTGCAATAATCTCTTTAGCTTTTTCTTCCATCACACCTCTGATTTCTCCTCTAATCTGCTCAAATTTCTTATCTAATTTTAGATTGTTCTCTTCAAATTTCTCATTTAATTTGTTGCTCACTTCCTTAGTTTTGTTCAAGTTTAGCATTATTTTGTTCGAGTTTAGCATTTAAAGTTTCAGTACTCTCTCTATTTTCCCTACTGTTTTGTTCGAGTTTAACGTTTAAACTATCGCTCAATTCCCTATTATTCTCTTTATTTTCCCTACTATTTTGTTCGAGTCTAGCGTTTAAAGCATCTGTGCTAATTTTATTTTGTTGCATAAACTGTAGAAGCAAACTCTCTAACCCTGCTTGACTGTTTAGATTACCCCCCTCAGTATCGAGATTTACCTCCGACATCCCTGTACTGCTTTCATTTCCAAGACTAGCCATACTACTCGTATCTTCATTATCCAACTGGTGACCACTACGCAACTTCATCTCTTCCTCAACACTACCCATGCTGATACACACCGATAAATGAAAAACCCCCAATATACAGGCACAGAAATATATACCCTTCTCCTTCCACAAATGTTATTAGGTTTTGGGCCCCATGTTGGTAGCGACAAGTGAAACGGTATTACTTTGCTCCACGTTGAGCGTACAAGTGAAACGTTTTTACTGGCCCTCACTGTTGGGGTGTACAAATGTAATGTTTCTACTAGCCGTGCCTTGCACTTTCAAACACAAATGTATTGTTTACTCTGACTAAGATATGTTGTATTAATGGGCGCCAAGACCTCAACGCTATGTTGAAATCTAAATTTATATTTAACAACACCTAGCTCTGGTAGAACACCTTCAAGAATCTTTTCACTCAGATCGTGTTATGATTTGATCATTAACCCAACTAACAATTGTATCAGGAGAAGGAATTTGGTCTATATCTAATGCTACCTACTAAAAGCAAAGATTGCATGGTTAAAAGAAATGAATTTATTATATAAAACAAGTATGGCAAAATTAATAATAATAATAATATATTTTAAATTTAAATTGGAGCGTTGCGATCTGAATATTACCGCTAGAGAATTACGTGAAAACGGAGTCGGATGAATTACTGCTTTTTACTATTATTCCCAAGCTAATAAGTTACTGAAATACTGAATATGAAACAAAGAAACGAGAGATTATGTAGTTCTGAGTCATTCGCGATTACCATTGGAAATTGCCGTAGCATTTCCCTCGTACTGGATGTTGAAGAGAGCTTCCCACAGCCTTCTGGACGTCGTCATCTTCTTCGTTAGTTGAAGAGATACTTGTAGAAATGTTAACTTATGGTCCGGACACACCGGAACCAACCACACGAGGAACCACAACGGTCAAGTTTTACAAAGATAATCGCCTTGCCTCCTCGGCACGCAAACCATATATGCACTCGTCGCATCCCCTCTCTGTAGCCGTCTTCTCCTCGCCCGCTCTTCTCTGATTGGCTGCGCTACCACGCGATCCTCCCCACCTCAGGGTCATTACACTTGGCGCGACGATGATGTCGATTACCGGTCCAGGCCATTTCGCCTTTTCTTGAAGCAGCAACCCCGCTTGCGTCACGCTACTCGACAAGAATAAGCCTGTAGCCGAATTCCCAGTGACTCATCTCTCTCGCAATACCCTAACTGACAAAACTCCGTAAAATTCCGTAATCATATAATTTTCCGCGATAATGTTGTTCGTAATAATTCGCTTGATAGGGTTTTCTATAACATTGAAAACCTATCTGTATACTTATAATCTTATAGAAAACGCTCCAGAAAATACCTTAATAATAATAATAATAAGTTACATGAAAACTTCTCTTGGCTGAACAATTTGCAGCGTAAATAAATATAGAATGGCTTCCTACTGACTTAGGTCAGTGGCGTAAAATACCCTCGAAAAACACTTTACACAGTTTAGAAAAAATAAAAACCTGCCACAATAGTGAAGGACACTGCACTCAGCAGAAAGAGAAGAAGAGCAGCTTGCCGAAAAAGTTTATTTGCGTCGCGAGAAGGGAAAAGGTTGTCCCGACAACAGTCTAATGAAATGAAACATACTGTCTCGCGTGATTATGGAAACCGAACGATGCAGTTGGATTTCGATGTGGTACTGTTGAGAGAGTTTAGTGATGTGAAGATCAAGCAACTAACGCTTAGTGAAGACCATATACAAAAACTGGAAAAGGAAACAAGGGGGCCAAAGGTAAAATGAGAAGTGGCACACAGCTAGAAAGGACAGACTTACGGCATCAAATTTTGGATATGTATGCAAGAGGAAACCTACTTCGAAATGGGCCCCAGTTGCAAAAAAAAAACATTCTGTACGGCGAATTTCACTCAAAATGAATGTAGTATGACTGTTATAATGAGCGAATTGCAAAAAGAAGTTTAGAGGAGAAATCGGTAGATAAGTCGAAGACTGTGGTCTTTTCGTACACAAAACTCATGGGTACTTAGGTGCCTCCCCAGACGGCTTTATAGGAGACGACGCTATAGTCGAAATCAAATGCCCTTATTCTGCACGAAATATGACCATACTGGAAGCCTCCAAAAAGCTAAAGGGATTTTGTTTAGCAGAAAGTAAGCAAAAAGGAAAGCCTAGAGAATGTCAAGAACAGTGCCATTCAGAAGAGAACAGATTGATAACTCTCCAACATTCACATGATTTTTATTTCCAGATCCAGGGCCAGTTGGAAATAACACAGCTGGAAATATGTTATTTTGTTGTATGGACGCCTAAGGACAATCACATAGAAACAATAAAGAGTAACGAAAATTTCTGGAGACAAAAAATGCTTATGTAACTGACATTCTGCATGAGATCATTAATCCCAGGATGACCAGATCAATGGATATAAGAGAACTTGAGGTGAAGTAAAATACTGAGTGAGTGTACATCATGAAACGTTATCTTTGATATGGAAAACATTGAAGCAATGCTTTCAATAACAGGAAATAATTAGTTTTTTGATGTGTAACATCTTTCCGCTCGGTTGATGGATAGTTTTGTGGGAGTGATTTTTAAAATTGGGGACGGAAGTGGATCAGAACGATCGAGCTGGCAGTGGTGGATCGAACGGAATTATGCACTGCTCGCTCGATCGAACGAACGGAAGTGTACTAGCTGGCAGTGGTGGAAAACGGAAGTATGCACTGCCCGCTCGATCAATCAAACGGAATTGTACTAGCTGGCAGTGGTGGAAAACGGAAGTATGCACTGCCCGCTCGATCGATCGAACGGAAGTGTACTAGCTGGCAGTGATGGAAAACGGAAGTATGCACTGCCCGCTCGATCGATCGATCGATCCAGCGGGCAGTGGTAAGACCCAGCTGGCAGTGGTACGAGAAACAATGAGCGCGCGGTGTCGGAAATTGATACCACGACGTACTCTCGGCCATGTGGAATGTATATGACATACTGAACGGAAAACGCTCGTGCGAACTCTGGTGTCAAGTGATTGAAACAAATGACATGGTACCTGTTCGAAGTCTTCGTATCAGTATTTAAATGGTAAAATGCCTTAATATCAAACATTGTAAGTAGTCGGCATTGCCGGTGTTATGTTTCTGCACAATGGCTATTCAAATATTAACCCACATAACGGTAATGCAGTCATCAATATAATATAATCGTTGTGGTTATACGAGAATTGAGCAAGCCTTCATGAACTATTACTGAATACATTCTCTTTACTCACAAGAGGGCCTATTCATAAGGCATTTTAAACTCAATTTCATGCAGGAACATTATCGAAACAAGCAAAATATAAATGAAACTTAATTCCGTAATTCAGTATTATTGGAACGTGGAAATAAGTCACCATCTTGTGCACAAAATTTGCGTAGTCGAAATAGCCGTGGTGTTAGTGCTTATGACTGTGAATCTAGAGATCTTGGGTTCGAATCCCGGACGGGGTAGATATTTTTGCTACCAGATTATCATTTTAAACTATATCTATCATATCAATATGACTCATTTTAACGGAATCCATATGAAATTACGTGTTGGTCTGTGAATGAAGAGGACCTGTTTATAAGGAATTTAAGGTTATGAGCGGTGTCGCGTCTATTAATCTAGTTGATCCATATCGTATTCTTTATTTAGGCTAGTGCTGGTGGAAGCTACAAATCATCTAATGAAATGAGTTCCGTATTATAAACTACAATATCTGTAAAACACTCCCTTTTACAATAGATTAATATTTGTGCCAATAACAGTATAAAATACCGGTGTATCAACAATTTCACGTGAGGTTTCTTCTATGTCAGATGTTACACATCATATGCAACTACTGTAAGGCTCGTATTTTTTTAATAGTACGCAGTACTAGTGCCTGTGCTAACAACAGGCAGTTGAGAATATCTTAGGAACTTTAATTCTATATATTGTGCCCGTTTGACGAGAATTTCGGGGAGCCATAGACCTTAAATGATCCTTCCGAAACCCCCATCTCCTAGGAAGACATATAGGACTGGAAGGAATGCATTCTTGGACTGGGAAAGCAGTAAAGGAACTGTACTCGGGGGTGTCGGGTGTAATGAGAGGTGAAACAACCAGCACAGAGGAATACAAACTCAACAAATACAATAAAGAGGCAAGGCTTACATTTCAATCGCACTCGGTTTATTCAAAAAGTGGCAGACCCCTAACTACCTCAGAGAGGTGAAAACGGCTAGTCCGTGCTAAACAATATTGATAATAATTTAACTCGTCTCCGTGCGAAAATCCTAATAACTTAAGCCTCTCGAAGTCCTACGCAAAATGGAAAGTCACAAAATGCAATCTAAGAGAATGACACATAGTTCTTCCCTATACAATTACTTCGGAGATTCAATAATAATAATAATAATAATAATACAAGCATGACTCTACAGCAAGGAAATTTATTTACTTGTTTACAATGCAAGATATTCGTTACATTTACAGCACAATAGGTTTAGAGCTACGCTATGATGGTGTCATCTCCAACATTTAACGTTATAATCATTTAATCTAATACATTTTTTTTTAGTCGTTTACCCTCCAGGTTGGTGGAACCCACGGACTCAGCGAGGGAACTCACCACTACCGCCTCTACGGGCAGTGTCCTAGAGCTGGGAACATCGAATCGGAAGGGATACAACAGGTGAGGTGGGATTGGCACCTCGCCCAGGCGGCCTCACCTGCAAAGCGAACAGGGGCCTCATGAGGGATGGTAAGGTATGGTGAGGATGGATAGGCAAGGAAGAGTGGAGGAGGCGGCTGTGGCCTTGAAGAAGGTACCATCCTGGCATTTGCCCGAAGACGAAGTGGGAAACCACGGAAAACCACTTCGAGGATGGCTGAGGGGGAATCGAACCCCCTCTACTCATTTGGGCCACCCGAGGCTGAGTAGACCCCGTTCCAGTCCTCGTACCACTTTTCAAATTTCGTGGCAGAGCCGGGAATCGAACCCAGGACCTCCGGGGCGGCAGCTAACCATGCTGACCGCTACGCTACGGAGGCGACATTAATCTAATACATACCGTATGTTAATAGTAACAATGATGTAAACGAGAAGCGTTTCATCCGAATTTTATTTCCATGTAAAATCTATGCACATTCTGAACCTAACAGAACGCATGAAAATCTAGTCTAGTTTACAACCCAAATAAGTAACATATAACCCTTTTAATACTGCGCAATGGGCGCCACTGTTCCTGCCTACCTACAACGCAGCTTCACTGTTTGTGAAGTTGGGTCATGATTTGTGTGGGGAGGGAAAAATTAGGTCGGCGACTGCATGAGTAAAACATGTCTAATGTTGCATTATTAGGTTAGCTACCGTGTATAAACACGTAAATAACTGATCGTCGTCTCACACTAGGAATAGCTAAATTTGTATATAGATGTGTCGAAGAATCAAATCAAAGTACTGGTCATCAAGGTTCTTTTAAGTTTATTGGCTTATTTACGTTTTATTAGACTTCCTAGTTCTTTGTTCATGTTCATCATTAAATAGAAAATCCTGATATTTGATTATAACTTTCTTATTTATCCGATTAGTTCAGTCGTATCAGTTTCATTGTATTGTTGAGTGACCATGTTAACTTCGTAAAGTATGAAAAAATGGTTTAAAAAGCATCCAATATCAAACTCATCATTGGAAGAAAAATCAATTCCAAACTTCAACTAGCACCTCTGTGTGCTGATCAATATCACTGATTCATCGATCATCTGCTGCAATAACGAGACGAAAGTCGTTCACGTTATCAGCTCATATAGTGCCAAAACTTGTACTGGGCAACTAAGGGTAATCAAATCCAACCTCTGTAGTGCATTCTAACATAACAATGGTTTTACTAAATTTATACAGTTCCAGCTTGTGAACAAGATTTTATTCTGCTGTAATGACAGCTGTGCATTCTGAACATATAGAAAGTGTGATTATGTGCTAATCTATCAGACATCTACAGTCTGGGAAAACTTGTATTAATAAACCAGGGTCTTTCGTTTACAGTCCTAAAATGACCCCTCACTCCAAACTCAAGATAGCCTGCGTGGCTCATCTCACAAATATACAGTTCATAGCTTGAATCATAGTCGTCTGAATGTCGAATTTAATAAAGTTGCACTCCCACTTCTCCACATATCGTAAACAGGTTTTATGCAGTATTGGCTAGTGTTCACTCCACTCACAGCCTTCTAAATAATATCTCAAGAAAAGAGTGCGCTGTAGTCGCGTTTACAAGGTCAAAAAAAACAAGGGACATTGGCTTGTTTCACGGCCAACAGGTGATTGCTGGGTTTACTATCCCAGTAAGGATGCAGTTATTCAGACATAATTATTTAACAAAAATACCTACACGTTAAAGAGTGTTGGTTCGATGCACTGTCTAACAAGAAAATGTTTATTTACAAAAATGTTGGTAAAAGCGTTTGTCCCAAGCTTTTGCAAATGATATGACAAAGATTGTGGTTACCTCACCACTAGGAAAACATGTTAATTAAGGGCCCTACCTAAGAATGTGCGGCGTAAGGTCTTACCAAATCTAATCCCCATAACGAGATCGTACATACTAAGTTGTTCCGCCTTCTAGCCAGACTTACATGTGTGCTTCACATTTCCATCGTGAAATGACTTGCCTGGTTTAGGTTGCAAGTAAGGCATGGTGGTAAGATGCCTAGGATACTCGGTCCTTCCTTCATAGTATTATCCAGCCATCACTGAACCCCGCCATCATGAGGTTTTTATTCCATTTCCAACGACGTCATAATGGGAATAATTAGCATTTCTGCGGCATGTAGAATGTGTGTAATTAATGCCATGGTGATGTCGTGTTTGTAAGTTTGCACTGAATCTATTATTAAATTATAAGTTGCAATTTCTCACTGAAGCTACACTTGCATTAGCGGGTAAGCATTAATAATGGCCATGGATTTTTCTCCGCTCACAGATTTTAATTTTAGCAGCTTTTGCTACTTTTCTCACTCAAAACTATGTGAATTAAATCACACGTGGTTCGTTCATTAACATTTTGCACTGTACCTTTACCTGGTAATATCGTAACACTTTAGCTACACTTTGGAAAAACGTGCTAGGCGGCGTGTTCGATCAAATTCACTCAGCAGCCTTGCTGCGTGCTAAAGCACATCATTGTTCGTCGGATTAAGTTTATTTCACGAGATATTCGTCGATTTTGACGATCACAAATTTTCACTCAGCAATCCTTCTAGGTTTGTGCCGTGTCTTTCACGTTATGTCAGGACCATGACTGCAGTAAGAGTGGTATGTTATGTCAAGACCATGCTTGCAGTAAGAGTGGTTAGCAAGAAGCCGGATGCGCTATCTAGCTATCAGTCAAATGTGCGACTGTGAAATGTCTATGGCATTCCCTGCGGGTTTAACATTTATGTTTCCTTCACATTATAAATCAAATCTTCCTCCGGTGCATCGAAAATATGTACAATAACGGTTAATAATACAGTCTCAAGAAATACACATAATTATATACATCAGCGGCGCGGCAACTCATACTAAATCATATGAACGCTACTCGTGCCTTCTCCTTGGAAGTCTTCGCTTCTCTCAAGGATGGTAAATTCCTCATGAGCCATAGAGGTCACATGGCAGATGTGATTTTGGGCTCAATATGTACATAATAATTTTGCTCTTGGTATGCATTTTCATAATTTGTTTATTGTAATAAAATGTCCTACATAAATGACCTTTCATTATTACTTCCATGGAAATTGAAGTAAGTTACAGTGATTGGTCTCGCGGAGTCGTTTCAGATCTCATGAAAAAAAGGGAATTAGAGTCAAAAGAACCAAACACCCATACGAATCACCAAAATGTATGTATGTATATATGTATGTATGTATGTATGTATGTATGTATGTATGTATGTAGGTCTATGTGCGTGCGCATTTGGCTTCTTATAAAGGGATTTTGTTTGGCAGAAAGTAAGCGAAAAAGAAAGCCTAGAGAATGTCAGGAACATTGCCATTCAGAAGAGAACAGATTGATAAGAAATTTGAAATTTTCACGGTTTGTGGTCATGTTTGTTATGTCTAGAAAACGATACCTAGTGTTGGACGTCCGCATCGGATGGTGTTTAGAATAAATATTCCCAATAAACCTGAACGCGAACATATCTTGTCCATCTTTTTTTTTTCTAAAATATCAAGAACGTGCTAACTACAAACCAGTATTATCTTTTTATACAGTATTCAATTTAGCATCGAGTGAAACCAGTCGCTGCTCTGTGTGGTGCCCCACAAAGTATTACTAATGTCGGAACAATATGTTTTTTGTTCGGGAGTTTATCCTCAAATAACTCTAAAACAGTTACCTAAAAGGGAATACAGCGCTGTCAGCATCTATCCTGGGTGTCTTTTCAGCGGTTTTTCCACACTCCCTCCAGGTAAATGCCGTACGTGAGATCTCAGGGCACCTGCCCCATCCCTGACTCTAATACAGTTACATACATAATCAACTACAAGGGACTGATGATAATAATAATAATAATAATAATAATAATAATAATAATTACGATATTGGTTTTACGTCCCTTTTAACTACTGCGGATTTTAGAGACGCCGGGGTGGCGGAATTTTGCCCCGAAGGGGATCTTTAACGTGCCAGTAAATTTTATGACACGACTCCCTCGCATTCGCGCACCCTCAAATGCCAACTGGCTGCACCAGGATTCGATCCTGAAACCTTGGGCACAGCAAGCGAGAACGCCACCGCTGAGCCACGCAGACAGCCAAATGTACTGATGGCCAAGGTGTCCCAAGCTCCTACAATGTATTATTATCTACAAAAGCGACGACAACAACCAGAATGTTTGAGGAAGTAAGGAAGGTAGTCTATCTGTACAAATACATTGTGTCAACGTTACATAGGCTAAGCGTGACACGACTACAGTATAATTTTATTGCTCAGATATTGTTCCACGACTAGGCACTTGTACCTGTAACTCGCCGAACTATAATATTTATGACAAGAGGAAGACAACTCCTCCTTGTCGTCAAATCGTTCCCTTCTCCCGCCCAAAGAGAATGTAATATAAGAGTCCCAGCTCCCATGTTAAATTATTTTCCTTAAATCCGCCCATAATCCGGCTTCAAAAAAACAATCATTTCTCTTCGGTAGGGGAAACATAAGGAACTAAATCCCTAAGATATCCGCTTATTTTTATGAATATTACGCAGACCTAGTCCCTTTGTGGATCAATTAGCATTAATAGCTATTACCTTTGACAATATTAGCTCTGCCAAAACGTATCACAAGCAATCAACAATATACTGATACATTATGAAATTTGTTGTCCATTTTGTAATGTTGGCAGTAAACGTACATATGTAGCTATATATTTTGATAATTATAATAATGTATTGTCGTTAGTTTATCAACTATACACCGTAAAAATCAATTATCTAACACGTTTTATAAGTTGAATGCTATAAAATGAAATATCGATTCATGCCTGCTGACATAACCTCCAAATTCCAGAGCACATCCCATACCCGCCCCCCTTCTTCGCCCTAACCTCCAAAGCTGATTATAGTATAATTAAAATAATCACCCCTACCCCCCCCCCCCCCACCTGCTATCCTACACAGGTTCCAAATTCGTGTTTGAACCCCATGACCCTCTTGCAAATGTGATATGAGAAGGAAGGAGAAGGATAAATGAAAACCATAGGTGATTGAAACATTTTTTATTTTTTTATTTTGCATTACACAATGTAGAAATAAAATTGTTGCATATGTATAGGTCTAGTATAAAAAGAACGTCACAATTGAAATTGCATTCTCGTCCAGTTCTGCTCTTGCAACTTGCTGTTCACCTGGATCCAGTGGACAGATCTGTAAGAATACAAACATCAAGCTATAAATACAATAAATTTGGAATGTAACTTATAAGACACTAGACATGGAAGAATGCAGGCTAAGCTTCTCAAGGAAATATCCTGTAAATGGGCATGGGGGATTTCAGTTATTTCAGTGATCTCTTTCGACTGCAGTCCAATATTTTTGTTTAACATTTAGTAATTTTCATCATGAATTCTTTCCTCAAGACAGTATCCATACCATTTAAAAACTCATTCAAATCCTCTGGCGTGTCAGCTAAGATCACGACGATGTCTTCAGCAAATCTCCAAGTTAAAATTATTTCTCCTTGAATTGTTACTCCTACTTTGAATTTTTCTCCAACTTCCTTAATAATAATGTTATTGGGTTCACGTCCCTTTTAACTACACTGGCTTTTAGAGACGCCGGGGTGCTGGAATTTTGCCCCGAAGGGGATCTTTAACATGCCAGTAAATCTACTGACACGGCTCCCTCGCATTTGCGCACCCTCAAATGCCAGCTGACTGTGCCAGGTTTCGAACCTGCAACCTTGGGCTCCCAATTTCCTTCATTGCTTGTTCAATGTATAGATTGAAAAGTATGGGTGATAAGTTGTGGCCTTGCCTTACACCTTTCTGAATACCAGCTTCTCTCTCATGTCCTTATGTTCAAATAACTGCATATCCTAAGGAACACAAAACGTGCTACACCTTAAAACAGTAGGCCTATTGGTATGGCACAAAATGGTAAATTGAAAGGAAAGTGATTAGTCCCTTGTTCATAAATTTACATGTGTCAACATTGTTTGGTATCCTTCAAACAAGAGTCACTTTCAGTGATCTCAGGAGTAGCCTAAATATTGAGACTCATGTCCTAAAGGTCCTGGGTTTTATTGCAAATAAATAATTAATTCTAGTCTGTTTGGAACATGCAAAATTGAGACATGTTTGGCTTAGTTCACACCACAATGATCCACTCAAATGGTGGTTCCTAAATTAAGGCCATGACTGCCTCTTCCCAATCCTAGTCTCATCTACAAATGCATATACCACTACATACAACCTATACATACAGTTAATGGGTATGTAGCTGTGTACTTCCCCATCCCACTCTCCCGGTATACTACTGCAACTTAAAAAATTTGCCACAATCAGTGTGTCCGTTTCTGATTGTGACAACCTACTGTCCCACGCGTCAATGTTCTCAGATAGGGAAGAATTCGGCTTGCTTCCTGCACCACTCTACACCTACCTCTCAAGGTCAAGTGCACAGCTGAATGCCGGCATCTGTAAACACGTTGGTATGGCTAATGGTGGCAACATGGTTTTGCAGCAGACACCAATTTCCAACCAAGTTAAAACAGCTCACTGATGATTTGTTCTGAAATAGTTATTTCAATGCTCCCAATATTAGGTATTTATGTTGTTTTTGACAACCTTGACATGAACATTGTCAGGAATACTGTATGCCAGCCATCCTAGTTTCCCATATGGGTGACAAATTGGTTATGCAGTTACAAGCTGAGGTATCTATGACATATATGTCAAGAAATATGGATCCATAGTATGTTACAACTATTGTATTATGTAACATATCAACGTGAATATTTAACGGCTGGAGAAAAAAATAATTTGATAATAAAATAACATCCAAGTAGGCATTCAAACAATTGGCCTCAATATGTAAGCATCATAGTTTGATCATACTAACATGTATTTCTCATTTCAATAGCCTGGGACATAGTGTTCATCAGCCCGAGGAACTAAGGTGTATCACTTTTCTGTGATGAGTGTAATAGTATGTGTAAATGTATTCGGGACAAGGATGGAATAGTGCCCCAGGATTTGAAATAAGGTACGGTACAATCCCAGCATTTGTCCCAAGGGAGTGTCGAAATTTCACACTCAGGATAGCCTCTGTCAATGCCAGGATAAACCGTTGATTTCTCGACTTGCTGCAGGTGCCTATCGCAACCATAGTGCATGACTTAACGAGCATGGCTACGCAGCAGGATGTCATTTCAATGAATGGTATCAGACCTTGGGGAAGAAAAAAAAAACCACTGTGCATGACGAAAACCAGGGGCGAGTATCTATTGTTAGTTACATAACACTCTAACAATTATTGGTCTAGGAAAAACCATTGGTCAGATGGATGTGATATAGTACCTAATGCGTGGGGTTGGCAATACTGTACGCGATGCTAAAAATGGCGGAGTCAGCTGGAATTTCATCTGTATAAGTCGTGATCCTATTTGGCATGGCTGGGTGGGTTACAGACAGCGGAGGAGTAAACATCTATTACTACTGTATATCATCTCCAGATACCACTACAGGTATCTTGGCTAATTTCAGTAGTTTAAGAATTTTTTACTTTGGTTCAGGTAAACTCCACTCTTACCGAATATGTATCCAATAATCTTTATAATTAGAGTTGAAAACTCTAGGAAAACAGACTGTTACTGAACCTGAAAGATTCATCACTCCATGGAAGTGTTCCATATGCCTCACCGCTGCCTAACATACACATTGCTGCAAGTGCTTTTCAACCCACAGGAAGAAGTGATAGCCAGCTAAGGATGCAAGTGAAATAATGTCCTCTTTGGACTAAACAGGAGGAAAGCAAAGACAGTAGGCCTACAGATAGTGGTTTACTAGCATTATTAGTTAGAATCACGCAGGTTAATCCCTTAGGAAGCAAAGAGGACAGGTAAATGATTTAGGCCTACAGGTCCTCATTCTGAACCTTTGCCAGACACAAATACCAGTCATGTAGTACTGCTCAAATAAGCACTATACAAACTTACATGATAGAATGAGACCTGCTGAATTATATTATTGGTATAACACACTCCAAAAAATTGGATCAAGAGCATTTCAAAACTACTCCTGGCGGCGTTCCAGATATGAGGGTTAAGGTTATGTTAGTCTTCCACATGACTGACGCGCCACAGTTCATCACTAAACAACGTGTACATGCATTTCATTACAAATGACATAATTGCTCATATTTTACTCCATCTTTACTTTTGCTCACGAATGAACATTATTAAAACATTCACACCATTTACAAATATATTTAATTAAAACAAATATCCTGCCGTAGTCTGCCATCTTCTAAAAATAAAACGAAATGATAATCGGCAGCAAGGGTTGCCATCATAGTATTAATATCAACAGGTACAATTCTTTAAATATAACTGAATCTTTGCAATTATATCAGTCACTGTAATGATGTTTATGATTATATTCGATCAACTTCTGAAATTCATAACAATAGATTTCGTTTTCAAGAAGTTTAATCTAAGGCTAAAGCATAATACGGTTGTAGTCCTGTTAGTATCAGTGTAGACCAATCACATTTAAGACATAAAAAACAGGGCGCTAGGTGTACCAACACACATCGTCCGTTCGTGCTATTACGTTTCCAAAGTTGCATAACCGGAGCGTAATAAAAAACCTGGCCCAAAATAAGGTTTAGCCAATCCCATCTAACTTATGACGGCCTGCTCCCGCCGCGCTGTCAGCGTGTTCATCATTTTCCTTGCGCAAGAGATCTTGTGAAGCCGCGCCGCTATCCCTACCACCCATTTCAAAACAATTCCCAAACGAATGCTATCGATTCCATTCACCCGATTTTAATTCTGAAAAATACATTAGAATCAGGAAATAAATCTCCGTTTTCGTATTACCAGATTTTTTTTCATATTTTAAGCAAAAATATAAAAAACTGATCGAAACCTTTTTTGTTTGTTTTTCACATTTTGGAAAATGCATCGAATTAATATCAATTCAATTGCACTCTAGTATACATAGTGGTTTTCAGATCGCAAATACGAGCTTTCGTTCAAGAGAAAACTGAAAAAAGAAATTGTCTCACTTTGGTGCTGCTACGTGGTGTCAGAATTACAAACTAAAAACGGGATATTTAGCCTTAAATTTCGCTCACGCATGCACATTGAAAAGCGAAGGTCAGGATTTATGAGCTCGTGTCCATTCAATCCCATTTATGGATGCCATTCAGCTACACCAGGTTGCAGTCGAGGACCATCTTGACATGCCTGAATAAAGCAGGGTTGCAATCCCTGTCATCGGCAAAGAAATCGAAACTTGCTAATGACCACATGGTGTGCCATCTTGGGTATGCCGAGGACAAAATATAAAGTGATAGGCCTAACTTAGGTCGAATGCCATATTTTCCGTTGAGTGTATGTTCCTCGGTACGCGCGTTTTGTCCATTTGATACCCGGCTTAATTCAGCATATGGCCGAGAGTCGATGCTCTAGCTGCGTACGGTATCTGTTGCATGTAGGTGTATGATGCGCTCTCCCGGGATATGAATGTATCATAGAATTGAGCAACGTCCATTTGGATGCACTCTAACCACCGGACAACATATGCCCATTTTTTTAGAACATTATGGCCCCCATCCATGTGGGTGTTTTATCCCATCGGTTGCACACAGACTTAACAGAACATGTCTCCAGTCCATAAGTCTTCATTAGTTCAAGAATGGTTCGCAAGAGAAGATCAAGTCGAGCTTATTGAGTGGTCATCTCGTGATCCAAGCGTAAAGCCCATCGAGAATGTGGATCACAACAGAGACCTGGACCGACCCAATGCCTAATACAAGAGAGGTTCTGCAAAATGTCATGAGGCCTAGGAATAGGTGATGGCAATACGTAAGTTTATGCCCTAATCGCATCGCTGGCCACACGTTTGTAGGAGCCCAACAGCAGTACCTGTTTCTTGTACGGAGTGCACTAACCAATGGCTATTTCAGAGCCACATATGCTTGCCACGGTCGGTGAGTGGTTTTCGTGTCGGACTACTAACCCCAAGCTTGCAGGTTCGCTCCTGGCTGTGGTAAGTGATTTTGGAAGGCGGCAAAAATCACGATACGCATGTCATTTGAATTCAGTAGGCCGTGTTCATAATGGAAAAATTAACCTCGGGATTTTCCGCCAACACAAAGTTCCTCATTTCTCTACTAGAAAGCGCTATAGTGCCAAGGAGCTTAGATATCTAACCTCCTTGACTTTCATAGTGCTTCAAGGAACAACAAAATTTGATTGCAAGCTGCCCTCTGGGTGTCAAATAACAACGTTTGCACCCGACACCCAAGGCCATACGATATTATATTATTAATACATTATTATTATATTATAATTATTTTAGGACCACATATAAGTCCATTCACAGTCCACAATAGCAAACAAAACAAAATAAGTTACGTGACGAAACGCCTAAGTCAGAGCCCTACCGAGACTCGAACTCTTGACGCTAAGGACAAGAAAGTGGCAGTCTTCACGTCTAAGAATACTCAGATGACTGCTTCACTTCTTGTAAGTTTGGAGGCAACTACGACAATATTACACCACCGCAGAACAATGCATATAGATTACACTAGAACTAATATGACCGCTGGACGTATACTGTATATTATGTCCAACTATTTATTGCCAATGGTAGAACAAAAACAACGATCTAGAACAAATCTTGAAAATACCACGATTAATTTATTTCTCGCAAGCTTTACTTGATGTGGACTTGCAAACCTTGTAGGAAAGTTTATTCCCCGATCGCACCGCTAGCCACACATCTGAAGGAGGCTAACAGCGGTATCTGTATCTGTATCGGCGAGTGCAAATTTTTCAAAAATAAAAGTGCCTGTACACTTGAACGTCAATTGAATTGACTCAATTCATTTCGAGTGTCTTCGCTACTATTCGGTGACAAGCGCTGTTACATACCGCGCTACCTCGTGCCTCGCTGGCATCGGGCGAGCGTGGGTGAATCCCGACTCGGCCATCCTGAAAATGGTTTTCGTGGTTTCCCATTTCCACCACCAGGCAAATGCCGGGACGGTTTCTTTCAATAGGTCCACGGCCAAATTTCCTTCCAATATCTCTTCCCTGACCCGTCCTGAAAAGAAAAGTACATGGTTATTGGCTGCATTAATAAAATTATAATTTTGGAGAATGGTCTGACGTGACCTAACATGTAGTTATAACGGTCCAGTTCTACAGGCGATTGTCGTGGCTTAGTAGTAATGTTGTGGGCCGGTATTCATGAGGTCGTAAGTAGTGTGGTACGGGGGGTTCTACCTATAATCGCGTGTGTGCTTGAATACGTATGGCTATGTTGGAAAAAGTTTAGGTGGTGGGGGAGGACTAGGGTCGAGTGAGGGGTCATTTAGATGGTATTTTTTCCCGCTCTATTTGATGGTGAGGTTATTTTTTACAATGGGTGGAATTTGGAAACGCAATTTGAGGTAAACGTGCGTTTTTGACATTTTGGTGATATTTAATGAGCTTGTAAGGCTAGAACGATGTGTTGTTTAGGAACGGGGTGACGTCCTCTTTGCTAAGAATGTGTGTTTTTTTTTAAAATGTTTGTTTTTTGGATTGGCGCTATTTTGGAAACGGTGAATTTTGGAAAAAAGTTTGTTTGACATTAATGAAAGGTGAGTATGCCCTCTAGGTGGGCAGCAAGTTTCAAGGGTGTAGGAGGAAAAAAAATGATAGCCTACTTTCTCGCGAACATTGACGATAATTGGCGAATGGATGGTTGGATTTTAACGAATGAGCTATTGTTGGCGTTGGGATGACATGCTCTTGGCTAAGAATGTGTGTTGGTATTTTTATTTTTATTTTTTTGAAAATTCTTGGTTTTGGATTTTGGATTATTTTGGAAACGGTGAATTTTGGGAAAAAGATTGTTTGACGTTAATGAAAGGTGGGTATGCCCTCTAGGTGGGTAGCAAGTTTCAAGGGTGTGGGTCAAGAGAAAGTGAATTTTGGAAAAAAAATGGTCACTATTTTGGAAACGGTCAAGTTGACAAAAAAAGTTTGTTTGACATGAATGGTTGGTTTTTACCTCGTCTACCCGCACCATAAATGTCAAGTCTCTAGGTGAAAAAAACTATGCATGTTTTGGGGGAGGGAGGGGTTTAGTCTAATTAATTAAATAAATAGGATTTTGTTACAAAAAATCATGTTTATTGACCCATGAATTAAACGTGGAAGGAAACCTTAACCACTTTACGAAATATTTTGCACCCTTGACTTTAATTACTCGTTCAATGAGATAATTGTTGGGATATAATGTTTTTTGCACTTCTTCATAATAGAATCGTCCTTTGATGGGTTGACCGTCTTGATCTTCTAAAAGATACGTCACTGGTTGACCTAGTTTGACTTGCCGAATTTTAAAAATTTCTGTCGACTGTTGTGGAGTGTACTGTTTTGAAAACACGCTTCTATGTTTACTGATGCGAATAAAATCCCCAATTTTAAGGGCATGACGCCTTGGGTCAACCCTTTTTATAGGGTTAAACAGTCTATTGAGTCTAGGTAGGTTCTTGGTGACGAGACGAGGTTTCATGCCAATAGTGGAATGAATCGTGTTGTTGTATCGTGACACAAGTTGAGGTAACCAGTCTATCCATCGATAAGAACCATATATTGTAAACTCTTTCCACATATAACTTTTTAATGTTCGATTGAAGCGTTCAACTACGCTAGCTTTGAGATTGCTATAGGTGGTGTAATGGTGAATATCCTTAGATTTGAGAAAACTGGAGAAATCCTTGTTGAAAAATTCTTTCCCCTGGTCGGTTTGTAACAAGTGAGGTTGACGTTTTGTTTGTTCAATAATATGTTGAAAGGCCTTTGTGATTAAGACACCAGTTTTATTTTTTACTGGTTGAACAAAAGCCATTTTGGAATAGACATCAATGACGGTCAACATATAGCGTACACCGTCGTTAACGTTAGAATAAGGTATCATTTCAACGAGGTCTGCCTGCCAAAGTTCATCGATTCCTTTGGAAATCACACGACGGCGTTCATAAATGCGTCGGGCTGGTTTATGCAATTCATGTGCGATGCCCACCTTGATGGGGGATGGCTTATAAGATAATTTTAGCATCTCGGAGTTGTTGTTCAATGTGGGCGATTTCTGCCTCATGTCCAGTGTGACCAGCTTGTTTTGATGCATGAAGCAAGTATAAGCGCTCTACTTACTGATTGGGATTATTCCAAAAGGTTATACCTATGTAGCGTTTTGATTTCTTAAACCTTACACCAGAGGCAGAGTGATGTTTTTGCTTACCAAACATGTTTGCAATGATGGTTTTATATTTTTGGGATATATTGGCATTGAGCTGCTGAGAGGATTTATAGTTTCTTTTGTGAGCGTTGGTGTCTAATAAAATGGATTTATATTTAGCAAGGTCCTCGGGCGTAAAATCTTGTAGAGAGGGGGTGAGAGAAAATAGCAGCTTTAACAGACCTGGTGTTAATTTATAGTTGATCTTTTTAATGACAGCTTTCGTACGAGCAAATTTAATGGATGAATAACCAATTTTAAAACTATCATTCTCATAGCGAACACCATATGTGGTATCTGTCTTTCCAATAAATAGAATGGTCAGATACGGTTCCAGGGTTGCTCCATAATGTTTGATTAAAATGTTTTTGAGTTGAGCTCTATTTTGAGGGGTTGCCAAGACTTGTGAAAACGGAGACGATGTGGAGGAAGACGGTGTTGCCGCTATGACGGATGATTTTTGTTTTGTTTTTAGAAACTGTTGAAGGAGTGCGGATTTTTTTTCTTTCTTTCAGGACTAAATACAGTTTCGCTTTCACTTTCACTTTGTTGATGTTCTTATTCTTCTTGTTCTTGTTCATGTTCTTGTTCACTAACATTAGAGGAGGAGGAGGAGAAGGAGGAGGATTTTACCTCTCGTGTGGAATCTGTTTGAGTAAATTTTGAACTTGTTAAGGGTTTGGTTTGAGAGGTAGCGGCAGTAGCAGTAGAAGCATTTGGTTTGAACCTCATGGGATCAACTGATGATGGAGCATGTTTTATCATGGGTAAAGGATTGACGTTTTTAAACGTTGTAATTCACGAAATTTATGTCGAATCGTATTTCGTGCCTCAATAATACGCTGCATGATTTAAACATGTTTCTTGTACCCTATGGCGTTCGCCATGGTGAAGGTAAAGACACACTAACAGAAAATGTCAAACCCTAGGTCTTTTTAAACAGAAATAAAATGATCAAAACCCAAGCAATAACGTCCCTCACATCGTTCACTCTGTTTATTTATGACCAAACAGGCATGGGGATGATGGTTCCAACACGATGCACACAATTGTGTGAAAGCTGTAAAGGACATATCTGGATTCACATGATCTTGAAAATATGATAGAGATTTCTAGAGTCTTGGCGGAAGAGAACGATAAGATTGGCATTGTCACGAATCAATTGTTTGGGAATTTTAGAATAGGTCTGAGCCAAATAAAAACAATCCACTTGTTTATGGCGTCCCATACTAAAATACTCTTGAATAATGGCCTGTCGTTGAGTTGCAATATCATCAAAAATGATAATGGAATCTGTTTGAATGCGGTCTGGTTGAATGACATCTTGAGGCGACGTGAATGTAAAATAGCCCATGGCTTCTTTATTTAACGATGACATAATTTGTTCCAGATACACGTACACAAGGATTTGGCAAAAATATAAATATTTTGAAATCGTAGGCCATGAGGCGCGGTAATAATGTTCAGCAAAACATTGGTCTTTCCACAGCCCGAAGGCTGTAGATGGGAATGGTAGATGGGAATAGGGTGCCATGACGTTTAGGTTCGCACACGGACAATGATAGCTCTGAAACTAAATCAGAGACGGGCAAAGCATGGGGTTGTTTCATTAATTCCATAGTGTTGACGACTGAGTTTTTTCATGTGTGTATAAGGATTATATATATGGCTAGCGGTGAGTAGGATAGGTTAGTTAACGTCTATCACCATGGACGTGTTTGGGAGAGCTCGTGTAACTATGGCCACGGCCGTCCCTTTGTCAAAACAGTCTCGAGAGGTGGCTACAAAAAGCTATGTCGATCGCAAAATGCAAAATGTCTATCACATGGCCCCGAGATTAATCGCTGAGGGCTATTCAGCCAATCATCATCGTATTATTGATGTGCAAGAGCCTCAAGACGAAAATGATGTCTGCACGAAACGTTATGTGACCTATAAAATGAAAAACCTTTATAAATTTGTCCCATCAGTATTTTTAGTGTATCTGTCAAATCAAAAACTGAACAATGACAGAAACCATTCCCCACCACCACTGGTGAATGATGGACTTACCTATATGCTTGCTTGTGGTTTAAGTCATTATCGATTGCATTATGATGGGATGATTCATATTAAATATGCCATGCCTGATGAGAAACATTTAAAAATACAAATAAACCGTGATAGACTGTTGGCCCACAACCATCAAAGAGTAAATGTTGGAGATGAATTATCCTTTCATCTTATGCTTACATTTGAGGAAAAGGAAGCTGGAAAAGCGGTGAATGATTTTCCGCTTTATATAGAAATGGAATATACTGCTATGAAATAAGGTTCTCTACGTTAGTTGTTATCGAATGATTGCTGTGAAAGGTTCACCAAGTAGCACCATGGTGAAAAAAAGATATGCAATGAACATGAAAAAAACAAATCTCAAAAAGAGAAAAAAGCCAGGTCGGAAGCCAAGTCGATCTGCCACACACCCGGTGTTAAAACTAAAAAAAACTAAAAAAATCTCAAAAGAGTGGCTATCGAAAAAGCTTTACAAGCGGTGCGATTGTCTACAGCCCCGAGATCGCACCATAATGCATCGATAAAAAGAAAAGAAAGAAAGAAAGAAAGAAAGAAAAAACGTGGGCGAGTCATTCCTGTTGCTAAGTGTGGTTTATTTTTGCAGGCTTTATTTGCAGGGTTGGCAGCTTTGGGATCCCTTTTGGGTGGTGCCAGTGCTGTAGCGAAAACCATAAAAGCCGTAGAGCAAGGCAAGCAACAACTCAAAGAAAGCGAGCGACACAATAAAACGTTAGAAGCTATTGCTATGGGAGCTAGAAATGGCAATCCTTTAAAGCCAGTCTTTTATCAACAAGGTAGTGGTCTATCGTCTAAGAAAAAAAATGTCCATCTTCGATAAGCGCTTACGGCAACTGCCTCGTCATGTCATGACCCATGAACAAGTGGAAAGCTATGCCAAACAACTAAAGATTTCTCATTTTCGAGGTGTATTTATGCGAAATTAATTACCCAAAGCACCGTGGAAAGAAGAACGAGCCATGATTAATTTATATGATGATGCGGGTCCAGGAACCCATTTTGTAGCCTATGTGAAACAAGGTTCCACAGTATGGTACTTTGACAGTTATGGAAATTTACCACCCCCAATCGAATTGCTTCATTACATGAGAAACCGAGTAAAGATATTCTATAATGTGAATCGTCAACAAACATTTGACAGTCAAGAGTGTGGACGTTTGTGTTTACATTTTTTTATATAAGAGGTCGCGTTGAGCCGGCACTCTCATCATTATGAATGTCAACGCCAAGACCTTTACCGTGCACAGCCGCGGGCCTGAAGTGTCCCTGGATCCCCCCCCCCCCCCCCATTGAATTGCACTCTGAACAATCCTATGTGTTAGGATTAATTTCTTTGGAAAGTTACAATAGAATTTACAATATACAATTAGATATTAATGACAAATTTTATTATGTTGATTATATGTTGAGACTACCCCCTGGAGGTTATACCATAGACGACGTGCACGAAGCCATTAGCGTGTCGATGATAAAACAATTGGGTGTCAAACCATTTGCGGATGGGACACACAAATTTGAACTTACAGCCAATACGATTACTCATCGCTGTCGTATTTTCTCTACGTTTAACATTGACTTTGAAACACGACTTCATTCTATTGGTCCTTTGCTAGGATTTAAACCAAGAGTGTTGACAGCTCACCAACCCCATGATTCAGATTATCCAGTGAAATTCATCGAGGACCATCACATTTCTGTGAGTTGCAATATTATTAGAGACGTATTTACGAATCAAGAACAAAGCCATTCCCTGTATGATTTTATTGTCACCTCCCCTTGTGGCTATATTATTTGTGAAAACCCTTCAGTGGTTCTATATCATCCTGTGTGTGTCAGTGATATTAGTAATATTACCTTATGCTTAGTGAATAGAGAGCAACAACTGATTGCTTTGGACGCCAACACCCCTGTGACCTACAAGTTGGTTTTAAAGACGCTATGAAATGTATCTATAAAGCAACAACAACGTCTACGAGGTCGGTTAGTTGCCCGCCGTGTATGAAACGGTTGACACGATTAAACCGACAACGTTTACAACGCATTGGTTATACGTTACACCCCAATCATGAACAAGGAGCTGTTGCAAGTGTTAAAACCCATACAAGTGGAAGATGGCGTCGTGCGTATTGATATGCATTCCTATCAACCTCAAGCAACAGGACTGAATAACAATGACGAGATTCAATTCATCATTAACAATAAAGATATTTTTACTCTACCTCATGAAAGTGTCCTTCAAATTGAGGGTAAATTGATGAAAGCAGATGGCAGCACACCCACAACGTCTGCGTTGACGAATCATGGTTTGGCTTTTCTCTTTTCTGAAATACGTTACGTGATAAATGATATTGTCATAGATATGTCTCGAAATGTGGGCATTACTAGTCTTATGAAATTATATCCTTTCTATAGCAAGGAGGAAAGTAAAACGCTTTCTATGGCAGGATGGTGCCCCTACAGTAGCAATGACTGGCTTGTTCATAGCGATGGAACTTTTACAGGCTTCCTACCCTTAAAATTATTCCTTGGCTTTGCTGAAGATTACAAGCGTATAATTTTAAACGCAAGACAAAGTTTGTATCTGGTGAGAGACCGCAGTGATTATAATGCACTAAAAGGAGCCTCCGAACAAGTGATAGACTCAAAAATTCAACTGCTTCGATTACTTTGGAAAGGGCCCCATGTGACGCTATCGGATCGTAAAAAGCTAAGCATGTTAAATTTGGTGCAAAAAGATAAAGCCTTGCCTATCGCCTTTCGAAGTTGGAGTCTACATGAGTACCCATTGCTACCTACCACAGACACTCATAGTTGGAGTGTCAAATCGGCTCGCTCTACCGAGAGACCCCTCTATGTTATTATTGGTTTTCAAACCAATAGAAAATACCAACAAAGCAAAGATGTCACCCTGTTTGATCACATTCACTTGAGAAATATACGACTATTTTTAAATAATGGTTGCTTTCCCTATGAGGGGTTGGAACTCAATTTTTCAAAAAATAAGTTTGGCCCCCTTTATGATATGTTGGCTAAATTTCAATCGTCTTATTATGAAAAACAGGATTGCCCTATGTTGTCGCCACAAGGGTTTAAAGCAAAAGCACCACTGATTGTTTTCGACTGTTCATATCTAGAGGAATCTATGAAAATCACCACCATTGATTTAAGGGTAGATTTTGAAACACAAGAAAATGTACTTGACCATACCAGTGCCTACTGTTTGATTATTCATGCCAGACAAGTGAAATATCATCCTTTGTCCAATTATGTGACCAGCATGTAAGCCATCTGTAGTCAGGTGAAAAAAATCATCATGCATAGGATTGATGATAAACGTTTGCATTCATTGTACACTATCTGTTGCGCTCTGGCACTGTGCACTCGTACAACAACAAACGACATGTGCCCCTCAATAAGCAGCAGCAACAACAACAACAACGTGACAGGCAAACCATGGAATTTAAAATGTGAATTTAATCGTCTCAAAACTTTTGAAACATGGACAGTCCCCTTTATGGATTGTGGAGAATTGGCTGCGAGCGGATTTTATTACTTAAATCGTGGGGATGTGGTCAAGTGTATTTTTTGCAATGTTGAAATTGGAAACTGGGAAATAGGGGATCGACCATTTAGCGATCATCAGCGATGGAGTCCATCCTGTCCTTACTTGAATCGCTATGATGTTGTCAATATTCCATGGAGTTTGAATTACCCTGTCATTGTACCAGACCCTGCAAAACTAGGAGATACCTGTGGACCGTATATGCAAACTATTCATTTGAATGCAGTTCCAAATTAAACAAACAAACAAACAAACTTTGTAATAAAATTGTAAGTGTTTTTTTTTATATTATGAATAAAACTTGTAAAATATAACATTTAGCTCTTGTTCAATTTATTTGTTCCTTTTTTCCTGTAGTCCTTTGGCTTTTACAATGTTAAACCATGAAATGGGTTAGTTGTTGATTAGACGTCAACGAGGTAACAAGCAAAAAATATATATTAAAAGAACATCATGCGTACACTCATCGTGGATTGCCAGGGGTTTAAAATTGCAGACAAAAAAAATTATATTTAAGGAAGTAGCTTTTATCGATTGTAGTACGTTTTGGGTGTGTAACCCAATCCATTTGGTGTTTAAACCTCCCTATGCTTTCGAGTTGCTTAGTGAAAAAGATAAAAAGCAGAGCCAATGGATTGAAAATCATTTGCAATTAGTATGGAAAAAGGGTGATATTTCTTACAAGTATCTTGACGTAGTCATGAAAGCTCATTTTTCCTCGGCCAATGTGTTATTTGTTAAATGGGGTGAAAAACGCCAGTGGCTCCAACAATTTTTACCCTCGCACTGTCAATGTATTGACCTTTTAGATCTGGGTTGTCCATCCCTGCAAACGCTCATGGACACTTGTCCTTGTGACAATATTCAGAATAAAGCCTTAGCGCATACGTGGCAATTGTTTCATTGGCTCACCAACAGCGCATGTTGGGACTTGTTAAATAAAATTAAAACAGAAAGTTTATCGTCCAATGATAGCAGTGAGACTTGTACACGTGAGGTGATAACATCAGCGTTATAAACATGGACGCTACTACAATCGACAAGGCTATTGGAAAGTTCTTTGTGTGCAAGAAAAAACTAATTAGCTTTACACATCATGAATTATTGGCACTACCTAAATCATTTCTTTTTTATGTTGCTGCCAACGCTGTGAAAGAAATTTGGGAAAAGGCGCCTGTTGAGTGGACTACCGACCCTGTATTGAGTGAACTACAACCATGCAATCATTTTTCCCATCACAAGCAATTAACCATGGCAAAAATACCTTCCATTCGACAGTGTGCCACATGACAATTGATGAAATTATATCATGGTCATAAAACTCACTGTAAAGACATTGTTTCATCATTCCATGGCTGTCATGCGGAAAACAACCACCTACCATGCTCGTCGGCAGCCACCGACAAACAACAACAACAACAACAACAACAACAACAACAACAGCAAGAACAAGAAGAAGAAGAAGAACAAGAAGAAAAACAAAAAAGTTTTTTTCACCGATTGAAACCTCTATGTCCCAGGTGTATTGGCCCTGGAATTATTGATAACATCATTAAAAACTTACCATTCGAAGCTCACTTACCTGCTTACAGCTTTTGTGGACCTGGTACTCGTCTTGAAGATCGTTTGAGGAGAGGGAATATGGGGATAAATGCTTTGGACCATGCGTGTCGTAATCATGATATAGCCTATCAAAACAGTGATCCCACACTAAGGCACATTGCCGACAAAGTCTTGTTAAGGATTGCCAAGCAACGATTAACAGCTTCAGATGCCACTCTATCGGAACGAATGGCTGCATTTATGGTGATCGGTGCTATGAAAAGCGAATTACTTTTATCTAAATATGGACTTTAACATCATGTATTTAATTTAATAAATGTATAGTATCTGTTATGATTTTAAAAAATAAATAAATAAACAAGAGACCATGTTGTGTTTTTCCCATTATTATTATTGACTAATAGTTTGAAATATTATTATAAGTATAAACAATCATATAAATGCTAATTCAATTAAAAAGTATAAACAATAAAAAGGACGACAGTATATTATTATTAACTAATAGTTTCAAATATCATAATTATAAACAATCATATAAATGGTGTTTGAATTTAAAATTATAAACAATAAAAAAAATGAATGTGTATTATTATTAACTAATAGTTTCAATATAATAATTATAAACAATAATACAAATGGTGTTTCAATTTAAAATTATAAACAATAAAAAGAAATTACAATGCATTATAATTATTGACTAATAGTTTCAAATTTCATAATTATAAACATAAAATATGAATAGTGTTTGTACTAAATAATAAAGTAAGTTGAAACGTTATGGGCTTAAGGGTTGCTTGTTTATTTAACACCCTCCTCATGCACTGCAAGCACTAGTAAAGAAAAAAGTAAAAAACATGTTTTGAATGTAGTCATAGTAGCATATAAAATAATTAACAAGTTTAGGACTACGTTGTTTTTTTATTATCGTTATTATTATTATTATTTTGTAATAAAACATGTCATTATAATTTTGTTTGTACAAAACCATGTGACCGTTAAAAAATAATGTTTATTATTATTATTATTATTATTATTATTATTATTATTTTGTAATAAAGCATGTCATTATGATTTTGTTTGTACAAAACCATGTGACCATTTAACACAATGTAACGTTAGATTTAAATTATTTATTTATTTATTTAGTAAATAATGTTGATGTTTTTACTTGTTTTTGCATTGCATGAGTGAGTGTGCTAAATGAACAAGCCATCCTTAAGCGCATGACGTTTCAACTTATTTTAAAAACTATAGATGTACATAAAAAGAAAGTAAAAAACATGCATCATAGGCAATGTTTGTATTGACGTAGCCCTAAAGGCTAAAAAAACTCTCAATAAAGAGTGAACTTATAAAAAAAATACCATTTACCTATAGTCATTATAGGCATCATTGTATTAATGTAGCCCTAATGGCTGAAAACGAACAAAAAAGTTAAGAAAATTATTATTAATATTACTATTATTATTATTATTAATATTATTATTATAAACCATCAGCTACAATTAATAAACGTCAAAACTGTTGAGCATTGAAAAAAAGTGTTTTTTTTGTAAGACATCAATAAACAACAACAACAACAACAAAACGTTATGTCTTGTGTACAATGATTATTCATTATCTAGTTTTACAAAACGAATCATACAACGATTTTTTTTCACCCTCATAGATTAAATACACAGGGTGAATACTCGAATTGACATCTTCCATAACATTATCAGGTAGATTATTAAATCGTGTGGGAAGAAATGTCTCAAAGTCTTGACAAATGCAAAGAGCTCGTTCACCAAATTTCGTTTTTAATTTTCGTATTTTATGAATGCGAAATGGTGTTTCTTTAGGCAATTCACTCATTTTTTTGCGTACAAGGCCGCAATCTTGGCCAATGGCGTTCAAGGCGTCCATGCTTGGCTTGGCTATAAGGAAAGAAAAGAGTGTTATATTTTTAACACTCTCATCTTTATATAACAACAACAACAACAACATTGTCAATACATTAAATAGTGTTGTTTTTAAGCCTGAGCGTTTAATGCCTAAAGTTGTAGATAGTATTGGATAAATTGACAAAAATATAATAATACTTGTAACAGGTATGCGATAACTGTTGAACCAACATCAACAGCCAATTTTTTGTGTTTCATGGTTCACATGACGTATATAGGTATACTGTTGTAAATGACAATTATCATCGATAAGAAAAAATTGTGTTTTGGTGCATATGACATCCATTAATAGTGCTTGATGAATTTCTTGCCACGGCCCACATCCATGAAAACATGTGGTTTTTAACACTGGAGGAAGCAACAACTGTGTTTGCTGAATATAAACTAGGCTGTCTGCAATATGATGATTCATATTATCATGCATGTTCATGTTTTTCTAAAAGAAAGAAAGAAAGAAAGAAAGAAAGAAAGAAAGAAAGAAAGAAAGAAAGAAAGAAACCAAGCTATCATTTTAAACTATTTTTTAAGCTAAACATAAACCAAAACATTTGTTTTAAATTGAAAAAAATTAATATCTACCATAGGGTAGAGAGTGGTTGTCAAATGACATTAATAACGTGCTAAAGCATCATTAGACAAATCAATTAAAACGTATTTATAGGGATAGGGTTCAATGACTTGCGCATCTGCTAATGAAGTGGCGCAAAACACTAACCATTGCCACTGTCGAAAAGTATTTTCAAAATTTGGTAAATATGTAAATGGTGTTAAATCACCACTATTTTTTATTAAAATAGTGGAGCTCTGACATCTATAAAATCTAAAATAAGGTTTTGGTTTAAAGGTTTATTACCATCTAAACCTGTTTTTGTATGGGCACAATTAAGACTTGTTTATGTTGTATCATCAGTAACTGATCTTCAACTTCTAAGCAAAGGGCTTCATACATTTTTTTTTCTAAAAAGATAAATAACAAATTGCAAAATTATTATTATTATTATTATTATTATTATTATTATTATTATTATTATTATTAACATGTCATAATTCATATTATATTGTTATATGGGTGGTTCAATAATTTGTGGCAACAGTTTCTTTGACAGATTAACAACAACGTAGGCATGTGAACAATGTTCGCATGACCATTGTATTACCTTTCGGTAAAACGCGTGTAAAACAAACAAATCATTGTTACACACTGTGTAGCCTACTTCTAAAAGTTGACATTCATTTTCATCGTTTTCAGCCAAAACATGAATTTGAAAATTATTTTATAGAAAACATTTCTTGAAAATTAGGTGTGAATAATTTCAACATTGTTTGGAGCTAAATGTATGCCTCTGTTGTCAATAGATATTAGTAAATAATCTCCTTGTTGAATCAGTCGTATACGATTCCCGTGTCGACGTGCAAATTCGCATTGCATACTAATGGATACCTATAAAGGTAAAGTTAACATACCATGCAATTTATTAACCATGTCTATATCCAAGAAACAATACAAATTTAAACTAGAGTATGTGTTTTCCATAAACATGAATACACTATAAACTAAAAAATTAGCCAAATGTCTTTTTTTAAGAAAAGTATGTTCCTAAAAGCCGAATCCAACAAAAAAACAACAACATATGCATCAGATATTGTTGTTGTTGTTGTTAGTTTCTAATAGACCGTATTCTGTGTGGTGAATATTGATTCATAGGTAACGTAAAATTAAGTTGACGAAATGCTTGTTGACGATATGAAGTGGTTCCTTCATCAGCAGGGAATTTATAAAAGTGATAACAAAACATATTTGACGTTAGTGGAAAATAGACATTAAACAAGGGTTTTGCGCATAGCGTACACCAAAAAACTGGAAAATCATCCTCATCCGCTAATTTAACAATCACTTGTTTCATCGTTAAACCATACCATGATTTATGAATGACTTCTGTAGATACATTACTTTGAAAACCAAAATTTAGCATACAGGATTTGCAATAGTGATGACTTGGGTCATGAAACAACACATCATCATCATTAATGATGCTCTTATAAAAAGAGGTAACAATGCGCACTTTAATGTTTTCATACTCTAAAGGATATGCTACACGTTGTGGATTTTTATTTACCATCGTTGCATATTCATTAAACGTAGTGTGTTTGGTAACAATAAAAGAATCTTGATCATGGTTCATCATTGAATCTGAAAAGTAGTTATAGACATTTTACTAAGTATGTATATTTTAAAAAATATGTTAATTTATACACTGTCTGTCCCCTAAGTGAATAGCAAAAAAAAATAAGCAAAACACAAAATAATTAAATAAATAACCATCTGTCTGTTGACTTTTGTTTATGCATTAGGTTTAAAAACAATTTCTAATCCGATATTTGCCTGGTGTTGTTTTGTAATACATCATGTCTACTGAGAATGGGTGGTCAGTTTGCTAAAACATGTGGCTTATTATGCCAGCACCTAGAGAGGCCTATTAAGCTACATGTCTACTGAGGATGGATGGTCAGTTTGCTCAAATATGATGCTTATTAAGCCAACACCTAGAGAGGCCTATTAAGCTACATGTCTACTGAGGATGGATGGACAGTTTTTGCTCAAACATAATGCTTATTAAGCCAACACCTATAGAGCCCTATTAAGCTGCATGTCTACTGAGGATGGGTGGGCAGTTTGCTGAAAGATGAGTCTTATTAAGCCACTAACTAAAATAAATTTTAAAAAAGCCAACATGTTTTAATCTAGCCTGTGCACAGTGAGGCATGCAAACGTTGATGCATGCCTCTCTTTATGCGTTAACAGGCAAATAGCACAAGACATAGAGGTTATATACATCTATTTACATACATTCATACATCCTTGCATACATCCATGCACACAGGTTAAAAAACCAAAAATAATATGATACACTACAATTTGTTTATTTTTTATTCCGAGGCTCAACATGGCATCACGCACTTGATAGCAACCAAACCAAACACTTGCCGTGTTGTACAACAACAATAGCAACAACCATTACTGGTTGTAACCAAATGGGACGCTGGTCATCATATCCTGACACCACTGTCTCTTGTCGTCCAACAAAGCGAGTGTTTGTTTTCGCTGTTTCATTAAAAATAAATCATTATTTTTGGAGAGAATCCTAAACTGACTAAGTGACATGCCTGTGTGGGTCTGAAGGACATGTAAATAATCATCCACACAGAGTCGTTTAACCACATGCTGGCTAATCCCTTTGGCTCGCATAGATTCGCATCGATCCACCTGTCGAAAACTATACATTTTCGGAGCGATACCTACAAACTCAGTCATCATGGTGTCTGAACACTCATCTTTCATTAAACCAGTTTCTTTTTTGTTCAGACGGGGGATATCGAACACGTTCTTCTCACAAAACGAGGACGTGTCAAACCATTTTGGGTTTTCTTTCACAACTACATACGGATCACAGTCACGGATATGGTAAATAAAACTATCCGTGTCTGTATATAACAATGAAATGGTACCAAATTACCGCATTGCAAAACCATAATGAAATTTATACATAGGCAATTTTGAAAAATCTAAAATGACTTGGCCTAAATAAATAGGTTTATTCATGACCACTTTAGTTTTTGAAAGTCCAATAGTAACTAAATCATCATCAATAACGTTCAAAGATTTAAAATTTGGTTTTGAAATGTATTTTTGAGCGCCCCATCTGCCATGCCATGTGTTCACCAATTATATGTCCCTATACTGTCGCACATTTTCAAGACTCTTGCCATAAATTCAATTATTCATCAGTTTAAAAAAAACTATTTGAAATGGCTGAGTGGCACTTTGTCTGTGAGCGGTATTTAAATCCATGTAAGGTTTCAACCATGGTGTCTGGCAAAAAGAAACACCTCTATGGATTTTTTTTTTTCAGGGTTAAGCCCTGGGCTAAACATTCTACCAGCATGACAATGTGCAATACATAGTGATTTTTGTCATATAAGGTGCCCATCAATTTTTTATGATTGCCCTTACTCTCGGGCGACACCATTTTCTCTATGCAAAAGGGGAAATCACCATGTCGCTGTCTGAGATCGGGGGGATAAGCTAAGTCAACGTCAAGAACATACCCTACGTTCTATTGCTCGCTGGCGCTATGCACATTAAAATCTTTAATTTCATCCTCAGACAGCCAGACAAAGTTTCTGTACGGCAGTGGTCGGCTCATAGCATGACCGTATAAATTGTTTACGTCGAAATACATTAGGTAGGATTCAGGTTCTTCGGGATAATAATCAGGCATGTAATGATTATTTGCCTTGGCATGTCGCTGATTGAGCGATACGAACCCCCCACGAATCTCTTTTTTCATCATCAGTACCATATCGGGATCCGTCAGTAAATCAAGCTCAATTTGGGTAAATTTGAGGGCAGCGTCCCAAATTAACCCTGGACTGGTATAGTAGTGGGCGGGTCAAGGCCATATATCGCGTGACATAGCTGACGAAACGTCTCAAACACGTCCGTCAACAACAACACGTCTAATTTTAAGTAGTGCATAGCATACTGGCCCATGGTTTCTATGGCAAACACTCGCCAAACATGGTGTGCGTGGGCATAGTCTACTTCACTGATGGTGCTTTGAGTTAACTGAGAAAAGAATTTTTCTCTTGGCGGCAAAGACGTTTCTTTAAGCACCTCGTAACTTCCCACATAATCATAAGGAAAATGACCTTTACGAACACACAATTTAAATTCATTTGTATCCGTAGTGGGAATGGGTATGTTTCAACTCATCTTCGCTTAAACCTTTCACAAGACTATCCAGCGAACTAGACATGAACTTGAATGAGTCGAGAAAGCGAATGCTCATGCTTCCTTTTCTCCATGAAAGTGAGGTAAAGCTCTCATGGTTTTAAGCCAAAATGCTGAATTTGCTCTTATCAACATGAGCAAATTGTTTAACAATGAAGTGAAGGTCATACCGAGAGAAATTGTGTAAGAAGTCAGGGAGGAAGCGAGGTGTAGAGTACTTCAAATTGCATTCGCTATGGGCAGCACCTCTAAAATGCCCTGTCCTGTGGCAGTGGTCTCTTACTTTTTTTCTCCATCTAAAATTTGCTTTTCACATTTGTGGCAGGTGGTGGCTTGATCATATTCTCTTTGCTGTACATCATTCGTCTGAATTGGTACAGGGTTGTCCAAAATGTTTTCTACTTTGCCCGCTAAAGCCGCCATTTGATCAACAAACCACCGCGCACAATCTGGACCTTCATGACTTGCATACTCACATTGTGATTTATCGTAGTGACAGACAACATAATAACCTACAGCAAAAGGCTCATGTTTCTGCACTGGATAGTTTGAGCTTGTATGGGGGCTTGGTTCACATCCCTGAAGGGGAACGGTGAGGGCCTCAAAATCAGCGTAAACAGTAAATGGTAGCATGTCTTGTTTATTAGTGGCCTTAAATTTTAAGACTGCGTCATTCCCTTCGGGCAGCACTAGCTTTACTGCCGGCTGCCCTTCGCAGTCTCCCCTATGTCGTTCCAAAAGTTCAGAAGTTCCAAAATACTGAAGGCAGCGCTCACAAATGTATTTTTCACACTTATGATTGGACACTTGGCTGCTTACCAATCTACTCAAATTCTTTACCCAGCAATAATGGCTTTTACCCCCATGAGACAAAAGTAATAAGTGAATGTGATATTGTTTTGTCTCTTTGGTGGCATACAAGGGACCCACAATATTGGATCCTTCGACACCATACACCATGAAGGAGAAATTTGGATTATCTTTCTCAAATAAATCAATTTTATCTGGAGACATGGGAAATGAAACACGTTCCAGATTCAGAGTTTGCTTTAAGTGGTTAAACATAGCTTTGTACTTCCCTGGCAAATCACCATTTCCGTCTTGGCAGGGTTGCAAAAAACTAGCCACACTCCACAAAAAACAATGATCATCTTTATTCCGTATGTTGATCAGAGCCCTTTTCCTTGCAATCCAGCTCGGTGTGGGAATGTAGCCACTTCCTGCATTTAATGGTTTGTATTTACAAATATTAATTTGCAAATATTCAATGCTATTCAGAGCCAGGCCACTGGGTCCGTCTTGCAACTTATCAAATTTACTGACAAGACCATCAATAGCATTTATCTGATACCATGTTTCTAAATTATCGGTCAACAGTAATTTCTCCATTTTTGTACAAAGATTAAAGCTATGTTTTTCTTCAACATTATTTTTAATGAGAATAAACTCGCATACTAATTCGAAATTTATTTTTAAGGCGTGATGCATTGTTAAACCTTGCCTGCTTTCATCAAGAAAAATAGATAAACACTATTCAACAAATTCTTTAGGGGATAGACAGTTTTTCACATTATGAATTCGGCCTGAACATATCCTACTTTTAAAACATTTGGCTAACAGTTGCCATTCTAAGTCTTGATACATGGATGTAGACATAATTAAAAAGTACAATAAATGGAATGTTAACTCACCTTATTAATAGGATAATAAAAAAAAAACAGCAAATACAGATGTCTTCAGACACTGGGCGCACACTCTCACTCACTCACACACACACAAACACAAGTCGTAGCAACTGTTGTTTCTCCAACTGTAGGTGGCTGGGGCTTTAGCAAACAACCAATTAGTTGCAAATGTTGGATAATGCTTCTTTTTTTAATGTATATCTGAAAAGCAAAGCAATAAAACCCCATTATTAGTTATATATATAATCAGTAAACATTTGGATTAATTCAGTTATGGCACATAATAACAAAACACTCAAAAAAATAGGCTATGCAGTAGGGTTATTTTGTTTGTCATGTGGCCTCCTAAGAGGTCAAGTGCAGGTCTTTCTAGTCGACGACCGTGAGCGACCTGCGTACCGGAATGAGACATGGAATGGATAATGAACAATGAAACTGGGCTATAATGTGAAAGGAAGTGGCTGTGGCCTGTCAAAAGGTACCATTCCAGCATTTGCCTGGCGTTGACAATGGAAAACCCTGGAAAATCATTTCAAAAATGGGTGAGGGTGGGGCTCGAACCCACACGTCTATCGAGTTAGCAGAGAGCTTGGCCCCATGACCTAACGCTGTGCTTTAGCCAGCATAGCCACTGCTATCGGTAATAGGATTATTCATATGCATAGACACATTAAGACACTCACTCGGATAAAATAGTAAGCTAATTTTTTTCACAAACAAAACAAAAAACATACCTTTTCAATATCAAAAATTGTAGCTTAGTGGACTACGCTGCTACCCCCAATCGTTTGGTTGGCATGCACACAGTTTAATTCTGCATCAAAAAATAATAATATTCCATAAGTTCATGTATTATTATTAAATAAAATGGCATTCATTCATTCATTTTAGCCTAAGTCATAAACAAAATGTACATACCTTTTTCCAACTAATGTTTCAGCTGCTGCTGCTTTACTCTCTCTCTCTCTCTCTCTCTTTCTCTCTCTCTCTATCGAGTTGTTGTTTTATCTACAAAAAAACATTCATAGCATTATGTTATTGAATCATCATCTTCCAAATAATGCATAAAATAAGAATAAATTTATTCCATAACATTATTATAAAAACAAATCACGTACATACCTTTTCTTTACTCTGTTCTTGTACTTTGTACTTCTACTTGTTTTATCAAGTAATTTAATTAAATAATTAATTAATTATTTAATTATTAAACAAAACTCTTGCACTGACTGCTCATCCAGCTGCACGAAAGAATATATTGTGAGTAATGAAGCATGTTAGTTCGTCACACTAGTTTATATGTCTTAATAAATTGTAAACGTATTAGTTCTCACTGAGTAACCAAACACACTTTGCAACTAATCACTGAGTGAGTGAGTGAACTTTCGACTGCATCACTTCAGACATGCTGTGTGCGTACATGGCCTTCCCACTCAACATCCCTATGAGAAGTACAACATCATCATCTCTGAAACAAAGCACAGAGTATGCGTGCTAACCTTGAGCAAAAGTATTGAGTTACCTTACCTAGCAATAGCTCGACTCGGTATCTATCTTTGTTTCTCAAACAACAAACTTGCACTGCCAGTCCAGGCTTCCCACACACATGTACTGTACACCAACGCACATTCTTAATTTGTGATAAGGAGCTGTGGTCTCTCACGCTAGGACCGCAAACACATTCACTTCTGTTAGCAAATTATTTTCAATGGCTGTAAGACTCATTATGATCAAATCATATATGTATGTTTTAGCAACATTCATAGCTCATAACATGGTATGCCAAAGTCACTTCAAATCTAAATAGCAAAATAACAAAAAAAAATAGGTTAAACCCTCCCTCCATCCCCCAAAATATGCATAGTTTTTTTCACCTAGAGAATTGAAATTTATGGTGCGGGTAGACGAGGTAAAAACCAACCATTCATGTCAAACAAACTTTTTTGTCAACTTGACCGTTTCCAAAATAGTGACCTTTTTTTTCAAAATTCATTTTCTCTTGACCTACACTTTCATTAACGTCAAACAATCTTTTTCTCAAAATTCACCGTTTCCAAAATAATCCAAAATCCAAAACCAAGAATTTAAAAAAAAAAATACCAACACACATTCTTAGCCAAGAGCATGTCATTCCAACGCCAACAATAGCTCATTCGTTAAAATCCAACCATCCATTCGCCAATTATCGTCAATGTTCGCGAGAAAGTAGGCTATCATTTTTTTCCTCCTACATCCTTCAAACTTGCTGCCCACCTAGAGGGCATACCCACCTTTCATTAATGTCAAACAAACTTTTTTTTCCAAAATTCACCGTTTCCAAAATAGCGCCAATCCAAAAAACAAACATTTTCAAAAAAAATACCAACACACATTCTTAGCAAAGAGGACGTCACCCCGTTCCTAAACAACACATCGTTCTAGCCTTACAAGCTCATTAAATATCACCAAAATGTCAAAAACGCACGTTTACCTCAAATTGCGTTTCCAAATTCCACCCATTGTAAAAAATAACCTCACCATCAAATAGAGCGGAAAAAAATACCATCTAAACGACCCCTCACTCGACCCTAGTCCTCCCCCACCACCTAAACTTTATCCAACATAGCCATACGTATTCAAGCACACACGCGATTATAGGTAGAACCCCCCGTACCACACTACTGTTTTATCCCGGTGTTGGTGGATGGGATAAACAGGGTAGTGTAGATGTATTAATTTGGGGATAGTTCCCGAAAGGGTGTAGTTTCCCGTAATCGGGGGAGACTACTAGTGTAAGTGTTGGTGAAAGGATGTGAGCTGTTGGGGTGCGTTCCAACGGGGTGCGTCTACCTGTTGAGGGATGAATGTCTAAAACGGAGCTATTAACTTAGCTTACCAATTAGCGTGAGCGAGTGAAGACGAGCTCACGTGCGGAGTCGGCACTTGGCTGCTGCCTGTCTGTTATGCTAACACAATGGGATTCCTGACGATGCAGTTCTCAGCATTCACGGTCAGGGGTAATTAGGAACAAGTGCAGGTGGGGCGTAAGGATGTAAAGATGTGTGAAATGATTACAAGAAGTATGTGTTTACTGACCAAGTATTTATTGGTCAGTGGCGATAATGTGCTGTCCCTTTAAATAGTGGACGAGTATGAAACAAAGTGTACAAATACAAAAGTGTTCTGGGTGAGGTGTTACAAGTAATTAGGAGATCTGAACACACTACTAATTCTCACCTGGTGACGTCGTGATGGAGCTGGGACCGACCCGGAGATGCAGAGCCGCTGGCCACGAATAGACAATTGGGCTCTCCGGGGTCTACCTTTTAAGGTTTCCCCGCGCTGCTTACTCGGCGTTTCATCACTGTTGCTGTTCCAGATAGTGTGTTTGTTTGTAAGTTGTGTAAGCGTGGCTGGCAGCAATACCGCTGTGCCTGCTTGTGTCAAAGAAGTGTGTGAGGCTTATGGCATGCCTGTGAGGGTAGTTTAAGGTGAAAGATGAAGGGGTGGGTTAGGTCCTAGGTCCTAGGGGTACTGCCGCTGGGCTGTACACTACTGTCGTACGTTCGAACAGTTTCAGTACCTGTGCTTTTTTCTTACGAGAAAAATATCATTTCTCCTGTCTCTTTTATGACTGTTTTGATAATTAACACCAGGTTTATACATTTATTATGCAATGGCTTTATCATTCTTTATTCCGGCATAATAACTGCAGAAAAAGTAATAAAAAATTATTCTCGGCAAGAATATATTTTCTGGCATAAACAAAACAAAAACCTTGCTGGCGTCTGCCTTACATTATTCAAACAATTAGAAGTAAAATAAACATAAGCCATTATTCAGTATTTATTTCGTCTTTCTCCCAACTCGACCTCATTTTGCAGTCGACTAGTTTGCTTGGAATCAACTAGAATGCGCAAATAACAACTGTTTTCAACCATAGCATTCCAGGCATCCTGTGTCAGCTTCCACTGATCATCAAGACGTCTTGGAGGAGGGATTGGGTCAATGATTCCCCATATGCTTCATTACTTGTGCTTACATAGTCTCAATTGGGTCAGGTCCGGAGAGCGACTAGGCCAGTATATCAGTTGGATATCCTGTCGCCTTGCAAGCCAGTCTAGAATCAACTGAGATGTGCGGATTGGATGATTATCCTACTGAAAATGAAGAATTCCAATAGGATACAACAACCTAGCCTAAATAATCACAGAGCACATAGCGTTCCAGCAACCGTTCATATTTCTGCCGGTTAAATTTTCTGCGAATGCGATGGATTGTGTAACATGGAAAGCACATGGAAATATGGGTAACCATGCTGGAGAGAAGACCCTATATGACAGTGGTAGGCGCCTAATAGAATATTGCATGGAAAATCAACTATTACTGGGGAATTCCTTCTTTCCTCATAAGCGAGTACATAAGATCACTTATGAAGCAGAAGGCAGAGAAGTCAAAAGTATTATAGATTATTATGTATACCCTCAAAATGTCCGGTATAACATTATGGATGTGAAGGTTATAAGATGGGCAGAAGTTGCTACGGATCACAGATTGTTGGTGGCAGAAACCAGGTTTAAAAGTCCAGCCAAACCTAAAACTAAGAAATTTGAGACGGTTAAGTTGAGGTAACTGCAGAAGGAAGAAAGGAAGACTCGGTGTGGAGAGTTGGTGAAGACGAGATTACAAGGAAGAACAAATCTGGATGAAGACATCAACACTGTGTTGACTGATCTGAAAACAGTATTAATAAAGTCAGCAGAAGAAGTGTGTGGGCAAATAGTGGTAAATACAAGGAAGAAAAGAACTAGTTGGTGGAATGAGGAAGTGAAGCACAAAGTGAAAGACAAAAAGGAAGCCTAGAAACGATATATAGCATTACGGACTGAAGAAGACTGGAGAAACTATAAGGAAAAAAGGAATGAAGTGAAACGAGAGGTGAAGGAAGCTAAAAGGAAATCTTGGGAAGATTTTGGAAATATGGTTGAAAATAAGGCAAGGGGAAAAGAACACAATAAGTTTTTGGAAAACAATAAAAGCACTCAGAGGAAAATATGGGAAGCAGATAAGGACAATTAAGGATGGAGATAAGCTGGTTTCAGAGAAGTTTCAAAAACATGAGTCATCACAAGAAGAAGGAATTGCCTATGGGCCATATGAAAGGGTGCAAGATCCCAAAATTGAAGGGGATATAAATGAAGAGGAGGTAGGAATGGCAGTTGGACAAGTTAAGATAGGGAAAGCAGCAGGAATTGATGAGATAGCCCCAGATGTAATTAAATATGGAGGAATGGAGGTGGTAAAGTATTTAACTAAAATGTTCCAGACAATGTGGTAAGAGAATAGAATCTCCGAGGAATGGAGGAAGAACTTAATTATACCATTACACAAGAAGGGGAACAGCTATGACTGTAATAACTACAGGGCCGCACGTCTGTCATCTACAACCTACAAAGTCTGCACTCGTGTGCTGGAGAGGAGATTGAGGAGGGCGGTAGAAGAAGATATGGAGGAGGCGCAGGCTGCTTTTAAGCCTGGGAGGCAGACACAGGATCATATACCATAAGAGCAATAATGGAAAGGAGCATGCCAAAAATCGGATCCTGTATTTAGCATTTCTCGATCTCAACGCTGCATTTGACTCGGTACAAAGACAATATGTGTGGGAAGCACTGCCAGCGAAGAGGGTGCCAATGAAGCTGAGATATGCTGTGAATAGCGTATATAGACTACCAGTGAGAATAGTACGTGTAGATGGAGAAACATCTGAAGAATTTCCAATGGAGGAAGGAATTAAATAAAGGGATAGTCTTAGCCCTTTGCTTTTCAACATCTTGCCATACGAAATATCTAAAATATGTAAGAGAAGAACATACAGAACAAAGCTTGGAATGTGGAGATTACGACCGGTTTATATGCAAGTACTGCTCTATGCAGATTTACCTGACACACCAGAAAGACTTCAGATAGCAGTAGTGGAATGGTATGAAGATTTGAAAAGGAAGGGAATGATAGTGAATGAAGAGAAAAGTAAAGTAATGAGAGTCTCAAAACAGAATAAATAGGAAGAAGAGCTCAATATTCTCTGTAATGGAAAGCCTCTTGAGAAAGTAGAAACGTTTGAATATCTAGGAACCATATTAAGTAATGATGGAAAAATTGAACCCGAGGTACTTACAACTAAGAAAGCAGTATCAGCTTATTATCAGATGAATAGTCTACCACAATAGTAGGGAAGATAGAGAAAAGTCTTAAGACCAAAAAGCAGATCTATAATGCAATCATGGCACCGATTACGCTGTATGGTATGGAGAGTTTGGCAATACAAGATAAATATCTAAGTAGGATTACTGCCACAGAAATAAAAATTCTGAGGAGAGCAGTAGGAAAGACAAGAAGAGATCGAGTTCGAAATGAGAGAATTAGTGAGGAATTAGGACAAAATGCAATGGGGGAAGTGGTTGAGGAACGTCAGTTGAGATGGTGCGGACATGTTACGAGAATGGAAGAAGAAAGAAAAGTGAAACAAATACATGAAATGCGAGTTGAGGGTGCAGCTGGACGAGTTAGATCCCGCATTACATGGGAGAATAGAATGGAGAGATTGGGACCAAAAAAGGGGGGAAAACTGTTGCGGAAATGAAGAGAATGTGCATAAATAGAGCGGTATGGCAGAAATGGCTCAAACGAGACTACCCCGACGCTTGAAGGCATAAGGGAAAAGCAGTTCTGGATGTAAAATGACCTCAAGAAAACCCTATGGTGTATGTGCCTGTGGATATTAGTGTAATTTGCCAAGTAGCAATCGTTGCCATCCGTGGTTTAAGGGTTCATATTGATACTCCTGTTCTATTCCCGGTGCTGGCGTGAACTTTTATCCAAGGGCAGGAGCGGGGTATACTCAACCTAATGAAAATACGAGGGGTGATCAGAAATTAAGGTTACAATGCCTGCAGTGAAACGTGTACGTTTTATTTCATACAACCAATACAGCCAACTGATAGTACATACATTAGGTTATTTTTTGAAATGGTCTCCATAACGGTTTAAGCACTAACCGTTTCTTGGGATGAGTTTGAATATTCCGTCATGGTAAAAATCCTGTCCTTGCGTGTTCAGCTACGTTGTCGCGAAGTGTTTCACCTCCTCGTCTGACAAAAAGTTGACCTTCTTGGTGCTCCTTCAAGTGAGGAAGCAGGTGAAAGTCGCTTGGAGCAAGGTCCGGGCTGTAGGGAGGATTGTCAATTATGTTCCAGGTAAACCGCTTCATCAGCGTGGTGGTCTTCTGGGCAGCATGATGTCGCGCGTTGTCATGAAGGAAGATGACGTCCTCAGTGAGAAGTCCTGGACAAGGTTACATGTTTCGTCCACGGAAATCGAATAACTGAGTGGATCTCTTCGCATGACCAATTTTCCAAACGAGTCCCCATTAGTAGTTTACCTACAACTAGCGCTGTAGGTGGCGGGTGGCTGAAACTCTGCACAATTCCCAACCTTATGTATTCAAATTACCCTCCACTACTAATTTCTCTATAACAGTTAAAACTCCAGGAACATCGGCCTTGAACACTTAGTTTCTGATCACCCTTCCTAATTGAGAAGAATTGCACCTCTGTGGTTTCACACTTTTACTCCAAGCAAATGCAAGGATTATATCTAATTTCAGGCACATTTGTAAGTGCACAAGCTAGAACAGACACCAGCATTAACTGTTTCACACAGACTTAAAGATTATAAAAGCACTAACAGATAGACTGAAGAAAGTCTGTGGTTTTTAAGAGAGACCTTCGTGAAGAAAGGGACCGCTGGACAGAGGTAAGTCAACAAATGTTTGTTGATAGTTCATGTTAGGGCGGTTTGGGACATTCTGGTCTTCAGTCCCGTGTTGAACTTGTCTTATAACCTGTATTTATGTGATGACTGCAGTAGTGTTTGTAACTGTATTAGGGGCAGAGATGAGGTAGGTGCCCCGGGAATTCAAGTAAGGTGCTATCTTAGCATTTGCCTAGAGGAAGTGAGGAAAAATCCGGGGGGAAACCACACACTGGATAGCTACTGTCAGCGCCGGGATTGGAACCTACGATCTCCGAACTTGCTGCTGCTGCCCTCACGGCCGTGGTGCCTGATTTATCAAGCACAGCTACGCCGCGGGAGAATGAAAGAAATTGCACCGAGTGAATGTGCGACAATACTGGGGAAGGTCAAAGCCCAACAGATCATGATTAATTATTATTATTATTATTATTATTATTATTATTATTATTATTAAATAAGTAGTTTCCCGGATTTGTGTATTGAGAAAATGTTTACCTGCCCCCTAAACTTCCTCTCCTTTTGTCGGTGTACTTTTGCTATTCTGTAGATTATAACGAGCAGGTTATCACTGGGCACCGCTTCGTGAACAGAACAGATTTCAATTCCCTCTCGCTCTCATTTTCTGGTTCCCCGCCGTGGCTGCAGCTGTAGTAGCAGCACGTGTTTTGGTCACGTGACACTGACGGATTGGGATGTTTGACATGAGTGACCCTCTGGGGATTCCCTGTGACATCGGTGGAACTACAACCAAAGGTGACCACTGGTTAGAGGCCACAGCCAATGCAACCCGAAAGAGACCGCGATATGAATCACATTCCACACCACCAACATTTTATAAATAACTCCATTCATTCTAGTCAGTGTCGATCTACCTACACATCGACCTCTATCAAATGTTAATTAATAATGTTAGAACATTATAGCCTACATGTTTTAATTAATAGCAATTAAGTAGTAATTAATTTATTAATATGAACGATCATTGTAGGTGCTGTTCTTCAACTCATTCCTGGTACTTGGAATATCCAATTTCAGTTTTATTTGACCTAATTAAACTTTTAGATTTACGATTTTTAAATCTGAGAAAGCGAGGACACTTCAGTAATATAAAAGGGCGCGACACCTCAAGCTTTAAAATTTGAGGTGGCAGAAAGTACCCCCTCCCAAAATCTGCACTCACGGTCCATGCGAGTTTACTAATCGTTGGATATCCTGCTGATGAACGTAATCAGAGACCAATCAAAACTCAGGAATGCTGGCGGTGGCGCTTCTTATGGTGATTTAGGATATCTTGGTCCAGAGCCGTCAAGTTGGGTGTAAGGGCTTGGGGGTGAGATGCAAAGAGAACTCCCTCCATCCCTCCTGGTTTGAAAAAGGTAACCATAAGATTTAAGTTTGCTGTTGTTTTTGCTTCATTTAAAGTAGGGGTAATGAACTTAATTTTAATTGAGGACCACATTTGACCTCGAGATGTATTTGCGGGCCGCAAAGGCATTGGTTTTCTTTTCGAAAGATTAAACCTGTTTGTCAAGCATCTACATTTAAAAACACATTAACAAATGCTGTGATAGACTGTTTTTTAATAGTTCTGGATTTAAATTGACTTTATTTCCTCATTATTTAATTTTATTATCATGACTGCAGGTACTGTTATTTATTCATTTGTTCAATCATTCATTTATTTATTTATTTACTCGAATATTTATTTATTTATTTATTTATTATCATAATTGCCTCTTCTTCGAGCTGCCTTTGGCTTTCAACGATAAAGAAATATGATATTAGTATGTTCGTAATGTATTACTTTTTTTTTCAGATTTTTAAATAAACACGTAACTATCCAAATTATTAATACTGTATCAAGATAGGTCAATCGGTGGTAGTGATTGGTAGTGATTTCTTTCAAAGACGTTGATACGAACCTAATTAAAATGAGATGTGTTTTATGTTCCTTTAATCGCTTATCCTGCCAGCTTTGCTTCACATACGGACTCGGTGAAGTATCATTCCTCTACCGTCGCATGTCGCTCACGTTCGAGCTCAGTTAGATCTCTGTGTTTTAGGTAATTCCATTGTTCACCATCACTTTCCATCTTTTAAAACATGTATGAAACGGAGCTACTTGTCAGCGTTACATTGAGGTTGTTTTGCCGGGGACTTCAGTGCTACTGCGATCCTTTTTCCATCTGAGGATTGACAAGTACCGAGGAGGCTCGGGCTCATTTTCGGGCACAGCGTATCGCAAATGATCTACACTAAATGAAGGCCTTCTTACGAAAATACATTTTACATCAAGTTGTGAGGCAGTCCTTGCTCAAGTTGGGACATCTTGGTCATCAGTCCTCAACAGTCAAACACTTAAGCAGTATTATGGTAGTGAAGTTAAAGTTAGCTCTTCTAGATTGCCTTTTATACTATCATATAAAATGCTTAAGTACAGAAACATTAATACTTACTGAAGGTTCTTTTCCAGATTTGTCGGGGAGATGTAGATGAACATGTGCTTTTCTTCTTATATGCTATACTTTTATAATTGGTCCAAAAATGCAGACCGTTCTATTTTAAAGATGAATGTTCAGGAAGGATTCAGCAGTAGAGGGTAGGGTAATTATTTGCTTATTATTTCTTTATTTTTGATAAGTGCTAATTTCATGCATGTATACATGCCTACATACATGGAGGCAGAATTGAGACAAGCTGCTGAAAACCTCATGGCAATGCCCCATTGAGATGCACGAAGATGGTTGCTCCAATGCTTAGGCCTGAAATCACTCGAATTAGTCGTGGATAAAACTGCAATGACAACCATTCATTCAATGGTAGAATGTAGTTGTTGTTGATTGACTTAGAAGCTTTGCAACATCATGATCATGTAGAGTTGTAGACCCGTGTACTTGGATGTGTGAGGAATTTGTCTGATAAACTGTGTTATTTGTGATGGCTGTATTAGTGTGTGCATTTGTAATTCAGATGAGGATTGGGAAGGAGGCGGCCATGGCCTTAAGTTAGAAACCATCCTGGCATTTGCCTGGAGTAGAAGTGGGAACCATGGAAAACCACTTCCAAGATGGCTTAGATGAGAATCGAACCCTCCTCTTTTCAGTTTTGCCTCACGAGACTCAGTGTACCCGATTCCAGCCCTCAAGCCAAAATTAAAACTTCTCGGCAGAGCCGGGAATCGAACCCAGATCGACTGCTAAGAATGCTAGCCTCAAAGCACGAGATGGTCGGTAGGATGCTCTCCTGACCTCTCATCCCATTAAAAGCCACTTGCAGAAAACTACAGGCACCTCCCCAAGGTTAGTTCCGTAAAAGTAAGAATTCATTGACAAACTGATGAGTTGATTACAGGCGTCAGAAGGCAAGTTTTATCTACGGAGGAATATCTATCAAAAATTATAATTTTTAAATTACAATGTTTTAGTTTTATTATTGGTGTCCAGGCATTATTATTCAATTTATATGGCTTGAGTACAACCAATAGCATAATATATGTTCGTATCCAATACAATTAATAACTGAAGCACTTTAAAAGGAGAAACACATTAGCATAAAGATATAGCCTACACTTTCTGGTACCAAACAGAACTTTGCAAGCTAGGAATTTGTCAATTAGCCTTGTATTTTTTACGTAGGGTACTGTAATTATTATTGATCCATTGATATTTTCATAATTTTGGAATTGCACACTATTTCAGGAGAGAGATTTTATGGTCTGTGTCCCATACATCAAAGTTACACCAGGTTACGCTCATCCTGAGATTGCCTTCACTCGAACGAGATGTGGGGATTAATAACTGGACAAACTACCGTACTGTATTACACTACTCACGACAAATAGAGTTTCTTTGCGATTTAGCAGGCGACATTGTGAACAAAAGTCGATTCGTCGTGATATATCGATTGGATGGCTGCCTGTGTTTGGCTAAAGGTAGAGAGATGGTGATAGTTCTAACGCACAACTTATTGAGTCACCCTCGTATTGGTACAACTTATTGAGTCACCCTCGTATTGGTACCGAATGTGATATCTCGCGAACCAATGGTCGGATTTGGAAATGCGATATGTCGTAGGACTCGGGGTATATTATTTTTTAATTTTGAAAATTTTTGTTTTTAAAGTAGACTAGATTTCCAAAACTAATAATCCTAAAAAGGTAGGCTATATATAGGCTCAAACGAAAGGTCTTTATGTCCTTTATCGTTAGAACAAAACTTTATATTTTTAACAATTTTTACAAAAAGTTCAATTTAAAAAATTGGCTATATTTTAAAAACTAGGAATTTTACAAAGTAGTGTGTTTGACTTAAATTAAAGGTTACGCTCATCCTGGGGCTGCCTTCACTCGAACGAGATGTGGGGATTCATAACTGGACAAACTACTGTACTGCATTACACTACTCACAAAAGTCGATTCGTCGTGACAAAGGGCCTAACTACACATTTTGAAAAAAATAAAAATCGGACTTTAACATTTTTTCTGATCTTTCCTATGGCGCACCCATTTACCCAAATATCTCAAAACTGCAAGGTCATCTAACTGAGATTTTATAAACCGATAGGCTAATCGTACATAGGCATGTCGGGTGTTTACCCCCAAAATAAGTCCCAGGTCTCTACGACAAAAGTAAGTAGTAGAGAGATGAGGAGAGTGTCATAGCGTCAGCAGTTTTTAAATTGCGTGCGCCTTAGCCATGTAATATTTGGGATATCTCGCGAACCCATGATCGGATTTGGACATATGAGGTGTCGTAGGACTTGGGATGACGCCCCCTTTTGAATTTATTATTTATTTTTTCAAATTTTGACAAAGGGTCTAACTACACATTTTGAAAAAAATATGACTTTTTAATTTTATTTTAATATTTTTTTTAGTAGAGAGAGACAGTACTGGTTATGTTTAAACGAGCATGTCGCCGGCCACGGTGGCTGTGCTCAATAGATCAATCGATATCTCGCAAACCATTGATGTCAGTGGGTCATGCGACAGATCGTTTTAAGGGTGTTTTTTCTGATCTTTAATATGGCGCACTCATTTACCCAAATATCTCAAAACTGCATGGTCACCAACCTGAGATTTTATAAACCGATAAACGTACATGGACATGTCGGGTGTTTTTTTTTTACGTGGTATGAAACCCCCTTTCCTCTGGCGCATGAATTTACTGAAATATCCCAAAACTTCAAGGTCATCGACTTTGGTTTCCCTGATGTTTCGCGAACCTGTAATGTTAGAAAGGTGTTCTATAGCTCATTTTAAACGGTGAATGATTGTCTTTACCGCGGATGAGTTATTTTTTTGAAATTTGTTAAAGGACACGACTAACGGATGATTAGTATGAGGTAATGATGGATGGATTGGTGGCGATGGCTATTTTGTTGGAGATAGTTTCCCTAGGCGGGAAGAATGGTAAGAGGAATAGTTGTGATGAGACATATTTAGGATGAAACACGGCTTTGAATGGTTAAATGAATGTATGATTTATATATTCCAGCCGGTAGCCAGCAGAAGACCTGGTCTGTGTGTGCAAAGCAGTCTGTTGGACTGACTTTAATCGCCAGTCAGTCTAGCTCAAGCGATGTGATGGTACTCATCGAAACAGTTCTTTTTCTCATTGACAAACAGAAATATTTTACATTATGAGCATTGGGAATGAGGCCTGGACTCCACGTTCTTTGACGAACATAGTTCACATCTTCCCCTTGCTTGAATAAATGTTGGCCAGTGTAATCCCCTATTTTGAAGCCGAATATCTAATGACACAGAAAACCCAGCCTTCCTTCGTTTTGTTCGAGGAGGTGTGGTTGATGTTCGCCCTTCGTCCTTACAGGGTCTTCCTCTTTTCTTTGGCATCTGTTGGCGCAGTGTCAACAGACCCATGGAAACACGACGCTTGTAGGCGAGGTAAGGAATCTTCCCCATCACATCACAATATGCAATGTATGATTTCACAAGTGTCATTTCCATGATGGCATAAGACAAACAAAGACACCTTTTCTTTGACTTACGATCTATCTCGTACTTTGATCTCAGCATGTCCTCTTTGTAGACCCCTCCCATTAGTTCATTGTAGTCCTTTACAATTGTTAGCGCATTCACATCCACTTTTGTACCATCTTTCATTGTTCCTCTTGCTACACATGTCTCAGAGCCATGATAATTTTAAAGAAAATGGACACTACGATTATCATTCCATTTTTAAAAAAGTACACCCTGATCAGTTATTCTGTAATCAAAATCCCCTCTTTTCAAATCATTGTGCATAGCAGGAGGTGAAAGCACTATTCTCGTGGGTCACACGGTTCCACATGAAAATATGCCTTCAGACTTCAAGCTTTCAAAAGGAGACACTGAAGAGAAATAGTTATCCATTACTATGATATAGTTTTTATCCTTAATTGATGAGGTCAAACTCTTCACCACTGATCCCCCCAGTCCAAAATCATATTTTTCACGGCCATTTCCGTTTTTACCTTGGTACACCTCAAACTCGTATGCATATCCGGTCATATCAGAATGGCACCAGAGCTTCTTGGCTTCTTCGGGTTGTACTGTTTTATCGATGAACGGCCCTTGAATAAAACCATGCTTTCGTCAATAGATTGGCACTGATCTGGATTTCTAAGCCTTTGGAAGTTATTGTTCAGAGTAACTATCAGTGGCCGAATGTTATATAATTTGTCCTTGCTGTCAACGGAAATTACATCATTATCACTTATATGAATATTGGCCAAAATTTGGAAATACCGGTCACGAGTCTCCTTTACAATTGGTATACCAAGATCTGGCTCATTTGACCAGTAATCTCGAATCCTTAGCACACGATGGTAGACAAATAAAAGAACATTAAGCCTAGAAATGAGTACAATTCGTCTGGCCTAATTTGAGGAATAGTCTTTTGCTTTTGTTGAACATATAAATTACTCTGGAAGCAAAAATATCAGCCACAGTGTCCTCACCCAGGTACTGGATGAAACAATCTGTTGGCAATGTCAGTTCTTCAAAGATCTCAAAAGAAACTCCTTGCCGCAGAGAAAATATAGGCTCAGTGGTCATAACTTCCCTCTTCTACCATCGTCTTCTTATAGGAACAGAATCATCGTCAGAACTGGAATTTTCTGGTTCGGAATCTGTCTCCGGAATAACAATGTTCTCTGCAACCAGTTGATGAGACCTATGCCTACTATCCGTATCACTATCCATGCATAGCTCGTCCTCACTGTCACTACTAAATTCGCTAGGTGTATCTATGTTCTCAGATATATTTTCCAGCTCATATGTTATATCACTTTCCTTGGGGCTTCATCTGTAGAGTGCAGTAATGCTGCAAAGAATGAACGAACTTTTACTCTATCTATATCTGAACTGTTTAAATAAAACCAAATAAATATTTGCAGTTGACACTAATGCTATTTTTAATGCATAGGATGCCCACCAACCCATGGATACTAACACAGTTAGAAACTTTCAAACATAACCTCAACCACTAATTGTCATCTCAGGTACCTTACGGGACTTTGAGGTCCCCAGTCTATTATACCACCAAAATTCCACACTAGTACGTAAATAATTCATTCATGGAGAAGAATTTATCATTTTTCATATTAATTTAGCTGGAAAAAATTAGCTTACCAATAGAGCACGAAAATGCTTCACAAATCGAACAATTACAGTATTATGCTCCATTCTTCTCCATAAAATGACTTCACTAGAACTGCGTAGTGCCAAACTTTTCAGCCAGATGGCCGCTGTATACCGTGTATAAACGGTGCTGCCATCTTATATAGGTACGGAAACTATTCTTCAAGAGGACTGAGAAGTCCCATTAGGTTTCCAGGTGACGTGTAGTTGCTGCAGTGATTTTTATGAGGTGGGACTTTAGAGTGAATCAACTCCCCCTAATGATATTGATTTACGCAGCCCAACTAACGCGTGTTGTCAAGAAGGTCAAATTGTATTTGCTTGCATCCCTTAAGGTGGCTACACACGTAACTGCAAGCATGACAAGCATGCATGATCAATCTTGTTGTGCAAGCAGGCTTTAGCGTCGGTAGGATAATTCTGCGCAAGCATTTTAATTGTACAAGCAGCTTGAAGATGGATTGAATTGACATCATACAAGCTTGTACAAGCCGCGTTTGCCCAAGCGACACGGAGCGTGTGTACAGCTCTGACGTTTATTTTTGGCCGGTGGCCGTGAAATCCGCGCATCCACTGTGCTAACCATTCAATCTTCTTAGTTCTCTCCCTTGTTCCTTCTGATCGTGCGTGTGTGCATGCATTTGTTACTGCACATGCTCACCATAAGAAGGCTTCCTGGATGGTCGGCGACCTCTACACAACAAACAAGCACCGGCCAAAAGCAAACATCAGACCTATACCAAGGATGTGCCTGCTTGTGCAAGCAAACGTCTGTCGTGAGTGAGCTCTACAGGCGGTGACGTCATTTGGACCATGTCTAGTGATCTGAAGGTCAACCGTCAATAACCATTGTTCGCTACTGAAGAATTGCTAACGGGTCTTAATAAACATAATACTTCCTCTATCACTCCACGTGAACTCCAATGTCCCGCCCTGGCGGCCTGCTCGCGTGTCACGCAGGTGTCAAGTATACAGTGTTGCACACAGTTCTGTCCAGTCTCGCTACTTGATCTCACAAGCAAACCTTCTGTTTGGGGCAGGCAAGAATTGTATTTTATCTTCTTTAGTCATGTTTAGGATATCAAAATATGTACTCTCACAAATTTTAGCAACAAGAGGGCAATTAGTGTGGGGGATATATGGGAATAAATAAGGGGGAAGTTATGAGTTCTTGTAGGCTTGTGAGTCGTTTGTACGGGAATCAATAATTTTAAAAATAGGATTAGTCTGGAAGAAACAGACTGCAGTAATGGTAGTCTATAAAAAAGTGCCTAAAACATAACTTTTCTGTACACCAACCACATCTAATTATTGCTACTGCATCACATTTATTACACTGTCCTCTCAAATTCTTGAAACAAAAATATGTAGTATTACGAAAGTGGTGTGGGTTTCTTGCAGTTAATGCAGCTAACACCCATCCGTACTGGTGAGCGTGCTCAAAGCGTGGAGAAAGGAACTGCTGGAATGCTAGCGACTGTAGTTTCAGGATGTTATCCCGCTGCTGCAAGGTAGCAGGTGACTCGTCGAAGTCAGCGTTGTGTGAGATCTCGCGTATCATGTATACATTCTAAAGAAGTATCGATCTAGGGGCTGAAGTTCATACGTTGTGTTGGCTGGTATTATTTTCACTGTTAATTTGTCAGGATCATGATTACTATCTTCCAGAATTTTTCGTACATTTGCAGTTTCATTGTGGACACCGTATGAGTCTAAAAGGAGCAGGTTTCTTGCACTTGAAAATGGTAGGAAGGCGTCTTTTAAAAACGTAGTGAACAACTGCCTTGTCATTTTTCTGACGAACTCCATTGCACAATTAAGTTGTCTGGCTTGAACATTTTTTCTTGAACTTTGTCACTTATGCCAGTTGGTTCGTATAAAATCACAAATAATTTTGGCATTAGCTTCCCCGATGAAGACACTATCGGCATGACTGTTTACGAATGTGTGGTTGCTACTTTCGATTGCATTGCTCCCTTTATGTCACATGCACCTTTACACTCTAAAGTTCTCCCCAAGGGCATTTCTTTATTGAAACCACTCTCATCGGCATTGTAAACTTGGTCATTGGTATATGACTCCATGATTACTTTGCAGTCATCTCTAAAAGCCTGTATTATCTGTTCTTGATGGACTGTATCTCGAACTTGCCGTGTTGTTACAAATGATGTTATTTTACGGCTTACTATATTATAGCGCTTTTTAAAACGATGCAGCCAAGATGAACTAACCTTGAACTTGTTTTCGTCAATTTGTAACTCGCGAACTTTGAACGTCGCAAATTTTTGTAAATCACGTTTTTTCACAATTTGATTCACTGCTCGCCACTTTCGGAATTCTTCAAATGTGCACTTATTAACTACCTTCATTTTGTCAGTAAAATTCTGTTGCTGTTCAATAAATTCCTGGCTGATTTCACTATTCTTCTAATAGGTGGGTCTTTACAAATGTTGTAAAATTCATGATTGTACCTCCTCCTCCATGTTTTTCTTTCGCAGACTGGGCCGATGATTCTTCGAAGTATCTTTCTTTCGAAGGCATCCAGCATTCTAGTATCTTTTGCTGTTAGTGGCCAAGTTTCTGAGGCACATGTAAGCACATTTCTTATAAGTGTTTTATAGATGGTTAATTTAGTGATATGGGTCAAGAGCCTTAAAGATAGAAGCCTTGTTAGAGCAAAATAGGCTCTGGTGGCTGCTATTAAACTCTGTTTAATTTCATAAGAGGTATCATTTGAGTAGGTGACTGTTGATCCCAGATATTTAAACTGCTCAACTCTCTCAAAGGTGTAATTGCCCACGGATATTGAGGGTGGCATGTTCTCCTTACGTGCTTTCCCAGCAGCCATATACTTAGTTTTCTGCTGGGTGATGTTCAGTCCCATTTTCCTACTGGCCTGTTCAAGGGCGATGCATGTCTCTTCCATTGCCTTCAAGTTCTTGCCACTATATCTATATCATCGGCATAAGCAAGTATCTGTACTGATTTATAGAAAATTGTTCCCTATTCAGGAGTTTTGCATCTCTCATCACCCTCTCTAAGGCAACATTAAACAGGAGACATGCCAGTGCGTCACCCTGCCGTACCCTATTCTGAATATTTAATGTCTCAGACATCATTCCTCCCGTTCTTACACTACTTCGTGTCCCACTCATTGACATTCTCACCAACCTTACCAATTTTCCAGGAATTCCCAATTCAATCATAGCTCTCTGTCTATGCTGTCATATGCTCCTTTGTAATCAATGAAGAGGTGATGCGTGACAATCCCATATTCGATTGTCTTCTCTAAAATTTGCCTTAAGGTGAAAATCTGATCTATAGTGGACTTTCCTGGGATGAATCCACACTGATAAGACCCAGTCTCTCTCTGAACAATTGGCATAAGGCGGTCAAATAGAATGTTGGAGAATACTTTGTATCTCAAATTAAGTAACGTAATTCCTCTATAGCTACCACACTCAAGCTGATATCCTTTCGTATAGGACATATAATTGCTGATACATTTTCTCCTCATCCCATACTGAAGTAGCTATTTTTAGGAAAGTCCGTTCCAATTCATTGCCACCTTGCTTGAGCAGTTCCGCTGGAATATAGTCTGATCCTGTTACCTTGTGGAAAATTGACTATAGAACACATGCAACGTTTTCTAACTTCAGTCCTTGGCGAATATGTAACAAGTGTAAAGAGCCTATTGCTGTGTGATTGCTGGTCAGGTCAAATAGATCGGACCCTTCTAGATACAAGATTTCCAAGCAATGCTGTTATGCTGAAGATATTACCACCGAAAACAACAAAATATTGCCAACCCCTTGATGTTTACTTCTTTCAGCAATATAAGCTCTGTATCGTAAGGATTGCTGATTTTGTAAGACTACAATGTGCCCAACCACAAGTGAAGCTAACCTAATCATTATTTCTTCATCAAATTTCACTCTGTGATTTACAATCAATTACCTGCACCAAAGTATAAGCCTATATTGCAATATGCGGGGCGAAAGGTAGGTTATGACATTGACATACCCCTATCATCATTTGAAAATGTAATTAGTGTGGCTTTTGATATTGAACTGCTTGAATGAAAAAGTAAGTTTGAATGTAAAAACGTGACTTTAGTGAGGTGTGCATATTGTTCCCTTACACTTTGTTTTAACCACTTCATCGAAATCTTGCATATGCACTTTGAGGACTAATATACGCACTATCAGGTGTGTAGGTTATGTGTGGTTGGCGCTATTATAATTACTTTAAGCAGAGGATTTTTGGCACTGTTTGTTGCAAATGCAATGATGCACTGCCTTCATTGAATTACATATACTTTCCTCCTACTGTATTTATATCTTGTTACTTTGCGTCTCTCTATTAAAATGTAATTTGTTGTATAATGAAACGTTTTTGCATGGAAATGACACAGACCACTGTTTTTGTTATGATCGAGTGTTATTCTACGCATGGTTTCGTGCGGTTCCGAGCGTTCGAGCTCAAAGGTGTCCCTTGTAAATCTAGGAGCCCTTGCCTCAATCTTACAATAGAATAACTACAGTTATCCACAATACTACAGTCATCACAAAAGCACTAGTTACCAGATAAATACACTCACAAGCACGCGGGGTTGATGGCCGAAAATGTGTCAAACCTCCCATTGAAACAACATTAAATCTTCGTAAATGTTCTTTGCACGATCACAGAATATTGTCATACGTTTAGATACACAATGCCGACCAGGGCAGCTAATCCTGTATGATTTTCCGTTGTTTCAACTTTCAACTCAGGCATACAGCCTTACAAACCATTCTCTAAAAAGAAAACTCCTCTCGATCCCGTAAAAACGGGAATAATAGGAGGCAGGTTGTTTTTAATCTTGTTGATTTATTTAATTAGGGACTTTGCGACATCGTGGTCATGTAAACAGGTGTACTTGGGTGTGTGAGGAATTTGTTTGATACCCTGTGTTATTGTGATGATTGTTGTAGTAGTAGCAGTAGTAGTGTGTGTATTAGTAATTTCGGTGAGAATTGGGAAGGAAACGGCCGTGACTTTAAGTTAGGAACCACCCCTGCATTCGCCTGGAGTAGAAGTAGGGGCACCTTGGAAAACTACTTCCAGGATGGTTGAGGTGGGAATCAAACCCACCTCTTCTTAGTTCTGCCTCAAGAGACTGAGTGTATCCCGTTCCAGCCCTTAGACCAGAATTAAATATCTTGGCAAAACAAGGAATCGAACCCGGTCCTCCACAGTGATAGTGATAAATGCTAGGCACTACGCAACAAGGTGGTCCCACCCAATGACCTGCTAGTGGTATTCGTCACCACGCTGAAGTCAAATTCCAATTACTTACATGTTGGTCACTTTTGTGACAGTATACGTTTGTGTATATTTCACGACAGCCCTGTTTTACTGTTCCTTTTCTTGTCCCGAAGAGCTTCAAACCAAATTTATATGTTAATTAGTTCATTGTATCGTAATTTATTTACCGATTTATTTATAAGCTTCAAATTTGTAAAGTTCTCACCTTGAGTGTTCCAGTCACTCGCTACCTCAAGCCTCCATACTCCCGTCATACCGGGCATCTACTGGTTGAGTGGTTGCTCTGCTGTCTGGTGAGCGTCAGTGTCGACTGACGTCACCGTGACCTTCGTCCAGCCAATAGCAGGACTCGTGAGTCTAGGGTCTGGTACCGTCTAGATGTTTCTGTGGCCATCGTTTATAAGCCGCTACTTGCTGGCGTTCATCATCCACTCTGATCATCTCTTCACTCGGATCACATCGCCATTCAGATCCACGCAGCAGTCAGATCATCACTCTCTACACGCTACTGCTTCTCATGGCACTATTGCTGCTACTCCTCTCAGTGCCGCATCGCTAACCGCAACGCTACCGAACAGGTACACCATGAGTTCTTCACTCTGACGCAACGACTCAGCTGGCACAAGGAAATACCGGCTGTATTACTCAGCGAGCCACCTCTTAGATGGTGTCTATTTTGATTCATCCTGCAAGGCAACAGCAGTTTTCCCGACTGCTAGCAACTTTTAAAATTCTTATAAATCATCGCCTGGATACCAAGAGATGAAGAAGAGTTGGACTTTTCTACTTCTGGCTTACCTATCTTAAGGCCATGAACGCCTTCTTCCAAAGGAACTGTAAATACTTCGCAACAACATTTTTTTTGGTAACTGGAATTTTTAAGGAGCTGGCTCTGCAAGAAGATAAGTTCCTTTTATGTAAAATTTCAATTTTTACTATTGTCATGCATTTCCTCATTCTGTTTTATTATTAGCGCAATATTTATATGTGAAGCTCAATCTTTCTCTAGTCAGAATCAAGCATTCCATTCTTAATTAGGGTCCCTGTTATCAAATTCTTGCAATTGCAATTGTTATATTTAAACTATTCATTTGAGCACTTATGTGCATTTTTTGTTTACTGTTATCAATTTGCACTTTAGCAATAAATATTGTTATCTAACCTTTGATTTTCTGGTGATGTACCTCGATGCCCTCTACCACATATCACTTCAGTTTCATAGCTCTTTCACAGTACTTATTTTGGTCAGGCTTAAGCCTACTTCGCGTTCTCCTGTTATGGGAAAGATTAGGGCAGATCTTCTCCACATGTGAAGCAATCCAAGATCCGCACAGTTCCTGTTTTTAAACTTGGCCTATATGTCTGTCGACTGATGTTACTGCACATCATTTCTCTTTTCTCTGGAAGGTGATCTAATTTTACCAAGCTTGAAAGAAGAGTCAGAAGGAAAAGTAGGTATGGCCTAAGAGTGTAACATACGGGAATAATTTATAAGGCTACTTAGCAATAAATATAAACCGCCGACAGTAATTGTGAATAATATGAAGTGATTCCGCCCGACGCTGTGTTATTAGTGTTCACTCCGCACGCGATGTGCAGGGAGCTCGCCTGCATCTTCACTTACACTAGCCTGGTTTACCTGAAAACATGTGTTAAAAGGTGGAGGTTTTTGTTTAGAAGGGAGACACAACCACATTAATTACTCTTAATGATAAGAACGATAATAAATAATATCACTGCTACTACCTCGACTAACGACTTACTAACTTGAAACTAGCTGTCCGTTTCGTGACGCAGTTGATAACATTCTTGGTTGTCACCGTGGAGCTACAAATTCCATTCCCGGCTCTGCCAAGGAATTTAGTCCTGATGAGGGAGGGAATGTCTTTCATCACCCTGGTGAGGCAAAACTGATTGATTCCCACTTCAGCCATTCTGAAAGTGGTTTTCCGTGATTTATCACTTCTACTCCAGGCAAATGCCGGGATGGTTCCTAACTTGAGGACACGGCTACCCCTTCCCAATCATCGCTTTATCTACAAATGCTCACACAATACAGACACTTAAATAACACATTTTATAATACTGCTTTTTGATTATTTACTTAATTACGGTATTTATTTATACACCCAAGTAAATGGGGCTAAATGACCTCGACGTCCTAAGCCCCTACAACGAAACAGCTTGAACTAAAACTAGCCTATATACAAAGAATAAATGTACAAAAAGAAGAAGGATATGAAAAAAGAGAAAATAACCTTCAACCTTCAACAAGTAATTCCGCGAAAAGCTAAATAGCCTATTTTCATAAATCCCACTGGTCATTTCCATTAAAATTCTCCTGCCTATTAAAACGATTTTCCATGTGATAGAAAATGAAAATCCACAGCCTGCTTCCAGTCTCCGACCGGGTCAGGAATGGAATGAATGAAGCCCCCATCTAGCGGCGAGGATATGAACGGTGCCGGCTGCCGAGGCCTGACGCACTCCTCTGGGGCAATGATAAAATGAATTACAGATGAAATGAAATGATAGTGGAGAGTGTTGCTGGAATGAAATTTTGACAGGGAAAACCGGAGTACCCGGAGAAAAACCTGTCTGCCCCCGCTGTGTCCAGCACAGATCTCACATGGAGTGACCGGGATTTGAACAATGGACCCAGCGGTGAGAGGCCGGCGTGCTGCCGCCTAAGCCACGGAGGCTCCCATGTGATAGGCCTATACTAAATAGCTTTTGATTCACAACCTATGTCTTCACCAACACCATTACAATGAGAAGTTATGTGCTAGAATATATAGTTTCAATATTGGTGACTAAGACTCCTTCCCGCAAGGTGGCTTCTTTCTGTGACGAAACAATGCTATTAAATTTTAGAAAAAACAAATGCTCGGCTTCTATGAGTAACGAAAAGGAAGCTGCAGAATTTAGTGCCCTAGGTTTTTCTCCGGGTACTCCGGTTTTCCCTGTCAAAATTTCATTCCAGCAACACTCTCCACTATCATTTCATTTCATCTGTCATTCATTTAATCATTGCCCCAAAGGAGTGCGTCAGGCCTCGGCAGCCGGCACAGTCCATATCCTTGCCGCTAGATGGGGGCTTCATTCATTCCATTCCTGACCCGGTCGGAGACTGGAAGCAGGCAGTGGATTTTCATTTTCATATAATTATTATTAACATAGCTTATCATACGAATCATCGTTTCAATCGCCTCAATAAAATTCGAGAAATACTGTAAAAGTAACCGTTTTAAAATTTCGAACAGACGCCATATTGAATTTTTCAAAACAGCTGAACATCGTGAGATGTATCTACACTAAGTTCTGAATAAAGAATCACTGTGCCAAGTTTCATTGCACTCGGGTGATTAGATCGCTAGAAATATTGTATTAAAATATTTTAAAATCACTTGGGCGCCATGATGTTTGTGTGTTTCTCAGGATTTGGAAAGACACACATTTGTCCTTACGTAACAGTCCTCTAACAGCATACATAATTGCAGCTTCATTGCTTAAATAGTTTCGGGGATATTGAGAACCACTAAAATGTATCGTATGGACGCCATGTTGGGATGTTTCATATATATGCTATAGAATTATGTGCCAGCAGATGAATATTATAATCATGACTCATTGTACCAACCTGTATTTCTATCGTTTATTTGGGACACGAGAAATATAAACGTGATTTTAAAATTTTAACACAGCCTCTATTTTAAAGTTCTCATTGTATTTGAAATTGTACTAAATTAGACGGCTATATATTAAGCCTTGCTTGAAGACTTTCCGTTTAATGCGCTCGATTAATTAAGTCGCGAGAAAAATCCATACAACTATTTAAAATTCGCGTCACCGCCATGTTGGATTTGTGTTCATCAGGTTATTGAAAGGTCCATAGGTGAACTTCTGTTAATAGCCTCTATCAACATACAACATTTCAGCTTGGTTGCTGAAATTGATTCGCAGATATTGAGAACCGTCTACATATTTCGGATGAAAGTCATGTTGGATTGTTCTATATGAAGGTCATAGAGATATGTTTCATAAGTTCTCGATTATTGCTTAGGTTTATTATTCAAACGTTATCTTCGATCGCTTGATTAGGACAAAGAATTTAAAAAAAAAAACTTTTGCTCACCCACCATCTTGAGGTTATTAAAGCAATTGGATAAAATTAGATGTCAGTAGCTTAAACCATGTATAATTATGTGACGTACCATGTTTCACTCTGCTCGGACGATAAAATCGCGATAAAATGCCATTTCAATATTTTAAATTCGCTTGGCCACCGTGTTGGCTTTGTAGATAACAGGATTTGCAATGTCACATAGGTAAACTGATAGTAATATTTTCTATCACCATACGAAATTTGAGGCTGATATCAGTAATAGTTTTGGAGATATAGAATGCCAGAGAAATATTTCGCGTGGCCGCCATGTTGGATTTTAATATATTTACGCCATAGAGTTATTTATCATTAAATGAAATTTATTGTGTAGCCTTATCGTTCAAACATTCACTTCGATAGCATTATTAGCACACAAGAAATAAAACTTAATTTTATAACTTCGCACAGCCGCCATCTTGCCGTTATGAAAAATATTGAACTAAATTTGATGCCAGTGGATTAGAATTTGTTTGAACATTTACCGTTCGAAATTTAATCTCGCTCGGATGGTTAAGTCGTTGGAAAATTCCATTTACATTCTTCAACTTCGCTTGGCCGCTATGTTCGCTTTGTTCTGAACAGGTTTCTGAAAGTCACATATGTGAACTTCTAGTAGTGCCCTTTATCAGTGTACAATATTTGAGGGTGATATCGTTAATTGTTGCGGAGATATAGAATGCCGGTGAAATTTCTCGTGGCCGCCATGTTAGATTAGTGAAACGTTAAAATTTGAAAAGTACGGTTGAGGTTGGACGAGGTAGTAGTCTGTACTTCCCGAGTTTCATTAAAATCGCTTCGGCCGTTTAGATTTTATTAGAGGGGAACTCACACACATATACGCAAACACTCACACACGGACAAAAGGTGATATCATAAGCATATTTTTTATGAATTAAAATAGGCTAAAACATGAGGATTTAGAGACTTGGAAAGTAGAAAAACCCTGAGAGGGAAAGAGGAGAGGGTCAGTTCCGAAGTTAATGGATTAAGGTAAAAACGGACCCAGTTCAGACATCCTTCGGAGTGGCTTAACTCCCGAGCTGACTAGCTATTAACCATTTAGGGTGCTCACCTCTATAAGTGTTACCTGGGCGTGCCATGCATGGTGGACCACTCACACCCTGCACCTATTAAATAAGGCAGGGGATATAATGAAAAATGTGGGAATCAGGAGAGAGAAAGCAAGGCTCTATTAAGGCAGAAAAATTACAAACATCCAGGTCCTCAGATACCAAAAGAGCCTACGGTTGGAGTGGGAAGAGAACAAGAGTTAACCAAGGGAAGACCTGTTAGGGTGGGGGAAGAATTGGAAGCTATGACATCCATCCTGACCTAAGTTTAGGTAGGCCAGTGGCAAAAGACACACACCCTCACTTAACTATACCGCAGATTGAGAATTATCTTAAGCCGGTGTATAAACGTAAAAAATGACAGGTATATTAAAGAAGTTGACTGCTTATGATGGAGCGCAGTGTCGAAGGAGCTAAGAAAAATGAGGCGATGAGACAGATGGCATGGCAAGATAGGACGAAGTCTAAGCTTTCAAAATGGAGTAAATTGACTGATTCTTCTTCTTTTTCCCTTTTGCTCTTTCAAGAATAACAGTGATTTCTCTCATTCGGCTTAAGACGACGTTCGCGCAGAATTCACCCGTATCCAATATCTTCGTCTTATATACACTTACATCTTTACAGATTATTCTGTCTCCTCTGAGAATTACTGATGGTCACAATCTATCATCTGCCTTTCCCTTTGGTGCCCAACAAGATGAAGTAAACTGAATGATTTACTGACCATCTACACAAGATGTAGTGTGATGAACTTTTCTGGTTTTGGACATGATCGTAAGGACATAAATGTGAACTCGCCAAAAATGAACCACAAGCGTACTCTACGTACAAAACAAAATTAGGTTACCAAGATCTCTCACTGGAGAGTTATGCGGTGATTCTTTGGAACCACAAGTGTGTGCTTCAGGTTAATAGCTTACCCAAGAGAGACCTGTGGCACACTTACCATCCAAGTGCTTCTTCATCGTAACTTCAAAGACTGGATTCAGATTTCTTCCTTGTCGGCATCGATGTATCATTGGACAAGAACGGTGACTATGTTAATGCATGTCAGTAACCTACTAATGTGCATTCTTATAGGCTATCTGCGTGTAAAATAAAGTATCTCCTTGCATGGTCAAGATACTTTATTTTTTGAGGCTCCATTTTATTAACCAAAATCAAAATATCCCTTTAGTTCAGGCTAACGAAGTCGGTTTCATGCTGGTTACGTCATGCTCTGGGTTGCATATCCACCACCAACAATATGGGCGTACAGACAGTGCTGAATTTGGGCTGAGATACGCCGGAACGGAGACCTGGCGAAATAACCAATAATATTAAGCATTTTAAATTCCTTTATAAACTCGTAAAGACATACTGATCGAACGTAATCTATGTCAGCAGTAATTTTAAATATCAAACTTTAACTAGCTTTCTGATGGCCTATTAAGTTTACGATTTTAAAGTATATTTTTGTTTAAATGATTACACCAGTAAATGGTATGTTGTATGCCACGTGACTCGCTCCACATGATGTTTATTGGGCAGGAACTCTACTTTGACTATATTCATAAGGCTTTTCCCCTTTTCCCCCGCCTACCAAATAGAACCTACGTGGAATTAGAACTAACCAATTGATATGTTAAATATAGTATCATCATAGATTTCAGTAATCTCATATAGTTAATACAATTGATAAAATCTGACAGAGAGCATGAAAGTGATGTGATATATCACCACATCTGGCTAAACATCGGGAGGTAATGGACTCATATCCCACGGGAGTTGAACATTTTCAGCTAATTTCTGTAATAATGTATTCTGCTCTGCACACTTTGATGGCTTTGTTAAGAATATAGTTATCATCACTAGGATTCACTTACAGCAATCATCACAAACATACAGGGTGTATCTGAAATACGTTTGTTGTTATTTGAGTCTTCGGTTTTTGACTGGTTGGATGCAGCTCTCTATTCCTCCCTGCCCTGAGCTAATCGTTTCAACTCTACATAGCTACCACACCGTACATCCGAGGCAATCTATTCAACATATTGTAACCTTGGTCTACACCAACAGCCCTTGTCCTCGACCCTTCCTTCCATAACTAAGTTTGCTATTCCTGGGTGACTTAGAATGTGACCTACCTACCTATCTCTTCTCTTCATTAGTAGTCGCCAGAAACATCTCTCCTCTCCCATTCGTCTTAATACCTCTTCATTTGTTACTCTAACTGGCATTCTGATCTTCATCATTCTCCTGTAACACCACATTTCAAACGCTTCTATTCTCCTATTTTCTGCAGCGCCAACCGTCAAAGTTTCACTCCCATAGAGTGCCAGGCTCCAGACAAAGGCTTTCGAAAATGTTTTTCTAATACCTAAATCCACATTCGATGACAACAGATTCCTTTTCTGTAAAACGCTTTCCTTGCCTGAGCCAACCTACTTTTTATATCCTCTTTGCTTCGTCCATCACTGGTTCTGAATGACTAATTCATAAGGTTCCGGTACTGGCTTTGAGCCAATCACCAAATCGTGTCCTTCACAGGTATTAATGAATTTCCAACCCCCCTCTGCTCCTCGTGTGCACTGTCAAACTCTATTGTACATGTTAATTGCTCAATAACAATTACTTAGTCGTCGTTGTTGTTGCTTCACTTGCATACTAGGTCTCCCAATGAAAACTTTCCCTTCGAACTGAGTTTCGCAACACAGCAGCGTCCGTAAAGCGACTAGTTACCGTAAAATGGAAAAATAAATTGTTATTCCTAGCGCGTAATATCACAAGACAATTGAATAGCGCGTCTTATTGGTGGCCCCAGGGAGCGACCTAATTTCATTGTAAAGAACGCCGCCGGAGAGAAGCACTTGAACTACCGATACGAGACATTCCAAGGCTTCGTGTCTTCTGTTCTGAATTTCCACACGGTTTTATTCCCTTTAAACACACTTCAACGGCAGTACCTTCACTACTGGGAGGAAAATTACTTTGTAAAAAAAAGGAAGCTTGTAGTTTAACGTGACCGTTAATCTTGAGATCATGAGCCACGGGACCTCCTTTTTACGTGGAATCCGAACCACAGGACATGGCATTTCACTTCGAAAATCTCACATGCATTGACCGGGAATCGAACCCGGACCGCCTTGGTGAGAGGCATACAGCTAGACCGCTGAGCCACCACTTTGTGAATAGCTCCATTCAAAGAAGAGGATAAGAAAGGAAACCTTAAGGAATCGTCAGTTTTGAATGGGAGACAGTTTGGTAAATGTACAGTATATACCAGAGTCGACCCAGACCCGATAACAGGCTCGGGAAACCAAGGTCCCAATTGTCGGACTGCCCAGATTTAACAAAATTACGACAGGATCGAACGGATGAAGGGAAACTTGTAGATCTACGTGACCATTAATCTCGCAATTATTGGCCATGGAACCTCTTTTTCACGTGGAATCCGAATCATTCGATGTGACATTTCACCCCAAGAATCATACATGCATTAACTGCGAATCGAACCCAGTTCACCAAGGTGAGAAGCAAGAAGCTTGACATATGCACCATCAAACACTTGAAACAAACTTATATTCTTTAATATCCCTAAGATGAATACATCCGCACAAAAGGAATAAAGCTCCGTCAACTGGGGTAACATTAAGGGTAACTTTTGCCGAATAGAGAAAATATATTTGAACTTTTATATTTCGCACAAAAGTAGCATATTTTATTAGATACATCTGAACTGTGCAGATGGAAGCTCCTGTCAGTAAAACAGTTGTATAATCCTCCTGCAGTTAACAGCACTGTTTTAAGTGAACTCCGTGTTTGGTAGTGTGAAGAATACAGTATTATGGAAACGTTCCTACGGCGAAACGGTATATTCAGCATTAACATTCAGATAAATACCAAGAAAGCTTGTAAATGTGATTCAGAAAGTAAAATTAGTTTAATATCTGGTATGTTATTTGGCATATTGGCTATATTTTGAAAGATAGGAAAGACTGAGCTGCCAAAAATTTGCACGAAATGGGGAATACTTTCCATTACAGAGTTTATACGATTAATATTTTTTTAATATTTTAAATAAGTTTTGCAGTTTGCTTATTTAGTGGTTTACACAATTAATGCAGTATATGTTATAAAATAAAATAAATCATTTTCATCATGACCCTAAGTAAGCACGTTTTTCTAATAAAATACGCACTTTTCTTAGTTAAAATGTCATGTAACATTCCAATGCATTTAATCATATCAGTTCGTTAAACATGAGTCATTTTTGGGTTACAATGGCACTAGATTACTCTTTTTTATTTTTTATTTAAGCGTATGGCTTTTAGTGCCGGGAATGTCCTTGGACATTTTCGGCTCGCAAGAGTTTGCAACTGCTTCTACGAATATGTGGACACCCATGGGGTGAGCTACAAGTACCGTCGCATGTGGAGTGTTGTCTGGGGAGGAAAGTGTGAATATAAGGACGAGGAATTGGAAGGTAGAGGTTGTGGCCTATAGTTGGGAAACAACCCTGGTATTTGCCTGGAAGGAAGATGGGAAACCACAGAAGACTATCTTCAAGGTTGCCGGCGGGGGGATTAGAACCTCCCCGCCTCCCTGATGTGAGCGACTGCCTGCAGCCACGCCGTAACGACCAAAGCTAACTCACTCGGTACTAGATGACTCTAAATTCAGTTAAATATGCAAGTTGGAAGTTGGGACAAAGTTGCTCTATGTCACGGTAACATTGGCCCAATAATAAAACAAATCATTCCATAAAGAACTAGCATAGCCAACTGTACTTCCAAATACGCTTTTAATGTATCACACCACAAAACGTTCCGGTCAATTAAATAGATCTTCTGTGAGTTGGAATAAATTGCCTTTGATTTGTGACTTACACTGTAAATGGTAACAATTTCAAAGTCGTAACTCAATATCCAAACACAGTAGCCATTTGAGCCAATAAGAATAAGAATATTTTCTTGAGGCACTGTAGAAAAATGGAGTTATTAGGGTGCTAGACCTTACCCGTTTTAAAACAAAGCTGCCCAATTTACCTCCCATCAACATATCTCCAGCTCTGGAAAACACGTGATCGAAGTCACATCTACAACAAAATAAATAAAATACTAAGTATGTACCAGAGTATTTACTTAGAGATGTCCATTTTTAGATCATATCATCTACAATTTACGATAACTAAACTCGAAAGTAGGGGCAGACAACCTCAACGTTTTTCCCTTTAATGCAACAACCATCACTACCACCACATTAAAAAGACTAGGTGCCATAATACATAAATCTTATTATCGGCTAATCATGATCATTCCCGTAGCGATCGTATCTTTCTGTAGCAAGCCACAAAAGTTCATTTTAAGGACAGTCACATGCACGCCTTTTATAATTTAAGAATTGTAAGCTTAAGATGGCTGTGCCAGAAAGTAGTTATCACACGTCGTTACCCAGGAAATGGTTCTTTAATGTGCAAAATATAAAAAGAACTTTAGAAATACTCACACATCCCATCATTAGTTTGTGAATTTTAAAAAATTACCAGCTTATTTCATTCATCGTACTAGGATATTTTATTAACAGGGATCAATACACGAACACTATCTGCGTTACAATGGTAACTGCACAAGAAAATTATACGCTAGAACTTTTCAGTGATAGAAACGTCCATTTTACCAAACTTCACAAAGATCGAATCATTCCGTGACGAGTAAGAGTAATTGCTCTCTGAGGAATTGACAAGTGATCCATCTGCAATATAAAACACTAACCTATAGATTTATATACCTGGAGGTTTATATCGTGGCACTCATGCATTATATTAGATTTCACAAAGATTGGATAATCCCCTGATCAGTTAGGGGAAATCATATCTCAGGAAATTGACATCCACGCCATGTACAATTTGTGAAAATAAGTCGATAGATGCATACACCTATAGCAATGCTTTACTATGCCATTTCTCACAGTGATCCGATCATTCGATGATAAATTAGGTGAATTAATGTATGAGGAATTGACATGTGTGCGATCTATTATTTATGAAAAGTAAGATATAGGTTGTTTAGCTTATAGTAGTGGTCCACTATGCCAAGCTTCACAGAGATCTGATCATTCGGTGAGGAGTTAAAGGTATTGCTCCCTGAAGAATTGACATGTATATATTCTGTAAAAAGGAAGCGATGGAGTGATAAAACTATAAATACCGTATAGGTAATGCACGACATCTACAATTTATGAGACGTAAGATATAGATGTATAACCTGTCGGTTTGGGCTATAAGAGATGTCCACTATACGAAGTTTCATGGATTCAGGGAAATTCGTATGTCAGGAATTGATCTGCACACTATCTATAATATACTCGTATTACATGCATGTGCCAGTACATGAATAATGCAGTAGTAGTTTATTATAAAAAGTTTCACTTTGATCATTTGATTAAAAATTTTCTTTAAATTTAAAATCTCTTTTTTAATTTAGCAAAGCCACCATCATTAATTTTCAAAACTATTGAAGTATATTAGACGCAGAGGATAAGACATATTCATAGATGATGACCTGACAATAAAAGAAAGAGCAATCCAAGCATCACTCAGACAGAAAGCCAGGGAATAAAGAGAAAAGGGTAATAACAATGTAAGAGTTGGATACCAGAAAATCCTATTAAATGACCAGTGGGTGCACTGGAAAGACTTAACCTCAAAAAACGGGGAAGAAGAAATCAACCAAACACAAAGATGAAGCAACCTTCACACAAGGAGGAAGAACTCATACTAGGTACACTAAACGTTAGAACCTTAAGAACCCAAGATAAAGAAATAGAACTCGAAAACGCACTCGAAAACGCACTCGAAAACATAAGGTACGATATATTAGGCCTCAGTGATGTGAGGCAATACTGTGGCCGTTTAGACCGGAGTCCGCACGACCACATATGCATTTTACCAATAATCAGTCAGCACGAGAGTCAAAATATCCCGGGGCGCCAGATGGGTTAAAGCAAATCGCAAAAACGACATCAAATGAAAAAAATGCTTTACTGATTTTTGGCTCAATGCAACAATAAGGATAGAAGGAGATTCAACTGGGCATAACACATCATGTAAAATTATCTCATTTTATTTTGAATTTAAAATTGACTGCAAAAATGCTCAAAGCAGCATCATTCACGTGTGGCGACCCACATCCTATTTACACAATGTACAGAAATTTTCCAAACACATTTGACAATTATCTTTGGAGACACAAGTCTGATTATTAGTCCTGTAGACTGTGTTCCAAAATTATTTATGATTAAATCCAGTTCAAATTTAATTGTCTCTACTGGAAATATCGTAGTTCACTGTTTGAATTTTTACATAATATTAACACTCGTAGAATGAATGTTCATAGAATTTTTAACTTTCACTTATTTTTCCAGTTTCAAATAAATATATTGTCAAAAAATATTATTATTTCTGAATCAACACAAATTATTTACACATATTAATAACATCTGAAAAGTATTTGACCACTGAGCATAGCATCGAAGAACTGTGCGAAGCACAACAAAAATTAATTGTTCTTCTGACATTAAATGTTTCGAGAAGTGACTCGATTATGAACTTCAAGTTCCTAACAAAATATATGATTTCTGAATAATCAACTTGATCAATAAATTGTTGAACCATTCAACTATTTGATTTTCCACTTGGGAACATTATTATGAAAAATATTTATATTCATGGCCATTTTAGTAACTTTCACAACTTGCAATTCTTCGACAGAATGCGGAAATAAGAATTGTAGCTTTATAATAAATTCATTTAGTTCATGGCACTAGGATTGAAAACATCCTTCAAATTATTCGTGGTTATAGAATTATTTTTAATTGGCAGTGGCCCATTCTATTATTTGTGTAAGAACACAATATTCCAACAACAACGGTAAAGGTCTTCCTCTGAAGAAGAATAAAATACTATCATGACAAATCCGGGTTCTAGCAAAATCAAAGTCTTAATGGAATCCATAAACAAGGTTGAAATAAGAACTGATGGTTTCTAAGAAATAACCTTCGGGTCATTCATACGACGAAATGTGTAGCTCCAATACTCCTTCTATAAACCTGAGCCATCGAACCTGCTATTTGATTGATGCTCGAAAAAACCTCCTCATTCCTGCGACTTAAACATGCGCACCTGGGAATGGCATATCAACTACTCCACACACAAATTTTCTTCCCAAAATTTATACAATAAATCAAGCCTCTGCTTGTTATCAACACTGGAAGATTAATAAACTTACAAGTTTATTTTATTTTACCATGCAGTTCAACCCGTGAATTTACCATACTTCTGAAAATCTATATTTCACTTTCGAGTGTATTTACGTCATGATTTTATATAAATACAAAAATATTCTATTTGATACAAATATCATTTGCTTCCCGTTTCATGCCTCTCCGTGTTATCTGAAAAATATACTTTGCTCATTGCAAATATCAACTGTTCAACCAGAACTGAAATGTTGGTTGAATGCGGGCTTGCGCTAACCACTCTCCTTCGGAAAATCTCCTGTTCCAAACTAGAAATGATTAAACTACTTCATAGGCTCTCTCTCAATGCATATGATTATTAGAAAATATAATATCCAAGATTATTTAGAAAAGTTATAAAAATCATTATTATTATTATTAGTGGATTATTATTATTAGTTATATTATTTTAAATATATTTAATTATTATCTCATTATGTGAGAATCCACATGTTCGAATCTTCGAATATGGAAAAAAATATCCATTCCTCAACAAAAAATAATTTTAACTTTTACAGTTACATCGACGGTTTTCCGTGACTTCCCAAAAATATGAAATATTCAAATAAATGCTCGATATGCTCGGTCATCGATCCTAAACTGTTCTGAGTGCTGAAAATACTCAGAATAACTCTAATATGTCTTGCGTAAATCATTGCAAGATTTAAATACGAAGAAAAATAAATGTGTTGGTCATCTGCAGAAAAATAGTTTGTTCCAATTAGCTAGGCATAATATAAAGTCAAAATGTGGCTTACATTTCTTGATGGTCTTGAAGCGTAGTGAACCTGGTTTGTACCAGATTTATCCATAGACATGCCCTATCGGACAAGCACGTATAATCCTTGTATCGGCCGCCATTATATACCCACAATCCGTCTAACAAGACATAGTGGTAATATCTCTTGACGTTTGAAGTAACTGTTGATCCATGTTAATATTGGCTTCTGTTAACTCCATAACAGTTTGCTTAAATGGGGTCAGATCTAAATTATCTATTCTTAAATATGTCAGTTGTAACATAACTCACGGTAATCGTTTCAGTACAAGAAAACACTGACAGTCTAACCAATCAACGGCTGTTCTGAAGATCGTTCCCTGGGCATGGCTTCACACCATCTACCATGCGCGAAGCAACATGTAGTTTCCCTGCGTTGGCTAATGAACAACACCGTGATAGACTGGCCTTCAATGTACTGAAAGATCGAAGTGGTTATCAAGTTACAAATATGAAACTGACTGAATTGGACTAAAATATCCAAGTATTAGGTTATTACTGGTCTGTGACAAAGTATTATTCTAGACAAAGTCTAGCATATGTCCATGTAGAAATAAAAATATTTCACCAGTGTCTGTAGAAAAATATCAATCACCTTAGTGATTCTCCCTGCCGGAAACTTACTAAGTTCCACTCGTAGCGCAACACTTTTGTGACTATCACAATTTTGAAAATAACTTCTGCGTAGATCCGGCAACCATGTGCCTTGGCTCAGCGTAGCGGCACCTTGCTAGGCAAGTGCTTGTTTCGAAGTGAGCTGAAGATGCTTGAGCCGGCCGGCTTTTATTCAAAACGGTCAGGGTCACGCTGCATCAGCTGAAATATGGAAATCTTCATATCTCTGCTATCCCTGGTCCGATTTACTTGATACTAAGTGCATTCTCTTTCATTTGGCCGTGCCAGTAATCTGATCCAAGTCTCAAGTCTCTACTCCATGGTTAACTATTTAATCAATAAATAGCCTCGACCTCTGCTATTACTCGCTACGTCACTTGACATGCTCTTAGCGGTATATTCTTTCCAATTGCTTCTAGAAGCAATGGAGCGCGATATTCAAATATCTCAACTTTCAAAAGCGTCTGTAGCCTTTCCCTTGATATCTAGGTGTCTGAATCTTGGAATACCTATTCCTAGAGTTGGGCACAATACGGCGAAGACATAGTAGAGAAAACAAATGGGGATGTCTTTAGCTTCATTGGGGGAAACAAAAGGACAAAAAGGGGTAGGTTTTTTGATAAAAAGACATCTGAGACACAATATAAAAGAAATAAAGGGAATCTCAGAAAGAATTATAGTATTAACCCTAAACTTAAATGACAACACATTCATAATAATTCAAGTCTATGCTCCCACAGAAGCAAGTACGGAAGAAGAAAATTGAAGAATTCTATATGCTCCTCGAAGACACATTAGCCGAGTACGAAACACATACTACATTCATAATTGGAGACTTCAACAGCAAGGTAGGAAGAAAGGAATACGAAGAAGAAGAACCTATGGGACCTCACGGATATGGAACAAGGAACGAAAGAGGAGAAAGACTAATACAGTTTGCACTGGGACAAAGACTTAAAATTGTGAACACATTTTACAAGAAACCCCCAGAAAGCAAATGGACATGGAAAGCTCCGAATGGGAAAATCAAAAACGAAATAGACTTCGTCCTAACCAATAGACTAACAGAGGTGAAAGACATACAAGTGATAAATGGTCTGAAGTTTGACACAGACCACAGAATGGTACGATTGAAAGTGAGAATAAAGAAGAAAAGGAGACACTACTTCAACAACAAAACTATACATCCAGAATGCATAGACAGGGCGGAATATGTAAAAGCACTACAACAAAACTACAAGACTTCAACCAACAAACTGCTCCGCACGCCCAACAACACTATACAGAGCTCGTAAATTGCATATTCCGCGCAGTTAAACAATCGTCAACACCTGGAAACAATATGAAAAATAGAATAAAACTAAAGGATAGCACCAAATGTTTGATCGAAGAAAGAGAACGTCTAAAATCACAAGCCACAGAGAACGTACACAAAAAGCTGGAATATGCGGAAGTCAATAAAAAATCAAAAAGGAAAATCCGAAGAGACATCAGAGAACACAACACCAAAGTGGTCAAAGAAATCTTGGATACCACAAAATCAATAAAGAAGATTAGAAAAGAATTAACACCAGGCAAACATTGGATGCTGGGAGTAAAAGACAACGAAAAGAGACAAGCCTCAAGAGAAGAGATAATGACGCAAGCGACAGAGTTCTATAGAACACTATACTCAAGTAACTCTCAAAGATCCAACTTGCATCAGGACCAGAATATATCAGAAGTAAACCTAGAGGAAGAAACACCTCTAATACTACCCTATGAAGTAAGAGCAGCCATTCGACAAACAAAAACCGCAAAATGCCCAGGTGAAGATGGAATTTAAAATGAGTTTCTGAAATGGGGGGAAGAAGACCTAATCCCAGTCATCACAACATTATTTAACACAATACTCACATAAGAAGACATACCAATGGAGTGGAAACAAAGCATTATCATACTTCTACACATAAAGGGAGCCAAGGACGACATAAACAACTACAGACCGATCAACCGAATTGTAAACCTCTACAAGTTATTTATGAAGATCCTAACCAATAGAATGACAAAGGCACTGGACGAACAGCAACCGATAGAGCAAGCAGGATTCAGAAAGAGTTTCAGTACATCAGACCACTTGCAAATAATAAATCAAATTATGGAGAAAGTTCAGGAATTTAATCTAGAGGTGTATATAGCATTTGTGGATTACAACAAAGCATTTGACTCCGTAGAACAGGAAAGCGTCTTAAAAGCACTGGAAAACCAAGGCATCCCAAGCAAGTTCGTTAGAATCCTCGGCAAACTCTACGATGGTAACCAAGCCAGAATAAAGACAGAAAGAGAAGGATCTAGCATCATGATAGAAAGGGGAGTAAAACAGGGAGACCCCCTCTCACCAAAATTATTCACCTGTTTGCTGGAAAATCAGTTTAGAAAACTAGACTGGGAAGGAAAATATGGCATCAGAATCGATGGAACAAGACTAACACATTTACGGTTCGCAGACGACATTGTTCTGGTGGCTGAATCAGCGAAAGAGCTGGAACAAATGATAAAGGAATTGGACAAAACGAGTAAAGAAGTGGTCCTTACAATGAACCCGAAGAAAACGAAGCTGATGACCAATGCGTTAGAAGCCCTAATTAATGTGAACGGAGAATCACTGGAACATGTTGAAGAATATGTATATCTCAGTCAGAACATGTCATTTTCAAGTCGTTCAGAGAAAGAGGTCAAACGAAGAATAGGACAAGCATGGAAGAGCTTTTGGTCCCTAAAGTTTATACTGGCTGACAAGACCCAAAAAACTCACCATAAAAGCTGAAGTTCTGGAAAAATGCGTGATACCGGTGTTACTATATGGTTGCCAAACTTGGGCATTAACATCGAAACAAAGACAAATGATCCAGAGATGTCAACGAAAAATGGAAAGGAAGATACTTCATGTCTCACTGAGAGATAGCATACGGAACGATGATATAAGAAGGAGAACCGACATGAAAGACGCTATGACATTAGCAGACCAGCTTAAATGGAAATGGGGTGGACATGTAGCGAGATTAGATCCCAACCGATGGACATACAAAATGACGATGTGGGACCCAAGAACGGGAAGACGAAACGTTGGGAGACAAAGAATCAGATGGGCAGACATGTTCGTAAAATGGAGAGGAAAACAATGGACAAGAACAGAAAGATGAGGCAGGAGTGGAAAGACCTAGGGAAATTCACATGCAGTGACCAATAAATCAATGCATCGATTAGAAAGACACCGTTCGGTGCACATGCAGCAAAAACGGTACATATGTCCGGTGTTCAATAAAGGCTTCTCACACAGCAGTGACCTCAAGAAGCACAGCGTTGTTCATACTGGAGTGAAGGAAAATACACTTGTAGCACTTGTGGGAAGCTCATGGAACGATATCACCAGACTCAATGAACGAATATGTTTCTATATAACAGATTGTTGTAGCGAATGTTATACCAGCGCAATATAATTTATTAAATTTTTAATCAGCTACACATCTATATAGTAGGCCCAATCAGAATGACCCCGAAAGCTCCTCAGGACTTGCTCACCTGATGAGTTAAAACTGACCAATTCCCTGCAAATTGCAGGAGGCCATAGCCCTTATGGTATTTGTAAGGCCATTTATTATTATTATTATTATTATTATTATTATTATTATTATTAAAGACGCCAAACTACTGAGCTATATAAGAAGAATTACTCTGCGTTCGGATGAATAACCCTTTTGATGCCAAGTTATTGTGAGTGGTTACGTCAAAAATGCCAAGCAAAGAGTAGAGAAATTACACGTATTTTTATAAAAATTCTCTCCTACCAATGTTTTTAAGATAGAAGGTTAGTATGGGGGTAGTGAGAGTTCTAACGAGTGTCTGGGCCGCCGCGTGAGTCCAAGCCAATATCCCGTGAACCCAAGGTCGGATGTTGGCAAATGAGGTGTCGTTGGACTCGAGCTGACGTCCTCTTTCCTATGGACCCTGTATTATATTTAAGAAAATGAAAATTTTTGTTTTCGAAAATAGGTGATAGTTTGAAAACCAAACATGATAGAATGGTTCAAACGAACGGTCTTTATGACCTTTATTTTCTGTAATAAACCTTTTTTATTTTTTATGTTTTTTTTTTGAAAACACTCGAATTTTGAAAATCCTATATTTTGGAATCTAGGAACTATACAAAAAAATGTTTGTTTGACATAAATGAAAGATCCCTACTGAGACCGTCGGTGGATCTGTCAGGATAGCCAAGAGCCGAAATGACTTCCCTAACATCTCATCCGTCGGACATAATTGCCGTGAGGATCAGGTGAACTTCCAAATAGGTCAAAGCGGCACGAGAAACTGTAGTCCACAGGGATCGTGGTACATGGTGACGATGGTCATAGACTGCCTAAGGAAAGGTTCACCTTAGAAACTAGACTGAGAAAATAAACATCCAGACTTATGTAAAACACCGTGAAAATTTATTGTTAAAATTCACAAGCCCCTAGCCTAGTTCGGAGGGTTTATATCGGCTAATCCGCAAGCTAATTAACAAACAAAAATAAAGAGCAGGTCCCTACCTGAGAAGTTACGGAAAACCCTCGCGAAAGATCTATCTCACAATAATAAAGCAACAACAGCAACACTAGGAAAATGGTACGACGCAAGTCCCTAGGTCAAGTTACAAGATCAAGCTAATATCTGAATTTACATTTAACAGGGTAGCAAAACAAATCTAAGTTAGGATGATACCATTTCACATTTACATTTAACGTTAATTCATCTAGCTAAGTCCTATCAATTAATAACAAAATTTACGGCGATGACGTCCGTAACAGAAAACAATTACATTCAAAGCTAAGTGAACAGCCATATGAAAAAAAACATTTAATTATTCTTAGAAACTACGTGCTAACAGCACACAATAAGGTAACATGTAGGTTTCATACACTTTTACATCATAAATAAGTAATGAAAGAGACACAGTTTTATTAAAATGCCTGCCTGCACCTTGGTTTACTCTTTGTAAGCCATAGTCATCTAATGTGTGTAATTACGGTGACGACTGCGTAGTAAAGACTACGTCTAACATCGCATGGCCTGCGCTCCACAAGCTACGAACTCAAGGTTCGAGCATGCTTCAGGTCGCTACAAGAGTGTCAGCTGTCTTAGTCATTTCCTCAAAGGAAATACCTTCATCTGCACGGCCATGTCAGCAGGTTCAAAATGCAAAAGAACAAAGTTAGATAGAAAGAATTCGTTAGTTAGCTTTTGTTTTCCAAAATTATGCGTTTTATTATTAAGATGTCGGTTTAGGTTTATCGTTGGTTTATGGCGAATGATACTGACAATAGCCTGGGCACGGAGTGTCTCCACTGAGATCATTCTCCACCAAAAAGCCTCGACTCAAAAGTCGGAATATAATCGACGAGCAATAACAACTCGGACACACAATAACACAAGTTACCAGCGGCGCACAGCTCGCGTTCGATAACTCTGGGATGGGCCTGCACACTCAGTAACCCTCCAATAACATCTGGTCAACGGGAACAATCCCGGACAAGGTACACACAAAATACCTTCATACAATAAATATCTCCTTTAACAGGGTAGCCTACAACATACTATAGAAAATCTGACATAACTGTTCACGTCAAACGACGGTACACGCAACAGTGCGTTTAACTAACAAAAAACAATCTATAAGAACATGTGATCAGATACAAGAATGGACACTGGGTTCCATGAGCTAAGTTGCAATGAAAGGAAAAGCGAATACAACAAGCATTCTGTCCTTCGTCAAAGTAATTCTGTCTCACAATAACAAGCGTGCTCTCAAGGGCACTGGGTCACAAACCAGTTTTGTGTCGCTGGCAGGCTACAACATTCCTGCGCGCATCTGACACAACACACTAACTATCAAGGCCGGCGATTTAAACAAAATAAAAACTGTACATCTGGCCTCTCAATAAAATCTTTACCGTAGGTTATAAACCTCGAAGAATACGTGTATAAAAAACACGCTATAAATCTGAATACAATAATATAATTCCGTCTTTCAAGCCAAAAACGTCTAAATGATAGCAATGTCACATCGCTGGAGCTCTTTGCTTACAAAGATATAATTCAGTAGTTGCTTGTACAACATCAAATAAATACGTGTCTTCACATGACACTAACAAAATAATAATTGTGGCGCAGATTCCACACTCTGGATCTGCTTAATGATTCGTTATGAACTGGGTTCGATGCTAGACAACGAAACATTCCTTTTACTTATTAGGTCCACACTTGACCAAGAATGGCTTCTGAGCTCATTTCAAATGAAATATAATGCAGTTACAAAACTGGTAATTACAGTCGATTACCTAACTGATACGACTGTTCTAACGAAGTCAGGGGTGTAACAAAGACTGGCTGCAAAGAATGCAGTTAAAGTAATATCCATGACATCTGATTGCCATAACTAAAGTCAGCAAAGACTTGAAAAATCACCCCAAATAGGGTTAAACAAAGTAGCCTCAAATGACTACGGTCACGTTTAGCAAAATATAGGCATTGACGTTCTACGACGTTCATCAAGCTGCACCAGGGTTGACCAAAATGTCTGACCCAAGGGTGTCTCACTCTAACTGAAATAAATGACATCTAATTAGACTAGTTACATTCCCTACCTATAAAATGGCTGACACTGAGTTCGGTTGGTTCACAAACTACATTAAACCTACTATACCACCAGAAACTAGAACGAGAAAGGGTGTCCAAAAACTCACGAAATGGAGGAGCTCTCACTCAGCCCTCTGTTCAACGACAAGGGTTGTACAAATTCATCCCTGGCTCTCCGGAACGGTATCATCCTCATCGGGATTCCCATCTGGACTCCTCCAAAGACCAGGGTTCGATCTGTCCCTGTCGATAACCTCGTGGATGTACTGGATATGCCTGGGAATGGCATCCTGGGTTCCTTCCTCCTCGTTCGCTGTTCTGGAAGTTCCACCATCATGCTGGTTCCAATAGAAACATCACCCTCATACCATGATGGTATTAGCCCATGATGTCGGTCTCGAACATGGTGTAGAATAGTCTGATCACGTGGGTAGTAAAATAAATCGTGTAGCAGTTCATTCTTTCACTTCAAAATCACAAAGTTCGTAGTAAATGTTACAGGCTTTAATTGCAATAGATAACACAGCCTTTACTTCACAGATATGAATTAATACGTGGGCAAGCACTGTTCTGTGGTTCTTCACGTGTGGTGACGCCACTTTTATATCACGTAGCATCCGTGAAATGTGAGTCGTTTTGGAATTGAAAAATCCACTGTGGCAATTCAAATATGTTATACATTCATAATCACACTTATTCAAAGTAGTTCTAACACGTTTACCTCTATATTTTTCACCAGGCACTCGGCCCTCCACAAACACGTGGGTGCAAAAATGTGGTGTTACGGTAATGTTATAAATTTCACTATACTTGCCAATTATTTCCCAATATGCTTTCTTGTTGCTCACTGTGCATAAGTAACAGTGATTTGCAGTATTCTCGTGCTCGATGGCACCTGATAATAACTTCCACGCTAAACAGCGGATATTTTCTACGTCTTATAGGACGGATACAATTTCACGCCTACACGGGGCGGATTCTCCAGACGTAGTGCAAGGCACTGAGTTCCTCTAGGAAGTAGGTCGTCAAACCGAAGTCGTTGAGCGACTACTTACATTCCTGTTTGCGTATCTGCAAGGGTATTACCTTACCTTAAGCGAAAATAACATTCTCCAAAATGTTTTAATAACGCAGCATGACGAAATGGAATATTCTGAGTCTTGTGGAAAGATAAAATTAATTAATAAGACCTCAGATAAATAATTAGCAGACTTCACCAAAGTCAAAAGTGCGATTCACCGCTACTTCAAAGAGTATAGCTGAGCTCTCAGCTCCACGTGGCTTTCTGGGTGTGTTCAAAGGTACTACATCCCATCATAAATGTGCTGTTATAAAAAATATCACATGAACCTTAGCTCAGCGGGTTCTTCACCCCCTTTACCCCCAAAATAAATTTCAAGTCTCTAGGGCAAAAATTTGTGTTTTGTAGTAGTGTGATGGGGAGAGAGCTGCGCCACTTAGGAAGTTGTGAGCCCCTGCGACTTTGGAATGGTAGGAGTCATGCTAGGAGGGCGTGCTTGGATTCGCTTTTTTCGTCTCGTTGCGCTCGTTACGGGAATGTCGGTGTCGAAAAGGTGAAATGCTGGAAACATGGTTTTTTGGGGGTAAAAACGTGATTTTAGACTGTTTGCTATATCTCGCGAACCAATAATGCTAGAGACGTGTACGAGGGGTCCAAGGACTTGCAGTGACGTCCTCTTTGCTATGGACCACTCGTTATATTTTTTAAAAAATTGGAAACTCGATTTTGGGGTAAACGTGTGTTTTTGTGATTTTTGCTGATATTTCACGAACCAATAAGCCTAGAGACTTGTACGAGGTATCATTTTTTCGTCGCGTTGTCCTATTGCCGAGGTTGTTCATGTTGAGCAGGAATGAAAAACCATTTTGAGGTAAAACCGTGATTTTAGACTTTTTGCTCTATCTCGCAAACCAATAACGCTAGAGACGTGTACGAGGTGTCCTAGGACTCGAGCTAACGCTCCCTTTCGAATGTGGTAGATATTTTTTCCAAAAAATAATTCACAAAGGGCCTAACGCCATACATGATGAAAAAACTTTTTTTCTTTACCTGTTTACAATGTTCATAAAGCGTGGTGGTTGAGAGAGACGATACTGCTGGGTGTGTGTGTTTCAACAAACCTATCGCTAACCACAATGACCATGCTTAATAGAACAATCGATATTTCGGCGGGTCGGTTTATGACAGAGCGAGGGTTCGTTTTTCTGATATTTTAGCCCCGAAGAGAGCCTTTAACGTGTAAACGGTGATGAGAACTTGGTTCTATGTTGGTTGAAGCGAGTACAGAAAACAAAACTTGCAGAGGAGCAGACGAGCAGGAGGTGAATGTCATTTGACCTTATTGGAATGCACTGATCTGACTTGACAACAGGTGCAATGGAAAATGACAAAGACGCAGAGGACGCTTGAAGGTTAAATAATCCGACAAGCGTGGTGGCGGGGAAGAGCGAAATGCATGTGAACACGTGTGAGATGACATGTACGCTAAACAAGTTACATCCTGTTTGCTTTGTACGTGACAAAATGCAAGTTCATGTGAAATTTGACCTGGCACAGGTGTTCACCTGGGACGATGATGATGATGATAATTGTTGTTTTAAGGGGCCTAACATCTAGGTTATCGGCCCCTGTCACCTGGGACGTTAGCTGTCCACGTGACCGATAAGAGAATGTTCAAAGCGTGAGAAAAAATGATTATACATGCAACGTAATATATATAAAGACATGTCGTTATCATTTTCACTCTCACTTAGGTGACTACCTTTGAACACACTGCGTTGCGTGAAACACTTGGTCTTGTTTAACAGTTTTGGTGTTGGTGGAAAATACTGAACCTTGTTGTGGGGTAGGTATTTATTTATATATTTATTCATTTATACATTTATTGATTTATATATATATATATTTACATGCAATTATTTATTGATTAGGTAATGAATGATTTTATTTATTTATTTGTTTGTTTGCAGATAACCGGTATACCTTACATGTCTGAGACAGAAGAAACCATTGCACTTTTGAGCCCACTAGAAGGAAACAGCAACAAGCCACTGCAAGTGAAGGTGAGATTATTTTTTTAAACTAACTTGTTTCATTTTTTGTTTTATATTTTGTTTCATGAAATGCATGTATTAACCTAAATTTAGGTATTTATAGCGTTTTATTTTATTTATTTTTAGAAACTTGGAAAGAAAAGCCTTACCGCTGTAGCAGTTGTTGAAAACCCGAGACGCAGTAGAGCGAAACCATTGTTTCCAGGCAGTGAACTATTGAAAACTTAGGTAAGCCTAACTTAAAATGCTATTGCATTTTACCACTACTGAAAAAAAACTCTTACACAAAAAAAAATCATTACCTGTACATGACTGGGACAATGATTGCTTTCTTGATTAATGGCTATGTTGTTGTTGACTGGGAAAAGTACAAGGCCATGTTGGATTTTCTAAAAACAAAAATTTTAATTTAATTTATAAGTGGTTCCCTATGGACTCAACGAATATCCACAGGTTTGAACATGATAATGTGAACAAAATGACATGACATACATTTTTGTTTATATATTGGTTAAAGGGGGGATGTAAAGGACTGTAGCTTTATAAAAGAAAATAAGTACATGGGTTACTGTTAGTGCCAAGCATACAGTTTATTTTTAATGGTGTTTTGATATATTAATGCCAATTAACGTTAACGTTTTTTTTACAAGTATTGATTGATTGATTGATTGATTGATTGATTGATTGAGTGATGGGTTATTTTGTTTGCTTTTAGGTGTCGTCATGTGCCATTAACGTAGTGAACAGACAGTGAAAAAGGCATACATTATGCTTGAAAGTACTCTGTGCTCTTGTGCAATGTTAATAACTTACAATAAGAAAAAGTTTTATTATAACACATGGCGTTAGTACCAAATACAACAAGTGAGCAAGTTGGTTTACCACGTGGGTTAAATTTAAAATTAGAACATGATCGTTGGTTAACATTTGAATCCTGGCCTGTAGGCTTTTTGTCAATACATAAACTTGCAAAAGCCGTTTTTTTACTTGAACCGAGAAGATGTGGTGCGCTGTGTGTTTTGTCGTATTGAACTTTCGCATTGGGAAGAAGGGGATGATCCCTTTAGAGACCATTTGCGATGGTCTCCTCATTGTCCTTACATGCTTGGAAAACAAGTGGGTAACCTACCCGTGTATTCATTTTACCGAACCACAAGGCCATTGGCCGCTACTTACGTTGCTGAATCACAAATAAATAATAATAATAATGATGTATTACCAGCCAACGGTAGTGTCGATATATGTGGTCCATATGCCATAGACAGTGTTGAATTGGCGTGTGCTTTTGAAAAATTGGGAGTTTGCAAGACTAAAGCACTAGCATACCCAGAGTACAGCTCTGTTGAAAAACGTTTAGAATCTTATAAAAATGTTTGGACATTACTATTAAAACACATTACCAAACAGCTAAGTGAAGCTGGATTTTTTTATACTGGCGAAGGGGATAAAACAATATGTTTTTATTGTGGATTTGCTTTAAAGGATTGGCAAATGACTGATGACCCTTTTGTGCAACACGCTCGTTGGTTACCAAACTGTAGATACATGGTGTTGCTTAAAGGTCAGGAATTTGTGAACACTATTCGTAAAGAAAACGTGATTGCAGCACAAGAGATAAAAGTGCCTTTAGAGTTAGAAAACGCGGAGCAAATACATGAGGCTGAAAAAAAAAGACTTATCTCACGAACAGATACAAAAGTGTGACCAACAATTATGTAAAATTTGTTATCAAGATGAACTAGGTGTTGTATTTTTGCCTTGTGGACACATGATAGCATGTGTCAAGTGTGCATTAGAACTTAACACTTGTGCTATATGCAGAAAAGTAGTATCTGCTACAGTTAGGGCATTTCTTGCATAACTAGTATAATTTATTAGCCATGCATAGTGCAAAATCCCTAATTGCACAATATTATTAAAGCTGTTTTAGAGTGTAATAGATATGCTTTTGTTTTGTTTATAGACTACTACAATGAATGTTCTGAATGCTGTGGGACAATCATGTGGCTTAGAGACAAAGAAGCTCAGCGAATTGCCAACGCATATTCCGCATTATCAAGATTCGGAAATTGAAAACAGCATATGGTGATCGTGTACTTTGTGTATGTGAAAACTTTGAGACATTTCTGCCTATACGGTTTAATGATATGTCGGAGAGTGTTTTTGATAAAGTCAATAATGCTGTGCAACCTGTACACTTAATTTATGAAGGTTTTAAAAACAATAGGTGCATGGTTCGTTTTAATTAAATAAATAAAAATATCAAATAATAATAATGGAATATATAAGTGATGACAATGGACTAAAAGAAAGATATGTGTACAGAATAATAATGTTTTAGTTTTTAGTATTGTCTTAAAAATATTATCATGAAACCAAAAACATGTATATAAAGTTTGTAAATAAATGCAAAATGATGTAACAATGCTGTTTTATTTTATACATAGTTAGTATATTTAACATTGCAGAGTATACATGATTATGACAATAGATGCACACTGAATACAAGCCTATCTCTCTTTACAATAGTCTGTTATAGTTTTAAACACAAGGCTTGTTGTAGATCATTTTATAGCAATGTCCATTTACTGTTGTTTTCGAAAACTGGGGAAGCCGCAATGGTTGTACAGGCATAAAATCCTTATTGTTATTACTATTTAGTCATTTTGATCCTCTTGCATATCAAGAGCAGATGACCTAGTTGTTCCACTCTTTAAAACGGCAACAACAACGCTACCTCTTGCATAGTTTGTGATGTTGATGGCTCTTGCGACGTGGAAGATGGATTAAACATAACTTTTAGAACAGGGGTTAAACGTTGCTCATTAAACAATGCACTATTTTGAGTAGCAATATGGTTTTCTTGATTTTTTGTCGACGGCAACTGTGTTTCATGCAGTACGCTATATTGATGATCACTGACACTTAAAACCTCACTATTTTTACTTTTTAGGTCACTACGACAATGTTTGGAACGTTGCTTTGAACAACGCCAAATAACAGTTCCATTTTTATTGGTTCGTTTCACAATATATGAATATCCTTTATAGTACGCGTAAGGCTTACCATACCTAGTCACTGATACTTCCATGTCAACTGTCAAGCATAGACTAAGCTCTAGTAAAGTCAACTTGGTAATAAGAATAATAGTTTAATGTGATAGCAAATATGGATCCAAAGAGTTCATGTAAAAGTGGAAGCAAATAAGCAAATATAAGAAACAAGAGTGGGGGTAAAAGTGGTCGCAAAGTGGTAGACCCATTACACAATAATTTCAGCATGACGAAGCTCTTGTTCAATTTCTTTGATTTCCCAATCGAGACCGGTATGCCCAGCTTGTTGTAAAGCATGCAAGTGTCGAAGCCGTTGAATTAGCTTACTGGGTTTGTTCCAGTATACAAATTTAACAAATGAATTTTTAGGTGTAAACAAAGCATTACCATTATCATTATCATCATCATTATCATCATCATGATCATTATTATCATTATCATTATGACCATCATCACTATTACTATATAGTCCTTTTTGATCCTCTTGCAATACCACTTTATTTATAGTCTGTGGCGACTTTGATATTGTTGGAGGTTTCTTGTGCGTTGACAACTGTCCTAACATGACTTTTTGAGGACATGATAAGTCCTTTTGAACAATCACTGCATTATCTTTAGCCGCAATATCGTTTTCTTGAACTTGCTTTATAGCATTTTGAAAATTGTTTGTAAACAGCAACCGTGGTTCGTTTAGAGCACTACATTGATGAACACTCACACTTAAAATCTTTCCATTTTTAGCCTACTTTTCACATTTTGCAAAAATGAGGAAAAAGTAGACTTATGAGATCGGGCAAATGTGTGTCTGTCTGTCTGTCCTTCTGTCTGTCTGTCTGTCTGTCTGTCTGTCTGTCTGTCTGGATGTGTGTGTGTGTCCCCCTATCAACTCCTAAACGGCTGCAGCAATCGAAACAAAATTTGGTAGGAGTAAAGATCTATACTTGAATATCTCACGGCCATATTTGAAAATGATGTCAGTGCTACCAACTGCTGAAAAATCATAATTGAAATTTGACCTCCATGTTGGATATCTTGGAAGGTATGAATGGGAGCTATTTCAAAATTGGCACACGTATAGATAATAATATTGCAGTTTAATTTCCAGGAGGCCATACATGGCAGTGTTGCCAAAATGATTATAAGCCTGCTGATAATCCAAATTTTAAATGCATATAACTTCTACACTATCAATTAGATTTCAACCAAATTTCATATGTGCTATGTGTACATAAACAGATATGACTGAGCTTATTCTTAAGAGCCACCAGGACTGCCAACTGTTAATAAATGCTTTCAATTTTTTAATTCCAAATACCCATACATCAGAAATTATGCAAGCCGACAGCTTTAAACTATGCACACGTATAGTACCTGACATTCTATATTAATTTGGAGTAACTTATGTACGTCAGTGCTACCAACATGATTCTATGCCTGCTGAGAGGTCCAAATTTAAATATATGTAACTTCTATACCATCATTTGGATTTGAACCAAATTTCGTCTGTGCTATGTGTACCATAAAAGATATGACTATGCCGATTCTTAAGACTAACCAGGGCTGCCAACTGTTAATATATACTGTCTATATTTTTGTTACCCTAATATCAATATATCAGAAAGTATGCAAGCCAATAACTCTAAACTTTGCACACGTATATTACCTGGCATTCTAGATTAATTTGGAGTAACTAATACAGGCCTACGCCAGTGCTGCCAACATGATTCTAAGCCTGCTGACATGTCCAATTTTAAAATGCATGTAACTTCTATACTAATTAATGGATTTCATTCAAAATTGACACAACAATAGATCATATTATTTCAGATTATTTCTGACCAATACATGTATGTCATTGCTGCCAACATGATTTTATGCGCGCTGTTAGATTCAATGTTTAACTGCATCTAACGTCCATGCTATCCATTAGACATCAACCAAATGTTGTATTATGTACCTTAAGATATGGAACTAAGAATATATTCAGTCACCAGGACTGCCAACTGTAGTTCTCTATTAGGTTACATTATGCCAGGTATACAGTATTTCGAACTGGAGTAATTAGAAATATCGATATTACCAACTTAATTTCGTCATTATTCAAGATAGACCCATATAGATTAATCATGGCATGAATCTTAAATTTTAAGAAAAGTAGGCTGTTTAGTTCGTCACGGAACTTCTTGTTACTTTTCAGATTGCCTCGAGATTTTGTTGACCTCTCTTTTGAGCATCGCCAGAATATTATTCCATTCACATTCTGGCGATTATAGTTATAAGAGTAGCCTTGATAGAGTGCACGTTGTCCAAGGTTAGTAGAAGAGAGGTTGGCTCGTAACTTGCCTTCCGCTGGCAGTAGGGTGGGGGTAACGCGTCATCGGGCCTGCGAGGAAACTACGCGTGTTATTTACGTACTTGTTTGTTAATACAGTATTTATTTTCTTCAAGATATGAATTGTGTTACGTGGTGTATTATACATTAATAAACAGGTGAATATTATGTAAATTAATTACATCAGATTACTATGGAATCTATCTTTGCATATTCTAGCCCATGGGTAAGTTGTTTCTTTACGTTGGGGTTTCTTTTCTTTCAGTTGTTTAAGATGCCGGGAAAAATTTGCAGTGTTGCAATCTGCAAAAGTAATTCGAAAATTGTTAAGAAAACGGGAGAAAAAATATTTTTCTTCAGATTTCCAAAGGATGCTAATCGTAGGAGAACGTGGGTGCAGAAATGCCATAGGAAAGATAAATTCGATCCGAATAACAAACGGATTTGCAGCAAACATTTCATACCAAGTGATTTTGAAGACAAAATTCGAGCTCGACTGACACATACTCACCCTAGAATATTAAAAAGTACGTCAATACTTTTTTTAAATTTACTGCCTCAAACACAGAGCCAAGACACAACTTCACGTACAGAACGCTCCCAGAAAAAAGAAAACAAACAATTACTGAACGAAATATTGGATTCGACATTTTCCAGTGACAATGATGCCGTTGTCAATGACGTCAATGTCAATGATACTGACACAAAATATGACGATCTTCTCATTAAATACAACGCGTTACTTGAAGGGACCAAAACACTGAAGGAAAACATGCAACACTTAGAGACTAGAGGAACTGTTTGCAATCAAGAAACGAGGAATTAGAGAATTCAATTCAGCAGTATGAATGTGATTTTGACAAGAAAATTGAAGATACGTTTAAAGATTTATTGACACCAAATCAAGTCGACATTGTTAGGAAACAGAAAGCAAAGGCAAGATGGACAAACGAGGAATTAGCGAAGGCATTTATTTACCTTAAGATATTTAAGCTTCCGAGCATACAAGTATACCAGTGTCACACTGACATATCCATTACCTGGATTATCAACTTTGAAGCGCTGGGCAGGCGATGTTGAATTACAAAACGGTTTATTGAAAGGCGTAATTGAAGTAATGAAAATTAGTGGACGAAAGAAGAATGGTCGAGAGAGAGTCACTGTTCTTTCTTTCGACGAAATGGAGGTGTCATCACTCTATGAATATGATGCTAAAGCAGACGAAGTCGTGGGCCCACATACATACATGCAAGTTGTAAAATGGCAATAGGGTTATTTCAGAACTGGAAGCAACCTGTGTACATTAATTTCGACAAGAAAATGTCGAAAGACATTATAAATGAAGCGGTTATGTCACTACATAATATTGAATACGATGTAGTTTCGGACTCTGGCGGGGGGAATATGGCAGTGTGGAAAGAACTCGGTATTACCATTGAAACTACACACTACGTGCATCCGATGACAGAGGAAAAAATCTACTCAATTAATTCGTAATGTGGTTGGCGAAAGTGAGAATGACATTCCGCGGGGTCACCAACATCGTGGTGCTGTTACTTATCAGTGACAGTTTTGCTGACTCCAAGAGTGGCGGAAATGAAGACGAACGTGCAGGCACCAACAGGCCCGAGGAGAGGGGGGGACAGGCAGGGCTGGTGCCCCGGGGCCCGACCCTCCCAGGGGGCCCGGCGTCCTAGGAGGATGGGCCCGATCGGGCATTGATTTATTATTGCCTTTATGTGACTTGAATTTGCTACTGGCAGTCATTTAGTGAATGCAATGAACTGTCTGTTAACAAAGTTACAAGGATTGAAAAACTTATTCTGTCAAGTGGGCAATCTTTTCCATTACAAAGCGTTTGTGGGAAGAACAACTGTCTCAAATTGGTCAACTTAGGCGATTGGGCTTCGCCATGTATTATTCTCAGAATATACCTGAAGACAGAGAGAGCATTCCATTAGTCTAAATTTAGCTTATTCGGCTTATGCACCATTCAAATAACTTTCTCATCTCTTCACTTATTACGCCAAGGCCACGAGAGCCTGGGCTGCCCTGGAGTGTTTGGTCAGCAAGCTCAAGAGTTTAAAGTTTGGTGGGTCACATCGAGCTTAGATATTTAGAGGTGTTAGTGTCTGAAATGAATATATTGTGTAGCTAGACGTATCGTATGCCGTGCAGATAGGTTAGTAAAATAAACTTTAAAGTAGCGTCCACATAGTAATTCACTTTATAGTTATTGTTGATTTAAGGGGCGAAACTGCGAGGTCATCGTCCCCTAGTAATTCACTTTCGCGCTATGTGAAAAATTATCATTGCTGGTTAAATATCTTGCTAAAGGGAGGGATGATTCTGTTGTCAAGCGTATGGTAGAAGAAATGCATACGAAATTGTTCATCTTCTCGTATACCGAACTGAGAAAACAATGCTAACATTTGAATAATCTGTATGTTTAGGTGCAGTATAATTAATTATTATAACTGGTTCATTCAAAACGATCAACAATCCCAGATACTTGGGTTCGTGCGCAAATCATTTATGATTAAGGTACCTATATTACTATTGGTACTTAAGTTGGGAATTGTATCCAAAGACTGAAACTAAGGTAACATTCCAGTATTTTTCCGGACTTAGTGTTAACCAGGAGAAAAATGACAATTAAACTATGGCACTGAACCACTCAACTTTCTTTTCCAATTCCTCCCATGGAACTTCAGTGGTAGGGACAGATGACCTACCGTAGCTGTTCCACCCCATAAAACAACAATAAGTAACGAAAAGCAGGGTATAGCCTACACTCTGCTGTGCTATTGCCTCTGTAACATGATCAATCGCATGCCGTATTCTTAGTTGCCGACCGCTGAAAAGTGGGAATGCGTTGCCCGTCGTGACTATTACTGTAATTATTAGGGTTAAGAGTAGGGTAGGTGTCCCTGGACTAGAAATAAGGTACTATACCGGCATTTGTCTGGAGGAAGTGTGAAAAACAATAATCAGGATAGCCGCTGTCAGCACCGGGATTCGAACCTCTGATCTGCGGACTTGCTGTAGACCCCTATCAAGGTCATTGGTGAGCTGCACTGCGGGGTCTTACTTGAAGGTGCGAGAACTTTTACTTCAATATCGGAGAGTCTTTTCTATAGCCACTAATGGCGATGGTCACCAAATGTTTATTCCAAAATATCACAAAAATAATCACCCAAATGGTTTATAACTCAATAATTTGGACCTGATTTTTGCAAAATTTCCCGGGGTAGGACTCCCGGACTCCACTCTGAGCTTGGTGATATTCCATACCCCCAGATCCCCGGTGTGTCCACTCTCCCATAATCTTGGCTTAAATCTGCCCCGATGGGGATTTTTAGGAGAACCTGGCTCTAGGTTTGCTTACTGCAAAGCAATATTAAATTATAAGAAGTCCGCTGACTGCAAATTACAAAATATAGTTCAAATTCGCATATTTCTTCTTTTGTGAAAACAATCACTGATCAGCTGCAATCTACTGATATCACTGCCTGTTGATTAATTTTTGAGTCTTAGGACGTCGTGGTCATCAGTACTTTCTACTTACTGCGCGTGTAGAACTCTGTCCGACAATCTATAACTGAAGTTCATCATATATTTTGAATTAATTTGGGATATACTTAAGGAGGAAATGAATGAACCACAGCCTTTGGCTATAGTCTAGGGTTAAAACAATGCATCATGGAAAATAAGCTTAGAATCACCGACGGTGGAAATCGAACCCACCTGTTTCCGAGTTCATGGACAACAGCTTTTTTCAATGTGAATTTTCTCCCCATGTGAAATACGGTACTACTGTAAAAGCGATGAAATTACGGTCCGATAAATGCATTTCTTCTTTCAAATTTGTGTATGACTAACGATCATTGCTTTTACAAGTATCACTGAAGTTCTAAAATTTTTGATATCAAAGAGGATCTGCAGAACTTGAAATCTGAACACTGTGCATGCTTACAGTGTTACCTCATCGGGACAAATTTAGATCTGTCAAACGCCAAAACTAAACAGTATAGTGAATTTAATGAAACTTATTACCTAGTTTTCGATGGCTTTACTCGTGATATTATCTAGTCGACTTCGTCGTTAGGTTACGGCGACGTCAAGAAATGTACTGAGAATGCACTGAGGTGTGTGACGTCATAGTACCGCTTGGTGCATGTGTACTGAGTTCACTGATGAGCTCTGGAGTTACGAGACGGCAACGACACGACGAGCGTGACGTAATCCAGCCAGCTCCCTCCTTTCACCGCGCGCTCCAGCTCCCTCATGACTTGTAACTTTCTTGATCATCTAACATGTCAAGAGTCTTTGGCTTCGAGCGAAGCGAGAAGCCTCCAGCATTTCTAGCATTTTTCAGCATTTGTAGCATTTACAATGATATAAAGTCCAGTCTTTCAGACTGACTGTCTCATTTTTATTTTTTGTTAATTGAAAATAATGCCTTGCTACGCGTTTGTCAGGTATAAACATTGAATTTGCAAATAATTCTGCATGCATTCATCCAGTTTCACTGATGTAAATTTTACATACTAACATTAACTTATTTATATTGCTATCTGCTTATTATAATAAATATAGCCTGGATATACTGGAATATATAATTGAAATATTATTAATACAGTAGGCCTATATTATACAGTATTTATTGCAGCCAATTGTCATATCAGGACATATCAATTGAATGCCTGTAGGCTCCTCAACAAGTTCAAATTCAAGTAGTTCCAACTCTGACTACCAGATGCCACAGTCAATGACACCAAGCGGCGAACGTTGGAACTTGATAGAGCGTTTCTAACGAAATAACCTACAAATTTTGGCTACACACTACCAATTGTAGTGGAAATGAATGTACTGTACGATGGTGCAACTATAGCCTTTGGATGAGACATAAATGTGTCCGGTCTGTCGCAACAGCTGGCGTGATTTTTGTCGCGGGATTGTCACTCCTTGGGACAGTTGGTCTCCTGACTTGCATTCAAGTGCGCACACTGGGGACACAAGTGTCACTCACCACTCATATCCACGGCCTTCTAAACCACAGGTCCGCCGGCTTTACTTCCCCTCCGAATAAAGGCATACTGAAGGATTTTAACGCTCTTAACAATCCGACGACATCGGCCGGACTTCAACCCGCGAACTTGGGCATAGCAGTTCAGCATGCTACAATATTATTATTATTATTATTATTATTATTGCTTAGTGTATGTTTATGTTCTTCTAATTTATTTCGTGATGAACATTTTGTACAAAAAGAAATTGCGCAAAATCAGTTTGTGCAAATTTACGAGGATTATAAATTAATTTTACATAGTTTGGTTATAGAGGGGGCCCAGGAGATTCCAGCCCCGGGGCCCGTCGCCGCTCTCCACGACCCTGGGCACCAATAGACAGCAATGGCAGCATTATAAATAATAATGCAGTGCTTAGTTTTTTTTTTTTTTTTTAGCGTATGGCTTCTAGTGCCGGGAGTGTCCGAGGACATGTTCGGCTCGCCAGTTTTGTAGCTGCTTCGAGACGGACACCCAATGGGTGAGCTACAAGTACCGTTGGGGAGGGAAGGAGGGAAGTTGGAATGTAAGGACGAGGAGTTGGAAGGTAGCGGCTGTGGCCTATAGTTAGGGACCAACCCCGGCATTTGCCTGGAAGGAAGATGGGAAACCACAGAAGACCATCTTCAAGGTTGCCGGCGGGGGGATTCGAACCTCCTCGCCTCCCGGATGTGAGCGACTGCCATCAGTCATGCCGTAACCACCACGGCTAACTCACCCGGTAGTGCTTAGTGAAGCAATGGGGATAGGTGGATCTGCGCCTGTTGGAGATATAGTTGGCTGTGAGTATGTTTGTATATATCAGTTTTATTATGTTGAAGGAGGGGAGCGTGATGGCGCAGTGGCTTCGCTTCTCGCCTTTCGCCCGGACGGCCGGGGTTCGAATCCCGGTGACAGCGGGGAGGAATTTTCACCTGGAAAATCACGTGGTGTCAGGAAGGGCATCCGGCCTTAAATCCCCGGCCAAAACCAAAATGAGCCTGGTTGGCTCCGGCGACCCCAATTAATTGGGAAAAGCCGAAAGGGAAAGAAGAATTATGTTGAAGGAGGTGTATAATTAAATTAGTCATGTAATTATGCGTTCAGCATCATCTATTATTCACAACAATTCATTAGTTGACACTCTGAAATGGCTGCTGCCCTTAAAAATATTATTTACTGAGCTCGTAATGCGCTACGGACTAACGACTGATTCAAACGCAGCAGGCCCGTGACGTGTTCCCGCGCGCTCTCCCATTGGCCGAGAGTTATGAGCCAACCTGTATTCTACAAACCTTGCACGTTGTCAACCTTTGTTGGTTGTAATAAGTTCCATTTCGAAAATATGCATTGCTTGGGTACGCTCACTGCCATCGTTATACATTAAATCTGTGATATATTACGATGGCAGTGGTACGCTGTTCTTATATGATGAAGGAGAAGGTAAACAGAAGTGCATTCACGCTTGTGAACAAATAAATGAAAATAAAGATTTCCTTGGAAATTGCTTTTGCTGGTGTAGCTCGGTTTTAAACATTCTCGTATCAGTTGGCGACCCTTCTTAGCAGGCTTATTTATGTAAACATGTCGGATGAAGAGGCATTTAAAAGATCAGAAAATAGTGATTCCAGCTACACAATGTGTGATGGAACATACTCTAGTTATCATACTGAGCTGGTGGATTGCGAATCTGGCAATGTGTTAAAAGATAATTTCCTTGATGCATTCCAGGAAAATTTGCTATATTTACCTGAAGTTGTTACGTACATTCGTGCCATGGAAAACTGTATTCGGCAACAACAGAACAAGATTAAAATGTTGTTAGAAAACATATTGAAATACGTAAGTGCTACTATTGATGTCTATAATTTGGTCTCGCAGAATATTATTTGGAATGGTAATGTTATTCGTGAGAAGAAGATTAATTTCCTATGTTGCACTATCATGTCATTGCCTGTTATTTTTGAACATTAAATATCCGTATTCATTTTAATATTAACATTAGTATCAATTCAGCTGCCACTATCGAGTAGAGACAGTGCAGTCTGTAACTTGTTAAACAACAACAACCTTAACCTTTCTTAGAAAACGTACCGTAGAGATGCACAGGATCAACAAGTCCATGAATGGAGCAACTCCATATTATGTCTTTCTAGGCTCAGAATCGGAGCAGTAATCAAGGTTGCCATGTTTCCCGTATTGTCCGGGGCGTCTCGTATTATTAGTCATAACCATGTAAAGTATCGTAAGTGTCAAGTTTCCGTTCTAGACATTAGAACCAAATGCAGAATACACAGTTTCTTTAATCTACAATTTCGTGTTATAAATTGTACTGTCACTTATTGACATTGAAATCGACAAAGATCGATTAAGTTATTCCTTGGCAGTCATTCAGCCATGGCTGTATGTTTACCCCTTAATATTTCCCGTTTTCAACCTGGTCGGGGATGAGATGCGATGCATTTCCATGTGGTGGTTGTTTTAATTGCTGGATGCCCTTCCTGACGCCAACCTCTCGAGAGGAGTTGATGAGAGATGAAATCAATGAAAATTAATGGAACTGTTCAAGGATTTGGAAGAAACTGGCTGTGGCCTATTAGAAGATACCATTTGCCTGGAGTTCAAAATGGAAAACCACAGAGAGTCATTTCATAGATTCATAGATGGTCGATGGTCCACAAATAGCTTGATCCCATGACCTAGCACTGTGCTTTGGATTAAGCCTCGGCGAAATATTCTCTAGCTAGATCCTCTACCTCTGTCAAATTCTGTCTGTTCTTCAACCATGACTAAACCTACTGAAATGGTGGTCAAATGTTGGAAAGTAACTTAATAATCTACTGACACAGAAAATTAACCCAAGACACTACATGTAATAGCATCGAAAATGCAGTAGGCCTACTGTAAATATAGGCTACTGTGATTTTTCAATGACTTCCAAACACAGGAGGAACAGCAACTACAACAATCCTTGCATATGAAGAGCTATTGGGCAAGGAGGAAGGCTCAACATACGTTGATTCTGCATGGTCCTAAGTGACCCATCCGCGAGAAGAAGAAGAAAGAAGAAATTAAAACATGTTACAACTGGCTGGTTTTCTCAGAAATGTAGATTAATTTGTTTTTAAACCATTAATAATAATGTTAACATGCATAAAAAAATATAACTTAACAATGATTTTTTTTTAGTAGTGTCCCGTACTTATGTGAAATGTTTCACATTTCATTGGTTAAAAGATTGCAACCCTATACTCCGTATTTTGAAAGAAAGAACCCGACGGATATGGCATACTCGAGGAACATTTGAGCTGTGTTGCCAGGATTTTAAATCAGATGATTCGAATAATACCGAGGGCTACAGATTGGACATCGTGTCTGCACAATTGAATGCAAAATATTATATCGATTGATCTTGAATCAGCACTCGGTACATACAATTAAGTAAGAAATAATTTATACACTCTGTGCACCTTTATCTCCAGTACTACAGTATATTCAACAAGTACAAAACTGAAGGCAAACATTCTGGAGCTAATGCAAAGAAATTGTGTGGAATATCAAGACTCACCATTTAAGTTGATGATAGTGCTGGAATTACCAGTACTGATGATAATTCTTCAAATTTGAAATAGGTCTGGGTTGACGGTCACAGTTCAGTTAACACAGAAATGTATCATGAATACTCCAAGCACTCTTCACTGTTACAGGACTTAATATTCGCCTAACCTAGTGTGAGATAATACACAATTTATGTTGATGTAGAAAGATATTTGGCAATGGAATGGAATTTTATACATTAAATTGTTGAGATGCAGTGTTGCTAGCGATTTGACACCCATAAATTAACAAATCAATCCCAATCACTTGGCAAGGGTTCGATTCCTTCCATACTTGCTTCAGTGACCCTCACATTATAGTCAGAGCACAATATGGATGAATTGGGAAGGCGAGTGATAATCTCATCCACTGTGATGTCCATAATTCATTGTTCAATAGCATTCAATATTTCTTTCATCACATGTTGTACAGTACATATCAAGTCTTTGGGTTATGCCTCAGTGAAATCCTCGGTAGCTCTACAGAACAGGAGACCAAAGGTATAAAAAAATTTAGGTAACGAAATTTGCCGAAGTACCTTTAGTAATGGTATCCGGAGATGTTAAAATAATAGATGTTGACTCGTCCGCTGCCATAAACCCACCCAGCCATCCCAAATAGATACACGACTTATATAGAAGAAATGATTTCTTTTGGAGCCATCTTGCTTACTAAGTCAGGAATGCCAACCCCACGCATTTGGTACTATTTCACATCGGGTATAGAACGAGTAAACAAAAGAGCGTCGATAAAGTAATGTAATGAAAAATTGCGCCAATTGTCAGTGTTTATTTATGTATTTATAATGTTTTACATACAAAAACAGACCTAACCTGGGGCTTACGCCCCAGACCCCCTTGCTTGTGGTACTAGCAGTAATTTTCCGCAAGACAGTGCTTAACTTAGTGAAAATTTGTAACACTTTCAAACTTTACGAGACCCCCTTGCTTGTGGTACTACTAGTAATTTTCCGCAAGACAGTGCTTAACTTAGTGGAAATTTGTAACAATTTCAAACTTTACGTGCCATATGGTGAATTTTGTATTGGACATGTTGGTAATGTATTCAGATGTTCGTTATTCGGGTGTCACATGACGTATGACATAGTGTCCAAGATGGCATCCATAATGAAATGAAGACAATGCTAAAAGCATTATTTTCATAAATAATCAATTAAAAGCAGTGGCAATTGAGAAAGTAAAACTACTCCCAACATCTCCGAGAAAGGTTTGTCAATCATAAATACTATATTTTCAGTAATATACCTTGTTGAAAGTTACGACGGCTTGGTCTCCTGTTCTGTAGTTTTAATAAATCCTCTCTAGTTAGATCATCTACCTCTGTAAAATTCTGTCTGTTATTTCAACATTCCCCTTTAATTGAGCTAGCCTATATTACTGTAATTGTTTGGTATGAAAGTGGCTGTAATGTAAAGGCACCCTGATGACTTCATGATCATGTGGTCTATCTAGCTCAAGGATCATGTAATATAAGAGTAAAAAGCCATATGGATGTTGCCTTTATTACACGTAATTGAACAGTATGATCTGCGAAGAGTTGTTGATTATTGATGAAAATAACACAAACATAACTGTGCCTTTCGCTAGGCGCAGAAGTATACGTCCAGATAGGAAAATAATATGTTTTGATATAGGCTATATCAATGTTGGCAATAGATTTCTCACGAAGGACACAGTTATGCTGTTCAAGAGCTTAATTCACCTTTAGGTTAATTAAACATTGCTCTCCTACTCTACAGAATTGTTGGGATGTTCGAAGAATATAAAAAAGAACTGTCCAAATGCACACACTGTATTGCCATAACCTCACTTTTTGCCTACCTTCCCGGCTCCCACCCACCCCGCCCCCGTCACCCTAAACACAAATTTTATTGCAATGCGTAGGAGAATGGGTAAGAAAACAAACAAGAGATGAAATGCACACACTTATTCTCTATATAATTTTATTCAAGAGTAATCCATATTGCCCACTACTTTTACACATGGTCAACACCAGGAAGAAGAAACTTGTCGTATTGTTATTACTATCATTATAATTCTTACATCCCGGTGCTTGGCAATTCTTCCTCCCTTGCAGTGGCATGATTGACTCTCAATTCAAATAAATAATCAGAATACCGAACAAAACAAAGCAACCAACAACACCACGAGGAAAATCAATCAAAGCAGACTATTCCATCTTCCGCCAGTCGTTTTGGTGTGAGCGTTAATGAGTGCCAACTACGGAACCTTAGTGCTAAAATTAATTCTTCATTGGTTGGCAGAACATCTGGAGCAGAGCTTTACCGCGACCCACGCGCTCCCTATGATCTGTCATCCCCCTGGTCTAGCCGGTTCATCTTCATAGTAGTAGAACTAACGGGCCAAGTGGTGATTGCGATCAGCTGCGGTTAGTGGCAACTTGGTGCACTAGTCGTCAAACTCCAGCCAATATGAAACTGCTGGTGGCTATTTTGTGTTACCGTACTCCCGCCAAATCTGTCAGTTTACAGTATAATAATTAAGAACATGTTACGTTCCACTTACCAGGAGGGAAGACTGTGATGTAGGTTGTGGTTGCTCAGGCTATATAGATGGACGGGTTGCTAGATTTCACCACAGTTCTTGAAGCACCTCTTGTCGTGTGTAGATCTGTGTAGACAATTCAGCAAACACTGCACACAGTTCGTCCATGAAATCCCCCCCTCTCCAGAGAAACTTCCGATGTGTCTTCTTTAGACATTTGGGTTGTTGAAGCATATGAGCTAGCTCCTGCCAATTCACCTGATTAATACTAGATGAAGAAAAGGAAGCTTGTAGTTTAACGTGACCGTTAATCTCTAGATCATAAGCCACCGGATCTCCTTTTTACGTGGAATCCGAATCACAGGACATGGCATTTCACTTCGAAAATCTCACATGCATTGACCGGGAACTAGATGAAGAGATTTGTTCGGAGAGGCCTAGCTAAGTCTGTATTCCAGTGGCGTAGCTTGTAATTTCTGCCTCTGAATGGCATTGTATCAATTAGTTGTTCATGATGGTGGTAAGGACATTTCAAGGGTCTGCACTATGCTTTTCTTTTAGTGTGACCTAATTTGGCTTTTCTTTCAGACATACCTTAATTGTAAAATGTACCTTTTTAAGTACAGTAATCAATTATTATGCACGAGGTATCACTCTTTTCCCTTTCGCTTTCATTTCGACAATAACTTGTATCATTTTCGTATCTTATTTCATCTCTTGGGGGGACATTATCAATTGTAACTACTAACCCTGATCACTTCTGCACAGACTGCACCGGATATTTGTGCTAAATGACGTAAATATGTGTTTTTATTTATTGTTTATTTAACAACTGGAGCCATGTTCGTCACCATATTTAGTATGTGAAACTGCTGCAGTGAGCGCTCACAATGAGGCGCACACATTGACGTCAGTACCGATAGTTGCCAACATGTCCGATACAAAATAAACCAGACAACACATGTAAGGTTGTAATTATGTGAGAAAAGAAATATTTGGGCTTTTGTGTATTAGTATTTGCTTGTATGAGGCAATGGTGCCAACTTCACTTTACCGCAATCCCCTGAAGCAAGGTTTGGCGACTGTCTGGACGAAAAATACTGATGAACTAAAATGGGTGTCTGGACTAAACCATTGGTCGCTACTTGGTTCGACGACTGTCTGGATGAAACCATTGGTCGCTACCTGGTCAGACGACTGTCTGGATGAAAATTACTGATTGCACTACAAGCAAGGGCCGTGAGCCCCAGATTAGGTTTGTTTTGTTACAACAGTATTTGTTTGGATGAAAATTATTATTGAAAAAAAAATACTTGAAAATTATTATTGAAGGAACACTTTTACAGTGAAAATAAAAAAACAACAACAAAACACACATTGGTTATGGAGAAAACAAAACAAGAAATAGTAATGAGACAGCTTGCACAATTCATTACGAACTGGTTCAAACTCAGTGCACTGTCAAGTGAACTCGGCGCTGTTTTGTTTCACGGTACCACGCATGTACAAAGTAGATCCATAAGTGCTGGGTTGGCAATACTGTACTAGTGCAAAATTAATGGAGTAGGCCTAAATGGCAGACTCAGCTGGAATTTCATGTATATGAGTCGTGATCTTATTTGGGATGGCGGGTGGGTTATAGATAGCGGAGGAGTAAACATCAATTACTACATCATCTCCATATTTTTTCCTGACCATTACTATAGGTATTTTGGTCTATTTTGGTACTTTAAAAAAGTTATGAGGGAGTGATACGTCATGCACTGCTACTCAATAATTAAGTATTTCATGCATTTGAACTATTAATCATGCAACGTTCAGGACAGAAGTTTTCTTCTGGGTTGTGGAGTTAGGATACAGCTAATAGGCTCTCCCCTTTACACCTTTCCAACAAATTGTTAACTACAGTCCTGTGCAAAATAATCGGAACAATGGAATTTTTTTCATAACATTGTGTTAGGCCTATACATGACTTAGTCTTGGTTTCCGTGCTCTCTACATGTTATCCAGAGAGACAAAGTGGACGGCTAATTATCTTTGCTGTTGCCTACGACGCTGACGACGAGACGTCGTGCAGTTTAGTGAGCCTACGACGTGTGAATCTACGAAGAGGATTCATAGGCTAGGAAAATTTGTTCTTCAGTTTCAGCGACAATTAGTGGTGCTGTGACGACAACGAGGGTCGGAATCTAAACGACGACGGAGGATTGTGGATGTGTTGAGAAGAGGATAGCGACTCGCCAGAGAGAAACGACGGGAAGCGGTATTCAACGATATCATCTACAAATATCAATGGTTTGGTGGATGAGGTGAAACAGGTTTGATTGCGCGGTTATTGGTAGCGATATTGACGGAAAACTACTTGATAGATGTGAGTATACAAATAAGAACATAAGTGATGCTCCGGTCAATGCAAACAAAGTTTTGCATAATCTCATCTTTGAGCATATTCCTGACAACAAGAAGAATCAAAAGCGACTGCGTGAGATTTCTGGATTCGATCTGACTAAATATAAATGACGATGAAGAGGAAGACCAGGACAGAAGGTATAAAGAACAACATAAGTTTTCATTGTCGTTCCGTGACATAGAGGGCACTATGAAAACATTTAATGCTAGTAATGGTTACCCAGTGAAGAAATGGATCTCAGATTTTGAGGAGACTTCAATCTTGATGGGATGGAGTGAGCTGCAGAAGTTTATTTTCACTAAGAAATCACTCGATGGTTTAGCTAAGCTTTTTATTCAAGGTGAGAAAGGACTGACGTCCTGGACTGCCCTGAAGAAGGCCTTGAAAGAGGAGTTTGACGTAGCGGCAAGCAGTGCAGAAATCCACAAGTTGTTAACCCAACGACGAAAAAAGCGCGACGAATCTCTGCAGGAGTACTTTCTTGTGATGAAGGAAATAGTTAGTACCGACAGTAGTGGCTCAGCTGGCTAAAGCGCAGCGTTAGGTCATGGGACCAAGCTCTCTGCTGACTCGGTAGACGCGTGGGTTCGAGCCCCACCGTCGGCTGTCCTTTAAATTGTTTTCCGTGGTTTCCCATTTTCAACACCAGGCAAATGCTGGGACGGTACCTTCTGATAGGCCACGGCCGATTCCTTCCACATCCTTGCCCAGTTTCATTCATCTTCATCCATTCCATCTCTCATACCGACGCGCAGGTCGCCCACGGGCGTCGAATAGAAAGACCTGCACTCGGCCTCTCATGAGGCCACACGACAAAAAAATAAAAAGGAAATAGTTAGTAGAGGTGATGTCAAGCAAGTTTCTCTGTGTCAGTATGGGATTGATGGGATCGAAGACTATTCAGGATCAAATCTGGAGCAAAAAATTCCATGGATATCAAGGAGAAAATGAGAAGTTATGAGATGGCAGTGAAGTCTTTGCCAAGGAAACGCACAAAGTATAATAACAGTAATTTTCAAGGAAGTGCCAAGGGTGCCAACGAGAAGGACGTAAAGCTCCCGGACAGTACAAAGAAGAAAGAGGCGAGTAGTGGAGAAAGATATTTAATTGCGGTGGATCTGGTCATAGTTCAAAGGAATGTAAGCACAAGGATAAAGGCAAGAGATGTTTCAACTGCAACGAGTTTGGCCACATTTCATCCGAGTGCAAAAAAGAGAGGAAGAACGATAAGAGGAATAATCAAGGTATCCATCTTATTGATGAAAAGAAAAGCTGCCTCAAGTTCAAAGAGATTAGTTTGAGTCAGCTGAAACTTCAGGCACTTATCGACTGTGGCAGTCCTTATAACCTACTGTGACAAAACGTCTATAAGACCATTGGTTCCCCAGGATTGAAGAGCATGGATCTTGTTTTGAAAGGATTCGGTAATGGTTTTGTTGCTCCTCAAGGTTACTTCACAACAGTAGTTGAGGTAGATGAGCTGGACAGAAGGACAGAATACTATGATACTATGAAGATCTCAAGATTAACGGTCACGTTAAACTACAAGCTTCCTTCCTTCCTTTCCGATACTATGAAGTGGGACATGGTGATTGGAAAGGTTCTTTTGGATCAGGGCGAGGTCATCCTGAGCAAGCAAGGAGTTACCATCAAGAAACTAGAGGTCCCAATGATGTTGATCAGGGTAGCCGACGAACAGGAATTGGAAATCGAGAACTGTGTTGATAAAAAAAGAAAGGAACAGATCCAGGATTTGGTAGCGGTATGTACCAAAGAAGACGAAATCTACTGATGCCCAGATGGAGATCACTTTGAAAGAAGAAAAACTGATATTTAGCAAGCCTAGACGAATGCCACCACTTGAGAACGACTTTGTCGATGAGCAGGTCGAGGAGTGGCTGGAGGAAGATATAGAACCGAGTCAATCTGAATATACATGCCAAGTGGTGGTAGTCAAAAAGAAAAATGGAAAAAAGCAACTTTGTACTGATTTTCGTCCAGTGAACTCAATCGTGGTTAGGGATCTATTTCCCATTCCAGTTATAGAGGATGTTCTGGGCAAGTTACAGAATGCTACGGTGTTCTGCACCTTGGATCTCAGGAACGGATTCTTTCACGTGGAAGTCGACGGTATTTGTCATTCATAACGTCGTCTGGCTGTGTGGCTCAGGGGTAACGTTCTCGCTTGCTGACCCCAAGGTTGCAGGTTCGAAACCTGGCGCAGTCAGCTGGCATTTGAGGGTGCGCAAATGCGAGGGAGCCGTGTCAGTACATTTACTGGCACGTTAAAGATCCCCTTCGGGGCAAAATTCCGGCACTCCGGCGTCTCTAAAAGCCAGTGTAGTTAAAAGGGACGTAAAACCAATAACATTATTATTATTATTATTTCATTCATAACGCGTTCTGGACAGTTCCAGTACAAAAATGTCCCATTTGGATTTACCAATTCACCTGCAGTCTTCCAACACTTTATTAAATCTGTGCTCTGGGATTTAATCCGAGAGAACATAGTGTTTACCTGTATGGATGACTTAATCATCCCAGCGAAGGATGACGGCGAGGCAATCCGACGATTGAGACGAGTGTTGGAATTAGCTGCAGAGTACAGGCTGGAAATCAACTTCGAGAAGTGCCAGTTTCTGAAGAGGAGGGTACAGTTCATTGGATACACTATTCAAGGTGGACGGATTCAACCTGCCACTGAGAAGGTCCTTGCTGTACAAAACTTCCTGGAGTCAAAGATTATCACTGCGCTGCAGAGCTTTCTCGGATTTTAGAAACTTCTTCTCGCTTCAAAACCTGTGTTGACGATATACAACCCGAAATACGAGACGGAGCTGCACACCGACACCAGCAAGAGTGGGTATGGCGCTGTGTTGCAAAAGTACCCAGAGGACAACAAACTACATCCAGTCTCATACATGAGTAAAAAGACGACGCTACAGGAAGAAAAATACAGCAGTTACGAGCTCGAGATCTTAGCTGTGGTGAATGCATTGAAAAAGTATAGGGTGTACTTGCTTGGAATTCCGTTCAAAATCGTGATTAATATTATTATCATCATTAGGCCTCAGGTGCTGGGTGCAAGCTTTGTTATTGGCACCCAGAGGGTAGCTAGCATGTAGAATTTCGTTGTTCCTTGAAGCACTATGAGAGTCAAAGAGGTTAGATATCTAAGCTCCTTGAACACTAGAGCGCTTTCTAGAGGAGAAATGAGGAACTTTGTGTTGGCGGGAACTCCCGAGATTAATTTTGCCATTAGGAACACGGCCTACTGAATTCAAATTGGTTCTTTAACATGCCAACATCGTATGACATACGTGTCGTAATTTTTGCCGCCTTTCAAAAAAAAATCACTTACCACGGCCAGGAGCGAACCTGCAAGCTAGGGGTTAGTAGACCGACACGATAACCACTCACCCACCATGGCAAGCAAGATCGTGACTGACTGTATGGCATTCCAAAACACAATGCACAAAAGGGACCTGGTCCCACGAGTAGCTAGATGGACTATGGCCTTGGAGGAGTTTGACTATACCATTGAACACCGAACTACAACCAGGATGAAACATGTCGACGCCCTGAGCCGATGTTCAGCAGTGATGTTTGGATTCCCTGATGACCTTGCAGCGAGGATCAAAATCGCCCAGAGAAAAAACGAAGAATTGACAGCGATAAAAGCGATACTGGAGAAAGGGGCTTATGAAAACTTCATCGGCAGAGATGGACTACTGTTTAAATTTGTTGACGGGCGAGAGACGTTGGTGGTCCCGTGGCCAATGCACCAGGTAATCATCAGAGCTGCACGTGAGAAGGGACACTACGCTGTTAAAAGGACTGAAGAAGACGTGAAGCAGGAATATTATATTTCAGACTTGGCGAACAAGTCATAGTCATAGCCAACTGTGTGAAGTGTCTGGTGGTTAGCAGGAAGGCAGGCAAGAAAGAAGGTTGGTTACATCTGCTGTTCAAGGAGAGTGTGCCCCTGCACACCTACCACATGGATCACATTGGACCACTTGAAAGGTATATACGTTTCGGGAAAAATAATCACAGTTTTAACCAAATTATCTGAATTCTTTTTTTATGGTTCATGCATCTTAGGATTAAAGGACTAACGTGCATAAAATCCTCAAATTATGTTTACATGCATGTAAAATGTATATTAAATGTAAAAATTATATAAAATTTTCAAACCCTCTGGAATTTCAAACAATAAATTGATTTTGATGATTCCTTCACTGATTTGTCCAGATATTTGTAGAGAATGTTGTGAAGCACAATCATACTTATTACCTAATTTTTGAAGTAACTGAACAAAGTTTTCCAAAAAATTGTAATTTTTTTACTATGGTATGTATTTCTTTTACAAACACCTCGTATATTTTTTGTATTAAAGATATTTCAACAATTGAGGTTCAAAACATTCCCCAGTTCATGTTCTTTCATTTGACATATCAAACATCCTTTTATCTCAATTTATATCAAAGTTATGTGGATTGAAAATCTGGAAGTTGCAGGAATTTCTTAATCTGAGAAAACTAGGGTTGAAAGTTTGCAACAAGATTACCAGTTCTTCTTTCAAAATCAAACTTCATAATTCCCCTGCCCCATACGTGAGGCCCTCCTTTTGAAGTTTTTAGTATGGGGGCGTGGTGGCGCAGCGGTCAAGCTGTTGGCCTCTCACCAAGGTGGACTGGGTTCGATTTCCAGTCAAAACATGTGAAATTTTTGAATTGAAATGACACGTGCTGTTGGAAATGTTTTATCTTCCCCATATCCACATTCAATTAACCTTATGCCATATACAGTTTATATCGAGAGCATGTTCTCGTCTCTTGGAAGTACAGAATTTTTCTGTTTAAAAACCACAGAATTTACATACTAAACCTCTTGTCAAAGCCCAGCCAAACAGTTGATTTTCATAGTTAATCGCACTCATAGATGAAGTAGAAGAATTAGGGCACACTATTGATGATATTAAAGTCTGAAGGCAGTCTGAATCAAATATTACACAGAAATACTAATTAGAATAGTTACTATCACATGTGTTAGCGCTGTTGCGAGTTTAGCATGTGAAGCACTACGAGAGGGGTCAATGTTTATATTTCTTGCACCAGTAGAGCTGTCTTCTCGTTTATGATGCTGATTTTCACAGAACCTTCGCTTTCTTTTCTTACTACTCCGAGAGTTAGAGCCAATGATGAAAATAATAACTCCACAAACACGAGATAAACACAAACTTTACACGTCTTCTCAAATTTGTCACATATCCATGGAAACCGCCATTAATGTTTGCCAAAGACCATGTGTAAGACAACGAGAACTCACAACTGAAGTGTAATATTACTATAATTGCAGAACAATCTGCGAGTGAGGATTGATACTATAAACGAGCCATCTGTCACATGAACTGAAATATAATGCTGTACATCTCTCTTCCGTGCCACACCCATGTCAGGAAATGGCGCACATTGCTCCCTTTAAACCCACTTTAAATGCATTTCTAGTCATCGTACCTGTGGGAACCATACATTCTCTGAAAGAAGAGAGTTCAGGGTAACATTTTATGCCAAAAACTAAAAATCAAACAATTGAGCCAAATATGCTGTTTTAAACATATATGTCTACACACAAGGGATACGATCACGTCTTCTGTGTGATAGACGTCTTCACGATGTTCACCTAGCTGTTGAAAACGACTAAGTCAGCCGAGACGATTGAAAAGATGGAGTTACAGAGGACGAACTTTGGTAACCCAGTTCAAGTGGTCACCGACAGGGGGCCATCGTTCACATCCCATGAGTTCCAGGACTACTGAGAACCGCAGGGTATCAAGCACGTCTTGATCACAGCTGGACTGCCAAGAGCCAATGGTTGAATTGAGAGAGTCAACTCAACTGTGACCAAGATCATCGCTAAACTTAGCTTTTGACGAACTGATGAAATTGTACATGGTTGTACCATCCGTCCAACGAGCTATCTACCCTATGTTCCAGCATCGGAATGTCACCTATCGAGCTGCTGACATGAGTCAGAATGCATAACCAAAATTATCTACGCATAATGCAACTCATCGAAGAGGAGCTGATCGATTCGTTCAACGAAAAGAGTGATCAGATGAGAGAAGATCCAAAAAAAAAGCAGATAGAAAATGTACAATCTGAAAATCGTGCTGAATTCAACCGACGAGGTAAGGAGCATGTGAAGTATCAGGTCAACGACCTGGTTGCCATCAATCGCACTCAGATCGGTCCACATCTGAAACTAGAAACCAAAAGTCTAGGACCTTATCGAGTGACTCGAGTTAAACTCAACAACACATATGACGTCGGCAGAGAAGGAGACCATGCTGGGCCAAGAATCACATCTTCCTGTGCGGAGTTCATGAAGCCCTGGCCGGGCGAATGTTCTTCATCCGGTTCGGTTGAGGATCAGGATGGCCAAACGTGGGAGCCGGATGAGGATCAAGACGGCCGAGTGTGGGAACCAGAGGAAGAATTTAAAGGTGCTTCCACCGAGGATCTAGAGGGCGCAGGAGTAAGCTCATCGCCATTGTCTTAGAACAAAAAGAAGAGAAGCAATAAATAATAATGGTAATAATAATGGGGGACATCAACACGCACATTGGAATGGATAGACAGGGAAGAGAAGGGATAATTGGCCCATTTAGTTATGGAAAGCAGGATGAAGGAGGAGAGCTTCTAATAGATTTCTGCAGAAGGAATGGCTTAGTTGTCGGAAATACGTGGTTCAAAAAAAAAGAACTCTCAAATAATAACTAGATATGGATGGGGAGATAGTAAGGCAAAGACAAGAGTTTAGTGCTTTTCAGTCGGTCAACACGAATGTACCCAAAAGAGATGGGTTATGCCCTAATCCTGAAATAAATTACATGAGATTAATAAAACACTAGGATGACCAGTTTCGATCGTCAAGCGATCATCATCAGATCCAATACACTTAGGCTATAAAATCTATGTTTGAAATACAGGTGAAAATATTTACAATATGTACAATTATTTAGTTGCAGTATTGGTACTGCAACTGTCAGTGTATGCTAAATGCAGTATATATGTTAGGTGAAATGCTAAATGGTGATGGCTATCCGGAGATTGTACTTTAGAGAGATTATATGGTTGTAAACTATGGTTAAACTATAAAATTTTAGGCTAACTACTTATCTGATTGTCTTCCGTACTACAGCTATTCGCAGTTTCCGTGCTCACTTGAACTCGCTGTGCGGTCGACTGCGGTGGTTATCTTAACGACTGGTTTTCCCCTGCCTTCCCCCCCTGTCCCTACGTGCTGTGGGGAGTGATCGCGATGTGTTTATGTGAGGTGTTGCCAACCTAGATAAGATGTATGTTATTGAATGAGGTGGATCTACAACTATTAAAGACCGTGGATTAGTCCTCGCCACGCGTGGAGCATAACCCATTCGAACTAAGCGTTGACGGTCTTATGAGGACGTCCCGGCACCTTTAATACTGCCTCTAATATGGGCCTTGGTTTATTGCAGAAGAAAAGTACATCGTACACCTGATCCAGATAACATTTACCTATTAAAAAACCCCTAATTTCCCCCCCTTTTTTATCTAGCTTGGCTGTGTCGCTAAATTGTGTTTTGTTTCCGACAGGGTGTGTTTTTTAGTAGCGTGAAGAGGGGTGAGCTCTCCATGAACGTCGTTTGGTCGTTTGGTGGAGGAGCAGCCAGCAGCACAGAGCCAGTGTCCACCCTATCGCCGCCCGTAGCGGCCCACCATCGTGCATCGGAGCATGCCTCCTAAAACCCAGAGGACACCTACAACTTCTGGGGAGCGAGGTCTGGCGAAGCGACTGATCAAGAATCAACCCAGCGTCTCGAGTCACTTCAAAGAAACGCGAGCAGGAACTTCAACACCGAAGAACGCTAATAAAACCAAAACGCAGCAACCACCAAGAACCAGGACACCGTCGCCCGCTAAGCGACCTCCGCCGTCTACTCCTACACAATCTACAGGAACGGAATCCGCCGACGACACCATATCTGTCGCATCAGCAGTCATGACGGCCCCAGCAATACCTCCAGAACTTATGGAATTGATGCAGGATATTCGACAACGCCTGACTTTTTTGGAGGATCGCCGTGCCCAGGACGAACCACCGGACGACGAGGAGGACGAAGACTACGAAGAAGAACCATGTCCACCAGCTCGACCTGTCTTACCTTGGAGGGCCTTGGCTCCTGCCAACTATCTAAAGGGTCTTCCAACTCCAACCGACCAGAAAGTCTACAACCTAGCACTCGCCTTACAACAGCAGCTTATATACGTCCCCAACGGGCGCGACCACCACGACGTCCAGACGACGCTCTTTCTTCTTTCCAATTGGCGCCATCTCGACACCTGCCAGAAGAAGTACGCCTTCAACCGGGCAAACATCCTATACGCAGCACTCACCAAGGGATGGGGATTCGCCATACAGATGGACAGTGCCGGCGGCGACGAACTTCTAGAACTCCCGCCGAACTTCCAATACCAGCCAGTTCGTCAGCCCGCGGTCACCCGCGGAGGGTTCCCAAGGGGAACCGGCCGAGGACGCGGACCACGCGGGGGCGGACGAGGGGCAGCAGCGAACAAATAAGGATTCGGAGACGGCCTTCCCGGCAGACCGATCGTCCGAACCTTCCAGATACCAGGTCCAACACCACTTCAACCCGGCTCCCGAGGACTCGATCTTGGCGCTCCCTCGGTGATTACCACTTCGCCCTGGCCAGTCTTGGTTCACACGCCGCAGCGGAGCTCTGCGGTCCTGATACTCGGGAAGAAGAAGAATAGTGGGAAAGTGATGTTGTGTTTGGACAAAGACTCAGTGATATTTGTGAGGATATATTTATATTTGTATTTCAATTCTTGTTCTATTATTTTGTTTGGCCCCTCCGATTGAGGGGTCACTTGTAACCATGTTCTCGCTGCAATGTAAAATTTAATTTAATAAAGCAATGGGCCCTCAGCCCGCCGCTCCTCGCCAGGCGGCTTCGCCCGTACCGCTCGGCTTCGCCCCTTTATACGCGCCTGTCCAGGCAAAGTATATAAGGAGCGGAGTCGGGCTGTCGGGAGCAGTCGTTTGGTGGAGGAGCAGCCAGCAGCAATAAGTGGTGATAACCAAATTAAGGCTTGGAAGAATCATAAAAATAACAGAAAAATGGGAAAGAAATACAAAGGTATAAAAGCTAAGAGAGAGAGATAATGGAAAAGTTTTAAGAGGATCTAAAAAAGGAAATACCTAAAGATGAAGTTAAAAGTGTAGAACAGGAATGGACATGTTTTCGAAGTAGTTTTGTGAAGTGTGCAGTAAACGCTTGTGGAAGACTGTCAGGGATAAAAAAGCAAAAGGAAACACTGTGGTGGAATGATGGAGGAAAGGAAGCAGTTAAAGAACAGCAAATGGCATGGAGGAAGTGGATAGGCAGTAAAAATCCAGAGAAATGGAGTAATTATAAGGAAGCGAAAAAGGTGTGCCAAAAAATAGTACAAGAAGATAAAAGGAGAAGCTGGGAAAGCTTCACAGAAACTTTGCAGGAGGCTATTGGAGAAAGTAAAAGGATTCTGTATGGATTGGTGAAAAATAGCATAAAAGACAGGGAAAAAATATTTTTTTGTAATGAAGCAGGAAAATTGTTGTATCAAAGTGATGATATATTAAGAAGATGGAAAGGACACTTTTCAAAGCTACTAAATATGAAGTATATTGACCCAGATGATGATAAGGATCAAGAAGAATTAATGGAATGAGAAGAAGAGCAAGAAAATGAGATATCTTTGCTAGAAATAGAGGAAGCCATGAAGAAGATGAAGAGCAGTAAAGCAGCAGGAGTGGATGAGGTGACCATGGAAATGATAAAAGCAGTAGGACCAATAGGGTTACAGTGGCTGAATAGATTATTTAGAATAGTTTGGAAAAAGGAAAAGATCCCAGAAGAATGGGGTAGAGGCTTAATCATATCGATTTTTAAGAAGGGGGACAGAAAGGATTGTAATAAATACAGATGGATAAAAGAGGAAATTGGAAGGTGAATACAAAATGCAAGCAATTTTTATCAGAGTGTAAGGGTTATTCTTTGGAACCGAGACTCCCAAAGAAATGTAAAAGGGTACTATATTCATCCTATTACGAGCCTATCCTAACATATGCGGCTGGAACATGGACTACTACAAAAAGAGAGGAGAGTAGAATACAAGCAGCGGAGATGACATTTCTAAGAGGCAGAGAGGGCAAGACCAGAAGAGAAATGAAGAGATAAGAGGAAGGACAGTAATCTTGAAGCTGCAGGACAGAATAGAAACAACAAAGTGAAAGTGGTATGGTCACATGATGAGGATGGAAGAGAAGAGAGCACCATAGAAAGCTTTTTCCGAAAAGATGACAGGGTAGAGACCAAGAGGAAGACCCCGAAAGAGTTGGACGGTTACAGTCTGGGAGTGCATAGAGAAGAGGGGAAGAAAACCTGAAGATGCACTTAAAAAAGGAGAGGACTGGTGGAGAGACAGGCTGCGATGGAGGTCTTTAATTCACAACCCGACCCAAGAAGCTCGAAACGGGAAATGAAGATGATGATGACATGTAATTTTTTCCGGGAGTGTATTTACATATTTATACTTTCTACCCCGCCCATTCATTGGGCAAATTCGTGATGAACGACTGAAGAGCTACAAATAACAATATTAAAATGTCTTCCAAAGTGAGCTGTACCGTGTGATGAGGGTGGTATGGAAGGAGAAAAAGACCCCAGAAGATTGGAAGAAAGGATTAATTTCCCAATATTTAAGAAAGGAGTGCAGAAATTAAAGGGGAGTCACACTCATACTACACTGTGCCAAGATACATGAAAAGATATTAGAAAGTAGAATGCGAGCCAAAGTGGACAGAGAATTGAGAGAGGAGCAGTATGGATTCAGACCTGGGAGATCAACAGTGGATCTCATATTTTCAGTGAGATAGATCCAGGAACACCACTACGAATTTGGAGAGGATCTGTTGATGGCCTTCCTGGACATCGAAAAGACCTATGATAGTGTGTGTAGGGAGAAGGTTTGGAAAGCAATGGAAAACATGGGAGTGGAAAAAGGGACTGTAGACAGAGTGAAGGAGATGTATTGTGGAAGTGTGAGTTGTGTGAAAGTTGGAGGGGAAAGAACAGACTGGTTCAGACAAATGAGTGGCCTGAAACAGGGTAGTGCACTGTCACCCCTTCTCTTTATTGTGGTTATGGACGAGGTAATGAGGTAGCAGGAAAGATAGGGGAAGATAAGATGAAAGCAATGGTGTTTGCAGATGATCTCATGGTCTGGGGAAACAAGGAGGAGGAAATTCAGGAGCAACTGAAGGCTTGGGAAGAAACAGTGGGAGAGTACGGATGGAAGTTCAACATCAGTAAATGTGAGATCCTGTTAACGACCAAGAAAAAGGACAGACCAACGAGTGGGATAACACTTGGAGGTGGACAGCTGAAGAAGGTGGAAAGTCTCAAGTACTTGGGAAGTATAGTGGAGGAAAATGGGAGAAATGACAAAGAGATTACGGAACGTGGCAGACAGGCAGAAGCATTTCTGAGAAGCATTAGGAGCTTAGTGTGGAATAAAGATGTCCCACAAAAAAGCAAGGAAATGTTATACATAAGCTACTATATCCCGATACTGACCTATGCATCAGAAACGTGGATAATGAAGAAAAGAGACATAAGCAGAATACAGGCAAGTGAAATGAAGTTCCTACGAAGTAGGATCGGAGTAACAAGAAGAGACAGGGTGAGGAATGAAAAGGTCAGGGAAATAGTGAAAGAGGAGCCCTTGCAGGGTAGGATTGAGACATCAAGACTGAGGTGGTATGGACACTTAAAGAGAATGGAAGAGAAGAAGATTCCCAAGAGGATACATGAGATGCAGATGCAGAAGAAACGACCAAGGGGAAGACCAAGAGATAGATGGCTGAAAGGAGTGGAGGAATGTGTCAATAAGGGAGGCGAGGACTGGACTAGAGTGACAGCGGAGAGGTGGTGGGAAGAAAGGTCTAAGTGGCGAGGCTTATGTTCCAAACAGACCCAGCCTGGGGCTGGAAACTGTACAAGATGATGATGATGATGATGATGAGAATGTCTTCCAAAGTGAGCTTGAATCTCTAAAGTCATACTCGTGGAAGAATTTTCTGAAAGTATAAATCACTACCATGGGCATCACAATGCCACAAATTATCAGGCAAATTCTACACCCAAGTACTGAGAGCAGATTGCCAAGGTTTCCTAACCCATTAATGAAACAACAATAAAGTGTGGGTAATCAAGAACATGAAAAGTTTTTCTAAGTTCTTTGATTTTTATGTCTGTATTCAGCATTCGTTGACAAAAAAATAAATTTAAAAAAATGTATAAATCAAAATGATGTTAAAAAATTGGTAAAATGGTATTCTCAGAACTTGAAAACATGAAAAACCAGATTTTAGCTCTTAACAAAATATGGATCTACTAGGTAGTATAAAACACAAAACTCTCACTGTGCTAGGTTTGCATATCTCTGCATTCAAAATAAATACATATATGCTCCTCAGCAGGCAAAACTCTGAGCTAATGTAAGGTAGCCCTCCATGAAAATTCAAAGTAGCTTGACTGGCTGTGTGACTCAGCGGTAACGTTCTCGCTTGCTGGGCCCAAGGTTACAGGTTTGTATCCTGGCACAGTCAGCTGCCATTTGAGCTGTAGCGTAGTAGATAGACACTGTCTATACAAATTTACGAAACAAATGACAGGTTATATTATTATTTATTGAAATGTCTTTTTTTTTCTTCAAAGTTCCTAAGCCATAATAGTAATTTTCATGACTTAAAATATTCAGCGCTGAACATCCTGCTTTCGAACAACAAGGCAGATAGACACTTTGAGGGTGTCTCTCCTGCCTTCTTATTAAAGCGTGCAAGACCGTGTGCGCGCCGCCATCCCCTCCATGCTCCTCTACGCTGCCTGCCGTGAACACAGTAGACATCGTCGTTTCTTTGGTGATTTGGTGAACGTTTCGTGTCCCTGTATTTACTGTGTCTCAGTTTCTAGTTATATTAACCATGGAAAGTGATGAGCTATTAGTTGACATGGACAGTGTAACTTTTGATTCTGTAAGTTTTCTTCATAGTACCGTAATTCATTATCATTATTAACATTTGAACAAAAGTTGAAACTAAAATCTAAAATAAATCACCCTCGGTTGGATTTGTCCCAAAAAGATGGCCAAGTTACAAGAACATTTCAAAGCAGTTGGAATTTGAAATATAAACTGACCGGCAAAAAAAGTGGAACACTTCATCTTTTTATGTAATTTCTTAATTTATTCCTCTAAAATGTATCGGTTTTCCAATATTTGCATTATTCATGTAACTGTTAGATGGTTGGCTACAGAAAATACCGAAACATGTTTTACAACACGCTTTAACTCACAAATTTTGTTACATTTCACAAATCTAACAATTTTCTATTTTTAAGTAATGTTCTTTTGGGCTGGTTTTTATCAAACATGTTGTTGTTGTTGTTTCCTATGGCTAGCCCGGATTCCAATCCATCAACTTTCTTGAGTTCCAATAGGGTTGTGTAAGGTTTCCAGAAGTTCTAGCAGTCACATCAAGTTTGTTGCAATGTAGCAGGTGCCCCTTATCCATTTTACTTCCAGGTTCGTGACAAAGTGTGCATTCTTCAGATCACAGGATGTTGATTCGTTTCAGATGAGCTGCAAGGCAGTCGTGGCCAGTGTTAAGTCTGAAGAAGGCTACAGCTTCTCTTCCTGGTGTTAATTTATATTGATCCCATTTAGCACCAATGTCTTTTCCATAATTTGGTTTCTGCTGTTTTCTTTGCCATTTCTTCATACCTGTTTTTGATAGTATTTTTCAAAATCCTTTTCGCTGACATAAAATCGGTCTGACTGACAGGTTGTTGTAGTGTGGTACCTTTTTTTGCTAATCTGTCTGCCTCTTCATTTCCTGCTATTCCAACATGAGAAGGGGTCCACTGAAATGAGATCTGTTTGTGGAGTCTTTGATGGGTTTTTATCATATAAAAAAATTCTTTAAGTTCTTTATTTTGGGGCTTATAATTTGACGAGATGGCTTGGATGGCTGCTTTTGAATCTGTAATGATACCGCATTTTTGATAATCAATGTTTCTGCCTAATAACTGATGGAGTGCATGTGAAATTGCTCTTATCTCAGCATCAAAGTTTGTTTTGTTTTTGCCTACTGGGAAGTAGAGTGAGAAGAGAGATGAATGTATTCCTGCTCCAGTTCTATTTTCTTTGTCTTGTGAGCCATCTGTAAATATTTTTAGCCATTGGTTAGATGGATATCTTTCTTCTATTGTACAGAGGGCCAGTTGTTTTAGATCTTGTGGGGAAGAGTCTTTCTTGCAGACCTCTTCTAACAAGGTAAGATCTGTAGTCACTTGTATATATTCAATGGGGTTGACTGGCATACAGAGTGGTTCAAGTTTTATTTGCAGATTGCCAAACAAAACAGTGTTCATTTTTGCATTGCACTGCACGGGAACACTGGTCACTAAAAACGAGTGTTTCCACCCTTAGCGTCCATGACAGCTTGTAAACGCTCAGGCATACTGTTCACAACTCGTCGAATGGCATTTGCCAGGATGCGATCCCATTCCTCCAGCAGCGATGTTCTCAGTTGTGCCAAGGTGGTGTGGTCACGCTGTCTGACGTTCCTTCCAAGCATATCCCATACATGTTCGATCGGGTTCAAGTCAGGACTACGAGCTGGCCAGTCCAGGGTTTGAATCCCCACTTCCTGCAGATATTGTACAACACAGCGAGCAGTATGATGGCAGGCATTATCCTGCATCAGCATGAAATTCTGACCAACGAAAGGCACAAAGGGCATCACATGGTTCATCAGGATCTCTTCGATGTACCTTTGGGAATTGAGTGTCCCGTGATCGATGCACGCCAACTCAGTGCGGGCCATAACATTGATGCCACCCCACACCATAACAGAGCCACCTCCAAATGGAGTCCTGGAGGAGAAAGCAACAGGGCTGTACCTCTCCCCGCGCTTTCACCACACACTTTCTCTTCCATCAGGAGATCTAAGGTTAAAGCGACTCTCGTCAGTTAAGAGAACAGAGGCCCACTGCTCGTGGGTCCATCCCAGATGCTGCCTTGCAAAGCGAAGACGCGCCTCTCTGTGATGTCGTTCGAGTGCGGGTCCACGTTCAGGTCTCCGGGATGAAAGATGAGCTTCTTCAAACCTTCTTCTTAATTTTCGCTCACTCACTCTCACATTTCTGACATTTTCCAGTGGATTTCGTGCCTGGACTGCTGTGGTATGGCGATCACGCAGAACTTGCAGGGTGAGAAATCTATCATCCCTGGCACTTGTGCTTCTTCTACGGCCTGACCCTCGTCTCCTGTCGTATGTTTGGAGTTCTCTGTAACGTTGCACTGCACGGTGAATGCTACCGAGAGATGATCCAATGACCTCAGCAACATAACGGAAGCTGCGACCATCCTCCACCAATGCAACTGCCTGTGCAGCTCCTTCACGGCTAAGAGGCATGTTTCAGTGTGAACTGCACATGGATAACCTACTAAAATGTATGACAATGGTTCCCAGATGTTCAAAAATGCCAGTTGCCATCCCTAGAACAACAATAAGCGAGCGGCAACACTCATAAACCTTAAGCGCTTACAGTGCACTTCCCGCCATAAAACCATTAAGATAGGCTCATCGAAGATTGGGGGTAATTGGTGGTAATAAACCACCCTAAGAAATGTCATATTATCAATTTCTATTCACGGATGTTTCAGATGTGTGTTCTAATGCGTGAAAAGCTTTTAAAATGTGATTACATCTTGTTCATGGCTAATTTTATACTTTTTACATGACTTTTTTAACTGTTCCACTTTTTTTGCCGGTCAGTGTAGATGGTTATGTGGTTCTCAGCACACAGTCACTTCATTGTTATTACTGTTAAATGTTAGGGGGCGAAGAACCATGGACCCGTACGGGTATCACAACAATAAAAAAAATTGAGGCAAATCTCTAAAACATTCATGGACCGAAACACATATTAAAAATACAGAGAAGTTTCACATGCTAGGAATAAATAGAATTGACCATTGTTTAGCGGAAACAACACGATTAGCAGCTGTGAAACATAATGAAAATGTAACTCTAAATAGGGGAATAGTGGGTTGCGAGAAGAACTTGCCTTCACAGGCCACAGAGAAGACCAGGAATCTCTTAATAAGGGCAATTATTTAGAAACCCTCGATTTGCTGGCAATAGATGAATCATTTATGAAAGATCACCTTGAAGGCAGCTCTGTTTTTAAAGGTACGTCTCCAGACATCCAGTGTGATTTAATCCAATCTGTCACTAATGCAGTAAGGGAAAAGATTGCAGAAGAGCTTTCGTCATCTGAATTTGTGGCCATTCAGGCAGATGAGACTACTGACGTGTCCGTCAAAGCACAATCAAGTGTAATTGTGCGATATGTTTGTAACTCGAGAGTTGAGGAAAGATTTTTCGGTTTCTTCAATGTATCATCAGATGAAAGTGCACAGGGTTTGGCAACACACACAATTTCTGTTCTGGAAAAATATAAAATAGATAAGTAAATGTGTGTCCGACTTATGATGGAGCTACTGTAATGTCGGGTCTCAACAATGGTCTTCAAGCTATTATCAGACAGCATTGTCCCATGGCATTATTTGTACATTGTTATGCTCATCAATATTAAACTTAGTTCTTTTACATGGAGCCAAGAGCATCAAAGAAGTTAAACTTTTTATTTGCAACATCACAGCCTTTCATACCTTTTTCAGTCGATCAAAATCTTGTTCAGAGCTATTAAGAGAAAAAGGATTTAAGTTGCTTCATTCTGCTGCAACAAGATGGAACTATAAATCCCGGGCGGTAGCAACCATTAAAGAGCATTATCAAGAACTCCGAAATATTATGTCTTATATTATTGATTCTGATGATTGGGACCCACATTCTGTAAATGCTGCAATTGGTCTACAAAATATTTTGAAATCCCCATCATTTCTCTTCTTGCTACACCAGAAATGAGTACCAGGGTACTTCCCGGGAGCAAAGGCGGTCGGGCGTGGAGCTGACAACTCCATCCCATCTAGTGCCGATGTCACAAAAAGTGGAAGCCTCTACCTTCCACTACTCCCAGGGCCTCCATGGCCTGTACCGAGTTGGCTTGGCTTTGGCTATGTTTGTATAATCGTATCTTTATATTTACTGAGCACTTCTTCTGCATTTTGCAAGTCAAGACAACGAGTTATGCAAATTTGTGCTTAAATGAGATTCGACAAACAATGGAAAATACATCGTGTCTGCGTTCAGATGAAGTTTTGGAGTCATGTCTTGAAGAATCCCATAAAATAAATCCTGAAGTTGGGCAGGGTGCTTCTTTTAGTTCACCTTAAAAGAGGCTTACATTTGAAATAATTGATTCTCTTAGTGTACAATTGCCTGGATATGAGATTCAGTGACTTAGGTGATCTATGTTTTGTTGTGCTTCTTAATGAAGTTAAGTTTAATGAATATAAGAAAGAATTTCCAGATGAAAAACTAAAGAAACTAATATCTTTGTTTCCAAATACATTTGTTATGAATACCTTAAAAATGAACTAATTAACATTTACAATAGTGATGTTAAAAATCTTCGTATCACTCAACTCTTGACTGTCATAACTGAAAATCAACTGGAATGTGTTCATGAGGAAACATTGTAGTTAATTAAGCTATTGTTAACCATTCCAGTCACATCTATATCTTCTGAACGTTCTATGAGTTCTCTTAAGAGAATTAAGACTTACCTTCGCAATTCAATGACCAATACATGGCTGTCAAACCTGGCAACACTTTCAATTGAAACAGATCTATGTAATTTGTGCAGCAAGGATCCCAGATTCGAGGAACTAGTGATAGATTTATTTGCACATATGAAGTTACATCGATAAAACTGATTTACAAGATGATTTAATAGGTACGTAAGATTACGAAAATTCTTCATATTGTATGTTTTAAGTTAAAACTTTTAGCATTTTCTTTGAAATGTGTTACTGCAGTTTTCCTTTTTATATATTTGTGTCCATCCAATTTCTTTCGTCACGCTACGCTACTGCATTTGAAGGTGTGGAAATGTAAGCGAACCATGTCAGTAGATTTACTGGCACGTTAAAAATCCCCTTCGGGGAAGAATTCTGGCTTCCCGGCGTCTCTAAAAGCCAGAGAAGTTAAAAGGGACGTAAAACCAATAACATTATCGAAGCAGCTTGGATAGTATTCAGTTTCTGAAAGGACAATCTGTAATAGCTCAATATCAACCCAGATGATTTTAATGAAGATATTTGTTAAGAAATACAACAGCTGATTCCACCATTGATACTAGATAGAAAATAGTGGGATCTTTTAAAAGAACCTGGAAAATATGAAACCCTCTAATACTAAGGACTATTATGGGTTGACCAATAACATTTCTTTCCATCATTGCTACCTGCATTTCATTGCTATTTAATTATCTGAAGGCAGTGAAAATTAGCACAGTGAATCATTTATACAAGATTTAATATAATGGCATCTAATTTAATTCAATTGTTAAGAGGAATTCAAGACTTGAGAAGATTTTAAAACTATGTTTTTATTTCTTATGTCCTAATCAAGCAATCAAAGTGAAAGTTTGGATAATGAACCATCATAATAATCTTCAAATCATGGTTCATAACTCTCTGTTGAGTTAGAAGACCATTCATTAAGTAATGAGTAGATTTTTGGGAAGTAATAAAGCAGAAAATTATCGATAGAGCTCCTGAACAGTTACCAACAACTAGGATGTGAAAAGTCTGAAAATTCACATTCTGCATATTACCTAACAAACTTAGGAGCTGTGAGTGACGAACATGGGGACCAATTCTTTCAGGGCATTTAGAAGATAAGACAGAGCTACCTAGATAAATGGGATCCTCACATAATGGGTGACTATTGCTGGTGGTTAGCTAGAGGAAGTGACATGCACTACAAGAGAAATACATTAATTGCTCTCATTTTTATTATTTATTGAATTATAGTTCATTCAAGTTTCTTGCCATCACATGTATTGTGGACTATTGATTCTAAGTTTTTAGCCCATTTTCATGTTAAGAAATATAGGTTTATGAGACCACTCTTGTAATCTGTGTGTGTGTTTGCATGCATGTATGTATGTGAGTGTTCCCCCCTAAATAGGTGGAGCATATTTCAATGAAACTTGTAAGGACTTACCACTACCTCATCTGACCTCGCTCTTGTCCCCCAAATTTTAATAAGTTCTACCAACCAACATGATGTATGCGTGAAATATTTTACTATCGTTTAATATTTCCAAAACTATTACTTCTGTCAACCTGAAATTTTGTACAGTATCAGAGGATACTAAGGTAAGTTCACCTATATGTTTTCTAAAAGTCTAATAAGCTTTAAACCAACACGGAGGCCATGCGTATTTAAAATAGTTAAATGCGCTTTTTTTCGCCATGTAATCACCCGAGAGTGAAAATTGGCACAGTAAATCTTTATACAAGGTTCAGTATAATAGCATATAATTTAGTTCAATTGTTAAGAGAACTTAAAGATAAACCAACGTGATGGCCACACGAAATTTAAATATTTAAATGGACTTTTATCGCTACTTGATCATCCGAGCAGAGTGAAATGTGGCTTAGAAAATCTTTATACAAGGCCTAATATACTGGCATCAAATTTAATTCTGTTTTTATGAGAAATTCAAGATGGCGGTTAAGCAAAAATTTTTTTATATTGTATTTTTTGTGTCCTTATGAAGCGATTGAAGTGGAAGTTTGTATATGAATCACGATAATAATCTTCAATGACTGAGTTCCTGCGAAGTCGGATCAGAGTAACAAGAAGAGACAGGGTGAGGAATGAAAAGGTGAGGGAAATAGTGAAAGAGGAGCCCTTGCAAGGTAGGATTGAAACATCAAGACTGAGGTGGTATGGACACTTAAAGAGAATGGAAGGGAAGAAGATTCCCAAGAGGATACATGAGATGCAGATGCAGAAGAAACAACCAAGGGGAAGACCAAGAGATAGATGGCTGAAAGGAGTGGAGGAATGTGTCAAGAAGAGAGGCGAGGACTGGACCAGAGTGACAGCGGAGAGGTGGTGGGAAGAAGACTAAGTGGCGAGGCTTATGTTCCAAACAGACCCTCCTGGGGCTGGAAACTGTACAAGATGATGATGATGATGATGACTGGTATATAATCCTATGACCTACATGGAAAACAAAGCATTATGCCCATGCAAAATGTTTCACCTGTTCACAATATCTCTAAAACTATTGCAGCAATCAAACTGAAATTTTGCATGGTGATAGAGGACTATTGAGTACATTTGTCTTTCTAATACCGGATAAGCATGACAATAACATGCCAGCCCCATGAATTTCAAATATTTAAATTACATTTCTGGTTATTTTATCATCCGAGAGGAGTGAAACTTGGCACAGCGAATCTTTACTCGGAGCTAAGGCTGAGACCCCACCACCAATCCACGGGTTGAGGTGTAATAATAGATTCGTATCATATTAATACATCAAGTTGTTGACTAAGCAAACGTAAGGATTCTCATATTATTTTAGATTGAACACGTTTTTCAAAAACTGTCATTGAAATCTTTCACAAAGGTTCTTTACAGACAGATGGTTCGTGGTCATTCTGTGTTGTTCTGTTTCCAACTGGCCTTGCTTTCAATAATAATTAATTAAATATTAATAAATATAAATATTTATTAATCTCATGTACTTTTTTTTTTTTTTTTTTTTTTTTTTTTTTTTTCAGGATTAGGAATAACCCATCTCAATTGGGTGCAATCTTGTTGACTGACTGAAAAACATCAAATTTCAAATATTGCCTGTTTGTTGGTTACTATGCCTTATTTTGTGTTGGAATAGATTTTGTTCCATTAATTTATTATTATAGATTTTCGTACAAGAAACAGTGAATTGTAATTGGATACCGGTACTTAAATGTGCTTGTTGTAATACTGGTACAGATTCTTCTGTTCTTTTTATCATGTTGATAAAGACTATTGCATGTGAACTGTTTAATTCTAAATAAATTCAGAGTTTCAACAACAGCTCTTTACTTGGGGACAATATGCCATTTTCACAAATCTAGTACGGTATGTTCTAATCACCCCTGTATAACCTCAAGCATGAATCTACTCTAATTAGGGTTATAAAAATTATTTCTTACAGGACGAAATTATTTCTGGACTTGGAAGTACTTGTGATGCTGCTACACAGACTGAAAGTAGATCTGAAGAAGCTCCATGGCAGTCAATAGATGACCAAACTTCAGTAGCAGAAGAAGTAACAAGGGCTGCTGAAAGTGCCATGCAACAGACAGGTTTTGTATATGAAGAGACATCTGGCATGTACTATGATTATAAAACTGGCTACTATTACAATGCAGTAAGTGCTTGCAAATTATGGGAGTAATTGTTTCATGTTAAGGGCTTGGGAAATAGTGGCCATCACCCCTGTAACCTGCATTATTATTGTGTCTACTGTTGGGAGCTAAAAGGTCAAGGTATTAATTACTGTTAGGAGCTCTCAACAGCAGCCTACTGGTGTGCACATTCTTCTGTAATTGACTTGACCTTGAGAGAGGTCCCATCCCAGCATTATCTGAGATTAAAATGAGATTCCAGGGAAAACCATTTTAAGGATGGCTGGCGGTAAGTTTTGAATTCAACGATCTTCTAAGTTCAGGATACTGTCATAATTAGATCCAGAATATTCATTTTGGACAGTAATTTATTATATGTCCAGAATAGTTGAAAATAGGAAACGAAAATTATAATGATGCATCAGAGAAATGAATTGAGTTCTTAAAGGAGACCAAAACACAAAAGTCAACTTGCCTCAAAATCAAAGTTTGTATCAGGCAGTGTTCAACGATATATTTGCTTTTGCTCTATGCCGCTCCGCAGGCCAGTAAACGAAGGAAAGACGAGTAGCTGTGACATCACTGCGCTGTAAGCGGTGAGTGAGCTATCCGCTCCATTCAGTTGATTGTTGCAATACGCACGCTGCCACTCTTCCGTTGATTAGTGTTGTTTATTATAATAGAGTGTGATAGCTAGTTGGCAAAATGCCTTCGTGTAGTGTATACGGTTGTAACAACAGAACGAGTAAAAACCGAAACTGTAGAGAAAAAGAAGTACACTTCCATAGATTTCCAAATCGAAGTAAGTTGCCACGTAGATTTAGCAGTTGGGTACAATTTTGCAAGAGGAAACATTTTTCTCCCGGTAATGGGGCTACTGTGTGTTCAATGCATTTTAAAAAGACAGACTATGATGAAACGCAACTTTTGAAAATGAAGTTGATGCCTACGGAAAAGCTACAAGGTCCAAAATTGAAGCCAGGAGCTGTTCCTTCAATAAGGTGTCCGGCGCCGACAGATGGATATACTTCTCATGCAGGAATGCTAATTCATATGCAAGCCGCTTCACAAAGTATACTGTGGGGTTCCTCAGCAGGAACTGAGCAGAGCAGGACGGAGACTAAAAGACGAAGGGAGTTTGACACAGTGATAACGATAAAGATGTACACGATGTACAGAATAATTTGATTGAAAATATGTTATCAGATGGTCACATATGTAGTTTAGAAATACAGTGCGAGTTAGGAAGTAAAGTAGCTCGAAAATATTTAGACATTGCAAATTCCAGCCCAGGCCTGAACAGTGACATAATGGAAGAACAATTGAACGACAGTTTCTATTAGCCAGATGAAAATTATGAAAGTGACAGTGAAAGTGATATTAGTGATACTAATTACGAACACACACAGGACGATGCACATATTACAGCTTCATATTTCTGTGTTGCTTGGACAAGTTTACTCACACTCTTTGAAATTTGCTACAGTTTGCTGCACTGGACTATAATTGGAACATCAATAAATTGAAAGTTGGTACCAAAACTCAGCATTCAAAATCTAGAGGAGCCTGGGTGATAAAACAGAAGCTGAAGCTAAAGCAATGGATCTGTCACTGCCTAAGAACATCGCTCCAATACCTCGACCTTCCAAGGACGACCTGATGAAGAAGTACTTCTCACGATTTCACATGTAACAATAAATGATGTACCGTACTGCATATTAAAATAATATGACTATATTTATCATAAATTAAACCATCTTAGAACACTCTTACATAATTCTACTGTTCTAATTTACGGTGGCCGTGGTGGCGCAGTGGTCAAGCTGTTGGCGTCTCACCAAGGTGGTCTGGATTTCATCCCAGGTCAATGCATGTGAGATTTTTGAAGTGAAATGCTATGTCCTGTGGTTCGGAATCCACCTAAAAAGGAGGTCCCGTGGCTCATAATCACAAGATTCACGGTCACGTAAAACTACAATCCACTTTCCTTTGTTTGAATTTACAGCTTGAAGCCCACATAAGTGCCACTGGGTTCCGGAAATGTGTTTCTTATGATGTTGACAGCACATGATGGCACGACAATTCTGTTATTCTTACCAATCGCAGTCCATGAATTTACCCAGGAAGTGAACTGCTTGTAACAAATAAATTGCCAAGTTCTATTTGTTGGATTTAAAGCTGTCAGTAAACGTTTCTTGGCCCTTTTCATTGTTTTTAAGCTCATGTTATGCCTTGCCATTGTCAACACTTCGCGGTCTAAAATAAGCCTTGAAAACGAGGGATTTCTTGTTATACACATAAATTCTTCCGATTTCGCTGCTTTTACATTGTCTAATTCACAACAGTATACACTTTCCTCATTCGTATCCATGATGGTACACTCATTACACTTACACCAATTTCGCATGCCGGCTCGGCCTGCAGTGTTTTTTAGTATATCCATTTCATGATCGCTATCTGAATGGACATCAGGAAATGTTGTTCGTTCTGGCTCAAACTGATACGGATGAATGTTATTTACATCCATTATAAGTCTTTTGACTAACACTAACAATGGCAACAGAAGAACACGGCAGCAGCACATGGAGTGCGGAAAAGACTGCCCGAGCTTATGCACAGCAACAAGGCTGCTATGTAGACTCGAGAGCGCAGTGACGTCACGAGCAGTTACTAGTTTCGCACATAACTTGAGAACGGTTGGACGTAGCGGCACCGGATTAACAGCATTGCTATTAAATTTCCATGTTGCATATTTAGCAATAAATAACGAAATATGTGTTTTTGTGTTGTTTTCCTTTAAAAATACTTGCGGACATTCAATACTGAAAATATATTAAAAAATGTACTACAGTGCTCTCTCGGTAATCCGGCAGATATCGAACCAGAGCACTAGCGGATTACTGAAAACGCTGGATTACTGGAAAATATGGAGAAAAACGCAGATATCATTTGAAAATCAGTTTTAATTACATTGTACTATACGAAGAGAAAAGTACCTAAATACATCATATAACTCGCGTTATTCCTTGGAAGTAGAAGGCTGGAAATATGCATCAATTGTCTTTTGCATTTTACGATTGAGAGACACTTTGAGAACTTCTTCCTGTAACCTTCTTAAAACTAAGATATCTTTAGCAGAGACGCCATTTTCCTCCGCCCAGGCAATTGACGTGGCAAACGAGGCGATGGACACTCGACCAACACCGTATTCGTTAGCAACACTAGTTAACGTTTCGCCCTTTTCAAGCCACTTTAGGATTTCATGTTTATCTAACAAAGATAGAGTTTACGTTTTTTCTGCATGGATGCCATCTTCAACACAACACTAATACAGTGCAACTGTCCTACACTAAGCACCTGACGGGGGCGTGCGTGAGTCATCGCTCTTGGCGCCAGTGCATGTTTACTCAGACACTACTAAGTAGTCTTGTCGCTGCGTGGGAAACATTGTACAGTATTGGGGACGCATTATCAAATCAAGTGTTGAGCTCGTGCTCGTATACAAAACGCCGGATTACTGGGAGTGCCGGAGAGCTGAGATGCCGGATTACAGAGGGAGTACTGTACTTAAGATAAATATGATATTCTATTACATAACTGCTGCTAGTGAGCAATTCTTGAACAAATTTATTTAGTAAGCATACTAGTTTTGGAAGGTGAGGGTTTTATTCTTTCTATCTTGTTGGATATTCATTTAGGTAGCATTGGACCATTTCACATGGACCCATTAATTATGCGACATAGTAAGAGATATGTGGACGTTACTTGGGTGTTATACAGGTCATGGAGACCTGCTCTTGTTTGTCACAATCTAGTTCTTAGTGACCGAGAAAACAGAGATTTGTGTGTGAATATTTACTGCTGGAATAAAATGGAAATATGTAATTTGTTTGTAACTTCTAAATTTGTAATTAGAAAAACAGCAGTTTGCAGTTTGGCATCTTTGTGCTAAGTTTCTGGTATTATTGTGCATTATGTAAAGTGTGCTAGTAGTGTATTGAATGGTCTATTTTGGATTCTGGGATGCTGGCAGTGCATGAAACTTGCTTTCCTTTATGTCCCCTTGAGACTGCAGCTTGCTTATCAGTTATCATTAACCCTATAGTAAATTATGGTAAATGTCCCTTACCATATAGTTTTAAGTTTGCAATGCATTCTAAAAGAAGACTATAATTAATGGAAATCAAATATACAGTACAACCCCTCAAATCCGAACTAATTGGGGCTGTAGCCTGTTCGGATTTCAATTTGTTCGGATTAGCCGAAAGATATCCATAACATAATGACCAGCCCTCGTTACGGTAAAGGACTGTAGCCTACATTGAGCGAGGCAGGCTGGTTTGGCGCAAACAGCGAATATGAAATAGTGAGTCGGATCCAAAGTCAATATGACGGCAATGTAGCTAATGACAGTGAGGAAGAAGAAACTTCGGCATACAATGTGATTTATACTGAAGCTGCATCTGCTGTTGACATCGCATTGCGCTTCGTAAAACAACACGCCAGCAGCCACGCCAAACGATGTCATCTTAGTGGGACGCTGGCGCGCAATTGACTCAGCGGGAAGGTTTTCGTCACTTCTACAATATTGAAGATAACTGATTTCAAGTGAAAGATTAAGTGATATTTTGTGTGTTTCTATTGCTATTTCATTCTTTTAGCAAAGTGATTACCTACGGAATAATAATAACCAACGTTTCCGTTTCTCAATCCTGGATGGAATAAGTAGTCTATGAACGCACTTTTACACTATGCTAACTGTATGTGTTGTTAATTTTTCAACTAATTATGTAAAATACGGTCATAATGCAGAGTATATGATTGTTTTATGACTAAATAAATACGTTTCTCTTTTTTGCGTGTATTTTTTCAAACTTCAAATTGTCGAAAAATCCTCGTTCGGATTACCCGTGATTTCGGATTTCCTGGGTTCAGATATGAGGGGTTTCACTGTACATCCCTGTTTACTTTTAGCATTCATTATTGAATTGCAGTTATCGTGAGAATAACAATGAAAGATAACCAAGTTCTGTATTGAGCATCAGATATTGTTTATTTTTTATTTTTATTGATTGCAAATGATTTTAAACAATTGAATTCTTTATGACATTCCTCGTTGACACTGGTCTACAGAGTTTTTCAAGTTTGTGGCACCTATTTATCGGATGATTCAGTGTTAGAACATGTGAGTAAAGCAGAAATCACAAACTCCGCAGGCACATTGTTCTGGGGTTGTTAGACTTCAAAGATTATTTCATGGGGGAGCTGTATTGAGTCTCTCGGTATTATTGGAACACAGATAGCTCCTTTCAGTCATGAATAGCAGCTTCTTTGCGGCTTTCTGGGATAAGTCAGTAGACAATTGAACATCAGTATGTATGGTTGAAAAGTGACAGGTTATTGACTGAATGTACAATGCTAGCTAGCCTACCCTATTTGACAAGAGAATAGCATATCACTGTATAGGAGCTACAATAACAAACAAGCAAATGGCATGCGGCTTTCTCTGATATTGTTACCCTTGTTGAGCGCTTAAACACATGGTCCAGTTCAGAGACAAAAATCTTCATCATGTTAGCACTAATATTTCTTGCACTGAGGTTTTTTCAGTGATGTAAAAGGCATTATTATTCAGCTTAATGTTGTTCCAAGACTCCTTAAAGCTTGGTCCATGCTGGTTACCCAAACGGTGTTTGCAATTAGATTGCAATTGCCTTCGCAACAATGCTGCTAGGAATTATAGGATTTCAGATTTGGACAGATATATCCTTACTGGATATGCCCTAAAAAGGTGTATCTCAATTTGAAACACAATGTAGATGTGTCGATACACAGAAATGTAGGATTAGAGGCTTGTAAATGTGGCTATCTGATATACCGGGGGTTCCATCCGCCCCTTGTGATCTAGTTTTAAGCTAAAGGTTAAGAGATCTGTGTGGTCAGTTGGCCACTCTTTTCATTGATCGTGAACTAGAGATGAGTATTATGAGCCCCAACTTGTTAAATGGTTTTGCAACATATGCTGGAATCATTCTTCCTGAAATTAGAAGGCAAAACTGAGGATGAGGAATATGCATTGATTAAATTTTAGTGCTTTACAATAAGTTGCTCTCAAAGGATGCCATTCGATTTACCTACCTCCATGTTCGTGCATGCTAAGGCATGTGCCTTGAGAGAACTGAAAGACAAAAGTGCGTGGTTAGATACAGGGTATGTTAGGTCGTTGGTGATTATCCTTAATGTGGATTTTCCATGCTTGCTTCAGGCAACATTATTTCAAGTACAAGGGATTAATGGCAATTAATGAAGTAACAACAAAAACACTTTCATTTCAGAGTACCGGTATGTCATGAATTCCAATCATTACAGGGGTTTAACTTAAATAATGTTACAGTTTATTGATCTTCATCAAGCACTTCTCTAGTTTCAGATCCACTATTAATGTGTTGGATGTATTTTCTCTTAGTTTTGTGAATGTTGTTAGAAGTATTCTCATTTTTTAAATACTGTACTATCATTGTAGTTGTCTCATGAAGTATTTGCTTTCAGGAGTATGGTTTGTATTATGATTGGAATGCTGGTATTTATTACTATTATGACAATGAGTCCAAGAGCTTCCAGTTCCACTCACAGATAGAGAAAGATGCATCAAGTGAACAAATTGCAGAGGCTTCTGATGAAAAATTGGAGATAAAAAAAATAAATACTGTAAGCATTGGTATAATTCTAGTATATTAATTAATGCAAAACACAGGGTCTTCTAGAAGAATGTGTACATGCTTTAACAAAAGAAATGTGTGTTTCGTATATTAATACTTTTCATATATCATGAAGTGAAGAAACGTTACCTTTATGCTCTTGAAGGTGCTTAGAGTAGTCGCTGTTTGCGATCAGCCCCTTATTACAGCTGCTTACCACTGCTCTAACAATGTTGATCAAAGTCATCATAAGTAGAGCCCTGCACGGATAAACAGAACGTTATCCGCATCCGCACGACTTTTAGCCGCGTCCACATGTTTGTTATCTGAATCCGCTGACGTTACAATAATATTTTTAATTTATTAGGTAAAGCATAAAGTACTAAAGCAACACATTTAGACATTTGAGGAGAAATTCGTTCCCCTAGGCTCTGTGTGAATCGCAAGACAATGTTGACTTAGTTTTGTCCCTCTTAGTAACGACATGTGAAACAGCGAGTGGCTAATTATAACACTTACTTAGTCGTCGGATATACCCACGCAGGCAAGCACAGGTATAAAGGACTATTTTGGAGGATAAGTCAACACAAATTGAGGGTATTCCCATGACTGGCTTCTCTCACTTCTCTATTATTCTCATACAATTTAAGTGAAAGCAAATAGGGAAATAACAAGAAACGTGAAAGACTCAGATCTTTGCAAAAACTAAAATTATTTTTAAATGATCCAGTTCAACATTGTATTCTAAAAAACTACCCGTCAATTTACTCTAAACATTATCCACAGATTATCCGCTATCCGCACTGCCATGCAAACTCTATCCGCATGACAAACAATTCTGCGGATATCTGCACCCGTGTAGGGCTTTACTCATGGGGAGTGTTCCATAAGCAAATTGCTTGACACCCTGTGTCATGGCACATTGTTGAGTATACCCCTGACTTTGAATACTGGTTCCTTTCAGGGATTCCTTTCGGCCTCTGCCACTAGTCTGGCATCCTGTTGTGACTCAAAATTTTCCTTCTACACTTCCATCTTTCCAGCCAAAAAGTTCTGAACATCGACAATTTTGCACCCATCTCTGAGCTGTCCTTTCTGAAATGTGGAAACATCCAGCCGCCTCAGATGCCAAAACGCAAAGTTGAATCACAGCCTGTATCATACTTTCTTTCTGTCCATCACCATGTAAAGCCATGTCAAATGGTCAAAGTCTCTGGCAGAGATGGTGTTATTAAGTTTTCACGGAGAATCTTAGCCTCTTAAAATAATGGCATTGTATTTACTATCATACAGATATATTTCTAGAATTAAAAGTTAATAAATCAAATACATGTAGAGTCTTGATAGCTAAATATTTTGCAGACATATATTCCAAAGATTTAAAAAAATTGTAGTTGATAATTTCGACCTCAGCACCATCATTTGTTTTCTGAAGACCTGCATTGAGAGTAACTGTATCCATAAAATAATTCCTTATTTATAATTGCTTTGCTTGTAAGTTAAAAGTTGCTGCTGCAACTGCTACTAAAACTGAAAATATTAGTGTGGTAAAATAGACTTACCGTATTTGTAAGTCCATGTTTGAGTCTTCAGTCTTTGGACTGATCCCCCCCCTTTGCTGAGCTAATTGTTTCATCTCTACATAGCTACCACACCTTACATCCGATGCAGTCTGTTTAACATATTCTAACCTTGGTCTAGCCCTTCAGTTCTTGTCCTGGACCCTTCCTCCCATAACTAGGTTTGCTATTCCTGGGTGTCTTAGTGTGTCCCCTACCAACCTGTCTCTCCTCTTCATTAGCAGTCTCCAGAAATGCCTCTTCTCTCCCACTCTTCTTAATACCTCTTCATTTGTTACTCTATCTACCCATCTGATCTTCATCATTCTCCTGTAACACCATATTTCAAAGGCTTCTACTCTCCTCTTTTCTGCTGCGCCAACAGGCCAAGTTTCACTTCAATAGAGTGCCACGATCCGGAGAAAGGCTTTCGAAAATGACTTCCTATCACCTAAATCTATATTTGATCTTATTTATGTAGCATTATTAAATAATCAGAATGTAATCTAAAGAGTGTTTAATTATAGTGTTTCTGCAATTGAGTTGAAGTGCATTGGTACAAAGCAAGCCCCATTTAGCTCAGTGGGAAGAAGATCACCATGTAGTTACAGTGTCAGCATCTCAGGTTCAAATCCATGTCACTCTTTTTCTTTGATTCATGATAGTACGAGGTGCATTCAAGTTATAATACCTCCAATTTTTTTTCTCACAAACTAATCACACGCAAACTGTGAAACTTCTGTCACTTCTCAACGTAATCTCCCTGCAGCTGTAAACATTTTTCACAATGACTACGCCATGTTTCCATGGCCGCTACGAACGCTTCTTTAGGAGTCTGCTTTGACCGCTGGAAAATCGCTGCTGCAATTGCAGCACAGCTAGTGAATGTCAGACTATGAAGACTCTTTCATCGTTGGAAATAGCCAAAAATCGCTAGGAGCCAGGTCAGGTGTGTAGGGAGCATGAGAGATCCAAGTTGTTGTTGTTGTTGTTACGAAGAAAGACTTTTAGTCATCCGTCAGCATTCACGGCACCCACCTGGAGATCACTTTTCCCATTTTCAGGGCCTCATGCAGGATTGTGTGCACAGATCCCACGGAAATGCCACTTTTGGAGGCGTTGTGTTTCACAGTCATTCGGCGATCCTCCAAAACAATTTTCTGTACTCTCTCAATCATGTCATCAGACCGGCTGGTGCGAGGCCGAGACTGTCTTGGTGTGTTGTCACACGACGTTCTGCCTTCGTTGAACTTTGGCACCCACGAACGCACATTGGACACATCCATGACACCATCACCACATGTCTCACTCAACTGGCGATGAATTCCAATCGGTGTCACATCACGTAAATGGAGAAAACGAATGATTACAGGCTGTTCTTGTGCTGAGGACATAGCAATTTTAAGTATCCAAAACAGCCCTAACTCTCTGCTGCCGCCGCTAGAGTTCTATGTATATCTATGACTTTAGCCATAATCAGAATTTTTATCTGTATTGAGTTCAAGATCTATAAGAAAAAGTACACTTTACAATACAACAACATGTTTTTTTTTCTATTACCCTATTCTACACTTAGATACATGTTTCAGCATTTTTGGCCTTCATTAGTCTTGTGCGTAAACATACATTCCATTACAAAAACTCCTAAAAAGCATGATGAGTTGGTTATACAATTTTTAAAGCAACTTATCATGCTTTTTAGGATTTTTTTGTAATGGAATGTACACTACTGACCATTAATTTTAATATACCTAACAATTGGCATTTAACTCTCTGTAGATACGGTGTAATACCATAGTTAAAGTTTAGTAGGTGAAGGAATAGTACATTATTATTTGTAAACATGTCAGGTTGGTGTGTGTGTTGTTCTAGATTGAATATTACCCCAAAATATTGTTTACATAAACAAGAGTTACCTGACCAGATATGTTTGTGTACCCCATTGACGACTGAAGGTCCATTCGATACACCGCTGTTGTTCCTTGTTGTGTCAGGGCGTCGAGTGATATGGGAAATACGGGAATTATACGGGAATTTTAGTGACCCGGGAAAAATACGTGAATTATACGGGAAATTCGCACTTGATACAGGAAATCTTAAAACGTCTCATAATGCCTGACTTCTTAGCCCCCGAACGCTCGCTCCCGCTCAGTCTTCTATTTTGCCTGCAGACCGCGGTGTCACCCGCAATTTGCGCCACCGATTGAGCGCTAAGCGGGATGAGAACCCAGCCGACGTCGAATGTATGCTTTGCCTGGCCGACCGCCGGCCGTACCCTCTCCGCACGGGGCTACGCGCGCTGCGCTCTTTGCTGACAATGACATACAGGAATCAGTCCGCATTGTTATTCACAGAGGAGACCTGGGTTTCTCGGCAAGAGCAGCCCTTAAAGAAGCTAACAGCTCAAGATCTCAGAAAATTCCAGACGCGGATGTGCTGCAATTTCGCATGAACTGCCGAGAAATATACATTTGTATCCTATGGCTGAAAAAATCAAAGAGAGGTCAACTCTTGCTCACAAGAGACCCGTGCTATTTCCTGCCTAGACCCTATAGGGGTCGCTGAGACTCCGAAGTTAGAAGAAGTTAGGAGCGTCATTACCCTGGAAATTCTTTGTGATCAGAAGAATTTCCTTTCCGGCGCAATGGCTGACCGCATCAAGAGCAGCTACTCCGCACTTCTGAGACTGCCCTCTGTCACTGCGCGTTTGAAGCAGTTCGACGGGAAGAGCCACGGCTCGACGTGTTGTGGTCTGAATTACTGGCTTCAGCACCTTCCTCAGTTCCTGCCAAAAACGATCTCACAAGCTTCGTTAAAATGATACTGACTTTGTATCAAAACAATGCAGCTCTAGACAGAGGTTTCTCCTTGAACAAGGAGTGCATGATCGTCTATCACAAAGAAGCAAGTCTGATTGGCATATATACTGTTCAGGACGCTGTGATGGCAGCTGGTGGAGTAGAAAAGATAACCGTGAGCAAGAGTCCATACTGCACGAAACTCCTACGCCGTATTCAAGGAAGTAAAACAGGTGCGAAGCGACGGCTAAGGTGGCAGTCGAAAGAGAAGCCACAAAATATCTCCAGGAATTGGAAAAAAAGTACTGTTAAAAGAACTTAATTTTGTGCTGTGTATAACTGAAGTTCCTAGTAACGAACTTGCATTTGTCATCATCATCATCATCTTGTACAGTTTCCAGCCCCAGGCTGGGTCTGTTTGGAACATAAGCCTCGCCACTTATTTCTTTCTTCCCACCATCTCTCCGCTGTCACTCTGGTCCAGTCCTCGCCTCTCTTCTTGACACATTCCTCCACTCCTTTCAGCCATCGATCTCTTGGTCTTCCCCTTGGCCGTTTCTTCTGCATATGCATCTCATGTTTCCTCTTGGGAATCTTCTTCTCATCCATTCTCTTTAAGTGTCCATACCACCTCAGTCTTGATGTCTCAATCCTACCTTGCAAGGGCTCCTCTTTCACCATTTCCCTGACCTTTTCATTCCTCACCCTGTCTCTTCTTGTTACTCCGATCCTACTTCGCAGGAACTTCATTTCACCTGCCTGTATTCTGCTTATGTCTCTTTTCTTCATTGTCCACGTTTCTGAAGCATAGGTCAGTATCGGGATATAGTAGCTTCTGTATAACACTTCCTTGCTTTTTTGTGGGACATCTTTATTCCACACTAAGCTCCTAATGCTTCTCAGAAATGCTTCTGCCTGTCTGCCACGTTCCGTAATCTCTTTGTCATTTCTCCCATTTTCCTCCACTATACTTCCCAAGTACTTGAGACTTTCCACCTTCTTCAGCTGTCCACCTCCAAGTGTTATCCCACTCATTGGTCTGTCCTTTTTCCTGGTCGTTGACAGGATCTCACATTTACTGATGTTGAACTTCCATCCGTACTCTCCCACTGTTTCTTCCCAAGCCTTCAGTTGCTCCTGGATTTCCTCCTCCTTGTTTCCCCAGACCATGAGATCATCTGCAAACACCATTGCCTTCATCTTATCTTCTCCTATCTTTCCTGCTATCCGTGTCATTACCTCGTCCATAACCACAATAAAGAGAAGGGGTGACAGCGCACTACCCTGTTTCAGGCCACTCATTTGTCTGAACCAGTCTGTTCTTTCCCCTCCAACTTTCACACAACTCACACTTCCACAATACATCTCCTTCACTCTGCCTACAGTCTCTTTTTCCACTCCCATGTTTTCCATTGCTTTCCAAACCTTCTCCCTACACACACTATCATAGGCCTTTTCGATGTCCAGGAAGGCCATCAACAGATCCTCTCCAAATTCGTAGTGGTGTTCCTGGAGCTGTCTCACTGAAAATATGAGATCCACTGTTGATCTCCCAGGTCTGAATCCATACTGTTCCTCTCTCAATTTTCTCTCCACTTTGGCTCGAATTCTACTTTCTAATATCTTTTCATATATCTTGGCACAGTGAGGTATGAGTGTGACTCCCCTGTAATTTCTACACTCCTTTCTGCTTCCTTTCTTAAATATTGGGACAATTAATCCTTTCTTCCAATCTTCTGGGGTCTTTTTCTCCTTCCATATCACCCTCATCACACGGTACAGCCACTGTTTCCCAACCTCCCCTGCTGCCTTCACCATTTCAACACTCACTTCATCCACACCTGGTGCCCTTCCTCCTTTCATCTTGTCTATAGCCATTTCCAGTTCTCTCCAAGTCAGGTCCTTTTCCATTCCTGTGTTGTCTTCTCCATCTTCCAATACATTGTCTTCCTCCCTATGACCATTTGGATTAAGCAAATCCTCAAAGTACTCTTTCCACACTGTCTTGAGTGTCTCTTTGTTGTGTACCTCAGTTCCGTTTTTGTCCATCATTACCACATCCTCTCGCGGACCTCTTCTCTTACTTTTGACCATCCCATAAAGTACTTTCTTATTTCCTCTGCTGTCTTCCTCCATCATCTCCGTCCACTTTACCATCCACTTCTTCCTCTCCTCTGCGACAATCTTGTTTGCTTCTTTCTTCTTTATCTTATAATCTTCCCTTGCCAGATCAGTTCTTTCCTGGAACCACACTCTGAAAGCCTTGTTCTTCCTTCCCACAGCTTCTTTTACTCTCTCATTCCACCATGGTGTCTCTTTACACCGCTTTCTGTTGCTTGTTCTTCCACATACTGCCACTGCAGCTTCCACCATTGTGTTTTTGAATTTCTTCCATTCCTCTTCCCCTGTTTTAGGATTGTCTGTTGGCATCTTTTCCCTTATTATCGTCTGGAATTCTTCCTTGACTTCATTTTCCTTGAGTTTCCATACTTTGATTCTCCTTTCCTGGTACTCTGTCCTCTTGCTATCCTTAACAACTCCCAGGTTCATTACAAGTATTCTGTGGTTGCTATCTAAGGCCTCTGATGGTATTACCTTTATATCTCTGACACTTCTCTTCATTTCCCAGTCGTACAGCATGTAATCTACCAAAGATTTCTTTGTTAAATCACTGCTGTACCACGTTACCTTGTGGCTTTCTTTCTTCCGGAACCAGGAGTTGCCTACCACTAAACCGTTTCTCTTGCAAAAATCCAGCAACTTTCTCCCTTCTTCATTCCTGCTACCCCATCCTTCTGCTCCCAATACATTTTCATATCCTTGCCTTTCACTTCCTACATGTGCATTCAAATCTCCCATGACAATGATGCTCTGACCATTCATCTGCTGTTGTAGCTCCTCCTCAAAGTCTTCCTTCTCTTGAGCTGTACATCCAACTTGAGGGGCATATACCTGGGCTATCTCCAGGCTTCTTCCCTTTACAGTTACTCTGATCTTCATGATCCTGTCACTTATTCCCTTTACCTCTTCCTTCATTCCATCTCTCACAACTACTCCTACTCCGCTGCTCCTTCCTTCACTGTTCCCACTCCAGTACAACCGGTACCCTTTCCTCAGTTCTCTGCGACCTTCTCCTTTCCATCTTGTTTCTGCCAAGCCCAGTACATCCAGTTTTCTTCTCACCATCACATCTTCAATCTACAATTTGTCAAAGGTACTTATTTAATTTCGTTTTCCATTATTTTATTTTCTATTATCTACTTTGATAAAATAAATCTAAATTAAAAAGTATTCGTCGTGTGTCGCGTGTGGAATTTTACTGTTTTTAGCCTTTCCATGGTCTTCTTTCGCAGGGGAGATGCACATACCAAATTGTTTTAAAGTCCGTTCAAACGCTCGATGCAAATGCGTCACACATGCATAAATTTCAAAGACTACAAACAATATCTCACAGCTCTCGACATTTTACTATTGAACACCCGTCACCAACATGTGGCTACCAAATACACCACACAAGTGACAGAATTCTTCTCGTATGTGCATGCATCGTTTCAGTCGCTTGTTAACCACTGTCTGTGTCGGATTTCCTTTCATTGTCATTGTTTCGTTACTTTTACTTCGCCGAAGTTCGACCCGAGGACTGGACACATCCCGTGCAGCATGTACAGAAAGAAATACTGAAGGCGGTCTGGATATCGCGGTGGATAAAATGATTATTAACCTTGGCAATTCATCAAGCTCTGACGAAGACAATGATGGTGGTGATGATGATAGGGACAGTGAAGGGATAGAGGGCGTCAAAGAAACCCTTGCCAAGGGACTGAGGATAATTTATTTCTTGGTGTCAGTTTGCTTGCGTCAATCGATAATAGAGCACAGGCTATTGTTTCCCGTCATAGTGTTCAAAATACCGTCCGTCATTCAATAGCCTACAATTCAACAATATAAATCCACGGCAATAATATCGCCACAGAGGGGCTTGTTTGAGTGCTCAGTGCTAAATATGTCTTTACCTTAACTTTACTTTTGTATTATCACAAAAGCTAATATTAACCCTAGAGAGTTGCGATTCAGTGAGTGTGCATGGTGTTATCTGTCAACTACTGTAGTAAACTGTGAACGACCTCCACTCAGACTCTTGTTTCATGTTAAAGGATAATCATTGCATGGTGAGTTTTTTATATTCATTAGCTGTAGTGTGTTTGCCCTCTTTGTTGTATTTATTGAATTGAATACCTATGATAAAGGTATTATAGCTTCGGTGTGTAGTTTATTTATTCATCTAAAAGTATCGTATTTCTCTGTTTGAATGTCCTCGGCGTTGACTCAGGATCTTTTTTTTAATATATTACATATAATTGTACCGAAATAATGTCTGAAGTGTAGCGCTGTGTATTATTCAAATCGGTTGATTTACAACACTAAAAACTTAGCAACACAGCTCAGCTGTTCCAAGCTCCTGACATACTTCGCGTTGTTTCCTTCGATATACAGTGTGTAGGTGAGAAGCATGCTCAGAATTCTTGCCGTGTGGCGGTTGGGCGTAGGGTCTTGTTATGTGGTGACCGTGGGTTGCGGAGAGGAAATGCGAGGCAAAGTGACAGGAAGGATGTCAGTACCGAATGCGCGGGGTGGGCAATATTTGTATTTGTCCCATAATTTACGCGTGTAATAGCGGACATACCTCCAATTTCACTATAAAAGTCGTGATCTAAAAAGGGATAGTGTGTGGATAACATCTATTACTACATGACCCCCAAAATTATTATTCATTATTACATAGGGTATTTTGACTATTTTCAGTAGTGTAGAAAATTGTATCGCCTTGTTCCGGGCTCCTATAGAGCTTACATTTTCTTTCGATCTTTCATTTGCCATAGGACGTGCCACCGGCATATGGTTATGCATTACCAGCTTCTGGTTTAGTAGTCAGGTAATGGAAGCAATGGGAACTGTGTACTACAATTTTCCTTGCATGTAACTAAGCAAATTATTGTTGTTAAGAGAACGTAAAATGCACCAAGAATTATATGATTTCAGCTGTGTGCAGTGAGAAAGCTCTGCATGTGTTCATTCCTTATGTATTAATGATGCGAAATGTCAGCTAACGTTGTGCCACATATAACACTCGTAGTCTCTAGATGTTACACATGTTCCCGTAAATTACGGCAGTTTATGTTTGAATTGCTTATAAGATCGTGACTAAGCTGAAGATGTAAATGAGCATTTAAAAAAAAAAAAAACATTGCCGCCAGTTGTTTGGTTTATTAACTTACAGTAATATTTTCCATAGGTACTGAAAACTGGGCACGGTTGGATTTTAAGGTGGAACCGCATGTGCTATCAAATATCGCTTTCTTGCAATACCTGGAATATTTATAGAATTATAAAATGATTATTGGTTAAATAAGGGTTAATAGATAGGCTATTATAATTATAATGATTAAATAAATATTAAAGAAGAAACAATGGGTTGTTAGTAAATATTAGGCCTACCGGTACGGCGAATAGCCTATAACTCGTAGCATCCGTCACAATTTAGCATTTAAACGGGTCACGTTATTGCATAATACACTAATATAACAACCGGATAGCAAATTATAATACTTTTCTCACATATAACATATTTAATTTGCACCAACTTAATTATTGTAGTCTAAGATATGTTAGACCACTGCCGTTTAAAATGTGCAAATCGCACACTTATAGGCAAGCTGTTTGTTATGGTCGTCTATGATGCGAAGTTTTACTAATTACTCTTTTAGGAGACACTTGTCATTGGAATATTCATGAAAGACCAACCCTCTAGTTCTTATTTCATAAGTTGAACGCCTAAAAACAAAACCACAATCCGAAATAATAAAGAAGATAATCACGAACGAACGATTCACTGCCAATGAAAATCAAATGGAGATTCGTGGACCGGAAGTTCGCTATGCATAAGCTTCGGTGCCATTTTAACTCGTAGAAGCTCTATACGGTTACGGTACCCTACAATTCAGTCACTTCCAGTAAATATTTATTATGCGACACTTCTATTCTCTACTCTCTCAACCCTCCTCTGTAAAACAGTTATTTATATCAGCTCTTCTCAGGTAAACGGTATTTTATTTGTGTTCGTAGAATCGACACCCTGTGTGTTGTGATGTCTGTAGTGTACCTCAAGCATTGCTCATATACATACTAGTTGGTTCCTGCAGTTCAGTTCCTTAGTGACAGTTGACAGTGTGCACATAGTTATTATGGCTCCAAGAGTGCAGATATCCATAGAAAAACGTGCTGCAATTGTAGCACTAAGACAAGCAGGTTTATCAATTCCCCAAATTGCGAAACAATGTAGTATGTCCATATGGGGAGTGCAATACACCCTTCACTGTCAGATGACAACAGGTAGCAATAAGGACAGACCATGGCCAGGATAACCTCGTAAAACAATGAAGAGTGACGATAAATTCATCGGAATTACTAGCAAGAGAAATAGGTTCAAAACTGTGCCACAAATTAGCGCAGAATTGGCACACATGAACAAGAAACAAATATCTGTTGCCACAGTAAAAAGGAGACAGCGTGAAGCCGGCTTGAAAGGACGTGTGGCAGCAAGGAAACCTCTTCTGAAGCCCATAAATAAAAAGAGGAGACTCCAATGGGTTAGAAAACATCATAATTGGACACCTGAAGAGTGGAATAAAATGTTATTCACTGATAAATCTAAGTTCGAAATGTTTGGAACCAGAAGGAGGATATTTGTTCGCCAAATCTAAGTTAGAAATGTTTGGAACCAGAAGGAGGATATTTGTTTGCCGATGTGAAGGAGAAAGGGTGGCCAAGCAGTGCGTTCTACCTTCAGTTAAACACGGTGGGGGTTCTGTTATGGTTTGGGGGTGTTTTGCAGGCGATATAGTTGGAGACAGTGAAAATAGAAGGATGTATGGACCAGAAGCACTACCACTGCATACTTCAGTATCATACAATACCATGTGGATTGCGCTTAATAGGGAAAGGGTTTACATTACAACAGGATAATGATCCAAAACATCAGTCAGCATATTGTACACAGTACATTGCAGCAAAGGAAAAGCAGAAAGTACTGAAAGGTATGGTCTGGCCGTCCCAAAGCCCAGATTGTAATCCTATTGAAGTGGTCTGTGATGAAGTGGACAGACATATCAGGGAAGTTCATATATCCAGTAAGGAACATCTCTGAAATACCGGGTGAGTTAGCCGAGGTCGTTACGGCATGACTGCTGGCAGTCGCTCACATCCGGGAGGCGAGAAGGTTCGAATCCCCCTGCCGGCAACCTTGAAGATGGTCTTCTGTGGTTTCCCATCTTCCTTCCAGGCAAATGCCGGGGTTGGTCCCTAACTATAGGCCACAGCCGCTACCTTCCAACTCCTCGTCCTTACATCCAAACTTTCCTCCCCAAACGGAACTTGTAGCTCACCCATTGGGTGTCCGTCTCGAAGCAGCTACAAAACTGGCGAGCCGAACATGTCCTCGGACACTCCCGGCACTAAAAAGCCATACACTAAAAAAAACAAAAAAACTCTGGAATGTTGTTACGGATGTGTGGAATCATAGGCTCACAATACCTACAAAAGCTGATTGACCACATGGCTCGTGTTTGTGAGGCAGTCATTAAATGCAAGGAAGGATACTTTGATAAAAGTAAAATCAAATTATTCTGTTTGTTTTACATTTGTGTAAGTGTATATAATTATATATTTGTAGAAATAATGTTTATTTTGTGTCCATATCTGAAATACTAGACAACAATCATGGTGTATTGAAATTAATGAGCAGCAGTTTATGTTTATGCACAAGACTGATGGAGGCCAAAAAAGCCGAAACATGTATCTAAGTGTAAAATAGGGTAATAGAAAAAAGAAAGAATGTATTGAAAAGTGGACTTTATCTTGTAGAGTTCTATGTGCCATCTCTATCACGCATTCACAATGAGAGCATGCGTATTTTAAAACAAACCACATGTTTCTATCAGTAGCCAGTCCTGAGAAAAAAAAATGGTGTTATAACTTGAATGCACCTCGTATAATGTAAGAATCAGGGACGGCTCTTGCATTTAAACACAGTCGCACGTGGACACCCTATTCAAAATTCACTTAAACCATAGAATTTATTTCAAAATACTCTCAAATAGCCTACCAATATATTCATTAATGATGTAAGAATATCACCATAATATTCAATGGAATATCGAAACAAGACAGGCCAACTACGTTAACTTTGAAAGAATAATAGATTTTCCGCCTTCAATACTGTTTATTTCTATTACTTACAGGGACTAGTTTCGGGGGTAAATACTCCCCCTTCCTCAGCCTGTACAACAAAACTTCACAATGGAAGAACTTTCCATGTACAAGTTCATACAAAACACATTAAGAAGTTTCTTGTACATGGAAAGTTCTTCCATTGTGAAGTTTTGTTGGACAGGCTGAGGAAGGGGGAGTATTTACCCCCGAAACTAGTCCCTGTAAGTAATAGAAAAAAACAGTATTGAAGGCGGAAAATATATTATTCTTTCCAAGTTATAGTTACGTCAATACGGACCTGAATAATCGACATTATGAGGCCAACTACGTGTCAGGTGCTGTTTGATTTCATCTCTTTCCACTCGCACGTGCGATCGAACAAGCTTCGCGCTCGCCAATAAGACCAGCGAGACGGGCTGTGGGGGGGGGGGGGGGGTTACCTTCATAAAGACCTGCATTGCAAAGTTTAGTTGTGCTCCAAGCGAGCGTTGAGACAGGTCGGTGTGTCGTTGCTTTGTTGCACTTTTCTTTTTGTTTGTTCTGCGTATTTGTGCATATACTTATATTATTGTTACTAAGCATTTTCGATGTGATGTGAGTGGCATAGGAATGGCTTCAAGTGGCTTAAAAGTCACGGAACTAAAGGAACTCGCATACCGTAGGAGAAGAAAGTGGAAATAAAAATTGGTAGACCAACACTTCATCTGAATATACAACAAATAACGAAATCCCATACCAGGGATTATAGAAGAGGATTTAAAGTAGGCTTGTATGAAAAGAACAAAATGGATTTGTGGCTGTGAGGTAACGAATAGACTGTTATGTTTTCCTTGCCTACTATTTGCAAAACATGATGGTGAGACTTCTTGGGTAAGCTAAGGTGTGGCCGATTTGTCACACCCAACACAAAAGATTAAAAAACATTAACTGCCAAATCCCATATAAATTCTATTGTCGAATTTAATGTTCTGGAGAAAATTTATATACGGCGGATAGACAGCGGATATTGCCTTAATATCAAAAGACATAATGAAACTGTGACAAAAAATCCCTATGTGTATTGCCTCGACATTTTGTTGACCTCTCTTTGGAGCATCGCCAGAATATTATTCCATTCACATTCTGGCGATTATAGTTATAAGAGTAGCCTTGATAGAGTGCACGTTGTCTACCTTTGTTGGTTGTAATAAGTTCCATAGTAGTAATTGACCTGTCAGTACGATGTTCACACTACCAAGGTTACAACTGTTTTGCTGATGGAGTGACCTACCATAAGCTTATATATTGGCTTTTTGTGTTGGCTTTTTGTGTTGGCTTTTTGTGTTAGCTTTTTTGTGTTGGCTTTCCGTGTTGGCTTTTTGTTTTGGCTTTCCGTGTTGGCGTTTTGTGTTGGCTTTAGTATTGGCTTATTTGACAAGTTATTTGTGTTAATGTATTTAGTGGATTTTTTTTTCTTGGTGTTGGAAAGTAGTTGAAAGAGAGGGAATATTCAAAGACTTAACCTCAGCTCACTAACCTAACCTAACCTAACTTCACCTAACCTAACCTAACCTAACCTCAGCTCACTTTGGATATTACTAGTAAGTGTTCATATCCTCCGCTAGGTAGCATGCTAGTAGTACAGGTAGTGCTCATATTTACTGCTAGGTAGCGGAAACATACTTTGCGTGTTGCATGTGATACTTGTGAAGTTTAACCGCATGCAAGACGTGCTTGTATAAGTTCTCTATTTAAACTCAATATAAAATTAACCACTAAATGTTCAGAACTAACATGTATAGCCATGTTTAGGGTATATAGGCGACCCTTAGCAAGAAAGGCTGTCTAACCCACTAGTGTACAGCCTTATCATACGCAGTAAGCACCTGTTGGCAGAAAACAAAAACAGCAATTTGAGAAAGCCAACAACAAACTGTTTCCTTTAAATACATTAATGGATATGTTGTTGGCTTTCTCAAATTGTTGTTGTTTAAATTAAATTTAAATTTTTGTTTTTAGAAAATGCAACATGGCCTTGTACTTTTCCCAGTCAACAACAACATAGCCATTAATCAAGAAAGCAATCATTGTCCCAGTCATGTACTGGTAATGTTTTTTTTTCAGTAGTGGTAAAATGCAATAGCATTTTAAGTTAGGCTTACCTAAGTTTTCAATAGTTCACTGCCTGGAAACAATGGTTTCGCTCTACTGCGTCTCGGGTTTTCAGCAACTGCTACAGCGGTAAGGCTTTTCTTTCCAAGTTTCTAAAAATAAATAAAATAAAACGCTATAAATACCTAAATTTAGTTTAATACATGCATTTCATAAAACAAAATATAAAACAAAAAATGAAACAAGTTAGTTTAAAAAAATAATCTCACCTTCACTTGCAGTGGCTTGTTGCTGTTTCCTTCTAGTGGGCTCAAAAGTGCAATGGTTTCTTCTCTCTCAGACATGTAAGGTATACCGGTTATCTGCAAACAAATAAATAAATAAAATCATTAATTACCTAATCAATAAATAATTGCATGTAAATATATATATATATACATATATATATATATATATATATATAAATCAATAAATGTATAAATGAATAAATATATAAATAATACCTACCCCACAACAAGGTTCAGTATTTTCCACCAACACCAAAACTGTTAAACAAGACCAAGTGTTTCACGCAACGCAGTGTGTTCAAAGGTAGTCACCTAAGTGAGAGTGGAAATGATAACGACATGTCTTTATATATGTTACGTTGCATGTATAATCATTTTTTCTCACGCTTTGAACATTCTCTTATCGGTCACGTGGACAGCTAACGTCCCAGGTGAACACCTGTGCCAGGTCAAATTTCACATGAACTTGCATTTTGTCACGTACGAAGCAAACAGGATGTAACTTGTTTAGCGTACATGTCATCTCACACGTGTTCACATGCATTTCGCACTTCCCCGCCACCACGGTTGTCGCATTATTTAACCTTCAAGCGTCCTCTGCGTCTTTGTCATTTTCCTTTGCACCTGTTGTCAAGTCAGATCAGCGCATTCCAATAGGCTCAAATGACATTCACCTCCTGCTCGTCTGCTCCTCTGCAAGTTTGTTTTCTGTACTCGCTTCAACCAACATAGGACCAAGTTCTCATCACCGTTTACACGTTAAAGGCTCTCTTTGGTGGTAAAATATCAGAAAAACGAACCCTCGGTCTGTCATAAACCGACCCGCCGAAATATCGATTGTTCTATTAAGCATGGTCATTGTGGTTAGCGATAGGTTCGTTGAAGCACACACACCCAGCAGTATCGTCTCTCTCAAACACCACGCTTCATGAACATTGTAAACAGGTAAAGAAAAAAAAGTTTTTTCAACATGTATGGCGTTAGGCCCTGTGTGAATTATTTTTTGGAAAAATATCTACCACATTCGAAAGGGGGCGATAGCTCGAGTCCTAGGACACCTCGTACACGTCTCTAACGTTATTGGTTTGCGAGATAGAGCAAAAAGTCTAAAATCACGGTTTTACCCCAAAGAACCGAGTTTCCAGCATTTCACCTTTTCGACACCGACATTCCCGTAAAGAGCGCAACGAGACGAAAAAAACGAATCCAAGCACGCCCTCCTAGCATGACTCCTTCCATTCCAAAGTCGCAGGGGCTCACAACTTCCTAAGTGGCGCAGCTCTCTCCCCATCACACTACTACAAAACACAAATGTTTGCCCTGGAGACTTGAAATTTATTTTGGGGGTAAAGGGCGTAGGGACCTTTCATTTATGTCAAAGAAACTTTTTTGTATAGTTCCTAGTTTCCAAAATATAGGATTTTCAAAATTCGAGTGTTTTCAAAAAAACATAAAAAATAAAGATTTATTACAGAAAATAAAGGTCATAAAGACCGTTCGTTTGAACCATGGCACAACATTCTATCGTGTTTGGTTTTCAAACTATCACCTATTTAGTGCTTTTCAGTCGGTCAACACGAATGTACCCAAAAGAGATGGGTTATGCCCTAATCCTGAAATAAATTACATGAGATTAATAAAACACTAGGATGACCAGTTTCGATCGTCAAGCGATCATCATCAGATCCATTACACTTAGGCTACAAAATCTATGTTTGAAATACAGGTGAAAATATTTACAATATGTACAATTATTTAGTTGCAGCATTGGTACTGCAACTGTCAGTGTATGCTAAATGCAGTATATATGTTAGGTGAAATGCTAAATGGTGATAGCTATCCGTAGATTGTACTTTAGAGAGATTATATGGTTGTAAACTATAGTTAAACTATAAAATTTTTAGGCTAACTACTTATCTGATTGTCTTCCGTACAACAGCTACTCGCAGTTTTCGTGCTCACTTGAACCCACTGTGCGGTAGACTGCGGTGGTTATCTTAACGACTGGTTTTTCCCTGCTTTCTCCCCCCTGCTCCTACGTGCTGTGGGGAGTGATAGCGATGTGTTTATGTGAGGTGTTGCCAACCTAGATAAGATGTATGTTATTGAATGAGGTGGGTCTACAATTATTAAAGACCGTGGATTAGCCCTCGCCACGCGTGGAGCATAACCCATTCGAACTAAGCGTTGACGGTCTTATGAGGACGTCCCGGCACCTTTAATACTGCCGCGAATATGGGCCTTGGTTTATTGCAGAAGAAAAGTACATCGTACACCTGATCCAGATAACATTTACCTATTAATAACCCCCTAATTTCCCCCCTTTTTATCTAGCTTGGCTGTGTCGCTAAATTGTGTTTTGTTTCCGACAGGGTGTGTTTTTAGTAGCGTGAAGAGGGGTGAGCTCTCCATGAACGTGTGTTCATTTAGATTGTTGGGATTGTTTCGTTTGGCTAGGTGTATCTCGATTGCTTCCTTTATGTCAAGAGCTCTGCCTTTCGATTCCTTTATGTCAAGAGCTCTGCCTTTCGATTCGTGATGGATTATTTTAAGGTCCGACTCTATGTTGGTAAAGCTGTGCCCTGTGTCACACATATGTTCGCACACGGCTGAATGTGTTCCGTATCTTATCGCATTCCTATGTTCATTATAACGTGTGTCTACTCGCCTTCCACTCTGCCCGATGTAATTAGCTTGACAATCGGTGTCTTGGCACGTTATAGAATATACCCCTGACCTTGAATACGGGTCACGTTTATTTAGATTACTATTTAGGAGGTGCCTAGCGGTTGTGTTTTTCGTCGTGAAAGCTATCTTTATGCCTTGCTTTTTGAATAGGTTAGTGATTTTATATGTATTCGCATTCACATAGTTGAAACGCGCAAATTTTTTCTCATTATTGTCCGGTTTGGGAATCGTTTTATCTTCATTTTTATTTTTGGCTATAATTTGATTTATTTTGCTTGGCGAGAAGTTGTTGTCCTTTGCTATTTGCATAATAGTTCTTATTTCCTTATTATAGTTGTCTTTTGACATGGGTATGTTTAAAGCTCTGTGCACCATTGAATTGAAACCCGCTAGTTTGTGCGTACTGGGGTGATTAGACTGATTGTCGATTGCATGCGAGGTTTGTGTTGCTTTCCGGAATATGGAATATGAAAGGTCGTTGTCTTTACGTTCAATAGTTATATCGAGATAATTTATTTTCCGGTCTATTTCGGATTCCTTAGTGAATTTGATAGAGTGGTGAAGGCTATTAATGGATTGGAGAATTGTTTCTTCGCTTGTTAGTTCAGTATCGTAGATGCAAATTACATCATCTACGTATCTTTTCCATATTACTATTCCCTTTGTCGAAGTCTTTTCTAAGAACGCATTTTCTAGTGCATTGATGAAGATGTCAGCGATTAACCCACTTAGTGGCGATCCCATTGCTAGGCCTTCTCTCTGTGTGTATATTTTATTGTCGAATTGAAACACGTTTTGGGTGAGAACGACCCTCAGTAATCTCACAATCTCTTCAATTTCTTTTACCGAATTGTTGGATTTTAAGTTGTTTTCGATAGTGTTGATTGCTTCATTAATCGGAATATTGGTGTACATGTTAGTTACGTCGAAGGATACTAGCCTGAAGCTAGGTTTCATTTGTAGGGTGTTAATGCTGTTACTAGTTATGTTGTGTTCTTTACAGAGTTGTTTTTGTCGTTGGAAAGACGGAATTTTAAGATTTTTAGTAACTCTTTGCTGATTTTGTAATTAGGGGCATTCCTACAATTGACTATTGGTCTCATTGGGCATTCCTTTTTGTGTATTTTTGGTTGTCCCCTCAATGACGGCATTTTCGGGTTCATGTTTATTAGTTTTGATTTTTCGGCTTTGGTCAGTATGTATTCTGTTTCTTTTAGCGCACTTTTTATTTGTTTTTGGAATTTGTTGGTGGGGTCTTATGTTAATTCCTTGATTTCGTTGTTGTTTAGGAATTCGACTGTTTTTTTCAATGTATTCTGTTTTGTTCAAAATTACTGTAGTGTTTCCCTTATCTGCTTTTGTGATGATTAAGTCATGTTCTTTTATTTTTTGTTTCAACGACTTTATTTCTTTGAGTTGTTTGTTGTTTTGAATGTTATTGCTATCGCTAACCAACAATTGTACGACATTCAATTGCAACAAAGTAATTTCTGGCACGCAGCCCAATGGGACAGCTTCACCGAGCACCTACATGACACCATCAAAATCAGAGCAACGAGGAAGCATGCAACGCTAGAAAATAAATTAAGAAAACTAGGAGAAACACAGAACCATCAATCTAACGAACAACACACGAATAACACAGAACGAACGTAACCTTTTCTCAAGGTGAAATGAATATGTTAGACAAAGGTTTGAAATACAACTGCACAGACGCACACACGAACCACAATATAAAACAGTTAATCACAGATATTGAGATAGCCAGTCACAAGCTCCCAGCAGAAGACAGGGAATTAACCAAAAATCTTGCCACCAACGAAGCCAAAAAAATCCTCAAACGAGAGGGCGATAGCAATAACATTCAAAACAACAAACAACTCAAAGAAATAAAGTCGTTGAAACAAAAAATAAAAGAACATGACTTAATCATCACAAAAGCAGATAAGGGAAACACTACAGTAATTTTGAACAAAACAGAATACATTGAAAAAACAGTCGAATTCCTAAACAACAACGAAATCAAGGAATTAACAAAAGACCCCACCAACAAATTCCAAAAACAAATAAAAAGTGCGCTAAAAGAAACAGAATACATACTGACCAAAGCCGAAAAATCAAAACTAATAAACATGAACCCGAAAATACCGTCATTGAGGGGACAACCAAAAATACACAAAAAGGAATGCCCAATGAGACCAATAGTCAATTGTAGGAATGCCCCTAATTACAAAATCAGCAAAGAGTTACTAAAAATCTTAAAATGCCGTCTTTCCAACGACAAAAACAACTCTGTAAAGAACACAACAGAACTAGTAACAGCATTGAACACCCTACAAATGAAACCTAGCTTCAGGCTAGTATCCTTCGACGTAACTAACATGTACACCAATATTCCGATTAATGAAGCAATCAACACTATCGAAAACAACTTAAAATCCAACAATTCGGTAAAAGAAATTGAAGAGATTGTGAGATTACTGAGGGTCGTTCTCACCCAAAACGTGTTTCAGTTCGACAATAAAATATACACACAGAGAGAAGGCCTAGCAATGGGATCGCCACTAAGTGGGTTAATCGCTGACATCTTCATCAATGCACTAGAAAATGCGTTCTTAGAAAAGACTTCAACAAAGGGAATAGTAATATGGAAAAGATACGTAGATGATGTAATTTGCATCTACGATACTGAACTAACAAGCGAAGAAACAATTCTCCAATCCATTAATAGCCTTCACCACTCTATCAAATTCACTAAGGAATCCGAAATAGACCGGAAAATAAATTATCTCGATATAACTATTGAACGTAAAGACAACGACCTTTCATATTCCATATTCCGGAAAGCAACACAAACCTCGCATGCAATCGACAATCAGTCTAATCACCCCAGTACGCACAAACTAGCGGGTTTCAATTCAATGGTGCACAGAGCTTTAAACATACCCATGTCAAAAGACAACTATAATAAGGAAATAAGAACTATTATGCAAATAGCAAAGGAAAACAACTTCTCGCCAAGCAAAATAAATCAAATTATAGCCAAAAATAAAAATAAAGATAAAACGATTCCCAAACCGGACAATAATGAGAAAAAATTTGCGCGTTTCAACTATGTGAATGCGAATACATATAAAATCACTAACCTATTCAAAAAGCAAGGCATAAAGATAGCTTTCACGACGAAAAACACAACCGCTAGGCACCTCCTAAATAGTAATCTAAATAAACGTGACCCGTATTCAAGGTCAGGGGTATATTCTATAACGTGCCAAGACACCGATTGTCAAGCTAATTACATCGGGCAGAGTGGAAGGCGAGTAGACACACGTTATAATGAACATAGGAATGCGATAAGATACGGAACACATTCAGCCGTGTGCGAACATATGTCTGACGCAGGGCACAGCTTTACCAACATAGAGTCGGACCTTAAAATAATCCATCACGAATCGAAAGGCAGAGCTCTTGACATAAAGGAAGCAATCGAGATACACCTAGCCAAACGAAACAATCCCAACAATCTAAATGAACACACGTTCATGGAGAGCTCACCCCTCTTCACGCTACTAAAAAACACACCCTGTCGGAAACAAAACACAATTTAGCGACACAGCCAAGCTAGATAAAAAAGGGGGGAAATTAGGGGGTTTTTAATAGGTAAATGTTATCTGGATCAGGTGTACGATGTACCTTTCTTCTGCAATAAACCATGGCCCATATTCGCGGCAGTATTAAAGGTGCCGGGACGTCCTCATAGGACCGTCAACGCTTAGTTCGAATGGGTTATGCTCCACGCGTGGCGAGGGCTAATCCACGGTCTTTAATAATTGTAGACCCACCTCATTCAATAACATACATCTTATCTAGGTTGGCAACACCTCACATAAACACATCGCTATCACTCCCCACAGCACGTAGGAGCAGGGGGGAGAAAGCAGGGAAAAACCAGTCGTTAAGATAACCACCGCAGTCTACCGCACAGTGGGTTCAAGTGAGCACGAAAACTGCGAGTAGCTGTTGTACGGAAGACAATCAGATAAGTACTTAGCCTAAAAATTTTATAGTTTAACTATAGTTTACAACCATATAATCTCTCTAAAGTACAATCTACGGATAGCTATCACCATTTAGCATTTCACCTAACATATATACTGCATTTAGCATACACTGACAGTTGCAGTACCAATACTGCAACTAAATAATTGTACATATTGTAAATATTTTCACCTGTATTTCAAACATAGATTTTGTAGCCTAAGTGTAATGGATCTGATGATGATCGCTTGACGATCGAAACTGGTCAACCTAGTGTTTTATTAATCTCATGTAATTTATTTCAGGATTAGGGCATAACCCATCTCTTTTGAGTACATTCGTGTTGACCGACTGAAAAGCACTAAATTCTTGTTTACTAAGGCAACACTGAAAATATGGCTTCAAACACCACAACTATCACCTATTTTCGAAAACAAAAAAATTCAAATTTAAAAGAAATATAATACAGGGTCCATATGAAAGAGGACGTCAGCTCGAGTCCAACGACACCTCATCTGTCAACATCCGACCATGGGTTCACGAGATATTGGCTTGGACTCACGCGGCGGCCATGACACTCGTTAGAACTCTCACTACCCCCCTACTAAGGTTGATGTTTTTTCATATCAGGTAAGTATATTTTAAACGTATTAGGAGCTAAATAATAACTAATAGTTTGCTTTACTAAATTTTCATTAATTTTTATTTTGAATAGGAAATGTTAATATAATTTTGACAGCCTACATACTCTAAACATTACATATTTTTGATGTGTAACATCTTTCCGCTAGGTTGCTGGATAGTTTTGCGGGAGTGATTTTGAAAATTGGGGACGGAAGTGGATCGGAATGATCGAGCTGGCAGTGGTGGATCGAACGGAAGTATGCACTGCCCACTAGTTCGATCGATCCAGCGAGCAGTGGTAAGACCCAGCTGGCAATGGTACGAGAAACAATGAGCGCGCCATGTGGAATGTATATGACATATCCAGCGAGCAGGGGTAAGACCCAGCTGGCAATGGTACGAGAAACAATGAGCGCGCCATGTGGAATGTACATGACATACTGAACGGAAAACGCTCATGCGAACTCTGGTGTCAAGTGATTGAAACAAATGACATGGAACATGTTCGAAGTCTTTGTATCAGTATTTAAATGGTAAAATGCCTTAATATCAAACATTGTAAGTAGTCGGCATTGCCGGTATAATGTTTCTGCACAATGGCTATTCAAATATTAACCCACATAACGCTAATGCAGTCATCAATATAATATAATCGTTGTGGTTATACGAGAATTGAGCAAGCCTTCATGAACTATTACTGAATACATTCTCTTTACTCACAAGAGGGCCTATTCATAAGGCATTTTAAACTCAATTTCACGCAGGAACATTATCGAAACAAGCAAAATATAAATGAAACTTAATTCCGTAATGCAGTATTATTGGAACGTGGAAATAAGTCACCATCTTGTGCACAAAATTTGCGTGGTCAAAATAGCCGTGGGGTTAGTGCTTATGACTGTGATTCTAGAGATCTTGGGTTCGAATCTCGGACGTGGTAGATATTTTTGCTACCAGATTATCATTTTAAACGATATTTATCATATCAATATGACTCATTTTAACAGAATCCATATGAAATTACGTGTTGGTCTGTGAATGAAGAGGACCTGTTTATAAGGAATTTAAGGTTATGAGCGGTGTCGCGTCTATTAATCTAGTTGATCCATATCGTATTCTTTATTTAGGCTAGTGCTGGTGGAAGCTACAAATCATCTAATAAAATGAGTTCCGTATTATAAACTACAATATCTGTACAACACTCCCTTTTACAATAGATTAATATTTGTGCCAATAATAGGATAAAATACCGGTGTATCAACAATTTCACGTGAGGTTTCTTCTATGTCAGATATTACACATCATATGCGACTACTGCAGGGCTCGTAATTTTTTTATTTGCATGATAATGATTTGAATTTCGTATAAATGTCCAAAGTTTAGAGTAATTCTACAAATAAGAATCCTGCGACGCCCAATATAACATTAAATGGTCATCAAATAGAAAATAAATCAGAAACAAAGTTTTTAGGACTATGGATACAACAAGACTTGAAATGGAATAAACATATACAATATCTGAATACTAAACTGAACTCGATGTGCTTTGCGTTACGTATTTTGAAAACCTGCACTAGCATGCACACATTAAGAAATACTTATATTGCTTATTTCCATTCATACTTAATATATGCGATCATATTTTGGGGTATGTCGCCAGATGTACTAAGCTCGTTTAGGATACAAAAGAGGGCGATTAGAATTATGGCAAATGTAAACTCTTAGAGAATCATGTAGACCTCTGTTTAAAGATTTAAACATTCTCCCACTGCCCTGCATATATATCTTTGAAAGTATTATGTTTTTTTAAAAGAATTTAATGAATAAAGATGTTTTTCTTAAAACAAACAATGATGTTCATAGGCATAATACAAGACAAAATCAAAACATTCATATTTCACACACACACACACACAAGCATATATCAAAAAGGAACTTTTCACACTGGAGTTAAATTATACAATAAACTACCCCGGTATATAAAACTGGCCCCAAAAATAAAAACCTTTGATAGAATGTTGAAAGCTTATCTGCAGTGCCATTGTTTTTACTCAGTAGTTGAATATCTTAGCGTATAGGAGCAACCTCTGTGGGTTAGGGCTGTAGAATAGACCCACGGTATTCCCTGCCTGTCGTAAAAGGCGACTAAAAGGGAACCGAGCAGCCGCCGGTATAAGTGGCTCCCCTCTTTCGCAAATTGCAGATAGGGTCAGGGCACTCTTTTGTCCTTGGAGTGAGAAATCGCTCCTAAAGGTGGATGAACCAGCAGGATTTGGTCAACAGCATAAGAATGGAGAAGGCAACGGGAAACCACTCCATTAAAGACCTTTATGTGTATCCCAAGAAAACCTATGATGAGTCCAAAGACAAATGTTAGTGAAGTTGGCAACTGCGGGATCACACCTCAAAGGAATGATGTCGGGCCCGGCAGGAGAGGAAATGGGGCCTCTCAGGTCGTTATCCGGAGAAATCCCTATTTTAAAATTGGAACATGGATTGTTCGAACTATGTTATAAGCTGGGAAACTAGAGAACTTGAAAAGAGAAATAGACCGACATAAATTAGATATTTTAGGATTAGCTGAAACACGTTGGAGAGAAGAAGGAGAGTTCACAAGCGGAGACTACAAAGTCTTGCACTCCGGAAGTGAGAATGGTCAAGGCGGTGTAGGTTTGGTACTAAATGCTAACTCTTCAAGAGCCCTACTGGATGTTGAAGCTATTGGAAACAGAATTATCATAGCACGTTTTCTGGCAACACCCGTAAATTTAGCTGTGGTGCAGGTATATATGCCTACGTCCAGCAGTGATGATGAGGTTTAAGAAATGTATGAGAAGCTGGAAGAATTACTGCGTAAGACAAAGGCTAGCGAGAACATTATTATAATGGGAGACTGGAATGCAGTGATTGGTGAGGGAAAAGAAGGATTTGCAGTAGGAGGGTATGGTCTTGGTAGAAGAAATTCACGTGGTCAACGTCTTCTCGAATTCTATGAACAAGAGAGGTTCGTTATAAGTAACACTTGGTTTACCTCACCAAAGAGGCGGAGATATACTTGGAAAAAGCCAGGTGATGATCAACGTTACCAGATTGACTATATTCTTGTCAAGGAAAGATACAAAAATCAAGTAAAGAAATCCATGGCATATCCGGGCGCTGACATCTGTTCTGATCATTCTCTACTAGTAATGAGTACGGAACTGAAATTTAAACGCAGGATTCAGGGAAAACCAACAAAGAAGTGGAATCTTGAAGCATTTAAAAGCGAGCGGACTAAAAAGCAATATCAGGTAGCCACTGATGACAACATATCATCATATGCAAACAACTCACAAACTGTTGATCATTTATGGTCAATAGTCAAATTCTCCATCGAAAAGGCTGCTGAAGACTATGTGGGATTTGCGGAAAGAGTGAATCGCAAACCATGGATCACACAGGACATTCTCTTAAAGATGGATGAAAGAAGAAAATTTAAAAACGACTCTTCAGAAGTAGGCAGAAATAACTACCGAATGCTAAAGAACCAGATTGATCGACTCTGTCGGGAGAAGAAAATGGAGTGGTGGCAGTCAAAATGCGAAGAGATCGAATTTCTGCAAAAACAAGGAAGAACAGATTTAGCCTACCAAAAGATCAGGGAAACTACTAAGAAACAAAAAGGATTCCGCACTAGACAGTTCCGTGATACACATGGGAATCCTATATCAGACCTGAATTACAAGAAGGAACACTGGAGGATGTATGTTGAAGATCTATACGCAGAACCAATTCCATTTCTTTTGCCAACACGTGGCGAGGAAGACAGGTCAATTGCAGAAGATAGAATTATTAGATCAGAGTTCGATGAAGCTCTAAAATCAATATCCATGGGTAAAACACCAGGTATTGACAATGTTCCTGCCGAACTAATCAAGAATAGTGGGGATAGTACACTTGAATGGATATTCAAATTGGTAGCAAGAATTTTCGAAGAAGGTAAATGGCCTCATGAGTTTTACACCAGCATCATCATTCGAATTCCAAAGAAGACTGTACCAGTTGAATGTAGTGACTATCGGACCATTAGTCTCATCCCTCATGCATCAAAGATACTTCTGCAGATTTTAAGGAAAAGGATGGAAATATGCATCGAACAGTATCTAGACAACTCTGAATTTGGTTTTCGAAAGAATATGTCTACACGTGATGCTATCGGGTCCTTGCGATGTCTTGGAGAAAAGATGTTAAGTGTAAACAGAAACCTTTACGTGTGCTTTGTGGACTTCGAAAAAGCATTTGATAAAGTCAGCTGGCACAAGCTGTTTCCTCTTCTGAATCAAATAGGTTGTCCCCATCGATTAATCAGATTAATATTTGATCTGTGTATAAATCAAACTGCTGTTGTTCGGCTTGGAAATGACGTATCAGAACCCGCTAAGATCCGCAAAGGTGTGCGACAAGGGTGTTTGCTGTCCCCTGGACTGTTCAATGCCTTCGCTGAAGCTATAACTAAGTGGGCTTTTAAAGGTTCTAATATGGGAGTGAAAGTTGGTGGAAGACTTATCCAGAATATTAAATTTGCTGATGATCTGGCATTACTTGCAGTAAATCCGCATACATTAACAAACATGTTGCAATGTTTAAATGATACAGAATATGGAATGAAAATCAATTTTAAGAAGACCAAGATTCTGGTGATAAGTAAGCATCAACACGAACTAAATATTACCATAAATAAAGAACCAGTACAACAGGTCAATCGTTTTAAATACCTTGGTCTGATCTTCACAGAAGACCTACGATGTGAAGTTGAAATAAGGAGCCGTATAGCCATGGCCAAGCAGGCATTCCGTGAAAAGCATTCTCTAATTTGTCAACGCTCGATGTCCCTCAGCCTTAGAAAACAACTGGTTAAGACCTACATATGGCCAGTTGCAATGTACTGCAGTGAGACCTGGTCAATGAATAGAGGTGACATTAAACTACTAGAAGCGTTTGAGATGTGGTGTTGGCGCCGAATGGAAAAGATCAGCTGGGTAGAGAAAATGACCAACATAACGGTGCTGGATCGAATAAAGGAAAAACGGCAAATGATCCGCCAGATATATAGAAGGAGATCCACCTGGCTTGGCCACAGGTTACGACATGGTGGCCTGATGATCGATATACTAGAAGGCAAAACGCCCTCGCGGGAGGCCACGGAACACTTTCATGAGATCTTTCCTACATAGCTCTGGCCTACGAAATTATGAAATGGTCAAAAGGACAGCACAAGACCGAACAACGTGGAGATGACTCATTGTAGGGGCAGACCAGTCGCTTGACTGAAAAACATGATGATGATGATAGGAGCAATGAAATCTATAATTATATTTTACTTTTTAAATTTAATTGTAATACCTAGCTGTATGTTGTATTTATAGAATTAAGTTTTCATATTATGATAATAGAGTGAGGTGTAAATAGTTGTGCAATAAGATTGTATCTATTAAGATTTGCTATTATAATAAGTTATAAATAGTTATAATATTAGTAATATATACCTGTTAGTTCATTTATTTTATAGATTTAAATTCTGACGTGTCCTATATAAAAAATGTATTGAATGGATGTATTTGATCAAATGGAATTAATAAAAATCTATCTATCTATGTGATTTGGCAAATTTGAACAGTCAGCACCCATATAAAATAGCAAGATAGCTAAGAATATCTGATTTCTGAATAATAATAATAAATAAACTGGGCTAGGCAATTAGGTTGGTTTTTATAGCAAAGACCAATTAATTACTGTATTTATGCTAGCTGAATTTAACGTCGGGCGATTGGATGCAACAGTTTGTGGTCATCAGTGTGCGAAGTATGCTTATCAAGCTTGCCACTCCCGAGATAACTTCGATATTCCTCCCCTTAAATAACAGTTGGTTACTCCTGCGAGTGAATGAGTCTTGTTATAAGTGTTCGTATCTAGTTAAATGAGGAATTCCATGTAGGCCTTCTTCAATCTCTACAAACTAGGTCCACATTCTACTTGTGATTGAGAAACGCATTTATGTCACCCCCATCTGTTTTTCTCACTGTAAGATCATTTCAGTAGCTTAATATTACTCCTAATATTCTTACTGCAACAAGTAGCCTTTGCAACATGTATTAGGTAATGCTACTGTTTTGAAAATTGAGTGTTAGCTTATATTGGTGTTTCTTTAAATCAGAGATGCCTACAGCCCCCACTTCGCCCGGTTTATGAAAAGTACAATCTACACTGCGGAGATCATCCCTAGGAAGCCGGAGTATTTTAAGTAACAAATTTGGTGACAATTCATATTAACGTTACCAGACACCATTATTCTTGGAGGTAAAATGTTGTAGGCCAAATTGGCAAGCGTTTACCATTTTTGCTATTATTAACAGAACATCGTTTCATCAATTTATTGCTCATGATACTCTCTATTTTCTGACTACCAGAATTCAATATGACAGTCAGTGCGGACATGGCGGATCAAGCGGACAGACTGTGTCACATGGCAACTCGGAAGTGATCTGTCGATCTTGTTTCATTCTGTGATCTATGTCTGTACACCAGTGACTTGTATCCCTAAACAAATAAGTAGAAATGTTAAGACGAGGATATTCGCAAATCCTGTCAATTAGCTGAAGTATGGAATCTTACATCCGTCCTGCTCATGTTGCAACAAATTGCTGAGAGCTAATCAAATCGGAAAGAAAATTAATACTCTGAAAACTGCTGAGAATTATATACTTTGTCATCGTGGGCCTAATGGTTTACTTCTGACATGATGCAGCCCCTGCCACCTTGTGGATGCGCCCCTAATGGACAGAGATTAGCTGTTATTCAATATTAGGGAAACATATTTTTATGAAAATTTATTCTGACTATTGATTTTATTCTCGATTGAATCGCCCTGTACCTAGATATAACTAGTCTCATCTAAAGCCTGGTACATCCGTTGATGTCATGGTTATCATTAGAAGTGCTTGCACTATGGTCTAACTGCTCTATGCTTGGCTTGTGCGTTCTCCATTTTCTTCATCTTGGTGCATACAGTATTAGTTTATAGAATGAAGAGACCAGGAGATACATTACCGTAACAAAAATCTTCCCTCTATCCTGCACTCGGTAGAACCACTACCACACTAGAGCACATATAATCATTTAGAATCTGCTCAAGCTTTTTACCTTTTGGATGCATAATTTAACTTCTCACAATAGAGTGTGTAAGTTGGTATTCCTGTTTGTTATCCAACTACTCACCGCAACAAAAGGATTCAATTGTATAGATTTGACTATATTGACTGCATATAACAACTCAGTGATGTACATGCTGTTATAAAGCATAGTTTGGAGATATTCCGTACCGGTACCCTATTGTCCTAGGCTCCCAACAATATGGTTTACCTCGTGGTGTAGCGGCTAGCATTCTTGGCTGTCGCCACAGAAGTCTGGATTCGATTCCCTGCTCTGCCAAGAAATTTAATTCTGGTCTGAGGCTGGAACAGGGTACACTCGTCCACATGAGGCAAAACTGAGAAGAGGTGGGTTCGATTCCCACCTTATACATCCTGGAAGTGGTTTTCCGTGGTTTCCCAATTCGACTCCACGCAAATGCTAGGATGGTTCCTAACTTAAGGCCATGGCCGCATCCTTTCCAATCCCCACCTGAGTTACAAATTCACACACTAATATAGCCATCAGACTTCCTTTTGTATGCACACAAAAGTACACGGGGCTAAATGACCACAATGTCCAAGCTCCTCCAATGAAACAACAATATGGTATGACTACGCTCTATGCCAGTGTTCCCAACTTTTATTGAAATATCACAGAAGTGACAAAGAGGAAATCTGATATTCTACGGATCCGAGCGAGGAATGTTAGAAGTCTGATAGGCAGTGGAAGGTTAGAAAACTTAGGAAGGGAATGGATAGATTGAGGTTGGATTTGTTTGAGATTAGTGAAATGCGCTGGCAGGAAGATCAGGACTTTTGATCAGGAGACTATACACAATGGCCAAGCAGGGGTTGGTCTCATAATGACTAGAAAACTCGGACAGCGGGTAGGATATTACGAGCAATATAGTGAACGGATTATTGTAGCAGAAATCAATACAGTGATACAAGTCTACATATGCCTACCAGTCAAGCTGATGATGATGATGATGTTGAAAATGTCTACGAAGAAATAGATGAAGTTCTGAGGTATGTCAAGGGTGATGAAAATGTTATAGTAATGGGAGGTGGGAATGCTGTGGTAGGAAAAGGAAGAGATGGGAAAATAGTAGGAGAATTCGGATTATGTGAAAGGAATGATCGAGGTAGCAGGCTGATTGAATTCTGCACCGAACATGAATTGCTCATAGCTAACACCTTATTCAAAAACCACAAAAGAAGAGACCAGGAGATACAGGATATTACCAAATCGACTTCATTATGGTCAAGCAGCGATTTCGAAACCAGATTTTGGATTGCAAACCATATTCCGGTGCTGACATAAACTCTGACCACAATCTGGTTGTTATGCAATGCAGACTTAAGTTGAAGAAATTGAAGAAAAGTCAAAAGCCTAAAAGGTGGGCAATAGTCAGACTGAAAGAGAGGGACGTGAACAAACGATTCAAGACGAGTATAAAGGAAGGACTAATGAAAAACCCTGAAGAAGCAACAATTGCAGAGAAATGGGCACATTTGAAGAATGAAATAACAAAATCCGCAGAAGAAAACATTGGTAGGAAAGAAAGAATAGACAGAAAACCGTGGATCACGCAGGATATACTAGAATTTCATGAAGGGCCTACGTCCAAATATCATGTTTCATACGTCTTCGGTGTTTTTCATTAATGTGTGACTCTCCCACTATGCTATGTTTGTCCTCCCCATGCACGGCAGACCACACGTCTATAGAAATGAGAGTAAAAAGGTAATCAAAGATTTAAAGGGTACATTGCCATCCATGCAAAAAACAAATGTCATTATTGTAAACATTCCGCAGAGACACGATTTAATTCCCAAGTCATGTGTAAATGTAGAAATAGAGGCTACAAATGGAAAAATTCATAAAATTTGTAAGAGTTTTCCAAATGTCCAAATTGTAGATGTAAGTAAATTAGACAGGAAGTTCCACACTCGGCATGGCCTACACTTAAATAGATTAGGAAAAGAGTATCTTAGTGATGAAATCTGCAAAATTGTAAATTCAAATGGTAAGAATAATTCAACAGTAATATCATTAGAGTGGAAGCAGGGAAACTGGTAGAAGAAGCCAAACATGAGGTTTGGCATTCACATCTTTTAAAGTCAAATTTAACGGAGTGCAACAATGGTATTTCGGATTTGTCTAGCAACAATAATAATAACAATTATGATAATAATAATGTAAATAAATCACCAACACAAGCTTGCAAAAGTAACAAATTTAAAATTTACCACCAGAATGTCCAGTCTCTTTATAATAAAATTGATTACATAAATCTAATGCTTAAAAATGAACTTAAAGACATCTCAGCACTATGTATTTCAGAACATTGGCTGAAAGAGGAACAACTCGAATTAATTCAATTCCCAGGGTTTATACAAGCTAGTAAATACTCTAGATCTAATATTAGCCATGGTGGTACTTGCATCTTCTTAAGAAATAATTTAGATCATGAACAGATAACAGCTTATGATTATCTAATTATGGAACAGGATTTTGAATTCTCTGCCGTAAAAATTCAGCAGTTTAAGTTAATAATTGTATGCGTATACCGTTCTCCGTCAGGAAAGTTTCCTCTATTTATAGATAAACTAGAATTGTTACTCAATAACATGAGCAAAGTAAATTTCGATATAATAATTTGTGGGGATGTAAATGTGGATTTCTTAAAACTTGATAGAAATTGTGAATTATTAAACCAGTTACTAATTTCCTATGGACTGAAACCTACAGTAAATACACCAACAAGAATAACAAAATTTAGTAAAACCACTCCTGATCAAATTTTTATAAATACAGATAAATATCACCATTCAATAGAAGTCTATTGTCCGGGTTTTAGTGACCACCATGGACAAATACTGAGTTTTGAAGTATCCGAAGTAATCAATAATAATGATAATGGAGTAAAATCAAAGTGCAGGTCATTCACTGAATCAAATGTTACATATTTCAATGACTTATTAAATAAGGAAACATGGTCAGAAATTTATGAACTAGAAAATGTAAATGATAAATTTAATGCATTTAACAGTACCCTAAAACACTATTTTGAAATAGCATTCCCCTTTAAACGAAGAACTGTTCAAAATAACAAAACTAGCAATTGGATAACAACAGGGATTATAAATTCATGTCAAAGAAAGAAATTTCTACACAAATTATATAAACAATACCACACAACACCTGAATTCAATTTATACTACAAAAAATACACTAGCATATTAAATAAGGTAATAAGACTAGCAAAGAAAATGCATAATGATAATTTTATTTCCCAATCATCTAATAAAAACAGGGCGATGTGGTCCGTAATAAAGAAAGAAACTGGAAAATCTGCTAAAATACAAAGGAACATTACACTGACCAGAAATAATAAAGTGATTAATAATCCAGAGGAAATAGCAAACACTTTTAATGACTATTTTCTGGAAATTCCGCAAAAATTATTAAATAAATCACAGGTAAATACACTAAATTCTAATAATAAAATAAATATATGCAGTGATTCTTTATTTATAAATCATGTCACAAGTGAAGAGGTAAGAATAGTTATAAAAGAGCTAAAAAATAAATTCTGTGCTGGCATTGATGGAATCCCTGATGCAATTTTAAAGAAATGTGCAGAAAATATAATAAATCCACTTACGCACTTAATAAACAGTTCAATTCTCTCAGGAACTTACCCGGATATTTTGAAGTTATCAAAAGTAATTCCAGTGCACAAAAACGGTTCAAAAGATGAATTAGATAACTATCGTCCTATTACCTTACCAACTGGTATTGCAAAAATTGTGGAAAAAATTATGTATAAGAGACTGATAAGTTTCATAGAAAAAAATAAAATATTATCAAACTCACAACATGGATTTAGAACGGAAAAATCTACACAGACAGCAATTTACGAATGTAGTAATAGTATACTGAAATTAATTGACAATAAGGAACATGTAACTGGCCTATTCTTGGATTTATCGAAAGCATTTGATGTAGTTGACCATAAAATCCTCCTTACCAAACTAAATCAATACGGTGTTAGAGGTCTAGCTAATAAATGGATAGAGTCTTACTTAACAAGGCGTAAACAAATAGTAAGCTTGAGACACAAGGATGATGGAACCAAATTACTTAATGAAACATTGTCCAATGAGGGAATTATTGAATTTGGAGTACCCCAGGGATCGGTTTTGGGCCCACTACTCTTTCTTCTATATATAAATGATATAACACAGAACGTTCATTCACATAAGGAAATTTTGTTTGCGGACGATACAACACTCGTAATAAAAGGTGAAACTAAACAGGTCATACAGCAGTCTGCTGACTCCGTTACAGGAGAGTTAACCAAATGGTCACAAGATAATCGCCTCATAATAAACTATAAAAAGACAGTATGTCTAAATTTCCACACTATACAGAATAGGAATCCTGCGATGCCCAATATAACATTAAATGGTCATCAAATAGAAAATAAATCAGAAATAAAGTTTTTAGGACTATGGATACAACAAGACTTGAAATGGAATAAACATATACAATATCTGAATACTAAACTGAACTCGATGTGCTTTGCGTTACGTATTTTGAAAACCTGCACTAGCATGCACACATTAAGAAATACTTATTTTGCTTATTTCCATTCATACTTAAGATATGGGATCATATTTTGGGGTATGTCGCCAGATGTACTAAGCACGTTTCGGATACAAAAGAGAGCGATTAGAATTATGGCAAATGTAAACTCTAGAGAATCATGTAGACCTCTGTTTAAAGATTTAAACATTCTCCCACTGCCCTGCATATATATCTTTGAAAGTATTATGTTTTTTAAAAAGAATTTAATGAATAAAGATGTTTTTCTTAAAACAAACAATGATGTTCATAGGCATAACACAAGACAAAATCAAAACATTCATATTTCACACACACACACAAGCATATATCAAAAAGGAACTTTTCACACTGGAGTTAAATTATACAATAAACTACCCCAGTATATAAAACTGGCCCCAAAAATAAAAACCTTTGATAGAATGTTGAAAGCTTATCTGCAGTGCCATTGTTTTTACTCAGTAGTTGAATATTTTAGCGTATAGGAGTGATGGAATCTATAACTATATTTTACTTTTTTAATTTAATTTTAATACCTAGCTGTATGTTGTTGTATTTATAGAATTAAGTTTTCATATTATGATAATAGAGTGAGGTGTAAATAGTTGTGCAATGCTATTATAATAAGTTATAAATAGTTATAATCTTAGTAATATATACCTGTTAGTTCTTTTATTTTATGCATGTAAATTCTGACGTGTCCTATATCAAAAATGTATTGAATGCATGTATTTGATCAAATGGAATTAATAAAAATCTATCTATCTATCTATCTATCACGCATATGACAAAATGTTGGCTTTAGTGTGCCTCTAGTGTCCATGCTCTGCGCTCAGTACCGTAGGTCTGCTAAACGTACTGCAGTAGCCTCCCCTGTCAAATGAACAGTGCTTGTGCGACTAAGCGCTGCAGTGCTAATGTGCTGTCTTGCTGCACTGCTGTATTAGCCTGTTGGAGTAAATGGCAGGAGAATGACGACTGGGCGTATATGCAGAGTGAACTTTTAATAGAAACTAACTTACGGTACTAGGTCACATCGTATATACAAAGGAAGACAAAAGAATCAACAAGCACGTTATAGTAACTAAAACCGCCACCAAGGGCATCGCGCTTCTTGGTGCTTAATTCAAACCAAAGATCAGTTGTTGGGTTACGTATTTCTAACAAATACTCGTGTGTTCGTTAGCAATCATGTGTAATTGAGCCTTGCTACTTATCCCGTCCATGATGGACCGACTACAGCGCCCATAGTGATAGTTTGAGTTACCAATCCAAACACTACGCTATCATTCTGTCATGAATTCTCTTTTAAGAATTTCGAAAATATGCATTGATTGGGTACGCTGTTCTTATATGATGAAGGAGAAGGTAAACAGAAGTGCATTCACGCTTGTGGACAAATAAATGAAAATAAAGATTTCCTTGGAAATTGCTTTTGCTGGTGTAGCTCGGTTTTAAATATTCTCGTATTGGTTGGCGACCCTTCTTAGCAGGCTTATTTATGTAAACATGTCGGATGAAGAGGCATTTAAAAGATCAGAAAATAGTGATTCCTGCTGCACAATGTGTGATGGAACATACGCTAGTTATCATACTGAACTGGTGGATTGCGAATCTGGCAATGTGTTAAAAGATAATTTCATTGATGCATTCCAGGAAAATTTGCTATATTTACCTGAAGTTGTTACGTACATTCGTGCCATGGAAAACTGTATTCGGCAACAACAGAACAAGATTAAAATGTTGTTAGAAAATATATTGAAATACGTAAGTGCTACTATTGATGTCTATAATTTGGTCTCGCAGAATATTATTTGGAATGGAAATGTTATTCGTGAGAAGAAGATTAATTTCCTATGTTGCACTATCATGTCATTTCCTGTTATTTTTGAACATTAAATATCCGTACCGTCAACCGGAGTGAGATTGGTCCTACAGGGTGAGATTGTTCCACAAGGAGAAGTTTTAAATATACTTTTTCCTGTGCAGTTGGTGGGGGAAATTTGGATTGTGTGGCCTCTCATGTTTTTAAGGACATATGTTGACCACACTGAAACAACTGTTTGTTTTGGCATTATATTTTATTGGCGGGAACAACATCTGATAACTTTCACATGTGTGATTGGCAAGAAAAGTGGCAAAAGTTTGGTAAGTATAGCCTACATTTAGTGCTGAATATTATGCTGATCATGAAGCAACCAATATTTTAAAGAATAAATGTATGTATTTTGCAGTAGTTAACAAATTAGTTAAAAAGATAATTTTGAGGTTAAAAAGGGGTGACTTTGGTCCTGGAACAATGTCACCCCATTTTAGGTTAACTAGTTGAAGGAAAGAAGTTTGATACATTGGAGTTGATGAATTGAATCAAATGATGTTAATTGAGTTTACCAAACCAAATTTATAAAATAGAATGAACATTTTCCTACTTTCAGGTCATCATGCCTAGAAAGTACAAACATGTGGTTGGATCTCGTCCCTATATTATATATTCAGCTGAAACATTAAGCAAATGCCTAGAAGACATCAGATGTAAGCGCCTCTCTCAACGTGAAGCTGCAGAACAGTGTGGTATTCCCCGCAGTACAATAATAAACAAGTTGAAAGGTGTGCGCAGCTCAGTTATTGGAGGGCCAACAGTGTTCACTTCGCAGGAAGAGGAGGGTTTCAAGAGCCACCCATTGAAACTTGCAGAAATTGGATTTCCTGTTACTGAAATAGACTTACGGTTTTCCATCAAGAATTACTTACTCAAGACTGGCAGAGTTGTGTCCAAATTTTAAAATAATATGCCAGGGCCTGATTGGATAAAATTATTTTCAGAACGTCATCCCATTCTAACAACTCGCTTTTCTTCAAACATAAAAAGAATAAGAGCTGCTGTCGGCAAAGAAATGATTGAGGAATACCAAGATAATTTGGCGAAAGAGATTGAAAATATTCCACCAATACATATCTGGAACTACAATGAAACGAACCTGTGAGATGACCCAGGTCTAAAACATGTAATTTGTCACAGAGGGACTAAGTATTTAGAGCAGGTCTGTAATACAACAAAAACATCTACATCAGTGATGTTTGCAGGCAGTGCTAGTGCGGAACTGATGCCTCCCTATGTTGTATATAAGGGAGAGCATTTGTGGGATACATGGACACTGAATGGGCCCAAAAATTGTTCAGCATTTTATCTTTTAGAAATGAAGTTTGTTGACATTTTTGCTTTTGTTTTCTATGTTTTGTTCAATAAACCTAATTTTTTGGGGTACTTTAATCATAGATTGTATTCAACCTTACTTGGTGTAGGGGTGACATAGTTTCAGAGTGGAATATCCATCTGTAAAAGGAGTATTCACAATATGGACCAAAGTCACCATCTCCGGGTGAAATTGTTCCACATTTTTCTGACTCTTTATCTCAAATCTTATGATACATTCTTGGTTTATTAAATATTAGATTATTTCTATATTGGTTTTAATTCATATAACAGAATTTTTCTAAATTTTTGCAATTTTTGTATGAGTCTCAACACAATCCAAACATAAACGAACACAGATCTCACCCCAGTTGTCGGTATTCATTTTAATATTAACATTAGTATCAATTCAGCTGCCACTATCAAGTAGAGACAGTGCAGTCTGTAACTTGTTAAACAACCTTAACCTTTCTTAGAAAACTTACCGTAGAGATGCACAGGATCAACAAGTCCATGAATGGAGCAACTCCATAAATGTCTTTCTAGGCTCAGAATCGGAGCAGTAATCAAGGTTGCCATGTTTCCCGTATTGTCCGGGGCATCTCGTATTTATTTATTTATTTATTTACATAGGTCCCAATGAGCCTGAGCTCGTGTTAGGGACAATCAAGTAACATAGTTACAGCATGGCATATATATAATTATTGTAACATTATTGTTTAGTTTAATAGTAACTTAGATTGCTAGTGACTATACAGAGATAATACGATATGATACATTGCATTGCTTAAGGCTATTGTACACACATCAAAAAAAGTTTTGCATCACCTCGGTTCCAAGAGTTCCGGAACCTTTAAATACAAAGGGAATAGAGATCAACACAAACAACATTTCAGCTCGTTTTATTGCTCATGAGACCCACACATTGCATGTTGTACCATCATACAGCTAGACTTTCAGCATTTGTGGTCCAGATTGCAGTACACACCACTACCTCTAATACCCAGTAGCACGTCCTCTTGCATTGATGCATGCCTGTATTCGTCGTGGCATACTATCCACAAGTTCATCAAGACACTTAGTCATAGCCATTAGTCATAACCATGTAAAGTATCGTAAGTGTCAAGTTTCCGTTCTAGACATTAGAACCAAATGCAGAATACACAGTTTCTTTAATCTACAATTTCGTGTTATAAATTTTACTGTCACTTATTGACATTGAAATCGACAAAGATCGATTAAGTTATTCCTTGGCAGTCATTCAGCCATGGCTGTATGTTTACCCCTTAATATTTCCCGTTTTCAACCTGGTCGGAGCTGAGATGCGATGCATTTCCATGGGGTGGTTGTTTTAACTGCTGGATGCCCTTCCTGACGCCAACTTCTCGAGAGGAGTTGATGAGAGATTAAATCAATGAAGATTAATGGAACTGTTCAAGGATTTGGAAGAAACTGGCTGTGGCCTATTAGAAGATATCATTTGCCTGGAGTTCAAAATGGAAAACCACAGAGCGCCATTATATAGATGGTCGATGGTGGGGTTTGAACCCACTTGTCCACAAATAGCTTGATCCCATGACCTAGCACTGTGCTTTGGATTAAGCATCGGTGAAATCCTCTCTAGCTAGATCCTCTACCTCTGTCAAATTCTGTCTGTTCTTCAGCCATGACTAAACCTACTGAAATGGTGGTCAAATGTTGGAAAGTAACTTAATAATCTACTGACACAGAAAATTAACCCAAGACACTACATGTAATAGCATCGAAAATGCAGTAGGCCTACTGCAAATATAGGCTACTGTGATTTTTCAATGACTTCCAAACACAGGAGGAACAGCAACTACAACAATCCTTGCATATGAAGAGCTATTGGGCAAGGAGGATGGCTCAACATATGTTGATTCCGCGTGGTCCCAAGTGACCCATCCGCGAGAAGAAGAAGAAAGAAAAAATTAAAACATGTTACAACTGGCTGGTTTTCTCAGAAATGTAGATTAATTTGTTTTTAAACCATTAATAATAATGTTAACATGCATAAAAAGTATAACTTAACAATGATTTTTGTTTTAGTAGTGTCCCGTACTTATGTGAAATGTTTCACATTTCATTGGTTACAAGATTGCAACCCTATACTCCGTATTTTGAAAGAAAGAACCCGACGGATATGGCATACTCGAGGAACATTTGAGCTGTGTTGCCAGGATTTTAAATCGGATGATTCGAATAATACCGAGTGCTACAGATTGGACATCGTGTCTGCACAATTGAATGCAAAATATTGTATCGATTGATCTTGAATCAGCACTCGGTACATACAATTAAGTAAGAAATAATTTATACACTCTGTGCACCTTTATCTCCAGTACTATATTCAACAAGTACAAAAATGAAGGCAAACATTCTGGAGCTAATGCAAAGAAATTGTGTGGAATATATCAAGACTCACCATTTAAGTTAATGATAGCACTGGAATTACCAGTACTGATGATAATTCTTCAGACTTGAAATAGGTCTGGGTTGACGGTCACAGTTCCGTTAACACAGAAATGTATCATGAATACTTCAAGCACTCTTCACTGTTACAGGACTTAATATTCGCCTAACCTAGTTTGAGATAATACACAATTTATGTTGATGTAGAAGGATATTTGGCAATGGAATGGAATGGAATTTTATACATTAAATTGTTGAGATGCAGTGTTGCTAGCGAATTGACACCCATAAATTAACAAATCAATCACTTGGCAAGGGTTCGATTCCTTCCATACTTCCTTCAGTGACCCTCTCATTATAGTCGGAGCACGATATGGATGAATTGGGAAGGCGAGTGATAATCTCATCCACTGTGATGTCCATAATTCATTGTTCAATAGCATTCAATATTTCTTTCATCACATGTTGTACAGTACATATCAAGTCTTTGGGTTATGCCTCAGTGAAATCCTCTCTAGTTAGATCATCTACCTCTGTAAAATTCTGTCTGTTATTTCAACATTCCCCTTTAATTGAGCTAGCCTATATTACTGTAATTGTATGGTATGAAAGTGGCTGTAATGTAAAGGCACCCTGATGACTTCATGATCATGTGGTCTAGCCCAAGGATCATGTAATATAAGATTAAAAAGCCATATGGATGTTGCCTTTATTACACGTAATTGAACAGTATGATCTGCGAAGAGTTGTTGATTATTGATGAAAATAACACAAACATAACTGTGCCTTTCGCTAGGCGCAGAAGTATACGTCCAGATAGGAAAATAATATGTTTTGATATAGGCTGTAAGAATGTTGGTAATAGATTTCTCCCGAAGGACACAGTTATGCTGTTCAAGAGCTTAATTCACCTTTAGGTTAATTAAACATTGCTCTCCTACTCTACAGAATTGTTGGGATATTCGATGAATATAAAAAAGAACTGTCCAAATGCACACACTGTATTGCCATAACCTCACTTTTTGCCTACCTTCCCGGCTCCCACCCACCCCGCCCCCGTCACCCTAAACACACATTTTATTGCATGGGTAAGAAAATAAACAAGAGATGAAATGCACACACTTATTCTCTATATATTTTTATTCGAGAGTAATCCATATTGCCCACTAGTTTTACACATGGTCACCACCAGGAAGAAGAAATTTATCGTATTGTTATTACTATCATTATAATTCTTACATCCCGGTGCTTGGCAATTCTTCCTCCCTTGCAGTGGCATGATTGACTCTCAATTCAAATAAATAATCAAAACACCGAACAAAACAAAGCAACCAACAACACCACGAGGAAAATCAATCAAAGCAGACTATTCCATCTTCCGCCAGTCGGTTTGGTGTGAGCGTTAATGAGTGCCAACTACGGAACCTTAGTGCTAAAATTAATTCTTCATTGGTTGGCAGAACATCTGGAGCAGAGCTTTACCGCGACCCACGCGCTCCCTATGATCTGTCATTCCCCCTGGTCTAGCCGGTTCATCTTAATAGTAGTAGAACTAACGGGCCAAGTAGTGATTGCGTTCAGCTGCGGTTAGTGGCAACTTGGTGCACTAGTCGTCAAACTCCATCAATATGAAACTGCTGGTAGCTATTTTGTGTTACCGTACTCTCGCCAAATCTGTCTGTTTACAGTATAATATTTAAAGAACATGTTATGTTCCACTTACCAGGAGGGAAGACTGTGATGTAGGTTGTGGTTGCTCAGGCTATATAGATGGACGGGTTGCTAGATTTCACCACAATTCTTGAAGCACCTCTTGTCGTTTGTAGATCTGTGTAGACAATTCAGCAAACACTGCACACAGTTCGTCCATGAAATCCCCCCTCTCCAGAAACTTCAGATGTCTTCTTTAGACATTTGGACTGTTGAAGCATATGAGCTAGCTCCTGCCAATTCACCTGATTAATACTAGATGAAGAGATTTGTTCGGAGAGGCCTATCTAAGTCTGTATTCCAGTGGCGTAGCTTGTCATTTCTGCCTCTGAATGGCATTGTATCAATTAGTTGTTCATGATGGTGGTAAGGACATTTCAAGGGTCTGCACTATATGCTTTTCTTTTAGTGTGACCTAATTTGGCTTTTCTTTCAGACATACCTTAATTGTAAAATGTACCTTTTTAAGTACAGTAATCAATTATTATGCACGAGGTATCACTCTTTTCCCTTTCGCTTTCATTTCGACAATAACTTGTATCATTTTCGTATCTTATTTCATCTCTTGGGGGGACATTATCAATTGTAACTACTAACCCTGATCACTTCTGCACAGACTGCACCGGATATTTGTGCTAAATGACGTAAATATGTGTTTTTATTTATTGTTTATTTAACAACTGGAGCCATGTTCGTCACCATTTTTAGTATGTGAAACTGCCGCAGTGAGCGCTCACAACGAGGTGCACACATTGACGTCAGTACCGATAGTTGTCAACATGTCCGATACAAAATAGACCAGACAACACATGTAAGGTTGTAATTATGTGAGAATAGGAATAATTGGGCTTTTGTGTATTAGTATTTGCTTGTATGAGGCAATGGTGCCAACTTCACTTTACCGCAATCCCCTGAAGCAAGGTTTGGCGACTGTCTGGACGAGAAGTACTGATGAACTAAAATGAGTGTTTGGACTAAACCATTGGTCGCTACTTGGTTAGACGACTGTCTGGATGAAACCATTGGTCGCTACCTGGTCAGACGACTGTCTGGATGAAAATTACTGATTGCACTACAAGCAAGGGCCGTGAGCCCCAGATTAGGTTTGTTTTGTTACAACAGTATTTGTTTGGATGAAAATTATTATAAAAAAAAAAAAACCACATGAAAATTATTCTTGAAAGAACACTTTTACAGTGAAAATAAAAAACAACAACAAAACGCACATTGGTTATGGAGAAAACAAAACAAGAAATAGTAATGAGACAGCTTGCACAATTCATTACGAACTGGTTCAAACTCTGTGCATTGTCAAGTGAACTCGGCACTGTTTTGTTTCACGGTACCACGCATGTACAAAGTAGATCCATAAGTGCTGGGTTGGCAATACTGTACTAGTGCAAAATTAATGGAGTAAATGGCAGACACAGCTGGAATTTCATGTATATGAGTCGTGATCTTATTTGGGATGGCGGGTGGGTTATAGACAGCGGAGGAGTAAATATCTATTACTACATCATCTCCAGATTTTTTTCCTGACCATTACTCTAGGTATTTTGGTCAATTTTGGTACTTTAAAAAAGTTATGAGGGAATGATATGTCATGCACTGCTACTCAATAATCAAGTATTTCATGCATTTGAACTATTAATCATGCAACGTTCAGAACAGAAGTTTTCTTCTGGGTTGTGGAGTTAGGATACAGCTAATAGGCTCTCCCCTTTACACCTTTCCAACAAATTGTTAACTACAGTCCTGTGCAAAATAATCGGAACAATGGAATTTTTTTCATAACATTGTGTTAGGCCTATACATGACTTAGTCTTGGTTTCCGTGCTCTCTATATGTTATCCAGAGAGACAAAGTGGACGGCTAATTATCTTTGCTGTTGCCAACGACGCTGACGACGAGACGTCGTGCAGTTCAGTGAGCCTACGACGTGTGAATCCACGACGAGGATTCATAGGCTAGGAAAATTTGTTCTTCAGTTTCAGCGACAATTAGTGGTGCTGTGACGACAACGAGGGTTGGAATCTAAACGACGACGGAGGATTGTGGATGTGTTGAGAAGAGGATAGCGACTCGTCAGAGAGAAACGACGGGAAGTGGTATTCAACGATCATTATCATCATCATCATCATCATTTCCCCTTATCCAGCTCCTGCCGGGTCGGGGTATTTATGGCACTTCTCCACTTTCCTCTTTCCTTCCACCATTCTTCTTCCACGATCTTGTCCCAGTCCAGATTTCTTTTTCTTATGCTGTTCTTCACTGAATCAATCCGCCTTGTTCTAGGCCTTCCTCTTGCTCTCTTACCCTTGCACTTCGCCTCCAGCATCTGTCTTGGTATTCTATTTTCCTTCATCCTCTTTACATGTCCAAACTACCTTAGTTTATTCTTCTCAATTCTCTCATTTAGTTTTGCCATCCCAACTTCCTTCCTAACATCTTCATTCCTCACTCTGTCTTTCCTTGTCTTTCCTATCATACTTCTTAGGAATTTCATTTCACTGGCTTGGATTCTACTCTCTTGCCTGCTTGTCAGGGTCCAAGTCTCAGCTGCATAAGTTAATATGGGAACATAGTACACTTTATACATTACCTCCTTGCTTTTCCTTGGTACTTCCTTATCCCAAACAAGTTTTCTTACATTTTGATAGAATGCATTGCTCTGCTGTACCCTCCTGCCAATCTCCATGTCCAACCTACCAGTTTGCATCAATTCACTTCCTAGGTATTTGAACGTGTCCACAATTTCCAAACTCTGACTTCCAATTTTCACAGTGCCCTTTCCTCGTCTTTCCCCTCTTGTCATCACCATGGTCTTGCTTTTCTCTATACTGATTTTCAGGCCATACTTCTGAATATTTTCGATCAGTGCATCTAGTTGTTTTTGCACTTCTTCGGTGTTCCTTCCCCAGACCACAATATCATCTGCAAATAACAGTAACTTCATTTCTTTATGTCCATATGCTTCCTTTGTTTTCTTTACAATTTCATCCATCACCATTATGAACAAGAGAGGTGACAGCACACTCCCCTGTCAGTCCAGTCTTGTTCCTAAACCAATCTGTCTTTCCAACTGGGGTCAGTACCCTGCTAACACAGTTGTACATTGCTTGCACCATTTAAAACATTTCTCTTCCCAGTCTCTTCTTAACCATGGTTTCCCATACCTTCTCTTTGGGGACACTATCATATGCCTTTTCTAGATCTATGAAAGTCATGATCAAATCCTCTCCATATTCCCAGTTCTTTTCCATCACCTGCCTCAAGCTAAAGATTGGGTCCACTGTGGATCTTCCACTCCTGAAGCCATACTGTTCCTCTTGCAACTCTCCTTCCACCTTTATTCTCATTCTTCTTTCTAATATCCTTTCCAGTATTTTTACTATCTGTGATATGAGGGTGATCCCTCTATAGTTATCACACACCTTCTTGTCCCCCTTTTTAAACACTGGTATTATTAGCCCTTTCTCCCAGTCTTCTGGTACACATTTCAATTTCCACACACACTTTAGCAGTCGATACAACCATTGCATACCAACAGGTCCAGCAGCCTTTATCATTTCTACACTGATTTCATCCACCCCTGTTGCTTTTCCCATCTTCATTTTCTGTACTGCTAATTCCACCTCCAGCATTGTTGTATCATCTTATGTGATAGAGTCGTCAGGTCGTGTCACTTCCATCTCACCAGTACAATTGCTCACATTCAATAGCTTATCGAAATACTCCTTCCATCATCCCTTTATCTCTTCTGGGTGTGTTAACAACTCTCCATCTTCCTTTTTCACTAGCTTTGTAGTAACTCTTTTTTTCTCTTCTTAGAAGTCCATACAGCATTCTTTTACTGCCACTTACATCTGTTTCCATTCTTCGTGTAAATTCTTCCCAACTTTTCTTCTTTTCTTCTCCTACCACTTTATTACACCTCCGTTTGCTGTCGTGATACTTCCTTTTGCTTTCTTCTGTTTGATCTCGGTTCCATTCTTTCCATGCAGACTTCTTTTCTTTCACTGCTTTCCTCACTTCCTCATTCCACCACGGTGTCTCCTTCTCTTTCACTCTTGTTGAAGTCCTACCACAAGCACTCTCTGCTGCACCAACAAATGCCTTTTTAAAGTGGGACCATTTTTCTTCTATGTTTTCCACTTCAGTAACTGGGATTTCTTGCTTCAATCTCTCCTGAAAATCTTCCTGTACAGTTTTGTCTTTCAATTTCCATACTTTTATTTTACTTTCTCTGATCTCCTTTAGATTTTCCAATTTTTTCCCATCTAAATTTTGCCACCACAGCTCTATGGTCCCCATCAAATGCTTCTCCTGGTAAAGCTGTCACATCTATCAGCTTTCTGCGATTAAGTTAGTCCTTTCCACCAGAAAGTAGTCAATTACTGATTTTGTTCTTCTATCGCCCCAACCATATCTCGTAATTTTCCTGCTGTTTTTCTTCCGAAACCATGAATTACCCACAATCAGTCCATTCCTTGCACAAAAGTTTACAAGTTCCTCTCCTTCCCGGTTCTTTTTCCCATATCCATATGGTCCAATGACTTCTTCCTTTCCTTGTCTCTCGTTTCCGACTTGTGCATTCATATCTCCCATGATCACCACTTCTACATCTGAAATTACTCTTTCTACATCCTCCAGGAATACTTCAATATCTTCTTCTCTGTTTCCAGTCTGTGGTGCATACACTTGTATGAAGTCCATCACGTCATTTTTCATCTTCATTCTAATTTTCATTATTCTGTCACTCACACACTCGACCACTTCAACATACTCCTCCAGTTGTTTCGAGGTTACCAGTCCCACGCCATTTTTTGCCTCTTGGAAACCACTCCAGTATAATGTATATCCTTTCCTCAATTTCTTCCTTCCTTTACCTTTCCATTTCACTTCACTCAGCCCCATCAATCCAACATTCTCCCTCTCCATGAAGTCTACCACCTCCTCCACCTTGCCTGTCAGGGTCATGACATTCATGATTCCCACTTTCATTTCGGTTACTGGTCGCCCATTTCTCACAGTTCCCCCAGCACCAAAAGAACTGCGCGTCGCCTGCAGGGTACGCCCTAACCTTCTCCGAATCATTTGAAGTGCCATTTCAATTTTAGGCTATTATTACGATGGGGAAGCCACTCCCAAAGGCATTTTATGAAGCTACTGCCAGCTATTATACAGGCTGCCCCTAACATGGGAAACAGACACCCTTGCAGCCGCCCCCTAACCTGGGAAACAGACGCTGCCGATTGATGATGTACTCATACTATTCCCTGAGTACTGGGTTGCCTCTTCCTCAATCTCCACCGTTCCGAAGTCCATCTTCTCCGCTGCAGATTCCGTTGAGGTCTTCGCACATAACCCTGTGCACGGGGCCTATGTTATACCCCATAGGACTGGGTCCTCACCAGAACTTAGCCGGTACTGTAGTTCCATGGTATATTACAGTACCGTTGCCCACCCCTGCGACGTGGACGCGCCTGGCAAGAATTATCCATGTAGCCAATTAGGATCGACTCATGGACCGGGTTAAGGAGCTGTCTAAATCCAGCCTCCAAGGTATTCAACGATATCATCTACAAATATCAACGGTTTGGTGGATGAGGTGAAACAGGTTTTATTGCACGGTTATTGGTAGCGATATTGACGGAAAACTACTTGATAGATGTGAGTATACAAATAAGAACATAAGTGATGCTCCGGTCAATGCAAGCAAAGTTTTGCATAATCTCATCTTTGAGCATATTCCTGACAACAAGAAGAATCAAAAGCGACTGCGTGAGATTTCTGGATTCGATCTGACTAAATATAAATGACGATGAAGAGGAAGACCAGGACAGAAGGTATAAAGAACAACATAAGTTTTCATTGTCATTCCGTGACATAGAGGGCACTATGAAAACATTTAATGCTAGTAATGGTTACCCAGTGAAGAAATGGATCTCAGATTTTGAGGAGTCTTCAATCTTGATGGGATGGAGTGAGCTGCAGAAGTTTATTTTCACTAAGAAATCACTCGATGGTTTAGCTAAGCTTTTTATTCAAGGTGAGAAAGGACTGACGTCCTGGACTGCCCTGAAGAAGGCCTTGAAAGAGGAGTTTGACGTAGCGGCAAGCAGTGCAGAAATCCACAAGTTGTTAACCCAACGACGAATCTCTGCAGGAGTACTTTCTTGTGATGAAGGATGATGTTGATTAGTAGAGGTGATGTCGAGCAAGTTTCTCTGTGTCAGTACGTGATTGATGGGATCGAAGACTATTCAGGATCAAAACTGGAGCAAAAAATTCCATGGATATCAAGGAGAATATGAGAAGTTATGAGATGGCAGTGAAGTCTTTGCCAAGGAAACGCACAAAGTATAACAACAGTAATTTTCAAGGAAGTGCCAAGAGTGCCAACGAGAAGGACGTAAAGCGCCCGGACAGTACAAAGAAGAAAGAGGCGAGTAGTGGAGAAAGATGTTATAATTGCGGTGGATCTGGTCATAGTTCAAAGGAATGTAAGCACAAGGATAAAGGCAAGAGATGTTTCAACTGCAACGAGTTTGGCCACATTTCATCCGAGTGCAAAAAAGAGAGGAAGAACGATAAGAGGAATAATCAAGGTATCCATCTTATTGATGAAAAGAAAAGCTGCCTCAAGTTCAAAGAGATTAGTTTGGGTCAGCTGAAACTTCAGGCACTTATCGACTGTGGCAGTCCTTATAACCTACTGTGACAAAACATCTATAAGACCATTGGTTCCCCAGGATTGAAGAGCACGGATCTTATTTTGAAAGGATTCAGTAATGGTTTTGTTGCTCCTCAAGGTTACTTCCCAGCAGTAGTTGAGGTAGATGAGCTGGAGTTCCAACCCGACGTGTATGTTGTTTATGATGATACTATGAAGTGGGACATGGTGATTGGAAACGATCTTTTGGATCAGGGCGAGGTCATCCTGAGCAAGCAAGGAGTTACCATCAAGAAACTAGAGGTCCCAATGATGTTGATCAGGGTAGCCGACGAACAGGAATTGGATATCGAGAACTGCGTTGATAAAAAAAAAGGAACAGATCCAGGATTTGGTAGCGGTATGTACCAAAGAAGACGAAATCTACTGATGTCCAGATGAAGATCACTTTGAAAGAAGAAAAACTGATATTTAGCAAGCCCAGACGAATGCCACCACTTGAGAACGACTTTATCGATGAGCAGGTCGAGGAGTGGCTGGAGGAAGATATTGAACCGAGTCAATCAGAATATACATGCCAAGTGGTGGTAGTCAAAAAGAAAAATGGAAAAAAGCAACTTTGTACTGATTTTCGTCCAGTGAACTCGATCGTGGTTAGGGATCTATTTCCCATTCCAGTTATAGAGGATCTTCTGGGCAAGTTACAGAATGCTACGGTGTTCTGCACCTTGGATCTCAGGAATGGATTCTTTCACGTGGAAGTCGACGGTATTTGTCATTCATAACGCGTTCTGGACAGTACCAGTACAAAAAAGTCCCATTTGTATTTACCAATTCACCTGCAGTCTTCCAACGCTTTATTAAATCTATGCTCTGGGATTTAATCCGAGAGATCATAGTGTTTACCTGTATGGATGACTTAATCATCCCAGCGAAGGATGACAGCAAGGCAATCCGGCGATTGAGACGAGTGTTGGAATTAGCTGCCGAGTACAGGCTGGATATCAACTTCGAGAAGTGCCAGTTTCTGAAGAGGAGGGTACAGTTCATTGGATAGACTATTCTAGGTGGACGGATTCAACCTGCCACTGAGAAGGTCCTTGCTGTACAAAACTTCCAGGAGTCAAAGATTATCACTGCGCTGCAGAACTTGCTCGGATTGGCGAACTATTTTAGAAACTTCTTCTCGCTTCAGAACCTGTGTTGACGATATACAACCCGAAATACGAGACGGAGCTGCACACCGACACCAGCAAGAGTGGGTATGGCGCTGTGTTGCAAAAGTACCCAGAGGACAACAAACTACATCCAGTCTCATACATGAGTAAAAAGACGATGATACAGGAAGAAAAATACAGCAGTTACGAGCTCGAGATCTTAGCTGTGGTGAATGCATTGAAAAAGTATAGGGTGTACTTGCTTGGAATTCCGTTCAAGATCGTGACTAATATTATTATCATCATTAGGCCTCAGGTGCTGGGTGCAAGCTTTGTTATTGACACCCAGAGGATAGCTTGCATGTGGAATTTCATTGTTCCTTGAAGCACTATGAAAGTCAAAGAGGTTAGATATCTAAGCTCCTTGAACACTAGAGCGCTTTCTAGAGGAGAAATGAGGAACTTTGTTTTGGCGGAAACTCCCGAGATTAATTTTGCCATCAGGAACACGGCCTACTGAATTCAAATTGGTTCTTTAACATGCCAACATTGTATGACATACGTGTCGTAATTTTTGCCGCCTTTTAAAAATTACTTACCATGGCCAGGAGCGAACCTGCAAGCTAGGGGTTAGTAGACCGACACGATAACCACTCACCCACCATGGCAAGCAAGATCGTGACTGACTGTATGGCATTCCAAAAGTCAATGCACAAAAGGGACCTGGTCTCACGAGTAGCTAGATGGACTATGGCCTTGGAGGAGTTTGACTATACCATTGAACACCGAACTACATCCAGGATGAAACATGTCGACGCCCTGAGCCGATGTCCAGCAGTGATGTTTGGATTCCCTGATGACCTTGCAGCGAGGATCAAAATCGCCCAGAGAAAAAACGAAGAATTGACAGCGATAAAAGCTATACTGGAGAAAGGGGATTACGAAAACTTCAACGGCAGAGATGGACTGCTGTTTAAATTTGTTGACGGGCGAGAGACGTTGGTGGTCCCGTGGCTAATGCACCAGATAATCATCAGAGCTGCACGTGAGAAGGGACACTACGCTGTTAAAAGGACTGAAGAAGACGTGAAGCAGGAATATTATATTTCAGACTTGGCCAACAAGTCATAGCCAACTGTGTGAAGTGTCTGGTGGTTAGCAGGAAGGCAGGCAAGAAAGAAGGTTGGTTACATCTGCTGTTCAAGGAGAGTGTGCCCCTGCACACCTACCACATGGATCACATTGGACCACTTGAAAGGTATATACGTTTCGGGAAAAATAATCACAGTTTTAACCAAATTATCTGAATTCTTTTTTTATGGTTCATGCATCTTAGGATTAAAGGACTAACGTGCATAAAATCCTCAAATTATGTTTACATGCATGTAAAATGTATATTAAATGTAAAAATTATGTAAAATTTTCAAACCCTCTGGAATTTCAAACAATAAATTTATTTTGATGAATCCTTCACTGATTTGTCCAGATATTTGTAGAGAATGTTGTGAAGCACAATCATACTTATTACCTAATTTTTGAAGTAACTGAACAAAGTTTTCCAAAAAATTGTAATTTTTTTACTATGGTATGTATTTCTTTTACAAACACCTCGTATATTTTTTGTATTAAAGATATTTCAACAATTGAGGTTCAAAACATTCCCCAGTTCATGTTCTTTCATTTGACATATCAAACATCCTTTTATCTCAATTTATATCAAAGTTATGTGGATTGAAAATCTGGAAGTTGCAGGAATTTCTTAATCTGAGAAAACTAGGGTTGAAAGTTTGCAACAAGATTACCAGTTCTTCTTTCAAAATCAAACTTCATAATTCCCCTGCCCCATACGTGAGGCCCTCCTTTTGAAGTTTTTAGTATGGGGGCGTGGTGGCGCAGCGGTCAAGCTGTTGGCCTCTCACCAAGGTGGACTGGGTTCGATTTCCAGTCAAAACATGTGAAATTTTTGAATTGAAATGGCACGTGCTGTTGGAAATGTTTTATCTTCCCCATATCCACATTCAATTAACCTTATGCCATATACAGTTTATATCGAGAGCATGTTCTCGTCTCTTGGAAGTACAGAATTTTTCTGTTTAAAAACCACAGAATTTACATACTAAACCTCTTGTCAAAGCCCAGCCAAACAGTTGATTTTCATAGTTAATCACACTCATAGATGAAGTAGAAGAATTAGGGCACACTATTGATGATATTAAAGTCTGAAGGCAGTCTGAATCAAATATTACACAGAAATACTAATTAGAATAGTTACTATCACATGTGTTAGCGCTTGTTGCGAGTTTAGCATGTGAAGCACTACGAGAGGGGTCAATGTTTATATTTCTTGCACCAGTAGAGCTGTCTTCTCGTTTGTGATGCTGATTCTCGTTTGTGATGCTGATTCTCGTTTGTGATGCTGATTTTCACAGAACATTCGCTTTCTCTTCTTACTACTCTGAGAGTTAGAGCCAATGATGAAAATAATAACTCCACAAACACGAGATAAACACAAACTTTACACGTCTTCTCAAATTTGTCACATATCCATGGAAACCGCCATTAATGTTTACCAAAGACCATGTGTAAGACAATGAGAACTCACAACTGAAGTGTAATATTACTATAATTGCAGAACAATCTGTGAGTGAGGATTGATACTATATAAACGAGCCATCTGTCACATGAACTGAAATATAATGCTGTACATCTCTCTTCCGTGCCACACCCATGTCAGGAAATGGTGCACATTGCTCCCTTTAAACCCACTTTAAATGAATTTCTAGTCATCGTACCCATGGGAACCATACATTTTCTGAAAGATGAGAGTTCAGGGTAACATTTTATGCCAAAAACTAAAAATCAAACAATTGAGCCAAAAATGCTGTTTTAAACATAGATGTCTACACACTAGGGATACGATCACGTCTTCTATGTGATAGACGTCTTCACGATGTTCACCTAGCTGTATCCTGTGAAAACGACTAAGTCAGCCGAGACGATTGAAAAGATGGAGTTACAGAGGACGAACTTTGGTAACCCAGTTCAAGTGGTCACCGACAGGGGGCCATCGTTCACATCCCATGAGTTCCAGGACTACTGAGAATCGCAGGGTATCAAGCACGTGTTGATCACAGCTGGACTGCCAAGAGCCAATGGTTGAATTGGGAGAGTCAACTCAACTGTGACCAAGATCATCGCTAAACTTAGCTTTTGACGATCTGATGAAATTGTACAAGGTTGTACCATCCGTCCAACGAGCTATCTATTCTATGTTCCAGAGGAGCATCGGAATGTCACCTATCGAGCTGCTAACATGAGTCAGAGTGCATAACCAAATTGATCTACGTATAGTGCAACTCATCGAAGAGGAGCTGATCGATTCGTTCAACGAAAAGCGTGATCAGATGAGAGAAGATCCAAAATAAGCAGATAGAAAATGTACAATCTGAAAATCGTGCTGAATTCAACCGACGAGGTAAGGAGCATGTGAAGTATCAGGTCAACGACCTGGTTGCCACCAATCCCACTCAGATCGGTCCACATCTGAAACTAGAAACCAAAATTCTAGGACCTTATCGAGTGACTAGAGTTAAACTCAACAACACATATGACGTCAGCAGAGAAGGAGACCATGCTGGGCCAAGAATCACATCTTCCTGTGCGGAGTTCATGAAGCCCTGGCCGGGCGAATCTTCTTCATCCAGTTCGGATGAGGATCAGGATGGCCAAACGTGGGAGCCGGATGAGGATCAAGACGGCAGAGTGTGGGAACCAGAGGAAAAATTTAAAGGTGTTTCCACCGAGGATCTAGAGGGCGCAGGAGTAAGCTCATCGCCATTGTCTTAGATCAAAAAGAAGAGAAGCAATAAATAATAATGGTAATAATAATGGGGGACATCAACACGCACATTGGAACGGATAGACAGGGAAGAGAAGGGATAATTGGCCCATTTAATTATGGAAAGCAGGATGAAGGAGGAGAGCTTCTAATAGATTTCTGCAGAAGGAATGGCTTAATTGTCGGAAATACGTGGTAAAAAAAAAGAACTCTCGAATAATAACTAGATATGGATGGGGAGATAGTAAGGCAAAGACAATGATTGAACTTATTCTGGTGAAAAAGGATAAATGTAGACAACTTGTAGATGTGATGGCTATGCCAATAGGAGATTTTGAAGGAGACCATAAAGTGGTGATAACCAAATTAAGGCTTGGAAGAATCATAAAAATAACAGAAAAATGGGAAAGAAATACAAAGGTATAAAAGCTAAGAGAGAGAGATAATGGAAAAGTTTTAAGAGGATCTAAAAAAGGAAATACCTAAAGATGAAGTTAAAAGTGTAGAACAGGAATGGACATGTTTTCGAAGTAGTTTTGTGAAGTGTGCAGTAAACGCTTGTGGAAGACTGTCAGGGATAAAAAAGCAAAAGGAAACACCGTGGTGGAATGATGGAGGAAAGGAAGCAGTTAAAGAACAGCAAATGGCATGGAGGAAGTGGATAGGCAGTAAAAATCCTGAGAAATGGAGTAATTATAAGGAAGCGAAAAAGGTGTGCCAAAAAAATAGTACAAGAAGATAAAAGGAAAAGCTGGGAAAGCTTCACAGAAACTTTGCAGGAGGCTATTGGAGAAAGTTAAAGGATTCTGTATGGATTGGTGAAAAATAGCATAAAAGACAGGGAAAAAATATTTTTTTTTAAATGAAGCAGGAAAATTGTTGTATCAAAGTGATGATATATTAAGAAGATGGAAAGGACACTTTTCAAAGCTACTAAATATAAAGTATATTGAACCAGATGATGATAGGGATCAAGAAGAATTAATGGAATGAGAAGAAGAACAAGAAAATGAGATATCTTTGCTAGAAATAGAGGAAGCCATAAAGAAGATGAAGAGCAGTAAAGCAGCAGGAGTGGATGAGGTGACCACGGAAATGATAAAAGCAGCAGGACCAATAGGGTTACAGTGGCTGTATATATTATTTAGAATAGTTTGGAAAAAGGAAGAGATCCCAGAAGAATGGGGTAGAGGCTTAATCATACCGATTTTTAAGAAGGGGGACAGAAAGGATTGTAATAAATACAGATGGATAAAAGAGGAAATTGGAAGGTGAATACAAAATGCAAGCAATTTTTATCAGAGTGTAAGGGGTATACTTTGGAACCGAGACGTCCCAAAGAAATGTAAAAGGGTACTATATTCAACCTATTACGAGCCTATCCTAACATATGCAGCTGGAACATGGACTACTACAAAAAGAGAGGAGAGTAGAATACAAGCAGCAGAGATGACATTTCTAAGAGGCATACAGGGCAAGACCAGAAGAGAAATGAAGAGATAAGAGGAAGGACAGTAATCTTGAAGCTGCAGGACAGAATAGAAACAACAAAGTTAAAGTGGTATGGTCACATGATGAGGATGGAAGAGGAGAGAGCACCATAGAAAGCTTTTTCCAAAAAGATGACAGGGAAGAGACCAAGAGGAAGACCCCGAAAGAGTTGGACGGTTACAGTCTGGGAGTGCATAGAGAAGAGGGGAAGAAAACCTGAAGATGTACTTAAAAAAGGAGAGGACTGGTGGAGAGACAGGCTGCGATGGAGGTCTTTAATTCACAACCCGACCCAAGAAGCTGGAAACGGGAAATGAAGATGATGATGACATGTAAATTTTTCCAGGAGTGTATTTACATATTTATACTTTCTACCCCGCCCATTCATTGGGCAAATTCGTGATGAACGACTGAAGAGCTACAAATAACAATATTAGAATGTCTTCCAAAGTGAGCTGTACCGTGTGATGAGGGTGGTATGGAAGGAGAAAAAGACCCCAGAAGATTGGAAGAAAGGATTAATTTCCCGATATTTAAGAAAGGAGTGCTGAAATTACAGGGGAGTCACACTCATACTACACTGTGCCAAGATACATGAAAAGATATTAGAAAGTAGAATGCGAGCCAAAGTAGAGAGAGAATTGAGAGAGGAGCAGTATGGATTCAGACCTGGGAGATCAACAGTGAATCTCATATTTTCAGTGAGACAGCTCCAGGAACACCACTACGAATTTGGAGAGGATCTGTTGATGGCCTTCCTGGACATCGAAAAGACCTATGATAGTGTGTGTAGGGAGAAGGTTTGGAAAGCAATGGAAAACATGGGAGTGGAAAAAGGGACTGTAGACAGAGTGAAGGAGATGTATTGTGGAAGTGTGAGTTGTGTGAAAGTTGGAGGGGAAAGAACAGACTGGTTCAGACAAATGAGTGGCCTGAAACAGGGTAGTGCACTGTCACCCCTTCTCTTTATTGTGGTTATGGACGAGGTAATGAGGTAGCAGGAAAGATAGGGGAAGATAAGATGAAAGCAATGGTGTTTGCAGATGATCTCATGGTCTGGGGAAACAAGGAGGAGGAAATTCAGGAGCAACTGAAGGCTTGGGAAGAAACAGTGGGAGAGTACGGATGGAAGTTCAATATCAGTAAATGTGAGATCCTGTTAACGACCAGGAAAAGGGACAGACCAATGAGTGGGATAACACTTGGAGTTGGACAGCTGATGTAGGTGGAAAGTCTCAAGTACTTGGGAAGTATAGTGGAGGAAAATGGGAGAAATGACAAAGAGATTAGGTGCTTAGTGTGGAATAAAGATGTCCCACAAAAAAGCAAGGAAATGTTATACATAGCTACTATATCCCGATACTGACCTATGCATCAGAAACGTGGATAATGAAGAAAAGAGACATAAGCAGAATACAGGCAAGTGAAATGAAGTTCCTACGAAGTAGGATTGGAGTAACAAGAAGAGACAGGGTGAGGAATGAAAAGGTCAGGGAAATAGTGAAAGAGGAGCCCTTGCAAGGTAGGATTGAGACATCAAGACTGAGGTGGTATGGACACTTAAAGAGAATGGAAAAGAAGAAGATTCCCAAGAGGATACATGAGATGCAGATGCAGAAGAAACGACCAAGGGGAAGACCAAGAGATAGATGGCTGAAAGGAGTGGAGGAATGTGTCAAGAAGGGAGGCGAGGACTGGACTAGAGTGACAGCGGAGAGGTGGTGGGAAGAAAGGACTAAGTGGCGAGGCTTATGTTCCAAACAGACCCAGCCTGGGGCTGGAAACTGTACAAGATGATGATGATGATGATAATGTCTTCCAAAGTGAGCTTGAATCTCTAAAATCATACTCGTGGATGAATTTTCTGAAAGTATAAATCACTACCATGGGCATCACAATGCCACAAATTATCAGGCAAATTCTACACCCAAGTACTGAGAGCAGATTGCCAAGATTTCCTAACCCATTAATGAAACAACAATAAAGTGTGGGTAATCAAGAACATGAAAAGTTTTCCTAAGTTCTTTGATTTTTATGTCTGTATTCAGCATTCGTTGACAACTCATTCACTCCGAAAAAAAATAAATTAAAAAAATGTATAAATCAAAATGATGTTAAAAAATTGGTAAAATGGTATTCTCAGAACTTGAAAACATGAAAAACCAGATTTTAGCTCTTAACAAAATATGGGTCTACTAGGTAGTATGAAACACAAAACTCTCACTGTGCTAGGTTTGCATATCTCTGCATTCAAAATAAATACATATATGCTCCTCAGCAGGCAAAACTCTGAGCTAATGTAAGGTAGCCCTCCATGAAAATTCAAAGTAGCTTGACTGGCTGCGTGACTCAGCGGTAACGTTCTCGCTTGCTGGGCCCAAGGTTACAGGTTTGTATCCTGGCACAGTCAGCTGCCATTTGAGCTGTAGTGTAGTAGATAGACACTGTCTATACAAATTTACGAAACAAATGACAGGTTATATTATTATTTATTGAAATGTTTTTTTTTCTTCAAAGTTCCTAAGCCATAATAGTAATTTTCATGACTTAAAATATTCAGCGCTGAACATCCTGCTTTCGAACAACAAGGCAGATAGACACTTTGAGGGTGTCTCTCCTGCCTTCTTATTAAAGCGTGCAAGACCGTGTGTGCGCCGCCATCCCCTCCATGCTCCTCCACGCTGCCTGCCGTGAACACAGTAGACATCGTCTTTTCTTTGGTGATTTGGTGAAAGTTTCGTGTCCCTGTATTTACTGTGTCTCAGTTTCTAGTTATATTAACCATGGAAAGTGATGAGCTATTAGTTGACATGGACAGTGTAACTTTTGATTCTGTAAGTTTTCTTCATAGTACCGTAATTCATTATCATTATTTACATTTGAACAAAAGTTGAAACTAAAATCTAAAATAAATCATCCTCGGTTGGATTTGTCCCAAAAAGATGGCCAAGTTACAAGAACATTTCAAAGCAGTTGGTATTTGAAATATAGATGGTTATGTGGTTCTCAGCACACAGCCACTTCATTGTTATTACTGTTAAATGTTAGGGGGCGAAGAACCATGGACCCGTACGGGTATCACAACAATAAAAAAAATTGAGGCAAATCTCTAAAACATTCATGGACCGAAACACATATTAAAAATACAGAGAAGTTTCACATGCTAGGAATAAATAGAATTGACCATTGTTTAGCGGAAACAACACGATTAGCAGCTGTGAAACATAATGAAAAGGTAACTCTAAATAGGGGAATAGTGGGTTGCGACAAGAACTTGCCTTCACAGGCCACAGAGAAAACCAGGAATCTCTTAATAAGGGCAATTATTTAGAAACCCTTGATTTGCTGGCAATAGATGAATCATTGGAGGTGGACAGCTGAAGAAGGTGGAAAGTCTCAAGTACTTGGGAAGTATAGTGGAGGAAAATGGGAGAAATGACAAAGAGATTACGGAACGTGGCAGACAGGCAGAAGCATTCCTGAGAAGCATTAGGAGCTTAGTGTGGAATAAAGATGTCCCACAAAAAAGCAAGGAAGTGTTATACAGAAGCTACTATATCCCGATACTGACCTATGCTTCAGAAACGTGGACAATGAAGAAAAGAGACATAAGCAGAATACAGACAGGTGAAATGAAGTTCCTGCGAAGTAGGATCGGAGTAACAATAAGAGACAGGGAGAGGAATGAAAAGGTCAGGGAAATGGTGAAAGAGGAGCCCTTGCAAGGTAGGATTGAGACATCAAGACTGAGGTGGTATGGACACTCAAAGAGAATGGAAGATAAGAAGATTCCCAAGAGGATACATGAGATGCAGATGCAGAAGAAACGACCAAGAGGAAGACCAAGAGATAGATGGCTGAAAGGAGTGGAGGAATGTGTCAAGAAGAGAGGCGAGGTCTGGACCAGAGTGACAGCGGAGAGGTGGTGGGAAGAAAGAACTAAGTGGCGAGGCTTATGTTCCAAACAGACCCAGCCTGGGGCTGGAAACTGTACAAGATGATGATGATGATGATGATGATGATGAGATGAATCATTTATGTAAGATCACCTTGAAGGCAGCTCTGTTTTTAAAGGTACGTCTCCAGACATCCAGTGTGATTTAATCCAATCTGTCACTAATGCAGTAAGGGAAAAGATTGCAGAAGAGCTTTCGTCATCTGAATTTGTGGCCATTCAGGCAGATGAGACTACTGACGTGTCCGTCAAAGCACAATCAAGTGTAATTGTGCGATATGTTTGTAACTCGAGAGTTGAGGAAAGATTTTTCGGTTTCTTCAATGTATCATCAGATGAAAGTGCACAGGGTTTGGCAACACACACAATTTCTGTTCTGGAAAAATATAAAATAGATAAGTAAATGTGTGTCCGACTTATGATGGAGCTACTGTAATGTCGGGTCTCAACAATGGTCTTCAAGCTATTATCAGACAGCATTGTCCCATGGCATTATTTGTACATTGTTATGCTCATCAATATTAAACTTAGTTCTTTTACATGGAGCCAAGAGCATCAAAGAAGTTAAACTTTTTATTTGCAACATCACAGCCTTTCATACCTTTTTCAGTCGATCAAAATCTTGTTCAGAGCTATTAAGAGAAAAAGGATTTAAGTTGCTTCATTCTGCTGCAACAAGATGGAACTATAAATCCCGGGCGGTAGCAACCATTAAAGAGCATTATCAAGAACTCCGAAATATTATGTCTTATATTATTGATTCTGATGATTGGGACCCACATTCTGTAAATGCTGCAATTGGTCTACCAAATATTTTGAAATCCCCATCATTTCTCTTCTTGCTATGTTTGTATAATCAGATCTTTATATTTACTGAGCACTTCTTCTGCATTTTGCAAGTCAAGACAACGAGTTATGCAAATTTGTGCTTAAATGAGATTCAACAAACAATGGAAAATACATCGTGTCTGCGTTCAGATGAAGTTTTGGAGTCATGTCTTGAAGAATCCCATAAAATAAATCCTGAAGTTGGGCAGGGTGCTTCTTTTAGTTCACCTCAAAAGAGGCTTACATTTGAAATAATTGATTCTCTTAGTGTACAATTGCCTGGATATGAGATTCAGTGACTTAGGTGATCTATGTTTTGTTGTGCTTCTTAATGAAGTTAAGTTTAATGAATATAAGAAAGAATGTCCTGACGAAAAACTAAAGAAACTAATATCTTCGTTTCCAAATACATTTGTGATACTTACCTTAAAAATGAACCAATTAACATTTACAATAGTGACGTTAAAAATCTTCGTATCACTCACCTCTTGACTGTCATAACTGAATATCAACTGGAATGTGTTTATGAGGAAACATTGAAGTTAATTAAGCTATTGTTAACCATTCCAGTCACATCTATATCTTCTGAACGTTCTACGAGTTCTCTTAAGAGAATTAAGACTCACCTTCGCAATTCAATGACCAATACACGGCTGTCAAACCTGGCAACACTTTCAATTGAAACAGATCTATGTAATTTGTGCAGCAAGGATCCCGGATTCAAGGAACTAGTGATAGATTTATTTGCTCATATGAAGTTACATCGATAAAGCTGATTTACAAGATGATTTAATAGGTACGTAAGATTACGAAAATTCTTCATGTTGTATGTTTTAAGTTAAAACTTTTAGCATTTTCTTTGAAATGTGTTACTGCAGTTTTCCTTTTTATATATTTGTGTCCATCCAATTTCTTTCCTCACGCTACGCTACTGCATTTGAAGGTGTGGAAATGTAAGCGAACCATGTCAGTAGATTTACTGGCATGTTAAAAATCCCCTTCGGGGAAAAATTCCGGCTTCCCGGCGTCTCTAAAAGCCAGAGAAGTTAAAAGGGACGTAAAACCAATATTATTATTATCGAAGCAGCTTGGATAGTATTTAGTTTCTGAAAGGACAATCTGTAATAGCTCAATATCAACCCAGATGATTTTAATGAAGATATTTGTTAAGAAATACAACAGCTGATTCCACCATTGATACTAGATAGAAAATAGTGGGATCTTTGAAAAGAACCTGGAAAATATGAAACTCTCTAATACCAAGGACTATTATGGGTTGACCAATAACATTTCTTTCCATCATTGCTACCTGCATTTCATTGCTATTTAATTATCTGAGGGTAGTGAAAATTAGCACAGTGAATCATTTATACAAGATTTAATATAATGGCATCTAATTTAATTCAATTGTTAAGAGGAATTCAAGACTTGAAAAGATTTTAAAACTATGTTTTTATTTCTTATGTCCTAATCAAGCAATCAAAGTGAAAGTTTGGATAATGAACCATCATAATAATCTTCAAATCATGGTTCATAACTCTCTGTTGAGTTAGAAGACCATTCATTAAGTAATGAGTAGATTTCTGGGAAGTAATAATGCAGAAAATTATCAATAGTCCAAGAGCTCCTGAACAGTTACCAACAACTAGGATGTGAAAAGTCTGAAAATTCACGTTCTGCATATTACCTAACAAACTTAGGAGCTGTGAGTGACGAACATGGGGACCAATTCTTTCAGGGCATTTAGAAGATAAGACAGAGCTACCTAGATAAATGGGATCCTCACATAATGGGTGACTATTGCTGGTGGTTAGCTAGAGGAAGTGACATGCACTACAAGAGAAATACATTAATTGCTCTCATTTTTATTATTTATTGAATTATAGTTCATTCAAGTTTCTTGCCATCACATGTATTGTGGACTATTGATTCTAAGTTTTTAGCCCATTTTCATGTTAAGAAATATAGGTTTATGAGACCACTCTTGTAGTCTGTGTGGGTGTTTGCATGCATGTATGTATGTGAGTGTTCCCCCCTAAATAGGTGGAGCATATTTCAATGAAACTTGTAAGGACTTACCACTACCTCATCTGACCTCGCTCTTGTCCCCCAAATTTTAATAAGTTCTACCAACCCAACATGATGTATGCGTGAAATATTTTACTATCATTTAATATTACTAAAACTATTACTGCTGTCAACCTGAAATTTTGTACAGTATCAGAGGATACTAAGGTAAGTTCACCTATATGTTTTCTAAAAGTCTAATAAGCTTTAAACCAACACGGAGGCCATGCGAATTTAAAATAGTTAAATGCGCTTTGCTCGCCATGTAATCACCCGAGAGTGAAAATTGGCACAGTAAATCTTAATACAAGGTTCAGTATAATAGCATCTAATCTAGTGCAATTGTTAAGAGAACTTAAACCAACGTGATGGCCACACGAAATTTAAATATTTAAATGGGCTTTTTTCGCTACTTAATCATCCGAGCGGAGTGAAATGTGGCTTAGAAAATCTTTATACAAGGCCTAATATACTGGCATCAAATTAGTTCAGTTTTTATGAAAAATTCAAGATGGCGATTAAGCAAACATTTGATATATTGTATTTATTTTTTGTGTCCTTATGAAGCGATTGAAGTGGAAGTTTGTATATGAATCACGATAATAATCTTCAATGACTGAGTTCCTGCGAAGTCGGATCAGTGTAACAAGAAGAGACAGGGTGAGGAATGAAAAGGTGAGGGAAACAGTGAAAGAGGAGCCCTTGCAAGGTAGGATTGAGACATCAGGACTGAGGTGGTATGGACACTTAAAGAGAATGGAAGGGAAGAAGATTCCCAAGAGGATACATGAGATGCAGATGCAGAAGAAACAACCAAGGGGAAGACCAAGAGATAGATGGCTGAAAGAAGTGGAGGAATGTGTCAAGAAGAGAGGCGAGGACTGGACCAGAGTGACAGCGGAGAGGTGGTGGGAAGAAGACTAAGTGGCGAGGCTTATGTTCCAAACAGACCCTCCTGGGGCTGGAAACTGTACAAGATGATGATGATGACTGGTATGTAATCCTATGACCTACATGTAAAACAAAGCATTATGCCCATGCAAAATATTTTACCTGTTCACAATATCTCTAAAACTATTGCAGCAATCAAACTGAAATTTTGCATGGTGATAGAGGTCTATTGAGTACATTTGTCTTTCTAATACCGGATAAGCATGACAATAACATGCCAGCCCCATTAATTTCGAATATTTAAATTACATTTCTGGTTATCTTATCATCCGAGAGGAGTGAAACTTGGCACACCGAATCTTTACTCGGAGCTAAGGCTGAGACCCCACCACCAATCCACGGGTTGAGGTGTAATAATAGATTCGTATCATATTAATACATCAAGTTGTTGACTAAGCAAAAGTAAGAATTCTCATATTATTTTAGATTGAACACGTTTTTCAAAAACTGTCATTGAAATCTTTCACAAAGGTTCTTTACAGACAGATGGTTCGTGGTCATTCTGTGTTGTTCTGTTTCCAACTGGCCTTGCTTTCAATAATAATTAATTAAATATTAATAAATATAAATATTTATTAATCTCATGTACATTTTTTTTCTTTTTTTTTTTTCAGGATTAGGAATAACCCATCTCAATTGGGTGCAATCGTTTTGACTTACTGAAAAACATCAAATTTCAAATATTGCCTGTTTGTTGGTTACTATGCCTTATTTTGTGTTGGAATAGATTTTGTTCCATTAATTTATTATTATAGATTTTCGTACAAGAAACAGTGAATTGTAATTGGATACCGGTACTTAAATGTGCTTGTAGTAATACTGGTACAGATTCTTCTGTTCTTTTTATCTTGTTGATAAAGACTATTGCATGTGAACTGTTTAATTCTAAATAAATTCAGTGTTTCAACAACAGCTCTTTACTTGGGGACAATATGCCATTTTCACGGTATGTTCTAATCACCCCTGTATAACCTCAAGCATGAATCTACTCTAATTAGGGTTATAAAAATTATTTCTTACAGGACGAAATTATTTCTGGACTTGGAAGTACTTGTGATGCTGCTATACAGACTGAAAGTAGATCTGAAGAAGCTCCATGGCAGTCAATAGATGACCAAACTTCAGTAGCAGAAGAAGTAACAAGGGCTGCTGAAAGTGCCATGCAACAGACAGGTTTTGTGTATGAAGAGACATCTGGCATGTACTATGATTATAAAACTGGCTACTATTACAATGCAGTAAGTGCTTGCAAATTATGGGAGTAATTGTTTCATGTTAAGGGCTTGGGAAATAGTGGCCATCACCCCTGTAACCTGCATTATTATTGTGTCTACTGTTGGGAGCTAAAAGGTCAAGGTATTAATTACCGTTAGGAGCTCTCAACAGCAGCCTACTGGTGTGCATATTCTTCTGTAATTGACTTGACCTTGAGAGAGGTCCCATCCCAGCATTATCTGAGATTAAAATGAGATTCCAGGGAAAACCATTTTAAGGATGGCTGGCGGTAAGTTTTGAATTCAACGATCTTCTAAGTTCAGGATACTGTCATAATTAGATCCAGAATATTCATTTTGGACAGTAATTTATTATATGTCCAGAATAGTTGAAAATAGGAAACAAAAATTATAATGATGCATCAGAGAAATGAATTGAGTTCTTAAAGGAGACCAAAACACAAAAGTCAACTTGCCTCAAAATCAAAGTATGTATGAGGCAGTGTTCAACTATATATTTGCTTTTGCTCTATGCCGCTCCGCAGGCCGGTAAACGAAGGAAAGACGAGTAGCTGTGACGTCACTGCGCCGTAAGCGGTGAGTGAGCTATCCGCTCCATTCAGTTGATTGTTGCAATACGCACGCTGCCACTCTTCCGTTGAATAGTGTTGTTTATTATAATAGAGTGTGATAGCTAGTTGGCAAAATGCCTTCGTGTAGTGTATACGGTTGTAACAACAGAACGAGTAATAACCGAAACTGTAGAGAAAAAGAAGTACACTTCCATAGATTTCCAAATCGAAGTAAGTTGCCACGTAGATTTAGCAGTTGGGTACAATTTTGCAAGAGGAAACATTTTTCTCCCGGTAATGGGGCTACTGTGTGTTCAATGCATTTTAAAAAGACAGACTATGATGAAACGCAACTTTTGAAAATGAAGTTGATGCCTACGGAAAAGCTACAAGGTCCAAAATTGAAGCCAGGAGCTGTTCCTTCAATAAGGTGTCCGGCGCCGACAGATGGATATACTTCTCATGCAGGAATGCTAATTCATACGCAAGCCGCTTCACAAAGTACACTGTGGGGTTCCTCATCAGGAAATGAGCAGAGCAGGACGGAAAGGTATGAGACTAAAAGACGAAGGGAGTTTCTTGACACAGTTGGTGAGGTGTGCTTTAACCAACTGAAGAGCCCAATAGCACACCGGGGCGAAACACTGTCATCTTGTTGAGTTATGCCGGAACATTTAGCACTATTTGTGTTTAAATATATTATGGCTCAACGGACAATGCATGTTTTCTTATGAAAATTGTATATTCAATGCCAAGGTAAGGTTATAATTGCTTTGGAATGGAGTTTCGACTCCCATAGTGCACTGGCTTGCTCGTGACCTGGATACACGTGTATCAAATACGTCTTGCAATGGCCTTCCCAGTGTGCACTAGACAGTGTCTTGGTGAGGTGTGCTTTAACCAACTGAAGAGCCCAATAGCACACCGGGGCGAAACACTGTCATCTTGTTGAGTTATGCCGGAACATTTAGCACTATTTGTGTTTAAATAAAAAAATAAATGATGTACCGTGCTGCATATCAAAATAATATGACTATATTTATCATAAATTAAACCATCTTAGAACACTCTTACATAATTCTACTGTTCTAATTTACGGTGGCCGTGGTGGCACAGCGGTCAAGCTGTTGCCCTCTCACCAAGGTGGTCTGGGCTTCATCCCCGGTCAATGCATGTGGGATTTTTGAAGTGAAATGCTATGTCCTGTGGTTCAGAATCCACCTAAAAAGGACGTCCCGTGGCTCATAATCACACGATTCACGGTCGCGTAAAATTACAATCCACTTTCCTTTGTTTGAATTTACAGCTTGAAGCCCACATAGGTGCCACTGGGTTCCGGAAATGTGTTTCTTATGATGTTGACAACACATGATGGCACGACAATTCTGTTATTCTTACCAATCGCAGTCCATGAATTTACCCAGGAAGTGAACTGCTTGTAACAAATAAATTGCCAAGTTCTATTTGTTGGATGTAAAGCTGTCAGTAAACTTTTCTTGGCCCTTTTCATTGTTTTTAAGCTCATGTTATGCCTTGCCATTGTCAACACTTCGCGGTCTAAAATAAGCCTTGAAAACGAGGGATTTCTTGTTATACACATAAATTCTTCCGATTTCGCTGCTTTTACATTGTCTAATTCACAACAGTATACACTTTCCTCATTCGTATCCATGATGGTACACTCATTACACTTACACCAATTTCGCATGCCGGCTCGGCCTGCAGTGTTTACTATATCCATTTCATGATCGCTATCTGAATGGACATCAGCAAATGTCGTTCGTTCTGGCTCAAACTGATACGGATGAATGTTATTTACATCCATTATAAGTCTTTTGACTAACACTAACAATGGCAACAGAAGAACACGGCAGCAGCACATGGAGTGCGGAAAAGACTGCCCGAGCTTATGCACAGCAACAAGGCTGCTACGTAGACTCGAGGGCGCAGTGACGTCACGAGCAGTTACTAGTTTCGCACATAACTTGAGAACGGTTGGACGTAGAGGCACCGGATTAACGGCATTGCTATTAAATTTCCATGTTGCATATTTAGCAATAAATAACGAAATATGTGTTTTTGTGTTGTTTTCCTTTAAAAATACTTGCGGACATTCAATACTGAAAATATATTAACAAATGTACTACAGTGCTCTCTCGGTAATCCGGCAGATATCGGACCAGAGCACTGGCAGATTACTGAAAACGCTGGATTACTGGAAAATATGGAGAAAAACGCAGATATCATTTGAAAATCAGTTTTAATTACATTGTACTATACGAAGAGAAAAGTACGAAAATACATCATATAACTCACATTATTCCTTGGAAGTAGAAGGCTGGAAATATGCATCAATTGTCTTTTGCATTTTACGATTGAGAGACACTTTGAGAACTTTTTCCTGTAACCTTCTTAAAACTAAGATATCTTTAGCAGAGACGTCATTTTCCTCCTCCCAGGCAATTGACTTGGCAAACGAGGCGATGGACACTTGACCAACACCGTATTCGTTAGCAACACTAGTTAACGTTTCGCCCTTTTCAAGCCGCTTTAGGATTTCATGTTTATCTAACAAAGATAGAGTTTACGTTTTTTCTGCACGGATGCCATCTTCAACACAACACTAATACAGTGCAACTGTCCTACACTAAGCACCTGAGGGGGGCGTGCGTGAGTCATCGCTCTTGGCGCCAATGCATGTTTACTCAGACACTACTAAGTAGTCTTGTCGCTGCGTGGGAAACATTGTACAGTATTGGGGACGCGTTATCAAATCAAGTGTTGAGTTCGTGCTCGTATACAAAACGCCGGATTACTGGGAGTGCCGGAGAGCTGAGATGCCGGATTACAGAGGGAGTACTGTCATAATCATCATCTTGTACAGTTTCCAGCCCCAGGCTGGGTCTGTTTGGAACATAAGCCTCGCCACTTAGTCCTTTCTTCTCACCACCTCTCCGCTGTCACTCTGGTCTAGTCCTCGCCTCTCTTCTTGACACATTCCTCCACTCCTTTCAGCCATCTATCTCTTGGTCTTCCCCTTGGTCGTTTCTTCTACATCTGCATCTCATGTATCCTCTTGGGAATCCTCTTCTCATCCATTCTCTTTAAGTGTCCATACCACCTCAGTCTTGATGTCTCAATCCTACCTTGCAAGGGCTCCTCTTTCACCATTTCCCTGACCTTTTCATTCCTCAACCTGTTTCTTCTTGTTACTCCGCTCCTACTTCGCAGGAACTTCATTTCACCTGCCTGTATTCTGCTTATGTCTCTTTTCTTCATTGTCCACGTTTCTGAAGCATAGGTCAGTATCGGGATATAGTAGCTTCTGTATAACACTTCCTTGCTTTTTTGTGGGACATGTTTATTCCACACTAAGCTCCTAATGCTTCTCAGAAATGCTTCTGCCTGTCTGCCACGTTCCGTAATCTCTTTGTCATTTCTCCCATTTTCCTCCACTATACTTCCCAAGTACTTGAGACTTTCCACCTTCTTCAGCTGTCCACCTCCAAGTGTTATCCCACTCATTGGTCTGTCCTTTTTCCTGGTCGTTAACAGGATCTCACATTTACTGATGTTGAACTTCCATCCGTACTCTCCCACTGTTTCTTCCCAAGCCTTCAGTTGCTCCTGAATTTCCTCCTCCTTGTTTCCCCAGACCATGAGATCATCTGCAAACACCATTGCTTTCATCTTATCTTCTCCTATCTTTCCTGCCATCCGTGTCATTACCTCGTCCATAACCACACTAAAGAGAAGGGGTGACAGCGCACTACCCTGTTTCAGGCCACTCATTTGTCTGAACCAGTCTGTACTTTCCCCTCCAACTTTCACACAACTCACACTTCCACAATACATCTCCTTCACTCTGCCTACAGTCCCTTTTTCCACTCCCATGTTTTCCATTGCTTTCCAAACCTTCTCCCTACACACACTATCATAGGCCTTTTCGATGTCCAGATCAACAGATCCTCTCCAAATTCGTAGCGGTGTTCCTGGAGCTGTCTCACTGAAAATATGAGATCCACTGTTGATCTCCCAGGTCTGAATCCATACTGCTCCTCTCTCAATTTTCTCTCCACTTTGGCTCGTATTCTACTCTCTAATATCTTTTCATATATCTTGGCACAGTGAGATATGAGTGTGACTCCCCTGTAATTTCTGCACTCCTTTCTGCTTCCTTTCTTAAATATTGGGACAATTAATCCTTTCTTCCAATCTTCTGGGGTCTTTTTCTCCTTCCATATCACCCTCATCACACGGTACAGCCACCGTCTCCCAACCTCCCCTGCTGCCTTCACCATTTCAACACTCACTTCATCCACACCCGGTGGCCTTCCTCCTTTCATCTTGTCTATAGCCATCTCCAGTTCTCTCCAAGTCAGGTCCTTTTCCATTCCTGTGTTGTCTTCTCCATCTTCCAATGCATTGTTTTCCTCCCTATGACCATTTGGATTCAGCAAATCCTCAAAGTACTCTTTCCACACTGTCTTGAGTGTGTCTTTGTTGTGTACCTCATTTCCGTTTTTGTCCATCATTACCACATCCTCTCGCAGAGCTCTTCTCTTACTTTTGACCATCCCATAAAGTACTTTCTTTTTTCCTCTGCTGTCTTCCTCCATCATCTCTGTCCACTTTACCATCCACTTCTTCCTCTCCTCTGCGACAATCTTGTTTGCTTCTTTCTTCTTTATCTTATAATCTTCCCTTGCCAGATCAGTTCTTTCCTGGAACCACACTCTGAAAGCCTTGTTCTTCCTTCCCACAGCTTCTTTTACTCTCTCATTCCACCATTGTGTCTCTTTACACCGCTTTCTGTTGCTTGTTCTTCCACATACTGCCACTGCAGCTTCCACCATTGTGTTTTTGAATTGCTTCCATTCCTCTTCCCCTGTTTTAGGATTGTCTGTTGGCATCCTTTCCCTTATTATCTTCTGGAATTCTTCCTTGACTTCCTTTTCCTTGAGTTTCCATACTTTGATTCTCCTTTCCTGGTACTCTGTCCTCTTGCTATCCTTAACAACTCCCAGGTTCATTACAAGTATTCTGTGGTTGCTATCTAAGGCCTCTGATGGTATTACCTTTATATCTCTGACAGTTCACTTCATTTCCCAGTCGTACAGCATGTAATCTACCAAAGATTTCTTTGTTAAATCACTGCTGTACCACGTTACCTTGTGGCTTTCTTTCTTCCGGAACCAGGAGTTGCCTACCACTAAACCGTTTCTCTTGCAAAATTCCAGCAACTTTCTCCCTTCTTCATTCCTGCTGCCCCATCCTTCTGCTCCCATTACATTTTCATATCCTTGCCTTTCACTTCCTACATGTGCATTCAAATCTCCCATGACAATGATGCTCTGACCATTCAACTGCCGTTGTAGCTCCTCCTCAAAGTCTTCCTTCTCTTGAGCTGTACATCCAACTTGAGGGGCATATACCTGGGCTATCTCCAGGCTTCTTCCCTTTACAGTTACTCTGATCTTCATGATCCTGTCACTTATTCCCTTTACCTCTTCCTTCATTCCATCTCTCACAACTACTCCTACTCCGCTGCTCCTTCCTTCACTGTTCCCACTCCAGTACAACCGGTACCCTTTCCTCAGTTCTCTGCGACCTTCTCCTTTCCATCTTGTTTCTGCCAAGCCCAGTACATCCAGTTTTCTTCTCTCCATCACATCTACAATCTCCTCCACCTTTCCTGTCAGTGTCTGTATGTTTAATGTCCCAACTCGTAGTCCATTAGCATATCCGGGTCGTCGTCGTTTGCATCCGTCCTTTCCGAGGCCTGTTCCTGTTTTGAAAGCAAATATGATATCCACTACTGGCTTGCTAGGCCTATCGTAGCTTCACCAGAGCCCCGTCAGCCGTCACTTTTCAGGGTTCCCATAGAGCCTTCACAGCTACCGCAGCGGTCCCGGGGCACACGAAGTCCCCACTGTACTTCACCCCTACAGGCAATCCCCTACTTCATGCCATTGCGCGTCTCCCACCACGTGGAGGAGGGGTTGGACTTGTGGGAGACAGAGGGAGTACTGTACTTAAGATAAACATGATATTCTATTACATAACTGCTGCTAGTGAGCAATTCTTGAACAAATTTATTTAGTAAGCATACTAGTTTTGGAAGGTGAGGGTTTTATTCTTTCTATCTTGTTGGATATTCATTTAGGTAGCATTGGACCATTTCACATGGACCCATTAATTATGCGACAGAGTAAGAGATATGTGGACGTTACTTGGGTATTATACAGGTCATGGAGACCTGCTCTTGTTTGTCACAAACTAGTTCTTAGTGACCGAGAAAACAGAGATTTGTGTGTGAATATTTACTGCTGGGATAAAATGGAAATATGTAATTTGTTTGTAACTTCTAAATTTGTAATTAGAAAAACAGCAGTTTGCAGTTTGGCATCTTTGTGCTAAGTTTCTGGTATTATTGTGCATTATGTAAAGTGTGGTAGTAGTGTATTGAATGGTCTATTTTGGCATCTGGGATGCTGGCAGTGCATGAAACTTGCTTTCCTTTATGTCCCCTTGAGACTGCAGCTTGCTTATCAGTTATCATTAACCCTATAGTAAATTATGGTAAATGTCCCTTACCATATAGTTTTAAGTTTGCAATGCATTCTAAAAGAAGACTATAATTAATGGAAATCAAATATACATCCCTGTTTACTTTTAGCATTCATTATTGAATTACAGTTATCGTGAGAATAACAATGAAAGATAACCAAGTTCTGTATTGAGCATGAGATATTGTTTATTTTTTATTTTTATTGATTGCAAATGATTTTCAACAATTGAATTCTTTATGACATTCCTCGTTGACACTGGTCTACAGAGTTTTTCAAGTTTGTGGCACCTATTTATCGGATGATTCAGTGTTAGAACATGTGAGTAAAGCAGAAATCACAAACTCCGCAGGCACATTGTTCTGGGGTTATTAGACTTCAAAGATTATTTCATGGGGGAGCTGTATTGAGTCTCTCGGTATTATTGGAACACAGATAGCTCCTTTCAGTCATGAATAGCAGCTTCTTTGCGGCTTTCTGGGATAAGTCAGTAGACAATTGAACATCAGTATGTATGGTTGAAAAGTGACAGGTTATTGACTGAATGTACAATGCTAGCTAGCCTACCCTATTTGACAAGAGAATAGCATATCACTGTATAGGAGCTACAATAACAAACAAGCAAATGGCATGCGGCTTTCTCTGATATTGTTACCCTTGTTGAGCGCTTAAACACATGGTCCAGTTCAGAGACAAAAATCTTCATCATGTTAGCACTAATATTTCTTGCACTGAGGTTTTTTCAGTGATGTAAAAGGCATTATTTTTCAGCTTAATGTTGTTCCAAGACTCCTTAAAGCTTGGTCCATGCTGGTTACCCAAACGGTGTTTGCAATTAGATTGCAATTGCCTTCGCAACAATGCTGCTAGGAATTATAGGATTTCAGATTTGGACAGATATATCCTTACTGGATATGCCCTAAAAAGGTGTATCTCAATTTGAAACACAATGTAGATGTGTCGATACACAGAAATGTAGGATTAGAGGCTTCTAAATGTGGCCATCTGATATACCGGGGGGGTCCATCCGCCCCTTGTGATCTAGTTTTAAGCTAAAGGTTAAGAGATCTGTGTGGTCAGTTGGCCACTCTTTTCTTTGATCGTGAACCAGAGGTGAGTATTATGAGCCCCAACTTGTTAAATGGTTTTGCAACATATGCTGGAATCATTCTTCCTGAAATTAGAAGGCAAAACTGAGGATGAGGATTATGCATTGATTAAATTTTAGTGCTTTACAATAAGTTGCTCTCAAAGGATGCCATTGGATTTACCTACCTCCATGTTCGTGCATGCTAAGGCATGTGCCTTGAGAGAACTGAAAGACAAAAGTGCGTGGTTGGATACAGGGTATGTTAGGTCGTTGGTGATTATCCTTAATGTGGATTTTCCATGCTTGCTTCAGGCAACATTATTTCAAGTACAAGGGAGTAATGGCAATTAATGAAGTAACAAGAAAAACACTTACATTTTGGAGTACCGGTATGTCATGAATTTCAATCATTACAGGGGTTTAACTTAAATAATGTTACAGTATATTGATCTTCATCAAGCACTTCTCAAGTTTCAGATCCACTATTATTGTGTTGGATGTATTTTCTCTTAGTTTTGTGAATGTTGTTTGAAGTATTCTCATTTTTTAAATACTGTACTATCATTGTAGTTGTCTCATGAAGTATTTGCTTTCAGGAGTATGGTTTGTATTATGATTGGAATGCTGGTATTTATTACTATTATGACAATGAGTCCAAGAGCTTCCAGTTCCACTCACAGATAGAGAAAGATGCATCAAGTGAACAAATTGCAGAGGCTTCTGATGAAAAATTGGAGATAAAAAAAATAAATACTGTAAGCATTGGTATAATTCTAGTATATTAATTAATGCAAAACACAGGGTCTTCTAGAAGAATGTGTACATGCTTTAACAAAAGAAATGTGTGTTTCGTATATTAATACTTTTCATATATCATGAAGTGAAGAAACGTTACCTTTATGCTCTTGAAGGTGCTTAGAGTAGTCGCTGTTTGCGATCAGCCCCTTATTACAGCTGCTTACCACTGCTCTAACAATGTTGATCAAAGTCATCATAAGTAGAGCCCTGCACGGATAAACAGAACGTTATCCGCATCCGCACGACTTTTAGCCGCGTCCACATGTTTGTTATCTGAATCCGCTGACGTTACAATAATATTTTTAATTTATTAGGTAAAGCATAAAGTACTAAAGCAACACATTTAGACATTTGAGGAGAAATTCGTTCCCCTAGGCTCTGTGTGAATCGCAAGACAATGTTGACTTAGTTTTGTCCCTCTTAGTAACGACATGTGAAACAGCGAGTGGCTAATTATAACACTTACTTAGTCGTCGGATATACCCACGCAGGCAAGCACAGGTATAAAGGACTATTTTGGAGGATAAGTCAACACAAATTGAGGGTATTCCCATGACTGGCTTCTCTCACTTCTCTATTATTCTCATACAATTTAAGTGAAAGCAAATAGGGAAATAACAAGAAACGTGAAAGACTCAGATCTTTGCAAAAACTAAAATTATTTTTAAATGTCCCTCAGGGGCTCACATCTAGTGGGACGTGGGTTGGCGACCACGGGACCCCAGCTGAGTCCGGCATTGCTCCCACTTACTTGTGCCGGGCTCCTCTCTGTCTTCTTTCCTGTCGACCTCCCTTGGTCAACTCTTGTTCTTTTCCGACCCCGACGGTATTAGGGTAACCGAGGCCTAGGGAGTCTCTTCCTTTCCCGCCTTAATTGGCCCTTGTCTCATCTTTCCTGATCCCTTCCTTCTGGGAGGGTTCGCCTTCTTTTTCTTTTCCTGTTATCTCCTGCCTGCTGCTCAAAGCCCTCAAGGAGGAAGGGTGTATGTAGCCCCACCATTTCTGGTGCACCCTAGAAAGTGCTACACCCTCAGGGGCTCACGGCTGGTGAGTTCGGGAGTTGGCGACCCCGAGGGATTCCTGAGCTGGGTCCGGTTTTCCCCTTTTGTTCCTTACCTGTGGGACGGACCATCTCCTCTTTTACTTTCCTGTTGTTTTTCTTTTCATTAGGCTATATTTCCTTTTCCCTTTAAGATTCCTGCACTGTTATTTTTGCATCTCCACTCCATTTTTTGGGTGTTTTCAATCTCCGTTGCATTTTGTGAGTGTTTTTCAACCTCGATTGCATTTTGTAAGGATTGACAATCTAATTTGCTTTTTAGTAAGTCTTTCAATATCGGGGGGTGGGGGGTCGTTTTGTGAGTATTTTGAATTTCAATTGCATTTTGTATTTTCAACCTACACCGCTTTTTTGCAAGTAGTTAAGTCTCAATTGCATTTTTGTGGGTATTTTGAATCTCAATTACATTTTGTAAGTTTTTTCAATCTAAATTGCATTTTGTAAGTATTGTCCATCCAAATGAGAAGTTTGAATCTACCATACATTTTGTAAGCAATTTCAATTGCATTTTGTATTTTCAACCTACCCCGCTTTGTTCAAGTAGTTAATTCTCAATTGCATTTTGTGGGTATTTTGAATCTAAATTACATTTTGTGCGTATTTTCACTCTCATTTGCATTTTGTAAGTATTTTGATTTCACTTGCATTTTGTAAGTATTTCGACTGTACGTTGCATATTGTACGTATTTTGAACTTTACCTACATTTTGTGCGTTTTTTTCGATCTATTCCTTTTGTGAGTATTTTCGTTCGAAATTCCCTTATGTTCGTATTACCGCTCTCCATTTTGTGAATAGTTTCAATCTGAGTACCTTTCTGTACGTATTTTCCTGCTCACTTACTTTTCGTTCTGGTTTCCACTTTATTGACATTTTCGCTATCACACAGACCATTAGGGGCCGATAACCTGGATGTTAGGCCCCTTAAAACAACAATTATTATCATCATCATCATCATTTTTAAATGATCCAGTTCAACATTGTATTCTAAAAAACTATCCGTCAATTTATTCTAAACATTATCCACAGGTTATCCGCTATCCGCACAGCCATACAAACTCGATCCGCATGACAAACAATTCTGCGGATATCCGCACCCGTGCTGGGCTTTACTCATGGGGAGTGTTCCATAAGCAAAGTGCTTGACACCCTGTGTCTTGCCACATTGTTGAGTATACCCCTGACTTTGAATGCGGGTCCCTTTCAGGGATTCCTTTCGGCCTCTGCCACTAGTCTGGCATCCTGTTGTGACTCAAAATTTTCCTTCTACACTTCCAGCTTGCAAGCCAAAAAGTTCTGAACATCGACAATTTTGCACCCATCTCTGAGCTGTCCTTTCTGAAATGTGGAAACATCCAGCTGCATCAGATGTCAAAACGCAAAGTTGAATCACAGCCTGTATCATACTTTCTTTCTGTCCATCACCATGTAAAGCCATGTCAAATGGTCAAAGTCTCTGGCAGAGATGGTGTTATTAAGTTTTCACGGAGAATCTTAGCCTCTTAAAATAATGGCATTGTATTTACTATCATACAGATATATTTCTAGAATTAAAAGTTAATAAATCAAATACATGTAGAGTCTTGATAATTATATATTTTGCAGACATATATTCCAAAGATTTAAAAAAATTGTAGTTGATAATTTCGACCTCAGCACCATCATTTGTTTTCTGAAGACCTGCATTGAGAGTAACTGTATCCATAAAATAATTCCTTATTTATAATTGCTTTGCTTGTAAGTTAAAAGTTGCTGCTACTACTGCTACTAAAACTGCAAATATTACTGTGGTAAAATAGACTTATTTGTAAGTCCTTGTTTGAGTCTTCAGTCTTTGGACTGATTCCCCCCCTTTGCTGAACGAATCGTTTCATCTCTACATAGCTACCACACCTTACATCCGATGTAATCTGTTTAACATATTCTAACCTTGGTCCAGCCCTTTAGTTCTTGTCCTCTATCCTTCCTCCCATAACTAGGTTTGCTATTCCTGGGTGTCTTAGTGTGTCCCCTACCAACCTGTCTCTCCTCTTCATTAGCAGTCTCCAGAAATGCCTCTTCTCTCCCACTCTTCTTAATACCTCTTCATTTGTTACTCTATCTACCCATCTGATCTTCATCATTCTCCTGTAACACCACATTTCAAAGGCTTCTACTCTCCTCCTTTCTGCTGCGCCAACAGGCCAAGTTTCACTTCAATAGAGTGCCACGATCCGGAGAAAGGTTTTCGAAAATGACTTCCTATCACCTAAATCTATATTTGATCTATTTGTGTAGCATTATTAAATAATCAGAATGTAATCTAAAGGGTGTTTAATTATAGTGTTTCTGCAATTGAGTTGAAGTGCATTAGTACAAAGTAAGCCCCATTTAGCTCAGTGGGAAGAAGATCACCATGTAGATACAATGTCAGCATCTCAGGTTCAAATCCTTGTCACTCTTTTTCTTTTGATTCATGATAGTACAAGGTGCATTCAAGTTATAATACCTCCAATTTTTTTTCTCACAAACTAATTGCATACTAACTGTGAAACTTCTGTCACTTCTCGATGTAATCTCCCTGCAGCTGTAAACATTTTTCACAATGACTACGCCATGATTCCATGGCCGCTACGAACGCTTCTTTAGGAGTCTGCTTTGACCACTGGAAAATCGCTGATGCAATTGCAGCACGGCTAGTGAATGTCAGACCACGAAGACTGTCTTTCATCGTTGGAAATAGCCAAAAGTCGCTAGGAGCCAGGTCAGGTGTGTAGGGAGCATGAGAGATCAAAGTTGTTGTTACGAAGAAAGACTTTTTGTCATCCGTCAGCAATCGCGGTACCCACCTGGAGATCACTTTTCGCATTTTCAGGGCCTCATGCAGGATTGTGTGCACAGATCCCACGGAAATGCCAACTTTGGAGGCGTTGTGTTCCACAGTCATTCGGCGATCCTCCAAAACAATTTTCTGTACTCTCTCAATCATGTCGCCAGACCGGCTGGTGCGAGGCTGAGACTGTCTTGGTGTGTTGTCACTCGACGTTCTGCCTTCATTAAACTGTGGCACCCACGATCGCACATAGGACACATCCATGACACCATCACCACATGTCTCACTCAACTGGCGATAAATTCCAATCGGTGTTACACCACGTAAATGGAGAAAACGAATGATTACAGGCTGTTCTTGTACTGAGGACATAGTCATTTTAAGTATCCAAAACAGCCCTAACTCTCTCTGCTGCCGCTAGAGTTCTATGTATATCTATGACTTTAGCCATAATCACAATTTTTATCCTTATTGAGTTCAAGATCTATAAGAAAAAGTACACTTTTCAATACAACATGTTTTTTTTCTATTACCCTATTCTACACTTAGATATATGTTTCAGCTTTTTTGGCCTTCATCAGTCTTGTGCATAAACATATATTCCATTACAAAAAATCCTAAAAAGCATGATGAGTTGGTTATACAATTTTTAAACCAACTTATCATGCTTTTTAGTTTTTTTTTGTAATGGAATGTGCACTACTGACCATTAATTTTAATATACCTAACAATTGGCATCTAACTCCCTGTAGATACGGTGTAATACCATAGTTAAAATTTAGTAGGTGAAGGAATAGTACAACATTTGTAAACATGTCAGGTTGGTGTGCTTGTGTTCTTCTAGATTCAATATTACTCCAAAATATTGTTTACATAAACAAGAGTTACCTGACCAGATATGTTTGTGTACCCCATTGACGACTGAAGGTCCATTCGATACACCGCTGTTGTTCCTTGTTGTGTTGTGATGTCTGTAGTGTACCTCAAGCATTGCTCATATACATACTAGTTGGTTCCTGCAGTTCAGTTCCTTAGTGACAGTTGACAGTGTGCACATAGTTATTATGGCTCCAAGAGTGCAGATATCCATAGAAAAACGTGCTGCATTTGTAGCACTAAGACAAGCAGGTTTATCAATTCCCCAAATTGCAAAACAATTTAGTATGTCCATATGGGGAGTGCAATACACCCTTCACTGTCAGATGACAACAGGTAGCAATAAGGACAGACCATGGCCAGGATAACCTCGTAAAACAATGAAGAGTGACGATAAATTCATCAGAATTACTAGCAAGAGAAATAGGTTCAAAACTGTGCCACAAATTAGCGCAGAATTGGCACACATGAACAAGAAACAAATATCTGTTGCAACAGTAAAAAGGAGACAGCGTGAAGCCGGCTTGAATGGACGTGTGGCAGCAAGGAAACCTCTTCTGAAGCCCATAAATAAAAAGAGGAGACTCCAATGGGTTAGAAAACATCATAATTGGACACCTGAAGAGTGGAAGAAAATGTTATTCACTGATGAATCTAAGTTCGAAATGTTTGGAACCAGAAGGAGGATATTTGTTCGCCAAATCTAAGTTTGAAATGTTTGGAACCAGAAGGAGGATATTTGTTTGCCGATGTGAAGGAGAAAGAGTGGCCAAGCAGTGCGTTCTACCTTCAGTTAAACACGGTGGGGGTTCTGTTATGGTTTGGGGGTGTTTTCCAGGAGATATAGTTGAGACTGTGAAAATAAAAGGATGTATGGATCAGAAGCACTACCACCGCATACTTCAGTATCATACAATACCATGTGGATTGCGCTTACTAGGGAAAGGGTTTACATTACAACAGGATAATGATCCAAAACATCGGTCAGCGTATTGTACGAAGTACATTGCAGCAAAGGAAAAGCAGAAAGTACTGAAAGATATGGTCTGGCCATCCCAAAGCCCAGATTGTAATCCCATTGAAATGTTCTGTGATGATGTGGACAGACATATCAGGGAAGTTCATATATGCAGTAAGGAACATCTCTGGAATGTTGTTACGGATGTGTGGAATCGTAGACTCACAATACCTACAAAAGCTGATTGACCACATGGCTCGTGTTTGTGAGGCAGTCATTAAATGCAAGGGAGGATACTTTGATGAAAGTAAAATCAAATTATTCTGTTCGTTTTACATTTGTGTAAGTGTATATAATTATATATTTTTAGAAATAAAGTTTGTTTGTGTCTATATCTGAAATACTGGACAACAGTGATGGTGTATTGAAATTAATGAGCAGCAGTATATGTTTATGCACAAGACTGATGAAGACCAAAAAAGCCGAAACATGTGTCTAACTGTAAAATAGGGTAATAGAAAAAAGAAAGAATGTATTGAAAAGTGAACTTTATCTTGTAGAGTTCTATGTGCCATACAGTGGTGCCATCTCTATCACGCATTCACAATGAGTGCATGCGTATTTTAAAACAAACCACATGTTTCTATCAGTAGCCAGTCCTGAGAAAAAAAATCAGAGGTGTTATAACTTGAATGCACCTCGTATAATGTAAGAATCAGGGGCGGTTCTTGCATTTAAGTACAGTCGCTCGTGAACCCCCTCAAAATTCACTTCAACCATAGAATTTATTTCAAAATACTCTTAAATAGCCTATCAATATATTCATTAATGATGTAAGAATGTCACCATAATATTCAATGGAATATCGAAACAAGACAGGCCAACTGCGTGTCAGGCGCTATTTGATTTCATCTCTTACCACTTGCACGTACGATTGAACAAGCTTCGCGCTCGCCAATAAGAACAGCAAGACAGGCTGTGGGGGGGGGGTACCTTCATAAAGACCTGCATTGCACAGTTTAGTTGTGCTCCAAGCGAGCGTTGAGACAGGTCGGTGTGTCGTTGCTTTGTTGCACTTTTCTTTTTGTCCGTTCTGCGTTTTTGTGCATATAATTATATTATTGTTACTAAGCAATTTCGATGTGATGTGAGTGGCATAGGAATGGCTTCAAGTGGCTTAAAAGTCACGGAACTAAAGGAACTCACATACCGTAGGAGAAGAAAGTGGAAATAAGAAATGGTAGACCAGCACATCATCTGAATATACAACAAATAACGAAATCCCATACCATGGATTATAGAAGAGAATTTAAAGTAGACTTGTATGGAAGGAACAAAATGGATTTGTGGCTGTGAGGTAACGAATAGATTGTTTTGTTTTCCTTGCCTGCTATTTGCAAAACATGATGGTGAGACTTCTTGGGTAAGCTAAGGTGTGGCCGATTTGTCACACCTAACAAAAAGGATTAAAAAACATGAAACTGCCAAATCCCATATAAATTCTATTGTCGAATTTCATATTCTGGAGAAAATTTATATACGGCGGATAGACAGCGGATATTGCCTTAATATCAAAAGACATAATGAAACTGTGACAAAAAATCCCTATGTGCTTTCAAAAATTATAGATGCATTAAATTTTGTGGTGCTTTTCATTTAGCATTTCGAGGTCAAGATGAAAGTGAAGAATCGTCGAATCTTGGAATTTTTATGGGCCTCGTAAATTTCTCAGCGGAGTTTGATGCATCTCTGAAACACCATTTTGCTATTGTGACAGTTTTTAAAGGAACATCCAAAGAAATCCAAAATGGTTTGTGCGATTTTATGCATATAAGGCAGGAAGTAGGTGCTGCAAATTTCGTGTTGGTGATTGTGGATGAAGCTACTGTATTGATATGTCATCTGAATTTCAATTGGTGGTTGTTTTCCGTTACATTTTGGCTAATGGACAGCCTGTAGAAAGATTCAGGCACTTTGTCAATCCTTCAGGTCTTGACGCGACATCTATTGCTGCGTGTATTCAAGGAGCATTGGTTAATGTAGTTCAAAATTCTGACAAACTAATTTCCCAGAGGTACGATGGAGCCAGTGTGATGAGTGGACATATAAGTGGCGTTCAGGCAATTATTCGGCAACAATACAGATATGCTAGCTTTGTGCACTGCTATGCGCACCATCTTAACTTGATTGTAGCACAGGCAGCAAGTCAAAACCAGCTAATACGAGTGTTTTTTTTTCTTTTTTTTTTCCAATTTGACTGACATAACCTACTTCTTCAGCAATTCCTCCCAAAGGATTTCTTTTCTGGACAAGGTTGTTGGTAAAAGAATCCCTCATGCTTCTACCACAAGATGGAACTTGTAGAGCCGAACAGTGAATACTGTATATGAATAAGGAACAGAACTAATTAAGTGCATGGATGAAATTGAATCATCAGCCAAGCAGTCGTCAACAATTAACCAGGCGGGTGCCATTCCTAGTATGCCTAGAGATCCAATGTTTATCTTTTGGCTGCAAGTCTTTCATAACATCATGCCTCATATTGATATGGTATATAAAGAACTTTAGAATAGAACTGTGGATACAGTGCAGTCTAAAAAGCAGATTGAGATTTTTCGGATCTCCATTGAAAAGGAAAGGGAATCCATGGACAATGTTAGGCAGCAGGCAGAGACGTTGGTTGTAGAACCCACTTCAAAGAAAATGAGAGTGGAAAATGTGCACTTAACCAGAACTGTAGCAGCAAAATAAGTGTGTGATGTCTTCATTAATCAAATATTCACAAGATTTTCTTTCACAACATGCTACTCTGTGGTGTCTCCGTTTGATGCAAGGCAATTTGAGCAGCATGACAGGAAATTTCCAGTTCATTTACTCGAACAAACAGTGGAAGAGTGCACCTTTTTAGAGCAAGAACGCCTAAGAACTGAACTAGGTGTAATTTACAGACGGCAAGACTTCCGACTCATGAGTGATGCTACATCTTTCCTGCAGTTCATTATAGAAAACAACCTGGAGACCACATTTTCAGAGTCTTACAAACTATTAACGGCAGTCTGCACCATACCCATGACTACCTCAGAAGCTGAAAGGTGCTTCTCGACTCTGAAGCGGATAAATACATTTCTGAGAAGCACAATGATTGAGGACAGATTGAGTGCGTTAACAATGTTGTCAATAGAAAAGAACATGATAAATGACATGGCAAATTTCAATGAAAAAGTGATTGATCTGTTTGCATCAAAGAAGGAAAGAGGAATGAATTTTGTTTATAAGAACTGTACATAATTCTCTGTTGGTTCATCATTATCATTATAACTAGCAGTAGTGCCTGGCTTCGCCCGGTGGATTTATTTGTTTTATGGATGAGAATGAATACTTCTATAGAACTGGCACATGATACTTAAACTACCAGAAAAGAAATATTTTTTTAATATAACTTTTTGTGGTGGTTGTAGTGGGGGTGATAAGCAGTACAGTGTAGCCTAATGGACGTAATATTTAGGTCATTTTCCCGTAATGATAATAATGAATAGGGAAACGGCTATTTACTAACTACAGCACCAACACATGTAATTTACAAACAAATTTCTAAAAATGATAAGAAAGAGGAGTACGTGAAATAAAAGACACTGCCTAGGGCCTATATTCATTGTCTGTTAGAAATATAGAGACCAATAGTGTCGTCTTTTGTCGCATAGCGCCGTAGGAAAATAATCAGAACACTTTGGAAAACTTCGGCTGTCCCGAGCTCTTGAGGTAGCAATAGTATCATTTATCGCCACATAGCGCTCAACGATAAGTTTCGGAATAAATTAAGGTAAATTTGAAAGCACCAACGCTTATTGCAGCTGATAACCTCAATGTATATCACCAACACCATTGCACTTATACAAAGGCATAATATGTTCATGATAATAACTGTTTTAAGGGGCCTAAGAAATCTTTTTGCCCTAATTACTCCCCGTGACTGCAATTTATAAGCAGCGCAAGATTTAACTATTTTCGCAATTCTGCACCAGAACACTGGTAGGGGCGACGTGATGCAGCCCGAATTGCCAGTCAACAATAGACGTATTAAAATACTTTTACAGTTACACTACTATGGACATGAATGGTTCTAGGGCCTTAATAGGCTACGTGGTTTTCAAGTTCAGTTTGTTTGTTATTCTAAATGTAGGGACTGGAGAGCGTTGTCCAAAATATCAAGTGGACAGTGTTGCCAGCAGGGTTTCAATGTGTACGTAAAATTTGGTGCAATTAGGAGGAACGGTGTAGATTTGTGATGAAGGACCTAAATGCAGGGAATGGAGTGGTCTGTCCGAAATTTAATGTGGACCGTGTCACCCGCAGGGTTCCAAAGGGTAGTCTAAGTGTACAAAATGTAGTTCAAATCGGTGTAGATTTGTGCCGAAGGACCTATATGCAGGGAATGGAGTATTCTGTCTGAAATTTCGAGCAGACAGTGTTACTCGTTGGGTTCCAAAGTGTATGTATGGGAAATTTGGTTCAGATCGGTGAAACGGTGTAGATTTGTGCCAAAAGGCCTAGATGCAGGGAATGGAGTGGTCTGTCCGAAATTTCATGCAGACATTGTTTTTCGCAGGGTTCCAAAGGGTATGTATACAAATTTTGGTTCAGATCGGTGAAACGGTGTATTGGCACAAATGCAGGGAATGGAGTGGTCTGTACGAAATGTCGTGTCAACAGTGTTACTCGCAGGGTTCCAAAGGCTAAGTATACACATTTTGGTTCAGATCGGTGAAACGGTGTAGATATGTGCCAAAGGGCCTAAATGCATGGAATGGACTGGTCTGTCATAAATTTCATGCAGACAGTGTTACTCGCAGGGTTCCAAAGGGTATGTATACAAATTTTGGTTCAGATCGGTGAAACGGTGTATTGGCACAAATGCAGGGAATGGAGTGGTCTGTACGAAATGTCGTGTTAACAGTGTTACTCGCAGGGTTCCAAAGGCTAAGTATACACATTTTGGTTCAGATCGGTGAAACGGTGTAGATATGTGCCAAAGGGCCTAATTGCATGGAATGGACTGGTCTGTCATAAATTTCATGCAGACAGTGTTACTCGCAGGGTTCCAAAGGGTATGTATACAAATTTTGGTTCAGTTCGGTGAAACGGTGTAGATTTGTGCCAAAGGGTCTAAATGCAGGGAATGGAGTGGCCTGTCCAAAATTTAACATAGCCTAAACTATTCCTCTTGAATCTGGCCATCATATACAAAAATAATTTTTCAAATCCGACGGTTAGTTCCATAGATTAGCGCGTTTAAAGACACAAACACACAGACAAACTCTTCAGCTTTATTATATTAGTATACGTAGATTGGCATCATTATGTAACTATCATTACTTCGTAACTATAGAAGCGTCTGCCTCAATGCTGTAGTTTAATTCTGTACTTAAATTATTATTAAGTTCCTTTGAGTTACGAATGTAGCATTTCATGTTTTCATATATGCCTTATACAAATTAAGTAAATTTGAGAATTAATTGAATTCACAGGTTATTTGATTTGTTAATAATGTCTTTTTATTTTGAACTAGCAACCCGACCCGGCTTCGCCCAGGAACAGTTATGAATGCATTACGTGATGAGTGCTTTCCCCCCCCCAATGTAAATGAATAATGACCAATATCCGTTTTACGTCTCGGCATGATGGGTTAAAATCACTGACACTATTAATTATATTATCATGGAGATGCATGATGGGCTAAAATCACTGATAGTATTAATTATATTATCATGGAGATGCATGTGCAACAAATTCTTGTCAGACGTAATTTAAGAATGGCGAGGTGCATGAAACACAATCCCCCTTCCGTCCAATCTTAACTTGACTGTGAATTTTGCGGAAAGAAAAGTTTACAGGTGAAATGAAGAAAAGGCGAGTTGCATTTCCAGGGAAACTCCAAACACAACCACTCTTCTCTAAAGTTTTTAACTCTACACAACTCGACAGTTTCCTGCTGGCTGTATGTGGGGCAATAAGCTCGTCCGCTAGCTAAGCTGTAACTGGCTAGCTCGTAAACTGTCGCCTCAGTAACTGAATGGAGATTGTTGGAAGAAATGAAAACTTAAAAACACTTATAGTAGGTGATGTATTGAAGAAAGAGATATGTTCTCCCGGGCTTTTTTGTAGAACTTTTCATGCTGAGCAATTCTTACCCTCATAGTCTATAGATATTTTTAACGGTTTGCACAGCGTGAACTTAAAAAGCGCACGGACGCCAGATTTTTCTTTTGACCTTTTCACTAAAATCGTTAGTGCTTGACTTCCTTTGGTCATAAATAAATAATTTTCTACAGAAACCTTCCTCGAGATATCCTTTACAGAATGGTGAAAACCCCACCAAAATCCTTTCAGTGGTTCTCGAGATTACCTGTGACATCCAAGAATCGGGGACTTTGTTTTATACTAAGTAGAGAGATAAAATTATATGCCAATCAGTATAAATTAATATAATATAACCCCCCTTCCGTCCAATCTTAAATTGACTGTGAATTTTGGGGAACGAAAAGTTCGCAGGCGAAATGAGAGTTGCACTTCCAGGGAATGGCGAGGTGAATGAAACTCAAATCCCCCTTCCGTCCAATCTTAACTTGACTGTGTTTCACAGGCAAAATGACGAAAACCCGAGTTGCACTTCCAGGGAAACTCCAAACACAACCACCGTTCTCAGAAGTCTTAACTCAACACGACTCAACGGTTTGCCCTTGCTGTATCTGGGGCAATAAGTTCACCCGCTGGCTAGGCTGTAACAGGGATGATAGACTCGCCCTTAGCTAGCTCGTAAACTGTTGCCTTAGTAGTTGAATGGACATGGTTGGAAGAAATTAAAACGTAAAAACACTTATAGTGGGTGATGTATTGAAGATTATCATATGCTCTCATGGACTTTTTTATAGAACTTTTCATGCTGAACAATTCTTACACTCATAGTATTTAGATATTTTTAACGGTTTGCCCAGCTTAAGCTTACAAAGCGCTCGGACGCCAGGTTTTATTTCGACTTTTCCACTGAAATCGTTATGGCTCGGCTTCCTTTGTTCATAAATAAATTATTTTCTACAGAACTCATCCTCGAGATATCCTCTACAGGATGGTGAAAACCACATCAAAATCCATCCAGTGGTTCTCGAGTTTACCCGTAACATCCAAGAATCGGGGACTTTGTTTTATACTAACAAGGGAAGTCTCTGAACCGGGGAATCTCGGATCTTGCTGGAACTTTGCAGATACGTTGCGTGAGCCCAAGTAGGCAGAACCGTGAAGAAAAATCTTTCGAAAATTAACTTCTCCTTCTACTAGATGAGAAATTAAGATTTACACGTTTAAATTGGCGCGCCAGTGGCGTGAGCTTCATTGGCTGCGTCAGAGGTTGCTTCCCGGCCTATGGTGTACAGTCACCGAATGAGAGGCAACAGACCCGGCATACGCTTATATCCGTATACGGAGAGTGTCCCATGCGTTGCATAATGAATGCCAACATTGGAAAAGTTATCTGTTGTCTGGAGGAAAAATATGGAAAATGTATGGAAAGGCTTCTCAGCATTGGACAGTTTGGATGGTTTTGTACCTATCTGGCTTTCTGGCGTTCGTCTCTTGTAACAAGTGTGTTTGGTATGAAATACAAACAAAATGCTGTTGAGTATTGGAAAAGCGGTAAGAGGCGTCCGATTTTCTTTTCGTCGGAAAAATGTAAGTTTTACCATTTATGAAGTAAGATAGATTTATATTTGAAGGCAGAGCAAGTGAAAGGGGCGGCACTCACCGCGACATATTGAGGAAAATAACATGTGCCTTAAAAGCCCAATTTGACATTGCCCATCTGAATAATGACGTAATATATGATGTGACAATTCAGCAATGGGCTAGCTGCGCAGGACGTAACATATACGGGGTTTAAAGCCAGCCATCCCTGGGTGCAGCACTTTAAGGATCGCTATAATATCATTTCGCGAAAAATAGCAACTGTGGTGATATCAAAGAATGCCCATCGAAAAATGGATATTATGTCAGCAGCAGAAATATTCGTAGAAGAGGTTACATCGGTTCTAGATACTCTCTGCCCTGGAAACGTACAGTATGTACTGTAATAGTGATCAAAGTGGGTTCAATAAAGAGATGTGTTCGGGTAGGACACTGGCTATAAAAGGGTCGAAAACGGTTTTCTCCAAAGTGCAATCAGTGGGGGCCACAACGCACAGTTATACAATAATGCCAACTGTATCAGCAGCGGGCAAGCTGCTTGGACCTCTCTTCATAACTTTGAAAGTACCAAAAGGTGTGTTTGGTAAAAGGGCGAGAGAAACTATGTTTGCACATGACAATATTTACGTTGTTCCCACAAAATCTGGCAAAATGGGATCCGCACAATTGAAGAATTGGTTTCATAATGTTTTCAAACAGCATGTACCGTCTGGCAATGTGGCACTCCTTCTGGATTCCTTTTCTGGACATAATCGTTAGAAAGTGAAGAGCGCATACGACTGATGATCATCCCTCCTGGGTCCACAGCCTATTGTCAACCATTGGATGTATACGGCTTTAGGATCTGGAAAAGCTTTGTCCGTAGATTTTCGAACACCGTTCGGTTATTGAATTTTGACATCAATTTGGCCCAGAGAAATACAAGCTTGAAAATGCAGTCTCTGGCCACCAATTGTCGTCCTCTCGTTTTACTTCAATGTGACAATACGCATGGTACCGAAATCAGTATCCATCCGACAATCCCGAACGGTTTTAACACCCTGTGCCATATTGTTTCGATATCAGTGCAATACAATGTAGTACTTGCACTCGCCTGTGACTTATACGGTGAGGATGGTGTAAAAGCAGTATGTGTTTCCAACATTATTACCACGAACATCACTGTTGTCAGAACTATGTGAAATAGCTTGGTCTCTTACTCACTCGTGTGACTATTGGTTCAGTTTACTCTGTGTTGTGTTGTAATTATATGTATTTGTGATACTTTACATTGCATGATTAATAATAAAGCACGACGTGCAATATTTTGTAAAGATGCAACATTAATGTCCCTTGCCGCAGCGAAGCTTATGAGCGCAAGTACGGGAGGGCAGTCGTTTGGAACGTGATCTTTTGAGCCACCAATCAGGAGTGAGGCACACTCCCGCTTGACCAGTGCGCACAGTTCAAAATTGTTGTTCTTACTGCCGTCTACGGTGGGTAGGAGTTAATTTCCGAAAGATTTTTCGTCACGGTTCTGCCTAGTTGGGCTCACGCAACGCATCTGCTAAGTTCCAGCAGGATCCGCGATTCCCCGGTTCAGAGACTTCCCCTGTAAGTAGAGACAAACCTGCTTCCGATGCAGTTTGTAATCCTAAATATAAATCACTATTATATTTACTTTCACGTCTTCTCACATGCCTTGCTTTAAATAGATTCAAGTGTGAACCCCCATTTCCATGACACACGAGCCGCGACTGGTAAGCATATGATCAGAAAAAACTAATAATTATATTATGTAGCTGTATTGATTCAAAACTAACATTTGTATTACTGTATTTACATCACTACACAATGACAACAAAACGTGACTTACAGCATGAACAAAGCTCAAGCTTGCTTCTTTCGAATCATTAATAGAGTACTTCACTGCTGCTCCATGAGAATCAGATGTTAAAGACTCCTCCTTAAATAGCATAGTACAGAAACTGCTTCAACTGTGCGCATACAAGTGAATGCATCGTGTATCAGCGCCATGATCTGAAGTAGACCTAAGAGTCGACCTTGCTTTGTCTGGTCTATCATATTTAGCCTTGTATTCTATGCAAAACCCAAACAGTGATCAATACAAAAAGATAAATAGAACTTAATAACATGTTGTGTGGACCCCTGCTTCTTTCATCTCTCAGTCTCACTGTCTTCACTTGACATACCACAGTTAAGAGAATACAGCATTTCATTGTTTCCCTTGAGCAGTATACTCTGTCATCATCATCATCTTGAGCAGTTTCCAACCGCTGGTCGGGTCTGCTTGGAACATAAGCCTCTCCATCGTTTCCTGTCCATCCACCATCTCTCGTCATTTACTGTGTCCCAGCACACTCCTCTTTCCTCCACACTCTTCTTAACTCCTTTTGTCCATCTGTCCCTTGGTCTTCCCCTTGGCCTCCTTCCCGTCATTTCCATTCCAAACATCTTCTTCGGTATCCTCTCCTCTTGCATCCTCCTCACATGTCCATACCATTGTAGCCTAGATCGCTCTATTCTATTTTGCAATGGTTCCTCTCTTACCATCTCCCTGACTCTCTCATTCCTTACTCTGTCCATTCTTGTCACTCCTACCCTAATCCTCTGGAACTTCATCTCCACTGCTCGTATTTTATTCTTGTCCCTTTCCTTCATCACCCATGTTTCTGAACCATATGTCAAAATTGGCACAAAGTAGGTCTTGTAGATGATTCCTTTACATTTTTGTGGTACATCTTTATTCCATATCATCCCCCTAACACTCTTGAAAAATCCATCTGCGCACCTTCCCCGCTCATTTATTTCCATCCTATTGCCTCCCTTTTCTTCAATTATGCTTCCCAAGTACTTGAAGCATTCTACTTTCTGCAACTGCTGTCCTCCAAGTGTTATGCCCATATCCAGTCTGTTCTTCTTCCTCGTTGTGATGACCACTTCACTCTTTTGTGCTGAGAACTTCATCCCATATGATGTCGACCTTGCTTTGTCTGGTCTATCATATTTAGCCTTGTATTCTATGCAAAACCCAAAACCCAATCCCACTCATCTACTCTGTACATCTATATATATAAACCTCAATGTTTGTCTGTCTGTTATCTATAAAAATCTACACCGTTTCACCGATCTGAACGAAAATTTGTATACTTACCCTTTGGAACCTGCGGGTAACCCTGTTCACTTTAAATTTCGTACAGATCATTCCATTCCCGGCATTTAGGCCCTTTGGCACAAATCTACACTGTTTTACCAATCTGAACCAAAATTTGTATACTTACCATTTGGAACCCTGCGGGTAACACTGTCCACATTAAATTTTGGACAGACCACTCCAATCCCTGCATTTAGGCCCTTTGGCACAAATCCACACCGTTTCTCCGATCAAAACCAAAATTTGTATACTTACCCTTTGGAACCCTGTGGGTAACACTGTCCTCATTAAATTTCAGACAGACCATATCATTCCCTGCATTTAGGTCCTTTGGCACGAATCTACACCGTTTCATTGATCTGAACCAAAATTTGCATACTTAACCTTTGAAATCCTGCAGGTAACACTGTCCACTTTAAATTTTGGACAGACCACTACATTCCCTGCATTTAGGCCCTTTGGCACGAATCTACATCGTTTCCCCGATCTGAACCAAATTTTATATACTTAGCCATAGCATACTTCAGCCTAGTAAGACCACAGCTAAATTGTCCATCATAGTTGACAGTTAAGTCCCCACCCTCACCCTTTGATTTCTCCCCCCTAAAAATATCCAATTAACTACTATTATATTAAACCCTATATTTTGTATTTTTCTAGTTACTCTCTTGTGATTCACCCTATCAACGGCCTTTGAAAGGTCGATTGCTGTGTTTGTAAAAGTGTCTTAAATTGCCATTACGTACATCTGAAATTCCTACTCATGTTATGGTGCACCTCAAATGCCAAACAACTGCCGCAATTTAATTAAATCTGGAGGAACGAGTCATCCATCATGACTTATCACTTAACTCTTTTGCTGCTGCATTTCTGACATCACAAAACCCCTCACTGCGTAATTAAATGAAGATGTTGAAGAATGTTTTAATGTGGATTTTCATTTATTATAAGACATATCATAACACATGAAACAATATATATATATATATATATATATATATATATCGGCCTTTGTGATCCATTCTGTGGTCCTTGGTTCGATGAAACATTAACTTACACGTGACCTTGTAGTTTTCTTTATTGAGTATTTTCATTCATTTTGAATCATCGGATAACAAATGAAACTCACAAAGTGTATGTTTTACCCTTGATAAATATCCCGTGGCCCTTGGTTCAATGGAATCTAACACTGGCATGTGACCTTGAAGTTTACCTTGATGTGATAACTTTCGAAGCAGGTAGTTGGACACATTGGGGGCTGTCCTGGGCAATTCTTGCAATAAAATATTGTCTGTTTCCTCTTACACAGCCCCTTTCCTTTCTTTGAACACCGTGCCGGCAATATGGAACAAACAACACAGTTGGGTTTGTGACTTTTGTCCTGTTGTTCCCCAATGAAGTGCCTCTCCGTGAGACGCGCGAGCGGTATCCCGTCAGAAGATCTTCGGCCGTGTTTCGCAGGTGGAGCGCGTTTGTACTTTTCTAGAAGTCCCGTTATTACATCATCTCTGAAGTCATGAGCACTTGTTTTCTTGTTATGGACCTTATTGTACACTATTCTTCCATTGACTAGGGCTGTTTCTATGATGAAATATCACAAGACCTGATACCACTTGATTTTCTTGTGCACAAATGCGTAATTCGTTTTCAGTTGATCGAACTTGTCAACACCATTCATTTCATGATTATAATTCACAACTAATTTAGGTTTATCACGGGTAATAAAACCTGTTGGACCCGTCTTTGATCTCTTCCTAACCTTCACAACCTCAGATGAGTGTACGGTCGTGAGCATATTTACCCGGCCGGTATCTTGCCACGAACATGCAAGCATTTTTTTAGTCGGATGATGCCAGAACTTAGGTTTCTGTCCTTTCTTCATCTTCAGACCTTTCATCTCTTGAGGAAGACCTTTACGGTTACATCTCACTGTTCCACATGCACCCACACTATTCTCAGCAAGATGAGTGAAAATGTGGGGCTTGAAAAAAAATTGTCCACGTATATAATTCTGCTGGTACTTTCAAAGTCTTTTGACAAGCTCCTAACAACTTTCTCCCCTAATGTGCCCCCTGGATCAGTCTCATTACTGTTCTTTCGCACATAAGTCTGAAATCTGCAGAGGAAACCACATTTACTATCGCACAGTGACCATAACTTTATGCCCAATTTGTCGATGGTTTTGAAGGCATATACTGCTTACACCACCACCTCCCTGTGAACTTCAGCATAGACTCATCGACTGATAAGCATTTTCCTGGTGAAACATTCTGTAGGTACATATTTTCTACCATAGAAATTGCAGGCCTGACCTTGAATAACTGATCATAACCAGGTGAACCCCTAGGAATCGGATATTCATTATTATTGAAATGTAGGAAGCTGCGAAGGAGACAGTAGTTATCTCGTGACATTACATCACTAAAATGAGGCGTAGCAGTGAGCCAATGCTTATCCGAAAAATAAGACTGTAATACTGATTTACGGCACAATCCCATCCCAATGTCAAGTGCTACCACTGCTTGAATATCTTCCATTGTACATCCAGACCACTTACGATACCTAGAACGTGGCGGAAAGTCATACGTTTTATCTAAACACTGTTCAGCATATCTATTAGTTTCATTTGCTGTATGTTCAAACACTGCCAGCGGCATGAATTGAAGAAATTATTTGTAAGGGTCCTGAAAGTTCGAAACATCACTTTTCTCTTTCAAATCGAAATCAGCACCGTCACATAAATTCAATGTTTTTATTCTTTCGTCATTACTGATATCACGCCAGTCAGGTACTTGACGATCATCATTGTTACTATTTACTAACGAACTATCACTCGAATCATCACCACTGTCATCACTACTCTCATCGTCTCCATCTATCGACACATCTGAATCTGAATCTGCTACTAACATCTGGTAGATTTCATCACTGTCATTGCTTACATTACCCACGCTCATGGCTTCTCACTAGTGTGGTTGGCCACTGACGACCAGAGAGCAGAGAGGAATGTAGCCGCGCGGGAGACAACAGGAAATACTGTAATACTCACGACATTGCTTTCAACAATTCCCAGTACACGCTCAAGACATGCATATTCATGTACGCATTATTAAAGAGCCACTTTGTTAACAAGGATCGTGTAAGAAGCAGCGGGAAAGTGCCAAGTCGACAAATGTCGATTGCCGCAGCGAACACAGTATTGATGTAAATCGACTAAAGTCGATTGCCGCAGCGAAAGAGTTAAATCATTGAGGCTGGCTGTGTGGCTCAGCAGTAATGTTCTCACTAGCTGGACCCAAGGTTGCAGGATCGAATCCTGGCACAGCCAGTTGGCATTTGAGGATTGCGCAAATGCGAGTTAGCTGTGTCAGTAGATTTACTGGCACGTTAAAGATCCCCTTCGGAGCCATGTTCCGGCACTCCGGCATCTCGAAAAGCCGCAGTTGTTAAAAGGGACATAAAACCAATAACATTATTATTATTAATTTATAGAACCTCATTAACTCACTCCAGAAATTTACAGTCATTTTCATTTTCATTCTCTTTTAAATATAAAAGTTTATTGAACTCCATATTTTTAAGTGCCTTACGAGTTTGGCAAGTCTTTATTCAGCACCTTTGAGATTTCGGACCTTCCTGGAACAGTGCACTGTGGCATGTGTTTTGCTACTAAACTCTTTTTTAGAAGTTTTGTTACATAAACATAATATCTGAAATCAAAATTAATAAAATTCTTTCATATCACAGAGTAATTTGGATAAGTCCAGAATGCAATTTGCCCAGTATTGTAATTCTGAAATTTTGCCTTATAAGAAAGCCTAGTAATAATTCTTCATGCTTTTCGTGTTTGCCATTGATCATGTTACATTTTCTTGTTCTTATTTTCTTACTGAGTAAAGAAAATGTGTGTTTTTTTTTCGTGTAGCCTCCTGAGTGGCCGAGTGCAGGTCTTTCTAGTCGACGCCCGTGGGCGACCTGCGCGTCGGGATGAGAGATGGAAAGGATGAAGATGAATGAAACTGGGCAAGGATGTGGAAGGAAGCGGCCGTGGCCTGTCAGAAGGTACTGTCCCAGCATTTGCCTGGTGTTGAAAATGGGAAACCACGGAAAACCATTTCAAGGACAGCCGACGGTGGGGCTCGAACCCACGCGTCTACCGAGTCAGTAGAGAGCTTGGCCCCTTGACCTAACGCGGAGCTTTAGTCCGCGTAGCCACTACTGTCGGTAGAAAATGTGTTGGAAAACATAAATAGAAAAAAAAAACTCTCCTTGTTGGATGTAATTTCAGTGTCTGACAATGAATGAAGGACTAATCTTCATAAGTTAGAAAGTTACATTTGTAAAACAGGAATGCAAGTTCATAGTTGTCCACAAATGTTAGTCAGAATGCTCCTTTATTACAGTAGCCGGCTAACTTAATGGTGATTTTGAACGCTAAAATATGGGCTTGAATTTGCTGTGGTGAGATGCACATGCTGAATTAACATACATTTCTTTACGAATTAAGGGTAATTTGCATGGGTGAAAATGGTTCCAAGTAGTGTAGCATATTCTCATATCAAGTATTTTTCTTAAGTGTTATGTTCATCCTTAACACCCCTATAAAAATTCCATTGCTTCATTCATTAAGGACATTGTGTAAATTTTCTATGTTTTGTAGGTCAGATTTGTTCATGTTGCAGGTGGATGAAGTGCTGGATGCACAAATAATAGCTATGTCTCAGTTATCACTCACCAAGCAAGTGGAGAATGCTTTAGGTAAATCAGTTTTATTATTACATTTTAGGGAATAAAGAAACTCAAAGCTGATCGACTTGGTTACGAGTCTCTCGAGGAAGGCGAGTGCACAGAGAGCAGTGAGGGTGAAGAGGATGACCCAGATATGACAGACGATGGATTTGGTATGCTTCATTAATAGTGACTTGAGTATTTTATGGGCTGTATAGTATGAGTTTTGTTCTCACTCATGGGGAGTTATCCTTTTTCTCTAACAAGGATTGGCTATTCGCTATGTGCCTAACTGATAATGCTATCAGAAAAATACCAGTATAACAAATTTTTGGGGACCTCTGAAATTAATTTGTTATACTGAAATTTTGTTATACTGAATTGTCAATTATTAAGAACTCACCTAGTGTTATATCCGTTGGTTATTGTTGTTTTAAGGGGCGGAACTACAAGGTCATCTGCCCCGTTATATCCGTTGCAGAATCTATGTAACTTCAAAATGCCATTATGCACAAAAAAAAAAAAAATGCTCAAGATGTATTACTTGATAGGAAAAATATTAAATCTACATATACCTAGTCTATACACAAAGTAATAATCAGTAGTTATTGATGGAAGTTTTCAGAAAAATCTATTTTTGCATTGTACCACAAGTCTACACATTGTTCCAGAACCTCATTTTTTGGAAGAGTCCGTGATTTTCTTCTGAACAGTCCCAGACACAAATGCTCGTTCCAAATAGTCACCAACCACTGCACATGAATTTAAAACCGATTCTGGCACATCACTTCGTGACACAAGAAAATCTTGAAGGCTACCTGCCATGTTCGTTGCCTGCAGAAGAGTCGAGATCTGTCAATCACAATCATTTTGGGGGTTGTCTTCCTCTTCCTCCTCATCACATGGATCTCTATCATTGATAACGTCCTCCACATTTTCCTCACTGGTGATTTCTTTGTGGACTATTACATCACTATCTACATTGACATAGTAAGATTTACCGTAGATGGCACTTCCAACGTCGCACAGAAACGCTTCCAATTCTCCTCGGTTTCCACATCAGCCAACACTTCACTTTCTGCGACGTCTTCTGCAAAAACCACTCCAGCTTTTCTACAGCAGTTCGTGATGATGTCTGCATTCAGAGATTTCCATGCAGCATTAAACATCTGCATTGTTCCCAATAAGTTGATGTTAATGTCTCTATTTGTGGCAACATTGCACAGCATTCGACAGACCACACGAGCTCTGTAATGCCGCTTTACTGCATGAATTATACCCTGATCCAGCGGCTGCAGAATTGAAGTTGTATTTGGAGGCAAAAATAAAACTTTTACATACTCCAAATGGCGAGGCACACAATTATGAGAAGAGCAATTGTCCATTAACAGAAGAATTCTCCTCTTTTCGGCCTTCATCTGATGTTCCAAGTCCAACAACCACTCTTTGAATAACATAGATATTATCATCCATGCCTTAGAGTTGTGCCTGTATTCGCAGGGCAGATGTTGCACCCCCTTGAAGCACCTTGGCTTCCCAATTATGAGAGGCTTCAGTTTGTCCGTCCATATGGAATTGGTACACAAAAGAGCTGTGATACGTTCTTTTGAAAGTTTGCCCCCAAAACACTTATTTCCTAGAAATCCAGGGTTTTGTTCGGCATTAACGTATAAAATAACACAGTTTTGTCTGTGTTATAAATGTCCGCCAGTGAATATTCCATAAAGGCACCCGTTAGAGTCTCCAGCCGCCATGAAGACGCAACTTCCTTCGGTGCATCGTTAGCTTCACCATTTATAATTTTGTGGGATATGCCATATCTCTCCCGGAACCTATGAAGCCAACCAGCATTATCCATAAACTCAGGTGATCTAAGCGAACATGCGAAAGATCGCACACTCTCACATAACAGTGGGCCATTTATTAGAATGCTTTTACTCCGCATTTCAACAAACCACGTATAGACGGTTTGGTCCACCTTCTTGTTGTCGGCTGTCCTTATCTTCTTCCGCTGTGGACCCAGGGCATCAGCATCAATGTTTTCCTCTATCTTACGTTTCTGTTTCTGTTTCTGTGTTGACGGGCTAATGCCATACTTCTTCGCTACTTTACCTTTCCTTCCGCCTTTCTCTACTTCCGCAAGTATTTTACGTTTTTCACTCAACGAAAACTGCTGTGGCTTCTGCTTATACATTTGCGATGATATGAACTTAATTATTTAACGAAATGCACACAAACTTTGCAAGGTTAATGGTATAACCTTAACAGAAACACGTTGCTTTGCGAATTAAATACAAAGAAGAAACGTACAATGTATGATGGGATGAAACAAGGTAAATCTATGAAACCGTCGCGTTCATTGGTGGATTACAAACATCGCGCTCCTACTCAGCCAATAGTGTGACATCTTAAATTGGTTGATGGGCGAAGCCTATTGGTTACACAAAGCTACGAAACCCTAGCGTTCATTGGTTGATTGCAAACTTGGCGCTCCTACTCAGCGAATAGAGTGAAGTCTTACATTGGATGACGGGCGAAGCATATTGGTTACACTAAAATGATTGCCTTCTCGATCGCTTAAGGTACATGTATGGAAAATGGCGATCATATTGTCTGAATAACTAAATAATGTAACAAGAAAAGTGTTAGTCATTAAACAGAATGAATTTTAGTTTTAATTTGAGAAAGTATGGTCAAACTGGTAAAATGGAAAGCTCAATTTTAATTCGTTAAACAGAAATGACGTAATTCGTTAAAATGAAATATTTTAACAGACTATAAATAGGGAAAAGGGAAGGGATCAAAAATAAATTCGGTGTTCGTTACAGCGGGATTTTACTGTAAAGGCAACTATGATGGACAATTTAGCTGTATGCAATGCATTCTATACCATTTTAGCTGCCCATAGCGGGTAATTATACATGTTTATACGCCTATAGTGCGTCTCTACCTTAAAAGACAGTACGCGTTAAATGGGGCGCGCTGATGCCATATCTGCTGCATATACAAAGTTCTGCAAGGCTAAGCACATATTAACATAACTCGTATACAGGCGTGGGTTTACGCAAAACTCTCGACATTTCGGAAATATTTGCCTTGCAGTAAACATCATCATCATCATCTTGCACTGTTTCCAGCCACTGGCCGGGTCTGTTTGGAACACAAGCCTCTCCAACGTCTTCTGTCTTCCCACCATCTCTCCACCCTTGTCCAGTCTTCTCCTCGCTTCTTCACGCTTTCTTCCACCCCCTTCAGCCACCTGTCTCTCGGTCTTCCTCTCGTCTCTTTCCTTCCCACTTCGTCTCATGTATCCTCCTGGGCAGGGGCGCACCCAGACTTTTGGTTTGGAGGGGGCTTTCCTCAATAACATGATTTCAGCTATGGAAAGAGAATGTGTCCATTATTAGTCTTGTATATAAATATGTATATGTGAGATCATATGCATAAAAATATATTCTATAAGATCAAACATACTGTAGAATGCTCTGTTAAAACCAATACAAAAGATGCTATTGGACTGGAGATTATTTAAACAAAATGTGCATTGATTTTATACAAATTTTAGTTGAGCTAAGGTTATACAAGTAATAAAAAGTAACTGCATGATTTTTATCAAGAATTAACTTTTGATCACGATCAGAGTGATAACGACTGGATTGCTCTGCTCACTATTATCATAACCATATATCCAGCTACCAGGATCGTCAGATTGATGTGTAACATCAATTATCTGCAATCATTTTTAAGTTTTGAGTTGTTTATACCAAGAACTAATATAGGTTTTAGGAAATTAATAATAACATTTTGATTTTGAATATGTAAATTTAATTGGAACTAAAAATTACAGTTTAAAAATTACGAGATGTAATTGTATACCATAGTGTTATGGATTGTAACAAATATTTTATGTACTGTACGTGAAAATATATAAGTTATTTTAATTTTCCTTAATAACTAACATTATAATAAAAAATCTTAAGCATTTCTAGAATTTCAAGTTGAACTTAATTACACAGGCTGAATGCAAGTTTAAACAAATAGTTGAATACAAATCATGTATTTATGAATTAACATTAACGTTGTTTGAATAAAGTGGAAACTCAAATTTCACAGAACAAAATCCAGCCGCCTAGCAGATTTTTTTCAAAACAGAAACTACCTCTGTACTGGTTACTTCAATTTCCCGGTGAATATTCAGTGCTGCTAGTCCAGTCAGCCTGTCTGCACCCATGGTATTCCTAAGATATGTTTTCAGCCGACGTGGTGTAGAAAATGACCTCTCAGCAGTGCTTGTAGTCACAGGGATGGTACACAAAATTCTCAACAATGTGTGGATATTAGGAAACAAGTCCTTGTCACATAGATTCAACACTTCGATTGCGTTTTTAGGGATATTAGCGTGGGTCTTGAAGCTCTTGTGCCACAGTTCAAACTCAGCCATAAGCAGGCCTTTGTTGTTTCCTCCACTTACAATTATGTCATTCTTATAAAAATTACACAGCTGTAAGAAATCAAGTTGCATTTTTTCTTGGAAGGTTTCTTTATGGTATGTGACGCATTGGCTGATGGCAGTAAGCACTCAAAACTCTTTAATAAGTCTTTATGCTTGATGAATCGAGATTCCAATGAAATAATGAAGTCAATCCAAGGGATGAAAACAGTTCTTTTATAGTATAATTCTGGAGTTTCTGCTGGTATGTTGCTTCTGTTCAGTTGTCTTCCAACTGTTCGAGGCATCGAAATTATTGAACCGCAGTTATTAGCAATTTTGGTAGCTTCTTCAAACAACGAGTGAAATGCTTGATCTGCATTTTTTCTTAGAGATTTTAAGCTTTCAATCACAAATTCGGCGTGTGTAATTGCAGACGATAAATCTAAGTCAGTTCCCTGAAGCTTTTTGCTTACGTTTACTGTGTGACCAAGCAGTTTTTCTGATGCCATGAGAGAAATTATACATTCACATTATACATTATACAGTTTAGTAGTATTAGAGCTCCTGAAGTAGATTCCCTATCATTCCAGTTTTTAATCTCCTCTAATGCTACTTCAAGAGGTTGCAGCAGTTCTTTCATAACAAAAATAGCATCGTGCCTTTGTACCCATCTCGTTGGACAAAGCTGCAGGATTTTTTTCTTGTTGGTTTCAAGATTTACCTCAGATTCAATGCACTGTTTTAAAACTGCTTGTCTTTAAGGAGTGTTAAAAAAATCCCACAACTTCTCCACTATTCCAAAGCAGTTCCTGATTGATACAACCTCAGATGCGGTCGACAATGCCAGGTTAAGGCTATGAGAAGCCCAATGCATGTATATTGCTGTGGGGTGAGCTTCTTGGATGCACACTTGAGCCCCTTTATACTTTGCACTCATGGCAGCCGCCCCATCGTACCCCTGGCCACGTAGGTTATTTATGTCTATATTACTGTCTTCAAGACTAAACATTCTGGAGCCAGTTATGCAATAAATTTTCTTGAAAGATATCATCAATGTTTTTAAAGTGTTCCCAGGTTGTTTTTTTTTGGGGGGGGGGGGGCTTAAGCCACCAAAGCCCCCCCCCCCCGGGTGCGCCCCTGCTCCTGGGTATCCTCTTCTCCTCCATTCGTTTTACATGTCCATACCATCTAAGTCTAGATTTCTCTATACCATCCTGTAATGGTTCCTCCTTCATTAATTCTCTGGTCCTCTCATTTCTTATTCTGTCCATCTTTGTAGCTCCAATACTGCTTCTCAAGGACCTCATCTCACTGGCCTGTATTTTGCTCTTCTCCCTTCCTTTCATAACCCAGGTCTCCGAGGCATACGTCAGGATAGGGACATAGTACGTCCGATATATGATCTTTTTGCTGTTCTGAGGGACATCCTTGCTCCATAACATGCTTCTCACACTCCTCCAGAATGCTTCTGCCTGTCTCCCCCGCTCATTTATTTCTCTATCGTTTCTTCCATTATCTTGTATCAGGCTAGGCTTCCCAGATACTTGAAACTCTCCACTTTCTTCAGCTGTTCCCCACCAATTGCTATTCCGGTTGTGGTTCTTTCCTTCTTCCTTGTTGTGATCACCATCTCACTCTTTATTTATGCTAAATTTCATCCCATATCCTTGTATTATTTCTTCCCACATGTCCAACTGTTCCTGTACCACCTCCTCCTCCTTGTTTCCCCAAATCATCAAATCATCTGCAAACACCATTGCTTTCATCTTTCCTTCCCCAATTACTTGTGCCACTCGGGTCATTATGTCATCCATCATCACAATGAAAAGTAACGGTGACAGTGCACTTCCTTGTTTCAGGCCGTTTCTCTGTTCCAACCAGTCCGATCTCTCTCCTCCCACTTTCACACAACTCACGCTTCCCTTGTACATCTCCTTTATCCTCCTCATAGTCCATTTTTCTACTCCTCTATCCTCCAGGGACTTCCATACTTTGTTTCTGCATATACTGTCATATGCTTTCTCAGTGTCCAGGGAGGCCATCAGTAGATCTGTTCCATACTCATAGTGCTGTTCTTGTAACTGCCTTACAGCAAAAATCAAATCCACTGTGGATATTCCTGCTGTGAAGCCATGTTGTTCTTCCCTCATCCCTCTTTCTATCCTTGTCCTAATTCTCCTTTCCAAAACTTTCTCAAACATCTTTGCACAATGGACTCATCAGCGTTATTCCCCGATAGTTTCTGCATTCTGTTCTACTACCTTTCTTGAAGATCGGGACAATTATTCCCTTTTTCCAGTCCTCTGGGGTCTTCCTTTCCTTCCATGCTGTCTTCATCACTCGGTACAACCATTGTATCCCCACCTCTCCTGCTGCTCTCACCATCTCCACACTCAACTCATCCACACACGGTGCCTTCCCTCCTTTCATCTTCCCCACTGCATCTTCCACTTCTTTCCATGTTAAGTCCTTTTCTGTTTGCAGTCCATCTTCCTCTTCCCCTATTTCTTCCTCCTCGCCGTGGTTTCCATTTGGGTTCAGAAGTTCTTCAAAATATTCCTTCCACATTTTCTTCAGTTCTTCCCTTTTTTCTATCTCTTGTCCCCTTTTGTTCACCATTCTAACATCATCCGTAGGATCCTTCTGCCTCTTATTTTTTTACCATCCCATACAGGACCTTTTTTGTACCTTCACTATTCTCCTTCATCATCTTTGTCCACTCTTCCATCGACTTTCTTCTCTCCTCAGCCACTACTCTCTTTGCCTCCTTCTTTCTTTCCTGGTACTCTTCCCTTGTCTCTACCGTCCTATTTTGATACCACCTCCTAAAGGCTCTATTCTTTTCCCTTACTATATCTTTTGTCTTCTCATTCCACCATGGTGTTTCCTTCCACCTCTTCTTACTACTTGTCCTCCCACATACTGCTTCTGCTGCACCTACTAGTGTCTTCTTAAATCTAGCCCATTCCTCTTCCACCCGTCTTTCTTCATCTGTTGGAATTCCTTCCTTTACCATTTTGAGGTACTCGGCCCTTCTATCTCCTTCTTTCAGTTGCAGTAAACGACGGTACAAAATTTAGGTATGATACACCAAACTTCAGAGCGCAATTTTAATGCACACATTATAATTTTCAATTACAGTATTCATGAATATGATAATATTAGAATATATTATAATATTACATTTTCTCGAGTATCATACATGTCATCATATGACATTTTCCACGAATATAATACAGTAATATCAGAAAATTGAAAGTTAATAAAACACATCACGTACCTTCAGGCCTGCCCACTATCGTCTGGTAGTGGTGTTAACCCTTCCATAAATTCCCGTGTCCCTGGATGGTCCAGTTTCAGCCGAATCGGAACCCGTAGGCGATCCATCGAAAGTGGAAGAAGACGAAGATGATGATGAAGATGACAAGCGTATCAAAAATTGTTCCTCGTCATCTTGAATCTCATCTGCTTTCCACAGTTCACTTTAAATTCTTTTGGTGCGGTTCACGTAGTTTGCCCAATTTTGTGTGGTGGTATGCAGCCGAAATTAAAGTCTTCATCTCTTGTTTTTTGAATGTGACGTTGTTCAATTTTAAATACTGTAGTTCTTCACTTGCACCAATACCATTTCGATCGGATTAAGTTCACAGCGTTATTTATGGCTTTTAATTTTACATCATCATAAAGAGCGGAAAATTCTCTATAAGACCACGCAAACATTTTCTTAGATTTATCACTTTGCATTATTGGGAAATGGCAACATCACTGGGTTAGAAGAAGATGAAGCTAATTGCAGGACATAAAAGTGCGAGTGAGAGTCAAATAGTACATTTAATCCCATATTGTCTTTTAAGATAGAGCGCTCTATAGATAGTTATCGGTATAAGAATGAGTTAAACAGGAAATGCAGCCATAATTAATGGTTATTCTACTAATTAGCTTGTGTATCGTGATGCAGAAGTCTGATAAGTACAAATGTAAACGGCAATAAGCACATTGGATGAAGGATACATTTGCGCAGTGTAATTGCTCTGAAATGTGGAATGTTTTGTATCCCCACAGTTGGGTGACATTATGTAAGGTACCTAACTATTATCAACTTCCTATTTGCCGACCTTGAGGCAGCCATTATGTAAGCTCCCTTCCCATCACTCACCCTCCCACTAGTGAGTGACATCAGCGACTGCACTTTCATCAACTCCCACTCTTAACAGATCAGGTTGTGGGCTGTTTGACACACTTGATAAGAGCACTCCAGGAATAATCCAGTACATCCAACTATTTGAAAGTGAATTCTCTATCAGATAAAACATGTGACCTCCTGATAAAAGTTACTCTATTTTGACTTTGAACACATTGGCAAGGATTTGTGGTCTCACAAGCATTCTAATTTCCCTAACACTAAAATATGGCCTTCTCCTCGTGACAGATCACATTGATCCTACCCTGGTAGATGCAGAAGGTGGACTTAATGTTGCCGATGATTGTTGTCTCCCTGTGGTCGTGGTAAACCATTCCCGCCTGAGAATTCTTGAGAGTTTCTCCCAATGAATTCTTCCTGTCATTTATAGACTTAGGAGTATTCTGTTTATCTGATTTCTCACGGTGGTAATTGCGTAAATAAATATATCTCGTTGGTGATTTTCTGACTGTGCGACCTGACAGAACTTTGGCAACTTGACCTAGCGGATACACTGTTGTATGACAGAACATAGTTAGGCTACAACTTTACGACTTCTTTTGGCGATTGACTTACTGACCTTGTTTTCTTGTGGCTGTCAATACTTAGAATCTCGGTGCTGTGTTACTGCGTAACATGCAATCAGAATAATGAATCAAGAGTAGTGATAATAAGGCCTCGCGCTTCCACAGCTCACAGTTAAATACCATGCCATCATCCACCTGATGCTTCCATCTCCACCACAGTCTCCACCAATCAGATTCAAAGTTTATGATGCTGCATTTGAATATTTATTGTGAAAAGTCAGTTTATCCAAGGTCAATAATACCTAACTGGCTGTGGCCACCCCCCCATAAATAGCCAGCACTTTCTTGGTTCAAAATTGGTTTGGTGGTTGCAACACAGTTAAGCAATCTGCACTGAACTGGCGCTCTACCCTGCCACTCGGCCATATAAGAAATTATAATTCTAACTACCCTGACGTCAATCCCTTGCATAAATTTCATAAATTGTGACTTAATGCTAGATTAAATAATGTTATAGAACACATGAGATGACATAGATGAGAATAACACATAAATAATAAACCCGTGAGTCATTCTGTACATCTCCCAACTTTGCGGGTTTAATGACCATGTAACATGTACGGTTACAGCAGTAGGGGTTTGAGCACTTTGCATCGTCCTTGTCCCAGATGACATTGTCAGGAGCTTCAAAGGCATCAGATTAAATTGGAAATATAGCTTTTTTTCCAGGTATGCTTAATCAATATCATGGTATTAAATATGGTGGCACTGAACTGATTATTGCATCATCATCCTTTCTTTCTTTCTTTCTTTCTTTATTTCTTTCTTTCTTCGGCTTTTCCCAATTAATTGGGGTCGCCGGAGCCAACCTGGCTCATTTTGGTTTTGGCCGGGGATTTAATGTCGGATGCGCTTCCTGACGCCACGTGATTTTTCAGGTAAAAATTCCACCCCGCTGTCACCGGGATTCGAACCCCGGCCGTCCGGGTGAAAGACGAGCAGCTAAGCCACTGCGCCATCACGCTCCCCTGCATCATCATCCTTCATGCACTTTTAAGGACAGCTACAATTAGGGGATGATCATTATTTATAGCTGCGTTTCCTGCTGTATTCATTTTTATACCCATAATTATCTAAGTGCGTAGTAATTACGCTATGGGCAGCTAAAATTGGTAGAATGCATTACTTAGGCTACAGGTGAACTGTCCATCATAGTTGCCTTTATACCATTATGAGTCGGGCACTTTGTGAATGTTCCTTGCAAGACCACAACAGATGAAGCCAGACAATAAATGCATATCATCATACATTCTCCCTTCACAGAGTGAAAATAAAAATTTTAATAACCCTTCCCCCCTGAAAGAATTGTACGTTAGAAATAGAGTGTTTTTAGTTCTGGTGAATTCTTAATGAATGAAAGTTATTTCTTCTGTTACTGCACCACTTGATACAGTTGGTTTACATACTTACCAGTTTATCCGTTTTGAAGTTTTGTTTTGGCAGAAAAGTATCCGATGTACAAAAATGCACCAGAGAAGTAGTAAAAAAAAGAGAAACAGATACAAAAAATTGAGGCAGCACAAAGTGATGTACTTAAACTATAATTTGAATATCTGAAATCAACACCAGTTTTTATTTTCATGCTAGCCATGTATTAGTCGACAGGCTGCACGTCACAATGGTAAAGGTTCTCGTCTGCTGTGCCCAAGGATTGAATCCTGGGTAGGTTTTAGCTAAGGATTAACACTACCTAAGGGATGATGATAAAAGAGAAAAGGAGATGGGTTTCGGTTTGGAGAAAAGTATTGGTAGATAGGAAGAGAATCCACCACCAAAAATGAAGTAAATTAATAAAATGGAACGAAAATCTACTGTACAAATCTTAAGAGGAACCTAACTTTAGCTGGGGCCTGTTTCAGGCAAGCGGAGAGCGTAGCGTGAATTGAGGTTGCCTGCAAGCGCTCGGCGATTGCACTTTCCCTCCAGAGCCGGTATTTCGGTACTATGGGGAAGGGTGGCAGTCTGGCAAGGCAAAGTAAGCCAAAAGGAAAGAACGTACTAATTTTCACTTCAGAAAGTTTATTTTTTATGATGCATTCAAGAATGCTTGAAAGATTTGAATTTGGTATAATAATTTTATTTCTGGGCACTGTTGGATCTCCGTCAGACCAACCCAATGCTCCCAGAGAGGGAAGCGATAAAGCAGTATGAATGCTTTTAGTAATAATTTTACTGGTTTTCTTGACAACTTTTATAAGAATACCAATTGTTGCACTTAAGGAAGGCTAAGCTTTTACCCAGCAGAGTGCCGACTAAAAGTTTAGGACAGAGGAAAAACTTGACTTTTGAAAACAAACCATAAGTCAGAGAGAGAATCTCGACAAATAGGAAGCTTGCAGAGCTAGCTATATTTGCCTTACTGGCTTGTTAGAATTAGCTATGACAGCTAAGAGAAACTTTAAACATGTTGTTATTTGCAGTTTTGAGTTAAATGCAACAAGTAGTAAGAACCTTGTTGTTTTAGAGATTGGGAAAAAGAGTTGAAGCTTAAAGGTAGAATCAGGGGAGTAATTCTGACGGTAAAGATAAAGAACGAAAGAAAACAACAAATTTATTGAAACAATAAATATAAACATTGGAAACTTAACACTTGGTAGATTCAAAATCTTATCTTTTAAAGCTAGAAGAATCTTTTCTTTGGTTAGTTATACAAATCTAAAGGTCTCATACCTAATGAGGTAAAAGTTTACTATGAACAATAGGGTAGAAGTTCGAACTTGTTACAAGCACTAAACCTCTACAAAGGTTTTAAAACTGTGCTTAAAATTGTAATATTTAAAGCTCTTAAAAACAATGAATCATGCAGTAATTATAACTTTTACAAATTAGGTAAGTTACAAGCGCTATTTGACTGCACCTTTGGCAAGCCAACAAGCTAAAGACAAATAGATTAAATCCTGATAGTACAGGAGAAAGAAAAAGAAAATAGAAAATAGAAAGCGGAAATTACCGCTGTTTGAAACAGTAATTACAATGTTAAGTTGAACAAATTTGGGAGGGCGCTTGCTCGCAAGCGAAGTCTCATAGTATTTTAGATAGCTGAAACATTAAATTTAAGTTATGTTAGTAAAGGTATTTGGGGGAAGGAAAATACCGTAGGAGGTTTAGGAAAACGTCCTGGCCAAATTTATTTTCACATCCAAACGCGGCGCGGAAGATAGTTGAACGGGCACTGTTTTGCACTGAAGTCTATTGATGAATAGGAAAAGTTCACTATTGCAGCACAGAAAGTTTATGAAACGAAAAGTTATTGTAGTTGTGGAGATCACTAGTTGAATTTTAGCTTGAACAAGTTTATTACTTTGAAAAGTTTATAGGTTGTGGTTGAATGATGAGGTACAATTCCCACGGTGGAAGGCAAATTAGGTTTTAAAAAACAGTAAATGTGACGTTAATTCTTCAGTGAGGAAAAGCATTCCCAATTTGAGTGGAAAATACTAAATTGCTTTACTTGTAGAAATATCGGTTCGTGTGGAATGTTTCAGAACCATGATGACAGTTAAATGGGCAAGAGAGGTCCCACGGAGGAAAAAGCTAAGTTTTTATAGACAGTGGGTAGTTTGAATTAAATCCCTCGTAGAGGAAAGGTAATCCCAATCATTTAATACAAGAAGTACTGGGTTTCACTTTATAAAGCCAGCTTAGATAGTTAAAGCATGACAAGAAAAAAAATATCTTGAAGACTGTTATTGCACAATAGTTTGCAATTTTTCACACTGCCTATAAAATTGTATTAAAAGCACTTTGCTCTTTTAAAAACAATTAAAATGCATTGAAAAACATTGAAGTTTGTACTTAGCTCATTTTTGTAGAGTAGGCAATGGTTCCTTGTAACCGTTGATTAAAAGGCAGACATGGCGTCTGATTTAAAATGTGTCTCGAGCACAGGAGACAAGCTCGTGAGAGAGCCCCAACTGTATGGTTGACGTCTGACGCAGAAGTGAGGACGAGCGAACACGAACACGGCGGATGAAGGTAAACGAGGGGAAGGGGAGGAGAAGCAAAAAGAGTGGGGTCATTAGACAAGAAAGTGTACATCATTATAACCAACATGATAAAAATAAGAGACTCTTCATAGATGCGAACTTTCATCTGGAATCAGTCTTCATTGGAGATGTCAGCTGGCGACAATGACGAGGCCTAGTAGATTAGTGAGGAAGTCCTCTTGAGCTCGGAGATGTTGAGGAGCTTCAGTGGTTAGCTGCTAGATGCCGCTAGGTTGTTCATGGAAGATATATATCTAGAACAGACTCAAGGGAAACATAAATACCTGTACAAGAGAAAAGAAATACAAATAGATCACTGTTGGTGTCTGCAAGGAAAGAAATTAAATAAAAGGTTTAAGCAAGGAGCAGCGAAAGCTAATTCTGCCTCACCGTGCATTTCGAGAAATACACCAAATCCCACTGCAGTCGGTTGACATTTGAGGGCACTTAAATTTAAGAGACCCATGTAAGTAGATTTACTGATGTGTTAAAGATCACCTTCAGAGGAAACTGCCAGCACCGCAGCATCTTTAATGCTGAAGCAGATAAAAGGAATGTTAAATCCATAGCTAAATTATTGTACAGTACTCCCTCTGTAATCCAGCATCTCAGCTCTCCGGCACTCCCAGTAATTCGGCGTTTCGTATTCGAGTACGAGCTCAATACTTGATTTGATAATGTGTCCCCAATACTGTACAATGTTTCCCAAGCAGCGACAAGACTAGTGTCTGAGTAAACAATGCATTGGCGCCAAGAGCGATGACTCACGCACGCCCCCCTCGGGTGCTTAGTGTAGGACAGTTGTACTGTAGAAGTGTTGTGTTGAAGATGGCATCCGTGCAGAAAATACGTAAACATAAAACTCTATCTTTGTTAGATAAACATGAAATCCTAAAGCGGCTTGAAACGGGCGAAACGTTAACTAGTGTTGCTAACGAATACGGTGTTGGTCGAGCTACAGTATGACATAAGAAAAAACAGTAATAAAATAAAGTCGTTTTTTAAGACGAATGAAAATTTAAAAAGTAAACGTCAGACATTGAAAATTGGTGAAAATCCTAAAGTTGACGATAGCCTCTATGCTTGGTTTTTACAAGAACGTGGTAGGCATACACCAATTTCTGGTGAAATCCTTAAAGGAAAGGCTAGGAAATTTTACCGGAAAATTACAAAAAAACAGGATGATTTCCAAGCCAGCGAGGGATGGTTGCAGAAATTCAAACAACGTTATGGAATTAGACTGCTAAGTACAACATGTGAGAAACTTTCATGTGACGAAAGCACTGATTCATTTTCGTACTTTTTTACTTCGTAAAGTACAATGTAATTAAAACTGATTTTCAAATGATATCTGCGTTTTTCTCGATATTTTCCATTAATCCGGCGTTTTCGGTAATCCGGCAGTGCTCTGGTCCGATATCTGCCGGATTACCGAGAGAGCACTGTATCTATTAATCATCTCAAAACCACCTCATGGCATAGTGGGTAGCATTCATTGCTGTTGCACCTGAGCTCCGGGTTTGATTCCTGGCTCTGCCAAGAAATTTAATTCTGGTCGGAGGGTTTGAATGAGGCTACATTGAGCCTTGTGATAAAAAACTGAAGAGAGGTGGGATCCTAGAAGTGATTTTCCATGGTTCTACTTTGAACAAATTAAGTACTGTATTTGGCATGCACTCTCATAGGTATTTGGCAGTAGTATCTGCATTCTAATACCTTCTATGAAGAAAGTTTCTCTCTTTAAGACGTAAGTCACTCTTCACGGTGCTATCTTCCCGATACCCAAGATTCGTTTTATATAGCATATTTTGACTTTCTTTAGTGTTATGAAGTCGTTGAATTTTAGTTTGTCCCAGATTATGTGGATTCCTTATGCAACGTTATGTGCAATGTTTCCCACGCAGCGACAAGACTAGTGTCTGAGTAAACAATGCATTGGCGCCAAGAGCGATGACTCACGCACGCCCCCCCCAGGTGCTTCGTGTAGGACAGTTGTACTGTAGAAGTGTTGTGTTGAAGATGGCATCCGTGCAGAAAATACGTTAACATAAAACTCTATCTTTGTTAGATAAACATGAAATCCTAAAGCGGCTAAAGTTCGTTGGGCATACAATTGCTGTTGTACTGCCTTCGGATGTACAGTACAACAATGAGGGTTCTGAATTGTACTACATTCACAGCTTCTACTCTCTCTAGCATCTACCTAGGTAATTCAAATTTCGGGTGGTGGGGTAGAACACCATAACAAATCCCGCAGAAGTTGTCACAAGCTCACTTCTACCCTCTTGACAGTGATGCCAGCTCAACCTCGCCCTGCACTGACTTGCCCTCATAAAAGGTCGGGCATTTCCAGTGGCCTGTGTGTTTCCTTGTTCTAACTTGAGCCAGGATATTTCCCAGTTGAGCAATATCCAATGTTCGGTGCCCTCTCTTGCTTACTCAACTTCCAGATATGTTAACAAATTTATATAATGAAATATATATTCCTACACCTGACTCGGATTCTAACATATAATTCAATGTTGCGATAAATAAAATAATATGAAACACCATAATTAATTCATCCTGTCCGAGGCTCGTTCCATTTTTGAAAGCATTTGGTTTCATCCACTACTGGCTTGCTGGGCCTATCGTAGCTTCACCAGAGCCCCGTTAGCCGTCACTTTTCAGGGTTCCTGTAGGACCTTCACAGCTACCGTAACGGTCCCGGGGCACACGAAGTCCCCACTGTACTTCGCCCCTACAGGCGATCCCCTACTTTGTGCCGTAGCCCGTCTCCCACGACGTGGACGGGGAATAACACTGATGAGTCGTTGTGCAAAGATCTTCGAGAAAGTTTTGGAATAGAGAATTAGGACAAGGATAGAAGGAGGGATGAGGGAAGAACAACATGGCTTCAGAGCAGGAAGGTCCACAGTGGATTTGATTTTTGCTGTAAGGCAGTTACAAGAACAGCACTATGAGTATGGAACAGATCTACTGATGGCCTTCCTGGACACTGAGAAAGCATATGACAGTGTATGCAGAAACAAAGTATGGAAGTCCCTGGAGGATAGAGGAGTAGAGAAATGGACTATAAAGAGGATAAAGGAGATGAACAAGGGAAGCGTGAGCTGTGTGGAAGTGGGAGGAGAGAGATCAGACTGGTTGGAACAGAGAAACGGCCTGAAACAAGGAAGTGCACTGTCACCGTTACTTTTCATTGTGGTGATGGATGACATAATGACCCGAGTGGCACAAGTAATTGGGGAAGGAAAGATGAAAGCAATGGTGTTTGCAGATGATTTGATGATTTGGGGAAACGAGGAGGAGGTACAGGAACAGTTGGACGTGTGGGAAGGAATAATACAAGGATATGGGATGAAATTTAGCATAAATAAGAGTGAGATGGTGATCACAACAAGGAAGAAGGAAAGAACCACAACGGGAATAACAATTGGTGGGGAACAACTGAAGAAAGTGGAGAGTTTCAAGTATCTGGGAAGCCTGATACAAGATAATGGAAGAAACGATAGAGAAATAAATGAGCGGGGAAGGCAGGCAGAAGCATTTCGGAGGAGTGTGAGAAGCATTTTATGGAGCAAGGATGTCCCTCAGAACAGCAAAAAGATCATATATCGGACGTACTATGTCCCTATCCTGACGTGTGCCTCGGAGACCTGGGTTATGAAAGGAAGGGAGAAGAGCAAAATACAGGCCAGTGAGATGAGGTTCTTGAGAAGCAGTATTGGAGCTACAAAGATGGACAGAATAAGAAATGAGAGGGCCAGAGAATTAATGAAGGAGGAACCATTACAGGATGGTATAGAGAAATCTAGACTTAGATGGTATGGACATGTAAAACGATTGGAGGAGAAGAGGATACCCAGGAGAGTACACGAGACGAAGTGGGAAGGAAAGAGACCGAGAGGAAGACCGAGAGACAGGTGGCTGAAGGGGGTGGAAGAAAGCGTGAAGAAGAGAGGAGAAGACTGGACAAGGGTGGAGGCTGAGAGATGGTGGGAAGACAGAAGACGTTGGAGAGGCTTGTGTTCCAAACAGACCCGGCCAGTGGCTGGAAACTGTGCAAGATGATGATGATGACTATAATTAATTATTCAGATATTATCTAATAAGCTGGAGCAGAACAGATTGAGATGGGATGGACATGTGAAAAGAATGAATGATAAAATAATGCCGAAACAAGTGATGGAGAAGATGGCTGACAGGAAAGAGAGGACGTGGAAGACTTAGAGTACGGTGGATGGATTTGGTGAAGAACAGTGTGAGAGAATGAAACCTGGACTGGAGTTCGGTGGTTGAGGAAGGATAATGGACGGACAGAGTAAAGTAGAGGCTTGTCTTATTTGCTCCGACCCGGCTTAGGCTATGAAGAATAAGAATTTTCAATCTTTCCGCCTATTCAATACTTTAAAGTATAAGAATTTTCAAGATTGAAAATTCTTATTCTTCATAATTACTGTCAATACGGAACCTGAAATGAATAATATTCCCGGCTTAGGCTGGAAAACGGAAATTGATGACTATGTCGATTATCTAATCACATAAATAAAAAATCTACTCTTGGTTATTTTATGACAGGTCTGGGAATTGAGGTTTCGATCGCGCTTGTGACTACGAGGGTGGACCCAAAAGACAGACAGAGCACGCTGCCATTCGTGGACATAGTGGAGAGTTCTCCTACTATGCTCGGCGACAGCGTTGATGGCCCGTTGGTCTCGGATGCGCAATAGCGCGGTCACGTCTCTGCCATCAGGGGCAGTCGCACTCAGTCGTTCATAGCTGTAAGAAGCTTATCGCCATTGAAGTGGGTTTCTTTAAATAACAAGCGTATTAAAATAGTGTAATAGTAATATTATTGTGTACCTCTGTGTGTGCCTAGTGTTCCCCTTATGGTTGAGCTAGTAATTCGGTGGGAAGTGTTGCATAAGCAAGCCAGAGGATTAATTTATAAAGTCTACACGTTCTTCAAGCGAGAAGCAGACACAGGGACTCCATTGTACGATGTTGCCAAAGCGCATGGTGATATAGGTCTACGGAGTGTGAAAAGAATTGTTCGTGAATATCAGTACAGGCAAGTGGAAATGTGCACTTCAGATCTCCAGGTAAAAATCATATGGTACCGAAAAGAGTCACTGGAATTGACGACTTTGATCAGGATGTTTTACGTCGTAAGGAATTCGAGTTTTATGATAGACTCAAGTTCCCTACAGCAAAGAAGTTAGTTCATGTAATGCATGAAGCAACTGGTTTTAACGGGAGCACTCAGTCTATGCAGAGAATGTTAAAACGCACGGCTTTCAAGTATGTAAAGTGTAATGACGGGAGGAAATTTTAAATGGAATGTAGTGATATTGCTGCCGCCGGATTGACATTTCTACGAACAATGCACGAAATCCGAGAGGAAGGAATTCAATATTTTTATTACTTAGATGAGACTTGGCTGAATCAGAACTACACGAGGAAGATGATTTGGTAGACGACGGAGGGACGTGGGGGTTTAAAAGTTCCAGTAGCCTTATTATTTGTCACGCTGGTTCTGCTCTGACTGGATATGTACTCGAGAGTAAATTAGTGATCCGGGCAAAATCGAAAGTTTTATCAGACTACCACACTGAAATGAATGGGGAATCATTCCGAGGATGCTTTTTAACGCAGCTGTTACCTTTTCTGCATCTGTTATTGTAATGGACAATGTGAGCTGTCACTCCATTGTATTGGACAACCCTCCTACAACAAACACACTGAAGGGAGATATCGTTATGTGGCTGCGTAATAACTACGCAACAAAAACAAGGCTTGAATTGTTGCAGCTCATAAAGAAGGCAAAGGGCAATGAGAAAATGTATGAACTTGACACCATAGCTGAGCAGAAAGGTCACAGGGTGGTATGATTACCACCTTATCACTGTCAGTATAACCCTATATAGAGCGTCTCTACCTTAAAAGACAGTTATGGGGTTTGAAGCCATTTTTGATTTTTCAGCCGACTGAAAAGCACCAAACCTTTGTTAAAAGACAGTATCGGATTAAATGTACTATTTGTCCTGCAATTAGCTACGTCCTCTTCTACCCCGGCGATGTTGCCATTTCCCAATAATGCAAAGAGATAAATCTCAGAAAATGTTTGCTTGGTCTTATAGAGAAATTTCCGCTCTTTAAGATGATGTAAAATTAAAAGCCATAAATATTTAACACATGGCCCAATTTTCACAATTACTATATTTTAGTGCGAATCTATTTTTATGCTAATATAAAACTTATCACGCCATAGCTAATGAACTAATGATCACAACAGATTAAGAATTTATTTTTATGTTGCCTGATGTTGGTAGAAGATATCCTATTTCTCAGGGCGGTAATTTGTTTCATAATAAGAAAGTTATAATTTTTTTTCTTAAACTTTACTTGAAAATAAGGATGGTTAGGTAGCGAGAAACTTTTTTGCTGTTGACTTTTCATCTGTGACTAAGCGAGGAGAAATGTTCATTAATGTCTGACATAGTTTTTAAAACAAACCAGTGCTCGGTATCAATACCATTCATAAGTTATTGCTCTTCATGTACTGCCCTCACCCAGCGCTACTAATTAGATGCAGCGACAGTTTGTTTTTTCAGGTGGCTCATTATCTCCACGACTGCATTTGATGAGTGTAGGGAAAGATTCTGTGATACCCCAGAGCTCAGTGTTATTAAATTTTTGTGGTGTGAAGTTAAACTGTGAAGTGAAGTGGTCCTTGTGTTTTTTATAAATTGTGTTTTCTTTATTAAGTTATTACTATATTTATTATTGTAACATTCACTATGAATACAGCAACTAGAAAGCAGCATACTATTGTCAAATTGCACAGTATTTAATTATTTCTTAAAGAACATGAACGTCACCGAGGCAGTTGAAAAGACAGAAGCTACCGGGTGTTCAAAACGTTTAGTATATAGAATAAGAAAGGGAAAAAAGGAAGGTCCTCTTAGAACGCCAGCAAAATCAAAACCTAATAGAGCGAGTAAACTATAAAATGCTAAGTTAATAAAGTATGATGGAATAGTACAAAGTGGAGTCCGTCACATCGTTCATTCATTGTTCTTTGAAAACATACCACCAACATTAAATATAGTTTTGAGCAGGGTAAACGGTGATGATACAATACAAAATTTTTCAAGGTCCACTTTAAATATATTTCTTCATGACAGAGGGTTTGAATGTGTAAGAAGGGCCAACAAATGTGCCCTGATTGAAAGGGATGATATAATCAGGTGGCGTCATAGAAAGGATTTAGGAATAAAAGCAAATCTATTGTTTTTACTGACGAGTCTTGGGTGAACATGGGCCACACCTTGACAAAAGAATGGCGAGATACCAAAATTAAAAGTGCTCGTCAGGCAGCAATTGAGGGTGTTAGCACAGGTCTTAGGCCACCTAGGGTTCGTGGGTGGAGGTTTGCCTTGGTTCATGCCGGGAATGAACAAGTGTTCGTTAATAGTGCCGAGTTAACTTTTCTGTGCCAAAAGAAAACGGCATATGCCCATGATGAAATGACAGGTGAACTGTTTGAAAAGTGGTTTGGCGAGCAATTGTTGCCCCATGTTCCCGAAGGATCTATCCTAGTAATAGACAATGCAGGCTATCACAGTCGGAAAAGTGAACTTTTACCTACAACGTCATGGAGAAAAGACCGGATTGTAGACTGACTCCCTCAGAAGGGGATCCCTTTTCGAAATAATATGCTAAAGCGGGAGCTTCTTTTTATTGTGAATCAAAACCGAGAGAGATATGATAAATACATCATTGACGAGATGGCCAAATCAGCACGAAAATATGTTCTTCGCTAGCCACCATACCACTGTGAACTTAATCCCATCGAAATGGTACGGGCGCAAGTGAAGAACCAGATAAAATTGTACAACGTCTCATTCAAAAAACAAGAGATGAATAATTTAATTTCGGCTCCATACCACCACGTGACTACACAAAATTGGCCAAACTACGTGTACAACACCAAAAAAAATCGAAAGTGAACTGTGGCACGCAGATGAGATTCAAGATGACGAGGAGCAATTGTTGATACGCTTTTCATCTTCATCTTCTTCCACTTTCGATGGATCGCCTACTGGTTCCGATTCGGCTGAAACTGGACCATCCAGGTACATGGAGGAATTTATGGAAGGGTTAACACCACCACCAAAGGATAGTGGGCAGGCCTGAAGGTATCTGATGTATTTTTTAACTTTCAATTTTCTGATATTGTTATATTCGTGGAAAATGTAATTATAATTTATTATAACCTACTGTATGATATTCGAGAAAATGTAATACAGGATGGCGCACGAAATGTCATACACTGGAAATTGTTTATAGAATATTTAATGTACAACATATTTAATAAAATATGGTATTAAAACATTCACTGAAATGTACATGATTAGTCAGTATGCAGGACATGTTCAATATGTCCACCTTCTCGGCGTACAACTGCTTCAATTTTCAAAAGAAAAATATGTATTCAATGCCAAGGTATGGTTATAATTGCTTTGGAGTGGAGTTCCGACTCCCATAGTGCACTGGCTTTGCTCGTGATGCGGATACACATGTATCAAATACGTCTTGCAATGGCCTTCCCAGTGTGTACTAGACAGTGTCGTGGTGAGGTGTGCTTTAACCAACTGAAGAGCCCAATAGCACACCGGGGCGAAACGCTGTCATTTTGTTGAGTTAGGCCGGAACATTTAGCACAATTTGTGTTTAAATATATAATGGCTCAACGGACAATACATATTTTTCTTTTGAAAATTGTATGTGTGCATTAAAATCGCGCTCTGAGGTTTGGTGTATCATATGTAAATTTTGTACCATCGTTCGCTGCAAGGCATGAAGTACAGTTATATAAAAATAAAAAAAATATTTCGGAACTTTCCAGTGTTTTGCGTAAAACTACGCCTGTATACGAGTTATGTTACATCATGTGCCTGGCCTTGCAGAACTTTGTATATGCAGTAGATCTGGCATCAGCGCGCCCCATTTAACGCGTACTGTCCTTTAAGGTAGAGACACACTGTAGAGTTGGTATGGGCACAAGTGGATGGTTACGTGGCAGAAAGTAACACCACATTTAAAAGAGCCGATACTGAAAGGTTGACTCAGGAAGAGATAGACTGCATCACAATTTTCGACCTGTGTACGTCACACGGACAAATTACAGGAGGACGATTTTCTTCAGGAACTTGTCAGAGATGACTTAATGGAGTCAATCAATAATCATCAATGTGACAGAAACATCCGGCAGTTTAAGTTCTGATTCTGACTGTTTTGAGTAACCAGACATGTATGGTAGATTTATTTTATTTGTATTTGTTTTGGTTTTTAGTATGTATACGGGGTTGCTCGAGAAAAATCTTGCAGCGCCGTCTCTCAATTCACTTCCTTGTACTGAGAAATGTTGCAATAACACTTCATTTCTTGACCTTTGCTGTGTTTAGGGTCGGGGGAAGCAAGGACGGTTTATCGTGAGACACCCGGTAGTTTAAATGTATATTGTATAAAATGAAATAGCATGTGTTGTTTTCCAGTGATTTGCCATTTTAAAGAGGTGGATTACCACTGGCTTCTCACTCCTCATCCACAGAATTGATTTCTGACAGCTCAATGTGGGATCTTTGCTCGACAAAGCAGGCTTTGGACAGTACTCCGGCTCACCTATGGCATATTATTCCATAATTACACCTTTATCTTGCTTGTCATTTCATATTTCCATAACCTCTACACAGGGGGGAGGGGGCATCCCTGAAACAGTATGCCAAAGCGAAATAAATAAACTGTTATGATTTCTGTTGTTAATATTCATATTATGTGCTTGAAACATCTTGGTCATCAGCCCCATGTACTTATAACTGTTTCTGTGGTAGTTGTAGTAGTGTAGCTGTATTGAGGACAGGGTGTCCCTGGCCTTGAACTAAGGTACTATTCCTGCATTTGCCTGGAAGGAGTGTGGGGAGACGCGGGGAAACCACAATCAGGATAGCCACAGGATTCAAACCTCCGATCTCTGGACTCGCTTCAGTGCCCCATCACAGCCGTGGTGCGATTTAACACCTCGGCTACGCCGCAGAGTTTATAAATAAGCATCTCACCCCGGCCAAGGGGACGGAATAAGGGATAATGAGATTATTCTATCCTCTAACGTCATGTTCGTTAACTGGCCATAAAACGCGAACCAGTCAGCGTAGAAATGTAATTTTTATTTCTAAATATTCAGAATTTTTATTTATTCATCCTAACTATTTAAAAATCCCCCTGCTATGAAAACTTTGCCCGAGTGCACATGATATTTGATGTTGCGGCGGCAACTTCTGCCAGTATGAGGCAACGCTGTATTTCGTGTCATCGCTTTCTCGCTGCGCAGAGAGGGGCCATCAACGCTGTCGCCTAGTGTGGAGAGGTTAATAGTGACCTTCATGAAACAACTGCCCAGACGGGCGTCACTTTGTATCTGACTGTTTAGTCGTAGTGTTGCTTTTCTCTTACTGTTCTTGTGTTCCACCTGCAAAGTCGTTATGGCAGATTTAAAAGAACAAAGAGTGTGTGAAACGATGATCCTCGTTGAATTTTTGGCAGATTTTCTCAACGCTTTCATCATTTCGAGATGTTGAAGGGCACCCAGAACGATCATGGTCTTCAACACTCATCTCACCAGATTTAAAGCGCCCAAACCACTCAAGGGCTTGTGTGTGGCTCATAGCATCCTCCTTGAATGCCTGCTGAAGCATTTGCTAAGCTTCTGTTGCCGATTTTTCAAGCAGGAAACAAAATTCCAAATACACTCTTTTGTCTTTCAAATCTATGTTTGCTGTAAGACAAACTATGAAATAACACTGGAAATATCGAAAGGATATTGAACATAATCCTATTTGCTGATGACGTTCTGATTTTGGGAGAGAATAAGAATGTGGTCTAAGAACAGCTTGATGTACTGAGGGAAAATATTGAGTAATGAGAAATTAAAATCAGTGTAGAGAAAAGTAAGACAATGATAATGACAAGAGGAAAGAAAGAAGGAAAAGGGATTGCTAAAATTGGAGATGTAGATCTGGAAGTAGTAGAGCACTGCAAATATTTAGGAAGTGAATTGATGGAAAATGCAAGATTAGATATGGAGATCAACAAGAGAATACAATGAGGGAGTGTTTTCTATCATCGGGTTTGGAGTTTAATTTGGGATAAAGACATCCCACTGAAGGCTAAAGAAGTGATGTACAAGACCTATTACTTACCAATAATGACGTAAAACGGAAATGTGTACCAGAAGACTGGGAGAAAGGGCTAATAATACCAGTGTTTAAGAAAGGGGACAAGAAAGTGTGTGATAACTATAGAGGGATCACCCTTATATCACAGATAGTAAAAATACTGGAAAGGATATTAGAAAGAAGAATGAGAAGAAATGTGGAAGGAGAGTTGCAAGAGGAACAGTACGGCTTCAGGAGTGGAAGATCCACAGTGGACCCAATCTTTAGCTTGAGGCAGGTGTTGGAAAAGAACTGGGAATATGGAGAGGATTTGATCATGACTTTCATAGATCTAGAAAAGGCATATGATAGTGTCCCCAGAGAGAAGGTATGGGAAACCATGGTTAAGAAGGGACTGGGAAGAGAAATGTTGGAAATGGTGCAAGCAATGTACAACAACTGTGTTAGCAGGGTACTGACCCCAGTTGGAAAGACAGATTGGTTTAGGAACAAGACTGGACTAAGACAGGGGAGTGTGCTGTCACCTCTTTTATTCATAATGGTGATGGATGAAATTGTAAAGGAAACAAAGGAAGCATATGGACATAAAGAAATGAAGTTACTATTATTTGCAGACGATATTGTGGTCTGGGGAAGGAACACCGAAGAAGTGCAAAAACAACTAGATGCACTGAATGAAAATATTCAGAAGTATGGCCTGAAAATCAGTATAGAGAAAAGCAAGACCATGGTGATGACAAGAGGGGAAAGACAAGGAAAGGGCACTGTGAAAATTGGAAGGCACAGTTTGGGAATTGTGGACACGTTCAAATACCTAGGAAGTGAATTGATGCAAACTGGTAGGTTGGACATGGAGATTGGCAGGAGGGTACAGCAGAGCAATGCATTCTATCCAAGTGTAAGAAAACTTGTTTGGGATAAGGAAGTACCAAGGAAAAGCAAGGAGGTAATGTATAAAATGTACTATGTACCCATATTAACTTATGCAGCTGAGACTTGGACCCTGACGAGCAGGCAAGAGAGTAGAATCCAAGCCAGTGAAATGAAATTCCTAAGAAGTATGATAGGTAAGACAAGGAAAGACAGAGTGAGGAATGAAGAGGTTAGGAATGAAGTTGGGATGGGAAAACTAAATGAGAGAATTGAGAAGAATAAACTAAGGTGGTTTGGACATGTAAAGAGGATGGAGGAAAATAGAATACCAAGACAGATGCTGGAGGCCAAGTGCAAGGGTAAGAGAGCAAGGGGAAGACCTAGAACAAGGTGGATCGATTCAGTGAAGAACAGCGTGAGAAAAAGAAGTCTGGACTGGGACAAGATCGTGGAAGAAGAATTGTGGAAGGAAAGAGGAAAGTGGAGAAGTGCCATAAATACCCCGACCCGGCAGGAGCTGGATAAGGGGAAATGATGATGATGATGATGAATGACGTATGGAGCAGAAATTGGCCCGATGACTAGGAGAGAGGAAAGTAGAACACAGGCAGCCGAAATGAAATTCCTGAGGAGTATGGTACAGAAGACTAGGAGAGAGAGAGTGAGGAATGAAGACATTCGAAAGGAAGTGAATGTGCAGAAGCTGAATGATAAGCTGGAGCAGAACAGATTGAAATGGTATGGACATGTGGAAAGGAAGAATGATGAAAGAATGCCGAAACAAGTGATGGAGAGACGGATGACTGAAAAGAGAGGACGAGGAGGATCTAGGGTATGTGGATGGAATTGGTGATGGACAGTGTGAGAGAACGAAACCTGGAGTGGAGTTCAGTAGTTGAGGAAGGATGGTGGGCAGACAGAGTAAAGTGGAGGGGTGTCATATTTGCTCTGACCTGGCTCAAGCTGGAAAATGGAAATTGATGATGATGATGATGATGATGATAAAGTTTATTGTAAACTTACAGGTTTGTTAGTACTGTATGTGCTTTTTGTTGTTGTTATGAGTTAGTGGTTGTTGACCTTCAAGTTTACTTGTCTAGTGTGACAAACTGTAATGGTTGGTGTTCCGACTTTGTTGTGGGTTTAAGTTACTTAGCTTATTATTTGGGCGATGTGGAGTTCTCTCTCATTCAGCTTCTCTCACACTTCACTGTCTGCTTTGAGCTGATGGGGAAGTTTTCTTTTAAGGGGTGGCCCCTTATTATCTCTCCTCTTCATTGTCTGATCTGGCATTCTTAAGCGTCTCTGTTCTCTCGCTTGTTTGATATTTCTGTGTTGGCCAAGTCTAGACACTCCTGACAGAGATTCTTTGCTTCAACATGTTACGTTCATGAGGGTGTTAGGGAGGCTGTAGTAACATAATTACGAATGGGGTACATTTTATGTGGCTGATATGAGTAGGAGGTATCTGTGCTAATTTACAGTAGGTCAGCTAGTTAGTATACTCTCTTGTCCTTAAGATGAGAAATTTCCTTGAAAGTGGATTAACTACCCAGCATAGTTGAGGGCACAGTATCAGGATGTTCATAGTATCCATTTGATTAATTTTCCAAGACAGCATCTCATAAATGAATAAATGAAATAAAATGGTGTAAATGAATGCTAGGGTGAAAGGACTGGTTCCACATATGCAGGATGCAACAAGAACCATATTGAGAATGCAGCAGATAATAATCTTTACTTATCGTGCAGTCATAGGCGCGTGCGCCCCCGGCCGACCTTGGCTACTGGGCATCTAGTGTGGTCATAGCAAGGTCACGTCCCCTCCAAAACAAAACTTACTTTAACCAGCTGGCATTCAGTGAAAGAATTACACGTTTAACATAAAGGGTTTCGGTGCTATATTTTTTTGAAATGTTGGCATTATTTTTCGATGACCCTGTATATTAACTTCGTTTTGTCACAATATTGGTTTTATACTTAACATATTTTCGAAAGTGACATTGGTGAACATATAATAGTATTGTTTATTAACTTACAAACTTTCTGCACAGCCACCATGTTGGATTGCTGAAACTTATTAAAATTTGAAAGGCACGGCCGAGATTGGACGAGGTAGTAGTATGTACTTACCAAGTTTCATTGAAATCTCTCCAGCCGTTCAGATTTTATTAGTGGAACACACACACATGGACAGAAGGTGATTTCGTAAGCTTATTTTTCCAAAAGATGAAATTAGGCTAAAGATATGAATAAATTCACTGGGAAACAGAGCATTAAGTATTGTACTTAGTGTAGTCCCAAGTTCTGTTTCAACATTAAAAGGCTCTTTTGTTTTTGGATTTCTCTTAGTGTTGAACCTACATGTTTTTTATACACATACCATGACGAATAGAAATAAATAGTGTTATCACTCACCGAGTTCAACCGCGCCCCGCTCGGCTAGCGCTAGTGGCGCTGATCCCCAACGCTACACAGTCAGCTGTTCAATAGTGGGATACGCGCTGGGCTACGTAAACCTCTTTACGAAGACTGCGGTTACGCTGATTACAACAAATTGTGTGTTTAAACTTATGAATAATACTGTCAAAAAGTTAGTATTAATATTCTCTGTCCCCATGTAGAACTATCGTTTAAAACCCTCCGTTAGTCGCGCATTGATCTGACAGCTTCATGGTTCGTTATATTAGTTTTAATATCAAGCCAACAGTTCAAGTTATGATCTTATCGTCTCGTGACATCTTACACCAAACATTAGTACGCATTTTTCTGGAGTTGTGAAATAGCGTGCCTAAAAATAACTTTAACACGTGTAACATTTTGTCAGCGTGAGATTGATAGTACCAGCGCTCCCTATGATGTTACTTTCTGTCAGTGAGTGGCAGGTGTGCTGTTATACCGATTATTTGGCTTAGTATGTTGCCTTAGTTAATATCAGTAAGGAGATTGCGCCTTACGAAAACTTAAGGACGCAGATGAAGCGTGCCACATTCTGCTGAAAGATAATGAATAGCTAGTTAGTTCATGATTCAGTAATTTCAAAGGAATTTGTGTCTCTGATACTGAAGACAAAGTTGAAACAAGATCCGAAGATCAGGAGGACGGTAACGGAAGCGAAGAATTGGATGACCGTTTTTTTTTATTGGCAGGTTGGCCATTATTATTATTATATGTCCGACTCATTCTTGGCCACTTGGCTATCACCACGGAAGTCCGGGTTCGATTCCCAGCTCTGCCAATAAATTTAATACTGGTCTGAGGGCTGGAACGGTGTTCACTCAGCCGGTGTTCACTCAGCCTCGTGTGGCAAAAATGTTAAGAGGCGCGTTCGATTCCTACCTCAGCTATCCTGGAAGTGGATTTCCGTGGTTTCCCACTTCTCCTCTAGGCAAATGCCGGGATGGTACCTAACTGAAGGACACGGCCGCTTCCTACCCAAATCCTACCTCAATTCCAAATACACACACTACTGCAGACATCATAATGACACAGGTTATCAGACGAATTCTAAACAAACCCAAACACACGGGGCTACGCGACCACGATGTCGTTAAGTCCCTAAAGAATCAACAACTATTATTATTTTAGGCCTATTATTATTAAGATAGATTTTTTTTTCGTTTTAGGTAAGGATGGCACGAAATAGAACAAGTAACCATGGAAGGCTGCCTTCATTCCGAATCCTACTGGGCGCCTTTCGTGATTTTACATCAGTGGATAGATATTTCGGTAAATTTTGAAAAATGTGAGGTACTGATCCTGGTTTTAATTTCCACTTCACGCGAGAAATTTCCACGTTCTCATAGTTCACTACGAAACAGTCCGCCTTTATAATAATTAAATCTTCCGAAAAACGCTCGTCACAGATTCTATTTTTGATCGACAATTGCTTATCTTTCCACGGAATAACTCTCGCCCATTTCGCAAATAGATTTGTTTCTTTTGGCGGTGTGAAAAAATGTCTACCATCAGATTTTCTTCGTAACCCGATTTACTTCCAGCAACAAAACATTACGACATTTTCCCGAAACAACAGAAAACTTAGTTGTTTGCACACACAAAGCACTGCACAGACATTCGTAAACTATTACAAAGAAACAAATTCCCTCGCATAATATGACTTCTCGCGCACCTCTTGGACTACTTGTCACACGTGCTTATGGTTCGGCGCGACTTCCGCGCCACACACTGGCTGGACCATGAACTACAATGCTTAAGTAGCGGAGTGATGACACTGTTTATTTCTATTCGTCATGCACATACCATCAATCAGTTCTCAGACATGCTAAATCTAAGCCTATTGGCCATGCAACATTTGCAGCGTGCATGGAATGAAGAGTCACGTCAATTAATTTCTCGGCAAACAAAATGCCTCGAATTCTAGTGGTATGTGTGATACCAGAGGGGTCTGACTGCCTACTTCTTACTGAGACAGCCCAGGTTCAATTTTAAGCCAATGAAAGAGGAGTTTAAAAAGAAAAATCATGTTCTGTGGTGGTTATATACATAGAAAGGTCCTGTAGGCCACATGGTTAAGAGCAATATAACATAAAACTAGTTTGCTTCCTTTTTGCTCAAGGAAGTGTTTCTAATGTCCATAGAGCCAGATTTGTTCATTGCAATGGTATTTAAAAATGTAAAATAGACCTTCCTTCAGGATTCTGTTCAAGGGTACAAGGCTAAGTGATCCCAAGAGAGGCTTAGGAAGAATTACCCTTGAACATAGACCAGTAGCAGTCCTTACCTTAACCCTCAATTATAAGTTGTAGTCTGCACCTGATGATATGACTTCTAAGAAGAGCTAATATAATATTGAAAGTGGGAAGTGCTCCTTGGGGTGATAGGGGCAGATTTTCCTTGTCAAACTATGCATGTTGCAATCGATGAGTGACTGAAGCATAGGGTGACTATTCTGAGAACTGGTTAGTGCAAAATGTATAGGTAACCAAAAGGTTTTTTTTTTTTTTATAGCCTTGCACCAGAACTTACGGCCAGTGTAGGTATGTAGAGAATTTTTACCATGAATCTTTACATGTGTTAAATAAATTGCTCATTATTTAGCAATGGGTCACCATGTGAGCTTATTAAATGCTAATGTATTTTATGTTGCATGCAGAGTTGGGTAAAACACTCACAAAATGCATTTCGAAACAAAATTCAAAATACAGTAGAGTCCCGCCAATCCGAACCCCGCTAATACGAAAATCCGCCTAATCCGATCAGGGCTAAGACAAAATATCTACCTAATTAGTTTTGAATTTTGAAACAGGAAAATATAAAGATAAAGATTAAACTAATTTTACCAGGTAAAAACGTAAATTTATTGGCACAGAAAACATGAAATAAATGCTACAGGAGTAAACAGTGAATCTGTTGGCTATCTTATACACAAAAACTAAAAAATGGAAGGCCTATACTTACTAACAATGTGCATAACAAAGTTTGAATGCAAATTATTTTACATTAAAGACAAAACGAATGGAAAAGCAAATCAACACTTAAGAAGTGAAGTCAGTGATCTTCTTTTGAAGCAACGCACTGAACCGACTTGAAGAGGCAATGATTCGTCAACTTCGCATAAACATTACATCACTAGGAGTTGCAACATTTGCTTGTCTGTGATGAGAGACAGCAGGGACTAGGAACAGAATGTAGAACAAACACAGCACTCACGAAGCAAAGCATACACTATTACAGTAGGCACACACAGTCCGGGAGATTGCACTCGACACACTGAACTGAGAGCAAGAGAAGGAGTAAGCGGAGTGGAGAGCTTTTCTTTTGAAGACTCTAGCATGCTCGCTAGTTGAATGTCACTGCCCCTTCCATTCCGACTTACACCAGGCTGCTCGCGCTGGGTAGACACCAACAGTGCTTATAGAAACATTACAGTACAATGTAATTGGCTTTCGAGCCTTAAAGTCAGTATGTTGTCGTATTTGACGAAAATCAACCCAATCCAAATTTTCGCGAATCCCAATTACTTCGGATTAGTGGGACTCTACTGTACAGTAGCTGAACCCTTGAAAATACAAAATTGTGTTTTAAAATAATATTGAAAATACTGAACACTTTCAGTAAAGATTGGTTGTCTAGTGGGTAGCATGCTGAGCCCATGATCGCGGGTTCAAACCAGGCTGAAGTCGTTGGATTTGTTAAGAGCGTTTAAAATCCCTCAGTATGCGTACCTTCAGAGGAGAAGTAAAGTCGGCAGACCCATGCCATAGATTTATGGCATGTAAAAGAACCTTCCACTAATTATTGTGTGAAGCTAAATTTGTAGGTTACATTTGATAAACGCTCTAAGTTCCAACGTTCACCGCCAGGTGTGGTGGCATCTAGTAGCCAAGTTCGTGGCTAGGTGTTGTTGAGAGTAGCATTTGGTAGCAAAGGTAGGAACCACTTGAAATTGATCGTCTGCAGTCCTTACCTGAGTTATAGATAACACACACTAATACAGCCATCACAATTAACACCGGTTATCACACAGATTCTATACCCACCCAAAGTACATGGGGCTACATGACTATGTTGTCGCTGCCCCTAATATGAGAAACCAACCAACCAAGAAATATTAATGGAATGGAAGTACAGTAGAGAGTCGATAATCCGGACCATTGATAATCCGGATTCAATTCCGATGAAATAAAAAGTTCAAGTGAATACATACTGTACATACATATTTGTCAAACAAAAGCGTTGATGCGGCAGGCTGGGCGGGGTCGTCTTACCGCTACGAATCGAAGACTTGGCCGCAAACCACATTTGCAGTTCAAATATCAAAAACGGATTTTTTTAAGAGCCCTGACAATTTATAAACTGTACAGTATTCTGTAAAAATGTACATATTGTACATTACATATGTAGGCCTATGTATATTCTTTCATTAAAGTACATTATAAGTACATATTAATTAATTGTTTTATTTATCTGCTCCAATTATTTAACCACTAAAGTGAATTATTAACGCTTTTAGCAAGTTTTCTATTTTTTATGAACTCAAACGACCTTTTTTTCATTCTTTTCGAAAATCCAAACATTTTGATAATCCGGACAGGGTCCGGTCACAATTAATCTGGACTATCGACGCTGTACTGTGTTAGGTATTTTCAGATTTATTTTAGAATACAATTTTGTATTTTCAAAGATTCAGTTATTGTATTTTGAATTTTGTATTAAAAATAAATTTTGTGATTATTTAGCCCAACTCTGGTTGCATGTTCAGTGTTGCTGACATGATATACAGGTGATGGCTCAGATGTTGTATATTAATGAAAGCTTCTTTTTCTTTCAGGTACGGCATCTTCTTGGCCACCATGCATACGTGTAATAGTTAAAGAGTCAATTGCTCCCAGGGTAAAAGTTGGCTCCCTTTTTATAGTGACTTACCCAGGCGGCACAATAGGGAGAGAGGGAGACCACTCTGTTCTATTACCGGATATAAATGTCAGTAAGGTGAGGAAATTAACAAATTACCATCACTGCTACTATGTAAGCTGTTCATTCTACAATTTAATTTATATGTAATCGGCTATGGCATGTGTGAGGCTCACCTTAAATACGGTACGATGGAGGAAGTATAGGCCACGATGTATGTTGAATTGTAGTTCTTCCTCGTTGTCAGTTTGTCTAATGAAGAGTCATAACATAAATTATGTTTTAGGTCATGTCCTGCTTGTACAGAACACTTGCACAGGACCTTACACTGAAGCATGCCAGTTAAGGATGGCCATAAGAGAAGCAGTAAAAACTGCCAAGCTCTCCTCCAATGTGGGTCAGCACCTGCTCTTGGAATTTTTTTAATGATCGTAACTAGGAGGTGGATATTGATAATAGGTCATGTTTTTAAAATTTTTGAATTAAAACAGTAGGGTAAAGAGAGGTATTTTCGTGATACAGGTAAGTTCATGATAAATCTTTGAATAAGTATCATGAACTTCCCTATTGCGGACTAAGCGTTTCAACTTCAGTAGTAGTTCCCAGAGTTCTCAACAGATGTCTCTAGGTACTTGTATTGGTCTTCACCGCGGCCTAGCGGATACAACCAAACCTTTTGTTTGTAGTGAGGTGTTTTCTTCCATAGTGGTGGCAGGTTTTGTGCTGTGTTTGTTATTATAAAGATTCAAACGCTAATAATAATTGTGGTGTTTGAAGCCATATTTTCAGTGTTGCCTTAGTAAACAAGAGTTTAGTGCTTTTCAGTCGGTCAACACGAATGTACCCAAAAGAGATGGGTTATGCCCTAATCCTGAAATAAATTACATGAGATTCGACTGAAAAGCACTAAACTCTTGTCGCTAATAATAAGTTAAGATATATGTGTTTAGTATCAAATTATAGCTTTAGGTGTGTAGTGTCGGCATGTATGGTTAGGAAAATAATTATGTGAAAGTACGAACTGTTATCACTTAATTTATGACGTACTTTTCTTAGGTTTATTTGTCAGTACAAAAACGTTTGACTGCGTGTGCTCTTACATTTTCGCCTGTAGCAGGTAAACTGACCAATTTAAGATAACAATGCATATGAAGAAATTTGTTCAGGATTAAATTTACTATCAAGCCATTATGATATTATGTTAAATTTGTAATTTTGGGTATCACGAAATTACCTTACTGATAATGCATTAAGTTACTGCGTTACTTGATAGTTATGCCTGTTGTGAGTTAAGTGTGCACTTAAGCATTAAACCATAGTTTATACCAACGAAATTATTCAGAACTAAATTTATTCTCTAGATTTGCATATTTTTTCCTAATTTAAGGCAGCACGAAATTACCCGACCCTCTTGTAATTCAATATTCTCCTTTGCATTATCGGTCAATATGCCAAAAGAAAACAAAATACCGGCAGTATGAATCAAAACAGTCAGTCACAGCTGCTAAAATGGTAACAGAGCAGAACATGTCAGTTTATCAAGCATCATAACGAGCAGGTGTTCCCTGGAGTTCCTTGAAGGATTTTATAACAAGAAATTCTGGTCAGTTATGGTTGAAAATGAGGAGTACATTACTGTGATATTCATTAATTGCTACGATATCATGTATTTCTTGTGTGATAAATTAATATACACTAAAAGTAGTAAGTATTTCTTCATTCACGAAGTTACCTTACCATTATCACGGAATTAACTATCCCTGTCAGGAAGTTACCTGCCAAATGTAGAATAATATAATATATTTTCTTATGAACGATATGGGTTCAAAAAATATAACAATGCTATTTCAGTTATACTATAGTAGCATAGTTTACTACTATAAATTGGCTAGTATGGATACTCGTTAATAACAGACATATCAATAAAAACGTAATTTTATCATGAACGTACCTCCCTTTACCCTATCTAATTTTGTAGAAATGAATTCTAGGTTATGACAGTGAATAACAGTATATTTTTATACTGCGTAATTTTGAATTACTGGATGGATGTGTTTGTTTTTCTGTAAGTAAGTAACGAAGGACAAGAAACCATGTTGACAACCAGTGTATCCAACACTCTTAAGAAAACTAAGAAAGCATGGAAATCTCAGGGAATTTCAAAACTTTTCTGGAAACTTACCAGTATGTGTTTTTGAGATGATCTGAAAAGTAAAGTTAATTAATATTTCAAAAATTCACCTACAGTACATTCAGATTTGTGATTATGAATTACTTTGTTTGGGTTTCATTGCTCGATAACACCTTGTCAATCAATAACCTATATCAAGTGTCGGTAACAAGATACACATGTTCAAATATGTTCTTTTCAACTTGGCAACACAGAACATTAAAAGAAAACTTCTCAATTGCTTGCCCCTGAAAGAAGTATTGTATTTTTATTTTATTAAACAGTCATTTAAGTTTGTTTTATTTTCAATTATTCTTTTTAAGTCTCATATCCAAGCGAAGAATCCAGAAAACAGAAATTTAGGTCAGGTAAAATTAAATCATAAGCATGCTGTGTCAATAATATAGAAGTTAAGCTCCTTAAAACAATAGTTATAATCAATAAGTTTACTATTACTTGTTGTGCCCATCTCCGTTATCAAGAGAATGTGCGACGGCGGACCGGGTTCGATTCCCGGTCAATGCATGTGAGGTTTTCAATGTGAAATGCCATGTCCTGTGGTTCAAATTGCACGTAAAAAGGAAGTCCCGTGGCTCATGATCTCGAGATTAACGGTCACTTAAAACTACTATCTTCCTTCCTTTTACCTTCTTAAGTGCATATTCCATTTCTGCATATTTGCTGTTACCTCACTACAACTTCACAATATTTGCAGATTATCCTTAACACTAGCAGTAGTGCCAGGCTTCGCCTGGTGGATTTATTTGTTTTATGGATGATAATGAATACTACTACAGAACTGGCACATGATACTTAAACTACCAGAAAATAAATATTTTTAAATATAACTTTTTGTGGTGGTGGTGGTGGTGGTTGTAATAGGGGTGATAAGCAGTACAGCATAATGGACGTAACATTTAGGTCATTTTCCCTTAGTGATAATAATTATAATAACGAATAGGGAAACGGCTATTTACAGTACTAACTTCAACACTGACACATGAAATTTACACACAAAAAAAACTAAAAATGATTAGAAAGAGGAGTAAGTGAAATAGAAGACACTGCCTAGGGCCTATATCTCATTGTCCGTTAGAAATGCAGACACCAATAGTGTCGTCTTTTGTCGCATAGTACCGTAAGAAAATAATCCGAACACTTTGGAAAACTTCGGCTGTCCTGAGCTCCTGAGGTAGCAATAGTATTATTTATCGCCACATAGCGCTCAACGATAAGTTTCGGAATAAATTAAGGTAAATTTGAAGGCACCAATGCTTATTGCAGCTGATAACCTCAATGTATTGCACCAACACCATTGCACTTAGCCTATACAGAGGCATAATATGTTCATGATGATAACTGTTAAGGGGCCTAAGAAATCATTTTGCACTAATTACTCCCCGTGACTGCAATTTATAAGCAGAGCAAGTTTTAACTATTTTCGCAATTCTGCACCAGAACACTGGTATGGGCTACGTGATGCAGCCCGAATTGCCAGTCAACAATAGACTTATTAAAATACTATTACAGTTACACTACTATGGACATAAATGGTTCTAGGGCCTTAATACGGGGTTTTCAAGTTCAGTTTGTTTGTTATTCTAAATGTAGGGAATGGACAGCGTTGTCCAATATATCAAGTGGACAGTGTTACCAGCAGGGTTTCAAAGTGTATGTAAAATTTGGTGCAATTAGGAGGAACGGTGTAGATATGTGATAAAGGGTCTGTCCGAAATTTAAAGTGGACAGTGTCACCCGCAGGGTTCCAAAGGAAAAGTGTACAAAATGTGATTCAGATCGGTGAAACGGTGTAGATTTGTACCAAAGGACCTAAATGCAGGGAATGGAGTGGGCTGTCCAAAATTTCATGCAGACAATGTTACTTGCATGGTTCCAAAGGGTAAGTATGCAACTTTTGGTTCAGATCGGTGAAACGGTGTAGATTTGTGCCAAAGGGCCTAAATGCAGGGAATGGAGTGGTCTGTCCGAAATTTAAAGTGGACAGTGTTACCCGCAGTGTTCCAGAGGGTATGTATACAAATTTTGGTTCAGATCGGTGAAACGGTGTAGATTTGTTCCAAAGGACCTAAATGCAGGAAATGGAGTGGTCTGTTCGAAATTTCATGCAGACAGTGTTACTCGCAGTGTTACAAAGGGTAAGTATACACATTTTGGTTCAGATCGCTCAAACGGTGGAGATTTATGCCAAAGGGCATAAATGCAGGGAATGGAGTGGTCTGTCCGATATTTCATGTAAACAGTGTTACTCGCAGGGTTCCAAAGGCTAAGTATACGTATTTTGGTTCAGATCGGTGAAAAGGTGTAGATTTGTGCCAAAGGGCCTAAATGCAGGGAATGGAGTGGTCTGTCCGAAATGTAACATAGCTCTCAAATCTGGCTATCATATACAAAAAGAATTTTTCGAATCCGACTGGTAGTTCCAGAGATTAGCGTGTTTAATCACACAAACACACAAACTCTTCAGCTTTATTATATTAGTATAGATTCACAGATTCTCAAGTACACTCTCAATAGTCGCAGATTCCTATATCAATTTTTTCCATATTTATTTTAAGTATTCAATATCCATCTAAGTATTTCTATACCATTTCAAAATGTGTTCATCATTCGAGCTGAGACAATTCCCACTATGGCTCATTACAACCTCATGTTAAAAATATTTACCTGTGCATCTCAGAATAGTATGGATTCAGGCCAGGAAGGTCAACAGTTGACCTCATCTTTGCAGTAAGACAGCTACAAGAACACCATTATGAATATGGGAAAGATCTGGTGATGACCTTCTTGGATGTTGAGAAAGCATATGATAGTATTAATAGAAACAAGGTATGGGAAGCAATGAGAGCAAAAGCAGTGAACAAGGAGACAGTGGCAAGAGTGAAAGCAATGTACGAGGGAAGCAAAAGCTGTGTAAAGGTGGGAAGAGAGAGAACGGAATGGTTTCAACTGGAGAGTGGTCTGAAACAGGGAAGTGCCCTCTCACCCCTGTTATTTATAGTGGTGATGGATGAAATCATACGAAAAGTGGTAAATAGCATTGGGGAAAGGAAAATGAAGGCAATGTTGTTTGCTGATGACCTTCTGGTATGGGGAGAGGATGAGGAAGAAGTACAAGAGCAATTAGATGAGGGAGAAAGTAGTGTTATCATATGGGATGAAGTTCTCAGCACAAAAGAGTGAAGTGGTCATCACAACGAGGAAGAAGAACAGACTGGATATGGGCATAACACTTGGAGGACAGCAGTTGCAGAAAGTAGAATGCTTCAAATACTTGGGAAGCATAATTGAAGAAAAGGGAGGCAAAAGGATGGAAATAAATGAGAGGGGAAGGTGCGCAGATGGATTTTTCAAGAGTGTTAGGGGGATGATATGGAATAAAGATGTACCACAAAAATGTAAAGGAATCATCTACAAGACCTACTTTGTGCCAATTTTGACATATGGTTCAGAAACATGGGTGATGAAGGAAAGGGACAAGAATAAAATACGAGCAGTGGAGATGAAGTTCCAGAGGAGTAGGGTAGGAGTAACAAGAATGGACAGAGTAAGGAATGAGAGAGTCAGGGAGATGGTAAGAGAGGAACCATTGCAAAATAGAATAGAGCGATCTAGGCTGCAATGGTATGGACATGTGAGGAGGATGCAAGAGGAGAGGATACCGAAGAAGATGTTTGGAATGGAAATGATGGGAAGGAGGCCAAGGGGAAGACCAAGGGACAGATGGACAAAAGGAGTTAAGAAGAGTGTGGAGGAAAGAGGAGTGTGCTGGGACACAGTAAATGACGAGAGATGGTGGATGGACAGGAAACGATGGAGAGGCTTATGTTCCAAGTAGACCCGATCAGCGGTTGGAAACTGCTCAAGATGATGATGATGATGATCATCTCAGAATAGCCTGAATAATTTCAATAAATGGGCTCGATGTCAATAATATTCCTTTCTAGTCTGATCCAACATCAGCAATACCTTGGTTTTTAACTGTTCAGTGACATCATCATCAACATCATCATCATCATGTACCTTTGTTCCATTAACAATTTCACCTTACCTATAGTTACTCCTTTGACTGAAAATAAAATTCTCATAGCATGCCGTTATTTTTTCTCCACTCTTACATAAATTCAACCTTTTACTTGTCATAACTCTTCTAAATTCCATTAATAAGCCTTCATCTTTCAATATCAAATTCTTCTTGTATCATCATCATCGTCAAAATTTGACCTCATCAAAACAGTTGTCCAAACTCTATCACCTATCTCATCATTACTGTCAAAATATGTGATTTTGTTGTTGAGATACTGATAGTGGTGATTAACCTTCAAGTTTGCTTGCTTGGTGTGATTATATGATTAACAAGCAAGCAAACTTGGAGGTTGATCACCACTAGCAATATCTAAAAAAATTCACATACTTTGACTAGTTGTGCCAGTATAATCACTACTGCAACTAAATAAGTAAATATATTGTAAATACCGGTACACTGGTGGAAAAAAAAAATCCCAACATCATGACATAAGGAATCTAGAGTATGGAAATGTCAGCAATATATTTGGCGAGGTAACATATTTAATTGATTAAAGGTACAACAGGTTAATGTCTGCGTGAGAAAATCCATCGCAAATGTGCCATGCTGGTCCATTAATAACCGGTATAATCGCCAAACTGTTGAATGCAGGCATGCAAACTTGCATGCATTTTGTCGTACAGGTGCTGGATGTCAGCTTGTGGGATGGAGTTCCATACCTATTGCACCTGGTCGGTCAATACAGGGACTGTTAATGCCGGTTGTGGATGATGCTGCTGGAGTTGTCTTCCAATGATGTCCCATACGTTCACGATTGGGGACAGTTCGGCGGATCTATCTAGCATGCTTATGCAGCATGTAGAGCACGTTGGGTTACAACAGCGGCATGGGGGCGTGCGTTATCCTATTGGAAAACACCGCCGGGAATGCTGTTCATGAATGGCAGAACAACAGGTCGAATCACCAGACGGACGTACACATCTGCAGTCAGGGTGCGTGGGATAACCACAAGAGTGCTCCTGCTGTCATAGGAAATTGCTTCACAGACCAGAACGCCCGGTGTAGGTCCAGTGTGTCGACGCTGCAGACAGGTGGAATGCAAGCGCTCACCTGGCCTCCTTCTAACCAACACACGGCCATCACTGGCACCAAGACAGAATTGGCCTTTATCGGAAAACACAACGGACCTCCGCTCCATCCTCCAATGAGCTCTCGCTTGACACCACTGAAGTTGCAGACGGCGGTGGTTTGGGATAAGTGGAATATACGCCGCAGGGCGTCTGGCTCTGAGCTGTTGTTCAAGTAAGCGATTTTGAACAGTTCGTTGCACCACTGTGGTGCCAATTGCTGCTGCAGACGCCGTCTGATGCTCCAAAGCCATACGCCGAATACGGCGGTCCTCACTCTTGGTGGTGCCACGGGGACGTCCGGAGCCCGGTCTTGTTGTGACCGTACCTTCTCGTGACCACTGCTGCCAGCACACATGCACAGTAGAGACTTTCCTGCCAAGTCGTTCTGCAATACCACGGAAGGAGATCCACTTTCACGTAGCTCTACTACACGGCCTCGTTGAAATGCAGTAAGCTGTTGATACCGGCCTCTTCGTCGTCGTAAAGGCATTCTTGACCGACTGACAGTCACTCAGTCCAATCGCAAAGGTAACTAACGCTCGAGCACAGTACAGCCCTAATGTAAAGCAAACCCGATGTGCAACGTCATGGGGCCACTACTAGTGCCACGCTAATGCGATTTGCGGAAAATTTGAATCAACGTCATCTTTCAGATGTATAAACATGCCTACCAACGTTCATTAATCTAGCATGACTCCTTCTTGGTGGTACGATATTTTTCCGCCAGTGTCACATAATGTATATCTATGACTTTCGTCATAATTACCATTTTGGCCCGTATTGAAATCTACAATTACTGATTATGATTTTCACTTTTCAATACAACTTTAATTAAGTGTATCAAAACCCATACTTGTAGACAAATATTTAATAGCCTAAATGTCAAGGATCTGATGATGATTGCTTGACAATCAAAACTGGTCATCCAAGTGTATTTATTAATTTGGTGTAAATTCTTTCCAGGATTAGGGAACTACCCATTACAATTGGAAACAATCGTGTTGACTGACTGAAAAACATTAAATTTCGATTTCGACCTCTCATGTAAAGCATTTGGTATTTCATCATCAAGAATATTCCAACTTCACTAAAAATATTCAGAGACTTCACTATACCAAACATAATATCATGTCTTCAAGTTGCATAAATTCTAAGCTGAAAATGTTACTATACTTTTTATCCTTAATATAATTACACTCTAATAATGAGGATATAATTACACTCTAATAATGAGGAATACCAATACTTCGATGAGTTAAAAGAAGTTAAATGGCCATCATTCGCTGACATATATTTATATGTCTTCATGGTCTTCATTCTACCTTATTGAAGATCTGCGGTATCCTGCTTCAAGGTGTATGGTTCCATGATGTACTACTCCACGACCGTCGACTGCATATTGATTCCACAAGAAACCACTACAGGTTGGTCTGCTCCAGTAGGTCCTTCATGGTCTGTAACACAACCCCCAGATCGTCCCATGCAGGAATGTTGCAATCTGCTTCATCTCCGGTCAGTTGGAAATTGAAAGTTCTCGTTTCTCTTGAGCATTATGGTAGAATTGTATTCAGATTCCATTTCTTGTAGGTATCATGCACACTCTTCTTCTGAATACTACATGTGTTTCAGCCCCTAAAGCATCTCAATAAGCCATGACTTAGAATTCAAATACCTCATAAAAATTCCCCCTTACTTGAATTGGGGAAAACATTTCAATAATAATTGCAAACTTGCGTTGAGTAGATTGTAAAATAATTCCAAGAATGGCTGATAGTATTTTAACAATGTTCTTTATAATGTGTGTTGGCAAAGAATAATTATTCTACTTCATATCCAAAGAAAAAAATCCAAGTCCTTATCACGCTGCAGTTGATCAATGTCCACTTACCGTGAATACCGTACATGTTCACGGTTACACTTGCCTGACAGATTCAACTTAAATATCGAAAACAATATCACAAGTTCTCTACAACTCATTGCTTCAACTCTAATGTTCACTTCCGAAGTCTCCGTTAAAGAAATTACCATTCGACAACGATGCATGACTTCTACATGACGTAGAAATGCTTTCAGTTCAATAGAAACATATAAGGAATGTCTCATAAGTAATGTCGTTTTTAAAGAAAATTTTGTTTGGAAAGTTTTCTGACAAGAAATTAAACTATTCTTCAAAGTAGAGACCATCAGATTCTACTTTCTTGAGCCATCTTTCAGCGAGGTTTCTTATCCCGCAACGGTACCAGTCTCTGGGTTTTGATGCAAAGAATTCGGCGAGACCCACTTCCACAGCTTCGAAAGTTATTGAAATTTCTTCCTCGAAAGAAATGGGCCGTGAATCGAAAAAGATGGTAACCTGAAGTCTCAAGATCAGGGCTGTATGCTGGATGTGGTAGCAGTTCAACTCATCTCAATTCCTGAATTTTTGCCTCGGTTGTTCGTGCAGTGTGAGGTTTCACATTGTCCTGCTGCACTAATGCCGGGTATCTCCATTTCAACATTTTATGAACTCATTCCAGTTGTTGAGAATAAAGGCCTGCATTGACTGCACACTCGTTTGGAACAAACTCCCAGTGACTCACTCGTTCAAAATTCCACCAGACACACATCATCACTCAAGGGCCGACCGATTCTTTTTAACGATGACTTTCGTAGGTTGACTGGGACTGAACCACTGTTTCGAGGTGTCTGCATTGCGGTAATAGACCCATTTTTCATCACATGTGACAATTCTCCTGATATCTATAATCCTTGTGGTTACCGATAAGCTGACGACAGATATCCACTCTACGTTGGGCCTCTTGGAGGGTCGATTCATGAGGTACAGATCTACAGCTTCTGTTTGATTTTCCAAGTTTCTTAATCTGGCGATTTATGGTATCTTTTGATGATACATTCTCGCAATATACGGAATTCTAGTCATGGCCTCCTGTAAATAACATTGGCGAACCAAAGAAAACCAATTCACTTATAAAACACCAAACTTAAAAAAATTACTTATGAGACCTCCTAATACACTACTGTTTGTAGAAAGTGAAACACCAAGAACAAGAGATGTTACCTTGCACTTTATACCACAGATTAGGGACATGACAATACATTAATGATTACAAGGACAGTCCGGTACATGTACGTTGACGGTCAATCTTCGGTACGGCGTCGCACCACCACGTGCTGCACTCAGAGCCGCTAGATGTCGTGGCATGGAATCACACAGCGCTTGAATACGCTGCCGGGGAATACCGTCCCACGCGGTTTGTAGGCGTGTCTGCAAAGCATCGACAGTGGCGGCAGGTGGACCTGAACGAACAAGTTGCCGACCGACCATATCCTAGACATGTTCGATGGGCGACATGTCAGGCGAACGGGGAGGCCGGGGAAGCAGAGGTATCCATCGTTCTGCGAAGAAGGCTTGCACATTCCTTGCCACATGCGGGCGGACATTGTGCTGCTGGAACATGGCCTGTGGGACGGCCTGCAAGAGGGGCAGTGCCGCAGGCTGTAAAACTTCCATGATGTAGTGGTCACTGTTCAGATTGCCCGCAAGACGTACGAGGCGCGATCGCCTGTTATAGGAAATTATTAGAAATATTATTCATTTCAGGTTCCGTATTGACAGTAATCATGAAGAATAAAACTTTCAATTTTCCACCTATTCAATACTATAATTTGTTAGAACATTTCAGGGGTACATGTTTCAAGTCCTATTTCTTTTGGACCCTTCTTCAGCCCACAAACTTATATATGGAGCCTATCAGAGCCCAAAAAACATCGATGACACAAAATGCACATACATAGTAAAAAGTTAAAAACACTGTAACAATATCTGAGAATCTAAAAATCTAAAAATAGCATGTATAGTTTACGGGCTTCAGGTACAGGTTTTTGCACTTTTTCTATATCTATATAAAATGTCATTTGACACTATAAAACGCCGGGCACATATTTTGATGTCTATAACTGGCGTACTGTAGGAACTTGCAGCATATCTTGTACTGTTTTAACATTTCTATTGGTGTGGCTGAAGATGGGTTGGACAGCAATGGCTACATCTTTTATCAAATTCTTGTTATAAAATTTGGCATTTGGCAACCTGTCTTTGATGGATTAAAATAATCTTCTGTCACACGGTATGGAAAAACAACAGAGAAATTGGCGTGTTGTTACATTTGACCCGAAGTCAGACGATACCAGCCCTGCGACATCAAGTGGAGGTCAAGCTCCGCTTAGCGAGATCAACTTGCTACTACTTGTGTTTTATATGTAATACGCATTGTTACTAATTCGCACCGTTTAAAAAAAAAAAAAATGAAGAATAAAACTTTCCTACAGTACGCCAGTTATAGACATCAAAATATGTGCCCGGCGTTTTACAGTGTCAAATGACATTTTATATAGATATAGAACAAGTGCAAAAACCTGTACCTGAAGCCCGTAAACTATGCATGCTATTTTTAGATTTTTAGATTCTCAGATATTGTTACAGTGTTTTTAACTTTTTACTATGTATGTGCATTTTGTGTCATCGATGTTTTTTGTGCTCTGATAGGCTCCATATATAAGTTTGTGGGCTGAAGAAGGGTCCAAAAGAAATAGGACTTGAAACATGTACCCCTGAAATGTTCTAACAAATTATAGTATTGAATAGGCGGAAAATTGAAAGTTTTATTCTTCATGTTATAGGCAATTGCGCCCCAAACCATTACACCTGGTGTTTGTCTGCTCAACAATACAGTCTGTCTGATTGCGTTCTCCATGGTGGCGTCGAAAGCGTATGCGGCCCTCACTGTAGGACAGGTTGAAGCAGGACTCGTCCGAAAACACCACTTTTCGCCACTCAGCCTTCCAGTGTTGGCGTGCACTTGCCCATTGTAGTCGGAGGCGTCGATGGTTCCCAGTCAATGGAAGCCAACGCAATGGCATGCGTGATACCAGTCCAGCCCTCAAAAGACTGTGCCGCACCGTCGACGCAGTGATGTCCACCCCCATTGCAGTGCTCCAACGTCGAGCCACCACCGAGGACAATGCTGTTCTGTCTGATACCGCCATGCGGAGAAGATGGCGGTCGTCTTGCGCTGTGATCACATTCCATCGTCCTGTATCCTGTCGTTGCTGTATATGGCCCTCCTCTCTCCACTGGATCCACATACGCCTTACTGTTCACGCAGCGTACCCTGTACGAGCCGCAATGTCCCGGAACGACAGACCCGCCTCCCGGAGCCCAAGCATTCTGCCCCATTCAACCGCACTCACATGCTGATAGTCCACCCTGTGATGTCGGCGAGGCATCGTTGCACTTGCTTACACGTTTCCACTAGGTATGATGGCCCCACGCCGACAGAGCAGTGTGGAACACTGACCTGTCTGGTCCCACGACAGAGGGCACTGGTGGGCCAATGTGCACGCCATCTCTCTGCCTAGACCCCTGTTCTGGGAGTGTCTCCGACCATTTCTTCTGGGTGTTTCACTTTCTACAAGCAGTAGTGTATTTCAAAGTTTTGCCTCACACTTCCAAAAATATCATAAGTCCACAAACGCTGATATGTTGCATGTATCGGGGCTCTTTAAATGAGTCCTGGAGATGCTGTGAGTTGGCTGCCGGTCACAGATTTCTTTCCTCCCGCACTCAGAAAATATTTTAAATCCACACTTCTATAGTTTCAAATATTTCAGGAATGCAATTGCTCCCTCGAGCAAGCGAGAATGAGTTCTGTCTCTCCGAAATCTTCTCCCTTCTTTCTGGGCGTTATGCGCCAAATTTTCCTGCTTTTCTTAATTTCAAAATGTCTTCTCATACAGCGATTTCAGACAATCCAAAAAATAACCACAAAATCAGCAAAATGTTTCTCTACATTTTGATATAAAAATCTCCTGTTCTTAATTACTGCATTCCATTATATTTAATCTGTATGAGCTCTAACATCCTAGCTTCCCATTGGCTCACATGGGTCACGTGGGCAAGTTTAGGTGCGTGTAAACTTCTCTCCTCTCCTCTCCTTAACCCTTTTGATGCCAAGCAATTAATGAGTGGTTATGGTAAAATTGCCAAGCCAGGTTTTGTTAATTTACACGTGCATACCGAGCCCGTTAGAGGAGGTAATCCGGGTACCATCCACCGAAAAATGGTACTTCGAAAGACCCCGTCCTTCGAACCCAAACAACTGAGGATCGGGTGCATTTCTTTGTAGGCTTGCTCAGCACGAGGGGCTTGATCCAGGGGATCTGGGTCATTTAGCACGGAAACAGTCATAGACGCCCAAAGAAATACATCCGAAAAAATACCAAAGCTGGCAATAAAAAAAAAAAGAGATTCAGTCTTAAGTTAGATTCGTGCATGATTTATTCAAGTAAGACCCCTAATCTATTTCCGAGGGTCGAAATCGGCTAATCCGCTAATCTAATTACAATAATGAGTCGTCCCTAGTTTGATGTTAAGGACCCCCTCGAAATCCTAGTTACATGAAAGAGTAGCAAAGCAAACTAGGCGCGTGGTACATGAATAATTAACGCGTAGCAAATTTACAAATAAATGACTCGGTATAATTTACATTTAACAGCTAGCATACCAATCCCTAGGTTAGGATGGTACCACGTCCACATTTAACGTTACATTTAATTTATATCTAATGTCTATGTGAACGAAAGTATTACGACGAGATGCGTCGTAAACAAATGCTTATTACCAAATCTAATGATAGTTTGACCACTGACTATCAAAAATCAATTACATAACACTCTTATGTCTAATAGGAACAATGGGATAAATACACTCGGGTATAAAGAAGTAAACACTCTTATGCTAGCCTACCTTCGCGAATCGACATACTGTTTGTAGTAAATCGGCATCTCAAGCATGTAAGTTATGTTGGCAAAGCGCAATCACAATTGCGTCTTACAAGCTTTAGATCACGCGGGCCACAAGTTACTGATTATTGGTCCCGGAGGTCCAATGTCGTTGATACAAGTAGTGTCAGCTCATTTAAAGTTATCTCTCACATGGAAATGGATTGAAGTCACGGTGTCGATTAACAACAAGCAAATGGTTGCAAAGTTATAGCTGTAATTATTTATAACAATTAATTAATCAGTTGGTTTAGGATAATTATGCTCTTGATTTATCAGAAGGTTTAAATGTCATTTAGTTAGTTCTATTATTACAACACGCCAGATGAAGCAAAGTCATCGGCTCAAATATTTAAGGAATTCGCATAAGCGAGCGTTCCCTCACTCATAAAAAGTGGTAATAGTAATTACAGGTGTTGACAGCTCCCATAGCTGCTCTCCAAAGCAAGGTTATTAATACCTGTGACCTTCAAAATTCCTAGGCTTGTGACATAAGTTAGCACACAAAAAAAAGTCAAAAAAGTCGTCTCACTCTTGTATCTCGGGTAAACCGGTTGTCAGCTGGTGCGCGCAAGCAAGTCTTACTGCTTCACGTGCAGCTTTTAGCATAGCAAGGATTTGTGCTTTCAAAATGATCATTATAATCTTGTAGTAGCACGAATTAAAGTCCTGAAGTGCTCTACAGATTATCTAAAAATGTCTCATCACTTCCCTAATAGTGTTCCTTGGGATCACATTCCCTTCAAAAAGATATAATGTAGAATTAAATTCAAAGAGTACAAATAGTAAGATATCACACTCGTGCATCTAACTGCACTGACATTCGAAGATATGTCACTCGTTCATTATACATGGTAGGATTTGATAGGTGTGGTTTGGCACTCTCCACAACAAAAATTAAACATCTCACCTCTGCTGCGATGTTTGAAATGATACGAAGATAGTTAGCCCATCAGGCTAACAGAATATGGGTTCCTTCCTCTCGAACTTCACGTGGTAAATAGTACTCACAAAAATGTCAAATAAAGAGTACAAAAACGTTTCAGCAACGGTCGACTGAAAAATGATACGGGAATAAGCTCTCAAATTAAATAAGGGACCTGACTATAGGGTGTCCCGTAACACTCTCAGAAGTCTACACCTCCTGTAGTTTCGATGTCGTTTACACTGAAATACATGTGAATTCGCACCTGCCGTATAGTACACGGACTTGTGGTGTCTAACTAAAATATTGTCCCTGTGCCAAAGAAAGAAAATACACACGTTTCCTACCTAAGTGGTCAAATATCGTTGCGTTTCGGCTCAAAAATATGCATTCAACTACTACCTCAACCTGGACAAACTTCGTACAATAAGCTTACAAGACTCACGGTTACTTTATGCAGTAAATCACCTTCCAGAACTTCCATTGGAAGGGGTTATATGCTTCCAAGGTTCCAAGCATTATTATAGGTAAGGCTATGGATTTAAGCCTGTCCTCGTGGTCCTCTGTTAGCGTCTCGTACATGGTTTGTACTTGGTAGTGCCGACTGGACAATTCCATGGTGCTGGCGTATTTCGTTGGTGTTCCCCTCACATGGTGAATTACACCATCACGATACTCTCAAAATAAAGTCAAAGAGTAACTAGCACATGGTGCGTTACGGTAAGCATTATGGTTAACAAAATTCACTGATTCTAATAAAGAATAGGATTGTAAAATGCACACTCGCTCTAATATTTGCAGGAGATCAAAATGCTCTGCTTTACCTGCCACAGATTCTACTGTTACCAACACGTGGTAAACGCTCACAGATTTTACTAAGTTGAAATCCCTAAAAATCTGGACAATCACTGTCGCGTACGTGCGATAATTAGTTTTATCGTAGTTAAGTTTTATATTGGCACTCACTGGGCTATAAGACGTCGTCGCAAGATGAATATTTCACGTCTTTTGAAAATGTTACACTCGTCTGCCTTCAGACGGTCCTTGTGGTTAGTGAAAAATGGTGAAATTCTCACAATCAAATTATAACTTTCACTAGCACGTAGCACTGGCCTTACTGGGCCAAAATAATACTGTTCGTAGACTGAATTGTTGAGATCAGCTCGATGGCTGCAGATTACAGTCCTCCCAATTATGGGGTATTCTTGCCTACAATGGCCTTCGTCTTTTAGACGGACAATCGACACAAAGCGTCCAGCCTCAGCGGACTGTCAAAACGGTGTGGTTCGTGCATAGCACGGCTTCCTGACTCGAAGGAAGTAGTCTAGTCAAAATAGCGACTACTTTCATAATCCCCCGCGTGTCTCCGGTGAAAAATACCTTTACCTTAAATTAATTTACCATTTCCAAAAGGCATAGGAGATGGCAAATTAAACAGAATTAATTATTGCAAGCTCCTGAGATATGTAGCATAAAAATAGTGAGTAATATATCTCTAGGAGGAAAATAAGCTGTCCTCTCCGAAGTCAAAATAGAGAATTGTTCATTAGGAAGCTTCAGGGTGTGTTCCGTAGAACTGAGCATGTAAAGCAAGTATGCTCTCAAAGAAATATTTGATACATGAGCCTAGGCGGGCTCAATACATACATACATACATTTTCATTTGAGACGGTTTTTTATTTCTGCGTCCAGTCTAGTCTTCAAGCCTTTGTTTGCGAACAAGTTGCTTCCATGATTCCCTATTAGTAGTTAACACTGTGGCCTCCTCTGCTTCTACACCACTCGCTTTTAAATAATTGAACACTGAATCTAACCATTGCCTCCTAGTTCTACCTCAGCTTCTCTTTCCCTCTACAGCAGAAATCGTTAACCTCTTAGGTAATCTCTCCTCCACCATTCTCTTCACATGTCCCCACCATTTGAATCGGCTCATACGAACAGCTTCATGTAGCGTGTTCATTTCCAACAGCCTTTATCTCTTCATTACGAGTACCTTCCTGCCATTACTCCCATCTATTTGTCCCCGCAATCAGCTGTGCTATCCTTATTTCAGTTACCTTTAGCTCATGTATCAGATACCCTGAATCTACCTAGTTCTTACTTCCATATAGCAAGGTCGGTCTAAATACTGAGCGATGTAGGGTGATTTTCGTGGCTACACTAACTTCTTTCTTGCAGAATACTGTAGATCGCAAATGAGAACTCACTGAATTGGCTTTTTCTACACCTCAACTCTATTTCCTTCCCCATACTACAATCCTAAGAGAATACACAGGCCAAGTACTTAAAATGTTCCACCTGCTCCAATTTAGTTCGTCCTATAATAATAATAATAATAATAAAAATAACCCCTGCCACTACAGCCCATGAAGGGCCTCGGCCAGGGTAGGACAGGCGGTGCTGGTGTGACATGAGCTCACACCGCTGTACATGCTCGCAGTGAAGACCAGTGTAGCGTGTGATGTCAGCGTGCTTTGTACGGCTGTCGCAGAGGACAAGGATTTATAAGGGGTGTTCAAATGAAAAGGTACGAAACGATACTGTGGGTACAATTCATTCGTTATTCAAAAGGAATCACCACAGGCCTGTTCACAGATGTCCCATTGCTTCACTAGCCGCAGGATTCCCTGTTCCCAGAAGTCTTGTGGTTGTGACAGAAGCCAATCCTGTACGATGTCCTTTAGTTCGTCGTCCAATTGGGAACGTTTTCCCCTTGAGACGAACCATTAACAGTGACGTGTATTGTGGGACACTCCGTAGCCTACGCAAGTCCATCAAGAACAAACGGCCTGGACTGCTCACGAAGGGAGTGATTCTGCTCCATGATAACGCTCGCCCACATGTGTCTAACATCACACAAGGTGTATTGGCCATGTTCAAGTGGGAGGAACTTGAGTAACCACCCTACAGCCCTGACTTTTCACCCTGCGACTTCCATCTGTTTGGTCCGTTAAAAAAAAATCCCAAGGGAAAACATTTCCAATCGGACAACAAACTAAAGGACTCCGTACAGTATAGTTTCGTACCTTTTCATTTGAACACCCCTCGTAGTTTGAGGCATGCGGGATGCAGTCATGTAGGAAAGACAAACTAAAGGACACCGTACAGGATTGGCTCCTGTCACAACCACAAGACTTCTGGGAACAGATAATCCTGCGGCTAGTGAAGCAATGGGACACCTAATGTTGTTGCAATTACACAATTGATCACAGCTTTTAACCAATGACATTTCAGCTCTCTCGTATCAAAAAATATGTAACAAAAGTAGTTAATGTGAAGGACAGTCATGCAATAACATAAATAGAACTGAACATAGTGCCCTTTTCCTGCAGATTAGAAAAGAGCCATACAGAACAATACGTTCACGGGGACATTTTCCGACACTTTCTGTTTCGTTTTTCTCGAACTAGTGTATCAACGTTAGGACGTAGTGTCTGGGAAAGTTGTAATCGAAGGCTGCATGTTAGATTTTGATCTGACAAGGTACTTCGAGATTTGGACTTGGCCAGTTTCATAATAGAAAGGAATTGTTCGCACACATATTTCGAACCGAACATACATAATATCCGTGCAGCAAGTGCATACAACCTGTTCACATCGAGAGCCCTACAGCGGACTGACCCTTCCAGGTCCGTACGCACAGCGCCGTTGACCTAGGCAACATGGTATTGCAGGGCTCTCGCCTGACGTTACACGAACTTAAAAGCTTGCCCTTCGTTTCGACACGCCACACCGCTTGAAGCTGTCTTCCCCTGGCCTAGGCCTATCAAGCGACGGCTGCCCAACCATTTGGCCTGCAGATATTTGGGTGACGTGTGGTCAGCACATCGAGTCCCCTCAGGCATTAATCTTGGTTTTCGTGACCGGGGCAGTGCCTCACTGTCAGACAGCTACTCAATTGTCCTCACCAGACTGAGTGCACCCCGTTCCAGCCCTCACGTGAGTTTCTAAAATCCCTGATGGAGCCGGGAATCGAACCTGGGGCCTCCAGGTGATAGGCAGGTGCTCTACCCCAACACCATGAGGCTGAGAATTAGTTCCTCCTACCTGGCATTATATTTTCTTGTGTTTCTTTCCGTACAACTTAACATTCGTCTTTGAGATGTTGATCTTCATACCATATTCCCTACGTTTTTGTTCAAGTTCTAACGTGTTGGCTTACAAGCTTTCAACGGAGTCCATCATTACAACCAAGTCATCAGCATAGGCCAGACTGCTTACCCTGTTCCCTCCTAATTGAATCCCACCCAGCCAGTTTATGTTCTTCAGCAAATGGTCCATATATAAAACTAGCAGTAGTGGCCGGCTTCGCCCAGTGGATTTATTTGTTTTATGGATGATAATGAATACTACTACAGAACTGACACATGATACTTAAACTACCAGGGGAAAAAATATAACTTTTTGTGGTGGTGGTGGTGGTGGTGGTGGTGGTGGTGTGGTGGTGGTTGTAGTGAGGGTGGTAAGCAGTACAGTATAATGGACGTAACATTTAGATCATTTTCCCCTAATGATAATATTGATAATAATGAAAGGGGAAACGGCTATTTACTAACTACAGCACTTACACATGTAAATTACAAACACATTTCTAAAAATGATTAGAAAGAGGAGTAAGTGAAATAAAAGACACTGCGTAGGGCCTATATCTCATTGTCTGTTAGAAATGTAGAGACCAATAGTGTCGTCTTTTGTCGCATAGCGCTGTAGGAAAATAATCAGAACACTTTGGAAAACTTCGGCTGTCCCGAGCTCCTGAGGTAGCAATAGTATCATTTATGGTCACATAGCGCTCAACGATAAGTTCCGGAATAAATTAAGGTAAATTTGAAAACACCAACGCTTATTGCAGCTGATAACCTCAATGTATTGCACCAACACCATTGCACTTATACAGATGCATAATATGTTCATGATGATAACTGTTTTAAGGGGCAAAAGAAATCTTTTTGCACTAATTACTCCCCGTGACTGCAATTTATAAGCAGCGCAAGATTTAACTATTTTCGCAATTCTGCACCAGAGCACTGGTAGGGGCGACGTGATGAAGCTCGAATTGCCAGTCAACAATAGACTTATTAAAATACTCTTAGAGTTATACTACTACGGACATGAATGATTCTAGGGCCTTAATACAGTTTTCAAGTTCAGTTTGTTTGTTATTCTAAATGTAGGGAATGGAGAGCGTTGTCCAAAATATCAAGTGGACAGTGTTACCAGCAGGGTTTCAAAGTGTATGTATAATTTGGCGTAATTAGGAGGAACGGTGTAGATTCGTGATAAAGGGCCTAAATGCAGCAAATGGAGTGGTCTGTCCGAAATTTAAAGTGGACAGTGTCACCCGCAGGGTTCCAAAGGGTAAGTGTACAAAATGTGATTCAGATCGGTGAAACTGTGTAGATTTGTGCCAATGGGCCTAAATGCAGGGAATGGAGTGGTCTGTCCGTAATTTAAAGTGGACAGTGTCACCCGCAGGGTTCCAAAGGGTATGTGTACAAAATGTGATTCAGATCGGTGAAACGGTGTAGATTTGTGCCAAGACACAAACACACAGACAAACTCTTCAGCTTTATTATATTAGTATAGATAAACAATAGCGGTGAGAGGTTACAGCCTTGCCTTATGCCTTACCGAGGTGAACCAATAACTCATCCTACCATCAACTCTCACTGCAGCCTGTTTATCAACATAAATAATTTGTATTGCCTGTAGCAGCCTTTCCTCAATACCATAATCCCTCAGGCTGCTAAGCATCTTCTATCTGGGTACTGTATGGTATGCCTTCTCTAGATCTACTACTGTTAACACAAACACAACTCTGTATTCCTCTCGTAGCATTTCTCAATAACTTGGCGCATACTAAAAATTTGATCTTCACTTCCTCGTTGTGGTCTGAAGCCACACTGGTTTTCTTCCATCTTACTCTCGGCCAATGTTCGAACTCTCCTTTCTAAAATACCTGAATTCACTTTGCCCGGGACAATTATGAAGGAAATGCCTCTATAATTATTGCAATCCTTTGTTACTTTGCTTTTGTCCAGTCAGAGGGTACCTTTCCTAAATCCCATTCCAATTCAATATTTCTGTGGAACCATTTCAGCCTTGCTTTCCCACTATACTTTACCATTTCTGGCCAAATTTTATATACCTGATTTCAAATGGTCCTCTTTAATTGATTCCATGGTAGAGGTCAGTTTTCCAATTTTTTCTTCAGTGCATCAAGTATCAGAGAGAGATCTGAGTTCACTATTGAGATATGCTTCTACTTTTCTATTAGTAAAGATTTTTTAAATTTATGTATACTGTACAGTATTTTACTCTATGACTCTTCTTTTATTTTTTTATTTTTTTTTCATTCTGATTTAAAAAATATAAAAACATGATCTGAGTGAATGTCAGTACCTGGATATGTTTTATTTGAAACGCAGCTGTTCCTTTGGTTTATCAAAATATTATCAACCTGGTTCCTGATAATATTTTCATCTGTATCTCCCAGGGACTTCCGGGTATACAAAATAATGTGTTGGTTATTACAAGTCTCTATTCTCCTTCCATAACTCGTAAGTTGCTTGACTCTCTCATTCCTCCATCAAGTCCATAGTGACCTATAATTTCGCCTTCAGATCCTTGTTTGGCATTAAAATCTCCCATGATTATTTTGGGATCTTTCTTTGATAACTGTTTCAAAAGTTTGGTGCTTTTCAGTCGGTCAACACGAATGTACCCAAAAAGAGCTGGGTTATGTTCTAATCCTGAAATAAATTACATGAGATTAATAAATACACTAGGATGACCAGTTTCGATCATCATCAGATCCATTACACTTAGCCTATAACATCTATGTTTGAGAATACAGGTGAAAAATATTTACAATATGTACAATTATTTAGTTGCAGTATTGGTAATGCAACTGTCAGTGTATGCTAAATGTAGTATATCTAATGTTAAGTGAAATGCTAAAATGGTGATAAAAATCCGGAGTTTGTCTGTTTGGGGTGATTATATGGTTATACAAAATCAACTATGGTTATACTGTAATAATACAGGCTGATACTTATCCGGTTGTCTTCCTGACTGGAACTTCGAGTAGTTTCGTGTTCACTCTGGCACCAGTTTTGGTCGACTAACCCGGGTGTTGACTGGACGAAACTGGTTTTTCCTTTCTCCCCCATTTGTTCCTGTATGCTTTCTGAGGTCAATGCTGTGTTTATTTGTGTGACATTGCCAAATCTAGATAAGAATGTATGTTATTGAATACAGGAAGATCTACAACTATTAAAGACCGTGGAACTGTCTTCGCCACGCGTGGACTAAAAAGCCATTCAAGTAAGCGCTGCCCGGTCTATTGAAGACGTCCCGGCACCTTTAATACTGCCGCGCATACCGGCCTAGGTTTATTGCAGAAAAAAGTACATAGTACACCTGATCCAGATAACATTTACCTATTAACCACCGCTATTTTCCCCCCTTTTTTATCTAGCTTGACTGTATCGCTAAATTGTGTCTCGTTTCCTACAGTGTGTGTTTTTTAGTAGAGTGAAAAGGTGTGAACTCTCCATAAAAGTGTGTTCATTTAGATTGTTGGGATTGTTTCGTTTGGCTAGGTGAATCTCGATTGCTTCCTTTATGTCGAGAGCTCCGCCTTTCGATTCGTGATAAACTATATTTAGGTCAGTCTCGATATTAGTAAAGCTATGCCCCGTGTCACACATATGCTCGCATACGGCTGAATGTGTTCCGTATCTTATCGCATTCCTATGCTCATTATAACGTGTATCTACTCGTCTTCCACTCTGTCCAATGTAATTAGCTTGACAACCAGTGTCTTGGCATGTAATAGAATATACCCCTGACTTTGAATATGGGTCTTGTTTATTTAGGTAACTATTTTGCAGGTGCCTCCTGGTTGTATTGTTCGTTGTGAATGCTATTTTTATGCCTTGCTTTTTGAAAAGATTAGTGATTTTATATGTGTTCGTATTCACATAGTTGAAGCGCGCAATTTTTTTCTCATTACTGTCCGGTATGGGAATCGTTTTATCTTTATTTTTATGTTTGGCTATGATTTGGTCTATTTTGCTTGGCGGGAAATTGGTTTCCTTTGCAATTTGCTTAATGGTTATTTCCTTATTATAGTTGTCTTTTGACATGGGTATGTTTAAAGCCCTGTGCACCATTTAGTTGAACCCCGCTAATTTGTGCGTACTGGGGTGATTAGATTGATTATCGATTGTATGCGAGGTTTGTGTGACTTTCCGGAATAAGGAATATGAAAGTTCGTTATCTTTACGTTCAATGGTTATGTCGAGATAATTTTTTTTTCGGTCTGTTTCGGATTCCTTAGTGAATTTCATTGAGTGGTGTAGGCTATTAATGGATTGGAGAATTGTTTCTTCGCTTGTTAGTTCAGTATCGTAGATGCAAATTACATCAAACCTCACAATGATAACTGTTTCTAAACACGTGTTATTTTGGAGTATAACTCTGCGACTTCATCATTATGGTCAGTCGTTGGGGCATACATGCGAATAATGTTCAGTTGTATAGGTCTAGCATTTATTTGAAGCAGTCCAGTAATAAAGAAAGCTTTCCAGTCGGTCAACACAAATTTAAATAGGCTAAATAAATCAATTTGTGTTGACCGACTAAAAGGCTTTCTTTATTAGAACTAGGCAACAATGAAAAATGGCTTTTATCACTTCAGCACTAACACTATCTGAGACGGGTGCAAAATTGGTGGCACACACTGCGATTGTTTTTGATACCGGTACTGTACATCCTACTCCAGACTGATACAAACCAATGGATGTCCCTGAACTGTGTTCATTGATGTCATAAGAACCTGATTCTGGCCATCATATTTCACTTATGCCCATGCTCGATCTCCATTCTGTTCATTTCCTGTATTACTTTGTATATTTTCCTGGTCTGTGCCATAGTTTTCACATTCCATGTGCTTATTTTTATATTAGCTGTCATGGACAACCACCTTCCTCAGTCATAATCTTTTTCGAAACTCCCCCCCTCCATCAGAGATTTGGTTTTCAATAAAAGCATGGTGTGCTAATAGAGAATATCCATTCGGATCTTGAATGCAGTAGTTTCTCTTTGCTTTCTGCATTCTCACATTGTTGTCCAACGAGTAGCTAATCTGCCTTTAGGGGTGGTTTCTCACTCCATGGGCAAGAGAGTGCTCAATCTTCCACCTGCTCTTCCACCCTCCACAGAGGCTGTTGGCATCTGATGAAAGTAAATCTCCTTATCCCGGTAGATACTCGGCTCTCTAAGAGGCTTAACTCAGGGATGCGGGATGGTCCCCGCAGTCCCCTGCTACAACTACAAGGCAGCAGCTAATCTTTCTACGGCTTTTCTACTAGCCAAACCTCTTCCTTTATCCGTGCTTGGGACCGGCAACTGCAACTACTGAGCTACTCAATCCACCCAGTAGCTACTGCAGGCATAGTTACGCTGCTTATTGTGCATTGTGATATATTACTGTATGTGTGTTTTGACCACAGCAGTTAATTAGTAATGATGTTTTACTGGTCAGGACTCATCTCTGTGTGTTTGTGGGGTGAAGTGTAGAGAAACAAATCACTCTCTAATCCAATGTTAGAAACATGTGTTCCACATGTCATTGCAAATAAGATATGTTTGGTATTTCTAATCCAGCCTGGGATTTCTCTGTCAATCTCCTGTCACCTGGCTGTGATTGCATGTAACTATACATGTGTCACTTTTTGTAATTGAATTTTTTGTTCTTGCAAGATGACCAAATTTGAAGTGATGTTTGTCATTGTATAATAACCTGGAAATTAATACATTTGTTCTATTCTTTTTTTCTGTTTGTTTTAGGTACATGCCAAATTTAGCTTTAATGAGACTGAGAATAAATTCTTCATAACAGACATGGGAAGTTGTAATGGAACATATTTAAATGGAACACGATTATCATTATCAAAGGAAGAGAGCGAGTTGCATGAAGTAGTCCACGGAAGCGTTTTGGAAGTTGGAGAGGCCAAATTGTTGTGCCACATCCATCGTGGGAGAGAGACATGTGGTCATTGTGAACCTGGTCTTATACAGCAGAAACCCTCTTCTTCCCAAGGTCAGTCATATTTAAAAATACACTAGTTATTTTGAGTAATTTGAACTGCACAATGTATCATCTCCTTATAACAAAAATAATAATATGCTACAAGAGGAATAGACAGTTGTGTTTGTGTTTTGTAGACCTAGAGTACCTATGATAGAGTACCAAAGGAAAGGATGCTGAGCATCCTGAGGGATTATGGCATTGAGGGAAGGCTGCTACAGGCATTGATTAGTAGCCTATTTATGTTGATAATCAGGCTACAGTGAGAGTTGATGATAGAATGAGTTCTGAGTTCTGCCTTAAAATGAAAATCTTTGAGCCTGTTCTCAACAACAGACTATGCAGCATTGTCCAAGCCTCGTCTAATTGATGTGGATTTCTTAAGGAACTCGACACCTTTCATTCATTTCTCAATGGTAATATGTTATGTACGTATAGGAGTCTTCAAATCATAAAAATACATCATTACAGAAATACAGGTAAATACAAAGTTCAATATACAATAGCAAACATTCATGATCTCTCTGTGCTCATGGTCTCAAAGTCCTCTATCCCTTGTCTGTGAGCCAATTTTAAAATTTTGACTTAAATGCAGAAATGCTTCTGTCATTTCTAAGAGATGGGGACAATAAATTAAAATATTTGGAGGCATTACACACAGGGTCTATTTTTCTGAAAGCTCCTTGGTAATATTAGCAGTGTACATCCATTTTATTCTGGTGTTGTATGAATATAGATTTAAAAAATTATAATATTAGTATTTCCAGCTCAAAATAAAATAAATAAATAAATAAATAAATAAATACAATAATGGGAATGTGATTGAGGAAAATAGTCTCTACAAGATGTCAGAAGATATAAACCAAACAATAGAACCAACCCCTCCACCTGGTATTTCTGGACCTAGAAAAGGCATTCGAGAGGATACCACATGAACTCGTGTGGAAAGCACTTTGCAATCATGATGTCCCAGGAGCCTATGTGCAATGTATTCAAATCCTACATCGCAATGTCACAAGTGAGGTGTGTTGTCCAATTGGAATTTCACCTTTTTTTCCAATCGTGGTTGTAGTCCACCAAGAATCTATACTCTCACCATTTTTGTTCATCCTGTGCACAGATACATCTATACTACAGCTAACATCCAGAAACCTTATCCATGGACAATCTTATATGCTGATAAGTTTCTTTCCGATTGAAACCTTCACTCTGTTCAGAACCAGACTGTGACGTGGAGAGATCATTTAAACATGAATAGCCTCTGAATGAGCAAGTATTTTTAATGAACTTGCAAAGTTCTACAACTCTAAATGAGCTCCAAGAAAATGAAACACTTGCAATATGGCACACAGACTGATGCTATCATGAACACAGAAGGTCAAAACCTAGCCAAAATTACACAATTCAAATACCTTCACTTATAACTTTCGATGGTGAGATGCTTATGGATGCTCGAGTAAGAGTTAATTCTGCATGACTAAAATGGCATCAGCTCACAGGAGTGCTGTGCGTCAAGAAAGTACCAACCATCTGAAAGGGGAAATCAACAAGTCCATTGTTTGCCCAGTGTTTTTTTATGGCTCAGAGTCCTGGCCTGCCACAACGAAGCACAAGCAAGCCTTTCATGCTAAGGAGATGAAAATGTTGAATTGGTCCCCCAAGCCCTCAGGAATGACCATGTAAAGATACAGATGGAAGTGGTTGCAATTGAGGACAAAATGCAAGAAACATGGCTCTGGTCGTATGTACACATCACTAGAAGCGAAGACAATTTGATGGCAAAAACAGCTCTCTGCCATGCTCCAGGAAGAAATGTCAACCCTGTGGTCGCCTGCAGAAATGGTGGCTAGACAGAATTAGATAGGACATAAAAGTTACAGGCCTCAAACCAAAAGATGCCCTCAACAGGAAGTAGTGGAGATCAGCAACCAAAGATGCAGATCCAAGAAGAAGATATAATCACACATACACTACCCTCCAAAATAGAATAACACTTGGTCTTTTAAAAATAATCTCGGTTAAAGGGAGTTAAATTTAGTTTTATTTTCAAAATATCATTACAGAATAAGAGAAAGAACATTTCTATGCAAATTCCAAAGATAACAATTTTCAAAACATTTCAATTTAAGATGATGTTGATTTTTAAGTTAAAAGAAGTAGAAGCGACAGATTTTCCGATTATCGACATTATTGATTTAAATGATGTACGCCCAAGGAAATGTACTGGAAACCTTTTTCATGCATGAGCACAACATTTTCATCGAAAGAGAATGCAAATGGTATTACGTTATTAATGCCAATCTCCTCAATGTACCTGCGTGCCGTGAGACAGCCATTCTCAATGAGTACGAGATCGGTACGGTTATCTGAATTTATGCCACCCCATACCATCACGGAACCTCCTACAAATGGTGTAATTTCGTAGAAAGTACAAGGCGGATAGTGTTCTCCTACCCTTCTCCTCACTGTATCTCTTCCTTCAGGTGACCTCAAGTTACATCTGGACTCGTCACTGAAGAGTATGTGTCCCCACTGATCCTCAAACAAATGTTCATGCAACCACGGGAAATTAGGACGGTCCCTTCGGCGCTATGGCTGAAGTTTTGGTCCTCTGACTGGTCTTCTAGTGGCTAAGTTTGCCTCATGGAGCTTCCTTCTGGCTTTGTTCTCACAGCTACACCTTGGACTTGAGATCAGACGATTCCGAGCCCCAACCACTGAACACTTGTACCTTCAAAAAGCGATCTTGCAAAGAAGAAGTGCACCTTGACGGCATAAATCAGGCTTTCTACTGTAGGTATTATGATTCTCAATGTTTCACAGCCCGATAAACGTTTGTGGGAGAAGTGTTCAACGCCTCGGCTACATTGCGGAAGCTGCGGCCATCATTCACCAATGCTACTGCTTTCGCATAGTCCACGGGACTTAAAGGCATTTTACGGAGTTGTTTATGCCTTAGAAACCTCTCAGGCAATCCTCAGATATTCATCAAACAGCGTCCAAGGTGCAAAGGTGACACTAATTATGAAAGAAACGGTTTTCATTATTGGCGCGAAATCATTAAGAAATGCATGGGAGCGCTCACCATTGTTTCAGCAGACTACAATTTCGTTAAAATAACATCGTGTTGTTATTCATTGTTGATTCTCCTTCAGTAACTTTCACAAAACACAGGTCAATCAATATACACACATCAAAAAAAGTTTTGCATCACCTCGGTTCCCAGATCTCCGGCATATAGACGTTGACTGTGTATATTGTATCAAAGATACAGTCCCTTTGACTGTTCATAGATGTCACTAAAACTGCTCAAAGATGTAAACAACCATGCATGAGCAGGGCCTATTAGACGGAGGGGGTACGACAGCCGATCAGTTCCAGTCATTCCACCAGGACGAAGGTACGCTGCTCATGTTGTCTGTAGTTCTACCATGCCTAGAAGGTCAATACCGCAGTTCGATCGCGTCCGCATTGTTACTTTGTGTCAAGAAGGGCTCTCAACAAGGGAAGTTTCCAGGCGTCTCAGAGTGAACCAAAGCGATGTTGTTCGGACATGGAGGAGGTACAGAGATACAGGAACTGTCGATGACAGGCCTCGCTCAGGCCGCCCAAGGGCTACTACTGTAGTGGATGACCGCTACTTACGGATTGCTGCTCGGAGGAACCCTGACAGCAATGCCACCATGTTGAATAATGCGTTTCGTTCAGCCACAGGACGTCGTGTTTCAACTCAAACTGTGCGCAATAGGCTGCATGATGCGCAACTTCACTCCCGACGTCCATGGCGAGGTCCAGCTTTGCAACCCCGACACCATGCAGCGCGGTACAGATGGGCCCAACAACATGCTGAATGGACCCCACAGAATTGGCATCACGTTCTCTTCACCGATGAGTGTCGCATATGCCTTCAACCAGACAATCGTCGGAGACGTGTTTGGAGGCACCCTGGTCAGGCTGAACGTCTTAGACACACTGTCCAGCGAGTGCAGCAAGGTGGTGGTTCCCTGATGTTTTGGGGTGGCATTATGTGGGGCCGACGTACGCCACTGGTGGTCATGGAAGGCTCCGAAACGGCTTTACGATACCTGAATGACATCCTCCGACCCATAGTGCACCCATATCGGCAGAATATTGGAGAGGCATTTGTCTTCATGGACGACAATTCTCGACCTCATCGTGCACATCTTGTGAATGCGTTCCTTCAAGATAACGACATCGCTCGACTACAGTGGCCAGCATGTTCGCCAGACATGAACCCTATCGAACATGCCTGGGATATGTTGAAAAGGGCTGTTTATGGACGTCTTGACCCACCAACCACTCTGAGAGATTTACGCCGAATTGTCGTTGAGGAGTGGGACAATTTGGACCAACAGTGTCTTGATGAACTTGTGGATAGTATGCCACGACGAATACAGGCATGCATCAATGCAAGAGGACGTGCTACTGGGTATTAGAGGTAGTGGTGTGTACTGCAATCTGGACCACAAATGCTGAAAGTCTAGCTGTATGATGGTACAACATGCAATGTGTGGGTCTCATGAGCAATAAAACGAGCTGAAATGTTGTTTGTGTTGATCTCTATTCCCTTTGTATTTAAAGGTTCCGGAACTCTTGGAACCGAGGTGATGCAAAACTTTTTTTGATGTGTGTATATTGGAAAACTTATGGTAATTATATACAACTAGAAGACCGTGCTGCTCCGCATCATTCGTTTCATCATTAGAATAACATTTCTTTCCTTACGACATTTGCTGTTCGCTTGCCTTTTGTTTCTATTTGAACTTTGACGGCTTGGAAAGGATTTTGCTCACAATAGTGCGATAGTGCTGTCCATGGCTACACAGGTTGAGGTAAATGAATGCCTACTTGATCTAGTGTTCGACCTTGAGCTTTATTGATAGTGATTCAAAAAGCCAAACATACTGGGGACTAGCTCCTTTTGAAGGAAAATGGCATAGAAGTATCTGATGGCATAAGATCAAGGCAAGGAAGTAGGACATTCTCCAACATTTACGCCAGTAATAATTTCCAAGTGTAAGCAATTGTCATACAACTTCCGAACCAACAGTCTACTACCGTTGAACAAACCTCGGGTAACATTAAGATTTCTCATCAAAATCACAAGGAAGGATATGAGGTGGCAATCCACTTATGTATTTGCTGCATAAAATATTAGTTGGGAATTGAAAAATTCACTCTCATCTTCATTAATCAAATTATTCACTACTGATGTGAGTTCTCGATGTTCCTGGGATAAGCTCTAAAACTTTGGTATTGATTACTATACAATGTTCATTTTTAGGTGATAAAATAGCTATTTTTGAAAAGTGTGAAATATCCTTCAGCGTGGAAATTTCACTTCCATATATTTCAGTGTTGATATCAGTTTCAGCAATTATGGCGGGTGCTATGTCGACAAATTCTGAATTTTTGCCATCGATGTGAGGATATTCACCCATTTGTATCAAGAAGTTTGCAGAGTCACGTTGATCTGTATCCACTCGCATGTTTTTGTTGAGTTGAAAAATTTTGAATAATGCCTCAAAGGGGAGAATCGTACCGACATATGGACTGAAGCTGCTCTAGATCAGTGAGACACAACAGGCAATACCAGCCTAAAATCTCGTCCTAGGATAATTTTTCCACCAAAAGGCACATCGTTATTCTTGATGTCCTTGAGCAGACGATTTGCACACATCAACGCGTGTTTATTAGCCATAGGGGCTTCATCCAAGATATGTTTTGCTGAATGAATATAAAAAGCTTCCTTGCTGTTAACTTTTATTCCAGACACCGTGGCCCACGAAAGATACTGGCCCCAGTGCGAGCAGCCATCTTGTCTGTGACGTAGGCGAAGTAGTGACTCCGGTTGAGAAGACTTGTTTGTGAATTTCTTGTGAATAGCAGTGTGAGAATAGTTAGTGTTTTATAAAGTGTAATGTCCAACTTTACATCCAACTTGTGTTGTGGTGCATCATGTAGCTGCAATAATCACGTAGCCTACAGGGTAAGTGTTAATACTTTATTTCTCATTAATGATACAGGTTAATCAAACGCACGTGTGGTGCAGGTTATGTACGAACTTACGTTAGCCTAATATTGTGGATGTTGAGGACTATTAGAATGCATGCTAAGTTAATTATCTGAGTTAAAGTTAGATATTTAATGAATGTGTCTCTTTACAGGAAATCAAAATGCCGAGATGCTGTAATGTGGCTGGTTGTAAGAACAATTACAGATCTCAGCATGAAAATGTTTCTACATTTTCTCTCCCAAAGGACGAAAAATTAAGAAATATTTGGCCTAGAAAAATTCCCACTGACTTCTCTAAAGTGAGCAAGCCTATAATTTGTATAAAACATTTTCCTGATAGCTCTGTTATCAGGACAGAGCAAGTTGATGGGGAAATAAAGACATTTGCTAGGAGTTATCCGAAGTTGAAACCTGATGCAGTATCTTCAATATTTTCGAATTTGCCAGGATAGCTATCCACTCCTGGGCCTTCTTCTAGAAGACTGTGTGATGCAGAGGTAGAAAATCTCGGATGAAGCCATAGAAGCGAGCTTGGAAGACTTCAGACACTACGAAGAAGTGAATTCTGTGCACAGTCTATCGGATATATCTGAACACTTCTCCTCCAACAGGAATAAATTTAAGCAGGAAAGGACACATATCAAGACAGAAGACAAGTTGGTGAAGTGCTTGAAGAATTTGAGTGATGCAGTGCCCATAATTACAGGTTCTGTGTGTATTCTAAATAACCTCAGCATTGAGCTGGCTGTCAATTGGTTGCAGATTCCCAAACATTAAGTTCCACAAAACTTTCTTTGCATTACTGATAAAAATTCATTTGATGAACTAGCCTACTTCAGTTCATTGAAAATTCTGAGTGTGATGAAAATGGAAGAAAGTTGTCAGCAGTGAATGCTCCTGTGAACATACTACAGAGAAGTTTATCGAGTGATGATTGCACACCATTATAGTCTTTAATAGAGCAAATTAATTTTTTAGATGTTAGGCAATCGTAGGTACAGTGGAGACACGTTACTCTTGGCAGCTTCCATATAATATGTTCACTTGTCATCAGTGTACAAAAAGTTACATCGGAGTGGTTATATTTATCTGCCTCATCCATAAAATCTTCAAAAGTTGCATGGTAAGTTTGATTTGAGTACTTTCGACATTATTGGGAGTATTGAGTAGCCTATCTCAGTCTAAAGAAGAATAATTTCTTGAAAGATCATGAATGTTCATAAATTACTTTTACCGTAGTTCATTTTAATGGAAAAGTTGAACTGTGCTCTTCTAAAGCCATGGCGAGACAAAGCCATTGGTCGCTACTTGGTTAGGCGACTATCTGGACCAAAATTATTGTTAGTAGTACAAGCAAGGAGGTCTGGGGTTAGGTTTGTGTTTGTATGCAAAGAATACTCTGTATTGCCGGTACCAATAATGAGCGCTGGCAGCTGTCAAAGCTAACACGCGAGGAAATGCTGCGTTGCCACTGAGGCAGATCATGACTCATAACATTCCAAGAAGCTTCCAGGAAGACAAATACTGGGATCTGTGGTGTGTCAGCCCTATTCGTGTGAAGGGTCAATTGAACATTGCGATGCACGCGAGTTTAGGGGAATTTTTAGTTGCCTAATCGCTCTAGCTGCTACTAACTTAATTATGGGTCTATTCCTTTCATAGCCCCCTTCGTCACTTGTGTCTGAATTGGATCTGGAATTGCTTTCCAGGGAAACGATGAACCAATCGAGTATACATTCACGTTTCGTAGCCTCATCCAGTTCTCGTTGCACTATTAACACAAAACGCTTCCAGTTTTATGAAGTCACTTCCCTAATAGCCTAAACGGTAAGCTTCTCAACCTCACGGAGTGTGAAATTCTTATTATGCCGTGCTAGATAACCCTTCACTTGACCCCATATCATTTCTATAGGATTGAAGTGGCAATGATATGGGGCAGCGTGATGATCTCATGGCCATGCTTTCTCGCCAGTTCATCCACGTGGTAGCCTACATGGGTTTAGGCTTGCGCTGCTGCATAAGGTTGAGAAGGATATTAATTCTGAATGAAAGTGGAACGCGGCTTATACATTTGTAGCAGACATGAATTTACTTTTACATACCTTGTGTCCTTGTTTCATTTTTTGGGCGATATTACGTATTGAAATTAGGAACCCTAATTAAAACTTACTACTGAACCTCATATATGTGCTAAAGTACGTAAATATGTGTTTTTATTTTTTGCTATTTTAAAAACAGCTGCCATGCTTCGATAGCACTTGATCTCGTTTAACCGTCATCAAGGCTCACTCTAGCAGTACGCACCGAGGCACACATGTGAGATACAAAATCACTGTTGATAAAAAGAAGTGGGATGCAAAATCACTGTTGATAAAAAAAGAATCATCGGGACACGTTAGGCAGTAACCATTGCCAAAACTCATTGATCTGGGCGCGTTAGGCTGTAACTATTGTCAAAAACCATTGGATTGGACAAAGTGAAGGTAAGAATGGTCGGGTGTAGGTGCAGCCTTGGCCGCGCGCTGCTAGCGGGGCATGGTTGACACAAAACCATTGATCTGGGCGCGTTAGGTTGTAACCTTTGTCAAAACCACAGTTTTGCGGAAAAAAATACACATACTCATTACAGGAGAGCGATATACTACATAGTTATTACAGAGCAGATAACAAAAAACACTCATTTCAGCCGTACAGAGATGCGAAATATTGTACACACTAACATAATTAGAGTCGTGAACTGAGTGCTGCGAACGAATGATGCCCACTAGAGACTGAATTGGGCACTTTTTTGTTTCACATAGTACCGTTAGGGCGAGGTTGGCAGTACTGTTATGGTACTTTTTTGAAGATTGATTTGAACAATGCCGCTCACTGCTGTAATTTTCGCTATATTTGGAATGGCTGGGTGGGTCACAGACGGCGGAGGAGGAAACATCTATTAAAACATTGCTTCCTGATTTATTTCTCATCCTTTTATAAGGTATTTTGGCTAATTCATGTATTATATAGAATGTTATCGCTCGTTCTATGTTCATTCAGCACTACCGAGAAGGATTCCTTTTGTCCGAGAGCTGTCGCATGGTAGGCTACACGATGGCGGTCAAGCCATTCCAACATTCGCGGCTTCGTACTTGAAGTTGTTGGAGCTTATTCTATCTGTACTATGTGGTACGAAGCATTGTCTATTACAATAACACTGTGTTCAGGGATGTTGGGTAACAATTGTACCTGGAACCATTTTAAAAACTAGTTGTAGTCCATGTCTTCATGGTAATCACCAGTTCTTTTCGACCTAAAGAGCAAAAGTATATTATTAACAAAGCCGTATGATAGCATGGCATGTAGAATAATAAATCGACCCCCTCTGCCTGACGGCCCTTCCTTGTCCCCTGAACTGAGTTGTCACTCCAACCCTTAGACACTATGTGACCAGCATTGACCCACATTTCATCTAACCACACAATATCCATAACATTTTTGCCCTATTAACTTAAGTTTTGAATTTTCCAGTAGCCTATTTTCACCCAATTTTCACCAAATTTTGTAGGTTCTTTAAAGTGAGCATAATTAAGGGAATTCTAAACTTTGGAGCTATTTGGTTCAGTCATTTAGAAATTATAACATTTTATGTAATAAATATGCAAATTTTGAAAATGTCCCAGGTACATCAAATTTAAAGTTATCAATCTAAAACTTCTATGGAATGATCATCAATGGTCTACAAATAAAAATTGGTATTACTTTTAAAATCAGTGCAAATGGTTTATTATTAAAATATTTTTTTCTTAGAATGACCTGTTGTTCTGTTAAAATATGTCATTTTTTTCAAATTTGAACCTAAATATTTCTGAAAGTTATTAATATTTTTCAAAATGGATTCCACACATTATTAAGACCACAAAGTTGTATGTGCAAACCAAGTTTGAAGGTAATGGGATCAAAACGCAGGCAACTGGAACATTTAAAATGCTGAAAAATATAGTATTGAGAAAAAGCTAACTTTATTAAAAAATACAGTATTTTAGTGGAATTTCCTGCATCAAGACTTCCCTGAGTTTACAAATCACTTTTCCCACAATTCAGAGGTAACTTATTACTAAACCCATCTTTCTCCCTGATGTTGACACGAAGATTTACTGCCACATTCACCACACAGGTCTGTAAACAAATTTTGGAGGGCACCCATATATGAATGAGAATGTGCTTGTCATTAACACTAGGTCTAACAGTATTCTCCTCACTAAAATAGGCCTATTCCAGTTTTCTGACACTGGCAGAAGAAGTAGTTGCAGCTGTTGAACTTGCATTACTTAACTTCACATGTAATATCACCCCACTGTTTGTCAACATTCAGAATAGCACTATTCCATTTCTTTGTTTCACAGACTTTCGGTTTACGCCATCGACTAGATACAGAATACATTTAATAAACTGCACACAAATCTCTAAAATACCATTAACTTACACAAGTTCCACCATTCACAGTAAACCAATAAAAATATAATTCTTGCGAATAAACTTCACTAAAGCCACTGACCATCAAAATAAACAAAGATGCATGGTTCCACCATGTATCCAAAATGGCCTATACTTTACTACAAACCAAAATACTTCTGTTCGATGTTAAATATGTGCATGTGTATAGTAATGATATTCTTTTAGTGAATGCCATACAGCTAAAAATTATATGGGATAAGAAAATAACATGTACGGTAAGAAAAGTTTCACACTTGACAAACATTGCCTAGGCTACTCATAACTGATAAATTTACCAACAGATGGCACCATAAGCTTGTATTCAGATGATTGGCATGATAATCTTGGCCAAGAGTATGAAATTACAACAAAATTGAGGGGTTTTTGGTTCTAGGAAGTAGGCGTTGCCCATTTCAAGACCTAAGCACGTGTTCTTTAAAAGCCCCCGTAAGGTATTTAAAAATGGCCATACATAAAAAACAAATGTATATTTAAGTGCCCGAAGTGATAAGGTAACTTCTAGGGCATGAAACCAGATTTTGGTTTTTTGTTTGTAATTTTTGGCCTACAACTCAGTAGGGTCTCCCCATTTCATGTAGGAACTGACACCTCAAAGCCACAATATCTGGCCTCTCCATGATCACCTTCCCCCCATTAATTTTCTTATATTTAAATCCCAGATCGTGCAACACTTTCAGTGAAGAAAGGCTTCCTTGAAATAATTGTGCCTCTCTGAGCAAAAACAAGAAGTTTGCGACTTGTTGGAATTTCTTTCCTAAAATAATAGCTATAAATATGCCGTCTAACAGCATCTTGTTGAAAGCCATCTAAATTAGTGACCACCCCTTCTCTATGCCTCTTCTTCCCTGGAGTTGATAGTTTAGACGGGCCAGCATCATCAGACAGGAACTTCCCTTCCGTCACTCGGTATGCAGTGATTTCACTCACACCAAGAGTCTTGGCAGTTCTTTTCCTCACCTGAACAAATGGAATCAGAGGTTCCTCCCGTAAGCGCATACTGTCCTCTTCTTCCTCCATAAAATTCCTCGCACATACCATCTCCTTTACTTGGCTATGGAGAGTCACACCACGGCCTGAAGTTGTTCTGTCGCAGAGAATGGATCCTGGGCCTTCCGCGAGCATGTACCGATGCCATTTTTACACAACGAAAATAGACACGATGATGCAAATAAAAGAAATAAACTCAAAATCTGTATATACACACGCTTCCAACAAAAACAGAACGATAACGCTTAGTGTAGCCTATGAAAGAATAAGCAAATGCACTTCAATATATACACGGGATATTACTAATGGCAGTGACGAGTTAGTTCACAGTAGAACACTGCGTCAAACCATGTGCTCACTGCTGTGTCGGCATTCATTGCTCGCTGTTGCTATGGACACCGTTACCCCTCTTGTCTCCACTCCTCACCTCACCATTCAAGCGGATGGCAGCTTGCACCGTTCATCTTTTGTAAATCAGAGTATAACACATAGAATTTAACATGTATGCAGCGTTTAAACCCTAAGTATTGTCCACGTTGTCATGGATGATGCCATTTTGTGTCTAGGGGAATTTTGTAAGTGTAAATTCCATTCCATGTCCACATTAAAGCTATTGACACAAGTTGGCAGGCTTGTTTTGTTGAGATAAATTAGAGATGAAAATAGTACAAGAGTTAATACAAGACTCTATCGTTGCCAAGGCTGCAAGATACCAATGTAATTGATAGTGATTTTGTACTGCATAAGGAAACAGTAGCAAGGCAGCTGGAAGCAAGTTAGACATGTCCAGTCCTCAAATTGTGTTCATGCATCTTTGTAACGATGAATTTGTAACCCACTAAGCTCCAGTGAGATTGAGAAATGGTGTCAGAAAAATTTAAAATCCTGAAGAGATCATGAATCATCAGCAGGGTATAATGGCTGTAGGCCCTATGTGCAGTGCAAGATTTTTTGAGAATATTAATAGCGCTGGAGGATATTAGATCCTAATAATCGCCAGTAATATATCCAAGATCAGCAAGATATCACCTTTATAGCCTACTTGGTGAAACCTGCAAACTTCATTTTCTACATTCTAAGATTCTTCCAGACAATGTGTTAATGTGCTTGAGATGCTTATATTTATAACCAATGTCCTAAATAAAATAATGTCTGTAATACATTTTGTGTGTGCTTATTATAATTAAGTGTAAACATTACTGTGTCATTGGATGAAGATTACTTGCAATTTGCTAGTGTTCTTGAAGATACGGACATAGTTTTTTACTCCAGGGCCCTACCAATCACCACATCCAGAATTCTCTGTTAAAGCTCTAGATTTACCCATTTCAAACCGATTTACCCAGTGTGTAGTACTGTTAACTGCTTATTTTCCATGTGGCCTGCAAGGATGCCCATGTTCTTTTTCAGGGGGAATGGATGTGGTGAGGAGTATACGATATTTTCTGGGAGGAAGGGGTAGGGGGGGGACTGGGTATGTTATAAAATTCTTCATCCCCAGACCACCAGGGTGAAACAAAAAATAAGAAAAAGTAATTAAAAGTTGAGGAATGCTTTCATTTGAATAATTTGAAGGGTCTCGTTTGACATTTGGTGGAGATCTTGGACATCTTATAGGGAGGGAGATACCATGTCCGTGTAGCCAGCATAGATCCAAATTACAATGGCAAGTATGGTCTTTCTTTAATTTTAATAAATGGAACAGTTCCACCTACATGGAGTAGGGGTAAGTAAAGTGGCTTCTTGTCCAGGTGACCTGCTTTGCAAAGGAGTATTTGAAACCTGATATAGGATTTAGTCTTCAAAGCTTCGCACAAAGGCTCTTGATAGAATGATTTGAATCCCACTCCTTGCATCCTGGAAGTGTCTTCCCAACTCAACTGTAAATAAAAGCTAACTGAAAACCACTACCACATCCTTTTCTATTACAAGTACAGTACACACATAAGTGCATGGGGCTGATATCCACGACATTTCAATCCACTGAATTAACTCACAATGAATAAGTTTCCAAGGTCCTTCATTTGTAGTAATATACTTCGTTATAAAAATCTTGACCCCATAAAACCATAAATTTGACCTAAGCCTAACTGGGAACGGGAGAGAACCGTTAAACATGTCCAACATGAAGGTAGTTGCCACAAGAAGTAAACCTGCCACTGTAGGGGATTGGTGTCAGATAAAAGGCTCTCTGCTAAAGGAGGTAAGTATAATCTCAGCAATTCATATATGTATCTGAAGTAGTCCTATGCATTAAATTTTTGTTGTTGAAAAAGATTGTCTTATGGTAGGCCTACTCAAAAAAGCAAAATGCTAAAAACCACGAGTGTAGGCTCAAATTTCTTATATTCGTTTTTACTATTTTGGGGCATGAATGACCCTTCCCTTGCAATAAATGAAGCACTGGATACTTTCTCCTAATGCAATGCTTGGTTGTTTTTTTTTTTTTTTTTTTAAATTCCAGCTGCTTTTAAAGTTAAACTTACATGTAAACTGGTATATATGGAAACAACTTATTGATGAACGAAGATAAGAGGATAATATGTAGTGTTTTGTATATCTGCATAAACTGGAACATCCATTCAACGTTTGTATTACACTGCTTAATATTCTACTGCTCTAAGGTTTTGAGCTAGTGATAGGGGTGGATTTCTTCCACAGCTTTTAACTTTATTTTTGAGTATCCTTAAATTCACACTAACAAATTACTCGGCTATTGGTAGGCTTCTATAGATGAGAATACCTTGGTGCAATCAATGCGGCGAGCGAGCAACACCACTCCTCTGACGTCACAGATCCGCGCCATGGCCTGTCTTTCTCGTCGGCCACGTCCAGACACAGAACCTTCCTGTAAATTTAAAGATAACTTGGACTGTGTACAGAGCACCCCTTAGGTACTGACATTGCTGCAATACCAGTCCATGCGACTGAATTTAGCCCCAAATTTGTGCAACTGTGAATCAAGCATTGGTAAAGAAATGTTATCCCAGTGCCCCCTATTGTTATATAGTTCATATACGAGTAACTATAACACAATACATTTACGTTTTAGGCTAGTTTATTATCGAACTCAACACAATTACACACATTGCGCTCTCTCAGAGACATGGCGCTCTATCACACACAAAGCAAAGAAGAGTTCTAGTTACCTTGCATTAAGCGTTATATAGTGCTAGTACTACGCGAGTCAAAATTGTTTAGTTACTACTACTAGTGTCATAAACACTATTAACACTCCTCCTTAACTTAACAATTTAAAAAAAATATCTTCACATTTCTTTTACTTTAAACCAACCCCATTTTACCCACTAAGGTAGTTGTCTTAACACCTCCCAATGGTTTTGTAAATACATCTGTAATGTTATCTGTCGACTTTACATACAGAAACACAACTTCTTTTCTCTTAACAAGCCGTTCAACAAAGCAATATCTTATGTCTATGTGTTTAGAATTTGCCAGTTTCCACAAACATTATGGCACTTTGGTTATCGCTATAATTTGCCATAGGACCTTCTACAAGTTTAAACAATTTTAGTTCCTTTAGAAACATACTTCTTTCGCTACTTCACACATTGCATAATATTCTGCTTCTGCAGTAGACAAAGCCATCACAGTTGGTTTTTTTGTTAACCAAGAAACTGGTCCACCTGCCAGTTTAACAACATCGCCAGACCTAGACAATCTCTCTCCTTCCACCTTATTGTAGTCAGCATCGCAATACACGTCAATCTTTGGTTCACTATTTTGATAGATAATTTTTAGATCTTTGGTACTGCGCCCGAATTCCTCTAGGTCACAGTCCCAAATCTGGGCAGATGGAAATAGGATCGTAGGGATGTCAATACCCGGCTAAGAATTGAACATGTCCTACCGGACTAATGACTAGGGAACCCTGAACACACATAATGCACACCTAACTATACTACCAACTAGTTGCATACAGAACAGCTTAAGAAGAATAAAAAATTGAGCACTAATGAGCAACTCTACTCTCGGGTAATTAAGGTAAATGTGTCGATAGACTGTGTGCATCTGGCTAGCGGTATCGTTATCGTGTAATTAAGCATTGAAATAAGAATCAGCTCTATATAAAACGTAGCAACGCTTGCCATTTATTAACTAAAAATGACATTACATAAGTGTCCCTAACACTGTTGAAAGATAAAATAAAAACACTCAAAATAAAATAGCTGCCCTTCTCTCTTGTGTATCACACACAAATTATGTGAAAATAATATCTTTCCTTGAAAGATGTTGCAAACAAACAACACTATTACAATGCCAAATGCTGTAGTTCTACTTCTGTTGTACTTCACTTTCACGTTCAACTTCTACAAACATGTTCCCTGTTTAATACAGTCGTTAAAGTCTCCGCAATATAGCGTCAAATCTACTAATCTGAATAAAATAATTAATAATTATAATAATAATACTGTTTATATACACTTATATACACTATCGCGTCCTGCACGATTTCTTTATATTTGTCTCCAATTGTATAGAGTTCATTCCTACCTCCTTCTCTCGTATATCACACAATAAAATTGTCAAATCCTGTATTAAATTGTTATAACCAATCTCAATTATTGTTACAAACAGTTAAGTTCATGACTATTCACTTAAATATACAAATCCGGTATTTAATAATCAATAATATTACAAACTTGCGACGCATGACTTTCTGATAAGCTTCCAAAATAAAAATATAAGTGTGCATGGCATCAACCCTCACTGCTCACACTTGTGATTCTCCAAAAAATACATATTACGGCTTTACTTAACTGACACATAGTATTTCACATCCTTCCATCATAAATTCCTTATCTCTAACACTTCATAAACATAGTATCGCGTCCTTATTACTCTTCCTTCGACATAATTGCTTGTCGTATATATTCTCCTCTTAGCACTTTTACAAACTTCTATGAACCATATCAAATACTTTCAACAAAGTAAGATATTCAGAATTCCTACTAGATATTACGAATGTAACCCTTTTCATGAATTCACTACTCCTCCTCCGACATAATCTTCTATCGATTATACAATTTCATCTATATTTCATCTATACATCTCTCACAAAATATTATTACCGCAAATCTCTTCACATTCTCGCTTCCATAAATCATGCCGTATTTCTTCTCTCTGCTTTAAATACACTTCTGTTACAATTTCTAGCTTTGCTCTGAATCTTAGTCTGCTCGCGTTTGTCATTCAAATGACAATATCTTTACCTCCCGTCTCTCCTTACAATAGATACTTAATATCCTTCCTTTCATTTTACAAGATCTTTTCATAACAAATATTGATCTACAATACTTTATAATTTCGTTTTCATCATTCAGCTATGCCTTTAAAATACGCATATAGATGTTAGGCCCCTTAAAACAACAATTATCATCATTATCATATTAAAATACGCATACTGTTCTAACGTTCATAACAAACTTCTGGGTTTAACAATATCATCTTCTCAGACAATGGAGTTCCTTCAATGCAAATATTGAATACTCCTGTCAATAATTACGGTTTTATACATCATAATTTCATTCCTGAGACGAATTAGCTTCATATACTTAGGATCATCATGTCCTCTCTTTCTCTTGTATCACATGTACAAATTTACGCTTGTCGAAGCTCATGACTACTTTCTCTCCACTGTTACAATATTTATTTAACATACTTATTTCCGTTTCCTCTGATGTTATGACAATATCTACGGAATATACTTTGTTATCGCAAAGGATTTATCTTCAAGCAAAAATTCTAAGCGTTGTAATAAACTGCAAAAATAATTACGGTGTCGAATATCATCCATAAACGTTCAAAATACGTCCAAATGACGTATGAAGATTTCTACCAAAATTTCTAAATTCTAGACAAAATAATAACATGGGATATGAATATAAGATAAGATGTTGGTCATTATACTGGAATATCGTGGACAAGTTCTAACTACATAGGTGTGAAAAATTGCACTTGTCTACCTTCAAAACTGTGGCCGCTGGTAAGATGTGAAGATGTTGGTATCTGTGGAATTTCTCCCACGCGCCTTCGGGAATGTGACACTTGCCTACCATCTGGTCTGCATGAGTCACACCGCTTCCGTGTAGACCGCTGGGCTTGTTGTACAGCAATGGGGTGAGTAAAACCGGTAATCAGCTGGGACTCGACTGGCAGTCTCCCCCCGTCCGTGCTGTTGACCTCGCTCCTCCACAGCGTTTCACTCTTCTCGGCCCGATGACCTAGATACTCCTCACGCTTCATTCTTGGGTCCATCTTCTTTCTGCCCATCTCTGGATGTTCTTGGATGTCGGTAGTATTGCAATGTGCTTTCTTAACACGAGAAATCACCTCAGCTTGTGCATTTCTCTCCACTGTAGTAGCTTCTTGCGTTTATTCGAACGAACTGCAGATGTTGACGCAGCTCGCTCCCATTAGTTATGTTGTCATGGTCATATCTGGATCTCGCTTCTTAGCATAGCTTTACTTTCCCTTCATAGTGGAAGAATTAAAACATTCTCCTTACTTCTAAACAATGAGTAGTCGTAATCTCTCCCCTTTGACCTAATTCTTTATACATCTTGTATAGTGTGATGTGTTTCTTCCTTGAAGTATGACAATGCCTTTGGCTTCTCTTCTGCGTGGTCTTGCGTTCGAAGTTTCGATGTACTGCTACAAAGTATAGTTTCACGACTTATCTCTCGTTGTTTCTGCTAAATACATCTTCTCAATTGTATTATCAGCTTAGTCATACTTGTTGTTCCATGTTTCTACTCTATTTCTTCATCTTGTAGTCTAATATTTTCCAAGTCTTTACCTCTTGTAGATTAGAGAGTGATTCGTTGTACGTGTTGTCTCCTAGAAAGTTCAGATAGAAAGAGCCTCGTTACTTGGCGTTCGCTAGCCTCCTCCGTTCGATTTCCCTCGTAAATTAACTGAACTAGCCTCACTCCGCTCTGAAAAGTCACTCCTTCGCTTATATCTCCTCTCTCAATTATTCAATTTAATTTCCGTCTTGCTAATGGAATTCCCTTTTCCTTCCTTGTGAATTTGATGTCACAATCCTTTATAATATTAAAATAATGTGTTTAATATTTATCAGTTCCTCTGTAATCAATCTTTTATCTGATTGGCTGTCGAATCTTTATGGCGCGCGCTGATCACGCGTCGTCCCCACTTCTCTCTCCTCTGGCTCGCGTTTGACCTCTGCTCATCCTTGCCATGGCCCCTCGTATCAAAAACAGGTTTCTCGCAGCTAACGCTGATAAAACTGTGCACTATGCTGGACTTGTCTCAAGTCATTTATGCTTGGTTAAAATGTATCAAGTAATAAAATTTCCATTCCTTCTCCAAATACAAATATTTCTTCTGGCTAAAATTTTACCAATGGCTTGTTGATGCATAATCTCTCTTCCTGAGTGTAAATACGATTCATATCTCGAAAATTTTGTACACTATTTTCCTCCGATGCTCTCGGTTCGTACCTCGTCCGGTGATATTGTCTTGACTATACCTAATTTCGAGCGCAGTACCTTTCAGATATCTCACTGTATGAGTAACATCGTTCCGGTTTCTAATCTTTTGATCTTCATTGAATTGACTTACTACACTCAGTGCATAACTACTGTCTGGTCTGGTACATGTAGACAAGTACATAAGTTTACCCACTGCTACTTGATATTTGTCATCATCAAATGGTTGATTGGCTGACTCGTCCTATCATTACTATTTTTTGGCAATGAAGCAGATCTGGGATTAGCTTTTATGAAATTAAACTTGGTAATTATCTCATCAATGTACTTTCTTTGATCAATATGTACATTTCCTTTCTCTTGATTCACTTGCATACCCAAAACATTTGTCATACTTCCATGATCTCTTATTTCTAGCTTGGAACTCAATTTTAACTTGAATAGTTCAACTTTCTCTTTTTGCCCCATACTCCCAGATCAACATACAGATATACATTAAGTCCTCCATTCTTATCCTCATAAACACAACTTTATACAGTCTTCGCAAATCTAGTTCTTTCATCGTATCATCAATCATTTTGTACCATTCCCTAGCACTCTTTTTAAGTTTCCACACTTTGTCTCTATTCCCTTCCAAAAAACGCTCAGGTTGTTCAACATAAATTGTTTCCTCCAGTTTACTATTATATATGCTGTTAGTACATCTACATGGTGAATTACCTAACCCTTGATTACTGTCAATGCACATAGTAATCTTACAGTTTTCTTCTTTACCACAGGAGAAAATTTCTTGTCAAAGTTGACTCCTTTGATTTGAGCAAATCCCCTAACTACTAATCTAGCTTTGAAACGCTCGATAGAACCGTCTAATCTCTGTTTGATTTTGAAAACCCATTTCGTCCCAATCACCAACTCATTTTTTGGTCTATCAACTAACAGAAGAGCATCTTTCTTTGATAACTGATCTATCTCATTTTGCATGTCTGTTAACCATTTACAAGAATGTTCACTCTTTAAAACTTCTTTTGCAGTCTTTGGTTCCATTAAATCTAGACAGTCACACTCATTGATAAACATAGATAACTGACAATATCTACACATTGTGTTCTTACGCTATCTTTCACTCCTCCTTACTTCTACCAGTAATTCTGATGCATTAACATTTTCATCAACACTTCTTTCAATATCCTCATCATTTAAATCATCAATGAATCAATGGCACATAATGATCTACTAGCTCCTCCTCATCCTAGCCTCTAAACCAACTCTGATCACTCTCTTCTGAAAAATTAGATTTTGACGTCTCATTTGCAATGGGAATACCAGTTTCACTCCCTAGTACACTTTCTTTGTCTCCTCCATCTACAAATTTAACATATGTCTCAGCATTTACTGTAATGTTAGGGATGTTGGGTTCAATCACATTCTTTATTTATACCCCCCTCAGCATTTGGAAAACATTTGTCGTTAAATTTAACATTATGGACAGTAGCAAACACTCCTTTTGTCAGAATCCAGACCTTATAATCTTTGACTCCATTTTCAAAACCTACAAAAATGCAATAGATTCCTCTGGCCTCAAATTTGCCTCCACTTTTCTCATACATAATAACTTTACATCGAAATGTTTTTAACATCTCTTAGTCACTGAAAGATATATCTCTTCCCTCCCACAAAGCCAAGGGAATTAAATTGTCGATTGACCTGGAAGTACATAATTTGTTTTATCATACACATATAATTCATGGCTTCTGCCCCAAAACTTACTGGTAGACTCGACTGTATCAACATACATCTCACACCATTAGCTAAAGTCAAGTTAACCCTCTCAGCTATTCCGTTCTGTTCCAGTGATTCTTTGACAGTTTTCCTACGATGGATTCCATTCTCCCTCAAAAAATCATTGAACTCGTTACTTACGTATTCTCCACCTCCGTCTGTCTGAATTGCCATTATCTTTCTCCCATCCTTGTTGTCTTCTGCCAATGCTTTAAAGTCCTTGAAACACTGGAACACTTCTGATTTCCTTTCTAGAAAATACAGACTCGGAGTATCTCGAGTAGTCTTCTACAAAGGTTAAAACATATTGGGATCCTCCCACAGACATTACACATTTCCCCTTGACATCACTATCTCGTATTAGTTCTAACGGTTGAGTTGATTGCCTTTCACTTTTCTTAGGGAAACCCTGCTTAGTGGTCTTGCCTAAGGCACACACATCACAATCTACTGTACCTTTCACCTCAATCACAGGAATCTTTTTTATTCCCTCATGATGCACTATGGTGACATGATGTGAATCTGGTGGTCCAGCCAGCTGTTTGTCGTTCAGCTCCAATCCGTAGCCTGCACTCGCCACCACTATTAAGTCCTTCATGGCTTCTGCCCAAAAACTTGCAATGCGGGGTGTGTCCCCCGGTGGCAAATTGGATATACATAACAAATAAATAATTATACATAACAATTCAATAACAATTATACAACAATTAAACTGGAGTATTTACACAAATAGTCAGTCTTTTCTTAAACACACCTATATGTTTGGGAAAAGGCTCTAAGACTGCGGCAGGTAGAGAGTTCCAGTTATCAATGGCACGGTTTACAAAAGAATATTTACCATAATTTGTTCGCTGTGGTCGGCCCTTAACTTTGAAAGGATGATCGCTCCTACCCATGTAAGTGGGCTTTCCCAATCGTTTGCTAAGCTCACCCCATGCTGGTTGATTTGTATACGTGTTGTACATAGCGCAGAGTCTAGATTTCATCCTCCTAGCCTCCAGTGATTCCCACCCAAGTTTCTTTAACTACGGCTCACACTGCTCCTGGGATTAAAGTCACTGAGCACAAATCTAGCGGCCTTTCTTTGTACCATTTCCAACTCATTGATGAGCCCTACTTGATGTGGATCCCAAACCGCCGAGGCATATTCCAGAATAGGTCTTACAAGTGACAAATAGCCTAATTCTTTAGCAGAGGTACTACTTCCTTTTAATACCCTCATTACAAAGTGCAGAGATTTGTAAGCTTTTGAAACTACACATCCTACATGACTATACTCCATTTCATATCATTCCTTACGTGAACGCCCAAATATTTGCAAGAATCTTCTTCTACAAGTATTTCCGAGCCAATGTTATATTGAAAATCCTGCCTTCGCACTTTCCCTATTTTTAAGAGACTACATTTTCTTGTGTTTATTTTCATTTTATTTACAATCGCCCACTTATAGACCAGGTTCAGGTCCTCTTGAAGCACTGCATTGTCTTGTGAGTCATGTATCTTTCGATATATTACACAATCATCCGCAAACAATCGACAGTCACTGCGAATCCCATTTGGTAAGTCATTTATAAACGCCAAAAATAACAAAGTTCCGATTACGCTGCCCTGAGGGATACCCGACGTTACGGTGATTTCATCCGAGAATATGCCTTCGACTTTCACTTTCTGGGAACGACCCGTCAAAATTTCTTGGATCCATAAAATTACTCTTCTATCAATCTTCGTCGAAGCTAATTTATGGAGTAGCATGTCATGCGGCACGACATCAAATGCCTTCGCAAAATCTATAACCACGGCGTCGACTGAAACTCCATGGTCTAAGAATTCGCTAATGTCTTGTATTGGTTATATTCATCATCTGCTTCATCAATTTTAAGCACTTGGTCAATGTGAAGGAGCTATGAATTTCGTCCAAGGTCTTCCAAGCATCCTTCGCAAACACGCATTCTCCAATGTACTCCACATACTCTCTTGACCGTGGCCTACGTTATACTCAAGGCCTGGAAATAGAGCGGAGACTCGGTGCGCCAAACTGGTAGTTCCACTTTACGCCACTAGGATCGCGGCTTGGCGCCCTAGTTGTCTGCCTTTGACAATGCGGTACATGCAACTCAAGTACATTTAATACATGTTTTTTAGCACTTCTTACCTGTTTTCCTCCAGTTTCCCCCAAATGATGAATACGGCTCACTCTTGACTGTATTTCACTTCACTTTAAGTATTTTTTCTGTCAAGTGGTTTACTTAAAGGCAGAATCGTCGCACTACTGCCCGTTTGGTTCATACCAATATTCTTTAAAAGCGGCCTTAAGAATTTTTGCAGAAGAACTACGGAGAGAATATTGTCAATACACACTTCGCATTTTGTGTGCTCGGAAAACGTGTCAATTAAAATATTTGTGAAATTGGACACTAAATATTTTCGAGACATGAAATTTACGGCTGTTGTGACAAAGTGAGAAATTGTTTCCAACAGATAAATAAAAGAAGCTTTGGGATATCTTAATCCCCCTCTGTCTTGAAAATGTATTAAACTAAATGGCAGGCTTGAATTTGATGGAGCTGATATTTTCTCTAAGCAACCTTCACAGTCTGTTCTCTCTTCTGCCACTCTTACAAGAAATCCCGCTACCATTGCAATTGAAATGGAAGATAGAGACGCTGGCTTTTCTGAAAACAAAAATAGAGATTTTAATGCTAAAATGTCAATCATAATGTTTTATTTCAATGAACTTAATATAGGCTATATTCCCCATATTCTTACCTTGAACAGGGCTTTCAAGATTCTCCAAGACATGTGCCGGAAGCTGGGGTGTTTCTTTAGCATTGGCTGGGTTTTTCACCTTCCGCGATTTATTAGGCTTCAGAAACTTGGTCAAGGCGCCTGTTACGACTGCATCTTCCCTCCACATTCCCACTTCTAGAAGATGCGATAATTCCTGTGCTAAGTGTTGACTCGATGGCATGCAGGCATGATCTCACGTCCATCATGTCATTGTTACCTCCCTTATTTCTCAGGTGACTGAAGAGCAGTTATACATCGTCACTTGAGAAATTCCACGTAAGCACATAATGGAAGCCGATACTGATTAGTAATCGTATGCAGGACACGGTTGATGAAGTTGTTAGCACCAAAGCTTGATAAGTTTCCTTTGTAAGTCTCATCTTTCTATCGGGATAACTTTGAATCTGTGACAGCTAGGGCAGAAATTCATTGGTCAGCCATGAAAGTCTCTCATCATTAACTTCACTGAAAATAAGCTTGTCCGTGTTTCTGGAATGAAGTCCGTGTGTGGTATTGCAGATATCATGTATATCAAACCATTTTCTAAAAATTTACAAGAATTTTGTTATTTCGTGTAGGCTGTCCTTACCTTCAACTTTCTCTGGGCACACGACTTCCATGCTCTTAAGCCCAGCTATTGTCTCTGGAGTAAACACCAATTTGGCTCTTGCCACATTATTTTTTTCTAAATTGCTTGGATATACAACCTTTCTGCTTAATTTTCTAACTGGCTTTACTACTAGCTTTTTCTGTAAGTGGTACAGATTCTTGAGATGATCACTAGTTATTAAATTGTCATCTACATAGAAGTTCCTTCTCAGATATTGTGATCGTACATTCTTTATGATGTGACTCGGATCGAAACTAAGAAAAAGTGGCCTTTGCTCGTCTTTCGGGTGACGAATTTCATGAGTGACACATCCGCCACACAGCACCTCAAACATTGACACATTCACCTGACAGTTGTCCGTCACTATTCTGATGACCTTGAAGCCGCATTCCTCAAACGCAGTCAGTGCGTCCAGTATTATCCTAGATAACTGTTGTCCTGTAAGTCCACATGTAAAGTAGAACGAAACAGGTATCCTGTAGAAGGATGACAGGCCCTTGAACAGTATGCATAATAATTTATTAGCTAATTTATGTTCGATTCCAATTGCATCTTTCTCAATATCACTAATGCCGAGAAACATGTCTAAATTCTTGTCATACAATAGTCTAGACTTAATGGCCATTTCATCAATGATTAATGAACCAACCTTCTCATTATCGTGAGTGAGTGACTTTTCTTCAGCTGTCAACCTAGCTTTTGCAAGTGACGTGACACCTGTCTCTCCGTTCGTATGCCCAATGTACGTTTTCAGTGTTCGTGGATGAGGAAGTTGTAAAATATTTATATCTTTCAGTAAGCGGTAAGCCGACGGTGATTTATTAGAGAGCAATACACATATTTTTATTGTTGTTTTATTGTACTTAAACTTTCGTTTCGCGAAAGCTCGAATTTGTTCAAGTAAGAAATTAGCCTTAAAGTCCCCACGATCCGCTTCACTCTTGAGCTTCGATATTTGAACATCGAGTTTGTCCTGACGTTGCACTGAATGTAATTTTTGTTTCAATGAAATTATCTTATGATTCTTAGTGCCCTCCTTAATTTCAATTTTGTTGACTTGCAATAAGCTTGCTTGATTGTAGAACGTTGCGTTCCTTCACTAACACGTGGTTGATATTGGTTTTCTTCAATTCGTTCATCACAATAGTCTTCCATAAAATTTAAATTACCTCAACATTTCCTTTTATTGTTGATATGTATGTCTCTATCGACACGTGCTCTTTTGCGCGTATTTCTATTTATCTGTGCTTGTTTATGTTCGGGGTAGTCTTCAAAAACCATCGGAAATGCGTTCGGTAAAAGCGTTCTCTTTGTAGTACTTGTACTAAAATCAGAATCCTTGAAATGCTTGCTACAAATTGTAGAAGACCGTTTTGGTGTCCACAAAGACCCTGACTTTACCCCCCTCACGTGAAACAGCTAGAACCCATTGTTTCTGTATGTCATTGTTCAATGGAAATTTATGAAACGAAAGTCCATTGCCTTTAACCTGACGAGATTTACAATACGGCACGCTACAGTAGACCATTTTTGACGAACACAATAATAACACTAATATTTACACATAAGTTACTCTATTAAAATCATTCATTGATTTATATCTAAATCTAAAGTAGTTATCACACATACATGTCACATTTACGCTAGTACACTGGATTAAAACTTGCTTTTCACTACGTCTTGTTCATAAAGACCACTTAGCACCCATCTCAATATCAGTCAAACAGCAGTCTACTGCTCTTAACGAAAGCACAACTATAATACGACACGCTTCGCCAGTCTATTTTAAACTCACCTTGGCTTTCTTATTCATTAGGACACCTTATTTACCGCCAAATACAGACACACTATTCACATTGTACGTAATGCAAACGGTAGGATTAAGGGCGCCAGACAGCGAACCTAGTGGCAAAATGCGGAACAAGTTCGAACCATCGCTCGTAATGTTGTCTGGCGCCTCATTTCCAGGCCTTGTATATAACGTAGGCCACGCTCTTGACACACATTTTAGTAGGAAAGTCAGAGCCTTGCGATTAATTTGCGCCTGGTCAACATTCAAATAGTAGATTTCCTCTTCATTAAACCCAGGATCAATTGCGTTCCAACAGTTTTTGTCGATAAGTTATGCATTGACTACTTTAGACCATGAATAATAGTTCGAAAAACAAATTTGTCCATTCGTTCCTTGTTTTCTTCCGACATCTTGAATCAACTGCTCACAACTCGACAACACTTTTCTCACTTCTCAAAAAAACATTGCTCAAACTCTTTCACTTTTCTTTCTTCTCAGCGTTCCTGGGCCTATAACCTATTGTTATATACTACATATACGAGTAAGTATAACATAATACAGTACATTTACATTTTAGGCTAGTTTATTATGGAACTCAACACAATTACACACTTAGCGCTCTCTCACAGACATGGCGCTCTATCACACACAAAGCAAAGAAGGGTTCTAGTTACCTTGCACAAAAAGTTATATAGTGCTGGTACTACGCGAGTCAAAATTGTTAAGTTACTACTACTAGAGTCATAAACACTTCTAACATCCCCTGGACCATCAATAAAATATGCAGTACTCATCCTTTCATTGCTGTTTGTAGTAATCCCATAAATTTGGTAATTATAGCTGTTTAGTTTTCATTTACTTGGTTTATCATCTGACTTAATTGATCCTCATTAAGTTTTGGATAATTCATTGGTAAATTTGTCTGAGTGAAATTATCGTAGCTGGCAAATCGAGAGAAGTAATGGGAAGGACATGGAGCTTTAATGTGTTAGAAATATGTATGAGTGAACTGATAAGCAATGTTAGTTTCGTGAAACTGCAGATAATCTTCTGATAAAGAATTTTTGAAAACGTCCGTAACTGCCCTACAGTTGAAGGGGTCTGATAGATACATACAAAAACGTTGTCGTAACTGAGAAGGCATCTGAAATTATGACACTTCTGCCAAACAATGCTGCCATTTAGAATCATCAATCAGCAAACCTTTCTCCATAGCTGTATCATTAAACGTGAAATAAACAACGTCTTTGTATGTTCGTTGATCCTGGAAGCTGGTAGCACCTACAACGTGAAGCAATAAACGTAGTCGCAGCAGAATTACTGGTCAAGATATTTCAGTTTTAGTAAATGGTGAAATTCCTTCCCAATTATTCTAATATATAAGATTTCTTCCAATTATATTATTATAGACCGCTCCATTTGGTAATGGCAAGCACCCCCTGCTCTGCCAAGTAGTTTAATTCTGGTCTGAGGGCAGGAACGTTGTATAATCAGCCTCGTGAAGCAAAAGTGGGAAGAGGTGGGTTCGATTTCTACCTCAGCCATCTTGGAGGTGGTTTTCCATGGTTTACCCACTTCTACTCCAGGCGAATGCTGGGATAGTTCCTAAATTAAGGCCATGGGTGCCTCCTTCCCAATCCTTGTCTGAATTACAAATACACACACTAATACAGCCATCACAATAACACAGGTTATCAGACAAATTCCACACACACACACACCCCACAGTGCTACATGACAACGATGTTGCAAAGCCCCCAAAGCCCTACACAAATGATTTCTAATTAAAAATGTGTACAGAAATTTGAATATTATAATTAAATTGGATGTATTGAAATACCAAGCATTAAAATAAAACAAAAATTGACAAGCAAAAATATTCGGTTTTGGCAGGATTCGAACCATGTATGATTGCCGATTGGATATCTGTATGTAAGTCAGGCATGCTATACCCTAGACCACCATTACACTGCATAATAGTTCCATTGGAACGTATGTGAGCTTCAGGTGTGGTATGTAATGTCGCTGAGCATGTGCCCTTGATAATTTAGTTTGAAATCTGTCTGTAATAGCTATGCTACTATTAAGAGTATACATTCTTAGGTTTATTATGAGTTTATTTATCAGACAGAGGCAGCCATTACTTCACTGGGGCACTGTGAATGACCTGGTGTTTAAGAGTGGAACTTCGCCTAGAAGAAATTAATATTCACAATTATTTTAATACATGGACGACATAAGCAGGTAAGTTGGGGCTCAGTCAATAATGCGTTACTTGCATTACATTTTAAGACAACAAACATTATCATAGCGTATATACTTCCCAAGATATTTCAGGTTTAGTAAAATGTCAAATTTCTACCTGACTATTTTAATATATATGATAGGCAATTAAACTAAGCTTTCTACCAAAATATCAAGTGTTACGTTTTTTTGGAGGGCAGTGTATTTACTTAATTAGCATAGATCTGAAGATGTTCGTGTGATAAATGAAACATGTCATACCCCTTATTGTTTCAAGTAATAAATTGTTCAATCTGTAAATGTGTATATTATTTCAAGTATTTGCATAGAATATATTAACATTAACCGCCCAGGTTAATTGGGCTCCCCTATGCTTGTTGACCTACTGCAGAACATTTTTGTATACCCCTAGAAACATGTCAAAGGGATAGAATACGTATAAGTGTGATAAATGTACAGTGGAGTGGGTTTGAAATCCAAAGTGAATATTTGGTGATTGTATTGCAAGTTGGAATGAAAAATAAAATTGTCTAATTTTCGAGTGCCTGAGCTCCAGAAAGTTGTGTTTGGTTATAAACAAGGGAAATTTGAAGTTTTATCCCAATCTGTTACTGTACAGTGGTGCCACAAGTGGTATGAATTTGGAGGGAAGATTTTATTAAAAATAAAATTGTCCGGCAATTAAACCTGTCTGTCGAAACAATAAACAATTTTGATCCACAGTCTAAACTGACAGATGAAGCCAGTCCACGCTTACCATCAATGTCTGGTTAAGGTCAAATTTCTCTGAATCACATGGATTTAAAAAACTTTTTTGGATAATTTGATAGGTATGGGTTTTCTGATGGAGGTGCTGCAACAATTGAAACTTCACTTTCGTAAGATGTAGGAATAATTAACATGGTAGATTCTAGCAAGTCATAAGAGAGAGGAGAAATGTTGGAGCAAGTCAAACAATTGTAAACCTGGATACTTTAAACTAGATTATATTTTGATATTCAGAAGGATAGTACCAGAGTAAACTTAAAGAAAAGTAATAAGGACAAGAAAAGAATAGCATATTTTTATTGTAAATTTACAAATTTCCATGTATATAGGCTACGGTATCTAACAATAATGAAAGGTAAATGACTTATTGTGAAAGAATTTGAGTAAGTTTACAAGATGTTAAATATGTTGGTTGTGATGCTACCAACATGAATTCAGGCTTTTCTAGGGGTATTATTAGATATCTTGTATAAAGGTTCAAAGACCACTTCAGTGGAAATGAACTTCCCTTGAGACTTCTTTTACAAACATTGTGTAGAGTAACAACTGCCCCATTTGTGTTCTCTACCTGGATAGGAAATGCACTTGACAACTGTGAGACCCTTTGTGTTGTATAGTTTACTTCCAATGAAGGAAATAGCTTACCTGATGTGGGACTAACTGATTTAAGCTCCGATCAAGTGTATCTTTATGAGATGTGCGAAAGCGTTTTGTCAGAGTAGTACGCTGAATAAGTGGCCAATAAAAGGCCTGGACCAGTTGTCCACTCACAATAGTTAACAACAGCCAGCAGAGTTCTTAGACAGAGTGTCTACCGGTAACGAAAAGTAACGAAAGTAACGAAAAAGTAGCTAATTTTACAAACTGGTAACGAAAATAACGAAAAGTAGCTAATTTTTATATCTGGATAGTTTAAGGTTACGAAAATTCGCCGAGGTCGGTTTAAATCATTTAAACCCGCGCCGCTAGGCTCACCGATTGCGATGGAGAGAGTTTCGCGCAAGCGGCGCCGATTGCGTAAGCCATATTTCCTCATGCACGACCTCAAGGAAATGCATACTGAGGATACCTTCAGTGGTACTGTATTCATCGGTTCAACGTATATTTCGGGCATCAAGAAGAGAGTTTAGTTTTGCGTGAAATATTTTTCTGTATTCGGAAACCTGACTTTTTGCGAGACGTTTATTCGCGATAACTTCCGAAACACAACAGAAACCTCTCATTTCTGATATTGACCTCTAAATTTGGATATCTCAAATTGAAGTCTAGAAATAACTCGAATTAATTTATTGTCGCAATTTGCAAAATGATACCGTTTCGAAAAAGAATCGCAAAAAATGCTTCGAAATACATAGACTATATTTTAAAAATGTATCCCTCTCGTAAATATAATCTAACCGGTCATCTCGAAAACTTATATAATTTGAATTCGAAAGAAAATGTGGCATCTTGTCGTATTATTCGTGCAATCCTCTCTGAATAATTCGCAATATCCGATACCTACTTCGAACGTTCATCCTACAAAAGCACATCCTCATGACGGCCGGCTGACCGCACGACTTGCCTGCGGGAATCTCGTCAAACGGACCGAGATCGACGCCAGTTGCGTAAACTCATAAAACCCGTGCCCGGTCGCGAACTTGTGTCCACGAGGGCTGCGGGAATCCTGTCAAAGGTGGTTGGGCACCCATCACGAAATCATTAGGGGCCGATAACCTAGATGTTAGGCCCCTTAAAGCAACAATTATCATCATCATCATCGATCACGAAACATAGGCTACTGAACCCTACTCGCTACTTTTCCCATCACCGTATACTTAAAAGTGTACAGGGAGCGAGAAGTGCATCAACCCACTAAGAAATAGACTACGTAGCATCGCGATACTTATTTCTTCTCGTGATCCACCATGAACTTCCAACCACGGCATAGGGACAGCGGGAATCACGGTGCCGACCATACAACAGGTCCATAACTGCTTTTGAATTTTAACCTTGCCCAACCTCGAGCTTGCCTCCGCCATTCTTACAGGACAGATAGACAGGCAGACAATCGTTGATCGGCCGGATGCGGTGCCGATTGCAAAATATCGCGTTCTCAGTGTCCAACTGCGAGGACAACGTGAATCACGTAAAAGCGACGTAGAGCGGCGACGATTGCGATACATCGCGATATTTCTCTGCATTCGATGACGAATACAACTGGATTCTTGTCAAACGGACAGCTAGCGGCGCCGATTGCGTAATAATACTATATTTTTCCGTGTCCGACCTCAAGGACGATAGAAATCTCGTTGAACGACTAAAAGTGACACCGATTATGTAAATCGCGATTTTTCTCCGTGTTCTATCGTGAAAACTACGAATAGCGTCAAACGGCTCAGACCAGCGCCGATCGTGTAACGTCTCGATATTTTTCCATACTTGACTGCGAATACATAATTCGGTGACGATCAAGTAACGTCGCATATATTTCTTCTTGATCTACCGCTGGGACAAAGGAAATCTCCCCAAACGGCCAAGATCAGAGCAACTTCTTGGTAATCATAACTTCTTGTACACAAGGCGGCATATTAGCTGAAACAACTAATTTGATATTAAATATCCATTATTTATTTTTATATTTTAAATTTTTATATCACCATAAGTGAATTTTATTCACTGGATTAAACACAGTTCATTGTTGTTTTTCTTCAATGCGCGATGAGCTTCTATGCTTGCCGACCGCAGACGATCTTGAATTAAAGGTAACTAAAATTAACTAAAAGGTAGCTAAGAAGTAACTAATTTTTACTTCATCCTTACAGTAGACACCCTGTATAGACTACCTACCGTATGTGTTTCAACTGAAAATACTCCACAAGAATTTGGTGAGCAACTCATACTTTGGAAGTATATAGTATGCTCTAGTTTGCTTCAGTATAGAAAATCAAATGACCCCGCATAAATAGAGCTGAGCGTTTGTGGAAAATGATTAATTTGCCCTCATACTTAAGGAATGCTGTTGATAAAGTAATTCAACAGAATGCTTGTTATTGCACATCCAGTGAATATTTTAGGGGCAGAGGACCTTGGTGTTCTCCCCCTTAAAGCAAGAATAACTAACTAGAATATTTATTATACAGACAATGATTAAAGATGAAAGACCACACATTAGGAAGTTGGCAGTCAGAACAACACTTGCAGCTAGTAATATTAAATGTACCGATAATAGAGATGCTCATATCAGAGTATTCAAACTACCTACTATCCACTTTGATACTAATGATTATTTCAGTATGATCGAGTGGGAGGAGATTCCAAGGACAATACCTCCTCTGTTTGATGATTTGTTTGATGATTTAAGTCAAGAGGACATTGAAGTCTGTATCAGGGATGGTAACATTGATATTGATATTCCAGTGTACAGTCACAGGTATCCAAGCATATTCTTCCCTTGTATGCTGTGGCCTATCTTGCCAACACATTGCACGAGTTCGGTGATGTAGGTGGGCGAGGTCACAGGATGCTCAGACCAGGGAATAAATATTCATAACTTTACCCATGTCAGGTATGCAACTGAAAGGTATGCCTCAGTAACAGGTTTTGGTGAGTAACAAAGAGATGGTTTTATTAGAACAAGAATGGAGTTGACACATTTTATGTAAACATTCAACAAAAGATAGGAAGTTATTGTACGGCAAAAACAGAATGTAACTTATTTGTTTCTTGGAGTAAATAATAAAAACCACGAAAACATTATTTCCAACATACACATATAATAATAATAATAATGTCACAACCTTAAAATGTCTGTCAGGGGCAGATGGTCTCATAGTTGTGCCCCTTCAAACAACAATAACTAACTAAAATGTCTGTCACATGTTTAGGGTGGTAAAGGGCAACTTTTCCCATGCTAGAAGATTTCATGAAGAAATTAAAATTTTTCCACCCCATATAAAAACTTTCCACCCTATTGTACAGACATACAGTACATCACGTGTTTTCAAGTACATGATTCACTTGAAACAATATCTACAAATTTAGGATTCTTTTTGGTCTTGATTGATTCCCTAAAATTGGCATTATTTTCATCTCTCAGACATTCTTTGTATGTTCAGGGCCAGTTTATGCAAGGAGATGGCCCCACATACCAATGTGTGTTTCTTTCTCTGTATGCCAATACAAAATTAATTCTTCCCAATACTGCACACTGTTGCCTGACTAAAGCACAGGTGGAGTGTGTCATTCTATAATTACTTCTGTGACTTGGGAGAAAGAGGGGTGAGCTGAAGAAAGGATAGGGGTTGATCTTTTATAACAGGCATTAGCTAACAGCACCTGTGTCATTCATTACATGTCCTGGCTGGAATTACAGAGTGTATGCAATGTATGAGTAAGTTATGGATCATAGTCTCAGTGCTGTAGGAAATGGTGGACAGACGAACTTGAACAATGAGAACAAACCTAGTTCACTGGCTTGATGACACACCACATGCCAGACAAGAGCATATCGCTACTAGAACTCAGGTAGGCACTTTCTATAGCCACCTGGTGATACAGAATAGTAGAATAGAATCTTCTGCATTCAGATTCAGCAGAATAGCTTGCTTTTACATTTCTAACTCATGCAAAATGCAGATCTTTATTATTTTATCAACCATGTACTGCTTCTGTTGTTAGGCTTCAATGCATATCACTAGCAAAATCCCATTTTTAAAATGAACATATCTAGTTTGCATTATTTTTATCTTGGATCGTCAGATATGGTGATCAGACATAGGTTTCCCACATGAGTGATTACTCATCCTACTTTACCTCCCATTTACTAACAACAATCAATATTCTTCTTCACAGAACAGTCTATGAAGTCACGGAAGAGCAGTCTGATGAATGAATACAAAAAAGAAGTAGAAAGAATAAAAATCAAGTTTGGTTTAAAGAAAGGATGCCCTAAACATACACCAATGCCATCATCAAAGTATGAGGATCGAGCTCATGTGCGGAGGGAGACTGTAGGATCACAAAACCCATATGAAAAAACAGCAACTGCATCCGTAACTGAGTAAGTATTTTAGAACTGAATAATATATTTCAAAAGTAAACTGATGAGGCTGGTGAAGCATGCTTGAAGGTCACCCATCTCATCCACTATGCTGAGTGACCATTTCAGGATACAGTATCACACTTCCTCTGATGGCCACAGTGGTGCGTTTGAGTGACATCAGACTTGATGGCATTTGTCTAATGTCAATCACTGGCTGCATGTATAGTTGGAATATGCACTATGAATTAAGGCTATGAGTGCAATAGTGGCACAATCCCCATATTTGCTAAGGGCTAGTTTTTCATGCTGTTCTATAGAGGAAAATAGCCTTTAAGGGAATTGAGGGTTAGGCCACTATCGTGTTCATAGCCTCAATTAGAGCCTTTCCCTCAATAATTCACTTTTTTTTTTTTCAAACAATCTTCCTTATGTAGGATACTCTTTGTTACACAAGTCTTTGCGATGCAATGTTACACAAGTGTTTGTGATGCAATCAATATTCTTCTTCACAGAGCACTTAGAAGAACGAATACAAAAAGGAAGTAGAAAGAATAAAGAAAAAGTTTAGTATTACAAGGGTACACTGTTAGGCACTTTCAAAATGAATGTTGGTTTGGTGGCATGTTAAATATATGCACTTAATGTAACCTACAAAAAGATACGTTGGTTGATATAATTTGAAGCACTTAATTCGAAATTTGTGCTTCAAATTCTTTAAGAAATTAAATTTATATTGATGCTTTGATGGTTGGAATTGCATGTGTTTTAGGTAAAGTAAAATACCCAAAACCCTGAGTAATAAAAGCTTTAACAATCTGTTTGTGTATCGTAGACTAAAATGGTGAAGTTTCCATGATAATTAAGTTTCTCATTTTCCTGTTGATAGAAAACAAAGGCTGGAAATTGCAAGAAATTACATTATATCAATCTGAAAGCTATTTTCTCAAGGCAAACCCCAAAGACAATTTTACATGTATGCCTTAATTTCCACAAGTGCATATACTGCCCTTAACTCTTCTTCTGTTTTGAGGGGGTTAATGCATGCAGTGAGATCAACTGTGTTCTGATATGCTAAAGCCAACAAGTGCTGGTGGTTTCCCAAGTACAGTTTCGAAATACACTAACTACTACAATAATACTGGTGTAGGCTTTCTACCACTGCCGGCTGGATCGCAACACTCCTGGTTGCTTTAAACTGCCTGCCCATTCGACGATTACAGCATTGGTTTGAGCGTACAACCTCGTTTCCAAATAAAGGCGCTAGGAAGCAGCACCAAGGCACTGTGGCAGACATAAGTTTTGTATTGATGTTAATGGAGCAGTTGTCTTTGGAATGTATTCTGAATGATTTTATAATGCTCTACTGCTGCGTGCCCTTTTGTAAATCAGAGCAGGGCAAGTTAGAATACCGGGGAATCTCATTTCATGAGATGCCATCGGACAATTCACTGCGTGGGATGTGGTTACGTGCAATTTCCAGAGAAGGTGACGCAGGGGAAGCAAATAAATAAATAAATACCAGTCCATGAATGAATGATTGAGTAAATACGTGAGACAATAAATATGTAAGTAAATAAATATGTAAGTAGGTAAATATGTAAGTAAGTAAATAAATATTTTAAGAAATATGTAAGTAAATAAATAAGTGAATAAATAAGCAATAAATAAGTAAACAAATAAATAAGAAAATAAATATTTAAATAAATAAATGTGTAAGACAATAAGTAAATAAATACGTGAATAAATAAGCAAATAAATATGTAAATAAATAAGTAAACAAATAAATAAGAAAATAAATAATTAAATAAATAATTAAATAAATAAATGTGTAAGTAAATAAGTAAATAAATATGTAAATAAATAAGTGAATAAATAAGCAAATAAATAAGTAAATAAATAATTAAACAAATAAATAAGAAATAAATAATTAATTAAATAAGTAAAAAAATAAATAAGATAATAAATAATTAAATAAATAAGTAAACAAATAAATAATAAAATAAATAATTAAATAAATGTGTAAGTAAATAAATATGTAAATAAATAAGTGAATAAATAAGCAAATAAATAAGTAAGTAAATAATTAAACAAATAAATAAGAAAATAAATAAGAAAATAAATAATTAAATAAATAAGTAAAAAATGAATAAGAAAATAAATATGCATATTAAGGCTTTCACGGCCCGGATTATTATATAAATAATTCATGCTTTTGGGCTAATGCCGTGTGTATTTTTAATTTAAACCATACGTTTCGGAGAAACCTTGCCTCCTTTTTCAATTGAAATAAACAATGTGGCCAAAGAAAGTATATCAATGAGATTACAAAAAATATAGATAAATTCCTCTGTTCGTCACCAGAGAGCAGCTGCCAGAAATAACTGTATGGACCATGGTGGAACGGCGGACAGAGTAGTAAGTAACAAGAAGGTAAAGGGGGCGGTGTGAAAATATAGAAACTCCTCGAAGAATGAGGAGTGGGGGGGGGGGGGGGGAGGTGGGAGGGTTAGTTGGATATAAGGAAACATAGACAAAAGGGAATACTAGCTGAACGATACCTAGCGTCATACAGTCAACGGCGAAAAAACAGATGGAAACTCCTCCAGTGACGAACAAAGGAGATCAAATCCAGGCTCTGAGCCCTAGAGGGAAAATGTACAATTTTAATATGTGAAGAACAGAGAGACTGAGAGGAACTATCTCCCTAGATCCCTAATAACTGGTAGCCAAGTGTCACTTAGCTGATAACCAGTGTCTCTGTTAAAATTATTGGGATTTTTACGAATTTCAACTGCCTCCCTTATAATTCTAGACCAGTTGTGCTTAACAAGGGCAAGCGCATGAGCATCCTTGAAACATACATCGTGCCCTGAAGACAGGGCATGTTCAGCTATAGCTGATTTGTCAGGTTGGTTTAGACGGATGTTCCTTTGATGCTCTTTGATGCGAGTGGCAATGGACCGTTTTGTTTGTCCAATGTAGACTTTTC